>JALAZF010000015.1:5000-2675833 GCA_022829125.1 Lathyrus tuberosus
ATGAAGAATCCTATACACAGGTTAATGATGAATGAACAAACATTAACCCCCTCAGAATTAGAAAAAATCAGAAATGATGAAATTCTAATGGAAAAATACAACCTGGAGATTGAAAAGTTTAACTCAAACCCAGATAAAAATTTCATAATAAACAAATATATGAAAGATATACAAAGTTTAAAAGATCTCTTTGAAGAAGACACTATCTCAAAAATAAATGATCCCTTTGAAGAAGATAAGATCTCAGAAATAAATTCACAAAGTATTTACACAGAAAAAATTTTTGTATATACATACACTGAAAATAATTTTGTAAATGGAGAATCTAGTAATTTTGCATCATCAAGATTTCCTAGGACTGACCTAGTACAAATGAGTTATTCTATAGGACACCCTCCAAGGTTACCCGTGGTTTTGTATAACAATAATAACCCCAATTTAAGAACATTAGGAAAACGAAACCCCAATGAAATTAACCTACATGGATATGAACATATTATGTTAAACATATCTAACATACATCCTCAATTAATAGGCACATAAACAATTATTTACAAGGAATATCAGCTGGACCCCACCATAATAATGTAAGGACAGCTGGTCCTAAATTCACGGCTATTGAAAGAGGGCCTGTCTCTTTCAACCTTATCTCTTAAGCAATAATGCCTTAAAGTCTTTGAGATAAGTTACACATAAGTCGTAAAGTCTATAGTAGACTAGGACTTAAAGTTTTTTTTTTCTTTTGCTGATGGACAGCTGTAGGTTATTACTAATAGTCTAGAGACTTCCTTGCATGTATAAAAGGAGGATCTCACTTCATTTGTAAATATAGAAGATCATCGCAATACTCCATCCATCATGTACCAAAAACCAATATCAATAAATATGTGTTCATATATAACTTTTTCACACTAAATTCCTTACTCCGACTTCCTAAATTGCAGAGAAAGAGGTATGATCTCTTAGCACTCTAACCCTTTATTCTTATATGTCTATGCTTATAGTTATTATTAATTCATGTTTATCTTCAATCCAAAAGACGTAAGTCTTGTTTGAACTGAAAGAGACTGTTATGAATCTAAGAAAGAAACCGCTAGGGAAAAAGTACCAAGAGGGGAAAAGAGTACCAATAGGAAGAAATTCTTAGAGGATAGGTCTTAAACGCAAAAATTTCTGTGGTAGTAGGTTAGAGATGACAAGGTGAGGAGTCAAGATAAAACATTAACTATTTAATAACTAAAAGCATAAACATACATGAATAAGAGGTAAGTTATAAGAGTCATATACCTTGAATCAGCGATAAGGAAGAAGGAGTAAGCCTAAAATCCTAAGAAAAAGTAAAAACAATTTTTCAAAACTACAAAGTACTCACAAAATTTTCTAAACTTTGAAATGGAACGTGAAGACTTGTATCCAGACTCAAATTTTACTACACAAAGATATTACTCAAACTATTTCGGAACTGATTATTCAGAACCAAACTCAAACAAAAAATTTTCAGATTTAATTTATATCCAAGATTTTGACAAGAAAATTATTTACTTACTCAAAACCTTTCCATATCCAGACATGGTCAAAAGCATACTAAAAAAACTGAAATTTACTTATTTCCAAGAAAAAGTTTTCCTAGATGAAGTAAGAGCTACAATAGAAAAAGATTTTGAAGAACATGAACTAAAGTGTTTAATTAAAGAATTAAATCAACTTACTTCTACTTCAAGATACTTAAATTTCTTTGATGGACATTTTTATGGAAATAACTCAAGAGTAAATTATAGAATGAAAAATTCCAAAACCCTAGTTTCTATTGATTGTAGAAACTTTAATCCAAACTACTCAGATAATGAAATAAACTGGAATGATGACTCATATGAAACAGATTAGAAATTCAAAATATGGATCTAGCCAAAGACAGACAAGATCTTAAAAACTACAGAAATTACATTCTTGATTTGAAACAAGACTTAAAAAGAACGGATTTGTTATTAGAATATAGTATAGGAAGAACTTATCCTATACTAATTCTAAGAAGAACTAATATTATTAGGCAAATATCCATATTTGAAACAATGATGAAAATCATTAAGGATGAATTGACCACTCTATCAAGAGTATAAAATTTTATAATGGATCTAACAAGCCAAAGAAAAAATCTGAAAGAACTAAGAAAAATGATTTCTGAATTAAAAATAAATTTAACATTAAAAAACTTGCAAATTAGAAAAGAAAGACCTAATTACCCTTATCTAATTTCTCAAAAAACATTAATTCAACAACAATTAGCTATAGCTAAAAACATGGTAAGAATAATAAAAGATGAATAATCTATCTTATCACGAAGTTAAGTTCGCTCTTCCGCTACACACAACTCTATTAAAATATAATTCTGTTGTTTTACACAGAGATTATCAATGGATATTGCAAATCAAAAATACTGCTTACAGGAATATAGGAAAATGGTCATTAAATTAGAAAAACGTTTAACCTTGAATGACTTACTAATCAGGCAAGGAAGTGAAAATTATTTTGCCTTACTTTCTCAAAAGAACAGTAATCCAACAACAATTAAGAGACTTAAAAGACATGATCAGATGGATAAAAAATGATCTATCTACTTTATCCAGATCATAAAATCACACTTACTATTCACTATTCAAAATTTGACTTTTTACTATTCACGGTCAACCTTTAATATTGTTTTCCCTCATTCCCAACTTACCATCTCAAAATTCCAAATTGTTTATCAACTAAACCTCCAAAACAAGAAGATATAAAACAAAATATTTATATATATGTGTATTTTTTTTTCATCTTTATTTTATATATATAAAAAAACAAAAAAATGAGAGACCAGACTGAATTGTGCGAAAGATAGACGAATAATGGACATTTGCAAGTTTATTAAAAAAACATGTCCGTTCATCGATTTTTCGCATAATTAACCAAAAACGACTGAGATTTCAACGCGTATATTCTGACCGATAATTCAAATAATATACTCGACAAAAAAACAGATGATATGATATGTAGATGATATGAAGTGAAAACACAATCGGGTTTTAACAATGGGTGGTCAAAATTTGGGGTATGACAGATGCCCCTATTTAATCTTCTTGGACCCGAAGGTGTGAATGGCGAAGGTATTCGAGCATTCGGGGTGCAAGAGGATTAAATATCGGAAGACTCGAAATTTTGACGGTGGTTATGAATGTTAGCGGTTTGCTCATCCATCTTCTTTTTCTAAGCAATGTTACTTAGAAAAGGGTAAAACTTCCCCTCGATCCTGGTCTTCAGCCACGGAACTGGTCTCAATTTTCTGAAATAAACTTCCCCTCGATCCTGGTCTTCAGCCAAGGAACTGGTCTTAGTTTTTTGAAATAAACTTCCCCTCGATCCTGGTCTTCAGCCAAGGAACTGGTCTTAGTTTTTTGAAATAAACTTCCCCTCGATCCTGGTCTTCAGCCAAGGAACTGGTCTTAGTTTCTTCTTGTCAAGTTTCTTCCTTGACAAGGGACGCTATGTGTAGCGATCTTCATCAAACTTTTCACCGAGTTTTCTACTGGGGAGACGCCATTTGATGGAAAAGGTTTGATGTCAGACTTACTGGGGAAACCCATTTGTCTGAACTGTAGAGGTGTTCAAACTTCTCCGCTGGAGATGTCATTCGTTGACTCTACTGGGGAAAACGAGTCTCTTGAAAGACTGCTTTCTGCTTGGGGGTATTACATCATACTTTTCTTCGAGATCTTCTAGGAGAAATTTCATGTGATGTAGTTCAATTTTGAGGTGCTGATGACTTCATTAACATCGAATTTCTTGGGAGAAAAACTGATGTGTTGCTGAGAGTCTTCGGTTAAGAGGCTTTCTCTGGGGATTTTCCTTAATCCGGGAAAGCAAAAATATCATCTTCAATGGTGAAGAGTGATGTTCCACAGGGATGTTTGTTGAATGTCTTCTTGCCTTTCAGGGGTTCAAGTTATCAAAGTGGTCGAGGACCGTCTCAGATCCAGAAATAAACTAGGGGAGAGATTGCTTAGACGATACATTTCCTGACGAGGAAAGAACTTACAACCTTACTGGCGGGAGGACGTTTATCACTTAGGGATAAGACTGGCCAGAGTGGTAGCAATGCAAAATGAATATGAATATGAATCAATAAATGCATGATGTATGTATGTTAATGCTGACAAAACTGACGCGACATACAGACTAGTGAATGAACACGAAGGGATACTCGGCCACTACAGGGGATGAAAAGTACCATTGGTTCAAAATAGCAATTCTGCCTTGCTTAGGAGAGGTAGTCCCTGTGGGGGGAGAGAAAGAATCACTCAATCGATCTTAAGAGATACGAACTCTGTCGGGGATGTAAGATGAGACATTTGCATCTGACATAGTTGATCCTTCATTCAGGCGTACTGGTTTAGAAGGAGTACTTTGATTCTTCACTTTGAGGTTCAATCACCTTCAGAGAAGCGATCGATGTTCTTTTCGATGTTCATCAGTAAAAAAGAATTGCCATCTTTATTTTAAAAGCAGAAAAACTTTGACAAGTAAATTCATTTTTGTTTTATTCCAAGAATCGTTGATCATGTTAAAATGTCATTCTGTAAAGCTAAAACAAATGAGAATTGCAAACAAAAGCACTAGGGCTCAAATTTTATTGATATAATGGAAATCAGCCAAGCACGTGATCCCATAGAGCATTTACAAAGTTTAGAAAATGGTAATTTAAGGGAAAAGGGCTACATTGAAACATAACGACTGTTATCCTTCTACCAACTTTGAATTCTGGACATCCTGAGCTTTTGTCGAAGATGACCTTGACTGAAGTTTTCTGACGGATGGCATGACTGCTGAGGAGTTGAACTGATCAGATGTAGTTACTTGCCATTAATCCCTAACTTTTGCTTGGATTGTACTTTGAGATTCCCAATCCATTGGGATGATTTTTTTGCTTATGTCTCTAATTTTTTCCTGGACCGCCCTTTCGGGTTTTCAATCCACCGAGACGTTTATTTTTATTTAGGCGAAGTATTTCTTGACTACATGAACATTTGTGGGGTAGGCAAATTCTTCTCCATCCATGGTTGCGAGTCTCAAGGCGCCGCCTGAGAAGGCTTTCTTGACCACATAAAGACCATCATAATTCGGAGTCCATTTGCCCTGGGAATCAGTGAGAAATGATTGTATCTTTTTTAGCACAAGGTCTCCGTTTCTGAAGACACGGGGTTAAACCTTTTTGTCGAATGCTTTCTTCATTCTTTGTTGATACAACTGACTGTGACATAGAGCCGTTATTCGCTTTTCTTCTATCAGATTTAGTTCATCGTGTCGACTTTGACACCACTCAGCTTCTGTTAGCTTAGCTTCCATCAATACCCTGATTGATGGGATCTCTACTTCTATGGGAAGCACTGCTTCCATGCCATATACTAGAGAGAAAGGGGTTGCCCCTGTTAAAGTGCGGACAGATGTACGATACCCGTGAAGAGCAAAAGGCAGCATTTTGTGCCAATCTTTGTAGGTTACAACCATCTTTTGAACAATCTTCTTGATGTTCTTGTTAGCCGCTTCTACCACTCCGTTCATCTTAGGTCGGTAGGGAGACGAGTTATGGTGTTCGATCTTGAACTCAGCACACAACTCTTTCATCATCTTGTTGTTCAAGTTAGATCCATTATCAGTAATGATCTAGCTTGGAACACCATAACAGCAAATGAGATTGTTTTTGATAAATTGGACCATGACTTGTCGGGTTACATTGGTGTATGACGCTGCTTCAACCCACTTGGTGAAGTAGTCAATGGCTACTAGGATGAACTGATGTTCGTTTGAAGCCTTGGGTTTGATCATACCAATCATGTCGATTCCCCATATAGAAAAAGGCCATGGAGAAGAAAGAACTTTGAGATGCGTTGGTGGTACATGGATTTTGTTAGCGTATATTTGACACTTGTGACACTTCCTCATGTATTTGTAGCAATCGGATTCCATTCTCAACCAATAGTATCCTGCTCTCAGAATTTTTCTTGCCATTGTGTGTCCATTGGCATGAGTGCCAAGGATCCTTCGTGAATCTCTTTTATCAGCATGTCTGCTTCTGGTCTGTCTACGCATCGGAGCAAGACCATGTCGAAGTATCTCTCATAGAGTGTATCGCCGCTCAGGAAGAAGTTGCATGCCAGCCTTCTGAGAGCCTTCCTGTCTTTTCTTGATGCCCCAGGTGGGTACTCTTGTTTCTGAAGGAAGCATTTGAAATCGTGATACCAAGGTTTGTTGTCTATGACTGCTTCAACCATGAAGATATAAGCGGGCCTTTCAAGGCGCATTATGTCAATCTTTGGTACGTCCTTCCATTGACCTACACTAATCATGGAAGAGAGAGTGGCTAATGCATCAGCCATGTGATTTTCTTCACGAGGGGTATGATGAAACTCAATTCTGTTAAAGAATGGTAAAAACCTTCTCGCGTAATCTTTGTAAGGAATCAGTCCTGATTGGTATGTGTTCCACACTCCTTTGATCTGATTGATAACCAAGGCTGAGTCTCCATACACATCCAAGTTCTTAATCCTCAAGTCGATTGCTTCTTCGAGACCCATGATACAAGCTTCGTATTCGGCCTCATTATTTGTGCACTTGAATGTTAGTTGGGCGGTTAAAGGAATGTGGGTACCCTGAGGTGTTACGATGATTTCCCCAATTCCGTTTCCATAATTGTTGACAGCTCCATCAAAGATTAGTCCCCATTGGGAACCTGGTTCTAGCCCTTCACTGGGTAGCGGTTCATCGCAATCTTTCATTTTTAAGTACATGACATCTTCGTATGGGAAGTCAAATCCGACTGATTCCTGATCGTCAATCGGTTGATGAGCAAAATGGTCGGCTAAAATACTTCCTTTGATGGCTTTCTAAGCATGGTATTCTATGTCGTATTCTGATAACAACATCTGCCAACGGGCGATCCTTCCCGTGAGAGCAGGCTTTTCAAAGACGTACTTGATCGGATCCATTTCGGAGATTAACCAAGTAGTATGACAAATCATGTACTGGCGAAGACATTTGGCTGCCCAAGCCAGAGCACAACAAGTTTTCTCAAGCATAGTGTACCGAGTTTCACAGTCCGTGAATTTCTTGCTTAAATAGTAGATGGTAGACTCTTTTCTTTTTGTTTCGTCTTGTTGGCCAAGTACACAACCCATTGAGTCTTCCAAGACTGTTAGGTATATGATCAGTGGTCTTCCCTCCACTGGAGGAGATAGAATTGGTGGATTCAACAGATACTCTTTGATGCTATCGAAGGCTTTTTGGCAGTCTTCTGTCCATACGCAGTCCTGATTCTTTTTGAGTAATTTGAAGATTGGCGCGCATGTCGCGGTCATGAGGAATATAAATCTGGAGATGTAATTCAGACATCCTAGAAATCCTCGGACTTGTTTTTCAGTCTTTGCAGAAGGCATTTCTTGAATGTCCTTGACCTTGTCAGGATCAAACTCAATTCCTTTCTGGCTGACGATGAACCCTAAACGTTTCCCTGAGCAGACACCAAATGTGCATTTATTGGGATTCAAGCGGAGTTTGTACTTTCTCAGACGCTCAAATAATTTTGACAAGCGGGTCACATGCTCCTCTTCTGTTTTAGATTTGGAAATCATGTCTTCGACATACACTTCAATTTCTTTGTGCATCATGTCGTGAAATAGAGTAGTCATGGCCCTTTGATAGGTTGCCCCGACGTTCTTCAAGCCGAACGACATTACTTTGTAACAAAAGGTTCCCCATGCGGTGATGAATGAAGTTTTCTCCATGTCTTCCGGCGCCATTTTGATTTTATTATAGCCTGAGAATCCATCCATGAAGGAGAAGACTTTGAACTTTGATGTACTGTCTACCAGCATGTCTATGTGCGGTAAGGGAAAGTCATCCATTGGATTTGCTTTGTTCAGATCCCTATAGTCTACACACATTCTGACTTTTCCGTCTTTTTTTGGAATTGGCATTATGTTGGCCAACCATTGAGGATATTCTAAGGTGGCAAGGAAACCTGCATCAATCTATTTTTGCACTTCCTCTTTGATCTTGATGGCCATATCAGGATGAATCCGTCTCAACCTTTGTTTCACCGGCGGACATTCTGATCCTAATGGTAGATGATGTACCACGTGCTGGTATCAAACCCTGGCATGTCCTGGCAGGACCAAACAAACACATATGGAAACTCTTTGAGAAGCTCTATCAAGCTTTCTTTGACAATCGGACAAAGCAGTGCCCCAATCTTGACTTCTTTCCTCTCTTCTTCTGAACCCAAGTTGACTGTTTCTGTTATTTCTGTGCTTTTGTGGTTGGCATTTAGTTTGCTAAAACTATTATAGCAGCAAGATGTTGAATCTTAATGTTCTAAGTGGCTGCTTTCAACATGTCGAATGAAGATGTTCCATGCCTGCTCATAGGACATCGCATTGTGGATTCAGTTTTAATGCAGATTCTGTTTGTGTAAATTGTTACTGAATATTCTAGGAATATTTGGTCATCCTATGTGGCATCCAAAGCATTTTTGGATTGTGATTATTTGTTGGTTTTCGGATTTGCTGCTGTTTCTAATTATGGAGACAAAATAGGAAACTTTGGATTGAAGACCTATTTTGTTGGAGTTAATTTTGCAGATTTGTGAGCAGTCTATTTGCTGCGTTTTTGAAGCCCAATTCAGTCCAGATTAATTGCTATATATTGACTGATGTAAACCTAGTTTTAGGTGTGGAACTTACTTGTGTTTTTAGGGTTTTCGAGTGTATTTTGTGAGCCTAACTGGTATCATTCTGATAACAGTATAAGGACTGATTTTTGTGTTGTAAGTTCTGTCAAGTTACTCATAAGCTTTTAAGCATTGAGTTTCTTGTGTGTCAATTCTCATAAGCTGTGAAGTATTGAGAATTGTGTGTCTTGAAAGTGTGACATTCAGTTTGTTTCTTGTGTGGAAAGGTACCAATCACGGGTTGTGGTTGTAGAGGGATTTGAGGAGGGCCTCATACCTAGGTGAGTCTTAGGTAGAAGTCATAGGAAGGGTAGTGATTAAGTGAGCAGATTATTCGGTGTTTGTATGATTTGTGAATTGATACTATCGTATATTGATTTCGTCCCTGGCTTGGTAGCCCCCAGAGTAGGTGTGTTAGACCGAACTGGGTAAACATATCGCTGTGTTATTTACTTTCTGCACTGTTATTTTTAATTGTTATCTTGTTCATTGTGTTGGATATCAGTGTCTTAACATCTTTATAGGACATCTGATATCTGTGCCAGAATTTCAATTGGCATCAAGAGCTTGCACCCTTATTTGGTTCTGGGTGAGATTCAGGGAAGGTACTTTCTGGTACAATGGACAAGGATAGAGGATTTCTGAACAAACCACCTCTGCTTGATGGTTCCAACTATGACTATTGGAAACCAAGGATGATAGCTTTCATCAAATCCATGGATGATCAAGCATGGAAAGCTGTTATAAAAGGATGGGAGCCCCCTAAGGTTAAAGATGAAAAAGGTACCCCTACTGATGTGGTGAAGGAAGAGGAAGACTGGGATGATGCAGATTACAAAGGGTCCGTAGGGAATTCCAAAGCCATGAATGCATTGTTCAATGGTGTTAACAAGAATATCTTCAGGTTGATTGAACACTGCACCATTGCTAAAGAGGCATGGGAGGTCTTGAAGGTTGCTCATGAAGGAACTTCAAAGGTGAAGATGTCAAAGCTTCAGCTTCTCACTAGCAAGTTTGAGAGTTTGAAGATGAAAGAGGATGAGAGCATTCATGATTTTCATATGAACATTATTGAGATAACTAATGCCTCTAGTGCCCTAGGTGAAAAGATGTCTGATAGCAAACTGGTCAGAAAGATCCTCAGATCTCTACCTAAGAGATTTGACATGAAAGTGACTGCTATAGAGGAGGCTCGGGATATAGACAAGATAAAAGTGGATGAACTGGTGGGGTCTCTTCAAACATTCGAATTAGGGATCAGTGAAAAGTCTGAAAAGAAGAAGAGCATAGCTTTTGTGTCAAATACTGGTGACTCAGAAGATGAAGGTGACCTGGTCAGAGATGAAGGGGTGTCTAAAGATCTGGTATTACTTGGAAAACAATTTAACAAAGTGTTGAAAAGGATTGACTGAAAGTCGAGAGCAAATGCTCAGAACAAGTCGCTCGACATCAGTAAGAACCAGGATGGAGGCAGAAGATCCAGAACTGAAGAAGACTCCAATCAAGGGAAGAGAGTTCAGTGCTTTGAATGTGAGGGATATGGGCACATAAAGACTAAGTGTCCCACGTATATCAAAAGGCAGAAGAAGGGCCTATCAGTGTCTTGGTCAGAAGGAGAGTCTGAGAGTGATGTTGAAGAAGAATCAGCAAAATTGGTGACAACTTTGACTGGAATCTGTAAGGCTGATGGAGAAACTACTTGTGAATCTGACTCTGACAAAGAATCCTATGTTGGAGAACTCACTAAGGAAGAAGTATTCACAGGGTTTTCAGAATTGTGTATCAAGAATAAAGAAAGGTGCCAGATAATATTGGAACAGAAGATTCTGATAGCTCAACTAGAAGCTGAGAAGGAAGAACATCTATTAACCATTGCTGATCTGAAGGAAGAGGTTGAATGGCAAAAGTCAAAACTTGACAATATGACCAAATCTATAAGGATGCTGAACAATGGTACCACGCAGCTGGATGAGATCCTTCAGAATTGGAAAGAAGCTGGGAATGTGCAAGGCCTTGGTTTTAAAAATCAAGCAGAGACTTCCAAGAAGCCTGTATTGAAGTTTGTTCCTCAGAAAATAAAGCAAGAAGTGGGGATGTCAAATCACATGTTTCAACATCAGATGAAACATCAGAAGAGAGTTTGTAGATCAAAGTATAAACCATGGAGATGCCATTACTGTGGCAAGATTGGTCACTTAAATTCCTTTTGCTACAAGCTGCACGGCTATCCCAAAACTGCTCAGCAACAAAATAAAGGACAGAGTTGGGGTAAAGTGAAGAGAAGATGGATTCCTAGACAAATGATGGCTGGTCTCATAGCACATACTTTTCTTAGAGCATCTGCAAGAGAAGATTGGTACTTTGACAGTGGTTGTTCAAGACACATGACTGGTGTGAAGAAATTCTTGTCAGATATTAAGCCTCACTCCACCAATTATGTCACTTTTGGGGATGGATCAAAGGGTGAAATAAAAGGTGTTGGAAAGCTAGACTACACAGGACAACTAAATCTGGATCGTGTTCTATTTATCAAAGGGCTGGCCGCAAACATAATCAGTATAAGCCAATTGTGTGATGTAGGTCTCAAGGTAAATTTCACCAAATCTGAATGTCTAGTAACCAATGAGAAAGATGAAGTTGTTATGAAGGGTACCAGGTCTAAGGATAAGTACTATCTTTGGAATCCTCAAGAACCTGAAAATCTGTCTACTTGTTTGATGTCAAAGGAAGATGAAACCAAACTGTGGCATCAGAAATTGGGTCACTTACACCTGAAAGGGATGAAGAAGGTTATGTCAAGTGAAGCTGTTAGAGGTATTCCCAAGCTGAAGATTGATGAGGACAAAATATGTGGTGAATGTCAAGTTGGGAAGTAAACAAGGGTGTCACACAAGAAGCTTCAACATCTTACCACAACTTCTAGAGTTCTAGAACTTCTTCACATGGACTTAATGGGACCTATGCAGGTTGAAAGTCTTGGTGGGAAGAAGTATGCCTATGTTGTCGTAGATGACTACTCCAGATTCACTTAGATAAGTGCTATGCAAGATGAACTTTGTTAGTTCAAGAGGAATGAAGTTTGGGAACTGGTACCACGACCAGCAGGAACAAATGTGATTGGAACAAAATGGGTTTATAAGAATAAGTCTGATGTGCAAGGAGTTGTTACCAGGAACAAAGCCAGATTAGTTGCTCAAGGATACACACAGATTGAAGGAGTAGACTTCGATGAAACATTTTCGCCTATGGCTCGATTGGAATCCATCCGATTGTTGCTAGGAGTGGCATGTTTGCTGAAATTCAGATTGTTTCAAATGGATGTCAAGAGTGCTTTTCTGAATGGTTATCTTAATGAGGAAGTCTATGTTGAGCAGCCTAAAGGGTTTGTGGATCCAAACTTTCCTGATCATGTTTACAAGCTGAAGAAGGCTCTATATGGGCTGAAACAAGCTCCACAAGCTTGGTATGAAAGACTGACTGAGTTCTTAGTTAACAATGGGTACAGGAAGGGTGGTATTGATAAAACTCTTTTTGTCAAGGAGAAGGATGGGAAACTAATGATTGCTCAGATTTATGTAGATGATATTGTGTTTGGCGGGATGTCGGATGAAATGGTCCAACATTTTGTCACTCAAATGCAGTCTGAATTTGAGATGAGCTTGGTGGGTGAATTGACCTACTTCCTTGGATTACAAGTCAAGCAGATGGAAGACTCCATTTTTATTTGTCAGAGCAAATATGCGAGGAACATTGTGAAAAAGTTTGGACTGGATAATGCCAAGCATAAGAGGACTCCTGCTCCTACTCACTTGAAGTTATCCAAAGATGAAAAGGGAGTGAATGTTGAACAAAGTCTGTATAGAAGTATGATTGGCAGTCTGCTGTATCTTACAGCAAGTAGGCCAGTCATAACTTTTGCTGTTGGTGTGTGTGCAAGATATCAAGCAGAACCCAAGGTCAGTCACATCAATCAAGTGAAGAGAATTCTAAAGTATGTGAGTGGTACATGTGATTATGGGTTGCTTTACTCCCATGACTCAAGTCCCATTTTATGAGGATATTGTGATGCTGATTGGGCTGGAAGTGCTGACGATAGGAAGAGTACCTCTGGAGGATGCTTCTTTTTGGGAAATAATCTTATTTCATGGTTTAGCAAGAAGCAGAATTCGGTATCCCTTTCTACTGTTGAAGCTGAGTACATAGCAGCTGGTAGTAGTTGTGCGCAACTGGTATGGATGAAGCAGATGTTGTCTGAGTATAATGCCACACAAGATGTCATGACACTATTTTGTGACAACCTGAGTGCTATTAATATTTCCAAAAATCCCTTTCAACATAGCAAGACTAAGCACATTGACATCAGGCATCACTTCATCAGAGAATTTGTGGAGGACAAAGTCATAACTCTTGAGCATGTGAGCACAGAAAATCAGCTTGCTGACATATTTACCAAGGCTCTGGATGCAGTTCAGTTTGAAAACCTGAGGAGCAGACTTGGGGTGTGCATTCATGAAGAACTATAGCAATCAATATTCCTTCTGGCTACCAGATTGAAAAGACTAAAGGAGGTTCTGGTAGTGCAGTGTGTGAATGAGGGGAAAATGATGAAGTTTGTGCATGACTTTTGGGCATGTGATGTGGTGTGCATCTACTCTCTAATGCAGTTTACTCTGGTTTATTTTTACATTGATTTGCTCTACTTGCCTTTGTCATATTTATGGCTATAAAGGGGGAGTAGTATGTTTGTGTGGATGTTTTTGTGAGGAGTGCTTGTGTGCTTGTGCTGCTGCAGTAGTTGAGGGGGAGAATGTGGAATGTTGCTGCTGTTGAGGGGGAGTTTTGCCAGTTTGCTATGATGAGTTGTTTGATGTACTGAGTGTTTATATGCAGCTGAAGGGGAGTGCTACTATGCTGGATTTTTTTTTGGTATTTTCGCTGCTGTCTGATATATGGATATTTTTTTTGCTGTTTGTGCTTCTTTGAAAGTTTTTGTGTGTGTGTAGTTTTAGCCAAAATAATCCAAAGGGGGAGATTGTTATTTCTGTGCTTTTGTGGTTGGCATTTATTTTGCTAAAACTATTATAGCAGCAAGATGTTGAATCTTAATGTTCTAAGTGGTTGCTTTCAACATGTCGAATGAAGATGTTCCATGCATGCTCATAGGACATCGCGTTGTGGATTCTGTTTTAATGCAGATTCTGTTTGTGTAAATTGTTACTGAATATTCTGGGAATATTTGGTCATCCTATGTGGCATCCAAAGCATTTTTGGATTGTGATTATTTATTGGTTTTCGAATTTGCTGCTGTTTCTAATTATGGAGACATAATAGGAAACTTTGGATTGAAGACCTATTTTGTTGGAGTTAATTTTGCAGATTTGTGAGCAGTTTATTTACTGCATTTTTGAAGCCCAATTCAGTCCAGATTAATTGCGATATATTGACTGATGTAAACCTAGTTATAGGTGTGGAACTTACTTGTGTTTTTAGGGTTTTCGAGTGTATTTTGTGAGCCTAACTGGTATCGTTCTGATAACAATATAAGGACTGATTTTTGTGTTGTAAGTTCTGTCAAGTTACTCATAATCTTTTAAGCATTGAGTTTCTTGTGTGTCAATTCTCATAAGCTGTGAAGTATTGAGAATTGTGTGTCTTGAAAGAGTGACTTTCAGTTTGTTTCTTGTGTGGAAAGGTACTAATCACGGGTTGTGGTTGTAGAGGGATTTGAGGAGGGCCTCATACCTAGGTGAGTCTTAGGTAGAATTCATAGGAAGGATAGTGATTAAGTGAGCAGATTATTCGGTGTTTGTATGATCTGTGAATTGATACTATCGTATATTGATTTCGTCCCTGGCTTGGTAGCCCCCAGAGTAGGTGTGTTAGACCGAACTGGGTAAACATATCGCTGTGTTATTTACTTTCTGCACTGTTATTTTTAATTGTTATCTTGTTCATTGTGTTGGATATCAGTGTCTCAACATCTGTATAGGACATCTGATATCTGTGCCAGAATTTCAGTTTCCAACGGCTCTTTGTGAGGTTCAATGGACCTTTCTTCTTGTCTGAGTAATCGTGAGATCTCTTCTGGAATTTCTTCGTCTTCTTCTTCTTCAGCTTCAAATACTGGGAATTCAAAGTTGGGAGAAGGCATTTGATCGTATGTTTCAATGGGGTTTAAAACAAGCAATCTGCATGACGTGATGATTGTTTTTTAGAAAAGATAGAGAGATATGCCAGAGTGTGCAGTGTATTTTCTGAAAAAATGCTTGTTATTGTTATTTTTGGGCTGTTTAAGGATTACCATTTTCTGAACAAACAAAAAGTGAAAACAACAATGAATGTGGAAATTACATAATGACGTTTATTTATTTATAATTTAGTCGATTCTTGAAACTACAGCCCTATAAAACACAACTCTGTCGCTTTGGGAGAAGCGAAGAGGGACATTTACAGAAAAGTGAGCACTATAAAAACATCCGTTTCACCTGGGCAGGGTGAAAGGTCAAAACAAAGACGGTAATTACATAGACGTATGGACGACTTTTGGGACATCGACAGCAACCCATTGGTGGCGAACTCCTCGGTGAACCACAAAGTCTGGTACCTTCTTTCTTGGTTTGTCCTTAGAAATGACGCTGATTTCTGGTGGAGTAGGATCCTTGGAGTCTTCCTTCCATGCAGAGATGTCGTAAACAAACTCTTCTGTTATATTTTGCACAGTGTTTTCATTCTCAGGCGGATCTCCCCATCCAGTTGGCTGGATGTCTTCGAGCCTGATACGAGAGCTTTCAGGAGCGGTGTACTTGACCAGGAAGTCGTACTTGCCACTCGGCTGTCCTAAGGTGTCCCATATTTCTGTGGGACTGGAGGAGTCATCCTTCTCGATTATGTTGACCTCAGGAAAAGCATAGTTGATGATCTCTTGTCCTGCAATCTTTGCAGATTCATCGTTGTGCTGGATATTTTCGGAATGTCCTGAGTAATGATCCCATGATTTGGTTGGGACGCAGGTATTCTTTTCAATATTGCTCAGCTGATAGGCGTCGTTGGGCTGACTCTTATGCCCCAAGTCTTCTGGGTACGGCTGCCAGATAGGCAAGTCATCTAGGGGATCAAAATAGTCATAGTCAAAGTTGTCTTTCATCAGAGTGTCCTCCTCCAATGAGTTGGGCAGAGCACGGAATCCCTCAGGATCACAATCTCCGTACATCATCTTGACTTCTGATCTTGGTATATATCTCGAACCTTGAGTGGGAAAGAAAAATGGCATATATGCCTCTCCCTGAGAGATATAATCGTCCTTATTGAGATAAGACTTCCACTCTTCATCTGTATCAGAGGAGTCACCCTCATTGATGGTGTGTACTTCTTGAGACACTGGGTGGAGAAAGCCTCCACTATGGAATAAGTCCTGAATGGGATGAAAACTTTCATCTTTCTTGACAGTCTGGGTATAGGTTGAAGAAAAACCAAGACCTTTCTTTGTCTTGTTATCAGTAGGCATGACAAGTTGTCCCCATCCTTTTGTGTCATTACTCTTGATCACCTCGAGAGCATCTTTGTGTGAGGAAATCGATGTTCCTCTCTCTGATCAATTCTCATTGCTCAACGAGAGAGCTTAGAACTGAGTTCCAACAACCTCCTCTGGTTCTACATAGGAGAATGATGATAAGTTGCTCATGATTAAGGCTTGATCTCCGCATACTGTGACTAGCTTGTCATTCTTAACGAACTTCAACTTCTGGTGAAGTGTTGAAGTGACTGCCCCAACTTTGTGTATCCAAGGTCTCCCTAATAAACAGTTGTATGCCACCCGGATGTCTATGACCTGGAAAGTGACTCGAAAAATGTCAGGACCGATGGTTATGGGAAGATCAACTTCGCCGATAACTGTTTTTCTGGATCCGTCAAAGGCTTTGATGATGACCTCGCTGCCTCTCATTGGAGCTCCTTGAAATAATAGTTGCATCAGAGTTGATTTTGGCATAACATTCAGAGTTGATCCTGTGTCTACCAGTACGCTGTCTATCTAGAGCATCGTCCTGGCAGTTAACTATAATGCTAAGCGCCATGTTGTATTTTTGCCTTCTTCCAGCAGTTCCTCATCACTGAATCCTAAATTGTTGCAGGAAGTGGTGTTGGAAATGATGTTGTCAAACTGTCTTATCGTCACATCTTGTTCTACGAAAGCTTGCTCTAATACTTTATGCAGAGCTTCCATGTGAGCTTCAGAATTGAGCAAGAGAGATAGCACAGAGATTCTCGAAGGAGTTTGCAACAGTTGGTCTACAATGTTGTACTCGCTTTTCTGGATGAGCTTCAGCATCTCATCGCTGTCTTTTACAAGTTCTGGATTACTAGATTGTTCGACTGGTTGATTGGGAACTTCTGTTTGAGGTTCATTTTCTTTGGTGGGTTCTCCCACTCATCTGTTGAAGATCCGACCGCTCCGTGTCACCCAACTGATGTCGGCAATGTTCACGACGGAGGGTAATGGAGTTTCTTTTCCATTTTCAATTATTGTTGCATCATACTTGTAAGGGATAACCTTATCGGATTTGTACGGTATTAGACCTGGCAGATAGATAACCACAGGAGCCTTTTGATTTTTATGACCATCGTAGCCGGCGTCAATTGGTTCCTGGTCGGGAACCTTTCTACTATCAAGAGGAACTCTTGATTCATGGAGTAGAAGGATTATGGCGCATACGTCTTTGGCCATTTCATGATTAGAGATTAAGACAACGTCTTTGCTTTGATCAGGGAGATAGTCGGGTATCCCGTTGGTCGACCCAGAACTTGAACATGGTCAGATCTCTTTGCGGTCTAACTAATTTTGAAGAGCTGACCGTACAAGGTAGCATCCTTGGTTGTTCTCTGAACAAACTCTACAACGCTCATAATTATGTGGTGGCACTCGGCCACGTCCGTTTTGTATGCATTGTAACTTTACTAGATCTGTTTCCATCGAGCGGACATTCTGACTTTGATACCTATCAGGATTCTCGTCAGTCATACTGATCTGTTGTGTAGCTTCATCCAAGTAAATCGGAAGCCACCAGTGGTCCAACAAGTGTTGAAGTGTTCTTTGGGAAAGTGCACATCCTTGGTCGTCTTTACGACACACTTTACAGTCTTGATAATCATAGCCAGAAAACCGAGCCTGACTTGCTTAGCGTGTAATTCTACCAGACTGGTATTCATCAAGCGAATATCAAAGATCTGAATCATATTGACTTGATGATTATTTCTCTCCTGATAGTCCTGGATCCATCCGAGATCCATCTGACGCTGGAGGGCATCTTGTACAAAAGAGCATCCCTGATTGCTTATTGAGCAGATCGGACAGGAATTATAAGTGTGCCATGGCAGATCATGGTATTGACTTTGCCTTGAATGCATCGCCACTAAGTTGACGTTCATCGTCAGAATGTCGTGGTTCTAGACAATGTTGGGATTTGCGTGAGCCATACTGACCTCACAGATTCGATGATCTTGAATCCATCAGAGATTCATTTGTTCTTGTAGAGCTGATTGTACTACGGAACATCCTTGATTATTCTTTGAACAGGTATCACACTGGTGATAATTATGAGCCGGCACATGACCGTACCCGCTCTGTCTGCAATGTATCTTGACCAGATTTGTTCCTAGAGAGAGCACATCGTGAATTTGATAACTGCGGCTAAATTCTTCCTCTATTAAATTTACTGCCGTCTTTTCATGTTGAGGCAACGAGTTCGTTTAAACATTCGGATTAGTATCTTTGAAAGATAAGACCCCGTTCCTGACAAGCTTCTGTACATCAGATTTGAAGCTGAGACAGTTCTCAATGTTGTGCCCCGATCCTCCTTGATGATAAGGGCAAGTTTGATCCGCTTTGAACCAAAAAGGCAGATTTTCTGGTATCGTAAGAGGAGTCCTGGTTTGGACGTGTCCCTTGACCAGTAGTAGTGGAAAGAGTTCTGCGTACAACATTAGTATAGGGTCAAACCCTGGTGGTCATGTCGTACGATTGTTATTGTTGTACTGTGGACGAGCCTGCTGAAGAGGCTGTGGTGTCCTTTGCTGATATTGTTGTTGATTTGGTTGGCTCTGAGCAACCTGAGGTTGATACGTTGGAGCCGGCGCAGGGTTGATAGCGGGAGTTACCGCTGTTGCTGGTTGATACCTCCGCCTTTGCTTTCCAAGAGAGATATTACCAATATCTTGCTCTTTTTTCTTTGGGAAAGCACCACCGTATCTTTTGGTACTGCTTGATGGCTCTGAACCTTTGACCAGACGTCCTTCTCGGGCTGCTTCTTCAAGGTGCACTCCCATGTTCACCATCTCAGTGAAGTCACTGGGCGTACTGGCGACCATTCAGCCGTAATAGAATGAGCTCAAGGTTTTCAAAAAGATCTTGGTCATCTCTTTTTCCTCAAGAGGGGGACAAATCTGGGCGGCAATTTCTCGCCATCTCTAAGCATATTCCTTGAAAGTTTCCTTGTCCTTTGTGACATTACTTTGAGTTGATCTCTGTCTGGTGCCATGCCCAGGTTATACTTATACTGCTGAATGAAGGCAGTGCCGAGATCTCTGAAAGTGTTGATCTTGGTGTGGTTTAAAGCCATGTACCATTTTAGTGCGACACCGGTTAAACTGTCTTGGAAGTAATGGATCAGTAGTTGTTGATTTTCTGTCTGAGTTGACATCTTTCAAGCGTACATCACCAAATGAATTTGAGGGCAAGAGTTGCCCTTGTATTTTTCAAAGTCATGCACCTTGAATTTGTGCGGGACTTTCACATTAGGGACCAGACAAAGGTCTGCGGCATTCTTTCTGAATAAATCCTGACTGCGAATGGCATGCAGTTCCTTTTGCATTTCCAGGAACTGCTCCTGGAATTCATTCATTCTTTCATACATGTCTTTGGTTCCACCAGGAATTACTTGTGGAATCTGTCCTTCCGGGATAGTGTGTACCACCGGTTGTGGTATAGTCATTACGTCGGTGACTCTTGGTGCTTCCATGCCCCGAAGTTTGTAACCTTCAGGAGTCACTGTCATAACCCTTGCGTCTTCGCTTTCCCGAAGTTTGTAACCTTCAAGCCCAGCGGTTCCTGCTGCAGTTTTTGGGTCTTCAGTGACCGACGGGATGTATCCCTCAGGGATGAAGTTGATAGGCATGCCCCAGGGGAGATCTTTAGGCATGTTGTACCGAGGATCATATGTCTCTACGATGGGCGTAGATGCGATCTCCGAGATCATAGTCTTTTGTTGTTGCCTTTGAGCTGCTGCCAGAGATTGCTTGTCACTGTGAAGTTTTTCAGATCTTCCTTCAGAGCGTCAATTTCTTCTCTCAGCTCTCAGTTCTCTTACTCCAGATCGTCCATTTTCTTTTGTTGATTGGCCCAAGTATTGTATGAATGAGACAGTTTGACTCTAGAATCGTGACACATACATGAGATTCGAAGATAAGAAGAACGCGTTATGTGAGAATGATGAATGCAATGAGATATATATTTTTTTGTTTTTTGCTTTAATAAAAAAGAAACTTCAACAAATAGATTGCAAATATCATACAGTAAAGGGTGGAGACTCTGTTTTATTGAATTCGAAATATTGCGGAAATGAAAAATACAGTATTTACAAAGTGCTGTAAAAGGAAATGTCTAAACTTATGAATCCTGAGTCCTCTTTGAAGAAAGCTCAGATGCTGGATTTGGTATTTTCCTTTTCTTTGACCGGGGTTCTTTAGCCGTTGTCGGGTTGTCAGTCCTTTGCCAAGCGAAAAGAGCGAGCAAATTTCTCCAGTCTTCTTGATTTTCTACAACATGCTGCTCTAGTATCTTAATCAGAGCATCCTTTTCTTTTAACAGTTGATGAATTTTGGTACACTCCACATTGAGAATTCGGTACTTGTTTTTCCAAGAACTTTTCTCCCATTGAACTTTGTTGAGAGCGACCTAGAGTTTTTCCGTATCAGACATAAAATAAAGGACAAATTCCTTTAATGGAAGAACTTCGTGACGAGGGTAAGGCATCCTCGGCTTGAGAGCTCTAGTTTGCACCCAGTGGAGATAAGGTTCCACGGAGATACAGTCTAGTTTTCCTAGAGACTCTCTTCCTTTCTTGTGAACATGTTTCCAGGAATTCACTATTTCCTTCTTTAGTGCTCTGTCATTTTCTCCTTCCTTGAAGAAAAGACCTTCCAGATGAACATTACGTGGGATATTCTTCATCGGGTATCCGAGTTGACGGCGAACTAAAATCGGATGATAGTCGGTTTCTCCTTTAGTTCCTATGAGGGGTACATTAGGGAAATTTCCACATCTGTCGATGGTCTTTATCCCCTCATAAATCCTATTGTACCAATCTATGTTGGTAAGAGACATGATTCTGTGTGACCAACGTAGAGTACTCTTACGGTCCCAAAAAGCAGCAGACTTGGGTAAATGGGAAGTGAACCATTTGTAAAGTAAGGTTACACAGCATGTGATCATTCCTCAGTGTACAAATTCCTTAAGTGTACAGAATGATAAGCATCTGCGAGCAAGGTTGGTACGGGGTTTCCAATCAGAAATATCTTACTGGCATTGGTATCGATGAAGTTATCGATGTTGGGAAAAAGGAATAACCCATATGTGAGCAGAACAAAGATATCTTCGAAAGCAGTAACGTTTCCTATACTGGCAAAGTACAGGGCTTTCTCTACCAAAAACTTGGCTGGTAAACCTTGGATTCCTTCCTTAGTGGTCATGTGAGTCCTGACTTCTGACTCGTCCAAATAGATTGCTCTTGCAATGGTTTGTTCTTTTGGAATTTCTTCCAGTCCAGAAAAGGAAACTTGGTCAATGATGGGTAAATTAGTCAGGTGAGAGTACTCCTCCAGTGTTGGTGCAAGTTGATAATCCGGGAATGTGAAACAGTGATAAATCGGATCGTAAAACTGAATTAGCGTAGACAAGATACCTTCAACTACATGGACCCTTAACAGAGACAACAGCCCTCCATGCTTAGCTCTGAAAGCATCAAGGTTGGTAATCATCCTTGCCAACCTTCTTAAATCCTCTAGTTTTGGAGCCTTGAAGGTGTACTTGTGCGTCTTTCTTCTACCGAAATCCATAATGCAATCTTTCTTTCTGATATTTGCAATTATTGTTTTAGTTTATTTTGAAAAAGAAAGAATAGAGAAGAGAGAAGAATTTTTCTTTGTTTAAGAGTTTTTTAAATGAATGCATGAATGCAGCACACAAAAACATTGAAAAAACATGGGTTGAAGGGTTCAACATCACGAGCATGGAGTCATGGCTCTACCCTTCCCCAAAGGTTGTATTATGGTAAATTTTTGTACCTGTAGAACGGGTTAAGGTTCCCAAAATCATTGACCCCCCTAGGGATAACAACAGCAAGTTGGTTCACCCGAGCGAGCTGTAGCATCCTAGGGTAATCTCAATTTGGGTGTAGTATCGCGTAGCAACTATTCCTGATAGCTATTGCACTACCAAATGTTCACATGGTTAATGTCTACTAAATTCTTAGGGTCACGGGTGCCGCACTGGGATAGCGTCTATTTTCATGACGTTAGTCGTTCAACATAGTATCCACACGGGCCCTCACCTGATCTGATGGTCTACCAAGATCGCTTATTCGGGAATCACTCCTTGTAAGTCCACCCGTCTATGCCATCACTTATCTTAGGGTTCTCTCAACTTTCCACATGCGACATCACTCGCATTCCCATTGACAGAATAATAAACACGGATATCAAGTAGGAAAAGCAGTATATATATATATATAGTATGTAGAAAATTTCTAACAACCTAGACCTCTTAGGAATTCTAATCCTAGTCCTAGCTTGGCTCCCCAGCAGAGTCGCCATTTTCCTGTAGCGTGCGATTTTTTGTCGGTGACGCGACCACCTTATCGCCATGGGTTTTTCCTCACCGCAATGATAGGAGTGGGGTGCTACTTTTTGATTTCTTATTTATCCAATGAAGCTGGAAAGGTAAGGGAAGCTATCTAAAACTAACCTTGCACGCAAATGTTTTACTGAACAAATGCTAAGAGATTGGGGGGTCCGGGGTCAGGTTATACAATGGGGAGTTGTCAATTACCCATCCTATATGTGGTTATCCACAGGTTGTTAGCAATTTTCGTTACTACTTTCTACTTACTGGTGTTTGTCTGCCGTGGGTTGGGAAAGTTTCTCCTTTGGGAGTGTTTGAGAGAGTATTTTTGTTGTTTTTCGGGTTTTTCGATGTTTTTAATGAATGTGTGAAGGTGCTGGACCTAAAGTTTTTTATTAGTGTGAAGGTACTGGACCTAGAGTTTTTTATTAGTGTGCTCGCTAAGATTTCGCAATCTTATGCCTACATATTTCCGTTTAAAGAAAACAGGGAAATCAGAGCAATCGTAGTTCCTCCTATTCTATGGGAGGAAAAAAATATTTGGTGTCTTGTTCAAAGCCCGAGATTGAAGCTAAAAGGTTTTTATGTCTTGTTCAAAGCCCAAGATTGAAGCTAAAAGTTTGACTGAGAGAGAATTTGTCATCTCTAAAGGAAGACATCTCATCTGTTTATCACAACTGTTGGGTGACCGATTATAAAGGAGAATTACTTTAACTGGGATATAAGAATCCAGCAATGCCATAATTTCCTTTATAGGGGATTTATTCTGAAGGAGAAAACTTTAACTTAGTGTTGAGCAATGCCATTTTTCCTTAGGAATCTTTCATGATAAGAGGGGGACATTGGCTTGGATGTAAATAATCCAGAGGGCTGCCACTTACATCAGTTATATGAAAGAAGGGGATTTATCAGGATAAGAGATGGACTACAGCTTGGATGTTTGAATCAACAAGTGTGCCCCTTATAGAAATTATCTGGGATTAAGGTTTGTTTTGATTTTCTGTGTGATATACATAGAAGTGTCTTCCTACAGAGAGTTTTTTATTTCCTCTGAGGGGATGTTGATTTATGTGTGCCTTGATCAAAGCCCAAGGTTGAAGCTAAGAGTTTGGTTGACTCTACTGGGGAAGTCCTTATACAAAGCCTATGAGGAGCCTGGAAAAGGCTGACTCAGCAAGAGAGTGTTTATCTATCTTGTACAAAGCCCAAGATTGAGGCTAAAAGAGAATTGACTCTTTTGGGGGTATTATTATACAAAGCCTAAGAGGAGGCTAAAAGTTGACTTTTCCATATCATTTTCTTGATCTATTGCTTGCAAAGAAGAAGCAACGAACTCTCTTTGGTAGGTAAGCTTCCAGCTCTGTTTTCTCTCATTTTAGACACGTTTTAAGATTATTTTGGATGCATCTGAAGTCCTACATGTGGTAGGCAATGTTTGCGCATGATATTATATCATTTTGGTGATTTTCAGTTTGTGTGTTCATTTATGTTTCCCTTCGATTCACCTTGATAATGAGTTTGTTTTCAAAAATGGATGTTGGATTTGTGATCAGCATGGAATTCTAAGGGAGAAGGTGGTCTTATTTTTTATTTCTGGGTGTTTGGTGGCGGCTCCGGCAGCCAGTTGGCCGGAGAAGACGACCGGAGCTAGGGCTCCGGCGTCTGAAGGTTGAAGGAGGACTGACATGTCATTGGCGCCCTATTCTGAATTCAATGAATTGTGGTGTTTAAATCCTAACCAATCATGTGCGTGCTGAACAGTTTCCTTGTGCAATCAGAATTGCTTATGCACCCCCTACGCTTGTTCTCCCTTTTATTTTATTTCATTTTTATTTGTTTAATTTTCATTTTATTTTTAATGGATAAAATCATGATAAAAATAACAAAAAATATACTTCTGATTCCTTGACATGTTGACTTAATTTTCATATTTTTATTTTTATTTTTCATTTTATTTTCATATTTTATTTTGATTTAATTTGACAATGAATTTCCAATGATACCCTTCTTCTAGGGTTAGGAACTTTTGTGGCTTTGCTTATCCATTTGGGGCTATTCTTTGGGTCAAATTTTAGCCATGATATGAGGGTGTTTTGATGCTAGTATAGTGTTGGTTTGAGTTGCTTTGGGTGACTTTCCATCCAAGTTTTATGGACCCTCGTTTCTTGCTCGATTGTTTGCATACCTTGGCTAGTTTGTCCATGTTGAACATGTTCTTGATCTTGATTTGATCCCATATTTTTCACATGCTTAATTGGATGGTTGAACATACCTTTGGACATTTTTTGGGATTTTATTGAGTCATTTTACTATTTTTGGTTGATGCTCTCATTTGATGATGTTTTGAGCTTGCTAGTGCACACATCTTGACCTAATTTTGTGCTCTTGAATGACATGAACTCCCTTGTTGCTTTGTGATCTTTCTTTGATGGATAAAACATGTTTGAGATTCTGTTTTTCCTTGGCGCTTGGTGCATGATCTTTCTTTGGTATGGTTTTACTTGTGTGGAAGCATGTGAATCATTTTGAGCCTTATTTTGTGGCATACTTGCATAGTTGTGTTGCACGCTTTGAGTATGATGCTTGATGATCTTTCTTGATTGACTTGAGTTTGATTTTGGTTTGTGGATGATGCATTTGCTACTGCCCACTTGGATTAACATCCTGTTTTCATTTCATTTGATCATTGTGGTTTGATTTGTATGATGCATATCACTAGCATTTGATGGTTGCTTCTTTGGTTCATGATGCATGTTAATATGAAGCATTCTTACATGTTTGAATTGGATGGTTATAGTATGACTTGAGTTCTGACTTTGACTCATCTTCATCTTACTTTGCTCACAAAACCTTGGTGTGATGTTTAATAATGTTCATTTGTGCTTCTAATGCAAGTATCCTTGCATCCTTTCTTGTTTGCTCTTACTTGCTTACTTGAATCTTCTTGCATGATCTTTGAAGCTTGATTGATGATGTGATTTGGATATGATGTGCATGATGTGCTTGCTGCCCTCTCTTGTTTCTCATCTCTTGTTTCCTTTTCTTCTTCATCTCTTTCACTTCTTTCTTTCCCCTTGGATCTTAAGACTTGTTCAAGTCTTGGATTCACTTTTGTACGCTCCCTTAGGGTTTCTAGTCCAACTTAATATTTGATTAAGCTTGGAGTAGGGTAGACATTAGGATTCAAGCCATGCATGCTAACTTAGGTAGATATTCCCCTTTTGAACTCAACTATAGGGCCATCTTTGTATTACAACATTAAGATAGATTTCCCCTTTAGTGTTTTCTTTTTCTTGAGTCTTCTCTTCTCATCTCATAACAACTCTAAAACACTTAATAAATATAACGTGTATTGCGCACGAGCCTTAAGCGTGGGGAATGACGAATGAGGGGTTTCCTCTCATTTTTCTAGAGTGTTTAGCAGACGTCCTGTCTTGGGACGATTTGCTATGCATTCGTTCCTATGCCATAGACTTTAGTGCAATGCAAGTTATGAACTAACTTAAGTCACTTCTGTCTAAAAAAGACAAAGCAAATTCAAATCTTTTTTATCCTTCGGGATTGTTAAGTTTCAAACCATTTTCAGAAAAAAGCACGTTATTTCCGTTCAAGTCACAAACAGGCATCGACCCTAACGGCCAGACGCGAACTTAACGTCGCTCATAAAAAACACTAAGACCTTCGTAGGTCAAACTACGACTACTCTGACTTCCTCTCTCGTCCGATTGAGGATACATAGGCACAAGATGCGATATCTTAGCCAACACCATTCCCTCTTTTCGACTCGTACGTCAAACTACGACTGCTCTGACTTCCTCTCTCTCGTCCGATTAAGGATACGTAGGCACAAGATGCGATATCTTGCCGAGCCCCCTTCCCTCTTTTTCGACTCGTCCGTCGAACTATGTTTTCTCTGATTCCTCCTTCTCGTCTAATTGAGGATACGTAGGCACGAGATGCGATATCTCTGCAAGCACTCTTCCCACCTTTCAGACCTCGTAGGTCAAACTACGACTGCTCTGATTTCCTCTCTCTGGTTAGATTGAGGATACATAGGCACAAGACGGTGATGTCTTGGAAAGCAACCTCCCCCTTTAGTGCGTAGTCCGTCGAACTACGTTGACTCTGATTTTTCGTTCGTCCACGAAGATACATAGGCATTGGATTGCGATAATCCTTGCAAGTCCGTCTTTGTTTTCCCCTCCCCCGTTTTCTGTTTAGCCTTAGACTTTAGGTGGATAACTCACCCTTTGTATAGACAACAAGCGTGGATCCCATCGAGTACGATGGATACGTGGGGGTGCTAATACCTTCCCCTTGTGTAACCGACTCCCTTACCTATTTCTCTTGGTCGCGATGACCATGGTTTTTCCTTCCCTCAGGTTTACGTAGTGTTTCCTTTCCCTCTCTTGGGATAAATACACATTGCTGGTGACTCTGTTTCCACACCACTTTCGTGTTTGTAGTTGGATGAAAATCTCGAGAGCGACAGCTGGCGACTCTGCTGGGGAATCTGGTTCCCTATGCGAGTCAATCCTAGCGCTTGTCTATTTATTTTCATTGGGTGTTTACTATTGTGCTTTATTTTGTTGTATATTATTGTTTTACTGCATTTTATTGCATTTGGATTATTGTTATCATACTGTTCTGCTGCTATTGTTCTGTTGGGTGGGTTGGATTCATGAGAGATAAGCCCAATACCCAGGCTTGAGAATACACCTAGGACTAGAGTGGAAAGTAGTGGGACCTACGTGCCATCTTGGTACGTTTGGTGTTCACGAAATTCACATCCAGACGAAGTTTTCTTGGGAGATATTCTGACGTACGTGTCTTATGCATTTCGGGGTGTTGATCTAGAGAGCTGTCGACTCTGGCGACCTTTTTCCCGAGGACTCAGTAGAGGCACTCCTCCCAATAGGTAGTAATGGCAGACCAGAAATGGAAAACTCATTATACTTCTTAATTCGAGGACCCGAAGCTGGGAACTTACATAGGATGACCTTATTTTTGGAGGAATCAGTGGACGACCTCTTTGTTTGGCGATAGTATTGTACCCTGAGGGATGAAGGTACTATTGCTTCTCAAATCGAGAATCCGAGACTGAGGATCCCGTTTTCTAGAACCCACATGTGAGAAGGGATGGGTGTTTGCAGGTGACCTTAACTTTCAACCTACCTGGTTTTTTGGATTTCTCGTCAGTGTGTAGTTATCTACCTGGTTTTCTGGTTATTTCAGTGATCTGATGTTCTGGTATTCTGGGTTTCTAGGTTTGAGGTCTTTGATCAGTTAACAGGATAACAGATGTTCTGAGCAGCTTGACACCTTGATCTCATGTGTGCATCTGCATCGTCATTTTGCATTCTGACATACATGTTCTTGTATTTCCAAGGATCTTAACTTTGAGACTAGCTGTTGAGCATTTCCATCTATTTCTTGTGGTTTGTATGTGAAAAAAAAACTTGAATCAAAGCAGAATGATTCCTTGGAAATATTCGAACATGGCATTTGCATTGCATTTCCATACTCATTTGCATAATAGGTGTTCGAGGCTGGTTATTCTTGTCCTGATCTGGTCTTCTTCAGAATTGCAGACTTAACTTTTCAAGCCAGTAAAAAGTTGATCATGGAGCAAATTCAAGCGAAATTGAGGGAAGTACGAAGCCAAATGGGGCAGTTTATGGGGGAAATGCAAGTGTTGATTCAAGACCAGAAAATAATGAAGGAAGAGGTCAATCAAATGAAGACTCAGATGAGCCTGGTTATGGAAGTTTTGAGAAGTGTGATCAGAAAGGATAATAATCACATGCCTGAGGCTGCAGTAGAAATTGTCGTTTCACCCTTGCCTGTGGGATCTTCCCCAAGTCGTGAGTTGGCTCACGAATTTTCTGCACAACCCGATGTTCCAGAACTTTCCCGACAACAGCTAGGTCTTGTCTGCCAAGAGAAACCCAAGACTAAGAAGTACCCACCGAAGCCAAAGAAAGCCGACAGAATCTTTGATCCGCTTCCGATATCTTATGCCAGCTGTTGATGCATCTACTTCAACTCAGATTGGTTGAACTTCAGACTTTGGCTCCTCTTACTGGTACTCCCCCACCAGGTTACAATGCAAGAGCCCATTGTGATTTCCACTCTGGTGCGCTGGGGCATAATATGGAAAAATGTAGGGCTTTTCAGCATGTTGTCCAGGATCTGATTGATTCAAAGGCAATTGAATTCACGCCGGGCAGCGTAAGCGTACAACATGGTCTGACTCCAACTACTAGAAAAGAAGTGGATATCCCTGTTGTCTCTCCTAAAGTTGCATCAAGTCAGGGGCATATCTTGCAGTCCTTGGTCTTAGAATCCCCATGTCCGCTGCTGTTGCTTGTTCCTAAGCCGAGTTTAAGGATGAAAGTGCCTGAGCGAGAGGAAGGAACAAGTCGGTATCAACAACAGAACTATCAGCGTCAGAATCAGCATAGGCCTCGCAACAACTTGGAAAGAAGGAATGCTCATCTTCGTTTAGTTCCCATGTCGTACAATCAACTCTTGCCACACCTGGTTCAAAACTCATTGGTAGAGCCTAAGACACTCAAGCCATTTCCATATCCATACCCTCCTGGGTACGATCCCAACGCGCAATGTGGATATCATGGAGGATCCATGGAGCCCTCAACTGAAGATTGCAAAGCATTCCAAGCCAAGGTACAACAGTTGATTGATAAGGGGTACATATCCTTTCAAGAGGGAAATTTGGTGGTGCATGTCAACCTCTCATCTGTTTGAGCTTGAAGACTTCAAGGGTCATCTCCTAAAGCAATCAGTCCAGACGGAGTCAGGCCTCCTCAACCATGGCAATTTTCGACTTCTTTACTGCATTTTCATGTGTAATTTTTCATTGTTTGTTTGTACAGTGTTTGAAAAAAAAACTTGTTTGTGTTTTGAATGATGATTTTAATGCAATGAATGTATTGTTCTTGAAGTACTTTACTTTTATGCACTCATATCATGTTTATATGCACTGCAATACCAACTTTCTTGTCGTGAACTCTTGAGGGAGGATGATGAAGTGAAAAACGCAAAGTCTTTGGTTGTGTGCTTTTGGATAAAACCCTGTTGATGATGTACATGTATTGCTTCAAATCCCTAAACACCAGAGATATAAGGGAGATAGACCCTTGTCAACCCTGTCGAGCCTTGAAGTAGGAGTTTCCTTTCATTTGAAAAAACCCTCACATTAAACCCAGGGGCAGGGCAGTTGTCAGTTGGTTTGACTGAGCGTTTAACTTTCAAAAGGAGTGTGCATCTGAGGATCCATTACCTTTCTTTCCTCACATATCAGGAGGTCAACGGGCGTGAGACCACAATGGTTATCCCTCACCGCAAAGAGTGAAGTAGTCACAATCCTTTCAAAGAAGTCAAGACAGTTAGTGTCACACGATTTGCTCAAGAAAAAAAAAGAAAATAGAGAAAAAAGCCCGCTAAGTCGAAAACTTGAAAACAAATTACTTAGGCAAAAGTTAGGGTATCCTGCTGGACCTCAAAATCGAAAAAAAAAAAAAAGAATTCAAAAAATTCTGTCCAGGCAAAAACGGGGAAATAAAAAACAAAAGAACAAAAGAGAAAATGATGACAAAAGAAAATCCTCGATAAAGAACAAGTCGTGTGACCACGGGCACCCAAAGACGAAAAAGAGCGAATACCACTCTGAAACCCTTGCAGACTCCTTAATTGTCACCAATGACATGTCATAACCTGTTGGTAGGTGAGCGCTCATGTCAGATTAACTGAACGTAGGACCGAAGGACATCATGGAGAATGGGTGGTACATACAAACTTTGAGCCATAAATCCTTTTTTCTCAAACCGCGAACCAGGCCACGTTACAACCCTTGAAAGCCCTAATTAAAGCAGGGTTTATTCTGAAGGCGTACTTCAACGGGATATCGTTCCTGACTCCTATGAGTTATGCTAATAAGATTTTTGTTGGTATTGCACGTGCATTCAAAAATAAATGTCGTATTCCAAGCAGTGATTCGCTCACGTGGCCTTGCGACATCTTTTCAATAAAAGACTTCGAGATTAACATGTGTGTTGCATTAGAGTAATCATTTTCAGAATAAATATTTTCTGCTTGCATACATTTGTTTGACATCAAAGAAACTTACATGATGAACATCAGTTAAGAAGCTTGATCTTGCCAAGTTGAAGTGCTTGAAGACCTCAGAGGACAGTCATATCAAAGTTCATTGTGCTGAAAGACCATGTTGAGCAGGATTTTTCCTAGTAAGTTGTGTTAAGATGTAGCAAAGCTGGGGAATTCAAGTCGAGAAAGTCTTTTCGGAGTTCAATCAATCATGGGCATTCATGTTGAGAAAATTTATTCAAAGTTCAACCAAACTGGGGCAATTATGTCGAGATCCAATAAATCTCTCCACAAGCGTTTAACAGGGGCAATCACGTTGAGATTTGGGAAAATTTGTCGAAGACCAGTCGATCAGAGACAAATTCACTTCAAGGCTCGTACTGGGGCAGGCCACCTCAAGAGCACAAGAAGTTATCCACTCCTGAAGATGGTTAATTGAAAGCACCTCATCAAGGTTCAAAATACCGGGGCCGAATATTTCAAGTCATTACAAATCCTTTCGAGGCTAGTTACTTCATAGATTATGCAGTCTGGGGCAGTTATGTCGAGATCTGATAAATCTCTCCAAGAGTTTGAAGACCCTAGGGCAGTGTGAACGCTCAGTCTTCTATAAAATCCTCTTGAGATGATTTCTTCCATTAGACCTGGTGGTCTGGGGCAGGTGGAAAGTTCAAAGGGCCGTTTATGACCATAAAGGCAGGTCAAGCAGGGTAGCAAGGTTTCTCCCCAGTAGAGTTACTCTCCCCATCATTGAAATTTCATCATCCTCAGCAGATTGTTGTTCTCCCCAGCCAGAGTATAGAGGATTGTTTATCCAGCCAAAGTCGTGTTTGGATTATTATTCCCCAGCAAACATTCAGGAGTTGATGTTGTTGTATCTCTAGCGGGAGATTTATGGAATATGTTCCTTGGACAAAGGTGTTATCATCCCCACAGAGTCTTGGTGTCTACTTTCCCCAGTCGGTCAGGAAGTATAGTCTCGTCGACGACAGTTTGAGCTAATCCCCAGCAGGGTGAGGGTAAGGTTATTTCCTCAGCAGTAGTTTAAGCTCAATGGTATCCCCAAGTAGAGTTGGTGGTAATCCTCGCAATAGTTTGATCAACATTTGGTTGACATCCTCAGCAGGTTTTAAGACAATGGTTATTGGCACCATATTCTGTAGCAGATCTTTGGGTTCCATCTCCAGTAGTTGTTTTTCTTCATCCCCAACAGAGTGGAAGTTCTCTTGGAGTTTTCATCTCCAGCAGAGGTTGTGGTCAAGAAAGTTGTTCAGTGTGTCTTTCCTCAGCAAGGTTTTGTTCTCGCAGACAATTTAGTTTGTCGTCCCCGATGGAGTTGCTTTCGTCTTCAGCATTTATTTTGCTGGAGCGATCCTTTGCATTGCATGAGCATTTTTGCATGGTATCCTCCCAAAAGTGTAGAATTTCCATTTCGTATGGAGCATTACGCCATAGAAAAATTCAAACATATGCATTCGAAGCATAAGCTAAGTTTGAGTTCTAGTTTTCCAGACGTTCCCCAACGAGAAAAGCTGTAATTCAGGAGATATCGTCCAACTTTATACCCCAAGCCGTGGATTCGGTTACTTGGAGAGACTATTTGGTATACCCCTGCAAAGTTTGTCAGAATCGTTAATCTATGGTTTCTCTTATCTTCACCCCTTCGTCCAGGTGGTCGTGTGGGTTATCCCCTCAAAGTTGTTTCAGCCGGACACACGTCCGTGTTCTTTTAAGACTCGTCCATGTTCTCTTTCATTTCCTCAATACTTTGTCCGTATTGATTTTAAACACTTGTCTGTGTTCTCTTGACACCCGTCCGTGTTCGGTTTAGCATTTCAATCCCCAGTAAAGTTGCCTTTTGAGCTTTTATTTCAATACCCGTCCGTATTGACCTTTTAGGCACCCGTCCGTGTCCTTTCAGCACCCGTCCGTGTTTGAACCTTTTTAGCCAATAACCATCTGTATTGACCTTTCGCCACCTATTCGTGTTCTTTCATCACTGTCCGTGTTTGAACTTTTTAGCCAATACCCGTCCGTATTGACCTTTGACACCCGCCTGTGTTCTTTCATCACCCGTCCGTGTTTGCACTTTTTAGCCAATACCCTCCGTATTGACCTTAGACACCCGCCCGTGCTCTTTTGTCACCCGTCCGTGTTTGAACTTTTTAGCCAATACCCGTCCATATTGACCTTAGACACCCGTCTGTGCTCTTTCATCACCCGTCCGTGTTTGAACTTTTTAGCCAATACCCGTCCGTATTGACCTTAGACACTCGTCCGTGCTCTTTCATCACCCGTCTGTGTTTGAACTTTTTAGCTAATACCCGTCCGTATTGACCTTAGACACCCATCTGTGTTCTTTCATCACCCGTCTGTGTCTGAAATTTTTAGCCAATACCCGTCCGTATTGAACTTAGACACCCGTCTGTGCTCTTTCATCACCTGTCTGTGTTTGAACTTTTTTGCCAATACCCGTCCGTATTGACCTTAGACACCTGTCCGTGCTCTTTCATCACCCGTCCGTGTTTGAAATTTTTACCCAATACCTGTCCGTATTGACCTTTAGACACCCGTCCGTGTTCTTTTAGCACCTGTCCGTGTGTGAACATTTTAGACACTCGTCCGTGTTTATCCCCAGCACAGTCAACACTCGTTCATGTTTGTTTTAATCTATTTCAATATTTCGTCCGTATTGATCTCTGACACTTGTTTGTGTTATGATCTTACACTTTTTATTACTTGTTCCCCAGCGGAGTCGTCTCTCCTTCTGTAGGATGCAAATTTGTGCGGTTATTTTGGTATTCAATCTCTGTGTATCCCGATTGCCTGTAAGCCTTTGCTTCCATACCCTCGGATCCAAGAAGTTTGAATAGGGGCAGCTGTAACACCTCAAAATTTGCCCTCATGTTTCTAACACTAACTGGCTTATGTTTCATTTCATTCTACCATTTTCATTTGTGCATATCATTGTTCTTTAGCATGGGATCAAGGTATCTAGGTTAATTCAAGGGAAGAAGTTGTTTCCCTAAGGGTCAAGCAAAAGTTCATGTGTATTATCCAAGAAACTAAAAGGAGAGATGGTTCTTGATGTCATCATTACTTGAGTCACAAAGAAGCCCTAGATTTCTTGGTATCCCAGTTTGTCCATCACCTCATCAGAAGATTGCAATTGGCAAGAATTTTCAAGTGAATTACACTCTTTTAGCCTGATTTCTCAAATTAGGGTTTTGGGATTCTTGAGTTTAACACCCCAATGAACAAGATCTTTGAGTTTTTATCATCTCCAAATGGCACATCTCATCATTGTTTGAAAGGATACACATCATATTCAGAGAAATTTAGATTTGGAGCATGGGTCGATTCCTCCTAGACTGAGGGGACCAAAATTAGGGTTTGCCATAAAATCAGTTTATTTCTGATTTTTTGGGCAAGACTTGATTCCATGGTATTCCTCATGTTCCTAAGTGTCTAAGAATGGAAGATTGTCCATCAATTTGGTTCAGAAGGGTTTCAATAGTTCAAAAGATTCAAAATCAGGAGAATTGGGGATAAAGTCAACTGTGTAGTGAAAAAGTCAACTCCTAACTTTTTGAGGTCAACATGTTGATTTTCAAGTCACATTTGATCAATGGATGAGATTTGGTCAAGGAATGTTCAAGGATTCATGAAAAATCAAGAATGTAAGAAAGTTACTAAAAGTGGAAATTAGGTTTTTTTAGAAACTTACTATTTTTGGTAAGTTTTTAATCACTTTCAAGGCCACTTTTCATCATGATCAAGGCCTTATTTGAAAATATGTTCCACATGAAAATTGTAGTATGAAATTTTCCCATTAAAATGGGCATAAGAACCATGGTATTTGAGTTGTTCTTGGATGAGTTATGGTGCTCCAAAGTTGGACATTTTCACTTTACCAAGTTCAAAAACTTAGAATTTTTTCTAAGTTACTTTCGACAGTTTTGAGAACCAACATTCATGGCCATATTTCATTGTCTTCCAAGCTTTATTCCAACTTGCATTCAACATCAAATTCAATCCTTGACATTCAAGCTTTCCAAAGAACATTCATTTGCATAAATTGGCTTGAAATCCATGGAGTTATGTAGCTCCAAAAGTGGCTAAATGAATTTAGTTTTAAGACAAGTCAAGGCATGTCATGGCACATGTTTTTGGTACAACATGAGTACATTCCTTGTAGAATGGTACACTCCACGCATGTCATCATCATTCCCTTGCCCAAAACCTTACTCAAAATGAGCCAACAAGTCATACATACCATGCACACCTCGTGCACATTATTTTCACATTTTTGGCTAAAATTGGAAATGGAATTCACAACAAACTTGCTTCTCTCGCGTGCCCATCTGATTATCCCACTCACATAAGCATTTTCATTGCCAAATCATCATTCCAAACCTGGCTCCAAGGCTGAAACCAGAGCATAACCCGTGCCATCCACATGGTTCATTTTTCACTCATTTTCAATCCCAAGCCAAAGCAACAAATTCCAAACCACCTTGGCTCGTTTCCAACCCTAAAAATCAGCTCATATAAATTGCAAAGCACTCCAAACCTAGCCATTCACTTTCCATTTTTCAGATCTGAACACAAAATTTCGCAAATTTTCTCATCTTCGTTTCTCCTAATTTATGAGAGTTTTTGAGTTTGTCTTGGTTGAATCACCATTAACCAAGTGTGATCTTGCTTCTGTATGCAAGATTCACCATCTGGAATCATCATTGGAGGCTCTACAAGTTCAATTTTCTTCACCATCGGGTTGGGATTGATTGAGGTTTTTAGCAACTTTCTGAGCAAACCAAGCCTTGATCTACATTCTCCATTTGGTTCTAAAGATTTCCATATCATTTTCTTGATCTATTACTTTCAAAGAAGAAGCAACGGACTCTCTCCGTTAGAAAGCTTCCAGCTCTGTTTTCTCTCATTTTAGACACGTTTTAAGATTATTTTGGATGCATCTGAAGTCCTACATGTGATAGGCAATGTTTGAGCATGATATTGTATCATTTTGGTGATTTTTAGTTTGTGTGTTCATTTATGTTTCCCTTCGATTCACCATGATAATGAGTTTGTTTTCAAAAATGGAAGTTGGATTTGTGATCAGCATGGAATTCTGAGGGAGAAGGTGGTCTTATTTTTTATTTCTGGGTGTTTGGTGGCGGCTCTGGCAGCCAGTTGGCCGGAGAAGACGACCGGAACCAGGGCTCCGGCGTCTGAAGGTTGAAGGAGGGCTGACATGTCATTGGCGCCCTATTTTGAATTCAAATGAATTGTGGTGTTTAAATCCTAACCAATCATGTTACCACGTCAATTAATGAGGCCAGCGTGGCTTGTTTTTTGTTTGAATCTGAGTGTGAATTTGTTTGGGCTTAGTGTTTGTTGATATTCACACAGCCCTTCTTTGGGCCCATGCGCGTGCTGAACTGTTTCCTTGTGCAATCAGAATTGCTTATGCATCCCCTACGCTTGTTATCCCTTTTATTTTATTTCATTTTTATTTGTTTTGTTTTCATTTTATTTTTAATGGATAAAATCATGATAAAAATACCAAAAAATATACTTCTGATTCCTTGACATGTTGACTTAATTTTCATATTTTTATTTCTATTTTTCATTTTATTTTCATATTTTATTTTGATTTAATTTGACAATGAATATCCAATGATACCCTTCTTCCAGGGTTAGGAACTTTTGTGGCTTTGCTTATCCATTTGGGGATATTATTTGGGCCACAATTTAGCCATGATATGAGGGGGTTTTAATGTTGGTATAGTGTTGATTTGAGTTGCTTTGGGTGACTTGCCATCCAAGTTTTATGGACCCTCGTTTCTTGCTCGATTGTTTGCATACCTTGGCTAGTTTGTCCATGTTGAACATGTTCTTGATCTTGATTTGATCCCATCTTTTGTACATGCTTAATTGGATGGTTGAACATACCTTTGGGAATTTTTTGGGATTTTATTGAATCATTTTACTATTTTTGGTTGATGCTCTCATTTTATGATGTTTTGAGCTTGCTAGTGCACATATCTTGACCTAATTTTATGCTCTTGAATGACATGAACTCCCTTGTTGCTTTGTGATCTTTCTTTGATGGATAAAACATGTTTGAGATTCTGTTTTGCCTTGGCCCTTGGTGCATGATCTTTCTTTGGTATGGTTTTACTTGTGTGGAAGCATGTGAATCATTTTGAGCCTTATTTTGTGGCATACTTGCATAGTTGTGTTGCACGCTTTGAGTATGATGCTTGATGATCTTTCTTGATTGACTTGAGTTTGATTTTGGTTTGTGGATGATGCATTTGCTACTGCCCACTTGGATTCACATCGTGTTTTCATTTCATTTGATCATTGTGGTTTGATTTGTATGATGCATATCACTAGCATTTGATTGTTGCTTCTTTGGTTCATGATGCATGTTAATATGAAGCATTCTTACATGTATGAATTGGATAGTTATAGCATGACTTGAGTTCTGACTTTGCCTCATCTTCATCTTACTTTGCTCACATAACCTTGGCGTGATGTTTAATAATGTTCATTTGTGCTTCTAATGCAAGTATCCTTGCATCCTTTCTTGTTTGCTCTTACTTGCTTACTTGAATCTTCTTTCATGATCTTTAAAGTTTGATTGATGATGTGATTTGTATATGATGTGCATGATGTGCTTGTTGCCCTCTCTTGTTTCCTTTTCTTCTTCATCTCTTTCACTTCTTTCTTTCCCCTTGGATCGTAAGACTTGTTCAAGTCTTGGATTCACTTTTGTATGCTCCCTTAGGGTTCCTAGTCCAACTTAATCTTTGATTAAGCTTGGAGTAGGGTAGACATTAGGATTCAAGCCATGCATGCTAACTTAGGTAGATATTCCCCTTTTGAACTCAACTATAGGGCCACCTTTGTATTACAACATTAGGATAGATTTCCCCTTTAGTGTTTTTTTTTTTCTTGAGTCTTCTCTTCTCATCTCATAACAACTGTAAAACACTTAATAAATATAACGTGTATTGCGCACGAGCCTTAGGCATGGGGAATGAGGAATGAGGGGTTTCCTTTCATTTTTCTAGAGTGTTTAGCGGACGTCCTGTCTTGGGACGATTTGCTATGCATTCGTTCCTATGCCATAGACTTTGGTGCAATGCAAGTTATGAACTAACTTAAATCACTTCTGTCTAAAAAACACAAAGCAAATTCAAACATTTTTTATCCTTCGGGATTGTTAAGTTTCAAACCATTTTCAGAAAAGAGCACGTTATTTCCGTTCAAGTTGCAAACATGCATCGACCCTAACTGACGGACGCGAACTTAACGTCGCTCATAAAAAACACTAAGACCTTTATAGGTCAAACTACGACTGCCCTAACTTCCTCTCTCTCGTCCGATTGAGGATACGTAGGCACAAGATTCCATATCTTGGCGAGCACCCTTCCCTCTTTTTGACTCGTACGTCGAACTACAACTGCTCTGACTTCCTCTCTCTCGTCCGATTAAGGATACGTAGGCACAAGATGCGATATCTTGGCGAGCACCCTTCCCTCTTTTTTGACTCGTCCGTCGAACTACATTTGTTCTGATTCCTCCTTCTCGTCCGATTGAGGATACGTAAGCACAATATGCAATATCTCTGCAAGCACTCTTCCTACCTTTCAGACCTCGTAGGTCAAACTACAACTGCTCTGATTTCCTCTCTCTGGTTAGATTGAGGATACGTAGGCACAAGACGGTGATGTCTTGGCGAGCAACATCCCCTTTAGTGGGTAGTCCTTCAAACTACGTTGACTCTGATTCTTCATTCGTCCACGAATATACTTAGGAATTGGATTGCGATAATCCTTGTAAGTCCGTCTTTGCTTTCCCCTCCCCCGTTTTCTGTTTAGCCTTAGACTTTAGGATAACTCACCCTTTGTATAGACAACAAGCATGGATCCCATCGAGTACGATGGACGCGTGGGGGTGCTAATACCTTCCCCTCGCATAACCGACTCCCTTACCTGTTTCTCTTGGTCACGATGACCATGCTTTTTCCTTCCCTCAGGTTTACGCAATATTTCATTTCCCTCTCTTGGGATAAATACACATTGCTGGCGACTCTGTTTCAGCGCCACTTTCACGTTTGTACTTGGATGAAAATCCCGGGAGCGACACTCTACACTGAGTTAAAGCTTTCCTCCTTCATGACATCACCCTTATAAAGGAAATTATGGCATTGCTGGATTCACATATCCCAGTTAAAGTAATTTCCCTTATAATCAATTATTAAACTTTTGTGATGAATAGGTGAGACGTTCTCCCTTTAGAGATGACAAATTCTCTCTCAGTTACCCTTTTAGCTTCAATCTTGGGCTTTGAACAAGACACAAATACTCATCCAGCTTCAATCTTGGGCTTTGAACAAGACACCAAACTTTTTTCCTCCCATAGAATAGGAGGAACTACGATTGCTCTGATTTCCCAAATTTCTTTACGGGAATACGTAGGCATAAGATTGCGAAATCTTAGTGAGCACACAAATAAAAAACTTTAGGTCCAATACCTTACCAAAAACAACAGAAAACCCAAAAACAACAAAAACATTCTTTCAATTCCCCCCAAAGGAGAAACTTTTCCAAACCATAGCAGATAAACACCAGAAAACACTTAAATCAATAGAGAAACATATAATAAAAGGTCTATGGATAACCATATATACATTGGATGTTAATAGCTTCCCTTTGTATAACCTGACCCCGATCCCCAATCTCTTAACATTTGTTAAAGAAAACATTTGCGTGCAAGGTTAGTTTTAGATAGCTTCCCTTTCCTTTCCAGCTTCATAGGATAAATAAGAAATCAGAAAGTAGCACTCAAATAATCCGCTGCGGTAAGGTGGTCGCGTCACCGACAAAAATCGCACGCTACATAAAAATGGCGACTCTACTGGGGAGAATTCTTTCTAGTACTAGAGTTCCTAAGAGGTCTAGGCTTTGCTTTATCTCTCTGTTTATTTATTTTCTCAATTTTCTGCTATATATATCATTTACTGTCATATTACTTGATACCCGTGTTTAAAATTCTGTTAACTGGAAATGCGATTGATACGCATGTGGAAAGTTTGAGAGAACATTAAGATAAGTGGTGGCGTCTCTAGGAAAGGCTTATAGGATGTGAATCCCGACCAAGCTGACCTGGCAGTCCACCGAATCAGTCGAGGTATCCGTGTGGACTTGCTAATGTTGAACAACCGATTGTCGTGAAAGCATAGCCTTCCCAATGCGGTACCCATGACACTGAGGATTTAGTAGACATTTAACCATTTAAACCATTAGGTAGTGCGGTGACTATCGGGAATAGTTGATACGCGATACTACACTCAAAAGAAATTCATCCTAGGATATTATAGCTCGCTCGAGTGAATCAGCTTGTTGTTAATATCCCTAGGAGGGGTCAATGATTTTGGGAACCTTTTAGAATCCGTTCTACAGGTACAAAAAATTGACCAATTAGTACACACATTTTGGGATGGGTAGATCCATGACTCCATGCTCGTGGCGATGAACCCCTAAACCCATGTTTTTAAATGTTTTTGTTTACTGCATTCATGCATCCATACATTCATTAAAAAACTCTTTTCAAAAACAGAAAAAATCCTTTTTTCAAAAGAACTAAAACAATAATTGCAAATATCAGAGAGGTTGCGTTATGGATTTCGGGAGAAGAAAAACGCACAAGTACACCTTAAAGGTTCCAAAACTGGATGATTTAAGGAAATTGGGAAGGATGATTACTAATCCCGAGGCTTTCAGAGCAAAGTACAGAGGACTGTTATCTCTCCTGAAGATCAATATGGTTGAAGGGATCTTGTCTACGCTGATTCAGTTCTACGATCCGATATACCACTATTTCACTTTCCCGGATTATCAGCTCGCACCAACACTGGAAGAATACTCCCACCTGATTGATTTACCTATCACTGATCGAGATCCATTTTCCGGATTGGAGGAAATTCCAAAAGAATAAACCATTGCAAGAGCAATTTCTTTGGATGAGTCAGAGGTCAGGACTCACATGACCACCAAAGGAGGAATCTAGGGTTTTCCAGCTAAATTCCTGATGGAGAAAGCTCTTTACTTTTCCAGTATAGGAAATGTAACCACTTTCGAGGATATCTTTGTCCTGCTCACATATGGATTATTCCTTTTTCCCAACAACGACAACTTCTTCGACACCAATGCTGTTAAGATATTCCTTATTGGGAACCCCGTACCAACCTTGCTCACGGATGCTTATCATTCTATACACTTAAGGAATTTGTACAGTGGAGGGATGATTACATGCTGTGTACCATTACTCTACAAACAGTTTATTTCCCACTTGCCCAAGTCTGTTGCTTTTTGGGATCACAAGAGTACTCTACATTGGTCGCAGAAGATTATGTCTCTCACCAACACAGACATAGATTGGTATAATCAAATTTACGAAGGAATAGAAATCATTGATAGATGCGGAAATTTCCCCAATGTACACCTCATTGGTACTAAAGGAGGGATCAACTATCATCCAATTCTAGCTCGTCGTCAACTCGGATACCCGATGAAGAATATACCACATAATGCTCATCTGGAAGGTCTTTTCTTCAAGGAAGGAGAAAATGACAGGGCACTAAAGAAAGAAATAGTACATGCCTGGCAACATATTCACAGGAAAGGGAGAGAAGAACTAGGAAGACCAAATTGTTCCTCTGCAGAACCTTATCTCCACTGGGTGCAAACCAGAGCCCTCAAGCTAAGGATGCCTTACCCTCATCAAGAAGTTTTTCACTTAAAGGAATATGTCCTTTATTTCATGTCTGATGTGGAAAAACTCCAGGCCGCTCTCAACAAAGTCCAATGTGAGAAAAACTCTTGGAAGAACAAGTACCAGATCCTTAATTTGGAATGTACCAAGATTCAGGAACTTCTAAAGGAAAAGGATGCTCTGATTGAGATATTAGAGCAGCATGCTATGGAAAGTCAGGAAGAGCGAAGGAATTTGCTCACTCCCTTCACTTGGTGTTGAAAAGTATTTTGGGGGGTGTTTTATCGTATCCACAGGGATTGTATGTGTATTGTCGTTGTTCTATAGTCGAAATTATTTTAAACTTAGAGTAACAAAGATTTTGGTTGTTTTGTAACGGATCATTTGCATAAGAATTTGTAACAACGGTTAAGATATTGGTTTTAAAGATTTTGTAAAAGCATGCCAAGATTAGGGTCCGATAATCCGTTTCGTATGTATTTACTCGATAAAGTATGCAAACTTGTTAACGATGAATATAATCACATATCCTCTCAACAAGTTTATCTCTAACACTTGTTGTGGGATTTATCATATTGATCCTTAGATGATCTCTCACTCTAACTATCAATATGATAACATTCAAGATCAATATTTATGAACATCAATTCTCAAAACTATCTCGAGCCTCATGATTGTTGATGGATTGAAACTTAGGTCAAGTTTTAGAACATATTTCTCAATCATGAACTAAAACAAAATATAAACCATACAAACAAAGTTTTTCACCATATATTTATCATCAACAAAGTTCACAAACTACAATCAAGATCCATACATACAAAATGAAGGATTACCTACCACTAATCTTGACACAAGATGTGTTTAGCTACACATATTCATGGTAGCTTGTTTCACAAGTTTCGAGAGGAGATGAAAAAGTATATGCGTCGAATAATCGAGATCGGATGCAAATCTAGCTTCTCAAATCTAGCTTCTCAATGTGAAAGATCACTCTTAGATGAAGAAAAGTCAGAAAACTAGGTTATGGTGTGATAAAATGAGGTTATGATCCCAAGAAATTTAATAAAGTGCTTTTATCGCACTGCGAACTTTTCATTCGCCAAGCGAACAACGAAATTGGCTCCTGAGGTGCCTCTGATCTGTTAAACCACCTCTGAGTTTCTGCATAAGTTCGCAATGTGAACTTTTATTCACAAAGCGAACTATTCGCCTACATGTTCGCAAAGCGAACTTAGGCCCCTTTAGCTACTGCCTCATCCAAGGTGTCCTTCGCCAGGTCTTCGCTGGAGTGATGAATCAGAGAACATTTGCTGGAAAGTTCACAAAGCAAACTTTAGTGCCTTTTCTTACTGCCCAAAGTTTGGGACTGGTCGCTGGAGCTTCGCCAGATGTTCGCAAAGCGAACATTCGCTGGCAAGTTCGCAAAGCGAACTTACTGATGTTTCTTCCTTTCTTTGGCAACTTGGATCCTTTTTTTGTGTCTTACTTCTTTGATAAATTAGTGCCTTTTCCTGCACAATAACACACATATTACAAGCACCAAAGGTATTTTCACAATGTTTGAAGAATAACAACAATTCAAGAATAAAATCCACAATTAAACATAAAAGAGTTGAAAAATGTCAAGTATTAATAAGAAATATAAGGCATGTTTGACATCTAACAAACTCTCCCCAACTAACTCTTTGCTTGTTCAAGAAAAGCATGCCTCTCATTGAAAACAAGAGGATTTGCTCAAGCATTTAACTCAACCAAGAAAAGATATAAGGCTCAAATAAACAACAATTGCAAACAAGCAATGATTACAAATTCCTAGAATCGAACAATGCACGAGAACTTGATTCTTAAACAAATATCAGACAATGTTTCAAGTAACAACTAAACTATCATGCTCATATCACTCTAACACTCCTCTTCGAAAAAGAATTGAAGGAAAAACGCGCTTACAAACGCGGGGCAATTTTGCTCATCTGACAAATGATGCAAATACAAACCAATTCATACAATATCTAAACGATCAATAAAGAAATCATGGAAGCAAAAAGATCACTAAGGCTTTTAAGGTTGTAGCTTGGTCGAGTTAACAATAAAGGGACATTTCTAAAGGCCATTGAATCGAAATTTCCGATGCAAAAGAACATTCACTATACAAGGTATTCACACATCTCAACTTCATTCACCAATTTCATTCCTTTATCACAAAACTTCTCAAACTTCCTTATGCACAATTATTTGGTTTCTATTTTTCTCTTTCAAGCAAACATTCTTTTTCTTTGTTTTTCACATTCATATTCACATTTTCTATTCTTTTCATGTTTTCTTGAAATTTTTCAAAAGTTTGAGCAATTTACCAATCTTCTTTTTCATTCTCCCCAACTTATTTTCAACTAAACCTTAAGTGAATGCTCATTGCTTTTTAAGGCAAGGAAATCAATAAAAACAATGTTCCAAGGTTCAAGAAGAAATTTTTTTAGAATCTCTCAAAAATTCAATGATGAACTTGATTTTCAATTTATGTACATACACAAAGTTCATCACTAAAACGAGATCTAAACTGTTTAGGCTCAAAGCGCTAACGAATACTCACTACTCACAGGTAAATCACTGTTTGGAAATGGTTGTGCTCATTATCAACAAATGCCTTGATCATTTCTAATGCTTCCACAAAATCACACAAATCATAAGATAAAGCATGAATTAAAAGTATAAAACAAAATTCATCAGCAATCCTATGCATTTAGTAGACCATGGAGGTTTCTCACCATTTTGGTTTTTGGATCTAAGTGTCATACCCCAAATTTTGACCACTAAGATTTCCCATCATTGTGCAAATCATCATCACAATATGGGTGTACCTTCATGCCTCACCAGTCTCCTCAAGGATTGTTGAGCATCCACTACAATTAAGAATTAGGGTTTTAAGCCCTCTTCGAGCTTAGACAAAGGATCAATCAAGAAATGACATGATCTTCAACTTGTCTAACCTCTCAAACATCCATAAAGGGTCAAGAGGACTCCCACATCAAGAATCAGGAACAACGTTGCAGCATTCCAAGTGGATTAAGCCTCGGGATCGCCAGTGTAACCAAATTAGGGTTTTGGTCGACCAGGGCCTCCAGATGAAAATCTTCATCTGAGCATGAGTAAATACTTCAAAATATAACTCAAGATACTCCAAGGGACCTCATAAACCCAATCATCCAGTCAATTTGACCTCAGGGGATGCCTTCACCAAAAATCAGGAATTAGGGTTTCTTGACCTAATTCATCCCTAAGTTAACTTTTGGGACAAAACATGAGCCAATACCTCAAGCCATGATTTGAGGGTCTCTAATAAACCACATTGATCCATTTGCAACAATAGATTAATCCAAGAAGCTTGATCTACAAGTTTCAATTTCATCTGGACCACCATTAGGGTTTTGAAGAAAAAGTCAACTGTACCTTTGACTTTTGACCAAGACATGCTCCCAAACCCTGGGACATGATTTAATATGCCCTGTAACACCTATGGAACATATCCATCAAGTTTGATTTAGGTCAAGGACTTGATTTCACCAAGGATCGTACAGTTCGGAATTCATCTGATAAAAAGTCAACTGTGCACAAAAGTCAAGTTTGACTTTTTGAGATTTTTCACATTTATGGTTTCTTAACCCTAAAACAATGTTAATATGTGATTTGAATCATCATTCATCAATAAAAATCAAAGAAAGTGGGATAACTTGTAAAAGGGGTAACCATAAAAAACTTAGAATTTTTCTATGTTATGGAACAAAGTGGCTAGGGTACCAACTTCCAGGGATCATAACTTGAGATCCAAACAACCATTTTGAATGATCCAAAGATGGATTTGTAGCTCTCATGACATACTTTAAAAGTGTCAACTACATCTCATTCTAATTCTTCATGGATTTTTAGTTATGGAGTGATCAAAATGGCTGAAAACATGAAATGTCACTTTTGCCAACACAGTGAAATTTTCACTAAGTCAGAATCTGTCTTGGTTTTTTTCAAAATGTAGGGGCATTTTTCACTTGGATCCAAAAAGTTTTAAGACAAACTATGATCACACATGTGTTGTGTCACATAAGGGCTTTCCAAAATGTCCAAGAACGCCATCAAAATCCATCTGAGCTAGGAGTTATGACAACTGCAACATGCCTTGCTGCAAACTGTCTTGGCAAGGCAGATTATGCATTAGGGCTCGATTTGATCAATTTGTGCACATGATAAACAAGTTTATCCATCTTCACACCTCAGGGGGAGACCAAGGAGGAATAAACACTGATCCATAAGCCTCCCAAGTCTTTGGAACTACATATAGGTTTGGCACCCTTAAAAGCTAAAGATGCCTCAAGACTCCAATTTTGTTTTGAGGCATTCAATGGATGATTAGAGGTGGCATGTATCAGAGCAAAGATGAACACTTCAGTCAAGCCTTATCCATGAATCAAAGAACCATAGTCCTGTGCTCTAATCTCAAGTCAATGGCTAGATGAGACTTGAGATTCCAAAATGATCCAATTGGCCACAGACCTGTACCAATTGCCATACACTATTGCAGCCAAAACAAACTTGGTGCACTATAAATAAACCTCATTTGTGATCAGTTTGAGTACACCAAAGCACCCAAACTGATGCTTTCCTCAAAATCACCTCTTTCACTCCAACTTTGCTTTCCAAAGCAAGCCACTATCGGGTTTTGAGCTTAATAGCAATTCCAACCAAACCAATCACACACACACCTCATAAACATCATATAGAAGTGATCCAAACACTTAAATAACATCTGGAACACCAATTTCAGAAAATCACCATCCAACTGCTCAAGCTTTTAGCAGACTTGCAGTTGGGGTACCATTCTAAGTTCCAGCTTGTTTCCAACCACTCCAAGCATTCAGACACACTCCATAGCACCTAGGGAAGCTATCCACATCATTGGAACCAAGCTGTTACACCTCTAACTCAAAACACGATCACCAGCTGCAAGAGGTAAGCCTCAACATGGTCATCTCATGATTCATGCATATTTCCTCGCACAATAATTTTGCCAAATGTTCATAATCATGTATGGAATGTTTCCCCTCAATTAATTGCTTTGTATGAATCGTGTGTGGAATTTCTAAGCCTTCATGCAGAATTTAGGGTTCTTGAGGTTTCTCTTTGATTTCTTATTCCATGGTTAAAATAAATGAAATTAAAAACCATAGACATGATCGTGAGGTGAAAACGAGTAGATTGATATGTGGATTGTGTGATTTCATCAAGTATTCCATGAGATTGGTGAGAAAATGCAAATCTGGGCAAAACTCAGAACACGCGCGTGTTCTTGGTGTGTTCTTGGCGCCTTTTTCAAATATTCAAATATTTGAATTTTGTGATTTTATTTAATTGATTCAAAAATAAATTTCTCTCTGAATTTTAATGATTTTGAGTTGATTCTTTTTTTAATAATTCACAAAAATGTTAAAATATTTTATTTTACAAAAATTTCTCAAAAATATTATTTATTTCATATACTTGATATTTTTGCAAAGAATTAATTTTTATTTGTTATTTAACATTTAAAATATTTTTTCCTTCTTGATTTTCCAAACTTAAATGGTTTCCAATCATTTTGTGAATAAAAACATGATTTTTGAAACATTGATCCAAGATCACCACTCATTTTTCACATGTTTTCAATAATTTTTATCAATTTTTTTAATAAAATTAATTCCATTTTAAACAAAATTAGGGTTGATTAATTCCACCCTCATCAATCTTTTTCAAACTCTTTGGGCCTCTAATAGAGTGTAAGACCCAACCCCTTTTGAAAACCAAAATAATTTGGGCCTCGGTCATCGTATAAGACCCACTGTGTTTTCAAACCTCGACGCGATCGCCATTTTTAAAGTAAAACAATTAGGCCTCTCCTCGAGCTATAAGTCCCATTTCTTTTCTTTAAATACTCTTTGGGCCTCTTGATAGAGTGTAAGTCCCACCCCTTTGTAAATAATACCTTTTTGGGCCTCACACATTGTATAAGTCCCTCTGTATATTTTCAAATGTTTGGTGCGATCGCCGCCTTTTTAACAAAATCAACTGGGCTTCTCCTTGAGCTATAAGACCCATCTTTATTCATTTTCAAACTCTTTGGGCCTCTAATAGAGTGTAAGACCTAATCCCCTTTTTGACCAAAACTTTTGGGGCCTCAGTGGTTGTAGAAGTCCCGATACGATATTCAAAACAATAGTACAATCACTGTTCAAACCTTGGGCCTCTCTTTGAGTATAAGCCCCAACAATTTTTCACAAACAACTCCCTTTTGATTTAGGTTCAAATATACAGTTGTTATCAAAACTTTCTTTAATTTCTCTTAACAACTAACAGTACAACATGAAAGCTCGCTCACCTATAAGTTTTAACAGCTTTCATTTACTTGCTCAAATATATATATAACTATATTGTGGGAAGCTTCGCATGGTTAGTCTTCTTTCATTCTTTTAAATATACATCAAATATATATATATATATATATATATATATATATATATATATATATATATATATATATAACTGTATTGTGGGAAGCTGCGCATGGTTAGTCTTCTTTCATACCTTTTAAATACTCGTCATATATCAACTGTATATACTAGTATAGTTATTTAGAGTTTTCCCTGGCAACTACGTTTAGAACTAGGTAAAGCCCTGTTGGTCGCTCTTAAATACGAACAAAACTAGATCTCCATAGCATTTCCAGATACAGTCTTCCCTTCTCTTGGGGTTAAATAATATGGAACAAAGAGAAAGGCAGTATTCTCGGTGAACCTTTTCTCAGACTGTCACTGTAATACCCCGTAAAATTCTGAACATTTTGGATAATATTATTATGATCAACTGGGTTCCGGTGTACTCTGAGCAATTATTGGATAAAATAATTAGAGTAAACTGATGAACTCGGACGGATTAGATTAATACTATTTAACTTGGAATTTTATTAATTGGTGCAATTGAGATAATTTGGATAATTAGTAGAATTACCAATTAATGTTTCTCATGTCTATTTTCTTTTCCTTTTCGTTATTTGAAAAGGATAGAAAACTTGGAGAAAGAAGAAGGAAAGGAAGGAAAAAGGAAGGGAAAAGAAGAGGAAAATTCTCAAGAGCTCTAGGACTTGAATCATCAACCCATCTTCATCTTTTCATCTCAGCTTCACCCTCCTCGTCTTGTAATCCAGGTGAGTTCTAGTTAGATACTTTAGAGTATAGTTTTATTGAGTTTAGAGTTAGTTTTGATATTGTGAGAAATGAGTAATTTTGCAATAGAATCATAATCTAACTGCTGGAATTCGATATTTGACTGTGTAGTATACTGGTTATTATGTTTATAACATGTTTTGGTGTGTTTTGATTGGGAAAAATGGAATTTTGGGGTTGAATTTGAGAAACCCGTAGCAGAACTTTTCTGCAGGAAAAATTCTGGGTTTCCTCTGCCCATACGCGTATCACACAAGGCAATACGCGTATTGAGTTGGGCAATACGCGTATGGCAATGAAGGATTTTAGGCGTTACGCGTATGGGAGGGGGCAATACGCGTATGGTTTGAGGTAATACGCGTATTGGAGTTTTAAATGGAATTTTGAAGAAAAATCAGTCTCTGTCCATACGCGTATCACTTTGGGAAATACGCGTATGGATGGGCGAGTGAGCAAGGAAATACGCGTATGGCTTAGGGTAATACGCGTACGGCCAGGAGGGGTGTAGAAGTGTGTCTTCTCGCGATACCATTTCTTGTTATGTCCATAACTTTTGACTCGTTTATCCTATGTGAGTATTCTTGGTGTCGTTATGAAGCTATGAATATCCTCTAGCTAATGGTAGTGAGGAATATCTGTTATTGCCCGATTAAATGAATCGGAGGGAACCGTGAATTGGTGTAATGTGTGATATGTTGAATTATGTGTTTCCATTATGCGATTAATGATTATGTGCCTATACTCTTGTTGTTAAATATGTTTGAATATGTATGCATTTTAAAATATGAAATAGGTAGAGTGAGGACTTACCGTAAACAATGTCGGAAAGTGTGAAATGACATAGTGACAACGCTTGCGCATGAAAGGCCGAGGCGTGTGCTAGTAATCATAACCAGTTTATCTTACGGTGTAGTTTCATGAGACTCGAGCACCTCCTCTGAAACATATGCACAATTCCTTGGCAAGTTTGATTCCTGCGTGTAGTACGAATGAAACCTATATGGTAAAGAGACTTGTGATGGTTAACAGGCCATGAGAAGTGACGGTTCACGGCTAATAGGCCGATGATCCCGAATCCATTTCGTATGCCAAGTAACTTCAAGGATCCATGACTCGGGTCGTCTTCTAGACGTAGAAACGGATGGGAAAAGGGGATGCCTTGGTATGGTTATTGATTAGTGAGATTCTTGAGTTAACAGGCTCAGGACGTACTTTGGTACTAGTGTGAGTTAACAGGCTCATGAGTGTGGATACATATTTAGTGTGTGTACTCATAGTCACTTCCCTTCCCTTTGACTTGAGTTAGGTTTATTAGAACCTTGTAAAGCCGAGAGGACTTTAAGATAGGGAACTCACTGAGATTTGATGTATCTCACCCCACTGTTGTTGTTTACATCACATGTACTGCAGGTTCCGCGAAGGGTAAGGATAAGGTTGTGTGATTATCCTTACTTATCTGATGGCTTTTCTTCCGTTGTGGAGTTTTTTTTTTTAGATCATTAGTGATCTAGTTCTTAGTTTTATCTTTGGAACATCTTGTATATATAACATGCCAGTGGTTGTATTAGGTTTTTGGGCATTTATATGTATACTGTGTTACTAGGAACTTATGTATTTCAGTACCAAACGTATTATTCATGTATGATATATGCTTTGATGTATGTATTTATATATGGGCGTTACAGTTGGTATCATGGCAGGTCGTATCCTCGACCTAGCCATGAAATAGAATAAGTTTTCTTTCCATTTCATATGCGGCGTGTCGCCATTGGTCTTGCGTGTTATATTTATGGTATTGAGTCTGATCAACTTAATCCTATTTGTATGAAATTCAGGAACATGGCTGACAGGCGCAGAAACAACCGCGGTAGACCGAGAACCACTCCAGCAGGGATTAATCCGCCAGGTGACGGGGGGAATGCCCCTTTATACCAATTTATGCAACAGATGCAGCAACAGCAGAATCAGTTTGTGCAGCAAATGGTACAGCAAATGGCTGGTGGAGTGCATCCTCCAGTGGTGGTCCCTGTAGCTGCAGGGGGAACCTTTAGGGATTTCATTCGTATGAATCCTCCGGAATTTCAGGGAGGGTTATATCCAGTAAAGGCTCATGAATGGATATCAAGTATGGAACAGATTTTCCTAATAGTTCAGTGCAGTGAGGAAAACAAGGTGGTCTTCGCTTCTCACTTGTTGAAGGGTCCTGCCATGAGGTGGTGGGAGAGCGCTTCAGCCTTAATGACAATTCAAGAGGTACCAAAGGTATGGGAGCAGTTTAAGATAACTTTTATGGAGAAATATTTTCCAAGTTCCTTGAGGTCTCAGAAGGAATTCGAGTTTCAACAATTGAGACAAGGAAACTTGACTGTGGCTTCTTATGCGGAAAAGTTCGAGGTTATCGCTGCTTATTCTAGACAGGCTATGTATGCTCCTAATGAGAGGTGGAAGATTGATCAGTTTCTATTTGGTTTAAGGGCTGAAATTTCACATAGCGTATCTCAGCGGGAATTTACTAGCTACGCCAAATTGTTAAGGTAGTGTTATGTGGCGGAGCATAGTTTGAAGAAGGTACAAATGGAAGGAGATTTGAGTAGGACGAATCAAAGTGATCGAGGGAGACCGAATTAACAAGTTAGACCAAGGCAACAATCATTCAAAGGGAAGCAAGTTCAGAGTTCTAGGACTAGTGTGCCTCCGGTATGCTGTACTTGTGGAAAGAATCATTATGGTAGGTGCAGTTTGGAAGGAATAAGGTGTTATCAGTGTAATAAGGTGGGCCATGTATCGAGGGATTGTCCTCAGGGTAGGAATCAGACACAAGGGAAGAATACCGGCCGAGTGTATACCTTGGATGCGAGGAAAGCAAAGAATGATAACTCCGTGATTGCGGGTACGTGTTTTGTAAATGGACATCCTTGTTTTGTTTTATTTGATTGTGGGGCAACACATTCTTTTGTGTCCACGCGATGCGTGAAGCGACTTGGGTTGGAAGCTGTTCCTTTGCTTCCTCCTATGGTGGTTACTACAGCCATGGATGAGATTGTTGAAGCACTGTTGATGTGTGAAAATTATGTATTATCGGTGAATGAAAGAGTTTTCCAGATTGATCTTATTTGTTTGCTGCTTAAGAAAGTGGATGTTGTTTTGGGGATGGATTGGCTTTCCGCTAATTCGGTGTTTATTGGTTGTGAGGAAAAGCTGATCATTATTCCATCCGATGAGGCTACTCCGAAGGATGTGTTAACTACTATTTTAAAAGGTACGGTTGGAATGATTAATTTCTTATTTAAGGAGGAAAAGTCTGTTCTTATGATTCTTACTAAGGAAGAGAGTAGTAGCATTCAAGTTTTGAGTATTCCGGTAGTTTGTGACTTTCCTGAAGTTTTCCCCGAGGATATCACTTCTCTTCCTCCGGAACGGGAAGTGGAATTCTCTATTGATCTGATACCGGGAACGGCTCCAATATCTTTTTCTCCGTATCAGATGGCACCACTTGAATTAAGAGAATTAAAGGATCAATTGGAAGAATTGTTGGCCAAGCATTTCGTTCGACCCAGTGTTTCGCCCTGGGGAGCTCCAGTGTTATTGGTAAAGAAAAAGGATGGTGGAATGCGGTTATGTATTGATTACCGTCAGTTGAATAAGGTCACCATCAAGAACAAATACCCATTACCAAGGATAGACGACCTGTTAGATCAATTGAAAGGAGCCTGTGTGTTCTTGAAGATTGATTTATGGTCGGGTTATCATCAGATTCGTGTGAAGAGTTCAGATGTACCAAAGACTGCGTTTAGAACCCGGTATGGTCATTATGAATTTTTGGTGATGCCTTTCGGTGTGACGAATGCTCCGGCAGTTTTCATGGATTATATGAATCGGATATTCCAACCTTACTTGGACCAATTTGTGGTGATTTTCATTGATGACATTCTTATTTATTCTCGTGATCCTCAAGAGCACGGAGAACACCTAAGAATTGTTTTATCCATTTTACAAGAGAAGCAACTTTTTGCTAAGTTAAGTAAGTGTGAGTTTTGGATGTCTGAGGTTAATTTTCTCGGTCATGTCATATCCCAGGGAGGTGTAGCGGTCGATCCATCAAAAGTTGAAGCAGTGATTAATTAGGAGAGACCGAAGAATGCTTCTGAAGTTAGAAGTTTCTTGGGATTGGCAGGGTACTACAGAAGGTTTATCAAAGGATTTTCGCAACTGGCTTTACCATTGACAAGACTTACTCGGAAGGATTATTCGTATGAGTGGGATTCGGCTTGTGAAAGAATTTTTAGGAGTTTGAAGGAGAGATTGACGACCGCTCCTATTTTGGTTATTCCTGATTCTAGCAAGTCGTATGAGGTATATTGTGATGCATCGAAGAAGGGATTACATGTGTGTTAATGCAGGAGGGACATGTAGTGGCTTATGCTTCATGACAGTTGAAAGTCCATGAAGAGAATTACCCAACGCATGATTTGGAGTTGGTGGCAGTTGTATTTACTTTGAAAGTGTGGCGTCACTATTTGTATGGTGTACGTTTTGAGATGTTTAGCGACCATAAGAGCTTAAAGTACTTATTTGATCAGAAAGAGTTGAACATACGTCAGAGGAGATGGATGGAATATTTGAAGGATTATGACTTGGAGTTAAAATACCATCCGGGTAAATCAAATAAGGTGGCGGATGCATTGAGTAGGAAGGTGTTGCATAATGCCGAGTTGATGATGTTAGAGTATACCTTAATGGAAAAGTTTAGAGATCTAAATCTTCAATTTAACTGGACTCCAAATTGTGTAATTATGGGGAATTTGAATGTCTCTTCTACTCTTAGGGAAGAAATCCAGCAAGAGCAAGGGTTAGACGAGAAGTTACAGGAAGTGTTATTGCAACCGGGTTTTGTGCGAGCTACCGACGGAACTATTTTGTTTAACCAAAGGATTTGTGTTCCGGATAACACGGAGTTGAAATGAAGGATTTTGGAAGAAGCGCATAAGGGTGCTTTACTATACATCCGGGGTCTTCAAAGATGTATCAAGATTTAAAGAGGGACTATTGGTGGCCCGGGATGAAAAAGGATATTGCGGTGCATGTGTCGGAATGTGCGGTGTGCCAACAAGTGAAGATTGAGCACCAAAGGCCGGGTGGCTTATTGCAACCTTTAGAAATTCCGATGTGGACATGGGATAGTATTTCGATGGACTTCGCAGTGGGATTACCCCGTGCACAAGGTGGTTATGATTCGATTTGGGTAATTGTGGATCGGTTAACAAAATCCGCGCATTTCTTAGATGTGAAGACTACCTACAAGGCGAGTCATCTCGCAAGGTTGTTCATTTCAGAAATAGTGAGATTGCATGGTATTCCTACTAGTATCGTTTCGGATAGAGATCCAAAGTTTACTTCCAGATTTTGGAGAGCTTTTCAACAAGCCATGGGAACGAGGTTATGTTTGAGCACGTCGAATCATCCGCAAACGGATGGTCAGACGGAACGGACAATACAAACTATGGAGGACATGTTGAGAGCTTGTGTACTTGAAAGTGGAGGAAATTAGATAGAACTTTTTCCGTTGATCGAATTCTCTTATAATAACAGTTATCATGCAAGTATTGGTATGGCACCTTATGAGGCGTTATATGGTAGGAAGTGTAGAACGCCATTGTGTTGGGCGGAGGTTGGCGACGACAGAATTTTGGGACCCGAGATTATTCACGAGACCACGGAAAAGATTAGAATGATTCGTGGAAAAGTTAAACAAGCCCAAGATCGTCAGAAAAGCTATGCGGACAACCGTAGGAGACCGTTGGAGTTTGATGAGGGGGATCATGTATTTTTGAAGGTTACTCCGAGGTTGAGATTGAAAGGACCATTTAAATCGCGGAAGTTAAGTCCAAGATACATGGGACCGTATCAAATCTTAGAAAGAATTGGAGAAGTAGCTTACAGATTAGCCTTACCGCCTTCTCTGTCAGAGATGCACGACGTTTTTCATATGTCTCAGCTTCGGAAATTTGTCCCAGATCCTCTTCAGCCACTTCTACCAGATACAATTGAGATAGAAGCTGATTTGACATTTGAGCCTCAACCGAGTCGTATCACAGGAAGAGAAACTAAGGTGTTAAGGAATAAAGAGATTCCTCTTGTTAAGGTCCAGTGGGATGAGACGCATCCGGGCAATGGAACTTGGGAATTGGAATCGGTGATGCGGGAGGTCTATCCTCAACTTTTCAAGTAATTGTTTTAAATTCGTGGGCGAATTTCTATTTAAGGGGGGGAGGATGTAATACCCCGTAAAATTCTGAACATTTTGGATAATATTATTATGATCAATTGGGTTCCGCTGTACTCTGAGTAATTATTGGATAAAATAATTAGAGTAAACTGATGAACTCGGACGGATTAGATTAATACTATTTAACTTGGAATTTTATTAATTGGTGCAATTGAGATAATTTGGATAATTAGTAGAATTACCAATTAATGTTTCTCATGTCTATTTTCTTTTCCTTTTCCTTATTTGAAAAAGATAGAAAACTTGGAGAAAGAAAAAGGAAAGGAAGGAAAAAGGAAGGGAAAAGAAGAGGAAAATTCTCAAGAGCTCTAGGACTTGAATCATCAACCCATCTTCATCTTTTCATCTCAGCTTCACCCTCCTCATCTTGTAATCCAGGTGGGTTCTAGTTATATACTTTAGAGTATAGTTTTATTGAGTTTAGAGTTAGTTTTGATATTGTGAGAAATGAGTAATTTTGCAATAGAATCATAATCTAACTGTTGGAATTCGATATTTGACTGTGTAATATACTGGTTATTATGTTTATAACATGTTTTGGTGTGTTTTGATTAGGAAAAATGGAATTTTGGGGTTGAATTTGAGAAACCCGTAGCAGAACTTTTCTACAGGAAAAATTCTGGGTTTCCTCTGCCCATACGCGTATCACGCAAGGCAATACGCGTATTGAGTTGGGTAATACGCGTATGGCAATGAAGGATTTTAGGCGTTACGCGTATGGGAGGGGGAAATACGCGTATGGTTTGAGGTAATACGCGTATTGGAGTTTTAAATGGAATTTTAAAGGAAAATCAGTCTCTGCCTATACGCGTATCACTTTGGGAAATACGCGTATGGATGGGTGAGTGAGCAAGGCAATACGCGTATGGCTTAAGGCAATACGCATACGGCCAGGAGGGGTGCAGAAGTGTGTCTTCTCGCAATACCATTTCTTGTTGTGTCCATAACTTTTGACTCGTTTATCCTATGTGAGTATTCTTGGTGTCGTTATGAAGCTATGAATATCCTCTAGCTAATGGTAGTGAGGAATATCTATTTATTGCCCGATTAAATAAATCGGAGGGAACCGTGAATTGGTGTAATGTGTGATATGTTGAATTATGTGTTTCCATTATGCGATTGATGATTATGTGCCTATACTCTTGTTGTTAAACATGTTTGAATATGTATGCATGTTAAAATACGAAATAGGTAGAGTGAGGACTTACCGTAAACAATGTCGGAAAGTGTGAAATGACATAGTGACAACGCTCGCGCATGAAAGGCCGAGGCGTGTGTCTAGTAATCATAACCAGTTTATCTTACGGTGTAGTTTCATGAGACTCGAGCACCTCCTCTGAAACGTATGCACAATTACTTGGCAGGTTTGATTCCAGCGTGTAGTACGAATAGAACCTATATGGTAAAGAGACTTGTGATGGTTAACAGGCCATGAGAAGTGACGGTTCACGGCTAACAGGCCAATGATCCCGAATCCATTTCGTATGCCAAGTAACTTCAAGGATCCATGACTCAGGTTGTCTTCTAGACGTAGAAGCGGACGGGAAAAGGGGATGCCTTGGTATGGTTATTGATTAGTGAGATTCTTGAGTTAATAGGCTCAGGACGTACTTTGGTACTAGTGTGAGTTAACAGGCTCACGAGTGTGGATACATATTTAGTGTGTGTACTCATAGTCACTTCCCTTCCCTTTGACTTGAGTTAGGTTTATTAGAACCTTGTAAAGTCGAGAGGACTTTAAGATAGGGAACTCACTGAGATTTGATGTATCTCACCCCACTGTTGTTATTTACATCATAGGTACTGCTGGTTCCACGAAGGGTAAGGATAAGGCTGTGTGATTATCCTTACTTATCTGATGGCTTTGCTTCCGTTGTGGAGTTTTTTTTTTGAGATCATTAGTGATCTAGTTCTTAGTTTTATCTTTGGAACATCTTGAATATATAACATGCCAGTGGTTGTATTAGGTTTTTGTGCATTTATATGTATACTGTGTTACTAGGAACTTATGTATTTCAGTACCAAACGTATTATTCATGTATGATATATGCTTTGATGTATGTATTTATATATGGGCGTTACAGTCACCTTTAGAAATTATCAAAGTAATTCTACTACCCGGAGTTGATCTATTCTCTGTGAATAGCATCTCTTGAGTTTCTTCCAAACCCTCAAACTTTCCTGGAATGATCTCTTCTCTGTGAATTGCATTTTTGAACTTCTCTTGGTTTGGGGACCCACAGGCTTCCTAAAAGCATCCCCGCCTCCTCTTGGGTGTTGTACAAGGACCCTTTGGCTTCTTAGAAGTTCTCATGCCTTCTCTTGGGCTTAATACAAGGACCCTGATGACCTCTTAAAGGTATAAGACAGAACTTAGTCATCCTTTGCTAGGGCAATCTTTCCAGTGTCAAACCTCAGGCCACTTTAGGGTTGATTCCCATCCCTTAATACCCTTTCCTCCTCTGGGAGGCATCATACAAAAGATAAAACTCTTCCACACCAGTAGACTTGGACAGTCTATATTCCCTCTTGAGTCTCAAAGACATTCTCAAGCACTGCAGAAACCCTGGTCCCTCTAGATCAATCTCCAACAGAAACCCAGTCTCCCTCATGAGAGTTCCCTAACCAGGGTCAGCTTATCTTAGATCAGAACCTCAAGGTCTCTGATATCTCAACTCTTTTGTAATCCTCAGCAAGAGTTGATTCCCCACTTGGACCTGCCTAGGGATCCCAATAATCCTGCAGTAAGATAGCCTCCTCTTAGGCTTTGTATAATGATCCTTCCTCAGCAAAGTCAGCCTCCTCTTGGGCTTTGTACAATGATTCTCCCCGGCGGAGCTAACCTTTTCAGACTCTCTTGTTGAGTCCATCACTTTTCAATATTTTCTTAATAAGTCAACCTCCTTGTAGCCTCAATCTCGGGCTTCATACGAGACAACAAATCACTCTCTTGTTGAGTATAAAATACTCTCTTGTTGAGTCAATCACTTTTTTTTGGACTCTCTTGTTGAGTCAACCTTTTTCAGCCTCTGTCTTGGGCTTTATACAAGATAGATAAAATACTCTCTTGTTGAGTTAACCCTTTTAGCCTCCTCTTAGGCTTTGTATAATGATTGTCCTCAGCAGACGCCCATACAAGCACTCTATGGTTGAGTCAAATCCCTTCTAGCCTCAATCTTGGGCTTTGTACAAGACAGATAAAAACACTCTCTTGTTGAGTCAAACCCTTTTAGCCTCTATCTTGGGCTTTGTACAAGACATAAATCTCCCTCTCTTGAGTTTGGAACATATATCTTCTCTAGCAGAGTCATTTCCTCCTAGCCTTCCTCTAGGCTTTGAGGAATGATTTTCCCCAAGCAGAGTCAAACTCTTTTAGCCTCAGTCTTGGGCTTTGTACAAGACAGATAATACTCTCCAGCAGAGTTAAACCCTTTTAGCCTCCCTCTCGGGCTTTGTATAAGACGCGTAAAATATCATCACCAGAGTCAGACAAATTTCCCATTTCAGCCCCCGTCTTGGGCTTTGTACAAGACACATAAAAATTCTCCCCAATGGAGTCAAAAAGCTCTGTATAAGCATTTCCCCAACGGAGTCCATTCTTCTTAGCTTCCTTTAAAGCTTTGAGAATTGAATTCCCTTTAAGCAGAGTCAAATCCCTTTTAGCCTCAATCTCGGGCTTTGTACAAGACAGACAGAACATTTTCCCCAGAGAAGTCAAACTTTTAGCCTCCTCTTAGGCTTTGTATAATGATATCCCCAAAGAGTCCGTCTCTTTTTAGCCTCAATCTTGGGCTTTGTACAAGACAGATAAAACACTCTCTTGTTGAGTCGGTCTTATCCATCCTCCTCTTAGGCTTTGTATAAAGAAATCCCCCAGTCGGGTCAATCAACCTCTTAGCATCAAACTCGTGCTTTGATCAAGGCATACAAAAATCAACAAATCCTTTTTAGAGATGACAAATTCTCTCTCAGCCAAAACCCTTTAGCTTCATATCTTGGGCTTTAAACAAGATACAAATCACCTTTAGCTTCATGTCTTGGGCTTTGAACAAGACACCAAAATATCTTTTTCCTCCCATATAATAGGGGTGAACTACGATTGCTCTGATTTCCCTGTTTTGTTTAAACGAGAATACGTAGGCATAATATTGTGAAATCTTAGCGAGCATACTAAACAAAAACTCTAGGTCCAGTACCTTCACATCAATCAAATCTTAGGTCCAGTACCTTACCAAGAACATCAACATCAACTCACTCTGTCTCTCATATTTCCCAAGAAACTTTCCCAACCCATTAATAGATAAACACTATCAATTACAAAGAGAAACCTAAAGCTAACATCCTGTGGATAACCACATATAGGATGGGTAATTGACAACTACCCATTGTATAACCTGACCCTGGACCCCTCAATCTCTTTTAAAGCGTTTGTTCAGTTAAACATTCGTGTGCAAGGTTAGTTTTAGATACCTTCCCTTTCCCTTCCAGCTTCATGGGATAAATAAGAAATCGGGAAGTAGCACCCTTTCTCCTCGAGGAGAAAACCCAAACTTCAGCGATAAGGTGGTCGCGTCACCTACGAAAATCGCTCGCTACAGGAAAATGGCGACTCTGCTGGGGATTCATTGTCTGTATAGGACTAGGATTATAGCTCTTAAGAGGTCTAGGATGATATTTTTAGGACAAATATATATATCGCTTTTCCTAATTGATATCCGTGTTTATTTTTTTGCTAATGGGACTACGAGTGATGTCGCATCTGGAAAGATTGAGTATACCCCTAAGATAAGTGATGGCACTAGACAAGTAATTTTACATGGAGTGACTCCCAAATAAGAGGTCCCGGTCGACCATCGAATCAGTGGAGATGCCCTTTGCGGATTCAATGCCTATACGACTTCGGTTGTTGAAAGCAGATTGTTTGATTGGGTTATCTGAGAAGCTGAAGATTTTAGTAGACTAAAACCTTATTACTGTAGCGGTAAAATTTGTGAGTGTAAGCTATTGATTAACTTAACTCATAAAGCAAGAGTCGCCACCGCGCTTTTATTTATTCCACAAAGGAAAAGGAAAAAAGAGCGAATAAATCCTAAGAAGTCTAAAAAAGTAAAAGCTAAAAAAGACAAAGAGAAATGGGTAAGGGGGGTTGGTTATGTAAATGGAAGGTTTTACGCACCCAATACATCTATAGTACTCTATAGGAGCCCTTTGATATATTCATGCTTTTGGTCTGAAAAGGTTTGCTTGAAAGAGATTGAGGAGATGAGAAGAGAAATATGTTTTAAGATTTTTGTGTGTTTGGAGAGACTTATCGCCTCATGCCTACGTACCCACGAAGTGCAATGTAGGATCAAAACCTCGTAGTTCGTGGTACAAAGAATGAAACTTTGTTTGTTTTGGCTGATTGTAAAATGTAAAGACAAGTCGTCATTTCCAAGTGAATGATTCCGCTTAAAGAAATGAATCATGTCTAAACTTATGAAAAAGTTTTAGGAAAAAGTGCACGAGGGCACAAAAAAAAGAGTTTCAATGAGTTTGGTGTTTTTTAAAGTCTTTATGAAATGGTCAAAATATGATTAACATGGATTGACATTTATTAAAGAAAAGCAAAGTTTAAAAATCACTTGACCAAAGTGAAGGTTTTATTATGAAAGCGGTTTTAGGTTTGAAAACAAGAAAGTTTTGAAAAAGGGAGAAGGTTTTAAAAACTGAAGAAGGGGTGGAGAAGAAGTGATTATCCTAAAGCTTAAAATAAAAGCAAAGGATAAGAAAGATCTAACCACGTGGACAAGCTCCATAGCATAAGAATTTTTCCCTTTTTGATTTGGTCTTGATTCAAAATAAGTCTTCAAAAGAGGAATTCAAGTATCCAAAATCCAAGGTTTTCCATCACAAACTCCCAAGCATAGGTTAGGATCCTAATTCTAAGTCCATAAGTCCATAATCAAGAGTATAAGTTCTCCAATGAAAAGGATAGTGGTCATAGTCCAACAATTAAGAGCACAAGTCTTTTTGTGGTTTAATCCTTTATTAATGTTTTTGAGTCCAAAATGGACAAAAGAAAAACAAAGCACAATATAATATGGTCCAAGTGGACAAAAGAAAAATGACATAAACATAAACATGAATATGATATAATGACATAAAGCATAAAAAATAAAGAGAGATAGGGAGCGAGAAGGAAATATGTAGAAGTTAGAAGTTAGTAATTAGTAGCACAAGGCTCCAGTGCCATAAGCCTTCACTGATTATTCCGTTTCACGTCTTGAACTATAGTGATTAAACAATGTACTTAGGCCAAGGTTAATGAACTTGACAGAAGATTGGTAAAACCAAAGCCTCTACAACACCAAGTTTCAAAGATTATGGGCCTAATGCAAAAAATCAATCACCATTGGGTTAACGCGACCAATCAAGGTCCGGACCACGAAAGTTCAAATTCCGAATTGGATAAAGAGGGACAAATGTTGCGCTATGTTAAGAAATCGCCGAGTAATTTACGGAGTAATTACCCTACAATGAGGCCGGTCAATATATCTTTGTGCTAATGCATGCTAGAAGAACAATATGTAGATCGTCATCCGAAAGCAATACCGCACGAAAAGAAAATAGGTAACGATCTAGTATTGATTAAGAATTCAACAAAGAAATTCTAAGATCCATAAGACTTTCATCGATCAAAAGAAAAGAGAAATAGATGAAGAGAAAGCCAAATTGAATTGCAAATTCAAGAACCTTTCATCTTCAAGTTCAATCACCTTTAATTGATAAGTTTAAGTGTGAAAACATATCACTAATTCAAAGCACCTCAAATGAATTCAACAATTCATTAAAAGATAGATTTGAACTAATGAATGTTTAAATACTTTAACCATACCCAAAGTCCATTGAAATTGAAGAGAAATTAATCTCAACAATGCATTTCAAGGCTAAAACAAGAAGAAAGGGGAAGAAGGAAGAAGAAAAACCAAAACAGCCCCAAAAAACAAGTGAAAATATGCATTCTGTTTCGAAGTAACCGGTTACAGCATATCTGTTAACCGGTTACTTAGTTCAAAATAGGCGCAATTTTTCAAAATTAACACAGAGTAACCGGTTACTCACCAGACGTTAACCGGTTACTCTGCACCAGAATGCAGAAAATTGTGCAAAATTCAGCATGATCCACTTTCAAAACTTTTTACAAACACTTTGTGATCATGGAAATGAAATTGCACGAAATTTAAAGTAAAATCACAGCAAGAACCAGCAATTAAACACAATTACAAGATCCAAAGGATCAAGTAACAAAGATCTACATTATGGAAGATGAAGATGAAGCTTCAACAATGGTGAAAGATGAATTACCACTTCAAATCTAAAAATTCCTTCAAATTGCTTCAAGATCCAAACACCTAAGCCTTGATCTATGAGAATTTATGAGGAAAACAAGTTTGGATGAAGGTTTAGCTCAAAGTTGAACAAGATTCAATGTGAATTCTTGTTAACTTTCAAAAGAAGAAAAGTGAGCTTTGGTGAATTTTGTGGTTGGGAAGAGAATTTGAAAGAGGTTTGTTGGCTATCAAAAGCTTGTAAAATGAATGAAATGAAGCCTCTATTTATAGAGTTTAGGCTTGGGAAAATTGGTGGTTTGGAATTAGGCTTGGATGATCAAAATTAGGATTGGAATTCAAATTTGGAGGGAATTATCAAAAGAGTGGTGATTAGTGAAGGTGCAGGGTGGAAAATGATCAACGTGATGTAGGGGAATTAAAATGAGGTGGTCTAGAATATTTCAAATGTGATCAAGGGATGAAATAGGTGCCAATTTCTGAATTTGAATTTGCCACCATTTTTCAAATTTTCAAGAGGGTAACCGGTTACTGCATATCTGCTAACCGGTTACTCAGTGCAAAATTTGTGAAAAATGAGCATTTTGTTGCACTGTTGTGGTTCGGCTCGATTCTTTTGTTCGTCAAAGAAGGCATGGAAATAAACACATTAACCTTGGAGTCTCTTGGAATAATAGTCAATTGAATCTTGGAAACTCTTGATCAGTTGATTTTTGAACTAATTGGAGATCAACTTTGACTTTGTTTAGATGAAATTCAATCGAGATGAGAGGCTATTGTTTTGGTATTTTTAACCCGTTCTTCCCCTGAAAATGTTAGTGAAAGAAAACAAAATATTTTTTGGATTTTAATTAATGGTTAGTAAACATAAACAAATTAAGCAATAAAACAACTAACAAACACACACAAACTCAAAGATCTCTGCAAGGCACAATCCTATGAAAAAGGGAACGAATGTGTGATCTTGTTTGTGGCATGAAATGTAAAAGGACATGTGGGATCTTAGGGGTAAAAATTAGGGTATTACAACTGCCCCTATTTAAGTTTCTTCTATCTGGAGATAGGAAGATTGACATCTTTGTCTCGACGAGATAGAAGAGACTTAAATATAACAATAAACCCAATTTTTGGCCCTAAGAGACCACAAGATGATATGATTATGCAAATGGTATGCAGACACAAGACTACTGTGGGGAGAATATGCCACAGGAGATAAACAAAAGAACAATGGGAGAATGAAACTCCACCGGGGAAACAAATCACAAGAGACCACCAACTAGCCGGGGAACATACCGCACAACTACTGGAACTCATCTGAGGAAAAGATTCAAACTGGGGATAACTGTATATGGAAATAAACCACAACACAACAAGGATATAAATCATCAGGGAATACTTAGCACAACAAGGCTCCACTAGGGAAAATAATACCTCAACAATGAACTATCTCTTGCATACGGAAGAGACTAACCATCCATCGGAGTAGAAAACCTCAACAACGAACTGTCCCGTCTAACCGAAGAGTCTTACCATTCATTGGAGTCATAAAATCTCAACAACGAACTTTCCCGTCTAACCGAAGAGACTTACCATTCATTGGAGTCACAAAATCTCAACAATGAATTGTCCCGTCTAACCGAAGAGACTTACCATTCATCAGAGTAGAACAAAATCTCAACAACGAACTGTCCCGTCTAACCGAAGAGACTTACCATTCATTGGAGTCACAAAATCTCAACAACGAACTGTCCCGTCTAACAGAAGAGACTTACCATTCATTGGAGTAGAACAAAATCTCAACAATGAACTGTCCCGTTTAACCGAAGAGACTTACCATTCATTGGAGTCACAAAATCTCAACAATGAACTGTCTCGTCTAACTGAAGAGACTTACGATTCATCGGAGTGGCAGAATCTCAACAACGAACTGTCTCGTCTAACCGAAGAGACTTACCATTCATTGGAGTAGAACAAAATCTCAACAACGAACTGTCCCGTCTAACCAAAGAGACTTACCATTCATTGGAGTAGAACATAATCTCAACAACGAACTGTCCCTTCTAACCGAAGAGACTTACCATTCATTGGAGTCACAAAATCTCAACAACGAACTGTCCCGTCTAACCAAAGAGACTTACCATTCATTGGAGTAGAACAAAATCTCAACAACGAATTGTCCCATCTAACTGAAGAGACTTACCATTCATTGGAGTCACAAAATCTCAACAACGAACTGTCTCGTCTAACCGAAGAGACTTACCATTCATTGGAGTCACAAAATCTCAACAATGAACTGTCCCGTCTAACCGAAGAGACTTACCATTCATCGGAGTGGAAGAATCTCAACAACGAACTGTCCCGTCTAACCGAAGAGACTTACCATTCATTGGAGTCACAAAATCTCAACAACGAATTGTCCCGTCTAACCGAAGAGACTTACCATTCATTGGAGTAGAACAAAATCTCAACAACGAACTGTCCCGTCTAACCGAAGAGACTTACCATTCATTGGAGTCACAAAAGGTAGTAACTGCATCGCCTCAGGCTTCTCAAATAAAGGAATGCCACGAAACAGTATTGAATCTTCCAAAAGGGGAATCATATGCAGATTTCAGCTGAAGGGCACAAAATCCTCAAAGGTGCAAAATAAATGCACTCTCAATCTAGGTTTCACAGCCTAGAGATCCAAACAAATATTGCAGGGGACCAAAGTTCAATCCCGGAACAAGCTAGAGAGAAACGGTCAAACAAGACTCATCCCGAGGAGGAAATATCTTAGATGGGGACTAATTCCATCCAGATAATGAACTAGAGAGGAAACTGAATCAAAATCTTCCACGAGAAATAAATTCAGTGGGGAATTAACAAAGATAGGCATTTTTCTACTTACAGGTCGACACTCTAAATGGAGAGAGGACACACACGCTCTACGGGGATAATAGCACCAGAGAGCAAAGAAGCACCAACACAAATACAAATGCATAATGCAACAACAATATGCTATGCACAACAAATGAATGCGCATACGATGCTTATGAGTATGAATATGCTGACAAAACAGACATAAAGAATAAACAGAGGGTGATATAAACATCACAACACCACTGAATACTCGGCTAATCTTAACAATATGGAGATGTTATTAGCAACTCTGCTAGGCATTTAGCTGAAGAAATCCTGCAAGAGATAAACAAAAGCTATCAAAGGAAAATAAATCCTACTACAAGGCTCAAATCTTGCTGGAGAAAGGAAGATATTGCTTGGGGAGAAACCCAAATATCAATCTTCTAACATCAACGATCCACAAAGAGGATGACAACATAAATTCTGCTTTGAGGATGGCAAGAAGCTGTTAGGGGAATCACAACAACCCAAACTTTCTGATTCTTCCTGGGGATCGTAAAAATTCACAGGAACTTCCATTTCAAAAGGATGAAGAGATCAGCTGCGAAAAATAAAATGAATCCGTTGGGGATTGTAGACATATAAACATCAATGAAAAAATCCACTAGGAAAACAAGGCAGATCTGCTGGAGATACGAGAACACTCTCAGAGGATTTAATCAATTCTGAGCAAAGCATCCTGAACTTGCTGGGAAAACAGTAAAAGGTCCAACTATGGGGGATTTTAGATCCATACTCATCATGAATGAGAGAAAACCCAACAGGTGACTAGTATATCAATATTCCTTGAATATAGTTATCATGAGCGACTTTACTGGGGAATAGCCACAATAGTGATGCATAATCTTCACTAGGAGGATAAAATCTCTGAAAAACAATCCGGAGAGAAGTACATCTTGGACTTGCCGGGGGAAATTAGAAATTAACCTCACTGCTTTATGATTGGAAATGATAATACACTGCCTCCGTTGGAGAATCATCAAGGACAAATCCCTGGGTAGAACAACCTGGAGAGGAAAACATCCACAAGACAAGATGAAACACGACAAGCGATCACCACGTCAATGCTTCTTAGAAGAGAATAACATCGGTCTCTGTTCGGGGACATCCAAAGCAACAACAACACGTCTAGAGGGTAAAACTCTGTGTGAAGATTCCTCATATGATTTTGGCTGGGGACAGCGAAAAATGAATCTCTGCGTGGGAACTACCATTAAGGAGATGTGGACCTCAAAACTACTCAACTGCCTGACCATAACATAATCAGCTGAAGAAGATTCGGATCAAGACCTAGCTGGGGAAAAATCAAACAGCATTGGACCTTATGAATTCAACACATCATAACAAACCTATCACCTTGTCAACAACTAATCACACTCATAGGAAACAGGCTCTGATGAGGAAATACCAACAAACTCTACTGGGGACCTGTCAATAAATTCTACCATTCTTGGAATAACCGTTGACATTCTTTTTTATATTCATAAAATCAAAGGAAAATGTTTTTATAAAATTTCAAAAATTTAAATCAATTATTCACATTTTGTTTCAAAAATCATCATCAGCAATAAATGAAATTTTGCAAACAGAAACAAAATAAGAATTGCGAACAAAGGGACAAAGGCCCAAATTTTATTAATAGAATGGAAGTCCGCAAATGGCGTAACTCCATGGATCATTACTAAGTTTGAAAAATGGTAAATACATGGAAATGGTTATATTGAAATACAATGACCACTATTCTCCCTAACAACTTTGAATTCCACTGTGCTCAAAACTTCAGTTGTGGATGATTGAAGCAGAATCCTTAATGTACAATGTTGCTTTCAAATGATCAAGACTGGCCAGATGCAGTTACTTGCCATAATCCCTAACTTTTGCCTAGATTTCCCTTTCGGGGTTTCAATCTACTGGGATTATTATTTCTGTTTTTGTCTCTAATTTTTACCTGGATCACCCTTTTGGGTTTTCAGCCCACCGAGAAGCTCATTTTTGCCTAAGCCGCCCTTTCGGGTTTTCAACTTAGCGAGCTATTCTTTTATTTTTTAGGCGAAGTATTTCTTGACTGCATCGGCATTCACAGGACGAGTGAACTCTTCACCATCCATAGTTGCAAGAAGTAATGCACCGCCAGAGAAGGCTCTCTTAACAACAAACGGGCCTTCATAATTAGGAGTCCACTTGCCCCTAGAATCATTGGTAGAACTCGAGATCCTTTTGAGCACGAGGTCGCCTTCTCTGAACACACGAGGTCGAACCTTCTTATCAAAAGCTTTCTTCATTCTCTGTTGATATAATTGGCCATGACACAAGGCCGTCATTCTTTTCTCTTTAATCAAATTCAACTGGTCATATCTGCTTTGGCACCACTCAGCCTCAGACAATTCAACTTCCATCAAAACTCTCATAAAAGGGATTTCAACTTTCACCGGGAGCACTGCTTCTATACCGTAAACAAGAGAAAAAGGGGTTGCCCCTGTTGAAGTGCGGACGGATGTACGATACCCATGCAAAGCAAAATGGAGCATCTCATGCCAATCCTTGTAAGTAACAACCATCTTCTGAACAATCTTCTTAATATTCTTATTAGCAGCTTCAACAGCCCCATTCATCTTAGGTCCGTAAGGAGAAGAATTATGATGCTCAATCTTAAACTCATCGCATAATTCCTTCATCATCTTGTTATTCAAATTCGACCCATTATCAGTGATAATCTTGTTCGGAACACCATACCGACAAATAATTTGGTTCTTGATAAACCAGACCACTACTAGCTTGGTCACATTGGCCGCTTCAACCCACTTGGTAAAATAGTCAATTGCCACCAATATGAAACGGTGTCTATTCGACGCTTTAGGCTCAATCATTCCAATCATATCAATGCCCCACATGGAGAAAGGACATGGAGAAGAGATAACATTGAGAGGAGTTGGAGGCACATGAATTTTCTCAGCATAAACCTGGCACTTATGGCACTTCTTCACAAATTTGCAACAGTCAGATTCCATTGTCAGCCAATAGTAACCTACCCTCAACATCTTCTTAGCCATTGCATGCCTATTGGCATGGGTACCAAAAGATCCTTCATGAATTTCTTTCATTAACATTTCTGCTTCGTGTCTATCCACGCATCTGAGCAAGACCATGTCATAATTTCTTTTATACAACACATCATTATTCAAGAAGAAACTACCAGCCAATCTTCTCAAAGTCTTCTTATCTTTCTTGGATGCCTCAAGCGGGTACTCTTGATTTTGAAGAAAGCATTTAATATCATAATACCACGGTTTATCATCAACAACCTCTTCAACGGCAAACACATGAGCTGGTCTATCAAGCTGCATGACATCGATTTTGGGCACATCATTTCACCGATTCACCATAATCATGGAGGATATAGTGGCTAAAGCATCCGCCATTCGATTTGCTGCTCTGGGTACATGGTGAAACTCAACCTTATTGAAGAAAGTTAACAACCTTCTTGCATAATCTCGATAAGGAATCAAATCAGGTTGACGTGTCTCCCATTCTCCTTTAATCTGATTAATCATCAGGGCTGAATCTCCATATACATCAAGAATCTTGATTCTTAAATCAATGGCTTCTTCCAAGCCCATAATACATGCTTCATACTCAGCTGCATTATTTGTGCAAGTGAACATCAATCTTGCAGTGAAAGGAATATGAGAACCATGAGGAGTAACAATTATTGCCCCAATACCATTTCCATACTCATTAACACCTCCATCAAAAATCAAACCCCAACGGGATCCAGGCTCAGGTCCTTCATCAGGTAATGGTTCTTCACAATCTTTAACCTTTAGATACATCACATCCTCATCAGGAAAATCAAACTTGATAGGTTGATAATCATCAATTGGCTGGTGTGCCAAATGGTCAGCCAAAACACTTCCTTTTATTGCTTTTTGAGTTCGGTACTCGATATCATATTCTGACAACAACATTTGCCAGCGAGCAATCCTCCCAGTTAAAGCAGGCTTTTCAAAGATATACTTGATTGGATCCATTTTGGATATCAACCAAGTTATATGATTCAAAATATACTGGCGGAGGCGATTGGTAGCCCAAGCTAAAGCACAACATGTCTTTTCAAGCATTGAGTACCGAGACTCATTCTTGCTCAAATAATAAATGGCAAATTCTTTTCGACCAGATTCATCTTGTTGACCCAGAACACAACCCATAGACTCTTCCAGCACAGTCAAATACATGATCAAAGGTCTTCCTTCCATGGGAGGAGACAAAATCGAAGGTTCAAGAAGATACTCTTTAATTATTTCAAAAGCTTTTTGACCATACTCTGTCCAGACACAACCCTGATCTTTGCGAAGAAGCTTGAAGATTGGCGTACATGTGGCAGTCATATTGGATATAAATCGGGAGATGTAATTCAAACGTCCCAGGAATCCTCTTACTTGTTTTTCAGTTTTGGGCATAGGCATTTCCTGAATAGCTTTAACTTTACCAGGGTCAACTTCAATGCCTTTTTGGCTGATAATAAAGCCCAATAATTTTCCAGAACGGACACCAAAAGTACATTTATTAGGATTCAAATGGAGCTTAAACTTTCTCAAACGTTTAAACAACTTCAATAAGTACTCAATATGATCTTCTTCAGTCTTTGACTTACAAATCATATCATCCACAAAGACCTCAATTTCTTTATGCATCATATCATGGAACAAAGTAGTCATAGCTCTCTGGTACGTTGCACCAGCATTTTTCAAACCGAAGGGCATCACTCAGTAACAGAATGTTCCCGGGGGTGTAATGAATGTTGTTTTTTCCATATCCTCGGGTGCCATCTTTATCTGATTATAACCGGAAAAGCCATCCATAAAAGAAAAGATACTGAATTTAGCAGTATTATCTACTAACATATCAATGTGTGGCAATGGAAAATCATCTTTCGGACTTGCTTTATTCAAATCTCTATAGTCGACGCACATTCGGACTTTTCCGTCTTTCTTTGGAACAGGCATAATATTGGCCACCCATTGAGGATACTCAGAAGTCACAATAAAACCAGCATCAATCTGCTTTTGAACCTCCTCTTTGATCTTCACAGCCATGTTGGGATGAGTTCTTCTCAATTTCTGTTTCACAGGTGGACATTCAGGCTTCAATGGCAAATGGTGCTCCACAATATCAGTATCAAGACTAGGCATGTCTTGATAGGACCAAGCAAACACGTCAACATATTCTCTAAGAAGCTCCACAATCCTCTTCTTAACATCTAACTGAAGCAGTGCCTCAATCTTGACTTCTTTTATATCATCACCTGAACCCAAATTAACCAATTCCACTGGCTCTTCATGAGGCTGAATGGTTTTTTCCTCGTGCTCAAGCAACCGAGAAATTTCATCTGGAATCTCCTAAATATCCTCTTCTTCAGCTCCAAACACAGGGAACTCAAAGCTGGGATGGGGCATAGGGTCATTATTTTCAATGGGTTTAACAATCAATCTGCACAATGATTTATGTTTGATTTTAGAATATGAACAAAAAGTGCAAGTATCATGCAGATAAAAGTGATTATCACATTATTATTATTTTGGTTTTTTATGTTACCATTTTTCAGAAATAAAGCAAAAAGGGAAAACATAATATGGATAAACAAAATAACATTTTATTGATGATGATAAAATTTGAAACAAAGCCCTCACAAATTCACTTTCACCTTGGGCAGAGTGAAAGGATTTTTGAAAGAAACAAAAACAAATTACTTTGAAATATGAACAATAGTGGGAACATCAACAGCTATCCAATTTTGGCAGATCTGTCCATGTGTCACGAAGTTGGGAAGTTCTTCTTCTTCATCATCTTCAATGGTGGCAGCAGTAGAGTAATCTTTGTGGATGAATCTGGCGCTGTGAAAGGTCTCATTAATACGCTTCAAATCTCTTCTGACTGTACCAGGTGTAAAGCCTAAACCAGTTTTTCCCAGGTTATCAACCACATCAATGACTCGGCCCCAACCATCAGATCGACCAATCTTTAACACATGCAGAGCATCCTTCAAAGAAGACATGGGTAACTCATTCTTCTTAACAGCTTTGTCATCAACAGAAAGAGCTTGGAACAGAGTTCCAATAGTTTCATCAGCATCAACATACGAAAAGGATGAAAGGTGGCTCACCAGCATCGCTTGCTCACCTCCAACAATTACAAGCTTATCAATTTAAACAAATTTCAATTTCTGATGAAGAGTTGAAGTCACTGTCCCAGCCTCATGAATCCAGGATCGGCCAAGCAAACAACTATAAGCAGGACGAATATCCATTACTTGAAAAGTAATCTGAAATAAGCACTGTCCTATTTTGATCGAAAAATCAACTTCTCCAATCACAGTTTTTCGAGATCCATCAAAAGCTTTAACAACAACTCCACTATACCTCATGGGAGGACCTTGGTAAGAAAGCCTTGATAAAGTAGATTTTGGCAACACATTCAAAGCAGAGCTAGTATCAACCAACACATTGGAAAGCCCATCTTCTTGACAGTTCATGGAGATATGTAAAGCCAAATTGTGATTTCTCCCCTCCTCGGGTAACTCTTCATCACAGAAACTCAAATTATTATATGCGGTGAGGTTGGTAACAATGCCATCAAACTGATAAACAGTCACATCATGCTCAACATATGCTTGTTCCAATACCTTCTGCAAAGATTTCCTATGAGCTTCAGAATTCATTAGTAAGGACAACACTGAAATCTTGGACGGGGTGTACAAGAGTTGATCTACAACACTATACTCACTCTTCTTGATCAATCTCAAAACTTCATCCTCTTAAACCTTCGAACCACTGGACTGACCAGAAACATCGACATTACTCTCATCTTGATGTTGTTTGCCAGCAACAACATTCTCCACAGTCTTTGGAGGCTCAGGAGCAAAGACACTACCACTTCGGGTCACTCTACTCACATCAGCGATGCTTACCACAGAAGACAAAGAAGGAATGGGCACTTCCTTACTATCTTCTACCATGGTAGCATTATACGTATACGGAACAGCTTTGTCAGATTCATAGGGTACCGAACCCTGCAACCAAATAACCAAAGGCGTAACAGCTGTCTTCCGACTATCACAGGAGATAACAACTCTTTCAAGAATATTAAAGCATGGTGCAATAAAATTCACCTCATTCTGATATTCACCTCTTTTAGCAGTGACCTCAATCAAATTCTCGTCCATCATTCTTTGAATGTCCCTCTCACTATCACACAACCACGCGGATTCACTGAACAGATGCAATAAGCTGCATAGTCATGATCAATATCATGGTATTCACTCAAAAGTGCATGCATTTCCACAAGAGATCTTCGGATCCAACAGATATCAAAAATTTTGAATGTACCAGGACAACCATAAACCATATTGACAGACGCCTTGCCATGATTAGGCAGCAGATTCGATTGGACATTAGGATTGGAATCTTTGAAAGACAAAATACCACTTCTAGCCAACCTTTGCACTTCCATCTTCAATGGATAACAGTTCTCAGTGTCATGCCCAGCTCCTCCCTAATGGAAAGCACAATGAGCTTCAGGCTTATACCACCATGGTGAATTTTTTGGAACAACAAGTGGTGGACGGGTCTGAACAAGATTCTTCTTAATTAAACAAGGAAGCAATTATGTGTAGGTCACCGGAATCAGATCAAAATCTTTCCGAAAACGGTCCAGTTGATTGTTCGGTTGATTAGAGCATTGTTGAGCAGGAACTGTCTGAACAATAGGAGTTGAATTGATAACAGGAGTAACAGATGCAACATGTTGCTGACACTGGTTATTTCTATTGCGAGGTCTTCTATACCTTTCTCGAGAAACGACATTGGTCTCTCCTTCTTTCTTTTTGGCATACCCTCCACTATATTTTTTGGAACTTCCAGTAGAATTGCCATCTTTCGACAAACGTCCCTCACGGACACCCTCTTCCAATCTCATCCCCATATTAACCATCTCAGTGAAATCACTTAGGGCACTAGCAATCATACGCTCATAATAGAAAGGACTCAGAGTTTTTAGAAAAATATTGGTCATCTCCTTTTCTTCCAAAGGAGGGTTGATCTAAGCAGCAATCTCGTGCCACCTTTGCGCGTATTCTTTGAATGTCTCCATATCTTTCTGAACCATTGCCCGAAGCTGGTCACGATCGGGAGCCATATCCACATTATACTTATACTGTTTCACAAACGCCTCACCCAAATCTTCGAAAGTGCGAACTCGAGTACTGTCGAGTCCTATATACCATTTCAAAGCTGCACCAGACAAATTATCTTGAAAGTAGTGAATGAAAAGCTGATCATTATCCTTCTGAGCCGACATCTTACGAGCATACATAGTCAAATGACTCATCGGACAAGAGTTACCCTTATATTTTTCAAATTCAGGGACTTTGAACTTATGCGGGATCTTTACATTAGGAACCAAGCATAACTCATGAGCATTCTTTCCAAACAACTCTTTACCAATCAGAGCTTTGATATCTTTCTGTATTTCAACAAACTGGTCTTGAATCTCTTCCATTCTATCATAAGAACTGGCATTTTCACTTGGGGCAGTGTGGAAAATCTGCTCTTCACCAAAAGGAACGACATGAACCAAAGGCGGTGGTACAGTCATCACAGGTTGAACGGTAGGAACAACTAGAATTTCAAGAGGTGGTGGTGGTTGATAACCCTTAGGAACAAAGTTATGAGGCATGCCCCAGGGGAAACCAGGAGGCATGGAGTATTGAGGAACACTAGCAGGCGCCACAGATATAGGCGTAGATACAATCTCAAAAATGACTGTCCTTTGCACAGGAGTTGAAAATGGAGGAGCAGGAGGTTGATTCTGAGTAGCAACCATTGCTTCCATCATAGCAGTGAGTCTCTCCAAACTATCCTTCAAATTTGTCACTTCCTCATGAAGCTCACGGTTCTCTTGTTGTATCTAATCCATCTTCTTCTTCAGATTAGCCCGAGTGTTATACTAGTGCGACATCTTGGCTGAATGAAGGCCAAAAGAAACATAAGACACCTGGAAAAGGCAAGAAACAATGCAAGAGATGATGCTTGATGTGCAAGATGCAAATGCAAAGTTTCAAGGAATTATAAGGCATATTGCAAACATTGTCATCTGAAATACCAAAATCTCATTCATTAATGATGTAAAGATTACATCTCGGAAGTACAAATTCAAGAATCCTAAAACAAAAGAGAATAAAGAAAACTAGATCCCTAGAGAATTCTATGAGAAGAAGTCCCAGCTCTATCTTCCAGGTTCTTGATGTGGGCTTGCATCTGAGTCTTCTCAATCAGCAATTGATCAACGATCAACTTCCAAGGAGATTCTGAACTCTTCGGGATATCGGAAACTGGCTGAATGCCAGAGGAAAATAAATCCTCTTGCGCCTTTCTCTTCTTGTTGGCAACTTCATCTTCATTCTTCTTCTTGAAGTGCTCTTGAAGCCTTGCATTCTCTAACTCAACAATCTGATACTTGTTCTTCCAAGCATCTCTCTCTTGTTGCATCTCAGCCAAAGCGATCTGAAGCTTCTCTGTGTCTTCCATAAAGTAGAGAATAGGCTTCTTATCAGTTATAGATAAAGGCTCCTGATGCGCATAAGGCATCTTCAAAGTAATAGCTCTATTTTTAACCCACTAGAGGTAAGGTTCCGAAGAGACACAATTCGGATTTCCCAAACTTTCCTTTCCTTTTCTACGAATGTTGCACCAAGCTTCCACAATTTCTCTCTGGAGAGCAACCTGAGATTCTTCATCCTTGAAAAAGAGACCGGCCAAATGAATGTTCTTCGGTACCTCGCGCAAAGGATATCCCAACTGACGACGAGCCAACACCGAATTATAGCTGATTCCTCCCTTTGTACCAAGAAGAGGTATGTTGGGAAAATCACCATAACTATCAATAATCATCGCTCCAGAAGGAACACGGCTACACCAATCAATATCAGAATGAGTGAGAGACATGATCTTCTGCGACCAATATAAACCATCCTTGAGATTCCAGAAAGCTGCAGACTTCAGCAAGTGAGAAATAAACCACTTGTAAAGCAAAGGCGCACAACAGATAATCATCCCTTCACCATGGAAATTCCTGAGGTGAATAGAATGGTAAGAATCAGCAAGCAAAGTGGGAATTGGATTCCCAATCAACAAGATATGAATAGTGTTGATGTCGACAAAGTTCTCAACATTCGGGAAGAGGAACAACCCATAAATAAGCAAGGCAAGAATAGCCTCAAAAGCGAATGTGTTCTTCACACTAGCAAAGTGATGAGCTCTATCCATCAAGAACTTAGCGGGTAACCCAAGAATATTTCCTTTGGTATCCATGCGAGCCTTAATCTCGAAAACCTTCAAGTGAGTAGCCTTCGCAATAACATCATGCTCGGGAGCAAGGTCCAAACCAGAGAAAATCCGACCATAAATAGGCAAACCAAGTAGGAGAGAATACTCCTCTAGCGTATGTACCAGCTGATAATCAGGAAAGGTGAAACAATGCAGCAAAGGGTCATAGAACTGAACCAAAGTAGCAAGCAATCCTTCAGCCATATCAACCTTCAAGAGAGATAAAATCCTTCCATATCTGGACTCGAACTTCTTGGTATCAGCAACCAAAGATCCTAGCTCTCTCAAACCCCCTAACTTAGGACTCTTGAAAGTGTACTTCTTTGTACTTCTCCTTCCAAAATCCATAACAAAAGTTCCTGCAATGTTTGCAATAACACCTTTAAGTTCCTTGAAACCTTTCTAGAAGAATGCTCATGAATGCATGAGTGCATGAATGTAACAAACACAAACAAGATCACACAAAGTACACGGGTCAAGGTTCAAGTCACGAGCATGAAGCCAGGGGTAAGAACCAATCCCACAAAGGTATGTCCTAAGGTTTTGTCTTCATTGTACCTACAGAAAACAGTGGTTCTAACAAAGTGCCCAGGGTCCACAATCCACTATCAGACACACCAGCACACCGATTTGCTCGGAGGTTGGTAGTTATCCTCAAAAGAATCTAACTTGAGTGTAGCATCGCGTGACAGCTAAGTCAGATTCGCATCTTCATAGCTTCTGCGCTACGATCCTAAAAAGGCTAGGATGGGTTAAGGGTTACTACGGTCCTCAGTGTTATAGGCTTCTATGGAAAAAGTAACGCCTTCTCGATCGCTCGATTGGCATCAGTAATTCCAAAGAGGCAACCACCGAGTGGATAGATTCTCAAGTTCTACTTTTTCGGGATTCGACTCCTTCAAAGCTCCTTTGACTATATTATCCTCCTATCTCAAAGTACACTCTGGTCCGGGTATAGGACCTATCTCACACACAGAGGAACTCCCAAACAGAACAAACAAGTAACAAGCAAATCAGATAAAAAGCAGTAAATAAATCAAAGTAGGCTAAACCCCTCAAGGGAGCCAATCCCCAGCAGAGTCGCCACTTTTCTGTAGCGGTAAAATTTGCGAGTGTAAGCCATTGATTAACTTAACTCATAAAGCAAGAGTCGCCACCACGCTTTTATTTATTCCACAAAGGAAAAGGAAAAAAGAGCGAATAAATCCTAAGAAGTCTAAAAAAGCAAAAGCTAAAAAAGACAAAGAGAAATGGGTAAGGGGGGTTGGTTATGTAAAGGGAAGGTTTTACGCACCCAATACATCTATAGTACTCTATAGGAGCCCTTTGATGTATTCACGCTTTTGGTCTAAAAAGGTTTGCTTGAAAGAGATTAAGGAGATGAGAAGAGAAATATTTTTTAAGATTTTTGTGTGTTTGGAGAGACTTATCGCCTCATGCCTACGTACCCACGAAGTGCAATGTAGGATCAAAACCTCATAGTTTATGGTACAAAGAATGAAAATTTGCTTGTTTTGGTTTATTGTAAAATGTAAAGACAAGTCGTCATTTCCAAGCGAATGATTCCGCTTAATGAAATGAATCATGTCAAAACTTATGAAAAAGTTTTAGGAAAAAGTGCACGAGGGCACAAAAAAAAGAGTTTGAATGAGTTTGGTGTTTTTTAAAGTCTTTATGAAATGGTCAAAATATGATTAACATGGATTGACATTTATTAAAGAAAAGCAAAGTTTAAAAATCACTTGACCAAAGTCAAGGTTTTATTATGAAAGCGGTTTTAGGTTTGAAAACAAGAAAGTTTTGAAAAAGGGAGAAGGTTTTGAAAATTGAAGAAGGGGTGGAGAAGAAGTGACTATCTTAAAGCATAAAATAAAAGCTAAGGATAAGAAAGATCTAACCACATGGACAAGCTCCATAGCATAAGCATTTTTCCCTTTTTGATTTGGTCTTGATTCAAAATAAGTCTTCAAAATAGGACTCCAAGTATCCAAAATCCAAGGTTTTCCATCACAAACACCCAAGCATATGTTAGGATCCTAATTCTAAATCCATAAGTCCATAATCAAGAGTATAGGTCCTCCAATGCAAAGGATAGTGGCCATAGTCCAACAATTAAGAGCACAAGTCTTTTAGTGGTTTAATCCTTTATTAATGTTTTTGAGTCCAAAATGGACAAAAGAAAAACAAAGCACAATATAATATGGTCCAAGTGGACAAAAGAAAAATGACATAAACATAAACATGAATATGATATAATGACATAAAGCATAAAAAATAAAGAGAGATATGGAGCGAGAAGGAAATATAAAGAAGTTAGAAGTTAGTAATTAGTAGCACAAGGCTCTAGTGGCATAAGCCTTCACCGATTATTCCGTTTCACGTCTTGAACTATAGTGATTAAACAATGCACTAAGGCCAAGGTTAATGAACTTGACAGAAGATTGGTAAAACCAAAGCCTCTACAACGCCAAGTTTCAAATATTATGGACCTAATGCAAAAAATCAATCACCATTGGGTTAACGCGACCAATCAAGATCCGGACCACGAAAGTTCAAATTCCGAATTGGATAAAGAGGGACAAATGTTGCACTATGTTAAGCAATCGCCGAGTAATTTATGGAGTAATTACCCTACAATGAGGTCGGTCAATAGATCTTTATACTAATGCATGCTAGATGAACGATATGTAGATCGTCATCCGAAAGCAATACCGCACGAAAAGAAAATAGGTAACGATCTAGTCTTGATCAAGAATTCAACAAAGAAATTCTAAGATCCATAAAACTTTCATCGATCAAAAGAAAAGAGAAATAGATGAAGAGAAAGCCAAATTGGATTGCAAATTCAAGAACCTTTCATCTTCAAGTTCAATCACCTAATTGATAAGTTTAAGTGTGAAAACATATCACTAATTCAAAGCACCTCAAATGAATTCAACAATTCATTAAAAGATAGATTTAAATTAATGAATGTTTAATTACTTTAACCATAACCAAAGTCCATTGAAATTGGAGAGAAATTAATCTCAACAATGCATTTCAAGGCTAAAACAAGAAGAAAGGGGAAGAAGGAAGAAGAAAAACCAAAACAACCCCAAAAACAAGTGAAAATATGCATTCTGTTTCGAAGTAACGGTTACAACATATCTACTAACCGGTTACTTAGTTCAAAATAGGCGTAATTTTTCAAAATTAACACAGAGTAACCGGTTACTCACCAGACGTTAACCGGTTACTCTGCACCAGAATGCAAAAAATTGTGCAAAATTCAGCATGATCCACTTTCAAAACTTTTTACAAACACTTTGTGATCATGGAACTGAAATTGCACGAAATTTAAAGTAAAATCACAGCAAGAACCAGCAATTAAACCCAATTACAAGATCCAAAGGATTAAGTAACAAAGATCTCCAAAGATCTACATTATGGAAGATGAAGATGAAGCTTCAACAATGGTGAAAGATGAATTACCACTTCAAATCTAAAAATTCCTTCAAATTGCTTCAAGATCCAAACACCTAAGCCTTGATCTATGAGAATTGATGAGGAAAACAAGCTTGGATGAAGGTTTAGCTCAAAGTTGAACAATATTCAATGTGAATTCTTGTTAACTTTCAAAAGAAGAAAAGTGAGCTTTGGTGAATTTTGTGGTTGGGAAGAGAATTTGCAAGAGGTTTGTTGGCTATCAAAAGCTTGTAGAATGAATGAAATGAAGCCTCTATTTATAGAGTTTAGGCTTGGGAAAATTGGTGGTTTGGAATTAGGCTTGGATGATCAAAATTAGGATTGGAATTCAAATTTGGAGGGAATTATCAAAAGAGTGGTGATTAGTGAAGGTGCATGGTGGAAAATGATCAACGTGGTGTAGGGGAATTAAAATGAGGTGGTCTAGAATATTCCAAATGTGATCAAGGGCTGAAATTGGTGCCAATTGCTGAATTTGAATTTGCCACTATTTTTCAAATTTTCACGAGGGTAACCGGTTACTGCATATCTACTAACCGGTTACTCAGTGCAAAATTTGTGAAAAATGAGCATTTTGTTGCACTGTTGTGGTTCGGCTCGATTCTTTTGCTCGTCAAAGAAGGCATGGAAATAAACACATGAACCTTGGAGTCTCTTGGAATAATAGTCAATTGAATCTTGGAAACTCTTGATCAGATGATTTTTGAACTAATTGCAGATCAACTTTGACTTTGTTCAGATGAAATTCAATCGAGCTGAGAGGCTATTGTTTTGGTATTTTTAACCTGTTCTTCACCTGAAAATGTTAGTGAAAGAAAACAAAATATTTTTTTGGATTTTAATAAATGGTTGGTTAACATAAACAAATTAAGCAATAAAACAACTAACTAACACACACAAACTCAAAGATCCCTGCAAGGCACAATCCTATGAAAAAGGGAACGAATGTGTGATCTTGTTTGTGGCATGAAATGCAAAAGGACATGTGGGATCTTAGGGGTAAAAATTAGGGTATTATAGTTACTATTTTGTAGTGCAGAAGCTATCGGAAATAGTTGTCTTGCGATACTACCCTCATTTGAGATTACTCTAAGATACATCAGCTCGCTCGGGTTATTCCAGCCTGCTGTTGTTATCCCAAGAGGGGTCAATGATTTTTAGGACAGGTACAAAAATCACTAGTATAATCTTTGGGGATGGGTAGAGCCATGACTTCATGACACCGAACCTTTGACCCCATGTTTTTTCTATGTTTTTGTGTGTTGTATTCATGCATTCATTTCATTAAAAAAACATTAAAAAAAAGAAAAATTTCTCTTTTAGTCTCTTTCAAATTAAACTAAGACAATGATTGCAAATATCAGAGAGAAAGATTGCGTTATGGATTTCGGTAGAAGGAAGACTCACAAGTACACCTTCAAGGTTCCAAAATTAGAGGATTTTAGAGGTTTAGTGAGGATGATCACCAACCCTGAGGCTTTCAGAGCTAAGTACGGAGGACTGTTGTCTCTGTTAAGGGTCTATGTAATTGAAGGAATATTGGCTACGCTCATTTAGTTCTATGACCTGGTCTATCATTGTTTCACATTCTCAGATTATTAACTAGCACCAACACTGGAGGAGTACTCTCACCTGACTGATTTACCTATCACTGACCAAGCTTCCTTTTCTGGACTGGAAGAAATTCCGAAGGATCAAACCATTACAAGAGCAATTTATTTGGACGAGTCAGAAGTCAGGACTCACATGACCACTAAGGGTGGAATCCAAGGTTTGCCAGCCCAGTTTTTGATAAAGAAAGCCATGTACTTTGCTAGTATAGGGAACGTGGCCGCTTTCAAGAGCACCTTTGTTTTGCTCACCTACGGGTTATTTTTGTTTCCCAACATCGATAACTTCGTAGATATCAATGCCATTAAGATATTTTTGATTGAAAACCCTGTACCGACCTTGCTCCAAGATGCTTATCATTTTGTACATTTAAGGAATTTGTATAGCGGAGGAGTGATCACCTGCTGTGTACCCCTGCTATACAAATGGTTCATTTCCCACTTGCCCAAGTCTGCTGCATTTTGGGATCCTAAGAATACTTTACATTGGTCGCAGAGAATCATGTCTCTTACCAACTCTGACATAGATTGGTACAATCGAATCTATGACGGGATCAGAATCATTGACCGTTGTGGAAACTTCCCTAATGTACCCCTCATAGGAACTAAAGGAGGAATCAACTATCATCCAGTTTTCGTTCGTCATCAATTCGGATACCTGAAGAGGCATGTCCCACGTAATGCTCATCTGGAATGTCTTTTCTTCAAGGAAGGAGAAAATGACAGAGCACTAACAAGAATAGTGCATGCCTGGAAACATGTTCATAGGAAAGGAAGAGAGTCTTTAGGAAAACTGGACTGTGTCTCGGTGGAACCTTATCTCCACAGGGTACAAACTAGAGCTCTCAAGCTGAGGATGCCTTACCCTCATAAGGAAGTTCTTCCGTTGAGGGACCCTATCCTTTATTTTATGTCTGATACGGGAAAGATTCAGGTTACTCTCAACAAAATTCAACAGGAGAAGAAGTCTTGAAAGAACAAGTACCGTATTCTCAGTGTGGAGTGCAAGAAAATACAACAATTGTTAAAAGAAAAAGTGGCTCTAATCGAGATTTTAGAGCAACATGCTGTAGAGAACCAAGATGACCAAAGGAATTTGCTCGCTCCTTTCACTTGGCAAAGGAATGACAACCCGACAACGGCTCGAGAGCCCCAGTCAAAGAAAAGGAGAATACCAGAACCAGCACCTGAGCCCTCCTCAGAGAGGACTTAGGATCCATTAGTTTAGACATTTCCTTTTACAGCACTATGTAAATTACTGTATTTCCATTCCGCAATCTTTGAATTCAATAAAACGGGGTTATCCCCACTGTTTGATATTTGCAATCCAATTGTCGAAGTTTATTTTGATTAAACAAAAAAATATATATAATATAATCCTTGCATATCATTCATCATTCTCACGAAACACATTCTTCTTCTCTGCAAATCTCACGTTTGTGTCTCGATTCTAGAGTCAAACTGTCTCATTCGTACAATACTCGGGCTAGTCAACAAAAGAAAATGAATGATCTCGAGGAAGAGAACAGAGAGTTGAGAGAGGAACTCGACGCTCTGAAAGAAGATCTGAGGAAACTTCACAACGATATGCAAGCTCTGGTAGCAGCCCAGATGAAACAACAAAGGACTGTGATCTTAGAGATCACATCTATGCCCATAGTGGAAAAGTATGATCCTCGATATACCATGCCTAAAGATCGTCCCTGGGGTATGCCACTCAACTATATCCTGGAAGGATATATTCTGCCGATCACAGAAGATCCGGAAACTGCAACAAGACCTGCTGGGCCTGAAGGTTACAAACTTTGGGAAAGAGAAGATGCCAGGGGCATGACAGCAACTCTTGAAGGTTACAAACTTTGGGAGAGGGAAGTACCCAGAGTAACTGCCGTAATGACTATACCACAACCTATGGTACACATTGTCCCGGAAGGACAGATTTCCCAGATACTGTCTGGTGGAAACGAAAGTATGGACGAGAGAATGAGGGAATTCTAGGAACAGTTCCTGGAGATGCAGAAAGAACTGCAAGCCATTCGCGGTCAGGATCTATTTGGAAAGGACGCCGCAGACCTTTGTTTGGTCCCCAATGTGAAAGTTCCACATAAATTCAAGGTGCCCGAATTTGAAAAATACAAGGGTAACTCTTGCCCTCAAAGTCATTTGGTGATGTACGCTCGGAGAATGTCAACTCAGACAGAGAACAAACAGCTACTGATCCACTACTTTCAAGATAGTTTAACCGGTGCCGCACTCAAATGGTACATGGGTTTAAACCGAACTAAGATCGTCACTTTCAGAGATCTTGGCGCTGCCTTCGTTCAAAAATATAAGTATAACCTGGACATGGCACCCGACAGAGATCAGCTCTGAGCCATGTCGCAGAAGGATAAGGAAACCTTTAAGGAGTACGCTCAGAGATGGCGTGAAGTTGCCGCTCAAATCTGTCCCCCTCTTGAGGAAAAAGAGATGACAAAAATCTTCTTGAAAACCTTGAGCTCATTTTACTACGACAGAATGGTCGCCAGTGCGCCCAGTGACTTTACTGAAATGGTGGGCATAGAGTTCGTCTTGAAGAAGCAGTTCGAGAAGGACATCTGGTCAAAGATGCTGGGCCATCAAGCAGTACCAAAAGATGCGGTCCCTAAGAAAAAAGAGCAAGATATCGGTAATATCTCTCTCAGAAAGAAAAGGCAATGGTACCAACCAGTAGCAGCTGTAACTCCTGCTATCAACCCTGCGCCTGTTCCTACGTATCAATCTCAGGTTGCTCAAAGCCAACCAAATCAACAACAATATCAGCAAAGGAAACAACAGCCTCTTCAGTAGGCTTGTCCTCCGTACAACAATAACTATACAACGCGACCACCAGGGTTCGACCCTATACCCATGTTGTACGCATAACTGTTTCCATTATTACTGGTCAAGGGGCACGTCCAAACTAGGTCTCCTCTTACAGTACCGGAAAATCTGTCTTTTTGGTTCAAAGAGGATCAGACTTGCCCTTACCATCAAGGAGGATTGGGGCATAACATAGAAAACTATCTCAGCTTCAAATCCGATGTACAAAAGCTTGTTAGGATCAGGGTCTTATCCTTCAAGGATACGAATCCAAATGTTCAGACAAACCTGCTGCCTCAACACGAGAAAGCTACATTAAATTTGATAGAAGAAGAGTCTAAGCACAACTATCAAATTCATGATGTACTCTTATTAGGAACCAACCTGGTCAAAATGCATCGCAGACAGAGCGGATAAGGGCATGTACCATCTCATAACTATCACCAATGTGATATCTGCTCTAAAAAAAATCAAGGATGTTCTGTGGTGCAATCAGCTCTACAGGAACAGTTGGATTTCGGATGGATCCAGGATCACCAAATCCGTGAAGTCAACATGACTTGTACGAATTCCAACATCATTCAAAACCACGACATCCGTGCAATAAATTTCAACTTAGTGGCAATGCACTCAAGGCAAAGCCAACATCATAATCTGCCACGGCACGATTACGATTCCTGTCTGATCTGCTCGGTAAACAATCAGGGATGCTCTTTTGTATAGGAGACCCTCTAGCGTCAGATGGATCTTTGATGGATTCAGGATTACCGCGATAGAAATCAGTATCAAGTGAATATGATTCAAATCTTTGATATTCGCTTGATGAATACCAGCTTGGTGGAGTAACATGCTAAGCAAGTCCAGCTCGGTTTTCTGACTTTGTATAATTATCAGAACTGTAAGGGATGTCGTGAGAGTGACCAAGGATGCGCCCTTGTTCAAAGAATTTTGCAACACTTGTTAAATCACTGGTGGCTTCCGATCTATTTAGACAAAGACACACAACAAGTCAGTATGATTAACGGGAACCCTACTAGGCATCAAAGTCCAGATGTTTGATCAATGGAAACAGATCTAGTGAGGTTACACTGCATACAAAGCGGATGTGGCCGGGTGCCACCACATAACTATGAACGCTGTAGAGTTTGCTCTAAAGATAATCAAGGATGTTACCTCATGCGAGCAACCCTTCAGAGTCAGTTAGACCACAAAGAGACTCGACCATGTCCAAGTTCTAGGTCAACCAATTCGATGCCAGACTTTATCGCTGATTGAATCAAGGACGTTGTCATAATCTCTGATCATAAGAGGACCAAATATGTTTGTACCATCATCCCTTTACTTGACGAATCGAAAGTTCCCAACCAGGAACTGATTGAAATTACTTACAATGGTCAGAAGAATCAGAAGGCTCCTGTAGTTATCTATCTACCAGGACCATTACCACATGAATCAACTAAGTCTATCCCTTACAAATATGGTGCAACAACAATTGAGAATGGAAAGGAAATTCCATTACCCTCCGTCGTGAATATTGCAGACATCAGTTGAGTAACACGGAGTGGTCGAATCTTCAACCGAGGAGTTGGAGAACCTACCAGAGAAAAGGAACCTCAAACGGAAGTTCCTGATCAACCAGTCGGTCAGTCTAGTGATCCCAACCTTTCAAAGAATAGAGATGAGATGTTGAAGCTCATCCAGAAGAGTGAATACAACATTGTTGATCAGCTGTTGCAAACTCCTTCAAAAATATCTGTGCTATCACTTTTACTCAGTTCCGAAGCACACAGGGAAGCTCTACAGAAAGTCTTAGAGCAGGCCTTTGTGGAACAAGATGTGTCAATAAGACAGTTTGACAGCATCATCTCCAACATCACTTCCTGCAACAACTTGGGATTTAGTGATGAGGAACTGCCGGAAGAGGGCCCAAATCATAATATGGCGCTCAATATTACAGTCAACTGCCAGGACGATGCTTTGGCCAGCGTACTGGTAGACACTGGATCAACTCTAAACGTGATGCTGAAATCTACTTTAATGTGACTATCATTCAAAGGATCTCCGATGAGAGGTAGTGCAGTCACCATCAAAGCATTTGACGGATCCTGGAAAACCGTTATCGGCGAAGTCGACCTTCCCATAACTATCGGTCCCCACGCTTTCCTAGTCACTTTCCAGGTCATGGACATCCGAGCAACATACAGCTGTTTGTTGGGAAAACCTTGGATACACGAGGCTAGGGCAGTCACTTCGACACTTCACCAAAAGCTGAAGTTCGTCAAGAATGACCAACTCGTCACAGTCTGCGGAGAGCAAGCCTTGATCATGAGTAACCTATCGTCGTCCACTTGTGTAGAACCAGAGGAGGTTGTAGTAATCTAGTTCCAAGCACTTTCGGTGAGCAACGACAATTAATCAGAAAGAGGAATGTCGATTTCCTCTTACAGAGATGCTCTCGAAGTGATTACAAGTAACAATGCAAAGGGATGGGGACAACTTGTCATTCCTACTGACAATAAGAAAAAGAAGGGTCTTGGTTTTTCTTCAACCTGTACCCAGACTGCTACTAACAATGAAAGTCTTCATCCCATGCAAAGCTTCTTCCATAGTGGAGGTTTCCTTCACCCAATGTCTCAAGAAGTACATACCATCTACGAGGGAGATTCCTCTGATACAGATGAAGAGTGGAAGTCCTATCTTAAAGAGGACGATTATATGTCTCAGAAAGAGGTCCCTACACCATTTTACTATCCTGCACAGAGTCCGATATATATACCAAGGTCAGATGTCAAAATGATATACGGAGATTGTGATCCGGAAGGATGTCGTGCTCCACCAAACTCATTAGGGGAGGATACTCTGATGAAAAACAGATTTGACCATGACTATTATGGCCCAATGCATGGCCTGCCAATCTGGCAGCCGTACCCAGGAGACTTGGGGCAAAAGAGTCAGCCGAACGATGCATATCAGCTGAGCATCATTGAAAAGAATACCTGCGTCCCCACCATGTCATGGGATCATTACTCAGGGCAATTCAGAAAATATCCAGCACAACGATGAATTTGCAAAGATTGTAGAACAAGATTTCATCAACTATGCTTTTCCTGAAGTCAACGTCATCGAGAGGGATGACTCCTCTAGTCCTACCGAAATATTGGACACTTTAGGACAACCAAGTGGAAAGTACGACTTCTTGGTCAAGTACACCGCTCCGGAAAGCTCTCGTATCAGGCTCAAAGACATCCAGCCAACTTGGTGGGGAGATATACCTAAGAATGCAAACACTGTGCAAGATACAACTGAGGAATCCTCCTGCGACAACTCTGCCTGGGAGACAGATTCCAACGATCCTGCTCCACCAAAAATCAGCATTATTTCTGAAGAAAAATCAAGAAGGAAAGTACCAGACTTTGTGATTCACCGAGGAGTTCGCCAATGGGTTGCTGTCAACGTTCCGAAAGTTGTTCATAAGTCAAAGTAATTGTCGTCTTTATCTTAACCTTTCACCTTGCCCAGGTGAAACGGATGTTTTGATAGGGCTCACTTTCTGTAAATGTCCCTCTTCGCTTTTCCCAAAGCGACAGAGTTTTGTTTTATAGGGCTATAGTTTCAAGAATCGACAAAATCATAAATAAAATAACGTCGTTCTGTAATTTCCGCATTTATTGCTGTTTTCTCTTTTCGCTTTTTCAGAAAATGGTAATCCTAAAAAACAACTCAAATAATAAAAACAAGCAGTTTTCAGAAAATACACTGCACACACTCTTGCATTTATCTCTATCTCTTCTAAAACAAATCATCACGTCATGCAGATTGCTTATTTTAAACCCCATTGAAACATACGATCCAATGCCTTCTCCCAACTTTGAACTCCTGGTATTTGAGGCTGAAGAAGAAGATGACGAAGAAATTCCAGAGGAGATCTCCCGATTACTCAGACAAGAGGAAAGGTCCATTGAACCTCACAAAGAGCCGTTGGAAACGATCAACTTGGGCTCAAAGGAAGAGAGAAAAGAAGTCAAGATTGGAGCCCTGCTCAGTCCGACTGTCAAAGAAGGTTTGATAAAGCTTCTCAAAGAGTTTCCCGATGTATTCGCTTGGTCCTATCAGGACATGCCAGGGTTGGATACCAACATCGTGGAACATCATCTACCGTTAAGATCAGAATGTCCGCCAATGAAACAAAGACTAAGACAGACTCATCCAGACATGGTCATCAAAATCAAAGAGGAAGTACAAAAACAGATTGACGCGGGTTTCCTCGCCACATCAGAATATCCTCAATGGTTAGCCAACATAGTACCAATTTCGAAAAGGGACGGAAAGGTCAGAATGTGTGTAGACTACAGGGACCTAAACAAAGCAAGTCCAAAGGATGACTTTCCCTTACCACACATAGACATGCTGGTAGACAGTACAGCAAAATTCAAAGTCTTCTCCTTTCTGGATGGATTCTCAGGCTATAACCAAATCAAAATGGCGCCGAAAGATATGGAGAAAACTTCCTTCATCACCCCATGGGGCACTTTTTGCTACAAGGTAATGCCATTCGGTTTAAAGAACATCGGGGTAACCTATCAAAGGGCCATGACTACTCTGTTTCATGACATGATACACAAAGAAATCGAGGTATATGTCGATGATATGATTGCCAAATCTAAGACAGAAGAGGAGCATGTGACCCACCTGTCAAAAGTATTCGAGCGGTTAAGAAAGTACAGACTCTGCTTGAATCCCAATAAGTGCACATTCGGTGTCCACTCAGGGAAACTTTTAGGGTTCATCTTCAGCCAGAAAGGAATTGAGGTTGATCTTGACAAGGTCAAGGCCATTCAAGAAATGCCTTCTCCAAAGACTGAGAAACAAGTCAGGGGATTCTTGGGACGTTTGAATTACATTTCCAGATTTATATTCCTCATGACCGCGACATGCGCGCCAATCTTCAAACTACTCAAGAAGATACAATCATTTCTCACTGATTCCCGCGGCAAGTGGACTCCGAATTATGACGACCCCTATCTGGTCAAGAAAGCCTTCTCAGGCGGCGCCTTGAGATTCGCAACCATGGATGGAGAGGAATTTACCTACCCCACAAATGTTGACGTAGTCAAAAAAGTTTTCGCCTAAATAAAAAAAAAAGAAAATAAACGTCTCGGTGGATTGAAAACCCGAAAGGGCGGTCCAGGCAAAAATTGGAGACATAATAAAAAATGATCCCAATGGATTGGAAATCTCAAAGTATAATCTAGGCAAAAGTTAGGGATAATGGCAAGTAACTACCCTCAACAAAGGGGTAAATCCCTCAACGGAAGTCATGCCATCCATCGGAGAAAACTCCAGTCAAGGTCATCTTTGACAGAAGCTCAGGATGCCCAAAATTTAAAGTTGGTAGAAGAATAATGGTCGTTATGTTTCAATGTAGCCCTTTTCCCTTAAATTACCATTTTCTAACTTTGTAAATACTCCATGGAATCACGCGTTTGGCTGATTTCCATCCTATCAATAAAATTTGAGCCCTAGTGCTTTTAATTGTAATTCTAATTTGTTTTAGCTTTACAGAATGATGTTTTTAATTTGATCAACGATTCTTAAAATAAAACAAAAATGAATTTAATTGTCAAACTTTTTCTGCTTTTAAATAAAGATGGCAATTTCTTTTGACTGTTGAACATCGAAAGAACATTGATCGCTTCTCCAGAAGTAATTGAACTTCAAAGTGCAGAATCAAAGTGCTCCTTCTAAACCAGTACGCCTGAACGAAGGATCAGCTGTGTCAGATGCAAATATTCTGTCTGACATCCCCGACAGAGTTCTTATCTCCTAAGCCCGACCAACGGTTGTTCCCCACAGGGACTATCTCTCCTAAGTAAGGCAAAATTGCTACTTTTGGACCAATGATACTTTTCATCCCCTGCAGTGGCCGAGTATCCAGTCGTGTTCATCCACTAGTCTATATGTTGCGTCAGTTTTGTCAGCATATACGTACATACATCATGCATTATTGATTTACATTCATATTCATATTGCATCACTATCACTCTAGTCGATCTTACCCCCTAGTGATAAAAGTCTTCTCAATCGAATTGTCAGTTCTTTCCTCATCAGGAAGTGAATCATCTAAGCAATCTCTCTCCCAGTTTATTTTTAGATTAGAGATGGTCTTCGACCACTTTGATAACTTGAACCTCTGAAAAGAAAGCAAACTTTCGACAAATATCACTCTTCGCCGTTGAAGATGATATCTTCGCTTTACCGGATTAAGGAAAATCCCAGAGAAAGCCTCTCAACCAAAGACTCTCAGCAACACATTGATTCTTCTCTCCAGAAAATCAATGTTAATGAAGTCAGCAGCACCTCAAAATTGGGGTACATTGTATGGCATTTCTTCGAGAAGGTTTTGAAGAAAAGTATGATGTAATATCACCAAGCAGAAAGCAGTCTCTTAAGAGACTCGTTTTCCCCAGTAGAGCAGACAAATGGCGTCTCCAACCAGAGAAGTTTGAACACCTCTACAGCTCAGAAAAATGGGTTCCCCAGCAGGTCTGCCATCAAAACCTTTTCCATCATATGGCATCTCTCCAGGAAAATTCGGCGAGAAGTTTGAGGAAAAACCGCTACGAATAGCGTCCCTTGTCAAGAAAGTTTATTGACAAAAGAAACTGAGACCAGTTCCTTGGTAGGAAACTAGGATCGAGGGGAAGTTTACATCAGAAACTGAGACCAGTTCCCTGGTAGGAAACCAGGATCGAGGGGAAGTTTACATCAGAAACTGAGACCAGTTCCCTGGTAGGTGTCGCAACTGCGAAAAAACAACTGGCGAGAAAACTAGAACAGAAGAGTCGCCACCGAATGTTATTTATCCTGACGCAGGGAAAGGAAACAATCGAAGAAAACCTGAAGAGGGAGAAGACATGGTCATCGCAAACATAGTCCGGGTTCGGGAGTCGGTTACGCGAGGGGAAGGTATTAGCACCCCCATGCGTCCATCGTACTCGATGGGATCCATGCTTGTTGTCTAATCAAAGGGTGAGTTATCTAAAGCCTACTGTTAAACGAAAACGGAACGGGGAAAGAGAAAAAAGGAGACTCGGTAGGACATCGCCGTCCTAGACCTACGTATTCCGTTGTACAATGGGAAAGTTAGAGTCAACGTAGTTTGGAGGACTACGCACTAATTGAGGGAGGTTGCTCGCCAAGACATCGTCGTCTTATGCCTACGTATCCTCAATCTAACCAGAAGGAGGAAATCAGAGCAGTCGTAGTTCGACCTAACGAGGTCTTAGTGTTTTTTATGAGCAACGTTAAGTTCGCGTCGGGTAGTTAAGGTCGATGTCTGTTTGCGACTTGAACGAAAATAACGTGCTCTTTTCTGAAAATGATTTGAAACTCAACAATCCCGAAGGATGAAAAAGTTTTGAATTTGGTTTTTTGTTTTTTAGACAGAAGTGAATTGAAGTTAGTTCATAACTTGCATTGTACCAAAGTCTATGACATAGGAACGAATGTGTCGCATATCGTCCCCAACAGGACCTATGCTAAACACCCTAGAAGAACGAAGGGAGACCCCCCATTCCTCATTTCCCATGCTTAAGGCTCATGCACAATACACGTTGTCCTTATTAAGTGCCTTAGAATTGTTATGAGATGAGAAGAGAAAGCACTAAGGGAAATCTATCCTAATATTATCATGCAAAGGTGGCCCTAAGGTTGAGGTAAGAGGGGGAGATTCTACCTAATGTTAGCATGCATGGTTTGAATCCTAATGTCTATCCTATTCCAAGCTTAATCAAAGATTAAGTTAGACTAGGGAACCCTAAGGGAACATACAAAAGTGAACCCAAGACTTGAACAAGTCTTAAGATCCAAAGGGGAAGGAAAAGAGTGAAAGAGATGAAGAGGAAAGAGAGATATGAGATGAGAAACCAAAGAGGGACGCAAGCACATCATGCATATTATATCCAACTCATAGCATTAATCACGCTTCAAAACAACACACAAGGAAGTTCAAACAAACAAGTAGAAGTAAGCATGAAAGAATGCAAGCAAACTTGCATTAGAAGTACAAATGAACATCATTAAACATCACACCAAGGTTATGTGAGCAAATTAAGATGAAGATGAAGCAAAGTCAGAACTCAAGTCATTCTATACCCATCCAATTCAAACATGTAAGAATGCTTCATATTAACATGCATCATGAACCAAAGAAGCAACAATCAAATGCTAATGATATGCATCATACAAATCAAACAACAATGATCAAATGAAATGAAAACATGATGTGAATAGAAGTAGGCAGTAGCAAATGCATCATCCACAAACCATAATCAAGCTCAAACCAAACAAGAATAATCATCAATCATCATACTCAAGACTTGTGTCAAAACTATGCAAGTATGCCACAAAATAAGGTTCAAGATAATTCACATGCTTCCACACAAGTAAAGCCATACAATAGATAGGTCATGCACCAAGGTCCAAGGAAAATCAGAATCTTAAATATGTCTTATTAATCAAAGAAGGATCACAAAGCATCAAGAAAGTTCATGTCATTCAAAGGCACCATATTAGGTCAAGAAGTGTGCATTAGCATGCTCAAAACATCATCAAATGAAAGCACCAACCAAAAATAGCAAAGTGATCCAATAAAATCCAAAAAAACAATCAAAGACAATTTTAAACATTCAATTAACATGTACAAAATATTGGAACATAACCAGCTCAAGAACTTGTCCAAAGGTGCTCGACAAGGTAAGGTATGTAAACAATCGAGCAAGAATCGAGGGCCAATAAAACTTGAATGGAAAGTCACCTAAAGCCACTCAAACCAAGCCCAAAACAACATTAAAACATCCTTGTATCATGGCTAAAATGTGGCCAAAATAATAGCCTCAAATGGATAAGCAAAGTCACAAAAGTTCCTAACCCTAGATGAAGGGTATCCTTGTAAACTCATACAAAAATTAATTCAAAATAAAATAGGAAAAAGAAAATAAAAATAAAATAAAAATATGAAAAATAGGTCAACACATTTATTGACAAGAAAAACATTTTTTGGTATTTTTATAATGTCTAGAAATAATAAAAAAAAATCAGATAAGAAAATATAAGGAAAAGAAAATAAAAAAATTAATAAAATGAGGGGGTGCATGAGTAAAAGCATAGACAAAGGAAAACAGTTTAAGTGCGTTGGGCCCTGAAACAACGGGTGTGTGAAAAGCAATATCACCCAGCCCAGCACACTAGAAACCCACGCAGGAAGGGCCTATGGTGCTCCCTCAGTTAAGTCAGGTTGACCTGAACAAATCCAGGCCGTTTGATCATCATGGAGTCAACTTAGACTCTAGATCCAAAGGTTGAGAAACGAAGGTGCACAGTAATGGTAGGATTTGCATACACAGGTACAGATCACCAACAGGTGACAAGTGCCGACGGTGGAGACACTTGTCACCACCAAAACCAACAATAAGAAATCAAGGATAAGATCAGATTAAAAAATGAGATCCTCACAACTTAATTCATTTTCAGGCTCATCCTCCTCTCTCTTCATTTCTCTCTTAAACACAAATTCTCTCTGCAACACTTCCCACCGGAGCTCACCTTCTCGCCGGAGAAGATGGTGGCGCGCGGTGGCCGTCGCCGTCTCGCTCCGGCCAACCACCCCTAATCAGAAAAGTTCCAACATAAACCCCCCCTTTAAATAATGCCCTCAACTCAAATCCGGCCACCGTTTTAGCAAAAACTCCACCAAATGGTGAGATCGACACTGTCAGAACCTAAACAAATCACAACTCCGATTTAAAAGCAATCACAAATCCAACGTCAAAACAAACAACAACAGAGGTGCACGCAAATCAACAAGGGAAGCAAAACATAGATGGAATCAGATTCAACAATCCATGAGCAAATAATAACAATGTCAGAGTTTAGAAGGGTTACCTAACGGAGTCCCTCCGTTGGGTCTTGAAAAACGGTACGTCCTGAGAAAACTCTTTCGAAAAAAATGAATCAAACTCTCCTTCTCCTTCTTTCTGTAAAACGAGTGAGATGCTTTGCTTCTGTTGTTACAATGGTATGAGTGGTTTAGCTCGAATTACCACAAAGTTCTGATGAAGAACTTCGAGTAATTTCTGGAAAATAGAGCTTTAGGTGAAATTTTGTTAGGGTTTATAAATGAAGCTTCTAAATAAAGTTGCTGAGTAGAACTCTTTTAGGGTTTTCTCCTCCTTTCAGTGAATGAAACAATGCAATTTATATATGCTGAGATAGGTACGTGTGAATGAATTGTGTGAGGTTTTTGGTACGTGAGTGTGAAAGTGAGAAATTCGTGTGAGGCTTTTACGTGAGCTAGAATTGGAATTGAGGTTCATACAATTGTGGCTGAAAGTGTGACGAACCGTTAGAGGAATATTCCTCTGATTACCATTTGTTGTGGTCCCCATTCGAGTCAATAACATCCAATTTTCAAGTGTATACTGTGTTGTGCATGATACCTCTATTTTGAATTTTGTACATATTATTTCCTTTGAAATTTATGCTAATGTTTAGTCTTAATTTTTCATGTACATTAAGGGTGAAGCATTGTATTCGATTGCTCAATGTGTGACTGTTTTATGCCTTGCCGCTGGTGATCAGAAGTGCACATCTACTGTGAAAATGCTCACTGACATTCCCAAGGATGACAGCAGCCCCAACTCAGCTAAGCAGCACCTTAGGCTTCTATGTTTGGGAGAAATTGGTGGAATTTTCACAGGCTGTGAATGTTGGTCGCACGGCTCTTTTCTGCAGGTTCGTGGTCTGCGGTGGCAGTAGCATGAACGAGTCATATGTGATTGGTTATCAGTGTGTAATAAAACTTGGTTGGAGATGTGTGTCAAGGGACCCTGGAAAAGTGTGGGCCGTGTCATAATTCAATGCTCCTTTTGTCAATTTTTATGTAATGTACTAAAAAAGATAATGGTAGATGGGCTTTTATTGCAAAGTGATATGTTCTTTTTTTGTGTAATGAAGTGTATTGGATATGGATCTTGTAGTTATGGACCTATTGGAGAACTTTATTTTGTAGCCCTTTTGGTAACCTTGAATAAACTTGATCAATAAAAATATTGATGGACTTGACCTTTTGAACTTGAACACAATTTATGAGTAAAACATGGATACTAGGAAATGGGTACAAGAATGGAAATTGACTAAATGAATTGATTTTGTATTAGAACATGGGTATGAAAGTGGTTTAAACATAATTAAAAGTGGATATGTACTTAATTGAAATGGACTATAAAAAGAAATTGGAAATTAATTAAAAGTGAATATGGAAATGGTTTAGAAAGAAAAAAATGGGTGTTTACATTATATAATGAAATGATACTAAAATGGACATGGAAGTGGTTAAAAATGGATTTAGAAAAATGGCTTAAAATGGATATTGGGAAATAAGGTTAAAATGAATATGGACTCAGTTTGGATATGGTTGAAAAGAAATGGATATGAAATCTTGATTTTGATCCAAAACCAACTTGAACTTTTCCACAATGCACTTGATTAAACACACACAGCTACCACTGAACAACTTGCAACAGAAACAATAACCATCTGAGTGGGTCATCTTTTGAGTCTCCGATCAAGTGAATCCTGGGTCACTTTAAATCTGTCTGAATAAATATCCGGGAAAATAAATCCACAGGTGAACATAACTGAACCTATGATGATGATGATCCTGACTTTTAAATCAAACCCCGTGTGAACCACTGCTTGATAACCTGACTTCCAGCACATGACAAAATGACCCTGGGTGCGCACTTCCTAAGAAATAAACCATTGATACATATAACTTGCACTTGAAGCAAGCTCTTGATGGTTTGACTAAGATGAGGTCAAACTTCCATCTGATCATGACTATGACTGAATAACCACACCTGTCTTGAAGCGATGTTATCATCCCAGACAACCATGATGAGAAACAAACCTTAACTTTGAGCCAGTTGAATATGAATTTGCCAACAAACTTGAATCAAAAGAGTGGTGAAACCCTAGGCTCTTGATGCCTGACGAATCTTGAAGAAAAATGAAATTGATACTTGCTGATCTTTGATGCGAAATTACAACGACAAGAACTCAATCCTCTGTCAAACTTGAATGACAGTATCTCAAGGCAAACAGGAAGCCTTGACTCAGAGAAACTCCTGATCCCATGCCCTTGAGAAAACCAATGATATGCACAGATGATAATGCAAGAATGAAATGAAACATAAGCCAGTTAGTGTTAGAAAGAGAAAGGAAAATTTTGGGGTGCTACAGCTGCCCCTATTCAATCGCCTTGGACCTGAAGGAATGATAGCAACGACTTTCAGACCTTCAAGGTACACGGAGATTGAATACTACAAAAGAACCCGGAAATTTGAAAACTGTGGGGATAATGAAATAGAGTGTTTGCCAGCCGAAGGTGGACTATGTTGGGAAGACAAGACCGGCTGAAGGCGGGCTAACCAACAAAATAATACGAGGACGGCCGAAGGCAAACTCAAAAAGGAAGACCGGCCGAAGGCGGGCTAACCAACAAAATAATACGAGGACGGCCGAAGGTGAACTCGAAAAGGAAGATCGGCCGAAGGTGAACTAACCAACAAAATAATACGAGGACGGCCGAAGGCGAACTCGAAAAGGAAGACCGGCCGAAGGTGGACTAACCAACAAAATAATACGAGGACGGCCGAAGGCGAACTCGAAAAGGAAGACCGGCCGAAGGTGGACTAACCAACAAAATAATACGAGGACGGCCGAAGGCGAACTCGAAAAAGAAGACCGGCCGAAGGCGGACTAACCAACAAAATAATACGAGGACGGCCGAAGGTGAACTCGAAAAGGAAGATCGGCCGAAGGTGAACTAACCAACAAAATAATATGAGGACGGCCGAAGGCGAACTCGAAAAGGAAGACCGGCCGAAGGCGGACTAACCAACAAAATAATACGAGGACGGCCGAAGGCGAACTCGAAAAGGAAGACCGGCCGAAGGCGGACTAACCAACAAAATAATACGAGGACGGCCGAAGGCGAACTCGAAAAGGAAGACCGGCCGAAGGCGGACTAACCAAAAAAATAATACGAGGACGGCCAAAGGCGAACTCGAAAAGGAAGACCGGCCAAAGACGGACTAACCAACAAAATAATACGAGGACGGCCGAAGGCGAACTCGAAAAGGAAGACAGGCCGAAGGCGGACTAACCAAGAAAATAATACGAGGACGGCCGAAGGCGTACTGGAAAAGGAAGACTGGCAGAAGGCGGACTAACCAACAAAATGATACGAGGATGACCAAAGGCGAACTCGAAAAGGAAGACCGGCCGAAGGCGGACTATCCAACAAAATAATATGAGGACGGCCGAAGGCTAACTCGAAAAGGAAGACCGGACGAAGGCGGACTAACCAAGAAAATAATACGAGGACGGCCGAAGGAGAACTCGAAAAGGAAGATCGGCCGAAGGCGGACTACCCAACAAAATAATACGAGGACGGCCGAAGGCGAACTCGAAAAGGAAGACCAGCCGAAGGTGGACTAACCAAGAAAATAATACGAGGACGGCCAAAGGCGAACTCGAAAAGGAAGATCGGCCGAAGGAGGACTACCCAACAAAATAATACGAGGACGGCCGAATGCGAACTCGAAAAGGAAGACCGGGCAAAGGCGGACTCCGCTGAGGATAACAGGACATCCAAGGGTAAAAGCTACAATTTTACGACCCTCAAATTTATCTGGAATCAAAGTTGGGGAAAAGAGAAGTCTAAACAGACAACTCTGCAGGGGTGTATTAGAATGTACAACAATATGAAGGACGAATCCACCGGAGATCTCACTGGGGATAAAGTAAAACAAAATCTTCTGAGTTATGCCATTTCTGCGGATGAAAAGTCTGGCAACAAACATCAAACCTGGTTTATGCTTCAAATGCCTATGTTTAAATTTTTCTATGGCGTAATGCTCCATACGAAATGGAAATGCTACGTAATTGGGAGGATTCCATGCAAACAATGCTTATGCAATGCAAAAAGAAACGATCTAGCAAAATAAATGCTGAAAAAGGAGGTAGCTCTGCCGGGGATGACAAAATAAATTGTCCTCTGAGTCCAAGAACTCTGCTGAGAAGGATCACATTGAATAACTCCTTTGATCAACAACTTCTGCTGGAGATGAAATCCAAAAGAACATCCACTATACTGGGGATTATATATAACTCTTTGAAAAAGGAAACCAAGACCTGAATCGGAAGAGTGCCAAATATCACTTGGACTTAAAACTCGCTGGGGATGTCAACCACCGCTGATCAAACCTGCTGCAAAGACTACCACCAAACTCTGCTTGGGGAGACAAACCACAAATACTAGACCTGCTGGGGACACCATTGAACTTAACCTGCTGCTGGGGAAATGACGTCGCCCTTATCCTGCTGAGGGTTGGATCATGATGTTGATGGTGAAAACACGTTTCCTGACTGGCCGAGGGGAGGAGACACCAAGACTCTGTGGGGAAAACAACATCTTTGTCCCGGGAATACATTTCATAAATCTCCTGCGGGAATACAACAACATCCACCCTAGAGCAATCCACTTAAAATGCTGGCTGGGGAACAATCTTCTGTACTCTGACTGGAGATAGTGACAGTCTAATGAGGATGATGAAACCTCAATGCTAGGGAGAATAACTCTGTTGAGAAAAGTCAACAAAACCTGCCGAGGGATATCATTGAGCTTAACCTGCTGTTGGAGGAAAGATTTTACCCTGCTGGGGATTAGAGCATGCTGTTGCTAACGGAATTAGACTTCCTGACCTGCTGAGGAAAGTGAGTATCAGACTCTGTGGGGAAAATAAAGTCTTTTCAGAGATATCTAACACGTCCCTTGCTGGAGATACAACTACATTCACCTTGGAGCAATCCACTTCTGACTGCTTGTTGGGGAATAATAAACCTACCATGACTTCGGATGGGGACACAATCCTCTGTACTTTTGCTGGGGAGAATAAGTTTTGCTGAGGATGATGTACTTTCAGTGTTGGGGAGAGTAACTCTACTGAGGATGATGACCTTTCAGTGCTGGGGAGAGAAGCTCTACTGGGGAAAACAATTTTGTTACCCTGCAAACACACAATAATAGAATATTTCGTATACAAAAATGGCCACATCAGTTACCATCCATAATGTCCGTTGCCTAAGCAATTTCCATTGTTTTCCATTATGCTATGCAAAGCTTAACGTTTTCACATGCAATGTTTATCAAAATATCGAATGTTTTCACAAACAAAACAGTAAAAGTAAAAACATAAATGCAAAGCTCTTTGAGTGAAATGAAAATTTTATTGAATGAATTGGCCTGTGAATAGGCATTTACATCTGGAAGCAATTCCTGAAAAGAGGTAATTGCCGAAAAGTAAAAAAAGAAAATACACATGTCGGCAATGTGGGGCCAGATGTCCACCATGATTCAATTCAGCTATGACCCATATGTCTTGCTTATCCGCAGATGCTATGACCTTCGAAGAGACTGATTGGACTGATTCCTTTCCTTCAAAATTCCCAAGTATCAAAAGTGCTCACAGATCGAACGCAGACTGTAGCCTTTTGCTTTCAAATCCCTAACTTTTTCCTGGATCGCCCTTTTCAGGTTTTCAATCCACCGGGATACCCATTTTTTTGCCAAAGTTGCCTTTCCAGGTTTTCAACTTTGCGGGTTTATTCTTTTCTTTTTCTTTTATCCCTAATTTTTTCCCGAACCTTTTCATTTTGTGGTTCGGCGGGATGCCCTTTTTTGCCTGGATCTTCTTTTTATGTCCAGTGGGTTTCTTTTATGCAAAGTATTTTTTGACTACGTCTGCGTTCACAGGGGACGTAAAATCTTCGCCATCCATAGTTGAGAGTAATAAGGATCCATCAGAGAAAACCTTTCTTACTACATATGGCCCTTCGTAGTTTGGAGTCCATTTGCCCCTGTGATCTGTCTGAGGAGGAAGGATCCTTTTCAAAACCAACTCGCCAGTCTGAAAACACTGAGGACGCACTTTCTGATCAAAGGCTTTCTTCATCCTGCTTTGATACAACCGATCATGTGCAATGGCTGCCAATCTTTTCTCTTCGATGAGGTTCAACTGATTCAACCTGGAACACACCCATTCAGCTTTATCAAGCTTCCCATCTGCCAGAATTCTCAAAGAAGGAATCTCAACCTCTAATGGTAGGACTGCCTCCATACCATATACCAGTGAGAAAGGAGTTTCCCCGGTTGATGTACATACCGAAGTACAATAACCGTGTAGGGCATAAGGCAACATTTCATGCCAGTCTTTATATGTTACCACCATTTTCTGCACAATCTTCTTGATATTCTTATTCGCTGCCTCAACAACACCATTCATCTTCAGACGATATGGAGAAGAATTGTGATGCTCAATCTTAAAGCTCTGACATAACTCCTTCATCATCTTATTGTTTAAATTCGAACCATTATCAACAATGATTCTCTCTGGGACCCCATAACGACAGATGATGTCCTTCTTTATAAATCGGGCTACCACTTGCTTGGTGACGTTGGTATACGAGGCTGCTTCCACCCACTTCATGAAGTAATCAATGGTAACCAAGATGAAACGATGCCCATTGAAAGCAGTCGGATCAATCTTTCCAATCATATCGATGCCCCACATGGCAAAGGGCCAAGGTGATGACAATGCATTCAGAGGAGTAGGCGGTACGTGCACCTTATCAGCATAAATCTGGCATTTATGACATTTTCTGGCGTATTTAAAACAATCAGACTCCATAGTCATCCAGTAATACCCTGCCCTCACTAATTTTCTAGCCATAGCATGCCCATTGGCATGAGTACCGAAAGAACCCTCATGAACTTCTTCCATTAACAGGCCTACCTCGTGTTCATCAACACAACGTAGCAAAACCATGTCAAAATTCCTCTTATACAACACATCATCTTCATTCAAAAAGAAGTTACCTGCTAGCCTCCTCAGAGTTTTCTTATCCTTGGTAGATACCTCAGCTGGGTACTCTTAACTTTTGAGGAAGCACTTAATGTCATGATACCAAGGCTTGCCATCTGATACCTCTTTAACTACAAATACAAAAGCCAGTCTATCAAGACGCATAATTCTGATTGACGGTGTCTCATTCCATTGGTTCACCTGATACATCGAAGCCAACATTGCCAACGCATCTGCCATCTGATTTTCCAATCGGGGTATATGATGAAATTCAACCCCATCAAAGAACGGTAACAACCTTCTGGCATAGTTGTTGTAAGGCACCAGATTTGCCTGGAGAGTTTCCCATTCTCCTTTAATCTGATTAACTACCAACGCAGAATCACCATAAACATCAAGGTTCTTGATTCTCAAATCAATTGCTTCTTCTAACCCCGTGATGCATGCTTCATATTCTGCCTCATTGTTGGTGCATATGAATGCTAATCGGGCGGTGAAGGGTATGTGAGAACCCCTTGGAGTTGTAATGATTGTCTCGATTCCAGTACCATACAAGTTGACGGCCCCATCAAAAACCAATTTCCACTGAGATCCAATGTCGGGTCCTTTGTCAGGTAAAGGCTCTTCACAATCTTTCCTCTTCAGAAACATAATATGCTCATCTAGAAATTCAAACTTCATCGGTTGATAATCCTCGATCGGTTGTTCGGCAAGATATTCTGATAGAACACTTCCCTTAATGGATTTTTGGGAAACATATTGAATATCGTATTCTGTCAAAACCATCTGCCAATGGGATATTCTCCCCGAAAGTGCTTGCTTCTCAAACACGTACTTAATTGGATCCATCTTTGAAATCAACAGGGTTGTGTGGTTTAACATATACTGCCTCAAACGCTTAGCTGCCCAAGCGAGTGCACAACATGTTTTTTCCAACATAGAGTACCTTGACTCAAAATCAGTGAACTTTTTACTCAGGTAGTAGATGGCATGCTCTTTACTACCTGACTCGTCGTGTTGACCGATCACACACCCCATTGAGTTCTCAAGAACCGTAAGATACATAATCAATGGCCTTCCTGGCACTGGCGGCATGAGGACCGGAGGTTCCAGCAAATATTCTTTTATCTTTTCAAACGCCTTTTGACAATTTTCATTCCACCTAACCTCTTGATCTTTTCTTCACAATTTGAATATCAGTTCACACGTGGCTGTGAGATGAGAGATGAATCTAGCAATGTAGTTTAATCTCCCTAAGAAACCACGAACCCTTTTTCTGTTCTCGGCTCAGGCATTTCTTGTATGGCTTTTACTTTTGCAGGATCAACCTCGATACCTCTTTCACTAACAATAAACCCTAGCAATCTTCCAGATCTCACCCCGAAGGTGCACTTGTTCAGATTCAACCTTAGTTTGAACTTCCTTAACCTTTCAAATAGCTTCTGCAAATTCACCAGATGTTCTTCCTCCGTTTGTGACTTTGCAATCATGTCATCAACATAGACTTCCATCTCTTTGTGAATCATATCATGAAAGAGAGTCACCATTGCCCGCTGATAGGTTGCCCCAGCATTTTTCAATCCAAAGGGTATTACCTTGTAGCAAAATGTTCCCCACGGTGTTATGAACATCGTCTTCTCCATATCCTCTGGGGCCATCTTGATTTGGTTATACCCAGAGAAGCCATCCATGAAGGAAAATACAGAGTATTGAGTAGTGTTGTCCACTAACACGTCAATATGGGGAAGCGGGAAATCATCTTTCGGGCTTGCTCTATTCAAATCTCTGTAGTCAACAGACATCCTGACCTTTCCATTTTTCTTAGGTACAGGTACAATATTAGCAACCCACTGAGGATAATTTGTCACAACAAGAAATCTGGCGTCCAACTGTTTCTGAACCTCTTCCTTGATTTTGACAGCCATATCCGGTTTCGTCCTTCTGAGTTTCTACTTAACCAGAGTACAACCTTATTTGAGCGGCAGCCGGTGTACAACAATATCAGTGTCAAGCCCAGGCATGTCTTGGTAAGACCAGACAAAGATATCCACATACTCTCAAAGCATTTCAATCAATCTTCCCTTGACAGTGTCTTCCAAAGTAGCCCCAATCCTTACTTCTTTTCTTGCGTCCTCGGTTCCTAGATAAATAGTCTCAATTTCCTCCTGATGGGGTAAAATGACCCTTTCCTCCTGTTTCAGCAATCTGGCCAATTCTTCCGGTAAGTCACAATCTTCGCCAGTCTCTTCTTTAGCCTGATAGATAGGATTGTCGAAGTCATACCGAGCCATAGCTGAATCATTATTGGTGGCATCTGAGCAAAGAAACCTGCATGATTGATGTTTTATGTTTATTATGAATGCAACAAACAAGAAAAGACATTGCCACTTTATTGTGAATTAATGCAAAAAGTAAAAACAGAAAAACAGGGATCAAAATATTTGAATGTGAAAAACTTCATTTATTGATGATACAGTAGCAAACAAAAACATCAAAGCCCTACTGACAAGTATCACTACGTCTTGGGCAGAACGTAGGATTTAACATAAGCAGAAAACAAAGGTAATTACTCTTGACGGGTCACTTGGATGACTTGCTCGGAAGACCAATTGCATAGACTTTGACCGGGATTGCAGGGGCGGATCCACTTATCCATGTCACAATCACTATCCCCCTCATCATCATTGGCATTAATCCGATTAAAGAAGACACCAACACTTGTGAATTGAATTGGGCCGGCATACTTGGGAGGCTCTTGAGGTCGTCGGGGTGGCTTATACCCCAGCCATAAGTATTTTGCTTCATCTGAACATCAATGACCTGGCCCCACTTCTGGGAACTGCCAGCTTCTACTACAACACGTGCATCTTTGAAAGAAGACATTGAAACTTATGGCTGATTTACCACTTCGGGTTGATTTACCAACTCAGGCGTACTGACTACTCTTGGAGGTTCCTCAGGAATTTTCACAGCTTCAAAGGCTTAGCGCAGAGTCTCATGTATCTCGCCATCTACCTCCACATACTTGAAGGTTGATAGGTGACTCGCCATGATGTCTTCCTCACCACAGACTGTCACAACGTGGCCATCCACCATGTATTTCAACTTTTGATGCAGCGTGGACGTTACTTCCCCAACGCTATGGATCCAGGGGCGACCCAATAAAAAACTATAGGCAAGCTGAATGTCCATGATGTAAAAAGCGGCGTCAAAAATCTCAGGACCAAGTTTAATCGGCAATACAATTTCTCCAAAAACAGACCTTTTAGAACCATCGAAAGCACGCACCACCAAGTCACTCGGCGTGCAAATCAACCCACGAGTATCTAATTTCATCAGAGCCTTCTTTGGCAACACATTTAAGGATGAACCAGTATCAACTAGCACATGTGACATTAATGAGCCTCTGCATTCCACTGAAATATGTAGAGCATTGTTGTGATTCCTCCCAGCTAGAGTCAGACCTAGGTCTGTGAAACCTAAGACATTACCAGCATTCACGTGAGCCACACCTCCTTCTAGCTGATTAACAGATATTTCTTGAGGTACATAGGCTGTGTTCAAAACCTTCAGCAATGCATTTTTGTGCGCCTCGGAGCACAACAGCAGAGATAGGATAGATATTTTGGATGGCGTCTGATGCAACTGATCAACAATTTTGTAATCACTTTTCCTGATTAATCTCATAAACTCTTTCACACTTTCTGAGAAAGAGTTGTCAACTTGTTTTGTTGCAGAATCATTCACGACCTGCTTCTGTACAGAATCGTCCATCACCTGTTTCCCTTTATCCTGTTTGGAACTGCCAACCTGATTATCTGACGGAATAAAGACTCTGCCACTTCTGGTGATAGCCCCTGCGTCAATAGTATTGTCAACCTCTGAGCTTACAGCCGAGTTTCCTACCAATTCTTGTTTCTTTCCATCAACAAATACCTCAGCCCCATAGTTCCACGGGACGGCTTTGGTACTTTCATACGGAACAGGCCCAGGAACTGTAATGATGACCGGCGCTGGTCATGCCGGTGCTGATATAGTTATTATTTTGAAAGGAATTGTTATAGTGGAAACATCATTCTCTTTGTCAGTAATTTTTCTCTGATTATCACATCTGTCAAATTGTAACTGTCCTTCATCGATCATTTTTTGGATACCGGCTTTCAACAAATCACAACCGCTAGATTGCAACACACACTCTGCACAGCCTTCATCACAACCAGGGAATACCCCTCCCTTCAGTAACCTTTCCTTTACCACACACAAGGGGGTCTTCAACTTGTTCACGTCTAAAACCAAGTCCAAGGATTCACCGTCTTCAATAACAGCATTGACCCTCGGCCCACCGTGATTCGGCATTGGGTTCTGAATGACATTTGGAGTGTCATTGGAGAAATTGATGGCTTTTGAGTCCACCAAATCTTGGACCTTATGCTTAAAAGCTTTACAGTCCTCAATATGGTGCCCTGGTGCTCCAGAGTGAAATTCACAGCGGGCATTGGCGTCATAACCGGGAGGTGGATTGCCGGTAATGGGGGCCAAAGTCCTCTTCTGAATTAATTGTAACTATAGCAAATGTTGAAATAATTGGGAGTAAGGCAGAGGTGGAGTATCAAAATGCCTATTATGTTTAGGCCTGTACTGTTATCCGCGAGGAGCCTGATTTTGCTGCTGAGGCACTGCTTGTTGTTGAGGTATTGCGGGAATAGTTACAGAAGCCACCTGCTGATTGAAGTTCTAACGATGTCTTCCTTTACCACGGTATGAAGAAACAAAATTTGTGTCTCCTTCTTTTTTCTTGTAATTACCGGCATACAGGTTTTTCCCTCCTCCAGATGAGGATCCATCATTGACCATTATTTTCCCAGTTCTAATCCCGCTTTCAACCTTTTCTTTGACTAAAAACAAGTCAGCAAAACTACCAGTCACACAGCTTACTAATCGGTCATAATACGGCCCCTGAAGACTGGCCATGAACATGTCAACCATCTCCCGCTCTACCATGGGAGGCTGGACTCTAGCTGCCAATTCATGCCACCTCTGGGCGTACTCCTTAAAACTCTCATTATTTTTCTGTGACAAACTTTGCAACTGTGTTCTATTGGGAGCCATGTCGGTATTGTACTGATATTGCTTGACGAAGGCTTCAACTAGCTCACGCCAATTGCGAACATGGCATCTCTCTAACTGCATGTACCATTCCAAAGATGCCCCAGACAGGCTATCCTGGAAAAAGTGCATCAATAACTTCTCATCATCAGAATAGGCAGCCATCTTTCTAGCATAAGCCCTGACATGAATCTTCGGGCAAGTGACACCGTTATACTTCTCGAAAGTAGGTACCTGAAACTTGTGAAGGATCCTAACACCGGGGACCAGTCCCAAGTCTTCCATATCCAATCCCAGGGAATTCTGATTCTTAAACGCTTTCAACTTCTCCTCAATCAATCGGAATCTTTTATCACTATCAGGTTAGGGGCCAACATCCCCACCTGGCAGAGAGAAGACATCATCTTGTTGATCATCATAGCGACGACCGTGCACTGCACAAACACTGTTGCCTCCTCCCATGATAGAAGGAATCACAACATTCTCTCCTCCGCCCGGAGGGATGACAATAGAAGAGACATGAACACCTCCGCCCGAAGGACCAATGGGAATACCATTACCATCAACACCTCTGCCCAGAGGAATGACACCATTGTGAAGGCCATCATAAAGGATACCGTCTTCATCAACTCTTGCGACCAGAGGCTGGACCAGAGTCCTCAACTGCTCTTGACCTTGAGCAATACCTTGCATTAACTCCATAAACTGAGCCATGCGAGCTTGCATCGCAATCATCTCAGCTTGCATTTGTTCCATGGCTTTTCGTTGATTCTGTCTTGTAGAGTATCGGTGAATACGTTGATCAGCAATCCTGTCTGAAGAAAAGAACAAGATGAGAAAACCAGAGACAAACACCTATTATGCACAATGATTATGAATATGCAAACATCATATTTAAACATTTCCAGGACGTATCCACTTTGATTCCAGCCTTTGAAACTGGGCAAGGGATTAGACACAACACCGAAAAATAAATCCGAACACAAAGATACCGGAGAGTCAAAACAATGGAAGCAAACCCCTTTGAGAAAAAAGAACTGTTGAGGCACAAATGGTTGAACCAAACATTTCAATATCATATCGCAAGAATTCATACAAATAAGTCTGATATAATCAAAGGCGATTCCATCAATAATCCTGATGGTAATCACAACAAAAGATAAACAGCAATATCACTACAAATCAATTCCAAACAAGTTGGCTTCAACTTCCTCAAGAAGGTTCACAGTGTCAGGATGTATGGGTCGCTCTACAGCCCTTTAATCAACCTGTTTCTCCTTTTAATGTCTTGATTCAATCTGGTGATCTGCTCTTCAACATCGTTGCCTTCGCGCTTTGATTTCTTGACTTCGGCTTGCAACTTAAGCTCTTTAATTTCTTTCTGAGTCTCTTTCCACTTGATAGAGAAATGCTTCTTACCCACTCTCGCCTCTTGAAGTTCTTCCTTCAATTCCCCATTCTCAATCTTGACTTCTTCCCACATCTCCTGATATGTGGCGAGCTTGGCTTTCGTCTTGGTCAAGAGCTTCTTGGTTTCCCTGTGGGTTATACTAGAAGATTCAGCAGTCATGCTGGATTTTCTATAGTACTGAGCCCTGTCAGCAAGATCTTCCTCTCTTTCTTCCAGGCGCTTTGTCACATCTTGAACTTTCCATTTCAAATCCAAGTTATCCTGTAAAGCGCCTTGTAGCATACTACTCAGATCAGCATTTTCTACCCTCAAATCATGCACTAATTCCCGTTGCTTATCGAATTCTTCAATTGGTACAATGATTCTCTCTTCCACAATCTCAGGATACAGAGGAGGCGCCCTATCAAAAGGCAAGTAAAAATCTTCAACTCTCTTCTTTACCCAATCTTCATATGGAGGGAAAGCTCGATTGTTGGGTTTGCCCAAAGCAACTTTTCCTTTCTTCTATCTACTGAACCAAGCCTCTGAAGCCTTCTGCGCTGTTGCTAAACCGTCCGCTGTGTGGAAATACAAAGACTCTTCCAAATCTTTCTCAACCGGTGGATCCTTCAGAGCATATCCAAACTGCTTGATGGCCAAAGAAGGATTATAGTTGATACCTCATTTTCTCCCTATCAACGAAACGTTAGGGAACTCACCACAGCTATGCAAAATGTCTTTACCAAGCAATCCATGATCCACCCAGACAATATCTTTAGCAGCTAGACCCATCAGACGTTGACTCCATTCCAAAGAACTTTTAGTATCCACGAAAGCACCTGACTGAGGTAGACGATTCGCGAACCACTTATAAAAAAGAGGTGCACAACAATAAACCATCCCACCTCTTCTCTTCTCATTCCTGTTATACAAGGCATAATGAAGATCCCCGAATAAGGTCGGCACTGGATTCTGAGTCGTAAATATCCTAATAGCATCCATATCAACAAAATCAGGTTCATTAGGAAACAGAATAAGGCCATACACACAGAGAGCCAGCACTGCGTTGAAAACTGTCCACTTCTTATCTTTAGCTGCTTCTTGAGCTTTCTTCACCAGGTATGCCAAATGATAGCCACAGAACTTTCCTTTGCTAGAAATGTCGGCTTCCAATGTTGATTTGCTCAAATAAAGAGCATCAGCCACAACTTTGAAATCAGGATCAGTCTTGGAACCGAAGAATGGAGCACTTTCTTTGATGGAAATTACCAAGATGTTTGAATATTCCTCCAGAGTATGGACCAATAGATAATCTGGCAACAGAAAGCATCTCAGGGGAGGATCGTAGAATTGCATCAAGGTATGAAGACCCTTATATTCATAGTTACCGAGGTTACGAACGAGAGATAAGATCCAACCATATTTTTCCTTAAAAACTCCCAACACTTCCGGACTGGCCATATCTTGTAGGGTGCTAAGCTGACCAAGAGTGAGCTTCGGGAACTTGTAAATAATGATGTTCTTCTTCTTCTCAGTGTCCATCCCGATGAATGTCCGTTGACTGGAATCAAAAGTTAAATACTAACTGAAAATGAAAAATATGAATGTCAGAAAAAGGATGATGCAATGCAGAACAAGGGATCAAGGTTGCCACATAAACTGGACAACTGCTGCACTGAACTGACTGAATAATCTCAAGGATCTGCCCAAATACCCAGAATACCAGAATAACCACACTGATAAATCCATACAGATACGAAAACGAGAAAACCAGGTAGGTAGAAGGTTACGGTTACCTACAAAACTATAAACACCCAGTCCCTCTCACATGTGGGTTCTAGAAAAAACTGAGGATCCTCAATAACACGGACTCTCAGGTCGAGAAATGATGATACGTTCACCATTTCTGGTTTGGCATCATCATCAATCGAGGAGGCCTCAACTGATTCCCCTCAAAAAGGTTATCATATAGCAAGTTCCCAGCGTTGGGTCCTCGGATCAAGAAGCGTAACGGATTTTCCATTTCTGGTCTGCCATTATCACCTCTTGGGAGGAGTGCTGCAACTGAGTCCTCGGGAATGGTCAACAGAGTCGACAACTCATCAAGGGAAGATCTAATGTCCTGTATCAACATACAGTATCAGACATCCCCTGAAAGAACCTCGTCTGCCTGTGGGTCTCGCGAACACTCCACGTGGTCACCACCACGCGAGCGACACGCTATCCACGCTAATACCTATGTGTATGCTCGAGCTTGGGTATTTAGCTTATCTCTCAGAACCCCCCAACCTGCCAAACAGAAAATCCAGTACAACGCAACACAGTCCAGGATATGACAGTAATAAAATGCAATGCAATAAATGCGGTAAAAACAGTAATATACAGCAAATAAAGCATAACAGTAAACACCCAATGAAATAAAAACAGACAAGCGCTAGGATCGACTCGCTTAGGGAATGGACCAGCCAGAGGTCAACCTATCCCCAATGGAGTCGCCAGCTGTCGCAACTGTGAAAAAACAACCGTCGAGAAAACTAGAACAGAAGAGTCGCCACCGAACGTTATTTATCCCCACGCATTGAAAGGAAACGATCGAAGAAAACCTGAAGAGGGAGAAGACATGGTCATCGCAACCATAGTCTGGGTTCGGGAGTCGGTTACGCGAGGGGAAGGTATTAGCACCCCCATGCGTCCATCGTACTCGATGGGATCCACGCTTGTTGTCTAATCAAAGGGTGAGTTATCTAAAGCATACTGATAAACGGAAACAGAACGGGGTAAAGAGAAAAAAGGAGACTCGGTAGGACATCACCGTCCTAGGCCTACATATTCCCTTGTGCAATGGGAAAGTCAGAGTCAACGTAGTTCAGAGGACTACACACTAATGGGGGGGGGGGGGTTGCTCGCCAAGACATCGCCGTCTTGTGCCTACGTATCCTCAATCTAACCAGAAGGAGGAAATCAGAACAGTCGTAGTTCGACCTAACGAGGTCTTAGTGTTTTTTATGAGCGACGTTAAGTTCGCGTCCGGCAGTTAGGGTTGATGCCTGTTTGCGACTTGAACGGAAATAACATGCTCTTTTCTGAAAATGATTTGAAACTCAACAATCCCGAAGGATGAAAAAGTTTTGAATTTGGTTTTTTGTTTTTTAGACAGAAGTGAAGTGAAGTTAGTTCATAACTTGCATTGTACCAAAGTCTATGACATAGGAACGAATGCGTCGCATATCGTCCCCAACAGGACGTATGCTAAACACCCTAGAAGAACGAAGGGAGACCCCCCATTCCTCATTTCCCATGCTTAAGGCTCGTGCACAATACACGTTGTCCTTATTAAGTGTCTTAGAATTGTTATGAGATGAGAAGAGAAAGCACTAAGAGAAATCTATCCTAATGTTATCATGCAAAGGTGGCCCTAAGGTTGAGGTAAGAGGGGGAGATTCTACCTAATGTTAGCATGCATGGTTTGAATCCTAATGTCTATCCTATTCCAAGCTTAATCAAAGATAAAGTTTTACTAGGGAACCCTAAGGGAGCATACAAAAGTGAACCCAAGACTTGAACAAGTCTTAAGATCCAAAGGGGAAGTTAAAGAGTCAAAGAGATGAAGAAGAAAGAGAGATATGAGATGAGAAACCAAAGAGGGAAGCAAGCACATCATGTATATTATATATAACTCATAGCATTAATCACGCTTCAAAACAACACACAAGGAAGTTCAAGCAAACAAGTAGAAGTAAGCATGAAAGAATGCAAGCAAACTTGCATTAGAAGCACAAATGAACATCATTAAACATCACACCAAGGTTATGTAAGCAAAGTAAGATGAAGATGAAGCAAAGTCAGAACTCAAGTCATGCTATACCCATCCAATTCAAACATGTAAGAATGCTTCATATTAACATGCATCATGAACCAAAGAAGCAACAACCAAATGCTAATGATATGCATCATACAAATCAAACCACAATGATCAAATGAAATGAAAACATGATGTGAATCTAAGTAGGCAGTAGCAAATGCATCATCCACAAAAAATAATCAAGCTCAAACCAAACAAGAATAATCATCAATCATCATACTCAAGACTTGTGTCAAAACTATGCAAGTATGCAACAAAATAAGGTTCAAGATAATTCACATGCTTCCACACAAGTAAAGCCATACAAAAGATAGGTCATGCACCAAGGGCCAAGGAAAATCAGAATCTCAAACATGTCTTATCAATCAAAGAAGGATCACAAAGCATCAAGAAAGTTCATGTCATTCAAAGGCCCCAAATTAGGTCAAGAAGTGTGCATTAGCATGCTCAAAACATCATCAAATGAAAACACCAACCAAAAATAGCAAAGTGATCCAATAAAATTCCAAAATATAATCAAATACAATTTTAAAAATCCAATTAACATGTGCAAAAATATTGGAACAGAACCAGCTCAAGAACTTGTCCAAAGGTGCTCAAGGCAAGGTATGTAAACAATCGAGCAAGAATTGAGGGCCAATAAAACTTGAATGGAAAGTCACCTAAAGCAACTCAAACCAAGCCCAAACCAGCATTAAAACATCCTTGTATCATGGCTAAAATTTGCCCAAAAGAATAGCCTCAAATGGATAAGCAAAGTCACAATTGTTCTTAACCCTAGATGAAGGGTATCCTTGGAAACTCATACAAAAATTAATTCAAAATAAGATAGGAAAAAGAAAATAAAAATAAAATAAAAATATGAAAAATAGGTCAACACATTTATTGACTAGAAAAAATTTTTTTAGTATTTTTATAATGTGTGGAAATAATAAAATAAAAATCAGATAAGAAAATATAAGGAAAAGAAAATAAAAAAAATTAATAAAAGGAGGGGGCGCATGAGTAAAAGCATAGACAAAGGAAAATAGTTTAAGTGTGTTGGGCCCTGAAACAACGGGTGTGTGAAAAGCAATATATTCCAGGCCCAGCACACTAGAATCCAACGCAGGAAGGGCCTATGGTGCTCCCTCAGTCAAGTCAGGTTGACCTGAACAAATCCAGGCCGTCTGATCATCATGGAGTCAACTTAGACTCTAGATCCAAAGGTTGAGAAATGAAGGTGCACAGTAATGATAGGGTTTGCATACACAGGTACAAATCACCAATCGGTGACAAGTGTCCATGGTGGAGACACTTGTCACCACCAAACCCAACAATAAGAAAGCAAGGATAAGATCAGATTAAAAAAGGAGATCCTTACAACTTAATTCATTTTCACGCTCATCCTCCTCTCTCTTCATTTCTCTCTCAAACACAAATTCTCTCTGCAACACTTCCCACTGGAGCTCACCTTCTCGCCGGAGAAGACGGTGGCGCGCGGTGGCCGCCACCGTCTCGCTCCAGCCAACCACCCCTAATCAGAAAAGTTCCAACATAAACCCCCCTTTAAATAACGCCCTCAACCCAAATCCGGCCACCGTTTTAGCAAAAACTCCACCAAATGGTGAGATCGACACCGACAGAACCCAAACAAATCACAACTCCGATTCAAAAGCAAGCACAAATCCAACATCAAAACAAACAACAAGAGAGGTGCGTGCAAATCAACAAGGGAAGCAAAACATAGATGGAATCAGATTCAACAATCCATGAGCAAATAATAAAAATGCCAGAGTTTAGAAGGGTTACCTAATGGAGTCCCTCCGTTGGGTCTTGAAAAATGGTACATCCTGAGAAAACTCTTTTTGAAAAAAATGAATCAAACTCTCATTCTCCTTCTTTCTGTAAAACGAGTGAGATGCTTTGCTTTCGTTGTTACAATGGTATGAGTGGTTTAGCTCGAATTACCACAAAGTTCTAATGAAGAACTTCGAGTAATTTCTGGAAAATAGAGCTTTAGGTGAAATTTTGTTAGGGTTTATGAATGAAGCTTCTGAATAAAGCTGCTGAGTAGAACTCTTTTAGGGTTTTCTCCTCTTTTTAGTGAATGAAACAATGTAGTTTATATATGCTGAGATAGGTACGTGTGAATGAATTGTGTGAGGTTTTTGGTACGTGAGAGTGAAAGTGAGAAATTCGTGTGAGGCTTTTACGTGAGCTGGAATTGGAATTGAGGTTCGTACAATTGTGGCTGGAAGTGTGACGAACTGTTAGAGGAATATTCCTCTGATTACCATTTGGTGTGGTCCCCATTTGAGTCAATAACATCCAACTTTCAAGTGTGTACCGTGTTGTGCATGATACCTCTATTTTGAATTTTGTACATATTATTTCCTTTGAAATTTACGCTAATGTTTAGTCTTAATTTTTCATGTACATTAAGGGTGACGTATTGTATTCGATTGCTCAATGTGGGGCTGTTTTATGCCTTGCCGCTGGTGATCAGAAGTGAACATCTACTGTGAAAATGCTCACTGACATTCCCAAGGATGACAGCAGCCCCAACTCAGCTAAGCAGCACCTTGGGCTTCTATGTTTGGGAGAAATTGGTGGAATTTTCACAGGCTGTGAATGTTGGTCGCACGGCTCTTTGTTGCAGGTTCGTGGTCTGTGGTGGCGGTAGCATGAACGAGTCATATGTGATTGGTTATCAGTGTGTAATAAAACTTGGTTGGAGATGTGTGTCAAGGGACCCTGGCAAAGTGTGGGTCGTGTCATAATTCAATGCTCCTTTTGTCAATTTTTATGTAATGTACTAAAAAAGATAATGGCAGATGGGCTTTTATTGAAAAGTGATATGTTCTTTTTTTGTGTAATGAAGTGTATTGGATATGGATCTTGTAGTTAAGGACCTATTGGAGAACTTTATTTTGTAGCTCTTTTAGTGACCTTGAATAAACTTTATCAATAAAAATATTGATGAACTTGACCTTTTGAACTTGAACACAATTTATGAGTGAAACATGGATACTAGGAAATGGGAACAAGAATGGAAATTGACTAAATGAATTGATTTTGTATTTGAACATGGGTATGAAAGTGGTTTAAACATAATCAAAAGTGGATATGTACTTAATTGAAATGGACTATAAAAAGAAAATGGAAATTAATTAAAAGTGAATATGGAAATGGTTTAGAAAGAAAAAAACTGGGTGTTTACATTGGATAATGAAATGATACTAAAATGGACATGGAAGTGGTTAAAAATGGATTTAGAAAAATGGCTTAAAATGGATATTGGGAAATAAGGTTAAAATGAATATGGACTCAATTTGGATATGGTTGAAAAGAAATGGATATGAAATCTTGATTTTGATCCAAAACCAACTTGAACTTTTCCACAATGCACCTGATTAAACGCACACAGCTACCACTGAACAACTTGCAACAGAAACAATAACCATCTGAGTGGGTCATCTTTTGAATCTCTGATCAAGTGAATCCTGGGTCACTTTAAATCTGTCTGAATAAATATCCGGGAAAATAAATCCATAGATGAACATAACTGAACCTATGATGATGATGATCCTGACTTTTAAATCAAACCCCACGTGAACCACTGCTTGATAACCTGACTTTCAGCACATGACAAAATGACCCGGGGTGCGCACTTCCTGAGAAATAAACCATTGATACATATAACTTGCACTTGAAGCAAGCTCTTGATGGTTTGACCAAGATGAGGTCAAACTTCCATCTGATCATGACTATGACTGAATAACCACACCTGACTTGAAGCGATGTTATCATCCCTGACAACCATGATGAGAAACAAACCTTAACTTTAAGCAAGTTGAATATGAATTTGCCAACAAACTTGAATCAAAAGAGTGATGAAACCCTAGGCTCTTGATGCCTGACGAATCTTGAAGAAAAATGAAATTGATACTTGCTGATCTTTGATGCGAAATTACAACGACAAGAAATCAATCCTCTGTCAAACTTGAATGACAGTATCTCAAGGCAAACAGGAATCCTTGACTCAGAGAAACTCCTGATCCCATGCCCTTGAGAAAACCAATGATATACACAGATGGTAATGCAAGAATGAAATGAAACATAAGCCACTTAGTGTTAGAAAGAGAAAGGAAAATTTTGGGGTGCTACAGTAGGAAACCAGGATCGAGGGGAAGTTTACATCAGAAACTGAGACCAGTTCCTTGGTAGGAAACCAGGATCGAGGGGAAGTTTACATCAGAAACTGAGACCAGTTCCCTGGCTGAAAACCAGGATCGAGTGGAGGTTTAGTAAAAAAAAACAACTGAGACCAGTTCCTTGGTAGAAGACTATGATCGAGGGGAAGTTTTTACGTTTTCTAAGCATTATTGCTTAGCAAAAGAAGATAAATGCATAAACTACCATTCATAATCACTGTCAAAATTTTGGGTATTCCAATATTTAATCATCTTGCACCCCGAATGCCCGAATACCTTCACTATTCACACCTTCGGGTCCAAAAAGATTAAATATGGGTATCTGTCATACCCCAAATTTTGACCACTAATATTTCCCATCATTATGCAAATCATCATCACAATATAGATGTACCTTCATGCCTCACCAGTCTCCTCAAGGATTGTTGATCATTCACTACAATTAAGAATTAGGGTTTTAAGCCCTCTTCGAGCTTAGACAAAGGATTAATCAAGAAATGACATAATCTTCAACTTGTATAACCTCTCAAACATCCATTAAGGGTCAAGAGGACTCCCACATCAAGAATCAGGCACAAGGTTGCAGCATTCCAAGTGGATTAAGCCTCGGGATCGCCAGTGTCACCAAATTAGGGTTTTGGTCGACCTGGGCCTCCAGATGAAAATATTCATCTAGGCATGAGCCAATGCTTCAAAATATAACTCAATATACTCCAAGGGACCTCATAAACCCAATCATCCAGTCAATTTGACCTCAGGGGATGCCTTCATCAAAAATAAGGAATTAGGGTTTCTTGACCTAATTCACCCCTAAGTTGACACTTTTGGGACAAAACATGAGCCAAGACCTCAAGACATGATTTGAGGGTCTATAATAAACCACATTGATCCATTTTCAACAATGGATTGATCCAAGAAGCTTGACCTACATGTTTCAATTTCATCTGGACCACCATTAGGGTTTTGAAGAAAAAATCAACTGTACCTTTGACTTTTGACCAAGACATGCTCCCAAACCCTGGGACATGATTCAATATTCCCTATAACACCTATGGAACATATCCATCAAGTTTGATTTAGGTCAAGGACTTAATTTCACCAAGGATCACACAGTTCGGAATTCATCTGATAAAAAGTCAACTGTGCACAAAAGTCAAGTTTGACTTTTTGAGATTTTTCAAATTTATGGTTCCTTAACCCTAAAACAATGTTAATATGTGATTTGAATCATCATTCATCAAGAAAAATCAAATAAAGTGGGATAACTTGTAAAAGGGGTAACCATAAAAAACTTAGAATTTTTCTAAGTTATGGAACAAAGTGGCTAGGGTACCAACTTCCAAGGATTATAACTTGAGATCCAAGCAACCATTTTGAATGATCCAAAGATGGATTTGTTGCTCTCATGGCATACTTTAAAAGTGTCAACTACACCTCATTCCAATTCTTCATGGATTTTTATTTATGGAGTGATCAAAATGGCTGAAAACATGAAATATCACTTTTTCCAACACACAGTGAAATTTTCACTAAGTCAGAATCTGTCTTTCTTTTTTTCAAAATGTAGGGGCATTTTTTACTTGGATCCAAAAAGTTTCAAGACAAACTATGATCACACATGTTTTATGTCACATAAGGGCTTTCCAAAATGTCTAAGAACCCCATCAAAATCCATCTAAGCTAGGCGTTATGACAGTTGCAACATGCCTTGCTGCAAACTGTCTTGGCAAGGCAGATTGTGCATTAGGGCTCGATTTGATCAATTTGTGCAAATGATAAACAAGTTTATCCATCTGCACACCTCAAGGGGAGGGACCAAGGAGGAACAAACACTAATCCATAAGCCTCCCAAGTGTTTGGAACTACATATAGGTTTGGCACCCTAAAAGCTAAAGATGCCTCAAGACTCCAATTTTGTTTTGAGGCATTCAATGGATGCTTAGAGGTGGCATGTATCATAGCAAAGATGAACACTTCAGTCAAGCCTTATCCTTGAATCAAAGAACCATAGGCATGTGCTCTAAGCTCAAGTCAGTGGCTATAGAAGACTTGAGATTCCAAAATGATCCAATTGGCCACAGACCTGTACCAGTTTCCATACACTATTGTAGCCAAATAAAACTTGGTGCACTATAAATAGACCTCATTTGTGATCAGTTTGAGTACACCAAAGCACCTAAGCTGATGCTTTCCTCAAAATCACCTCTTTCACTCCAATTTTTCCTTCCAAAGCAAGTCACTATTGGGTTTTGAGCTTGAGAGCAATTCCAACTAAACCAATCACACACACACACTTCATAAACATCATATAGAAGTGATCCAAATGCTTAAATAACATCTGGAACACCAATTTCACAAAATCACCATCCAACTGCTCAAGCTTTTAGCAGCCTTGCAGTTGGGGTACCATTCTAAGTTCCAGCTTGTTTCCAACCACTCCAAGCATTCAAACACACTCCATAGCACCTAGGGAAGCTATCCACATCATTGGAACCAAGCTGTAACACCTCTAACTCAAAACACGATCACCAGCTGCAAGAGGTAAGCCTCAACTTGGTCATCTCATGATTCATGCATATTTCCTCGCACAATAATTTTGCCATATGTTCATAATCATGTATGGAATGTTTCCCCTCAATTAATTGCTTTGTATGAATCGTGTGTGGAATTTCTGAGCCTTCATGCAGAATTTAGGGTTCTTGAGGTTTCTCTTTGATTTCTTATTCCATGCTTAAAATAAATGAAATTAAAAACCATAGACATGATCGTGAGGTGAAAACGAGTAGATTGATATGTGGATTGTGTGATTTCATCAAGTATTCAGTGAGATTGGTGAGAAAATGCAAATCCGGGCAAAACTCAGAACACGCGGGTGATATTCACATGTTTTCAATAATTTTTCTTAATTTTTTAACAAAATTAATTCCATTTTAAACAAAATTAGGGTTGATTAATTCCACCCTCATCAATATTTTTCAAACTCTTTGGGCCTCTAATAGAGTGTAAGACCCAATCCCTTTTGAAAACCAAAATAATTTGGGCCTCGGTCATCGTATAAGACCCACTGTGTTTTCAAACCTCGGCGCGATCGCCATTTTTAAAATAAAACAATTGGGCCTCTCCTCGAGCTATAAGTCCCATTTCTTTTCTTTAAATACTCTTTGGGCCTCTTGATAGAGTGTAAGTCCCACCCCTTTTTAAATAATACCTTTTTGAGCCTCACACATTGTATAAGTCCCTCTGTATATTTTCAAACGTTCGGCGCGATCGTTGCCTTTTTAACAAAATCAACTGGGCTTCTCCTTGAGCTATAAGACCCATCTTTATTCATTTTCAAACTCTTTGGGCCTCTAATAGAGTGAAAGACCCAATCCCCTTTTTGACCAAAACTTTTTGGGCCTCAGTCGTTGTATAAGTCCTGATACGATATTCAAAACAACAGTACAATCACTGTTCAAACCTTGGGCCTCTCTTTGAGTATAAGCCCCAACAATTTTTCACAAACAACTCCCTTTTGATTTAGGTTCAAATATACAGTTGTTATCAAAACTTTCTTTAATTTCTCTAAACAACTAACAATACAGCATGGAAGCTCGCTCACCTGTAAGTTTTAACAGCTTTCATTTACTTGCTCAAATATATATATAACTCTATTGTGGGAAGCTGCGCATGGTTAGTCTTCATTCATTCTTTTAAATATACGTCAAATATATATATAACTGTATTGTGGGAAGCTGCGCATGGTTAGTCATCTTTCATACCTTTTAAATACTTGTTATATATCAACTGTATATATTAGTATAGTTATTTAGAGTTTTCCCCGGCAACTACGTCTATAACTAGGTAAAGCCCTGTTGGCCGCTCTTAAATACGAACAAAACTAGATCCCCATAGGATTTCCAGATACAGTTTTCCCTTCTCTTGGGGTTAAATGATATGGAACAAAGGCAGTATTCTCGGTGAACCTTTTCTCACACTGTCACCTTTAGAAATTGTCAAAGAAATTCTACTACCGGAGTTGATCTATTCTCTGTGAATATCATCTCTTGAGTTTCTTCCAAACCCTCGAACTTTCCTGGAATGATCTCTTCTCTGTGAATTGCATTTATTGAACTTCTCTTGGTTTGGGGACCCACAGGCTTCCTAAAAGCATCCCCGCCTCCTCTTGGGCATTGTACAAGGACCCTTCGGCTTCTTAGAAGTTCTCATGCCTTCTCTTGGGCTTAATACAAGGACCCTGACGACCTCTTAAAGGTATAAGACAGAACTTAGTCATCCTTTTCTAGAGCAGTCTTTCCAATGTTAAACCTCAGGCCACTTTAGGGATGATTCTCATCCATTAATGCACTTGCCTCCTCTGGGAGGCATCATACAAAAGATAAAACTCTTCCACACCAGTAGACTTGGATAGTCTATATCCCCTATTGAGTCTCAAAGACATTCTCAAGCAATGTAGAAACCCTGATCACTCTGGATCATTCTTCAGCAGAAACCCAGTCTCCCTCATAAGAGTTCCCCAGCCAGGGTCAGCTTATCCCAGATTAGAACCTCAAGGTTTCTGATATCTCAACTCTTCTGTAATCCTCAGCAAGAGTTGATTCCCCACTTGGACCTGCCTAGGGATCCCAATAATCCTGCAGTAAGATAGGCTCCTCTTAGGCTTTGTATAATGATCCTTCCTCAGCAAAGTCAGCCTCCTATTGGGCTTTGTACAATGATTCTCCCCAGTGGAGCTAACCTTTTTAGACTCTCTTGTTGAGTCCATCACTTTTCAAGATTTTCTTGATAACTCAACGTCCTTGTAGCCTCAATCCCGGGCTTCGTACGAGACAGCAAATCAATCTCTTGTTGAGTATTAAAGACTCTCTTGTTGAGTCAATCAACTTTCAGACTCTCTTGTTGAGTCAATCACTTTTTTTTTGACTCTCTTGTTGAGTCAACCTTTTTCAGCCTTCGTCTTGGGCTTTATACAAGACAGATAAAATACTCTCTTGTTGAGTTAACCCTTTTAACCTCCTCTTAGGCTTTGTATAACGATTGTCCTCAGCAGACGCCCATACAAGCACTCTCTTGTTGAGTCAAATCCCTTCTAGCCCCAATCTTGGGCTTTGTACAAGACAGATAAAAACACTCTCTTGTTGAGTCAACCCCTTTTAGCCTCTATCTTGGGCTTTGTACAAGACATAAATCTCCCTCTCTTGAGTTGGGGACAAATATCTTCTCTAGCAGAGTCATTTCCTCCTAGCCTTCCTCTAGGCTTTGAGGAATGATTTTCCCCAAGTAGAGTCAAACACTTTTAGCCTCAGTCTTAGGCTTTGTACAAGACAGATAATACTCTCCAGTAGAGTTAAACCCTTTTAGCCTCCGTCTCGGGCTTTGTACAAGACACATAAAATATCCTCACGAGAGTCAGATAAATTTCCCATTTCAGCCCCCGTCTTGGGCTTTGTACAAGACACATACGAATTCTCCCCAATGGAGTCAAAAACCTCTGTATAAGCATTTCCCCAACGGAGTCCATTCTTCTTAGCTTCCTTTAAAGCTTTGAGAATTGAATTCCCTTTAAGCAAAGTCAAATCCCTTTTAGCCTTAATCTTGGGCTTTGTACAAGACAGACATAACATTTTCCCCGGAGAAGTCAAACTTTTAGCCTCCTCTTAGGCTTTGTATAATGATATCCCCAAAGAGTCCGTCTCTTTTTAGCCTCAATCTTGGGCTTTGTACAAGACAGATAAAACACTCTCTTGTTGAGTCGGTCTTATCCAGCCCCCTATTAGGCTTTGTATAAAGAAATTCCCCAGTCTGGTCAATCAACCTCTTAGCATCAAACTGGTGCTTTGATCAAGGGATACAAAAATCAATAAATCCTCTTTAGAGATGACAATTCTCTCTCAGCAAAAACCCTTTAGCTTCATATCTTGGGCTTTGAACAAGATACAAATCACCTCTTCATGTCTTGGGCTTTGAACAAGACACCAAAATAACTTTTTTCTCCCATAGAACAGGGGGAACTACGATTGCTCTGATTTCCCTATTTTCTTTAAACGTGAATACGTAGGCATAAGATTGCGAAATCTTAGCGAGCATACTAAACAAAAACTCTAGGTCCAGTACCTTCACATCAATCAAAACTTAGGTCCAGTACCTTACCAAGAACATCAACATCAACTCACTCTCTCCCTCTCATATTTCCCAAGAAACTTTCCCAACCCATTACCAGATAAACACTATCAATTACAAAGCGAAACCTAAAGCTAACATCCTGTGGATAACCACATATAGGATGGGTAATTGACAACTACCCATTGTATAACCTGACCCCGGACCCCCTAATCTCTTTTAAAGCGTTTGTTCAGTTAAACATTCGCGTGCAAGGTTATTTTTAGATACCTTCCCTTTCCTTTCCAGCTTCATGGGATAAATAAGAATTCAGAAAGTAGCACCCTTTCTCCTCGAGGAGAAAACCCAAACTTCAGCGATAAGGTGGTCGCGTCACCGACAGAAATCGCTCGCTACACTAAGTGACATAAGCAATCAATAAAGTTGTAACAAGAAACAAAATTTCATTTGCACAAAGACAAGAAGTTCTAACACATTCTAAATCCTAGAAATAGGTAACCATGTACCTTGCCAACAATTACATGCTTAAATACTATCATTGCCATCCAAACTTGGAAGAATCTTCTTTGATGAACAACAACACCAACCTAGAAGTTTCTTTCAAAACCACACCCAAAAATGGAAACATTAAATTCCCACAAGCATACCAAAAATTTAAGAGTTGAACATTCGTTAACTGAAGAATTCAACTCTTAACAACAATAAATAAAAAAAAAACTAAAATAAAAATGAAAATTGAACAAATTCAACTGAAAAACAAAATACTAATAATAATAGCATAATAGTGTCATGGTGTATAAACACCAACAAAAGTCATCAGTACCTCATAAGGGTACAAAGTACATCAAAATATCCCAAAATAATAAGCATAGTGGATGAAGTACAATAATAAAAACTGATACATATAACATAACAAGAAAACTTCACTTTGAAGATCAAAGGAAGCACAAAATGACATCATCAAAACTAGTCCTCTTCGGACTCAGAATCAGACTCCTCAATCTCCTCCTCACTAGACTCAGATCCAGAAACCTCAACAACCTCGTCATCATCATCATCCGATTCAGCACAACATCCTCCTCAGGCTCAGCTTCCTCTGCTCCCCCTCCAAAAACTTGCCTGGCCTCAGGCCAACCAGCATGAGCTAGGAATTGCTCCCTAGTCATCATAGAGTGATCCACGGAGGGCTCACGAATCTGCAGCTGTAACACCTACATAGAATCATGCAAATCCATCATGGCGCGCTGAGAAGCCTCCATCCAGTCCCAGTTGTACTGACATATCTCCTGTTGATACGGGTAAAATCCTTGAGAACAAGAACCACTCGACCCATCACCGGTACCTGTGTCGACATCAGTACCAGCACCTGAAGATTCACCTCGCAACCCCTTCGGTTTACAAAATTTGTCTACATACCGATCATCAATAGTGGCCAGGATGGTTACCTGACGGCTTGTGGGGACATTAACCCCCGTATGCACACAAAGGGCCATGATAAGACAAGGGAAGGCAATAGGATAGTTCTTCCGTGAAGTTTAACCAAGTCTACTTTCCATAATAGCCCTCATCTCGTCAGCAATAATCCTAGCCAGATCAATTTGGACATTCATCATGATGCTATGGACCAAATGGGAAAGGGGTATGGTAATGGTCGAGGAATGCGACTTTGGCTTGATGTTTGTAAGAACCAATAGTAAGATCAACTGGGCCAAAGGACGCATGTCCTCTCGACGGTATCTGCGTGTAACCCCAGATGGGTTCAACTCAACAGTTTTGCCTTCACGCAATAGGTCACGAGTGATTTTGTCTGTGTCTCTATGTAGTCTCAAGGTTCTGTGGTAGGTATCTATCTCATTTTCTCTCATGGGAAGCGGGACTCCGAGAACCGTGTTTATTGTCGCCCGATCAAACAACACCTTTGTACCCAAAACCCAGGTCTTCCACCCAAATTCCTCACCATCATCCGGGAGGGCATTTGCATAAAATTCCCATATCATCTCCACGTTATAGCTATCCACAGATGTAATCAACTTCCCCCACTTCTTTCTTTCAAGGAGTCCATCTACCGCCCGATAGCTTCCTTGTGGGTTCAAGTTGAATATTTTCTCAGGTAAGATAGTCCTTCTTTATAGTGTCAAGTACCGGGCAGCCTGTTTTGCCCCTCTAAAACGGTCATTATCGAACTGAATTGGAACCGGTCGTGAAGTGCTTCCGGTCTTCCTTTTTTTCGACAGAATAATTTTTGGAGCCATCTGCAAAAACCATTAGACAAAACAACAACCAGCCAACAAACATTTCATTAGATGAGGAACAAAACAGTAAACCAGAATCCCAAACAGAAACAGTAAAATATTTTAGAAATCTGGTATGTTCATCCAGAAGTTCGCAAAGCAAAGTCCTGGCGAACATTCGCCCCAGATTCGCTAGGCGAAGTTCTGGCGAATGTTCACCCCAGGTTCGCAAAGTGAACTAGTGGCGAACCTGCGATTTTTTCAAACTAAACAGCTTCTGGCAATGTAAACAAAATTGTTCAATCTTTCACAACCTAACCTCTATTCTTAAGGTCTGCATAAAAAATCAACATGCAACAACAAACAAACCTTAAAAACAGAGGTGCATTGTACACAATTAAACCTAGAATCAATTGGTCTCTAATGTTCAACCTAACCTAACCTAACCACATGTTCTAACAAAAATTAATAGAGAGAAAGAGAATCAAACCTGGACTTGTTGAGAACTTGGAAATTTTTTTACGAGAAATTCAGGAACAGAGAGAGCCCGTGAGAGAGTTCGTGAGAGAGTGTTTGTGCTTGTGAGAAATTGAGAGTGTCAATGTGAGTGTAGGGTTACCTCACAAAATCAGAATAAGTGGGTCATTGGCTCAGGTCTGGCCCACCACTTTTTTAAACCCTTTTTTAATGAGGTGGCAGCAGACAAAATTGTGTCTGTCTCGCTGAGTTCGCAATGCGAACTGACCAGCAAACACTCGCCCCAGGTTCGTAAAGCGAACTAGACAGCGAACAAGACACCACTTTGAAATTTTTTTCACATGCTGCTACCACACCACATACCAACTCCAAACAACTTAATACTTAAAACAGTAAGAAAAACAGAAATACTTACAATGTTGGGGTGCCTCCCAACTAGCGCTTTGTTTAACGTTGTTTGAGCTCGGCGGTCCAAGATGATCTCAATGATCATCTAGAAACACTGCGTAATTTTCTCGATCAACTTCTCCCCCGAGATAGATTTTCAGTCGTTGGCCATTCACAGTCCAACTTTCCTTCTTCTGCAAGTCCTCTATAACAATAGCACCATAGTGCTTGACATCCTTCATCAAAAACGGTTCAGACCATTTGGACTTCAATTTTCCCAGAAAAAGTTTCAAATGGAAATTGAATAGAAGAACCATCTGGCCGACCCGAAATTCTTTTTGACAAACTTTCTTGTCATGATACCCTTTAACCTTTTCTTTATAGAGCATGCTAGAATGGTACGCATTATTCCTTATTTCTTCCAACTCGTGTAATTGAATCTTTCTTTTCTCGCCGGCCAAGCTCGGATCAAAGTTTAACAATTTCAGTGCCCAAAGAACTTTGTGCTCCAATTCAACTAGTAAATGACATGTTTTGCCATAAACCATTTGAAAAGGAGTTAAACCTATTAGAGCTTTGTAAGCGGTGCGATACGTCCACAAAGCTTCATCCAACTTTTGCGACCAATCCTTTCGAGAGCTTGACACGGTCTTTTCTAAAATCCTTTTTACCTCCCTATTTGACACTTTAGCTTGACCATTGGTTTGCGGGTGGTAAGGAGTTGCAACCTTATGCTTTACACCATAGTGCTCTAAGACCTTTTCGAGCGGTGTATTGCAAAAGTTCGACCCTCCATCACTAATCAACACACGAGGGGTGCCAAAATGGGAAAATATATTTTTCTTTAAAAACTTGATCACCGTTTTGCCATCGGCCCTCGGTGACGCAATTTCTTCCACCCACTTGGAAACATAGTCAACCGCAACCAAAATATACTCATTTGAAAAAGATGAGGGAAATGGTCCAACAAAATCAATACCCCAACAATCGAAAACTTCCACTCCCAAAATAGTTTGCAAGGGCATTTCATCCTGTTTTCCAATCCCGCCACTTGTTTGGCATATGTCACAACTTTTCGTATGGAGGATTGCATCTTTAAACAATCTTGGCCAATAAAAGCCCGATTAGAGGACTTTTGTTGTCGTTCTTAAACCATTGTAATGCCCTCCATATGGCGAATTGTGACAATGCCAAAGGATACTTTTAGCTTCATCATTAGTGACACACCTTCTCAACAAATTATCACCTCCTAACTTAAAAAGATATGGTTCATCCCATACATAAAAATTAGCATCCGATAGGAATTTCCTTTGGTTCCAAGTTAGGTCCTCCGGTATAAATCTGGTTGCTTTTTGGATTGCAAAATCTGCGAACCAAGGTCTAACTTGTACCCGAAACAGTTTTTCATCCGGAAACTCTTCTCGGACCTCATTTTCTCAATGTGTTACTTCTACATTGACCAAACAGAATAAATGATCCGCTACCAAGTTTTCAGACCTCTTCTTGTCACGGATTTCCAAATTAAATTCTTGTAACAAAAGGATCCACCAGATTAGCCTTTGCTTTGAATCCTACTTGGTAAGCAGATATTTAATGGCCGAGTGGTCAGTGTAGACTACAAATTTTGAACCATTCAGGTAAGACCGAAATTTCTCGAGAGCATACACTATAGCGAGTAATTCTTTTTATGTGGTGGCATAATTTACTTGTGCCTCATTTAAAACTTTACTCGCGTAATGTATGTGTAGCGTGCGATTTTTGTCGGTGACGCGACCACCTTACCGCAATGGTTGGAATTGGGTGCTACTTTCTGATTTCTTATTTATCCTATGAAGCTGGAAAGGAAAAGGATGATATCTAAAACTAACGTTGCATGCAAATGTTTTCTTTAACAAATGCTAAGAGATTAATGGTTATCCATAGATCTTGTGTGGCATGTTTAAATACTTTCGTTGTTTTTGGGAAGGTACTAGACCTAAAGTTTTTGATTTGTGTGCTCGCTAAGATTTCACAATCTTATGCCTACGTATTCCCGTAAAGATAATAGAGAAATCAAAGTAATCGTAGCTCCTCCTATTCTATGGGAGGAAAAAGATGTTTGGTGTCTTGTTCAAAGCCCAAGATTGAAGCTAGATGAGTATTTGTGTCTTGTTCAAAGCCCAAGATTGAAGCTAAAGGTTATTGGTGTCTTGTTTAAAGCCTAAGATTTAAGCTAAAGGTTATTGGTGTCTTGTTTAAAGCCCAAGATTGAAGCTAAAGGTTATTGGTGTCTTGTTTAAAAGCCCAAGATTAAAGCTAAAGGTTTGACTGAGAGAGAATTTGTCATCTCTAAAGGGAGATATCTCACCTGTTTGTCATACCCCAAATTTTGACCACTAAGATTTCCCATCATTGTGCAAATCACCATCACAATATGGATGAACCATTAGTCTCCCCAAAGATGGGTGAGCATCCACTACAATCAGACTTAGGGTTTCAAGCCCTCTCAGAGCTCTTAGACAAAGGATCAATCAAGGAATGACATGATTTCAACTTGTCTAGCCTCTCAAACATCCACAATGGATCAAGAGGACTCCCACATCAAGAATCAAGCACAATTTTGCAGCATTCCAGGTGGATTAAGCCTCAAGATCACTAGTGTCACCAAAATTAGGGTTTGGTCGACCAGGGCCTCCAGATGAAAATTTTCCTCTGGGAATGAGCCAATGCTTCAAAGCATAACCTATGATGCTCCTAGGGACATCATGGACCCAATCATCAAGTCAATTTAACCTCAGGGGATGCATTCACAAAAAATCAGGAATTAGGGTTTCTTGACCTAATTCACCCCCTAAGTTGACTTTTGGGGCAAAGCATGAGCCAAGACCTCAAGACATGATTTAAGGGTCTCTAATACACCACATTGATCCATTTGCAACAATGGATTGATCCAAGAAGCTTGGCTCACAAGTTTCAATTTCGTCAGAACCACAGTTAGGGTTTCGCGAGAAAAGTCAACTGTATCTTTGACTTTTGACCAGGACATGCTCCCAAACCCTAGGACATGATTCAATACACCCTATAACACCTATGAAATCAATAAATCAAGTTTGATTTAGGTCAAGGACTTGATTTCATGGAGGATCGAACAGTTTGGAATTCATCTGACAAAAAGTCAACTGTGCACAAAAGTCAAACTTTGACTTTTTGAGATTTTTCACAATTATGGTTCTTTGACCCTAAAATGATGTTAATGTGTGATTGGAATCATCATTCATCAAGAAAAATCAAGAAAAGTGAGATAACTTGTAAAAGGGGTAACCATAAAAAACTTAGAAATTTTTCTAAGTTATGGAACAAAGTGGCTAGGGTACCAACTTTAGAGGATCATAACTCCTAAACCACAAGGCCATTTTCCCCATTCAAAGCTAGATTTGTAGCCCTCATGGCCCTCTACAAAAGCTTCAACTACACCTCATTCCAATTCATCATGGATTTTGAGTTATGGAATGATCAAAATCACAAAAAGTGAAAATGTCACTTTTTTCCAACACTTAGTGAAATTTTCACTAAGTCAGAATTTGCCATCACTTTTTTCCAAATATAGGGGCATTTTTCACTTGGATCCAAAAAGTATCAAAACCAATTATGATCAAACAGTTGTTGTAACATATGAGGGCTTTCCAAAATGGCCAAGAACTACATCAAATTCTAATTGAGCCATGAGATATGACAATGCCAATATGCCTTGCTGCAAATTGTCATGGCAAGGCAGATTTTGGAGTTTTGCCCGATTTGCTCAAATTTTGCAAAGGGCAAGCAATTCTATCCATCTGAACACCTCAAGGGGGGACCAAGGAGGAACCAACTCTGATCCCAAGTCTTTGGAACCAAAAATAGCATGCCAAACCTAGGAATGCCTAAAAGAGGGACAAGACTCCAATTTTGGATTGGAGCATTCAATGCATACACCAAGGTGGCATGGACTGAGCCATTTCCAACTGAACTCAGTCAAGACTTATCCAAGACTAAGGGAACCAGCAGCCTGTGCCCTAACCTCTAGTCAATGGCTAGAGGAGACTTGGATTCTCATTGATCAACATTGGCCAAACCTATGCAACAGTTGCCATTCACTATTCCTTGCAAAACAAACTTGCTCTACTATAAATAGAGCTTATTTGTGATCAGTTTGAGTACACCAAAGCCATCAAACATATGCTTTCCTCAAAATCTCTTCCTTCACTCCAAAATTGCCTTCCAAAGCAAGTCACTATCGGGTTTTGAGTTTGAGAGCTATTCCAACCAAACCAATCACACACACACACCTCATAAACATCATATAGAAGTGATCCAAACACTTAAACAACATCTGGAACACTGATTTCACAAAATCACCAGCCAATTGCTCAAGGTTTTAACCAAGTTGCAGTTGGGATACCATCTTCAGTTCCAGCTTGTTTCAAACCATTCCAAGCACCCAGACACACTCCATAGCACCTAGGGAAGCTATTCATATACTTGGAACCAAGTTGTAATACCTCTAACACAAAACACGATCACCAGCTGCAAGAGGTAAGCATGAGCTCTTCTAACTCTATGATCCATGTATTTTTTGTTGCATAATAATTTGGCCATATGTTCATAATCATGCATAGAGTGTTTACCCTCAATCAATTGTTTTGTTTGAATCGTGTATGGAATTTCTGAATCTTCATGCAAATTTTAGGGTTCTTGAGGTTTCTCTTTGATTTCTTATTCCATGCTTAAAATAAATGAAATTAAAGACCATAGATATGATCGTGAGGTTGAAACGAGTAGGTTGATATGTAGATTGCATGATATAATCAAGTATTTAGTGAGATTGGTTAGAAAACACAAATCTGCAGAAACAGAGGGTGGCGCGTGTTCTTGCCCTTGTTCTTGGCGCCTTTTTTGAAAATTTGAAAATTTGAATTTTGTGATTTTATTTAATTGATTCAAAAATCAATTTCTCTCTGAGTTTTAATGATTTTGAGTTGATTCTTTTTTTAATAATTCACAAAAATGTTAAAATATTTTATTTTCCCAAAAATATTATTTATTTCATATACTTGATATTTTTGTAAAAAATTAATATTTTAATTGTTTTTGACATTTAAAATATTTTTCTTTCTTGATTTTTCAAATTTTAGTGATTTCCAATCATTTTGTGGATCAAAACCTGATTTTTGAAACATTAATCCAAGATCAAAATTTGATTTCCACATGTTTAACAATTTTGATCATTTTAATTAAATTTTTGTTCAATTAAAATACATTTTGAAAACAAATTAGGGTTTTTGATTAATTCAACCCTCATCAAACTTTTTTCAAACACTTTGGGCCTCTAATAGAGTGTAAGACTCAATCCCCTTTTAACCTAAACCTTTTTGGACCTCAGATATTTTATAAGTCTCTCTGCGTTAAAAGAAAACCTCGGCGCGATCGCCAGTTGAAAAATCAAACCCTTGGGCCTACCCTCGTGTTATACGCCCCATTCTTTAAAAATCATTGGGCCTCTAGTAGAGTGTAAGACCCAACCCTTTTTGAAAACCAAAATAATTTGGGCCTCAGTGTATTGTATAAGTCCCGATACCATCAAAAAGTTCGATGCGATCGTCGCCAGTTTAAAATAAACCTTTGGGCCTCTTGAGAGAGTGTAAGACCCACCCCCTTGTACAGAAAACCTTTTTGAGCCTCAGTCACTTGTATAAGTCCCTCTGTACAAACTCAAAATAACAGTGCCATCACTGATAAAACTTTGGGCCTCTCCTTGAGCTGTAAGCCCCCAACAATCTTTTCAAAGCATTTTCTCCTTTGATTTTGAATATAATATTGTTATCAAAGCTTTCTTTGTTGAACAAACTAACCAAACAGCATGGAAGCTCTACAATCGAGTAAGTGTTTACCCGCTTTCATATATATAAATAACTGTATTATGGGGCTTGTCATACCCCAAATTTTGACTACTAAGATTTCCCATCATTGTGAAAATCATCATCGCAATATGGATGTACCATCATGCCTCATCAGTCTCCCCAAAGATGGGTGAACACTTACTACAGTCAAAATTAGGGTTTCAAGCCCTCTCAGAGTTCTTAGACAAAGGATCAATCAAGAAATGACATGATCTTCAACTTGTCTAACCTCTCAAACATCTACAATGGATCAAGAGAACTCCCACTTTAAGGATTAAGCACAAGGCTGCTCCCTTCCAGGTGGATCAAGCCTCAAGATCGCCAGTGTCACCAAATTAGGGTTTGGTCGACCAGGGCCTCCAGATGGAAATTTTCCTCTGGGCATGAGACAATGCTTCAAAGCATATCCTAAAATACTCCATGGAACCTCATGGGCCCAAGCATCAAGTCAATTTGACCTCAGGGGATGCATACATCAAAAATAGGAATTAGGGTTTCTTGACCTAATTCACCCCTAAGTTGACTTTTGGGATCAATCATGAGCCAAGACCTCAAGACATAATTTGAGGGTCTCCAACATACCATATTGATCCATTTGTAATAATGGATTGATCCAGGAAGCTTGAGCAGCAAGTCTCAATTTCATCAGTACCACAATTAGGGTTTCGCGAGAAAAGTCAACTGTAGCTTTGAATTTTGACCAGGACATGCTCCCAAACCCTAGGACATGATTCAATACACCCTATAACACCTATGAAATCAATCCATCAAGTTTGATTTAGATCAAGGACTTGATTTCATAGAGGATCGCACAGTTTGGAATTCATCTGACAAAAAGTCAACTGTGCACAAAAGTCAACTTTGACTTTTTGAGATTTTTCACAAAAATGGTTTTTTAACCCTAAAATGATGTTAATGTATGATTTGAATCATCATTCATAAAGAAAAATCAAGAAAAGTGGGATAGCTTGTAAAAGGGGTAACCATAAAAACTTAGAAAATTTGCTAAGTTATGAACAAAGTGGCAAGGGTACCAACTTTGGAGGATCATAACTCCTAAACCACAAGGCCATTTTTCCCATCCAAAGCTAGATTTGTAGCTCTCATTACCCTCTACAAAAGCTTAGAACTGACCTCCTTCCAAATTCATCATGGATTTTGAGTTATGGAATGATCAAAATCACAAAAAGTGAAAATGTCACTTTTTTCCAACACTTAGTGAAAATTTCACTAAGTCAGAATCTGCCTTCACTTTTTTCCAAATGTAGGGGGATTTTTCACTTGGATCCAAAAGGTATCAAAACCAAATATGATCAAACAGTTGTTGTATCATATGAGGGCTTTCCAAAATGGCCAAGAACATCACCAAATTCCACTTGGGCCATGAGATATGACAATGGCAATATGCCTTGCTGAAAACTGCCAAGGCTAGGCAGAATTTTGCATTTTTGCTCAATTTGGCAAAATCAGATAATTCCAAGCCTTGTCATCACTTTGGACACATCTGAGGATCAAATTTAAAGGGGACAAACACTGAGCCAAGCCTCCAAAGTCCTTGGAACAAGAAGTAGCATGACAAACCTAGAATTGCCTAAAAGAGGGACAAGACTCCAATTTTGGATTAGAGCACTCAATACATACACCAAGGTGGCATGGACTGACACATTTGCAACTGAATTCAGTCAAGACTTATCCAAAACCAAGGGAACCACAACCCTGTGCCCTAACCTCTAGTCAATGGCTAGAGGAGACTTGGATTCCAAAGTGCAACCATTGGCCAAACCTCTGCTGCAATTGCCATTCACTATTGATCCCAAAACAAACTTGCTATACTATAAATAGAGCTCATTTATGCTCAGTTTGAGTACACCAAAGCCACCAAACAGATGCTTTCCTCAAAATCCCTCTCTTTAGGCCAAAATGCCTTCTTTAGCAAGGTAACTCTGAGTTTTTGAGTTAGAGAGCATTTCCATCACAACTCATGATCCTAACACCTCATAAACATCATATGTAGGTGCTCCAAACTATCAAAAGTGACCTGTAACACCAAAATCACAAAGTCACCTCTCAAAACCTCAAAATAGGCCTTTTGTGCATTTTTCAAGCCATGTTATGATTCAGTCACTTTCCAAACTAGATAAAACCTCAAACATACTCCAAATAACATCCTTGAACTGTCCCAAATGGTTCCCCCCATCTGGAACACCATTTGAGAGAGTTGATATTTTGGTCATTTTAACCCCTTTTGTAAGGGCCAGTTTGTGTTTTTGCAGGTTCCAGCTGATTCCAACAATCCTCAAAGCTTCTAAGGGATACTTTGAGAGTGTCCAAAGCGTCAAACCATTTCTGGAACAAGAAGTTTGGTAGATTGCACAGAAAACTCCAAAAGCTCAAAAAGAGGTAAGCATCATGACTTGAACTTTCCAAAATATGCATTGCTTTGAAGTCCACTAATCATACACACCTCATACATGTTATATATGTTGTGTTTGAACCAATTTACCATGTAATTCATGCCTGTATCAAAGTGTAGCATAGAAAATGCAATTATAGGCCTTTTTCAAAACCACTATCGAATTTTGAGGTGGGTGTATGATCTGAAAAAAAGATCACCACCATTGGATTCCTTGTGAAATTCTAGGCCAGATGCATATAAATTTTGTCTCAAACCCTGGAGAAATGAGAAAGTTATGACCTTCACGTTTCTGACCCAAAACTTGACTTGCCTTGCCTTGGGCCAGGCCAAAAACAAGGCAAGCCTTGTATATTTGTGGTTTCACTTCAAGCAATGGATGTATCACCACCCCAGTGGTAAGGCGCGCGCCCTATAACCTTGAGGTCGTGGGTTCAAACCCCACCCATGCCATTTTGTGTTTTCTCACATTATTGCTATTTTTTCCAATATTTTTATGTTTTATTAATTAATTGGAAAATTAATAACTCTTTCAATTTTAATTATTTTTTATTGGTTCTTTTTGCAAAAATCACAAAAATATTGAAATATTTTATTCCACAAAAAAATTAATTTTATAGTATTTATTTAATATAATTAGTATTTTTGTGAATAAATTCCTTTTTAATGCTTTTAAACATTTTAAAAGTGAATATTTACTTTGAAAATCAAAACCAAGTGAGTTTTAATTCATCTTGTGATTAATCCCTCATTTCTCAAACCTTAAACAAAAATCACAAATGGTTTATTCAAACTTATTTGGTATTTTATTTGATTTTCTTTAAATATTTACTTTTAAAGAATAACAAATTAGGGTTTCTTTGATTTTCACCCTCATCAAACAATTTCAAACACTTTTGGGCCTCTAATAGAGTGTAAGACCCAATCCTTTGTAAATAAAAACCTATTTTTGGGCCTCACTTATTGTATAAGTCCCGTTGTATTTCAAAAAGTTCGACGCGATCATCGTCCGTTGAAAAACAAACCCTGGGCCTCTCCTTGAGTTGTAAGCCCCATCTTGTTGTACAAAAATACTTCTGGGCCTCTATAAGAGTGTAAGACCCAATCCCCTTTGAAAACCAAACCATTTTGGGCCTCAATGCATTGAATAAGACCCACCACATTTTCAAAAATCTCAGCGCGATCGCCATTTTCAAACAAATGACCCTGGGCCTCTCCTTGAGCTGTAAGCCCCACCACTTGTACAAAAATAAATCCCTTGGGCCTCTATTAGGGTGTAAGACCCAATCCCCTTTTAACCAAAACTTTTTGGGCCTCAGACATTGTATAAGTCCCCCTACGTTAAAAGAAAACCTCGGCACGATCGCCAATAAAAAAACCAATCATCTGGACCTACCCTCGTGTTGTAAGCCTCATTCTTTTTCTTTAAACACTTGGGCCTCTTGAGAGAGTGTAAGACACATCCCTTTGTACATAAAACCTTTCTTAGGCCTCAGTCACTTGTATAAGTCCCTCTGTACAAAACGACAATGCGATCACTGATAAACCTTGGGCCTCTCCTTGAGCTGTAAGCCCCAACATCTTTTCAAAATACTTTCTCCTTTAAATTTGAATATACTGTTGTTTTCAATCTTTCTTTGTTGAACAACTAACCAAACAACATGGAAGCTCTACAACCGAGTAAGTGTTTATATGCTTTCTTTATCCGTTTTCATATACATATAACTGTATTGTGGGGTTGTTTCACTGTAAGTCTTCTTTCATAAACTCATATCAACTGTGTAATACTAGTATAAATATTTAGAGTTTCCCTAGCAACTACGTCTAGCACTAAGCCCTGTTGATCACTCTTAAATGCAAACAAAACTAGATCCCCATAGGATTACCAGATGCAGTCTTCCCTCCTCTAGGGGTTAAACAATATGGAGACGTGAAAGGCAGCATTCTCAGTGAACCCTTTCTCAGACTATCACCCTTAGAAATTGTCAAAGAAAATCTACTCCCCAGAGATGATCTTTTCTCCGTGAGTGGCATCTCTTGAGTTTCTTCCAAATTCTCAGACTTTCCTGGCTTGATCTATTCTCTGTGAATAGCCTGTCTTGAATTCCTCGGGGTTTGGGGACCCACAGGCTTCCTAAAAGCTTCCTCGCCTCCTCTTGGGCGTTGTACAAGGTCCCTACCGCTTCTTAGAAGTATTCACAGCCTCCTTTTAGGCTTCGTATAAGGATTCTTCCTTCAGGAAGAGAGCCTCCTCTTGGGCTTCGTACAAATTGTCCCCCGGCTTCTTAAAAGTTTCCTGCCTCCTCTTGGGCTTCGTACAAATTGTCCCGACGACCTCCTAGAGGTATAGGAACATAAATTAGTCATCTTAATAGAACAGTCTTTCAAAGAGTCTAGATCTTTCTACCGTGAACGTACTACTACTGTTTCTTTAAGCATAGTATAAAGGATAAAACTCTAGACTTGGACAGTCTAATTTCCTTGAGCCTCGAAGGCATTCTCAAGTAGGGAAAAACACCAGTAGACTCAGACAGTCTCCAATCCCCTCTGGATTCCCCATTTCCTTAAAGAACAAGAAATAACCCTGATCCTCTGATCAATCCCAAAGCATAGCCTTACCTTTAATCAGTCTCTTTATAAGAACTGATTTTCTCTTTTAACCAACCTACTGGACCCGTCACTCAACTGAAACAACCATCCTTTTAGCCTCCCTCTCAGGCTTCGTACGAGACACAAAAAGACTCCCTTGTTGAGACAATAAATTCTTTTAGCCTCTATCACGGGCTTCATACGAGATACAAAATCACTCTCTTGTTGAGTATAAAAGACTCTCTTATTGAGTCAATCTCTCTTTTAGCCTCCATCTCGGGCTTCGTACGAGATACAAAACACTCTCTTGTTGAGTATAAAAGACTCTCTTGTTGAGTCAACTTTTAGCCTCCATCTCGGGCTTCGTACAAGATACAAAACACTCTCTTGTTGAGTATAAAAGACTCTCTGGTTGAGTCAACCTTTAGCCTCCATCTTGGGCTTCGTACAAGACACATCTAAAAGCACTCTCTTGTTGAGTCAACTCCTTTTAGCCCCCCTCTCGGGCTTCGTACGAGACACAAAAGCATCCTCTTGTTGGCTCAATAGCCTCCTCTTAGGCTTTGTATAAGAAAAACCCCGCTTGAGTCAATCAACCTTTTAGCATCAAAACTGTACCTCGTTCACAGGATACAAACATTAATAACTCCTTTCATCTAATTGCTGTAAGTGGCAAGCCTCTGGATTATTTACATCCACGCCACTATCCCTCTTTTAGCATGAGAAATTCCTAAGGAAAGATAACATTGCTCTACACTGAGTTAAAGTCTTCTCCTTCAGGTTAAAACCCCCTATAAAGGAAATTATGGCATTGTTAGGATTCACATATCCCGGTTAAAGTAATCCTCCTTTATAGTCAGTCACCCAACAGTTGTGACAAACAGACCCCCTTTAGAGATGATAAATTCTCTCTAAAGACAACACCTTTTTAGCTTCACATCTTGGGCTTCGAACAAGATACAAATAGACCCTTCAGCTTCACATCTTAGGCTTTGAACAAGATATAAACCACCTTTTCAGCTTCACGTCTTGGGCTTTGAACAAGACACCAAAACACCATTTCCTCCCATAGAATAGGAGGAACTACGATCGCTCTGATTTCCCTGTTTCGGTAAACGGGAATACGTAGCCATAAGATTGCAAGAAAAATCTTAGCGAACACACTAATCCAAAACCCAAATCCCGTACCTTCGTACATCAATCGAAAAGCACCAGTCCTAGCGTCCTACCCATGAACATTCCCGGTGTTTCGTTCTAAACAAAGTAAGAAGAAAGAGGCCCCATTACCATATAGCATCCGTAACCTAACAGACCGCTGTTTAAACTCAGTATGCAAGTAGGGTTAATTGGAGACATCTATTTCTCTTCCTTAGTCAGCTCAATAGGATAAAAAATGAATCGGCCTGTAGTAACCCCAGAGCGACAGTGCTTAAGAACCACATCCAAAATCGCTCGCTACAGAAAAGTGGCGCCCACCGTGGGGCATGTTTCTTTCTTTCTTTCCTTTTTTGGGGGATTTCACTAGGATAGGATTTTTTTTTACTTCACTAGGATCTTAGGTCAAAACCTTTAAAGTTGGGAAGGTACCACAGAATGGCGACTCCACCGGGGAGCCATTTTTGTCAGGAACATAGGATTCATAGCTCTTTAAAGTCTAGGACTTTAGGAAAAATATATATAATGCTTTTCCTAATTGATATCTGTGTTTACTTTTCTGCTAATGGGAATGCGTGTGATGCCGCATGTGGAAAGATTGAGTATACACCTAGGAAAAACCTCTTTTAGTAGTGCGGAAACTATTGGAAATGGTTGTCACACGATACTACCCTCTTCTGATGGTTCTTCGAAAAACATCACCTAGCACGGTTCCCGGCCCGCTGGTGTTTTCTCGACAAGAACTGATGATTTTGAGAGACAGGTACAAAAATCACTAGTATAAACCTTTGGGGGGGGTAGAGCCTTGACTTCATGACACCGACCCTTTGACCCCATGTTTTTTCTATGTTTTTGTGTGTTGCATTCATGCATTCATCTAAAAAACATTACATCAAAGAAAAACTTCTCTTCTAGTCTCTCTTTTTCAAACTAAACTAAGACAATGATTGCAAATGTCAGAGAAAAAGATTGCGCTCATGGACTTAGGTAGAAGGATAACTCATAAGTATACCTTCAGGGTTCCAAAACTAGAGGATTTGAGAGGATTAGCAAGGATGATCACTAACCCTGACGCTTTCAGAGCCAAGTACGGAGTTTTGCTACCTCTGTTAAGGGTCCATGTGATTGAAGGAATCATGGAGGCACTCATTCAGTTTTACGATCCGGTCTATCACTGTTTCACATTCTCGGATTACCAGCTCGCACCAATGCTGGAGAAGTATTCTCACCTAACAGATCTACACATTACTGATCGAGCTCCATTTTCTGGACTGGAAGAAATTCCAAAGGATCAGACCATTGCAAGAGCAATTTATTTGGATGAGTCGGAAGTCAAGACTCACATGACCACTAAGGGCGTGCTCCCAGGTTTGCCAGCCCAGTTCCTGACAAAGAAGGCTCTGTACTTTGCTAGTATAAGGAACATGACTGCTTTTGAAAGCATCTTTGTCTTACTCACTTACAGGTTATTTCTGTTTCCCAACATTAATAGCTTCGTCGATATCAACGCCATTAAGGTTTTTCTCATTGGAAACCCTGTGCCAACTTTGCTCGCGGGCGCGTATCATTCTGTACACTTAGGGAATTTGTACAGCGGAGGAATTATCACGTGTTGTGTACCCCTGCTATATAAATAGTTTATCTCCCATTTACCCAAGTCTGCTGCATTTTGGGATCATAAGAGTGCCTTGCATTGGTAGCAGAAAACCATGTATCTTACCAACTCTGATATAGATTGGTGCAATAGGATTTATGACGGGATCAGGATCATTGACTGTTGTGGAAACTTCCCCAACGTACCCCTCATAGGAACTAAGGGAGGAATCAATTACCATCCAGTTCTTGTTCGTCGTCAATTTGGATACCCAATGAGGCATGTCCCGCGTAATGCTCATCTGGAAGGTCTTTTCTTCAAGGAAGGAGAAAATGACAGGGCATTAAAGATGGAAATAGTGCACGCTTGGAAACATGTTCATAAGAAAGGACGAGAGTCTCTAGGAAAACCTGACTGTGTCTCGGTGGAGCCTTATCTCCACTGGGTACAAACTAGAGCTCTCAAGCTAAAGATGCCTTATCCTCGTCACGGAGTTCTTCCGCCAAGGGAATCTGTCATGTACTTCATGACTGAAGCGGAAAAACTTCAGGTTACTCTCAACAAAGTTCAACAGGAGAGGAGGTCTTGGAAGAACAAGTACCGCATTCTCAATATGGAGTGTACCAAAATACAGCAACTGCTGAAAGATAAGGATGCTCTGATTGAGATTTTGGAGCAGCATGCTGTAGAAAATCAGGATGACCAAAGGAATTTGCTCGCTCCTTTCACTTGGCAAAGGAATGACAACCCGACAACGGCCCAAGAGTCCCGGTCCTAGAAAAGGAAAGTACCAGAATCAGCACCCGAGTTCTCCTCAGAGAGGACTCAGAGCCCATTAGCTTAGGTTTCTGTTTCCGCACCTTGTAATTTACTGTATCTCCATTTCCGCAATCCTTTGAATTTAATAAAATGGGGATTTCCCCACAGTTTGATATTTGCAATCTAATTGTCGGAGTTTATTTTGATTAAACCAAAAAAACAATTAATATAATCATTGCATTCATCATTCTCACGACACGTATTCTTCTTACCTACGAATCTCACGTTTGTGTCTCGGTTCTAGAGTCAAACTGTCTCATTTGTATAATACTTGGGCCAATCGTCAGGAAAAAGATGGATGATCTCGAGGAAGAGAACAGAGAGTTGAAAGAAGAGATCGACGCTCTGAGAGAGGATATGAGAAAGCTTCGTAACGACATGAAAGCCATGGCAGAAGCTCAACTACAAAGAACTGTGATCTCAGAGATCACCTCAACGCCCATAGTGGAGAAGTATAATCCTAGTTATCAAATGCCGAAAGATCGTCCCTGGGGCATGCCTGTTAACTATATCCCGGAAGGATATGTTCTGCCGATCACTGAGGATCAGGGAATCATAGCAGAAGTCGTTGGGCCTGAAGGTTACAAACTTCGGGAAAGCAAGGATACCAGAGGCTAATTGTGGACTCCTGAAGGTTACAAACTTCGGGAAATGCCAAGATCCACTGTCGTAGTAACGGTACCACCCCCTGTGGTGCACACTGTCCCGGAAGGACAGATTCCGCAGATACCTTTTGGTAGAAAGGAAAGTATGTTCGATAGAATGGAAGAATCCCAGGAGCAGATCTGGAAATGCAGAAAGAACTGCAAGCTATTCGCGGTCAGGATTTATTTAGAAAAGATGCCGCAGACCTTTGTTTGGTCCCCAATGTAAAAGTCCCGCACAAATTCCAAGTACCCGATTTTCAAAAGTACAAGGGTAACTCTTGCTCTCAAAGCCATTTAGTGATGTACGCTCGACGAATGTCAGCTTAGACAGAGAATCAGGATTTACTGATTCACTACTTTCAGGATAGTTTAACCGGTGCCACACTAAAATGGTACATGGGTTTAAACCGTGCTACGATTAGCACTTTCAGAGATCTTGGCACTGCCTTCGTCCAACAATATAAATACAATCTGGACATGGCACCCAACAGAGATCAACTCAGATCAATGTCACAAAAGGACAAGAAAACCTTTAAGGAATACGCTCAGAGATGGCGTGAAATTTCCGCTCAAATTTGTCCACCTCTTGAGGAAAAAGAGATGACAAAGATCTTTTTAAAGACCTTAAGCTCATTTTATTACGACAGAATGGTTGCCAGTGCGCCCAGTGACTTCACCGAGATGGTCGGTATGGGAGTTCGTCTTGAGGAAGCCATCCGAGAGGGACGTCTAGTCAAAGACACTGGATCATCAAGTAGTACAAAGGGATACGGTAGTGCTCTCCCTAAGAAAAAAGAGCAGGATATTGGGAATATCTCTCTCGAAAAGCAAAGGTGACGTTACCAGCCAGTAGCAGCTGTGACTCCTGGTATCAACCCCGCGCCTATTTCTACGTATCAACCTCAGGTTGCGCAGAGCCAACCTAATCAGCAAAGGACTCAACAGCCTCTTCAGCAGGCTCGTCCTCCATACAATAACAACCGTATAAAGAGGCCACCAGGATTTGATCCTATACCCATATTGTACACAGAACTATTTCCGTTACTACTTGCTAAGGGGCATATCCAGACTAAGACCCCTCTTACAGTACCGGAAAATCCTCCTTTTTGGTTTAAGGTGGATCAGACTTGCCCTTACCATTAAGGAGGACCAGGGCATAACATAGAGAACTGTCTCAATTTCAAATCCGACGTGCAAAAGCTTGTTAGGAGCGGGGTCTTATCTTTCAAGGATACAAATTCTAATGTTCTCACAAACCCGCTGCCTCAACACGAGAAAGCTACAGTCAATTTGATAGAGGTAGAGACTAACAACGTCTATCAAATTCATGATGTACTCTTGTTAAGGACCAACCTGGTCAAGATGCATTGTAGATAGAGTAGATATGTCCATGTGCCACCTTATAATTATCACCAGTGTGATAGCTGCTCTAAAAGCAATCGAGGATGTTCTGTGGTGCAATCAGCTTTACAGGAACAGATGGATCTCGGATGGATCCAAGAGCACCGAGTTCGTGGAGTTAACATGGTTTACACGAATTCTAACATCATTCAGAACCACGGCATCCGTACAATGAATGTCAACTTGGCGGCGATGCATTCCAGGCAAAGCCAGTATCATAATCTGCCGCGGCACGATTACAGTTCCTGTCTGACTTGCTCGATAAACAAACAGGGATGCTCTTTTGTACAAAAGGCCCTCCAGCGTCAGATGGATCTTGGATGGATCCAGGACTACCATAATAGGAATCCCTATCAGATCAACATGATTCAAATCTTCGATATTCGCTTGATGAATACCAGCCTGGTGGAGTTACATGCTAAACAGGTCTGGCTCGGGTTCTTGGTATCACATGATTATCAGAGCTGTAGGGTGGGTTGCGAAAACGATCAAGGTTGTGCCCTTGTCCAGGAAACCCTTCCGCACTTGTTGAACCACTGGTGGCTTCCAATCTATATGGATGAAGACACCCAGCAAATTAGTATTACCAACGGGAACCCTACTCGGCATCAAAGTCGGGATGTTCGATCTGTGGAAACTGACCTAGTGAGGTTACATTGTATTCAAAGCAGGTGTGGCCAGGTGCCACCACACAACTATGAATGTTGTAGAGTTTGTTCGGAATGTAACCAAGGATGTTACCTTGTGCGAGCAACTCTTCAGAGTTAGGTGGATCGTAGAGAGATTCGCCCATATCCGGGTTCTGGACCAATCAACTGGGCGCCAGACTACCTCGCTGATCAAATTGAGGACGTTGTCGTAATCTCTAATCATCAGAGGGCTAGGGATGTTTGTATTATCATCCCTCTACTTGACGAATCGAGAGTTCCCAACCAGGAACGGATCAAAATTACTTACGATGGTCGGAAAAATCAGAAGGCTCCCATAGTCATCTATCTACCGGGACCATTATCGTATGAATCAACTAAGGCTATCCCTTACAAATACGATGAAACAATAGTCAAGAATGGAAAGGAAATTCCATTACCCTCTGTCGTGAATATTGCAGACATCAGTCGAGTAACACGGAGTGGTCGAATCTTCAACCGAGGAGTTTGAGAACTTAACAAAGAAAAGGAACCTCAGACAGAAGTTCCCAATCCACCAGTCGGTCAATCCAGTAATCCCGACCTTTCGAAAAACGATGATGAGATGCTGAAGCTCATCCAAAGGAGTGAATACAACATTGTTGATCAAATGATACAAACTCCTTCAAAGATCTATGTGTTGTCACTTTTACTCAGTTCAAAAGTGCACAGGGAGGCTCTACAAAAAGTCTTGGAGCAAGCCTTTGTGGAACAGGATGTAACAATCAGACAGTTCGATAGCATTGTCTCTAACATCACTTCCTGCAATAACTTGGGATTTAGTGATGAGGAATTACCTGAAGAGGGTCGCCGTCATAACATGGCGCTCAATATCACGGTCAGCTGCCAGGGCGATGCTTTAGCCACCGTACTGGTAGACACAGGGTCAACCCTGAATGTTATGCCAAAGTTCACTTTGATGCAATTATCCTTCAAAGGACCCCCGATGAGAACCCGTGAGGTCGTCGTCAAAGCATTTGACGGGTCCAGAAAAACGGTTATCGGCGAAGTCAACCTTCCCATAACTATTGGTCCTCACACTTTCCAAGTCGTTTTCCAGGTCCTGGACATCCGGGCAACGTACAGTTTTTTATTAGGAAGACCTTGGATACATCAGGCTGGGGCGGTCACTCGACCCTCCACCAAAAGTTAAAGTTCATCCAGAATAACCAGCTCGTCACGGTCTATGGAGAACAAGCCTTGCTCGTGAGTAACTTATCATCATCTACTGGTGTAGAACCCGAGGAGATTATTGGAACTCAGTTCCAAGCATTGTCGGTGAGCAAGGACAATCAATCCGAAGAGGAAACTTCCATTTCCTCATACAAAGATGCTATCAAAGCGGTCGAGAGTACCAATACCACAGGATGGGGGAAGCTTGTCATTCCTACTGACAATAAAACAAAGAAGGGTCTTGGTTTTTCTGCAACCTGTACCCAGACAGCTACTACCAGCAATGAAAGTCTTCATCCCATTCAAGACTTCTTCCACAGTGGAGGTTTCCTTCAACCAGTGCCTCAAGAAGTGCATACCATCAATAAAGATGATTCCTCTGATATGGAGGAAGAATGGGAGTCCTATCTTAACAAGGACGGTTATATGTCTCAGGACGAAACACAGACTCCCTTTTGCTTTCCTACACAGAGTCCGAGATTTATACCCAGGTCAGATGTTGAAATGATATACGGAGATTGTGATCCGAAAGGATGCCGTGTGTCGCTCCTGAAAAGATTCGCATCCAACGGTACAAACACGAGAGTGGCGCAAAAGACACAGAGTCACCAGCAATGTGTATTTATCCCAAGAGAGGGAAAGGAAACACTGCACAAACCTGAAGAGAAAGGGAAAGAGCATGGTCTTGCGACCAAGAGAACGGGTACGGGAGTCGGTTACGCGAAGGGAAGGTGTTAGCACCCAGCACGTCCATCGTACTCGACGGGATCCACGCTTGTTGTCTGCATCAAAGGGTGTCGTCATCTGGAACTCCACTGCTACTGGATCGGCAAAGAAATGAGAACGGAAAGAACAGAGAAACGAAGAAGAAAAGAAAAAGAAGTGACTCGATAGGACGGTATCGTTGTCATAGGCCTACGTACTCCCTCAGTGCAATGGGAAAGTCAGAGTCAACGTAGTTCGGACGGGAACTGTGGGGGAAGGTTGCTCGCCAAGACAATCGCTGTCTTGTGCCTACGTATCCTCAATCGGACGAGAGAGAGGAATCAGAGCTGACGTAGTTCATGGGTACGACCACGGATGGGTAAGTTTTTTTTATGTGAGCGACGAGCTCTTTTCTGAAAATGAAGTTTGAAACCCAACAATCCCGAAGGATAAAAAGATTTGAATTGGTTTTGTGTTTTTTAGACAGAAGTGTCTTTTAAGTTGTTTCGTAACTTGCATTGCACCAAAGTCTTAAACATAGGAACGAATACTTCGCGCATCGTCCCCAACAGGACGTACACTAGGCATCCTAGAAGAATGAGAGGAAACCCCTCACTCCCCACTTCCCAAAAAATAATCAAAGGCAAGTTCAATCAGTCAAGTAACATATGAAAAAAGATTGGAGCAAAAAGAGTTAAAGAGCTTGTCTAAATGTGATCCACAAGTCAAGATGTGCACATAATCGAACAAAGATCGAGGGTCAATAAAACTTGAGTGGAAAGTCACTAAAAGTAACTCAAACCAACCTCAAACCAGTATTGAAACATCCTCATATAATCCTCCACAAGTAACCAAAAGATCAATCTCAAATGATGAGTAAAAGTTAAGAACATCCTAACCCTAGATGAAGGGTATCATTGGAAACTCATCACCAAATTAAATCAAAATAAAAATATGAAAATAAAATAAGAAATAAAAATAAAAAAAGGAAAATAATCACAAGACATTAAAGGATTAGAAGAATATTTTTTGTGAATTTTTTATGAGAGTTTATCAATTAAAATAAAATTGAAACAAACTAATTAAAACAAAAAGAGAAATTAGAAAAAGTAAGAAACATGGGGGGTGCAGAAGCAAAACGAGCTATCACATGATCCAGGCTTGTGCGCACAGTGGGCCTTAAATGATGGGGTGCGAAAATCAAAAGTGCTAAGCCCAATCACCAACAAAATGCCATCATCCTTTAAAATAAAACAAAAAAAGAAAAGGAAAAAAAGGAAAGAAAAAAGAAATGTCACAAAACTCATGTCAACATTAATCAATCGGACACCTTCATTTTAAATCAGAAAAAGACAAAAAACTCACAACAGCCAATTAAACGATGACACTGCATCGTCTTCTTCATGAAGAACCCTAATCATACTTCCATGCATCGTAAATGCCATGAAAAATGCAGCAACACCACATCAACTTCTCTCATCCATTTTTTCATGAAAACTCAACCAATCTTGACAAAATAAAATAACAAGATGAAGCTCACAAATCGTAGGTCGCCATGGTATCATCCATTCATAAAGAGAAACGCTCAATCATAGAGAAAAATTAGAGGGAAAACTCGAGTACAAAACATGAACACAAATATTTCACCATTCAACAAGCTCAGATTCAAACTATGATTACTACGCACGATCCTACCTATGGTAGGACTTCAGCCATATATCAGAAGAATTCTAAACCTCATAGATCCAACAATGGGAATGTGAAACAATTACCTAGTGGAGTTATGTCCACTGCACCTTCAATGCTTCAAGTAAGATTAATACAAGCTGCAGAAGAATCCCTTGAACCTTGTAGAGCACTAATCGAAGCTTAAACCACCCAAGATGCTGCTGCACTCCTTCCAATGGATCCAAGTTGATGAAGAAAATATGAAGTTGCAGAACCTCCAATGGTGGATTCAGATGTGTATTCTTGCAAACAGAAACAATAGGATTCTAGATAGATGATGATTCAGCCAAGGAGAACTCAAAAAACTCAGGGAATGGAGAAATCGAGAAAAATAATTATGAGAGAAAGTTTTATCCAGATCTAGAAAATGAGGTGAATGAGGCAGGTTTGGAGTGTTTTAGTTTATATATGGGGAGGTTTTTAGGGTAAGGGAAAGGTTAGGGAATGAAGCTGAGGTTTGGAAATTGATTGATGTGGTTTGGCATCCAAAAAAAATGATAGATTTGCACATGTTATGGTGTAGGTTTGGGTAAGCTCTTGGCAAGGGTGGTTTTTGCTTTGGTTTTGGGGTTGGAATGAGGTGAGAAACTTGTGATGTGAGTTGTACAAAAAGAGGACGTGCTGAGCAAGTTCTTTCCCTCAATGTACAATTCTCACTTTTGGTAAATAATTTGAAATTGGTCATGTGCATAGCATGTGTGCTTAGCCATTTTTAGCAAAAATTAAAAGTGGGACCAAAGAAAATCGCATGATAATGTGCACATCAGCTCTGGTACGATTCTACATGCTCTTGGACATGAATTTGAAAAGCACCACAATCTCCACGGAAGCCACTTTGACAAGCTATTACTTGGTGTATCAAGATCCATATCCTACAAACTTGGTACCAAATGAAAGCATGGAATGTGACGAGCAAGTTTGGTGTCCAAAACATTTTGAAATAAAGCCTGTACCATCATGCAAAGTCCCTTTGAAATCGTGTCCACAAACTGGTCGAAAGACTTAGAGAAAATTTCTAAGTGTTGGAATTTTGTAAGTTGTAAGTGTCTCACTTTAATCAACCATAACTTAATGTATAATGATTCAAATGAAGCAAACTAGGACTCTTTGGAAAGGTGAGATTTCCCTCTACAATTCTTATGTTAGAAGTTTCTCAATCCAAGGCTTGGAAGTCATCCAAAAGTGAGCATGAATATGAGTACACAAAACTGTCCAAGAATAACTTAGAAAAAATTCTAAGTTTTCAAATTTTACAACTTAAAACCTCCATCTTTAAAACATCATAACTCTCTCAAAAATGATCCAAATGGGACAAACTTTACATGGTTAGAAAGCTTGGAACAAGCTCTACAACTTTCATGTTTGAGAAAAATTAAAATGAAGCTTGTATCATGATGGAAATTGGCTTGGAAGATGGCTGAATTCATGTTAGAACTTTCCCAAAATAGCAACTTCTTAAAAACCTAGATTTCCAAAAATAGCAACTTTTCCACATTTTTGATTTTTCATGAATCCTTGAACATTTCTTGATCAAATCTTGTCCATGGACCATATTTGACCTGAGAATCATGATGTTGACCTCAAAAAGTCAGGAGTTGACTTTTTCCACTGAACAGTTGACTTTATTCCCAATTCTCCTGATTTTGAAATTTCTGATCAATTGGAAACCTTCTGAAGCAAATTGATGGGCAATCTTCCATCCCTAGACACTTGAGGACATAAGGAGTACCATGAGATCGAGTCTTGTCCCAAAAATCAGAAATAAACTGATTCTATAGGAAACCCTAATTTTGGCTCCTCTAGTTAGGGGAAATCAGCACATCCTCCAAATTCAAATTCCTTTGAGTATGATGTGTGTCATGTCCGCCAATGATGATAAGTGCCACTTGGAGATGATAAAGAATCAAAGAGCTTGCTCATTTGGGGGTCAGATCCCAAAATCTCCAGAACCCTAATTCAATCAATCAGGTTAGAAAGCTGTGAATCCTCTGAATTCTCCTGCCAATCTTGATCTTATGATGAGATGATGGACCAGATAAAACACTTTGAAGCTTAAGGTTCTCTTATGGCTCAAGAATTGATAGCATCAAGAATTTTCTCTCCTCTTAGCCCTTTGAACAATACACATGAACTGTTGCTTGCAACCCTGAAAACCTCTTCTTCCCTTGAGTTAAACCAAGTACCTTGATCCCATGCTAAGACCCAATGCTATGCACAAATGCTAATGCAAGAAATGAAAAGAAACATAAGCCAGTTAGCTAAAAACAACAAGGCAAATTTTGGGGTGTTACACCGTGCTCCACCAAACTCATTAGAGGAGGACACTCTGATGAAGGACAACTTTGACCACAACAATTATGGCCTGATGGATGACCTGCCTATCTTGCAGCCGTATCCAGGAGACTTGGGGCAAGGAAATCAGCCAAACAATGAAAATCAGCTGAGCATCATTGAAAAGAATACCTGCGTCCCCACCATGTCATGGGATCAACAATCAGGTCATTCATAAAACTTCCAGTACGACGATGAATTTGTAACATTTGCAGGACTTGAATTCATCAACTATGCTTTTCCAGAGGTCAACGTCATCGAGAAGGATGACTCATCCAGTTCAAAAGAAGTGTGGGACACCCTGGGACAACCAAGTGGGAAATACGACTATATGGTCAAGTACACTGCTCCCGAAAGCTCTCGTATCAGGCTCGAAGACATCCAGCCAACTGGATGGGGAGATCTACTTGAGAGCATAAATGCTATGCAAAATGCAACAGAGGAATCCTCCTACGACAATTCTGCCTGGGAGACAGATTCCAATGATCCTGCTCCACCAGAAATCAACGTTATTTCTAAAGACAAATCAAGGAAGGTGCTAGACTTTGTGATTCACCGAGGAGTTCGCCGCCAATGGGTTGCTGTCGATGTTCCGAAGATTGTTCATAAGTCAAAGTAATTGCCTTCTTTAACCTTTCACCCTGCCCAGGTGAAACGGATGTTTTGATAGGGCTTGTTTTGTGTAAATTTCCCTTTTCGCTTCACCCAAAGCGACAGAGCTTTGTTTTATAGGACTGTAGTTTCAAGAATCGACTTGTTCATTAATAAAATAACGTCGTTATGTAATTTCCTCATTTTGTTGTTGTTTTCTCTTTTTGCTTTTCTCAGAAAATGGTAATCCTAAAAAACAATTCAAATAATAAAAATAAGCAATTATCAGAAAATACACTGCACACACTCTTGCATTCGCTCTATCTCTTATAAAACAAATTATCACATCATGCAGATTGCTTGTTTTAAACCCCGTTGAAACATATGATCTGATGCCTTCTCCCAACTTTGAATTCCCGGTATTTGGGGCTGAAGAAGAAGTTGACAACGAAATTCCAGAAGAGATCTCCCGACTACTCAAATAGGAGGAAAGGTCCATCGAACCTCACAAAGAGCCGTTGGAAACGGTAAACTTGGGTTCGGAAAAAGAGAGAAAAGAGGTCAGGATTGGGGCATTGCTCAGTCCAACTGCCAAAGAGGGTTTGATAAAGCTTCTCAAAGAGTTTCCCGATGTATTCGCTTGGTCCTATCAGGACATGCCAGGGTTGGATACCAACATCGTGGACCATCATCTACCATTAAGGTCAGAATGTCCGCCAGTAAAATAGAGGTTGAGACAGACTCACCCGGACATGGCCATCAAAATCAAAGAAGAGGTACAGAAACAGATTGACGCGGGTTTCCTCGCCACATCAGAATATCCTCAATGGTTAGCCAACATCGTACCCGTTCCCAAAAAGGACGGAAAAGTCAGAATGTGTGTGGATTACAGAGATCTAAACAAGGCTAGTCCAAAGGACGACTTTCCTTTACCACACATCGACATGCTGGTAGACAGTACAACAAAGTTCAAAGTTTTCTCCTTCATGGATGGATTCTCGGGCAATAATCAAATCAAAATGGCACCGAAAGACATGGAGAAAACTTCGTTCATTACCCCATGGGGTACCTTTTGTTACAAGGTGATGCCGTTCGATTTGAAGAATGCCGGGGCAACTTATCAAAGGGCCATGACTACTCTGTTTCATGGCATGATACACAAAGAAATCGAGGTATATGTCGATGATATGATTGCCAAATCTAGAACAGAAGAGGAGCATGTGACCCACCTGTCAAAACTATTTGAGCAGTTGAGAAAGTACAAGCTCCGCTTGAATCCCAACAAGTGCACCTTCGGTGTTCGTTCAGGAAAACTCTTAGGGTTCATCGTCAGCCAGAAAGGAATTGAGGTTGATCCTGACAAGGTCAAGGCCATTCGAGAAATGCCTTCTCCGAAAACTGAAAAACAAGTCAGAGGATTCCTAGGACGTTTGAATTACATTTCCAGATTTATATTCCTCATGACTACGGCATGTGCGCCGATTTTCAAACTGCTCAAAAAGAATTAGGACTGCGTTTGGACAGAAGATTGCCAAACTGCCTTCGACAATATTAAGGAATACCTGTTGAACCCTCCGATTCTATCACCTCCAGTGGAAGGAAGACCACTGATTATCTACCTCACCGTCCTAGAGGACTCAATGGGATTTGTACTTGGCCAACAAGACGAAACCAAAAGGAAGGAGTCTGCCATCTACTATTTGAGCAAGAAATTCACCGACTGCGAGATTCGATACACTATGCTTGAGAAAACTTGATGCGCTTTGGCTTGGGCAGCCAAACGTCTGCGCCAGTACATGATTCGTCACACTACTTGGTTGGTCTCCGAGATGGATCCAATCAAGTATGTCTTTGAAAAGCCAGCTCTCACGGGAAGGATTGCCCGTTGGCAGAAGTTGCTATCAGAATATGACATAGAGTACCATGCTCAAAAAGCCGTTAAGGGGAGTATTTTAGCCGATCACTTGGCTCATCAACCGATTGACGATTGGGAATCAATCAGGTTTGAATTCCCAGACGAAGATGTCACGTATCTAAAAATGAAATACTGCGATGAACCGCTACCCAGTGAAGGGCCAGAATCAGGTTCCCAATGGGGACTTATCTTTTACGGAGCTATCAATCATTACAGAAACGGAATTGGGGCAATCATCATAACACCTCAGGGTACCCACATTCCTTTCACTGCCCGACTTACGTTCAAGTGTACGAACAATGAGGCCGAATACGAAGCTTGTATTATGGGTCTCGAGGAAGCGATTAATTTGAGGATAAAAAACTTGGACGTATATGGCAACTCAGCCCTGGTTATCAATCAGATCAGAGGAGATTGGAACACATACCAATCAGGACTAATTCCTTACAAGGATTATGCAAGAAGGTTGTTACCTTTCTTCGACAGAATCGAGTTTCATCACATCCCTCGTGAAGAGAATCAAATGGCTGATGCATTAGCCACCCTCTCTTCCATGATTAGTGTAGGCCAATGGAACGACCTACCTAAGATCGACATAATGCGCCTTGAGAGGCCCGCTTACATCTTCGCGATTGAACCAGTCATAGACGACAAACCTTGGTACAACGATATCAAATGCTTCCTTCAGAAACAAGAGTACCCACCTGGGGCACTAAGGAAAGGCCAAAAAACCCTCAGAAGGCTGGCAGGCAGTTTCTTCCTGAGCGGTGACACACTCTATAAGAGGAACTTTGACAAGGTCTTGCTCCGATGTGTCGACAGACCAGAAGCAGACATGCTGATAAAAGAAATTCACGAAGGGCCAGTGAAGGGCCAGAACCAGGTTCCCAATGGGGACTTATCTTTTACGGAGCTATCAATCATTACGGAAACGGAATTGGGGCAATCATCATAACACCTCAGGGTACCCACATTCCTTTCACTACCCGACTTACGTTCAAGTGTACGAACAACGAGGCCGAATACGAAGCTTGTATTATGGGTCTCGAGGAAGCGATTAATTTGAGGATAAAAAACTTGGACGTATATGGTGACTCAGCCCTGGTTATCAATCAGATCAGAGGAGATTGGAACACATACCAATCAGGACTAATTCCTTACAAGGATTATGCAAGAAGGTTGTTACCTTTCTTCGACAGAATCGAGTTTCATCACATCCCTCGTGAAGAGAATCAAATGGCTGATGCATTAGCCACCCTCTCTTCCATGATTAGTGTAGGCCAATGGAACGACCTACCTAAGATCGACATAATGCACCTTGAGAGGCCCGCTTACATCTTCGCGATTGAACCAGTCATAGACGACAAACCTTGGTACAACGATATCAAATGCTTCCTTCAGAAACAAGAGTACCCACCTAGGGCACTAAGGAAAGACCAAAAAACCCTCAGAAGGCTGGCAGGCAGCTTCTTCCTGAGCGGTGATACACTCTATAAGAGGAACTTTGACATGGTCTTGCTCCGATGTGCCGACAGACCAGAAGCAGACATGCTGATAAAAGAAATTCACGAAGGATCCTTTGGCACTCATGCCAACAGACACACAATGGCGAGAAAAATTCTAAGAGCAGGGTACTACTGGTTGACCATGGAATCCGACTACTACAAGTACATGAGGAAGTGTCACAAGTGTCAGATATACTCCGACAAAATTCATGTACCGCCAACGCATCTCAAAGTTCTTTCTTCCCCATGGCCTTTTTCCATATGGGGAATCGACATGATTGGCTTGATTGAGCCTAAGGCTTCAAACGAACATCGGTTCATCCTGGTAGGCATTGATTACTTCACCAAGTGGGTCGAAGTAGCATTGTACGCTAATGTAACCCGACAAGTGGTGGTCCGATTTATCAAAAACAATATCATCTGTCGTTATGGTGTTCCGAGCCAGATCATTACTGATAATGGATCTAACTTGAACAATAAGATGATGAAAGAGTTGTGCGCAGAGTTCAAGATTGAACACCATAACTCATCTCCCTACCGACCAAAGATGAACGGAGCAGTAGAAGGGGCTAACAAGAACATCAAGAGGATTGTTCAGAAGATGGTTGTAACCTACAAAGATTGGCACAAGATGCTACCCTTTTCTCTTCACGGTTATCGCACATCTGTCCGTACTTCAACAGGGGCAACCCCTTTCTCTCTAGTATATGGCATGGAAGCAGTGCTCCCCATAGAGGTAGAGATCCCATCAATCAGGGTATTGATGGAAGCTAAGCTTACAGAAGCTGAATGGTGTCAAAATCGACACGATGAACTGAATCGGATCGAAGAGAAGCGAATCACGGCTCTATGCCACGGTCAATTGTATCAACAAAGAATAAAGATGGCGTTTGTCAAAAAGGTTCAACCTCGGATCTTCAGGAAAGGAGACCTTATGCTCAAAAAGATACAATCTTTTCTCACTGACTCTCGGGGCAAATGGACTCCAAACTATGACGGCCCCTATGTGGTCAAAAAAGCTTTCTCAGGCGGCGCCTTGAGACCTGCCACCATGGACGGAGAGGAATTTTCCTACCCCACAAATGTTGATGTAGTTAAGAAATACTTCGCCTAAACTAAAAAAAAAACGTCTCAGTGGATTGAAAACCCGAAAGGACAGTCCAGGCAAGAATTAGAGACATAATCAAAAATCATCCCGGTGGATTGGAAACATCACAGTATAATCTAGGAAAAAATTAGGGATAATGGCAAGTAACTACGTCCAACAGGGGCAAATTCCCTAGCGGCAGTCCTGCCATCCATCAAAAAACTCCAGTCACGGTCATCTTCGATGGAAGCTCAGGATGTCCAGAATTCAAAGTTGGTAGAAGGATAACAGTCGTTATGTTTCAACGTAGCCCTTTTCCCTGTAAATTACCATTTTCTAACTTTGTAAATACTCTATAGAATCATGTGTTTGGCTGATTTCCATTTTATCAATAAAATTTGAGCCCTTGCGCTTTTGTTTGCAATTCTTATTTGTTTTAGCTTTATAGAACGACATCTTAACATGATTAACGATTCTTGAAATAAAACAAAAATGAATTTACTTGTTAAAACTTTTCTTCTTTTACAATAAAGATGGAAATTTCTTTTGACTGTTGAACATCGAAAGAACATCAATTGCGTCTCCAAAAGTGTTTGAGCCTCAAAGCACAAAATCAAAGTACTCCTTCTAAACCAGTACGCCTGAAAGAAGGATCAACTGTGTCGGATGCGATTATTCTGTTCGACACCCTCGGCCGAGTTCTCATCTCCTAAGCCCGACCAGCGTTGCTCCCAATAGGGACCGTTTCTCCTAAGCAAGGCAGAATTGCTATCTTGAACCAGCGATATTTCTACATGCGCCACTGTGGCCGAGTATCCATCGTGTTCATCTACTAGTTTGTATGTCGCGTCAGTTTTGTCAGCATATGGCATTTCTCCGGGAAGATCCCGAGAAAAGTATGATGTAATATCCCCAAGCATGAAAGCAGTCTCTCAAGAGACTCGTTTTCCCCAGTAGAGTCGGCAAATGGCATCTCCAAATAGAGAAGTTTGTGCACGTCTACAACTCAGGCGAATGGGTTCCCCAGCGAGTCTGACATCAAAATTTTTCTATCAAATGGCATCTCCCCCAGGAAAATTCGGCGAGAAGTTTGAGGAAAACCGCTACGAATAGCGTCCCTTGTCAATAAAGGTTATTGACAAAAGAAACTAAGACCAGTTTCTTGGTAGGAAACCAGGATCGAGGGGAAGTTTACATCAGAAACTTAGACTAGTTCCTTGGTAGGATACCAGGATCGAGGGGAAGTTTACATCAGAAACTAAGACCAGTTCCTTGGTAGGAAACCAGGATCGAGGGGAAGTTTGAATCAGAAACTAAGACCAGTTCCTTGGTAAGAAACTAGGATCCAGGGTAAGTTTGAATCAGAAGCTAAGACCAGTTCCTTGGTAGGAAACCGAGATCGAGGGGAAGCTTATATCAGAAAACTGAGACCAGTTCCTTGGCTGAAGACCAGGATCGAGGGGAAGTTTTTACCTTTTCTAAGCATCATTGCTTAGCAAAAGAGGATGAATGCGTAAGCTACCATTCATAACCGCCATCAAAATTTTGGGTATTCCGATATTTAATCCTCTTGCACTCCAAATGCCCGAATACCTTCGCCATTCACACCTTCGGGTCCAAGAAGATTAAATAGGGGCATCTGTCATACCCCAAATTTTGACCACTAAGATTTCCCATCATTGTGCAAATCATCATCACAATATGGATGTACCATCATGCCTCATCAGTCTCCCCAAAGATGGGGTGAACACTTACTACAGTCAAAATTAGGGTTTCAAGCCCTCTCAGAGTTCTTAGACAAAGGATCAATCAAGAAATGACATGATCTATAACTTGTCTAACCTCTCAAACATCTACAATGGATCAAGAGGACTCCCACTTTAAGGATTAAGCACAAGTCTGCTCCCTTCCAGGTGGATCAAGCCTCAAGATCGCCAGTGTCCCAAATAAGGGTTTGGTCAACCAGGGCCTCCAGATGGAAATTTTCCTCTGGGCACGAGCCAATGCTTCAAAGCATATCCTAAAATACTCCATGGAACCTCATGGGCCCAAGCATCAAGTCAATTTAACCTCAGGGGATGTATACATCAAAAATCAGGAATTAGGGTTTCTTGACCTAATTCACCCCTAAGTTGACTTTTGGGACCAATCATGAGCCAAGACCTCAAGACATGATTTGAGGGTCTCCAACATACCACATTGATCAATTTTTAACAATGGATTGATCCAAGAAGCTTGAGCAGCAAGTCTCAATTTCATCAGTACCACAATTAGGGTTTCGCGAAAAAAGTCAACTGTAGCTTTGACTTTTGACCAAGACATGCTCCCAAATCCTAGGACATAACTCAATACGCCATATAACACCTATGAAATCAATCCATCAAGTTTGATTTAGGTCAAGGACTTGATTTCATAGAGGATTGCACAGTTTGGAATTCATCTGACAAAAAGTCAACTGTGCACAAAAGTCAACTTTGACTTTTTGAGATTTTTCACAAAAATGGTTTTTTAACCCTAAAATGATGTTAATGAATGATTTGAATCATCATTCATCAAGAAAAATCAAGAAAAGTGGGATAGCTTGTAAAAGGGGTAACCATAAAAACTTAGAAAATTTTCTAAGTTATGAACAAAGTGGCAAGGGTACCAACTTTGGAGGATCATAACTCCTAAACCACAAGGCCATTTTTCCCCATCCAAAGCTAGATTTGTAGCTCTTATTACCCTCTACAAAAGCTTAGAACTGACCTCCTTCCAAATTCATCATGGATTTTGAGTTATGGAATGATCAAAATCACAAAAAGTGAAAATGTCACTTTTTTCCAACGCTTAGTGAAATTTTCACTAAGTCAGAATCTGCCTTCACTTTTTTCCAAATGTAGGTGAATTTTTCACTTGGATCCAAAAGGTATCAAAACCACATATGATCAAACAGTTGTTGTATCATATGAGGGCTTTCCAAAATGGCAAAGAACATCACCAAATTCCACTTGGGCCATGAGATATGACAATGGCAATATGCCTTGCTGAAAACTGCCAAGGCTAGGCAGAATTTTGCATTTTTGCTCGATTTGGCAAAATCAGATAATTCCAAGCCTTGTCATCACTTTGGACATATCTGAGGATCAAATTTAAAGGGTACAAACACTGAGCCAAGCCTACAAAGTCCTTGGAACAAGAAGTAGCATGCCAAACCTAGAATTGCCTAAAAGAGGGACAAGACTCCAATTTTGGATTGGAGCATTCAATACATACACCAAGGTGGCATGGACTGACACATTTGCAACTGAATTCAATCAAGACTTATCCAAGACCAAGGGAACCACAGCCCTGTGCCCTAACCTCTAGTCAATGGCTAGAGGAGACTTGGATTCCAAAGTGCAACCATTGGCCAAACCTCTGCTGCAGGTGCCATTCACTATTGATCCCAAAACAAACTTGCTCTACTATAAATAGAGCTCATTTGTGCTCAGTTTGAGTACACCAAAGCCACCAAACAGATGCTTTCCTCAAAATCCCTCTCTTTAGGCCAAAATGCCTTCTTTAGCAAGGTAACTCTAAGTTTTTGAGTTAGAGAGCATTTCCATCACAACTCATGATCCTAACACCTCATAAACATCATATGTAGGTGATCCAAACTATCAAAAGTGACCTGTAACACCAAAATCACAAAGTCACCTCTCAAAACCTCAAAATAGGCCTTTTGTGCATTTTTCAAGCCATGTCTTAATTCAGTCACTTTCCAAACCAGATAAAACCTCAAACACACTCCAAATAACATCCTTGAACTATCCCAAATGGTTCCCCCATCTGGAACACCATTTGAGAGAGTTGCTATTTTGGTCATTTTAACCCCTTTTGCAAGAAAGGGCCAGTTTGTGTTTTTGCAGGTTCCAGCTGATTCCAACCATCCTCGAAGCTTCTAAGGGATCATTTGAGAGTGTCCAAAGCATCAAACCATTTCTGGAACAAGAAGTTTGGCAGATTGCACAGAAAACTCCAAAAGCTCAAAAAGAGGTAAGCATCATGACTTGAACTTTCCAAAATATGAATTGCTTTGAAGTCCACTGATCATACACACCTCATACATGTTATATATGTTGTGTTTGAACTAATTTACCATGTAATTCATGCTTGTATCAAAGTGTAGCATAGAAAATGCAATTATAGGCCTTTTTCAAAACCACTATCGGATTTTGAGGAGGGAGTATGATCTGAAAAAAATACCACCACCATTGGATTCCTTGTGAAATTCTAGGCCAGATGCATATAGACTTTGTCTTAAACCACGGAGAAATGAGAAAGTTATGACCTTCACGTTTCTGACCCAAAACTTGCTTTGCCTTGCCTTGGGCCAGGCCAAAAACAAGGCAAGCCTTGTATATTTGTGGTTTCACTTTAATCAATGGATGTATCACCACCCCAGTGGTAAGGCGCGCGCCCTATAACCTTGAGGTTGTGGGTTCAAACCTCACCCATGCCATTTTGTGTTTTCTCACATTTTTGCTATTTTTTCCAATATTTTTATGTTTTATTAATTAATTAGAAAATTAATAACTCTTTCAATTTTAATTATTTTTTATTGGTTCTTTTTGCAAAAAATCACAAAAATATTGAAATATTTTATTCCACCAAAAAATTAAGTTTATATTATTTATTTAATATAATTAGTATTTTTGTGAATAAATTCCTTTTTAATGTTTTTAAACATTTTAAAAGTGAATATTTACTTTGAAAATCAAAACCAAGTGAGTTTTAATTCATCTTGTGATTAATCCCTCATTTCTCAAACCTTAAAAAAAATCACAAATGGTTTATTAAAACTTATTTGGTATTTGATTTGATTTTCTTTAAATATTTACTTTTAAAGAATAACAAATTAGGGTTTCTTTGATTTTCACCCTCATCAAACAATTTCAAACACTTTTGGGCCTTGTCGCTCCCGGGATTTTCATCCAAGTACAAACGCGAAAGTGGCACCAAAACAGAGTCGCCAGCAATGTGTATTTATCCCAAGAGAGGGAAAGGAAACACCGCATAAACCTGAGGGGAAGGAAAGAGCATGGTCTCACGACCAAGAGAACTGGGTTCGGGAGTCGGTTACGCGCGAGGAAGGTATTAGCACCCCCACGCGTCCATCGTACCCGATGGGATCCACGCTTACTTGTCTCGATCAAAGGGTACCGTCAACTAGAGCTCCGCTGCTGCTGGAAAGGAAAAGGAACGGGAAAAAGGAAAAAGAAAGGAGAGAGAGAGAGAGCAAGAAACAAATGTAGGGAAAATAAAAGAAGTGCTCGCATGGGCCCTACCCCACTGCCTACGTATCTCATCGGGAGCATGAGAATCAGAGCGACGTAGTTCCCCTCACTGAGGGTGGATTGTGTTTTTTAGGGAACGACTTACGTTCTAGCTCAGGTGTTACAGACTCGCTGAATCGAGTGCGTTACCGTCTTGTATGAGAACGAGTAGGAGCACGTTCGTACGCTGAGAGTGAGTGAGATGAGAAGAGAATTCTCGAAGGAAAGACGTTACTATTTGTTTGAAGTTTTTTAAAAAGAAGTGTTTTGATTGTTTTGTGTTTTGTAACGCACATTGTATTTAAGTCCCTTATGTAAGATCGAATGCCTCGCATAACGACCCGAGATGGGACGCACGCTAAACATTCCAAGAAAATGAGAGAAGATCCCTCACTATCTTATTCTTACATGAAAGGCCTAAATACAATGTTTGTTTTGCCTTTATGAAGTATTTTTTTTTACTTTTGTTTGAAGATGAGAAGAGAGAAAATGCAAAGGAAACTCTAAAGGGAGACTAAGGGTCCTAATGTTATCATGCATGGATGTCCTATGGTTAGTGAGGCTTAGGAGGAACGACTACCTAACACCTAATACTAATCCTACTTCAAGCTTAATCAAAAATTAAGTTGGACTAGGTAGCTCTAAAGGGAGAGAATCCAAGACTTAAACAAGTCATGAGATCCATGGGAGGAAGAGAGTGAAAAAGATGAAAAAGAGTAATCAAAGAGGGCAGCAAGTACATCATAATCATTATATCCAAATCATAACATAAAACATGCTTCAAAAGATCACACAAGGAAAACCCACATAAGCAAGTAACAACAAACAAGAAAGGATGCATGCAAAACTTGCATAAGAAGCACAATTAAACATCATACAATTCCGTCACAAATAAAATTAAGACTTAAACAAGTCTCAAGAAAATAAGGATAAAGAAAACTCAAGTATGTACACGTGTTCAATCATCAACATGTTGATACAATAGAGGTACAAAGCACTTAAGTACTAAACATGATGCGCAAACAGAGCCTACTTCGAGGTAGGGCTTCAGATGTACTCAATATGCTTCTAACATGGATACAATCCTAGAATGAGGCATGAAAAATAAAATTGAGATTCTAGGGGTACCTAACGGAGAAGGTCCGTTGCCTCTTCAAAGCTCACAACAAGCTCAAGCCTCTAAGCTATTAGGCACTTCCATCAAGTAAGCAAGTCCAGTAGTCAAGCATAAAAAACAGCATCAACAACAGCGCTTCAGCACAGCACAGCAGTGTATTCCAGCAATCACCAAGAACAGCATTTAACAGCTTCTTTTTCCAGGACAGAACAGATGTAATATCCAGCATGACAGAATAGCAGCATTTAACAGCTTCTTTTTCCAGGACAGAACAGATGTAATATCCAGCATGACAGAATAGCAGCATTTAACAGCATGTATGTACAGAACAGCGGTGTATACATCAACATCATTTCCTATATTCAATCAACTTATGCACAAGGAGAGTTTAGCAACCAATGATAATTCATATGCAATTTCAAGCATCAACAAGATCGAGCAAGCACAAATATCTCAAGTGTCAAAGCACAAATCTCATCCAAGATAATCAAAATCAAAGGTGCTAATAAGAGAATCAAAAAGTTTGCAAGAACTTAATAAAATAAAGTCAATTAAAATTATAATCAAAATCAACTAAGAAATTAATCGAAATTATCAACAAAAATTGATTGACAAAAATTCTAAACAAAGCTCTAATTATCAAAATCTAATTAACCACAAATTTAAATCAAAGTCTAACAAGGAATTCTAATTAACAATTAATCAAAATCTAAAATCAATCTACAATCATAATAATCAAACACTAATTAAACGATTATCAAATTGATAAACTATTAACAAAGAAAAATCGGTTAGCACTAAAGTTTAATCAACAATTGGTAAATCTAACAAATTGAATTAAACAACACCATAACAGGGTGCAGCAGCTAATCAGAGAAATAAAACTTGGGCCTGAAGCCCAGATCTCAAAAAATATAACACACAAAAAGAACATGGGCTCAGAAGCCCAATGACTTCATCAAGAGGGACGGTCAGCATAAAACACTAGAATCAAATTTCCTTCTTCTTTCAACTAAAAATGAAACAAGGGAAGCTATCATCGGCATGGCATGGCTTCAAAAACATAACGTCAAACAATAACAATCTCCAGTAAAACAAAATCAAAGTCCCACGAACAACACGGTTGACGCAGTCAAAAGAGAAAACCGTCTCCAACTTCCGCGAACAAAGATCCGCTCTCGCTCTCTCCTTCATTGCCTATGGCTTCGAATTCTGCCTCAATCTGCGTCTGCTTCAACGGTTCACTCAGGTTTGTATTTCTTTTGGTGTTTTGATTTCAATCTCTCCCAGTTCGTTCATCATCTCATCTTATCTTCTTCTGATTCTGGTTTCAGATCTGGATTTTTTGTTTGGCTCTTCTTCTATTCGTCTCTGATTCTATGTTCTTGGTAGTGTGGAGATTTAGGCGGTTGATTTTGGGTTTTGACTGATTTCAGGGGTTGAAGGTTGAAGAACGAGGTGAAGGTTTTATTTAGGGTTGGGTTTTGAAATGAGTTTCAAAGGGGAAGAAAGGTTCGAAGACGGAATTTGAGCGAGATAGTTGCTAATGGAAGAAGAGGTTCCGAGCTGTGCGAAGGGTGATTGATGAAGGTCAGTTTAGAAGGTTGATTTGAAGGAGTTGAGAAAATTTGTGAATGGTTGATGTGTGTTTGGAAAAGGAAAGTTGAACGATGAAGAAGGTTAAGTTTGAGTAGGTTTCGTTGAAAAAATGGATGGAGGAGAAAAGGGTTTAGAGTGTGGTTGAAGGTGATAGAACAAGTTGAGGAAGAAGAAAGAGATTTGAGATGGTTTTGGTTTATTGTAGGAGAAATTATCTGGGCTGAAAGGTTTTGTGGGTTGGTTTGAAGAAAAAAGGTGCGTTGCTGGGACTTGAACGAAGGAAAGTTGGGTTGAAGGGAATTTTTGCAGAATGACTTTGGCTGAGAAGAGCTTCCCTTTCACAGTGAATGAAGGTTGTTTTTATAGAGGGAGTTGTGGAGGGGTAGAATAGGTTTTCCAATCAAAATACTGTTATGCAAATTTCTTGGTGTAATCGGTCACGCGTTTGGTGGCCTTGAAATGGTTTTGAAACTTTCCACGTGAATTGCGCAGTGGAGCCTTGTATTGTTATTTTTCTGTTATGAATAAACTGCCAAAAAGAAATTCTACTGCAATGAGATTTTTGTAATTGAACTTTGAGAATTTAAAAGGCTAATGTCTCCACGAGTACATTTTTGCTACACGCCCCCTAAATTCACACTGCTATGTATTTTTCTAAATAATGCTGATGTGGGCTTTTCCAGTTTTCCTCTGCTATGAATTTACGCCCTTTTTCTTTTACTTTACTTCGTGTGAAAAAAAAGAAGGCTTGTGGTCTGGTGGCATCATGTGAGCGTGTAATGTAAATCTTCTTTTCACCTATCATGAATTTTGGACTGAATTTCTATTGATACTTCTTTTTTTTTCGGCTGAAAATTGGTTTAATTGGTTGGAAAAAAAAAGGACAAAAACAATAAATTTGACTTGAATAAAATGGATATGGACTTAATTGGTGAATTTTAGTTAGAAATGAATAGAAATGGTTAATGAAAATTGAAATGAATAGAAATGGTTTATAAAAGGAATGGATTTTTTAGAATTGGATTTGAAATGGGTTATTAAAAAGTGGATAATAAAAAAATGGAAATGAATTAGAATAAAAAAGTGGATACAAAATGAAAGTTGAATTCAATTTGGATATGGAAAGAAATGGTTAATTGGATTGGAATAATGGAGTTGAAGTGGCTTTAGAAATATAGGTAAAATAAAAATGTGGATTAAAAAATGGATTTATGAATTAGAAATGGTTTATGAATAAAAGAAAAGGTAAGTGGATAAAAAATGAAAATGGTTTATGGATTAAAAACAATGAGTTTGGATATGGATTATGGATAGAAAATGGATAACCAACTGAATTCAAACCCAATCACCAACTTTCCATAAGCCTCTGACAAAATAGTCACAGCTACCACTGAACAATCTGGCCACTCACATGATCCACTGAAGAATCTCAACCGATAACTATCCACCAGCTCAACTATAAACAAGAACTCCAATTCTCCCTGGTATGCTGATAAATCTCAAAGAAGATGATTTGAACTGAGAAGAAATTAAAACCTGATTCACACCAATGAACTTCTGACCCAAAGCCTTTGATGAATCCTCTGAATAAGAAAACCTCTGCACCTCTGAATACCAATAACAAGAAAACCCCTCGATCCCATGTCTTAGGAACCCAAATGATATGAATATGAATTATGACCTAATGAAAATGCAAAAGAGTAAAGCATAGACCAATTTATTGAGAAAACATAAAGGTAAATTTTGAGGTATTACAGCCGCCCCTATTCAATCAACTGTGAATCTGAATGGATGAAAGCAACGGCTATCAGGAATTCAAGATACAAAGGGATTGAATACAAAAATAACCGAGAAAATTTGCACTGTGGTTAGAGAAAATGCTGTAAAGGTAAGGAAGAAAAGTTGGTGAAGAAGACCTTGGAACCATTGGACCCCATAGGAAACCTGTCGGGAACTGGTGAACAACCTGTCAGGAACTGGTGAGCTTGGACCTGTTTTACCTATCAGGGATGGGCAAGTGTACCTGTCGGGAACTGGCAAGGTTCAAACCAAAGGGAGCTGTCGGGGACGGCTGCAGTTTATAACCAAGGCTTACCTATCGGGAATGGGTAACGGGGCCTGTCGGGAACTGGCATGGTTAAAACTCAAAGGGAGCGGTCGGGAACGGCTGCAGTTTATAACCAAGGCTTACCTATCGGGAATGGGTAACGGGGCCTGTCGGGAACTGGCATGGTTAAAACTCAAAGGGAGCGGTCAGGAACGGCTGCAGTTTATAACCAAGGCTTACCTATCAGGAATGGGTAACAGGGCCTGTCGGGAACTGGCATGGTTAAAACTCAAAGGGAGCGGTCGGGAACGGCTGCAGTTTATAACCAAAGCTTACCTATCGGGAATGGTTCTTGAAGAAACAAGGTTGACCTATACGTCTATCGGGAATGACTAAGGTTCAAAACTTATAAGGTGCCTATCGGGAAATGGCGGTAGGAATCCTATTGGGAATGGTTCCAAGAAACTTGTAATCTGAGAGATATGACTCTGTGGGGAGAAAAAAATGATGAAACCCTTTGTATCGTTTAGCAATGTATGTCGGGGAATGAACTAGGCATTCTTTCTGGCTTTGTCAATGATATAAGGAACAAAGTTATGGACCCTCGCACGAGTTAACAAAACTGGCCTATGCTTCACATGCACATGTTTGAATTTTGCCGTAATGCTCCATACGAAATGGAATGCTACGCATTTGAGGATGCTATGCACATTATATGAAAAATGCAAAGAGGTCCTCAGCAAAATAAATGCTGAGGAAAGGAAGGAAACTCCGTTGGGGATAACTAACTGGACTGACCTCGCGGTCGCAAACCGTACTGGGGAAGATAAATTGACCTGACCTCCTGATCTGGGCACTGACCTGACAAACCTGTTAAGGCTACTGTAGGAAATGATAACTTTGCTGAGGAGGCATCATCTGAACCAGTCTGCTTAGGGAATAACTATAACCATAGAACTCCGCTGAAGATTAATGAGCTTACAACAAACTCTGTTGGGGAGATGTCCCTTGAGAGGATTTTATAGAAGACCATGCCTCTTCAAACTCTACCGGGGAACTAAGCTCACAACAAAACTCTGCTGGGGATCATGAAGCTCTGTAAGTACGCTGGGGCTGACTACCTCCAAGAATAGCCTTCCTGCTGAGAAGCTGTCTTTGCTTGGGGAGGAATAACAATTCCCACACCTTGCTGGAAGAAGATATACTCTGGCCCCTTGCTGTAGGGAAAAGACTCCAAAAGTCCCACACCGGGAACAACTCAGTGCTGATTGTCAAGAGCGAAACACAGTTCTTTTAACTCTCCACCTTGCCCCAGATCACAGGGTCTACTTGAAGCAATCATCTTAAGAGGATTTTATAGAAAACCTGGCGTTCAACCATGCCCCAGGGTTTTCAAACTCTTAGAGATGTATCCGGTCTGGACATAATTGTCCCATGATTCGTGAAGTAAACCACCTCGAGAGGATTCGTAATGACCTGAAAGGCTCTGCCACAGTATTCTAAACCTTGCGGTGGTGCTATTGATTGACTGTGTTCTGAAGGGAAAATCTTCTCGCGCCCTTGAAGTGACCTGCCCCAATATAAGCCTTGCAGTACATCTGTCTCTGACCGACTAGTCTTCGAGAGATTTACCAAATCTCGACGTGATTGCCCCAGTTTACACGCTTGTAGAGAAATTTATCGGATCTCGGCATAATTGCCCCATGGTTGATTGTACTCTGAAAAGACCTTCTCAACTTGAATGCCCCAGCTTGGCTATATTTTGAAGAGATTTCCCGGTGTGATTGTCCCAGATTGGTCACATCTCAACACAAATGGCTGGGAATGCCTTTTTCCCACATAATCTTTCAACAGCACGTCCTCTGGAATCTCAGGCACCTCAACTTGGCCAATTTAAGCTTCTCGACTGATGTTCATCGTGTAAGCTTCTTTGATGTCAAACACATGCAAGCAGAAAATGTTTATTATGAGAATGACAAATCTAATGCAACACTCATGTTATCCTTGAAGTCCTTATTGGACATATGTCGCACAACCGAGTTACGGCACTTATTTTTTAAAGGAAAGCAATACGCACATGCAACACCAACAAAAAATCTTATTAGCACAACTCATGGGAGTCAGGAACGATGTCTCGTTGAAGTACGCCTTCAGACTAAACCCTGTTTCAATTAGGACTTTTAAGGGTTGTAACGTGGCCTGGTTCACGGTTTTGAGAAAAAAGGATTTATGGCTCAAAGTTTATTGGTACCCACCCACTCTTCATGATATTCTCCAGTCCTATGTTAAGCTAATTTGACACAAGCGCTCGTCTCTCAAAAGGTTTCCCAATTTCTAGGGAATCTATGCAACTGGTGGTTCGAGACCTGATGAGGTTTTGGATCAATAGTTACCCCTTTTATCTTTTGTGTCTGTAGTCACACGACTTTGTTCTTATCGAGGATTTTCTTTGTAATCCTTTTGGCCTTTTGCTTTCTCATTCTTTTGCTTTTTGTTCCCTAATTTTTGCCTGGACTGACTCTTTTGAGTTTTCAACTTTGAAGTCCAGCGGAACGCCTTAAATTTTGCCTAAGTCACTTGCTTCCATGTTTTTCGACTTAGCAGGCTTTTTCTTTTTTCTCTTTTTTTCTTTCTTTTTTTTTGAACAAGTCGTGTGACACCGTTTTGCCTGACTTGTTTGAAAGGGCCGTGACTGTTTCACTCTTCGGTTGGTGAGGAGCAACCATTGTGGTTCTACACCTCTTAACCTCTCGATGGTGGAATGGAAGGTAATGGATCCTCAGATGTACACTCCTTCTGAAAGTTGAACACCTGGTCAAACTAGCTTACGCCTACCCTGCCCCTGGGTTAAAATTGAGGGTTTTTCGTTTTCAGAAAGAACTCCTACTACTAGGCTCGAAGGGGTTGACAAAGGTCTATCTCCTTATCTCTCCAGTGTTTGTGGATTGGAAACAATGCCTGTACATCCTTAACAGGGTTTTATCCAAAAGCGTACCATTAGAAATCTGCGTTCTTATTTCGTCATCCTCCCTCAAAGAGTTTGAGCAAGAAAGTTGGTATTGCAGTGTATATAAGCATTAAAAATGAGTAAACACGAATGGAACGCTTCAAGAAAAACATACCTATTGCATTATGATTATCATTAAAAAACAAACAAGTTCTTACATGCAAGCAATGTTTAAACAAACAAATGAAAGCTACATATGAAAATGCAATAAAGGAAGCTGATGATTGCCATTGTTGAGGAGACTTGACTCTGTCTGGACTTATTGCTTCTGATGACGCTCTTGCAATCTGGTGCTTACTCTGACAAAGAAGCTTCAATCCCAAAAGGGTGCCATCTGGCGTGATGACCTTTGAGTCGATCAAGTCTTGCACCTTGTGCTGGAATGCATTATAGTCGTCAATTGTGTGCCCAAACGTTCCCGAGTGGAACTCACAGCTGGCGTTCATGTCAAAGTCCGGAGGGATAAGGTATGGCACTGGCGCGGCATTCCTCAGCTGGATCAGAGAGTTCTTGAGTAGACGATCAAACAACTGACTATAAGGGATAGGAATAGTGTCAAATATCCTCTTAGGCGTTCCCACTCTGAGTTGCTTCTGCTGCTGATGCTGATTTGGGCGTCCAACCTGCCCCTGTTTTTTCTTTTCCACACTGGACCCAAACAAGGGTTGCTGACGTAGAACTTCTGAAGCACCAGGTTGTGGAAGAGATACATGGCGTGAGGTGGATCCTCTGGAAAAGGAAAGAGTCCCCAATTCTTTTGCAATAGTAGGAGTAACATCACTTTGTTTACCAGTGCTAATTGACGTAAACTTGATTACCCCTGCATCAATGATCTCTGGGACTTTGTGCTTGAACCTGGTATAATTCTCAACATGGTGACCAGGTGCCCCAGAGTGGAACTCACATCTGACATTTGCATTAGGTCCCAAAGGAATCTTTGTTGAAAGGGGTCCCCCACTAACACGTTCAACTAGTTTGAGCTCAAGCGGATAAGAAAGCAACTGCGCATATGCATTGGAATGGGATCAAACTTCCTCTTAGGCCTCTCTTGCTTAGGATCCTCTTGGAGAGCAGGAAGTGATTGCCGAGGAGAAATCTCTGAAACTTCAGTTGGTGGAGGGGATTCCCGAGGCAATCTGTGATCTAGAGAAAATCCCACAAAGATGGGAGGAGTAAGAGCTTCTGTAGCAGAAAGCACATGATTGTTTTCCATTTTTATCACCGTATACAAAATTTCCATGTCCAAGCCCATCTGAATTTTCATCTGGTTGACCTCTTCCTTCAGCACTTTCTGGTCTTGAAACAAAGCTTGCATCTTCCCCATAAACTGCCCCATCTGAATCTTCATTTCGGTCATTTCTGCACGGAGTTATTCCATGGCTATCCTCTGATTATCACAGGCCGAGTAGTGGTGGCAGGTCAAGCTGGCTGTCCTGAAGATCGTACCAAGTCAGAATGAGAAATCCGCTCTGGAACACCTGTTATGCGTATGAGTATGAGAATGCAATGCAAAATGCCATGTTCGAATATTTCCAAGGAATCATTATGCTTTGATTCAAATTTGTTTTACAAACCACAAGAAATGGATGGACATGCTCAACAGCAAGTCTCAAAGTTAATGTCCCTTGGAAGTATAAGAACATGTATGCGAAGATGATGATGCAGATGCAACAGACATGGGATCAAGGTGCCACAATGCTCAATACTGCTATGCTGCTGAATAGATAAGTTCACAGGTCTGCTCTGAGGAGAATACCGGAATACCAAAATATCCGAATAACCAGAATACCAGAATAACCAGCATATCGGTATAATCAGAATACCAGAATGCCAAGGTGCCAGAATAATCAGAATACCAGAATACCAGAATATCGGCATAATCAGAGTACCGACCTAATCAGAATTCCGGGATGGTCAGAATGTCAGAATACCATAATACTAGGCTGATGAGTCCACACTGATAGGAAAACCAGAATACCGGGTATGTTGAAGGTCAAGGTTACCTGCAGACCTGTAAACAATCCCCCCAATCTCACAGGTGGGTACTAGGATGTTTAGTATCCCGGGCTCTCAGGTCGAGAAATGATGATACGTTCACCATTTCTGGTTTGGAATCATCATCAATCGAGGAGGCCTCAACTGATTCTCCAAAACGAAAGGTCCTCAGCTTCTGAGGTTTGAGAAGCAATAACACATTCAGCCCGAAGGATACAATGCTATCGCCAATCAAAAAGGTCGTTCGCTGATTCACTTCAAAATAAAGAGGGGTCATCCTAACAGGTCATCCAGAATTAACAGCTCTTCCAGATAGCTCTACCATCGTGGGAAATCCACAACGCAGAATTCTCTAGAGAGAACCACATCCAGATTGTGTTTCATATTCCCTCCTCGAACCGAGATGGAACGCGAGAGGATGTGAAACACGCTAATCATAAGTGCACTCAGGCCTGGGTATTGGGCCTATCTCTCAGAATACCCCATCCCGCCAAACAAAAAATAGTACAGCAGTGTAGCATAATACATCATATGAAATGAAAATGCTAAAATGCAGTAAATACGGTAGTATACATAAAGCAAAAATACAGTAAATAGCAATACAGTACAACAGTAATACAGCACAACAGTAAACACCCAATGAAAGAAAACAGATAAGCGCTAGGATTGACTCGCTAAGGAAACCAGAGATTCTGGGCTCATTATCCCCAGCAGAGTCGCCAGCTGTCGCTCCCGGGATTTTCATCCAAGTACAAACGCGAAAGTGGCACCGAAATAGAGTCGCCAGCAATGTGTATTTATCCCAAGAGAGGGAAAGGAAACACCGCATAAACCTGAGGGGAAGGAAAGAGCATGGTCTCACGACCAAGAGAACTGGGTTCGGGAGTCAGTTACGCGCAAGGAAGGTATTAGCACCCCCACGCGTCCATCGTACCCTATGGGATCCACGCTTGCTTGCCTCGATCAAAGGGTGTCGTCAACTGGAGCTCCGCTGCTGCTGGAAAGGAAAAGGAACGGGAAAAAGGAAAAAGAAAGGAGAGAGAGAGAGCAAGAAACAAATGTAGGGAAAATAAAAGAAGTGCTTGCATGGGCCCTACCCCACTGCCTACGTATCTCATCGGGAGCATGAGAATCAGAGCGACGTAGTTCCCCTCACCGAGGGTGGATTGTGTTTTTTAGGGAACGACTTACGTTCTAGCTCAGGTGTTGCAGACTCGCTGAATCGAGTGCGTTACCGTCTTGCATGAGAACGAGTAGGAGCACGTTCATACGCTGAGAGTGAGTGAGATGAGAAGAGAATTCCCGAAGGAAAGACGTTACTGTTTGTTTGAAGTTTTTTAGAAAGAAGTGTTTTGATTGTTTTGTGTTTTGTAACGCACATTGTATTTAAGTCCCTCATGTAAGATCGAATGCCTCGCATAACGACCCGAGATGGGACGCACGCTAAACATTCCAAGAAAATGAGAGAAGATCCCTCACTATCTTATTCTTACATGAAAGGCCTAAATACAATGTTTGTTTTGCCTTTATTAAGTATTTTTTTACTTTTGTTTGAAGATGAGAAGAGAGAAAACGCAAAGGAAACTCTAAAGGGAGACTAAAGGCCCTAATGTTATCATGCATGGATGTCCTATGGTTAGTGAGGCTTAGGAGGAACGACTACCTAACACCTAATGCTAATCCTACTCCAAGCTTAATCAAAAATTAAGTTGGACTAGGTAGCTCTAAAGGGAGAGAATCCAAGACTTAAACAAGTCTTGAGATCCATGGGAGGAAGAGAGTGAAAAAGGTGAAAAAGAGTAATCAAAGAGGGCAGCAAGTACATCATAATCATCATATCCAAATCATAACATAAAACATTCTTCAAAAGATCACACAAGGAAAACACACATAAGCAAGTAAGAACAAACAAGAAAGGATGCATGCATACTTGCATAAGAAGCACAATTAAACATCATACAATTCCGTCACAAATAAAATTAAGACTTAAACAAGTCTCAAGAAAAGAAGGATAAAGAAAACTCAAGTATGTACACGTGTTCAATCATCAACATGTTGACACAATAGAGGTACAAAGAACTTAAGTACTAAACATGATGCGCAAACAGAGCCTACTTCAAGGTAGGGCTTCAGATGTACTCAATATGCTTCTAACATGGATACAATCCTAGAATGAGGCATGAAAAATAAAATTGAGATTCTAGGGGTACCTAACGGAGAAGGTCCGTTGCCTCTTCAAAGCTCACAACAAGCTCAAGCCTCTAAGCTATTAGGCACTTCCATCAAGTAAGCAAGTCCAGTAGTCATGCATAAAAAACAGCATCAACAACAGCGCTTCAGCACAGCACAGCAGTGTATTCCAGCAATCACCAAGAACAGCATTTAACAGCTTCTTTTTCCAGGACAGAACAGATGTAATATCCAGCATGACAGAATAGCAGCATTTAACAGCTTCTTTTTCCAGGACAGAACAGATGTAATATCCAGCATGACAGAATAGCAGCATTTAACAGCATGCATGTACAGAACAGTGGTGTATACATCAACATCATTTCCTATATTCAATCAACTTATGCACAAGGAGAGTTTAGCAACCAATGAGAATTCATATGCAATTTCAAGCATCAACAAGATCGAGCAAGCACAAATATCTCAAGTGTCAAAGCACAAATCTCATCCAAGATAATCAAAATCAAAGGTACTAATAAGAGAATAAAAAAGTTAGCAAGAACTTAATAAAATAAAGTCAATTAAAATTATAATCAAAATCAACTAAGAAATTAATCGAAATTATCAACAAAAATTGATTGACAAAAATTCTAAACAAAGCTCTAATTATCAAAATCTAATTAACCACAAATTTAAATCAAAGTCTAACAAGGAATTCTAATTAACAATTAATCAAAATCTAAAATCAATCTACAATCATAATAATCAAACACTAATTAAATGATTATCAAATTGATAAACTATTAACAAAGAAAAATCGGTTAGCACTAAAGTTTAATCAACAATTGGTAAATCTAACAAATTGAATTAAACAACACCAAAACAGGGTGCAATAGCTAATCAGAGAAATAAAACTTGGGCCTGAAGCCCAGATCTCAAAAAATATACCACACAAAAAGAACATGGGCTCAGAAGCCCAATGACTTCATCAAGAGGGACGGTCAGCATAAAACACTAGAGTCAAATTTCCTTATTCTTTCAACTAAAAACGAAACAAGGGAAGCTATCATCGGCGTGGCATGGCTTCAAAAACATAACGTCAAACAATAACAATCTCCAGCAAAACAAAATCAAAGTCCCACGAACAACACGGTTGACGCGGTCAAAAGAGAAAACCGTCTCCAACTTCCGCGAACAAAGATCCGTTCTCGCTCTCTCCTTCATTGCCTATGGCTTCGAATTCTGCCTCAATCTGCGTCTGCTTCAATGGTTCACTCAGGTTTGTATTTCTTTTGGTGTTTTGATTTCAATCTCTCCCAGTTCGTTCATTATCTCATCGCATCTTCTTCTGATTCTGGTTTCAGATCTGGATTTTTTGTTTGGCTCTTCTTCTATTCGTCTCTGATTCTATGTTCTTGGTAGTGTGGAGATTTAGGCGGTTGATTTTGGGTTTTGACTGATTTCAGGGGTTGAAGGTTGAAGAACGAGGTGAAGGTTTTGTTTAGGGTTGGGTTTTGAAATGAGTTTCAAAGGGGAAGAATGGTTCGAAGGCGGAATTTGAGCGAGATAGTTGTTAGTGGAAGAAGAGGTTCCGAGCTGTGCGAAGGGCGATTGATGAAGGTCAGTTTAGAAGGTTGATTTGAAGGAGTTGAGAAAATTTGTGAATGGTTGATGTGTGTTTGGAAAAGGAAAGTTGAATGATGAAGAAGGTTAAGTTTGAGTAGGTTTCGTTGAAAAAATGAATGGAGGAGAAAAAAGGTTTAGAGTGTGGTTGAAGGTGATAGAACAAGTTGAGGAAGAAGAAAGAGATTTGAGATGGTTTTGGTTTATTGTAGGAGAAATTATCTGGGCTGAAGGGTTTTGTGGGTTGGTTTGAAGAAAAAAGGTGTGTTGCTGGGACTTGAATGAAGGAAAGTTGGGTTGAAGGGAATTTTGGCAGAATGACTTTGGCTGAGAAGAGCTTCCCTTTCACAGTGAATGAAGGTTGTTTTTATAGAGGGAGTTGTGGAGGGGTAGAATAGGTTTTCCAATCAAAATTCTGTTATGCAAATTTCTTGGTGTAATCGGTCACGCGTTTGGTGGCCTTGAAATGAATTTGAAACTTTGCACGTGAATTGCGCAGTGGAGCCTTGTATTGTTATTTTTCTGTTATGAATTAATCTGCCAAAAAGAAATTCTGCTGCAATGAGATTTTTGTAATTGAACTTTGAGAATTTAACAGGCTAATGTCTCCACGAGTACATTTTTGCTACACGCCCCCTGTATTCACACTGCTATGTATTTTGCTAAATAATGCTGATGTGGGCTTTTCCAGTTTTCCTCTGCTATGAATTTACGCCCTTTTTCTTTTACTTTTCTTCGTGTGAAAAAAAAGAAGGCTTGTGGTCTGGTGGCATCATGTGAGCGTGTAATGTAAATCTTTTTTTCACCTGTCATGAATTTTGGACTGAATTTCTATTGATACTTCTTTTTTTTTCAGCTGAAAATTGGTTTAATTGGTTGGAAAAAAAAGGACAAAAACAATAAATTTGACTTGAATAAAATGGATATGGACTTAATTGGTGAATTTTAGTTAGAAATGAATTATGGAAAAAAGAAGATAATAGATAAATGGTTAATGAAAATTGAAATGAATAGAAATGGTTTATAAAAGGAATGGAATTTTTAGAATTGGATTTGAAATGGGTTATTAAAAAGTGGATAATAAAAAAATGGAAATGAATTAGAAGAAAAAAGTGGATACAAAATGAAAGTTGAATTCAATTTGGATATGGAAAGAAATGGTTAATTGGATTAGAATAATGGAGTTGAAGTGGATTTAGAAATATAGGTAAAATAAAAATGTGGATTAAAAAATGGATTTATGAGTTAGAAATGGTTTATGAATAAAAGAAAAGGTAAGTGGATAAAAAATGAAAATGGTTGATGGATTAAAAACAATGAGTTTGGATATGGATTATGGATAGAAAATGGATAACCAACTGAATTCAAACCCAATCACCAACTTTCCACAAGCCTCTGACAAAATAGTCACAGCTACCACTGAACAATCTGGTCACTCACATGATCCACTGAAGAATCTCAACTGATAACTATCCACCAGCTCAACTGTAAACAAGAACTCCAATTCTCCCTGGTATGCTGATAAATCTCGAAGAAGATGATTTGAACTGAAAAGAAATTAAAACCTGATTCACACCAATGAACTTCTGACCCAAAGCCTTTGATGAATCCTCTGAATAAGAAAACCTCTGCACCTCTGAATACCAATAACAAGAAAACCCCTCGATCCCATATCTTAGGAACCCAAATGATAAGAATATGAATTATGACCTAATGAAAATGCAAAAGAGTAAAGCATAGACCAATTTATTGAGAAAACATGAAGGTAAATTTTGAGGTATTACAGGCCTCTAATAGAGTGTAAGACCCAATCCTTTGTAAATACAACCCTATTTTTGGGCCTCACATATTGTATAAGTCCCGTTGTATTTCAAAAAGTTCGACGCGATCATCGTCCGTTGAAAAACAAACCCTGGGCCTCTCCTTGAGTTGTAAGCCCCATCTTGTTGTACAAAAATACTTCTGGGCCTCTATTAGAGTGTAAGACCCAACCCCCTTTGAAAACCAAACCATTTTGGGCCTCAATACATTGTATAAGACCCACCGCGTTTTCAAAAATCTCGGCGCGATCCCCATTTTTAAACAAATGACCCTGGGCCTCTCCTTGAGCTGTAAGCCCCACCACTTGTACAAAAATAAATCCCTTGGGCCTCTATTAGAGTGTAAGACCCAATCCCCTTTTAACAAAAACTTTTTGGGCCTCAGACATTGTATAAGTCCCCCTGCGTTAAAAGAAAACCTCGGCACGATCGCCAATAAAAAAACCAATCATCTGGGCCTACCCTCGTGTTGTAAGCCCCATTCTTTTTCTTTAAACACTTGGGCCTCTTGAGAGAGTGTAAGACCCATCCCCTTGTACAGAAAACCTTTCTTGGGCCTCAGTCACTTGTATAAGTCCCTCTGTACAAAACGACAGTGCGATCACTGATAAACCTTGGGCCTCTCCTTCAGCTGTAAGCCCCAACATCTTTTCAAAATACTTTCTCCTTTAAATTTGAATATACTGTTGTTTTCAATATTTCTTTGTTTAACAACTAACCAAACAGCATGGAAGCTCTACAATCGAGTAAGTGTTTATATGCTTTCTTTATCCACTTTCATATACATATAACTGTATTGTGGGGCTGTTTCACTGTAAGTCTTCTTTCATAAACTCATATCAACTGTGTAATACTAGTATAGATATTTAGAGTTTCCCCGGCAAATACGTCTAGCACTAAGCCTTGTTGATCACTCCTAAATGCAAACAAAACTAGATCCCCATAGGATTACCAGATACAGTATTCCCTCCTCTTGGGGTTAAACAATATGGAGACGTGAAAGGCAGCATTCTCGGTGAACCCTTTCTCAGACTATCACCCTTAGAAATTGTCAAAGAAAATCTACTCCCCAGAGATGATCTTTTCTCTGTGAATGGAATCTCTTGAGTTTCTTCCAAATTCTTGGACTTTCCTGGCTTGATCTATTCTCTGTGAATAGCCTGTCTTGAATTTCTCGGGGTTTGGGGACCTACAGGCTTCCTAAAAGCATCCCACCTCCTCTTGGGCGTTGTACAAGAACCCTATGGCTTCTTAGAAGTATTCACAGCCTCCTCTTAGGCTTCGTATAAGGATTCTTCCTTTGGGAAGAGAGCCTCCTCTTGGGCTTCGTACAAATTGTCCCTCGACTTCTTAAAAGTTTCCAGCCTCCTCTTGGGCTTCGTACAAATTGTCCCGACGACCTCCTAGAGGTATAGGAACAGAAATTAGTCATCTTAATAGAACAGTCTTTCAAAGAGTCTAGATCTTTCTACCGTGAACGTACTACTACTGTTTCTATAAGCATAGTACAAAGGATAAAACTCTAGACTTGGACAGTCTAATTTCCTTGAGCCTCGAAGGCATTCTCAAGTAGGGAAAACACCAGTAGACTCAGACAGTCTCCAATCCCCTCTGGATTCCCCATTTCCTTAAAGAACAGGAAATAACCCTGATCCTCTGATCAATCCCAAAGCATAGCCTTACATTTAATCAGTCTCTTTATAAGAACTAATTTTCTCTTTTAACCAACCTACTGGACATATCACTCAACTGAAACAACAATCCTTTTAGCCTCCCTCTCAGGCTTCGTACGAGACACAAAAAGACTCCCTTGTTGAGTCAATAAATTCTTTTAGCCTCTATCTCGGGCTTCGTACGAGATACAAAATCACTCTCTTGTTGAGTATAAAAGACTCTCTTGTTGAGTCAATCTCTCTTTTAGCCTCCATCTCGGGCTTCGTACGAGATACAAAACACTCTCTTGTTGAGTATAAAAGACTCTCTTGTTGAGTCAACTTTTAGCCTCCATCTCGGGCTTCGTACGAGATACAAAACACTCTCTTGTTGAGTATAAAAGACTCTCTGGTTGAGTCAACCTTTAGCCTCCGTCTTGGCCTTCGTACAAGACACATCTAAAAGCACTCTCTTGTTGAGTCAACTCCTTTTAGCCTCCCTCTCGGGCTTCGTACGAGACACAAAAGCGTCCAATTGTTGGGTCAATAGCCTCCTCTTAGGCTTTGTATAAGAAAAACCCCGGTTGAGTCAATCAACCTTTTAGCATCAAAATTGTGCCTCATTCACAGGATACAAACATCAACAACTCCTTTCATCTAATTGCTGTAAGCGGCAAGCCTCTGGATTATTTACATCCACACCACTGTCCCTCTTTTAGAATGAGAAATTCCTAAGGAAAGATAGCATTGCTCTACACTGAGTTAAAGTCTTCTCCTTCAGGTTAAAACCCCCTATTAAGGAAATTATGGCATTGCTAGGATTCACATATCCCAGTTAAAGTAATCCTCCTTTATAGCCAGTCACCCAACAGTTGTGACAAACAGACCCCCTTTAGAGATGACAAATTCTCTCTAAAGACAACACCTTTTTAGCTTCACTTCATGGGCTTCGAACAAGATACAAATAGACCCTTCAGCTTTGCATCTTGGGCTTTGAACAAGATATAAACCACCTTTTCAGCTTCACGTCTTGGGCTTTGAATAAGACACCAAAACACCATTTCCTCCCATAGAATAGGAGGAACTACGATCGCTCTGATTTCCCTGTTTCGGTAAACGGGAATACGTAGGCATGAGATTGCAAGAAAAATCTTAGCGAGAACACTAATCCAAAACCCAAATCCCGTACCTTCGTACATCAATCGAAAAGCATCAGTCCTAGCGTCCTACCCATGAACATTCCTGGTGTTTCGTTCTAAACAAAGTAAGAAGAAAGAGGCCCCATTACCATATAACATTCGTAACCTAACAGACCGCTGTTTAAACTCAGTATGCAAGCAGGGTTAATTGGAGACATCTTTTTCCATTCCTTACTCAGCTTAATAGGATAAAAAATGAATCACCTGTAGTAACCCCAGAGCGACAGTGGTTAAGAACCACGTCCAAAATCGCTCGCTACAGGGCTGCTCACTGTAAGTCTTCTTTCACAAACTTTTATATACTCGTCAAATATCCACTGTGTAATACTAGTATAGTTATTTAGAGTTTTCCCCAGCAACTACGTCTAGCACTAGGTAAAGCCCTGTTGGTCACTCTTAAATACAAACAAAACTAGATCCCCATAGGATTACCAGAAACAGTCTTCCCTCCTCTTGGGGTTAAACAATATGGAGACGTGAAAGGCAGCATTCTCGGTGAACCCTTTCTCAGACTGTCACCCGTAGAAATCGTCAAAGAAACTCTAACTCCCCAGATGATCTTTTCTCCATGAATGGAATCTCTTGAGTTTCTTCCAAATTCTCGGACTTTCCTGGCTTGATCTATTCTCGGTGAATGGCTTGTCTTGAACTTCTTGGGGTTTGGGGACCTACAGGCTTCTTAAAAGCATCCCCGCCTCCTCTTGGGCGTTGTACATGGACCCTTCGGCTTCTTAAAAGCTCTCATGCCTTCTCTTCGGCTTTGTACAAGGACCCAGAGACCTCTACAGGTATAGGACCAGAACCTAGTGATCAATTTGCTAGAGCTGTTTTTCTGAGTCAAGTGTCAAACTAGTTAATGGGTTGACCTTCATCCCTTAACATACCAGTCTTCTCTTGGGCATCATGCAAAGATCATTCACTACATGAGAATCAATTTCTCAAAACACCAGTAGACTTGGACAGTCTCAATACCCTTTGGATTTTCCATTTCCTTAAAGAACAGGAAATCTCCCTGATCCTCTGATCAATCTCAATATACAACATTACCCATATAAGAACTGATTTTCTCTTTTATCCAACATACTGGACCTATCACTAAACTGAAATAGTGACCAGCACACTAGCCTCCTCTTGGGCTTTGTACAATGATTCTCCCCAGAAGAGCTAACCCTTTCAGCCTCCATCTCGGGCTTCGTACGAGATATAAAATCACTCTCTTGTTGAGTATAAAAGACTCTCTTGTTGAGTCAAACACTTTTAGCCTCCATCTCGGGCTTCGTACGAGATACAAAAACACTCTCTTATTGAGTATAAAAGACTCTCTTGTTGAGTCAAGCACTTTCAGCCTCCATCTCGGGCTTCATACGAGATACAAAGACTCTCTTATTGAGTCAAACACCTTTAGCCTCCGTCTTGGGCTTTGTACAAGACACATACAAAAGCACTCTCTTGTTGAGTCAACCCTGTTAGCCTCTCTCTCGGGCTCTGTACGAGACACATAAAAACACCCTCTTGTTGGGCCAATAGCCTCCTCTTAGGCTTTGTATAAGGAAACCCCGGTTTAGTCAATCAACCTTTTAGCATCAAAATATGTGCCTCGTTCACAGTATACAAACATCAACAACTCCTTTTCCCCCCATCTAATTGCTGTAAGCGGCAAGCCTCTGGATTATTTACATCCACGCCACTGTCCCTCTTTTAGCATGAGAAATTCCTAAGGAAAGATCGCATTGCTCTAAACTGAGTTAAAGTCTTCTCCTTCAGGTTAAAAATCCCCTATAAAGGAAATTATGGCATTGCTGGATTCACATATCCCAGTTAAAGTAATTCTCCTTTATAATCAGTCATCCAACAGTTGTGACAGACAGACCAAATATCCCCCTTTAGAGATGGCAAATTCTCTGTAAAGTCAAAACCCTTTAGCTTCACATCTTGGGCTTTGAACAAGATACAAATAGACCCTTCAGATTCACATCTTGGGCTTTGAACAAGATACAAACCACTTTTAGCTTCACGTCTTGGGCTTTGAACAAGACACCAAAACAACCTTTTTCCTCCCATAGAATAGGAGGAACTACGATCGCTCTGGTTTCCCTGTTTCATTAAAATGGGAATACGTAGGCATAAGATTGAAAAATCTTAGTGAGCACACTAATAAAAATACCCAAAATGATGTGCCTTCATACATCAATCGAAAAGCATAAGTCCTAACATCCTCATAAATAATCCAGACATTTCACTCTTGGCAAAATAAGCAGAAAGAGGCCCCACTTCCACATAGCATCTGTAACCTAACAGACTGCTGTTTTAACTCAGCATGCAAGCAGGGTTAATTGGAGACATCTATTTCCCTTCCTTCATCAGCTTCAATAGGATAAAAAATGAATTAACCTGTAGTACCCCAGAGCGACAGTGCTTAAGAACCACGTCCAAAATTGCTCGCTACAGAAAAATGGCGCCCACCGTGGGGCCTTCTTCTCTTTCTTGTAATTTTCGGTGGAAACTGTAAATTCAACAAACTGTCACAGAAATGACGACTCTGCTGGGGAGTCATTGTCTGTATAGGACCATAAGACTAGAGGTCTAGGATGATTAAGACAAATATATATAGTGCTTTTCCTAATTGATATTTGCGTTTATTGTTCTGCTAATGGGAATACGTGTAATGCCGCATGTGGAAAGATTGAGTATACACCTAAGATAGGTGATGGCAATGTGGGTAATCTTACTGGGAGTGAATTCCAGTTAAGAGCCCCCAATCGACCATCAAACTCAGTGGAGACTCCCTTTGCAGATACATTGCCTATACGACTTCGGTTGTTGAAAGCAGTGTGGTCGACTGGGTTATCTGAGAAGCTGAGGTTTTTAGTAGACTTAAGCCATTTTGTAGCAGAAGCTATCGGAAATAGTTGTCACGCGATACTACCCTCATCTGAGATCACTCTAGGATACATCAGCTTGTTGGCGATCTGCTTACTGTTGTTATCCCAGAGGGGTCAATGATTTTGCGGACAGGTACAAAAAATCACCAGTATAAACCTTTGGGGGGGGGGGGGGTAGAGCCTTGACTTCATGACACCGACCCTTTGACCCCATGTTTTTTCTATGTTTTTGTGTGCTGCATTCATGCATTCATTTAAAAAACATTAAAACAAAAAAAAATCTTCTCTTCTAGTCTCTCTTTTCCAAATTAAACTAAGACAATGATTGCAAATGTCAGAGAAGGAGATTGCGCTAATGGATTTCGGTAGAAGGAAAAATCATAAGTACACCTTTAAGGTTCCAAAGTTAGAGGATTTAAGAGGTTTGGCGAGAATGATCACCAACCACGAGGCTTTCAGAGCCAAGTATGGAGGACTGTTGTCCTTGTTAAGGGTCCACGTAATTGAAGGAATCCTGTCCACGTTAATTCAGTTCTACGATCCGGTTTATCACTATTTCACATTCCCGGATTATCAGCTTGCACCAACGCTGGAGAAGTATTATCACCTGACTGATTTACATATCACTGATCAAGCTCCCTTTTCTGGACTGGAAGAAATTCCGAAGGATCAAACCATTGCAAGAGCAATTTATTTGGACGAGTCAGAAGTCAGGACTCTCATGACCACTAAGGGTGGAATCCAGGGTTTGCCATCCCAGTTCTTGACAAAGAAAGCCCTGTAATTTGCTAGTATAGGGAACGTGGCAGCTTTTGAGAGCATCTTTGTTTTGCTCACCCACGGGTTATTTTTGTTTCCCAACATCGATAACTTTGTAGATATCAACGCCATTAAGATTTTCCTGATCGAAAACCCTGTACCAACCTTACTCACAGATGCGTATCATTCGGTACACTTAACGAATTTATACAGCGGAGGAATGATCACTTGTTGTGTACCCCTGCTATATAAATGGTTCACTTCCCATTTGCCCAAGTCTGCTGCATTTTGGGATCAAAAGAATACTTTACGTTGGTCGCAGAGAATCATGTCTCTTACCAACTCTGACATCGATTGGTACAATCGAATCTATGACGGGATCAGGATCATTGACCGTTGTAGAAATTTCCCAAATGTACCCCTTATAGGAACTAAGGGGGGAATCAACTATCATTCAATTCTCGTTCGTCGTCAATTTGGATACCCGATGAGGCATGTCCCATGGAATGCTCATCTGGAAGGTCTTTTCTTCAAGGAAGGAGAAAATGACAGGGCACTAAAGATGGAAATAGTGCATGCTTGGAAACACGTTCATAAGAAAGGACGAGAGTCTCTAGGAAAACCAGACTGTGTCTCAATGGAGCCTTATCTCCACTGGGTACAAACTAGAACTCTCAATCTGAGGATGCCTTACCCTCGTCAGGAAGTTCTTCCATTAAGGGACTCTGCCCTTTATTTCATGTCCGAGATGGAAAAACTTCAGGTTACTCTCAGCAAAGTTCAGCAGGAGAAGAGGTCTTGGAGGAACAAGTACTGTATTCTCAATATGGAGCGTGAGAAAATACAAAAACTGTTAAGAGAAAAAGATGCCCTGATTGAGATTTTAGAGCAACATGCTGTAGAAAATCAGGATGACCAAAGGAAATTGCTCGCTCCTTTCACTTGGCAAAGGAATGACAACCCGACAACGGCCCAAGAGCCCCGATCAAAGAAAAGGAAAGCACCTGAACCAGCACTTGAGCTCTCTTTAGAGAGGACTCAGGGTCCATTAGTTTAGGTTTCCTTTTCCAGCACTTTGTAATCTACTGTATTTCCATTTCTGCAATCCTTTGAATTCAATAAAACGGGGTTTCTCCACTGTTTTATATTTGCAATCCAATTGTCGAAGTTTACTTTGAATAAACAAAAATAATTAATAATCATTGCATTCATCATTCTCATAAACGCCTTCTTCTTACCTACGAATCTCACGTTTGCGTCTCAATTCTAGAGTCAAACTGTCTCATTCGTACAATACTCGGGCCAATCATCAGAAAAAGATGGATGATCTCGAGGAAGAGAACAGAGAGTTGAGAGAAGAGATCGACACTCTGAAAGAAGATCTGAGAAAGCTTCATAACGACATGCAAGCTCTAGTAGAAGCTCAGATGCAACAACAAAGGACTGTGATCTCAGAGATCACATCAACGCCTATAGTGGAGAAGTATGATCCTAGGTACAAGATGCCGAAAGATCACCCCTGGGGCATGCCACTTAACTATATCCGGAAGGATATGTTCTGCCGATCGCTGAGGATCAGGGAACCGTAGTAGGAACCGCTGGGCCTGAAGGTTACAAACTCGGGAAAACGAAGATGCCAGGGGTATGACAGCAACTCCTGAAGGTTACAAACTTCGGGAGGCACCGAGGGTCTCGGCCTTAATGACTATACCACCGCTCGTGGTGCACACTGTCCCGGAAGGACAGATTCCACAAATACCTTCTAGTGGAAATGACAGCATGTTCGACATAATGAATGAGTTCCAGGAACAATTCCTGGAGATGCAGAAAGAACTGCAGGCCTTTCGCGGTAAGGATCTATTTGGAAAGGACGCCGCGGACCTCTGCTTGGTCCCCAATGTGAAAGTTCCACACAAGTTCCAAGTGTCCGACTTTGAAAAATACAAGGGTAACTCTTGCCCTCAGAGTCATTTAGTGATGTACGCTCGGTGAATGTCAGCTCAGACAAAGAACCAGGAGCTACTAAGTCATTACTTTCAGGATAGTTTAACCAGTGCCGCATTAAAATGGTACATGGGTTTAAACCGCACTACGATCGACACGTTCAGAGATTTTGGCGCTGCTTTTGTTCAACAATATAAATACAATTTGGACATGGCACAGGACAGAGATCAACTCAGATCGATGTCACAAAAGGACAAGGAATCCTTTAAGGAGTACGCTCAGAGATGGTGTGAAATTGCCGCTCAGATTTCTCCATCTCTGGAGGAAAAAGAGATGATAAAGATCTTCTTAAAGACCTTAAGCTCATTTTACTACGACAGAATGGTCGCCAGTGCGCCTAGTGACTTCACCGAGATGGTGGACATGGGGGTTCGTCTTGAGGAAGCCGTCTGAGAAGGACATTTAGTAAAAGACGCTGGATCATCAAGTAGTACAAAATGATACGGTAGTGCTCTCCCTAAGAAAAAGGAGCAGGATATTGGGAATATCTCTCTCGGAAAGCAAAGGCGACGTTATCAACCAGTAGCAACTATAACTCCTGCTATCAATCCTGCGCTTGTTCCTACGTATCAACCTTAGGTTGTGCAGAGCCAACCTAATCAACAGCAATTTCAGCAAAGGACACAACAGTCTCTTCAGTAGACTCGTCCTCTGTACAACAACAACCGTACAACGCGACCACCAGGGTTTGACCCTATACCCATGTTTTACGCTGAACTTTTTCCGTTACTACTGGTCAAGGGGCACGTCCAGACTAATTCTCCTCTTACAGTACCGGAAAATCCACCTTTTTGGTTCAAAACAGATCAAACTTGTCCTTACCCTCAAGGAGGACCAGGGAACAACATAGAAAATTGTCTCAGTTTCAAATCCGGTGTGCAAAAGCTTGTTAGGAGCGGGGTCTCATCTTTCAAGGATACAAATCCAAATGTTCTCACAAACCCGCTGCCTCAACACGAGAAAGCTACAGTTAATTTGATAGAGGGAGAGTCTAACAACATCTATCAAATTCATGATGTACTCTTATTAAGGGCTAATTTGGTCAAGATGCATTGTAGACAGAGTGGATATGGCCATGTGCCACCTCATAACTGTCACCAGTGTGATATCTGCTCTAAGAACAATCAAGGATGTTCTATGGTGCAATCAGCTCTGCAGGAACAATTGGATCTCGGATGGATCCAAGAGCATCGAGTTCGTGGAGTCAGCATGACCTATACGAATTCCAACGTCATTCAGAACCACGACATCCGTACAATGAATGTCAACTTGGTGGCGATGCACTCAAGGCAAAACCAGTATCATAATCTGCCGCGACACGATTACAATTCCTGTCTGACTTGCTCGGTAAACAAACAGGGATGCTCTTTTGTACAAGAGGCCCTCCAGCATCAGATGGATCTTGGATGGATCCAGGACTACGAGGATAGGAATCCCTATCAGATCAACATGATTCAAATCTTTGATATTCGTCTGATGAATACCAGCTTGGTGGAGTTACATGCCAGGCAAGTCCAACTTGGTTTTCTCACTTCGCATGATTATCTGAATTGTAAAGGATGTTGTGAGAGTAACCAAGGGTACGCTCTCGTTCAAAGAACTTTACAACAATTGTTAAACCACTGGTGGCTTCCGATCTATATGGATGAAGACACGCACCAAATTCGTGTGGTTGATAGGAACCCTACTCGGCATCGAAGTCAGGATGTCCAATCTACGGAAACAGATCTAGTGAGGTTACACTGCATTCAAAGCGGGCATGGCCAGGTGCCACCACACAACTATGAACGCTGTAGAGTCTGTTTGGAAAATAACCAAGGATGTTTCCTCGTACGAGCAGCCCTTCAAGGTCAGTTGGATCGCAAGGAGATTCACCCATACCTAGCTTCGGGGTCCGTTGACTGCATTCAAAGCAGCCCTTCAAGGTCAGTTGGTTCGCAGATCAAATCAAAGATGTGGTTGTAATCTCTAACCCTGAGAGGAACAAGGATGTTTGTATCATCATCCCTCTACTGGACGAATCAAAGGTTCTTAGCAAGGAACTGATTGAAGTTACTTACGACAGTCAAAAAAGTCAGAAGGCTCCTGTAGTTATCTATCTACCAGGACCAGTACCATATGAATCAGCTAAGGCAATCCTTTACAAATAGGGTGCAACAATAATTGAGAATGGAAAGGAAATTCCATTACCCTCCGTCGTAAATATTGCAGACATCAGTCGAGTAACACGGAGCGGTCGAATCTTCAACCGAGGGGTTGGAGAACCTAACAAAGAAAAGGAACTTCAGACAGAAGCTCCCAATCCACCAGTCGATCAATCCAGTAATCCCGTCCTTTCGAAAAACAATGATGAGATGCTGAAGCTCATCCAAAGGAGTGAATACAACATTGTTGATCAGCTGTTACAAACTCCTTCAAAGATCTCAGTGCATTCACTTTTACTCAATTCTAAAGCCCACAGGGAGGCTCTACAGAAAGTTTTAGAGCAGGCCTTTGTGGAACAGGATGTGTCAATACGACAGTTCGATAGCATCATCTCTAACATCACTTCCTGCAACAACTTAGGATTCAGTGATGAGGATTTACCAGAGGGAGCAAAAGTCACAACATGGTGCTCAATATCACAGTTAACTACCAGGACGATGCTTTAGCCAGCGTACTGGTAGACACAGGATCAACCATCAACGTTATGCTGAAGTCCACTCTAATGCGCCTATCATTCAAAGGATCCCCGATGAGGGGAAGTGAGGTCATCGTCAAAGCATTTGATGGGTCTCGGAAAGCAGTTATCGGCGAAGTCGACCTTCCCATAACTATCGGTCCTCACACTTTCCTAATTACTTTCCAGGTCATGGACATCCGAGCAACATACAGTTGCTTATTAGGAAGGCCTTGGATACACCAGGCTGGGGCGGTCACTTCGACGCTGCACCAGAAACTGAAGTTCGTCAAGAATGATCAACTCGTCACGGTTTGTGGAGAACAAGCCTTGCTCGTGAGTAACTTGTCATTATCTACTTGTGTAGAACCCGAGGAGGTTATTGGGACTTAGTTCCAAGCACTTTTGGTGAGCAATGAGAATCAATCAGAAAAAAGGAACATCGATTTCCTCATACAGAGATGCTCTCGAAGTGATCAAAAGTAACAACACCAAGGGATGGGGACAGCTTATCATTCCTACTGATAATAAAACAAAGAAGGGTCTTGGTTTCTCTGCAACCTATACCCAGACTGCCACTAACGATGAAAGTCTTTATCCCATTCGGGACTTCTTCCACAATGGAGGTTTCCTTCACCGAGTACCTCAAATAGTCCATACTATCAACGAGGGACATCCCTCCGATATGGATGAGGAATGGAAGTCCTATCTCAACGAGGACGGTTATATGTCTCAGGAAGAAGTGCATATGCCATTTTGCTATCCCGCACATAGTCCGAGATTTATACCCAGGTCAGACGTCGAAATGATATACGGAGATTGTGATCCAGAAGGATGTCGTGCTCCACCAAACTCATTAGAGGAGGACACTCTGATGAGAGACAACTTTGACCACGACTATTATGGCCCAATGGATGGCCTGTCTATGTGGCATCCGTACCCAGGAGACTTGGGGAAAGAAGATCAGCCGAACAATGAAAATCAGCTGAGCATCATTGAACAGAATACCTGTGTCCCCACCATGTCATGGGACCAACACTCAGGTCATTCAGAAAATATCCAGTACGACGATGAATTTGCAAAGTTTGCAGGACTAGAATTCATTAACTATGCTTTTCCCCAGGTCAACGTCATCGAAAGGGATGACTCATCCAGTTCCAAAAAAGTGTGGGACACCTTGGGACAACCGAGTGGAAAATACGACTTCATGGTCAAATACACCACTCCTGAAAGTTATCGTATCAGGCTCGAAGACATCCAGCCAACTGGATGGGGAGATTTACCTGAGAGCACAAATACTATGCAAAATACAATAGAGGAATCCTCCTACGACAACTCTGCCTGGGAGACAGATTCCAATGATCCTGCTCCACCAGAAATTAGCGTTATTTCTGAAGACAAATCAAGGAAAGTACCAGACTTTGTGATTCACCGAGGAGTTCGCCGCCATTGGGTTGCTGTCGATGTTCCGAAGATTGTTCATAAGTCAAAGTAATTGTCGTCTTTAACCTTTCACCCTGCCCAGGTGAAACGGATGTTTTGATAGGGCTCGCTTTCTATAAATTTTCCCTCTTCCTTTGCCCAAAGCAACAGAGTTTTGTTTTATAGGGCTGTAGTTTCAAGAATCGACTTGTTCATAAATAAAATAACGTCGTTCTGTAATTTCCGCAGTTATTGTTGTTTTCTCTTTTTGCTTTTCTCAGAAAATGGTAATCCTAAAAAACAAATAAAAATAAACAAGAAGTTTTTCAAAAAAATACACTGCATATACTTGCATTTTCTCTATCTCTTCTAAACATAAATCATCAAGTCATGCAGATTGCTTGTTTTAAACCCCATTGAAACATATGATCCGATGCCTTCTCCCAACTTTGAGTTCCCGATATTTGGGGCTGAAGAAGAAGTTGACAACGAAATTCCAGAAGAGATCTCCCAACTACTCAGACAGGAGGAAAGGTCCATTGAACCTCACAAAGAGCCGTTGGAAACGATTAACGTGGGTTCAGAAAAAGAGAGAAAAGAAATCAGGATTGGGGCACTGCTCAGTCCAACTGCCAAAGAGAGTTCAACAAAGCTTCTCAAAGAGTTTCCCGATGTATTCGCTTGGTCCTATCAGGACATGCCAGGGTTGGATACCAGCATCGTGGAACATCACTTACCGTTGAAATCAGAATGTCCGCCAATGAAACAAAGACTGAGACGGACTCATCCAGACATGGCCATCAAAATCAAAGAGGAGGTACAGAAACAGATTGACGCGGGTTTCCTCGCCACGTCAGAATATCCTCAATGGTTAGCCAACATAGTACCCGTTTCAAAAAAGGATGGAAAAGTCAGAATGTGTGTCGATTACAAAGATCTAAACAAGGCTAGTCCAAAGGACGACTTTCCTTTGCCACACATTGACATGCTGGTAGACAGTACAACAAAGTTCAAGGTTTTCTCCTTCATGGATGGATTCTCGGACTATAATCAGATAAAAATGGCGCTGAAAGACATGGAGAAAACTTCATTTATCACCCCATGGGGTACCTTTTGTTACAAGGTAATGCCATTCGGTTTGAAGAACGTCGGGGCAAAATATCAACGGGCCATGACTACTCTGTTTCATGACATGATACACAAGGAAATTGAGGTATATGTCGATGACATGATTGCCAAATCTAAGACAGAAGAGGAGCATGTGACCCACCTGTCAAAACTATTTGAGCGGTTGAGAAAGTATAAACTCCACTTAAATCCTAACAAGTGCACCTTCAGTGTCTGTTCGGGGAAACTCTTAGGGTTCATCGTCAGCCTAAAAGGAATTGAGATTGATCCTGACAAGGTCAAGGCCATTCAAGGAATGCCTTCTCCGAAAACTGAAAAATAAGTCAGATGATTCCTGGGACGTTTGAACTACATCTCCAGATTTATATTCCTCATGACTGCGACATGTGCGCCAATTTTCAAATTACTCAAAAAGAATTAGGGCTGCGTTTGGACAGAAGATTGCCAAACCGCTTTCGACAGTATTAAGGAATACCTGTTGAATCCGCTGATTCTATCACCTCCAGTGGAAGGAAGACCACTGATCATCTACCTAACAGTCTTGGAAGACTCAATGGGATGTGTACTTGGACAACAAGACGAAACCAAATGGAAAGAGTCTGTCATCTACTATTTGTGCAAGAAATTTACTGACTGCGAGACTCGGTACACTATGCTTGAGAAAACTTGTTGCGCTTTGGCTTAGGCAGCCAAACATCTTCGCCAGTACATGATTCGTCACACTACTTGGTTGATCTCATAAATGGATCCAGTCAAGTACGTCTTTGAAAAGCCTGCTCTCACGGGAAGAATCGCCCGTTGGCAGATGTTGTTATCAGAATACGACATCAAATACCACGCTCAGAAAGCCGTTAAGGGAAGTGTTTTAGCTGATCATTTGGCTCATCAACCGATTGATGATCAGGAATCAGTTGGGTTTGACTTCCCAGACGAAGATGTCATGTATCTAAAAACGAAATACTGCGATGAACCGCTACCCAGTGAAGGGCCAGAACCAGGTTCCTAATGGGGACTAATCTTTGACGGAGCTGTCAATATTATAGAAACGGAGTTGGGGCAGTTATCATAACACCTCAGGGTACCCACATTCCTTTCACTGCCAGACTTACATTCAAGTGTACGAACAACGAGGCCGAATACGAAGCTTGTATCATGGGTCTTGAGGAAGCGATCGATTTGAGAATAAAAAAGTTGGACGTTTATGGCGACTCAGCTTTGGTCGTCAATAAGATCAAAGGAGATTGGAACACATACCAATCCGGATTGATTCCTTACAAAGATTATGCAAGAAGGTAGTTACCTTTCTTCAACAGAATTGAGTTTCATCATATCCCTCGTGAAGAGAATCACATGGCTGATGCATTAGCCACTCTCTCTTCCATGATTAGTGTAGGTCAATGGTGCGACCTACCTAAGATCGACATCATACGCCTTGAATGGCTCGCTTACATCTTCACAGTTGAAGCAGTCATAGACGACAAACCTTGGTATCATGATATAAAATGCTTCCTTCAGAAACAAGAGTACCCACTTGGGGCACTAAGGAAAGACAGAAAACCCTCAGAAGACTGGCTGGAAACTTTTTCCTGAGCGGTGATGCACTCTATAAGAGGAACTTTGACATGGTCTTACTCCGATGTGTAGACAGACCAGAAGCAGACATGCTGATAAAGGAAATTCACGAAGGATCCTTTGGCACTCATGCCAATGGACATACAATGGCGAGAAAAATTCTGAGAGCAGGGTACTATTGGTTGACCATGGAATCTGACTGCTACAAGTACATGAGGAAGTGTCACAAGTGTCAAATATACTCTGACAAAATCTATGTACCGCCAACACATCTCAAAGTTCTCTCTTCCCCATGGCCTTTTTCCATATGGGGAATCGACATAATTGGCATGATCGAACCTAAAGCTTCGAACGAACATCGGTTCATCCTGGTAGCCATTGATTACTTCACCAAGTGGGTCGAAGCAGCGTCGTAAGCTAATGTAACCCGACAAGTGGTGGTCCGATTCGTTAAAAACAATATCATCTACTGTTATGGTGTTCCTAGCCAGATCATTACTGATAATGGATCCAACTTGAACAATAAGATGATGAAAGGGTTATGTACGGAGTTCAAGATTGAACACCATAACTCATCTCCCTACCGACCCAAGATGAACGGAGCGGTAGAAGCGGCTAACAAGAACATCAAGAAGATTGTTCAGAAGATGGTTGTAACCTATAAAGATTGGCACGAGATGCTACCCTTTTCTCTTCGCAGTTATTGCACATCTGTCCGCACTTCAACAGGGGCAACCCCTTTCTCTCTAGTATATGGTATGGAGGCAGTGCTCCCCATAGAAGTAGAGATCCCATCAATCCGGGTATTGATGGAAGCTAAGCTAACAGAGGCTGAATGGTGTCAAAGTCGACACGACGAACTAAACTTGATCGAGGAGAAGTGAATCACGGCACTATGCCATGGTTAGTTGTATCAGTAAAGAATGAAGAAGGCATTTGACAAAAAGGTTCGACCTCGCGTCTTCAGGAAAGGAAACCTTGTGCTCAAAAAGATACAATCATTTCTCACTAATTCTCGGGGCAAATGGACTCCGAATTATAAAGGCCCCTATGTGGTCAAGAAAGCTTTCTCAGGCGGTGCCTTGAGACTTGCAACCATGGACGGAGAGGAATTTGCCTACCCCACAAATGTTGATTGAAATTCTGGAACAGATATCAGATGTCCTACACAGATGTTGAGACACTGATATCCAACACAATGAACAAGTTAACAATAATAATAACAGTGCAGAAAGTAAAGAACACAGTGATATGTTTACCCAGTTCGAATCAATAATCCTACTCTGGGGGCTACCAAGCCAGGGATGAAATCAATATACGATTGTATCAATTCACAGATCATACAGCAACCACACCTGGTTACAATCCGCTCACTTAATCACTACCCTTCCTATGACTTCTACCTAAGACTCACCTAGGTATGAGGCCCTCCTCAATTCCCTATTCAATCACAAACCGTGACTGGTTCCTTTCAACACAAGTAACAAAACGAAAGCCACACTTTCAAAACACACAATTCTCAATACTTCAAAGCTTATGAGAATTGACACACAAGAAACTCAATGCTTAACAGCTTATGAGTAACTGACAGAACTTACAACATAAAACCAATCCTTGTATTGTTATCAGAATGATACCAGTTAGGCTCACAAATAACACTCAAAAACCCTAACAAAACACACATAAGTTCCACACCTAAACTAGGTTTACACCAATCAATATATGGCATTAAATCTGGACTGGATTGGGCTTCAAAACGCAGCAAAGAGACTGCACACAATTCTGCAAAATAAACTCCAAGAAAATAGGTCTTCAATCTAAAGTTTCCTAATATGTCTCCATATTTAGAAAATGTTGAAAATCCGAAAACCAACACACAAAAACTCAACCCAAAATACTTTGGATGCCACATAGGATAACTAAATATTCACAAAATATTCAGTAACAAATACCAACAACAGAATCTTCCTTTTAAACCAAAATCAGATGCGATGTCCTATGATCCAGGATGAGACATCTTTATCTGACATGTTTAATGTAGAATATTAGAACATCTTGTTTCAACATCTTGCTGCTAGAATAGTTTTAGCAAAATAAATGCCAACCACAAAATCAAAGAAATAACATTGATGTAGTCAAGAAATAGTTCGCCTAAATAAAAAAAAAAAACATCTCGGTGGATTGAAAACCCGAAAGGGCGGTCCAGACAAAAATTAGAGACATGATCAAAAAATCATCTCGGTGGGTTGGAAAAATCACAGTACAATCCAGGCAAAACTTAGGGATAATGGCAAGTAACTATGTTCAACAGGGGCAAGTCCCTCAGCAACGGTAATGCCATCCATCAGAAGAAAAACTCCAGTCACGGTCATCTTCGACAGAAGCTCAGGATGTCCCGAATTCAAAGTTGGTAGAAGGATAGTGGTCGCTATGTTTCAATGTAGCCCTCTTCCCTTAAATTACCATTTTCTAAACTTTGTAAATACTCTATGGAATCACGCGTTTGGCTGATTTCCATCCTATCAATAAAATTTGAGCCCTTGTGCTTTTGTTTATAATTCTCATTTGTTTTAGCTTTATAGAATGACATTTTAACATGATCAATGATTCTTGAAACAAAAAAAAAAATGAATTTACTTGTCAAACTTTTTCTGCTTTTAAAATGAAGATGTCAATTTCTTTTGACTGTTGAACATCTAAAGAACATCGATCGCTTCGCCAGAAGTAATCGAACTTCAAAGTGCAGAATCAAAGTACTCCTTCTAAGCCAGTGCGCCTGAATGAAGGATCAGCTGTCAGATGTGAATATTCCGTCTGACACCCCCGACAGATTCTCATCACCTAAGACCGATCAATGGTTGTTCCCCGCGAGGACTACTTCTCCTAAGCAAGGCAGAATTGCTATCTTGAACCCAGTGGTACCTCTTCATCCCCTCTAGTGGCCGAGGATCCAGTCGTGTTCATCTGTTCGTCTGTATGTCATGTCAGTTTCGTCAGCATATACACACATACATCATGCTTTATTTATTTGCATTCATATTGCATCACTATCACTCTAGTTGGTCTTGTTTCCTAGTGATAAAAGTCCTCTCAATCGAGTTGTCAGTTCTTTCCTCGTTAGGAAATGTTGCGTCTGAACAATCTCTCTCCTCCAGTTTATTTCTCGATTGAAGTTGGTCCTCGACCACTTTGATAACTTGAACCTCTGAAAGACCAGAGAACCCTCTCCAAACGTCACTCTTCGCCATTGAAGATGATAATTTTGCTTTCCCGGATTAAGGAAAATCCCTAGAGAAAGCCTCTTAATCAGAGATTCGACAATACGGCAGTTCTTCTTCAGAAAGTTCACTGACGAAAAGGTCATCGGCACCTCAAAATTGGATCACATCATATGGCATTTCTCCGAGAAGATCTCCGAGAAAAGTATGATGCAATATCCCCAAGCGAAAGCAATCTCTCAAGAGACTCGTTCTCCCCCAGTAGAGTGAACGAATGGCATCTCTAACAGAGAATTTGGAACACCTCTACAACTCAGATGGATGGGTTCCCCAGCAAGTCTGACGTCAAAACTTTTTCCATCAAATGGCATCTCTCCAGGAAAATTTGGCGAGAAGTTTGATGAAAACCGCTACGCATAGCGTCCCTTGTCAAGAAAGTTTATTGACAAAAGAAACTGAGACCAGTTCCTTGGTAAGAAACCAGGATCGAGGGGAAGTTTACATCAGAAACTGAGACCAGTTCCTTGGTAAGAAACCAGGATCGAGGGGAAGTTTAAATCAGAAACTTAGACCAGTTTCTTGGTAGGAAACCAGGATCGAGGGGAAGTTTAAATCAAAAACTAAGACCAGTTCCCTGGTAGGAAACTGGGATCGAGTGGAAGTTTACCTTTTCTAAGCATCATTGCTTAGCAAAAGAAGAAGGATGCGCCAACTACCATTCATAACCACCATCAAAATTTCGGGTATTCCGATATTTAATCCTCTTGCACCCCGAATGCCCGAATACCTTCGCCATTCACACCTTTGGGTCCAAGAAGATTAAATAGGGGCATCTGTCATACCCCAAATTTTGACCACTAAGATTTCCCATCATTGTGCAAATCACCATCATAATATGGATGAACCATTAGTCTCCCCAAAGATGGGTGAGCATTCACTACAATCAAACTTAGGGTTTCAAGCCCTCTCAGAGCTCTTAGACAAAGGATCAATCAAGGAATGACATGATCTTCAAATTTTCTAGCCTCTCAAACATCCACAATGGATCAATAGGACTCCCACATCAAGAATCAAGCACAATTTTGCAGCATTCCAGGTGGATTAAGCCTCAAGATCACCAGTGTCACCAAAATTAGGGTTTGGTCGTCCAGGGCCTCCAGATGAAAATTTTCCTCTGGGCATGAGCCAATGATTCAAAGCATAACCTATGATGCTCCAAGGGACATCATGGACCCAATCATCAAGTCAATTTAACCTCAGGGGATGCATTCACAAAAAATCAGGAATTAGGGTTTCTTGACCTAATTCACCCCCTAAGTTGACTTTTGGGGCAAAGCACGAGCCAAAACCTCAAGACATGATTTGAGGGTCTCTAATACACCACATTGATCCATTTGCAACAATGGATTGATCCAAGAAGCTTGTCTCACAAGTTTCAATTTCGCAGAACCACAGTTAGGGTTTCGCGAGAAAAGTCAACTGTATCTTTGACTTTTGACCAGGACATGCTCCCAAACCCTAGGACATGATTCAATACACCCTATAACACCCATGAAATCAATCCATCAAGTTTGATTTAGGTCAAGGACTTGATTTTATAGAGGATCGCATAGTTTGGAATTCATCTGACAAAAAGTCAACTGTGCACAAAAGTCAAACTTTGACTTTTTGATATTTTTCACAACTATGGTTCTTTGACCCTAAAATGATGTTAATATGTGATTGGAATCATCATTCATCAAGAAAAATCAAGAAAATTGAGATAACTTGTAAAAGGGGTAACCATAAAAAACTTAGAAATTTTTCTAAGTTATGGAACAAAGTGGCTAGGGTACCAACTTTGGAGGATCATAACTCCTAAACCACAACCATTTTTCCCCATTTAAAGCTGGATTTGTAGCCCTCATGGCCCTCTACAAAAGCTTCAACTACACCTCTTTCCAATTCATCATGGATTTTGAGTTATGGAATGATCAAAATCACAAAAAGTGAAGATGTCACTTTTTTCCAACACTTAGTGAAATTTTCACTAAGTTAGAATCTGCCTTCACTTTTTTCCAAATATAATTGCATTTTTCACTTGGATCCAAAAAGTATCAAAACCAATTATGATCAACCAGTTGTTGTATCATATGAGGGCTTTCCAAAATGGCCAAGAACTCCATCAAATTCCACTTGAGCCATGAGATATGACAATGCCAATATGCCTTGCTGCAAACTATCATGGCAAGGCAGATTTTGGTGTTTTGCTCGATTTGCTCAAATTTTGCAAAGGGCAAGCAACTCTATCCATCTGAACACCTTAAGGGGGGACCAAGGAGGAACCAACTCTGATCCCAAGCCTCCCAAGTCTTTGGAACCAAAAATAGCATGCCAAACCTAGGAATGCCTAAAAGAGGGACAAGACTCCAATTTTGGATTGGAGCATTCAATGCATACACCAGGGTGGCATGGACTGAGCCATTTCCAACTGAACTCAGTCAAGACTTATCCAAGACCAAGAGAACCAGCAGCCTGTGCCCTAACCTCTAGTCAATGGCTAGAGGAGACTTGGATTCTCATTGATCAACATTGGCCAAACCTATGCAGCAGTTTCCATTCACTATTCCTTGCAAAACAAACTTGCTCTACTATAAATAGAGCTCATTTGTAATCAGTTTGAGTACACTAAAGCCATCAAACAGATGCTTTCCTCAAAATCCCTTCCTTCACTCCAAAATTGCCTTCCAAAGCAAGTCACTATCGGGTTTTGAGTTTGAGAGCTATTCCAACCAAACCAATCACACACACACCTCATAAACATCATATAGAAGTGATCTAAACACTTAAACAACATCTGGAACACTGATTTCACAAAATCACCTGCCAACTGCTCAAGGTTTTAACCAAGTTGCAGTTGGGATACCATCTTCAGTTCCAGCTTGTTTCAAACCATTCCAAGCACCCAGACACACTCCATAGCACCTAGGGAAACTGTCCATATCCTTGGAACCAAGCTGTAACACCTCTAACACAAAACACGATCACCAGCTGCAAGAGGTAAGCATGACTTATTCTAACTCTATGATTCATGCATTTTTTCTGCACAATAATTTGGCCATATGTTCATAATCATGCATAGAGTGTTTACCCTCAATTAATTGTTTTGTTTGAATCGTGTATGGAATTTCTGAACCTTCATGCAAATTTTAGGGTTCTTGAGGTTTCTCTTTGATTTCTTATTCCATGCTTAAAATAAATGAAATTAAAGACCATAAACATGATCGTGAGGTTGAAACGAGTAGATTGATATGTAGATTGCATGATATAATCAAGTATACAGTGAGATTGGATAGAAAACACAAATCTGCAGAAACAGAGGGTGGCGCGTGTTCTTGCCCTTGTCTTGGCGCCTTTTTTGAAAATTTGAATATTTGATTTTTGTGATTTTATTTAATTGATTCAAAAATTAATTTCTCTCTGAGTTTTAATGATTTTGAGTTGATTCTTTTTTTAATAATTCACAAAAATGTTAAAATATTTTATTTTCCAAAAAAAATTCCCAAAAATATTATTTATTTCATATACTTGATATTTTTGTAAAGAATTAATATTTTAATTGTTTTTGACATTTAAAATATTTTTTCTTTCTTGATTTTTCAAATTTTAGTGATTTCCAATCATTTTGTGGATCAAAACCTGATTTTTGAAACATTAATCAAAGATCACAATTTGTTTTCCACATGTTTAACAATATTGATCATTTTAATTGAATTTTTATTCAATTCAAATACATTTTGGAAACAAATTAGGGTTTTTGATTAATTCAACCCTCATCAAACTTTTTTCAAACACTTTGGGCCTCTAATAGAGTGTAAGACCCAATCCCCTTTTAACCTAAACCTTTTTGGGCCTCAGATATTGCATAAGTCCCTCTGCATTAAAAGAAAACCTCGGCGCGATCGCCAATTGAAAAATCAAACCCTTGGGCCTACCCTCGTGTTATAAGCCCCATTCTTTAAAAATAATTGGGCCTCTAGTAGAGTGTAAGACCCAACCCTTTTTGAAAACCAAAATAATTTGGGCCTCAGTGTATTGTATAAGTCCCGATATCATCAAAAAGTTCGACGCGATCGTCGCCAGTTTAAAATAAACCTTTTGGCCTCTTGAGAGAGTGTAAGACCCACCCCCTTGTAAAGAAAACCTTTTTGGGCCTCAGTCACTTGTACAAGTCCTTCTGTACAAATTCAAAATAACAGTGCCATCATTGATAAAACTTTGGGCCTCTCCTTGAGCTGTAAGCCCCCAACAATCTTTTCAAAGCACTTTCTCCTTTGATTTTGAATATAATATTGTTATCAAAGCATTCTTTGTTAAACAAACTAACCAAACAGCATGGAAGCTCTACAATCGAGTAAGTGTTTACCCGCTTTCTTTATCCGCTTTCATATATATATATAACTGTATTGTGGGGCTGCTCACTGTAAGTCTTCTTTTACAAACTTTTATATACTCGTCAAATATCCACTGTGTAATACTAGTATAGTTATTTAGAGTTTTCCCCGGCAACTACGTCTAGCACTAGGTAAAGCCCTGTTGGTCACTCTTAAATACAAACAAAACTAGATCCCCATAGGATTACCAGACACAGTCTTCCCTCCTCTTGGGGTTAAACAATATGGAGACGTGAAAGGCAGCATTCTCGGTGAACCCTTTCTCAGACTATCACCCTTAGAAATCGTCAAAGAAACTCTAACTCCCCAGAGATAATCTTTTCTCCGTGAATGACATCTCTTGAGTTTCTTCCAAATTCTCAGACTTTCCTGGCTTGATCTATTCTTGGTGAATGGCTTTTCTTGAAGTTCTCGGGGTTTGGGGACCCACAGGCTTCTTAAAAGCATCCTCGCCTCCTCTTGGGCGTTGTACAAGGACCCTTCGACTTCTTAAAAGCTCTCATGCCTTCTCTTGGGCTTAGTACAAGGACCCAGAGACCTCTACAGGTATAGGAAGAGAACCTAGTCAACAATTTGCTAGAGCTGTCTTTCTAAGTCAAGTGTCAGACCAGTTAATGGGTTAACCTTCATCCCTTAACAACCAGCCTTCTCTTGGGCATCATGCAAAGATCATTCACTACTTGAGAATCAATTTCTCAAAACACCAGTAGACTTGGACAGTCTCAATACCCTTTGGATTTTCCATTTCCTTAAAGAACAGGAAATTTCCCTGATCCTCTGATCAATCTCAAAGTACAACATTACCCATATAAGAACTGATTTTCTCTTTTATACAACATACTGGACCTATCACTAAACTGAAACAGTTACCAGCACACTAGCCTCCTCTTGGGCTTTGTACAATGATTCTCCCCAGCAGAGTTAACCCTTTCTGCCTCCATCTCGGGCTTCGTACGAGATACAAAATCACTCTCTTGTTGAGTATAAAAGACTAACTTGTTGAGTCAAACACTTTTAGTCTCCATCTCGGGCTTTGTACGAGATACAAAAACACTCTCTTGTTGAGTATAAAAGACTCTCTTGTTGAGTCAAGCACTTTCAGCCTCCATCTCGGGCTTCGTACGAGATACAAAGACTCTCTTGTTGAGTCAAACACCTTTAGCCTCCGTCTTGGGCTTTGTACAAGACACATACAAAAGCACTCTCTTGTTGAGTCAAACCTGTTAGCCTCTCTCCCAGGCTTCGTACGAGACACATAAAAACACCCTCTTGTTGGGCCAATAGCCTCCTCTTAGGCTTTGTATAAGGAAACCCCGGTTGAGTCAATTAACCTTTTAGCATCAAAATATGTGCCTCGTTCACAGTATACAAACATCAACAACTCCTTTTCCCCCATCTAATTGTTGTAAGCGGCAAGCCTCTGGTTTATTTACATCCACGCCACTGTCCCTCTTTTAGCATGAGAAATTCCTAAGGAAAGATGGCATTGCTCTAAATTGAGTTAAAGTCTTCTCATTCAGGTTAAAAATCCCCTATAAAGGAAATTATGGCATTGCTGGATTCACATATCCCAGTTAAAGTAATTCTCCTTTATAATCAGTCACCCAACAGTTGTGACAGACAGAACAAATATCCCCCTTTAGAGATGGCAAATTCTCTCTAAAGTAAAAACCCTTTAGCTTCACATCTTGGGCTTCGAACAAGATACAAATAGACCCTTCAGCTTCACATCTTGGGCTTTGAACAAGATACAAACCACTTTTAGCTTCACGTCTTGGGCTTTGAACAAGACACCAAAACAACATTTTTCCTCCCATAGAATAGGAGGAACTACGATCGCTCTGATTTCCCTATTTCGTTAAAATTGGAATACGTAGGCATAAGATTGAAAAATCTTAACGAGCACACTAATCAAAAAACCCAAAATCCCGTGCCTTCATACATAAATCGAAAAGCTTCAGTCCTAACATCCTCATAAATAATCCAGACATTTCACTCTTGGCAAAATAAGCAGAGAGAGTCCCCACTTCCAAATAGCATTTGTAACCTAACAGACCGCTGTTTTAACTCAGCATGCAAGCAAGGTTAATTGGAGACATCTATTTCCCTTCCTTCATCAGCTTCAACAGGATAAAAAATGAATCGACCTGTAGTACCCCAGAGCGACAGTTCTTAAGAACCACGTCCAAAATCGCTCGCTACACTATTCATCACAGTTTGTTGAAGGATTGGTTATAAAGGGGAATTACTTTAACTGGAATGTATGGAATCCAGCAATTCCATAATTTCCTTTATAAGGGAGATGTCCTGAAGGAATAAACTTTAACTCAGTGTAGAGCAATGCCATTTTTCCTTAGGAATCTTTCATGCTAAGAGAGGGACATGGGCTTGGATGTAAATAATTCAGAGGCTTGCCACTTACAACAATTAGATGAAAGAGGAAGTTTACCAAGATAAAAGAGGGACCACCACTTGGATTTTTGAATCAACAAGTGTGCCACTTACAACAGTTATCTGGAATTAGGTTTGTTGATTGTCTGTTTTGATGTGTGGTGTATAGTGAAATGTCTTCCTACAGAGAGAAACTCTTGATTTCTTCTGAGGAGATGTTGATGTGTGCCTTGATCAAATCCCAAGGTTGAAGCTAAAAGGTTGACTCAACTAGGGGAGTTTTATATCTGTCTTGTACAAAGTCCAAGATTGAGGCTGAAAGAGATGACTCTTCCGGGGAAAATTTTGTCTGTCTTGTACAAAGCCCAAGATTGAGGCTAAAAGAAATGACTCCACTGGGAGAGAGGTTTTATCTGTCTTGTAAAAAGCCCAAGGTCGAGGCTAAAAGATTTGATTGACTCAGTTGGAGAATATGATCTGTAATGGCCAAGATTGAGGCAAACTTAGCTAAGGAAAAATCATTATACAAAGCCTAAGAGGAGGCTGGTTGGGGAATTATATTAAGCCTAAGAGGAGGCTAATTTCTGCTGAGGATTATTGAGATCCTGAGAGAGGTCCAAATTGGGGAATCAACTCTTGCTGAGTGTAGAAGAGTTGAAATATCAGATGCCTTGAGGTTTTGATTTTTCTAAGGGTTTATTGGTGGTAATTGGACCCTAGCTAGGGAAGTTAGAATGAAAGTTTAAAGATTGAGTTTTAAAACCTATGGAGGTTTTAACTCTACTGGAGACTGATGAAGTGATCAGGGTTTTTCTTGTACTTTTTAGGAAACTTGAGGGTTTCTTTGAGATCCAAGAGGATATGAGACTTTCCAAGTCTACTAGTATGAAGAGGTTTACTCTTAACTAGAGGATGATCTTTGCATGATGCCTAAGAGGAGGCTAATGTTTTAAGGGACGAGAATCAACCCTAAACTGGTCTGATGTTTTGGAATTCTGACTCTCTGGAGGATTGAACTAGTAGAGATAACTAAGTTATGTCCTATACCTATAGGAGGTGTTCAGGTCTTTGTACTAAGCCCAAGAGGAGGCTGAGAACTTCTAAGAAGCCTGAGGATCCTTATACAAAGCCCAAGAAGAGGCTGGGGATGCTTTTAGGAAGCTTGTGGGTCCAAGCCAGAGAAAAGTTCAAGAAAGGTTTCACCGGGAATAATCCTTTGTTTAGTGAACAGTTCTAGGGTTTGAAGAAATTCAATAGAGGTTTCACCAGGAATAATCCTCTATGGGGAAATGAATTTCTTGTACACAAATTTCTAAATTGTGACAGCCTTGAGAAAAGTTTCACCAGGAATAATGCCTTTCTCTGTTCCATATTGTATAAGCCCAAAAGGAGGCAAGACTGTATCTGAGATTTCCTTTGGAGGAACTAGTTTTGACTGTGTTGAAAGAGTAACCACTGGTTTGATCTAAAACTAGACCTAATTGTCAGGGAAGACTCTAAGCAAGTATATACAAGCATATATATGCAGATGAAATATATAAACAAGTATGTTTTAAAAAGATAGTGGAACTTACAGGTGTGCAAGCTCCAGCATTGTAACCACAGCTGTATGGTTAGTTATTCAAGAAATTGAAGAAAGTTTTGATGAAACTTAAGATTTTAATCTAAATAAAAAAGAAAGTTTGTTGTAAAAGTAGGTTTGGGGCTTATACTCAAGGAGAGGCCCAGATGATCTCTTTTGAAAAGGCGACGATCGAGTCGGTAGTTTTGAAAACCACAGAGGGACTTATACAATGACTGAGGCCCAAATTATTGTATTTTTACAAAAGGAATGAGTCTTACACTCTATCAGAGGCCCAAAAGTGATTGAGAAGAAGAAAGATGGGGCTTACAACACAAGGGAATGCCCAGATGAAAAATAGTGATCGCACTGTTTATTTTGAAAATTGTATCGGGACTTATACAAATGACTGAGGCCCAAATTATTTATGTACAAAGGGGTTGGGTCTTACACTCTATTTGAGGCCCAAAAGTGTTTTGAAAAAGATTTGTAAGGGTGAAAATAATCAAAACCCTACTTTGATAAAAAAATGTATTTTAAATTGAATAAATTTCAATTAAATGATCAAAATTTATCAAACATGTGTGAAAAACAAGTTGTGATATTGGATTAATGTTTGAAAAATCATGTTTTACCCATAGAATGATTTGAAAATCATTTGAATTTGAAAAATCAAGAGAAAGAAATATTTTAAATGTTTAAAAAAACAATTAAAAAGGAATTCTTTACAAAAATTCAAACTATATTAAATAAATAATATTTTTTGTGGAACAAAATATTTTAACATATTTGTGAATTTTGGAAAAAATAATTATTAAAAAATGATTGAAATTGAAAGAGAAATGAATTTTTGAAGTTATTTTAGAAGTTGTAAAAAGAATGAAGGAATTAAGTGGTAAAAAATATGGGATGGTCCTCCCATGGTTTGAACCCACACCCTTGGGGTGAAGAGTTTAAAACTTTACCATCTGAGCCATGTGTGTGGGTTGATAGAGAATGGAAAGAGTAAATAATATAGGAAACTTTCTTTTTGAAAATGGTTAAAAAAAATACCAAAAGGTCTAGGGCGAGGGGGATTCGAACCCCAGACCTCTTGCTCGCTACACACATACACACACACACACACACACACACAAATACTAGTGTTTCCAATAGGGCGCAATGCAAATTCAAACATATATTGGCAAGGGAATAATATATACTATGTTTGGTTCTAAAAACCTGAAAATGGCGCCATGGCCATCTTCTTCCTTGAGCTGGCTCGCAGGTTGCAAAAACTACCCTATCTCATTCATTTCGCAATGGTTTTGAATGAAATAAACATGAAAGTTGTGTGCTTTTGTGCCAGAAACTCAGTGATATGGTTTAATTTCATTTCTTTTTAGTGTGCAACAAGTTATATCGTGATGATCAGATAAACCCTAAAATATGAAAAACAAACTATGCAATCGTGTACATGATGATTTTGGTTCAATTGTTTGAGGGGAATTGCTTAACACATGTTTATATACATAAGGCAAACTTAAGGCCTAACAAATAATGCATGATTCACATAGTTAGAGAGTCAAGGCTTACCTCTTTGCAAGAAGAAATGGAACTTTGCTCCAAAGGTGTTACAAAAGGGAAATAATGATCCTCTCATCTTCCTTTGATGGTATGGATTGTGTTGCAAGCTTCAAAGCCCTTTGGAACTCCTTAGATCACTTGGCTAGAATTCAGTTGTATTGGGATAAAGTTAACTAGTGAGATCTTGATTCTTGTTTTACAGAAGTGATCAAGGTGTTTGGATCACTTCTATATGTTGTATATGAGGTGTGTGAACCATTGGTTTGAGTTGCATTGGTCTCCAACTCAAAACCCGATAATGCCTTCTCAAGAAAATGGACTTTTTGTGCTTAAGAATGAAATGAGAGAAAGCTATGTTGTAAGTTGCTTTGGTGTGTTTGTAAACATCAGAAGTGAGCTCTATTTATAGGTGAATAGATTTGTCAAGCATGAACAGTTGGAACTTGAAGGATAAGAACTGAATTTAATGGTCTTGGTTTGGCATAATTGCTTCTTACACAAGGTACAATAGCAGTCCCAAATAGCTCAGCTATGTATTAACTTAATCCACATTCTGGAGTCCTTTTAAATGTTTTTTATTAGAGCATCTTGACTACAAGGGATAGGAATCTTGAATATGCACTATTTGCTCATAATTGCCTTTGAAATTCAAGGCTTCCATGACAAAACTTCATCATTCTCTTGAGATTTTTCCTTAGCTCTTTGGCACTATCTTGTAGGTTTGTGAGGAGTCACTCTGATCACATTGAATTGGCTTGGCATAGTGATCATTGCATTTGACTCAAAAATCATGGCTAGCAAGAAAATATCCAAAGTGTCATGAAAACAGTTGCAACAATGCATCTTGTGGCAGCCATAACTCTTGGCTCAAGTTAAGTTGTTTCATGCCAATGATCACTTTGGATTATTGGCAACATGTACAACAACTTTGATGTTTTCATTTGAGATTGATTCATCTTGTAACTAGGTGTAAACATCTCCCAAGTTTTGGTGTTTTACCCAAAATCTGTCTTGGACAGAATTTTGTCTAAGTGTTGGAAAAGAAGCATTTTCATGTTTTAGTGATTTTGATTCAACCATAACTCAGAATCCTTGATGATTTGGAATGAGATGTAGTTGACACTTTTAAAGTATGTCATGTGAACTTTCATTTGAGCTTTGGATGGAAGAAAAAGTCCTTAGGGTTTGGGAGTTATGACCTTGCAAAGTGGGCACCAAACCCATTTTGTTCCATAACTTAGAAAATTTTAGGTTTTCTATGGTTGCCCCTTTTGCAAGAAACCTCACTTTTCTTGATTTTTATTGATGAATGATGATCAAAACCATACATTAACATTGTTTTTGACTTAGGGGAGCCATATTTGTGAAAAAATTCAAAAAGTCAAACTTGATTTTGGGCACAGTTGACTTTTTTGTCAGATGAATTCTAAACTGTATGATCCTCTATGAAATCATTTCTTGCCCTAATTCAAACCTAATGGATGGATTCCATAGGTGTTTTAGGGTGTCTTGGATCATGTCCCAAGGTTTGGGAACATGTCTTGGTCCAAAGTCAAAGGTACAGTTGACTTTTTCTCCAAAACCCTAATTGTGGTTCAGATGAAATTGAAACTTGTGAATCAAGCTTCTTGGATCAATCTATTGTTGTAAATGGATCAATGTGGTGTATTTGAGGCCCTCAAACCAAGTCTTGAGGTCTTGGTTCATGTCTTGCTCCAAAAGTCAACTTAGGGGTGAATTAGGTCAAGAAACCCTAATTCTTGATTTTTGATTAATGCCTCCCCTGATGCCATTTTGACTTGATGATTGGATCCATGAGGTCCCTTGGAGCAATTTGGATCATGTTTTGAAGTATTGGCTCATGCCCAGATAAAAATTTCCATCTGGAGGCCTTGGTCGACCAAAACCCTAATTTTGTGACACTGGCGATCTTGAGACTTGACCCACTTGGAATATTGCAACTTTGTGCTTGATTCTTGATGTGGGAGACCTCTTGATCCTTTATGGGGGTTTTAGAGGCTAGAATAGTTGAGGATCATGTCATTTCTTGATTAGTCCTTTGTCTAAGTGCTTTGAGAGGGCTCAAAACCTTAATTCTTGATTGTAGCAAAAGCTCAACAATCTTTGAGGAGATTGATGAGGTATGATTGGACATCCATATTGTGGTAATGATTTTCACAATGATGGCAAATCTTGTGGTCAAAATTTGGGGTATGACAGATGCCCCTATTTAATCTTCTTGGACCCGAAGGTGTGAATGGCGAAGATATTCGGACATTCAGGGTGCAAGAGGATTAAATATCAGAATACTCAAAATTTTGACTGTGGTTATGAATAGCAGTTTGCTCATCCATCTTCTTTTGCTAAGTAATATTATTTAGAAAAGGGTAAAACTTCCCCTCGATCCTGGTCTTCAGCCATAGAACTGGTCTTAGTTTCTTTTTGAAACAAACCTCCCCTCGATCCTGGTGTTCAGCCATGGAACTAGTCTCGGTTTCTTGAAATAAAATTCCCCTCGATTCTGGCTTTTAGCCACAGAACTGGCCTTAGTTTCTTCTTGTCGAGTTCCTTCCTCAACAAGGAACGCTATGCGGAGAGGTCTTCATCAAACTTCTTGCCGAGTTTTACTGGGGAGACGCCATTTAATGGAAAAATTTTGATGTCAGACTTGCTGGGGAAACCCATTAGTTTGAGTTGTAGAGGTGCGCAAACTTCTCTGTAAGAGATGCCATTTGTCTACCCTACTGGGGAAAAACGAGTCTCTTGAGAGACCGCTTTTTGCTTGGGGATATTTCATCATACTTTTCTTTGAGATCTTTTCGGAGAAATACCATGTGATATAATCCAATTTTGAGGTGCTGATGACTTCCTTGAAGGAAATTTTTCAGGGAGAAACAACCGTATTGCCAAAAGTCTTTGGTTGAGAGGCTTTCTCTAGGGATTTTCCTTAATCCGGGAAAGCAAAAATATCAACTTCAATGGTGAAGAGTGATGTTCCAGAGGTGTCTGTCGAATGTCTTCTTGCCTTTCAGAGGTTCAAGTTATCAAAGCGGTCGAGGACCGTCTCCAATCCAGAAATAAACTGGGGAGAAATCACTCAGACGATACATTTCTAGATAAGGAAAGAACTAACAACTCTATTGGCGGGAGGACGTTATCACTTGGGGATGAACATGACCAGCGTGATATTAATGCAACATGTATATGAATATAAATTAAATATGCATGATGTATGTATGTTTATGCTGACAAAACAGACGTGACATACAGACTAATGAATGAACATGACTGGCTACTCGGCCACTGCGGGGGGGATAAAAGTATCATGGGTTCAAGATAGTGATCCTTTCCTGCTTAGGAGGGGTAGACCCTACAGGGGGTGAAAGAACCATCAATTGGTCTTAAGAGGTAAGAACTCTGTCGGGGATATCAGATGGGACATTACATCTGAAATAGTTGATCCTTTATTCAAGCGTACTAGTTTAGAAGGAGTACTTTGATTATGTATTTTGAGGTTTAATCACTTCCGGAGAAGCCATCGATGTTCCTTTTTGTGTTCAGTAGTCAAAACGAATTGCCATCCTTATTTTAAAAATAGAAGAAAATTTAACAAGTAAAATTCATTTTTGTTTTGTTTGAAGAATCGTTTATCATGTTAAGAATGTGATTCTATAAAGCAAAATAAATGAGAATTGCAAAAAAAAGCACTAGGGCTCAAATTTTATTGATATAATGGAAATCAGCCAAATGCGTGATCCCATAGAGCATTTACAAAGTTTAGAAAATGGTAATTTACGGGAAAAAGGTCTACTTTGAAACATAACGACCACTATCCTTCCACCAACTTTGAATTCTGGACATTCTGAGCTTCTTATTGAAGATGACCTTGACTGAAATCTTCCGACGGATGGTGTTACCATTGGGGGATTTAACCTTGTCGGACGTAGTTACTTGCCATGAATCCCTAATTTTTGCCTAGATTGCCTTTTGAGGTTTTTAATCCATCGGGATGACTTTTTGCTTATGTCTCTAATTTTTTCCTGGACCGCCCTTTCGGGTTTTCAATCCACCGACTTTGACATCATTCAGCCTCTGTTAGCTTAGCTTCCACAAATACCTGGATTAATGGGATCTCTACTTCTATGAGGAGCACTGCCTCCATGCCATATACTAGAGTGAAAGGGGTTGCCCCTGTTGAAGTGCAGACAGATGTGCGATAACCGTGGAGAGCAAAGGGTAGCATCTCGTGCCAATCTTTGTAGGTTACAACAATCTTTTGAACGATCTTCTTGATGTTCTTATTGGCCGCTTCTACTGTTCCATTCATTTTAGACTGGTAGGGAGATGAGTTATGGTGTTCAATCTTGAACTCAACACACAACTCTTTCATCATCTTATTGTTCAAGTTGGATCCATTATCCGTAATGATTTGGCTTGGAACACCATGACGGCAGATGAGATTGTTCTTGATAAATCGGACCACCACTTGTCGGGTTACATTGGTGTATGACACTGCTTCGACCCACTTGGTGAAGTAGTCAATGGCTGCCAGGATGAATCGATGTCCGTTTGAAGCTTTAGGTTCAATCATGCCAATCATGTCGATTTGCCATATGAAAAAGGCCATGGGGAAGAATGAATTTTGAGATGCGTTGGAGGTACATTGATCTTGTCTGCGTATATCTGACACTTGTGACATCTCCTTATGTACTTGTAGCAATCAAATTCCAATGTCAACCAATAATATTCTACTCTCAGAATTTTTCTTGCCATTGTGTGTCCGTTGGCATGTGTGCCAAAGGAGCCTTCGTGAATCTCTTTCATCAACATGTTTACTTCTTGTCTGTCTACGCATCTGAGCAAAACCATGTCGAAGTTTCTCTTATAGAGTGTATCATCGTTCAGGAAGAAGTTTCCAGCCAGTCTTCTGAGAGTCTTCCTGTCTTTTCTTGATGCCCCAGGCGGGTATTCCTGTCTTTGAAGGAAGCATTTGATATCATGATACCAAGGTTTGTCATCTATGACTGCTTCAATCGTGAAGATATAGACGGGCCTCTCAAGGTGCATTACGCCGATCATAGGTACGTCGTTCCATTAACCTACACTAATTATGGAGGAGAGAGTGACTAGTGCATCAGCCATGTGATTTTCTTCACGAGGAATATGATGAAACTCGATTCTGTTGAAGAATAGTAACAACCTTCTCGCGTAATATTTGTAAGGAATCAACCCTGATTGGTATGTGTTCCACTCTTCTTTTATCTGATTGATAACCAGGGCCGAGTCTGCATACACATCCAAATTCTTAATCCTCAAGTCAATTGCTTCTTCGAGACCCATGATACAAGCTTCGTATTCGGCCTCGTTGTTTATGCATTTGAATGTCAGTCTGGCAGTGAAAGGAATATGGGTACCCTGAGGTGTTACGATGATTGCCCCAATTTCATTTTCGTAAGTGTTGACAGCTCCGTCGAAAATTAGTCCCCATTGGGAACCTGGTTCTGGGCCTTCATTGGGTAGCGGTTCATCACAATCTTTCATTTTCAAGTACATGACATCTTCATCCGGGAAGTCAAATCCGACTGATTCCTGATCGTCAATCGGTTGATGAGCCAAATGATTGGCTAAAATACTCCCTTTGACGGCTTTCTGAGCATAGTCCTCAATGTCGTATTCGGATAACAACATCTTCCAACGGGCAATCCTTCCCGTGAGAGCAGGTTTTTCAAAGACGTACTTGATCGGATCCATTTCGGAGATTAACCAAGTAGTGTGACAAATCATGTACTGGCGAAGACGTTTGGCTGCCCAAGCCAGAGCACAGCAAGTTTTCTCGAGCATTGTGTACCGAGTTTCACAGTATGTGAATTTCTTGCTTAAGTAATAAATGGCAGACTCTTTTCTTTTGGTCTCGTCTTGTTGGCCAAGCACACAACCCATGGAGTCTTCCAAGAGTGTTAGGTAAATAATTAGCGGTCTTCCTTCCACTGGAGGAGACAGAATAGGTGGATTCAATAGATATTCTTTGATACTGTCGAAAGCTTTTTAGCGATCTTCTGTCCATACACTGCTTTGATTCTTTCTGAGTAGTTTGAAGATTGGCGCGCATGTCACGATCATAAGGGATATGAATCTTGAGATGTAATTTAGGCGTCCCAAAAATCCTCTGACCTGTTTCTTAGTCTTTGGTAAAGGAATTTTTTGAATGGCCTTGACCTTGTCAGAATTAACCTCAATTCCTTTCTGGCTGACGATGAATCCTAAGAACTTTCCTGAGCGGACACGGAACGTGCACTTATTGGGATTCAAGCGGAGTTTATACTTTCTCAGACGCTCGAATAACTTTGACAAATGTGTCACATGCTCTTCTTCTGTTTTAGATTTGGCAATCATGTCATCGACGTACACTTCAATCTCTTTGTGCATCATGTCGTGAAACAGAGTTGTCATGGCCCTTTGATAGGTTGCCCCCGCGTTCTTTAGACCGAATGACATTACCTTGTAACAAAAGGTGCCCCATGGGGTGATGAATGAAGTTTTCTCCATATCTTCCGGCGCCATTTTGATTTAATTATAGCCAGAGAATCCATCCATGAAGGAGAAGACTTTGAATTTTGTTTTGTTGTCTACCAGCATGTCAATGTGTTATAAGGTGAAGTCATCCTTTGGACTTGCTTTATTTAGATCCATGTAGTCTACACACATTCTGACCTTTCCTTCATTTTTGGGAACTGGCACTATGTTAGCCAACCATTGAGGGTATTCTGAGGTGGCAAAGAAACCTGCGTCGATCTGTTTCTGCACTTCCTCTTTAATTTTGATGGCCATATCAGGATGAGTCCTTCTCAGTCTTTTCTTACAGGTAGATATCCCGTTTTTAGTGGTAAATGTTATTCCACGATGCTGGTATCCAACCCTGGCATGTCCTGATAGGACCAAGCAAACACATCTGGAAACTCTTTGAGAAGTTTTATCAAGTCTTCTCTAACAGTTGAGTTGAGTAGTGCCCCTATCTTAACTTCTTTCTTTTTTGCTTCTGAACCTAAATTGACCGTTTCCAACGGCTCTTTGTGACGCTCAATAGACCTTTCCTCCTGCCTGAGTAATTGGGAAATCTCTTCTAGAATTTCTTCGTCCTCTTCTTCTTCAGCCTCGAATATCGGGAATTCAAAGTTGGGAGAAGGCATTGGATCGTACGTTGCAATGGGGTTTAAAACAATCAATCTGCATGACGTGATGATTCGTTTTTTAGCAAAGACAGAGAGAATGCAAGAGTGTGTGCAATGTATTTTTTTTTTTAAAAATGCTTGTTTTATTTTGGGCTATTTTTTTTTAGGATTACCAGTTTTTGAAAAACGAAAAGTGAAAACAGCAATAAATGCGGGAATGACAGAATGACATTATTTATTTATGATTTGTCAATTCTTGAAATACAGCCCTATAAAACAAAACTCTGTCGCTTTGGGAAAAGCAAAGAGGGACATTTATAGAAAAGGGAGCCCTATAAACGTCCACTTCACTCGAGCAAAGCGAAAGGTTAAAACAAAGATGGCAATTACTTAGACTTATGGACTACTTTCGAGACATTGACAGTAACCCAGTGGCGACAAACTCCCCCGTGATTCACAAAGTCTGGTACTTTCCTTCTTGGTTTGTCTTCAGAAATGACGCTGATTTCTGGTGGAGTAGGATCATTAGAGTCATCCTCCCATGTAGAGTTGTCATAAATGAACTCTTCTGTTGTCTCCTCTATAGTGTTTTCGCTCTCAAGCGGATCTCCCCATCCAGTTGGCTGGATGTCCTCATATCTGATGCGAGAACTTTCAGGAGCAGTGTATTTAACTAGGAAGTCATACCTGCCGCTTGGTTGTCCCAAGGTGTCCCATATTTCTGTGGGAATAGAGGAGTCATCTTCCTCAATGACGTTGACCTTAGGAAAGGCATATTTAATGAACTCTTGACCTGAAATCTTTATAGATTCATCACCATGGTGTCGAACATTTTTGGAATGTCCTGAGTAATGATTCCATGACTCGATGGGGACGTGTGTATTCTTTTCAATATTACTCAGCTGATAGGCATCGTCTGGCTGACTCTTTTGCCCCAAGTCTTTTGTGTATGGCTTCCAGATAGGCATGTCATCCAGGGGATCATAATAATCGCAGTTGTTTTTTATTAGATTGTCTTCCTCTAATGAGTTGGGCGGAGCACGACATCCTTCAGAATCACAATCTCTAAAGATCATTCGGACGTTTAATCTTAGTATATATCTCGGGCTCTACTTGGGAAAACAGAATGGCATATGCGCCTCTCCCAGAGATATATTACTGTCATCGTTGAGATAAAATTTCCACTCCTCATCTGTATTGGAGGAATCACTTTCATTGATGGTGTGTACTTCTTGAGACACCGGGTGGAGGAAACCTCCACTGTGGAAGAAATCCTGAATAGGACGAAAACTTTCATCCTTCTTAGTAGTCTGGGTACAGGTCAGAGAGAAACCAAGACATTTTCTTGTCTTGTTATTCATAGGAATTACAATCTGTCCCCATCCTTTTATGTCATTACTCTTGATTACTTCGAGAGCATCCTTCTATGAGGAAATCGACGTCCCTCTTTCTGATTGATTCTCATTGCTCACCGAGAGTGCTTGAAACTAAGTTCCAACAACCTCCTCGGGTTCTAAATAGGAGAATGATGATAGGTTTCTCACGATTAAGGCTTGCTCTCCACACACTGTGACTAACTTGTCATTCTTGACGAACTTCAGCTTCGGGTGAAGTGTCGAAGTGACTGCCCCAGCTTCGTGTATCCAAGGTCTTCCTAATAAACAGTTGTATGCTTCCCGGATGTCCATGACCTGGAAAGTGACTTGGAAAGTGTGAGGACCGATGGTTATGGGAAGATCAACTTTGCCGATAACTGTTTTTTTAGATCCGCCAAAGGCTTTGACGTTGATCTCACTGCCTCTCATCGGAGCTCCTTGAAATGATAGTCGTATCAGAGTTGATTTTGGCATAACATTCAAAGATGATCCTGTGTCCACCAGTACCCTGGCTAAAGCATCGTCTTGTCTGTTAACTGTAATGTTAAGTGCCATATTATAATTCTTGCCTTCTTTTGGCAGTTCTTCATCACTGAATCCTAAGTTATTGCTAGAAGTGATATTGGAGATGATGCTATCAACCTGTCCTACCGTCACATCTTGTTACACAAAGGCTTGTTCTAAGACCCTCTGTAGAGCTTCCCTGTGAGCTTCTGAACTAAGCAGGAGAGATAACACAGAGATTTGAGACGGAGTTTGCAACAATTGGTCCACAATGTTGTACTCACTTTTTTGGATGAGCTTCAGCATCTCATCGTTGTTCTTCACCAATTCTGGATTACATGATTGACTGTCTAGTGCATTAGGAACTTCTGTTTGAGGTTCCTTTTCTTTGGTAGGTTCTCCAACTCCTCTGTTGAAGATCTGACCGCTCTGTGTGACACGACTGATGTCGGCAATGCTTACGATGAAGGGTAATAGAGTTTCCTTTCCATTTTCGATGGTCGTTGCACCGTACTTGTAAGAGATAGCCTTTTCTGATTTGTACGGTATTGGTCCTGGTAGGTAAATAACCACAGGAGCTTTTTTATTCCGCTGACCATCGTAGGCAGCCTCAATTAGTTTGAGGTTAAGGATTCTTCTACTGTCAAGGAAGACTTTTGACTCGTTGAGCAAAGGGATTATGGGCAAACGTCCTTGGTCATTCCATGATCGGATATTATGATAGTGTTTTTGCTTTGACCAGGGAGGTACTCTTGTATCATGTTAATCGACCCAGAACTTGAACATGGTTGAATCTCCTTCCGGTCTAACTGATTTTGGAGGGCTGCTCGTACGAGATAACATCCTTGGTTATTTTTCGAGCATACTCTACAGTGCTCATAATTGTGCGATGGTACCCATCCATATCTGCTTTGTACACAGTGCATCTTTACTAGGTCTGTTTCCGTTGAGCGGATATCACAACCTTGATGTCTATCTAGATTCCCATTAGTCATGCTAATCCGTTGTGTGACTTCATCTAGGTAGATCGGAAGCCATAAGTGGTCCAACAGATGTTGAAGAGTTCTTTGCACAAGCGCACACCCTTGGTCGTTTTCAAAGCATTCTTCACAGTCTAGATAATCATGTGAAGCCAGAAAACCAAGTCTGACTTGCTTAGCATGTAATTCCACTAGACTGATATCCATTAGGTGTATGCCAAAGATCTGAACCATATTGACTTGATGGTCATTTCTTTCACGGTAATCTTGGATCCATCCGAGATCCATCTGACGTTGGAGGGCCTCTTGTACAAAAGAGCATCCCTGATTGTTTGTTGAGCAGACTGGATAAGCATTGTAATCGTGTTGTGGCAGATTATAATACTGACTTTGTCTCAAATGTATCGCCACTAAATTGACGTTCATTGCACGGATGTCGTGGTTCTGTATAATGTTGGGATGTGCATGGGCCATGTTTACTTCACGAACCATGTGATCATGAATCCAGCCCAAATCCATTTGTTCTTGCAGAGTTGCTTGCACTACGAAGCACCCTTGATTTTCTTTGGAGCAAACGTCACACTGATGATAGCTGTGAGATGGCACATGACCGTACCCGCTCTATCTGCAATGCATCTTCACCAGATTGGTTCCTAATAGGAGCAAATTATGAATTTGATAATTGTTGACAGGTTCTTCTTCTATCAAGTTTACCGTAGTCTTTTCATGTTGCGGTAATGAGTTTGTCTGAACATTCAGATTAGTATCTTTGAAAGATAGAATCCCGTTCCTGACAAGCTTCTGCACATCAGACTTGAACCTGAGACAATTCTCAATGTTATGTCCCGATCCTCCTTGATGATAAGGGCAAGTTTGATCTGCTTTAAACCAAAAAGGTGGATTCTCTGGCACTGCAAGAGGTGTCCTGGTTTGGACGTGCCCCTTGGCCAGTAGAAGTGGAAATAGTTCTGCGTATAACATCGATATAGGGTCAAACCCTGATGGTCGTGTAGTACGATTGTTGTTATTGTACTGCGGGCGAGCCTATTGAAAAGGCTATTGCGACCTTTGCTGATACAGTTGTTAACCTGGTTGGCTCTGAGCAATCTGAGGTTGATAAGTCAGTGCTGGCGCTGGGATGATAGCGGGCATGACCGCCGCTATTGGTTGATACCTTCGCCTTTGCTTTCCCAGAGAGATATTACTTATTTCTTACTCTTTCTTCTTTTCGAAAGCATTACCGTACCTCTTAGTACTACCAGATGGCTCTGCATCTTTGACCAATCGTCCTTCTCGTACTACCTCTTCAAGGCGTACCCCCATGTTCACCATTTCAGTGAAGTCATTGGGCGTGCTGGCGACCATTCGGTCGTAATAGAATGAGCTCAAGGTTTCCAAAAAGATCTTGGTCATCTCCTTTTCCTCAAGAGTGGGACAGATCTGAGCGGAAATTTCACGCTATCTCTGAGCATACTCTTTGAAAGTTTCTTTGTCCTTTTGCGACATTGCTTTGAGATGATCCCTATCCGGTGCCATGTCCAAATTATATTTATACTGCTGAACAAATGCTGCCCCAAGATCTTTTAAAGTACTGATCTTGGTGCGGTTCAAACCCATGTACCATTTGAGTGCGGCACCGGTTAAACTGTCTTGGAAGTAATGGATCAGTAGCTGTTGATTTTCTATCTGGGTAGACATTTTTCAAGCGTACATCAACAAATGACTTTGAGGGCAAGAGTTGCCTTTGTATTTTTCAAAGTCAGGCACCTTGAATTTGTGCGGTATCTTTACATTAGGGACCAAATAGAGGTCTGCGGCGTCTATTCCGAATAAGTCTTGACCGCGAATGGCATGCAGTTCCTTCTGCATTTCCAGGAATTGTTCCTGGAACTCATTCATCCTTTCATACATGTCTTCGTTTCCACTAGAAATTGTTTGCGGAATCTGTCCTTCCGGGACAGTTGTACCACTGGTTGTGGTATAGACATTAAAACGGTGACTCTTGGCGCTTCAATGCCCTGAAGTTTGTAACCTTCAGGAGTTGTTGTTGTAACCCTTGCATCTTCACTTTCCCGAAGTTTGTAACCTGCAGGTCCAACGGTTCTTGCTACGGCTTCTGGGTCTTCATTGACCGGTGGGATATACCCTTCAGGTATAAACTTGAAAGGAATGCCCTAGGGGTGACCCTTAGGCATGTTGTATCAAGGATGATTCTCATGTGTCTCCATTACAGGTGTAGATGTAATCTCTGAGATCACAGTCCTTTGATGTTGTTGCTCCTGAGCTGCTGCCAGGGATTACAGGTTGTTGTGAAGTTTTGCCAAACTTTCCTTTAAAGCGTCAATTTATTCTCTCAGCTCTTTGTTCTCTTCCTCGAGATCGTCCATTTTCTTTTGTCGATTAGCCCGAGTATTGTATGAGTGAGACAGTTTGACTCTAGAATTATAACACAAACGTGAGACCCAAAGATAAGAAAAATGCGTTATGTGAGAATGATGAATGATATGCAATAACATATTTTTTTAGTTTTTGTTTAAATCAAAAAGAAAATTCAACAAATAGATTTCAAATATCACACAGTGAGGGAGACCCCCTTTTATTGAATTCAAAAGATTGCAGTATTTTACAAGGAAAAGTACAATATTTTACAAAGTACTGTAAGGAAACGTCTAAGCTCATAGATCCTGAGTCCTCTCTAAAGAGAGCTCAGATACTGGTTCCTGTATTTTTCTTTTCTTTGATCAGAGCTCTTCAGCCGTGGTCGGGTCGTCAGTCCTTTGCCAAGTGAAAGTGGCGAGCAAATTCCTCCGGTCTTCCTGACTCTCTATAGCATGCTGTTCTAATATCTAAATCAAAGCATCCTTCTCCTTTAACAGTTCATGAATCTTGGTACATTCCAAATTAAGGATTTGGTATTTTTTTTTCCAAGAGCTCTTCTCACGCTGAACTTTGTTGAGAGCGACCTGGAGTTTTTCCGCGTCAGACATGAAATAAAGGAAAAATTCCTTTAAGGGAAAAACTTCTTGGCGAGGGTAAGGCATCCTAAGCTTGAGGGCTCTAGTTTACACCCAGTGGAGATAAGGTTCCATGGAGGTACAGTTTGGTCTTCCCAAAGACTCTCTGCCTTTCCTGTGAATATGTTGCCAGGTATGCACTATTTCTTTCTTTAGTGCCCTGTCATTTTTCCCTTCCTTGAAAAAAAGACCTTCTAGATGAACGTTATGTGGGATGTTCTTCATCGGGTATCCGAGTTGACGGCGAGGTAAAATTGGATGATAGTTGATTCCTCATTTAGTTCCAATGAGGGATACTTGGGGAAATTTTCGCATCTGCCGATGATTTCTATCCCTTCGTAAATTCTATTGTACCAATCTATGTCAGAATTGGTAAGGTACATAATCCTTTGTGACCAACATAGAGTACTCTTATGATCCCAAAAAGCAGCAGACTTGGGCAAATGGGAAATGAACCATTTGTAGAGTAAGGGTACACAACATGTAATCATTCCTCCGCTGTACAAATTCCTTAAGTGTACAGAATGATAAGAATCTGCGAGCAAGGTTGGCACGGGGTTTCCTATCAGGAATATCTTAACACCATTGGTGTCGACGAAGTTGTCAAGGTTGGGAAAAAGGAATAACCCATATATGAGCAGAACAAAGATGTCTTCGAAGGCATTTATGTTTCCTATACTAGCAAAGTATAGAGCTTTCTCCATCAGGAATTTAGCTGGTAAACCTTGGATTCCTCCTTTAGTGGTCATGTGAGCCCTAACTTCTGACTCGTCCAAAGAGATTGCTTTTGCAATAGCCTAATTCTTTGGAATTTATTCCAGTCCAGAAAATAGAGCTTGATCAGTGATGGTAAATCAATCAGGTGAGAGTTGGTGCAAGCTGGTAATCAGGAAAGGTGAAGCAGCGGTACACTGGATCGTAGAACTAAATCAGCGTAGACAGGATCCCTTCAACCACGTTGACCCTTAATAGAGACAACAGTCCTCCGTGCTTAGCTCTAAAAGCCTCGGGATTTGTAATCATCCATGCCAATTTCCTTAAGTCTTCTAGTTTCGGAGCCTTGAAGGTATACTTGTGCGTTTTTCTTCTACCGAAATCCATAACGCAGCCTCTAATATTTGCAATTATTGTTTTAGTATTTTTAGAGAAAAAAAGGTTTTTTCTTATTTGAAAAGAGTTTTTTAATGAATGCATAAATGCAGTAAACAAAAACATTTGAAAACATGGGTTCAAGGGTTCAACGTCACGAGCATGAAGTCATGGCTCTACCCATTCCCAAAGTTTGTACTATTTTGGTCAATTTTTGTACCTGTAGAACGGGTTCTAAGGTTCCCAATGTCATTGACCCCTCCTAAGGATATCAACGGCAAGCCGATTCACTCGAGCGAGCTGTAATATCCTAGGATGAATCTCATTTGAGTGTAGTATCGTGTATCAACTATTCCCGATAGTTACCGCACTACCAAATGGTCATATGGTTAATGTCTACTAAATCCTCAGGGTCATGGGTACCACACTGGGAAAGACAATGCTTTCACGACAATCGGTCATTCAACATCGATACTTCTGCACAGGTACCTCGACTGATTCAGTGGACTGCCAAGTTAGCCTGGTCGGGATTCACTCCCTATAAGCATTTCCTGGATATGCCACTACTTATCTTAGTGTTCTCTCAAACTTTCCACATGCGTATTAATCACATTCCCAATTGACAGAAAATTAAACACGGGTATCAAGTAGTATAACAGAGTCGACATCAGGGTCGCCATTTTTCTGTAGCGTGCGATTTTTGTCGGTGACGCGACCACCTTACTGCAATGGTTGGAATTATGTGCTACTTTCTGATTTCTTATTTATCCTATGAAGCTGGAAAGGAAAGGGAAGCTATCTAAAATTAACCTTGCACACAAATGTTTTCTTTAACAAATGCTAAGAGATTGGGGGGTCCGGGGTTAGGTTATACAAAGGGAAGTTGTTAATTACCTGGTGTATATATGGTTATCCATAGATCTTGTGTGGCATGTTTAAATACTTTCTGGTGTTTATCTATTATGGGTAGGGAAAGTTTCTCCTTTGGGAGTGTTGAGAGTGTGTTTTTGTTGTTTTCGGTTTTTTTCATTGTTTTTGGGAAGGTACTGGACCTAAAGTTTTTTATTTGTGTGCTCGCTAAGATTGCGCAATCTTATGCCTACGTATTCCCGTAAAGATAACAGGGAAATCAGAGCAATTGTAGTTCCTCCTATAAAAAGATGTTTGGTGTCTTGTTCAAAGCCCAAGATTGAAGCTAGATGAGTATTTGTGTCTTGTTCAAAGCCCAAGATTGAAGTTAAAGGAATATTTCTGTCTTGTTCAAAGCCCAAGATTGAAGCTAAAAGGTTTGACTGAGAGGGAATTTGTCATCTCTAAAGGGAGATATCTCACCTATTTATCACAGTTTGTTGAAGGATTGGTTATAAAGGGGAATTACTTTAACTGGAATGTATGGAATCCAACAATGCAATAATTTCCTTTATAAGGGAGATGTCCTGAAGGAAGAAACTTTAAATCAGTGTAGAGCAATACCATTTTTCCTTAGGAATCTTTCATGCTAAGAGAGGGACGTGGGCTAGGATGTAAATAATCCTGAGGCTTGCCACTTACAATAATTAGATGAAAGAGGATGTTTACCAGGATAAAAGAGGGACCACCGCTTGGATTTTTGAATCAACAAGTGTGCCACTTACAACAGTTATCTGGAATTAGGTTTGTTGATTGTCTGTTTAGATGTATGATGTAGAGTGAAATGTCTTCCTACAGAGAGAAACTCTTGATTTCCTCTGAGGGGATGTTGATGTATGCCTTGATCAAAGCCCAAGGTTGAAGCTAAAAGGTTGACTCTACTAGGGGAGTTTTTATATTTGTCTTGTACAAAGCCTAAGATTGAGGCTGAAAGAGATGACTCTTCTGGGGAAAATTTTATCTGTCTTGTACAAAGCCCAAGATTGAGGCTAAAAGAAATGACTTCACTGGGGAGAGGTTTTATTTGTCTTGTACAAAGCCCAAGATTGAGGCTAAAAGATTTGATTGACTCAGCTGGAGGATATGATCTATAAACCCCAAGATTGAGGCTAACTTAGTTGAGGAAAAATCATTATACAAAGCCTAAGAGGAGGCTGGTTGGGGAATTTCTTATATTAAGCCTAAGAGGAGGATAATTTCTTCCGAGGATTATTGCGATCTGAGACAGGTCCAAATTGCGGAATCAACTCTTGCTGAGTGTAGAAGAGTTGAAATATCAGATGCCTTGAGGTTCTGATTTTTCTGAGGGTTAATTGGTGGTAATTTGACCCTAGCTGAGGAATTTAGAATGAAAGTTTAAAGATTAAGTTTTAAAACCTATGGAGGTTTTAACTCTGCTAGAGATTGATGAAGTAATCAGGGTTTTTCCTGTGCTTTTTAGGAAACTTGAGGGTTTCCTTGAGATCCAAGAGGATATGAGACTTTCCAAGTCTACTAGTATGAAGAGATTTACTCTTAACTGGAGGATGATTTTTACATGATGCCCAAGAGAAGGCTAATGTTTTAAGGGATTAGAATCAACCCTAAACTGGTCTGATGTTTTGGAATTCTGACTCTCTGGAGGATTGAACTAGTAGAGATGACTAAGTTTTGTCCTATACCTGTAGGAGGCCTTCAGGTCCTTGTACTAAGCCCAAGAAGAGGCTGAGAACTTCTAAGAAGCCTAAGGGTCCTTGTACAAGGCCCAAGAGGAGGCTGGGGATGCTTTTAGGAAGCCTGTGGGTCAAAGCCAGAGAAAAGTTCAAGAAAGGTTTCACCGGGAATAATTATTTCTTTAGTGAATAGGTCTAGGGTTTGAAGAAATTCAAGAGAGATTTCATCGAGAATAATCCTCTTTAGGGAAATGAATTTCTTGTACACACATTTCTACATTGTGACAGTCTTGAGAAAAGTTTCACCGGGAATAATGCCTTTCTCTGTTCCATATTGTATAAGCCCAAGGGGAGGCAAGACTGTATCTGGGATTTCCTATGGGGGAACTAGTTTTGACTGTGTTGAAAGAGTAACCACTGGTTTGATCTAAAACTAGACCTAATTGTCGGGGAAGACTCTAAGCAAGTATATATAAGCATATATATACAGATGGCATATATAAACAAGTATGTGTTAAAAAGATAGTGGAACTTACAGGTGTGCAAGCTCCAGCATTGTAACCACAACTGTATGGTTAGTTATTCAAGAAATTGAAGAAAGTTTTGATAAAACTTAAGATTTGAATCTAAATCAAAAATAAAGTTTGTTGTAAAAGGAGGTTTGGGGCTTATACTCAAGGAGGGGCCCAGATGATCTCTTTTGAAAAGTCGGCGATCCCGTTGGTAGTTTTGAAAACCACAGAGGGACTTATACAATGATTGAGGCCCAAATTATTGTATTTTTACAAAGGGGATGGGTCTTACACTCTATCGAAGGCCCAAAAGTGATTGAGAAGAAGAAAGACGGGGCTTACAACACAAGGGAAGGCCCAGATGAAAAACAGTGATCGCACCGTTTATTTTGAAAATTGTACCGGGACTTATACAAATGATTGAGGCCCAAGTTATTTATGTACAAAGGGGGTTTGGTCTTACACTCTATTAGAGGCCCAAAAGTGTTTTGAAAAAGATTTGTAAGGGTGAAAATAATCAAAACCCTACTTTGATAAAAAAATGTATTTTAAATTGAATAAAATTCAATTAAATGATCAAAATTTATCAAACATGTGTGAAAAAAAAGTTGTGATCTTGGATTAATGTTTGAAAACTCATGTTTTACCCATAGAATGATTTGAAAATCATTTGAATTTGAAAAATCAAGAGAAAGAAATATTTTATATGTTTAAAAAACAATTAAAAAGGAATTCTTTACAAAAATTCAAACTATATTAAATTAATAATATTTTTTTTTATTTTTTTGTGGGACAAAATATTTTAACATATTTGTGAATTTTGTAAAAAAAAATTATTCAAAAATGATTGAAATTGAAAGAGAAATGAAATTTTGAAGTTATTTTAAAAGTTGTAAAAAGAATGAAGGAATTAAGTGGTAAAAAATATGGGATGGTCCTCCCAAGGTTTGAACCCACGCCCTTGGGGTGAAGAGTTTAAAACTTTACCATCTGAGCCATGTGCATTGGCTGATAGAGAATGGAAAGAGTAAATAATATAGGAAACTTTCTTTTTGAAAATGGTTCAAAAAAAATATCAAAAGGTCTGGGGCGAGGGGGATTCGAACCCCAGACCTCTCGCTCGCTACACACACACAAATACTAGTGTTTCCACTAGGGCGCAATGCCAATTCAAACATATATTGGCAAGGGAATAATATATACTATGTTTGGTTCTAAAAATCTGAAAATGGCGCCATGGCCATCTTTTTCCTTGAGCTGGCTCACAGGTTGCAAAAACTACCCTATCTCCTTCATTTCGCAATGGTTTTGAATGAAATAAACATGAAAGTTGTGTGCTTTTGTGCCAGGAACTCAGTGATATGGTTTAATTTCATTTCTTTTTAGTGTGCAACAAGTTATATCGTGATGATCAGATAAACCTAAATGATGCAAAACAAACTATGCAATCGTGTACATGATGATTTTGGTTCAATTGTTTGAGGGGAATTGCTTAACACATGTTTATATACATAAGGCAAACTTAAGGCCTAACAGATAATGCATGCTTCACATAGTTAGAGAGTCAAGGCTTACCTCTTGTAGCGTGGTTTTTGTGGTTTCAAATCACTATCGCTTTGGTACTACAGTTCGATTCATTTTTGATCCTGTTGAGCTGATTAAGGAAGGGAAATAGATGTCTTCAATTAACCTTGCTTGCATACTGAGGTTAAACAGTCAAAACTGTTGGTTTACAGATGCTATCAAAAAGGGGGGTCTGTCTTAGGATATTTGCTTAAAAAATAGTGTCTGGAATATTTACGAAGGCTTCTGGTAAGGTGTTAGGTCTGATGCTTTCTGATTAATGTATGGAGGTACTGGACTTTGAGTTTTTGATTAGTATGCTCGCTAAGATTTTGCAATCTTATGCCTACGTATTCCTGTTTAAACGAAATAGGGAAATCAGAGCGATCGTAGTTCCTCCTATTCTATGGGAGGAAAATGATATTTTGGTGTCTTGTTCAAAGCCCAAGACATGAAGCTAAAGGTGATTTGTATCTTGTTCAAAGCCCAAGATGTGAAGCTAAAGGTTTGACTGAGAGAGAACTTGTCATCTCTAAAGAGGAATTGTTGATGTTTGTATACTGTGAGCAAAGCACAAATTTGATGCTAAAAGATTGATTGACTTAACTGGGGATTTCTTTATTCAAAGCCTAAGAGGAGGCTAGAAGTTGGACTTTTCCAGGGAAAATTTCTTCTTGTACAAAGCCCAAGATTGAGGCTAAAAGGGATTTTGACTCCGTTGGGGAGAATGTATCTTGTATAAAGCCCAAGATGGTGGATGAAATGGTTTGACTCAACAAGAGAGTAATTTTAGCTGTCCTGTATAAAGCCCAAGACGGAAGCTAAAAAAGGTTGACTCAACAAGAGAGTCTTGAACAGGTGATTGATTCAACAAGAGAGTCTGAAGGTTGATTGACTCAACAAGAGAGTCTTTTATACTCAACAAGAGAGTGATTTGCTATCTCGTATGAAGCCTGAGTTGAGGCTAAAAGGAGATTGACTCAACAGGAGAGTCTTTTATACTCAACAAGAGAGTGTTTTTATATGTCTTGTACAAAGCCCAAGACGGAGGCTAAAAGTGGTTTACTCAACAAGAGAGTCTGAAAAGGTTAGCTCCGCTGGGGAGAATCATTAGTACAAAGCCCAAGAGGAGGTTGTCTTACTGCTGAGGATTATTGAGATCCTGAAGCGGGTCTAAGTGTGGGGAACTCTCATAAGAGAGACCGGGTTTCTGCTGGAGATTGATCCAGGGTGATCGGTGTTTTTTCCTATGTTTGAAAGGAACTTGAGAATGTCTTTGAGACTCAAGAGTTTAGACTGTCCAAGTCTAGAGTTTTATCTTTTGTACAATGCCCAAGAGGAGGCACGGGCATTAAGGGATGAGTATCAACCCTAAAATGGCCGGAGGTTTGACGCGGGAAAGACTGCTCTAGCAAAGGATAACTAAGTTTTGTCTTATACCTTTAAGAGGTCGTCAGGGTCCTTGTTTTAAGCCCAAGAGAAGGCATGAGAACTTCTAAGAAGCCGAAGGGTCCTTGTACAATTCCCAAGAGGAGGCGGGGATACTTTTAGAAAGCCCGTGGGTCCCAAAACCAAGAGAAGTTCAAGAAATGCAATTCACAGAGAAGAGATCATTCCAGGAAAGTTCGAGAATTTGGAAGAAACTCAAGAGATGCCATTCACGGAGAAAAGATCATCTCTGGGGAGTTAGAGTTTCTTTGACAATTTCTAAGGGTGACAGTCTGAGAAAAGGTTCACTGAGAATACTGCCTTTCTCTTTGTTCCATATTGTTTAACCCCAAGAGGAGGGAAGACTGTATCTGGAATCCTACGGGGGATCTAGCTCTGTTTGTATTCAAGAGTGACCAACAGGATTTACCTAGTGCTAGACGTAGTTGCTGGGAAAAACTCTAAATAACTATACTAGTATTACACAGTGGATATGTGACAAGTATATAAAAGGATGTGAAAGAAGACTTACAGTGAAACAACCCCACAATACAGTTATATACATATGAAAGCGGTAAATGAAAGGGGATAAACACTTACCTGTTGTAGAGCTTCCATGCTGTTTTGTTAGTTGTTCAACAAAGAAATTAAAGAAAGTTTTGATAACGACGTACATTTTAATTCAAAATCAAAGGAGAAAGTGCTTTGAAAAGGTTATTGGGGCTTACAGCTCAAGGAGAGGCCCAAGTTTTAACGATGATCACACGTTGTCTTGAAAACCGTACAGAGGGACTTATACAATATGTGAGGCCCAAAAAGTTTTTATGTACAAGGGGATGGGTCTTACACTCTATTAGAGGCCGAAAGATTTATTTTTGTATAAAATAAGGGACTTACAACTCAAGGAGAAGCCCAGGGTTATTTGTTTGAAAATGGCGATCGCGCCGAGGTTTTTTGAAAACACAGTAGGTCTTATACAACATCTGAGGCCCAAATCATTTTGGTTTCAAAAAAGGGTTGGGTCTTACACTCTATTAGAGGCCCAAAGATTTATTTTTGCACAAGAGATGGTACTTACAACTCAAGGAGAAGCCCAATGTTATTTGTTAAAAAGGCGATGATCGCGCTGAACGTTTGAAAATATACAGAGGGACTTATACAATATGTGAGGCCCAAAAAGGTATTATTTACAAAGAGGTTGGGTCTTACACTCTATTAGAGGCCCAAAGGGTTTGAAAATGAATAAATATGGGTCTTATAGCTCAAGGAGAAGCCCAGAGATTTTTGTTAAAAAGGCGACGATCGTGCCGAACTTTTTGACGGTATCGGGACTTATACAATACAATGAGGCCCAAAATATTGTGATTAAGATCAAAACCCTAAATTAGTTTCAAAATGTATTTTAATTAAGTAAAAATTTAATTAAAATGATCAAAATTATCAAACATGTGCGAAAAACAAGTTGTGATCTTGGATTAATGTTTGAAAAATCATGTTTATATCCACAAAATGATTGGAAACCAATTAAATTTGGAAAATCAAGGAGGAAAAAATATTTTAAATGTTAAAAACAAATACAAGATTAATTTTTTGCAAAAATATCAAGTATATGAAATAAATAATATTTTTGGGAATTTTTGGCAAAATAAAATATTTTAACATTTTTGTGAATTATTAAAAAAAGAATCAACTCAAAATCATTAAAACTCAGAGAGAAATTAATTTTTGAATCAATTAAATAAAATCACAAAATTCAAATATTCAAATATTCAAAAAATGGCGCCAAGAACACACCAAGAACACGTGCCACCCCTCTGTTTCTGCAGATTTTCATTTTCTCACCAATCTCACTGAATACTTGATGAAATCACACAATCCACATATCAATCTACTCGTTATTACCTCACGATCATGTCTATGGTCTTTAATTTCATTTATTTTAAGCATGGAATAAGAAATCAAGACAAAGCCTCAAGAACCCTAAAATTTACATGAAGGCTGAGAATTTTGATACACGATTCAAACAAAGCAATTAATTGAGGGGAAACATTCTATGCATGATTATGAACATTTGGCAAAAGTATTGTGCGAGGAAATATGCATAGATTAAGAGATGACCAAGTTTAGGCTTACTTGAAGGTCGTGAAAGCAAGAGGAAAGTGACTTTTGAGTTGGAGGTGTTACAGATGAGTTGTGATGATCTGAACAGCTTCCCTACACCATATGGAGTGTGTTTGAATGCTTGGAGTGATCTGAAATGGACTGGAATAAAGTATGGTACCTCAGCTGTAACTTGGTTAAAACCTTGAGCAATTGGCTGGTGATTTTGTGAAATTGGTGTTCCAGATGTGGTTTAAGTGTTTGGATCACTTCTATATGATGTTTATGAGGTGTGTGTGTGTGTGTGATTGGTTTGGTTGGAATGGCTCTCAAACTCAAAACCCGATAGTGACTTACTTTTGAAGGCAATTTTTGAGTGAAAGAATAGATTTTGAGGAAAGCATAAGTTTGATGGCTTTGGTGTACTTAAACTGAGCACAAATGAGCTCTATTTATAGTAGAGCAAGTTTGTTTTGCAAGCAATAGTGAATGGCAATTGCAGCAGATCATTGTCCAATTGCATCACTTTGGAATCTTAAGTCTCCTCTAGCCATTAACTAGAGGTTAGAGCACAGGCCTTTGGTTCCCTAGTTCAGAGATCATCCTTGATTCATTCAGTTGGAAAAGGCTCAGTTTATGCCACCTTGGTGCATCCATTGAATGCTCCAAAACAAAATTGGAGTCTTGGCCCCTTTTTAGGCATTTCTAGGTTTGGCATGCTACTTTTGGTTCCAAAGACTTGGGAGGCTTATGGATCAGTGTTTGTTCCTCCTTGGTCTCCCCTTGAGGTGTTCAGATGGATAAACTTATTTGTCATTTGCACAAATTGCTAAAATCGAGAAAAATGCACAAATCTGCCGTGTTATGACAGTTGTAGTAAGGCATATTGCCATTGTCATAACTCTTAGCTCAAATGGGATTTGATGGAGCTCTTGGCCATTTTGGAAAGCTCTCATATGATACAACATATGTGTGATCATAGTTTGTCTTGACACTTTTTGGATCCAAGTGAAAAATGCCCTTACATTTTGAAAAAAGTGAAACAGATTCTGACTTAGTGAAAATTTCACTAAGTGTTGGAAAAAGTGGTATTTTCATGTTTTTGTCATTTTGGTCACTCCATAACTAAAAATCCATGAAGAATTGGAGTGAGGTGTAGTTGACACTTTTAAAGTATGTCATTAGAGCTACAAATCCATCTTTGGATCAGCCAAAATGGTTGTTTGGATCTCAAGTTATGATCCTTGGAAGTTGGTACCCTAGCCACTTTGTTCCATAACTTAGAAAATTTCTAAGTTTTTTATGGTTACCCCTTTTATAAGTTATCCCACTTTTCTTGAATTTTCTTGATGAATGATGATTCCAATCACATATTATCATCATTTTAGGGTTAGGAAACCATAATTGATGGATCCTCTATGAAATCAAGTCCTTGACCTAAATCAAACTTGATGGATTGATTTCATAGGTGTTATAGGGTGCATTGAATCGTGTCCCAAGGTTTGGGAGCATGTCCTAGTCAAAAGTCAAAGGCACAGTTGACTTTTTCCGCAAAACCCTAACTGTGGTTCTGATGAACTAGAAACTTGTGAATCAAGCTTCTTGGATCAATCCATTGTTGTAAATGGATCAATGTAGTGTATTAGGGTCCCTTAAATCATATCTTGAGGTCTTGGCTCAGGTTTTGTCCCAAAAGTCAACTTAGGGGTGAATTAGGTCAAAAAACCCTAATTCATGATATTTTATGAATGCATCCCCTGAGGCTAAATTGACTTGATGATTGGGTTTATGAGGTCCCTTAGAGTATTTTGGGTTATGCTTTGAAGCATTGGCTCATACCCAGAGGAGAAATTCCAACTGGAGGCCTTGGTCGACCAAAACCCTAATTTGGTGACACTGGCGATCTTGAGGCTTGATCCACTTGGAATGTTGCAACCTTGCGCTTGATTCTTGATGTGGGAGTCCTCTTGATCCATTGTGGATGTTTGAGAGGTTTAGATAAGTTGAAGATCATGTCATTCCTTGATTGATCCTTTGTCTAAGAGCTCGGAGAGGGGTTGAAACCCTGAGTTTGATTGTAGTGGATTCTCACCCATCTTTGGGGAGACTAATGAGGTATGATGGTTCATCCATATTGTGATTATGGTTTGCACAATGATGGGAAATCTTAGTGGTCAAAATTTGGGGTATGACCCCTCTTTGCAAGAAGAAATGGAACTTTGCTCCAAAGGTGTTACAAAAGGGAAATGATGACCCTCTCAGCTTCATTTGCTCCAAGTTTTGGTGTTTTACCCAAAATCTACTTGGACAGAATTTTGTCTAAGTGTTGGAAAATAAGCATTTTCATGTTTTAGTGATTTTGATTCAACCATAACTCAGAATCCTTGATGATTTGGAATGAGATGTAGTTGTCATTTTTGAAGTATGTCATGTGAACTTTCATTTGAGCTTTGGATGGAAGAAAAAGGCCTGAGGGTTTGGGAGTTATGACCTTGCAAAGTGGGCACCAAACCCATTTTGTTCCATAACTTAGAAAATTTTAGGTTTTCTATGGTTGCCCCTTTTGCAAGAAACCTCACTTTTCTTGATTTTTCTTGATGAATGATGATCAAAACCATACATTAACATTGTTTTTTACTTAGGGGAGCCATATTTGTGAAAAAATTCAAAAAGTCAAACTTGATTTTGGGCAAAGTTGACTTTTTTTTCCAAATGAATTCCAAACTGTGTGATCTTCTATGAAATCAAGTTCTTTCCCTAATTCAAACCTAATGGATGGATTCCTTAGGTGTTCTAGGGTGTCTTGGGTCATGTCCCAAGGTTTGGGAACATGTCTTGGTCCAAAGTCAAAGGTACAATTGACTTTTTCTCCAAAACCCTAATTGTGGTCCAGATGAAATTGAAACTTGTGAATCAAGCTTATTGGATCAATCCATTGTTGTAAATGGATCAATGTGGTTTATTTTAGGCCCTCAAACCAAGTCTTGAGGTCTTGGTTCATGTCTTGCTCCAAAAGTCAACTTAGGGGTGAATTAGGTCAAGAAACCCTAATTCCTGATTTTTGATGAATGCCTCCCCTGATGCCATTTTGACTTGATGATTGGATCCATGAGGTCCCTTAGAGAAATTTGGATCATGTTTTGAAGTATTGGCTCATGCCCAGATGAAAATTTCCATCTGGAGGCCTTGGTCGACCAAAACCCTAATTTGGTGACACTGGCGATCTTGAGACTTGACCCACTTGGAATATTGCAACCTTGTGCTTGATTCTTGATGTGGGAGACCTCTTGATCCTTTATCAGGGTTTGAGAGGCTAGACAAGTTGAGGATCATGTCATTTCTTGATTGGTCCTTTGTCTAAGTGCTCTGAGAGGGCTTAAGACCCTAATTATTGATTGTAGCAAAAGCTTAACAATCTTTGAGGAGATTGATGAGGTATGGTGGCACCTCCATATTGTGGTAATGATTTTCATAATGATGGGAAATCTTGTGGTCAAAATTTGGGGTATGATAGTATGGCATGAAAAATTTTGGTCTTCCTTTGACCTAACACCGCACCAACAACATAATCGCTTGCATCACACATCAATTCAAAATTTAAAGTCCAATTTGGAGCAATGATTATGGGTGCGGTGATGAGTTTTTCTTTTAAAATTTGAAAGGCATTTAAACATTCATCATCAAACAAGGAAGACTTATCTTTGTTGAGTAGATTGCTCAAAGGTCTTGCAACTTTGGAGAAGTCTTTGATGAATCACCTATAAAATCCAGCATGGCCTAGAAAACTCCGGATTCCTTTAACATTGGTTGGAGGTGGAAAATTCTCGATCACTTCAATTTTATCTTGATCCACTTCAATACCTTTAGAGGAGACTTTGTGGCCGAGCACAATCCCCTCTGTTACCATGAAGTTGCACTTCTCCCAATTTAGCACCAAGTTTGTTTCCACGCACCGTTCAAGAATGGTCTCCAAATTTTTCAAACATAGATCAAAAGACGATCCAAACACGGAGAAGTCGTCCATGAACACTTCCATTGTTTTCTCAATAAGGACGGAAAAAATGGCTTGTACACACCATTAAAAAGTTTTCGGTGCATTGTACAAGCCAAAAGGCATCTTCCGGTAAGGAAAAATTCCAAAGCGACAAGTGAACGCCGTCTTCACATGGTCTTCCGGATCAACCGAGATTTGGTTATAACTGGAATAGCCATCTAGGAAGTAATAAAATTCTTGACCCGACAATCTCTCAAGCATTTGATCCCTAAACGGAAGTGGAAAGTGATATTTTCTAGTAGCGGTATTAAGCCTCCTATAATAGATACACATTCTCCAACCCGTTACAGTTCTCATCGGAATCAATTCATTTTTTTCATTTCTAATAATGGTCATTCCTCCCTTCTTAGGCACAACTTGAACAGGACTCACCCACAGACTATCGGATATCAGATAAATCATTCTGGCATCCAATAGCTTAACAACTTCCTTTCTCACCACTTCCTTCATAGTAGGATTCAAACGGCGTTGAGGTTGAGCTACCGCTTTGAAGTCTTCTTCCATTAAGATTTTGTGCATGCAATAGGCAGGACTAATTCCCTTTAAATCGGAAAGAACCCAACATATAGCTTTTTGATTCTTCTTCAAAACTTGAATCAAACGGTTTTCCTCTTTGTCGGTCAAAATGTTGCTAATGATAACCAGTTTGTTACAACTGTCATCAAGGAACACATACTTTAAATTAGAAGGAAACACATTTAATTCAAGTTGAGATTTATCATCATTCACCTCTTTCTTCAACACTTCCATTTCACTTTCCCATGGTTGTAACTCTTCTAAAGATTCAAGTTCCTTCAAGCATTCTTTAAATGCCCTTTCTTCCTCATTGGTAAATATTTCAAATGAGTCAACAAGAGCTCTTTCCAAGGGAGATGCTATGTGAACTTGCTTTGAGACTTCCATTATGGCTTCTTCTGTTGCATCAATATGAAAACTAGCATGTTTATCTTTGGAATGCTTCATTGCTTCAAAAAGATTAAAGCACACCTCTTCATTTTGAATTCTTACTTTCATAAGGCTGTCATCAACATCAATCATCATTCGAGCGATCTTCATAAAAGGGCGTCCAAGAATCAATGGAGCATCTTCGTCTTCCTCCATATCAATTACAACAAATTCAACCGGAAAGAAAAATTTATCCACCTTAACCAATACATCTTGAGTCAATCCATGAGGATGAGTTGTAGATTTGTCGGCCAATTGTAATGTCATTCGAATTGCTTTCATTTCAATGTTCCCAAGCCTCTTCACAATAGACAATGGAATTAAGTTGATGCTTGAGCCAAAATCAATTAAGCTTTTGCCAACATAAACATCACCAATCGTTACCGGCAAAGTAACATGCCCCGAATCGACTTCTTTCTTTGGTAGAGTTCTTTGAATTATCGCACTACAACTTGCATCAAGGATAATTTTTTCCAGCTCCGAATATCTTCGCTTTTTTGTAAGAATATCTTTCATGAACTTAGCGTATTTAGGCATTTGCTCAAGCGCTTCAGAAAATAGAATGTTGATTTGCAATTGTCAGAATATATCCATGAAACGAATGTAATGCCTTGCATTGTCTTTCTTGGTGGGCACATGAGGGTAAAGTAAGTTTTGAATAGGAATAGGATTCACTATCTCCTTCCCCTTTTTGACTCTTCTTTTTTTTTCTTCTATCTTTTCTTTTTCAAGGTTATCATTTTCAACTAATTTCTCATTTTCTTTTTCAACTTCTTCCTCATCATCCTTTTCAACTTCAACATCATCTTTTTTTTCTTCCTCCACAACCTCATCAATTCTCATCAACATTTTTCTCATTTTTTGCTCCTTCCCCCAACTCTCTCCCACTCCTAGTTACAATGGCTTTGCAATGCTCCTTCGGGTTGGTTTGAGTATTTGCGGAAAAAGATGGCCCTGGTTGTTGATCGGCCAATTGTTTTGCAAGTTTCCCAACTTGATTTTCGAGATTTTTGATCGATGCTTCATTAGTCTTTTGGTTAGCCATGGACATTTGAATGAATTGGTTGAGAGTGTCTTCTAGCTTTGAACTCCCACCTTGAGGTTGTGTCGGTTGATAAGGATTTTGTCGGTATCCTTGTTGATTTTGATAATTCCCTCTTGGTGGGTATCCTTGAGGGTTTAGATAGTTATTGCCTTTGATAACCTTGTTGTTGATTTTGATTATTCATGTAATTTACTTCTTCATCAACCGGAGGACAATATCCGGTGGGGTGATCTCCTTTACATAGCTCACACACGGCTATTTGCACAATCTTACTCGGTAAATCTTGCATCTCTTTAATTTGTTGAGGGAGCTTTGACATTTGTCGCGTTAACAACTCCACCTGTTGAGATAACAATTTGTTCTGAGCGAGAATTGCATCATTTGTCCCCAATTTAAGCACTCCCGGCTTCTTTTGTGGCTGGCCACGGTTATGATTCCCTTGATGATCATTTAGTGCCATCTTGTCTATGATAGAAATGGCTTCCTCGGCGCTTTTAGTCATTAAAGATCCGCCTGCGGTTGCATCCAAAATTGTTTTGTGAACCATTTGGAGGCCATTTCTGAAAATATGCACTTGCGTAAGCTCATCAAAACCGTGCCCTTTGCATTTTCTAAGCATGGATTTGAATCTCTCCCAAGCTTTGTTGAGAGATTCATTTCCACCTTGTGAGAAAACTGTAATCGCCGTTTTTGCTTCCATGAAACGATTATGTGGAAAAAATTGTTCCAAGAATTTCTCTTCCAACATGTTCCAGTCTGTCATAACAGCAGTTGATTGGTCAAGGTACCATTCCTTTGCCTTCCCAATTAGGGAATGCGGAAACATTCTCTTTAACAAAGACTCTTCTTCAGCTTCAGGGGCTCTAGTTGCACCCGCAATTTCATAAAATTTGGTCAAATGAGTAAAGGGATCCTCGTGATCCATACCGGTGAATGGATTCTGGTATAGAAGAGCGAGGATCCCAGTCTTCATTTCTGAATTCCTTCCGTTATGGACATTGCGTGCGAACTGAGCTGTGTGCCTCGAACTATTAACACATGGTGTTGAAGCAGGTGGTGGTGTTGGTGGTGCAGCCATGGTTGGCGATAACTGTGGTGTTGGTGTCGAAGTTAAACTTTCTCCTCGTTCTCGTCTTTCTTTTGCAAGTTGCCTCCTCCGTCTAATTTTGCTGTTTAACTTACGCGCAATTCTCTCAATCTCAGGATCGAAAAGAAGTTGATCTGCGGGTAACTTTCCTCGCATAAACAGAGTCTGCACACTTAACCAAACAAATTAACAAGTACAAGAAAAAGTTATACAAGCTTAAAACATAACAACTATTGCAATGCTTGCAATATCAAACAACAATCCCCGGCAACGGCGCCATTTTGTTGAAAAGTATTTTGGGGGGTGTTTTATCGTATCCACAGGGATTGTATGTGTATTGCCGCCGTTCTATAGTCAAAATCATTTTAAACTTAGAGTAACAAAGATTTTGGTTGTTTTGTAACAGATCGTTTGCATAAGAATTTAGTAACAACGGTAAAGAAATTGGTTTTAAAGATTTCGTAAAAGCATGCCAAGATTAGGGTCCGATAATCCGTTTCATACGTATTTACTCGATATAGTATGCGAACTTGTTAACGATGAATATAATCACATATCCTTTCAACAAGTTTATCTCTAACACTTGTTGTGGGATTTATCATATTGATCCTTAGATGATCTCTCACTCTAACTATCAATATGATAACATTGAAGATCAATATTTATGAACATCGACCCTCAAAACTATCTCTAGCCTCATGATTATTGATGGATTGAAACTTAGGTCAAGTTTTAGAACATATTTCTCAATCATGAACTAAAATAAAATATAAACCATACAAACAAAGTTTTTCACCATATATTTATCATCAAGAAAGTTCACAAACTACAATCAAGATCAATACATACAAAATGAAGGATTACCTACCACTAATCTTGACACAAGATGTGTTTAGCTACACATATTCATGGTAGCTTGTTTCACAAGTTTCGGGAGGAGATGAAAAAGCATCCACGTCAAATAATCGAGATCGGATGCAAATCCAACTTCTCAATGTGAAAAATCACTCTTAGATGAAGAAAAGTAAGAAAACTAGGTTATGGTGTGATAAAATGAAGTTATGATCCCAAGAAATTACATAAAGTGCTTTTATAGTTCACTTGAAATCAGCCCAGTTCGCACTATGAACTTTTCATTCGCCTAGCGAACTACGAAATTGGCACCTGAGGTGCCTCTGATCTGTTAAACCACCTCTGAGTTTCTGCATAAGTTCGTGATCGGAAAAATAACAAGTGTACTATTTCAATGATGTAGTAATAAGTGGGGTTATCCCCAGAATCTATCTCTCGAGGACTGCGTATAATTTGTAAGTGTAGATGTTATTTCAATTAGACAAAAGTTCCTTTTGGGGTTTTGATTTTTCAAATAATTCTAATGACAGAAAGAAAAGAGCAGAATAATAAAATGACTTTAACACTTATGAGAAATTATGCTAGAAAAGGTGTATGAATTGCTCAGCAAGAACCCTAAATTATCATCAAAGAGATATGCCTCCAAACCTTAATTTTACTGAACCTCAATTATTTTTCTTAAATTCCTTAACCGAAAAACCTTTGATAGTCCCCTTGACCCTAATTCCTTAGCAGTCAAGAGAGAACATCAAGCAGTAGTTCTGACAAGGTCTTTTAGTCACTACGGGGTATCCCTATTCCTAAGCAATATCTACCGTAATGTATTATGCAAAACAATAGATTGGATTTTCAGGCCAAATCCCTAATCGTAAATCGTTCCCAATTTGTACGATCGAAAAAGTATGAAATAATTTGCATAATAAAAGATTAAGGTAAGAAAGCAAAATCTCTGTGAATAATTCAGAAAATGTTCATTACATAACAATTCAGGGACACCCCCTAGCATTGGGGGTTTAGCCTCTCATAATATTCAAAACAATAACAATAACAAGATTAAAAGTAGACATTACAATTTGATCAGATTGAAAATGATCCTTCAATTGCTTCCACGCATGAACGATCTTTCTCTCCAAATCTCCTTGATCGCCTCCCATTATCGTAACTTTGTTCGTGAAGTCCAAAAAAAGTTTTTTTTTCCTTCTCCACACAGCCTAAGTAATTCCAAAACACTCAAAACCATGCGAAATTCCGAAAATACCCCTCAGGGCAGTAAACTCAACAAATGAGAAAAAATCACAAATTTGGTACTCCCAGGCTTGCTGACACGGGCCGTGTCAGGTGACACGGGCACCCGTGTCAGCCCTCTGTTTCTCTTGCGCAAATATTTCTCCCCTACAAGTGTGCTGACACGGGCCGTGTTAACTGACACGGGCACCCGAGTCAGCTCTCTGACTTCAGCCCAATCTTCAATTTCAAATACATACTGCTCCAGGACTTCTGACACGGGCCGTGTCAGGCGACATGGGCACCCGTGTCAACCCACTGTCTTTAATCCAACTTCATTCTGCATTTTGCAATTTTTCTCGATTTTTCGCTCCGATTCTTCCTGAATGCTTATTTGAACCTGAAAACACTAACGAACACAACCAAGGCATAAAATGCAATAAAAGAGATGTAAAACAAATAAACAATGAAAAAAATATAACTAAAAAAAATTGTGAAATAACGTATGAAAACGACCGATCAGTTAGGAATGCAAACTTTTATTCGCAAAGCGAACTATTCGCCTACAAGTTCGCAAAACGAACTTAGGTCCATTTAGCTACTGCCTCATCCAAGGTATCCTTCGCCAGGTCTTCGCTGGAGCGATGAATCAGCGAACATTCGCTGGAAAGTTAGCAAAGCGAACTTTAGTGCCTTTTCTTACTGCCCAAAGTCTGGGACTATTCACTGGAGCTTCGCCAGATGTTCGCAAAGCGAACATTCGCTGGCAAGTTCGCAAAGCGAACTTACTGATGTTTCTTCATTTCTTTAGAAACTTTGATCCCTTCTTTGTGTCTTACTTCTTTGATAAATTAGTGTCTTTTTCTGCACAATAACACCCATATTACAAGCACCAAAGGTATTTTCACAATGTTTGAAGAATAACAACAATTAAAGAATAAAATCCATAATTAAACATAAAAGAGTTGAAAAATGTCAAGTATTAATAAGAAATATAAGGAATGTTTGACATCTAACAAACTCTCCCTAACTAACTCTTTGCTTGTCCTCAAGAAAAGTTTGCCTCTCATTGAAAACAAGAGGATTTGCTCAAGCATTTAACACAACCAAGAAAAGATATAAGGCTCAAATAAACAACAATTGCAAACAAGCAACGATTACAAATTCCTAGAATCGAACATTGCACAAGAACTTGATTCTTAAACAAATATCAGACAATGTTTCAAGTAACAACTAAACTATCATGCTCATATCACTATAACACTCCTCTTCGAAAAAGAATTGAAGGAAAAATGCACTTACAAACGCGGGGCAATTTTGCTCATCTGACAAATGATGCAAATACAAACCAATTCATACAATATCTAAACGATCAATAAATAAACCATGGAAGCAAAAAGATCACTAAGGGCTTTTAAGGTTGTAGCTTGGTCGGGTTAACAAAAAAAGGACATTTCTAAAGGCCATTGAATCGAAATTTCCGCTGCAAAAGAACATTCACTATACAAGGTATTCACACATCTCAACTTCATTCACCAATTTCATTCCTTTATCACAAACCTTCTCAAACTTCCTTATGCACAATTATTTGGTTTCTATTTTTCTCTTTCAAGCAAGCATTCTTTTTCTTTGTTTTTCACAGGCATATTCACATTTTCTTTTCTTTTCATGCTTGCTTGAAATTTTTCAAAAGTTTGAGCAATTTACTAATCTTCTTTTTCATTCTCCCCAACTTATTTTCAACTAAACCTTAAGTGAATGCTCCTTACTTTTTAAGGCAAGGAAATCAATAAAAACAATGTTCCAAGGTTCAAGAAGAAATTTTTTTAGAATCTCTCAAAAATTCAATGATGAACTTAATTTTCAATTTATGTACATACACAAAGTTCATCACTAAAATGAGATCTATACTGTTTAGGCTCAAAGGGCTAACGAATACTCACTACTCACAGGTAAATCACTGTTTGGAAATGGTTGTGCTCATTATCAAAAAATGCCTTGATCATTTCTAATGCTTCCACAAAATCACACAAATCATAAGATAAACCATGAATTAAAAATATTAAAAAAAATTCATCAGCAATCCTATGCATTTAGTAGACCATGGAGGTTTCTCACCATTTTGGTTTTTGGACCTAAGTGACATAAGCAATCAATAAAGTTGTAACAAGAAACAAAATTTCATTTGCACAAAGACAAGAAGTTCTAACACATTCTAAATCCTATAAATAGGTAACCATGTACCTTGCCAACAATTACATGCTTAAATACTATCATTGCCATCCAAACTTGGAAGAATCTTCTTTGTTGAACAACAACACCAACCTATAAGTTTCTTTCAAAACCACACCCAAAAATAGAAACATTAAATTCCCACAAGCATACCAACATAATACAATAATAAGCATACCAACAATTTAAGAGTTGAACATTCGTTAACTGGAGAATTCAACTCTTAACAACAATTAATAAATAAAAAACTAAAATAAAAATGAAAACTGAACAAATTCAACTGAAAAACAAAATACTAATAATAATAATAGCATAATAGTGTCATGGTGTATAAACACCAACAAAAGTCATCAGTACCTCATAAGGGTACAAAGTACATCAAAATATCCCAAAATAATCCATATAGTGGATGAAGTTAAATAATAAAAACTGATACATATAACATAACAAGAAAACTTCACTTTGAAGATCAAAGGAAGCACAAAATGACATCATCAAAACTAGTCCTCTTCGGACTCAGAACCAGACTCCTCAATCTTCTCCTCACCAGACTCAAATCTAGAAACCTCAACCACCTCGTCATCATCACCATCCGCATCAGCATCAACATCCTCCTTAGGCTCAGTTGCCTCTGCTCCCCCTCAAAAAACTGGCCTGGCCTCAGGCCAACCAGCATGAGCTAGGAATTGCTCCCTAGTCATCATAGAGTAATCCACTGAGGGCTCACGAATTTGCAGCTATAACACCTGCATAGAATCATGCAAATCCATCATGGCACGCTGAGAAGCCACCATCCAGTCACAGTTGTACTAGCATATCTCCTGTTGATATGGGTAAAATCCTTGAGAACCAGAACCACTCGACCCATCTGTAGCGTGAAATTTTCGTCGGTGACGCGACCACCTTATCGCACAGAATAGTTTCCTCCTCGTTGAGGAGGAGTGGGGTGCTCCTTTCTGATTTCTTATTTATCCTATAAAGCTGGAAGGGAAAGGGAAGCTATCTAAAACTAACCTCGCACGCGATTGTTTAACTGAACAAACACTAAGAGAGATTCGGGGAGTTTGGGATCAGGTTATACAATGGGGAGTTGTCAGTTACCCATCCTATATGTGGTTATCCACAGGTTGTTAGTTTTAGGTTCTACTTTGTACTTGATGGTGTTTATCCATTGATGGGTTGGGAAAGTTTCTTGGGAAATATGAAAGAGAGTGAGATTTTGTTGATGTTCGGGTGAGGTACTAGACCTAGAGTTTTTGATTGTTATGAAGGTACTGGACCTAGAGTTTTTGTTAGGTATGAAGGTACTGGACCTAGAGTTTTTGTTTGGTATGAAGGTACTGGACCTAGAGTTTTTGTTTGGTATGAAGGTACTGGACCTAGAGTTTTTGTTTGGTATGAAGGTACTGGACCTAGAGTTTTTGATTGGTATGCTTGCTAAGATTTGGTAATCTTATGCCTACTTATTCCCGTTTAAGGAAACAGGGAAATCAGAGCAATCGTAGTTCCTCCTATTCTATGGAAGGAAAAATATGTTTTGGTGTCTTGTTCAAAGCCCAAGATTGAAGCTAAAGGGTGTATTTGTGTCTTGCTCAAAGCCCAAGATTGAAGCTTAAAGGTTTGACTGAGAGAGAATTTGTCATCTCTAAAGGGAGACATCTCGTCTGTTTATCATAAAAATTGGGTGACTGATTATAAAGGAGGGTTACTTTAACTGAGATATGAGAATCCAGCAATGCCATAATTTCCTTTATAGGAGATTTCTCCTGAAGGAGAAAACTTTAACTCAGTGTAGAGCAATGCCATTTTTCCTTAGGAATCTTTCATGCTAAGAGAGGGACAATGGTGTGGATGTAAACTGTAATACCCCATATTATTTAAATGCTCAATTGGATGTCAGAAGAGATCAATTATTTTATCAAAGAGACGGATTAATAATTGATAGTTCAAGAAAGGATTTAATGACAACTCTAATAATAGATCAATGGGGTTGAGACAATAAAATATCAATTGGGGATATTTTACTCTATTGGATTATATTATATAATATTGGTTTATATATATATATATATATATATATATATATATATATATATATATATATATATATATATATATGGAAAGTGAAAAAAGAAAGAAAAGGAAGAGAAATGAAGAGAAGAAGAAGAGGAAAAGAGGAAAATGGAAAAGAGGGAAGAAAACTTGGATCAATTCATCATCTTCTTCAAACTCCTCTTCGATTATCAGGTGGGTTCTAGTTAGACACTCTAAGTTCTAGAAATAGATGTTTGGAACTTAGGTTAGAATTGAGAGAAAATGATAAATTGTTGAATCAATGGAATCTAACAGATAAAATGAGTTATAAACTGTGTTGTATGATCAATGTATATGTAGAATCATCTATTAATGCTTATTTGTGCATTGGGTGGTGTTTGAAATGGGTTTTGGACCCCAAAGGACCAGCTGTTACGCTTATGAGATTTCAGGGTTTCGCGCGGTTCGCCTAGCGAACCTGGGGCGAATCCCAGCGAACAAGCTTTCGAGGGTTCGCCTAGCGAACCCGTCAGCGAATGTTCGCCAACGACGTTCGCCTAGCGAACTCTGTATCTTTTCAGTTCTGTTTGGTTCTGCCTTGGTTCGCCTAGAGGTTCGCGAAGCGAACGGCAAGGCGAAGGTTCGCCAAGGAGTTCGCCTAACGAACTTTGTGTCTGTTCTGGTCTGTTTATTGATTCGCCTAGAGTTTCGCCTAGCGAAGGCGGTAGCAAACGCTCGCGGGGAGGTTCTCCTAGCGAACATGACAGTTTGTGTAGTTTTGTTTCCTTCATAACTTTCGATCCGTAACTCGGATCTGGACGTTCTTGGTGTCATTAGAAAGCTATGACGACCCTCTATCCGATAAATTATTTAGTGGAATATGAAGGAAAGTAATGTTTTGTGAAATGTTGGGATTGACATCTTTTGGATCATAAGTCCGATTACGGCGTAGGGATAGCCGTTAGAAAGTCGTGGAAATATCCTACAGGATAAGAGTGAGACTATTGAGTTTGATACCCGGTTAATGAATCGGAGGAAAACCGAAATGATGTTTTATGTGATTGAATTATTATATGTGATTCAAATGTGCAATTGTGATATTCTTTGCCTATTATGTATGTTTAACTTGATAGAAAGAAATATACATGTTTAAAATATGAATTAGGAAGAGTGAGGAAACTTTACCCCAAAACAAATGGCATAGTTAAGATTGTTATAATTCTAGGTTGTGAATAGAATTGTGATAGAAACTCTGAATGGCGACGCTCGTGCATTCACTGACGAGTTCTGGCCTGGAGTAGATAACCTAGTTGGCGATGCTCAGGCACTTGATGTATAACGGTGCATCAGTGACGAGTATTGGCCTATGAGAGAGTAAACACTAGTATGGAACACGTGTATTTATTTATGTTATATTGATAAAGGAGAAAGAGGCCTAAAGGCTAATGTGGCCTAGAAATGTTGAATACAATTATAGTTGTATGTGAAATCACGAAATCGTAACCATTATTCTATTATGTACCATTTCATGAGTAGCGAGCTCCTCTGTAATGAATGCACGATTTCTTGGTAGGTTTGATTCCCAATGTTATAGTACGAATAGAGCCTACGGGTAAAGAGACTTGTGACGGTGTACGGGCCGTGTGAAGTGACGGATCACGGTGTACGGGCCGATGATCCCGAATCCATTTCATATGCCAAGAAATCTACAAGGGTCCATGACTCGTTCCTACTTCTAGACGTAGAAGAGGGAGGGAGAAAGGGGATGCCTTGACAAGGTTATCGATAAGTGAATATTCTGAGTAACGAGCTCAATAGCGTGTTTCCATATAGTGTAAATTTGTGTACTCAAGGTCATTTTCCCTTCCCCTTGACTTGAGTTAGGATTGATAGAACCTTGTAGAGCTGAGAGAATCTATAAGATAGGAAACTCACTGAGATTTGATGTATCTCACCCCACTATTGTTGTTATTTTCAGGAAGCATTTGCAGGTTTGATTTGCCAGGGGAGCTATGATTGGATGTTTCAAGAGAAGCTTAGTTAAGCTTATTCCGCTGTGTATTTTATTGTTCTTGTATAATGAGGAATATTGTATAATGTTCTTAGATTTTATCTTTGGCTAGTTTCCATACCTTGTACCATAGATTGTTTTATGTTTTTAAGAAATGGTCAAGTATGTGAATTACGCCATTAGGCACTTATGATGGTGTCAGTACCAAATTAATGTGTGTATTGTATTATTCTAGATATATATTATACATGACATTACATAAATAATCCAGAGGCTTGCCGCTTACAACAATTAGATGAGAGAGGGAATTTACCAGGATAAAAGATGGACGACAGCTTGGATATTTGAATCAACAAGTGTACCACTTACAGCGGTTATCTGGGATTAAGGTTTGTTTTGATTTTTTGTTTTGAAGAGTGATAAAGAGAGAAATGACTTCCTACAGAGAGTTTTTGATTTCCTCTGAGGGGATGTTGATTTTTGTGTGCCTTGATCAAAGCCCAAGGTTGAAGCTAAAAGATTGATTGACTCCACTGGGAAGTCCTTATACAAAGCCTAAGAGGAGGCTGGGAAGGACTGGCCCAAACAAGAGAGTGTTTATATATGTCTTGTACAAACCCCAAGATTGAGGCTAAAAGAGAGTCTGACTCTTTTGGGGATATCATTATACAAAGCCTAAGAGGAGGCTAAAAGTTTGACTTTTCCGGTGAAATATTTTGTCTGTCTTGTACAAAGCCCAAGATTGAGGCTAAAAGTGATTTTGACTCCGTTGGGGAGGGTTTATATGTGTCTTGTACAAAGCCCAAAATTGAGGCTGAAAAGAAGACTGACTCTGTGGGAAAGAAATCTTTATCTGTCTTGTACAAAGCCCAAGATTGAGGCTAAAATGAGACTTTACTGACTCGGCTGAGGATATTTTAGGTGTCTTGTACAAAGCCTAAGATTGAGGCTGAAATGAGTTTAACTCTGCGGGAGAGTATTATATGTCTTGTACAAAGCCCAAGATTGAGGCTGAAAAGAGGATTGACTCTGCTTAGGGAAATTTATATGGTGTCTTGTACAAAGCCCAAGACTGAGGCAAAAAAGGGTTGACTCAACAAGGGAGTGTTTTTGTTTTGCACCATTGACTCAACAAGAGAGTGTGGAAAGGTGATGGACTCAACAAGAGAGTCTGAAAAGGTTAACTCAGCTGGGGAAAATCATTGTACAAAGCCCAAGAGGAGGTTGTATTTGCCGGGGAAGAACAAAGAAAGATATCTTTATACAAAGCCTAAGAGGAGGCTGACTTCTGCTGAGGATTATTGAGATCCAGAGGCAGGTCCAAATGGGGAATCAACTCTCGCTGAGGGTTTACAAAAGAGTTGAGGTATCAGGTACCTTGAGGCTCTGATGATAAACTGACCCTGGCTGGGGAAGTTTAGGATAAAAGACAGAGTTTTAGAACTCACGGGTTTCGACTCTACTGGGGATTGATTAAATGGCCAGTGTTTTTTCTGTCTTTATAAGGAACTTGAGAAGGTCTTTGAGACCAAAAAGGGGATTAGACTGTCCAAGTCTATTGGTATGGAAGAATTTATCTTTGTATAACGCCCAAGAGGAGGCTGACTCTTTTAAGGGATGAGTATCAACCCTAAAATTGGTCTGAGGTTTTGACTCTTTTAGAAAGACAGCTCTAACAAAGGATGACTAAGTTATGTCTTATACCTTTAAGAGGTCTTCAGGGTCCTTGTATTAAGCCCAAGAGAAGGCGTGAGAACTTTTAAGAAGCCGGAGGGTCCTTGTACAAAGCCCAAGAGAAGACGGGGATACTTTTAGAAAGCCTGTGGGTCCAAACTTAAGAAGAGTTCAAGAAAAGTTTCACCGAGAATAATCTTTTCTTTAGTGAACAGTTCTAGGGTTTGAAGAAATTCAAGAGAGGTTTCACCGGGAATTAATCCTCTTTGGGGAACTGAATTTCTTTTACAATTTCTAATAGTGACAGTCTGAGAAAAGTTTCACCGGGAATAATGCCTTTTTCTTTATTCCATATTGTTTAAGCCCAAGAGAAGGCAAGACTGTATCTGGAAATCCTATGGGGATCTGGTTTTGAGTGTATTAAAGAGTGACCAATTGGCTTTACCTAGTTCTAAACCTAGTTGCCGAGGAAAACTCTAAGCAGATATACTAGTATATATACAGTTGATATATGACCGGTATTTAAAAGGATATGAAAGATGGACTTACAGGTGAGCAAGCTTCCAGCAATACAGTTATATATATATGAAAGCAGGTAAATGAAAGCTGATAAAACTTACAGGCGAGCAAGCTTCCATAGTAACAGTTGTATGGTTAGTTGTTCAAGAAATTAAAGAAAGTTTTGATAACAACTATGAATTTGAACCTAAATCAAAAGGGAAGTTGTTTTTGAAAAGACTGTTGGGGATTATACTCAAGGAGAGGCCCAGAGGAAAAACAGTAATCGTACCGTCGTTTTGTAAACTGTATCGGGACTTATACAACAACTAAGGCGCAAAGAGGTTTTGTGTACAAAGGGACGGGTCTTACAACTCAAGGAGAGGCCCAAAGTTTATTTTATATACAAGTGATGGGGCTTACAACTCAAGGAGAGGCCCAAAGGTTTTCGTTTAAAAAGGCAACGACCGCGCCGAGATTTTAAAATCGTATCGGGATTTATACAATGACTGAGGCCCAAAAAGATTTTGGTTAAAAAGGGGTTGGGTCTTACACTCTATTAGAGGCCCAAGTGTTTGAAAAAGGATTTGTTAGGGTGATAGTGATCAAAACCCTAATTTTTTGTTTTTAAAATGTATTTTAATTGAATAAAAATTCAATTAAAAAATCATTTGAACCAATAAAAATGTTTTTAAAATGTGATCTTGGATTTATATTTGGAAAAGCAAGTTTTATTCATGGGATGATTAAAAAATCATTTGAATTTTGTAAAACCAAGAGAAAGAAATTTTTTAATGTTTAAAACCAAATAAAAATATAATTCTTTACAAAAATACCAAATATATGAAATAAATAATATTTTTGTGAAAATTTCATGGAATAAAATATTTTAGCATTTTGGGGAATTTTCAAAAAAAGAACCAATAAAAAATAATTAAAATTGAGAGAGAAATTAATTTTTCAATTAATTAACAAAAACATGAAAATAATGAAAAATAACAAAAATAAGAGAGGTAGCAAAAAAGGTATGGGTGGGGTTTGAACCCACGACCTCATACACAAACACACATGCGCGATACCACTGGGGTGGTGATACATCCGTGTATCAAAACCACCCCATGTGCATATATGGGGTGCCTTGTTTTCAGGCCAGGGCAAGGTAAGGCAAGACAAGTTTTGGCAATTTACGTGAAGCCTCTAACTTTCTCATTTCTCCATGGATTTGGACAAAATTTAGGTGCATCTGACCCAGAATTTCATGAGGAATCCAATGGTGCCCTAGGAATTGTCAGAAAATAACTCCTCCTCAAAATTCGATAGTGGTTTCAAAATAGACCTATTTTTTCGTGTTCTATGATATCTCATGGTACAGGCAAGAATTACATGGCAAATTGGTTCAAACACAACATATATAACATGCATGAGATGTTTATGATCAATGGACATCAAAGGAATGCATAATTCAAGGAGTTCAAGTTGTCATGCACTTACCTCTTGGAGCTTTTTGTGCTATCTGCCAAGTTCCTTGTGCCAGAAGTAATTTGATGCTTTGGACACTCTCAATTAATCCCTTAGAAGCTTTTAGAATGATTAGAACCAGCTGAAATCCTCAGAAACAAGTTTGAGCTCTTTCTTGCAAAAGTGGCAAAAGTGACCAATATGGCAACTCTCACAAATGGTGTTCCAGATGAGGGGAACCATTTGGGACAATTTGAGGATGATATTTGGAGTGTGTTTAAGGCCTAGTTTGGTTTTGGAAGTGACTGAATCAAGACAGGGCTTGAAAAATGCAAAAAAGTCTATTTTTGAGGTTTTGGAGGTTGACTTTGTGATTTTGGTGTTTCAGGTCACATGTGAGTGTTTGAACAGCTTAGATACAACATATTAGAGGTGTTTGGATCATGAGCTATGGTGGAATTGCTCTGTAATGGCCTGTATAATATTTACCTAGAATAATACAATACAAGCATTTTATTTGGTACTGACACCATCATAAGTGCCTATTGGTATAATTCACATACTCGACCATTCTAAAAACATAGTACAATCCATGGTACAAGATATGGAAACTAGCCAAAAATAATAAAATCTAAGATTAATATACAATATCCTCAATTGTATACAACAAATACACAGCGGAATAAGCTCAACTAAACTTCTCTTGAAACATCCAAGCATAGCTCCACTTGTAAACCATACCTGCAATTGCTTCCTGAAAATAATCAACAATAATGGGGTGAAATATTAAATCTTAGTGAGTTCCCTATCTTATGGATTCTCTCGGCTTTACAAGGTTCTATCAATCCTAACTCAAGTCAAGGGGAAGGGAAGTGACCTTGAGTTCACAAACTCACACTATATGGAAACATGTCATGAGTCTGTTAACTCAAAAATCCCCACGAATGGAAATATGTCCTGAGCCTGTTAACTCAAGAATCTCACTAATCGATAACCTTACCAAGGCATCCCCTTTTGTCATCCGTTTCTACGTCTAGAAGTCAACCCGAGTCATGGATCCTTGTATTTACTTGGCATACGAAATAGATTCAGGATCATCGGCCTGTTAACCATGAACCGTCACTCCTTATGGCCTGTTAACCATCACAAGTCTCTACCCATATATAGGCTCCATTCGTACTACACGCGGGAATCAAACCTGCCAAGTAATCATCCATACGTTTCAGAGGAGCTCGAGACTCGTGAAACTGCAACTCAAATGAAATGGTTATGATTATGTGATCATATACACAACGTGATTTTATTCAAAAATCACAAGGCCACATTCGCCTTAAGGCCTCTTTTGCCTTTTCTCATAAAACACAAAGGTTTACACACATGTTCCATACTAGTGTTCACTCTCTTCTATACCATTCAGTAAGGGACACACGCCTCGGCCTCTTCTGCGCGAGCGTTGTCATTAAGTTATTCATCAATTTTCCTAGCTCATTACTAGTTTCTAACATAATTTCATGGCAAGGTTTACTCACTCTACCTATTCCATATTTTAACATGCATTTACTCTCAATCATGTTTAACATCAATATTAGGCAAAGCATATTACAATTGCACAATAAACACATATAGTAAATCAATCATACTTTATACACATTTTGGGTTTTCCTCCGATTATTTAATTGGGCAACTAAACTGACATTTTCACTTTCATTGTGTAGATTATTTCCGTAGCTTTCCATCGGTACCAAGAACTCCTCGATCGGAAACACGGTTCAAAAGTTATGGATTTTTAAACATTTTAAACATTTCACTTCTATAATTATCTTATCAATCCATGGCATATAACTAGGTTTCTACCTCACCACGACATAGAGCATGAATTTAGCTTTCCAACGCTTCCGACCGGGCGTCAAACGAAGTTACAAAACTCAAGTTACGCCCATTTTAATTTTCATTTTTCTGCCAATAGCAGTGGTAATCGATTACTCACTTTGAGTAATCGGTTACTCGCTCAAAACCAGCCCAGAAACGTCATTTTTACACAGGTAATCGGTTACTCAAATAGGGTAATCGATTACTGTCGTAACAGAGCCCTAAAAATACATTTTTCTCATCATAAAACTCAATGGAACTTCATAGAAACACATTGCAACATAATAGTGAGTATCATAGGTTATTCTTACACCTATCTCGACTATACTATGTGTTTTATATCACATTTCATTCGTTAGATTTCATTGATTTATCCGTTTAATCATTTTCTCTCAAATCTAACCTAAGTTATAAATCCTTAATTCTAGAACTTAGAGTTTCTAACTAGACCCCACCTGATAATCGAAGAGGAGTTTGAAGAAGATGATGAACCATGATCCAAGCTTCTTCTTCTCTTTTCCCTTTCTTCCTCACTTCTTCTTTCTCTTTCTCTTCCTTTACTATCTTTTTCTTTTCTTTTCTCTTATAACAATTATATATATAAACTTATTATATAATATAATCCAATAGAGTAAAATATCTCCAATTGATATTTTGTCGTCTTAAACATATTGATCAATTATTAGAGTTACCTTAAAATTCTTTCTCGAGTTAAAATAATTGATCAGTCTCTTTCATCAATAATTGATCTCTTTCGAGTTCACCAGTTGCTCTATTGATCCCAATTAACAATATTTAAATAATTCCATTGTTCCAATTGATCAACAATAGAGTACATAGATACTCATTTAATTTCATCTGACATCCAATTGAGTATTTAAATAATACGGGGTATTACACTCTCCCCCCTTAAATTGAAATTCGCCCCCGAATTTCCTCTATTCGACAATAACCGCAATTTGTATCACTGTCTTAGATCCATATTTGACTTTACTTCATAGACCAAAATCCTTATTTCCACCAATTAACAAACTTCACGTCCTTAATCATACTCTTGTTCCAATATTGGGTTAAATTTGAACTTTTATTTTTCGTAATTCATCTGTTGTTCCACACTAAAATACTTGGTTACACCCTACCTTCGGAAAATATATCATTCTATACACTTCTACCGAGCCACAAAACAAAATCGTAACACCTTATCTTGGTTTAGGATAACAAACACTCATCAAATATCCGCGAGGTAAAATGGTGATTTCTTAACTTCATGTAATCATCGACGATTTATATTTCCATAAATCTTTCAACGTCCAAAATCACTTCATAATTAATCAAATGACTTCTTTACCAGTTCCATCTGGTCTGATGTTGTACATTGTACTCATTAAATATGATATTTCATTTCTTTCGTATCACACCAAAAGGTAACACACTTAGAACGAGATCTTCTTACAGTTTTTCGACTCACTTAAGGTTTCTTGTTGATTCGAGATCTCTAACAATCAAATGTAACACCATCACGAAATTTCAATCATGTGCGAGTCACCATTTAACCAAAACTTAAACCATTTAAGGCACAATTGTGAGTTTCAATACTACTCATCAATTAACATACAACACTCCACACACACACACACACACACACACACACTTTCGAAGTCCATACCACACTTCTCAGTTGAATCCACTTCTCTCAATTGTTTTGTTTCACATACAATCTAATTTACATGCTTAATTCCGAAACACCCAATTCTTACTCGTACTTGGAAGGATAACCTTCAAATTCCCTTCTGGGTAAAGTACGACTATACACATGTGGTATCAGTCTCTCGGGGTCTAAATCTAATGCCATGAACTTGTGAGAAATAACAACCACCATGGTCTAACCGACCGCTCATACCTTACTAACACTTATGCAAAGTCCTAACTCGCCCTCTGCGAGGTCATCACTTAGTGAGTCTCCTTTGACTTCACTCTTAAGGCTCTCAATAGTCATAATGGTGACACATCAGTAATTAAATCGTTTACCTCCTACCAACCCATGATCGGAGAAAACTTTATCTTACTAGCCTTCTAATGCTTCGAACGGGAATCAAAATGAACTTACGGTCCGAAAGATATGGATTTCCAAACATTTTTCAAAACACAGCAGTGGTAATCGATTTCTCACTTTGAGTAATCGGTTACTCTAAGAACACTGTTATTACAGAGCCATTTTTATAGTTAGAGGTATATTTCGTATCCAGTTACTCACTTTGAGTAATCGGTTACTCCATCATTTCCTGCGCAATAATCCCAAATTTTTCAAGAATCATTGATTCTGCACTTTGATTCTGCACTTTGAGGTTCAATCACCTTCAGAGAAGTGATCTATGTTCTTTCGATGTTCAACAGTCAAAAGAAATTGCCATCTTTATTTTAAAAGCTGAAAAATTTTGACAAGTAAATTCATTTTTGTTTTATTTCAAGAATCGTTGATCATGTTAAAATGTCATTCTGTAAAGCTAAAACAAATAAGAATTGCAAACAAAAGCATTAGGGCTCAAATTTTATTGATAGAATGGAAATCAGCCAAGCGCGTGATCCCATAGAGTATTTACAAAGTTTAGAAAATGGTAATTTTAAAGGGAAATGGGGCTACATTGAAACATAACGACCGTTATCCTTCTACCAACTTTGAATTCTAGACATCCTGAGCTTCTGTCGAAGATGACCCTGACTGGAGTTTTTTTGATGGATGGCATTACTGTTGGGGAATTTACGTGTGTTGGATGTAGTTACTTGCCATTAATCCCTAATTTTTGTCTGGATTGTACTTTGAGATTTCCAATCCATCGGGATGATTTTTTTTTCTTATGTCTCTAATTTTGGCCTGGACCGCCCTTTCGGGTTTTCAATCAACCGAGACGTTTCTTTTTTTTTGTTTAGGCGAAGTATTTCTTGACTACATCAACATTCGTGGGGTAGGCAAATTCCTCTCCGTCCATGGTTGGGAGTCTCAAGGCGCCGCCTGAGAAGGCTTTCTTGACCACATAGGGGCCGTCATAGGTCGGAGTCCATTTACCCCGGGAATCAGTGAGAAATGATTGTATCTTCTTGAGGACGAGGTCTCCTTTCCTAAAGACACGGGGTCAGGCCTTTTTGTCAAACGCTTTCTTCATTCTTTGCTGATATAACTGACCGTGGCATAGTGCCGTTATTCGCTTTTCTTCGATTAGGTTTAATTCGTCGTGTCGACTTTGACACCATTCTGCCTCTGTTAGCTTAGCTTCCATCAATACCCTGATTGATGGGATCTCCACTTCCATGGGAAGCACTGCTTCCATGCCATATACTAGAGAGAAAGGGGTTGCCCCTGTTGAAGTGCGGACAGATGTGCGATAACCGTGAAGAGCAAAGGGTAGCATCTCGTGCCAGTCTTTGTAGGTTACAACCATCTTTTGAACAATCTTCTTGATATTCTTGTTAGCCGCTTTTACCACTCCGTTCATCTTAGGTCGGTAGGGGGATGAGTTATGGTGTTCGATCTTGAACTCAGCGCACAAATCTTTCATTATCTTGTTGTTCAAGTTAGATCCATTATCAGTAATGATCTGGCTCGGAACACCATAATGGCAGATGAGATTGTTTTTGATAAATCGGACCACCAATTGTCGGGTTACATTGGCGCATGACGCTGCTTCAACCCACTTGGTGAAGTAGTCAATGGCCACCAGGATGAACCGATGTCCGTTTGAAGCTTTGGGTTCGATCATGCCAATTACGTCGATTCCCCATATGGAAAAAGGCCATGGGGAAGAGAGAACTTTGAGATGTGTTGGCGATACATGGATTTTGTCTGAGTATATCTGACACTTGTGACATCTCCTCATGTACTTGTAGCAATCGGATTCCATTGTCAACCAATAGTACCCTGCTCTTAGAATTTTTCTTGCCATTGTGTGTCCGTTGGCATGAGCGCCAAAGGATCCTTCGTGAATTTCTTTTATCAGAACGTCTGCTTCTGGTTTGTCTATGCATCGAAGCAAGGCCATGTCAAAGTTTCTCTTATAGAGTGTATCACCGCTAACGAAGAAGTTGCCAGCCAGTCTTCTGAGGGTCTTTCTGTCTTTTCTGGATGCCCCGGGTGGGTACTCTTGTTTCTGAAGGAAGCATTTGATATCGTGATACCAAGGTTTGTCGTCTATGACTGCTTCAATTGTGAAGATGTAAGCGGTCCTCTCAAGGCACATTATGTCAATCTTCGGTATGTCGTTCCATTGACCTACACTTCTCATGGAAGAGAGAGTGGCTAATGCATCAGCCATGTGATTCTCTTCACGAGGGATATGATGAAACTCGACTCTGTTGAAGAATGGTAATAACCTCCTCGCGTAATCTTTGTAAGGAATCAATCTTGATTGGTATGTGTTCCAATCTCCTTTGATCTGATTGACAACCAGGGCTGAGTCTCCGTATATATCCAAGTTCTTGATTCTCAAGTCTCGAGACCCATGATACAAGCTTCGTATTCGGCCTCTTTGTTTGTACACTTGAATGTCAATCTGGCAGTGAAAGGAATGTGGGTACCCTGAGGTGTTATGATTATTGCCCCAATTCCACTTTCATAATTGTTGACAACTCCGTCAAAGATTAGTCCCCATTGGGAACCTGGCTCTGGCCCTTCACTGGGTAGCGGTTCATCGCAATCTTTCATTTTCAAGTACATGACATCTTCATCTGGGAAGTCAAATCCGACTGATTCCTGATTGTCAATCGGTTGATGAGCCAAATGATTGGCTAAAATACTCCCTTTGACGGCTTTCTGAGCATGGTACTCAATGTCATATTTTGATAACAACATCTGCCAACGGGCGATCCTTCCCGTGAGAGCCGGTTTTTCAGAGACATACTTGATCGGATCCATTTCGGAGATTAACCAAGTAGTGTGACCAATCATATACTGGAGAAGACATTTGGCTGCCCAAGCCAGAGCACAACAAGTTTTCTCAAGCATAGTATACCGAGTTTCATAATCGGTAAACTTCTTTCTTAAATAGTAGATGGCAGACTCTTTTCTTTTGGTTTCGTCTTGTTGGCCAAGCACACAACCCATGGAGTCTTCCAAAACTGTTAGGTATATGATCAGTGGTCTTCCCCCCACTGGAGGTGATAGGATAGGTGGATTCAACAAATATTCTTTGATGTTGTCGAAGGCTTTCTGGCAGTCTTCTATCCATATACAGTCCTGATTCTTTTTGAGTAATGTGAAGATTGGTGCGCATGTCGCGGTCATGAGGAATATAAATCTGACATATTTTTCAGTCTTTGGAGAAGGCATTTCTTGAATGGCCTTGACTTTGTCAAGATCAACCTCAATTCCTTTCTGGCTGACAATGAACCCTAAAAGTTTCCCTGAGCGGACATCGAACGTGCATTTACTAGGATTCAAGCGGAGTTTATACTTTCTCAGACGCTCGAATAACTTTGACAAGTGGGTCACATTCTCCTCTTCCGTTTTAGATTTGGCAATCATATCATCGACATATACTTCGATTTCTTTGTGTATCATGTCAGGAAATAGAGTAGTCATGGCCCTTTGATAGGTTACCCCGACGTTCTTCAAACCGAATGGCATTACCTTGTAACAAAAGGTGCCCTATGGGGTGATGAATGAAGTTTTCTCCATGTCTTACGGCACCGTTTTGATTTGATTATAGCCCGAGAATCCATCCATGAAGGAGAAGACTTTGAATTTTGCTGTCCTGTCTACCAGCATGTCTATGTGCGGTAGGGGAAAGTCATCCTTTGGACTGGCTTTGTTCAGATCTCTGTAAACTACACACATTCGGACCTTTCCGTCCTTTTTCGGAAGTGGCACGATGTTGGGTAGCCATTGAGGATACTCTGAGGTGGCGAGGAAACCCGCGTCAATCTATTTTTGCACTTCCTCTTTGATTTTGATGGCCATGTTCGGGTGAGTTCTTCTCAACCTCTGTTTTACTGGCGGGCATTCTGATCTTAACGGTAGATGATGTTCAACGATGCTGGTGTCCAACCCTGGCATGTCCTGATAGGACCAAGTAAACACATCGGGAAATTCTTTGAGAAGTCTTATCAAATCTTCTTTGATAGTCGGACTGAGCAGTGCCCCAATCTTGACTTCTTTTCTCTCTTCTTCTGAACCTAAGTTGACCATTTCCAACGGCTCTTTGTGAGGTTCAATGGACCTTTCCTCTAGTCTGAGTAATCGGGAGATCTCTTCTGGAATTTCTTCGTCTTCTTCTTCTTCTTCAGCCTCAAATACCGGGAATTCAAAGTTGGGAGAAGGCATTGTGTTGTACCCCAAATTTTACCCTTTAGATGTCATATCATCTTGCACCTACATTTAGACCTCAATCATGTATGCATTTTTAACTAACCTTTTCATTTTTGAAAGTGTTTCTTTTTATTGTGAAAGATATGGTTTATATAAAAAGGACAAGATCTTCCTAAGACATCTTTTGGCCTCCAAGTGCAACCATTTGAATCTACATGCATCCAAGAAGTCTTTCTCAACAAGAAATCAAGTGTTATATCAAGACAAGTCAACCATTGCCTTACATGTCAAGCAAAGTGTGATCCCAAGAGTCCACCTATGAGTCTTGAAAAAAAACCTTCTTTTGAGTGCAAGGATTTTTATTTGGATAAATATTCACCAAAGTGCAACATCTCAAATTGGTGTCATGGAAGGTTTAAAATTTGGTAACCTAGAATTTTCTAAGAATGTTCTTGTGATATTTTCTTTTTTTTTCACGAACATGTGACTTAGTACAATTTCCATGGGGTCCAAAAGAATGTTGTCATTTGAATCAAGGTCATAAATTTGAAAGTTTAAAGTGGTGTTCACGTAAGGTTGTATTAGCAAGGCATTAGGCACTTAATCCATCTCATGTGCCTCTTATTATTATTTGAAAAAATATGAAGATGCCTTGCTTGTAAAACAATTTTCGTGAAGTCTCTAAATACTACCTCTTTGAGCTCACCCTCTCCTGACGAAGCCAAAAGCTTTCTGGGACCCCATAATGGATTGATGAAATAAAATGGCTCAACACAAGAGACATGCGTTCATGATCAGAGAATCCGTAATTCTCAATTCCAACTATTACTTCTTTTAACTTTCTCTCTCATGGCACAATAAAAAAGGTTTTTGGAATGGATATTAAAGGATGAAAGGAGCAGACCTGCACCATGTCCTCCGCTGTATTGGTTCAGCAAGTGAAGCACAACGATCTCCAAGGTTGACTGAGATCAACGGCTGAAAGGAGTGCTACACAAACCCTAATTTTTTCTCCTATGGACAAATCATTTACCCACTGTATCTCCAAGGCACGGACCATTTTGCTTGCCTATAAAAGGAGACCACTTCTCCTTTGTTCAACACACCAGAAATTACCAAGGAAATATCTCTCTACTTCTCCATTCCATAATCCTGCAAGTAATCTTCAAAAACTTGCAAAGGAATTCACCACTTTTCATTCCCTCTGTAAGCACCTCAAACAAAAACACGAAGCAGGCTACAAGAAAACTCTCTCAAAATATCTCCAATTCTCCCTTTCTTAGTTCTACAAGTAATCTTCCAAACTTACAAAGAACTTATCATTTTCAGTCCTTCAGTAAACACCTCAAACCCTCAAACCTCTAACATCCTAACCACCGGAAACTTGTGGTTCTTTCTATGAAAGAGGGTTGGCTCTATAACAGTTGAGGAAGGAAAGCTCATCCATCATTTCCAGAGACCAGTACCTGTGAAGAAGCAGTGGACTCTCTCCACTAGGTATCACTCTATTTCACTCTTTTTTTTACGATGATCGTTTGCTTCATATTTGTCTCATACTCTTATTATTATCTGATTCTGTGTTGAAAATACCATGATCATTCTGCTCCATATTGTTATCTTGATGTTATATTTGTTATCTTGTTGTTGTCTGGTTATTGCTTGTTTTTGTGATAAATGTTGCAAATCATAAATCATTAATATGTAGTTTTGTTTATCGAATCGTTAATTGGGTTCGTGTTCGTTAAAACAAAACTGAACAAAAAATAAAAGAGTTTGTAGTGGCACTCGCCAGCATGCTTAAGTGGCGTCCGCCACATCATTAACCCACAAAACAAAATAAAATAATAAAGCACACAAAAAAAACCCACATGGCGCCTGCCATGGGTAGAGGTGGCGCAAGCCACCCTTAAGAGAATGGAGGTGGCGCAAGCAACCCTTAACCATGAGGAAGTGGCGCAAGCAACTAGTGGTAGGTGGGTCCCACACTGTTTAATCCTTTTTTTTTTCTTTTCTTTTCTTCTTCTTTTTCTTCTTTGTCTTTCTTTCTTTTTTATTCCATTTGTTTATCTCATTCTATTTTCTTTCTAATGTTCTCAAGGCAATAAAATTATACATAACTTCATTTTTTATTCTTCAGACTTCTTTTTTGTAAGACGTAAGAAAAATGTTTCTTTGAAATATGCTGCAACTCGTGAACTTTGGAAATTACTCCCGGGCTTTAAACATAACCTTATCATAAGAATGTGTATGTTTTTTAACCTCTGTTGCTAAGGTTGCATGACTTTAAATGTTTTCGTCTTCAAACTGTGAGAATGTTTTCTATGCCATACTTCTTGTTGTTATATTCATATTTGAGATTCTATTTCATATGTTGATGAATGCTTACTGTTTTGAAATTTTTGAACTCATGTGTTTCAATGCATTTCAAACCCACTTTAACTCTTGTTTACAAGTTGTTATTCCCCCCTTCCTTCCAAAGGAAAAGTCTTTCTATTGACCTCATAGTCATAGAAAGCTCATTACCGTCCTTTGACCTTATAGTCATAGGATCCCACCTTTGACCTCATAGTCATAGGTAACCTTCAACCTCATAGTCTTAGGAATCTCTCATGACCTCATAGTCATAGAGTTACATTATAACCTTTGACCTCATAGTTGTAGGTAGCACTTGACCTCATAGTCATTGGCAACGTCTTACCTTTGACCTCATAGTCATAGGAACCTCTCGTGGCCTCATAGTCATAGAGTTACATCTTTAACCTTTGACCTCATAGTCATAGGTATCCCTTGACCTCATAGTCATAGGCAAGCTTTGACCTCATAGTCATAGCCACCCTCCATTGGCCTCATAGTCATGGAAAAATCCCCTATTGACCTCATAGTCATAGAAAAGTCTCTCTATTGAGCTCAAAGTCATAGATAGCTCATTTTTATCCCTTGACCTCATAGTCATAGGATTACCTCTTGACCTCATAGTCATAGAGACACTCTTACCTTTGACCTCATAGTCATAGGATATTCACCTTGACCTCATGGTCATAGGCAAGCTTTGACCTCATAGTCATAGCCTTTCTTCCTTTGACCTCATAGTCATAGGATTCCCTCTTGACCTCATAGTCATAGAGCCATCCCCTACCTAGACCTCATAGTCACCGGTAACCCTTGATCTCTATTAACCTCATAGTCATAGGATATCACCTTGGCCTCATATCCATCTTACCTTGACCTCATAGTCAAAGTCTCTCTATTGACCTCACAGTCATAGATAGCTTATTACCATCTTGACCTCATATTCATCTTACCACCTTGACCTCATAGTCATAGGTAGCATCTTATCTTAGCCTCATAGCCATCTTACCTTTGACCTCATAGTCATAAGATATCACCTTGGCCTCATAGCCATCTTACCTTGACCTCATAGTCAAAGTCTCTCTATTGACCTCATAGTGATAGATAGCTCATTACCATCTTGACCTCATAGTCATCTTACCACCTTGACCTCATAGTCATAGGTAGCATCTTCTCTTGACCTCATAGTCATAGGCCTCAAAGCCATTTATCTCACAACTTAGACTCAAAGAGTTTCTTGAACTCTAAATGAGCTCATACTCATTTCCCCCTTGGAACTTTTGCCATAGTCAATGGTTCCTCAAATTCACCCTTAGTTAGGTGAACTACGGTTGCTCTGATTCTTTAGTCAGATACGTAGGCACAAGATGCAACGTCTTGGCGAGAAAACTTAGTGTACATACCCCTAGGTCTTTACTTTTAGCAGATATCCTTAGCAAGCAAACATAATATAACACAAGCTAAACAAGAGGTTCCTATAGAGTACTACAGATATTAAGGGTGCTAATACCTTCCCTTAGTATAACCAACCCCCGAACCTGAGATCCCTCCCCTTTAGGTTTTCTCGATCTTGAACCTTTCCTTTGGATAAATCAATGTCGGTGGTGAATTCAAAGAAATGCGATGCAAGTTAATTAATAGCTTGGTATCCGATTCTCACCGCAACAGAAATGACGACTTCACTAGGGAAGATATTTTTGAGGGTTAAGCCTACCTTATTTTGCTTATGTTATTTATGCTTGCTTACTATATTTGTACATATATCTGTATATTTATTTGGTTCCTTCTGTGGGAATGGTACTATTGAGTGGTGAGATAAGTCCTAACTAGGACTTGAGAGTACATTTGATTAGGATCATAGACATAGTCAAGGAAACTTCGAGGGAGAAATCCCAAAGGAGTTAACTTGAAGTTCCACACTCAGTTGAGGCCCTCTTAGAAGTGGTATATGTTGAACGAGCAATCGTGGATGCGTTACTACCTTCAACTTTGGTGCCAGGGATACTGATGACCTTTAGTTACCCTTTTTACCCCACTTGGCCTATCTAGGATGTAGTGCGATGACTATGAGGGAGTAATCCTAAATGGTTTCTACGCGATACTACACTCAGACGAGACTCTCTTGAGAATTTTATTGATTACCGAGCAATTGGAAAGTTGATAAAATCTGAAAGATGGGTTGTCGACTCTGGGAACTTCTTAGAACCCTGTTCTGCAAACTGAGAACCCATAGTGCACACCTCTTGGGATGGGTAGACCATGGCTCCACGCTCATGACCTCCGACCTTAGGTTTTTTTGTGTTATGTGTATATGTACCTATCTGTCTATGTGTGTACATTCATCCATACATCATGCCATATTCAAGGAACTCAATTTTGTTTTGCAAACCTTATAGGATGGATTTTGGAAGAAAGAAAACAAAGAAGTACACCTTCATTAGTCCAAAGTTGGAAAATCTGAAGAGTCTGGGTGAGCTGATCAACGAATCATCAACATTTCGAAGCAAGTATGGGAAGATTTTCTCCTTGATGAAGTTAAAGATGGTAGATGGGATGCTTCCCACTCTTGTACAGTTTTATGATCCTTTGTACCACTGCTTTACTTTCCCAGACTACCAGCTAATGCCTACTCTTGAGGAATATGCAATCTTGGTTGGTATTCCCATCACCCCAAATCCTCCTTACTCTGGTTTGGAAAGGACACCAAAGGAGAAGGGCATCGCAGAAGCCGCTCACCTCAAGTTGTCAGACGTCAAAGCTAACTTGGTTATCAAGGGAGGAATTTTCGGTTTGCCCGCCAAGTTCCTGATGGAGAAAGCCCATCATTATGCCAGTACAAATAACATGGTGGACTATGAACCTGTTATGGCTCTACTCATTTATGGGCTATTTCTGTTTCCCAATATCGAGAACTTCGTCGACATGAATTCAATCAAAATTTTCATCCTTGGGAATCCGGTTCCTACTCTGCTTGCCGACGCTTACCATTCCGTACACCTAAGGAATTCCCATGAAGGGGGAATGATAATATGTTGTGCTACATTGTTATATAAGTGGTTCATTTCTCACTTACCTCATTCGACAACCTTCTGGGGTCTCAAAGATGGGCTTCTATGGTCAGAAAAGATTATGTCCCTCACGAACACTAATTTGGAGTGGTATAATCCGACACTCAAAGGCAGAGACATGATCGTTAGCTGTGGGGGTTTCGCTAACGTACCTCTTCTTGGTACAAAAGGGGGTATAAGCTATAATCCAGCCTTGGCCCATCGTCAACATGGTTACTCTATGGAGGCTAAGCCAAATAACATTTACTTGGAGGGACTGTTCTTTGAAGAAAATAAGGACCCCGTGCTCAAAGAGAGGATGGTGCACGCTTGGCGTTATATCCACAAGAGAGGAATTTCCGCCTTAGGAAAACCCGAGTGTTTGGCTTCAGAATCTTATACTTGTTGGGTACAGGAAAGGGCTATTAATTTGAAGATACCATACAAACGTCATGAGCCTATTCCACTAGCTCCTCGAGACCCTGTTCTATTCTTCACGAGCAATAAGGATGAATTGAAGATTCGACTGGCTCAGGCAGAGCAAGAAAGGAACGCGTGGAGGAACAAGTACCAAATTCTTCACTTTGATATGAATGCACTTCAAAAGAGTCTTAGGAGAAAGGAGGAAGAGTCTGTCAGGAAGAGGAAGGCGCAAGGAGATTTATTTTCTTCTGGCACTTCATCTATACCTACCGCTAGCTTATTGGCTCCACCAGAACCATGGAAGTCACATTTGGACGAACTTACTCTTGAGAATAAAAGATTGCAGAAGGAAAACCAGAGGCTCACAATGAGATTGATAAGAGAAGACTAATCAAAGGACCTAGGGTTTAGTTTCTCATTATGTTGCACTCTTATTTTGGCTTTTGAAGGTGTAATCATGTTTTTTTTGTAATAAAAAAAAACCTTTATTAATGAAATGAGATCCTTCTTCAAGGTTTACAAAAGTGTTCCTTATCCAATAGTGTTCGGAAAAATACAGTTTTGAGTTTCCTTGAATCACACATATCATTTGCATTCGCATCTAATTTGCATTTCTCAGTCTTGAGTCTCTTCCTCTATGTCTGAAGGATACCTAGCACCTATTCAAGACGATGGCAACAATGAATAAATTTCTGAAGAACCAAGAAGTCTTGAAAGAGGAAGTCAGAATCCTCAAATTCCAGATGAATTGGGTTCTAGAAACTTTGCAAGCTCTGATGAAAAAAAAGGAGTACGTTCACCCTGTCACTCCCAGAGAGATTGTCAGTTCATCGCCTCTTGTGGATCCTCCGACTCAAGAATCTCCTCAGTATCAAGGGCCAGACTGCCGTCAACCACGCCAGCATGTACGACCAAGGCCAAGAAAGCCAGAAAGAATTTTCACTAAGCTACCAATGTCGTACAGTCAATTACCGCCAGTTTTGATCAAAGGAGGATTGATAGTGCCAAAAGAATTAAAGCCATTACCATTTCTATACCCGCCAGGCTTTGACGCCAATGCTCGATGTGACTACCATGTTGGGGCACAGGGGCACTCCACTGAAGACTGTAAGGTACTCCCGAGTAAGGTTCAGAATCTGTTAGACTCTGAGAGGATCTTATTCACGCCGCAAGGCGTTCAAATCAATAATTCTTTGCCATCTCATGTGGTTCTCCCATGCCAAGGATTTGCCTTTGGAGAAACTTCATACCAACCACCATTTGATCTTTGTCTTGTACCAAAATCTCATCGTCACCAGATGTCTACCAAAAGGGCATTCCAGCCTCCAACGGTTGTTTCTCCTCGAGGTTCCCGCAACCAAAGTAAGAAGAAGTACCCTATCGAAAGAGGCCAAGTTAACTGTCAGTCTATCCCTGTGCCTTTAAGCAAACTCTTCCCACTATTGATGCAGAACAAGTTGGTAACTCCTCGACTCCTCAACCCTGTGCCAGGACCTTGGCATAATCCAAACCTGACTTGTGAATTCCACAAGGGAGCCAAAGGGCATGACTTGGATGGGTGCCGAGCCTTAGAAGCTATTGTGCATAGGCTGATTTATGATAGGGATCTGATCCTTGAAAAAGATCGCCCGGAGGTTGAATGCAAATTCCACACTGGGATAATGGGGCACCCCATTGAAGAATGCAAGGAGTTCGAACAAAAAGTGCTAAATTTGCTAAAAATGCTGCAACCTCGAGAAGGTACGTCAGATGTCAATGTCTCAATGCTTGAAGCGATAGGAAAAGACTTGAGAGGCCTCTTAGGGTGCTGTATCACAAAGAACAAGTGATCAATGGCGACGTTGTTCCCCCGTTTGGGCCCGGAAACTGAAATATTCTGAAATCAATTCGCCGAAGCTGGCTGTGTTTTGTTCATTTCAGTGTTTTTAATTATAGTTTCTTTGCACTTTGAATTTGTATTTGCTTATAAGTTTTGTTGTGCACCTTTTGATTAAGTCCATTCATTTCACTCATTTACTTTTATGTTCGTGAAAAAACAAAAATATATCTTTATTTGTTTCTTTCCACTTATCACATTGTTGTTTAAGCAAAGATTGGGGAGGATGATGAAAACATTATATCCATAATTGTTGTGGTACGCTTTCGATTAAACGTTTCCAATGATGTAAGGCATTGTTTCAATTCCCAAACACTGGAGAGATAAGGAAGATAATCCCTCGTTAACCCCTTCGGGCCTAGAAGTAGGAGTTTTCTTTCCTTACATAAAAAACCCGTAAATCTCAACCTTGGGGCAGGGTAGCTCTCAGTTTAACTTAGTTATGCATTCTAATGCAAGCGCTTCATGCAAGACACCAGTCAACTATCTCAAATCAAAGGACAATAAAAAAGAAGAGGTCTCAAAACCTCAGCAAAGACAAATAAGAGGTCTCAAAACCTCAGCAAAGAAAGAAGAGGTCTCATAACCTCAAGCAAAGACAAGAGGAGGTCTCAAAACTTCAACAATAAAAGATAACCAAATGTTGTAAGGGAGTAACGACTACCCTAAGTGTCTGAATCATCATCAAATATCATCAGTTCAATTTCCAGCCTATGGGAATCTGAATGTATAGCCTAAGTTAACTAAGCGTAGGATTGGAGTTCATCACGAAGTTTGGGTGGGGACAAATAAACTTTGAGTCTTTATCCTTTGTTTCATAAACCGTGAACCAGACCATGTTACAACCCTTAAAATACCTAATTGAGGTAAGGTTGTTTAGAAAAGCATACTACAGCAAGGTTGATTAACCTGACTCCTAATAATCTGTACTAATTGCGTGTGTTGATCACTTTATCTGTCATTCCGTAAATGGCTAGATCCACCTTTGTTGTTGATTGTTTAATCATTCCACTGTGTGTGTTTCATCAATAAAACTTTGACTTCAAAAGCTTGCATGAATTTTACATTGAAATTGCCAATTTTTAATGAACAATACTTGTTTGCAAGACAATATCAAAGGAATCCCAACAAATGCAGCCAGCTAGGGAATTTGACTTGATAAAGGGCTCAGTTCGGGGCATCTCCTCCATAGATCCAACATCTCAAGAGCTACTAAATCAGGGGAAGAACTCTTCAAATTCAGGATATTGGGGCAAGCCTTCTTGAGGTCATCTTATGACAAGTTTAGACTCCAATGACCTACCAACAGGGGCAAGAGTGTTCCCTCGTTGTTTCTACCACACTCTGAGTACTTTGTATCGCCGATACCGTTAATCAGGGGCAATCAGGTCGAGATTCGATAAATCTCTTAAAAAGTCAATTGGTCTGGGGAACCTCCTTCACGGGTCAACCAGTCTGAAGAACAAGTTCAAGGACCTTGTTGTGTAAATACAGTAAAACTGGGGCAGTTATGTCAAGATCCATGAATCTCTCCAAGAGTTTGAAGATATTGGAGCATCTGGTATACCAATTCTTCTGTAAAATCCTTTTGATGACTTATCCTCGAAGACGAGTTAATCAGAAGCAGTCAGGTCGAGATTAGACATATCTCTCAAAGGTCAGTAGTCTGGGGCATCTACTTAACATGGGACAAGTCTGTTTTCCCTATTGTTACTCCCGCAGTTTGAAGAGCAGGCTAAAAGATTTTGTTGTGCAAGCGCTGTCAATCTGGGGCAGTTACGTCGAGATTCATGAATCTAAGAGTTTGAAGATATTGAGGCATTTCGCATGACGATTCTTCTGTAAAATCCTCTTAGACCATGTAATCTGGGGCAGAGAAGATTTGACGAGTACCTGTTGCAGGAGTCGTTGTTCATTATGTGGTATCCTTTTCCAGCTCCCCAGTAAATTGTTGCTTCAGTCGATCTTGACAATTCTCCATGGATTTCCCTCCAGCCAAAAAAAAATCAAGCTCATGATGGCAATCCTAGTGAAGTCATGATGCTATACCAGGTGGAGTACTCTTCTTACCAGAGAAGGTCTTAATCTTGAAGAAGAACTACTGATCCTACTTATTCATCCCCAGCAATGGTCCAATCTGATGAGTTTGGCTAGGTATCCTTGTCGAGATGTTTATTTCATCTCCAGTCTCGCTTCCTTTTGTCTTTTTTGTCAGCATAAGCATAAGCATGGCATTTGCACTCATATGCATGGCATCTTAGCATCTCTATTACCTCTCTGATATTTACCTATTTTTGCTCACTTTGGTGTTTATCTCCCCAAGTGATTGGATTTATCTATCCTCTCCAATAGAGTTGTCAGCCCTAAGCATAAAGTCCTCATCCTTTCTACGTCACCCACAGAGTTCAACCCTCGTGGATGATGGTTGTTTCAGTTATCTTTTCCACAATTGGATAAGATAAATCCCCATTCAAGCTCATTCCTCAATGGTTGGAGTCTTGTTTGACCGTTTCTTTCTAGCTTATCCCTAGATCGAACTTTGGTCCCTGGCAGGTGTGGTTTCTGAGGCTATCTTGAACGTGCATTTATTTTGCACTGTGTCTCGCGGGAAGAATCTTTTGCAGACCCTCATTGAAGACAATTACTTCTCTAGCAGTGTTGTAATATCAACATCTCTTTGGAATTTATACCCAACAACAAGTGGCAATCTCCTTGAGAAGCTTGTTTTTCTATCATCACCTTTACAACGATAAGTGGCAATCTCTCTCACGAGAAGCTTATTCGTCCTTGGTTTCATTCATACTTCCACAGTTACCAATGATGTTACCTTCAGTCAGCCAATTTCCATAAATCGGTTTGATGTGATCCCTATTTGAGGTGTTTTCTCCTGTCAATCAGTTTGATGAGGTGTTCCGAGCTCAGGTTTCGTACCTTCGGACATGTTATTATTTCTTCCTGTCAATCTGTTTGATGAGGTGTTCCGAGCTTAGGTTTCGTACCTTCGGATATGTTATTATTTCTTCCTGTCAATCTGTTTGATGAGGTGTTCCGAGCTCAGGTTTCGTACCTTCGGATATGTTATTATTCCTTCCCGTCAATCTGTTGGATGAGGTGTTCCGAGCTCAGGTTTTGTACCTTCGGATGTGTTATTTTTCCTTGCCGTCAAACCTTTTGATGATGTGAACCATCTGTAGCGAGCGATTTTGAATGCGGTTCTTAAGCGCTGGTCGCACTCTGCGATTGAGCTTAAAACTACAGGTCGATTCATTTTTTATCCTATTAAAGCTGATGAAGGAAGGGAAATAGATGTCTCCAATTAACCCTGCTTTGCATACTGAGTTTAAACAGTGGTCTGTTAGGTTACGAATGCTATCAATGTGGGGGGCCTTTGTACTGGTTATTTGTATTTTCGCCAATACTGGTTTTTTCCTAGACAAAAGGTTTCTGGCGGGGAACAAGGATTAGGATGTTAGGACTAATGCTTTTGAATTACTGCTTTTGATTGATGGAGATATGGGATTTGGGTTTTTGTTTAGTGTGCTCGCTAAGATCTTTTCTTTCGATCTTATGCCTACGTATTCCCGTTTACCGAAACAGGGAAATCAGAGCGTTCGTAGTTCCTCCTATTCTATGGGAGGAAATGGGTGTTTTGGTGTCTTGTTCAAAGCCCAAGACGTGAAGCGAAAGGTGGTTTGTATCTTGTTCAAAGCCCAAGATGTGAAGCTGAAAGGTCTATTTGTATCTTGTTCAAAGCCCAAGATGTGAAGCTGAAAGGTCTCAACTTTAGAGAGAATTTGTCATCTCTAAAGAGGGGGTTGTATGTCACAACTGTTGGGTGACTGACTATAAAGGGAGGATTACTTTAACCGGGATACGCGGATCCTAGCAATGCCATAATTTTCCTTTATAGGGGATTTCAACCTGAAGGAGAAGACTTTAACTCAGTTTAGAGCAATGCCATCTTTCCTTAGGAATTTCTCATACTAAAAGAGGGATAGTGGCATGGATGTAGATGATCCAGAGGCTTGCCGCTTACAACGATTAGATGAAGAGAAAGGAGTTGTTGATGTTTGTGTACTGTGAACGAGGCACAACTTTGATGCTAAAAGGTTAATTAGATTAACCAGTGGTTTTCTTATACAAAGCCTAAGAGGAGGCTAATATGTGTCTCGTACAAAGCCCGAGAAAGAGGCTAAAAGGTTTTGACTCGACGATGGAGTCTTTTGGTATCTCGTATAAAGCCCGAGATGGAGGCGATTTGACTCAATTAGAGAGTTTTTGTATCTCGTACGAAGCCCAAGATGGAGGCTGTTGTTTATTTGGCTCAATACGAACCTTTTTGTGTCTCGTATAAAGCCCGAGATGGAGGCGAAAAGGGGTGATTGACTCAACGAGGGAGTCTCTTATGTGTCTTGTACAAAGCCCGAGAGAGAGGCTAAACGTTGTTTGACTCCGCTGGGGAGGATCATTATACAAAGCCTAAGAGGAGGCTAGGGTTACTATTTCAGTTGAGTGACAGATCTAATATACTGATTTTAAAGAGAAAATTAGTTCTTATATGAGCAACATTGTGATCATGGATTTGATTTGAGGATCCGGGTTATTCCTGTTCTTTAAGGAAGCGGGAAATCCGAAGGGTATTGAGACTGTCCGAGTCTACGGGTTTACTTCCTATTCTTGAAGGGTGCTTGAGAATGTATTTGAGACTCAAGGAGATTAGACTGTCCAAGTCCGGAGTTTCGTCTTTTGTACTATGCTTTGAGATACAGTAGTAGACTCTACGACAGGACTGTTCTATGTGAATTACTAAGTTCTGTTCCTATACCTCTAGGAGGTCGTCGGGATAATTTGTACGAAGCCCAAGAGGAGGCTGGAATATTTTAAGAAGCCGACGGGTCCTTGTACTAAGCCCAAGAGGAGGCTATCATTCCCGGAGGAAGAGATCATTATACGAAGCCTAAGAGGAGGCGGTGAATACTTCTAAGAAGCCGTAGGGTCCTTGTACTAAGCCGAAGAGGAGGCGGGGTTGCTTTTAGGAAGCCTGTGGGTCCTTGTACGATGCCCAAGAGGAGGCCGATGCTTTTAAGAAGCCCGTGGGTCCCCAAACCCCGAGAAATTCAAGGCAATGCTATTCACCGAGAATAGATCAAAGTCAGGAAAGTTCGAGAATTTGGAAGAAACTCAAAGATGCCATTCACAGAGAATACATTCATCTCTGGGGGTAGAGTTTCTTGACAATTCCTAATGAGGAAAGCCGAAGAGAAGACTGTATCTGGTGATCTTATTGGGGATCTAGTTGTCTATTTCTACGAATAAACAAAACGGTGTCACCTAGTTTTAGACGTAGTTGCCGGGGAAACTCTAAATATCTATACTATTATTACACAGTTGATATGAGTTTATGAAAGAAGACTTACAGTGAAACAGCCCCACAATACAGTTATATGTATATGAAAGCGGTAAATGAAAGCAATAACCACTTACTCGGTTGTAGAGCTTCCATGCTGTTTGGTTAGTTGTTCAACAAAGAAAGATTGAAAACAACAGTATATTCAAAATCATAGGAGAAAGTGCTTTGAAAAAGAAAGATTTGGGGCTTACAGCTCAAGGAGAGGCCCAGGGTTTTATCAGTGAGCGCACTGTTGAATTTGTACAGAGGGACTTATACAAGTGACTGAGGCCCAAAAGGTTTTCTGTACACAGGGATGGGTCTTACACTCTCTCAAGAGGCCCAAAAAAGTTTTAAAGAAAAAGAGTATGGCTTATAACACGAGGGTAGGCCCAGATGATTTTCGTTTAAAAATGGCGATCATGCCGAGGTTTCCTTTTAACGCGGAGGGACTTATACAATAAGTGAGGCCCAAAGTGATTTTGGTTAAAAGGGGATTGGGTCTTACACTCTAATAGAGGCCCAAAGTGTTTTGAATGGGTCTTATAGCTCAAGGAGAGGCCCAAGGTTATTTTTCAAAAGGGCGACGATCGCGCCGTTTGTTTTTTGACGGTATCGGGACTTATACAATATACTGAGGCCCAAAATGTTTTGGTCAAGAAAGGATTGGGTCTTACACTCTATTAGAGGCCCAAAGTGTTTTGAAAAGTTTGATGAGGGTTGAATTGATTCAAAACCCTAATTTGTTTTCAAAATGTATTTTTAATTGAACAAAAATTCAATTAAAATGATTAATATTTGTTAAATACATGAAAATAAATTATGATCTTGGACCAATGTTCCAAAAAATCAGGTTTCTTCCTACAAAATGATTGAAGTCAAATTAGGGTTAGAAAATGAAAAGAAAAGAAACATTTTAAATGCTAAAACACATAAAACATTAATTCTTCTCAAAAATATCAAATATAGGAAATAAGTAATATTTTTGGGATTTTTTGGTAGAATCAAATATTTAAACATTTTTGTGAATTATTGCAAAAAGAACCAATAAAAAATGATAAAAATTGAAGGAGTTATTAAATTTTCAAATTATAAAAAATAATAATATGAAAAATACCAAAATAGACAAGTGATAAAAAGAAGTCTGGGGCGAGGGGGATTCGAACCCCAGACCTCTCGCTTGCCAATACACACAAAACCAGCTGGTGAACCGCTGGGGCGCGATGCCAATTCAAATATAATATGGCAAGGGAAAAATATATAGAGAACTTGTTGGATTTTCTGAAAATGGTGCCATGGCCATCTTCCTCCTCGAGCTCGTGCATGAAGCACCCTATCTCCCTCATCTCTCCACCATTGGACATGATTCAAACACCAAACCCGTGCGTTTTTTCACAAGGAATAAGATGGCAATACCCAATTTTATTCATTTTCAGTGTGGAGTAAAATAATCATGATGAACACAGATGAACCCTAATTTGCAAAAGCAATCATGCAGGCATGGTTATAAGGTCTATGATCCAATTTATTGAGGCAAAACAATCAACACATGATGGCAATCAAATGGCAAAAATATCATGCAAGGAAATATGCATGGATCATGGAGTTTGAGTTTGAAGCTCACCTTGATGCAAGCTGAAATGGAACTTTGCCCAGATGGTGTTCCAGTTGTGAATTGATGATCCCTACAGCTTTAATGGATGTTATTGAGTGTGTCGCAAGCTTTGGAACACTTTGAAACTCTTTGGATCAAGCTGGAGACCTCTACCTGCAAAATTGAAGCATAATGGCTTGGTGGAAGAGTGATTTTGAGCCTGAGGTGTTACTGGCTGCAACTCAAATACATCATATGTGATATGTTTGAGTAATTGGAATTGATTGCTTATGGCTGCAACTCAAAACCCGATAGTGGTTACTCAAAAACAAGAAAACTTGAGGTTTAAGAAAGAATGAGAGAAAACAGTGCTGTAACTGGCTTTGGTGTGAGTTGAATGATCCATTGGGACCTCTATTTATAGGTGATCAACTTTTGTTTTGGAGGAATAGTGAATGGATGCTGGATCAGATCACATTTGCATGGATTGGCTTGGAGGATTTCTTCTCAAGCAAGGCAAGCTAGCCATTCCCAAGAGCAGGGCTATGCCTTGACCAAAATCACATTCCTCAGATGTTTTTATTGTTGTTTAATCAGAGAAATTGACTTAGTAGGGTAGCTACCTTGACAATGCACTATTCCACATTAATGCACTTTGAATTCAAGGCAAAATGTGCCAAAGTGGATGAATTTCAAGTTGGAAGATTCCTTGGCTTTTTGACTCAGATTTATCAGTTGGATCAGTTGCATTGTGATTGGTTTGAACACAGGTGGCATAGTGATCCTTAGTCTTTGGCTCAAAATCGTGTGTGGCAAGCAAACATGCAAACTGATTTTTCCAAAACAGCTTGCAGCAGCATGACTTTGGGCATGGATTTCTCATGGCTTAAGTTGAATCAATTCATGTTGTTGAGCTCTTTGAATTCTTAGTAACATATGTAACAATATTGATGTTTAACTTTGGACTTGATTCAACTTGAAACTATGTGAAAAGATCTCACAAGTTTTGGTGTTTCAACAAAATCTGTCTTGGACAGAATTTTTCTAAGTGTTGGAAAATGGTATACTTTCATGTTTTCAGCCACTTTGGCTCACTCATAGTTCAAAATCCATAATGAATTGGAGTTAGGCCTAGTTGAAGTTTTTGTAGAGGGAAATGAGATCTACAAATCAAGCTTTGGATGGGGCACAATGGCCTTGTGGTTTAGGAGTTATGGTCCTCCAAAGTTGGTGTATTAGTGGTACATTTCCATAACATAGAAAAATTTCTAAGTTTTATGGTTACCCCTTTTACAAGTTATCCCACATTCTTTGATTTTTCTTGATGAATGATGATTCAAATCATACATTAACATCATTTTAGGGTTAAAAATCCATTTTGGTAAAAAATCTCAAAAAGTCAAAGTTGACTTTTGTGCACAGTTGACTTTTTATCAGATGAATTCCAAATTGTGCAATTCTTCAGGAAATCATGTCCTTTACCTAAATCAAACTTGATGGACATGTTCCATGGGTGTCATAGGGTATATTTAGGTATGTCCTAGGGCTTGGGAGCTTGTCCTGGTCAAAAGTCAAAGTTACAGTTGACTTTTTCCTTAAAACCCTAATTGTGGTGCAGATGAAATTGAGACTTGTTGCTCAAGCTTCTTGGATTAATCCATTATTCCAAATGGATCAATATAGTTCATTAAAGACCCTTAAATCATCTCTTGAGGTCTTGGTTCATGATTTGTCCCAAAAGTCAACTTAGGGGTGAATTAGGTCAAGAAACCCTAATTCCTGATTTTTGATGTATGCATCCCCTGAGGCAAAATTGACTTGATGCTTGGGTCCATGAGGTTCCATGGAGTGCATTAGGTTGTGTTTTGGATCTTTGGCTTATGCCCAGATGAAATTTTTCATCTGGAGGCCCTGGTCGACCAAAACCCTAATTTGGTGATACTGGCGATCTTGAGACTTGATCCACCTAGAAGGGAGCAACCTTGTGCTTAATCCTTGAAGTGGGAGTCCTTTTGATCCATTATGGACGTTTGAGAGGTTAGACAAGTTGAAGACCATGCCATTCCTTGATTGATCCTTTGTCTAAGGCTCTGAGAGGGCTTAAAACCCTAATTTTGATTGTAGTGAATGCTCAACAACCCTTGAGGCATTTGGTGAGGCATGATGGTTCATCCATATTGTGATGATGATTTGCACAATGATGGGAAATCTTAGTGGTCAAAATTTGGGGTATGACACCTTCAGATATGCTATTGTTCCTTGCCGTCAGCCTTTTTTGACGATGTAAACTTTGGTCCGTTGTGAACCTCAATCCAGGTCCAGCTTATACTGGTACCCAAACCAACTTAAATTGGTATCTTAACTAACTCAAATTGGTGTATACTGACATGTCATTTCTGAGTCCAATCATTAATGATTCATTAACCTTATTCCCAGCTAAAGTCCAATCATCTTATCATTTGGCACACCAGAGTATGTCTCTGTCTTTCTTGGCTTTTCTTGAAGATCCCGTTTGAACTCTTCAGTATAAGAAATCCCCAGAAAATATTTTAGCAAATGTCCATCCTTTTATTTCAATTTGATCCCCAGTGGAGATCATGTCTTCTTTCTGGTTTCATGCCCAGTAAGAATGTGTCTTTTCCCCAGTGTCGTCCGGTCACACATGAACCTTGTGTCCATCTCCCCGGATCTTTTCCCAATGGAGAGCTCCTCTCTGGCGCCTATCTCCAGTGAGGACCCTTATGGGTTTCTCTCTTTTACCTTTCTATCCCCAGAGTCTCCCCCAGTGAGTATCTATTGTCGGCTAGCCTGTATCCCTAGTGAGTTTTCCTCAGGGATACTAACCTTCATCCTTCCCCGACAATGCCCGCCTGTGGTGGTTTGTTCTTTATCTTTGGTGTCCTATTTTGTCTGCATCTTTGCACTATCATGACATTATATCATCATACTAGAGTTCATGGCATGTCAGCATTTGCATGTCTGTCGCTTGTCCTTAGCATTTTCATTCCATCTAAGGGAAAAATTTTCGGTTTGCTATATTTAAATACCTTTCACCTTGATGACCCGAGGACTTTCATTCCTCGTTCCATCCGGTAAAGCTATTTAAATAGGGGCAACTGTTGTACCCCAAATTATACCCCTTATATGTCATATCATCTTGCACCTACATTTAGACCTCAATCATGTATGCATTGTTAACTAACCATTTCATTTTTGAAAGTGTTTCTTTTTATTGTGAAAGATAGGGTTTACTTAAAAAGGACAAGATCTTCCTAAGACATCTTTTGGCGCCCAAGTGCAACCATTTGAATCTACATGCATCCAAGAAGTCTTTCTCAACAAGAAATCAAGTGTTATATCAAGACAAGTCAACCATTGCCTTACATGTCAAGCAAAGTGTGATCCCAAGAGTCCACCTATGAGTCTTGAAAAAAAACCTTCTTTTGAGTGCAAGGATTTTTATTTGGATAAATATTCACCAAAGTGCAACATCTCAAATTGGTGTCATGGAAGGTTTAAAATTTGGTAACTTAGAATTTTCTAAGAATGTTCTTGTGACATTTTCGTTTTTTTTCACGGACATGTGACTTAGTACAATTTCCATGGGGTCCAAAAAAATGTTGTCATTTGAATCAAGGTCATAAAGTTGAAAGTTTAAAGTGGTGTTCACGTAAGGTTGTATTAGCAAGGCATTAGGCACTTAATCCATCTCATGTGCCACTTATTATTATTTGAAAAAATCTGAAGATGCCTTGCTTGTAAAATAATTTTCGTGAAGTCACTAAATACTACCTCTTTGAGCTCACCCTCTCGTGACGAAGCCAAAAGCTTTCTGGGACCCCATAGTGGATTGATGAAATAAAATGGCTCAGTACAAGAGACCTATGTTCATGATCAGAGAATCCGTAATTCTCAATTCCAACTATTACTTCTTTTTACTTTCTCTCTCATGGCACAATAAAAAGGGTTTTTGGAATGGATATTAAAGGATGAAAGGAGCAGACCTGCACTGTGTCCTCCGCTGTATTGGTTTAGAAAGTGAAGCACAACGATCTCCAAGGTTGACTGAGATCAACGGCTGAAAGGAGTGCTACACAAACCCTAATTTTTTTCTCCTATGGACAAATCATTTACCCATTGTATCTCTAAGGCACGGACCATTTTGCTTGCCTATAAAAGGAGACCACTTCTCCTTTGCTCAACACACCAGAAATTACCAAGAAAATTTCTCTCTACTTCTCCCTTCCATAATCCTGCAAGTAATCTTCAAAAACTTGCAAAGGAATTCACCACTTTTCATTCCCTCTGTAAGCACCTCAAATAAAAACACGGAGCAAGCTACAAGAAAACTCTCTCAAAATTTCTCCAATTCTCCCTTTCTTAGTTCTGCAAGTAATCTTACAAACTTGCAAAGAACTTATCATTTTCAGTCCTTCAGTAAACACCTCAAACCCCCAAACCTCTAACATCCTAACCACCGGAAACTTGTGGTTCTTTCTGTGAAAGAGGGTTGGCTCTGTAGCAGTTGAGGAAGGAAAGCTCATCCATCATTTCCACTAGGTATCACTCTATTTCACTCTTTTTTTTACGATGATCGTTTGCTTCATATTTGTCTCATACTCTTATTATTATCCGATTCTGTGTTGAAAATACCATGATCATTTTGCTCCATATTGTTATCATGATGTTATATTTTTATCTTGTTATTGTCTGGTTATTGCTTGTTTCTGTGATAAATGTTGCAAATCGTAAAACATTAATATGTAGTTTTGTTTATCAAATCGTTAACTGGGTTCGTGTTCGTTAAAACAAAACTGAACAAAAAATAAAAGAGTTTGTAGTGGCGCTTGCCAGCATGCTTAAGTGGCGTCCGCCACATCATTAACCCACAAAACAAAATAAAATAATAAAGCACACAAAAAAATCCACATGGCGCCTGCCATGGGTGGAGGTGGCGCAAGCCACCCTTTACCATGAGGAAGTGGCGCAAGTCACTAGTGGTAGGTGGGTCCCACACTGTTTAATCCTTTTTTTTTATTTTCTTTTCTTCTTTGTCTTTCTTTCTTTTTTATTCCATTTGTTTATCTCATTCTATTTTCTTTCTAATGTTCTCAAGGCAATAAAATTATACATAACTTCATTTTTTATTCTTCAGACTTCTTTTTTGTAAGATGTCAGAAAAATGTTTCTTTGAAATATGCTGCAACTCGTGAACTTTGGAAATCACTCCCGGGCTTTAAACATAATCTTATCATAAGAATGTATATGTTTTTTAACCTCTGTTGCTAAAGTTGCATGACTTTAAATGTTTTCGTCTTCAAACTGTGAGAATGTTTTCTATGCCATACTTGCTGTTGTCATATTCATATTTGAGATTCTATTTCATATGTTGATGAATGCTTACTGTTTTGAAATTTTTGAACTCATGTGTTTCAATGCATTTCAAACCCACTTTAACTCTTGTTTACAAGATGTTATTCACCCCTTCCTTCCAAAGGAAAAGTCTTTCTATTGACCTCATAGTCATAGAAAGCTCATTACCGTCCTTTGACCTCATAGTCATAGGATCCCACCTTTGACCTCATAGTCATAGGTAACCTTTGACCTCATAGTCGTAGGAATCTCTCATGACCTCATAGTAATAGAGTTACATTATAACCTTTGACCTCATAGTCATAGGTAGCCCTTGACCTCATAGTCATTGGCAACGTCTTACCTTTGACCTCATAGTCATAGGAACCTCTCGTTGCCTCATAGTCATAGAGTTACATCTTTAACCTTTGACCTCATAGTCATAGGCAAGCTTTGACCTCATAGTCATAGCCACCCTCCATTGACCTCATAGTCATGGAAAAATCCCCTATTGACCTCATAGTCATAGAAAAGTCTCTCTATTGACCTCAAAGTCATAGATAGCTCATTTTTATCCCTTGACCTCATAGTCATTGGATTACCTCTTGACCTCATAGTCATAGAGACACTCTTACCTTTGACCTCATAGTCATAGGATATTCACCTTGACCTCGTGGTCATAGGAAAGCTTTGACCTCATAGTCATAGCCTTTCTTCCTTTGACCTCATAGTCATAGGATTCCCTATTGACCTCATAGTCATAGAGCCATCCCCTACCCAGACCTCATAGTCATAGGTAACCCTTGCTCTCTATTGACCTCATAGTTATAGGATATCACCTTGGCCTCATAGCCATCTTACCTTGACCTCATAGTCAAAGTCTCTCTATTGACCTCATAGTCATAGATAGCTCATTACCATCTTGACCTCATAGTCATCTTACCACCTTGACCTTATAGTCATAGGTAGCATCTTCTCTAGACCTCATAGTCATAGGCCTCAAAGCCATTTATCTCACAACTTAGACTCAGAGAGTTACTTGAACTCTAAATGAACTCATACTCATTTCCCCTTGGAACTTTGGCCATAGTCAATGGTTCCTCAAATTCACCCTTAGTTAGGTGAACTATGGGTAATTACTAGCTTGGTATCCGATTCTCACCGCAACACGTTGGATCATATGTTTCGATGGGGTTTAAAACAAGCAATCTGCATGACGTGATGATTTGTTTTTAAAAGAGATGGAGAGAAATGCAAGAGTGTGTGCAGTGTATTCTCTGAAAATGCTTGTTTTTATTGTTGAGTTTGTTTTAGGATTACCTTTTTCTGAAAAAGCGAAAAGTGAAAACATCAATAAATGCGGAAATTACAGAATGACATTTATTTATGATTTGGTCGATTCTTGAAACTACAGCCCTATAAAACAAAACTCTGTCGCTTTGGGTGAAGCGAAGAAGGACATTTACAGAAAGTGGGCCCTATAAAAACATCCGTTTCACCTGGGCAGGGTGAAAGGTCAAAACAAAGATGGCAATTACTTAGACTTATGAACGACTTTCGGGACATCGACAACAACCCATTGGCGGCGAACTCCTCGGTGAATCACAAAGTCTGGTACCTTCTTTCTTGGTTTGTCCTCAGAAATGACGCTGATTTCTGGCGAAGCAGGATCATTGGAGTCTTCCTCCCAAGCAAAATTATCGTAGACGAACTCTTCTGTTGTGTCTTGCATAGTGTTTTCATTCTCAGGTGGATCTCCCCATGCAGTAGGTTGAATGTCTTCGAGCCTGATGCGAGAGCTTTCAGGAGTGGTGTACTTGACCAAGAAGTCGTACTTGCCACTCGGTTGTCCTAAGGTGTCCCATACTTCTGTGGAACTGGAGGAGTCATTCTTCTAAATGACGTTAACCTCAGGAAAATCATAGTTGATGAACTCTAGTCCTGCAATCCTTGCAGATTCATCGTTGTGCGGGATATCTTCTGAATGTCCTGAGTAATGATCCCATGAAGTGGTAGGGACGCGGGTATTCTTTTCAATGATGCTCAGTTGATAACCGTTGTTGGGCTGACTCTTTTGTCCCAAGTCTTTTGTATATGGCCGCCAGATAGGCAAGTCATCTATTGGGTCCTAAAAATCATAGTCAAAGTTGTCTTTCATCAGAGTGTCTTCCTCTAATGAGTTTGGTGGAGCACGACATCCTTCCGGATCACAATCTCCGTACATCATCTTGACGTCTGATCTAGGTATATATCTCGGACTTTGCGCGAGATAGAAAAATGGCGTAGGCATTTCTTCCTGAGACATATAACCGTCCTTGTTGAGATAGGACTTCCACTCTTCATCTGTATCGGAGGAGTCACCCTCATTGATGGTGTGTACTTCTTGAAACACTAGGTGAAGGAAGCCTCCACTGTGGAAGAAGTCCTAAATGGGATGAAAACTTTCATCGTTAGTAGCAGTCTGGGTACAGGTCGAAGAGAAACCAAGACCTTTCTTTGTCTTGTTATCAGTAGGCATGACAAGTTGTCCCCATCCTTTTGCGTTGTTACTTTTGATCTCTTCGAGAGCATCTTTGTATGAGGAAATCGATGTTCCTTTCTCTAGTCAATTCTCATTGCTTACCGAAAGAGCTTGGAAATGGGTTCCAACAACCTCCTAGGGTTTTAAACAGGATGATGATGATAAGTTGCTCACGATTAAGGCTTGCTCCCCACAGATTGTGACTAGTTGGTCTTTGTTGATGAACTTTAGCTTCTGGTGAAGTGTCGAAGTGACTGGCCCAGGCTCGTGTATCCAAGGTCTTCCTAATAAACAGCTGTATGCTGCTCGGATGTCCATGACCTGGAAAGTGTGAGGACCGATAGTTATGGGAAGGTCGACTTCGCCGATAAATTTTTTTCTAGATCCGTCAAATGCTTTGACGATGACCTCACTGCCTCTCATCGGAGATCCTTGAAATGATAGTCGCATTAAAGTAGATTTTGGCATAACATTCAGAGCTGATCTGGTATCTACCAGTACGCTGGCTAAAGCATCGTCCTGGCAGTTGACTGTAATGTTGAGTGCCATGTTGTGATTTTTGCCTTCTTCTGGCAGTTCTTCATCACTGAATCCTAAATTGTTGCAGGAAGTGATGTTGGAGATGATGATGTCAAACTGTCTTATTGTTACATCTTGTTCCACAAAGGCCTACTCTAAGACTTTCTGTAGAGCTTCTTTGTGAGCTTCGGAACTGAGCAAAAAAGATAACACAGAGATTCTCGAAGGAGTTTGTAACAGTTGATCTACTATGTTTATTCACTCCTTTGGATGAGCTTCAGCATCTCATCATTGTTCTTTGAAAGGTCAGGATTACTGGATTGCCCGACTGGTTAATTGGGAACTTCTATTTGAGGTTCCTTTTCCTTGGTGGGTTCTCCAACTCCTCTGTTGAAGATCCGACCGCTCCGTGTTACTCGACTGATGTCGGTAATGTTTATGACGGAGGGTAATGTAGTTTCTTTTCCATTTTCAATTGTTGTTGCGTTGTACTTGTAAGGGATAGCCTTATCAGATTTGTATGGTATTGGTCCTGGCAGATAGATAACCACATGAGCCTTTCAATTTTTATGACCATCGTAGCCTGCCTCAATTGTTCGAGGTTAAGAATATTTCTACTATCAAGAGGAACTCTTGATTCATGGAGTAGAGGGATTATAGCGCATACGTCTTTGGTCATTTCGTGATTAGAGATTATAACAACATCTTTGCCTTGATCAGGAAGATCTTCTTGCATTAAGTTGATCGAACCAGAACTTGAACATGGTCGAATCTCCTTTTGGTCCAACTGATTTTGAAGAACTGACCGCACAAGGTAGCATCCTTGGTTGTTCTCTGAGTAAACTCTACAGCGCTCATAGTTATGTGGTGGCACCTGGCCACGTCTGCTTTGTATGCAGTGTAACTTTACTAGATCTGTTTCCATCGAGCGGACATCCTGACTTTGATGCCTAGTAGGATTCTCGTCAGCCATACTGGTCTGTTGTGTAGCTTCATCCAAAAAAATTGGAAGTCACCAGTGGTCTAACAAGTGTTGAAGTGTTCTTTGGACGAGTGCACATCCTTGGTCATTTTCACGACACACTTTGAAGCCTTGATAATCATGTGAAGCCAGAAATCGAGCCTGACTTGCTTAGCGTGTAATTCTACCAGACTGGTATTCATCAAACAAATATCAAAGATTTGAATCATATTAACTTGATGGCTACATCTATCATGGTAATCCTGGATCCATCTGACACTGGAGGGCCTCTTGTACAAAAGAGCATCCCTGATTGTTTATTGAGCAGATCGGACAGGAATCGTAATCGTACCGTGGCAGATCATGATGTTGGCTTTGCCTAGAGTGCATTGCCACCAAGTTAACCTTCATTGCACGAATGTCGTGGTTCTGAACAATGTTGGGATTTGTGTAAGCCATATTGACCTCACGGATTCGGTGATCTTGGATCCATCTGAGATCCATCTGTTCTTGTATATCTGATTGCACTATGGAACATGACTGTACCCGCTCTGTCTGCAATGCATCTTGACCAGATTAGTTCCTAATAGGAGTACATTGTGAATTTGATAACTGCGGTTAATCTCTTCCTCTATCAAATTTACTGTCGTCTTCTCATGTTGAGGAAACGGGTTCATCTGAACATTTGAATTTGTATCTTTGAAAGATAAGACCATGTTCCTGATAACCTTCTGTACGTCAGATTTGAAGCTGAGACAGTTTTCTATGTTATGCCCCGGTCCTCCTTGATGGTAAGGGCAAGTTTGATCCGCTTTGAACCAAAAAGGCAGATTTTCCGGTACTGTAAGAGGAGACCTGGTTTGGACGTGCCCCTTGACCAGTAGTAGTGGAAACAGTACTGCGTACAACATCGGTATAGGGTCGAACCCTGGTGGTCGCATTGTATGGTTATTGTTGTTGTACTGCGGACGAGCCTGCTGAAGAGGCTGTTGTGTCCTTTGCTAATATTATTGTTGATTCGGTTGGCTCTGAGCAACCTGAGGTTGATATGTTGGAACCAGCGTTGGGTTGATAGCGGGAGTTACTGCTGCTACTGGTTGATACCTTCGCCTTTGCTTTCTGAGAGAGATATTACCAATATCTTGCTCTTTTTTCTTAGGGAAAACACTACCGTATCTTTTGGTGTTGCTTGATGGTCCTGCCTCTTTGACCAGACGTCCTTCTCGGACTGCTTCTTCAAGGCATACTCCCATGCTTACCATTTTAGTAAAGTCACTGGGCACACTGGCAACCATTCGGTCGTAATAGAACGAGCTCAAGGTTTTCAAAAAGATCTTTGTCATCTCTTTTTCCTCAAGAGGGCGACAAATTTGGGCGACAATTCCACGCCATCTCTGAGCATATTCCTTAAAGGTTTCCTTGTCCTTCTGCGACATTGCTCTGAGTTGATCTCTATCTCGTGCCATGTCCAGGTTATATTTATATTACTGAACGAAGGCAGCGCCAAGATCTCTGAAAGTGACAATTTTAGTGCGGTTTATACCCATGTACCATTTGAGTGCGGCACCGGTTAAACTGTCTTGGAAATAATGGATCAATAGCTGTTGATTCTTAGTCTGAGTTGACATCTTTCGAGCATACATCACCAAATGACTTTGACGGCAAGAGTTACCCTTGTATTTTTTCAAAGTCATGCACCTTGAATTTGGGCGGGATTTTTACATTAGGGACCAGACAAAGGTCTGCGGCGTCCTTTCTAAATAAATCCTGACTGTGAATGGCATGCAGTTCCTTCTATACATCTCCAGGAATTGTTCCTGGAATTCATTCATTCTGTCGTACATACTTTCGTTTCCATCAGAAGGTATCTGTGGAATTTGTCCTTTCGGGACACTGTGTACCACTGGTTGTGGTATGGAGATTACGGCAGTGACTCTCGGTTCTTCTATGCCCCGAAGTTTGTAACCTTCAGGAGTTGCTACCATCACTCTTGCGTCTTCGCTTTCCTGAAGTTTGTAACCTTCAGGCTCAGCGGTTCCTGCTGCAGTTCCCGGGTCTTCTGTGACCAGCGAAATATATCCTTCAGGGATAAATTTGACAGGCATGCCCCAGGGAAGATCTTTAGGCATGTTGTACCGAGGATCATCTGTCTCCACTACGGGTGTAGATGTAATCTACGAGATCACAGTCCTTTGTTGTTGCCTCTGAGCTGCTGCCCGAGATTGCACGTCACTGTGAAGTTTTCTCAAATCTTCCTTCAGAGCGTCGATTTCTTCTCTCAACTCTCTATTCTCTTCCTCAAGATCATCCATTTTCTTTTGTCGATTGGCCCGAGTATTGTACAAATGAGACAGTTTGACTCTAGAATCGAGACAAAGACGCGAGATTCGAAGGTGAGAAGAATGCGTTATGTGAGAATGATGAATGCAATGATATATATATATATATATATACTTTTTGTTTTTTTGCTTTAATCAAAAAGAAACTTCAACAAATAGATTGCAAATATCATACCGTGGGGAGACCCCGTTTTTATTGAATTCGAAAGATTGCGGAAATGGAAATACAGTATTTTACAAAGTGTTGTAAAAGGAAATGTCTAAGCTTATAGATCCTGTGTCCTCTTTGAGGAGAGCTCAGGTGCTGGTTCTGGTATTTTCCTTTTCTTTGACCGGGGCTCTTGAGCCGTTGTCGGGTTGTCAGTCCTTTGCTAAGTGAAAGGAGCGAGCAAATTTCTTCGGTCTTTTTGATTTTCTATAACATGTTGCTCTAATATCTTAATCAGAGCGTCCTTTTCTTTTAATAGTTGCTAAATTTTTGTACACTCTACATTGAGAATACGGTACTTGTTCTTCCAAGATTTCTTTTCCCGTTGAACTTTGTTGAGAGTGACCTGGAGTTTCTCTGCATCAGACATAAAATAAAGGACAGATTCCTTTAGAGGAAGAACTTCTTGACGAGGGTAAGGCATCCTCAGTTTGAGGGCTCTAGTTTGTACCCAGTAGAGGTAAGGTTCCACAGAGACACAGTCTGGTTTTCCTAGAGACTCTCTTCCTTTCCTGTGAACATGTTTCCAGGCATGCACTATTTCTGTCTTTAGTGCCCTGTCATTTTCTCCTTCCTTAAAGAAAAGACCTTCCAGATGAACATTACGCATGATATGTCTCATCGGGTATCCAAGTTGACGGCGAACTAAAATTGGATGATAGTTGATTCCTCCTTTGGTTCCTATGAGGGGTACATTAGGAAAATTTCCACAACAGTCGATGATTCTTATCCCATCATAGATTCGATTATACCAGTCTATGTCAGAGTTGGTAAGAGACATGATTCTCTATGACCAACGTAGTGTACTCTTATGATCCCAAAATGCAGTAGACTTTGGTAAGTGAGAAGTGAACCACTTGTAAAGCAAGGGTACACAGCAGGTGATCATTCCTCTGTTAGAGCGAGAGTTATCTCTACAAGCCGTCTCTATGTTTTGATGATAACAATGGTATTTGTGAAAGAACCATTTTATGTTCTAACGTGTGTTGTGTGCAGATCATAATCATAGAAGATATCATATCCAACAAGCACCAACCAGATGGGCGTAATTTATTATATGCGAAGTCACTATGTGTGACACAAGTCGCAAGAAGCAAGTATGCCTCTGTATCTGATCATAATCAGACAGATCCAAGGATGCCGATATTGCTGTTACAATGCTCTTGTGGATGCTCTCTGAGAGTGGTTATGATTCTAAAGATAGCGAAGCTTCTGAAGAGACAATCTTCTAGAGAACCGAAGTACTGAAGATTCCAATGACTTGAACTTCTGAAGGCTGAAGGCTCTGAAGACTAAGTGCAGAAAGACTCTGAAGACTTATGTGTTTTGAAGGATTATGGTTCCAAAGGTCATGTGCTGAAGACTCTGAAGACAGATTCCTAATGGACAAGCTCTGAAGTTTCGGAAGACTTGAAGCAGTAAAGGATAATGGATTTAAAGACAAGTGCTGAAGTTCTGAAGGCTGATTCCTAATGGACGACTTCGGAAGACTGAAGACTTGGAGTTTCAGATATCCTGTTAAGAAGTCTCTACTCATGCTTCAATTAAATTACCATCAGAAATCTCTGAAGATTTGAAGACAAATGTTACCGTTAGCAATGACTGTGCACCGTTCTAAAAGACCAATCCCATCACTTCTACAATAAAAAGAAGATATGGCAGTACAACTTTAATCATTGCATAACGACTCTTTTCAAACGGCCAAAAGCTCTCCAACGGCTATATTTCACTTGGCTATTTAAAGATTAGCGAAAACGCTTCTGAGGTATCGATTCTGTTGATCATGTCGATTGGCTGCAGAATTGACCAAGTCATTATGTGAAGATAGCAACAACGATGAGTTCTCGTTGTAACGCTTAATATCCAAACCTATAACCATTTACACATGACCATTGTTGTTGAAGCTCAAAGATCAGAAATCAACACATCAATAATTAATTGGTATAGAAGCTGTTGATGAAGAAGACAACATTGCAAATCAGTCAAGTCATCAACCACCTTCTCGTCTGAGCTACATTGAAGATCTGAAGCAAGGAGTTGTTGCTCGAAGCTTGCTCAACCAAAAAGACGAAGAAGAAGAAGATCTACAAGATGTCATCAACTTTCAAATTAACATACATCTTTGTAGAATCTTAAGATAGCAAGGAGCTGTTGCTCACATCTTGCTTGAACACTTGTGTGTTCTAATGTACTTAAACTTAGGAGTTATCTTCTTATTAAGAAGCATTATTGTAATCTCCTGTTCAACTAATTCTATGTGAATTAGGGTTCCTCAAGTGATCATTATGATCAGAGACTTGAGAAGACAATGGCTTGGTGTCATTGTGGTCAGAGCCTGAAATAGGGTCAGTAAACGTTATATTCATTGCAACGAATCCCTGAACATTTAGCTGTGAAATCCTAGCAGTAGATCTTGCAAGATTGGAACCTGCAGGTCAATGTTCGTTATATTCATTAAGTTGAATCCCTGAACGGTTCATTGTATGTTAGTCACAGCTGCGGTTGTGCAGGTTGTTAGTCACCGGCTGTTGCCCGTACATCTGTAATCGAGATTGATTATAGTGTATTAAGTCTTTGTGTTCAAGGCAAAATCACCTGAGGAGGGTGTGCTGGACTAGCTTGGGAATGGCTCAAGTGAACCATGATATATCGTGTGTTCTTTACTCTTGCTTATGCTTTGATTTATTGTTTATGTCTTACTCTAAATTATCAGAACCTTACATAAGCAAATCAGAACCTTGCATCTTAACTCTGATAAGCTTCCGCACCGCAAGTTCTGAATCAAACATATTTTATTCAGACTCTTCTTGTTACTTATGTCTTATGCAGTACAAGATCTAAATGATGCATATCTTATTCAGACTCTCCCTGTCATATATGCTTTACGCTTTGACAAGTCTGAATGCTACTTCGCAAGTCAGAGTCTCTCAATGAAATCTGATGTTCTCTTAGTGCTTTAATCATAAGAGGCGAAAAGTTTTAAAGAGTGAAAACACAATTCAAACCCCCTTTCTTGTGTCTTTCTCGCACCTTCAATTGGTATCAAAGCTCCGGTTCTATTATTGATGGATATCAAACACTTAACAGTGTTAGAAAGAGATCCAGATGCGGTGTGTAGAAATACTCTGGGTGATATTTCAATCCACTTACAATTTCTGTAACAGCTCAGAAGATGACTGTGTACAAAATTGTAATCAATCGGATTACTTGAGCAAGTCACTGATTCTGTAAGTTTTTGCAGTTGTCAACAACTGAATCTTCCTCACTTAAGCCTTGATGAAGATTGAAGAATCAACTGACAAGATAGGCTCATCAGATAAGAAGTAGTATCTGTTGAATGCTTATCTTGGAAGATGCGTATGGATAAACCACGTATTTGCTCAAAGTTGAATCATCAGAAAACAAGAAGTCTTGTTTGCTGAAGTTTAATTCTTTATGAGTTTTTGAGATGTTTTCAATAAACGGATTAGGTCCACCCTTGAATTTCTCGTTTAAAGCTCATTCAGAACTTCTTCATGTAAAGAAGAAAGATTGTTGATCTATGATTTTGAATTTTAGAATGAAGTCTGAAGAAGTTAGAAAACTGAAGAATTTAAAAGAAATTCAACATCTGCCTCTTAACTGATCAAGTAGTTAAAAGATTCATTGAAAAACTGAATATTGTTTTCTTGGAAAGCTTTGCAGAAAACTGAAGAACCTTCAGAAAGAGGAAATCTAAAGATTCATCAGAATCTGGTTAAGAATGATTTCTGAGTCGTGGTTGAACCAACAAGGATAATTGAGTTCTGATGACTTGAGTTTCTATTTCAGCTGAACTAACTGTGATTGGTCAGATCACTATCTAATAATTCTTTTAGAACTTCACAAATCCTAGAATCAGAAGATGCTTGACTAGATGCAATGACTGAAGTCATCTACTCTAAGCCAAAAAGGATTTAAGTTGCTGATATCTTTCAGAATGATGATCAGTTAACCTTCTTTTTAGAAACAGATGTGTTGATAATCCTTTGATAGACTAACTCTACACACATAATTGATGATACTTGTCTCTAAACAAGCTCTGTATCTATTCAAGGAAACAAAGTCAGAAGATGTGTTGAGATATTAACTAATTATCTATAGTACATAACTTTTCAGAAGTTTATGTTTAAACTAACAAACTAGTGACCTTCTGATAATCAGTACCTTCACACTCTGAGGATTACCTTCAGAAATCAGATGATATTTATGAACAAACAAACGAAGTGGTCATCTGAAGAGAAAAATTGATTCTTGTCTCAGGTTAGAAATCCGAATCAGAAGACATCGATATTCTTCAAACGACACATCACTCTGAAGAAAGCAGAAGCTGAAAGATGATGATCAGAAGCTCAGAGTCAGAATGAAAAGCACTCAGATAAAGTTTTACAGAAAGGATTTCAAATTCTCTAAGGTATGCTCCTTCTTAACTATGACTAATTAAATAATAAGTATTGTCTCGTAGGTAAAAATATTAATGATTCAAAACCTTCTCTCCTTCCAAAAGAAATCTTTTGTCAATGTGTACACTCAAACGTAACCTCAGTCGTAACTGCGAATCTTGAGTAATCATGACATATCTCTGAGAACATAGGCTCTTTTGAAATCTTATTAAAATATTCGTTGTACTCGATCTATGTTAGGATAGGCACAACTCATCTTACCTATTTATATGTATATAAATCACTTCTCTCTATCAAACAATTTCACATTCAAGTCCTTCTATCATAGAACCTTAAGTGTCAAAATCTCTGTGTCCATCTGCCATTATGCCTCCACTAACCTTTCTTGGAGAAGAAGATCTTCTTGAAATCATTCCTGAAAAATAATTTGTAATCAATACCCCTCCTCATCCGAGTTACATTGCTAGCAGTATAGCAGATGTGTTTTACATTCAACAATGGACTAGGTACTCCACTATACTAGAAAAACCCATTTACGTCAATCTGGTGAAGAATTTCTAGAAGCATGCTTTCATTGATCATGAAACTAGACATATCCCCTCCTTTGTTCTTGAAGTCCCCATCAATATCACTCCTTTCTCAGTCACTCTAGCAACTAGATGTGAAAATGTTGGAATCCCTGTTGACTGTAACTTAAATAAGTTCTTTGTTGCTAAAAGATTTTCTTTTTTTCATAATCTTTCATCCGGATATGAACCTTCTAATCCTGAAAATCTACTACCCATTCCCAAAGCATGGTACAAACTCGTTTTGTCAAATTTCCTTCCCAGAGGAGAACACCATGACATACTAAGATTTCATGACCATCAATTCCTTCATTTACTAATGAATGACTTTCAGATAAACCTACCACACACTATCTTCAACAGTTTCTGGAAATCCATCTCTGAGTCCAGAAACCTCACAAAGTCTTACATTCCTTATGGAAGAGTTTTGTCTGAGATTTTCTTCAGAGAAGGAATTGTGGATATGATCAAAGAGAAAATTGAAGAAGATGGTCCTGAAAGCTTTCCGGAGAACTGCTTGTTGAAGACTAAATGTGAAATCTGTAGTAACTAGGAAAACTAGACATATCTATGTTTTAACTATGTCTGCGAAAAGCATATTCTGAATTTAAATTGTATTTGTTCTAAGTAGTTGTAACCGTGTCAGTTTTTTTTAAAGGATAATGAATTGTCAAAAACTATGTTTGTGAATCGTTTTAATTAATGAAATAGCTTCCTTTTATTAATGGTTCATAATCCTAAAAGTATGAAATTAAACAAATCAAATATTTGACAAGCTTTAATAGTAGATTGATTTTATCCTTTTAAAGATATTTGAAATTTTTTTTTTGACTCAAGAAACCACCATCATTAAAATACATCAACCACGTTTGCCACTCACAGAAGAGTAGTTATTACCCATAACCGATTAATATTTCCCATTAAATTAGGTAACTGCTCCATTTTCTTTTCCCATACAGTTACACCCTTTAGTAAACTCTAAGCAATCATGACTTACCTAGGAAATAGTTAACCCATATCTTTTGTACTGATTTAGTCATTACTCTCCACTCTTACTCGCCTATAAATAGTAGGATTTTGCTTCACCATTAATTCATTCTCAAATCTAAAATATCATCCTCCTAAAAATCCTTGTAATACCCCAAAATTTTCTCTCTCATTTCTTCATATCATCTAGCATGAGCTTTCATTTCATTGCATTGCATTCAAGCATAGAAAAATAAAACATTAAACATTTAGCATTGCATCTTGCATAAGGCATGTGATCAGTTGTTTCTCAATGAGGTGGATCATCCAAAGCGAGAGAATAAGAGCCAAGGGTATCTCACAAGCCTCAAAGGTCTCTTACATCATATATCATCCCATTTGATCTCACAAGTCATTGGAATATGGGAATTCATCAAGAAAGTTTGGACAGTGCATCACCTCCTATCAAAAACAGTCAAAATTAGGATTTTGAGTTCAAGAGGTCTCTTGAGGAAATTTTGATTCAAACTTGATCTCAATGTTTTCTACATGATATCAAGTATCTAAGGATGGAATATTGGCCATTGATTCATTTCAGAAGAGGTTCAATTGATCAGTTGCTTGATAATCAAGAAATTAGGGAAAAAGTCAACTGTGTAGTGAAAAAAGTAAACTCCTGACCTTTTAAGGTCAAATTCATGAAATTCATGTTATATATGTTCATTGGACAAGATTTTATGAAGAAATGATGGAGGAATTATGAAAAATCAAGAAATTACAAAACTGCCAAAAATAGAAACTTTAGGGTTTCCAAAAATGGCAAGTTTGGACCATTTTGCACCCTACTTTGAGACTCTCTTTCTCCAAGATAAAAGCTCCAAACTTCAGGCCCAAGTGGAGCCAATTAAAGTTCATGTTCTAAGCTTCAAATCCATATAAAGAACATCTCCATTGGATCAATATTGAGAGAGTTATGGTTGATCAAAGTTTGACAAAACTAGGTCAAAAACCAAGTCATGGCAAGGCAAGACTAGGCCCATGCGCCATAATTTTGACAAACACATGGTGTGCCAAAATTCAAGCCATTTTTCTCCATCAATGAAGCTTCAAATGGAAAACTTTCCAACATCAAAGTTGTTCCTTTCCATGCCCTCTACAATGTTCATGTTGGACATTTTTTAATTTGAGCAAGTTATGAAATAGTTATGATGGTCCCAAGTTGGTGTGATCATGCTGAAACTCATAGGCCATTTTGCCATGCCATGCCACAACCTTGCCTCGCCCATGAACCAGTTTCAAACTTTGATATTCCAAGCAATTTTACACTATCTTACACACCTTAATTCAATCCAATTCTCACACCAAACTTGTTCAATGATCCATCATCTTTTCAATGACACATAAATCTCATGATTTCATGCACTAGAGTGAGAGAATTTCATTACCAAACATCCATGTCTCAAGCTGCCAAGAATAGCATGTTTAACATTGATGTTGTTAAACTCACACGCATACACTAGTCCATTTCCTTTCTTCATTTGGCCAAGCAAAACTCTTACACTATCTTTCCCATGTTGCTTGGTACATGAAAGAAGAAAATAAAGCTTACACCACAAGCTAGCATTCTGCTACACCAGAACCACATCACCACCACTCTTTTCCAATTAACCTCACCATAAACATCATGAATACACTACACCATAACACTACCCCTTTCCACTCGCCCTAACTAACTTGACTCAGTTAGTTAGGGACGACTCAATTAACCTCACATCAACTCACTAAACTCACTTAGTTAACCGTGAGTTAACAGATTAAATTACACATATAAATAGAAATCTCACTCTCAAATTGATTTCTAACTTCACTTTCTCATTCTGGTTCAAAAGCATCTCAGATTCTCTCTACTCTTTCTCTAAATTTTCTCTCTCTCTGTGCACGATTCTTCAATAATCTTCATCTACATTCCACCATCATCATCTCCAGAAAGCATTCTTGAAGCAAGAACACATTGCATCAACATCATTCTCCAAGTGAAACTTCATTGGAACTTTGATTCTCCCTCTGCTCTTCAAAGTCTCAAGAACAAGTAGCATTTATTTTGCTTAACAAGTTCAAGAGCTCAAGTTCTCTGGTTTTCTCAACAACTCCAAGTTCTGCAAGTTTCAGGTGCCACAATTTCCAAACCTTTCTTGCATGATTTCTTATCTGTTTGGTTGTTTTTGTGTTGATTTGAAGCTTACTAGAAGCTGTGTGCGTCCTGGCTAGTTGATAGACTTCTTAGAGGTGTAGATCATTTTTTAGGGCAAAATGTATTGGTTCGGTTTGTTGTATACGTGCATAATCTTTGGAAAATGATTGCATATTCATGATGTACTCCACTTCCTCTTCATCTTGGTGTGTGAGTTGTGAATTTCTGGACCTGTGAAAGTTTGCAGACGGTGGAGAGTGGCCGGAGAAGATGACCGGAGGTCCTTCTCCGGCCGGTGAGATGTGTTAGGGTTTATCCTCAGTTTCAATCACAGCCGTTGATCCTTTGTATCGTGTGGTCCTAAGAGTGCCAACGCATTAAAATTCACATGTTCCTCACGTGTTCTTTTTTTCTCTCTGATTGGTTATGTGTATGTGTGTGCATCATAGTTATCATGATCCTTGCATTTCATCCACTTGATTGTTTACTTTTATGATTGATCTGAGATTGACTTAATCCAACGTCCATTATGATGCCAGCACATTAAAATGCCATGTGACTTGCGCGTGCTCTATTTTTAAACTCTGATAATAACATGTGCGTGTGTGCATATTAATTATGGTGTGCGTGTCTTGGTATTTGTTGGATTGTTTTACTTAGCATTATGATCTAATCATGTGACTCTGATTGCGCCCTCACGTTGACTAATCATGCACACTAACACACACAATCACACGTTGGTGTACTTGGACCCTAATTGATATCTGCACCCCATACTAAGCCCAATGCCTATTTTGAACGTGCATTTTACTTCTCTTGCACCCCCACTCCATTTTCTCTTGTTATTATTTTTTCTTTTCCATGTCTGTTTGATTTTCATATTATAAAAATAGTAAAACATTTCTAAAAATTCTAAATAAATTCATGTGTGTTCTTGACACATTTAAATAATTTTGTTTTATTTTTAATTCTGGTTTTGTTAATTTTTGCACTTAATTACATAATTTTCTTCCAATTTTCTTTTTAGTTGATGTTCTACATTGACACTCCAACTTGCATATTTTCTTTCTCCCATTTCACATCACATTTTTAAATCATTCTTTTTGAATTGTTTATATAACATATTAAAGCATCTAATTCCATTTTTATTTGATTTTTAAAGTCATTTTATCATGTGTGTAGGTGTTCATTTTTGTGTAATCTTGTGATGTGTTTCAATGTGAATTTGTGGAACTATTAGGTCATGCTTTCTCTTGATTTTTTATATGAGTTTTGATCCATGGTCTTGTTTCTGATTTGTATTGTTTAGGACTTTATTTTACAATTTTCTCATATACTTTGATAGTTGTTTAATGCCTTGCATGTGAAGTTACTTGTGTGCATTCTTTTATGCCCCATTCTCACATGTTTTGATGAGGCATTTATGCCACCACTTGATGTTTGGTTGTGCGTCTATTATAGGTCATTTGTATGATGTTAGAGGTCATATTTGTTCCATTATAGGTCATTTAGATATGTGTTTGCATTTTGACTTGAGTTTATGCTTTCAAATTTGAAGTTTGATATGAATTTTTGCATCTTCTCCTCTTATGCTTTAATTGCTTTATGTGTGCATTTTATATGACATCTCCCTTATTCCATTTACATATCATCAATGTTATGCCACTGCCCATGTGCATTCATCAATCATTTTACATGATATGAATCTATAATATGTCATTTTGTGCATATATTGAAACATGTTTCACTTCTACTTCATCTTATTCCTTCCACTTATTTTTTATCCATGTATTGTATGGTGATTCATATGCATTGTGAGATGTTCCTAAATGACTTTGGTTCTAACTTTAACCTTTCATGAAGCATTAATGCATGATCACTTTTCATATCCACTCATTCTTCATCTACTTCTTTCATAATGCATTTCTTTGTGTTTTAAGGCATTGTTTGTGTGCATTTGATTTGTGTTTGCTCTCATATTATTGGAGAACATTATTATGATGTGCATCCTAACCTTGTGTTTCCCTTAACCTTTAAGATGCTTTTACTTTGGTTATTGACTTTGTTGAAGCCTTACTTGTTCATCTTAACTTGTTTCTTCACTTGTAAATGATTGCACTAACCATTTCAGGGGCTAATGGTAAGTCACTTGAGTGTGGATATGCATCCACATTCTAATTCCTTCCTTCATCTTTTAATCACTCAATTTGTGTTGTTTAAGCATTTAATGATGCTTTTCTTTCATAATCTTCTTTCTTCCCTCTTAGAAACAACTTAACTTCCATCTTGGAAGTAAGTTGTTTTCTTTCTTTCTCTTCTCCTTTCTCTTAGGATTAGGTTTCTTAAACCTCATTAACCATAAGATCACCATGTATGATAACATTAAGATTGAGTCTTAGTCTCCCTCTTTAGTTTTTACCTTTACTCCTCCATTTGAGTCTCTTCTTCTCATCTTAAAACAAAAGTAAAAAACACTTAATAAAGGCCTAACAAATATTGTATTTGAGCCTTTCATGTAAGAATGAGATAGTGAGGGGTCTTCTCTCACTTTCTTAGAATGTTTAGCGTACGTCCCGTCTTGGGTCGATATGCGAGGCATTCGATCCTACATGAAGGACTTAAATACAATGTTCGTTACTAAACACCAATAAACAAAGCACTTCTTTCTTAAAAGACAAAAACAAATAAATAATTCTTCTCTCATCTCTTCACTCATTCCTTAAGGACTCGTCAAGTCCGTTCTACCACAAACAGGTAATGCCTAAGTCTCCCTACAGCGAGCTGCAACCCCTAACTGCTGGAACGCGCACTCTAACGTTTCCACTAAAAAACACAAACAGCGACCCTCGTTGAGGGGAACTACGTCGCTTTGATTCTCATGTTCCTTATGAGATACGTAGGCAGTGGGGTAGGGCCCATTCGAGCGCTTCTTTTATTTTCCCTACATTTGCTTCTTGTTCTCTCTCCTTTCTTTTTCCCCTTTCCTGTTCCTTTTCCCGTTCTCCAGCTAGCAATTCCTTTTCCAATATCCTTTCCTTACACCCTTTGATCGAGACAAGCAAGCATGGATCCCATCGGGTACGATGGACGCGTGGGGGTGCTAATACCTTCCCTTCGTGTAACCGACTCCCGAACCCAGTTCTCTTGGTCGCAAGACCATGCTTTTTCCTTTCTCTCAGGTTTATGCAGTGTTTCCTTTCCCTTTCTTGGGAAAAATACACATTGCTGGCGACTCTGTTTCGGTGCCACTTTCGCGTTTGTACTTGGATGAAAATCCCAGGAGCGACAATCCTCTCTGTTAATACACCAAAGATGATGACTTCTCAAAGAACTGGTCCAACCTTTTTAGGAAGAAAAGAAAACTTAGAAGTTATTCCTGAGAAAAGACTTAACCTATCTCGACTCTGAAACGATGGTTTGGAAATAATAAGAAGCATGCAAGCTCAGTCTCGGCAGAGTTATTACTCTCTATTGAATGGTCCCATCTTCCTGGCCTTGTTAAAGAATTCTGGAATTTTGCTAGGGTCAGCAATGATGGAAACACCATCTGGTCTGAGGTCCACCTTCACCCCATCACTATCTCTGTCGCCTCGATAGAGAGAATCACTGGATGCGTCTTCTTCGGAGTCACGATTGATAACTTTCAATCTGATTTAAGCATGGTGGAGAGGTGCAGAAACTTGTTTGATGATTCAGTTCCTTACGAACCGAACAACCCTGAGAAGCTTCTTCCTTCTCCAAAAACCTGGTTCAAATTCTCCTTAACCAACCTTCGTCCTCATGCAACTGCTAGAGGCACTAGGACGCATGATGACAAAATTTTCCTCTTCCTCCTAACACATCACGTAACGATAGATCTTCCCAAAACAATTTTCAACCACATGAGACACTCTATCAAAGTCTCAAGAAATCAGATGCACTCGTATATTCCTTATGGAAGGGTATTATCTGAAATATTATTGAAAGAAAAGGTCTGGGAATTAATAAGCAGGCTTGGACCAGGACCTTCACCGGTCGAAACCAGATGTGAAAGAGTGGATAATGTTGAAGATTTTGATTAAGTTTTAAAACCTTGATTGTTGTTATGCTTTGTTGATTAGATGTAATTATCGTTTTGTGTTGTTTTGTGATGACGTTCCTATCTCATTCTCTGCTCCCTGTATAGTTCCAAATCAATTAATCAATGAAAATGCTTAAGGTTAATTTCTGAATGAATGTTCATTTTCATATTCATAACACTTACAATACTTAATCATTCAACTTTTAACTCTTAACTACTTAGGGTTAATGATTAATCTATGTTTTGCTATTAATGAAATATCTCTTGAATCTTTTGTTCATTATCATATTGGTCATGTTCTAAATGCTTATATGCTCAAACTTTTTTATGATGTCAAAAAGGGGAAGAAATAGAAATATGTTTTTGATAGAAATCTTAAAAGAATATAATGCAATGCGCAAAACTCAAACAAGTAAATCAATGAGATAAAATACGTTTACTACTAACGTTTGTTGTTTGATGTTTAACCGAGGAACTCTGAACAAGTTCACTAGGCATTCTCAGAACAGGTTAAGAAAAGAAGAACTTTGTTAAAATTTCTTATGAACTGTTTATTCATATGATCGAAGTTGTACACTTCGTGAACATGTGTTCAGAATCAGATCTACCCAGTACTGTTCATAAGTTGAGAACTTTCTGAAAGTCAAAGTTATCATGATCTCTGTTTCACTTTGTTCAGAAGCTGTAAGCTGTCTAAGAATATGATATTCAGAACATAAGAATCAGAAGAAGGAAATCTCTGAAAGCAGCCAAGACAAATTCTACATCTCAAGATGCTCTTAAGAAGAACTAAACAAATCAGAAGTCGAAGACTGTCTGAAGAACTGGATTGAAGATCCAAGAAGAAGAAGTTCTGATTTTCAACAAGAATTCAATTGAGAAGAAAATGATTTGGTATCAGACTAAATCTACACTTGGTAGTCAAACTCAGTATATAATGATTGGTATCAGACTCAGTCTGTAGTAATATAAATCAGAGGAAAGCTGTGAAATGTTTTCAAATACCTTCATTGGTATTAATTTCAGCATACTACGAAAATACCTTTCAGTTGGTATCTACTTTGGTATCAGACTAAGAATAAAAATCACATTGGTATCAAATTCAGAATCAAGCGTTGATTTATCACTAAATTATCCTTCTATTGGTAACAGATCAAGAATCAAGCTTTGATGAACCACTGAGTTGTGACAGTAACAAGGTTTTGAGATGAAGGCATGTGTTCAAAGTCAAACTCTGAAAAGTCATGATCTTATTGGCGATTTAAAATTAATATATCTGAATTACGATTCTGAAGATCCCAATATCTGACTTATGGAAACTAAGGGCAGACTACTCAGAAGATTCAATTGTTAAAATCTATAATCTTCATCAAGTCTGAAACTCAGGGGGAGTATCTTAAGACAGTGTATGTTTCTGATAAATAGCGAGGCTATGTTATTAGATAAGAATTATTCTGTTTCTGTGATAAAATGAATCTGCTAAAAAGTAGAAAATGCTTTAGATGTCTCTGAAGATTATGAGCTCTGATACGATGTACAAAGGAACTAAAGTTCTAAAGGTCTGAAGACGGAAGTTCTGATGAACTAGTCCAGATGCTGAAGACTCTTGTCTCCTTAAAGACAAGATAGAGAAGTATTCCTTTTCTATTATTTGTTCTGGAAAATCAAATTGTTATTTTGTGAGTTTTTGGATCATATGAGATTCTAGATGATCACAGATAAAACTTTGAGGATAACACATTCAGGGGGAGCTGTTGTTCCAGACTCTGAATATGTTTAGTTTTGGTGATTACCTTGTATAAAATGTTCAATCAAAATACATGGTTTTGTCATCATAAAAAAGGGGGAGATTGTTAGAGCAAGAGTTGTCTCTACAAGCCGTCTCTATGTTTTGATGATAACAATGGTATTTACGAAAGAACCATTTTATGTTCTAACGTGTGTTATGTGCAGATCATAATCATAGAAGATATCAGATCCAACAAGCACCAGCCAGATGTGCGCAATTGATTATATGCGAAGTCACTATGTGTGACACAAGTCGCAAGAAGCAAGTATGCTTCTGTATCTGATCATAATCAGTCAGATCCAAGGATGTCGATATTACTGTTGCAATGCTCTTGTGGATGCTCTCTGAGAGTGGTTATGATTCTGAAGATAACGAAGCTTCTGAAGAGACAATCTTCTAGAGAACCGAAGTGCTGAAGATTCCAATGACTTGAAGTTCTGAAGGATGAAGGCTCTGAAGACTAAGTGCAGAAAGACTCTGAAGACTTATGTGTTCTGAAGGATTATGGTTCCAAAGGTCAAGTGCTGAAGACTCTGAAGAGAGATTCCTAATGGACAAGCTCTGAAGTTTCGGAAGACTTGAAGCAGTAAAGGATAACGAATTTAAAGACAAGTGCTGAAGTTCTGAAGGCTGATTCCTAATGGACGACTTCGGAAGACTGAAGACTTGGAGTTTTAGATATCCTATTAAGAAGTCTCTACTCATGCTTCAATTAAATTACCATCAGAAGCCTCTGAAGATTTGAAGACAAATGTTACCGTTAGCAATGACTGTACACCGTTCTAAAAGACCAATCCCATCACTTCTACAGTAAAAAGAAGATATGGCAGTATAACTTTAATCATTGCATAATGACTCTTTTCAAACGGCCAAAACCTCTCTAACGGCTATATTTTACTTGGCTATTTAAAGAATGGAGAAAACGCTTCTGAGGTATCGATTTATTGATCATGTCGATTAGCTGCAGAATTGATCAAGTCATTGTGTGAAGATAGAAACAACGATGAGTTCTCGTTGTAACGCTTAATATCCAAAGCTATCACCATTTACACACGACCATTGTTGTTGAAGCTCAAAGATCAGAAATCAACACAACAACAATTAATTGGTACAAAAGTTATTGATGAAGAAGACAACATTGCAAATCAGTCAAGTCATCAACCACCTTCTCGTCTGAGCTACATTGAAGATCTGAAGCAAGGAGTTATTGCTCGAAGCTTGCTCAACCAAAAAGACAAAGAAGAAGAAGATCTACAAGATGTCATCAACTGTCAAATTAACATACATCTTTGTAGAATCTTAAGATAGCAAGGAGCTGTTGCTCACATCTTGCTTGAACACTTGTGTGTTCTAATGTATTTAAACTTAGGAGTTATCTACTTGTTAAGAAGCATTATTGTAATCTCCTGTTCAACTAATTCTATGTGAATTAGGATTCCTCAAGTAATCAGTGTGATTGGAGACTTGAGAAGACAATGGCTTGGTGTCATTGTGGTAAAATACTGAAATAGGGTCAGTAAACGTTATATTCATTACGACGAATCCCTGAACATTTAGATGTGAAATCTTAGCAGTAGATCTTGCAAGATTGGAACCTGCAGGTAAATGTTCGTTATATTCATTAAGTTAAATCCCTGAACGATTCATTGTGTGTTAGTCACACCTACGGTTGTACAGGTTGTTAGTCACCGGTTGTTGCCCGTGCATCTGTAATCGAGATTGATTATAGTGGATTAAGTCCTTGTGTTCAAGGCAAAATCACCTGAGGAGGGTGGACTGGACTAGCTTGGGAATGGCTCAAGTGAACCAGGATATATCGTGTGTTCTTTACTCTTGTTTATGCTTTAATTTATTGTTTATGTCTTACTCTAAATTATCAGAACCTTACATAAGCAAATCAGAACCTTGCATCTTAACTCTGATAAGCTTCCGCACTGCAAGTTCTGAATCAAACATATTTTATTCAGACTCTTCTTGTTACTTATGTCTTATGCAGTACAAGATCTAAATGATGCATATCTTATTCAGACTCTCCCTGTCATATATGCTTTACGCTTTGACAAGTATGAATGCTACTTTGCAAGTCAGAGTCTCTCAATGAACTATGATGTTTTCTTAGTGCTTTAACGATAAGAGGCGAAAAGTTTTTAAGAGTGAAAACACAATTCAAACCCCCATTTCTTGTGTCTTTCTCGCACCTTCATCCTCCGCTGTACAAATTCCTTAAGTGTACAGAATGATAAGCATCTGCGAGCAAGGTTGGTACGGGGGTTTCCAATCAGAAATATCTTAATGGCATTGATATCAACGAAGTTATCAATGTTGGGAAAAAGGAAAGAACAAAGATATCTTTGAAAGCAGTAATGTTTCCTATACTGGCAAAGTACAGGGCTTTCTCTATCAAAAACTTGGCCGGTAAACCTTGGATTCCATCCTTAGTGGTCATGTGAGTCCTGACTTCTGACTCGTCCAAATTGATTGCTCTTGCAATGGTTTGATCCTTTGGAATTTCTTCCAGTCCAGAAAAGGGAGCTTGGTCAGTGATAGGTAAATCAGTCAGGTGAGAGTACTCTTCTAGCATCGGTGCTAGTTGATAATCCGGGAATGTGAAACAGTGATAAATCGGATCATAAAACTGAATTAATGTAGACAGGATTCCTTCAACTACATGGACCCTTAACAGAGACAGCAGTCCTCCGTATTTAGCTCTGAAAGCATCAGGGTTGGGGATCATCCTTGCCAGCCCTTTTAAATCCTCTAGTTTTGGAACCTTAAAGGTGTACTTGTGCGTCTTCCTTCTACTGAAATCCATAACGCAATCTTTTTCTCTGATATTTGCAATCATTGTTTTAGTTTAATTTCAAAAAAGAGAAAAGTGAGAAGAAGATTTTTCTTTGTTAAAGTTTTTTAAATGAATGCACGAATGCAGCACACAAAAACAAAGGAAAAAACATGGGTTCAAAGGTTCAGCGTCACGAGCATGGAGTCATGGCTCTACCCATCCCTAAAGGTTGTACTGTGAATTTTTGTACCTGTACTTAAAATCATTGACCCCCTTGGGATAACAACAACAAGCTGGTTCACCCGAGCGAGCTGTAGCATCTTAGGGTAATCTCAATTGAGTGTAGTATCGCATGAAAACTATTTCCAATAGCTACCGCACTACCAAATAGCCACATGGTTACTGTCTACTAAATCCTCAGTTTCATGGATACCACAATTGAACAATCTGCTTTCACAACCGAAGTCATTAGACATTGAATCCGCAAAGGGTATCTCCACTGATTTGATGGTCTACCGGGACAGCTTATTTGGGATTCACTCCCTGTAAGACCACCCGTCTATGCCATCACCTATCTTAGGTATCACTCAAACTTTCCACATGCGACATCACTCGCATTCCCATTAGCAGAAAAATAAACACGGATATCAAGTAGGAAAAGCGATATATATATATATATATATTCATTCCTAAAACTAACATCATATACCTCTTAAGAATTCAAGTCTATATCCTAAACAGATCAAAGACGTCCCCAGAAGAGTCGCCATTTATCTGTAGCGTGCGATTTTCGTCTGTGACACGACCACCTTATCGTACAGAACGGTTTCCTCCTCGTTAGGATGAGTGGGGTGCTACTTTTTTATTTCTTATTTATCCCATGAAGCTAGAAGGGAAAGGGAAGCTATCTAAAACTAATCTTGTACGCGATTGTTTAATTGAACAAACGCTAAGAGAGATTCGGGGAGTTCGGGTTAGGTTATATAATGGGGAGTTGTCAGTTACCCATCCTATACGTGGTTATCCACAGGTTGTTAGTTTTAGGTTCTACTTTGTACTTGATGGTGTTTATCCGTTGATGGGTTGGGAAAGTTTCTTGGGAAATATGAGAGAGGGTGAGATTTTTTTGATGTTCGGGTGAGGTACTGGACCTAGAGTTTTTGATTTGTATGAAGGTACTGTACCTAGAGTTTTTGTTTAGTATGAAGGTACTGGGCCTAGAGTTTTTGTTTGGTATGAAGGTACTAGACCTAGAGTTTTTGTTTGGTATGAAGGTATTGGACCTAGAGTTTTTGATTGGTATGCTCGCTAAGATTTCGCAATCTTATGCCTACATATTCTCGTTTAAAGAAATAGGGAAATCAGAGCAATCGTAGTTCCTCCTAAGGAAAAAGATGTTTTGGTGTCTTGTTCAAAGCCCAAGATTGAAGCTAAAGGGTGTATTTGTGTCTTGTTCAAAGCCCAAGATTGAAGCTAAAAGGTTTGTCTGAGAGAGAATTTGTCATCTCTAAAGGGAGATATCTCGTCTATTTATCACAACTGTTGGGTGACTGATTATAAAGGAGGGTTACTTTAACTGAGATATGAGAATCCAGCAATGCCATAATTTCTTTTATAAGGGATTTCTCTTGAAGGAAAAAACTTTAACTCAGTGTAGAGCAATGCCATTTTTCCTTAAGAATCTTTCATGCTAAGAGAGGGACAGTGGCATGGATGTAAACAATCCAGAGGCTTGCCGCTTACAGCAATTAGATGAGAGAGGGAATTTACCAGGATAAAAGATGGACGACAGCTTAGATATTTGAATCAACAAGTGTGCCACTTACAGCGGTTATTAAGGTTTGTTTTGATTTTCTGTTTTGAAGAGTGATAAACAGAGAAATGACTTCCTATAGAGAGTTTTTTATTTCCTCTGAAGGGATGTTAATTTTTGTGTGCCTTGATCAAAGCCCAAGGTTGAAGCTAAAACATTGATTGACTCCACTGGGAAGTCCTTATACAAAGCCTAAGAGGAGGCTGGGAAGGACTGACTAAAAAAAAAGAGTGTTTATATATGTCTTGTACAAAGCCCAAGATTGAGGCTAAAAGAGAGACTGACTCTTTTAGGGATATCATTATACAAAGCCTAAGATGGGGCTAAAAGTTTGACTTTTCTGATGAAATATTTTGTCTGTCTTGTACAAAGCCCAAGATTGAGGCTAAAAGAGATTTTGACTCCGTTGGGGAGGGTTTATATGTGTCTTGTACAAAGCCCAAGATTAAGGCTGAAAAGAAGACTGACTCTATGGCAAAGAAATCTTTATCTATCTTGTACAAACCCCAAGATTGAGGCTAAAACGAGACTTTACTGACTCGGTTGAGGATATTTTAGGTGTCTTGTACAAAGCCCAAAATTGAGGCTGAAATGAGTTTGACTCTGCAGAAGAGTATTATATGTCTTGTACAAAGCCCAAGGTTGAGGCTGAAATGAGTTTGACTCTGTGGGAGAGTATTATATGTCTTGTACAAAGCCCAAGATTGAGGCTGAAAAGAGGATTGACTATGCTTAGGGAAATTTATATGGTGTCTTGTACAAAGCCAAAGATTGAGGCTAAAAAGGGTTGACTCAACAAGGGAGTGTTTTTGTTTTGTACCATTAACTCAACAAGAGAGTGTGGAAAGGTGATGAACTCAACAAGAGAGTCTGAAAAGATTAACTCAGCTGGGGATAATCATTGTACAAAGCCCAAGAGGAGGCTGTCTTTGCTGGGGAAGAACAAAGAAATACATCTTTATACAAAGCCTACGAGGAGACTGACTTCTGCTGAAGATTATTGAGATCCAGAGGCAGGTCTAAATGGGGAATCAACTCTCGCTGAGGGTTTACAGAAGAGTTGAGGTATCAGGTACCTTGAGGCTCTGATGATAAACTGACCCTGGCTGGGGAAGTTTAGGATAAAATACGGAGTTTTAGAACTCACGGGTTTCGACTCTACTGGGGATTGATTAAATGACCAGTGTTTTTTCTGTCTTTATAAGGAACTTGAGAATGTCTTTGAGACTCAAGAGGGGATTAGACTGTCCAAGTCTACTGGTATGGAAGAGTTTATCTTTGTATAACGCCTAAGAGGAGGCTGACTCTTTTAAGGGATGAGTATCAACCCTAAAATTGGTCTGAGGTTTTGACTCTTTTAGAATGACAACTCTAATAAAGGATGACTAAGTTCTGTCTTATACCTTTAAGAGGTCTTCAGGGTCCTTGTATTAAGCTCAAGAGAAGGCATGAGAACTTTTAAGAAGCCGGAGGGTCCTTGTACAAAGCCCAAGAGGAGGCGGGGATACTTTTAGGAAGCCTGTGGGTCCAAACTAAAGAAGAGTTCAAGAAAAGTTTCACCGAGAATAATCTTTTCTTTAGTGAACAATTCTAGGGTTTGAAGAAATTCAAGAGAGGTTTCACCGAGAATTAATCCTCTCTGGGGAACTGAATTTCTTTGACAATTTCTAATAGTGACAATTTGAGAAAAGTTTCACCAGGAATAATGCCTTTCTCTTTGTTCCATATTATTTAATCCCAAGAGAAGGCAAGACTGTATCTGGAAATCCTATGGGGATCTAGTTTTGACTGTATTAATGAGTGGCCAACTGGCTTTACCTAGTTCTAGACCTAGTTGACAGGGAAAACTCTAAGCAGATATACTAGTATATATACAGTTGATATATGACCAATATTTAAAAGGATATGAAAGAAGGACTTACAGGTGAGCAAGCTTCCAGCAATACAGTTATATATATATATATATATATATATATATATATATATATATATATATATATATATATATATATATATATGAAAGCTAATAAAACTTACAGGAGAGCAAGCATCCATAGTAACAGTTGTATGATTAGTTGTTCAAGAAATTAAAAAAAGTTTTGATAACAACTATGAATTTGAACCTAAATCAAAAGGGAAGTTGTTTTTGAAAAGATTGTTGGGGCTTATACTCAAGGAGAGGCCCAGAGGAAAAATAGTAATCGTACCGTCGTTTTGTAAACTGTATCGGGACTTATACAACAACTAAGGCCCAAAGAGGTTTTCTGTACAAAGGGATGGGTCTTACAACTCAAGGATAGGCCCAAAGTTTATTTTATATACAAGTGATGGGGCTTACAACTCAAGGAGATGGCCAAAGGTTTTCGTTTAAAAAGGCGACGACCGCGCCGAGATTTTAAAATCGTATCGAGACTTATACAATGACTGAGGCCCAAAAAGGTTTTGGTTAAAAAGGGGTTGGGTCTTACACTCTATTAGAGGCCCAAGTGTTTGAAAAAGGATTTGTTAGGGTGATAGTGATCAAAACCCTAATTTTTGGTTTTTAAAATGTATTTTAATTGAATAAAAATTCAATTAAAATAATCAAACATGTGAAAAAAGGTTGTGATCTTGGATTTATATTTGGAAAATCAAGTTTTATTCATGGGATGATTTAAAAATTATTTGAATTTTGTAAAACCAAGAGAAAGAAATATTTTAATGTTTAAAAACAAATAAAAATATAATTCTTTACAAAAATACCAAATATATGAAATAAATAATATTATTGTGAAATTTTCATGGAATAAAAGATTTTAACATTTTTGCGAATTTTCAAAAAAAGAACCAATCAAAAATAATTAAAATTGAGAGAGAAATTAATTTTTCAATTAATTAACAAAAACATAAAAATAATGAAAAATAGCAAAAATAAGAGAGGTAGCAAAAAAGGTCTGGGTGGGGTTTGAACCCACGACCTCATACACAAACACACATGCGCACTACCACTGGGGTGGTGATACATCCATGTATCAAAACCACCCCATGTGCATATATGGGGTGCCAAGTTTTCAGGCCTCGGCAAGGCAAGGCAAGGCAAGGCAAAGTTTTGCCAATTTTCGTGAAGCCTCTAACTTTCTCATTTCTCCATGGATTGGGACAAAATTCAGGTGCATCTGACCCAGAATTTCATGAGGAATCTAATGGTGCCCTTGGAATTTTCAGAAAATGACTCCTCCTCAAAATCCGATAGTGGTTTCAAAATAGGCCTATTTTTGCATGTTCTATGCTATCTCATGGTACAGGCAAGAATTACATGGAAAATTGGTTCAAACACAACATATATAACATGTATGAGATGTTTATGATCAATGGACATCAAAGGAATGCATAATTCAAGGAGTTCAAGTTGTCATGCACTTACCTCTTGGAGCTTTTTGTGCTATCTGCCAAGTTCCTTGTGCCAGAAGTAATTTGATGCTTTGGACACTCTCAATTGATCCCTTAGAAGCTTTTAGAATGATTAGAACCAGCTGGAATCCTCAGGAACAAGTTTTAGCTCTTTCTTGCAAAAGTGGCAAAAGTGACTAATATGGCAACTCTTTCAAATGGTGTTCCAGATGAGGGGAACCATTTGGGACAGTTTGAGGATGATATTTGGAGTGTGTTTGAGGCCATTTTGGTTTTGGAAGTGACTAAATCAAGACAGGGCTTGAAAAATGCAAAAAAGTCAATTTTTGAGGTTTTGGAGGTTGACTTTGTGATTTTGGTGTTTCAGGTCACATGTGAGTGTTTGAACAGCTTAGATACAACATATTAGAGGTGTTTGGATCATGAGCTATGGTAGAATTTCTCTCTAACTCAAAAACTCAGAGATTACTTGCAAAAGAAGGCATTTTGGCCTAGAGAAAGAGATTTTGAGGAAAGCAAGTGTTGTAGTGCTTTGGTGTACTCAAGCTGAGCACAAATGAGCTCTATTTATAGTATAGCAAGTTTGTTTTGGGAGCAATAGTGATTGTCAGGTACAGCAGGCCTTTGGCCAATGTTAAGCAAAAGCAATATCAAGTCTTCTCTAGCCATTGACTTGAGGTTAGGGCACAGACCTATGGTCCTATGATTCAGAGCTTATTCTTGACTCATTCAGTTAGGAATGTGTCAGTCCATGCCACCTTGGTGTATCCATTAAATGCATTGCAACAAAATTGGAGTCTTGGCACCTTTTTAGCCTTTTTAGGTTTGTTATAGCAAATGTAGATTCTTGGACTTTGGAGGCTTGGGGATCAGATCATTCCCTTCTTGTTTTATCCTCAGATGTGTCCAAATTGATGACAAGGCTTGGATTTATCAGATTTGAAAAAATCGAGCAAAATGCACAAATTCTGCCTTGTAAAAACCAATTCATGATGCCATGTTCCAAGGGGTGTATCTCCCTGCTCAAATGGAGTTTGGAGATGATCTGGTACTTGTTGGAAAGCCCTTATGGCATATTTCAACTTTGATGTTCACCCCTAGACCTGGTTTAACTTGGATCAAGGTGAAAAATGTCCCTACATTTTGGAAAAAGTAAGGCAGATTCTGACTTTTGTTGAAAATTTCACTAAGTGTTGGAAAAGTGTCATTTTCATGATTTTTTTTTCCATTTTGATCATTCCATTACTCAAAATCCATAAGGAATTGGAGTCTGAGGTAGTTGAATCTTTTGTAGAGTGTAACAAGACCTACAAATCTAGCTTTGGATCACCCAAAATGGTTGCTTAGATCTCAAGTTATGATCCTTGGAAGTTGGTACCAAAATCACTTTTATTCCATAACTTAGAAAAATTTATGTTTCTTATGGTTGCCCCTTTTGCAAGAAACCTCACTTTTCTTGATTTTTCTTCATGAATGATGATTAATATCACACATTAACATTATTTTTGACTTAGGGGAACCATATTTGTGAAAAATTCCAAAAAGTCAAACTTGATTTTGTGCACAGTTGACTTTTTATCGGATGAAATCCAAACTGTACGATCCTTTGTGAAATCAAGTCCTTGACCTAAATCAAACCTAATGGTTGGACTCCATAGGTGATATAGGGTGTATTGAATCATGTCCCAAGGTTTGGGAGCATGCCTTGGTCAAAAGTCAAAGGTACAGTTGACTTTTCCCTTCAAAACCCTAATTGTGATTCAGATGAAATTGAAACTGGTGAACCAAGTTTCTTGGGTCAATCCATTGTTGAAAATGGATCAATGTAGTGTATTTGAAGTCCTCATATCATGTCTTGAGGTCTTGGCTCATGCTTTACCTCAAAAGTCAACTTAGGGGTGAATTAGGTCAAGAAACCGTAAATCCTGATTTTTGGTAAATGCACCCCCTGAGGTTAAATTGACTTGACGATTGGGTCCATGAGGTCCCTTAGAGTATATTGGGTTATGTTTTGAAGCATTGGCTCATGCCCAGATGAAAATTTTTATCTGGAGGCCTCAGTCGACCAAAACCCTAATTTGGTGACATTGGCGATCTTGAGGCTTAATCCACTTGAAATGTTGCAACCTTGTGCTTGATTCTTCACGTGGGAGTCCTCTTGATCCCTTATGGGTGTTTAAGAGGTTAGACAATTTGAAGATCATGTCATTTCTTGATTGATCCTTGGTCTAAATGCTCTGAGAGGGGTTGAACCCCTAATTCTTGATTGTAGTGGATGCTCAACCATCTTTGAGGAGATTGATGAGGCATGGAAGGATATCCATATTGTGATGATGGTTTTCATAATGATGGGAAATCTTGGTGGTCAAAATTTGGGGTATGACACCATCACCGGTACCTGTGCCGACATCAGTACTGGCACCTGAAGACTCACCTCGCAACCCCTTCAGTTTACAGAATTTGTCCACATACCGATCATCAATAGCGGCTGGGATGGTTACCTGATGGCGTGTGGGGACATTAACCCCCGCATGCACACAAAGGGCCATTATAAGACAAGGGAAAGAAAGAGGACAGTTCTTCAGTGAAGTTGAACCAAGTCCACTTTCCACAATAGCCTTCATCTCGTCAGCAATAATCCTGGCCACATCAATTTGGACATTCATCATGATGCTATGGACCAAATGGGTAAGGGGTATGGTAATGGTCAAGAAATACGAATTTGGCTTGATGTTTGTAAGAACCAATAGTAAGATCAACTGGGCCAAAGGATGCATGTCCTCTCGACGGTATCTGCGTACAACCCCAGATGGGTTCAACTCAACAGTTTTGCCTTCACCCAATAGGTCACGAGTGATTTTATCTGTGTCTCTATGTAGTCTCAAGATTCTGTGGTAGGTATCTATCTCATTTTCTCTCAAGGGCAGTGGGTCTCCGAGAACCGTGTTTATTGTCGCCCGATCAAACAACACCTCTGTACCCAAAATCAAGGTCTTCCACCCAAATTCCTCACCATCATCCGGGAGGGAATTTGCTTAAAATTCCCGTATCATCTCCACGTTATAGCTATCCACAGGTGTAATCAACTTCCCCCACTTCTTTCTTTCAAGGAGTCTAGCTACCGCCCGGTAGCTTCCTTGTGCGTTTAAGTTGAATCTTTTCTCAGGTAAGATAGTCCTTCTCTCTAGTGTCAAGTACCGGGCAGCCTGTTTTGTCCCTCTAAAATGGTCATTATTGAACTAAATTGGAACCGGTCGTGAAATGCTTCCGGTCTTTCTTTTTTCGACGGAATAATTTTTGGAGGCATCTGCAAAAACCATCAGACAAAACAACAACCAGCTAGCAAACAGTTCATTAGAGGAGGAACAAAACAGTAAACTAGAATCCCAAATAGAAATAGTAAAAAAATTCAGAAATCTGGTCTGTTCACCCAGAAGTTCGCAAAGCGAAGTCCTGGCAAACATTCGCCCCAGATTTGCTAGGCGAAGTTCTAGCGAATGTTCGCCCAAGGTTCGCAAAGCAAACTAGTGGCGAACCTGCGATTTTTTCAAACTAAACAGCTTCTGCCAATGTAAACAACATCATTCAATCTTTCACAACCCAACCTCTATTCTTAAGGTCTGCATAAAAAATCATCATGCAACAACAAACAAACCTTAAAAACAGAGGTGCATTGTACACAATTAAACCTAGAATTAATTGGTCTCTAATGTTCAACCTAACCTAACCTAACCACATGTTCTAACAAAAATTAACAAAGAGAAAGAGAATCAAACCTGGACTTGTTGAGAACTTGGAAAAAAATTTGCAAGAAATGCAGGAACAGAGAGAGCTCGTGAGAGAGTTCGTGATAGAGTGTCTGTGCTTGTGAGAAATTGAGAGTGTCAATGTGAGTGTAGGGTTACCTCACAAAATCAAAATAAGTGGGTCATGGGCTCAGGTCTGGCCCACCACTTTTTTAAACCCTTTTTTAATGAGGTGGCAGCAGACAAAATTGTGTCTGTCTCACTGATTTTGCAATGCGGACTGGCCAGCAAACACTCGCCCCAGGTTCGAGCGAACTAGCCAGCGAACAAGACAACACTTTGAAATTTTTTTCACATGCTGCTACCACACCACATACCAACTCCAAACAACTTAATACATAAAACAGTAAGAAAAACCGTAATACTTACAATGTTGGGGTGCCTCCCAACTAGCGCTTTGTTTAACGTCGTCTGAGCTCGACGGTCCAAGATGATCTCAATGTTCATCTAAAAACACTGCGCAATTTTCTTGATCAATTTCTCCTCCGAGATAGATTTTCAGTCGTTGGCCATTCACAGTCCAACTTTCCTTGCTCTGCAAGTCCTCTATAATAATAGCACCATAGTGCTTGACATCCCTAATCAAAAATGGTCCAGACCATTTGGACTTCAATTTTCCCGGAAAAAGTTTCAAACGGGAATTATATAGAAGAACCATCTGGCCGACCCGAAATTCTTTTTGACAAACTTTCTTGTCATGATACCCTTTAACCTTTTCTTTATAGAGCTTGCTATAATGGTACGCATTATTCCTCATTTCTTCCAATTCGTGTAATTGTATCTTTCTTTTCTCGTCGGCCAAGCTCAAATCAAAGTTTAACAATTTCAGCGCCCAAAGAGCTTTGTGCTCCAATTCAACTGGTAAATGACATGTTTTGCCATAAACCATTTGAAAAGGAGTTAAACCAATTGGAGCTTTGTAAGCGGTACGATACGCTCACAAAGCTTCATCCAACTTTTGCGACCAATCCTTTCGAGAGCTTGACACGGTATTTTCTAAAATCCTTTTTACCTCCCTATTTGACACTTCGGCTTGACCATTGGTTTGCGGGTGGTAAGGAGTTGCAACCTTATGCTTTACACCATAGTGCTCTAAGACCTTTTCGAGCGGTGTATTGCAAAAGTGTGACCCTCCATCACTAATCAACACACGAGGGGTGCCAAAACGGGAAAATATATTTTTCTTTAAAAACTTGATCACCGTTTTGCCATCGGCCTCGGTGACGCAATTGCTTCCACCCAGTTGGAAACATAGTCAACCGCAACCAAAATATACTCATTTGAAAAAGATGGGGGAAATGATCCAACAAAATCAATACCCCAACAATCGAAAACTTCCACTTCCAAAATAGTTTGCAAGGGCGTTTCATCCCGTTTTGCAATCCCGCCACTTCTTTGACATATGTCACAATTTTTCGCATGGAGGTTTGCATCTTTAAACAATGTTGGCCAATAAAAGCCCGATTGGAGGACTTTTGTTGCCGTTCTTAAACCATTGTAATGCCCTCCATATGGCGAATTGTGACAATGCCAAAGGATACTTTTAGCTTCATCATTAGTAACACACCTTCTCAACAAATTATCACCTCCTAACTTAAAAAGATATGGTTCATCCCATACATAAAAATTGGCATCCGATAGGAATTTCCTTCTTTGGTTCCAAGTTAGGTACTCCGGTATAAATTCGGTTGCTTTGTGGTTAGCAAAATCTGCGAACCAAGGTCTAACTTGTACCCGAAATAGTTTTTCATTCGGAAACTCTTCTCGGACCTCATTTTCTCGGTGTGTTACTTCTACATTGACCAAACGGGATAAACGATCCGCTACCAAGTTTTCAGACCCCTTCTTGTCACGGATTTCCAAATCAAATTCTTGTAACAAAAGGATCCACCAAATTAGCCTTTGCTTTGAATCCGGCTTGGTAAGAAGATATTTAATGGCCGAGTGGTCAGTGTAGACTACAACTTTTGAACCAATCAGGTAAGACCGAAATTTCTCGAGAGCATTACACTATAGCGAGTAATTCTTTTTCTATGGTGGCATAATTTACTTATGCCTCATTTAAAACTTTACTCGCGTTATGTATGACATGAAAAATTTTGGTCTTCCTTTGACCTAACACCGCACCAACAGCATAATCGCTTGCATCACACATCAATTCAAAATTTAAAGTCCAATTTAGAGCAATGATTATGGGTGCGGTGATGATTTTTTCTTTTAAAATTTGAAAGGAATTTAAACATTCATCATCAAAGAAGAAAGACTTATCTTTGTTGAGCAGATTGCTCAAAGGTCTTGCAACTTTGGAGAAGTCTTTGATGAATCGCCTATAAAATCCAGCATGGCCTAGAAAACTCTGGATTCCTTTAACATTGGTTGGAGGTGGAAACTTCTCGATCACTTCAATTTTAGCTTGATCCACTTCAAGGCCTTTAGAGGAGAATTTGTGGCTGAGCACAATCCCCTATGTTACCATAAAGTTGCACTTCTCCTAATTTAGCACCAAGTTTATTTCCACGCACCGTTCAAGAACGGTCTCCAAATTTTTCAAACATAGATCAAAGGATGCTCTGAACACAGAGAAGTCATCCATGAACACTTCCATTGTTTTCTCAATAAGGTCGGAAAAAATGGCTTGTACACACCGTTGAAAAGTTGTCGGTGCATTGCACAAGCCAAAAGGCATCTTCCGGTAAGCAAAAATTCCAAATGGACAAGTGAACGTCGTCTTCTCATGGTCTTCCAGATCAACCGAGATTTGGTTATAACCGGAATAGCCATCTAGGAAACAATAAAATTCTTGACCTGACAATCTCTCAATCATTTGATCCATAAACGGAAGTGGAAAGTGATCTTTTCTAGTAGCGGTATTAAGCCTCCTATAATCGATACACATTCTCCAACCCGTTACAGTTCTCGTCGGAATCAATTCATTTTTTTCATTTCTAATAATGGTCATTCCTCCCTTCTTGGGTACAAGTTGCACAGGACTCACCCACGGACTATCGGATATCGGATAAATCATTTTGGAATCCAATAGCTTAACAACTTCCTTTCTCAACACTTCCTTCATAGTAGGATTCTAACGGCGTTGATGTTGAGCTACCACTTTGAAGTCCTCTTCCATTAAGATTTTGTGCATACAATAGGCTGGACTAATTCCCTTTAAATCGGAAAGAACCCAACCTATAGCTTATTGATTCTTCTTCAAAACTTGAATCAAATGGTTTTCCTCTTTGTCGGTCAAAATGTTGCTAATGATAACCGGTTTGTTACAACCGTCATCAAGAAACACATACTTCAAATTAGAAGGCAACACCTTCAATTCAAGTTGAGATTTATCATCATTCACCTCTTTCTTCAACACTTCCATTTCACTTTCCCATGGTTGTAACTCTTCTAAAGATTCAAGTTCCTTCAAGCATTCTTCAAGTGCCCTTTCTTCCTCATTGGTAAATATTTCAAATGAGTCACCAAGAGCTCTTTCCAAGGGAGATGCGAAGTGAACTTGCTTTGAGACTTCCATTATGGCTTCTTCTATTGCATCAATACGAAAACTATCATGTTTATCTTTGGAATGCTTCATTGCTTCAAAAATATTAAAGCACACCTCTTCATTTTGAACTCTTACTTTCATAAGGCCGTCATCAACATCAATCATCATTCGAGCGGTCTTCATAAAAGGGCATCCAAGAATCAATGGAACATCTTCATCTTCCTCCATATCAATTACAACAAAGTCAACCGAAAAGAAAAATTTATCCACCTTAACCAATACATCTTGAGCCAATCCATGAGGATAAGTTGTAGATTTGTCGGCCAATTGTAATGTCATTCGAATTGCTTTCATTTCAATGTTCCCAAGCATCTTCATAATAGACAATGGAATTAAGTTGATGCTTGAGCCTAAATCAATTAAGCCTTTGCCAACATAAACATCACCAATCATTACCGGCAAAGTAACACGCCCCAGATCGACTTCTTTCTTTGGTAGAGTTCTTTGAATTATCGCACTACAACTTGCATCAAGGATAATTGTTTTCGGCTCCGAATATCTTCGCTTTTTTGTAAGAATATCTTTCATGAACTTAGCGTATTTGGGCATTTGCTCAAGTGCTTCGGAAAACGAAATGTTGATTTGTAATTTGGGAATATATCCATGAAACGAGTGTAATGCCTTGCATTGTCTTTCTTGGTGGGCACATGTGGGTAAGGTAAGTTTTGAATAGGAACAGGATTCACTATCTCCTTCCCCTTTTTGACTCTTCTCTTTTTTTCTTCTATCTTTTCTTTTTCAAGGTTATCATTTTCAACTAACTTCTCATTTTCTTTTTCAACTTCTTCCTCATCATCCTTTTCAACTTCAACATCATCATTTTTTTCTTCCTCCACAACCTCATCAATTCTCACATCAACATTTTTCTCATTTTTTCTCCTTCCCCCAACTCTCTCCCACTCCTAGTTACAATGGCTTTGCAATGCTCCTTCGGGTTGGTTTGAGTATTTACGGAAAAAGATGGCCGGTTGTTGATCGGCCAATTGTTTTGCAAGTTGCCCAACTTGATTTTCGAGATTTTTGATCGATGTTTCATTAGTCTTTTGGTTAGCCATGGACATTTGAATGAATTGGTTGAGAGTGTCTTCTAGCTTTGAACTCCCACCTTGAGGTTGTGCCGGTTGATAAGGATTTTGTCGGTATCCTTGTTGATTTTGATAATTCCCTCTTGGTGGGTATCCTTGAGGGTTTTGATAAGGTTGTTGTTGCCTTTGATAACCTTGTTATTGATTTTGATTATTTATGTAATTTGCTTCTTCATCAATCGGAGGATAATAGCCGGTGGGGTGATTTCCTTTACATAGCTCACACACGACTATTTGCACATTCTTACTCGGTAAATCTTTCATCTCTTTAATCTGTTGAGGGAGCTTTGACATTTGTTGCATTAACAACTCCACCTGTTGAGATAACAATTTGTTCTGAGCGAGAATTGCATCATTTGTCCCCAATTCAAGCACTCCCGACTTCTTTTGTGGTTGGCCACAGTTATGATTCCCTTGATGATCATTTAGTGCCATCTTTTCTATGATAGAAATGGCTTCCTTGGCGCTTTTAGTCATTAAAGATCCGCCCGCGGTAGCATCTAATAATGTTTTGTGAACCATTTGGAGACTATTTCTGAAAATATGCACTTGCGTAAGCTCATCAAAATCGTGCCCTTTGCATTTTCTAAGCATGGATTTGAATCTCTCCCAAGCTTTGTTGAGAGATTCATTTCCACCTTGTGAGAAAACTGTAATCGCCGTTTTTGCTTCCATGAAACGATTATGTGGAAAAAATCGTTCCAAGAATTTCTCTTCCAACATGTTCCAGTCTGTCATAACAGCAGTTGATTGGTCAAGGTACCATTCCTTTGCCTTCCCAATTAGGGAATGCAGAAACAGTCTCTTAAACAAAGACTCTTCTTCAGCTTCAGGGGCTCCAATTACACCCGCAATTTCATAGAATTTGGTTAAATGAGTAAAGGGATCCTCGTGCTCCATACCGGTGAATGGATTCTGGTATAGAAGAGTGAGGATGCTAGTCTTGATTTCCGAATGCCTTCCGTTATGGACATTGCGTGCGAACTGCGCTGTGTGCCTCAGACTATTAACATATGGTGTTGAAATAGGTGGTGGTGGTGGTAGTGGTGCAGCCATGGTTTGCGGTAACTGTGGTGTTGGTGTCGAAGTTGAACTTTCTCCTCATTCTCATCTTTCTTTAGCAAGCTGCCTCATCCGTCTAGTTTTGTTGTTTAACTTATGCGCAGTTCTCTCAATCTCAGGATCGAAAAGAAGTTGATCTGCTGGTAACTTTCCTCGCATAAACAGAGTCTGCATACTTAACCAAACAAATTAACAAGTACAAGAAAAAGTTATATAAGCTTAAAACATAACAACTATTGTAATGCTTGTAATATCAAACAACAATCCCCGGCAACGGCGCCATTTTGTTGAAAAGTATTTTGGGGGGTGTTTTATCGTATCCACAGGGATTGTATGTGTATTGCCGCCATTCTATAGTCAAAATTGTTTTAAACTTAGAGTAACAAAGATTTTGGTTGTTTTGTAACAGATCTTTTGCATAAGAATTTAGTAACAACGGTAAAGAAATTGGTTTTAAAGATTTGGTAAAAGCATGCAAAGATTAGGGTATGATAATCCATTTCGTACGTATTTACTTGATAAAGTATGCGAACTTGTTAATGATGAATATAATCACATATCCTCTCAACAAGTTTATCTCTAACACTTGTTGTGGGATTTATCATATTGATCCTTAGATGATCTCTCACTCTAACTATCAATATGATAACATTCAAGATCAATATTTATGAACATCAACTCTCAAAACTATATTTAGCCTCATGATTGTTGATGGATTGAAACTTAGGTCAAGTTTTAGAACATATTTCTCAATCATGAACTAAAACAAAATATAAACCATACAAACAAAGTTTTTCACCATATATTTATCATCAACAAAGTTCACAAACTACAATCAAGATCAATACATACAAAATGAAGGATTACCTACCACTAATTTTGACACAAGATGTGTTTAGCTACACATATTCATGGTAGCTTGTTTCACAAGTTTCGGGAGGAGATGAAAAAGCATCCGCGTCGAATAATCGAGATCGGATGCAAATCCAGCTTCTCAATGTGAAAGATCACTCTTAGATGAAGAAAAGTCAGAAAACTAGGTTATGGTGTGATAAAATGAGGTTATGATCCCAAGAAATTACATAAAGTGCTTTTATAGTTCACTTGAAATCATCCCAGTTCACACTGCGAACTTTTCATTCGCCTAGCGAACTACGAAATTAGCACCTGAGGTGCCTCTGATCTGTTAAACTGCCTCTGAGTTTCTGCATAAGTTCGCAATGTGAACTTTTATTCGTAAAGCGAACTATTCTCCTACAAGTTCGCAAAGCAAACTTAGGCCCCTTTAGCTACTGCCTCATCCAAGGTGTCCTTCTCCAGGTCTTCGCTGGAGCGATGAATCAGCGAACATTCGCTGGAAAGTTCGCAAAGCAAACTTTAGTGCCTTTTCTTACTGCCCAAAGTCTGGGACTGTTCGCTGGAGCTTCGCCAGATGTTCGCAAAGCGAACCTACTGATGTTTCTTCCTTTCTTTGGCAACTTGGATCCTTTCTTTGTGTCTTACTTCTTTGATAAATTAGTGTCTTTTCCTGTACAATAACACACATATTACAAGAACCAAAGGTATTTTCACAATGTTTGAAGAATAACAACAATTCAAGAATAAAATCGACAATTAAACATAAAGGAGTTGAAAAATGTCAAGTATTAATAAGAAATATAAGGCATGTTTGACATCTAACACTTGGCAGAGAATCGCCGACCCGACAATGGCTAAAGGAGCCCAACCAAAGAAAAGAAAAGTTTAGGAACCAGCATCTGAGCTCTCCTCAGAGAGGACTCAGGATCCATAGGCCTAATTTTCCTTATCACACTTTGTAAAATACTGTACTTTTCCTTGTAAAATACTCAATCTTTCAAGTTCAATAAAAGGGTCTCCCCCACTGTGTGATAACTGGAATATAATTGTTAAAAGTTCTTTTGGAAAGAGAAAACTAAAAAATATATCATTTTCATTCTTTGCATATCATTCATCATTCTCACATAGTACATCTTTGTCTTTGAGTCTCACTCATGTGTCGCACTCTAGAGTCAAACTGTCTCATTCGTACAATACTCGGGCCAATCGACAAAAGAAAATAGACGATCTCGAGGAAGAGAACAGAGAGCTGAGAGAAGAAATCAATGCTCTGAAGGAGAGTTTGGAGAAACTCCACCACGACATGCAGTCCCTGGCAGCAGCCCAGTAACAAGAACATCAGAGGACTGGGATCTCGTAGAGTACGTCTACACTAGCAGTCACCCTCAGTACAACATGCCTAAAGGTTTCCCCTGGGGCATGCCTCTCAACTTTATACTAGAAGGATACATCCCACTGGTCACTAAAGACCCGGAAGACATAGCAGGAACCGCAAGACCTGAAGGTTACTTACTTCAGGTAAATGAAGATGCAAGGGTTACAGCAGAAGCTCCTGAAGCGCCAAGAGTTACTGCAATAATGATTATACCACAGCCAGTGGTACACACTGTCCCGGAAGGGCAGATTCCGCAAGCAGCTTCTGGAAAAAATGAAAACGTATACGCAAGGATGAATGAGTTCCAGGAATAATTCTTGGAAATGCATAAGGAATTGCATGCCATTCGCGGTCAAGACTTATTCGGAAAAGACGCCGCCGACCTCTGTTTGGTCCCTAATGTAAAGATACCGCACAAATTCAAGGTTCCTGACTTTGAAAATACAAAGGCAACTCTTGCTCTCAAAGTCATTTAGTGATGTACGCTCGGAAATGTCTACCCAAAAACACATTCAACAGCTACTAATCCATTACTTCCAAGACAGTTTAACCGGTGCCACACTCAAATGGTATATGGGTTTAAATCGCACCAAGATCAGTACTTTCAGAGATCTTGGGGCAGCCTTCGTTCAGCAGTATAAATACAGCTTGGACATGGCACCAAATAGGGACCAGCTCAGAGAAATGTCTTAAAAGGATAAGGAAACCTTCAAAGAATATGCTCAGAGATGGCGTGAAGTTGCTGCCCAGATCTGTCCCCCCTCGAGGAAAAGGAAATGACAAAGATCTTCCTAAAAACATTGAGCTCGTTTTATTACGATCTAATGGTTGTCAGTGAGCCCAGTGACTTCACTGAAACATGGGAATACGCCTTGAAGAAGCAGTCCGTGAAGGACGATTGGTCAAAGATGCAGAACCATCTGGTAGTACCAAAAGATACGGTAGTGCTTTCCATAAGAAGAAAAAACAAGATATCAGTAATATCTCTCTGGGAAAGCAAAGGCGAAGGTATCAACCGGTAGCAGCAGTAACTCCCGCTATCAACCCAACGTCGGCTCAAACTTATCAACCTCAGGTTGCTCAGAGCCAACCAAATCAACAACAATATCAGCAAAGGCTGCAACAGCTTCTTCAGTAGGCTCATCCGCAGTACAATAATAACAATCATACTACACGACCATCAGGGTTCGGCCCTATACTGATATTGTACACAGAGTTATTTCCACTTCTACTAGCCAAGGGGCACGTTCAAACCAGGACGCCTCTCGCAGTACCAGAAAACCCACCTTTTTGGTTCAAAGCAGATCAAACATGTCCTTACCATCAAGGAGGAACAGGACATAACATTGAGAATTGTCCCAGCTTCAAGTCTGATGTACAGAAGCTTGTCAGGAACGAGGTTTTATCTTTCAAATATACTAACCTAAATGTTCAGACGAACCCATTACCGCAACATGAAAAGACTACAGTAAATTTGATAGAAGGAGAGCCTGTCAACAGTTATCAAATTCATAATGTACGCTTATTGGGAACCAACCTGGTAAACATGCATTGCAAACAGAGCAGTTACGACCATGTACCATCTCACAACTATCATCAGTGTGATATCTGCTCTAAAGACAAGCAACTTTGCAAGAACAAATGGATCTGGGCTGGATTCAGGATCACAGGATTCGTGAAGTAAACATGGCCTATGCACATCCTAACATTGTTCCAAATCACGACATTCGTGCAATGAACGTCAATCTAGTGGCTTTGCATTCAAGACAAAGTTAGCATTACAACCTGCCGCGGCACGATTACAACACTTGTCCGATCTGCTCAACAGACAATCAGAGATACTCTTTTATACAAGAGGCCCTCCAATATCAAATGGATCTCGGATGGATCCAAGACTACCATGAAAGAAGGTATCATCAAGTCAATATGGTTCAAATCTTTGACATACGCTTGATGAATACTAGTCTAGTGGAATTGCATGCTAAGCAGGTCAAACTTGGTTTTTCTGGCTTCACATGATTATCAAGACTGTAAAGAATGCTGTGAAAACAACCAAGGGTGTGCGCTTGTGCAAAGGACTCTTCAACATCTGTTGGACCACTGGTGGCTTCCGATCTACCTGGATGAAGACACACAGCAAGTTAGCATGACTGATGGGAATCTTGGTAGACATCAAAGTTATGATGTCCGCTCAATAGAAACGGATCTAGTGAGGATGCACTGCATACAAAGCGGATATGGTCAGCTACCACCTCACAATTATGAACGTTGTAGAGTATGCTCAGAAAATAACCAAGGATGCTATCTAGTGCGAGCAGCCCTCCAGCATCAGTTAAACCGAAAGGAGATTCAACCATGCTTGAAATCTGAATCAATCAACATGATACAAGATTACCTCCCTGGTCAAAGCAAAAACACTATCATAATCTCCAATCATGGAAAAACCAAGGATGTTTGTGCTGTAATTCCTTTACTCGATGAGTCAAGAGTCTCTCTCGGCAATAGAAAGATTTCAAACTTAGAGCTAACCGAGGTGGCCTACGACAGTCAAAAGGCCCAAAAAGCCCATGTGGTCATCTACTTGCCAGGTCCAATACCGTACAAGTCAGACAAAGCTATCCCATACAAGTATGGTGCAACGACCATAAAAAATGGAAAAGAAACACCATTACCCTCCGTTATAAACATTGCCGACATCAGTCGAGTTACCCGGAGCGGTCGGATCTTCAACAGAGGAGTTGGAGAACCTACCAAAGAAAAGGAACCTCAAACGGAAGTTCCTAACCAACAAGTCGGTCAATCCAGTAATATAGAACCTGTAAAGAACAACGATGAGATGCTGAAGCTCGTCCAGAAAAGCGAGTACAACATTGTGGATCAATTGTTGTAAACTTCATCTCAGATATCTGTACTATCCCTTCTACTTAATTCGGAAGCTCGCAGGGAAGTTCTACATAAGGTTTTAGAACAAGCCTTTGTGGAACAAGATGTGATGGTAGGACAATTTGACAGCATTATCTCCAACATCACTTCTTGTAACAACTTGGTATTTAGTGATGAAGAACTGTCGGAAGAAGGCAAGAACCATAATATGGCACTCAATATCACATTCAACTGCCAAGACGATGCTTTAGCCAGCGTACTGGTAGACACAGGTTCATCCTTAAATGTCATGCCAAGGTCAACTTTGGTTAGACTATCTTTTCAAGGAACTTCGATGAGAGGCAGTAAGATCATCGTCAAAGCCTTTGACGGATCTATAAAAATAGTTATCGGCGAAGTCGACCTTCCCATAACCATCGTTCCTCACACTTTCCAAGTCACTTTCTTGGTCATGGACATCCGAGTAGCATACAGCTGCTTATTAGGAAGGCCTTGGATACAAGAAGCTGGGGCAGTCACTTCGACACTTCACCAGAAGCTGAAGTTCGTCAAGAATGATAAATTAGTCACAGTATGTGGAGAGCAAGCCTTAATCATGAGCAACTTATCATCCTTCTCCTGTGTAGAGCCAGAGGAGGTTGTTGGGACCCAGTTCCAAGCACTCTCGGTGAGCAATGAGAATCAATAAGAAAGAGGGACGTCGATTTCCTCATACAAAGACGCTCTCAAAGCGATCGGGAGTAATGACATAAAAGGATGGGGACAGATAGTAACTCCGACTGATAACAAGACAAGAAAAGGTCTTGGTTTCTCTCCAACTTGTACCCAGACTACTAATAAGGATGAAAGTTTTCATCCCATTCAAGATTCCTTTCACAACGGAGGTTTCCTCTACCCATTATCCCAAGAAGTACACACCATCGATGGGAACGATTCCTCCGACACGGATGAGGAGTGGGAGTCTTATCTCAATGATGAAGGTTATATATCTCAGGGAGAAAAGCACATGCCAGTCTGTTTCCCAAAGCAGAGCCCCGGATATATACCAAGATCAAACGTCAGAATGATCTATGGAGACTGTGATCCTGAAGGATGTCGCGCTCCACCCAACTCATTAGAGGAAGACAATCTAATGAAAGACAACTTTGACTACGACTATTATGATCCCCTCGATGAATTGCCTATCTGGAAGCTATACACGGAGGACTTGGGGCAAAAGAGTCAGCGGGATAATGCCTATTAGCTGAGTAATCTTGAAAAGAATACACAGGTTCCCCCATAGTCATGGAATCCTTACTCAGGACATTCCGAAAATGTCCGACACCACAGTAATGAATTTACAAAGATTGTAGGACAAAAATTCATTAACTAGGCATTTCCTGAGGTCAACGTCATTGAGGAAGATAACCCATCTATTTCCACAAAAACCTGGGATACCTTGGGACAGCCAAGCGGCAAGTACAACTTTCTAGTCAAATACACCACTCCCGAAAGCTTTCAAGTCAAATACGAGGATATCCAGCCAACTGGATGGGGAGATCCTCTTGAGAGTGAAAACATTATGGAAGATGCGACAGAAGAGTCCTCTTATGATAACTCTGCATAGGAAGAAGACTTCAATGATCCTACTCCACCAGAAATCAGTGCCATTTCTGTAGACCAACCAAGAAGGGAAGTACCAGACTTTGTGATTCACAGAGGAATTCGTCGCCATTGGGTTGCAGTCGATGTCCCGAAATTCGTCCATAAGTCGAAGTAATTACCATCTTTGTTTTATAGGGCTTACTTTTCTGTAAATGTCCCTCTTCGCTTCGCCCAAAGTGACAGAGTTTTGTTTTATAAGGTTGTGTTTCAAGAATTGATAAATCATGAATAAATAATGTCATTCTGAATTCCCGCATTCATTGCTGTTTTCACTTTTCATTTTTTTAGAAAATGGTAATCCTAAAAAACAACCCAAAATAAAAACAAGCATTTTCAGAAAATACACTGAACACACTCTTGCATTATCTCTGTCTTTTCTAAAAAAGGGAATCATCACGTCATGCAGATTGCTTATTTTAAACCCCATTGAAACATACAATCCAATGCCTTATCCCAACTTTGAATTCCTGGTATTTGAAGCTGAAGAAGAAGAGGACGAAGAAATTCCAAAAGAGGTCTCCCGATTACTCAGACATGAGGAAAGGTCCATTGAGCCTCATAAAGAGCCGTTGGAAACAGTCAATTTGGGTTCAGAAGAAGAAAAGAAAGAAGTTAAGATTGTAGCACTGCTCAGTCTAACTGTCAGAGAAGACTTGATAAAACTTCTCAAAGATTTTCCATATGTATTTGCTTGGTCCTATTAGGACATGCTAGGGTTGGTTACCAGCATCATGGAACATCACTTACCACTGAAAAAGGAATGTCCTCCAGTAAAACAAAGACTGAGAAGGACTCATCCAGATATGGCCATCAAAATTAACGAGGAAGTGCAGAAGCAGATCGACGCAGGTTTCCTCGCAACCTCAGAATATCCTTAATGGCTAGCCAATATCGTGCCAGTTCCGAAAAAGACGGAAAAGTTAGAATGTGTGTAGACTACATGGATCTTAATAGAGCAAGTCCAAAGGATGACTTCCCCTACCACACATTGACATGCTGGTGGTTAGTACAACAAAATTCAAATTCTTCTCCTTCATGGATGGATTCTCGGGCTATAATCAAATCAAAATGGCACCGGAAGACATGGAGAAAACTTCATTCATCACCCCATGGGGCACCTTCTGTTATAAGGTAATGCCGTTCGGTCTAAAGAACGCGGGGGTAACCTATCAAAGGGCCATGACAACTCTGTTTCACGACATGATGTACAAAGAGATTGAAGTGTTCGTCGATGACATGATTGCCAAATCTAAAACAGAAGAAGAGCATGTGACACACCTGTCAAAGTTGTTCGAGCGTCTGAGAAAGTACAAAATCCACTTGAATCCCAGTAAATGCACATTCGGTGTTCGCTCAGGAAAACTCTTGGGATTTATTGTCAGCCAGAAAGGAATATAGGTTGATCCTGACAAGGTTAAGGCCATTCAAGAAATGCCTTCTCCAAAGACTGAAAAACAGATCCTCCTCATGACCGCGACATGCGTGCCAATCTTCAAACTACTCAGAAAGAATCAAAGTTATGTATGGACAAAAGATTGCCAAAAAGCATTCGACATCATCAAATAATATCTGTTAAACCCACCTATTCTATCTCCTCCAGTGGAAGGAAGACCACTGATCATCTACCTAACAGTCTTGGAAGACTCATTGGGTTGTGTACTTGGCCAACAAGACGAAACCAAAAGAAAAGAGTCTGCCATTTACTACTTAAGCAAGAAATTCACAGACTGTGAAACTCGATACACTATGCTCGAGAAAACTTGTTGGCTCTGGCTTGGGCCGCCAAACATCTGCGCCAGTACATGATTTGTCACACTACTTGGTTAATCTCCGAAATGGATCCAATCAAGTATGTCTTTGAAAAGCCTGCTCTCACAGGAAGGATTGCCTGTTGGCAGATGTTGTTATCAAAATACGACATCGAATATCATGCTCAGAAAGCCATCAAAGGAAGTATTTTAGCCTATCATTTGGCTCATCAACCGATTGACGATCGCAAATCAGTCAAGTTTGACTTCCCAGGCGAAGATGTCATGTACCTGAAAATGAAAGATTGCGATGAACCGCTACCCAGCGAAGGGCCAGAACCACATTCCCAATGGGGACTAATATTCGACTGAGCAGTCAACACTTATGGAAACAGAATTGGGGCAATCATCGTAACACCTCAGGGTACCCATATTCTTTTCACTGCCAGATTGACGTTCAAATGTATAAACAATGAGGCCGAGTACAAAGCTCGTATCATGAGTCTCGAATAAGCAATTGACTTAAGGAAAAAGAACTTGGATGTGTATGGAGACTCAGCCCTGGTTATCAATCAGATCAAAGGATATTGGAACACATACCAATCAGGATTGATTCCTTACAAAGATTATGCGAGAAGATTGTTACCATTCTTTAACAAAATCGAGTTTCATCATATCCCTCGTGAAGAAAATCACATGGCTGATGCATTAGCCACCCTATCCTCCATGATTAGTGTGAGTCAATGGAATGACATACCTAAGATTGACATAATGCACCTTAAAAGGCCCGATTACATCTTCACGATTGAAGCAGTCATAGACGCCAAACCATGGTATCACGATATCAAGTGCTTCCTTTAAAGACAAGAATATCCGCATGGGCATCAAGAAAGGATATGAGGACTCTTAGAAGACTGGCTGGCAACTTCTTCCTGAACAGTGATACACTCTCAGATGCGTAGACAGACAAGAAGCAAACATGTTAATGAAAGAGATTCACGGAGGATCCTTTGGCACTCATGCCAATGGACATACAATGGCAAGAAAAATTCTGACAGCAGGATATTATTGGCTGACCATGGAATTCGACTGTTATTAGTACATAAGGAGGTGTCACAAGTCTCAGATATACGCTGACAAAATCCATGTACCGTCAACGCATCTCAAAGTACTTTCTTCTCTATGGCCTTTTTCTATATGGGGAATCAACATGATTGGCATGATTGAACCCAAAGCTTTAAATGAACATCGGTTCATCTTGGTAGCTATTGACTACTTCACCAAGTGGGTCGAAGCAGTACCATACGCCAATGTAACCAGATAAGTGGTGGTCCGATTTATCAAGAACAATCTCATCTACCGTTATTGTGTTCCAAGCCATATCATTATGGATAATGGATCCAACTTGAACAACAAGATAATGAAAGAGTTGTGTGCTGAGTTCAAGATTTAACACCATAACTCATCTCCCTACCGACCTAAAATGAATGGAGCGGTAGAAGCGGCTAACAAGAACATCAAGAAGATCATTCAGAATATGGTTGTAACCTACAAATATTGGCATGAGATGCTACCATTTGCTCTTCACGGTTATCGCACATCTGTCCGTACTTCAGCAGGGGAAACCCCTTTCTCTCTAGTATATGGCATGGAAGCAGTGCTCCCCATAGAAGTAGAGATCCCATCAATGAGAGTATTGATGGAAGCCAAGCTAACAGAAGGTGAATGGTGTCAACGTCAACATGATGAACTGAACCTAATCAAAGAAAATAGAATGACGGCTTTATGCCATGGTCAGTTATATCAACAAAGGATGAAGAGAGCATTTGACAAAAAGGTCCGACCCCGTGTCTTCAAGGAAGAAGACTTCGTACTCAAGAAGATACAATCATTTCTCACTGCTTCTAGGGGAAAATGGACTTCGAATTAAGATGGCCCTTATGTTGTTAAGAAAGCTTTCTCAGGCGATGCCTTGAGACTCGCAACCATGGATGGAGAGGAGTTTACCTACCCCACGAATGTTTATGTAGTCAAGAAATACTTCGCCTAAATAAAAAAAAACGTCTCGGTGGATTGAAAACCCGAAAGCGCGATGCAGGCAAAAATTAGAGACTTAACCAATGACCATCCCGACGGATTGAAAACCTGAAAAGGAAATCCAGGCAAAAGTTAGGGATTCATGGCAAGTAACTACGTCTGACAAGATTAGATCCTCAGTGGTAATGTCATCTGTCAGGAAAACTTCAGTCGAGGTCACCTTCGAGAGAAGCTCAGAATATCCAGAATTCAAAGTTAGTGGAAGGATAACAGTCGTTACGTTTCAATGTAGCCCTTTTTCCATTAAAATTACCATTTTCTAAACTTTGTAATGTTCCATGGAATCACACATTAAGCTGATTGCAATTCTATCAATAAAATTTGAGCTTGTGTGCCTTTTGTTTCAATTCTTATTTATTTTGTTTTACAGAATGACATTTTAATATGATCAACGATTCTTGAAACAAAAATGAATTTAATTTTTCGAAATGAGAAGTCCAAGTTTTATTTTAAAACAAAGATGGTAATTTCCTTTCGATTAATGAGCACAAAAAAGGAATATCGACTGCTTCTCTGGTAGTGATCGAACTTCAAAATGCAGAATCAAAAGTATTCCTTTTGACAAATGCACCCTGAATAAAGGATCAACTATTTCAGACGAAATGATCCATCTATCATCCCCGGCGGAGTTCTTACCTCTAGAAACCAATTGATGGGTTTTTCTCCCCAATAGGGTCCACCTCTGAAAAACAAGAACAGATTTTTATGCTTAGCAGGTTTGTGCCTCTGAATCTCCGGTGATACCCAATCTCTAGTGATACCCCCGTCTCCCAGAGTGGTCGAGTATCCAGTTGTGTTCATCACCATTCTGTATGTCGTGTCTGTTTTGTCAGCATAAACATACATACATCATGCATAATTGATTCACATTTGTATTCGTACTGCATTAATAGCACTCTGGTCATTTTCATCCCCAAATGATAAGCATCCTCTCTCCGATAGAGTTGTTAGTTTTCCTTTCTGCGTCAGATAGTACAAAATCCTGGTCTAAGTTCTTTCCTCGTTAGGAAAATATATCGTATAAACAATCTCTCTCCAGTGTATCCTTGGATTGGAGTCTGTCCTTAACCACTTTGATAACTTGAACCTCTGAAAGGAAAGAAGTAATTAGGATAGACACCTTTGGAACATTACTCTTCATCATTGAAGATGGTATTTTTCTTTCTCGGATTAAATAAAATCCCCAGAGAAAGCCCCACAACAGAAGACTCTCGGCAATATGGCAGTCTCTCTCTGAAAAATTGCTTTCAATGAAGTCATCAGCACCTCAAAATTGGATTACATCACATGGCATCTGTCATACCCCAAATTTTGACCACTAAGATTCCCCATCATTGTGTAAACCATCATCACAGTATGGATAAACCATCATACCTCATTAGTCTCCCCAAAGATGGGTGAGCATCCACTACAATCAAACTTAGGGTTTCAAGCCCTCTCAGAGTTCTTAGACAAAGGATCAATCAAGGAATGACATGATCTTCAACTTTTCTAAACCTTTTAAACATCCACAATGGATCAAGAGGACTCCCACACCAAGGATAAAGCACAAGGCTGCAACATTCCAAGTGGATTAAGCCTCAAGATCGCCAGTGTCCCCAAATTAGGGTTTTGGTCGACTAGGGCCTCCAGATGGAAATTTTCCTCTGGGCATGAGCCAATGCTTCAAAGCATAACCCAAGATACTCCAAGGGACCTTGTGGACCCCATCATCAAGTCAATTTAGCCTTAGGGGATGCATTCACAAAAAATCAAGAATTAGGGTTTCTTGACCTAATTCACCCCTAAGTTGACTTTTGGGACAAATCATGAGAAAAAACCTCAAGAAATGATTTTAGGGCCCCTAATACACTACATTGATCCATTTGAAACAATGGATTGATCCAAGAAGCTTGATTCACAAGTTTCAAGTTCATCAGAACCACAGTTAGGGTTTCGCGTAAAAAGTCAACTGTGTCTTTGACTTTTGACCAGGACATGCTCCCAAACCTTGGGACATGATTCAATACACCCTATAACACCTATTAAATCAATCCATCAAGTTTGATTTAGGTCAAGGACTTGATTTCATAGAGGATCGCACAGTTTGGAATTCATTTGATAAAAAGTCAACTGTGCCCAAAAGTCAAAGTTTGACTTTTTGATTTTTTGATCAATTATGGTTCCCTAACCCTAAAATGATGTTAATGTGTGATTGGAATCATCATTCATCAATAAAAATCAAGAAAAGTGGGATAACTTGTAAAAGGGGTAACCATAAAAAACTTAGAAATTTTCTAAGTTATGGAACAAAGTGGCTAGGGTACCAACTTCCAAGGATCATAACTTGAGATCCAAGCAACCATTTTGGCAGATCCAAAGATGGATTTTTAGCTCTCATTGTCGCTCCCGGGATTTTCATCCAAGTACAAACGCGAAAGTGGCACCGAAACAGAGTCGCCAGCAATGTGTATTTATCCCATGAGAGGGAAAGGAAACACCGCATAAACCTGAAGGAAGGAAAGAACATGGTCTTGCGACCAAAAGAACTGAGTTCGGGAGTCGGTTACGCGAGAGGAAGGTATTAGCACCCCCTCGCGTCCATCGTACCCGATGGGATCCACGCTCACTGCTTCAATCAAAGGGTGTAAGGAAAAGATACTGGAAAAAGAACTGGAAAAGGAATGGAAAGAGAAAGAAGAGAGAAAGAGAAACAAAGGTAGGGAAAATAAAAGAAGTGCTCGCATGGGCCCTACCCCACTGCCTACGTATCTCATCCGGAGCATGAGAATCAGAGCGACGTAGTTCCCCTCAATAGGGATGGATTGTTTGTGTTTTTTAGAGAACGGCTTACGTTCTAGCTCAAGTGTTGCAGGCTCGCTGGTCCGAGTGCGTTACTATCTTGCAAGAGAACGAGTAGAAGCACGTTCGTACGCTGAGAGTGAGTGAGGTGAGAAAAGAATTCCCGAAGGAAAGACGTTATTGTTTGTTTTTGTCTTTTAAGAGTTTTTTTCATTTGTTTGCATATGATAGTGTATCTGAATCTTAGTCATTGGAATGTGTACATCCTCACATTCCAAGATGGAATGGGTAAGAAAGCACACTAAGAGTGAAGAAGACCCCCACACTTAGTTCCAATTGTCAAGGTTCAAACACACTAGCATACTTGTGTTTATTAAGTGTTTTGTTGATTATGAAGTGAAGAAGTGTTTTTTTATTATTTGCACCTTCAACAAGTATTGCATTTAAGTCCCTCATACAAGATCAAATATGTAACACATTGACCTAAGATGGGCCATATGCTACACATCTTAAGATTATAAGAGAAGACCCCTTATAATCTTTTCTTTATATGAAAGGCCTAAATGCAATAAGTGCCTACCTTTATTAGATATTTTGAATTTTCTTTGAGATGAGAAAAGAGACTCAAGGGAGGATAAAGGTAAAAATCTATATGGACTAAGACTCAATCCTAATTGATTAGTTAAGGGAGTGATCCTAAGGTTTGTGAGGTTTCAACCTAAAGTCTAAAGAAAGAAAGAATTAAACAATTCACTTCCAAAGTAGAAGATGAATTGTAATTCAAAAAGGGAAAGCAATGAGTTATTAAAAGAAAGCACATAAGTGCTTAGCAAAACACAAAATGGAATTGTAAAAGAGAAAGGATAGAAGTTGAATGTGGATTCCTTATCCACACTCAATTGAAACTTACCGAAGCCCCTACATGGTTAGTAAACATGTATAAGAAGTATAAGAAGTAAAAGAACATGTAATGCATCATAAAACTCACAAGAATTAAATGAGAAAACAAATCCTAGAACCACAACCAGAATGGGCATCATATGGACAACAAATGAATATCATCATACAAGTGCAAGTGAATAGGCAACATCATCCATTAGCATTTAAACATGTTACAAGAAGAAAGGGTAGATGAAAGATGGAAAGAAATGAAGAGGACATGCATAGATGGAACATGTAAATCAACAACCAGAATTGAAACTAAATGGAAAATGATTTATAAACATCTCAAAAGTATTTAGGAGGTAAACATCAAAACATTTAAGAACTGATAGAAGAAATAGAATTGAAATGGAAGTTCAAAAGAGAACACAAGTGCAAACACAACATGTTAAAGGTGCACAAGGTTTAAATGAAAGTCAACATGCAAGGATGACATATAATATGTACCAATGACCTATAATGTCAAGTGAATGGTTCACCAAATGTGCAAATGATCATGCAAGTATACACCAAAGAAAACATGCACCAAAGATTACAATGATATGACATGTTATAATGCTTTAAATGAAATGCATCAAACAAAAATCAAATGGCCTCATGAAAATTATGAAAACATGGTATTGGAGTTCACTAACCAGAGATGAATCACATATCAAAATAGCATATCAAAATTCAAAGCAAAATGACTTCAAACAAAGCAATTAGGTCAAGTTGAAATGTCATGCAAAGTGGTACAAATATAGGCATCAAGACATGTGATAAAGTGACCTAAAAAATCAAACAAAAATCATCTAACATACTTCAATGTATTAGTGAATCAATGCAAAAAGAATCATGTCAAAACAGTTGGTAATGAGCAAGCACAAAATTAAACAAATTCATGTATCATGCTTAGAATGCATCTAAGTGGAAATTCAAAGAAAATTATGGAACAGGGGTAAAAAGGTCATAAAATCAGAAAATAAAATCATGAAAAATTTCCTAAATGTTTTAAGAATACACATGAATTTTTGTAGAATTTTCCAATATGTTTTGGTATTTTTAAAAATTAATTATGAAACGTGTAGCAAAAATGAGAAATAAAATGAAATGGAACTAAAAAAGGGGGTGCATGCATAGCAAATTAATAGTTCAAAATCATTGGGCCTTGAAAACATGGGGTGTGGATATCAATCTGGCTTAGGTCCATTTCTGCGCATAACATGTTAACAACCATGTGCTTCAGTCAACACAATGTCAAAGCAATCACAACCATGAGATCAAGTCAAGTCAAACAAGCAGTCAACGTAATCATGATCAACACACACGCGTGAGGGAACACATAACATACCATACACTGCACCACACAAAGTTTAAAATACAAATCAGAATCCTCACGTGAGTGGCATGTGAGTTTTAATGTGCTGGCAAGCTTACAGCCACACGATCATGAAAAATGGACGGATGAGATTATAACATGCATAAACCCTAGCTCTAACAGTCACCGGCCGGAGAGGGACCTCCGGTCACCTTCTCCGGTCACTCACCACCGTCTGCAACCTTCAAACTCTCCAGAAATTCTCAAGCCATATATCAAAAGAAAGCTGAACTCATGCACATCACTAATCTAACATTCAAATTCACAGATCAATCATGTATAAAGAGAATCGAGCACAAACATTTTTGCCCTAGAAAATATTCTAAGCACCTATAGTGCCTATCACTAGCCAGATCACTCACACTGCTTCTATTAAGCTCAAATCAACATGAAAAATATCTTAAACACAAGAAAATGAAGCAAGATCAGTTGAGGAATTTCAAACCTGGCACTGTGAAGAACTTGAATCAACAAGAAAACCAGAGATGTAGACTTGTTCTTGAGCTTCCAAGGAGCAAAATAAATGCTTCAATGCCTTGGATCTTGAAGAGAATGGAGAGAAATCCGAATTGGAAAAATTGCTACACTTGAGGAATTGATCTCTTTCTGGTTTATTCTTGAGCAATGATGACCAATTGATGATGATGATGAAGAAATAAGCAAAAAACTCGTGCACACAGAGAGAGTTCAGAGATAATTTTCAGAGAGAAAAGGTGAGAATGTTTTGTGAAATGTGTAGAATGAGAATCCCCCCAATTCTGTGAGCAGTGGAGCTTATATATGCGTGGTTAGCTTCTAACTAGTGTGGTTGATGGTTAGAACTCCAGTTAGAGTGAGTCAGTTAACTGAGTTGTGAGTTAACTGATTGAGTGAGGTTGTTATGCCACGAGTTGGGAGGTTTGGTTAGAGTGTGGAGTGATTATGAGATGATATGGTGAGGATGAGAGTGAACCAGTGGTGGTGATGTTACTATCAGTGCAGCAGCCTGGCTTGTACCATAAGTTTTCTTATTTCCTCTTTGATGTAAGGCTATGTATGTGTAAGGTGGTGTTTGTTCAAATATGGAAATAAAGTGTGGAAGTGTTTGTGGTGTGTGTGAACCAGAATCCTGCAACATGCTGTCAATGCATCCATTCCAACATAGGGTAGTTTGTGGAGGTTTTTCTCTCTACTCATTGAATGGTTTGGCAAGGTTTTGGAGTCATGGAAAAGAGGAGATGTAATGGAACAATATTGGTTTGAAAATTGGGTTGAAATAATGTCTCAAACATATCTAAAAATGACCATAAACAGGTGTAAGAGGGACTGGTACATAGACGTCCAGACTGGTGGCATGACTTGGTTGAGACTTGGTCAAATTCTCAGTTGTATTGACCATACTTTGAGCCATCATAACTCCTCAACCTTTGATCACATGGAACTTTGCCCAACATGAAAAATGAAGATGGCACTACCATGAACATCTTTGATGTTGAAAACTTTTTCATTTGAGGCCTTTAACTATGAGTAATTGATCAATACATTTGGCCCACCAAGTGTTTGTGAAAATGACATGCGCGCAGGCCTGGCAAGACTTGGTCATGACATGGTTTTGGCCTATTTTCCTCCAACTTTGATCATCCATATCTCTCTCATTATTTATCCAATGGAGATGTTCCACACATGGATTTGAAGCTTAAAGCAAGGCCTTTCATTGAGGCAGAGTGGAATTTTCATTTGGTACTCCAAATTTGAATGGCCTTGGTTCAAATTCTGATGCAAAATGGCCAAAACTTGCTATTTTTAGTAACCCTACTTCATCCAAAAATGGCAACTTTCTACATCTTGAATTTTTCATGATTCCTTTGGACTTTCTTGACCAAATTTTGCACATTGGACACATATAACATGAATTTTATGAATTTGGCCTCAAAAAGTCAAGAGTTGACTTTTTCCTCTGATTATTTGACTTTGCCCCAATTTCTCTGATTCTTGATCTTTCTTCCAATTGAACCACTTCTAAAACCAATTGAGATGCAATCTTCCACATACATACACTTAAGGACATATGGAATACCATGACATCAAGTTTTGTTCAAAAAATCAAAGATTCCCTGATTTAATGGGAAACCCTAGTTTTGACCCCCTTTGGTTAGGAGGAAATTGCACATCTTCCAAATCCAAATTCCTCAGAGTATGTTGTGTATCCTCTTAAAGGATGATGAGAAATGCCACTTGAGGATGATTTTGAATCAATGAGCTATCTCTTTTGAGGATTTTCCTTCAATTTTTGGACTTCTTGCATAGTGTAGGATGTAATGCCTCAATCTCCTATTGTATCTCTTATCCTTGAGGTTGTGGATGATCAATTGAGATAGTATGAGACATGAAAGGCTTCTTGGCTTGCCTTTTTGTGCTTTGAATGGTCTCTTGATTGTCCACCTCCCACCTGACCACATGCCCTGATGGTAAGAAGGATGCCATGCTTCATTTTTCTATGTTAAATGCGATGTAATGTTAATAAGGTGGATATGATATGATAAATGATAATGCCATGCTATGAAGCCAAAAGGGGAGAGCAAATTTTGGGGTATTACAGCTGCCCCTATTCAAGCGCTGTAGACCTGAATGCCTGAAAGCAAATGCTTTCGGACTTTCAAGGTATATAGTGATTGAATACCAAAAATAACCAAAAATTTGCTCTGGGTGATGAAGAAGAAAAGGGATATAAACCCAACGAGACTGCTGGATTGAATCCTCGATGAAACGTCGGAGAGATCTGTCTTTTGAACGATGCCAGACGACTACTGGCTTGCCACGCTGATGGTGGACTTTAATACTGTCTTTTATGCAATTCCAGACGACTACTGGCCTGCCACACTACTGGTGGACTTTGATAATGTCCTTTATGCAATTCCAGACGACTACTGGCCTGCCACACTACTGGTGGACTTTGGAAATGTCTTTTTGAACGACGCCAGACGACTACTGGCTTGCCACACTACTGGTGGACTTTAATACTGTCTTTTATGCAATTCCAGACGACTACTGGCCTGCCACACTACTGGTGGACTTTGATAACGTCTTTTGAACGACGCCAGACGACTACTGGCTTGCCACACTACTGGTGGACTTTGCAGCTTCGTGCCACCCGAAGATGGACTTTTGCCAATCCACTGTTGGACTTTTAGAATATGCCACCCTTAGATGGACCTTTCGCCAATCCACTGTTGGACTTTTGCCACCCGAAGACGGACTTTTGCCAATCCACTGTTGGACTTTTAGCTGCTTTGCCACCCGAAGATGGACTTTTGCCAATCCACTGTTGGACTTTTGCCACCCGAAGACGGACTTTTGCCAATCCACTGTTGGACTTTTGCCACCCGAAGACGGACTTTTGCCAATCCACTGTTGGGCTTTTGCCACCCGAAGACGGACTTTTGCCAATCCACTGTTGGACTTTTAGCTGCTTTGCCACCCGAAGATGGACTTTTGCCAATCCACTGTTGGACTTTTGCCACCCGAAGACGGACTTTTGCCAATCCACTGTTGGGCTTTTAGAATTTGTAAAATTGTATTATTCTCTGCATCCGTGTCAGACACCTCTGCTGACTCTGCTGAGGAGCAAAGACCAATGATTTGACTTTGGAGACTCCTGAAAGGATAACCTCTCCACTGGAGAATGAATGAACAATCCGTCTGCTTCGAATTGTCAAGCTTGCCAAAAATAAATTGGACTTGAAGAATAATAAATCTGCCAGGAATCACTTCATCTGTTGGGGAATGAATGCTGGTCACAGCGATTCCGCTGGGGATGAGAATTTCTTTGTATGGCGTCTTTCTAGGGGAGAAAAGTCATAAAAAACTCTGCTTGGGGATCTATCCAATCCAAGACCCTTTGTAGGGGTTATCCACCTTCTGACCCGGCTGGGGAAAGACTGTACCATCCTTGTTGAGGAATAGATTCTGCCGATCTTATAAACCTCTGCGGGGAGAACAACAACTCAGCTGGGAGTTGCTGACAAGATTCGATGCTGACCTCTGTGGGGATACCATGACCAGAGATACAATCTTACTGGGTATCAGGGCTACTCTGCCAGGGATATGCAAATCCTGGTTAGAACATTCCACTGCAACTTGCTAGGAAAGAGTCCTTAGAGATCTGTTGGGGAAACCCAAAGCAAATCCACAGTATTCAGCTGAAGAATATGACTGTCAAGCTTAGGATAAGTACCACAATGCCCCATGTTAGGCGAGCTTCCCTTTAGACAATTCCGTTGGGGATGACGAGTTTAACAAACTCTGCTGGAGAAAACTGCTTTAAAGCGTCTCGTGCTGGGGAATGCCTTTTGAGAGGATTTTATAGAAGACCAACTGTCCTCAAACTCTACTGGGGGTGACCAACACTTCATGCTGGGGAAACGAACATGCCCCATGCTTGGACAACACAACAATTCGTCCCCGCAGAGGATGTCATAAGAGGATTTTACAGAAGATCTAGCCTCTTCAAACTCTTGTGACTTCGCTGGGGATAATGACCATCAGTTTCGGTGTCGACGAGACCACTCTTTTGGGGAACCTGTGACCGTTATCGACATAGAAAAGCTTGTAGCTGTTGGAAAGACTGAATAAGAGAATCGACTTAATAAGATGCAACGGTACCCAGTTGAACTTAATTCACTGATATCGACCCGTTATGAACAATCGTCGACCGAACGATGAACGCCGATCTCCTTACCCATAATTGCCCCAGTCTTTTGCGTGGGGTGATTTATTGCCGGTCTTGTGCTTAAAATCATCTGCACCTGCTACCTGCAACAAAAGAATATGCCCACATGCCCCGAATATTGCATGGCTAGAATCCACCATCCGGGAGTATTCAACATTCGAAGTAATTTCAAATGTTTTTTCTGCGCATGTTATTGTAAGGCTGCCATGTTTTCAAATGCAATGTTTTATCAAAATTAGGACGTCTTTGCAAACAAAGCAATAAAACAAAAATAGGAGGCTTTTTACTGAAATTCAATTTATTGACTGAGAGCCCAGAATAGGCAATTACATCTGGAAGCAATCCCTGGAAAGAGGTGATCGCTGAAAATTGAGAAAAGAAACTATCCTAATGGCAATGTGAAAACGGAATTCCACTGAGTTTCCATTCTGTTATGACCAGTATGTCTTCAAAACTCCCCGACCTTGCCTTCTGAGGAATGATCAGACCGATTCCTATCCTTCAGAACGTCAGTTGTTCAAACGGTAATGGGGTACAGATAACTCAAACCGTAGTCATTCGCTTAAATCCCTCTTTTGTGTGGACCGCCCTTTCAGGTTTTCGATCCACCAGGATACCCTTTTTTGCCTAAGTTGCCCTTTCGGGTTTTCAACTTACCGGGTGTACAAATTTTTCAATTATATCCCTAATTTTTGCCCGAACCTTATTCTGTTTTTGGTTCGCCGGGATGCCCTTTTTTGCCTGGATTTTTTTTTATCCTTATTATCCAGCGGGTCTATTCATGCGAAGTATTTTTTGACTACGTCCGAGTTGACAGGGGATGAAAAGTCTTCGCCATCCATGGTTGTAAGCAATAAAGCTCCGCCCGAAAAGACCTTTTTAACCACGAATGGACCTTCATAGTTAGGAGTCCATTTGCCCCTGTGATCTGTATTGGGAGGAAGGATCCTTTTGAGTACCACATCTCCGACTTTATAAACCCGAGGACGCACCTTCTGGTCAAATGTCTGCTTCATTCTGCGCTGATATAGTTGCCCATGACATACAGCCACCAATCGCTTTTCCTCAATAAGGCTCAGCTGATCAAATCTGGCTCGTACCCATTCAGCTTCATCTAGCTTAACATCCATCATAACTCTGAGGGACGGAATTTCTACTTCAACCGGTAGCACTGCTTCCATACCATATACAAGTGAGAATGGGGTTGCCCCAGTGGACGTGCGTACCGACGTTCGATACCCATGCAAAGCAAATGGTAACATCTCATGCCAATCTTTGTACGTGACAACCATCTTCTGCACAATCTTTTTGATATTTTTGTTGGCCGCTTCGACCGCGCCATTCATCTTTGGGCGGTACGGAGAAGAATTGTGATGTTCGATTTTGAAGTCCCGGCATAACTCAGCCATCATCTTATTGTTCAAATTAGAACCATTATCAGTAATGATTCTTTCGGGAACTCCATATCGGCAAATGATATCCCGTTTTAAGAAACGAGCGACCACTTGTTTTGTAACATTGGCATAGGATGCGGCTTCAACCCATTTGGTGAAGTAATCAATTGCCACCAAGATGAAACGATGACCATTGGAAGCTGTAGGCTCAATCTTTCCGATCATATCAATGCCCCACATGGCAAACGGCCAAGGCGACGACATGATACTCAACGGATTTGGAGGCACATGCACCTTGTCTGCATAGATCTGGCATTTATGACATTTGCGGGCATATTTGCAACAATCTGACTCCATAGTCAACCAATAATATCCCGACCTTAACAACTTTTTAGCCATTGCCTGCCCTCCGGCATGGGTACCGAAAGAGCCTTCGTGCACTTCAATCATCAACAAGTCTGCTTCATGTCTATCCACACATCTAAGCAGGACCGTGTCAAAATTTCTTTTATACAGCACGCCATCTTTGTTCAAGAAGAAACTACCGGCTAACCTTCTCAACGTCTTCCTGTCTTTGGACGATGCCCCGGGCGGGTACTCTTGACTTTTCAAGAAACACTTAATGTCATAAAACCATGGCTTGTCATCAGACGCTGCATCGACCGCAAACACAAATGCTGGTCTGTCAAGGCGGGATACCTCAATCTTAGGTACATGGTTCCATCCTTGCACTTTGATCATAGAAGACAAAGTGGCCAAGGCATCAGCGAACCTATTCTCATCTCGAGGAATGTGGTACAGTTTCACTGTTGTGAAAAATGTCAGCAATCTCCTCGTATAATCTCTATACGGCACTAGATTTGCTTGGTGCGTGTACCAACTCCCTTTCACTTGATTGATTACCAAGGCTGAATCACCAAATATATCAAGGGTCTTAATCCGTAGATTAATCGCCTCCTCGATCCCCATTATACAAGCTTCGTACTCTGCTTCATTGTTGGTGCACCCGAAAGTTATTCGGGAAGTGAAAGGCATATGAACACCTTCCGGCGTGATAAGGACTGCTCCAACTCCGCACCCATTCATATTGACAGCCCCATCAAACATCAGACCCCATTTGGATTCAGGGTCTGGCCCCTCCTCCGGAAGTGGTTCCTCGCAGTCTTTAGCTTTGAGAAACATGATGTCCTCATCAGGGAAGTCAAACTTCATGGGTTGGTAATCATCAATCGGCTGTTGCGCGAGATAGTCGGACAAGATACTTCCTTTGATGGCCTTTTGTGAAGTGTACTGAATGTCATACTCTGTCAAGACCATTTGCCACCGTGCAACCCTGCCTGTTAACGCTGGTTTCTCGAAAATATACTTGATAGGATCCATTTTTGAAATCAACAAGGTTGTGTGCCTAACCATATATTGCCTCAATCGCTTAGCGGCCCATGCAAGCGCACAGCATGTCTTTTCAAGCATTGAGTATCGGGACTCACAATCATTGAACTTTTTGCTCAGGTAGTAAATAGCATGCTCCTTCCTACCTGTCTCGTCATGTTGACCGAGAACACAACCCATGGAACCTTCAAGCACTGTCAGATACATTATCAGCGGTCTCCCTTCAACTGGAGGCATTAGAATCGGAGGTTCCTGCAAGTATTCTTTTATCTTATCGAATGCCAATTGGCAATCGTCATTCCACCTGACCGTTTGATCTTTCCTTAACAATTTAAATATTGGTTCACACGTGACTGTTAGGTGAGATATGAACCTTGCAATGTAATTCAATCTACCCACGAAACCACGAACCTCTTTTTCTGTTCTCGGTTCAGGCATTTCTTGTATTGCTTTCACCTTGGCAGGATCAACCTCGATTCCTCTTTCGCTCACAATGAAACCCAGTAACTTTCCAGAACGCACCCCAAACGTGCACTTGTTTGGATTTAATCTCAGGCAGAACTTTCTCAACCTTTCAAACAGCTTTTTCAGGTTAACCAGATGTTCCTCTTCTGTTCTCGACTTGGCAATCATATCATCTACATAACATTCGATCTCCTTATGAATCAAGTCATGAAACAATGTCACCATCGCCCGCTGGTACGTTGCCCCTGCGTTTTTCAACCCAAAAGGCATTACTTTATAACAATATGTACCCCACGGAGTAATGAACGTGGTCTTCTCCATGTCTGCAGGTGCCATCTTGATCTGGTTGTACCCGGAGAACCCGTCCATAAATGAGAACACTGAAAATTGAGCTGTATTATCGACCAGCACATCAATATGAGGTAGTGGAAAATCATCTTTCGGGCTAGCTTTATTAAGATCTCGATAATCCACACACATTCTCACTTTTCCATCTTTCTTCGGTACTGGCACGATGTTGGCTACCCATGGAGGATACTTTGTCACAGCAAGAAAACCAGCGTCCCACTGCTTCTGGACTTCCTCCTTAATCTTTAAGGCCATGTCGGGGTGAGTCCGACGAAGTTTCTGCTTGACTGGCGGACATTCTTCTCTCAATGGTAGCCTGTGCACGACAATATCCGTATCCAATCCCGGCATGTCTTGATACGACCAGGCGAAGATGTCAACATACTCGCGCAACATTTCCGTCAAAGTTTGCTTCACATCTGCTTGCAAGCTGGCACCAATCCTGATCTCTTTCTTGGCGTCCTTGGTACCAATATTGATGATTTCTACAGTCTCCTGATGAGGCTGGATGACCCTTTCCTCTTGTTTCAACAATCTGGCCAGTTCTTCAGAAAGTTCACAATCTTTCTCATCCCCTTCTTCGGCTTGATAAATCGGATTGTCAAAGTCATACATGGCCATATCAAAATCGTTATCAGTGGTATCCGGAGGATCAAGTCTGCATGAACGGGTTCATGCCTTATTTTAGAATTTATTTTTAAGCAAAACAAAAGAAAATGAAACATTGCCATTTTATTATTATTTTTTTTTTTTGTGCAAAAATAAAAACTGAAAGACAGAGAACAAAATTTGATTGCAAAACGTCCTTTATTAATGATTAAACATTGCAAATGCAACCATGGTGGCCCTACAAATGAATCTATACGCCTTGGGCAGAGCGCAAGATTTTGACATGCATTATGGTTAGAAAAAACAAAGAAAAATTACTCTGTCTGAAGAGTAACCCGGATGACTTCTTCAACGAACCAGTTTTGTACTTGTTGTCCCGGAGCACGAGGGCGTACCCAGTTGTCCAGGTCACAATCACTGTCAACACTATCCTCCGTGGCTGCACAAGACTGGTCCACGTAGATAATTCCCCCACTATTGAAAGTAATGGGTCCCCTGCTCCCCGCATCTGAAGTTGTAGAGGGATGATAACCAATACCAAATTTGTCTTCCTTCATTGGGGTCTCTATCAACCTGCCCCAACCTTGGGCGTTGCCTGCCCTGACGACTTCGACAGCTTGTTTGTAAGATGAAATGGAGGTACCGGCCCCAGCTGGTACAGAAGAAGACTCAGGTGCATCGTCAATGTTGACTGCTTCAAATGATTGGCACAGCATCTCATGAATTTCCCCATCCATTTCAATGTACTTGAACGTGGACAGGTGACTCACAAAGATGTCTTCTTCCCCACACACTGTCACAACCTGCCCTTCAAACTCATACTTCAGCTTTTGATGTAGAGTAGAAGTAACAGCCCCGGCTCCGTGAATCCAAGGGCGTCCCAATAGGCAGCTATATGCAGGTTGTATGTCCATTACATGGAACGTGGATTTGAATACCTGTGGTCCAATTTGTACGGGCAATTCCACCTCACCAAACACAGATCGTCTAGTTCCATCGAACGCTCTGACCACCAATTCACTAGGCCTTAAGACCAAACCATCAACTTCCAGCTTCATTAATGCCTTCTTGGGCAAGACATTGAGTGATGAACCAGTGTCTACCAGTACATGAGATAACACTGCGCCCTTACACTCCATCGTGATATGCAAAGCCTTATTATGGTTTCTTCCTTCAACCGTCAGATCTCTACTTGTAAAGCCCAAGCCATGGCTAACATTAACATTGGAGATTACGCCCTCGAGCTGATTAACAGTAATTTCTTGTGGCACGTACGCACTCTTCAACACTTTCAACAACGCCTGCCGGTGCGCATCAGAGCACATCAATAGTGACAAGATTGAAATCTTTGAAGGGGTCTGATTCAGTTGGTCCACAATCTTATAATCGCTTTTCTTGATTATCTTCATAAATTCTTCCATTTCCTTATCAAAAGTAATCTTTGTCTCTGCTTCAGGTGAAGGCTCACTTTCAACCACCTGTTTACCCTTAGCCTTTGCTGCAGCTTCTACCTCCTTATCACTTCTCAAGGTTGGGGGAGCGAACAACCTTCCACTCCTTGTAAAACCCCCTACACCCCCTACGTTATCAATATTTGGGCTGACTGACGACTCAACTTCCTGCTTTTTACCTTCGTAATATACATCTGCCCCATAGTGCCATGGGATAGCCTTCGTAGACGTGAACGGAATTGGTCCTGGCACCGTGATAGTGACAGGACTGGGCCTTTCTGGCGCAACACTCGCCACGGGAACTGCATTGACCGGCATTTGAATCTCAGCGGGAGTGTAATAGATGGTCACGGTTGATATCTCATCAGTGTCTTTCACGACTCTGTCGAACTGTAGCCATCCTTCATCGATCAGATTCTGTAAACCCATCTTCAACTTATCACAGCCGTTCTCCTGATTCATACACTCAGAGCACTCTTGATTACAGCCCGGGAACACCCGTCCCTTCAATAAACGATCTTTTACCACCAACAAAGAAGTTTTCACTTGATGGATATCTGTCACCAGATTCAATCTCCTCCCATCTTCAATAGCGTACACATTTGCTGCACTATGATCAGGCATGGGATGCTGAGTAATATTAGGAGCGGGAGAGAAATTGATGGCTTTAGCATCAATCAAATCTTGTACTTTATGATGGAAAGCCCAGCATTTTTCAATGGAGTGCCCCTGAGCACCTGAGTGGAACTCACAACGAGCATTAGCATCGAAGTTAGGTGGCAGGTTTCCAGCAACCGGAGCTTTCATAGTACGGAGTTCTACCAACTTTAACTCGAGTAGCCGGGGCAACAGCGCGGCATAAGTCATAGGGAGAGGATCCATCTTACGATCCCTCTGTCTAGACCTTTGCTGGAAAAAAGGTTGTTGCTGTTGAACTTGTTGTTGGGGTTGTTGTTTCTGAACAGACGGTGTGGGGATTGTTACAGCATCCACCTGATAATAAGCTCGAGAACGCCCTCTGCCTCGTCCTCTAAACACAGCATTCGTATCACCTTCTCTTCTTTTCTGGTTACTAGCAAACGGTTTCTTCGTCCCCGAAGAGCCAGCCCCACTCACATCCTGGATCTTTCCAAGCTTTAACAGACTTTCTATTCTTTCTCCCGCAATCACAATATCAGCAAATCCAGTTGACGGACAAGCAGCTAATCTATCCAGATAGGCCCCTTGCAAGGTGCCCATGAACATATCTGCCATTTCTCTGTCTGACAAGGGAGGTTGGACCTGGGCATCCATTTCCCTCCACCTCTGTGCATATTCTTTGAAACTCTCCTTGGCATTCTGGGACAATCCCTGCAATTGGGTGCGGTTGGGCGCCATGTCGATATTATACTGGTATTGCTTCAGGAACGCTTCTGCCAGATCTTTCCAATTCTTCACAGCAGCTCTATTCAACTTCATGTACCGGGTCAAGGATGCCCCAGCCAGACTGTCCTGAAAATAGTGCATCCATAGCTTCTCGTCATCCGTATGGGCTGAAATCTTCCCAAAGTAAGCTTGAAGATGCGTTTGGGGACACGCATTGCCATGATACTTATCAAAAGTGGGAGGTTTGAATTTAGGGGGAATTCTGACTCCTGAGACCAGCCCCAAGCTGGTAACATCAATACCCATAGAGTTCTTGCACTCTATGGCCCTGATCTTTTCTGCTAACTCCTCATACCTTCGATCACCATGATTACCCACATCAGCATCTAGTAGAGTAAATTGGTCTTCCAGAGTATCTTCAAGAGTAACACCAGCATGCCTACCATTTCCATTACCCCGATTGTTACCACCAGGAGGAGGGTTGCCACCGGGAGGAGGGATGCCGTGTCCCTGTGAATTGTCATGTTGGTCACCTTCGGGCCCATTGTCTGGACGCTCGACCAGAAGCCTCAGCCTCTCCTGATTTTGCGCCATGCCAGTCACGAGGGTCATGAACTGGTCCATACGCGCCCTCATTTCCGCCAAATCACTTTGCACTTGATCCATGATTCTTACTTGATTTCTTCGCGTCGAATATCGGTGAATATGATTCTCCGCTATACTGCCTGAAACCAAATAAAGGTTAGAGACCCTGCAACGAGTACCTGAAAAGCAAGTAACAAAAATGCAAAATGATATGCAATGCCATGCAATGCTATGTTTGTCATTTCCTAGGTGCTTTTATACCCTGATTCCAATCCAATCCACAGAAATCTGAAGACCAGAAATCGTGATATAAAGAGACGTGTCGTGGTCATGTGCTTGTATGCAGCTATCTGATAAGGAATAATTCTGAATAAAACTGCTCATACTCATTCAATAAAATATTCAAGTACATTTAAGAAAGGTTCAACCGCAAATGCAATACAAGGAAAAAAATGGATCCATCAACAAGCCTGATGGTAGCCATTAACAACAAAATACAGGGAAAATAACATCAATCTGACAATTCCACATCCTTCAGCTTATCACTTGAATACTTGATTTCCTCAAAAAGTATACGGGTACGCTGGTGATTCGGCTTTTCAATCATCTCTTTGATCAAGACATCCCTTTTCTCAAGAGCTTCAGTTAAAGAACCCATATGCAGCATCAGAGCTTCGTCATCACACACTCCTTTGTGTCTCTTTATGCCGGCTTGCGTCTTGAGTATCTCCCTTTCTATCATGACTTCTTCAAGCTCTTTCTTGGTAATCTTCAACTGGCTTCTAGCTTCTTCTAACTGTTCTTGACTTTTATCAAGACTTTCCCGATACTTTCTCCTCTGCTCATGTGCCTTTTTAAGCTCCTCGTCTTTAGTCTTCGACTGATCCTTTAACTCGGCATTTTCAATTCTGACTTCATCCCAAGCTTGACGAAGTTGAGCTAATGAATCCTTGCTTCGGGCTAAAGCCTGTTTTGTAATCTTGTGAGCCTGACTAGTGTCATCTGCTCCCAAAGTAAGTTTCCGAAAGTACCGAGCTCGGTCATCAAAATCTTCCTCTTTGTCAGCCAAGGTTTTTTCCGCTTTCAAGGCTCTCTTTTCCAACTCTTTGTTGTCAGCTAGAGCTTTCTGAAGACATCTGCTCATTCCAGAATTCTCTATCTGCAACTCTCTGACCATTTTCTTCCACTTCTCACATTCTTCAATAGCCACCATAGTGGGTTGTTCTGGCTGTACTGCACATAAAAGAGGTCCCCTTGAAAAGGGTAAAAGCAATTCCTTTACTTTCGTCTCCATCCATCTGTCATATTCAGGATAAGATCTACAATCTCCTTTTCCAAAAACTGCTTTTCCAATTTTGTGCTTATCTTTCCAAGCATTCACTACTTCTACCACCTTCGCATCTTTAGTTCCTGTAAAGAATAAAGATTCTTCCACATCTTGCTCTGTAGGAGGATCCCTGGAAGCATACCCAAACTGTCGGATGGCCAAAACTGGATTATAATTGATCCCTCCTTTTCTGCCAATCAAAGGCACATTTGGAAAATTTCCGCATCTTGTGACAAGCTCTATTCTCAACAACCGGTGATCAAACCATACAATGTTATCAGCAGTTAAACTCATCAATCGTTTAGACCATTTCGCCACATCTTTGGTTTCCACAAAGGCACCTGTCTGAGGCAAATGTTTGAAAAACCAATGACTCAGCAGTGGAGTACAACAACTAACAGATCCTCCCCTCCTTTTCTCATTCTTATAGTGCACGGAATGATAAAAATCTCCTAACAAAGTAGGGACTGGATTTTTAAGAACGAAAACTCTTGTCGCTTGCATATCCACAAAGTCTTGCTGATTGGGAAAGAAAACTAGGCCATATATGCAGAGAGCCAGAATGGAATTGTAAACCGTCCAATTTTTAGCACTTGCAGCCTCTTGGGCCTGTCCAGACAGAAATTCTAAATGAAATCCGCTAACTCCATTTTTACTGCTCACACCACTCTTTATCACTGCCTGATCCATTTGTAAAGCAGCAGCAATTTCTTTTACGCTGGGAGAACTACCAGAGAAGAATGGTATTGCCGACGTGATCGGAATTCCCAAAATAAATGAGAATTCTTCCAGTGTTGGCATCAAAATGTAATCTGGAAAAAGAAAACATCTCAACGAAGGCTCGTAGAACTGCAGCAGAGTGTGTAAAGCATCATGTTCATACTTGGTGATTGTACGGACCATCCCAACCAAATTCCCGTAGCTCTTCTGAAACCTATCAAGAATACCCGGACCAGCCATATCTATAACTTTGAGCAATGAATCCAAAACAGGATCTGGAAACTTGTAAGACACATTGTTCTTTCTCTCGGCAACGATCTCTGTTGAACCCATGGTTTGGAATCAGAAATGTATTATGCACCTGAAAATGACAAACATAACTGTTATGATATGATAATGCAATGCAAGAGGGCATGTGATCAGGTAATCAAGTGTCTGTGTCTGTATTGAACTGTGTGCACTGTGTCTCTGTACTGAATCTGGCAATATCTGAGATGAACACTTAAATCACTGTCATAAGATACAATGTCTGAAATCATCATAGAATCACGAGTAAGGTAGGTAGGAGGCTGGGTTTCCTGCAAACCTGTAAACATCCCGCCCATGCTCACATGTGGTTCTTAGAAAATAAGGCTTGTCAGCTTCGGAGGTTTGAGAAGCAATAGCACATTCAGCCCGTAGGATACAATGCTATGCCAATCAAAGAGGTCGTCCACTGACTCCCCTTAGAAAATAAAAGTCATCCTATGCAAGTTCCAAAGTGGGCCCTCGGGTGCGAATGGGTTTGCCACAGAATGTGGTCTGCCATTGTCACCACTAAAGAGGGATATTTCCACTAAGGTCCTCATGATCGGTCACTAGAGTCGACAGCTCTCTAGATCTACATCCTAGAATACGCAAGATGCGTATGCCACGACGTGTCCCAAGATAGCCTCGTCTAGCTGTGAATTTCGTGAACACCCAACGCACTCCAAACGGCACGTAGGTCCCACTACTCTCCACTCTAATTCTAAGTGTATACTCAAGCCTGTGTAATGGGCTTATCTCTCAGAAATCCCATCCCGCCAAACAGAAAATAGCACAGTCCAACACAACAGTAATAATATGATATGTAATGCTAAAAAGCAGTAAATACAGTAATGTACAGTAAAGCAGTAAATAACCATACAATAAAATGGTAAATATAGCACAACAGTAAACACCCAATGAAAGAAAAACAGACAAGCGCTAGGATTGACTTGCTTAGGATGGACCAGCAATAGGTCAACCTCTTGTCCCCAGCAGAGTCGCCAGCTGTCGCTCCCGGGATTTTCATCCAAGTACAAACGCGAAAGTGGCACCGAAACAGAGTCGCCAGCAATGTGTATTTATCCCATGAGAGGGAAAGGAAACACCGCATAAACCTGAAGGAAGGAAAGAACATGGTCTTGCGACCAAAAGAACTGAGTTCGGGAGTCGGTTACGCGAGAGGAAGGTATTAGCACCCCCTCGCGTCCATCGTACCCGATGGGATCCACGCTCACTGCTTCAATCAAAGGGTGTAAGGAAAAGATACTGGAAAAGGAATGGAAAGAGAAAGAAGAGAGAAAGAGAAACAAAGGTAGGGAAAATAAAAGAAGTGCTCGCATGGGCCCTACCCCACTGCCTACGTATCTCATCGGGAGCATGAGAATCAGAGCGACGTAGTTCCCCTCAATAGGGATGGATTGTTTGTGTTTTTTAGAGAACGGCTTACGTTCTAGCTCAGGTGTTGCAGGCTCGCTGGTCCGAGTGCGTTACCATCTTGCAAGAGAACGAGTAGAAGCACGTTCGTACGCTGAGAGTGAGTGAGGTGAGAAAAGAATTCCCGAAGGAAAGACGTTATTGTTTGTTTTTGTCTTTTAAGAGTTTTTTTCATTTGTTTGCATATGATAGTGTATCTGAATCTTAGTCATTGGAATGTGTACATCCTCACATTCCAAGATGGAATGGGTAAGAAAGCACACTAAGAGTGAAGAAGACCCCCACACTTAGTTCCAATTGTCAAGGTTCAAACACACTAGCATACTTGTGTTTATTAAGTGTTTTGTTGATTATGAAGTGAAGAAGTGTTTTTTTATTATTTGCACCTTCAACAAGTATTGCATTTAAGTCCCTCATACAAGATCAAATATGTAACACATTGACCTAAGATGGGCCATATGCTACACATCTTAAGATTATAAGAGAAGACCCCTTATAATCTTTTCTTTATATGAAAGGCCTAAATGCAATAAGTGCCTACCTTTATTAGATATTTTGAATTTTCTTTGAGATGAGAAAAGAGACTCAAGGGAGGATAAAGGTAAAAATCTATATGGACTAAGACTCAATCCTAATTGATTAGTTAAGGGAGTGATCCTAAGGTTTGTGAGGTTTCAACCTAAAGTCTAAAGAAAGAAAGAATTAAACAATTCACTTCCAAAGTAGAAGATGAATTGTAATTCAAAAAGGGAAAGCAATGAGTTATTAAAAGAAAGCACATAAGTGCTTAGCAAAACACAAAATGGAATTGTAAAAGAGAAAGGATAGAAGTTGAATGTGGATTCCTTATCCACACTCAATTGAAACTTACCGAAGCCCCTACATGGTTAGTAAACATGTATAAGAAGTATAAGAAGTAAAAGAACATGTAATGCATCATAAAACTCACAAGAATTAAATGAGAAAACAAATCCTAGAACCACAACCAGAATGGGCATCATATGGACAACAAATGAATATCATCATACAAGTGCAAGTGAATAGGCAACATCATCCATTAGCATTTAAACATGTTACAAGAAGAAAGGGTAGATGAAAGATGGAAAGAAATGAAGAGGACATGCATAGATGGAACATGTAAATCAACAACCAGAATTGAAACTAAATGGAAAATGATTTATAAACATCTCAAAAGTATTTAGGAGGTAAACATCAAAACATTTAAGAAGTGATAGAAGAAATAGAATTGAAATGGAAGTTCAAAAGAGAACACAAGTGCAAACACAACATGTTAAAGGTGCACAAGGTTTAAATGAAAGTCAACATGCAAGGATGACATATAATATGTACCAATGACCTATAATGTCAAGTGAATGGTTCACCAAATGTGCAAATGATCATGCAAGTATACACCAAAGAAAACATGCACCAAAGATTACAATGATATGACATGTTATAATGCTTTAAATGAAATGCATCAAACAAAAATCAAATGGCCTCATGAAAATTATGAAAACATGGTATTGGAGTTCACTAACCAGAGATGAATCACATATCAAAATAGCATATCAAAATTCAAAGCAAAATGACTTCAAACAAAGCAATTAGGTCAAGTTGAAATGTCATGCAAAGTGGTACAAATATAGGCATCAAGACATGTGATAAAGTGACCTAAAAAATCAAACAAAAATCATCTAACATACTTCAATGTATTAGTGAATCAATGCAAAAAGAATCATGTCAAAACAGTTGGTAATGAGCAAGCACAAAATTAAACAAATTCATGTATCATGCTTAGAATGCATCTAAGTGGAAATTCAAAGAAAATTATGGAACAGGGGCAAAAAGGTCATAAAATCAGAAAATAAAATCATGAAAAATTTCCTAAATGTTTTAAGAATACACATGAATTTTTGTAGAATTTTCCAATATGTTTTGGTATTTTTAAAAATTAATTATGAAACGTGTAGCAAAAATGAGAAATAAAATGAAATGGAACTAAAAAAGGGGGTGCATGCATAGCAAATTAACAGTTCAAAATCATTGGGCCTTGAAAACATGGGGTGTGGATATCAATCTAGCTTAGGTCCATTTCTGCGCATAACATGTTAACAACCATGTGCTTCAGTCAACACAATGTCAAAGCAATCACAACCATGAGATCAAGTCAAGTCAAACAAGCAGTCAACGTGATCATGATCAACACACACGCGTGAGGGAACACATAACATACCATACACTGCACCACACAAAGTTTAAAATACAAATCAGAATCCTCACGTGAGTGGCATGTGAGTTTTAATGTGCTGGCAAGCTTACAGCCACACGATCATGAAAAATGGACGGATGAGATTATAACATGCATAAACCCTAGCTCTAACAGTCACCGGCCGGAGAGGGACCTCCGGTCACCTTCTCCGGTCACTCACCACCGTCTGCAACCTTCAAACTCTCCAGAAATTCTCAAGCCATATATCAAAAGAAAGCTGAACTCATGCACATCACTAATCTAACATTCAAATTCACAGATCAATCATGTATAAAGAGAATCGAGCACAAACATTTTTGCCCTAGAAAATATTCTAAGCACCTATAGTGCCTATCACTAGCCAGATCACTCACACTGCTTCTATTAAGCTCAAATCAACATGAAAAATATCTTAAACACAAGAAAATGAAGCAAGATCAGTTGAGGAATTTCAAACCTGGCACTGTGAAGAACTTGAATCAACAAGAAAACCAGAGATGTAGACTTGTTCTTGAGCTTCCAAGGAGCAAAATAAATGCTTCAATGCCTTGGATCTTGAAGAGAATGGAGAGAAATCCGAATTGGAAAAATTGCTACACTTGAGGAATTGATCTCTTTCTGGTTTATTCTTGAGCAATGATGACCAATTGATGATGATGATGAAGAAATAAGCAAAAAACTCGTGCACACAGAGAGAGTTCAGAGATAATTTTCAGAGAGAAAAGGTGAGAATGTTTTGTGAAATGTGTAGAATGAGAATCCCCCCAATTCTGTGAGCAGTGGAGCTTATATATGCGTGGTTAGCTTCTAACTAGTGTGGTTGATGGTTAGAACTCCAGTTAGAGTGAGTCAGTTAACTGAGTTGTGAGTTAACTGATTGAGTGAGGTTGTTATGCCACGAGTTGGGAGGTTTGGTTAGAGTGTGGAGTGATTATGAGATGATATGGTGAGGATGAGAGTGAACCAGTGGTGGTGATGTTACTATCAGTGCAGCAGCCTGGCTTGTACCATAAGTTTTCTTATTTCCTCTTTGATGTAAGGCTATGTATGTGTAAGGTGGTGTTTGTTCAAATATGGAAATAAAGTGTGGAAGTGTTTGTGGTGTGTGTGAACCAGAATCCTGCAACATGCTGTCAATGCATCCATTCCAACATAGGGTAGTTTGTGGAGGTTTTTCTCTCTACTCATTGAATGGTTTGGCAAGGTTTTGGAGTCATGGAAAAGAGGAGATGTAATGGAACAATATTGGTTTGAAAATTGGGTTGAAATAATGTCTCAAACATATCTAAAAATGACCATAAACAGGTGTAAGAGGGACTGGTACATAGACGTCCAGACTGGTGGCATGACTTGGTTGAGACTTGGTCAAATTCTCAGTTGTATTGACCATACTTTGAGCCATCATAACTCCTCAACCTTTGATCACATGGAACTTTGCCCAACATGAAAAATGAAGATGGCACTACCATGAACATCTTTGATGTTGAAAACTTTTTCATTTGAGGCCTTTAACTATGAGTAATTGATCAATACATTTGGCCCACCAAGTGTTTGTGAAAATGACATGCGCGCAGGCCTGGCAAGACTTGGTCATGACATGGTTTTGGCCTATTTTCCTCCAACTTTGATCATCCATATCTCTCTCATTATTTATCCAATGGAGATGTTCCACACATGGATTTGAAGCTTAAAGCAAGGCCTTTCATTGAGGCAGAGTGGAATTTTCATTTGGTACTCCAAATTTGAATGGCCTTGGTTCAAATTCTGATGCAAAATGGCCAAAACTTGCTATTTTTAGTAACCCTACTTCATCCAAAAATGGCAACTTTCTACATCTTGAATTTTTCATGATTCCTTTGGACTTTCTTGACCAAATTTTGCACATTGGACACATATAACATGAATTTTATGAATTTGGCCTCAAAAAGTCAAGAGTTGACTTTTTCCTCTGATTATTTGACTTTGCCCCAATTTCTCTGATTCTTGATCTTTCTTCCAATTGAACCACTTCTAAAACCAATTGAGATGCAATCTTCCACATACATACACTTAAGGACATATGGAATACCATGACATCAAGTTTTGTTCAAAAAATCAAAGATTCCCTGATTTAATGGGAAACCCTAGTTTTGACCCCCTTTGGTTAGGAGGAAATTGCACATCTTCCAAATCCAAATTCCTCAGAGTATGTTGTGTATCCTCTTAAAGGATGATGAGAAATGCCACTTGAGGATGATTTTGAATCAATGAGCTATCTCTTTTGAGGATTTTCCTTCAATTTTTGGACTTCTTGCATAGTGTAGGATGTAATGCCTCAATCTCCTATTGTATCTCTTATCCTTGAGGTTGTGGATGATCAATTGAGATAGTATGAGACATGAAAGGCTTCTTGGCTTGCCTTTTTGTGCTTTGAATGGTCTCTTGATTGTCCACCTCCCACCTGACCACATGCCCTGATGGTAAGAAGGATGCCATGCTTCATTTTTCTATGTTAAATGCGATGTAATGTTAATAAGGTGGATATGATATGATAAATGATAATGCCATGCTATGAAGCCAAAAGGGGAGAGCAAATTTTGGGGTATTACACTCATGGCATACTTTAAAAGTGTTAACTACACCTCATTCCAATTCTTCATGGATTTTTAGTTATATAGTGACCTAAATGACAAAAACATGAAAATGCCACTTTTTCCAGCACTTAGTGAAATTTTCACTAAGTCAAAATCTGTTTCACTTTTTTCAAAATGTAAGGGAATTTTTCAATTAGATCCAAAAAGTTTCAAGACAAACTATGATCACCCATATGTTGTATCATATGAGAGCTTTCCAAAATGGCCAAGAACTCCATCAAATCCCATTTGAGCTAAGAGTTATGACAATAGCAATATGCCTTGTTGCAACTGTCATGGCAAGGCAGATTTGTGTATTTTGCTCGATTTGATCAAATTGTGCAAATGACAAACAAGTTTATCCATCTGAACACCTCAGGGGGAGACCAAGGAGTAACAAACACTGATCCATAAGCCTCCCAAGTCTTTGGAACTACAAATAGCATGCCAAACCTAAAAACCCTAAAAAGGGGACAGGACTCCAATTTTGTTTTGGAGCATTCAATGGATGCACCAAGGTGGCATGAACTATGCCTTTTCCAACTGAATGAGTCAAGGATGATCTCTGAACTAGGGAACCAAAGGCCTGTGCTCTAATCTCTAGTCAATGGCTAGAGGAGAGTTAAGATTCCAAAGTGATGCAATTGGACAATGATCAGCTGCAGTTGCCATTCACTATTGCTTGCAAAACAAACTTGCTCTACTATAAATAGAGATCATTTGTGCTCAGTTTAAGTACACCAAAAGCCTACAACACTTGCCTTTCTCAAAATCATCTTCTCACTCTAAAAAATGCCTTTCGTAGCAAGTCACTATCGAATTTTTCAGTAGAGAGCAATTCCACTCAAACCAATTGCTCTAGCACCTCATAAACATCATATGTGCTGATCAAACACTAAACACACAACTGTAACACTGATTTCTCAGAATCACCAGCCAGTTGCTCATGTTTTCAACCAAGTTGTAGTTGAGATGCCATGAAGTGATCCAGCCATTTCCAATCAAGTCCAAGCATTCAAACACACTCCATATGGTGTAGGGAAGCTGTTCAGATCATCACAACTCATCTGTAACACCTCCAACTCAAAAATCACATTGCTCTTGTTATCACGACCTTCAAGTAAGCCTAAACTTGGTCATCTCTTAATCTATGCATATTTCCTCGCACAATACTTTTGCCAAATGTTTTTAATCATGCATAGAATATTTCCCCTCAATTAATTGCTTTGTTTGAATCGTGTATCAAAATTCTAAGCCTTCATGCAAATTTTATGGTTCTTGAGGTTTTGTCTTGATTTCTTATTCCATGCTTAAAATAAATGAAATTAAAGACCATAAACATGATCATGAGGTGAAAACGAGCAGATTGATATGTGGATTGTATGATTTCATCAAGTATTCAATGAGATTGGATAGAAAATACAAATCAGAGCAAAACTCCCTTCGCGCGTGTTCTTGACCCATGTTCTTGGCGTCTTTTTCACAAATTTGAATATTTGAATTTTGTGATTTTATTTAATTGATTCAAAAATTAATTTCTCTCTGAGTTTTAATGGTTTTGAGTTGATTCTTTTTTTAATAATTCACAAAAATGTTAAAATATTTTATTTTGCCAAAAATTCCCAAAAATATTATTTATTTCGTATAGTTGACATTTTTGCAAAGAATTAATCTTTTATTTGTTTTTTACATTTAAAATATTTTTTCCTCCTTGATTTTCCAAATTTAATTGGTTTCCAATCATTTTTTGGATATAAACATGATTTTTGATACATTGATCCAAGATCACCACTCATTTTTCACATGTTTTCAACACTTTTTATTAATTTTTTAACAAAATTAATTCCTTTTTTAAACAAAATTATTGTTTTGATTAATTCAACTCTCATCAATCATTTTCAAACACTCATGGGCCTCTAATAGAGTGTAAGACCCAATCCCCTTTTAACCAAAACCATTTGGGCCTCAGATATTGTATAAGTCCCTCTACGTTAAAAAAATCTCGGGGCGATCGCCAATTCAAAATCAAACCCTTTGGGCCTCTCCTCGAGCTATAAGTCCCAAATCTTTTTCTTAAATAAATCTTTGGGCCTCTAATAGAGTGTAAGACCCAACCGCTTTGTAAATAATACCTTTGGGCCTCACACATTGTATAAGTCCCTCTGTATATTTTTAAACGTTCAGCGCGATCGTCACCTTTTTAACAAAATCAACTGGGCTTCTCCTTGAGCTATAAGACCCATATTTATTTATTTTCAAACTCTTTGGGCCTCTAATAGAGTGTAATACCCAACCCTTTTTTTCCAAAATGATTTGGGTCTCAGATGTTGTATAAGGCCCACCGTGTTTTCAAAAACCTCGGCGCGATCGCCGTTTTCAAACAAATAACCCTGGGCTTCTCCTTGAGTTGTAAGTCCCATATCTTGTACAAAAATAAATCTTTGGGCCTCTAATAGAGTGTAAGACCCATCCCCTTATACATAAAAAACTTTTTGGGCCTCAGTCGTTGTATAAGTCCCGATATGATCTTTAAGACAACGGTGCGATCATCGTTAAAACTTGGGCGTCTCCTTGAGCTGTAAGCCCCAACAATCTTTTCAAAGCACTTTCTCCTTTGATTTTGAATTCAAATATATGTTGTTATCAAAACTTTTTTTGTTGAACAACTATCCAAACAACATGGAAGCTCTACAACGGGTAAGTGTTTATCCGCTTTCATTTACCGCTTTCATATGTATATAACTGTATTGTGGGGCTGCTTCACTGTAAGTCTTCTTTCACATTCTTTTATATACTTGTCACATATCCACTGTGTAATACTAGTATAGTTATTTAGAGTTTTCCCCGGCAACTACGTCTAGCACTAGGTAAAGCCTTGTTGGTCACTCTTAAATACAAAGAAAACTAGATCCCCATAGGATTTCCAGATACAATCTTCCCTTCTCTTGGGGTTAACAATATGGAACAAAGAGAAAGGCAGTATTCTCGGTGAACCTTTTCTCAGACTGTCACCCTTAGAAATTGTCAAAGAAACTCTAACTCCCCAGAGATGATCTTTTCTCCGTGAATGGCATCTCTTGAGTTTCTTCCAAATTCTCAAACTTTCCTGAAATGATCTCTTCTCTGTGAATTGCATTTCTTGAACTTCTCTTGGTTTGGGGACCCACAGGCTTCCTAAAAGCATCTCCGCCTCCTCTTGGGACAAGGACCCTTTGGCTTCTTAAAAGTTCTCATGCCTTCTCTTAGGCTTAATACAAGGACCTGACAACCTCTTAAAGGTATAAGACAAACTTAGTCATCCTTTACTAGAGCAGTCTTTCCCGCGTCAAAACTCTGGCTATTTTAGGGTTGATACTCATCCCTTAATGCCCGCGCCTCCTCTTGGGCATTATACAAAAGATAAAACTCTAGACTCGGACAGTTTAAACCTCTTGAGTCTCAAAGACATTCTCAAGTTCCTTTCAAACATAGAAAAAAAAAACACCGATCACTCTGGATCAATCTCCAACAAAAACGTGGTCTCTCTCATAAGAGTTCCCCACACTAGGACCCGCTTCAGGATAAATAATCCTCAGCAGTAAGTCAGCCTCTTCTTGGGCTTTGTACAAATGATTCTCCCCATCGGAGCTAACCTTTTCAGACTCTCCTGTTGAGTCAACCACTTTTAGCCTCCGTCTTGGGTTTTGTACAAGACATGTAAAAAACACTCTCTTGTTGAGTATAAAAGACTCTCTTGTTGAGTCAATCTCCTTTTAGCCTCAATCTCGGGCTTCGTACGAGACAGCAAATCACTCTCTTGTTTAGTATAAAAGACTCTCTTGTTGAGTCAATCAACCTTCAGACTTTATTGTTGAGTCAATCACCTATTCAAGACTCTCTTATTGAGTCAACCTTTTTAGCCTCCGTCTTGGGCTTTATACAGGATAGATAAAAGTACTCTCTTGTTGAGTCAAACCCTTTTAGCCTCCATCTTGGGCTTTATACAAGATACATTCTCCCCAATGGAGTCAAAATCCCTTTTAGCCTTAATCTTGGGCTTTGTACAAGGCAGAAAGAACATTTTCCCCAGAAAAGTCAAACTTCTAGCCTCATCTTAGGCTTTGTATAAAGAAATCCCCCATTGAGTCAATCAACCTTTTAGCATCAAATTTGTGCCTCGCTCACAGCATACAAACATCAATAATTCCTCTTTAGAGATGACAAATTCCCTTTTAGTCAAAACCATTTAGCTTTACATCTTGGGCTTTGAACAAGATACAAATCACCTTTAGCTTCAATCTTGGGCTTTGAACAAGACACCAAAACATCTTTTTCCTCCCTTAAAATAAGAGGGAACTACGATCGCTCTGATTTCCCTGTTTTGTTAAACGGGAATACGTGGGCATAAGATTGCAAAATCTTAGCGAGCATACTAATCAAAAACTCAAAGTCCAGTACCTCCATATATCAATAAAAAAGCATCAGACCTAATACCTCACCAAAAGGCTCGCAAATAGTCCAGACACTGTGTTCTTAAGCAAAATAACCTAAGACAGACCCCCTATTTTGATAGCATCTGTAAACCAACAGTTTTGACTATTTAACCTCAGTATGCAAGCAGGGTTAATTGGAGACATCTATTTCACTTCCTTAATCAGCTTCACATGATAAAAAAAGAATCGAACTGTAGTACCAAAGTGATAGTGATTCGAAACCACAAAAATCGCGCTACAGAAAAAATGGCGACCACAGTGGGAGTCTGTTCTTTCTTACAGTCTTAGGTAGAAACCCTTTAGCTCACAAAATACCACAGAAATGACGACTCTGCTGGGGAGTCATTGTCTATATAGGATCATATGATTATAGAGGTCTAGGATGTTAGGACAAGTATATATACTGCATTTCCTAATTGATATCTGTGTTTATTTTTCTGCTAATGGGAATAAGTGTGATGCTGCATCTAGAAAGATTGAGTATACACCTAAGATAAGTGATGGCACTAGACGGGTAATCTTACAGGGAGTGAATCCTAGATAAGAGGTCCCGGTCGACCATCGAATCACTGGAGATTCCCTTTGCGGATTCAATGTCTATACGACTTCAGTTGTTGAAAGCAGATTGTTCGATTGGGTTATCTGAGAAGCTGAGGATTTTAATAGACTGAAACCATTTTGTAGTGCGGAAGCTATCGGAAATAGTTATCACGCAATACTACCCTCATTTGAGATTACTCTAAGATACTACAGCTCGCTGGCTATCCGCTTGCTGTCGTTATCCCAAGAGGGGTCAGTAATTTTGAGAACAGGTACAAAAAATCACCAGTATAACCTTTGGGGATGGGTAGAGCCTTGACTTCATGACACCGACCCTTTGACCCCATGTTTTTTTCTATGTTTTTGTGTGCTGCATTCATGCATTCATTTCATAAAAAAAATTTAAACAAAGAAAAATCTTCTCTTCTAGTCTCTCTTTTTCAAATTAAACTAAGACAATGATTGCAAATGTCAGATAAAGAGATTGCTAATGGATTTCGGTAGAAGGAAGACTCATAATTACACCTTCAAGGTTCCAAAACTAGAGGATTTAAGAGGCCTGGCGAGGATGATAACCAACCCTGAGGCTTTCAGAGCTAAGTATGGAGGACTGTTGTCTCTGTTAAGGGTCCATGTAATTAGAGGAATACTGGCTACGCTCATTTAGTTCTACGATCCGGTCTATCACTGTTTCATATTCCCAGATTATCAACTAGCACCAACACTGGAGGAGTACTCTCACCTGACTAATTTACCCATTACTGACCAATCTCCCTTTTCTGGACTGGAAGAAATTCCAAAGGATCAAACCATTGCAAGAGCAATCTATTTGGACGAGTCAGAAGTCAAGACTCACATAATCATTAAGGGTGGTATCCAGGGTTTGCCAGCCCAGTTCTTGATAAAGAAAGCTCTATACTTTGCTAGTACAGGGAATGTGGCCGCTTTCGAAAGCATCTTTGTTTTGCTTACCTACGGGTTATTTCTGTTTCCCAATATTGATAACTTCGTTGATATCAATGCCATTAAGATTTTTCTAATTGGAAACCCTGTACCGACCCTGCTCGCAGATGCTTATCATTCTATACACTTAAGGAATTTGTACAACGGAGGAATGATCACATGCTGTGTACCCCTGCTATACAAATGGTTCATTTCTCATTTGCCAAAGTCTGCTGCATTTTGGGATCAAAAGAATACTTTACGTTGGTCACAGAAAATCATGTCTCTTACCAACTCTGACATCGATTGGTACAATCGAACTTATGACGGGATCAGAATCATTGACCGTTGTGGAAACTTCCCTAATGTACCCCTTATATGAACTAAAGGAGGAATTAACTATCATCCAATTTTAGTTTGTCATCAACTGGGATACCCGATGAGGCATGTCCCGCGTAATGCTCATCTGGAAGGTCTTTTCTTCAAGGAAGGAGAAAATGACAGGGCACTAAAGACAAAAATAGTGCATGCCTGGAAACACGTTCATAGGAAAGGAAGAGAGTCTCTAGGAAAACCAGACTGTGTCTCGGTGGAACCTTATCTCTACTAGGTACAAACTAGAGCTCTCAAGCTGAGGATGCCTTACCCTCGTCAGGAAGTTCTTCCATTAAGGGACCCTGTCCTTTACTTTATGTCTGATACGGAAAAACTTCAGGTGACTCTCAACAAAGTTTAACAGGAGAAGAGGTCTTGGAAGAACAAGTACCGTATTCTCAATGTGGAGTGAAAGAAAATACAGCAACTGTTAAGAGAAAAAGATGCTCTGATTGAGATTTTATAGCAACATGCCGTAGAAAATCAGGATGACCAAAGGAATTTGCTCGCTCCTTTCACTTGGCAAAGGAATGACAACTCGACAATGGCTCAAGAGCCCCGGTCAAAGAAAAGGAAAATACCAGAACCAGCACCTGAGCTCCCCTCAGAGAGGACTCGGGACCCATAAGTTTAGATTTCCTTTTACAGCACTATGTAAATTACTGTATTTCCATTTCCGCAATCTTTGAATTCAATAAAACGGGGTTTCCCCACTGTTTGATATTTGCAATCCAATTGTCGAAGTTTACTTTGAATAATAAAAAAAAACTAAATATAATCATTGCATATCATTCATCATTCTCGCATAAACACATTCTTCTTCCCTGCGAATCTCACGTTTGCGTCTCAATTCTAGAGTCAAACTGTCTCATTCGTACAATACTCGGGCCAATCGATAGAAAAAGATGGATGATCTCGAGGAAGAGAACAGAGAGTTGAGGGAAGAGATCGACACTCTGAAAGAGGATCTGAGAAAGCTTCATAATGACATGCAAGCTCTAGAAGAAGCTTAGATGCAACAACAACGCACTGTGATCTCAGAGATCACATCAACGCCAATAGTGGAGAAGTTTGATCCTCAGTATAACATGCCTAAATATCGTCCCTGGAGCATGCCTATTAACTATATCCCGGAAGGATATGTTCCGCCGATCACTTAAGATCAGGGAACCGCAGCAGGAACCGCTGGGCCTGAAGGTTACAAACTTCGAGAAAGCGAAGATGCCAGGGGCATGACAGCAACTCCTGAAGGTTACAAACTTCGGGAGAGGGAAGTACCTAGAGTCACTGCCATGATGACTATACCACCACCCGTGGTACACACTGTCCCGGAAGGACAGATTCCACATATACCTTATGGAGGAAACGAAAGTATGGATAACAGAATGAAGGAGTTCCAGGAACAGTTCCTGGAAATGCAGAAAGAGATGCAAGCCCTCCGCGGTCAGGATCTATTTGGAAAGGACGCCGCAGACCTTTGTTTGGTCCCCAATGTGAAAGTTCCGCGCAAGTTCAAAGTGCCCGAATTTGAAAAGTACAAGGGTAACTCTTGCCCTCAAAGCCATTTGGTGATGTACGCTCAGCGAATGTCAACTAAGACAAAGAACCAGAAGCTACTGATTCACTATTTTCAGGATAGTTTAACCGGTGCCACACTCAAATGGTACATGGGTTTAAACCGCACTAAGATCGGCACTTTCAGAGATCTTGGCGTTGCTTTCGTTCAACAATATAAGTATAACCTGGACATGGCACCAGACAGAGATCAACTCAGATCCATGTCACAAAAAGACAAGGAAACCTTTAAGGAGTACGCTCAGAGATGGCGTGAAATTGACGCCCAGATTTGTCCACCTCTTGAGGAAAAAGAGATGACAAAGATCTTCTTAAAGACCTTGAGCTCATTCTACTGCGACTGAATGGTCGCCAGTGCGCCCAGTGACTTTACTAAAATGGTAGGCATGGGAGTTCATCTTGAGGAAGCAGTCCGAGAAGAACGTTTAGTTAAAGACACTGGATCATCAAGCAGTACCAAAAGATACGGTAGTGTTCTCCCTAAGAAAAAAGAGCAAGATATTGGAAATATCTCTCTCGGAAAGCAAAGGCGACAATACCAACCAGTAGCAGCTGTAATTCCTACTATTAACCCTGCGCCTGTTCCTACGTATCAACCTCAGGTTGCACAAAGCCAACCGAATCAACAACAATATCAGCAAAGGACACAACAGCCTCTTCAGTAGGCTCGTCCTCCATATAACAACAACCGTACAACGCGACCACCAGGGTTCGACCCTATACCGATGTTGTATGCATAATTATTTCCACTCTTACTGGTCAAGGGATACGTCCAAACCAGGTCTGCTCTTACAATACAGGAAAATCCGCCTTTTTGGTTCAAAGCGGATCAGACTTGCCCTTACCATTAAGGAGGACCAGTGCATAACATAGAAAACTGTCTCAGTTTCAAATCTGATGTGCAAAAGGTTGTTAGGAGCGGGGTCTTATCTTTCAAAGATACGAATCCGAATGTTCTCACGAACCCGTTGCCTCAACATGAGAAAGCTGCAGTAAATTTAATAAAAGGAGAGTCTAACAACAACTATCAAATTCATGATGTACTCTTATTGAGGACCAATCTGGTCAAGATCCATCACAGACAGAGCAGGTATGGCCATACACCACCTCCCAATTATCACCAGTGTGATATCTGCTCTAAAAACAATCAAGGATGTTCTGTGGTGCAATCAGCTCTACAGGAACAATTGGATCTCGGATGGATCCAAGAGCACCGAGTTCGTGGAGTTAATATGACTTATGCAAATTCCAACATCATTCGGAACCACGACATCCGTGCAATGAATGTCAACTTGGTGGCAATGCACTCAAGGTAAAGCCAGTATCATAATCTACCGCGGCACAATTACAATTCCTGTCTGACTTGCTCGGTAAATAAACAGGGATGCTATTTTGTACAAGAGGCCCTCCAACGTCAGATGGATCTTGGGTGGATCCAGGACTACCATGATAGAAATCCTTATCAAGTTAACATGATTCAAATCTTTGATATTCGTTTGATGAATACCAGCTTGGTGGAGTTACACGCCAAGCAAGTCCAACTCGGTTTTCTCACTTTACATGATTATCTGAGCTGTAAAGTAAGTTGTGAGAGTAACCAAGGGTGCGCTCTCATTCAAAGAACTTTACAACACTTGTTAAACCATTGGTGGCTTCCGATCTATATGGATGAAGACACACAACAAGTAAGCATGATTAACGGAAACCCTACTAGACATCAAAGTCAGGATGTTCAATCTATGGAGATAGACCTAGTAAGGTTACACTACATTCAAAGCGGACGTGGCCAGGTGCCACCAAACAACTACGAGCGCTGCAGATTCTACTCGGAGAATAACCAAGGGTGCTACCTCGTGCGAGCAGCCCTTCAAAGTCAGTTGGACCGCAAGGAGATTCAACCGTGTCTGAGTTCTGGATCAATCAACTGGACGCCAGACTATTTTGCTGATCAGATTAAGGATGTTGTTGTGATCTCTGATCGCGAAGGGACCAAAGATGTTTGTACCATCATCCCTCTACTTGACGAATTGAAGGTTCTTAACCAAGAACTGATTGAAGTTACTTATAACAGTCAGAGAAATTAGAAGGCTCTTGTAGTTATCTATCTGCCAGGACCCGTGTCGTAAAGTCTGATAAAGCTATCCCTTACAAATATGGTGCAACAATAATTGAGAATGGAAGGGAAATTCCATTACCCTCCGTCGTGAATATTGCAGACATCAGTCGAGTAACACGGAGTGGTCGAATCTTTAGCAGGGGAGTTGGAGAACCTAAAAGAGAAAAGGAACCTCAAACGGAAGTTCCCAATCCACCACTCAGTCAATCCTGTGATCCCGACCTTGCGAAAAATGATGATGAGATGTTGAAGCTCATCCAAAGGAGTGAATACAATATTGTTGATCAGTTGTTACAAACTCCTTCAAAGATCTAAGTGTTATCTCTTTTACTCAGTTCCAAAGCCCACTGAGAGGCTCTACAGAAAGTCTTAGAACAGGCCTTTGTGGAACAGGATGTGTCAATAAGAGAATTCGACAGCATAATCTCCAACATCACTTCCTACAACAACTTGGGGTTTAGTGATGAGGAATTGCCAGAAGAAGGCAAAAGTCACAACATGGTGCTCAATATCACAGTTAACTGCCAGGACGATGTCTTAGCCAGCGTATTGATAGATACCAGACCATCTTTCAACATTATGCTGAAGTCCACTCTAATGCGACTACCATTCAAAGGATCTCCGATGAGAGGCAGTGAGGTCGTCGTCAAAGTATTTGATGGATCCCGAAAAACAGTTATCGGCGAAGTCGACCTTCCCATAACTATCTGTCCTCACACTTTCCAAGTCACTTTCCAGGTCATGGACATCCGAGCAACATACAGCTGTTTGTTGGGAAGACCTTGGATACACCAGGCTGGGGCAGTCACTTCGACACTTCACCAGAAGCTGAAGTTCGTCAAAAATGACCAACTCGTCACAGTCTGCGGAGAACAAGCCCTAATCGTGAGCAACTTATCATCATCCACTTGTGTAGAACCAGAAGAGGTTGTTGGAACCCAGTTCCAGGCACTTACAGTGAGTAATGACAATCAATCAGAAAGAGGAACGTCGATTTCCTCATACAAAGATGCTCTCAAAGTAATCAAAGGTAACAATGCAAAAGGATGGGGACAGCTTGTCATTCCTACTGACAATAAAACAAAGAAGGGTCTTGGTTTTTCTGCAACCTATACCCAGACAGCTACTAACGATGAAAGTCTTCATCCCATTCAGAACTTCTTCCATAGTGAAGGTTTCCTTCACCCAGTGTCTTAAGAAGTACATACCATCAACGAGGGAGATTCCTCTGACACAGATGAGGAATGGAAGTCCTATCTTAACAAGGATGGTAATCTGTCTCAGGAAGAGGTGCCTACGCCATTTTTCTATCCCGCACAGAGTCCGAGATTTATACCAAGGTCAGATGTAGAAATGATATACAGAGATTGTGATCCAGAAGGATGTCGTGCTCCACCAAACTCATTAGAGGAAGACACTCTGATAAAAGACTACTTTGACCACAACTATTATAGCCCAATGGATGGCCTTCCTATCTGGCAGCCGTACCCAGGAGACTCGGGGCCAAAGAATCAGCCGCACAATGAATATCATCTGAGCATCATTGAAAAGAATACCTGCGTACCCACCATGTCATGGGATCAACACTCAGGGAATTCAGAAAATACCCAGCATGACGATGAATTTGCAAAGCTTGCAGGACTAGAATTCATCAACTATGCTTTTCCCGAGGTCAACATCATCGAGAGAGATGACTCCTCCAGTTCCAAAGAAGTGTGGGACACCTTAGGACAACCAAGTGGAAAATTTGACTTCATGGTCAAGTACACCGCTCCTGAAAGCTCTCGTATCAAGCTCGAGGACATCCAGCCAATTGGATATGGAGATTTACCTTAGAGCTCAAATACTATGCAAAGTACAACTGAGGAATCCTCATATGACAACTCTGCCTGGGAGACAGATTCCAACGATCCTGCTCTACCAGAAATCAGCGTTATTTCTGAAGACAAATCAAGGAAGGTACCAGACTTTGTGATTCACTGAGGAGTTCGCCGCCAATGGGTTGCAGTCAATGTTCTGAAAGTTGTTCATAAGTCTAAGTAATTGTCGTCTTTACTTTAAACCTTTCACCCTGCCCAGGTGAAACGGATGTTTTGATAGGGCTCACCTTCTGTAAATGTGTCTCTTCGCTTTGCCCAAAGTGATTGAGTTTTGTTTTATAGGGCTGTAGTTTCACGAATAGACCAGATCATAAATAAAATAACGCCGTTCTGTAATTCCAGCACTTATTGTTGTTTTCTCTTTTTGCTTTTTCAAAAAATGGTAATCCTAAAATCAACTCCAATAATAAAAACAAGCAGTTTTCAGAAAATACACTGCACACACTCTTGCATTCTCTTTATCTATTCTAAGAAATAATCATAACATCATGCAGATTGCTTGTTTTAAACCCCATTGAAACATACGATCCAATGCCTTCTCCCAACTTTGAATTTCCGGTATTTGAGGCTAAAAAAGAAGATGGCAAAGAAATTCCAGAAGAGATCTCCCGATTACTCAGACAAGAGGAAAGGTCCATTGAACCTCACAAACAGCCGTTGGAAACGGTCAACTTGGGTTCAGAAGAAGAGAGAAAGGAAATCAATATTGGGGCACTGCTCAGTCCAACTGTCAAAGAAAGTTTGACAAAGCTTCTCAAAGAGTTTCCTAATGTATTCGCTTGGTCCTCTCAGGATAGCCAGGGTTAGATACTAGCATCTTGGAACATCATCTACCATTAAGATTGGAATGTCCGCCAGTGAAACAGAGGTTGAGACAGACTCATCCAAACATGGCCATCAAAATCAAAGAGGAAGTACAGAAACAGATTGACGCGGGTTTCCTCGCTGCATCAGAATATCCTCAATGGCTAGCCAACATAGTACCAGTTCCGAAGAAGGACTGAAAGGTTAGAATGTGTGTAGACTACAGGGGTCTGAACAAAGCCAGTCCAAAGGATGACTTTCGCTTACCACACATTGACATGCTGGTAAACAGTACAACAAAGTTCAAAGTCTTCTCCTTTATGAATGGATTCTCGGGCTATAATCAGATAAAAATGGCGCCGAAAGACATGGAGAAAACTTCCTTCATCACCCCATGGGGTACTTTTTGTTACAAGGTAATGTCGTTCGGTTTCATGAACGTCGGGGCAACCTATCAAAGGGCCATGACTACCCTGTTTCATGACATGATACACAAAGAAATCGAGGTATATGTCGATGATATGATTGTCAAATCTAAGACAGAAGAGGAGCATGTGATCCACTTGTCAAAACTGTTTGAGCGGTTAAGAAAGTACAAACTCCGCTTGAATCCCAATAAGTGCACATTTGGTGTTCGCTCAGGGAAACTGCTAGGGTTCATCGTCAATAAGAAAGGAATTGAGGTTGATCCTGACAAGGTCAAGGCCATTCAAGAAATGCGTTCTCCAAAGACAGAAAAACAAGTCAGGGGATTCTTAGGACGTTTGAATTACATTTCCAGATTTATATTCCTCATGACCGCGACATGCGCGCCAATTTTCAAATTACTAAAAAAGAATAAGGAATGCATTTGGACAGAAGAATGTCAAACTGCCTTCGACAGTATCAAGGAATACCTGTTGAACCCACCGATTCTATCACCTCCACTGGAAGGAAGACCATTGATCATCTACCTAACAGTCTTGGAAGACTCAATGGGTTATGTACTTGGCCAACAAACCGAAACCAAATGGAAAGAGTCTGCCATTTACTATTTGAGCAAGAAATTCACTGATTGTGAAACTCGGTACACTATGCTTGAGAAAAATTGTTGTGCTCTGGCTTGGGCAGCCAAACATCTTCGCCAGTACATGATTCGTCACACTACTTGGTTAATCTCCAGAATGGATCCGATCAAGTATGTCTTCGAAAAGCCTGCTCTCACAGGGAGAATCGCCCGTTGGTAGATGTTGTTATCGGAATACGACATCGAGTACCAAGCTCAGAAAGCCATTAAAGTAAGTATTTTAGCCGATCATTTGGCTCATCAACCAATTAACGATCAAGAATCAGTCGGGTTCGACTTCCCGGACAAATATGTCATGTATTTAAAGATGAAAGACTGCGATGAACCGCTACCCAGTGAAGGGCCAGAACCAGGTTCCCAATGGGGACTAATTTTTGATGGAGTTGTCAATCATTATGGAAATGGAATTGGGGCAATCATCATAATACCTCAGGGTACCCATATTCCTTTCACCGCCCGACTGACATTTAAGTGTACAAACAACGAGGCCGAATACGAAGCTTGTATCATGGGTCTCGAAGAAGCGATCGACTTAAGAATCAAGAACTTGGATGTATATGGAGACTCATCCATGGTTATCAATCAGATCAAAGGAGATTGGAACACATACCAATCAGGATTGATTCCTTACAAAGATTATGCGAGAAGGTTGTTACCCTTCTTCAATAGAATCGAGTTTCACCATATCCCTCGTGAGGAGAATCACATGGCTGATGCATTAGCCACTCACTCTTCCATGATTAGTGTAGGTCAATGGAATGACATACCTAAGATTGACATAATGCACCTTGAACAGCCCGCTTACATCTTCACGATTGAAGCAGTCATAGACGACAAACCTTGGTATCACAATATCAAATGCTTCCTTCAGAAACAAGAGTACCCGCCTGGGGCATCCAGAAAGGACAGAAAGACCCTCAGACGGGTGGCGGGCAGCTTCCTTCTGAGTGGTGACATACTCTATAAGAGAAACTTTGACATGGTCTTGCTCCGATGTGTAGACAGGCCAGAGGCAAACATGTTGATAAAAGAAATTCACGAAGGCTCCTTTGGCACTCATGCCAATGGACACACGATGGCGAGAAAAATTCTGAGAGCAGGATACTACTAGCTGACCATGGAATCCGATTACTACAAGTACATGAGGAACTGTCATAAGTGTTAAATATACGCTGACAAAATCCATGTACAGCCAACACATCTCAAAGTTCTCTCTTCCCTATGGCCTTTTTTTATATGGGGAATCGACATGATTGGCATGATCGAACCCAAAGCTTCGAACGAACATCGATTCCTCTTGGTAGCCATTGATTACTTCACCAAGTGAGTTGAAGCAGCATCGTACGCTAATGTAACCCGACATGTGGTGGTCCGATTTATAAAAAATAATATCATTTGTCGTTATGGTGTTCCAGGCCAGATCATTACTGATAATGGATCCAAATTGAATAATAAGATGATGAAAGAGTTGTCCGCTAAGTTCAAGATCGAACACCATAACTCATCTCCCTACCGACCTAAGATGAACGGAGCAGTAGAAGTGGCTAACAAGAACATCACGAAGATTGTTCAAAAGATGGTTGTAACTTACAAAGACTGGCACGAGATGCTACCCTTTTCTCTTCACGATTATCGCACATCTGTCCACACTTCAACAGGGGAAACCCCTTTCTCTCTAGTATATGGCATGGAAGCGGTGCTCCCCATAGAAGTAGAGATCTCATCAATCCGGGTATTGATGGAAGCTAAGTTAACAGAGGCTGAATGGTGTCAAAGTCGACACAAAAAACTGAATCTGATCGAAGAAAAGAGAATAACGGCGCTATGCCATGGTCAGTTGTATCAACAAAGAATGAAGGAGGCGTTTGACAAAAAGGTTCGACCTCAGGTCTTCAGGAAAGGAGACCTTGTGCTAAAAAAGATACAATCATTTCTCACTGATTCTCGGGGCAAGTGGACTCCGAATTATGATGGCCCCTATGTGGTCAAGAAAGCTTTCTCAGGCGGCACTCTGAGACTCGCAACCATGGATGGAGAGGTATTTTCCTACCCCACGAATGTTGACATAGTCAAGAAATACTTCGCCTAAATGAATAAAAAAAACGTCTCGGTGGATTGAAAACCCGAAAGGACGGTCTAGGAAAAAATTAGAGACATAATAAAAAATCATCTCGGTGGATTGGAAATATCAAAGTACAATCCAGGCAAAAGTTAGGGATTCATGGCAAGTAACTACGTCTGATCAGTTCAGCTCCTCGACAGTTACACCATCCGTCAGGAAAACTCCAGTCAAGGTCTTCTTCGACAAAAGCTCAGGATGTCCCGAATTCAAAGTTGGTAGAAGGATATCGGTCGTTATGTTTCAATGTATCCCTTTTCCCTTAAATTACCATTTTCTAACTTTGTAAATACTCCATGGAATCACGCGTTTGGCTGATTTCCATCCTATCAATAAAATTTGAGCCCTAGTGCTTTTGTTTGCAATTCTTATTTATTTTAGCTTTACAGAACGACATTTTAATATGATCAACGATTCTTGAAATAAAACAAAAATGAATTTTCTTGTAAAAACTTTTCTGCTTTTAAAATAAAGATGGCAATTCTTTTGACTGTTAAACATCGAAAGAACATCGATCGCTTCTCCAGAAGTAATCGAACCTCAAAGTGCAGAATCAAAGTACTCCTTCTAAACCAGTGCACCTGAATGAAGGATCAGCTGTGTCAGATGCGAATATTCCGTCTGACATCCCCGGCAGAGTTCTTACCTCCTAAGCCCGACCAACTTTGTTCCCCACAGGGATTGTCTCTCCTAAGCAAGGCATAATTGCTACTCTTGGACCAGTGATACTTTTCATCCCCCGCGGTGGCTGAGTATCTAGTCGTGTTCATCTATTAGTCTGTATGTCGTGTTAGTTTTGTCAGCATGTACATACATACATCATGCATTATTTATTTGCATTCATATTGCATCACTATCACTCTAGTTAGTCTTGTTCCCAAGTGATAAAAGTCCTCTGTCAATCGAATTGTCGGTTCTTTCCTCGTCAGGAAGTGAATCATCTAAGCAATCTCACTCCAGTTTATTTCTGGATTATAGACGGTCTTTGACCACTTTGATAACTTGAACCTCTGAAAAGCTAGAGAGCCTTCGACAAATATCACTCTTCACCATTGAAGATGATATTTTCGTTTTCCCGGATTAAGGAAAATCCCCAGAGAAAGCCCCTCCAAATTGGATTATATCACATGGCATTTCTTTGAGAAGATCTCGAGGAAAAGTATGATGTAATACCCCTAAACAGAAAGCAGTCTCTCAAGAGACTCGTTTTCCCCAATTTGTGCAACTCTGTAGCTCGGACGAATGGGTTCCCCAGTAAGTCTGACATCAAAACCTTTTCCATCAAATGGCATCTCCCAGGAAAATTCGGCGAGAAGTTTGAGGAAAACCGCTACAAATAGTGTCCCTTGTCAATAGAGTTTATTGACAAAAGATACTGAGACCAGTTCCTTGGTAGGAAACCAGTATCGAGGGGAAGTTTATTTTAGAAAACTGAGACCAGTTCCTTGGTAGGAAACCAGGATCGAGGGGAAGTTTATTTCAGAAACTGAGACCAATTCCTTGGTAGGAAACCAGGATCGAGGGGAAGTTTATTTCAGAAACTAAGACCAGTTCCTTGGTAGAAAATCAGGATTGAGGGGAAGTTTATTTCAGAAGCTAAGACCAGTTCCTTGGTAGAAGACCAGGATCGAGGGGAAGTTTATTGACAAAAGAAAACGGAAACCAGTTCCTTGGCTAAAAACCAGGATCGAGTGGAAGTTTTTACCTTTTCTAAGCATCAACGCTTAGCAAAAGAAGATGGATGAGAAAGCTACCATTCATAACCACCACCAAAATTTCGGGTATTCCGATATTTAATCCTCTTGCACCCCGAATGCCCGAATACCTTCGCCATTCACACCTTCGGGTCTAAGAAGAATAAATAGGGGCATCTGTCATACCCCAAATTTTGACCACCAAGATTTCCCATCATTGTGCAAACCATCATCACAGTATGGATGAACCATCATACCTCATTAGTCTCCCCAAAGATGGGTGAGCATCCACTACAATCAAATTTAGGATTTCAAGTCCTCTGAGAGCTCTTAGACAAAGGATCAATCAAGGAATGACATGATCTTCAACTTGTCTAAACCTCTCAAACATCCACAATGGATCAAGAGGACTCCCACATCAAGGATCAAGCACAAGGCTGCAACATTCCAAGTGGATTAAGCCTCAAGATCACCAGTGTCCCCAAATTATTGTTTAGGTCGACTAGGGCCTCCAGATGGAAATTTTCCTCTGGGCATGAGCCAATGCTTCAAAGCATAATCCAAGATACTCCAAGGGACCTCATGGACCCCATCATCAAGTCAATTTAGCCTCAGGGGATGCATTCACAAAAAATCAGGAATTAGGGTTTCTTGACCTAATTCACCCCTAAGTTGACTTTTGGGACAAAGCATGAGCCAAAACCTCAAGACATAATTTGAGGGCCCCTAATACACTACATTGATCCATTTGCAATAATGGATTGATCCAAGAAGCTTGATTCACAAGTTTCAAGTTCATCAGAACCACAGTTAGGGTTTTGCAGAAAAAGTCAACTGTGCCTTTGACTTTAGACCAAGACATGCTCCCAAACCTTGGGACATGATTCAATACACCCTATAACACCTATGAAATCAATCCATCAAGTTTTATTTAGGTCAAGGACTTGATTTCATAGAGGATCGCCCAAACCCAAAAGTCAAAGTTTGACTTTTTGATTTTTTGATCAATTATGGTTCCCTAACCCTAAAATGATGTTAATGTGTGATTGGGATCATCATTCATTAAGAAAAATCAAGAAAAGTGGGATAACTTGTAAAAGGGGTAACCATAAAAAACTTAGAAATTTTCTAAGTTATGGAACAAAGTGGCTAGGGTACCAACTTCCAAGGATCATAACTTGAGATCCAAGCAACCATTTTGGCTGATCCAAAGATGGATTTGTAGCTCTCATGGCATACTTTAAAAGTGTCAACTACACCTCATTCAAATTCTTCATGGATTTTTAGTTATGGAGTGACGAAAATAACAAAAACATGAAAATGCCACTTTTTCCAACACTTAGTGAAATTTTCACTAAGTCAGAATCTGTTTCAATTTTTTCAAAATGTAAGGGCATTTTTCACTTATATCCAAAATGTGTCAAGACAAACTATGATCACCCACATGTTGTATCATATGAGAGCTTTCCAAAATGGCCAAGAACTCCATCAAATCTCATTTGAGCTAAGAGTTATGACAATGGCAATATGCCTTGCTGCAATTGTCATGGCAAGGTAGATTTCTGCATTTTACTCGATTTGATCAAATTGTACAAATGACAAACAAGTTTATCCATCTGAACACCTCAGGGAGAGACCAAGGAGGAACAAACACTGATCCATAAGCCACCCAAGTCTGTGGAACTACAAATAGCATGCCAAACCTAAAAACCCTAAAAAGGGGACAAGACTCCAATTTTGTTTTGGAGCATTCAATGGATGCATCAAGGTGGCATGAACTGAGCCTTTTCCAACTGAATGACTCAAGGATGATCTCTGAACTAGGGAACCAAAGGCTTGTGCTCTAACCTCTAATCAATGGCTAGAGGAGACTTAAGATTCTAAAGTGATGCAATTGGACAATGATCTGCTGCAGTTGCCATTCACTATTGCTTGCAAAACAAACTTGCTCTACTATAAATAGAGCTCATTTGTGCTCAGTTTAAGTACACCAAAGGCCTACAACACTTGCCGTTCTCAAAATCATCTTCTCACTCTAAAAAATGCATTTCTTAGCAAGTCACTATCGAATTTTTCAGTAGAGAGCAATTCCACTTAAACCAATTGCTCTAACACCTCATAAACATCATATGTGAGCTGATCAAACACTAAACACACAACTGTAACACTGATTTCTCAGAATCACCAGCCAGTTGCTCATGTTTTCAACCAAGTTGCAGTTGAGATGCCATGAAGTGATCCAGCCATTTCCAATCAAATCCAAGCATTCAAACACACTCCATATGGTGTAGGGAAGCTGTTCAGATCACCACAACTCATTTGTAACACCTCCAAATCAAAAATCACATTGCCCTTGCTATCACAGCCTTCAAGTAAGCCTAAACTTGGTCATCTCTTAATCTATGCATATTTCCCCGCACAATACTTTTGCCAAATGTTCATAATCATGCATAGAATGTTTCCCCTCAATTAATTGCTTTGTTTGAATCGTGTATCAAAATTCTCAGCCTTCATGCAAATTTTAGGGTTCTTGAGGTTTTGTCTTGATTTCTTATTCCATGCTAAAATAAATGAAATTAAAGACCATAGACATGATCGTGAGGTGAAAACGAGCAGATTGATATGTGGATTGTGTGATTTCATCAAGTATTCAGTGAGATTGGATAGAAAATGCAAATCTGAGCAAAACTCCCTTCGCGCGTGTTCTTGGCCCATGTTCTTGGCGCCTTTTTCACAAATTTGAATATTTGAATTTTGTGATTTTACTTAATTGATTCAAAAATTAATTTCTCTATGAGTTTTAATGATTTTGAGTTGATTCTCTTTTTAATAATTCACAAAAATGTTAAAATATTTTATTTTGCCAAAAATTCCCCAAAATATTATTTATTTCATATACTTGATATTTTTGCAAAGAATTAATCTTTTATTTGATTTTTACATTTAAAATATTTTTTCCTCCTTCATTTTCCAAATTTAATTGGTTTCCAATCATTTTGTGGATATAAACTTGATTTTTGAAACATTGATCCAAGATCACCACTCATTTTTCACATGTTTTCAACACTTTTTATTAATTTTTTAACAAAATTAATTCCTTTTTTAAACAAAATTAGGGTTTTGATTAATTCAACCCTCATCAATCATTTTCAAACACTCATGGGCCTCAAATAGAGTGTAAGACCCAATCCCCTTTTAACCAAAACCATTTGGGCCTCAGATATTGTATAAGTCCCTCTACGTTAAAAAAATCTCGGCGCGATCGCCAATTCAAAATCAAATCCTTTGGGCCTCTCCTCGAGCTATAAGTCCCAATTATTTTACTTAAATAAATCTTTGGGCCTCTAATAGAGTGCAAGACCCAACCCCTTTGTAAAAAATACCTTTGGGCCTCACACATTGTATAAGTCCCTCTGTATATTTTCAAACGTCTAGCACGATCGTCGCATTTTTAACAAAATCAACTGGGCTTCACCTTGAGCTATAAGACACATCTTTATTCATTTTCAAACTCTTTGGGCCTCTAATAGAGTGTAAGACCCAATCCTTTTTTTCCAAAATGATTTGGGCCTCAGATGTTGTATAAGGCCCACTGTGTTTTCAAAAACCTCGGCGCGATCGCCGTTTTCAAACAAATAACCCTGGGCTTCTCCTTGAGTTGTAAGTCCCATCTCTTGTACAAAAATAAATCTTTGGGCCTCTAATAGAGTGTAAGACCCATCCTCTTGTACATAAAAAACTTTTTGGGCCTCAGTCGTTGTATAAGTCCCGATACGATCTTTAAGACAACGGTGCGATCATCGTTAAAACTTGGGCCTCTCCTTGAGCTGTAAGCCCAAAAAATCTTTTCAAAGCACTTTCTCCTTTGATTTTGAATTCAAATATATGTTGTTATCAAAACTTTCTTTAATTTCTTTGTTGAACAACTAACAAAACAGCAAGGAAGCTCTACAACGGGTAAGTGTTTATCAACTTTCATTTACCGCTTTCATATGTATATAACTGTATTGTGGGGCTGTTTCACTGTAAGTCTTCTTTCATATCCTTTTATATACTTGTCACATATCCACTGTGTAATACTAGTATAGTTATTTAGAGTTTTCGCTGGCAACTACGTCTAGAACTAGGTAAAGCCTGTTGGTCACTCTTGAATACAAACAAAACTAGATCCCCATAGGATTTCCAGATACAGTCTTCCCTTCTCTTAGGGTTAAACAATATGGAACAAAGAGAAAGGCGGTATTCTCGATGAACTTTTTCTCAAACTCTCACCCTTAGAAATTATCAAAGAAACTCTAACTCCCCAGAGATGATCTTTTCTCCGTGAATGGTATCTCTTGATTTTCTTCCAAATTCTCGAACTTTCCTGGAATGATCTCTTCTCTGTGAATTGCATTTCTTGAACTTCTCTTGGTTTGGGGACCCACAGGCTTCCTAAAAGCATCCCCACCTCCTCTTGGGCATTGTACAAGGACCTTTGGCTTCTTAAAAGTTCTCATGCCTTCTCTTGGGCTTAATACAAGGACTTGACGACCTCTTAACGGTATAAGACAGAACTTAGTCATCCTTTTCTAAAGCAGTCTTTCCCGCGTCAAAACTCCGACCATTTTAGGGTTGATACTCATCCCTGAAAGCCCACACCTCCTCTTGGGCATAATACAAAAGATAAAACTCTAGACTCGGACAGTCTAAACCTCTTGAGTCTCAAAGACATTCTCAAGTTCCTTTCAAACATAGAAAAAAACACCGATCACTCTGGATCAATCTCCAGCAGAAACTCGGTCTCTCTCATAAGATTTCCACACACTTGGACTCGCTTCAGGATAAATAATCCTCAGCAGTAAGTCAGCCTCCTCTTGGGCTTTGTACAAATGATTCTCCCCAGCGGAGCTAACCTTTTCAGACTCTCCTGTTGAGTCAACCACTTTTAGCCTCCATCTTGGGCTTTGTACAAGACATGTAAAAAACACTTTCTTGTTGAGTATAAAAGACTCTCTTGTTGAGTCAATCTCCTTTTAGCCTCAATCTCGGGCTTTGTACGAGACAGCAAATCACTCTCTTGTTGAGTATAAAAGACTCTCTTATTGAGTCAATCAACCTTCAAACTCTCTTGTTGAGTCAATCACCTGTTCAAGACTCTCTTATTGAGTCAACCTTTTTAGCCTCCGTCTTGAGCTTTATACAGGACAGATAAAAGTACTCTCTTGTTGAGTCAAACCCTTTCAGCTTCCATCTTAGGCTTTATACATGATACAGTCTCCCCAACGGAGTCAAAATCCCTTTTCGCCTCAATCTTTGGCTTTGTACAAGACAGAAAGAACATTTTCCCCGAAAAAGTCAAACTTCTAGCCTCCTCTTAGGCTTTGTATAAAGAAATCCCCGGTTGAGTCAATCAACCTTTTAGCATCAAATTTGTGCCTTGCTCACAGCATACAAAGATCAACAATTCCTCTTTAGAGATGACAAATTCCCTTTTAGTCAAAGCCCTTTAGCTTCACATCTTGGGCTTTCAACAAGATACAAATCACCTTTAGCTTCAATCTTGGGCTTTGAACAAGACACCAAAACATCTTTTTCCTCCCTTAAAATAGGAGGGAACTACGATCACTATGATTTCCCTGTTTTGTTAAACGGGAATACGTAGCCATAAGATTGCAAAATCTTAGCGAGCATACTAATCAAAAACTCAAAGTCTAGTACCTCCATATATCAATCAAAAAGCATCAGACCTAATACCTCACCAAAAGCCTCGTAAATAGTCCAGACACTGTGTTCTTAAGCAAAATAACCTAAGACAGACCCCCCTATTTTGATAGCATCTGTAAACCAACAGTTTTGACTGTTTAACCTCAGTATGCAAGCAGGGTTAATTGGAGACATCTATTTCCCTTCCTTAATCAGTTTCACAGGATAAAAAATGAATCGAACTGTAGTACCAAAGCGATAGTGATTCGAAACCACAAAAATTGCACTACAGCATCTCTTCGAAAAGGTCTCGAAGAAAAGTATGATTTAATATCACCAAGCAACAATCAATCACTCAAGAGACTTTCTTTTCTCAGTAGGTCAACAAATGGCATCTCTCACAGAGAAGTTTGCACACCTCTGCAGTTCAAACAAATGGGTTTCCCCAGCAAGTCTGACATCAAATCTTTTTCCATTAAATGGCATCTCCCCAGTAAATGACATCAAATCCTTGTCGAGGAAGGAACTCGACAAGAAGAAACTGAGACCAGTTACATGGCTGAAGACCAGGATCGAGGGGAAGTTTATTTCTTCAAGAAACTAAGACCAGTTCTGTGGCTAAAGATCAGGATCGAGGGGAAGTTTACCCTTTTTCTAAGTAGTATTACCTAGCAAAAGAAGATGGACGAGCGAATCAGCTGCCATTCACAACCACAATAAAAATTTTAGGTATTATGATATTTAATCCTCTTCTACCTTGAATGTCCGAATGTCTTCGCCACTCACATCTTCAGGTCCAAGAAGATTAAATAGGGGCATCTGTTATACCCCAAATTTTGATCACTCATTGTTAAAATTTTGTTTATCTGACTGTGTTTTCACTTCGCGTCATCTGCATATCATATGGTATATTTTATCATGCATATTGCTTGAGTTATCAGCCGGAATATAAGTATTAAATTTTCAGGCGTTTTGGTCAAACTAAGGGTTAAATGTGCGAAAAATTGGTGTCCGGACATTTTTTTTATCAAACTTGCTAACACTCATTATTGATCAATTTTCCGCATACTTTAACCTGGTGTGCTTATTTTAATTTTTTTCAATCACTTTTCTGACCCGTCTTAGCCTTTTTACCGGGTAAAATCAATTTCAAAATTTGACCAAACGCTATATTTTTTTCAATACGTATATTTTTTGCTAATCATTTTGGTATGTTCATTTTATTTTTTCGGGCATTTCGATACCAGACGATTTTATGGTTTTTAACTGGTTTCAATATTTATTTTAATTAATAGTTATTTTTATTAATTAATTTTATTATTTTAGACTTATTTTATATTTTGGCTTTTTCTAAATATATAATAATGTTTATTTTTCTTACTAACTTATTTAGGTTTTCTAATAACCTATTTATTAAAATCAAATATGTATGTATAAATTCACAAAAATGACCTCACCATGATTACATCATATTTCCTACATCACTAATTCAAAGTCTTGATTTTTATTCAAAGTCAAAATTTCAAAGTTTGAATTTATGACTAAATATTTACTATATTATTTTTTACTATGTTAGTCTAATTTTTGTGACATCACAAATTTGGTTTCCAAGCCATATTTTCCTATAAATAGGCTTCATTCTTCACTTGAAAAACCACACCAAACAAAGTTCCTACAGTTGTTTCTCATTTCCATCTCTCTCACATATTTCTTCTATGTTTTAGTAAAGTTTGGGAAAGGAAGAAAAAAATGTAGTACACACACAAGGGAGTGGTGCGCTACACTTCCCTCACTCACTCTATTTTTTTATTTTCTTTTCATATTTTATCACACATGTATAAAAACTCATGTTTATTTAATATTTGTTTTATTAAATAATTGTTAAATAAATTAATTACTTATTTAGTTTTACTAATATTGATTAGTTGTTTTTACTAAATATATTTCAATTAATTTAATTAATTTGTGTGATTGATCATTTAATTGTTTAATTAAATATTATTTGATTATTTGATTTTATCTTTGCTAAATACATGGCTTATTCTTAAGCTTGCTTTCAAAGAATTATTTGTAAATTAAATAAGTGTTCATGTCACTTGTAATTCCGAATTAATTATAACCACTTAATGAGACCAAAGGCATTTCTATGTGATCTCTGGTTTTCTCTGTTTGTTCGTGGCTTTTCATTTGATGCAGGAATTCTTAATCAATATCTTGACGATTATTGGATGCTTAAAAGCTTTGTCGGATACCTTGGGCTCGTCTGATGCTCCTCTGCTTGCGTGAAAATTCTCCGGTGTCTGGTATACTCTGTATTTAATATTTTCTTATGCATCATGTTTATGATTAAATAAATCTTACACAAAAACACTCTTGGGCCTATAATAGAGTGTAAGACCCATCCCTTGTCACACATAAATAATTTTGGGCTTCAATCACTGAATAAGTCCCACTGTGTTTTCCGAAACCGCGGCGCGATCGTCGCCTTTTAAATAAATAATTCTCGGCCTCCATTTGGTTGTAAGTCTCATCTTTATTTTTTTTAAATAACACTTTTGGGCCTCTAATAGAGTGTATGATCCATTCCCTTTATAAATAAACCATTTTTGGGCCTCAGTCATTGTATAAGTCCCGATACGATAAACGGTGCGATCACTATTTTCATCTGGGCATCTCTTTAAGCTATAAGCCCCATCTCTTGTATAAAAATAAACTTTTGGGCCTCTAATAGAGTGTAAAACCCATTCCTTCTTGTACATAAATAATTTTGGGCCTCAGTCAATGTATAAGTCCCTCTGTGGTTTTCAAAATCACAGCGTGATCGCCGCCTTTTCAAATAAGTCATCTGGGCCTCTCTTTGAGCTATAAGCCCCAAACATTTCTTTTAAACAAACTTGTTTTTAATTCAAAAATTCAAATTCAATGTTGTTTCTTTCAAAACTTTCTTCAATTTCTTGAAACCCTAAAAGAGGGAATACACTTGTAGTAAATATAACAGGTTACAATATACTTGGGCTTCTTCTCAGAAGGTAAGTCCCCATATCCTTTTCAGTGCATATTTCTTATGTATATCTGTCAATATAATTGTCTGTATATACTTGTGCATATCTTGCTTATAGTTTTCCCCAGCAGCTAGGTCTATGTTAGATAAAACCAAAGGTTACTTTACAACATAGTCAAAACTAGTTCCCCATAGGAAACTCCCTATACAGTCTTGCCTCCTCTTGGGCTTATACAATATGGAACAAAGAAAGGCATTATTCCCGGTGAAACTTTTCTCAAGACTGTCAAACTTAGAAATATATATGTGTACAAGAAATTCATTTCCCCAAAGAGGATTAATTCCCGATGAAACCTCTTTTGAATTTCTTCAAACCCTAGAACTATTCAGCAAAGAAAGGACTTATTCTTGGTGAAACCTTTCTTGAACTTTTCTTTGGCTTGGACCCACAAGCTTCTTAAAAGCATCCCCAGCCTCCTCTTGGGCTTAGTACAAGGACCCACAGGCTTCTTAAAAGCATCCCCAGCCTCCTCTTGGGCTTAGTACAAGGACCCTTAGGCTTCTTAGAAGTTCCTCAGCCTCCTCTTGGGCTTAGCCCAAAGGCCTCCTATAGGTATAGGATAGAAATTAGTCATCATTGCTAGATCAATACCCAGAAAAGTCAAAATCCCATAACCTCAGGCCATTCTAGGGTTGATCTTCATCCCTTAAACAAACAGCCTCCTCTTGGGCATCATACAAAGATCCCTCTATACACTAGAGCCTACCATTTCTTGAGAGACTTGGACAGTCTCAGCCTCCTCTTGGGCTTCATACAAGTAGACTTGGAAAGTCTCATATTCTCTTGAATCTCACAAAGAACCCCCTAAGTTTCCTAAAAGCACAGGAAAAACCCTGGTCACTCAATCAATACACTAATCTCCAGCAGAGTTGAAACCTATATAGGTTTTCAAACTCAACTTTAAACCCATCTAACCCCCCAACAAGGCTTAAGCTTTCATTATAAGAAATCCCAGCCAGGGTTAATTGACCATCATTAAATCCCCAGTGGAATCAGAACCTCATGGCATCTGATATCTCAACTCTACCTTAATCCTCAACAAGAGTAAAACTTTTGGATTCCTCAATACCATTTGGACCTGCTCCTGGATTTCTACAAATCCTCAGCAAGAGATAGCCTCCTCTTAGGCTTCATATAAGAATTCCCCTCAGTAGAGTCAAACATCCTCAATCTTGGGCTTTGTACAAGATAGATAAAACATTCCCCAATGGAGTCATTTACCTTCAGCCTCAATCTTGGGCTTTGTATAAGACAGATAAAACCCTCCCCAGTGGAGTCAATTTCTTTTAGCTTCAACCTTGGGCTTTGATCAAGGCACATAAAAATCAACATCCCCTCAGATGAGACCATGAGTCCTCTCTGTAGGAGGATATTTCTCTATACATCACATCTCAAAACAGACAATCAAAACCTTTTTCTAGATAATTGATGTAAGTGGCACACTTGTTGATTCAAAATCCAAGCTGGAGTCCTTCTCTTGTCCTGGTTAAAACTCATCTTTCATCTAACAGCTATAAGTGGCAAGCCTCTGGATCCCTAACATCCAAGCCAATGTCCCTCTCTTAGCATGAAAGATTCATAAGGAAAAAGTGGTATTGCTCTACACTGAGTTAAAGCTTTCCTCCTTCATGACGTCACCCTTATAAAGGAAATTATATATCCCAGTTAAAGTAATTTCCCTTATAACCAATTACTCAACTTTTGTGATGAATAGGTGAGATGTTCTCCCTTTAGAGATGAAAAATTCTCTCTCAGTCACCCCTTTAGCTTCAATCTTGGGCTTTGAACAAGACACAAATACTCATCCAGCTTCAATCTTGGACTTTGAACAAGACACCAAACTTTTTTCCTCCCATAGAATAGGAGGAACTACGATTGCTCTGATTTCCCAGATTTCTTTACGGGAATAAGTAGGCATAAGATTGCGAAATCTTAGCGAGCTTACAAATAAAAAACTTTAGGTCCAGTACCTTACCAAAAACAACGAAAAACCCAAAAACAACAAAAACATTCATTCAATTCCCCCCAAAGGAGAAAATTTCCCAAACCACAGCAGAGAAACACCAGAAAATACTTAAATCAACAGAGAAACATATAATAAAAGGTCTATGGATAGCCATATATACATTAGATGTTAATAGCTTGCCTTTGTATAACCTGACCCCGATCCCCAATCTCTTAGCATTTGCTAAAGAAAACATTTGCGTGGAAGGTTAGTTTTAGATAGCTTCCCTTTCCTTCCAGCTTCATAGGATAAATAAGAAATCAGAAATTAGCACCCAAAAAATCCGTTGCGGTAAGGTGGTCACGTCACCGATAAAAATCGCACGCTACAACGAGACCTTGGGAAATCAGAGCGTTCGTAGTTCCTCCTATTCTACGGGAGGAAAATTGTTTGGTGTCTTGTTCAAAGCTCAAGATTGAAGCTAAAAGAGTGACTGAGAGAGATAATTTGTCATCTCTAAAGGGAGATATCTCACCTATTCATCACAAACATTGAAGAATTGATTTATAAGAGAAGTTGCTTTAACTGGGATGTGTGGAATCCATCAATGTCACATCTTCCTTTATAGGAGAATTGAAATGTCATGACAAAAGAAGCTTTAACTCAGTGTAGAGCAATGCCATTTTTTCCTTTATGAATCTTTTCATGCTAAGAGAGGGATATTGACTTGGATGTGTAGAATCCAGAGGTTTTCCATTTACATCACTTAGATGAAAGATAACTTTAGCCATGATAAGGGAGGGACTCCAGCTTGGATTTTGAATCAACAAGTGTGCCACTTACATCAATTGTCTGGAAAAAAATTTTAATTGTTTGTTTTGGAATGTGATGTATAGAGGAAATATCCTCCTATAGAGATGACTCATAGTCTCATCTGTGGGGATGTTAAATTTTGTGCCTTGATCAAAGCCCAAGGTTGAAGCTGAAAAAAAGTTGAAAACTGACTCAACTGGGGGAGTATTATATCTGTCTTGTACAAAGCCCAAGATTGAGGATGGCTGGGGAAATCATTGTATGAAGCCTAAGAGGAGGCTGAGGGAATTTAAGTGGAGACTGACTCTTGCTGAGGAAATTTAAATTTAAAGAGAAGGTTCAAACTGCTCTGAGGAATCAAAAAGGGAAACTAACTCTTGCTTAAGAGAGTTGAATTATTAAATGCCCCAAAGGCTTTGATTCTTTTGGGGATTTGTTAATTGTAACCTGACCCTAGCTTGGGATTTTAAAATGAAAACCAAACCTTGTTGAGGTACATAAGAGACTTAAAGGATGAGTTTGAATGTCTTAGAGGTTTTGACTCTCCTGGGGATTGGTGTATTGATAAAGATGACTATGATCTATCCTATGCTTTTAGGAAGCCTGAGGGTCCTTGTATAAAGCCCAAGAGGAGGCTGAGGATTCTTCTTAGATGCCTGTGGATCCTTGTATGAAGCCCAAGAGGAGGTTGAGGATTGAGACTTTCCAAGTCTAGGAAGAGTTCAAGAAAGGTTTCACCGGGAAATAATCCTTTCTTTGTTGAACTGTCCCAGGGTTAAAGGGGTTAAAGAAGAGGTTTCACCAGGAAATAATCCTCTCTTTATTAAAGTGTTTCTAGGTTGAGTAAATTGAACAAAGCCCAAGAGGAGGCTGACTATATTGGGGAGAAGAATTCCTTTGTACAAGTGGGAACTAGTTGTTTGAACTAAGTTATATTGATTGAAAGGATCCTATTGTTTGAACTAGTCTAAACTGAGGATGATTTAAATTATAAGATAAACTTAACAAGATATGTACAAGTATATATACAGATATATGAACAAGTATATAAACAAGTATGAATTGAATTGAGAAAGGTGGTGGGTCTTTATTCTCTGGATAGAGACCCAAGTGTATTGTGATTGATTAGATACCTTCTTCAAGATTGAATTAGTGTTTTCAAGATATTGAAGAAAGTTTTGAATTTTAAGATGACTTGATCTTAAGTAAGAGAGAAGCAAAGGTGTTGGGTCTTACACTCTAATAGAGGCCCAGATGTTTGTTTGTATCTTGTACAAAGCCTAGGATGAATGAGGCTAAAAGATTTTCTATTTACAAAAAAGGGTGTTGGGTATTACACTCTATCAGAGACCCAGATGATGACTTAAAACAAAGTTTTTGTACAACAGGATGGGACTCACACTCCTAACAGAGTCCCAGGGATTGTGAAAACAGTGATCGCACTGTGATTTTGAAAAGCCCGATGGGACTTATACTATAGCAGAGGCCAATGTGTCATACTCCAAATTTTGACCACCAAGATTTCCCATCATTGTGAAAATCATAATCCAAATATGGATGTACTTTCATGCCTCATCAATCTCCTCAAAGATGGTGGAGCATTCACCACAATCAAGAATTAGGGTTCAAGCCCTCTCAGAGCACTTAGACAAAAGATCAATCAAGAAATGACATAATCTTCAACTTGTCTAACCTCTTAAAACATCCATAAAGGATCAAGAGGACTCTCACATCAAGAATCTAGCACAAAGTTGCAACATTCCAAGTGGATCAAGCCTCAAGATCGCCAGTGTCACCAAATTAGGGTTTTGATCAACCAAGGCCTCCGGATGGAATTTTTCCTCTGGGTATAAGAAAATGGTTCAAAGAAAAACCCAAGATACTCGAAGGGACCTCATGGACCCAATCATCAAGTCAAATTTGCCTCAGGGGATGCATTCATCAAAAATTAGGAATGAGGGTTTCTTGACCTAATTCACCCCTAAGTTGACTTTTGAGGCCAGATATAAGCCAAGACCTCAAGACATGATTTGAGGACCTCAAATACCCTACATTGATCCATTTGCAACAATGGATTAATCCAATAAGCTTGATTCACAAGTTTTCATTTCACCAGGACCACGATTAGGGTTTTGAGGAAAAAGTCAACTGTATCTTTGACTTTTGACCAAGACATGCTCCCAAACCTTGGGACATGATTCAATACACCCTATAACACCTATAGAATCCATCCATTAGGTTTGATTTAGGTCAAGGACTTGATTTCACAAAGGATCGCACAGTTCAGATTTCATCCGATAAAGAGTCAACTGTGCACAAAATCCAGTTTGACTTTTTGGATTTTTTCACAAATATGGTTCCCCTAAGTCAAAAATAATGTTAATGTATGGTATTTATCATCATTCATTAATAAAAATCAAGAAAAGTGAGGTTTCTTGCAAAAGGGGCAACATGAGAAACCAAAATTTTTCTAAGTGATGGAACAAAAGTAATTTTGGTACCAACTTCCAAGGATCATAACTTGAGATCCAAGCAACCATTTTGGGTGATCCAAAGCTGGATTTGTAGGTTTTGCTACACTCTACAAAAGCTTCAACTACCTCCAACTCTAATTCTTTATGGATTTTAAGTTATGGAGTGATCAAAATGACAAAAACATGAAAAATGACACATTTTCCAACACTTAGTGAAAATCTGCCTAAGTTATCAGCTTTGGGCATCAATGTTCATGAGGATTTTTCACTTGGATTCAAATAGTTTTAAAACAAACTATGATCACACATGTATTGTATCATATGAGGGCTTTCTAAAAAGCACAAGAGCCTCCCATAACTTAACCTGAGTAGGGAGATATGAATCCCTCAAAATTACCATTTCCAACTGTCCTAGGCAAGGCAGACTTGGGTGTTTTGCTCGATTTGGTAAAATTGGACAACTCCAAGCCTTGTCATCCACTTGGACACATCTGAGGACAAAATCCAAGGGGAATGATCTGATCCCCAAGCCTCCAAAGTCCAAGAATCTACATATAGCTCTAACAAACCTAAAAAGGCTAAAAAGTGCCAAGACTCCAATTTTGTTTCAATGCATTCAATGGATGCATCAAGGTGGCATGAACTGAGGCAAGCTTAATTGAATAAGTCAAGCTTTATCTCTGAACTAGAAGACCATAGGCCTGTGCTCTAACCTCAAGTCAATGGCTAGAGGAAACTTGAGATTCCATTTGATCCACATTGGCCACATACCTGCTGTAGTTGCCACACACTATTGCTGCCGAAACAAACTTGACACACTATAAATAGAGCTCATTTGTGATCAGTTTGAGTAGACCAAAGCACCCAAACTGATGCTTTCCTCAAAATCTCTCATTCACTCCAATTTTTGCCTTCTAACTCAAGTCACTATCGGGTTTTGAGATTGAGAGTGATTCCAACAAAACTAATCACACACACACTTCATAAACATCATGTATGAGTGATCCATAACACAAAATCACATATGGAGCAACAAATTCACAAAATCACCAGCCAATTGCTCAAGTTCTTGACAGAGTTGCAGTTGAGGTACCACAACCAGTTCCAGCTCATTTCAATCCACTCCAAGCATTCAAACAGACTCCTTGGCACCTAAGGAAGCTGTCCAGATCATTGGAACCTAGCTGTAACACCACCATCACCAAACTCGATCACCAGCTGCAAGAGGTAAGCCTGAACCCTTCAAACTCTATGATCCATGCATCATGAATGAATTTTTGAGTTACCATCTTGTTTATGCATGTATGTAGAGTAATAACCCTCAATCAATTGCCATGAATCCATCGTGTATGGAATTTCATTGTGTTCATGCTGAAATTAGGGTTCTTGAGGTTTTCTGGTGACTTCTTTCTCCATACTTAATATAAATGCAATTAATCTATATGGTTGTGATCCTTGTTCAAAAACGAACAAGATTGGTACTTGAATCGTGCAAAGCCATTGAAAAATCATGGAGAAAAGTGAGAATACACAAATCTGCAAAAACAGAGGACGCGGGCAAGAACCAAGTGTTCTTGGCGCCATAATTCAAAATTTTGAATTTTATTTATTTTGTTTAATTGATTCAAAAATTAATTTCTCTCTGAATATTTATGTTTTTGAATTGATTCTTTTTCTCAAAATTCGCTAAAATGTTTAAATATTTTATTTTACAAAAAAAATCCAATTTATATTATTTATTTAATATAGTTAGAATTTTTGTAATTTATTTCATTTTAATTGTGTTTAAACATTTTTAAATGAAATTCCCACTTTGATCTTTCAAAACTAATTGAATTTCAACCTTTCTTATGATTAAACATGATTTTTCAAAATATTTTTCAAAGTGTACAACTTGTTTTTTAATATATTTAATATTTTATCATTTATTATTTAAATTTCCTTTGAAAAATGACATTTTAATTTAAAATTAGGGTTTCCTCTCTATTTTGAATTTTCAAACACCTTTTGGGCTTCTAATAGAGGGTAAGACCCAATCCCCTTTTATATCAAAACCTTTTTGGGCCTCAGTCATTGTATAAGACCCAATGTGTTTTCAAAAATCTCGGCGCGGTCGCCATTTCATTTCAAAATCACATGGGCCTCTCCTTGAGCTATAAGTCTCATTCCTTTTCTTAAAAGACACTTTTGGGCCTCTATTAGAGTGTAAGACCTATCCCCTTTGTAAATACACAAATTTTTCGTGCCTCAGTCATTGTATAAGTCCCTCTGTGGTTTTCAAAACCGCGACGCGATCGTCGCCTTTTCAAATAAATCATCTGGGCCTCTCCTTGAGTTGTAAGCCCCATCACTTGTACAAAAATAAAACGTTGGGCCTCTTGATATAGAGTAAGTCCCATCCTTTGTAAATAAATAAAATTGGGCCTCAGTCATTGTATAAGACCCACTGTGTTTTTAAAAAATCTCGGCGCGATCGTCACGTTTTAAACAAAAGTCAATTGGGCCTACCCTTGTGTTGTAAGTCCCGTTTCTTTTCTTTTTCAAACCTTTGGGCCTCTCCTTAAGTTGTAAGACCCAACCTCTTTGTAAATATCACCTTTGTGGGCCTCAGTCATTGTATAAGCCCCAATACAATTTACAAAATAATGGTACGATTACTGTTTTTCATTTGGGCCTCTCCTTGAGTATAAGCCCCAACAATATTTTTAAAACAACTTCCTTTTGATTGGGCTCAAATTCATAGTTGTTGTCAAAACTTTCTTTAATTTCTTGAACGACTAACCAACCATACAGCTGTTACAATGGAAGCTTGCTCACTTGTAAGTTTTATCAGCTTTTTTTACATGCTTTCATATATATATATATATATATATATATATATATATATATATATATATATATATATATATATATATATATATATATAACTGTATTGCTGAAAGCTTGCTCACCTGTAAGTCCTTTCATATCCTTTTAAATACTTTTCATATATCCACTGTATATATACTTGTAAATCTGTTTAGAGTTTTTCCCGACAATTAGGTCTAGAACTAGATAGAGCTAGTGGTCACTCTTTCAACTCAATCAAAACTAGTTCCCCATAGGAATTCCAGATACAGTCTTGCCTTCTCTTGGGCTTAAACAATATGGAACAAAGAGAAATGCATTATTCCCGGTGAAACTTTTCTCAGATTGTCACTATTAGAAATTGTCAAAGAAATTCATTTCCCCAAAGAGGATTAATTCTCGGTAAAACCTCTCTTGAATTTCTTCATACCCTAGAACTGTTCATTAAAGAAAAGATTATTCCCGGTGAAACTTTTCTTGAACTTTTCTTAAGTTTGGACCCACAGGCTTCCAAAAAGCATCCCCGCGTCTTCTTGGGGTTTGTACAAGGACCCTCCGACTTAGAAGTTCTCATGCCTTTTCTTGGGCTTAATACAAGGACCCTGAAGACCTCTTAAAGGTATAAGACAGAACTTAGTCATCCTTTGTTAGAGCAGTCTTTCTAAAGAGTCAAAACTTTGGACAATTTAGGGTTGATACTCATCCCTTAAAATACCAGCCTTCTCTTGGGCATCATACAAAGATAAACCCTTTCATACCAATAGACTTGGACTGTCTAATCTCCTCTTGGATCTCAAAGACATTCTCAAGTTCCCTACGAATACGTGAAAAACCCTGATCATTCGATCAATCTCCAGTACGAGTTGAAAATCCTCATAGGATCTAAAACTCAATCTTTATCCTAAATTTCCTCAGCTAGGGTCAGCTTATCATTAGAACCTCAAGGCATCCGATACCTCACCTCTTCTGAAACCCTCAGCAAGAGTTGATCCCCCGATTTGGACCTGCCTTTGGATCTCAATAATCCACAGCAGAAGTCAGTCTCCTTTTAGGCTTTGTATAATGATTTCCCCTAGCAGAAGTTAGCCTCCTCTTAGGCTTTGTATAAGATTTTTAAACACTCTCTTGTTGAGTTAATTACCTTAAGGAACTCTCTTGTTGAGTCGACCCTTTTTAGCCTCCTCTTAGGCTTTGTATAATGATTTCTCCAACTTGTTCAGCCACAATCTTGGGCTTTGTACAAGACAGATAAAGACACTCTCTTGTTGAGTCAACCCTTTTTAGCCTCAATCTTAGGCTTTGTACAAGACACACAAAGATACTCTCTTGTTGAGTCAATCACCTTAGAACACTCTCTTGTTGAGTAATCACCTCTCTCAGCCTCCTCTTAGGCTTTGTATAATGATCCTTCTTTTCCTCAGCAAAAAGTCAGCCTCAATCTTGGGCTTTGTACAAGACACCCATAAATATCTTTAGCTGAGTCACTCAAATATTTTGTAGCCTCAGTCTTGAGCTTTGTACAAGACACCATATAAATTTCCCTAAACAGAGTCAAACCTCTTTCCAGCCTCAACCTTGGGCTTTATACAGGACAAACCATACTCTCCAGAAAGTCAATCTTCTCCTTTTCAGCCTCAATCTTGGGCTTTGTACAAGACACCTACAAATATTCCCCAGTGGAATCAAAAAATCTTCTTTTAGCCACAATCTTGGGCTTCGTACAAGACGAATAAATACCTCCCCAGCGGAGTCGATTCCTCCCAGCCTCCTCTTAGGCTTTGTATAATGATATCCCCAAAAGAGTCAACTCTCTTTTAGCCTCAATCTTGGGCTTTGTACAAGACACATAAACACTCTTTTGTTGAGTCAGCCATTTCCAGCCTCCTCTTAGGCTTTGTATAAGGACTTCCCTAGTGGAGTCAATCAATCTCTTAGCTTCAACTTTGGGCTTTGATCAAGGCACACAAAAACCAAAATCCCCTCAAAGAAAATCAAAATCTCTCTGCAGGAAAGCATTTCTCAGTATATCACTACACAAAATAGAAAATCAAAACAAACCCTAATCCCAGATAACTGCTGTAAGTGGCACACTTGTTGATTCAAATATCCAAGCTGTAGTCCATCTTTTATCTTGGTAAACTTCCTCTCTCATCTAATTGCTGTAAGCGGCAAGCCTCTAGATTATTTACATCCACGCCACTGTCCCTCTCTTAGCATGAAAGATTCCTAAGGAAAAATGGCATTGCTCTACACTGAGTTAAAGTTTCCTCCTTCAGGACAAATCCCCTATAAAGGAAATTATGGCATTACTGGATTCTCATATCCCAGTTAAAGTAATCCTCCTTTATAATCAGTCACCCAATATCTGTGATAAGCAGACGAGATGTCTTCCTTTAGAGATGACAAATTCTCTCCAAGTCAAACCTTTAGCTTCAATCTTGGGCTTTGAACAAGACACAAATACTCAACCTTTTAGCTTCAATCTTGGGCTTTGAACAAGACACCAAAACATCTTTTCCTCCCATAGAATAGGAGGAACTACGATTGCTCTGATTTCCCTGTTTTCTTTAATGGGAATACGTAGGCATAAGATTACGAAATCTTAGCGAGCATACCAATCAAAACACTTTAGGTCCAGTACTTTCATACCAATCAAAACCTTTAGGTACAGTACCTTCATACCAATCCAAAACTTTAGGTCCAATACCTTCACACATTTACCAAAAACATCGGAAAACCTGAAAAACAACAAAAACACTCTCTGTCTCAGACATCCTCACAAAGAAGAAACTTTCCCATTTACAGATAAACACCATCAAGTACAAAGCAAAGCCTAATGCTAACATCCTGTGGATAACCACATATAGGATGGGTAATTGACAACTCCCCATTGTATAACCTGACCCCAAACTCCCCGAATCTCTCTTGGCATTTGTTCAGTTAAACATTTGCGTGCAAGGTTAGTTTTAGATAGCTTCCCTTTCCCTTCCAGCTTCACGGGATAAATAAGATATCCGAAAGTAGCACCCCCACTCCTACCATTGCGGTGAGGAGAAACCCATTTGCGATAAGGTGGTCGTGTCACCGACAAAAATTGCACGCTACAGTAAAAATGGCGACTCTTCTGGGGAGTCATTAACGAGGATCTGTCTTACCTTAGTCATCATTCGTCCCCATTTTCCAACAGTAAAAATGGCGACTCTGCTGCGGAAATTTTTTGTCTGTCTAGGATTAAGACTAGAATTCCTAAGAGGTCTAGGATGTTAGTTTTATGAATTATAATATATATCGCTTTTCCTACTTGATATCCGTGTTTATTTTTTCTGTCAATGGGAATGCGAATGATGTCGCATGTGGAAAGTTCGAGAGAACCCTAAGATAGGTGATGGCATTAGACGGGTGGTCTTACAGGGAGTGATTCCCGAATAAGCGATCCTGGTAGACCATCAAATTAGTGGAGATACCCTTTATGGATTCAATGTCTAACGACTTCGTCGTGAAAGCAGATTGTCCCAATGTGGTATCCGAGAAATTGAGGATTTAGTAGACATTAACCATATGTCCATTTGGTAGTGTAGTAGCTATCGGAAATAGTTGATACGCGATACTACACTCGATTGAGATTACCCTAGGATGCTACAGCTCGCTCGGGTGAACTAGCTTGCTATTGTTATCCCTAGGGGGTCAATGATTTTGGGAACTTTTAACCCGTTCTACAGGTACAAACATTCACCAGAATACAACCTTTGGGATGGGTAGAGCCATGAATCCATGCTCGTGACGTTGAACCCTTGAACCCATGTTTTTTCAATGTTTTTGTGTGCTGCATTCATGCATTCATTTAAAAAACTCTTAAACAAACAAAGAAAAACATCTTCTTTTCTCTTCTCTCTTTTTCAAATTAAACTAAAACAATGATTGCAAATATCAGAGAGAAGGATTGCGTTAGGGATTTTGGTAGAAGGAAGACGCACAAGTACACCTTCAAGACTCCAAAATTAGAGGATTTAAAAGGGCTGGCAAGGATGATCACCAACCCTGATGCTTTCAGAGCTAAGTACGGAGGGATGCTGTCTCTGTTAAGGGTCCACGTAGTAGAAGAAATCCTATCTACGCTAATTCAGTTTTATGATCCGGTTTATCATTGCTTCACATTCCCGGATTATCAACTAGCACCAACGCCTAAAGAGTACTCTCAGCTGACTGATTTACCCATCATTGACCAAGCTCCCTTTTCTAGACTGGAAGAAATTCCAAAGGATCAAACCATTGCAAGAGCAATCTATTTGGACGAGTCAGAAGTCAGGACTCACATGACCACTAAGAATGGAATCCAAGGTTTACCGACCAAGTTTTTGGTAGAGAAAGCCCTGTAATTTTCCAGTATAGGAAACGTTACTGCTTTCGAAGATATCTTTGTTCTACTCACATACGGGCTTTTCCTTTTCCCAACATTGACAAATTCGTCGATACCAACGCCATAAAGATATTTCTGATTGGAAACCCCGTACCAACCTTGCTCGCAGATGGTTATCATTCTGTAAACTTAAGGAATTTGTACAGCGGAGGAATGATCACATGCTGTGTACCCTTGCTTTACAAGTGGTTCACTTCCCATTTACCCAAGTCTGCTGCTTTTTGGGATTATAAGAGTACTCTGCGTTGGTCATAGAGAATCATGTCGCTTACCAACTCTGACATATACTGGTACAATAGGATTTACGAAGGGATAAGGATCAACGACAGATGTGGAAACTTCCCTAATGTACCCCTCATAGGAACTAAAGGAGGAATCAACTATCATCCAATTTTAGTTCTCTGTCAACTCGGATACCCGATGAAGCATATCCCGCATAATGTTCATCTAGAAGGTCTTTTCTTCAAGGAAGGAGAAAATGACAGAGCACTAAAGAAAGAAATAGTGCATGCCTGGAAACACATTCACAAGAAAGGAAGAAAGTCTCTAGGAAGACCAAGTTATGCCTCCGTGGAACCTTATCTCCACTGGGTGCAAACTAGAGCCCTCAAGCTGAGGATGCCTTACCCTCATCAAGAAGTTATTCCATTAAAGGAATCTGTCCTTTATTTTATGTCTGATACGGAAAAACTCCAGGTCACTCTCAACAAAGTTCAACGGGAAAAGAACTTTTGGAAGAACAAGTACCGCATTCTCAATGTGGAGTGTACCAAAATTCAGGAACTATTAAAAGAAAAGAACGCTCTGATCGAGATTCTAGAACAGCATGCTATATAAGATCAAAGGAACTTGCTCACTCCTTTCGCGTGGCAAATGACTGACAACCCGACAACAGCTGAAGAACCCCGATCAAAGAAAGGAAAGTATCGGAACCAACATCTGAGCTCTCTTCGGAGAGGACTCAGGATCCATGAACTTAGACATTTCCTTTTACAGCACTTTGTAAAATACTATATTTCCCTTTCTGCAATCTTTCAAATTCAATAAAACGGGGTCTCCCCACTGTATGATATTTGCAATCCATTTGTTGAAGTTTCTTTTTGATTAAAGCAAAAAACAAAAAAATTAATTAATATCATTGCATATCATTCATCATTCTCACATAAACACATTCTTCCTATCTTCGAGTCTCAGGTATGTGTTACGATTCTAGAGTCAAACTGTCTCACTCGTACAATACTCGGGCCAATCGACAAAAGAAAAGGACGATCTCGAGGAAGAGAACAGAGAGCTGAGAGAAGAAATCAACGCTCTGAAGGAAGATCTGAAAAAAATTCACAGTGACATGCAATCCCTGGAAATAGCTCAGAGGCAACAACAAAGGATTGTGATCTCGGAAATCACATATACGCCTATAGTGGAGACATATGATCCTCGATACAACATGCCTAAAGATCGTCCCTGGGGTATGCCTATCAACTTTGTCCCTGAAGGATACATTCCGCCGGTCACAGAAGACCCGGAAACTGCAATAGGAACCATTGGGCCTAAAGTTTACAAACTTCGGGAAAGCGAGGATGCAAGAGTCGTGATAGAAACTCCTGAAGGTTACAAACTTCGGGACAGGGAAGAACCAAAAGTCACTGCTGCAATGACTATACCACATCCAGTGGTACACACTGTCCCGGAAGGACATATTTCACAAGTAACCTCTGGTAGAAATGAAAACATGTATGAAAGAATGAATGAATTCAAGGAGCAATTCCTGGAGACGCAGAAGGAACTGCACGACATTCGCGGTCAGGATTTATTTGGAAAGGACGCCGCAGATCTTTGTCGGGTCCATAATGTGAAAATACCGCACAAATTCAAGGTGCCTGACTTTGAGAAATACAAGGGCAACTCTTTCCCTAAAAGTTATTTGGTGATGTACGCTCGATATATGTCAACTCAGATTGAAAATCAATAGCTAATGATCCACTATTTTCAAGACAATTTAACCGGTGCCGCACTAAAATGGTACATGGGTTTAAACCGCACCAAGATCGTCACTTTCAGAGATCTTGGCACTGCCTTTATTCAGCAGTATAAGTATAATCTGGACGTGGCACCAGACAGAGATCAGCTCCAAGCAATGCCACAAAGAGACAAGGAAACTTTTAAGGAGTATGCTCAGAGATGGCGTGAAATTACCGCCCAGATCTGTCCCTCTCTTGAAGAAAAAGAGATGACCAAAATCTTTGTGAAAACCTTGAGCTCATTCTATTACGACCGAATGGTCGCCAGTGCGCCCAACAACTTCACTGAAATGGTGAACATGGGGGTACGCCTTGAAGAAGCAGTCCGAGAAGGACGATTGGTCAAAGGTACATAAACATCAAGCAGTACCAAAAGATACCGTAGTGTTTTCCCAAAGAAAAAAGAGCAAGATATTGGTAATATCTCTCTAGGAAAGCAAAGGCAAAGGTATCAACCAATAGCAGTAGTAACTCCTGCTATTAACCCTGCGCCGGCTCCAACGTGTCAACCTCAGGTTGCTCAGAGCCAACCGAATCAACAACAGTACTAGCAAAGGACACAACAACCTCTTCAGTAGGCTCATCCACAGTATAATAACTATCGTACGACACGACCACCAAGGTTTGACCCTATACCAATATTGTACGCAGAACTGTTTCCACTACTACTGGTCAAGGGGCATGTCCAAACCAGGTCTCCTCTTACAGTACCGGAAAATCCGCCTTTTTGGTTTAAAGCGAATCAAACTTGCCCTTATCATCAAGGAGGACCAGGGCACAACATTGATAACTATCTCAGCTTCAAATATGATGTACAAAAGCTTGTCAGGAACGGGGTCTTATCCTTCAAGGATACGAATCCAAATGTTCAGACGACCTCGTTGCCTCAACATGAGAAGACTGCAGTAAATTTGATAGAGGAGGAATTTAACCACGGTTATTAAATTCACGATGTACTCCTATTAGGAACCAATATGGTTAGGATGCATTGTAGATAGAGCAGGTACTGTCATGTAGTGTCTCACAACTATCACCAGTGTGATATCTGCTTAAAGAATAATCAAGGATGTTCTGCAGTGCAATCAGCTCTACAAGAATAGATGGATCTCGGATGGATTCAAGATCATCGAATCCGTGAGGTCAATATGGCTCACGCAAATCCCAACATTGTCCAGCACCACAACATTCTGGCGATGAATGTCAACTTGGTGGAAATGCACTCAAGGCAAAGTCAATACCATGATCTTCCACGACACGATTACAATTCCTATCCGATTTTCTCAATAAACAATCAGGGATGCTCTTTTGTACAAGAGGCCCTCCAACGTCAGATGGATCTCGGATGGATCCAGGATTACCGTGATAGAAGTAGTCATCAAGTTAATATGATTCAAATCTTTGATATTCGCTTGATGAATACCAGTCTGGTAGAACTACATGCTAAGCAAAGTCAGGCTCAGCTTTCTGGCTTCACATGGTTATCAGGATTGCAATGTGTGTCGTGAAGACGACCAAGGATGTGCGCTTGTCCAAAGAACACTTCAACACTTGTTGGACCACTGGTGGCTTCCAATCTACTTGGATGAAGCCACACAACAGATTAGTATGACTGACCGGAATCCTACTAGGCATCAAAGTCAAGATGTCCGCTCGATGGAAACAGATCTAGTAAGGTTACACTGCATACAAAGCGGGCGTGGCCAGGTGCCACCACATAACTATGAGCGCTGTAGAGTTTTCTCAGAGAACAACCAAGGATGTTACCTTGTACGGCCAGCTCTTCAAAATCAGTTGGACCGAAAAGAGATTCGACCATGTTCAAGTTCTGGTTCGATCAACGTAATGCAAGACTATCTTCCTGATCAAAGCAAAGACGTTGTTATAATCTCTAATCATGAAATGACCAAGGACGTATTCGCCGTAATCCTTCTACTTCATGAATCAAGAGTTCCTCTTGATAGTAGAAAGATTCTCATCCTTGAACCAATTGAGGCTGCCTACGATGGTCAGAAAAATCAGAAGGCTCCTGTGGTTATCTATCTGACAGGACCAATACCGTGCGAATTCGATAAGGCTATCCCTTATAAGTACGGTGCAACAACAATTGAAAATGGAAAGGAAACTCCATTACCCTCCGTCGTAAACATTACCGACATCAGTCGAGTAACACGGAGCGGTCAGATCTTCAACAGAGGAGTTGGGGAACTCACCAAAGAGAAGGAACCTCAAACAGAAATTCCCAATCAATAAATCGGGCAATCCAGTAATCTCGAACTTACAAAGAGCAACGATGAAATGTTGAAGCTCATCCAGAAGAGCGAGTACAACATTGTAGACCAACTGTTGGAAACTACTTCGAGAATCTCTGTGCTGTCTCTCTTGCTCAGTTCCGAAGCTCACAGGGAAGCTCTACAGAAAGTCTTAGAGCAAACCTTTGTGGAACAAGATGTGACGATAAGACAATTTGACAGTATCATTTCCAACATCACTTCTTGCAACAATTTAGGATTCAGTGATGAGGAACTGCCGGAAGGAGGCAAAAATCACAACATGGCGCTTAACAACATCATTTCCAGGCCGTTCTAGGATGATGCTCTAGCCAACGTACTGGTAGACACAGGATCAGCTTTGAATGTTATGCCAAAATCTACTCTGATGCGACTCTCATTTCAAGGATCTCCGATGAGAGGCAGTGAGGTCATTGTTAAAGCCTTTGACGGATCCCAAAAAACAGTTATCAGCGAAGTCGATCTTCCTAAAACTATCGGTCCTCACTCTTTCCAAGTCACTTTCCAGGTCATGGACATCCGGGCAGCATACATCTATTTATTAGGAAGACCTTGGATACAAGAAGTTGGGGCAGTCACTTCGACACTTCACCAAAAGCTGAAGTTTATCAAGAATGACAAGTTAGTCACAGTCTGCGGAGAGCAAGCCTTAATCATGAGCAACTTATCATCATTCTCCTGTGTAGAACCCGATGAGGTTGTTGGAACTCAGTTCCAAGCACTTTCGGTGAGCAATGAGAATCAATCAGAGAAAGGAACATCGATTTCCTCATACAAATATGCTCTCAAAATGATCGAGAGTAACAAAGCAAAAGGATGGGGACAACTTGTCATTCCTACGGATAACAAGACAAAGAAAGGTCTTAGTTTTTCCTCAACCTGTACCCAAACTGCTACTAACGATGAAAGTTTTCATCCCATTCAGAACTTCTTCCACAGTGGAGGCTTTCTCCACCTAGTGTCTCAAGAAGTACACACTATTAACGAGGGTGACTCCTCTAATGCAGAGGAAGAGTGGAAGTCCTATCTCAACGAGGACGGCTATATGTCTCAGGAAGAAACGCATATGCCATTTTTCTTTTCCACGCAGAGTCTGAGATATATATCAAGATCAGACACCAAGATGATGTACGGAGATTGTGATCCTGAGGGATGTCGTGCTCCACCAAACTCATTAGAGGAGAACACTCCAATGAAAGACAACTTCGACTATGACTATTATGACCCAATGGATGACTTGCCTATCTGGCAGCCGTACCCGGAAGACTTGGGGCAAAAGAATTAGCTCAATGATACTTATCTGCTGAGCATCCTTAAAAAGAATACCTGCGTCCCCAACAAATCATGGAATCATTACTCAGGATATTCTGAAGATATCCAGCACAACGATGAATCTGCAAAGATTGCAGGACAAGAATTCATCAACTATGCTTTTCCCAAGGTCAACGTCATCGAGAAGGATGACTCCTCCAGTTCCACAGAAGTATGGGACACCTTAGGACATCCGAGTGGCAAGTGCGATTACTTGGTTAAGTACACCACTCCCAAAAGCTCTCCCACCAGGCTCGAAGACATCCAGCCAACTGGATAGGGAGATTCCCTTGAGAATGAAAACACTGTGCAAGATACAACAGAAGAGTTCGTTTACGATAACTCTACATGGGAGGAAGACTCCAATAATCCTGCTCCACCAGAAATCAGCGTCACTTTTGAGGACAAACCAAGAATGAAGGTACCAAACTTTGTGATTCACCGAGGAGTTCACCGCCAATGGGTTGTCGATGTCCTGAAAGTCGTCCATAAGTCTAAGTAATTGTCGTCTTTGTTTTGACCTTTCACCCCGCCCAGGTGAAACGGATGTTTTTATAGGGCTCACTTTCTGTAAATGTTCCTCTTCGCTTCACCCAAAGCGATAGAGTTTTATTGTAGATTGGTTGTTTTAAACCCCATTGAAACATACGATCCAATGCCTTCTCCCAACTTTGAATTCCCGGTATTTGAAGCCGAAGAAGAAGAGGACAAAGAAATTCCAGAAGAGATCTCTCGATTACTCAGACAAGAGGAAAGGTCCATTGAACCTCACAAAGAGCCATTGGAAACAGTCAACTTGGGTTCATAAGAAGAGAGGAAAGAAGTCAAGATTGGGGCACTGCTCAGTCTAACTGTCAGAAAAGACTTGATAAAACTTCTCAAAGATTTTCCTGATGTATTTGCTTGGTCCTATCAGGACTTGCCAGGGTTGGATACCAGCAACGTGGAACATCATCTACCGTTAAGATCGGAGTGTCCGCCGGTAAAACAAAGGCTGAGACGAACTCATCCGGACATGGCCATCAAAATCAAAGAGGAAGTGCAGAAACATATTGACGCAGGTTTCCTCGCCACCTAAGAATATCCTCAATGGTTGGCCAACATAGTGCCAGTTCCGAAAAAGGATGGAAAGGTCCGAATGTCTGTAGACTACAGGGATCTGAACAAAGCCAGTCCAAAGGGAGACTTTCCCTTACCACACATAGACGTGCTGGAAGACAGTACAACAAAGTTCAAAGTTTTCTCCTTCATGGATGGATTCCCGAGCTATAATCAAATCAAAATGGCGCTAGAAGATATGGAGAAAACTTCATTTAACACCCCATGGGGCACCTTTTGTTACAAGGTAATGTCGTTCAACTTAAAGAACACCGGGGCAACCTACCAAAGGGTCATGACTTCTCTGTTTCATGACATGATGCACAAAGAAATTGAAGTGTGTGTCGATGATATGATTGCCAAATCTAAAACAGAAGAGGAGCATGTGACCTACTTGTCAAAATTATTTGAGCGTTTGAGAAAGTACAAACTCTGCTTGAATCCTAACAAATCATATTTGGTGTCTGCTCAGTAAAACTTTTAGGGTTCGTCGTCAGCCAAAAAGGAATTGGGGTTGATCCTGACAAGGTCAAGGCCATTCAAGAAATGCCTTCACCAAAGACTGAGAAACAAGTCAGAGGATTCCTGGGACGTCTGAATTACATTTCCAGATTTATATTCCTCATGACCGTGACATGCGCGCCAATCTTCAAATTACTCAAAAAGAATCAGGACTGCGTATGGACATAAGACTTCCAAACCGCCTTCGGCAGTATCAAGGAATATTTGTTGAATCAACCTATCTTGTCCCCTCCAGTGGAGGGAAGACCGATGACTATCTACCTAACATTCTTGGAAGACTCAATGGGTTGTGTACTTGGCCAACAAGACGAAACGAAAAGAAAAGAGTCTGCCATCAACTATTTGAGCAAGAAATTTACCGACTGTGAAACTCGGTACACTATGCTTGAGAAAACTTGCTGTGCCCTGGCTTGGGCAGCCAAACGTCTTTGCTAGTACATGATTTGCCACACAACTTGGTTAATCTCCGAAATGGATCCGATCAAGTACGTCTTTGAAAAGCCTGCTCTCACGGGAAGGACCGCCCGTTGGCAGATGTTGTTATCAGAATACGACATAGAGTACCATGATTAAAAATCCGTCAAAGGGAGTATTTTAGCCGATCATTTGGCTCATCAACTGATTGACAATCATGAATCAGTCGGATTTGACTTCCCAGATGAAGATGTCATGTACTTGAAAATGAAAGATTGCGATGAACCGCTACCCAGTGAAGGGCCAGAACCAGGTTCCCAATGGGGACTAATCTTTGACGGAGCTGTCAACAATTATGGAAACGGAATTGGGGCAATCATTATAACACCTCAGGGTACCCACATTCCTTTCACCTCCAGATTAACATTCAAGTGTATAAACAATGAGGCCAAATACGAAGCTTGTATCATGGGTCTCGAAGAAGCAATTGAATTAAGGATTAAGAACTTGGATGTGTATGGAGACTCAGCCCTGGTTATCAATCATATCAAAGGAGATTGGAACACATACCAATCAGGACTGATTCCTTACAAAGATTACGCGAGAAGGTTGTTGCCATTCTTCAACAGAATCGAGTTTCATCATATCCCTCGTGAAGAAAATCACATGGCTGATGCATTAGCCACCCTATCCTCCATGATTAGTGTAGGTCAATGGAACGACATACCTAAGATCGACATAATGCGCCTAGAACGGCCCGCTTATATCTTCACGATCGAAGTGTAGCGAGCGATTTTTGTCGGTGACGCGACCACCTTATCGCTGGGTTTTCCTCACCGCAATGAGGAGGAGGGGGTGCTACTTTCTGATTTCTTATTTATCCCGTGAAGCTGGAAGGGAAAGGGAAGCTATCTAAAACTAACCTTGCACGCGAATGTTTAACTAAACAAACGCTTAAAAGAGATTCGGGGAGTCGGGGTCAGGTTATACAATGGGGAGTTGTCAATTACCCATCCTATATGTGGTTATCCACAGGATATTAGCTTTAGGTATCGCTTTGTAATTGATAGAGTTTATCTGTTAATGGGTTGGGAAAGTTTCTTGGGAAGTATGAGTGAGTGAGTTGATGTTGATGTTTGGGTGTTTTTGGTAAGGTACTGGACCTAATGTTTGATTGGCATGAAGGTACTGGACCTAGGGTTTTTGATTGGTATGAAGGTACTGGACCTAGGGTTTTTAATTGGTATGCTCGATAAGATTTCACAATCTTATGCCTACGTATTTCCGTTTAAACGAAACAGGGAAATCAGAGCAATCGTAGTTTCTCCTATTCTAATGGAGGAAAAAGATGTTTTGGTGTCTTGTTCAAAGCCCAAGATTGAAGCTAAAAGGTTTATTTGTGTCTTGTTCAAAGCCCAAGATTGAAGCTAAAAGGTTAATTGACTCAGCTAGGGGATTTCTTTATACAAAGCCTAAGAGGAGGCTGGATAAGACAGACTCAACAAGCGAGTGTTTATATGGGTGTCTTGTACAAAGCCCAAGATTGAGGCAAAAAAGAAACTGACTCTTCGGGGATATCATTATACAAAGCCTAAGAGGAGGCTAGAAGTTTTGACTTTTCCAGGGGAAAATGTTTTATCTGTCTTGTACAAAGCCCAAGATTGAGGCTAAAAGGGGTTTTGACTCCGTTGGGGAGATTTGTATGGGTCTTGTACAAAGCCCAAGATTGAGGCAGAAACGAGTTTGACTCTTGCTGGAGAGTATTATCTGTCTTGTATAAAGCCCAAGATTGAGGCCAAAACGGGAAATTTAACTGACTCGGGTGAGGATATTTTTTATATGTCTCGTAGAAAGCCCAAGATTGAGGCTGAAATGATTTTGACTCTTCTTGGGGAAAATCATTCTTCAAAGCCTAGAAGAATGCTGGGAGGAAATGACTCTGCTAGGGAAGATATCTGTCCCAAGCTCAAGAGAGGGAAATTTATGTCTTGTGCCAAGCTCAAGACTGAGGCTGAAAGGGTTTAACTCAACAAGAGAGTGTTTTTATCTGTCTTGTACAAAGCCCAAGATTGAGGTTAAAAAGGTTGACTCAACAAGAGAGTATTTTTATCTGTCTCGTATAAAGCCCGAGATTGAGGCTAAAAAGGATGACTCAACAAGAGAGTCTGAAAACCTAATTGCCTCAACAAGAGAGTCTGAAAAGGTGATTAACTCAACAAGAGAGTCTGGAAAAATGATTGACTCAACAAGAGAGTCTGGAAAAGTGATTGACTCAACAAGAGAGTCTGAAAGTCGATTGACTCAACAAGAGAGTCTGGAAAAGTGATGGACTCAACAAGAGAGTCTGAAAAGGTTAGCTCCGCTAGGGAGAATCTTTGTACAAAGCCCAAGAGGAGGCTGACTTTGCCTAGGAAAAGATCATTATACAAAGCCTAAGAGGAGGTTAACTTTTGCTGGGGATTGTTAAGATTCCGAGGTAGGTCCAAATGGGGAATCAACTCTCGCTGAGGATTACAGAAGAGTTGAGATATCAGAGACCTTGAGGTTCTGATTTGGGATAAGCTGACCCTGGTTGGGGAACTCTCAAGAGAGAGGCTGGGTTTCTGTTAGAGATTGATCCAGAGAGCCCGGGGTTTCTTCCTATATTTGTATGGAACTTGAGAATGTCTTTGAGACTCAGGGGGATTAGACTGTCCAAGTCTACTGGTGTGGAAGAGTTTTATCTTTTGTATGATGCAAAAGAGGAGGCACGGGTAGTAAGGGATGAGAATCAACCCTAAAGTGGCCTGAGGTTTGACACTAGAGAGACTGCTCTAGCAAAGGATGTCTGAGTTCTGTCTTATACCTTTAAGAGGTCATCAGGGTCCTTGTATTAAGCCCAAGATAAGGTATGAGAACTTCTAAGAAGCTGAAGGATCTTTGTACAAAGCCCAAGAGGAGGCGGGGATGCTTGTAGGAAGCCCGCGGGTCCCAAACTAGGAAAAGTTCAAGAAATGCTATTCACCGAGAATAGATCATTTAGTGAAAGTTTTGTGATTTGGAGAAACTCAAGAGATGCTATTCACCAAGAATAGATCAACTCTGGGGAGTAGAATTTCTTTGACAATTTCTAGGGGTGACAGTCTGAGAAAAGGTTCACGAGGAATACTGCCTTTCTCTTTGTTCCATATTGTTTAAGCCCAAGAGAAGGCAAGACTGTATCTAAAAATCCTATGGGGATCTAGTTTTGTTTGTATTTAAGAGTGACCAACAGGGCTTTACCTAGTTCTAGACCTAGTTGTCGGGGAAAACTCTAAATAACTATACTAGTATATATACAGTTGATATATGAAAAGTATTTAAAAGGGTATGAAAGAAGACTAACCATGCCCAGCTTCCCACAATACAGTTATATTTATTTGAAAGCGAGTAAATAAAAGCAGTCTAAAACTTACAGGTAAGCAAGCTTCCATGCTGTATTGTTAGTTGTTCAGGGAAATTAAAGAAAGTTTTGATAATATCATGTATATTGAATCTAAATCAAAAGGGGAATTATTTTGAAAAGATTGTTGGGGCTTATACTCAAAGAGAGGCCCAAGGTTTAACAGTGATCGCACCGTTGTTTTGAATACCATATCGGGACTTATACAATGTCTGAGGCCCAAAAAGTTTTATTTATAAAAGGGATGGGTCTTACAACTCAGTGAGAAGCCCAAAAGGAGTTTTAAAAGGAAAATAAATGGGACTTACAACTCGAGGGTAAGCCCAGATGATTTGATTTTGAACTGGCGATCGTGCCGAGATTTTCGGAAAATGTGTGGGGACTTATACAACGTCTGAGGCCCAAAAAGATTTTGGTTGAAAGGGGATTAGGTCTTACACTCTATTAGAGGCCTAAAAAGTTTGAAAATGAATAAAGATGGGTCTTATAGCTCAAGGAGAAGTCCAGTTGACTTTGCTAAAAAAGGCGACGATCGCGTCGAACGTTTGAAAATATACAGAGGGACTTATACAATGTGTGAGGCCCAAAAAGGTATTATTTACAAAGGGATGGGACTTACACTCTATTAGAGGCCCAAAAGTGTTTGAAAAAGATTGATGAGGGTAGAATTAATCAAAACCCTAATTTTGGTTTAAAAATGGAATTAATTTTGTTTAAAAATTAATAAAAATTATTGAAAACGTGTGAAAAATGAGTGGTTATGTTGGATCAATGTTTCAAAAATCATGTTTTTATCCACAAAATGATTGAAAACCATTTAAGTTTGGAAAATCAAGAAGGAAAAAATATTTTAAATGTTAAAAAACAAATAAAAATTAATTCTTTGCAAAAATATCAAGTATATGAAATAAATAATATTTTTGGGAAATTTTTGTAAAATAAAATATTTTAACATTTTTGTGAATTATTAAAAAAATAATCAACTCAAAATCATTAAAATTCAGAGAGAAATTAATTTTTGAATCAATTAAAATAAAATCACAAAAATTCAAATATTTGAAAGTTTGAAAAAGGGCGCCAAGAACACCTTGGTTTTGCCCGCGTGCTCTGTTTTGCCCAGATTTTCGTTTTCTCATCAATCTCACTGAATACTTGATGAAATCACACAAACCACATATCAGTCTACTCGTTTTCACCTCAGTATCATGTCTATGGTCTTTAATTTCATTTATTTTAAGCATGGAATAAGAAATCAAAGAGAAACCTTAAGAACCCTAATTTCTGCATGAAGGCTGAGAAATTTGATACACGACTCATACAAAGCAATTAGTGGAGGGGAAACACTATATACATGATTATGAACATATGGCAAAATTATTGTGCGAGGAAATATGCATGAATCATGAGATGGCCAAGTTGAGGCTTACCTCTTGCAGCTGGTGATCGAGTTCTAGGTTGGAGGTGTTAGAGCTTGGTTCCAATGATGTGGACAACTTCCCTAGGTGCTATGGAGTGTGTCTGAACGCTTGAAGTGGATTGAATTGAGCTGGAACTTGATTTGGCATCTCAACTGCAAATCTGTCAAAAGCTTGTGCAGATGGCTAGTGATTTTGTGAAATTGGTGTTCCAGTTGTTGGTTTAGTGTTTGATCAGCTCACATATGATGTTTATGAGGTGTGTGTGTGATTGGTTTGGTTGGAAACACTTTCTAATTCAAAACCCGATAGTAGCTTACATTAGAAGGCATTTTTGGAAGTGAGGGTGAGATTTTGAGAAAGGTAAGTGTTATAGGCCTTTGGTGTGCTCAAACTTATCAGAAATGAGGTCTATTTATAGTGTGTCAAGTTTGTTTTGCAAGGAATAGGGAATGGCAACTGCAGCAGGCCTTTGGCCAATGTGGATCAAATGGAATCTCAAGTCTCCTCTAGCCATTGACTTGATATTAGAGCACAAGCCTATGGTTCTTTGATTCAAGGATAAGACTTGACTGATACATGCCACCTCTAAGCATCCATTGAATGCCTCAAAACAATATTGGAGTCTTGAGGCATCTTTAGCTTTTAGGGGTGCCAAACCTATATGTAGTTCCAAAGACTTGGGAGGCTTATGGATCAGTGCTTGTCCCTTGGTTGTTCCCCCTTGAGGTGTGCAGATGGATAACCATGCTTGAAGTTGCACAATTTGGGTAATTCGAGCACTAATGCACAAATTTTCCTTGCCAAGACAGTTTGCAGCAAGACATGTTGCAGCTGTCATAACTCCTAGCTCAGATGGAATTTGATGGAGTTCTTGGGAATTTTGGAAAGCTGACATATCCTATTTCAACATGAAGTCCAACTTTGGTTTTGAGTCAACCTGAATTATAATGAAAAATGCCTCTACATTTGGGAAAACATAAGGCAGATTCTGACTTAGTGAAAATTTCACTAAGTGTTGGAAAAATGTCACTTTTGTGTTTTCAGCCATTTTGATCAATCCATAACTAAAAATCCATGAGGAATTGGAATGAGCTCTAGTTGACACTTTTAAATTATGCCATGAGATCTACAAATCCAGCTTTGGACCTTCCAAAATGGTTGCTTGGATCTCAAGTTATGGTCCTTGGAAGTTGGTACCCTAGCCACTTTGTTCCATAACTTAGAAAAATTCTAAGTTTTTTTATGGTTACCCCTTTTACAAGTTAACTCACTTTCTTTGATTTTTCTTGATGGATGATGATTCCAACCACATATTAACATTGTTTTAGGGTCAAAGAACAATAATTGTGAAAAATCTCAAAAAGTCAAACTTGATTTTGTGCACAGTTGACTTTTTATCGGATGAAATCCAAACTGTGCGATCCTTTGGGAAATCAAGTCCTTGACCTAAATCAAACCTAATGGATACATTCCATAGGTGTTATAGGGTGTATTGAATCATGTCCCAAGGTTTGGGAGTATGTCTGGGTCAAAAGTCAAAGGTACAGTTGACTTTTCCCTCGAAACCCTAATTGTGGTCCTGGTGAAATTGAAACTTGTGAATCAAACTTCTTGGATCAATCCATTGTTGCAAATGGATCAATGTAGTGTGTTAGAGAACCTCAAATCATGTCTTGAGGTCTTGTCTCATGCTTGGTCCCAAAAGTCAACTTAGGGGTAATTAGGTCAAGAAACCCTAATTCCTGATTTTTTATGAATGCATCCCCTGGGTTTAAACTAACTTGATGATTGGGTTCATGAGGTCCCATGGAGTATCTTGGGTTGTGCTTTGAAGCAATGGCTCATGCCCAGAGGAAAAATCCCATCTGGAGGCCTCAGTCGACCAAAACCCTAATTTGGTGACACTAGCGATCTTGAGGCTTGATCCACTTGGAATGCTGCAACTTTGTGCTTAATTCCTGATGTGGGAGTCCTCTTGATACATTGTGGGTGTTTGAGAGGCTAGACAAGTTGAAGATCATGTCATTTCTTGATTAATCTTTTGTCTAAGTGCCCTGATAGGGCCCAAAACCCAAATTCTTGTTAGTAGTGAATGCTCAACAATTCCTTGAGGAGGTTGATGAGACATGAAAGTATCTCTATTTTGTGATGATGATTGGCACAATGATGGGAAATCTTAGTGGTCAAAATTTGGGGTATGACAGATGCCCCTATTTAATCTTCTTGGACCCGAAGGTGTGAATGGCGAAGGTATTTGGGCATTCGGGGTGCAAGAGGATTAAATATCGGAATACCTGAAATTTTGATGGTGGTTATGAATTGCAGCTTGCTCATTCATCTTCTTTTGCTAAGCAATGATGCTTTAGAAAAGGGTAAAAACTTCCCCTCGATCCTGGTCTTTAGCCAAGGAACTGGTCTCAGTTTCTTTTGAAATAAACTTCCCCTCGATCCTGGTTTCCTACTAAGGAACTGGTCTCAGTTTCTGATATAAACTTCCCCTCGATCCTAGTTTCCTACCAATGAACTGGTCTTAGTTTTTGATATAAACTTCCCCTCGATCCTGGTTTCCTACCAAGGAACTGGTCTCAGTTTCTGATATAAACTTCACCTTGATCCTGGTTTCCCACCAAGGAACTAGTCTCAGTTTCTTTTGTCAATAAACTTTCTTGACAAGGGACGCTATTTGTAGCGGTTTCCCTCAAACTTCTCGCCGAATTTTCCTGGAAGATGCCATTTGATGGGAAAAAGTTTTGATGTCAGACTTGATGGGGAACCCATTCGTCTGAGTTGTAGAGGTGTACAAACTTCTCTGTTTTGGAGACGCCATTTGTCGACTCTGCTGGGGAAAACGAGTCTCTTGAGAGACTGCTTCCTGTTTGGGGATATTACATTATACTTTTCCTCGAGATCTTCTCGGAGAAATGCCATGTGATGTAATCCAATTTTGAGGTGCTGATGACCTTTTCGTCAATGAATTTTCCGGAGAAAAACTGCTGTACTGCCAAATCTTTGATTAAGAGGCTTTCTCTAGGGATTTTCCTTAATCCGGGAAAGCAAAGATAACATCTTCAATGGAGAAGAATGACGTTTGTCGATGGTCCTTTTGCTTTTTAGAGGTTCAAGTTATCAAAGTGGTCGAGGATCGGCTCCAATCCAGAAATAAACTGGAGGAGAGGTTGTTCAGACGAAACATTTCTTGACGAGGAAAGAACTGACAACTCGATTGATAAGAGGACTTTTAATAATTGGGGATAAGACTGACCAGAGTGGTAGTGATGCAATATGAATATGCATGTGAATCAATTATGCATGATGTATGTATGTTTATGCTGACAAAACTGATGCGACATACAGACTAATAGATAAACACGACTGGATACTCGACCACTGCGGGGGATTAAAAGTATCACAGGTTCAAGATAGCAATTCTGCCTTGCCTAGGAGAGATAGTCCCTGTGGGGAAACCATTGGTCGGGCTTATGAGACAAGAACTCTGCCAGGGGTGCCAGATAAAACATGGCCTCTGACACAGTTGATCCTTCATTCAGGCATACTGGCTTAGAAGGAGTACTTTGATTCTGCACTTTGAAGCTCGATTACTTCTGGAGAAGCGATCGATGTTCTTTCGATGTTCAACAGTCAAAAGAAATTGCCATCTTTATTTTAAAAGCAAAAAAAAGTTTGACAAGTAAATTCATTTTTGTTTTATTTCAAGAATCATTGATCATATTAAAAACATCATTCTGTAAAGCTAAAACAAATGAGAATTGCAAACAAAAAGCACTAGGGCTCAAATTTCATTGATAGGATGGAAATCAACCAAACACGTGATTCCATGGAGTATTTACAAAGTTTAGAAAATGGTAATTTAAGGGAAAAGGGCTACATTGAAATGTAACGACCACTATTCTTCTACCAACTTTGAATTCGGGACATCCTGAGCTTCTGTCGAAGATGACCTTAACTGGAGTTTTTTCTGACTGATGGCATTACTGCTGCTGGGGGATTTGCCCCTTTGTTAGACGTAGTTACTTGCCATTAATACCTAATTTTTTCCGGGATTGTACTTTGAGATTTCCAATCCATCGGGATGATTTTTGATCATGTCTCTAATTTTTGCCTGCACCGCCCTTTCGGATTTTCAATCCACCGAGATGTTTTTTTAGGCGAAGTATTTTTTGAATACGTCAACATTTTTGGGGTAGGAAAATTCCTCTCCGTCTATGGTTGTGAGTCTCAAGGCACCGCCTGAGAAAGCTTTCTTGACCACATAAGGGCCATCATAACTCGGAGTCCACTTGCCCCGAGAATCAGTGAGGAATGATTGTATCTTCTTGAGCACGAGATCTCCTTTCCTGAAGACACGAGGTCGGACCTTTTTGTCAAACGCCTTCTTCATTCTTTGCTGATACAACTGACCATGGCATAGTACCGTTATTCGCTTCTCTTCGATCAGATTCAGTTTGTCGTGTCGACTTTGACACCATTCAGCCTCTGTTAGCTTAGCTTCCATCAATATCCGGATTGATGGGATCTCTACTTCCATGGGGAGCACTGCTTCCATGCCATATACTATAGAGAATGGGGTTTCCCCTGTTGAAGTGCAGACAGATGTGCGATAACCATGAAGGGCAAAGGGTATCATCTCGTGCCAGTCTCTATAGGTTACAACCATCTTTTGAATAATCTTCTTGATGTTCTTGTTAGCTACTTCTACCGCTCCATTCATCTTAGGTCGGTAGGGAGATGAGTTATGGTGTTCGATCTTGAACTCAGCGCACAACTCTTTCATCATCTTATTGTTCAAGTTGGATCCATTATCAGTAATGATCTGGCTAGGAACACCATAACGGCAGATGATATTGTTTTTGATAAATCGGACCACCACTTGTCAGGTTACATTGGCGAATGACGCTGCTTCAACCCACTTGGTGAAATAGTCAATGGCTACCAGGATGAAGTGATATCCGTTTAAAGCTTTGGGTTCAATCATGCCAATCATGTCGATTCCCCATATAGAAAAAGGCCATGGGGAAGAGAGAACTTTGAGATGCGTTGGCAGTACATGGATTCTGTCTGAGTATATCTGACACTTGTGACACCTTCTCATATACTTATAGCAATTGGATTCCATTGTCAACCAATAGTACCCAGCTCTTAGAATTTTTCCCACCATTGTGTGTCCGTTGGCATGAGTGCCAAAGGATCCTTCATGAATTTCTTTTATCAGCATGTTTGCTTCTGGTCTGTCTACAAATTGAAGCAAGACCATGTCAAAGTTTCTCTTATAGAGTGTATCACCGCTCAGGAAGAAGCTTCCAGCCAGCCTTCTGAGGGTCTTTATATCCTTTCAGGATGCCCCAGGTGGGTACACTTTTTTTTGAAGGAAGCACTTGATGTCGTGATACCAAGGTTTGTCGTCTATGACTGCTTCGAATGTGAAAATGTAAGCGGGCCTTTCTAGGTGCATTATGTCAATCTTAGGTATGTCATTCCATTGACCTACACTAATCCTGGAAGAGAGAGTGACTAATGCATCAGCCATGTGATTCTCTTCACGAGGGATGTGATGAAACTCGATTCTGTTGAAGAAGGGTAGCAACCATCTCGTGTAGTCTTTGTAAGGAATCAATCCTGATTGGTATGTGTTCTAATCTCCTTTGATCTGATTGATAACCAGGGCTGAGTCGCCATATACATCCAAGTTTTTTATCCTTAAGTCAATTGCTTCTTCGAGACTCATGATACAAGCTTCGTATTCGGCCTCATTATTTGTACACTTGAATGTTAGTCGGGCAGTGAAAGGAATGTGGGTACCCTGCGGTGTTATGATGACTGCCCCAATTCCGTTTCCATAATAATTGACAGCTCCGTCAAAAATAAGTCCCCACTGGGAACCTGGTTTCGGCCCTTCACTGGGTAGTGGTTCATCACAGTCCTTCATTTTCAAGTACATGACATCTTCGTCTGGGAAGTCAAATCCGACTGATTCCTGATCGTCAATCGATTGATAAACCAAATGATCGGCTAAAACACATCCTTTGACGGCTTTCTAAGCACATTACTCGATGTCGTATTCTGATAACAACATCTGCCAACGAGCGATCCTTCCCGTGAGAGCATGCTTTTCAAAGACGTACTTGATCGGTTCCATTTCGGATTTTAACCAAGTAGCGTGATGAATCATATACTGGGGAAGACGTTTGGCTGCCCAAGCCAAAGCACATCAAGTTTTCTCAAGCATAGTGTACCGAGTCTCGTAGTCGGTGAATTTCTTGCTCAAATAGTAAATGGCAGACTCTTTCCTTTTGGTTTCGTCTTGTTGGCCGAGTACAGAACCCATTGAGTCCTCCAAGCCTGTTAGGTAGATAATCAGTGGTCTTCCCTCCACTGGAGGTGATAGGATTGGCGGATTCAACAGATACTCTTTGATACTGTCGAAGGTGGTTTGACAGTCCTCTGTCCAAACGCAGTCTTGATTCTTTTTGAGTAATTTGAAGATCGGCGCACATATCGCGGTCATGAGGAATATAAATCTAGAAATATAGTTCAGACGTCCCAGGAATCCCCTGACTTATTTTTCAGTCTTTGGAGAAGGCATTTTTTGAATGGCATTGACTTTGTCAGGATCAACCTTAATTCCGTTCTGGCTGACGATGAACCCTAAAAGTTTCCCTGAACAGACACCGAACGTGCACTTATTGGGATTGAAGCGGAGTTTGTATTTTCTCAACCGCTCGAATAGCTTTGACAGGTGGGTCACATGCTTCTCTTCTGTCTTAGATTTGGCAATCATATCATCGAAATATACCTCGTTTTCTTTGTGTATCATGTCATGAAACAGAGTAGTCATGGCCCTTTGATAGGTTGCCCCGACGTTCTTCAAACCGAACGACATTACCTTGTAGCAAAAAGTGCCCCATGGGGTAATGAACGAAGTTTTCTCCATGTCTTTCGGCGCCATTTTTATTAGATTATAGCCCGAGAATCCATCCATGAAGGAGAAAACTTTGAACTTTGTTGTATTGTCTACCAGCATGTCAATGTGCAGTAAGGGAAAGTCATCCTTTGGACTAGCTTTGTTCAGATCCCTGTAGTCTACACACATTCTGACCTTTCCGTCCTTTTTCAGAACTGGTACTATGTTGGCTAACCATTAAGAATATTCTGATGTGGCGAGGAAACCTGCGTCAATCTGTTTCTGTACTTCCTTCTTGATTTTGATGGCCATGTCTGGATGAGTCCGTCTTAGCCTTTTTTTTACTGGCGGACATTCTGATCTTAACGGTAGATGATGTTCCATGATGCTGGTATCCAACGTTGGCATATCCTGATAGGACCAAGCGAATACATCGGGAAACTCTTTGAGAAGCCTTGTCAAACTTTCTTTGACAGTCGGACTGAGCAGTGCCCCAATTTTGACTTCTTTTCTCTCTTTCTCTGAACCCAAGTTGACAGTTTCCAACAGTTCTTTGTGAGGTTTAATGGACCTTTCCTCTTGTCTGAGTAATCGGGAGATCTCTTCTGGAATTTCTTCGTCATTTTCTTCTTCAGCCTCAAATACCGGGAATTCAAAGTTGGGAGACGGCATTGGATCGTATGTTTCAATGGGGTTTAAAACAAGCAATCTGCATGACGTGATGATTGTTTTTAGAAGAGATAGAGAGAATGCAAGAGTGTGTGTAGTGTATTTTCTTTTTTACTGCTTGTTTTTATTATTCGATTTGTTTTTTAGGATTACCATTTTCTGAAAAAGCGAAAAGAGAAAACAACAATAAATGCGGAAATTACAGAACGACGTTATTTTATTTATGATTTTGTCGATTCTTGAAACTACAGCCCTATAAAACAAAACTTTATCACTTTGGCCAAAGCGAAGAGATATATTTATAGAAAGTGAGCCCTATCAAAACATCCGTTTCACCTGGGCAGGGTGAAAGGTTAAAATAAAGACGACAATTACTTCGACTTATGAACAACTTTCGGAACGTTGACTGCAACCCATTGGTGGCGAACTCCTCGGTGAATCACAAAGTCTGGTACCTTCCTTCTTGGTTTGTCTTCAGAAATAACGCTGATTTCTGGTGGAGCAGGATCATTAGAATCTGTCTCCCAGGAAGAGTTGTCGTAGGAGGATTCTTCAGTTATATCTTGCACAGTGTTTGCACTCTCAGGTAGATCTCCCCATCCAATTGGCTGGATGTCTTCGAGCCTGATACGAGAGCTTTTAGGAGCGGTATACTTGACCAGGAAGTCAAATTTGCCACTTATTTGTCCTAAGGTGTCCCACACTTCTTTGGAACTGGAGGAGTCATTCCTTTCGATGACGTTGACCTCAGGAAAGGCATAGTTAAGGAACTCATGTCCTGCAATTGTTGCGAATTCATCATTGTATTGGATATTTTCTGAATGCCCTGAGTAATGATCCCATGATTCGGCGGGGATACATGTATTCTTTTCAATGATGCTTAGCTGATATGCATCGTTCGGCTGACTCTTTTGTCCTGAGTCTCCTGGGTATGGTTGCCAGATAGGCAAGCCATCCATTGGGCCATAATAGTCGTGGTCAAAGTTATCTTTCATCAGAGTGTCTTCCTCTAATGAGTTTGGTGGAGCACGACATCCTTCTGGATCACAATCTCCGTATATCATCTTGATATCCGCTCTCGGTATATATCTCGGACTCTGTGCGGGAAAGCAAAATGGCGTAGGCGCCTCTTCCTGAGACATATAACCATCCTTGTTTAGATAGGACTTCCACTCTTTATCTGTATCGGGGGAATCACCATCGTTGATGGTATGCACTTCTTGAGACACTGGGTGAAGGAAACCTCCACTGTGGAAGAAGTTCTGTATGGTATGAAGACTTTCATCGTTAGTAGCTGTCTGGGCACAGTTTGAAGAAAAACCAAGACCTTTCTTTTTCTTATTGTCAGTAGGAATGACAAGTTGTCCCCATCTTTTGGTATTGTTACTTCTGATCGCTTCGAGAGCATCTTTGTACAAGGAAATTGAAGTTCCTCTCTCTGATTGGTTATCGTGGCTCACCGAAAGTGCTTGGAACTGGATTCTGATTACCTCCTCTGGTTCTACACAAGTGGATGATGATAAATTACTCACGATCAAGGCTTACTCTCCGCGGACTGTGACTAGTTGGTCATTCTTAACAAACTTCAGCTTCTGGTGAAGTGTCGAAGTGACTGCCCCAGCCTCGTGTATCCAAGGTATTCCTAACAAACAACTGTATGCTGCCTGAATGTCTATGACCGGGAAAGTGACTTTGAAAGTGTGAGGACTGATTGTTATGGGAAGGTCGACTTCGCCGATAACTGTTTTTCGGGATCCGTCAAATGCTTTGGCGATGACCTCACTGCCTCTCATCGGAGATCCTTTAAATGATAGTCGCATTAGAGTGGACTTTGGCATAATATTCAGAGCTGATCTGGTGTATACCAGTACACTGGGTAAAACATCGTCCTGGCAGTTGACTGTAATATTGAGTGCCATGTTATGATTTGGGCCCTCTTCCGGCAATTCTTCATCACTGAATCCCAAGTTGTTGCAGGAAGTGATGTTGGAGATGATGTTGTCGAATTGTCTTATTGTTACATCCTGTTCCACAAAGGCCTGCTCTAAGACTTTCTTTAAAGCTTCCCTGTGAGCTTCAAAACTGAGTAGAAGCGATAATACTGAGATTTTCGAAGGAGTTTACAACAGTTGATCAACTATGTTGTATTCACTCTTCTGGATGAGCTTCAGCATCTCATGGTTGTTCTTTGAAAGGTTGGGATCACTAGATTGACCGACTGGTTGATCAGGAACTTCTGTTTGAGGTTCCTTTTCTTTGCTGGGTTTTTCAACTCCTCGGTTGAAGATTCGACCACTCAGTGTTACTCGACTGATGTCTGCAATATTCACGACGGAGGGTAACGGAGTTTCCTTTCCATTCTCAATTATTGTTGCACCGTATTTGTAAGGGATAGCCTTAGTTGATTCATACGGTAAAGGTCTCGGCAGATAGATAACTACAGGAGCCTTCTGGTTTTTCTGACCATTGTAATTAATTTCAATCAGTTCCTGGTTGGGAACTTTTCTATTGTCCAAAGGAATTCTCGATTCGTCAAGTAGAGGGATTATGGTACAAACATATTTGGTCCTCTTATTATCAGAGATTACGACAACATCTCTGATCTAATCAGCAAAATAGTCGGGCATCAAGTTGATTGACCCAGAACTTGGACACGATCGAATCTCTTTGTGGTCCAACTGACTTTGAAGGGCTGCTCGCACGAGGTAACATCTTTGATTATCTTTAGAGCAAACTCTACAGCGTTCATAGTTGTGTGGTGGCATCTGGCCACGTCCGCTTTGTATGCAGTGTAACCTTACTAGGTCGGTCTCCATTGATTGAACATCCTGACTCTGATGTCTAGTAGGGTTCCCGTTAATCATGCTGACTTGTTGTGTGTCTTCGTTCATATAAATCGGAAGCCACCAGTGGTTTAACAAGTGTTGCAAAGTTCTTTGAACGAGATTACATCCTTGGTCGCTCTCACGGCATACTGTACAGTTCTGATAATTATGCGAAGTTAGAAAACCGAGCTGGACTTGTGTAGCATGTAACTCCACCAAGCTGGTATTTATCAAGCGAATATCAAAGATTTGAATCATGTTCACTTGATAATGACTTCTATCTTGGTAGTCCTGAATCCATCCAAGATCCATCTGACGCTGGAGAGACTCTTGTACAAAAGAGCATCCCTGATTGTTTACCGAGCAGACCAGACAAGAATCGTAATCGTGCCATGGCAGATAATGATGTTGTCCATGCCTTGAGTGCATTGCCACCAAGTTGACATTCATCGCACGAATTTCGTGGTTTTGAATGATGTTGGAATTTGTATAAATCATGTTGACCTCACAAATACGATGATCTTGGACCCATCCGAGATCCATCTGTTCCTGTAGAGCGGATTGCACCACAGAACATCCTTGATTGCTTTTAGAACATATATCACACTGGTGATAGTTATGAGACGGTACATGACCATATCCACTTTGTCTGCAATGCATCTTGACCAGGTTGGTTCCCAATAAGAGTACATCATGAATTTGATAGCTATGTTTAGCCTCTTCTTCTATCAAATTTACCGCATCTTTCTCGTGTTGAGGCAGCGGGTTTGTTTGAACATTATGATTTGTCTCCTTGAAGCATAGGACCCCGCTCCTGATAAGCTTCTGTACATCGGACTTGAAGCTGAGACAGCTTTCTATGTTATGCCCTAGTCCTCCTTGATGATAAGGGCAAGTCTGATCCGCTTTGAACCAAAAAGGCAGATTTTCCGGTACTATAAGAGGAGCCCTGGTTTGGATGTGCCCTTTGGCCAGTAGTAGTGGAAACAGTTGTGCGTACAACATTGGTATAGGGTCGAACCCTGGTGGTCGCGTTGTACGGTTGTTGTTGTACCGAGGACGAGCCTGCTGAAGAGGTTGTTGTGTCCTTTGCTGATATTGTTATTGAATCGGTTGGGTCTGAGCAACCGGAGGTTGATACGTTTAAACAGGCGCAGGGTTAATAGCAGGAGTTACAGCTATTACTGGTTGGTATCATTGCCTTTGCTTTCCGAGAGAGATATTATCAATATCTTGCTCTTTTTTCTTAGGGAGAGCACTATCGTATCTTTTGGTACTGCTTGATGGTCCGGTATCTTTGACTAGACGTCCTTCTCGAACTGCTTCTTCAAGACGAACTCCCATGCCTACCATCTCAGTGAAATCGCTGGGCGCACTGGCGACCATTCTGTCGTAGTAAAATGAGCTCAAGGTTTTCAAGAATATTTTTGTCATCTCTTTTTTCTTAAGAGGTGGACAAATCTGAGCGGCAATTTCACGCCATCTCTGAGTATATTCCTTGAAGGTGTCCTTGTCCTTCTGCGATATGGCTCTGAGTTGATCTCTATCCGGTGCCATGTCCAGGTTATATTTATATTGTTGAACGAAGGCAGCGCCAAGATCTCTGAAAGTGAAGATCTTAGTGCGGTTTAATCCCATGTACCAAACAAAGGTCTGCGGCGTCCTTTCCGAATAGATCCTGACCGCGAATGGCTTGCAGCTCCTTCTGCATTTCCAGGAACTGTTCCTGGAACTCCTTCATTCTGTTGTTCATACCTTCGTTTCCACCATAAGGTATTTGGGGAATCTGTCCTTCCGGGACAATGTGTACCACGGGTGGTGGTATATTCATCATGGTTGTGACTCTTGATGCTTCCCTCTCCCGAAGTTTGTAACCTTCAGAAGTTGCTGTCATGCCCCTTGGATCTTTGCTTTCTCGAATTTTGTAACCTTCAGGCCCAGCAGCTCCTGCTGCATTTTTCGGATCTTTTGAGATCGGCGGAATATATCCTTCCAGCATATAGTTAAGAGGCATGCCCCAGGGACGATCTTTAGGCATGTTATACCGAGGATCATACTTCTCCACTATGGGCGTCGATGTGATCTCTGAGATCACAGTCCTTTGTTGTTGTATCTGGGCTGCTGCAGAGCTTGCATGTCATTATGAAGCTTTCTCAGATCTTCTTTCAGAGCGTCGAGTTCTTCTCTCAACTCCCTGTTCTCTTCCTCGAGATTATCCATTTTCTTTTGTTTACTGGCCCGAGTATTGTTCGAATGAGACAATTTGACTCTAGGACCGAGACACAAACGTGAGATTCGTAGGGAAGAAGAATGCGTTACGTGAGAATGATGAATGATATGCAATGATTTATATTAATTTAATTGTTTTTGTTTAATCAAAAGAAACTTCAACAATTAAATTGCAAATATCAAACAGTGGGGAAACCCCATTTTATTGAATTCAAAGATTGCGGAAATGGAAATACAGTAATTTACAAAGTGCTGTAAAAGGAAATGTCTAAGCTAATGGACCTGGAGTCCTCTCTGAGGAGGGCTCAGGTGTTGGTTCTGGTACTTTCCTTTTCTTTGACCAGGGCTCTTTAGCCGTTGTCGGGTTGTCATTCCTTTGCCAAGTGAAAGGAGCGAGCAAATTCCTTTGGTCTTCTTGATTCTCTACAGCATGTTGCTCTAAAATCTCGATCAGAGCATCTTTTTCTTTTAACAGTCGTTGTATTTTATTACACTCTACATTGAGAATACGGTACTTGTTCTTCCAAGACCTCCTCTCCTGTTGAACTTTGTTGAGAGTAACATGAAGCTTTTCCGTATCAGACATAAAATAAGTGACAGATTCCTTTAGCGGAAAAACTTCTTGATGAGGGTAAGGCATCCTCAGCTTGAGAGCTCTAGTTTGTACCCAGTGGCAATAAGGTTCCACCAAGACACAGTCTAGTTTTCCTAGAAACGCCCTTCCTTTCCTATGAACATGTTTCCAGGCATGCATTATTTCTGTCTTTAGTGCCCTGTCATTTTCTCCTTCCTTGAAGAAAAGACCTTCCAAATGAGCATTATGCGGGACATGCCTCATCGGGTATCCAAATTGACAGCGAACTAAAATTGGATGATAATTGATTCCTCCTTTAGTTCCTATGAGGGGTACATTAGGGAAGTTTCCACAACGGTCAATGATTCTTATCCCGTCATAGATTCGATTGTACTAATCGATATCAGAGTTGGTAAGAGACATGATTCTCTGTGACCAACGCAAAGTACTCTTATGATCCCAAAATGCAGCTGACTTGGGTAAATGGGAAGTAAACCATTTGTATAGCAGGGGTACACAACATGTGATCATTCCTCCGCTGTATAAATTCCTTAAGTGTACAGAATGATAAGCATCTGCGAGCAAGGTTGGTACAGGGTTTCCAATCAGAAAAATATTTATGGCACTGATATCAATGAAGTCATCAATGTTAGGAAACAGAAATAACCCGTAGGTGAGTAGAATAAAGACTCTCTCAAAAGCAGCCGCGTTCCCTACACTAGCAAAGTACATAGCTTTCTTTATCAAAAACTTAGCTGGCAAACCCTGGATTCCACCCTTAGTGGTCATGTGAGTCCTGACTTCTGACTCGTCCAAATAGATTTCTCTTGCAATGGTTTGATCCTTTGGAATTTCTTCCAGTCCAGAAAAGGGAGCTTAGTCAGTGATGGGTAAATCAGTCAGGTGAGAGTACTCCTCTAGTGATGGTGCTAGTTGATAATTCAGGAATGTGAAACAGTCATAGACCGGATCTTAGAACTGAATGAGCATAGCCAGGATTCCCTCAATTACATGGACCCTTAACAGAGACAACAGTCCTCCATACTTAGCTCTGAAAGCATCAGGGTTGGTGATCATCCTTGCCAACCCTCTTAAATCCCCTAGTTTTGGAACTTTGAAGGTGTACTTGTGAGTCTTCCTTCTACCGAAATCCATAACGCAATCTTTTTTCTCTGATATTTGTAATCATTGTCTTAGTTTAATTTGAAAAAGAGAGACTAGAAGAGAAAATTTTTCTTTGTTTAATGTTTTTTAATGAAATGAATGCATAAATGCAGCACACAAAAACATAGAAAAAACATGGGGTCAAAGGTTCGGTGTCATGAAGTCATGGCTCTACCCATCCCTAAAGGTTGTACTGGTGATTTTTTGTACCTGTTCTCAAAATCATTGACCCCCCTTGGGATAACAACAGCAGGCTGGTTCACCCGAGCGAGCTGCTGTATCTTAGAGTAATCTCAAATAAGGGTAGTATCGCGTGGCAACTATTTTTGATAGCTTCCGCATTACAAAATAGTAACAAGGTCTCAGCCTACTAAATCCTTAGTTTCATTGAATACCACAATCGAACAATCTGCTTTCAACAACCGAAGTCGTATAGGCATTGAATCCGCAAAGGGTCTCTCCACTGATTTGATGGTCGACCGGGGTCTCTTATTTGGGAGTCACTCCCTGTAAGATTACCCGTCTAGTGCCATCACTTATCTTAGGTGTCACTCAAACTTTCCAGATGCGGCATTACCCGCAGTCCCATTAGCAAAAAAATAAACACGAATATCAATTAGGAAAAGAGATATATATATTTATCCTAAAACTAACATCATAGACCTCTTAGGAGCTATAGCCTATAATTCTATATAGTCAATGACTCCCCAGCAGATTCGCCATTTTTCTGTAGCGAGCGATTTTTTTTTGTGACGCGACCACCTTATAGCTGGGTTTTCCTCACCGCAATGAGGAGGAAGGGGTGCTACTTTCTGATTTCTTATTTATCCCGCGAAGCTGGAAGGGAAAGGGAAGCTATCTAAAACTAACCTTGCATGCGAATATTTAACTGAACAAACACTTAAAAGAGATTCGGGGAGTCGGAGCCAGGTTGTACAATGGAGAGTTGTCAATTACCCATCCTATATGTGGTTATCCACAGAATATTAGCTTTAGGTCTCGCTTTGTAATTGATAGTGTTTATCTGTTAATGGGTTGGGAAAGTTTCTTGGGAAGTATGAGTGAGTGAGTTGATGTTGATGTTTGGGTGTTTTTGGTAAGGTACTGGACCTAATGTTTGATTGGTATAAAGGTACTGGACCTAGGGTTTTTTATTGGTATGAAGGTACTGGACCTAGGGTTTTTGATTGGTATGCTCGCTAAGATTTCGCAATCTTATGCCTACGTATTCCCGTTTAAACGAAACAGGGAAATCAGAGCAATCGTAGTTCCTCCTATTTTAAGGGAGGAAAAAGATGTTTTGGTGTCTTGTTCAAAGCCCAAGATTGAAGCTAAAAGGTTTATTTGTGTCTTGTTCAAAGCCCAAGATTGAAGCTAAAAGGTTAATTGAATCGGCTAGGGGATTTCTTTATACAAAGCCTAAGAGGAGGCTGGATAAGACCGACTCAACAATCGAGTGTTTATATGGGTGTCTTGTACAAAGCCCAATATTGAGGCAAAAAAGAGACTCTTTGGGGATATCATTATACAAAACCTCAGAGAAGGCTAGAAGTTTTGACTTTTTCGAGGGAAAATGTTTCATCTGTCTTGTACCAAGCCCAAGATTGAGGCTAAAAGGGGTTTTGACTCCGCCGAGGAGATTTGTATGGGTCTTGTACAAAGCCCAAGATTGAGGCTGAAACAAGTTTGACTCTTGTTGGAGAGTATTATCTGTCTTATACAAAGCCCAAGATTGAGGCCAAAACGGGAAATTTAACTGACTCGGGTGTGGATATTTTTTATATGTCGCGTATAAAGCCCAAGAATGAGGCTGAAATGAGTTTAACTATTCTTGGGGAAAATCATTCTTCAAAGCCTAGAAGAAGGCTGGGAGGAAATGACTCTGCTAGGGAAGATATCTGTCCCAAGCTCAAGAGAGGGAGATTTATGTCTTGTATCAAGCCCAAGACTGAGGCTGAAAGGGTTTGACTCAACAAGAGAGTGTTTCTATCTGTCTTGTACAAAGCCCAAGATTGATGCTAAAAAGGTTGACTCAACAAGAGAGTATTTTTATATGTCTCATACAAAGCCCGAGATTGAGGCTAAAAAGGCTGACTCAACCAGAGAGTCTGAAAAGGTGATCGACTCAACAAGAGAGTCTGAAAAGGTGATTGACTCAATAAGAGAGTCTGGAAAAGTGATTGACTCAACAAGAGAGTTGGGAAAAGTGATTGACTCAACAAGAGAGTCTGAAAGTCAATTGACTCAACAAGAGAGTCTAGAAAAGTGATGGACTCAACAAGAGAGTCTGAAAAGGTTAGCTCCGCTGAGGAGAATCTTTGTACAAAGCCCAAGAGAAGGCTGACTGTGCTGAGGAAAAGATCATTATACAAAGCCTAAGAGGAGGCTAACTTTTGTCGGGGATTGTTATGATCTCGAGGCAGGTCCAAATGGGGAATCAACTCTCCCTAAGGATTACAGAAGAGTTGAGATATCAGAGACCTTGAGGTTCTGATTTGGGATAAGCTGACCCTGGTTGGGGAACTCTCAAGAGAGAGGTTGGGTTTCTGTTAGAGATTGATCCAGAGAGCCCGAGTAAGGAACTTGAGAATGTCTTTGAGACTCAAGGGGATTAAACTGTCCAAGTCTACTGGTGTGGAAGAGTTTTATCTTTTGTATGATGCCCAAGAGGAGGCACGGGTATTAAGAGATGAGAATCAACCCTAAAGTGGCCTGAGGTTTGACACTGGAGAGACTGCTCTAGCAAAGGATGACTAAGTTCTGTCTTATACCTTTAAGAGGTCGTCAGGGTCCTTGTATTAAGTCCAAGAGAAGGCATGAGAACTTCTAAGAAGCCGAAGGGTCCTTGTACAAAGCTCAAGAGGAGGCGGGGATGCTTGTAGGAAGCCCGTGGGTCCCAAACCAAGAAAAGTTTAAGAAATGCTATTCTCCGAGAATAGATCATTTAGTGAAAGTTCTGTGATTTAGAGAAACTCAAGAGATGCTATTCACCGAGAATAGATCAACTCTGGGGAGTAGAATTTCTTTGACAATTTCTAGGGGTGACAGTCTGAGAAAAGGTTCACGAGGAATACTGCCTTTCTCTTTGTTCCATATTGTTTAAGCCCAAGAGAAGGCAAGACTGTATTTGGAAATCCTATGGGGATCTAGTTTTGTTTGTATTTAAGAGTGACCAACAGGGCTTTACCTAGTTCTAGACCTAGTTGCCGGGGAAAACTCTAAATAACTATACAAGTATATATACAGTTGATATATGACAAGTATTTAAAAGGGTATGAAAGAAGACTAACCATGCGCAGCTTCCCGCAATACAGTTATATTTATATGAAAGCGAGTAAATGAAAGCAGTCTAAAACTTACAGGTGAGCAAGCTTTCATGTTGTATTGTTAGTTGTTCAGGGAAATTAAAGAAAGTTTTGATAATATCATGTATATTGAATCTAAATCAAAAGGGGAATTGTATTGAAAATATTTTTGGGGCTTATACTCAAAGAGAGGCCCAAGGTTTTAACAGTGATCGCATCATTGTTTTGAATACCGTATCGGGACTTATACAATGTCTGAGGCCCAGAAAGGGTTATTTACAAAAGGGATGGGTCTTACAACTCAAGGAGAAGCCCAAAAGGTGTTTTAAAAGGAAAAGAAATGGGACTTAAAACTCAAGGGTAGGCCCCGATGATTTGATTTTGAACTGGCAATCGCGCTGAGATTTTTGGAAAATGTGTGGGGACTTATCCAACGTCTGAGGCCCAAAAAGATTTTGGTTGAAAGGGGATTGGGTCTTACACTCTATTAGAGGCCCAAAAAGTTTGAAAATGAATAAAGATGGGTCTTATAACTCAAGGAGAAGCCCTGTTGACTTTGCTAAAAAAGGCGACGATCGCGCCGAACGTTTGAAAATATACATAGGGACTTATACAATGTGTGAGGCCCAAAAAGGTATTATTTACAAAGGGATGGGACTTACACTCTATGAGAGGTCCAAAATTGTTTGAAAAAGATTGATGAGGGTAGAATTAATCAAAACCCTAATTTTGATTTAAAAATGGAATTAATTTTGTTTAAAAATTAATAAAAATTATTGAAAACATGTGAAAAATGAGTGGTGATCTTGGATCAATGTTTCAAAAATCATGTTTTTATCCACAAAATGATTGAAAACCATTTAAGTTTGGAAAATCAAGAAGGAAAAAATATTTTAAATGTTAAGTATATGAAATCAATAATATTTTTGGGAAATTTTAATTCTTTGCAAAAATATCAAGTATATGAAAAGAATTAAAATTTGGGAATTTTTTGTAAAATAAAATATTTTAACATTTTTGTGAATTATTAAAAAAGGAATCAACTCAAAATCATTAAAATTCAGAGAGAAATTAATTTTTGAATCAATTAAATAAAATCACAAAAGTTCAAATATTTGAAAGTTTGAAAAAGGGCGCCAAGAACACTTTGGTTTTGCCCGCGTGCTCTGTTTTGCCCAGATTTGCGTTTTCTCATCAATCTCACTGAATACTTGATGAAATCGCACAATCGACATATCAATCTACTCGTTTTCACCTCACGATCATGCATATGGTCTTTAATTTCATTTATTTTAAGCATGGAATAAGAAATCAAAGAGAAACCTTAAGAACCCTAATTTCTGCATGAAGGCTGAGAAATTTGATACACGACTCATACAAAGCAATTAATGGAGGGGAAACACTCTATACATGATTATGAACATATGGCACAATTATTGTGCGAGGAAATATGCATGAATCATGAGATGACCAAGTTGAGGCTTACCTCTTGCAGCTGGTGATCGAGTTCTAGGTTGGAGGTGTTACAACTTGGTTCCAATGATGTGGACATCTTCTCTAGGTGCTATGGAGTGTGTCTGAATGCTTGAAGTGGATTGAATTGAGCTGGAACTTGATTTTGCATCTCAACTGTAAATCTGTCAAAAACTTGTGCAGATGGGTGGTGATTTTGTGAAATTGGTGTTCCAGTTGTTGGTTTAGTGATTGATCAGCTCACATATGATGTTTATGGGGTGTGTGTGTGATTGGTTCAGTTGGAAACACTTTCTAATTCAAAACTCGATAGTAGCTTGCATTAGAAAGCATTTTTGGAAGTGAGAGTGTGATTTTGAGAAAGGCAAGTGTTATAGGCCTTTGGTGTACTCAAACTGATCAGAAATGAGGTCTATTTATAGTGTGTCAAGTTTGTTTTGCAAGGAATAGGGAATGACAACTGCAGCAGGCCTTTGGCCAATGTGGATCAAATGGAATCTCAAGTCTCCTCTAGCCATTAACTTGAGATTAGAGCACAGGCCTATGGTTCTTTGATTCAAGGATAAGGCTTGACTAAAGTGTTCATCTTTGCTCTGATACATGCCACCTCTAAGCATCCATTGAATGCCTCAAAACAAAATTGGAGTCTTGAGGCATCTTTAGCTTTTAGGGGTGCCAAACCTATATGTAGTTCCAAAGACTTGGGAAGCTTATGGATCAGTGCTTGTCCCTTGGTTGTTCCCCCTTGTGGTGTGTAGATGGATAACCATGCTTGAAATTGCACAATTTGGGAAATTCGAGGACTAATGCACAAATCTGCCTTGCCAAGACAGTTTGCAGCAAGACATGTTGCAGCTGTCATAACTCCTAGCTCAGATGGAATTTGATGGAGTTCTTGGGCATTTTGGAAAGCTAACATCTCCTATTTCAACATGATGTCCAACTTTGGTTTTGATTCAACCTAAATTATAATAAAAAATGCCTCTACATTTGGGAAAAAATAAGGCAGATTCTGACTTAGTGAAAATTTCACTAAGTGTTGGAAAAATGTCACTTTTGTGTTTTCAGCCATTTTGATTAATCCATAACTAAAAATCCATAAGGAATTGGAATGAGTTGTAGTTGACACTTTTAACGTATTCCATGAGATCTTCAAATCCAGCTTTGGACCATCCAAAATGGTTGCTTGGATCTTAAGTTATGGTCCTTGGAAGTTGGTACCCTGGCCACTTTGTTCCATAACTTAAAAAAATTCTAAGTTTTTTTATGATTACCCCTTTTACAAGTTAACTCACTTTCTTTGATTTTTCTTGATGAATGATGATTCACACCACATATTAACATTGTTTTAGGGTCAAAGAACCATAATTGTGAAAAATCTCAAAAAGTCAAACTTGATTTTGTGCACAGTTAACTTTTTATCGGATGAAATCCAAACAGTGCGATCTTTTGTGAAATCAAGTCCTTGACCTAAATCAAACCTAATGAATACATTCCATAGGTGTTATAGGGTGTATTGAATCATGTCCCAAGGTTTGGGAGCATGTCTGGGTCAAAAGTCAAAGGTACAGTTGACTTTTCCCTCGAAACCCTAATTGTGGTCCTAGTGAAATTGAAACTTGTGAATCAAACTTCTTGGATCAATCCATTGTTGCAAATGGATCAATGTAGTGTGTTAGAGACCCTCAAATCATGTCTTGAGGTCTTGGCTGATGCTTGGTCCCAAAAGTCAACTTAGGGGTGAATTAGGCCAAGAAACCCTAATTCCTGATTTTTGATGAATGAATCCCCTGGGTTTAAACTGACTTGATGATTGGGTTCATGAGGTACCTTGAAGTATATTGGGTTGTGCTTTGAAGCAATGGCTCATTCCCAGAGGAAAAATCCCATCTGGAGGCCTCAGTCGACCAAAACTCTAATTTGGTGACACTGGCGATCTTGAGGCTTGATCCACTTGGAATGCGACAACTTTGTGCTTGATTCCTGATGTGGGAGTCCTATTGATCCATTGTGGGTATTTGAGAGGCTAGACAAGTTAAAGATCATGTCATTTCTTGATTGATCTTTTGTCTAAGTGCCCTGATAGGGCCTAAAACCCTAATTCTTGTTAGTAGTGAATGCTCAACAATTCCTTGAGGAGGTTGATGAGACATGAAAGTATCTCCATTTTGTGATGATGATTGGCACAATGATGGGAAATCTTAGTGGTCAAAATTTGGGGTATGACATGAAGCAGTCATAGACGACAAACCTTGGTATCACGATATCAAATGCTTTCTTCAGAAACAAGAGTACCCACCTGGGGTATCTAGGAAAGACAGGAAGACTCTCAGAAGACTGGCTGGCAGTTTCTTCCTAAGCGGTGATACACTCTATAAGAGAAACTTTGACATGGTCTTGCTCCGATGCGTAGACAGACCAGAAGCAAACATGCTGATAAAATAAATTCACGAAGGATCCTTTGGCACTTATGCCAACGGACACACAATAGCGAGAAAAATTCTGATAGTAGGATAATATTGGTTGACCATGGAATCTGATTGCTACAAGTACATGAGAAGATGTCATAAGTGTCAGATATACGCTGACAAAATCCATGTACCACCAACACATCTCAAAGTTCTCTCTTCCCCATGGCCTTTTTCTATATCGGGAATCGACATGATTGGCATGATCGAACCCAAGGCTTCAAACGGACATCGGTTCGTCCTGGTAGCCATTGACTACTTCACCAAGTGGGTTGAAGCAGCTTCATACACCAATGTAACCCGACAAGTAGTGGTTTGTTTTATCAAGAACAATATCATCTGTCGTTATGGTGTTCCCAGCCAGATCATTACTGATAATGGATCTAACTTGAACAACATGATGATGAAAGAGTTGTGCGCTGAGTTCAAGATCGAACACCATAACTCATCTCCCTACCGACCTAAGATGAACGGAGCGGTAGAAGCGGCTAACAAGAACATCAAAAAGATCACTCAAAAGATGGTTGTAACCTACAAAGACTGGCACGAAATGCTGCCCTTTGCTCTTCACGGTTATCGCACATCTGTCCGGACTTCAACAGGGGCAACCCTTTTCTCTCTAGTATATGGCATGGAAGCAGTTCTCCCCATAGAAGTAGCGATCCCATCGATCTGGATATTGATGGAAGCTAAGCTAACAGAGGCTGAATGGTGTCAAAGTCGACACGATGAACTGAACCTAAACGAAGAAAAGTGAATAACGGCTCTATGCCACGAACAGTTGTATCAGCAAAAAATGAAGAAAGTGTTCGACAAAAAGGTTCGACCCCGTGTCTTCAGGAAAGGAGACCTCGTGCTAAAAAAGATACAATCATTTCTCCCTGATTCACGGGGTAAATGGACTCCGAATTATGATGGCCCCTATGTGGTCAAGAAAGCTTTTTCAGGCGGTGCCTTGAGACTCGTAACCATGGATGGAGAGGAGTTTTCCTACCCCACGAATGTTGATGTAGACAAGAAATACTTCGCCTAGATAAAAAAAACGTCTCGGTGGATTGAAAACCCAAAAGGGCGGTCCAGGCAAAAATTAGAGACATAAGCAAAAAAATCATCCCGATGGATTGGAAATCTCAAAGTACAATCCAGGCAAAAGTTAGGGATTAATGGCAAGTAACTACGTCTGATCAGTTCAACTCCTCAGCAGTCATGCCATCCATCAGAAAACTCCAGTCAGGGTCATCATCGACAGAAGCTCAGGATATCCAGAATTCAAAGTTGGTGGAAGAAATAACGATCGGTATGTTTCAATGTAGCCCTTTTTCTGTTAAATTACCATTTTCTAAACTTTGTAATGATCTAGGGGATCACGCGCTTGGCTGATTTCCATCCTATCAATTAAATTTGAGCACTAGTCCTTTCTTTTACAATTCTCATTTGTTTTAGCTTTACAGAATGACATTTTAACATGATCAACGATTCTTGAAATAAAACAAAAATGAACTTACTCGTAAAAAAATTTCTGCTTTTTAAACAAAGATGGCAATTTCTTTTGACTATTGAACATCGAAAGAACATCGATCGCTTCTCTGAAGACGATTGAACCTCAAAGTGCAGAATCAAAGTACTCCTTCTAAACCAGTACGCCTGTATGAAGGATCAACTATTTTAGATGTATTTTTCCATCTGATATCCCCGACAGAGTTCTTACCTCTTAAGACCGATTGAGCAATTCTTTCTCCCCACAGGGACCGTCTTTCTTAAGCAAGGCAGGATTGCTATTTGGACCAATGGTACTTTTCATCCCCCGCAGTGGCCGAGTATCCGGTTGTGTTCATCTATTAGTCTGTATGTCGCGTCAGTTTTGTCAGCATAAACATACATACATCATGCATAATTGATTCACATTCATATTCATATTGCATTACTATCACTTTGGTCAGTCTTATCCCCCAAGTGATAAAAGTCCTCTTATCCATCGAGTTGTCAGTTATTTCCTCGTCAGGAAATGTTTTGTCTGAACAATCTCTCTCCCCCAGTTTATTTATGAATTGGAGATGGTCCCCGACCACTTTGATAACTAGAACCTCTGAAAGGCAAGAAGGTATTCGACAAACGTCACTCTTCACCATCGAAGATGAGATTTCTCGCTTTCCCGGATTAAGGAAAATTCCCAGATAAAGCCTCTTAACCGAAGACTCTCAGCAATACAGCAGTTTCTTTCTAAAAATTTGCTATCAAATGATGTCATCAGCACCTCCAAATTGGATGACATCACATGGCATTTCTCCGAGAAGATCTCGAAGAAAAGTATGATGTAATATCCCCAAGCAGAAAAGCAGTCTTTCAAGAGTTTCGTTTTTCCCCAGTAGAGTAAACAAATGGCATCTCTAACAGAGAAGTTTGCACACCTCTATAGCTCAGACAAATGGGTTTCCCCAGCAAGTCTGACATTAAAACTTTTTCCCATCAAATGGTATCTCCCCAGGAAAATACGGCGAGAAGTTTGATGAAGACCACTACGATACATAGCGTCCCTTGTCAAGGAAGGAACTCGACAAGAAGAAACTAAGACCAATTCCGTGGCTGAAGACCAGGATCGAGGGGAAGTTTATTTCTAAAACCTAGACCAGTTCCTTGGTTGAAGACCAGGATCGAGGGGAGGTTTATTCTAAAAGAAACTGAGACCAGTTCCGTGGCTAAAGACCAGGATCGAGGGGAAGTTTATTTCAGAAACCTATACCAGTTCTGTGGCTAAAGACCAGGATCGAGGGGAAGTTTATTTCAGAAACCTAGACTAGTTCCTTGGCTGAAAACCAGGATCAAGGGGAAGTTTTACCCTTTTCTAAGTATCATTGCTTAGCGAAAGAAGATGTATGAGCGAACTTCCATTCATAACCATTGTCATAATTTTGGGTATTCCGATATTTAATCCTCTTGCACCCCGAATGCCCGAATACCTTCGCCATTCACACCTTCGGGTCCAAGAAGATTAAATAGGGGCATCTGTCATACCCCAAATTTTGACCACCAAGATTTCCCATCATTGTGAAAATCATCATCATAATATGGATGTACTTTCATGCCTCATCAATCTCCTCAAAGATGGTGGAGCATTCACCACAATCAAGAATTAGGGTTCAAGCCTTCTCAAAGCACTTAGACAAAAGATCAATCAAGAAATGACATGATCTTCAACTTGTCTAACCTCTTAAAACATCCATAAAGGATCAAGAGGACTCCCACATCAAGAATCAAGCACAAAATTGCAACATTCCAAGTGGATCAAGCCTCAAGATCGCCAAAGTTACCAAATTTGCCTCAAGGGATGCATTAAGAATTAGTATTTCTTGAACTAATTCACCCCTAAGTTGACTTTTGAGGCAAGATATGAGCCAAGACCTTAAGACATGATTTGAGGACCTCAAATACCCTACATTGATCCATTTGCAACAATGGATTTATCCAAGAAGCTTGATTCACAAGTTTTCATTTCACTAGGACCACAATTAGGGTTTTGAGGAAAAAGTCAACGGTATCTTTGACTTTTGACCAAGACATTCTCTCAAACCTTGGGACATGATTCAATACACCCTATAACACCTAAAGAATCCATCCATTAGGTTTGATTTTGGTTAAAGTGTCATACCCCAAATTTTGACCATCAAGATTTCCCATCATATGGCAAATCATCATCACAATATGGATGTACTTACATGCCTCATCATTCTCCTCAAAGATGGTTGAGCATTCACCACAATCAAGAATTAGGATTTTAAGCCCTCTCAGAGCACTTAGACAAAGGATCAATCAAGAAATGACATGATATTCAACTTGTCTAACCTCTCAAAACACATAAAGGATCAAGAGGACTCCCACATCAGGAATCAAGCACAAAGTTGCAATGTTCCAAGTGGATCAAGCCTCAAGATCGCTAGTGTCACCAAATTAGGGTTTTGGTCGACTGAGGCCTCCAGATGGAATTTTTCCTCTGGGCATGATCCAATGCTTTAAAACATAATCCAAGAAAATCCAAGGGACCTCATGGACCCAATCAACAAGTCAATTTAACCTTAGGAGATGCATTTACCCAAAAATCAGGAATTAGGGTTTCTTGACCTAATCCACCCCTAAGTTGGCTTTTGGGACAAAACATGAGCCAAGACCTCAAGACATGATTTTAAGGTCTCTAATACACTACATACATCCATTTACAATAATGGATAGATCCAAGAAGCTTGATCCACAAGTTTCAATTTCATCAGGACCACAATTAGGGTTTCGAGGAAAAAGTCAACTGTACCTTTGACTTTTGACCAAGACATGCTCCTAAACCTTGGGACATGATTCAATACACCCTATAACACCTATGGAATATATCCATTTGGTTTGATTTAGGTCAAGGGCTTGATTTCACAAAGGATCGCGCAGTTTGGATTTTATTCGATAAAAAGTCAACTGTGCACAAAATCAAGTTTGACTTTTTGGAATTTTTCACAATTATGGTTCTTTGACCCTAAAACAATGTTAATATGTGATTTGAATCATCATTCATCAAGAAAAATCAAATAAAGTGAGTTAACTTGTAAAAGGGGTAACCATAAAAAACTTAGAATTTTTCTAAGTTATGGAACAAAGTGGCTAGGGTACCAACATCCAAGGACCATAACTTGAGATCCAAGCAAACATTTTGGATGGTACAAAGCTGGATTTGTAGCTCTCATTGCATACTTTAAAAGTGTCAACTACATCTCATTCCAATTCCTCATGGATTTTGAGTTATGGATTGATCAAAACACAAAAAACATGAAAATGACATTTTTCCAACACTTAGTGAAATTTTCACTAAGTCAGAATCTGCCTTATTTTTTCCAAAATGTAGAGGCATTTTTCATTGTAATTCAAGTTGGTTCAAAACAAAAGTTGGTCATCGCGTTGAAATAGGATATATCAGCTTTCCAAAATGTCCAAGAACTCCATCAAAATCCACCTGAGCTAGAAGATATGACAGCTGCAACATGCCTTGCTGCAAACTATTTTGGCAAGACAGATTTGTGCCTTAGTGCTTGAATTGATCAATTTGGGCAAATTCAACCATGGTGATCCATCTGCACACCTCAAGGGGGAACAACCAAGGGACAAACACTGATCTACCAGCCTCCCAAGTCCATGGATCTATGTTTAGGCATGATGCTTCAAATATTCAATTTTATTTCAAAGCATTTAACTGATGCATAGAGGTGGCATTCATCAAAACAATGTTATCCAAGTTCAGTCAAGCCTTATCCTTGAACCAAAGAATCTTAGGTATGTGCTCTAACCTCAAGTCAATGGCTAGAGGAGACTTGAGATTCCATTTGATCACAATTGGCCACAAACCTGTACCGGTTGACATACACTATTGATGCCAAAACAAACTTGGCACACTATAAATAGACCTCATTTGTGATCAGTTTGAGTACACCAAAGCACCCAAACTGATGCTTTCCTCAAAATCTCACTTTCACTCCAATTTTGCCTTCAAACTCAAGTCACCATCGGGGTTTTAGTTTGAGAGCAATTCCAACCAAACCAATGGGTCACACACCTCACATATAATATATAGAAGTGATCCATAACACAAAATCACATCTGGAACATCAGATTTTCAAAATCACCAGCCATCTGCACAAGCTTTTGACCGATTTGCAATTGAGGTGCCAAATCAAGTTCCAGCTCAATTTAATTCACTCCAAGCATTCAGACACACTCCATGGCACCTAAGGAGGTTGTCCAAATCATTGGAACCTAGCTGTAACACCTTCATCACCAAACTCGATCACCAGCTGCAAGAGGTAAGCATGAACTCTTCAAACATCATGATGCATGCATATTTTACTGCACAATAATTTTGCCATATGTTCCTAATCATGTATGGAGTGATAACCCTCAATCAATTGCCATGAATCAATCGTGTATGGAATTTCATTGTGTTCATGCTGAAATTAGGGTTCTTGAGGTTTTCTTCTGATTTCTCACTCAATACTTAAAATAAATGCAATTAATCTACATGGTTGTGATCCTTGTTCAAAAACGAACAAGATTTGTGTTTGAATCGTGCAAAGCCATTGAGAAATCATGGAGAAAAGTGAGAAAACGCAAATCTGGAAAAACAGAGGGCGCGGGCAAGAACCAAGTGTTCTTGGCGCCATAATTCAAATATTTTAATTTTTAGTTATTTTTGTTAATTGATTCAAAAATTAATTTCTCTCTGAATATTTATGTTTTTGAATTGATTCTTTTTCTCAAAATTCACTAAAATATTTAAATATTTTATTTTACAAAAAAATCCAATTTATATTATTTATTTAATATAGTTAGAATTTTTGTAATTAATTTCATTTTAATTGTTCTCAAACATTTTTAAATGGAATTCCCACTTTGATCTTTCAAAATCAATTGAATTTTAAGCTTTCATATGATTAAACATGATTTTTCAAAATATTTTCCAAAGTGTACAACTTGTTTTTGAATATAATTGATATTTTATCATTTATTATTTAAATTATCTTTGAAAAATGACATTTTTATTTAAAATTAGGGTTTCCTCTTGATTTTAAATTTTCAAACAATTTTGGGCCTCTAATAGAGTGTAAGACCCAACCCATGTTGTACATAAACCATTTTGGGCCTCAGATATTGTATAAGTCCCGGCACGATAAAAAATCTCAGCGCGATCGTCATTTTCAAACAGAAAATCAATTGGGCCTCTCCTTGAGTTGTAAGCCCCATCACTTGTACAAAAATAAATCTTTAGGCCTCTAATAGAGTGTAAGACCTAATCCCTTTTGTAAATGAACAATTTTGGGCCTCACACATTGTATAAGTCCCTCTGTATATTTTCAAAAGTTCGGCGCGATTGTCGCCTTTTTAACAAAATCAACTGGGCCTCCCCTCGTATTGTAAGTCCCATCTTTCTTTTTCAAAACATCATTGGGCCTCTCCTTGATTTGTAAGACCCATCCCTTTGTACAGTAAACCTCTTTGGGCCTCAGTCATAGTATAAGTCTCTCCTTGAGTATAAGCCCCAACAATCTTTTCAAAAAGAACTACTCTTTTGTTTTAGATTCAAATATATGTTGTTATCAAAACTTTCTTTAATTTCTTTGGACCACTAACAATACAGCATGGAAGCTTGCTCACCTGTAAGTTTTATCTACTTTCATTTACATGCTTTAATATACATAATTGTATTGTGGGAAGCTGCGCACAGTAAGTCTTCTTTCATATCCTTTTAGATACTTGTCATATATCAACTGTATATATACTACTATAGTTATTTAGAGTTTTCCCCGGCAACTAGGTCTAGAACTAGGTAAAGCCATGTTGGGCACTCTTTAAATACCGTCAAAACTAGATCCCCATAGGATTTCCAGATACAGTCTTGCCTTCTCTTGGGCTTAAACAATATGGAACAAAGAGAAAGGCAGTATTCTTCGTGAACCTTTTCTCAGGTTGTCACTATTAGAAATTGTCAAAGAAATTCTACTCCCAAGAGTTGATCTATTCTCGGTGAATAGCATCTCTTGAGTTTCATCAAACCTCAGAACTTTCACTAAATTATCTATTCTCGGTGAATAGCATTTCTTGAACTTTTCTTGGTTTGAGACCCACAGGCTTTCTAAAAGCACCCCCGCCTCCTCATGGGATTTGTACAAGGACCCTCCGGCTTAGAAGTTATCATGCCTTCTCTTGGGCTTAATACAAGGACCCTGAAGACCTCTTAAAGGTATAAGACAGAACTTAGTCATCCTTTGCTAGAGCAGTCTTTCCAGTGTCAAACCTCTGACCAATTTTAGGGTTGATTCTCATCCCTTAAAACACCTGCCTCCTTTTGGGCATCATACAAAAGATAAAACTCTTCCACACCTGACCACTTGGACAGTCTAATTCCCTTGAGTCTCAAAGATATTCTCAAGTTCCCTATAAACACAGAAAGAAACCCCGGTCATTCTGGATTGATCTCTAGTAGAGTTAATCCCATGGGTTCTAAAACCCAGTCTCTCTCCTAAAAGTTCCCTAGCCAGGGACATTTTATCCCAGATCAGAACCTCAAGGCATCTGATACCTCAACTCTTCTGTAACCCTCAGCAAGAGTTGATTACCTGTTTGGACCTACCTCGGGATCTCAACAATCCCCGGCAAAAGATAGCCACCTCTTAGGCTTTGTATAAGGACCTTTCCTCAGCGGAAAGGTAGCCTCCTCTTGGGCTTTGTACAATGATTCTCCCCAGCGAAGTTAACCTTTCAGACTCTCTTATTGAGTTAATCACCTTTTTAGACTCTCTTGTTGAGACAATCACTTTTTAGACTCTCTTGTTGAGTCAATCAACTTCCAGACTCTCTCGTTGAGTCAATCACCTTTTCAGATTCTCTTGTTGAGTAAACCTTTTTAGCCTCAATCTTGGGCTTTGTACAAGACAGATAAAAACACTCTCTTGTTGAGTCAATCTTTTTCAACCTCCTCTTAGACTTTGTATAATGATTCCCCTTAGCAGGAGTTAGCCTCCTCTCAAGTTGTGTAGAATAATTTCTCCAGCTTGTTCAGCCACAATCCTGGGCTTTGTATAGGACAGATAAAAGCACTCTCTTGTTGAGTCAAACCCTTTCAGCCTTAATCTTGGGCTTTGTACAACACATAAATCTTCATAACCTTCTCTTAAGCTTGGGACAAATCTCTTCCCCAGGAAAGTTAATTCCTCCCAGCCTTCTGTTATGCTGTGAGAAATAATTCCCTAAGCAGAGTCAAATATATTTCAGCCTCAATCTTGGGCTTTGTACAAGACAGATAATACTCTCCAGCAGAGTCAAACCCATTTCAGCCTCTATCTTGGGCTTTATACAAGACACATAAAAAATTTCCTCACCGAAGTCAGTTAAATTTCCCATTTCAGCCTCAATCTTGGGCTTTATACAAGACACATACAAACCTCCCTGGCGGAGTCAAAATCCCCTTTTAGCCTCAATCTTGGGCTTTGTACAAGACAGATAGAACATTTTCCCCGAAAAAGTCAAACTTTTAGCCTCCTCTTAGGCTTTGTATAATGATATCCCTAAAGAGTCAGTCTCTTTTTTGCCTCAGTCTTGGGCTTTGTACAAGACAAATATAAAAACTTTCTTGTTGAGTCATTCTTCTAGCCTCCTCTTAGGCTTTGTATAAGGACTTCCCTAGTGGAGTCAATCAACCTCATAGCTTCAACCTTGGGCTTTGATCAAGGCACACAAGAATCAACATCTCCCTTTAGAGATGACAAATTCTCTCTCAGTCAAACCTTTTAGCTTCAATTTTGGGCTTCGAACAAGATACAAATACACCCTTACCTTCAATGTTGGGCTTCGAACAAGACACCAAACATCTCTTTCCTCCCATAGAATAGGAGGAACTACGATTGCTCTGATTTCCCTGTTTCATTTAAAAGGGAATACGTAGGCATAAGATTGTGAAATCTTAGCGAGCATACCAGTCAAAACTCTAGGTCCAGTACCTTCATACCAATCAAAACTCTAGGTCCAATACCTTCATACCAATCAAACCTTAGGTCCAGTACCTTACCAAAAACATCGGGAAAATCCGAACATCAACAAAAACTCACTCACTCACTCATCTTTCCCAAGAAACTTTCCCAAACCCATTAACGGATAAACACCATCAAGTACAAAGCGAAAACTAAAGCTAATATCTTGTGGATAACCACATATAGGATGGGTAATTGACAACTCCCCATTGTATAACCTGACCCCGACTCCCCGAATCTCTTAAAAGTGTTTGTTTAGTTAAACATCTGTGTGCAAGGTTAGTTTTAGATAACTTCCCTTTCCCTTCCAGCTTCACGGGATAAATAAGAAATCAGAAAGTAGCACCCTCTCCTACCATTGTGGTAAGGAAAACCCAACAGTAAGGTGGTCGCGTCACCGAAAAAATCGCTCGCTACAGTAAAATGGCGACTCTGCTGGGGAATCTTTAGAATGATCTTTGGGCATCGTCCCCATTTTCCTACAGCAAAATGGCGACTCTTCTGGGGAGTCATTGTCTGTATAGGACAGGATTATAGCTTTAAAGAGGTCTAGGATGTTAGTTTTAGGAATAAATATATATATATCGCTTTTCCTACTTGATATCCGTGTTTGTTTTTATGTTAATGGGACTGCGGGTGATGCCGCATATGGAAAGTCTCAGTGACACCTAAGATAAGTGATGGCATTAGATGGGTAATCTTACAGGGAGTGACTCCCAAATAAGAGACCCCGGTAGACCATCGAATCAGTGGAGATACCCTTTACGGATTCAATGCCTATACGACTTCGGTTATTGAAAGCAGATTGTTTGATTGTGGCATCCATGAAACTGAGGATTTAGTAGAATGATACCATGTTACTATTTTGTAGTGCGGAAGCTATTGGAAATATTTGTCACACGATACTACCCTCATTTGAGATTACTCTAAGATACATCAGCTCACTCGGGTGAACCAGCATGCTGTTGTTATCCCAAGAGGGGTCAATGATTTTGAGGAAAGGTACAAAAAATCACCAATACAACCTTTGGGGATGGGTAGAGCCATGACTTCATGACACCGAACCTTTGACCCCATGTTTTTTCTATGTTTTTGTGTGCTGTATTCTTACATTCATTTCATTAAAAAACTTTAAACAAAGAAAAAATTTCTCTTCTAGTCTCTCTTTTTTAAATTAACCTAAGACAATGATTGCAAATATCAGAGAGAAAGATTGCGTTATGGATTTCGCTAGAAGGAAGACTCACAAGTATACCTTCAAGGTCCCAAAACTAGAGGATTTAAGAGGGTTGGCAAGGATGATCACCAACCCTGATACTTTCAGAGCTAAGTACGGAGGACTGCTGTCTCTGTTAAGGGTCTATGTAATTGAAGGAATCCTGGCTACGCTGATTCAGTTCTATGATCTGGTTTATCATTGTTTCATATTCCCGGATTATCAACTAACACCAACACTAGAGGAGTACTCTCACTTGACTAATTTACCCATCACTGACCAAGCTCCCTTTTCTGGACTGAAAGAAATTCCAAAGGATCAAACCATTGAAAGAGCAATCTATTTGGACGAGTCAGAAGTCAGGACTCACATGACACTTAAGGGTGGAATCCAAGGTTTACCAACTCAGTTTTTGGTAAAGACAGCTATGTACTTTGCTAGTATAGGGAACGTGACTGCTTTCGAGAGCGTCTTTGTTTTGCTCACCTACGGGTTATTTCTATTTCCCAACATTGATAGCTTCGTTGATATCAATGCCATTAAGATATTTCTGATTGGAAACCCTCTACCGACCTTGCTCGCAGATGCTTATCCTTTTGTACACTTAAGGAATTTGTATAACAGAGGAATGATCACATGCTGTGTACCCCTGCTATACAAATGGTTTACTTCCCATTTACCCAAGTCAGCTGCATTTTGGGATCATAAGAGTACTTTGCGTTGGTCACAGAGAATCATGTCTCTTACCAACTCTAATATCGATTTGTACAATCGAATCTATGACGGGATAAGAATCATTGACCATTGTGGAAACTTCCCTAATGTACCCCTCATAGGAACTAAAGGAGGAATTAATTATCATCCAGTTTTAGTTCGTCGTCAATTTGGATACCCGATGAGACATGTTCCGCGTAATGTTCATCTGGAAGGTCTTTTCTTCAAGGAAGGAGAAAATAACAGGGCACTAAAGACAAAAATAGTGCACGCCTGGAAACATGTTCACAGGAAAGGAAGAGAGTCTCTAGGAAAACCAGACTGTGTCTCTGTGGAACCTTATCTCCACTGGGTACAAACTAGAGCTCTCAAACTGAAGATGCCTTACCCTCATCAAGAGGTTCTTCTGCTAAAGGAATCTGTCCTTTATTTTATGCCTGATACAGAAAAACTCCAAGTCGCTCTCAACAAAGTTCAACAGGAGAAGAAATCTTGGAAGATCAAGTACCGTATTCTCAATGTGGAGTGTAACAAAATAAAACAACTGTTAAAAGAAAAAGATGCTCTGATCGAGATTTTAGAGCAACATGTTGTAGAAAATTAAGAAGACCAAAGGAATTTGCTCGCTCCTTTCACTTGGCAAAGGAATGACAACCCGACAACGGCTCAAGAGCCCGGGTCAAAGAAAGGGAAAATAACAGAACCAGAACCTGAGCCCTCCTCAGGGAGGACTCAGGATCCGTAAGTTTAGACATTTCCTTTTACAGCACTTTGTAAATTACTGTATTTTCATTTCCGCAATCTTTGAATTCAATAAAACGGGGTTCCCCCGCTGTATGATATTTGCAATCCAATTGTTGAAGTTTCTTTTGATTAAACAAAAAAAAATTATTAATATAATCATTGCATATCATTCATCATTCTCACATAACGCATTCTCCTTACCTACGAATCTCACGTTTGTGTCTCGATTCTAGAGTCAAACTGTCTCATTCGTACAATATTCGGGCCAATCGACAAAAGAAGATGGATAATCTCGAGGAAGAGAACAGAGAGTTGAGAGAAGAACTCGACGCTCTGAAAGAAGATCTGAGGAAACTTTATAATGACATGAAAGCTCTGGCAGCAGCTCAGATACAAAGGACTGTGATCTCAGAGATCACCTCAACGCCCATAGCGGAGAAGTATGATCCTCGGTATAACATGCCTAAAGTTCATCCTTGGGGTATGCCACTCAACTATATTCCGGAAGGATATATTCCGCCGATCACGGAAGATTCGGAAACTGCAGCAGGAGCCGCTGGGCCTGAAGGTTACAAACTTTGGGAAAGTGAAGATGCAAGGGGCATGACAGCAACTTCTGAAGGTTATAAATTTTGGGAGAGGGAAGCACCAAGAGTCACTGCCATAATGATTATACCACCACTCGTGGTATACACTGCCCCGGAAGGACAGATTCCACAGATACCTTCTGTTGGAAACGAAAGTATGGACGACAGAATGAAGGAATTCCAGGAGCAATTCCTGGATATGCAGAAGGAACTGCATGCCATCCGCGATCAGGGTCTATTCAGAAAGGACGCCGCAGACCTTTGTCTGGTCCCCAATGTGAAGATTTCGCACAAGTTCAAGGTTCCCGAATTTAAAAAGTACAAGGGTAACTCTTGCCCTCAAAGTCATTTAGTGATGTACGCTCGAAGGATGTCAACTCAGACAGAGAACCAATAGCTGCTGATCCACTATTTCCAAGATAGTTTAACCGGTACCGCACTCAAATGGTACATCTTGGCGCTGCCTTTGTTCAACAATATAAGTATAACCTGGACAGGGCACCGGACAGAGATCAACTTAGAGCCATGATGCAGAAGGATAAGGAAACCTTCAAGGAATATGCTCAGAGATGGCGTGAAATTGCCGCTCAGATTTGTCCACCTCTTGAGGAAAAAGAGATGACAAAGATCTTCTTGAAAACCTTGAGCTCATTTTACTATGACAGAATGGTCGCCAGTGCGCCCAACGGCTTCACTGAGATGGTAGGCATGGAAGTGCGTCTTGAAGAAGCAGTTCGAGAAGGATGTTTAGTTAAAGATGTCGGACAATCAAGCAGTACCAAAAGATACGGTAGTGCTCTCTCTAAGAAAAAAGAGCAAAATATTGGCAATATCTCTCTCGAAAAGCAAAGGCGACGTTACAAACTAGTAGCAGCTGTAACTCCTGCTATCAACCCTGAGCCTGTTCCTACGTATCAACCTCAGGTTGCTCAGAGCCAACCGAATCAACAACAATATCAGCAAAGGACGCAACAGCCTCTTCAGCAGGCTCGTCCTCAGTACAACAACAACCGTACAACGCGACCACCAGGGTTCGAACCTATATAAACACTCTCTTGTTGAGTCAGTCTTCTAGCCTCCTCTTAGGCTTTGTATAAGGACTTCCCTAGTGGAGTCAATCAACCTCTTAGCTTCAACCTTGGGCTTTGATCAAGGTACACAAGAATCAACATCTCCCTTTAGAGATGACAAATTCTCTCTCAGTCAAACCTTTTAGCTTCAATCTTGGGCTTCGAACAAGATACAAATACACCTTTAGCTTTAATATTGGGCTTTGAACAAGACACCAAACATCTCTTTCCTCCCATAGAATAGGAGAAACTACGATTGCTCTGATTTCCCTCTTTCATTTAAACGGGAATACATAGGCATAAGATTGTGAAATCTTAGCGAGCATACCAGTCAAAACTCTAGGTCCAGTACCTTCATACCAATCAAAACTCTAGGTCCAATACCTTCATACCAATTAAACCTTAGGTCCAATACCTTACCAAAAACATCGGGAAAACCCGAACATCAACAAAAACTCACTCACTCACTCATCTTTCCCATGAAACTTTCCCAAACCCATTAACGGATAAACACCATAAAGTACAAAGTGAAACCTAAAGCTAACATCCTGTGGATAACCACATATAGGATGGGTAATTGACAACTCCCCATTGTATAACCTGACCCCCTCCTACCATTGCAGTGAGGAAAACCCAGCGATAAGGTGGTCGCATCACCGATAAAAATCGCTCGCTACACAAGGACTTAATTTCACAAAGGATCGGACAGTTCGGATTTCATCCGATAAAAAGTCAATTGTGCATAAAATCAAGTTTGACTTTTTGGATTTTTTCACAAATATGGTTCCCCTAAGTCAAAAATAATGTTAATGTATGATATTGATCATCATTCATTAAGAAAAATCAAGTAAAGTGAGGTTTCTGGAAAAAGGGGCAACCATGAGAAACCAAATTTTTTCTAAGTTATGGAACAAAAGTAATTTTGGTACCAACTTCCAAGGATCATAACTTGAGATCCAAGCAACCATTTTGGGTGATCCAAAGTTGGATTTGTAGGTCTTGCTACACTCTACAAAAGCTTCAACTACCTCCAACTCCAATTCTTTATGGATTTTAAGTTATGGAGTGATCAAAATGACAAAAACATGAAAATGACACTTTTTCCAACACTTAGTGAAAATCTGCCTAAGTTATCAGCTTTGGACATCAATGTTCATGAGGATTTTTCAGTTGGATTCAAATAGTTTTAAAACAAACTATGATCACACATGTATTATATCATATGAGGGCTTTCTAAAAAGCACAAGAGCCTCCCATAACTCAACTTGACCAGGGAGATATGAATCCCTCAAAATCACCATTTCCATATATCCTAGGCAAGGCAGACTTAGGTGTTTTGCTCGATTTGGAAAAATTGGACAACTCCAAGCCTTGTCATCAATTTAGACACATATGAGGACAAAATCCAAGGGGAATGATCTAATCCCCAAGCCTCCAAAGTCCAAGAATCTACATATATCTCTAACAAACCTAAAAAGGCTAAAAAGTGCCAAGACTCCAATTTTGTTTCAATGCATTCAATGGATGCATCAAGGTGGCATGAACTGAGGCAAGCTTAACTGAATGAGTCAAGCTTTATCTCTGAATCAAAAGACCATAGGCTTGTGCTCTAACCTCAAGTCAATGGCTAGAGGAGACTTGAGATTCCATTTGATCCACATTGGTCACAGACCTGCTGCAGTTGCCACACACTATTGCTGCCAAAACAAACTTGACACTCTATAAATAGAGTTCATTTGTGATCAGTTTGAGTACACCAAAGCACCCAAACTGATGCTTTCCTCAAAATCTCTCATTCACTCCAATTTTTTCCTTCTAACTTAAGTCACTATCGGGTTTTGAGATTGAGAGTGATTCCAACCAATATAATCACACACACACCTCATAAACATCATGTATGAGTGATCCATAACACAAAATCACATCTGGAACATCAAATTCACAAAATCACCAGCCAATTGCTCAAGTTCTTGACAGAGTTGCAATTGAGGTACCACAACCAGTTCCAGCTTATTTCAATCCACTCCATGCATTCAAACACACTCCTTGGCACCTAAGGAAGCTGTCCAGATCATTGGAACCTAGTTGTAACACCTCCATCACCAAACTCGATCACCAGCTACAAGAGGTAAGCCTGAACCCTTTAAACTCTATGATTCATGCATCATGAATGAATTTTTGAGTTACCATCTTGTTTATGCATGTATGTATAGTAATAACCCTCAATCAATTGCCATGAATCCATCGTGTATGGAATTTCACTGTGTTCATGCTGAAATTAAGGTTCTTGAGGTTTTCTGGTGATTTCTTTCTCCATACTTAATATAAATGCAATTAATCTATATGGATCCTTGTTCAAAAACGAACAAGATTGGTACTTGAATCGTGCAAAACCATTAAGAAGTCATGGAGAAAAGTGAGAAAACGCAAATCAGCAAAAACAGAGGACGCTGACAAGAACCAAGTGTTCTTGGCGCCATAATTCAATTTTTTGAATTTTATTATTTTGTTTAATTTATTCAAAAATTAATTTCTCTCTAAATATTTATGTTTTTGAATTTATTCTTTTTCTCAAAATTCGCTAAAATGTTTAAATATTTTATTTTACAAAAAAATACAATTTATATTATTTATTTAATATAGTTAGAATTTTTGTAATTTATTTCATTTTAATTGCTTTTAAACATTTTTAAATGAAATTCCCACTTTGATCTTTCAAAACCAATTGAATTTCAAGCTTTCATATGATTAAACATGATTTTTCAAAATATTTTTCAAAGTGTACAACTTGTTTTTGAATATATTTGATATTTTATCATTTATTATTTAAATTTACTTTGAAAAATGACATTTTAATTTAAAATTAGGGTTTCCTCTCTATTTTAAATTTTCAAACACCTTTTGAGCCTCTAATAGAGTGTAAGACCCAATCCCCTTTTAAATCAAAACCTTTTTGGGCCTCAGTCATTGTATAAGACCCACTTTGTTTTCAAAAATCTCAGCGCGATCGCCATTTCATTTCAAAATCACATGGGCCACTCCTTGAGCTATAAGTCCCATTCCTTTTCTTAAAAAACACTTGTGGGCCTCTATTAGAGTGTAAGACCCATCCCCTTTGTAAATACACAAATTGTTTGGGCCTCAGTCATTGTATAAGTCCCTCTGTGGTTTTCAAAACCGCGACGCGATCGTCGCCTTTTCAAATAAATCATCTGGGCCTCTCCTTGAGTTGTAAGTCCCATCACTTGTACAAAAATAAAACTTTGGGCCTCTTGATCGAGTGTAAGTCCCATCCTTTGTAAATAAATAAAATTGGGCCTCAGTCATTGTATAAGACCCACTGTGTTTTTAAAAATATCGGCGCGATCGTCACCTTTTAAACAAAAGTCAATTGGCCCTACCCTTGTGTTGTAAGTCCCATTTCTTTTCTTTTTCAAACCTTTGGGCCCCTCCTTGAGTTTTAAGACCCAACCCTCTTTGTAAATATCACCTTTGTGGGCCTCTGCCATTGTATAAGCCCCAATACAGTTTACAAAATAACTGTACGATTACTGTTTTTCATTTGGGCCTCTCCTTGAGTATAAGCCCCAACAATCTTTTTAAAACAACTTCCTTTTGATTGGGCTCAAATTCATAGTTGTTGTCAAAACTTTCTTTAATTTCATGAACAACTAACCATACAGCTGTTACCATGGAAGCTTGCTCGCCTGTAAGTTTTATCAGCTTTCTTTACATGCTTTCATATATATAACTGTATTGCTGGAAGCTTGCTCACCTGTAAGTCCTTCTTTCCTATCCTTTTAAATACTTGTCATATATCAACTATATATATACTTGTAGATCTGTTTAGAGTTTTCCCCAGAAATTAGGTCTAGAACTAGATAATGCCAGTGGTTACTCTTTCAACACAATCAAAACTAGTTCCCCATAGAAATTCCAGATACAGTCTTGCCTTCTCTTGGGCTTAAACAATATGGAACAAAGAGAAAGACATTATTCCCAGTGAAACTTTTCTCAGACTATCACTATTAGAAATTGTCAAAGAAATTCAGTTCCCCAAAGAGGATTAATTCTCGGTGAAACCTATCTTGAATTTCTTCAAACCCTAGAACTGTTCATTAAAGAAAAGATTATTCCTGGTGAAACTTTTCTTGAACTTTTCTTAAGTTTGGACCCACAGGCTTCCTAAAAGCATCCCCGCCTCCTCTTGGGCTTTGTACAAGGACCCTTCGGCTTCTTAAAAGTTCTCATGCCTTTTCTTGGGCTTAATACAAGGACCCTGAAGACCTCTTAAAGGTATAAGACAGAACTTAGTCATCCTTTGTTAGAGCAGTCTTTCTAAAGAGTCAAAACTTTGGACAATTTAGGGTTGATACTCATCCCTTAAAATACCAGCCTCCTCTTGGGCATCATACAAAGATAAACCCTTTTGTCATACTGTCATACCCCCAATTTTGACCACTAAGATTTCCCATCATTGTGCAAATCATCATCACAATATGGATGTACTTACATGCCTCATCAATCTCCTCAAAGATGGTGGAGCATTCACCACAATCAAGAATTAGGGTTTCAAGCTCTCTCTGAGCACTTAGACAAAGGATCAATAAAGGAATGACATGATCTTCAACTTGTCTAACCTCTCAAACACCCATAAATAATCAAGAGGACTCCCACATCAAGAATCAAGCACAAGGTTGCAACATTCCAAGTGGATCAAGCCTCAAGATCGCCAGTGTTACCAAACTAGGGTTTTGGTCGACCAAGGCCTCCAGATGAAAATTTTCATCTGAGCAGGAGCCAATGCTTCAAAATATAACCCAAGATACTCTAAGGGACCTCATGGACCCAATCATGAAGTCAATTTAACCTCAGGGGATGCATTAACCTAAAATTAGGAATTAGGGTTTCTTGACCTAATTCACCCCTAAGTTGACTTTTGGGACAAAACATGAGCCAAGACCTCAAGACATGATTTGAGGGTCTCTAATCAACTACTTTGATCCATTTGCAACAATGGATTGACCCAAGAAGCTTGATTCACAAGTTTCAATTTCATCAGGACCACAATTAGGGTTTCGAGGAAAAAGTCAACTGTACCTTTGACTTTTGACCAAGACATGCTCCCAAACCTTGGGACATGATTCAATACACCCTATAACACCTATGTAATATATCCATTAGGTTTGATTTAGGTCAAGGACTTGATTTCACAAAGGATCGCACAATTTGGATTTCATCCGATAAAAAGTCAACTGTGCACAAAATCAAGTTTGACTTTTTGGGATTTTTCACAATTATGGTTCCTTGACCCTAAAACAATGGTAATATATGATTTGAATCATCATTCATCAAGATAAATCAAAGAAAGTGAGTTAACTTGTAAAAGGGGTAACCATGAAAAAACTTAGAATTTTTCTAAGTTATGGAACAAAGTGGCTAGGGTACCAACTTCCAAGGACCATAACTTGAGATCCAAGCAACCATTTTGGATGGTCCAAAGCTGGATTTGTAGCTCTCATTACATACTTCAAAAGTGTCAACTACATCTCCTTCCAATTCCTCATGGATTTTTAGTTATGGAGTGATCAAAATGGCTAAAAACATGAAAATGACATTTTTCCAACACTTAGTGAAATTTTCACTAATTCAGAATCTGCCTTACTTTTTCCAAAATGTAGGAACATTTTTCACCTTGATCCAAGTCAAACCAGGTCTAGGGGTGAACATCAAAGTTAAAGTATGCCATAAGGGTTTTCCAACAAGTACCCGATCATCTCCAAATTCCATTTGAGCAAGGAGATACAGCCCTTGGAACATGGCATCATGAACTAGTTTTTACAAGGCAGAATTTGTGCCTTTTGCTCGATTTGTACAAATCTGATAAATCCAAGCCTTGTCATTAATTTCGACACATATGAGGATAAAACAAAAAGGGAATGATCTGATCCCCAAGCCTCCAAAGTCCAAGAATCTACATTAGGCTTGTCATCCCTAAAAAGGCTAAAAGATGGCAAGACTCCAATTTTGTTTCCAAGCATTCAATGGATACACCAAGGTGGCATGAACTGAGCCTATTCCAATTGAATCCAGTCAAGACTTATCTCTGAACCAAATCTACAAAGCCTGTGCTCTAATCTCAAGTCAATGGCTAGAGGAGACTTGAGATTCCTTTTGCATAACATTGGCCAAAGGCCTGCTGCAGTTGCCATTCACTATTGATGCTAAAACAAACTTGACACACTATAAATAGGCCTCAATTGTGATTAGTTTGAGTACACCAAAGCACCCAAACTGATGCTTTCCTCAAAATTCCTCTCTTTAGGCCAAAATGCCTTCTTTTGCGAGGTATCTCTGAGTTTTTGAGTTAGAGAGCAATTCCATCACATCTCATGATCCAAACACATCTAATATGTTGTATCTAAGCTGTTCAAACACTAACATGTGACCTGTAACACCAAAATCTCAAAGTCCACTTCCAAAACCTCAAAGCTGGACTTATTTGCATTTTTCAAGCCATGTCTTGATTCAGCCACTTTCAAAACCAGATAAAACCTCAAACACACTCCAAATATCATCCCTGAATTGTCCCAAATGGTTCCCCACATCTGGAACACCATTTGAGAGAGTTGTCATATTGGTCACTTTTGCCTCTTTTGCAAGAAAGAGCTCAAACTTATTCCTGAGGATTCCAGCTGGTGGTGACCATTCTAAAAGCTTCTAAGGTATCAATTGAGAGTGTCTAAAGCATCAAATTACTTCTGGCATAAGAAACTTGGCAGATAGCACAAAAAGCTCCCAAAGAGGTAAGCATCACAACTTGAACTTTTTGAAATATGCATTGCTTTGAAGTCCACTGATCATAAACATCTCATACATGTTATATATGTTGTGTTTGAACCAATTCATCATGTAATTCTTGCCTGTAACATGAGGTATCATAGAAAATGAAATTATAGGCCTATTTCAAAACCACCATCGGGTTTTAAAATGGGGGCCTCATCTGAAAAAACCAAGGGCACGATTGGATTCCTTGTGAAATTCTAGGCAGGATAGACCTAAATTTTGTCCCAATCCATGGAGAAATGAGAAAGTTACAGCCTTTACGTTTTTGGCCCAAGAACTTGCCTTGCCTTGCCCTAGCCTAAAACAAGGCACTCCTTATGTATTCATGGGGTGGTTTTGATACATGGATGTATCACCACCCCAGTGGTAGAAGGCGCGCACTGTAACTTGGAGGTCTGGGGTTCGAATCCCCCTCGCCCCAGACCCTTTTTTACCACTTTTTTCCATTTTTTAATATTTGTCATACTATTTTAAATGATTTGGAAAATTAATTTCTCTCTCAATTTTAATTATTTTTTATTGGTTCTTTTTGAAAAAAATCTCAAAAATGTTAAAATATTTTATTCCACAAAAAAATCAAATTTATATTAGTTATCTAATATAGTTGATATTTTTGTAAATAAATTCATTTTTATTGTTTTTAAACATTTCAAAAATGAATATTCATCTTGAAAATCAAAATCAAATGAGTCCTAAATCATCTTGTGATTAAAACCTCATTTTTCAAACCTTAATAAAAAATCACAAGTAGTTTATTTGGACTTATTTGGTATTTTTGTCATTTTTATTCATTTTTATTAAAATGATTACTTTAAAAAATGATGAAATTAGGGTTTCTTTGATTTTCACCCTAACAAATCTTTTTCAAACACTCATGGGCCTCTAATCGAGTGTAAGACCCAATCCTTTGTAAATAAAAATAACTTTGGGCCTCAGACATTGTATAAGTCCCACTACATTTTCAAAAATCTCGGTGCGATCGCCGATTCAAAATCAAATCACCCGGGCCTCTCCTCGAGCTATAAGTCCCACCTCTTTTCTTAAAAAACTCATGGGCCTCTAATAGAGTTTAAGACCCAACACTTGTTGTATATAAACCATTTTTGGGCCTCAGATATTGTATAAGTCCCGACACGATGAAAAATTTAGGCGCGATCGCCATTTTTAAATAGAAATCCTTTGGGCATCCCCTCGTGTTGTAAGTCCCATCTTTTTTCTTGTAAAACATCTTTTGGACCTCTCTTTGAGTTGTAAGACCCAGCCCTTTTGTAAATAAACCTCTTTGGGCCTATGTCATTGTACAAGTCACAGTACAATTTTCAAAACAACAGTGTGGTCACTGTTAAACCTTGGGCCTCTCCTTGAGTATAAGCCCCAGCAATCTTTTCAAAACAAATTCTCTTTTGATTTAGATTCAATATATATGTTGTTATCAAAACTTTCTTTAATTTCTTTGAACAACTAACAATACAGCATGGAAGCTTTCGCACCTGTAAGTTTTATCTGCTTTCATTTACATGCTTTAATATACATAACTGTATTGTGGGAAGCTACGCACTGTAAGTCTTTCTTTCATATCCTTTTACATACTTGTCATATATCAACTGTATATATATACTAGTATAATTATTTAGAGTTTTCCCTGACAACTAGGTCTAGAACTAGGTAAAGCCAATTTGGTCACTCTTAAAAACAGTCAAAACTAGATCCCCATAGGATTTCCAGATACAATCTTACCTTCTCTTGGGTTTAAACAATATGGAACAAAGAGAAAGGCAGTATTGTTCGTGAACCTTTTCTCAGACTGTCACCCTAGAAACTGTCAAAGAAGTTCTACTCCCCAGAGGTTATCTATTCTCGGTGAATAACATCTCTTGAATTTCTTCAAACTTCAGAACTTTCACTAAATGATCTATTCTCGGTGAATAGCATTTCTTGAACTTTTCTTGGTTTGGGACCCACAGGCTTCCTAAAAGCATCACCGCCTCCTCTGGGGCTTCGTACAAGGACCCTCCGACTTCTTAGAAGTTCTCACGCCTTTTCTTGGGATTAATACAAGGACCCTGACGACCTCTTAAAGGTATAAGACAAAACTTAGTCATCCTTTGCTAGAGCAGTCTTTCCAGTGTCAAACCTTGAACTTAGGGTTGATTCTCATCCCTTAAAACACCCGCCTCCCCTTGGAGGCATCATACAAAAGATAAAACTCTTCCATACCAATAGACCTGGACAGTCTAAATCCCCTTGAGTCTCAAAGACATTCTCAAGTTCCCTATAAACATAGGGAGAAACCCCGGTCATTCTGGATCAATCTCTAGTAGAGATAAAACCCATGGGTTCTAAAACCCAGTCTCTCTCCTAAAATCCCCTAGCCAGGGTCAGTTTATCATCAATATAACACTATCCCAAATCAGAACCTCAAGGCATCTGACATCTCAACTCTTCTGTAATCCTCAGCAAGAGTTGATTCCCCACTTGGACTTGCCTCGGGATCTCAATAATCCCCGGCAGAAGCTAGCCTCCTCTTAGGCTTTGCATAATAATCTTTCCTCGGCATAATTAGCCTCTTCTTGGGCTTTGTACAATGATTCTCCCCAGCGGAGCTAACCTTTCAGACTCTCTTGTTGAGTCAATCAACTTTCAGACTCTCTTATTGAGTCAATCATGTTCCAGACTCTCTTGTTGAGTCAACCTTTCTTAGCCTCAATCTTGGGCTTTGTACAAGACAGATAATAACACTCTCTTGTTGAGTCAATCTATTTTAGCCTCCTCTTAGGCTTTGTATAATGATTTCCCTTAGCATGAATTAATCTCCTCTCAAGCTGTGTATAATGATTTATCCAGCTTGTTCAACCTCAATCCTGGGCTTTGTACAGGACTGATAAAAGCACTCTCTTGTTGAGTTAAACCCTTTTAGCCTCAATCTTGGGCTTTGTACAAGACATAAATCTTCATCTCTTAAACTTGGGGACAAATATCTTCCCCGCAGAGTCACTTCCTCCCAACCTTCTTTTAGGCTTTGAGGAATGATTTCTCAAGCAGAGTCAAACTCTTTTCAGCCTCCATCTTGGGCTTTGTACAAGACAGATACTACTCTCCAGCAGAGTCAAAACCTTTTAGCCTCCGTCTTGGCCTTTGTACAAGACACCAAAAATATCCTCACCAGAGTCAGTTAAATTTCCCATTTCAGCCTCAATCTTGGGCTTTGTACAAAACTCCCCGGCGGAGTCAAAACCCTTTTAGCCTCAATCTTAGGCTTCATACAAGATAGATAGAACCTTTTCCTCTAAAAATTCAAACTTTTAGCCTCCTCTTAGGCTTTGTATAATGATATCCCTAAAGTGTCAGTCTCTTTTTAGCCTCAATCTTGGGCTTTGTACAAGACACAAATATAAACACTCTCTTATTGAGTCAGTTTTTCCTAGCCTCCTCTTAGGCTTTGTATAAGGACTTCCCTAGTGGAGTCAATCAACGTCTTAGCTTCAACCTTGGGCTTTGACCAAGGCACACAAAAATCAACAATCCCCTTAGAGGAAGTCCAATCCCTCCTTAGAGATGACAAATTCTCTCTCAGTCAAAACCTTTTAGCTTCAATCTTGGGCTTTGAACAAGACACCAAAACATTTGTTCCTCCCTTAGAATAGGAGGAACTGATTGCACTGATTTCCCTGTTTCTTTTAAACGGGAATACGTAGGCATAAGATTGCGAAATCTTAGCGATCATACTAATAAAAAACTCTAGGTCCAGTACCTTCACACAACAATCAAAACTTAGGTCCAGTACCTTACTAAAAACATCGGAAAAACCCGAACATCAACAAAAACTCACTCACTCACTCATATTTCCCAAGAAACTTTCCCAACCCATTAACGGATAAACACCATTAAGTACAAAGCAAAACCAAAAGCTAATAACCTGTGGATAACCACATATAGGATGGGTATCTGACAACTCCCTATTGTATAACCTGACCCCTGACCCCCCAAATCTCTTTAAAAGCATTTTTTCAGTTAAACATTCTCGTGCAAGGTTAGTTTTAGATAGCTTCCCTTTCCCTTCCAGCTTCATGGGATAAATAAGAAATCAGAAAGTAGCACCCCCTCCTACCATTGCGGTGAGGAAAACCCAGTGATAAGGTGGTCGCGTCACCGACAAAAATCGCTCGCTACACATACCCCAAATCTTACCCCTTAGATGTCATAACATCTTGCACTTGCATTTAGGCTTCAATCATCTATGCATTGTTAACTAACTCATACCTTTGCAGAGTTTGTTTCTTTTGTGAAAATCAGGATTGACACAAGAAAGAGGACAACGGCAATTAACCAAATTCTCATGTGTTTCAAGGTCACCTAAGACATTCTCTGGTTCCATACCATCATCACAAATGTTCACCAGTTTGGGATCTCAAGACTTTGGATCAAATCAAGTCAACAAGAGATTATCACACCAAAGTTGTGGAATTAGGGCTTTAACCTGAAGAATCATTGAAGAAGTTTGTCATGATCAGTCAAGGTTTGATTGGTTCATCAACCAATTGAACTTACCTACATTCAAGAGGTCTTGTTCAACAAGAAATCAAGATCATCTGCCTTTCATCACTGCTACAAAGAGTCACAAGTTCATCTTACCCTCAAACTAGGGTTTTTTCCAGGAAAGTCAACCTTTTCCCTTGACTTTTGATTAAGGCATGTTCTCAAACCTTGAGACATGGTTCCTTATGTTCATAAACATCCTTGGAGGTCATCTTTGAACCTTGGAAGAGATTGAAGAAGCAAGATCCTCAAAGATCATCCAGTGGAATTCCTGAGGAAATTAGGGTTTTGACTGACAAAAGTCAAGCTTCTGACTTTGATGTTATTGGCCCAAGATGAAGTATTCAAGTCACATTCTACCTTAACATGTTCAATATTTGAATTAGAGCATGAGAGACCACCATTTGAAAGATTTCTTGCAAGAAGGGCAAGGTTTTGTTCCTAAAATTTTCTAAGGAATAATTCACTCCTTGTGCAAGATTGGGAAAGTCATAACTTTCAAACCACACACCCAAATTTGGTGACTCAAAGCTCAAATTGAAGCTCTCATCATAAACTTCAAAACATATTATAGGACCTTTCTCAAGTTAAGGCTTGGTTTTTAAGTTACAAGGCTTGGAAGTTCAAAACATTTAAGGACTTAGTGAAATTTCACTACTTTTTGCCTTAAAAACCAACTGACTTCACCTCCACTTTTCACTAAGATCCCTTGTGATTCAGAATTTGGATTGAACATGAAAGGTTTAGAGGACATTAGGGGCTTTCCAAAAAGTACAAGAACTTCTCAATCTATTGAGTGAGCTGAGAGATTCGATTGATTGAAGTTTGAGGTCCATTTCTTGAGTTTTAAATTACCAACTTATGCATAATGATGCATTACTCTTTTTAATCACTAAAACCCTCACTCTTCTGATGATTAGAGACTAGCTTAACCATATATGAACCTCTGTCACGATTTTCTACAAGTTGTAGCATTAAAATAACATGGTTTAATCAAGTAGATGCAAGTGGATAAAGGAAAGAGAAACTTTTTCAACCAAGGCATGGCAGCTCCTTTTCCTCCTTGTAACTTGGACTCTGAACCAATCCAATCAGTCCACAATGTAACAGAAGCCTATGACTAGAGTATTTGAACTCCTTGCTCAGCCAAGCCAGCTCACACGAAGGAAACTTCTCAAAAGGGCAAACTTGGCAAGTTTCCATTTCTGACCATACCTTAAACCCTTAGCCTTTCCTATAAATAGGGCTTTGTGCTACACTTCAAAATACACCAGAATCACCCCCAAGAAGAGGCTGATTGCTAACTCCACTCTCTCATTCACATGTTCTTGCAAATCTGCAAGAACTCCCCAAACACTTGTTTCACTCGTGCATTTTCTCTCTAACTCTACAAACCATCTCTAAACACCTTGTAGAGAAGCTCTTAACACTTAGACCCTAATTGTAACACTTCCATCACCATCTTCCATTCTTGAGCTTCCATTTGTAAGAAGGACCGGGTTCCATATTCCAAGCATTTTCCAAAGCTTTTAAGCATCTGCATCTGCTCTCCCAGGTTCATCAAGGTCCCAGAAGTTGGTTTTTCTTATTTACAAGTGCTAGAGAAGAAGCCTTGGACTTTCTCCAAAGGGTAAGGTTTCCATCTCTGAAACTCACATATCCATGCATAGTTCCATTTCTATTTGAATGTAAAAATGTAGTGTGTATATTGCTTTGTGGTTCTGAATACATGCTTGCCTTGTTTGATCTGAATATTGCATGATATGGTTTGCTGAAACTTTGAGATATTGCACTTTTGTGTGTTAATTTATGAATCGTGTGATGAGTTTTAATGAAAACTAACAGCATATTTATACTCATGGGTGTTTTTACTCCAACTTTGATGTTTATTTCACCTGATTTGGTTGAGGGACGAGTGAGATATGATGGCTGAAAAATCTGGCCATGGTAGTTGTGTTTAGGGCACGAGAGAAGAGAGAACGAGGGAGGAAAAAGAAGTGAGAGTGGCCCCCAGTCTGTCCAACGTGGCGCTGAGGTGGCCATTTGGGTTGGGTTTTAAAATAAAAATATTTTGAAGCATATTATGTTTAGATGTATTAGCCGCCCCAGCGGTAGAAGCTTTGACATGCCTTTCCTTCTCAATTGCCTTGCCTGAGTTCGATCCTGCGGAGCCTTTTGCTATTTTTTCTGATTTTTCACTTGTTTTGATATTTTATTGAATGCTTGCATCTTATGCTCACACTACGCGCATAGCCCAGGTGGCAAGGCTTTTGGTCACCTATCTTCGGGACATGGGTTCAAGTCCCATGTGGGACATTTCCATATTTTTATCACTTGTTCCATTTTCATTTTTATGGTTTGTACCTTGTTTTTAAAAGTTCATAAATTGCTCATTTTTCACTCTTTTTGAACCATTCTTTTTGCAAAATGTTCCTTAACATGTCTATTTTCTGATTGTTAAAAGAAATTGGTGAAAATAATTATTTTTGAAACATTTGTAAATGTTGAAAGTGAAAGGCCTTTTTTAGGGTTTCATATGAACATCTTGATTTTCTCTTGATTTCTTTGCCTTGCTTCCTTGTCCATATTGATCAAATGAGACCTAATGCATGTTGTTAAAACCTTGTATAATGTTATGACATTGTATGCTTTGTTTCACCTTATTTCCTTGATGTTTGAGGTGATTTTTTACATTAAAATATCCTTTGAAATGACATGAGATCTCTTTAGATCATTTGACTTGTAACATGAGTTTGTTTGATCAAGTATGTGACATGTTTATGCCTTAAACTTTGAATGCCATGTTTGGAACCATCTTTGAGTGCTTGTATGCCTTGGATTATCATTTTTGATGCTTGAACTTTAAGATGTTATCACATTCTTTTTGTTTAACTATACCACTTATGTTTGCTAAAACATTTCCACATGTACCCCCCATGAAGTGTTTTGGTTATCACCATGCCCATATGTTCATCTTGTTTATGATATTTTGTTATCTTATAACTCTGTTAAGTCTTCCCCCAAGCGAGGCTAGCTTTTTAGCTCTCCTCCTTAACCCTCATTACTCCCCTCCTTCCAAAGGAAAGTCTCTCTATTGACTTTTAATTCATAGATAGCTCATATACCATCTTGGCCACCTTAGAGCCATCCCTTATCCTCATAAGGATTCACCCTTGGCCTCCTTAGAGCCTCTTTTCCCTTTAACCTCTTTAGGCCCCCCTTTGTGAGCACTATCCTCATAGTTGCTCACTTCTCTCTTTGGCCTCCTTAGAGCCACTTACCTCATGACTTAGGTTTCACCCAGAGTTCCTCAACTCTATGTGAATATCATCATTATGACGTTCCTTCCCCTTTGGCCTCCTTAGATCCTCTTCTCCCTTTAACCTCTTTTGGCCCCCCTTTGTGAGCATTATCCTCATAGTTGCTAACTTCTCTCGTTGGCCTCCTTAGAGCCACTTACCTCATGACTTAGGTTTCACCCAGAGTTCCTCAACTCTATGTGAATATCATCATTATGATGTTCCTTCCCCTTTGGCCTCCTTAGAGCCATTTACCTTCAAACATAGAATTAAATTAGAGTTCTTCAACTCTAGGTGATCATCATCATGAGTATTCACTTCCCTTCACAACTTAGACTTAGAGAGTTCTTTAATTCTATATGAGCTCATACTCATTCCCCTTGGAACTTTGGCCATAGTCAATGGTTCTTCACCCCTTAGTTAGGTGAACTACGGTTGCTCTGATTCTTTAGTCAGGATACATAGGCACAAGATGCGACGTTTTGGCGAGCAAACTTAGTGTGTATAGCACTAGGTCTTTACCTTTAGCACTTTGGTCTTCACCATAGGTCTTTACCTTACCTTTAGCAGATTTCCCTTAGAAAGCAAAACATAACATAACACAATAAGAACAAGAGGCTCCTGTAGAGTACTACTGATACTTAGGGTGCTAATACCTTCCCTTAGTATAACCAACCCCCGAATCCCCGATCTCTTAGCCGTGTCTTCACATGGCGCAAAAGGGTTTTCTTTCGATCTGTACCCTTTCCTTTGGATAAATCAAAGCTCGGTGGTGAATTTCAAAGTCTTGTGATGCAAGTTAATTAATAGCTTTTTATCCGATTCTCACCGCAACAGAAACGTCGACTTCACTGGGGAACACAGATTGATGGTTAAGCCCACCTTGTTTGTGCTTCTGTGTTATGTTTTTTCCTGTATGTTTGTATATATCTGTACATCTGTATACTTTCTTGGTTTCTTCGGTTTGGCAAGGTGTTACTCTTGAGTGGTGAGATAAGTCCGAACCCGGACTTGAGTGCACTTATTATAGGACGATGGTATATTCAAGGAGGCTTTGAGGGAGTCGATTCCTGAAAAAGTTGACTTGAGACACCATCACCCAGTTGAGGCCCTCTTGAGAGTTTAGTCATGCTGAACGAGTCTATTCGTGAAAACGTGCTACTCTCGACCTAGGTGCCCTTGATATTGGGAACAGTAGTTACCTCTAACACCACTTGGCCTTTTTAGGATGTAGTGCGAGGACTATGAGGGAGTCTATTCCCAAATTGGTTGCTACGCGATACTACACTCAGACGAGATTCTCTTGAAAATATTATTGACTACTGAGTCATTTGGGAAATCGATAATATCCGAAAGATGGGTTATCGATTCTGGGAACTTCTTAGAACCCCGTTCTACCGTTGATAAACCAATAGTACATACCAATTGGGAAGGGTGAACCATGGCTCCATGCTCATAACCTTAACCTAAGCCCTTTGTCTGTGCGTTTTTACATTTGTGAATATGTGTGCATCTATGTGCTTGTGCTTGCTTTGCTTTCATACATCATAAACATTCATTTCATGTCAGTTTCATGGAACTCAGACCTCCTTTTGTGAATATCATAGGGATATCATGGAAAGTGCCAGAAGGAATACCGTGAAATACACTTTCAAAGATCCTAAATTGGATGACCTAAGGAAATTGGGTGATTTGCTGACAGACCCCGAAGGATTCAAAAATAGATATGGGAAGCTGTGGATCTTGTTGAATAAGAATGTTGATGAAAGACTCCTCTCTACTTTGCTTCAGTTCTATGGCCCAAAGTACCATTGCTTTACTTCCCCGATGATCAACTCTTGCCTACCCTTGAAGAGTATTCTCAGATAGTTCGTTTACCTATTAAGGATGAGTCTCCTTTAACTATCTTCGAGAGGAACCCTTCGAGAGGAACCCCAAAGAAGAAGAAATTGCTAAAAAGACTCACTTGGAGTTAGTTGACATCCAAAACAAATATGACTACCAAGGGAGGAATATTTGGTTTGACTGCTAAGTTGTTAATTGGAAAGGCTCAATACTATGCCAAGCACTCAAATAGGGATGCCTTTGAAGCCATTTTTGCATTACTTATCTATGGGCTCTTTCTTTTCCCAAACTTTGATAATTTTATGGACATAAATGCTATCAAGATCTTTCTGAAGAAGAATCATGTACCAACTTTGCTCGCTGATGCTTATCATTCAGTCCATTTGAGGAATGCTCATAATGGAGGTCAACTTACTTGTTGTACCCTTGTGTTATATAGATGGTTTTTTTTCGCATCTACAGAAAGCAGACACATTTTGGGATCTCAAGAAAGGATGGTGGTCTAAGAAGATTATGGCTCTTTCTCATTCCGACATTGATTGGTATAACCGTGTGTATGATGGGATAATGATCACTGACAGTTGTAGGAACTTTGGCAACGTACCTCTTCTTGGTACCAAAGGAGGAATCAACTACAACCCTGTGTTGGCTCGTCGACAATTGGGGTACCCTCTAAAGGATAAACCTCTTGGTAATCATTTAGAAAACATCTTTTTTGAAGGATATGACAAAAATGAAGAGCAGAGTAGATTGATCTTGAGTGCTTGGGGCAGCAAACACAAGAAGGGAAGGAGTGCTATGGGAAAACCTAAATGTGTATCCTTGGAACCGTATCTCCAATGGGTCCGAAGAAGAGCTATTGAGTTGAAGATGCCTTATTCTAGATAAGAACCAATTGCTTTAGAGGAAGAGCCTGTTCTGTTTTTCATGTCAAAGGAAGAAGAGTTGAAGATTTCATTGAACCAAGCCCAACAAACAGGAGAAGCTTGGAGGCACAAATATCAAGTGGTTGTTGAGGAGAACCTAGAACTTCAAAAGCAACTACAAGCCAAGAGCGAAGAAATGCTTTCATGCAAGAAGAGTGTAACACCCCAAAATTTGCCTTGTTGTTTTTAGCTAACTGGCTTATGTTTCTTTGCATTCCTTGCATTTGCATTGTGCATAACATTGGTTCTTAGCATGGGATCAAGGTACTTGGTCAATATTCTCAAGTCTCAAGCCTCAGGTGTCTCATGGGGTCCATCATTTCATCATAAGGTCAAGCATGGCAAAAGATACCAAGTGAATCTTTCCCTCCCAACCAGAGGGACCAATTAGGGTTTGTGAATCAAAAGGACTTCTTGGAGGGCTTTGTGGATTCAAGCATGTTCCTATGGTATTCCATAGGCTCTCAAGTGTTCGTGGATAGAGACTTGGCTAGTGGTTCATTGTGGAGGATTTTCAGTGGATCAGTTACTTGTGAAGTAAGCAAAAGTCAACAGTTCAAGAGGAAAGTCAACCATGGGTTTTTAAAGGTTCAAATCATGTTTCCCAAGTCCATATACCATTATTTGGTCAAGGACTAGTATGGATGACATCATTCTTCAAGAATCAAGAGTTTGTGCAAAAGTTACTAAATTTGGAAAATGACCTATAATGAGAACTTTCCATTTTTGGCAATTTCTCCACCACATTCAACTTGACTTTTCATCATCAAGGAAGCTCCAAATGAATTTTCCTCCAACATCAAAGTTGAAGATCTTTCTCTCCCATTTCCAAAAAGTACTAGAACATCTCCATATCATTTGTGGAACTCTAGTTATGGTCAAAACAATGCAAGGTGCATTTTGATGGTTTTCCATGTATCATTTTTTCCACCTTTTGCATTTTGGTGCAAATTGACTTGTAATTGGTTTCATTGGTTCATGTCACATTACAACATCCAAGTACACCTCATGAGGATTATTTTTGGCCTTTGAATCAATTCATTTCATGCCATATTTCTCACTTATTCAACAAAATGCATTTTTGCAAGTTGGATTAAATCTCATGAACCAATCAACCACAAGGCCCAAACCTAATTCTATTGTGATCATCAAGTAAAATGGAGGTGAATCACCCTTGTTCCATGACTTTGGCATGTGCGGATTAGTGGTGGTGTCACTAATTGCATTTTTGCATAAACCTTCAAAACTCATTAACCAAGGGTTTAATCAATTGCTAATTATGATCAGTGGACTAATGGAATGTATATAAGCTAACTCATGCCTTCATAGCTAGGTCATGCATCTTCATTTGCTCAGATTTCACATTTTTGCTCTAACTTTCTCCTCTTCGATTCTCTCTCATCTTAAGAGCTTTTTGAGAAATTCTTTCACATTCTGAATCATTGAGCTCCATAGAACACAAATCAATCATCATCTGAAGCTATAATCAAGGAATTCAGTGGGTTCGAATTTGGAAACCATTTCTTCAAAACTCAAGATGCAGACCATATTCAAGCTCTAATTGCATTTATTTTGCAATTAGAGGTTCCTAAGGCTTGATCTGCAGCTTATCACTGGTTTTCTAGGAGTATTTCAAGCTCTTCAAGATCTCAGGTTGGTGAATTTTCATGCTCTTAGAACTTAAATTTTTGATGTGCATAATGATCTGTGATTGTTGCTGAGTGCATTGATGTGTTTAGATGTGAATTTGGACGTGTATTATGTTTATAATGTTGATTTGAAAATTTTCAGATCTAACTTGTTTGCTTCGATTCTCATAATCTATGCATTGTTTGATGTTTTTGACTGGATATTTGGAATCAGCAAGTGATTTTGAGTAGACCTGGATACTTGTTTGATTTTTTTGGAGAATTTCATGTTGTTTTTCATCTAAGATGGTGACCGAAGCCCTAGCTCCGCCACCGAAATTGTTTGCAGGTCACCGGAGGTTTATGTGAAGAAGACAAAATCATGGCCCTTGATTTGTTTGATCTGAAGGCTCACATGTTGCCATGCCATTTAAAATATGTTTTCATTTGATGGTTTGTGTATATGCCATTCCTTGATTCTTATCATGTACCTCAGATCTGATGCGTTGATCTTGTTAATTTGTGTTTTGATTGATGTGATCTCACGCGTTGAGTTAATCTGAGGGTTGTGTGGTTGCCAACAAATTAAAATGGCATGTGCCCTTCACGTGTTCTTTTTTTTTTTAATTTCTGATGATCATGTGCGTGTGTGTTCATGATTGTTGTGGTGTTCTCTTGATTTGAGCCATTGATTTTTCATACTTGGTAAATATATTGACTGTTTGTGATGCGTTGGATTGATCTTGTGGTGTGTGTGAGTCATAGAAATTGACTGAAGACTATGTGGATTGTGTTGACTGCGTGTTGGACTGGACCTAGACTTTAATGATTTTCCCACCCCCCTGACCAAGCCCAATGTGATATTTGAACGTGATTTGCTTACTGATTGCACCCCCATGTTTATTTCAACTATTATTATTTTCATTAATTGATTCATTTCCATTTTTAATTTTTAAAAATAGTTTTGTGCATTTAAAAATTACAAAAAAATCATGAAGCATGATTAGCATTTTATAAAATTTTTCCAAATTTTATTTTCTATTTTTATTTTATTTTTGGAATCTGAATTAATTGTTTAATTGATTTCTTTTTGAATTGTTTCAATTGTGCACACTTTGCATTGTAGAATTTATTTCTCATAGTCTATAGAACATTTTGAGCCCATTCTTTTTGCATTGTTTTACCAACATATTGAAGTGCATAAAAACATTTTTCTAATATTTTTAAACTCTTTTAATTTTGCATTTTGGTCCCTCTCTTTTGCATATTAGTTCATAACTCCTATGTGACTTTGCATGATTGATTGAAGGACTTTTCTTGTGAATTTTTGCATGAGTTTTTAATATGATGTTTGCTTCTGGTTGAGGTGTCTTTATAATTAATTTGGTAATTTATGAAGTTGATTTTCTAATTGTTTTATTGCTCTTTGTTTGAGGCCTCTTTTATGCACATCTTTGGATCATGTTTGGTTACTTGTTTGAGAAGGCACTTGTGCCATTGTTTGGGATTGTTTCTTTGACTTCTTGAACCATGTTTGAATCATTATAGGTCATTTGATTATCATTATAGGTCATTGGTATGAGGTTGTTGCATATTTTGGTGCACATGTTCAATGTTTGATTTACATGCCTCTTTTGACTTATCTTTTCACTTCTTCTCACCTATGCCTCTTCTTGACTTGTATTTAGTTTGTGTATGACATGCCATATCTCTTATTTACATCTCATTTGATGTATGTTTCTGACCTTGGAGCTTTGTATTCATTCCATGAGTTATTCATGTTTCATCTTGCATCCTTTAACATGTTTCATTACATGCTTCTTTCTCCTTCTTCTAATGATTCTTAATGCTTAGATACTTGCTTATGTGCCTTGTGTGACACTTGTATAACATGTTTAGGCACATGTTTAGGTCATCCAAATTCTGACTTGGATATTATTTGAAGCATTGTTGCATGATCACCTTGCATACCCACTCATTCTTCTTCTACTCCTTCTTTGATGACTTTCTTGTATGTTTTGCCACTTGTTTGCATTCTCTTTGCTTGAGTTTGTTTGGTAAACATTATGGGTCACCCTTAAGTTGTACATTCTAACTTGGATGAGTTTCATTTGGTTTGTAACCATTTCTCTTTGGGTTGTGACTTGTTTGGGTTTCATTTGTCTTATTGTTGCTTATGTTTGTTTTTGCTAACCATGTAGGGGCTAATGGTAAGTGAATGGGATGTGGATAGTCATCCACATTCTAACTTCTCCTTTCTCTTTTAAGCTTTCATACTTGTGTTTGCTTTAGCATTTAAGATGCTTCTTTCTTCTCTCTCACTCTTTCTCATCCCATGAATCTCAAGACTTGATTAAGTCTTGGATTCTTTTCGCCTTAGAGCTACCTAGTCCAACTTAGTTTTTGATTAAGCTTGGAGTAGGATTAGAATTAGGTTTTAGGTAGTCGTCTCTCCTAAACCTCACTAACCATAGGATATCCATGCATGATAACATTAGGACTCTTAGTTCCCCTTAGAGTTTCCTTTGTGTCTTCTCTCTTCTCATCTCAAAACTTCTTCAAAACACGTAATAAAAGTTAACGTGTATTGCGCTCGAGCCTTAAGCGTGGGAAGTGAGGAATGAGTGGTTTCCCTTCACTCTTCTAGGGTACCTAGTGTACGTCCTGTTGGGGATGATACGCGAAGTATTCGTTCCTATGTCATAGACTTTGGTGCAATGCAAGTTATGAACTAACTTAAAACACTTCTGTCTAAAAACCACCAAACAAATTCAAATCTTTTTATCCTTCGGGATTGTTGGGTTTCAAACTTCTTTTTTCAAAAAGAGCTCGTCGCTCACGTATAAAACACTTACCCATCCGTGGTCGTACCCACGAACTACATCAGCTCTGATTCATCTCTCTCGTCCGATTGAGGATATGTAGGCACAAGATAGTGATTGTCTCGGCGAGCAACCTTCCCCCACAGTTCCCGTCTGAACTACGTTGACTATGACTTTCCCATTGCACTGAGGGAGTACGTAGGCCTAGGACAACGATAACGTCCTATCGAGTCACTTCTTTTTTCCTTTTCTTCTTTGTTTCTCCGTTCTTTCCGTTCTCGATTCTTCTCCGGTCTTGTAGCAGTGGAGCTCCAGACGACGACACCCTTTGATGCAGACAACAAGCGTGGATCCCATCGAGTACGATGGACGTGTTGGGTGCTAACACCTTCCCTTCGCGTAACCGACTCCCGTACCCGTTTCTCTTGGTCGTGAGACCATGTTCTTTCCTTTTCTCTTTAGGTTTATGCAGTGTTTCCTTTCCCTCTCTCGGGATAAATACACATTGCTGGCGATTCTGTGTTTTTCCGCGCCACTCTCGCGTTTGTACCGTTGGATGCGAATCTTTTGGGTGCAACAAAGAGGAAGACCCAAGAAGGACCAAGCACCTCTGATGCTCAATCTACTTCATGGAAGTTGATCATCGACATACTCGTCAAGGAAAAGGCTCAGATGGAGAAGGAAATTAAGATGCTCAACATAAGGCTCCTAGGAGAATCTCCTTAGGTCTTTTTAGTTTTTATTTAGCCTTATGTTTAGGACTTTTGAAAGTGTATTGACTTTTGTAATTCACTTTTTTAATGAGAATGAGACTTTTTGATACCCTTGGTATTTCACGAGTGTTTGAATTCCATGAAACTTTCCATTTGCATCCCGCATTTTTTCGCTAAACTATCGAGAAACTAATCTTGTTTTTCAGACTTTATAGAAATGGATGCTAGAAGAACATGGCCAAATACTTTTGAGGTTCCCGAGTTGTAACAACTGTTGGGGCTGAGAGATATGATTGAAGACCCGTCGGCTTTCACTGATAAGTGTGGGAGAATCCTACAATTGCTGAGACTCTAAGTGACTGAAGGACCACTTGAGACTCTAGTCCAACTCTACCATCCTGCTTACCGCTGTTTTGTGTTCCCAGACTATCAACTAATGCCAACTTTGGAGGAGTACTCCACTCTGATGGGCATCCCTGTCAATGACTCTCCTCCGTTCTCTGGATTAGAGGCGGGACTCACTGACAAAGACATCTCAAGAGGAACGAGGCTGAGATTGTCTGACATCAGAACTCACTTAACCAACAAGGGAGGACGTCGTGGATTGCCCGCTCAATTTTTGCTTTAAAAGGCTCTCTACTTTGCTGAAAGGGGAAACTCCGCACTGTTTGAATCAACCTTTGCTTTACTTGTCTATGGAATGTTCTTGTTTCCTAATGCCAAGTACTTTGTCGATGATCAAGCTATCCGAATCTTCATGCTTAACAATCCAGTTCCTACGCTGTTAGCTGACACCTATCATGTTGTTCATACAAGATACATGCGGAATAGAGGACCAGTTGTCTGTTGTGTTGCCCTCTTCTATAAGTGGTTTATCTCATACCTACCAAAGACGCCAGCCTTTTGGGAAGTTGAAGATAACAAGATTTGGTCCAAGAAATTGATGGAGTTGACCCACACCGACATTGAATGGTATGATCCGGTTTATGGAGGGATCCTGATGATCCACAGCTGTGGGGACTTTCCCAATGTGCCTCTCATGGGAAGGAATGGGTGTATCAACTACAATCCTGTGCTTGCTCGCCGTCAGTTAGGCCATCCAATGGAGGAGATTCCTGATTTCAATGACCTTAAAATGCTTTTCTTGAGGAGAATGAAGGGTTTGAGCGTAAGATCATAGTAGAGCATGCTTGGCGCCAAATCAACAGACAAAGGTGGACCACTCTGGAAAACCCTGATTGCTCTGTTACCGAGGCTTGCTTGCAGTGGTCTCGCAAAATAGCTCTCGTGATGAGGATGCCTTTTCCCCGTCACGAGTCATCTGCAGAGGAAGAGCTGAAGTTGAAGAATGCGCTAGGAGAATTGACCCTTTAAAGGGCAAAGATCAAGGAGCGAATCAACAAGCTTATGAGAAAGATCAGTGGAGGGGAAGGGCCATCCACCAGTGGATCAGATGCTTAGTTTCCTTTATGTTGTATTTTCCATTTCCGCTTATGTATTTGAATTATGAAGATGTATTATCTCTGATGTAATATTTTCAAGATTTTCTAATGAAGAAGTTTATTTTGATGAACATCCTGTTATCTACAATGTTTGCAAAATTTCTTGGTTCCTTGATAGTTTAGCTTGCATTTACATCTGCATTTTCATCTGCATCGTGTCATGACATGTGCATTTTATTCCCTGTCTTATCTCATGTCACCATATTCTCTTCAGAACCGTCACACTGAGTTCCCGACACCACTATGGACAAAGTCAACAATGAGCTAAATGAGCTACGAGGAGGAATGAGGCAGATTATGGAGGCTATATAGGTTTTAAAAACAAAGATAGATACACAGGCCACTGTGGTCTCTGAGGTTATCACTCCTACTGTGGAGCCCCCAGCTACTACTACCTTAAACCCCACCTTGGGTATGCCTTTTGACTTCATACGTCCACCGGTTCCCACTTCTACTCAACAAGTTATTCCTTTGGGTAACGAGAATCATCAAGCTATTCCTACCTTTACTCCACTGGCAGTACAAACTCAAATGCACCCTGTTTTTCACAACCTGCCTCCAGTTTATGATTACCCTAAAATGTCTGAAGAGGGTGATGAGCGACATGAAAGACTAAAAGAGAGTGTTGAGACCATACGGAGAAAAATGAAGGAAATGGAAGGAAGCAATGTATTTAGTACTGATGCTAAAGACATGTGCTTAGTTTCAGGCTTGTTAATTCCACCCAAGTTTAAACTAACTAATTTCGACTTATACTCTGGTGCAATGTGTCCCAAGGCACATCTGATTATGCATTTCCGAAGAATGGTTGCATATATGGACAATGATAAATTGATGATCCACTATTTCCAAGATAGTCTAAAAGGGGCTTCTTCCAAGTGGTACTTAAGTCTGGACCAGTCTAGAATCCATTATTTTCAAGATGTATCCTATGCTTTTGTAAAGCATTACAAATATAACATGGACCTGGCGCCATATCGTAGACAACTTCTGAGTATGTCACGTAACAATTCCGAGTCTTTTAAGGAATATGCGCAGAGATGGAGGGAGCTAGCTTCATAGGTAGTGCCATCTTTGTCTGAAAAAGAATTAGCTGATTGGTTTGTGGATATGGTGAAGCCAGATTTCTATGAGAGGATGATTGGTAACGTCAATACTAATTTCACTGATATTGTCGTTGTAGGCGTGAAAGTAGAAGCTGGGCTAAAAAGCAGAAAAGTAGTCAGTTCCTCAAGCAGTTCAACCAATACCAATACCAAGAAAGTTCCTAGCCACTTCCAAAATAAGAAAGAAGGAGAGACTAATTCCATCATGACAGGGAAGAAAAGGAACCTAGTGCGGAAACAACCAATGTATCAACAACAGTTAGTTCTGAACTTTACTCAACAACCAATTTACCCCATGCAGTATGCTCCCCAACACTATGTAGCAGTTGTAACACCTACCTTTAATCATCAAGCAGAACAGCAGGCGCCAGCTTATCAATAACAACAAAGACAACAAGCTTCACAGTCAGGTGCTCCTCAAAGGAGACAAGGGGGAACGACCACATTTCCTCCCTTACCAATGTCTTACACTGAACTCTATCCTTCATTAGTACAATAAGGATTGATTGTTACCACACCTCTAGGTCCACCCACAGAGAAGTCTTTACCTTTCCACAATCCAAATTAAGGGGGAGCCGGTCATGATCTGGAGGGTTGCCTAGCATTAAAATATGTAGTGAAAAGGTTGATGGAAAAGAAGATCCTATCTTTTGCAGACAATCAGCCAAACGTGAAAATTAACCCATTGCCCACACACGAAACTACAAATACTATTGAGGATGAGAATGATGAGGTGTTAATAGTGGATACATCAAAGATCAAAACTCCTATCAAGGACTTCCATGCTAAACTATTCGCAGTTGGATTAGTAAAAATTTGTCATGGTGATTGTGAAGAATGCAATATCAGTGTCAAGGGTTGCCAATTGATCCGAGATGATGTTCAGAGGTTGATTGACGAGGGATTTCTGCAGGTGTTCAGTAAAGAGAGGAAGGATGAAGTTGCTGTAATTGAGCCTGTATTCAACTTGCCAACGTCAAAAGAAAAGGTGCCTATGTTCAACATACCAAAGTCTGGTTCTGTGATTCCTGTGTTTAACAAACCAGTACCAATCTTCAACAATTCTGAACCCGTTGTTGCTTCCACTGCTAATCATTCAAAGCCAAACGACATCTGACAACTCGTTCCATTCCGGTTCAGAGGTTCAAAAGTTGTGCCGTGGATTTATGAGAATATTATGGGTGACAAGAGATGTGAAGAGGTGGTTCCAAGGAATGAGGTGGGAACTGCTAGTAAAGAAGTGACCAACATAGTGAGGACCGGAAAAATGACTCGCAGTGGTAGAGTTTACACTCCCCTATTCAAAGGAACTGTGCCCAAGGAGACTGTTGTTCCTATACCCTCCAAAGATAAGGAAAAGGAGGTGGTTACGAAGGAAGGTGATGATGAGTTTCTGAGAATTATCAAGAGAAGTGATTACAAAGTGGTGGACCAGCTTCACCAAACTCCATCCAAGATCTCAATTTTGTCTCTGCTGATGAATTCTCCTATCCACAGAGCAACCTTACAGATAATTCTAGCCCAAGAACATGTAGCCCAAAACATTATTGCTGGACAATTTGACCACACCGTTGCTAACATCACAGCCTGCAATACACTCAGTTTCAGTGACAAATAATTACCTCGAGGAGGTCGAAACCATAATCTTGCCTTGCATGTATCTATAAAGTGCCAAGAGGATACTTTAGCCAGAGTGCTTGTAGATACTGGTTCATCTCTGAATGTTTTGCCGAAAAGAACTCTGGTAAGGTTGTCTTACCGAGGAGCTGTAATGAAACCCACTTCACTTATTGTCAAAGCCTTTGATGGCTCGAGAAGATCAGTGATGGGAGATATTGAGTTACCTATTCTGATTGGTCCTCAGGTGTTCAATATCTTTTTCCAAGTCTTGGATATCAATCCTACTTACAGTTGTTTGTTGGGTAGACCTTGGATCCATGGAGCCGGTGCTGTGACATCGACTTTGCATCAAATGATGAAATTTGTAGCTGATGAAAAGTTGGTCATTATCCATGGAGAAGAAGATCTAATGGTCAGTAACCTATCCTCTTTCCGATACATTGAAGCTGATGAGGATGCTTTGGAAACTTCTTTCCAAGCTCTTGAGATAGCTAATGTTGTTATGCTTGACAATGAAGAGCCAATGGCCTCGAATAATCCATCTTTTTCTTCTTTCAAGAGTATCCAATATGCCTTAAGAGAAGGTGTACCTGAAGGCTGGGGCAAAGTCATCAAGTTTCAAGAGAGAGAAAAGTACCAAGGGTTGGGTTACAAACCAACTCTTGATGGGACAATTGCTGCTACAATAAGGCGACTGAAGATGATTCAGGAAGTATTTGTCAGTGGAGGACATCAAGTTCTTGCCATCATTGAAGATACTGAAGATGAGGACATTAGCCACTTGGTTTTTCACTGTGACGCAGCATTGAGTAATTGGGAAGCTATTGAAATCCCTATTTTGTACCCTATGCCAGAGTAATTTGCTTGCTTTTGTTGTTGTTTTCAATTCCGTAGCCTTGCCCGAGGCTATTGGACTATTTTGTATGGGCCACCGCTTTTGATTCTGATTAATCAATGAAGTTGATATTTTGTTAATTTCTTTTGTCTTTATTTACTATTTTTGCTTTTAAGTAAAAATGGCAATCTTTTCAAAACTACAAAAACATCTTCTTGCATTTGATTTTGTACATTTTAATAAAATAAGTCCCTCTATCATGCAGAATAAATCCCAAACCTGTTGTATTCAATGACCCTACTCTCACTATTGACTTTGATTCACCCATCTATCAAGCCGAGGACGAGGAAGAAGAAGATTATGAGGTCCAGGATGAGTTGGCAAAAATGTGTGAGTACGAATACACGGCTCTTCAGCCGCATGAGGAAGAAATTGACACCATCAATCTTGGTACTGATGAAGACAAGAAGGAAGTCAAGATTGGGGCAATGCTAGGGACAGAGATCTGACGACGGTTAGTGAAGCTTCTTGAAGAATATGCTGATGTGTTTGCATGGTCTTATCAGGACATGCCTGGGTTGGATACAGATATTGTAGTTCATAAACTACCGCTCAAGCCTGAATGCCCACCAATAAAACAGAAACTTCGAAGAAGTAGACCCGACTTGGCTCTCAAAATCAGAGATGAGGTTAAGCGACAATTAGATGCAGGTTTCTTGGCAGTTTCGAAGTATCCTGAATGGGTAGCCAACATCGTGCCCATAATAAAGAAGAATGGTAAGGTTCGAATGTGCGTAGATTATAGGGACCTCAACAAGGCCAGTCCAAAGGACGATTTCCCTCTGCCGCATATCGACACTCTTGTGGATAATACAGCCAATTTTGCAGTTTTCTCCTTTATGGATGGTTTCTCAGGCTACATTCAGATCAGAATGGATCCGGCCGATATGGATAAAACTACATTCATCACTCCTTGGGGAACTTATTGCTACAAAGTTATGCCCTTCAGTTTGAAAAATGCAAGGGCAACCTATCAGAGGGCTATGGTGACCTTATTCCATGACATGATCCATAAAGAAATTAAAGTGTATATGGATGATATGATTGCCAAATCTCAGGGTGAGGAGGAACATTTGGACCATCTTTTGAAGTTATTCAAGAGACTTTGTAAATATCAGCTAAAATTGAATCCTGCCAAATGTACTTTCAGTGTCAGATCAGGAAAGCTGCTTGGTTTTATCATCAGCCAACGAGGAATTAAGGTAGACCCTGACAAAGTACGAGCTATTCAAGAAATGCTAGCTCCACAGACTAAATCGCAGGTAAGAGGTTTTTTGGGCCGTTTGAACTACATCTCCAGATTCATCTCCAACATGACTCCCACTTGTGAGCCAATCTTCAAATTGCTTCGCAAAGACCAGACTGTAGAATGGAATTCCGACGGCCAACAGGCCTTTAATAAACTCCAAAATTATCTACAAGAACCATCGATCTTGGTTCCTCCTGTTCCTAGAAGACCCCTCTTCATGTACATGACTGTGTTAGAAGGATCCATGGGCTGCGTCTTGGGTCAGCATGATGAAACTGGTCACAAGGAGCATGCCATCTATTATTTGAGCAAAAAATTCACCGATTGCGAAAGTCGTTATTCATTACTAGAGAAGACCTGTTGTGCTCTAGCATGGGCCGCCAGACGTTTGAGGCAGTATTTGATATGTCACACTACTTTGTTGATCTCCAAAATGGATCCAATAAAGTATATCTTCGAAAAACCTGCTCAAACAGGAAGACTTGCCCGTTGGCACATGCTTTTGTCAGAATATGATATCCAGTATGTCACTCAGAAGGCTATCAAGGGAAGTGTCTTATCAGAGTACCTTGCAGATCAGCCTGTTGAAGATTATGAGCCTCTCAAGTTTGACTTTTCTGATGAAGACATCATGGTGGTAAAGGATTGTGAAGTACTAGGCCCTGATGAAGGTCCTGAACCCGGTTCCAGATGGAAGATGATGCTTGATGGTTCTTCCAACTACAAAGGACATGGTGTGGGTGTTGTGTTGATAAACCCTAATGGTGGTTATACTTCTTTCACAGCAAGGCTGGATTTTGCATGCACCAACAACATTGCTGAATATGAAGCATGTATTCTAGGGTTGGAAGCAGCCATTGATCTCAGAATTAAGATTTTGGAAGTCAGTGGAGATTCTGCTTTAGTTATCTATCAAGTCAAAGGCGAATGGGAGACTAAAGACGAGAAACTGATCCCGTACCGCGCTTACATTGTGAGAATGATCCAATACTTTGACAAGATTACTTCCCGTCATGTTTCTCGCTCAGAGAATCACATAGCTGACGCCCTATCCATGTTAGCTTCAATGTGGAGAGTTAATTTTGTTAATGAAGCACCGCTCATCAGCATCGAGCGCAAGACTGAACCAGCCTACTGTCAGTCAATTGAAGAGGAGGTAGATGGGAAACCGTGGTTTCACGACATCTTGAATTATCTGAAAACTCAAGAGTATCCTACCAACGCTTCCAGTATTGACAAGAAAACTTTGCGAAGATTATCATCTAAATTTTTCCTCAGCAATGATGTACTCTACAAAAGGAATCACAACATGGTTTTGCTAAGATGTTTTGATAAATGAGAAGCAGACCTGTTGATTCATGATATTCATGAAGGAGCCTTTGGTACTCACGCCAGTGGGCATGCCATGGTTAAGAAAATCTTAAGAGCTGGTTATTATTGGCTGACTATGGAAGCTGATTGTATCCAATACGCCAGAAAATGTCACAATTGCCAGATCTATGCTGACAAGGTGCATGTACCTCCAACATTGTTGAATGTTTTGTCGTCACCTTGGCCTTTCTCTATGTGGGGCATTGATATGATTGGAGCTATTGAGCCGAAAGCTTCCAACGGTCATCGTTTCATCTTAGTGGCCATTGACTACTTCATGAAATGGGTTGAAGCTGTTTTCTACAGCAATGTTACCAAGCAAGTGGTTGCTCGTTTCATCAAGAATAATATCATTTGTCGTTATGGAATCCCTAACAAAATCATAACGGACAATGGAACCAATCTGAACAACAAAACAATGAAAGAGTTGTGTGACAATTTCAAGATTGAGCATCATAATTCCTCACCTTACCGTCCAAAGATGAATGGAACTGTCGAGGCTGCCAACAAAAACATCAAAAAGATCCTGCAGAAAATGGTTAAGACTTATAAGGATTGGCATGAGATGTTACCATTTACTTTGCATGGGTATAGAACTTCGGTTCAAACTTCGACAGGAGCAACTCCCTTTTCTCTAGTATATGGGATGAATGATGTTCTCCCCATTGAAGTAGAGATACTATCGTTGAGAATTCTGATGGAGACCAAGCTTGATGAAGCGGAGTGGGTCCGAGAAAGATATGATCAGCTGAACCTCATTGATGAGAAATGATTGACTGCCATGTATCATGGTCACTTGTATCAGAGAAGGGATGAAAAGAGCTTTTGATAAGAAGGTCTGTATTCGTGAATTCTGTGAAGGAGAACTCGTACTCAGAAAGATCTTGCCATCTCAGAAGGATACTCGCGGAAAATGGGCGCCCAACTATGAGGGTGCGTTTGTGGTGAAAACTGTGTTCTTAGGAGGTTCCTTATTCCTTACAACGATGGACGGTGAACAACTCGCACACCCTGTGAATGCTGACTCAGTACGAAAATATTACTCCTAAAAAGCCCGCTAAGTCGAAAACCAGAAATGGCGACTTAGGCAAAAAAAGGGTATCCCGGTGGGTCATAACCTATGAAGGAGACTCAGGCATAAGTTAGGGATCAAATAAAAAGAAAAAAGCTTGCTAGGTTGAAAACCCGAAAGGGCGGCCTAGGCAAAAAAAGAGCGTCCCGGTGGACTGAAAACCTGAAAGGGCGGTCCAGGTAAAAGTTAGGGACAAAGGATTTTCACTGTGTCAGACGGGGTTGTCACCTACGTCACGGAATTTATGAAAGAAGTTCAAGTTCATTTGCCCTCATCGGCAGCAAAGTTCATTTTTGGGATTCTTAGTCATTAGGGATGGTAGTGGTCACTGAATATGATTTAACCTTTTCCCAAATTGCCATTATTCCAATTGTAATGTTCCATGGAGCTTCGCCATTGGCAAGTTACCATTCTAATAAAATCATATTTTTGAACCTTTCTTTGTTTAACATTTATCATTGCTCTATTATTTTTCTTGTTATGCAAAACTTCACTTACTCTTTAAAGCGGTTTTGAAAGCGCAAAATGTTTTGAAAAATCTTTTGAGAAAACACAATGAAAATATAATTTACTTTGGAAATAGGAATGATTTAGTGAAATCATTTGCTCTCCCCAATAAACTCTGCTTGTGACGAAAACACTGTTAAACTATCAGGCGTATGCTTCCCCAGTGATACAAGTTCAAACTTGACAATGTTTCTTAGATCGAACATTTTAGAAATGACTACTGCCGCGATACAAAGGATTTCTCCCCCCAGTATCTTCACATATGTTTGTGGAAGATTTTATTTTCCCCAGTGAAAGAAGATTATTCCCTATTCAATCCCCAGAGGGGCTGTTCTCTTCAGATTCAGTGTGACTCCTGGCAGTGGATATGTTATCTATCCACTCACTTTTACCCAGTTTATCGTCTCTCGTTAGAGTCGTCTCTTACATATCATTGAGCATTCGCATCATAACATATCATCCTGCATCTTTGCATCTAGTTTGCTTTTGCTTGTGGGTCTTTACCTCCCTTTACTCCAAATTTACTGATCTATGATATGTGTCCAGCTTGCATCCGGTCTTCACCCGCGTGTGCCAAATTTTTCTCATTATCTATATTCCTGTCATACCCCAAATTTTGACCACTAAGATTTCCCATCATTGTGAAAATCATCATCACAACATGGATGTACCTTTATGCCTCATCAATCTCCTCAAGAATTGTTGAGCATTCCCTGCAAACAAGCATTAGGGTTTTAAGCCCTCTTAGAGCCTTAGACAAAAGATCAATCAAGAAATGACATGATCTTCAACTTGTCTAACCTCCCAAAGATTCATAAAGGAATCAAGAGGACTCCCACATCAGGAATCAAGCACAAAGTTGCAGCATTCCAAGTGGATCAAGCCTCAAGATCTCCAGTGTCACCAAATTAGGGTTTTGGTCGACTGAGGCCTCTAGATGGAATTTTTCCTCTGGGCATGAGCCAATGCTTCAAATCATAACCCTAGATACTCCAAGGGACCTCATAAACCCAATCATCCAGTCAATTTGACCTCAGGGGATGCATTCACCAAAAAAATCAGGAATTAGGGTTTCTTGACCTAATTCACCCCTAAGTTGACTTTTGGGACAAAACAGGAGCCAAGACCTCAAGAAATGGTTTAAGGGTCTCCAATACACTACATTGATCCATTTTCCACAATGGATTGCTCCAAGAAGCTTAACTCACAAGTTTCAATCTCATCAGGACCACAATTAGGGTTTCGGGGAAAAAGTCAACTGAACCTTTGACTTTTGACCTGGACATGCTCCCAAACCTTGGGACATGACCCAATACACCCTATAACACCTATGGAACATGTCCATCAAGTTTGATTTAGGTCAAGTACTTGATTTCACAACGGATCGCATAGTTTGGAATTCATCTGATAAAAAGTCAACTGTGCACAAAAGTCAAAGTTTGACTTTTTGAGATTTTTCATAATTATGGTTCCTCAACCCTAAAACAATGTTAATATGTGATTTGAATCATCATTCATCAAGAAAAATCAAAGAAAGTGGGATAACTTGTAAAAGGGGTAACCATAGAAACTTAGAATTTTTCTAAGTTATGGAACAAAGTGGCTAGGGTACCAACTTCCAAGGATCATAACTTGAGATCCAAGCAACCATTTTGGATGGTCCAAAGATGGATTTGTAGCTCTCATGGCATACTTTAAAAGTGTCAACTACACCTCATTCCAATTCTTCATAGATTTTTAGTTATAAAGTGATCAAAATGGCTGAGAACATGAAATGTCACTTTTTCCAACACTTAGTGAAATTTTCACTAAGTTAGAATCTGTCTTGCTTCTTTTTCAAAATGTAGGGGCATTTTTCACTTGGATCCAAAAAGTTTCAAGACAAACTATGATCACACATGTGTTGTGTCACATAAGGGCTTTCCAAAATGTCAAAGAACTCCATCAAACCTGTAGCGAGCGATTTTGGACGCGGTTCTTAAGCGCTGGTCGCTCTCTGCGGTTTGGGCTTTAAACTACAGGTTGATTCATTTTTTATCCTATTGTGAGCTGAATAAGGAAGGGAAATAGATGTCTCCAATTAACCCTGCTTGCATACTGAGTTTAAACAGCGGTCTGTTAGGTTACGAATGTTATCAATGTGGGGGGGCCTTGTACTGGTTATTTGTATTTTCACCAATATGGTTTTCTTTCTTTCTAGGACTTTCTAGCGGGGAACAAGGATTAGGATGTTAGGACTGATGCTTTTGAATTACTGCTTTTGATTGATGGAGATACGGGATTTGGATTTTTTGTTGATTGCGCTCGCTAAGATCTTTTCTTCCGATCTTATGCCTACGTATTCCCGTTTACCGAAACAAGGAAATCAGAGCGTTCGTAGTTCCTCCTATTCTATGGGAGGAAATGGGTGTTTTGGTGTCTTGTTCAAAGCCCAAGACGTGAAGTGAAAGGTGGTTTGTATCTTGTTCAAAGCCCAAGATGTGAAGCTGAAAAGTCTATTTGTGTCTTGTTCAAAGCCCAAGACGTGAAGCTGAAAGACCTCGGCTTTAGAGAGAATTTGTCATCTCTAAAGAGGGGAGAAGGAGAATTACTTTAACTGGGATACGCGGATCCGAGCAATGCCAAAATTTCCGAAGAAAGGGTTTTAACCTGAAGGAGAAGACTTTAACTCAGTGTAGAGCAATGCTATCTTTCCTTAGGAATTTCTCATGCTAAAAGAGGGACAGTGGCATGGATGTAGATGATCCAGAGGCTTGCCGCTTACAGCGATTAGATGAAGGGAAAGGAGTTGTTGATGTTTGTGTACTGTGAACGAGGCACAGCTTTGATGCTAAAAGGTTGATTGGATCAACCAGTGGTTTTCTTATACAAAGCCTAAGAGGAGGCTAATTTCCGCTAGGAAAATCATTATACAAAGCCTAAGAGGAGGCTATTTTGTGTCCCGTACAAAGCACGAGAGGGAGGCTAAAAATGTTTGACTCAACAAGAGAGTCTTTGTATCTCGTACGAAGCCCGAGATGGAGGCGAAAAGGGTAATTGAATCAACGAGGGAGTCTCTTATGTGTCTCGTATAAAGCCCGAGAGAGAGGCTAAACGTTGTTTGACTCCCCTAGGGAGAATTTTGGTATCTCGTACAAAGCCCGAGATGGAGGCTATTGTAACTGTTTCAGTTGAGTGACAGATCCAATATACTGATTTTTAAAAAAGAAAATCAGTTCTTATATGAGCAACACTGTACTCAGGGATTTGATTTGAGGATCAGGGATATCTCCTTCTCTTTGAGGAAACGGGAAATCCAAAGGGTATTGAGACTGTCCGAGTCTGCGGGTTTCCTTCCTATTTTTGAAGAGTACTTGAGAATGTCTTTGAGACTCAAGGAAGTTAGACTGTCTGTGTCTAGAGTTTTATCTTTTGTACTATGCTTTGAGAAACAGTAGTAGACTCTATGAAAGGACTGTTCTATCCAGATGACTAAGTTCTGTTCCTATACCTCTAGGAGGTCGTCGGGACAATTTGTACGAAGCCCAAGAGGAGGCTGGAAACTTTTAAGAAGCCGACGGGTCCTTGTACGAAGCCCAAGAGGAGGCTATCATTCCCGGAGGAAGAGATCATTATACGAAGCCTAAGAGGAGGTTGTGAATACTTCTAAGAAGCCATAGGTTCCTTGAATAATGCCCAAGAGGAGGCGGGGTTGCTTTTAGGAAGCCTGTGGGTCCTTGAACAATGCCCAAGAGGAGGCCGATGCTTTTAAGAAGCCCGTGGGTCTATCATCTCCTTTTCATTAGGAGAGATAACTCTTTTAAAGATAAAAACCACTGGCAAACGTGCGAGGTTTACTATCCAGCGACTTTTAGCTTTTAAAGAGGGTTCCTTAGTTAAGGTCCAAGATTATGACCGTAGTGGGTACCCAAACCCCGAGACATTCAAGGCAAGCTATCCACAAGGAATAGATCAAGTCAGGAAAGTTCGAGAATTTGGAAGAAACTCAAAGATGCCATTCACGGAGAATACATTCATCTTGGGGAGTAGAGCTTCTTGACGATTCCTAAGAAGGACAGTCGAAGAGAAGACTGTATCTGGTGCTCCTATTGGGGATCTAGGCGTCTATTTCTACGAATAAATGAAACGGCGTCACCTAGTTCTAGACGTAGTTGCCGGGGAAACTCGAAATATCTATACTATTATTACACAGTAGATATGAGTTTATGAAAGGAGACTTACAGTGTGCAGCCCCACAATACAGTTTATAATATGAAAACAGTAAACGAAAGCGATAACCACTTACTCGGTTGGAGTGCTTCCATGCTGTTTGGTTAGTTGTTCAACAAAGAAAGATTGAAAACAACAGTATATTCAAAATCAAAGGAGAAAGTGCTTTGAAAAAGAAAGATTTGGGGCTTACAGCTCAAGGAGAGGCCCAGGGTTTTATCAGTGAGCGCACTGTTTGACTTTGTACAGAGGGACTTATACAAGTGACTGGGGCCCAAAATGGTTTTCTGTACAAAGGGATGGGTCTTACACTCTCTCAAGAGGCCCAAAAAGGTTTAAAGGAAAAAGAGTGGGGCTTATAACACGAGGGTAGGCCCAAATGATTATTTGTTTAAAAATGGCGATCGCGCCGAGGTTTTCTTTCAACGAGGAGGGACTTATACAATAAGTGAGGCCCAAGATTTTGGTTAAAAGGGGATTGGGTCTTACACTCTAATAGAGGCCCAAAGTGTTTTGAATGGGTCTTATAGCTCAAGGAGAGGCCCAAGGGTTATTTTGAAAAGGCGACGATCGCGCCGTTTACTTGTACGGAGGGACTTATACAATGAATGAGGCCCAAAAAGTTTTTGTACAAGGGGGGATGGGTCTTACACTCTCTCAAGAGGCCCAAGGTATTTTGAAAATGATTTGTGAGGGTTGAATTAATCCAAAACCCTAATTTGTTTTCAAAATGTATTTAATTGAATAAAAATTCAATTAAAATGATCAAAAATTGTTTAACACATGGAAAACAAATTGTGATCTTGGATTAATTCTTCAAAAATTAAGTATTGACCTACAAAATAATTAGAAAGCATTAAAAGTTGCAAAATCAAAGTAGAAAAAATATTTAAAATGCCAAAAACAATCAAAATATTAATTCTTTACAAAAATATCAATTATATGAAATAAATAATATTTTTGGGATTTTTTGATAAAATAAAATATTTTAACATTTTTGTGAATTATTAAAAAAAGAATCAACTCAAAATTATTAAAACTCAGAGAGAAATTAATTTTTGAATCAATTAAACAAAATCACAAAATTCAAATATTTGAATTTCTAAAAATGGCGCCAAGAACAAGCTGAAGAACACGCGCGTGTTCTTGGTTTCTCAGATTTGCATTTTCTATCCAGTCTCCATGAATACGTAATCATATCATGCAATCCATATATCATTATACTCGTCTCAACCTCACGATCATGTCTATGTACTTTAATTTCATTTAAATTAAACATACAACAAGAAATCACGAAGAGACCTCAAGAACCCTAATTTCTGCATGAAGGCTAGGATTTTTGATACACGATTCAAACAATGCAATTAATTGAGGGAAAACATTCCATGCATGATTATGAACATATGGCCAAATTATTGTGCGAGGAAATATACATAGATTGAGAGATGACCAAGCATGTGCTTACCTCTAGGCCGTGACAGCAAGTTCAAAGTGATTTTTGATCTGGAGGTGTTACAGATGAGTTGTGATGATCTGAACAGCTTCCCTACACCCTATGGATTGTGTTTGGATGGTTAGACTTGATTGAAATTGGCTGGATCATTTTGTGGTACCTCAGCTGCACTTTGGTTAAAACCTTGAGCAACCAGCTGGTGATTTTGTGAAATTGATGTTTCAGAAGTAATCTAAGTGTTTGATCAGCTCATATGTGATGTATGTGAGGTGTGTGAGTGATTGGTTTGATTGGAATTGCTCTCAAACTCAAAACCCGATAGTGACTTACCTTAGAAGGCAAAATTGGAGTGAAAGAGGAGATTTTGAGGAAAGCATCTGTTAGATGGCTTTGGTGTACTCAAAATGACCATAATTGAGCTCTATTTATAGTAGAGCAAGTTTGTTTTGGGATCCACAGTGAATGGCAACTGCAGTAGGTGTTTACTCAATGTTGGCCAATGGAAATACAAGTCTCCTCTAGCCATTGACTAGAGGTTAGGGCACAGAGCTATGGTCCCCTTGGTCTTGGATATGTCTTGACTGATTTCAGATGAGAATGGCTCAGTCCATGCCACCTTGATGGTTCCATTGAATGCCTCATTCCAAATTTGAAGTCTTGTCCCTATTTTGGCCATTCTAGGTTCAACATGCTATTTCTTGTTCCATGGACTTTGGAGGCTTGGCTCAGTGATTGTCCCCTTTAGATTCAATCCTCTGAGGTGTCCAAGTGGATAGGAGGAATTGAATTTGGCTGATTTTGGTAAATCGACCAAAGTTGCAAATTCTGCCTTGCCTTGACAGATTTTAGCAAGGCAACTTGCCAATGTCATATCTCATGGTGTAAGTTGAATTTGGCAATGTTCTTGGCCATTTTGGAAAGCTCTTACATGATACAACAACTGTTTGAACAAGTTTGGTTTTGATCTCTTTTGATTCCAAGTGAAAAATCCCCCTACATTTGGCAAAAAGTGAGGCAGAATCTGACTTAGTGAAAATTTCACTAAGTGTTGGAAAAAGTGACATTTTCACTTTTCAGCCACTTTGATCACTCCATAACTCAAAATCCTTAATGAATTGGAATGACTTGTAGTTGAAGTTTTTGTAGGTGATAATGAGGGCTACAAATCCATCTTTGGATGAGAAAAAATGGCCTTGTGGTTTAGGAGTTATGGTCCTTCAAAGTTGGTACCCTTGCCACTTTATTTTTAACTTAGAAAAATTTCTAAGTTTTATGGTTACCCCTTTTACAAGTTAGCCCACTTTTCTTGATTTTTCTTGTTGAATGATGATTCAAATCATACATTAACATCATTTTAGGGTTAAAAATCCATTTTGGTGAAAAATCTCAAAAAGTCAAAGTTGACGTTTGTGCACAGTTGACTTTTTATCAGATGAATTCCAAACTGTGCAATTCTTCAGGAAATCATGTCCTTGACCTAAATCAAACTTGATGGACATGTTCCATGGGTGTCATAGGGTATATTCAATCATGTATTAGGGTTTGGGAGCATGTCTTGGTCAAAAGCCAAAGTAACAATTGACTTTTCCCTTAAAACCCTAATTGTGGTGCAGATGGAATTGAGACTTGTTGCTCAAGCTTCTTGGATCAATCCGTTGTCCCAAATGGATCAATATGGTATATTAGAGACCCTCAAATCATCTCTTGAGGTCTTGGCTCATGATTTGTCCCAAAAGTCAACTTAGGGGTGAATTAGGTCAAGAAACCCTAATTCCTGATTTTTGATGAATGCATCCCTTGAAGCAAAATTGACTAGATGCATGGGTTCATGAGGTTCCATGAAGTATATTAGGTTATGTTTTGGATCAATGGCTTGTGCCCAGATGAAACTTTTCATCTGGAGGCCCTGGGTGATCAAAACCCTAATTTGGTGACACTGGCAATCTTGAGGCTTGATCCACCTAGAAGGGAGCAACCTTGTGCTTAATCCTTGAAGTGGGAGTCCTTTTGATCCTTTGAGGATGTTTGAGAGATTAGACAAGTTGAAAATCAAGTCATTTCTTGATTGAGCTTTTGTCTAAAGCTCAGAGAGGGCTTGAAACCCTAATTTTGATTGTAGTGGATGCTCACCCATCTTTGGGGAGACTGATGAAGCATAAAGGTACATCCATATTGTGGTGATGATTTGCACAATGATGGGAAACTTTAGTGGTCAAAATTTGGGGTATTACAAATGCCCCTATTTAATCTTCTTGGACCCGAAGGTGTGAATGACGAAGGGATTCGGGCATTCGGGGTGCAAGAGGATTAAATATCGGAATATCCAAAATTTTGATGGTGGTTATGAATGGTAGCTTACGCATTCATCTTCTTTAGCTAAGCGATGATGCTTTGAAAAGGTAAACTTCCCCTCGATCCTGGTCTTCAGCCAAGGAGCTGGTCTCAGTTCTCTTTTGTCAACTTCCCCTCGTTCTTGGTTTCCTACCAAGGAACTGGTCTTAGTTTTTGATTTAAACTTCCCCTCGATCCTGGTTTCCTACCAAGGAACTGGTCTTAGTTTCTGATTTAAACTTCCCCTCGATCCTGGTTTCCTACCAAGGAACTGGTCTTAGATTCTTTTGTCAATAAACTTTACTGACAAGGGACGCTATGCGTAGCGATTTTCCTCAAACTTCTCGCCGAATTTTCCTGGAGAGATGCCATTTGAGTGGAAAAAGTTTTGATGTTAGACTTGCTGGGGAACCCATTCGTCTGAATTGTAGAGGTACACAAACTTCTCTATTTTGGAGACGCCATTTGTCGATTCTACTGGGGAAAGCGAGTCTCTTGAGAGACTATTTTCGTTTGGGGTTACATCATACTTTTCTCGGGATCTTCCCGGAGAAATGCCATATGATGGGATCCAATTTTGAGGTGCCAATGACCTTCTCATCAGTGGTTTTTCGGAGCAAAACTGGTGGGCTGCCGAATCTCTGATCACGAGGCTTTCTCTGTGGATTTTCCTTAATCCGGGAAAGCAAGGATATCATCTTCAATGGCGAAGAGTGATGTTTATTGGAAGTTTTCTCTGGCTTTTCAGAGGTTCAAGTTATCAAAGTGGTCAAGGACCAACTTCTTTCCAGAATTAAACTGGAAGCGAGGTTGTTCAGAAACAGTATTTCCTGACGAGGCAAGAACTGACAACTCGATTGAGAGGACTTCTACCACTAGGGGACAAGACCGACTAGAGTGATAGTGATGCAATATGAAATGTGAATGCAAATAAAAAATGCATGATGTATGTATGTATATGCTGACAAAACAGACGCGACATACAGACTAATGGATGAACACAATTGGATACTCGGCCATCGCGGGGCGAAGAAGTACCGTTGATTCAAAATAGCAACTCCACCTTGCCTAGGAGAGATAGTCCCGTTGGGAGCTATGTTGATCGGGCTTAGGAGATGAGAACTCGGCCGAGGATGTCAGACGAAACATGGTCTCTGACATTATTGATCCTTCATTCAGGAGTACTAGTCTAGAAGGAGTACCTTGATTCTGCACTTTGAAATTCGCTTACTTCGAGAGAAGCGATCGATGTTCTTCTGATGTTCAACAGTCAAAAGAAATGCCATCTTTAATTTAAAAGCAGAAAAAGTTTTACAAGTAAATTTATTTTTTGTTTTATTTCAAGAATCGCTGATTAAGTTTAAACAACGTCGTTCTGTAAAGCTAAAACAAATAAAGAATTACAAACACAAGCACGAGGGCTCAAATTTTATTGATAAGATGGAGATCAGCCAAACGCGTGATTCCAAAGAGTATATACAAAGTTAGAAAATGGTAATTTATAGGGAAAAGGGCTACGTTGAAACATAACTACCACTATCCTTCTACCAACTTTGAGTTCGGGACATCCTGAGCTTCTGTCGAAGATGACCTTTGACTGGAGATTTCCTCCGATGGATGATGCAACTGTTGTTGCTGCTGAGGGACTTGCCTCTGTGAACATAGTTACTTGCCATTATCCCTAACTTTTGCCTGGATTGTACTATGAGATTTCCAATCCATCGGGATGATTTTTTTCATGTCTCTAACTTTTGTCTGGACCGCCCTTTCGGGTTTTCAATCCATCGAGACGTTTTTTTTTTAGTTTTAGGCGAAGTATTTCTTGACTACATCAACATTCGTGGGGTAGGCAAATTCCTCTCCGTCCATGGTTGCAAGTTTCAAGGCGCCGCCTGAGAAAGCTTTCGTGACCACATAGGGGCCATCATAATTTGGGGTCCATTTGCCCCGAGAATCAGTGAGAAATGATTGTATCTTCTTGAGCACGAGGTCTCCTTTTCTGAAGGCACGAGGTCGGACCTTTTTGTCAAACGCCCTTTTCATTCTCTGTTGGTACAACTGACCGTGGCATAGTGCCGTGATTCGCTTCTCTTCGATCAGGTTCAGTTCATCGTGTCGATTGTGACACCATTCAGCTTCGGTAAGCTTAGCTTCCATCAATACCCGGATTGATGGGATCTCTACTTCTATGGGGAGCACTGCTTCCATGCCATATACTAGAGAGAAAGGGGTTGCCCCTGTTGAAGTGCGGACAGATGTTCGATAACCGTGAAGAGCAAAGGGTAGCATTTCGTGCCAATCTTTATAGGTTACAACCATCTTTTGAACAATCTTCTTGATGTTCTTGTTAGCCGCTTCTACCGCTCCGTTCATCTTGGGTCAGTAGGGAGATGAGTTATGGTGTTCGATCTTGAACTCTGCACACAACTCTTTCATCATCTTATTGTTCAAGTTAGATCCATTATCAGTAATGATCTCGCTTGGAACACCATAACGGCAGATGATATTGTTTTTGATAAATCGGACCACCACTTGTCGGGTTACATTGCCGAATGACGCTGCTTCGACCCACTTGGTGAAATAGTCAATGGCTACAAGGATGAACCGATATCCGTTTGAAGCCTTGGGCTCAATCATGCCAAACATGTCAATTCCCCATATGGAAAAAGGCCACGGGGAAGAAAGAACTTTGAGATGTGATGGCGGTACATGAATTTTGTCGGAGTATATCTGACACTTGTGACACCTCCTCATGTACTTGTAGCAGTCGGATTCCATGGTCAACCAATAGTACCCTACTCTTAGGATTTTTCTCGCCATTGTGTGTCCATTGGCATGAGTGCCAAAGGATCCTTCATGAATTTCTTTCATGAGCATGTCTGCTTCTGGTCTGTCGACACATCGGAGCAGAACCATGTCAAAATTTCTCTTATAAAGAGTGTCACTGCTCAGGAAGAAGTTTCCAGCCAATCTTCTGAGGGTTTTCCTGTCTTTTCTGAGTGCCCTAGATGGGTACTCTTGTTTCTGAAGGAAGCATTTGATATCGTGATACCAAGGTCTGTCGTCTATGACTGCTTCAATCGCGAAGATGTAAGCGGGCCGTTCAAGGCGCATGATGTCGATCTTAGGTATGTCATTCCATCGACCTACACTAATCATGGAAGAGAGAGTGGCTAATGCATCAGCCATGTGATTCTCATCACGAGGGATGTGATGAAAGTCGACTCTGTTGAAGAAGGGTAACAACCTTCTTGCATAGTCTTTGTAAGGAATCAATCCTGATTGGTATGTGTTCCAATCTCCTTTTCTCTGGTTAATAACCAAGGATGAGTCGCCGTATACGTCCAAGTTTTTTGATCCTTAAATCAATCGCTTCTTCGAGACCCATGATACATGCTTCGTATTCAGCCTCGTTGTTCGTACATTTGAACGTAAGTCTGGTAGTGAAAGGAATGTGGGAACCCTGAGGGGTAACAATGATTGCCCCAATTCCGTTTCCATAATGATTGACTGCTCCGTCAAAGATAAGTCCCCACTGGGAACCTGGTTCTGGCCCTTCACTGGGTAACGGTTCATCGCAATATTTCATCTTTAGATACATGACATCTTCGTTTGGGAAGTCAAACCCGATTGATTCTTGATTGTCAATCGGTTGATGAGCCAAATGATCGGCTAAAATACTTCCTTTAACGGCTTTCTGAGCGTGGTACTCTATGTCATATTCTGATAATAACATCTGCCAACGGGCAATCCTTCCCGTGAGAGCAGGTTTTTCGAAAACGTACTTGATTGGATCCATTTCGGAGACCAACCAAGTAGTATGACGAATCATGTAATGGCGAAGACGTTTGGCTGCCCAAGCCAAAGCGCAACACGTTTTCTCAAGCATTGTGTACCGAGTCTCGCAGTCGGTGAATTTCTTGCTTAGATAGTAAATGGCAGACTCTTTCCGTTTAGTTTCGTCTTGTTGGCCAAGTACACATCCCATTGAGCCCTCTAGGACTGTGAGGTAAATGATCAGTGGTCTTCCTTCCACTGGAGGTGATAGAATCGGAGGATTCAACAGATATTCCTTGATACTGTCGAAGGCGGTTTGGCAATCATCTGACCAAACGCAATCCTGATTCTTTTTGAGTAATTTGAAAATAGGCGCACACGTCGCGGTCATAAGGAATATGAATCTGGAGATGTAGTTCAAACGTCCCAGGAATCCTCTGACTTGTTTTTCAGTTTTCGGAGAAGGCATTTCTTGAATGGCCTTGACCTTGTCAGGATCAACTTCAATCCCTTTCTGGCTGACGATGAACCCTAGTAGTTTCCCTGAACGGACACCGAAGGTGCACTTGTTAGGATTCAAGCGGAGCTTGAATTTTCTTAGACGTTCGAACAATTTTGACAGATGTTCAACGTGCTCATCCTCTGTTCTTGATTTTGCAATCATATCATCGACATACACTTCGATTTCCTTGTGTATCATGTCATGAAACAGAGTAGTCATGGCCCTTTGATAGGTTGCCCCGGCGTTCTTAAAACCGAACGGCATTACCTTGTAACAAAAGGTACCCCATGGGGTAATGAACGAAGTTTTCTCCATGTCTTTAGGCGCCATTTTGATCTGGTTATAGCCCGAGAATCCATCCATGAAGGAGAATACTTTGAACTTTCCTGTGCTGTCAACCAACATGTCAATGTGTGGTAAAGGAAAGTCGTCCTTTGGACTTGCCCTGTTCAGATCTCTGTAATCGACACACATTCTAACCTTTCCATCCTTTTTGGGAACGGGTACGATGTTGGCTAACCATTGAGGATATTCAGATGTAGCAAGGAAACCCGCGTCAATCTGTTTCTGTACCTCCTCTTTGATTTTGATGGCCATGTCCGGGTGAGTCTGTCTCAACCTTTGCTTTACTGGCGGACATTCCGATCTTAACGGTAAGTGATGTTCCACGATGTTGGTATCCAACCCTGGCATATCCTGATAGGACCAAGCGAACACATCGGGGAATTCTTTGAGAAGGTTTATCAGATCTTCTCTGGCAGTTGGACTGAGCAATGCTCCGATCCTGATTTCTTTTCTCTCTTTTTCTGAACCCAAGTTTACCGTTTCCAATGGCTCTTTGTGAGGTTCAATGGACCTTTCCTCTTGTCTGAGTAGTCGGGAGATCTCTTCTGGAATTTGGTCGTCAACTTCTTCTTCAGCCTCGAATACCGGGAACTCAAAGTTGGGAGAAGGCATCGGATCGTATGTTTCAATGGGGTTTAAAACAAGCAATCTGCATGACGTGATGATTTGTGTTTAGAAGAGATAGAGAGAAATGCAAGTGTGTGCAGTGTTTTGATTTTACTGCTTGTTTTTATTTTTGAATGTTTTTTTTTTAGGATTACCATTTTCTGAAAAAGCAAAAAGAGAAAACAGCAATTAATGCGGGAATTACAGAACGACGTTATTTTATTAATGCACAAGTCGAACCTTGAAACTACAGCCCTATAAAACAAAACTCTGTCGCTTCGGGCAAAGCGAAGAGGGAAATTTTACAGAAAGCGAACCCTATCAAAACTCCCGTTTCACCTGGGCAGGGTGAAAGGTTTAAAGATGGCAATTACTTTGACTGGTGAACGACCTTCGGAACATCGACAGCAACCCACTGGCGGCGAACTCCTCGGTGAATCACAAAGTCTGGCACCTTCCTTGATTTGTCTTCAGAAATGACGCTGATTTCTGGTGGAGCAGGATCATTGGAATCTGTTTCCCAGGCAGAATTGTCGTAGGAGGATTCCTCTGTTGCATTTTGCATAGCATTGGTGCTCTCAGCTGTATCTCCCCATCCAGTTGGCTGGATATCTTCGAGCTTGATACGAGAGCTTTCGGGAGCAGTGTACTTGACCATAAAGTCGTATTTTCCACTTGGTTGTCCCAGAGTGTCCCAAACTTCTTTGGAACTGGAGAAGTCATCCCTCTCGATGACGTTGACCTCGGGAAAAGCATAATTGATGAATTCTAGTCCTGCAAACATTGCGAATTCATCGTCATGTTGAGTAATTTCTGAATGACCTGAGTGTTGATCCCATGACATGGTGGGGACATAGGTATTCTGTTCAATGACGCTCAGCTGAGTTTCATTGTTCGGCTGACTCTCTTGCCCCAAGTTTCCTGGGTAAGGCTGCCACATTGGCAGGCCATCCATCAGGCCATAGTAATTGTGGTCAAAGTTGTCTTTCATCAGAGTGTCCTCCTCTAATGAATTTGGCGGAGCACGACATCTTTCCGGATCACAATCTCCGTAGATCATTTCGACATCTGATCTTGGTATAAATCTCGGACTTTCTGTAGGAAAGCAAAAAGGCATAGGCACCTCTTCCTGAGACATATAACCGTCCTTGTTAAGATAGGACTTCCCTTCTTCATCCGTGTCAGAGGGATCTTCCTCATTGATAGCATGAACTGTCTGAGACACTGGGTGAAGAAAACCTCCACTGTGGAAGAAGTTTTGAAGGGGATGAAGACTTTCATCATTGGCAGCTGTCCGGGTACAGGTTGCAGAAAAACCAAGACCCTTCTTTGTTTTATTGTCAATAGGAATGACAAGCCATCCCCATCCTGTTGTATCGGTACTCTCGACCACTTCGATAGCATCATTGTATGAAGAAATTGAAGTTCCTTCTTTGAACTGATTGTCCTTGCTCACCGATAGTGCTTGGAACTGAGTTCCAATAACCTCCTCGGGTTCCACACAAGTAGATGATGATAGGTTACTCACAAGCAAGGCTTGTTCCCCACAAACCGTGACAAGTTGATCGTTCTTAACGAACTTTAGCTTTTGGTGGAGGGTCGAAGTAACCGCTCCAGCCTGATGTATTCAAGGTCTTCCTAATAAACAACTGTATATTGCCCGGATGTCCATGACCTGGAAAGTGATTTGGAAAGTGTGAGGACCAATAGTTATGGGAAGATTAACTTCGCCGATAACTGTTTTTCTGGATCCTTCGAATGCTTTGACGACGACCTCGCTGACTCTCATCGGAGGGCCCTTGAATGATAATTGCATCAAAGTGGACTTCAGCATAACATTCAGGGCTGACCCTGTGTCTACCAGTACGTTGGCTAAAGCATCGCCCTGGCAGTTAACTATAATGTTGAGCGCCATGTTATGACGGTGACCCTCTTCAGGTAATTCTTCATCACTAAATCCCAAATTATTGCAGGAAGTGATGTTAGAGACAATGCTATCGAATTGTCTGATTGTTACATCCTGTTCCACAAAGGGTTGCTCCAAGACTTTCTGTAGAGCCTCTCTGTGTGCTTCTGAACTGATTAACAGTGATAATACCGAGATCTTTGAAGGAGTCTGTAACAGTTGATCAACAATGTTATATTCACTCCTTTGGATGAGCTTCAGCATCTCATCGTTGTCTTTTGAAAAGTCGGGATTACTAGATTGACCGACTGGCAGATCAGGAATTTCTGCCTGAAGTTCCTTTTCTTTGTTGGATTCTCCAACCCCTCGGTTGAAGATTCGACCACTCCGTGTTACACGACTGATGTCTGCAATATTCACGACGGAGGGTAATGGAATTTCCTTTCCATTCTCGATTATTGTTGCACCGTATTTGTAAGGAATTGCCTTAGCTGACTCATACGATAGTGGCCCCGGTAGATAGATGACTATGGGAACCTTCTGATTTTTCTGACCATCATAAGTAATCTCGATCCGTTCCTGGTTGGGAACTTTAGATTCGTCAACTAGAGGAATGATGGCAAAAACATCCCTGGTCCTATGATGACCAGAGATTGTGACAACATCCTCAACTTGATCGGCAAGGTAGTTCGGCGTCTAGTTGATGGTTCCAAAACCTGGATATGGACGAATTTCTCCATGATCGACCTGACCCTGAAGAGCTGCTCTCACAAGGTAACACCCTTGGTTACTTTCCGAACAGACGCTACAACTGTCATAGTTGTGTGGAGGCACCTGGCCACGTCCACTTTGAATACAATGTAACCTCACTAGGTTACCTTCCATTGATAGGACATCCTGACTTTGACAACGAGTAGGATTCCTGTTATTGACACTAATCTGCTGAGTATCTTCATCCATGTAGATTGGCATCCACCAGTGATTTAACAAGTGCTGAAGTGCCTCCTGGACAAGGGTACAACCTCGATCGTTTTCGCAACCCGCTTTACAATTTTGATAGTCATGTGATATTAAGAATCCAAGTCGGACCTGCTCAGCATGTAACTCTACCAGGTTGGTATTCATTACGCAGATATCGAAGATCTGAACCATGTTGATTTGATTGGAGTTCCTATCATGGTAGTCTTGGATCCATCCAAGATCCATCTGACGCTGGAGGGCCTCTTGTATGAAAGAGCATCCCTGTTTGTTTACCGAGCAAATCAGACAGGAACTGTAATTGTGTCGCGGTAGATTATGATACTGGCTTTGCCTTGAGTGCATCGCCACCAAGCTGACATTCATCGCACGGATGTCGTGGTTTTGAATGACGTTGGAGTTTGTATAGACCATGTTAACTCCACGAACTCGGTGCTCTTGGATCCATCCGAGATCCATCTGTTCCTGTAGAGCTGATTGCACTACCGAACATCCTTGGTTATCTTTAGAGCAGATATCACACTGGTGATAATTATGAGGTGGCACATGGCCATATCCACTCTGTCTACAATGCATCTTGACCAGATTGGTTTTCAACAAGAGTACATCGTGAATTTGATAGACATTGTTAGTCTCTTTCTCAATCAGATTGACTGCAGCTTTCTCATGTTGAGGCAGCGGGTTCGTAAGAACATTAGGATTCGTATCTTTGAAAGATACGAGCCCGCTCCTAACAAGCTTTTGCACGTCGGATTTGAAATTGAGACAAGTCTCAATGTTATGCCCTAAACCTCCTTGATGATAAGGGCATATTTGATCCGCCTTAAACCAAAAAGGCGGATTTTCCGGAACTGTAAGAGGAGACTTAGTCTGAATGTGTCCCTTGGCTAGCAGTAACGGAAACAATTCAGTGTACGATACGGGTATAGGATCAAATCCTGGTGGCCGTGTTGTACGGTTGTTGTTATATGGAGGACGAGCCTGCTGAAGAGGCTGTTGTGTCCTTTGTTGGTCAGGTTGGCTCTGCGCAACCTGAGGTTGATACATAGGAACAGGCGCGGGGCCGATAGCAGGAGTTACAGCTGCTACTGGCTGATAACGTCGCCTTTGCTTTCCGAGAGAGATATTCCCAATATCTTGCTCTTTTTTCTTAGGGAGAGCACTACCGTATTTTTTAGTACCGCTCGTTGATCCAGTGTCTTTTACCAAACGTCCTTCTCGGACGGCTTCCTCAAGACGTACACCCATGCCGACCATTTCGGTGAAATCACTGGGCGCACTGGCAACCATTCGATCATAGTAAAATGAGCTTAAGGTCTTTAAGAAGATTTTTGTCATCTCTTTTTCCTCAAGAGGTGGACAAATTTGAGCGGCAATTTCACGCCACCTTTGAGCATACTCCTTAAAGGTTTCTTTGTCCTTTTGTGACATTGATCTGAGTTGATCTCTGTCGGGTGCCATGTCCAAATTGTACTTGTATTGTTGGACGAAGGCAGTACCAAGATCTCTGAATGTGCTAATCGTAGCACGGTTTAAACCCATGTACCATTTGAGTGTGGCACCGGTTAAACTATCCTGGAAGTAGTGAATCAGCAGGTCCTGATTCTCCGTCTGAGCTGACATCCGCCGAGCGTACATCACCAGATGGCTCTGAGGGCAAGAGTTACCCTTGTATTTTTCAAAGTCGGGCACTTGGAACTTGTGCGGGACTTTCACATTTGGGACCAAGCAGAGGTCTGCGGCGTCCTTTCCAAATAGATCCTGACCACGAATGGCTTGCAGCTCTTTCTGTATTTCCAAGAACTGCTCCTGGAATTCATCCATTCTGTCAAACATAGTTTCCTTCTTACCAGAAGGTGTCTGTGGAATCTGTCCTTCCGGGACAGTGTGCACCACAGGGGGTGGTACCGTGACTACGGCAGTAAGTCTTGGCGCCTCCCGAAGTTTGTAACCTTCAGGAGTCTTGAGTATGCCCTTGGCATCTTCGCTTTCCCGAAGTTTGTAACCTTCAGGCCCAGCGGCTTCTGTTGCGATTCCCTGATCTTTAGTGATCAGCGGAACATATCCTTCCGGGATATAGTTAACAGGCATGCCCCACGGACGATCTTTCGGCATCTGATACCTAGGATCATACTTTTCTATGATGGGCGTTGAGGTGATCTCTGAGATCACAGTTCTTTGTAGCTGAGCTTCTGCCATGGCTTGCATGTCGTTACGAAGCTTTCTCATATCCTCTCTCAGAGCGTCGATCTCTTCTTTCAACTCTCTGTTTTCTTCCTCAAGATCATCCATCTTTTTCTGACGATTGGCCTGAGTATTGTATGAATGAGACAGTTTGACTCTAGAACCGAGACACAAACGTGAGATTCGTAAGGAAGAAGAATACGCGATGTGAGAATGATGAATGCAATGATTATATTAATTGTTGTTTTTGGTTTAATCAAAATAAACTTCGACAATTAGATTGCAAATATCAAACAGTGGGGAAACCCCTTTTTATTGAATTCCAAAGGATTACAGAAATGGAAATACAGTAGATTACAAAGTGCAGAAACAGAAACCTAAACTAATGGGTCCCGAGTCCTCTTCTTTGACCGGGGCTCTTGGGCCATTGTCGGGTTGTCATTCCTTTGCCAGGTGAAAGGAGCGAGCAAATTCCTTTGGTCATCTTGATTCTCTACAGCATGTTGCTCTAAAATTTCAATCAGAGCATCTTTCTCTCTCAGTAGTTGTTGTATTTGGATACACTCTACGTCGAGGGTGCGGTACTTGTTCTTCCAAGACCTTCTTTCCTTTTGAACTTTGTTGAGAGTAAACTGAAGCTTTTCAGTTTCCGTCATGAAGTACATGACAGATTCCCTCGGCGGAAGAATTCCGTAACGAGGATAAGGCATCTTTAGCTTAAGAGCTCTAGTTTGTACCCAGTGGAGATAAGGCTCCACCGAGACACAGTCTGGTTTTCCCAGAGACTCTCGTCCTTTCTTATGAACATGTTTCCAAGCTTGCACTATTTCCATCTTTAGTGCTCTGTCGTTTTCTCCTTCTTTGAAGAAAAGACCTTCCAGATGAACACCCAGTGGGATGTGTCTCATCGGGTATCCAAATTGACGAAGAACCAATGTCGGATGATAGTTGATTCCTCCTTTAGTTCCTATGAGGGGTACGCTGGGGAAGTTTCCACAACGGTCAATGATTTTGATTCCCTCATAAATCCTATTACACCAATCTATATGGGAATTGGTGAGAGACATGATCTTCTGCGACCAACGTAAGACACTCTTGCAATCCCAAAAAGCAGCAGACTGGGCAAGTGAGAGATAAACCATTTGTAGAGCAAAGGTACACAACATGTGATCTCCCCTCCGCTGTACAAATTTTCCAAGTGTACAGAATGATACGCATCTGCGAGCAAAGTCGGCAAGGGCTTCCAATGAGAAAAACCTTAATAGCATTGATATCGACGAAGTTATTGATGTTAGGAAACAAAAATAACCCGTAGGTGAGCAAGACAAAGATGCTTTCAAAAGCAGTCATGTTCCCTATACTAGCGAAGTACAGGGCTTTCTTTGTCAAGAACTGGGCTGGCAAACCTTGGATGCCACCCTTAGTGGTCATGTGAGTCCTGACCTCAGACTCGTCCAAATGAATTGCTATTGCAATAGTCTGATTCTTTGGAATTTCATCCAGTCCAGAAAATGGAGCTCGATCAGTGATATGTAAATCAGTCAGATGAGAATACTCCTCCAGCGTTGGTGATAGCTGGTAATCCGGGAATGTGAAACACTGATAAACTGGATCGTAGAACTGAATGAGTGCGTCCATGATCCCCTTAATCACATGGACTCGTAACAGTGGTAGCAAAACACCGTGCTTGGCTCTGAAAGCCTCTGGGTTAACGATCATCCTCGCTAACTTTCTCAAATCCTCTAGCTTTGGAACCTTGAAGGTATACTGGTGAGTTCTCCTTTTACCGAAATCCATTAATGCAATCTTTTTCTCTGATATTTGCAATCACAGTCTTAGTTTAATTTGAAAAACAAAGAGACTAGAAGAGAAGTTTTTTGAATGTTTTAATGTTTTATTAAATGGATGCATGAATGCAGCACACAAAAACATAGAAAAAACATGGGGTCAAAGGGTCGTTGTCATGAAGTCAAGGCTCTACCCATCCCCAAAGGTTTATACTAGGGTGATTTTTTGTACCTGTACTCATTATCATCAGCTCCTCCCAGGAAAGCAAGACAACAAGCGGATCGCCAGCGAGTTGTAAAGCAATCTTAGAGTAAGTGCCATTCACCGAGAATAGATCACCAGCCTCAAATGAGGGTAGTATCGCGTAACAACTATTTCCGATAGTTTCCACACTACGAAAGGGTTTGGCTCCTCAGCTTCTCAGACTTAACAACCGGCCCATTGGCTATAAGAGTGAATGGGTTGCGTTGGTCAGCCTCCACTGAGGTTGATGGTCGACCCCGTCGCCATCACTTATCTTAAGTGTATACTCATTCTCACCACATGCGGCATCACACGCATTCCCAGTAGCAGAAAAAATAAACACGTATAGCAATTAGGAAAAGCAGTATATATATTTGTCCTAATCATCCTAGACTTATAAAGCTATGATTCCTAAGTTCCTGACAGAAATGGGTTCCCCGGCGGAAGCCTCAATCTGTGGTATTCACATAAGTGAAGAGAAAAAAGGTTTGTCCAAGGTTTTCACCTTACATGTTTAAGAAAGAATTTTTGAGCCCCACGGTGGGCGCCATTTTTTTCTGTAGCGAGCGATTTTGGACGCGGTTCTTAAGCGCTGGTCGCTCTCTGCGGCTTGAGCTTTAAACTACAGGTCAATTCATTTTTTATCCTATTGTGAGCTGAATAAGGAAGGGAAATAGATGTCTCCAATTAACCCTGCTTGCATACTGAGTTTAAACAGCGGTCTGTTAGGTTACGAATGCTATCAATGTGGGGGGGCCTTGTACTGGTTATTTGTATTTTCGCCAATACGGTTTTCTTTCTTTCTAGGACTTTGTAGCGGGGAACAAGGATTAGGATGTTAGGACTGATGCTTTTGAATTACTGCTTTTGATTGATGGAGATACGGGATTTGGATTTTTTGTTGATTGCGCTCGCTAAGATCTTTTCTTTCGATCTTATGCCTACGTATTCCCGTTTACCGAAATAGGGAAATCAGAGCGTTCGTAGTTCCTCCTATTCTATGGGAGGAAATGGGTGTTTTGGTGTCTTGTTCAAAGCCCAAGACGTGAAGCGAAAGGTGGTTTGTATCTTGTTCAAAGCCCAAGATGTGAAGCTGAAAAGTCTATTTGTGTCTTGTTCAAAGCCCAAGACGTGAAGCTGAAAGACCTCGGCTTTAGAGAGAATTTGTCATCTCTAAAGAGGGGAGAAGGAGAATTACTTTAACTGGGATACGCGGATCCGAGCAATGCCATAATTTCCGAAGAAAGGGTTTTAACCTGAAGGAGAAGACTTTAACTCAGTGTAGAGCAATGCTATCTTTCCTTAGGAATTTCTCATGCTAAAAGAGGGACAGTGGCATGGATGTAGATGATCCAGAGGCTTGCCGCTTACAGCGATTAGATGAAGGGAAAGGAGTTGTTGATGTTTGTGTACTGTGAACGAGGCACAACTTTGATGCTAAAAGGTTGATTGGATCAACCAGTGGTTTTCTTATACAAAGCCTAAGAGGAGGCTAATTTCCGCTAGGAAAATCATTATACAAAGCCTAAGAGGAGGCTATTTTGTGTCCCGTACAAAGCCTGAGAGGGAGGCGAAAGGGGTAATTGAATCAACGAGGGAGTCTCTTATGTGTCTCGTATAAAGCCCGAGAGAGAGGCTAAACGTTGTTTGACTCCCCTGGGGAGAATTTTGGTATCTCGTACAAAGCCCGAGATGGAGGCTATTGTAACTGTTTCAGTTGAGTGACAGATCCAATATACTGATTTTTAAAAAAGAAAATCAGTTCTTATATGAGCAACACTGTACTCAGGGATTTGATTTGAGGATCAGGGATATCTCCTTCTCTTTGAGGAAACGGGAAATCCAAAGGGTATTGAGACTGTCCAAGTCTGCGGGTTTCCTTCCTATTTTTGAAGAGTACTTGAGAATGTCTTTGAGACTCAAGGAAGTTAGACTGTCCGTGTCTAGAGTTTTATCTTTTGTACTATGCTTTGAGAAATAGTAGTAGACTCTATGAAAGGACTGTTCTATGCAGATGACTAAGTTCTGTTCCTATACCTCTAGGAGGTCGTCGGGATAATTTGTACGAAGCCCAAGAGGAGGCTGGAAACTTTTAAGAACCCGACGGGTCCTTGTACGAAGCCCAAGAGGAGGCTATCATTCCCGGAGGAAGAGATCATTATACGAAGCCTAAGAGGAGGCTGTGAATACTTCTAAGAAGTCGTAGGGTCCTTGAATAATGCCCAAGAGGAGGCGGGGTTGCTTTTAGGAAGCCTGTGGGTCCTTGAACAATGCCCAAGAGGAGGCCGATGCTTTTAAGAAGCCCGTGGGTCTATCATCTCCTTTTCATTAGGAGAGATAATTCTTTTAAAGATAAAAACCACTGGTAAACGTGCGAGGTTTACTATCCAGCGACTTTTAGCTTTTAAAGAGGGTTCCTTAGTTAAGGTCCAAGATTATGACCGTAGTGGGTACCCAAACCCCGAGACATTCAAGGCAAGCTATCCACAAGGAATAGATCAAGTCAGGAAAGTTCGAGAATTTGGAAGAAACTCAAAGATGCCATTCACGGAGAATACATTCATCTTGGGGAGTAGAGCTTCTTGACGATTCCTAAGGAGGACAGCCGAAGAGAAGACTGTATCTGGTGCTCCTATTGGGGATCTAGGCGTCTATTTTTACGAATAAATGAAACGGCGTCACCTAGTTCTAGACGTAGTTGCCGGGGAAACTCGAAATATCTATACTATTATTACACAGTAGATATGAGTTTATGAAAGGAGACTTACAGTGAGCAGCCCCACAATACAGTTTATAATATGAAAACAGTAAAGAAAGCGATAACCACTTACTCGGTTGGAGTGCTTCCATGCTGTTTGGTTAGTTGTTCAACAAAGAAAGATTGAAAACAACAGTATATTCAAAATCAAAGGAGAAAGTGCTTTGAAAAAGAAAGATTTGGGGCTTACAGCTCAAGGAGAGGCCCAGGGTTTTATCAGTGAGCGCACTGTTTGACTTTGTACAGAGGGACTTATACAAGTGACTGGGGCCCAAAATGGTTTTCTGTACAAAGGGATGGGTCTTACACTCTCTCAAGAGGCCCAAAAAGGTTTAAAGGAAAAAGAGTGGGGCTTATAACACGAGGGTAGGCCCAAATGATTTTTCGTTTAAAAATGGCGATCGCGCCGAGGTTTTCTTTTAACGCGGAGGGACTTATACAATAAGTGAGGCCCAAGATTTTGATTAAAATGGGAATGGGTCTTACACTCTAATAGAGGCCCAAGGTGTTTTGAACGGGTCTTATAGCTTAAGGAGAGGCCCAAGGGTTATTTTGAAAAGGCGACGATCGCGCCGTTTACTTGTACGGAGGGACTTATACAATGAATGAGGCCCAAAAAGTTTTTGTACAAGGGGGGATGGGTCTTACACTCTCTCAAGAGGCCAAAGGTGTTTTGAAAATGATTTGTGAGGGTTGAATTAATCCAAAACCCTAATTTGTTTTCAAAATGTATTTAATTGAATAAAAATTCAATTAAAATGATCAAAAATTGTTTAACACATGGAAAACAAATTGTGATCTTGGATTAATGCTTCAAAAATTAAGTATTGACCTACAAAATAATTAGAAAGCATTAAAAGTTGCAAAATCAAAGTAGAAAAAATATTTAAAATGCCAAAAACAATCAAAATATTAATTCTTTACAAAAATATCAATTATATGAAATAAATAATATTTTTGGGATTTTTTTATAAAATAAAATATTTTAACATTTTTGTGAATTATTAAAAAAAGAATCAACTCAAAATCATTAAAACTCAGAGAGAAATTAATTTTTGAATCAATTAAACAAAATCACAAAATTCAAATATTTGAATTTCTAAAAATGGCGCCAAGAACAAGCTGAAGAACACGCGCGTGTTCTTGGTTTCTCAGATTTACATTTTCTATCCAATCTCCATGAATACGTAATCATATCATGCAATCCACATATCATTATGCTCGTCTCAACCTCACGATCATGTCTATGTACTTTAATTTCATTTAAATTAAACATACAACAAGAAATCACGAAGAGACCTCAAGAACCCTAATTTCTGCATGAAGGCTAGGATTTTTGATACACAATTCAAACAATGCAATTAATTGAGGGAAAACATTCCATGCATGATTATGAACATATGGCCAAATTATTGTGCGAGGAAATATGCATAGATTGAGAGATGACCAAGCATGTGCTTACCTCTAGGCCGTGACAGCAAGTTCAAAGTGATTTTTGATTTGGAGGTGTTACATATGAGTTTTGATGATCTGAACAGCTTCCCTACACCCTATGGATTGTGTTTGGATGGTTAGACTTGATTGAAATTGGCTGGATCATTTTGTGGTACCTCAGCTGCACTTTGGTTAAAACCTTGAGCAACCAGCTGGTGATTTTGTGAAATTGATGTTTCAGAAGTAATCTAAGTGTTTGATCAGCTCATATGTGATGTATGTGAGGTGTGTGAGTGATTGGTTTGATTGGAATTGCTCTCAAACTCAAAACCCGATAGTGACTTGCCTTAGAAGGCAAAATTGGAGTGAAAGAAGAGATTTTGAGGAAAGCATCTGTTAGATGGCTTTGGTGTACTCAAACTGACCACAATTGAGCTCTATTTATAGTAGAGCAAGTTTGTTTTGGGATCCACAGTGAATGGCAACTGCAGCAGGTGTTTCCTCAATGTTGGCCAATGGAAATGCAAGTCTCCTCTAGCCATTGACTAGAGGTTAGGGCACAGAGCTATGGTCCCCTTGGTCTTGGATAAGTCTTGACTGATTTCAGATGAGAATGGCTCATTCCATGCCACCTTGATGGTTCCATTGAATGCCTCATTCCAAATTTGAAGTCTTGTCCCTATTTTGGCCATTCTAGGTTCAACATGCTATTTCTTGTTCCATGGACATTGGAGGCTTGGCTCAGTAATTGTCCCCTTTAGATTCAATACTCTGAGGTATCCAAGTGGATAGGAGCAATTGAATTTGGCTGATTTTGGAAAATCGACCAAAGTTGCAAATTCTGCCTTGCCTTGACAGATTTTAGCAAGGCAACTTGCCAATGTCATATCTCATGATGTAAGTTGAATTTGACAATGTTCTTGGCCATTTTGGAAAGCTCTTACATGATACAACAACTGTTTGAACAAGTTTAGTTTTGATCTCTTTTGATTCCAAGTGAAAAATCCCCCTACATTTGGCAAAAAGTGAGGCAGAATCTGACTTAGTGAAAATTTCACTAAGTGTTGGAAAAAGTGACATTTTCACTTTTCAGCCACTTTGATCACTCCATAACTCAAAATCCTTAATGAATTGGAATGACTTGTAGTTGAAGTTTTTGTAGGTGATAATGAGGGCTACAAATCCATCTTTGGATGAGAAAAAATGGCCTTGTGGTTTAGGAGTTATGGTCCTTCAAAGTTGGTACCCTTGCCACTTTATTTTTAACTTAGAAAAATTTCTAAGTTTTATGGTTACCCCTTTTACAAGTTATCCCACTTTTCTTGATTTTTCTTGATGAATGATGATTCAAATCATACATTAACATCATTTTAGGGTTAAAAATCCATTTTGGTGAAAAATCTCAAAAAGTCAAAGTTGACTTTTGTGCACAGTTGACTTTTTATTAGATGAATTCCAAACTGTGCAATTCTTCAGGAAATCATGTCCTTAACCTAAATCAAACTTGATGGACATGTTCCATGGGTGTCATAGGGTATATTCAATCATGTATTAGGGTTTGGGAGCATGTCTTGGTCAAAAGCCAAAGTTACAGTTGACTTTTCCCTTAAAACCCTAATTGTGGTGCAGATGGAATTGAGACTTGTTGCTCAAGCTTCTTGGATCAATCCGTTGTCCCAAATGGATAAATATGGTATATTAGAGACCATCAAATCATCTCTTGAGGTCTTGGCTCATGATTTGTCCCAAAAGTCAACTTAGGGGTGAATTAGGTCAAGAAACCCTAATTCCTGATTTTTGATGAATGCATCCCTTGAAGCAAAATTGACTTGATGCATGGGTTCATGAGGTTCCATGAAGTATATTAGGTTATGTTTTGGATCAATGGCTTGTGCCCAGATGAAACTTTTCATCTGGAGGCCCTGGGTGATCAAAACCCTAATTTGGTGACACTGGCGATCTTGAGGCTTGATCCACCTAGAAGGGAGCAACCTTGTGCTTAATCCTTGAAGTAAGAGTCCTTTTGATCCTTTGAGGATGTTTGAGAGATTATAAAAGTTGAAAATCAAGTCATTTCTTGATTGAGCCTTTGTCTAAAGCTCAGAGAGGGCTTGAAACCCTAATTTTGATTGTAGTGGATGCTCACCCATCTTTAGGGAGACTGATGAAGCATAAAGGTACATCCATATTGTGGTGATGATTTGCACAATGATGGGAAACTTTAGTGGTCAAAATTTGGGGTATTACAAAACCCCACCTGAGCTAGGAGTTATGACAGCTGCAACATGCCTTGCTGCAAACTGTCTTGGAAAGGCAGATTTGTGCATAAAGCCTCGCTTTGCTCAAATTGTGCAATTCCAAGCATGCTTATCCATCTGCACACCTCAAGGGGGAACAACCAAGGGACAAGCACTGATTCATCAGCCTCCCAAGTCCAAGATTCCCCAAGTAGCATGCCAAACCCTAAAAAGCCTAAAAGAGGCCAAGACTCCAATTTTGTTTCCTAGCATTCAATGAATGCACCAAGGTGGCATGAACTGAGCCTATTCCAACTGAATGAGTCAAGGATAAGCTCTGAACCAAAGAACTATAGGCCTATGCTCTAACCTCTAGTCAATGGCTAGAGGAGACTTGAGATTCCAAAATGATCCGATTGGCCAGAGGCCTGCTGCAGCCACCATTCACTAGAGCTCATTTGTGCTCAGTTTAAGTACACCAAAGCACTACAACACTTGCTTTCCTCAAAATCTCTTTCTTTAGGCAAAAATGTCTTCTTTTGCAAGGTAACTCTGAGTTTTTGAGTTAGAGAGCATTTCCACCACAACTCATGATTCAAACACATCCAATATGTCATATCTAAGCTGTCCAAACTCTCATAAGTGACCTGTAACACCAAAATCACAAAGTCCCCTCTCAAAACCTCAAAATTGGACTTTTTTGCATTTTTAAGCCATGTCTTGATTCAGTCATTTTCAAAGCCAAATAAGACCTCAAACACACTCCAGATATCATCCTTGAACTATCCCAAATAGTTCTCCACATCTGGAACACCATTTGAGAGAGTTGCCATATTGGTCACTTTTGCCCTTTTTGCAAGAAAGAGCTCAAACTTGTTCCTGAGGATTCCAGTTGGTTCCAACCATTCTAAAAGCATCTAAGGGATCATTTGAGGGTGTCCAAAGCATCAAATTGTTTCTGGCACAAGAAACTTGGCAGATAGCCCAAAAAGCTCCTAAAGAGGTAAGCATCACAACTTGAACTCTTAGAAATATGCATTGCTTTGAAGTCCACTGATCATGCATATCTCATACATGTTATATATGTTGTGTTTGAACCAATTCATCATGTAATTCATGCCTGTAACAAGAGGTAGCATAGAAAATGCAATTATAGGCCTATTTCAAGAACACTATCGGGTTTTGAAATAGGAGCCTCATCTGAAAACCACCACCACCATTGGATTCCTTGTGAAATTCTAGGCAGGATGGACCTAAATTTTGTCCCAATCCATGGAGAAATGAGAAAGTTACAAGCCTCACATTTTTGGCCAAAACATTGCCTTGCCTTGCCTTGGCCAGGACAAAAACAAGGCATGCCTCATATATTCATGGGGTGGTTTTGATACACGGATGTATCACCACCCCAGTGGTGGGGTTCGAATCCCCCTCGCTCCAGATCCTCTCTTTTATCACTTTTTCCATTTTTTATTATTTTGCATGTTATTTTTAAGCAAAATACCCTTTTTGGTCCTTTAACTTTACCTTGGGGTTCATTTTGGTCCTTTAACTTTAAAAAGTGTCATTTTGGTCCCTTAACTCTTCAAAACGTTCCATATTAGTCTTTTTGTCTTATTAGCGACTGATTTTTGAATTTTTTCATCGCTAATAAGACGAAAAGGACTACTCTGGAACGTTTTGAAAAGTTAAGTGACCAATATGACAGTTTTTAAAGTTAAGGGACCAAAATGAACCCTGAGGTAAAGTTAAAGGACTAAACAGGGTATTTTGCCTTATTTTTAAATGATTTGGAAAATTAATAACTCTCTCAATTTTAATTATTTTTTATTGGTTCTTTTTGAAAAAAATCACAAAAATGTTGAAATATTTTATTCCACAAAAAAATCAGATTTATATTATTTATTTAATATAGTTGGTATTTTTGTAAATAAATTCATTTTTGTTGTTTTTAAACCTTTTAAAAATGAATATTCATCTTGAAAATCAAAATCAAATGAGTTCTAAATCATCTTGTGATTAAAACCTCATTTTTCAAACCTTAACCAAAAATCACAAGTAGTTTATTTAGACTTATTTGGTATTTTTGTCATTTTATTCATTTTTAAAAGGATTACTTTTAAAAGAAAATGAAATTAGGGTTTCTTTGATTTTCACCCCAACAAATCTTTTTCAAACACTCATGGGCCTCTAATAGAGTGTAAGACCCAACCCCTTTTCAAAACCAAAACTTTTTGGGCCTCGGTCATCGTATAAGACCCACTGTGTTTTCAAACCTCGGCGCGATCACCATTTTTCAAACGAATAACCTTGGGCTTCTCCTCGAGCTATAAGTCTCATTCCTTTTCTTAAAAACACTTTTGGGCCTCTTGAGAGAGTGTAAGACCCAACCCTTTGAAAATACAAAACCATTTGGGCCTCAGATATTGTATAAGTCCCTCTGCGTTAAAAAAATCTCGGCGCGATCGCCATTTTCAAACAGAAAATCATCTGGGCCTACCCTCGTGTTGTAAGTCTCATTTCTTTTCTTTAAATAACCTTTGGCCTCTAATAGAGTGTAAGACCCAATCCCCTTTTTCACCAAAACTTTTTGGGCCTCAGGTGTTGTATAACTCCTGGAACGATATTCAAAACAACAGTACAATCAGTGTTCAAACCTTGGGCCTCTCCTTGAGTATAAGCCCCAACAATTTTTCACAAACAACTCCCAGTTGATTTAGGTTCAAATATACAGTTGTTATCAAAACTTTCTTTAATTTCTCTGAACAACTAACAATACAGCATGGAAGCTTGCTCACCTGTAAGTTTTAACAGCTTTCATTTACTCGCTTTAATATATATATAACTGTATTGAGGGAAGCGGCGCATGGTTAGTCTTCTTTCATTCTTTTAAATACACGTCATATATATATATATATATATATATATATATATATAACTGTATTGTAGGAAGCTGCGCATGGTTAGTCTTCTTTCATACCTTTTAAAATACTTGTCATATATCAACTATATATATACTAGTATAGTTATTTAGAGTTTTCCCCGGACTCTAGGTCTAGAACTAGGTAAATCCATGTTGGTCACTCTTAAATACAAACAAAACTAGACCCCCATAGGATTTCCAGATACAATCTTACCTTCTCTTGGGGTTAAACAATATGGAACAAAGAGAAAGGCAGTATTCTCGGTGAACCTTTTCTCAGACTGTCGCCCTTATATTTTGTCAAAGAAATTCTACTCCCCGGAGTTGATCTATTCTCTGTGAATAGCATCTCTTGAGTTTCTTCCCAACCCTCACACTTTCCTGGAATGATCTCTTCTCTATGAATTGCATTTCTTGAACTTCTCTTGGTTTGGGGACCCACAGGCTTCCTAAAAGCATCCCCGCCTCCTCTCGGGCTTTGTACAAGGACCCTTCGGCTTCTTAGATGTTCTCATGCCTTCTCTTGGGCTTAATACAAGGACCCTAACGACCTCTTAAAGGTATAAGACAGAACTTAGTCATCCTTTGCTAGAGCAGTCTTTCTAGTGTCAGACCTCAGGTCACTTTAGGGTTGATTCTCATCACTTAATGCCTTTGCCTCCTCTTGGAGGCATCATACAAAAGATAAAACTCTTTCGCACCAGCAGACTTGGACAGACTAATCCCCTTGAGTCTCAAAGACATTCTCAAGTTCCTTACAACCATAGGAAGAAACCCCGGGCATTCTGGATCGATCTCCAGGAGAAACCCAGCCTCTCTCATGAGAGTTCCCCGACCAGGGTCAACACTATCTCAAATCAGAACCTCAGGGTATCTGACATCTCAACTCTTCTGTAACCCTCAGCAAGAGTTGGTTCCCCACTTGGACCTGCCTGGGGATATCAATTATCCCCGGCAAAAGATAGCCTCCTCTTAGGCTTTGTATAATGATCCTTCCTCAGCGAAGTCAGCGTCCTTTTGGGCTTTGTACAAATGATTCTCCCCAGCAGAGCTAACCTTTTCAGACTCTCTTGTTGAGTCAAGACCCTTTTTGCCTCAATCTCGGGCTTCGTATGAGACAGCAAATCACTCTCTGGTTGAGTATAAAAGACTCTCTTGTTGAGTCAATCAACTTTCAGACTCTCTTGTTGAGTCAATCACCTTTTCAGACACTCTTGTTGAGTCAATCACCTTTCAGTACTCTCTTATTGAGTCAGAACCCTTTTAGCCTCAATCTTGGGCTTTGTACAAGACATAAATTTCCCTTTCTTGAGTTGGGGACAGATACCTTCCCCAGTCGGGTCATTTTCTCCCAGCCTTCGTTTAGGCTTTGAAGAATAATGTCCCTAAGCAGTGTCAAACTCATTGCAGCCTCAATCTTGGGCTTTGTACCAGACACATCCTCACCAGAGTCAGTTAAATTTCCCATTTTAGCCTCAATCTTGGGCTTTGTACAATACAGATAATACTCTCCAGCAAGAGTCAAACTCATTTCAGCCTCAATCTTGGGCTTTGCACAAGACACATATAAACCTCCCCGACGGAGTCAAAACCCCTTTTTAGCCTCCTTTTAGGCTTTATATAATGATATCCCCAAAGAGTCAGTCTCTTTTTAGCCTCAATCTTGGGCTTTGTACAAGACAGATAAAAACACTCTCTCGTTGAATCGGTCTTATCCAGCCTCCTCTTAGGCTTTGTATAAAGAAATCCCCTAGCCAAATCAATTAACCTTTTAGCATAAACCTTGTGCTTTGATCAAGGCACACAAAAATCAAGAATCTCTCTTTAGAGGTGACAAATTCCCTCTCAATACCCTTTTAGCTTCAATCTTGGGCTTTGAACAAGACACAAATACCCCTTTAGCTTCACTCTTAGGCTTTGAACAAGACACCAAAACCTCATTTTCCTCCCTTAGAATAGGAGGAACTACGATTGCTCTGATTTCCCTTTTTCATTTAAACGGGAATACGTAGGCATAAGATTGCAAAATCTTAGCGAGCATACAAATAAAAAACCCTAGGTCCTGTACCTTCATATTAATCAAAACTTTAGATTTCATACCTTAAGCCATCATCATCATTTTCAACAGAAAACAAAACTCACTCTCCCTGTCACACTTCCCCAAGAAACTTTCCCAACCCATCAGCAGATAAACACTATCAATTACAAAGCGAAACCTAAAGTAATATCCTGTGGATAACCACATATAAGATGGATAATTGACAACTACCCATTGTATAACCTGACCCCGACTCCCCGAATCTCTTAAAGCATTTGTTCAGTTAAACATTCGCGTGCAAGGTTAGTTTTAGATACTTTCCCTTTCCCTTCCAGCTTAATGGGATAAATAAGAAATCAGAAAGTAGCACCCTTTCTCTTCGAGGAGAAAACCCAAAATTCAGCGATAAGGTGGTCGCGTCACCGACAAAAATCGCTCGCTACAATTCCCCAGGAATTCTAATCTTCATCTATGCAAACCTGGTACTAACCTATCAGATACCAAAATTTCAGGTCAACTATGAACCTTGGTCAGTTTTGAACCCAAAACCTTGGTCACCTATGAACCAAAACCTTTGTCACCTCTGAACCAAAACCTCAGGTCACCTATGAACCTAAAGTCCAGTAATTGCTGGCATTGCTTGTTTCAGGTCACCTGTGAACCTAAACATCATTCAGGTCACCTATGAACCTTAAGTCCAATGATTGCTGGAATTGCTTGTTTCAGGTCAACTATGAACCTAAACATCATTCAGGTCAACTATGAACCTTGGTCAGTTTTGAACCTAAAACCTTGGTCACCTATGAACCAAAACGTTGGTCACCTATAAACCTAAAGCATCAGGTCAACTATGAACATTGGGCAACTATGAACCTAAATCTCAGTTCAACTATGAACCTTGGTCAGCTATGAACCAAAACCTCAGGTCACCTATGAACCTAAAGTCCAGTAATTGCTGGCATTGTTTGAACCTTGGTCACCTATGAACCAAAATCTCAGGTCAACTATGAACCTTGGTCACCTATGAACCAAAATCTCAGGTCAACTATGAACCTTGATCACCTATGAACCAAAATCTCAGGTCAACTATGAACCTTGGTCACCTATGAACCAAAATCTCAGTTCAACTATGAACCTTGGTCACCTATGAACCAAAATCTCAGGTTAACTATGAACCTTGGTCACCTATGAACCAAAATCTCAGGTCACCTATTAACCAAAATCTCAGGTCAACTATGAACCTTGGTCACCTATGAACCTAAACATCAGGTCAACTATGAACCTTGGTTACCTATGAACCATAAGCCTAGTCTTTACTGGCAAACCAACTCAGATTGGTATCCTATCCAACCTATATTAGTACCCAAGTTCAATTATTGTTTACACTTTAATCTTGTTCCCAACAGAGGTTCAGTCATTGTCAATATCTCTTTAAAAAAGTCCTTGTGATCTTCATCATTTGGCGCACGCAAAGTTTGTTTTTGTCTCTGTCTTTTCTTGAAGATCCTGTTTGAACTCTTAAATATAAGAAATCCCCAGAAAATCTTTGTAGATTGTCTATCCTCTTATTTCAAGTTGATCCCCAGTGGAGATCATGTCTTCTTTTTGTTTTCATGCCCAGTCAGAATGTGTTTTTTCCCCAGTGTCGTCCAGTCACCTATGAACCTGTCATCCATCTCCCTGGATCTTCCCCAATGGAGAACACCTCTCTGGCTCTTATCTCCAGTGAGGACCTGTGGGATTTTCCCTTTTATTTTTCTATCCCCAGTGTTTCCTCAGAGTCTCCCTAGTGAGTCTCTTTTGTTGGTCAGTCTGTATCCCCAATGAATCTTCCTTGTGGATATTAACCTTCATCCCTCCCCAGTAAGGCTCACCTGTGGTTGTTTGCTCTTTATCCTATGGTGTCTTGTTTGTCTGCATCTTTGCACTGTCGTGGCATCATATCATCATACTAGAAGTTCATGGCATGTCAGCATTTGCATGTCTGTCGCCTGTCCTTAGCATCTGCATTCCATCTAAGGGAAAAATTTTCGGTTCGCTATATTTAAATACCTTTCACCTTGACGTCCCGAGGATTTCCATTCCTCGTGCCATCTGGTAAAGCTATTCAAATAGGGGCAACTGTTATACCCCAAATTTTTCCCCTTAGATGTCATAACATCTTTCACTTGCATTTAGGCTTCAATCATCTATGCATTGTTAACTAACCCATACCTTTGCAGAGTTTGTTTCTTTTGTGAAAATTAGGATTGACACAAGAAAGAGGACAAGAGCAATTAACCAAATTCTCATGTGTTTCAAGGTCTCCTAAGACATTCTCTGGTTCCATACCATCGTCATAAATGTTCACCAGTTTGGGATCTCAAGACTTTGGATCAAATCAAGTCAACAAGAGATTATCAGACCAAAGTTGTGGAATTATGACTTTAACCTGAAGAATCATTGAAGAAGTTTGTCATGATCAGTCAAGGTTTGATTGTTTCATCAACCAGTTGAACTTACCTACATTCAAGAGGTCTTGTTCAACAAGATCTCAAGATCATCTGGCTTTCATCACTGCTACAAAGAGTCACAAATTCATCTTACCCTCAAACTAGGGTTTTTTCCAGGAAAGTCAACCTTTGCCCTTGACTTTTGATTAAGGCATGTTCTCAAACCTTGAGACATGGTTCCTTATGTTCATAAACATCCTTGGAGGTCATCTTTGAACCTTGGAAGAGATTGAAGAAGCAAGATCCTCAAAGCTCATCTAGTGGAAATCCTGAGGAAATTAGGGTTTTGACTGACAAAAGTCAAGCTTCTGACTTTGATGTTATTGGCCCAAGATGAAGTATTCAAGTCACATTCTACCTTAACATGTTCAATCCTTGAATTAGAGCATGAGAGACGACCATTTGAAAGATTTCTTGCAATACGGGCAAGGTTTTGTTCTTAAAATTTTCTAAGTAAGGAAAATTCACTCCTTGTGCAAGATTGGAAAAGTCATAACTTTCAAACCACACACCAAAATTTGGTGACTCAAAGCTCAAATTGAAGCTCTCATCATGAACTTCAAAACATATTAGAGGACCTTTCTCAAGTTAAGGCTTGGTTTTTAAGTTACAAGGCTTGGAAGTTCAAAACACTTAAGGACTTAGTGAAATTTCACTACCTTTTGCCTTAAAAACTAGCTGACTTCACCTCCTCTTTTCACTAAGATCCCTTGTGATTCAGAATTTGGATTGAACATGAAAGATTTAGAGGACATTTGGGGTTTTCCAAAAAGTATAAGACCTCCTCAATCCATTGAGTGAGCTGAGAGATTTGATTGGTTGAAGTTTGAGGTCCATTTCTTGATTTCTAAGTTACCAACTTATGCATAATGATGCATTACTCTTTTTAATCACCAAAACCCTCACTCTTCTGATAATTAGAGACCAGCTTAACCACATATGAACCTCTACCACGATTTTGTACAAGTTGTAGCATTAAAATAACATGGTTTAATCAAGTAGATGCAAGTGGATCAAGGAAAGAGATACTTTTTCAACCAAGGCATGACAGCTCCTTTTCCTCCTTGTAACTTGGACTCTGAACCAATCCAATCAGTCCACAATGTAACAGAAGCCTATGACTAGAGTATTTGAACTCCATGCTCAGCCAAGCCATCTCACACGAAGGAAACTTCTCAAAAGGGCAAACTTGGCAAGTTTCCATTTCTGACCATACCTTGAACCTTAGCCTTTCCTATAAATAGGGCTTTGTTCTACACTTCAAAATACACGAGAATCACCCCAAGAAGAGGCTGATTGCTCACTCCACTCTCTCATTCACATGTTCTTACAAATATGCAAGAACTCCCCAAACACTTGTTTCACTCGTGCATTTTCTCTCTAACTCTACAAACCATCTCTAAACACCTTGTAGAGAAGCTCTAAACAATTAAACCCTAACTGTAACACTTCCATCACCATCTGCCATTCTTGAGCTTCCATTTGCAAGAAGGATCGGGTTCCATATTCCATGCATTTTCCAAAGCTTTTAATCATCTGCATCTGTTCTCCCAGGTTCATCAAGGTCCCATAAGTTGGTTTTTCTTATTTACAAGTGCTAGAGAAGAAGCCTTGGACTTTCTCCAAGAGGTAAGGTTTCCATCTCTGAAACTCACATATCCATGCATAGTTCCATTGCTATTTGAATGTAAAAATGTAGTGTGTTCATTGCTTTGTGGTTCTGAATACATGTTTGCCTTGTTTGATCTGAATATTGCATGATATGGTTTGCTGAAACTTTGAGATATTGCACTGTTGTGTGTTAATTTATGAATCGTGTGATGAGTGTTAATGAAAACTAAGAGCATATTTTTGATCCTGGGAGTTTTTACTCCAACTTTGATGTTTATTTCACCTGATTTGGTTGAGGGACGAGTGAGATATGATGGCTGAAAAATCTGGCCATGGTTGTTGTGTTTAGGGAACAAGAGAAGAGAGAACGAGGGAGGAAGAAGAAGTGAGAGTGGCCCCCAGTCTGTCCAACGTGGCGCTGAGGTGGCCATTTGGGTTGGGTTTTAAAATAAAAACATTTTGAAGCATATTATGTTTGGATGTATTAGCCGCCCCAGCGGTAAAAGCTTTGCCATGCCTTTCCCTCTCACTTGCCTTACCTGGGTTCGATCCTGCGGATCAACCCTTTTGCTATTTTTTCTGATTTTTCACTTGTTTTGATATTTTATTGAATGCTTGCCCCTTATGCTCACACTACGCGTATAGCCCAGATGGCAAGGCTTTTGGTCACCTATCTTCAGGACGTGGGTCCAAGTCCCATGTGGGACATTTTCATATTTTTATCACTTGTTCCATTTTCATTTTTATGGTTTGTACCTTGTTTTTAAAAGTTCATAACTTGCTCATTTTTCACTCTTTTTGAACCATTCTTTTTGCAAAATGTTCCTTAACATGTCTATTTTCTGATTGTTAAAAGAAATTGGTGAAAATAATTATTTTTGAAACATTTGTAAATGTTGAAAGTGAAAGGCCTTTTTTAGGGTTTCATATGAACATCTTGATTTTCTCTTGATTTCTTTGCCTTGCTTCCTTGTCCATATTGATCAAATGAGACCTAATGCATGTTGTTAAAACCTTGTATAATGTTATGACATTGTATGCTTTGTTTCACCTTATTTCCTTGATGTTTGAGGTGATTTTTACATTAAAATATCCTTTGAAATGACATGAGATCTCTTTAGATCATTTGACTTGTAACATGAGTTTGTTTGATCAAGTATGTTACATGTTTATGCCTTGAACTTTGAATGCCATGTTTGGAACCATCTTTGAGTGCTTGTATGCCTTGGATTATCATTTTTGATGCTTGAACTTTAAGATGTTGTCACATTCTTTTTGTTTAACTATACCACTTATGTTTGCTAAAACATTTCCACGTCTACCCCCCATGAAGTGTTTTGGTTATCACCATGCCCATATGTTCATCTTGTTTATGATATTTTGTTATCTTATAACTCTGTTAAGTCTTCCCCCAAGCGAGGCTAGCTTTTTAGCTCTCCTCCTTAACCCTCATTATCCCCTCCTTCCAAAGGAAAGACTCTCTATTGACTTTTAAGTCATAGATAGCTCATATACCATCTTGGCCTCCTTAGAGCCATCCCCTATCCTCATAAGGATTCACCCTTGGCCCCCTTAGAGCCTCTTCTCCCTTTGTGAGCACTATCCTCATAGTTGCTCACTTCTCTCTTTGGCCTCCTTAGAGCCACTTATCTCATGACTTAGGTTTCACCCATAGTTCCTCAACTCTATGTGAATATCATCATTATGATGTTCCTTCCCCTTTGGCCACCTTAGAGCCTCTTCTCCCTTTAACCTCTTTAGGTCCCCCTTTGTGAGCACTATCCTCATAGTTGCTCACTTCTCTCTTTGGCCTCCTTAGAGCCACTTACCTCATGACTTAGGTTTCACCCAGAGTTCCTCTACTCTATGTGAATATCATCATTATGATGTCCCTTCCCCTTTGGCCTCTTTAGAGCCATTTACCTTCAAACTTAGAATTAAATTAGAGTTCTTCAACTCTATGTGATCATCATCATGAGTATTCACTTCCCCTCACAACTTAGACTTAGAGAGTTCTTTAACTCTATATGAGCTCATACTTATTCCCCTTGGAACTTTGGCCATAGTCAATGGTTTTTCACCCCTTAGTTAGGTGAACTACGGTTGCTCTAATTCTTTAGTAAAGATATGTAGGCACAAGATGCGACGTCTTGGCGAGCAAACATAGTGTGTATACCACTAGGTACTTACCTTTAGCACTTTGGTCTTCACCATAGGTCTTTACCTTACCTTTAGCAGATTTCCCTTAGCAAGCAAAACATAACATAACACAATACAAATAAGAGGCTCCTGTAGAGTACTACAAATACTTAGGGTGCTAATACCTTCCCTTAGTATAACCAACCCCCGAACCCCCAATCTCTTAGCCGTGTCTTCACATGGCGCAAAAGGGGTTTCTTTCGATCTTTACCCTTTCCTTTGGATAAATCAAAGCTCGGTGGTGAATTTCAAAGTCTTGTGATGCAAGTTAATTAATAGCTTGTTATCTAACTCTCATCGCGACACCTTTCGTACCAATAGACTTGGATAGTCTAATCTCCTCTTGGATCTCAAAGACATTCTCAAGTTCCCTACGAATACGGGAAAAACCCTGATCATTCGATCAATCTCCAGTACGAGTTGAAAATCCTCACAGGATCTAAAATTCAATATTTATCCTAAATTTCCCTAGCTAGGGTCAGCTTATCATCAGAACCTCAAGGCATCTGATACCTCAACTCTTCTGTAAACCCTCAGTAAGAGTTGATCCCCCGATTTGGACCTGCCTCTGGATCTCAATAATCCACAGCAGAAGTCAGCCTCCTTTTAGGCTTTGTATAGTGATTTCCCCTAGCAGAAGTTAGCCTCTTCTTAGGCTTTGTATAAGGATTTTTAAACACTCTCTTGTTGAGTTAATTACCTTAAGGCACCCTCTTGTTGAGTCGACCCTTTTTAGCCTTCTCTTAGGCTTTGTATAATGATTTCTCCAGCTTGTTCAACCACAATCTTGGGCTTTATACAAGATAGATAAAGGCACTCTCTTGTTGAGTCAACCCTTTTTAGCCTCAATCTTGGGATTTGTACAAGACACACAAAGATACTCTCTTGTTGAGTCAATCACCTTAGAACACTCTCTTGTTGAGTAATCATCTCCCTCAGCCTCCTCTTAGGCTTTGTATAATGATCCTTCTTTTCCTCAGCAAAAAGTCAGCCTCAATCTTGGGCTTTGTACAAGACACCCATAAATATCTTCAGCTGAGTCAGTAAAATATTTTGTAGCCTCAATCTTGGGCTTTGTACAAAACACCATATAAATTTCCCTAAATAGAGTCAAACCTCTTTCCAGCCTCAACCTTGGGCTTTATACAAGACAAATGATACTCTCCAACAGAGTCAATCTTCTCCTTTTCAGCCTCAATCTTAGGCTTTGTATAAGACACCTACAAATATTCCCCAGTGGAATCAAAAAATCTTCTTTTAGCCACAATCTTGGGTTTCGTACAAGACAGATAAAGACCTCCCCTGCGGAGTCGATTCCTCCCAGCCTCCTCTTAGGCTTTGTATAATGATATCCCCAAAATAGTCAACTCTCTTTTAGCCTCAATCTTGGGCTTTGTACAAGACACATAAACACTCTCTTGTTGAGTCAGCCTTTTCCAGCCTCCTCTTAGGCTTTGTATAAGGACTTCCCTAGTGGAGTCAATCAATCTCTTAGCTTCAACCTTGGGCTTTGATCAAGGCACACAAAAACCAAAATCCCCTCAGAGAAAATCAAAATCTCTCTGCAGGAAAGCATTTCTCTGTATATCACTACACAAAACAGAAAATCAAAACAAACCCTAATCCCAGATAACTGCTGTAAGTGGGACACTTGTTGATTCAAATATCCAAGCTGTAGTCCATCTTTTGTCCTGGTAAACTTCCTCTCTCGTCTAATTGTTGTAAGCGGCAAGCCTCTGGATTATTTACATCCATGTCACTGTCCCTCTCTTAGCATGAAAGATTCCTAAGGAAAAATAGCATAGCTCTACACTGAGTTAAAGTTTCCTCCTTCAGGACAAATCCCCTATAAAGGAAATTATGGCATTACAGGATTCTCATATCCCAGTTAAAGTAATCCTCCTTTATAATCAGTCACCCAACAGCTGTGATAAGAAGACGAGATGTTTTCCTTTAGAGATGACAAATTCTCTCCCAGTCAAACCTTTAGCTTCAATCTTGGGCTTTGAACAAGACACAAATACTCAACCTTTTAGCTTCAATCTTGGGCTTTGAACAAGACACCAAAACATCTTTTCCTCCCATAGAATAGGAGGAACTACGATTGCTCTGATTTCCCTATTTTCTTTAACGGGAATACGTAGGCATAAGATTACGAAATCTTAGCGAGCATACCAATCAAAAAACTTTAGGTCCAGTACCTTCATACCAATAAAAAACTTTAGGTCCAGTACCTTCATACCAATCCAAAACTTTAGGTCCAGTACCTTCACATATTTACCAAAAACATCGAAAAACCCGAAAAACAACAACAACACACACACTCTCTCTCTCTCTCTCAGACATCCTCACAAAGAAGAAACTTTCCCATTTACAGATAAACACCATCAAGTACAAAGCAAAACCTAATGCTAACAACCTGTGGATAACCATATATAGGATGGGTAATTGACAACTCCCCATTGTATAACTTGACCCTGAACTCCCCGAATATCTCTTAGCGTTTGTTCAGTTAAACATTCGCGTGCAAGGTTAGTTTTAGATAGCTTCCCTTTCCCTTCCAGCTTCACGGGATAAATAAGAAATCTGAAAGTAACACCCCCACTCCTACCATTGCGGTAAGGAGAAACCCATTTGCGATAAGGTGGTCGCGTCACCGACAAAAATCGCACGCTACACCATGAAGTGGTTTATTTACAAAGAGGGTTGGGTCTTACACTCTAATAGAGGCTCAGATGTTGTAATGAAGTTTGAAAGATTGAATCAAAGTAAAACCCTAATTTAATTTTTTTAAGATATTTTTTTAAAGAAAAATCAATAAAAAATTTATCAAATGAATCCATTAATCATGTCATAAACAATGATTAAGGTTTATGAAAAAGATATTTTATCCACATGAATATTTAAAATCATTTTGGTTTAAGAAAAATCAAGAAAAGAAATCATTTTAAAATATTTAAAACAATTTAAAATAATATTTTTTAATATATTAAAAATATATCAAATACAAAATATTTTTGTGGATTAAAATAATAGAGTATTTAAATGATATGTGTGAAAAAATTGGGGTTAAAAATAATTAATTTGATAGGAGAAAATAATTATTGAAGTTGTGAAGAAATGTAATGAAAATTAGTGGTAAAAAAAACAGGATGGCCCTCCCAAGGATTGAACCCACACCCTTAGGGTGGAGGGTTCAAAATTGACTAACTGAGCCATGTGCGTGTTGTGATATGATGATGGAAGGAGTGAATAATATATAAAAAACCCTTTTGAAAATAGCTTAAAAAATAAAATTCAAAAGGTCTGGGGCGAGGGGGATTCGAACCCCAGACCTAAGGGACAAATTCACTCAAAACGCGCACTCTCAACCACTGGGGTGGTGATACATCCGTGAATTTAATTGAAATGAATAAAAAAATACCAAGTTTGGTTTTGAAAACCTGAAAATGGCGCGCCATGGCCATCTTCTTCGAGCCAGCATCAGAGTTGTAAGAGCAACTCTATCTCTCTCAATTCGTAACCATTTGACATGATGTAAACACCAAAGTTGTGTGTTTTTTGACAAGGAATTAATTGGTGTTATTTAATTTTATTTAAATTAAGTGTAGCACCAGTTATTTCGTATGAACCTGATGAACCCTAATTTTTGCAAGAACACTATGTAATCTTATATAGACATGATTAATAGCAATTAATTGATAGGAAATGATCACAACAATATAACAAACATGTTTGGGCTTTGAAAATTTAAAAATTATGCATGGATTATAGAGATTGAAAAGGTTCAGGCTTACCTTGCAAGAAGAACTCGAATTCTACCTTGGAGGTGTTACAGATGCAAGGTGATGATGATCCAGATAGTTTCCTTGACCCTCAAGAAATGTGTCGATGTGCTTGGAATGGTTTGAAAACACCTGGATTGAGTAGCTCGAATCCAAATGCAACTTGATCAAGTAAACTATGGAGATGATGATTTGGATGTTACTGATGGGATATAAGTGTTTGGATCACTTCCACATAGTGTATGTGAAGTGTTTGAATGCTTGGTTTGGATAGAATTGCTCTGTTTTGAGAAATTTGATTTCTTCCTCTCTTGGTGTTTTGAAATTCGAGACAAGGATGAATTTTCAGAAAACAAGGATTGAAGTTATTTTGGTGTGTTTGAAATGAGGCAATGTGACCTCTATTTATAGGTAAATGGATTTGTCTTGGATAAATAGTTACAGCTTGAAGGATAAGAGCTTGGTTCAATGGTTTTGGACTTGTGTCATTACTTCTCATGCAAGGTATAATAGCTCCTCCAAATAGCACAGCTACCAATTGACCAATTCCACATTCCTCAGTCATTTTTATTGTTGTTTATGTGAGTATATTGATTGAAAAGAGTACCTTTGTTGAATGTGCACTATTGCACATAAATGCTTTTGAATTCAAGGCATAATGTGACAAAATCCATTAATCCAATTTGAGATATCTCTTGACCCTTTGACCTAATTTTGCAGGTTTGTTATGACTCCTTCTGTTATGCATTGAACAAGTGTTTCATTGATCATTACACTTGACAAAAAAATTGTGTATGGCAGGCAAGTGATGATCCAAAACTATTTTTGAAAAACAGTTGTAGCATGGTGTGTTGAGACCTCCATAACCCTTTGCTCAAGTGGAGTTATCTCATGCTCTTGGGCTCTTTGGAATGTTGGGATGATGTGCTTCAACTTTGATGTTCATAATTGGACTTGATTCATCTTGGATCATGGTGAAAAATCCCTCCACATTTTGATGTTTTGACTGATTTTACCTCAGACAGATTTTCACTAAGTGTTGAAGTTCATTTCATACTTTTCTTGATTTTGATCACTTAATAACTTAAAATCCAAGCATTTTTTTACCATGGTTCAGTTTAGCACTTTTATAGTATGTGATGAGATCTATCATTTGAGCTTTTAAGTGCAAAAAATGGTTGCTTTGATCACAAGTTATGGCCTTTGGAAGTTGGGTACTTAAACACTTTTTTCCATAACTTAGTGAAACTTTCAACTTTCTCAACATTGCCCTTTTTACAAGTAACCTTGATTTCTTGATCAAATCTTGTTCAAATGCAACAATGGATCATATTTTCTTGTATAATGGTTCATGATGAACATTTTTGGCAAAAAAGTCAAACTTTGACTTTGGGTCTTAGATGAATTTTGTGGAGAGAAACCCTAATTCCTGATTTTCACTGAATGGATGTCCCAAGGTGATTTTAAACTTATGAATGGACTTCAAGGGTAAATTTGAGTGTCTTGAATCATATCCCAAGGTTTAAGATCATATCTTGGCCAAAAGTCAAAGGTATGGTTGACTTTTCATCAAAACCCTAGTTTGTGGCTCAAACGGATTTGAACTCTTACATTGTTTGTGAATCAAGTTCTTCGAATCAATACAATCATATTAATGGAATAATATTATGTATTTGAGGTCCTTAAAACATATCTTAAGGTCTTGGCTCATACCCAGATGAAAATTTCCCTCTAGAAGTCTTGGTTATCCAAAACCCTAATTTGGTGACACTGATGGTCTTGAGGCTTGATCAACTTGAAATGATGCAATCTTGTGCTTGATTCTTGTTGTTGAGGACATCTTGTCCTTCATGAATGATTGAGAGGCTTGATAAGTTTAATATCATGTCAATTCTTGATTAATCCCTTGCCTGAATCCTCTGTAGGGCTTAAAAAAAACCTAATTCTTGGTCAAGGTGAACACTCAACAATCTTTGAAAGGATTAGTGAGGTATGAAAGTACATCCATGTTGTGGTGATGATTTGCATAATGATGTGAAGTCTTAGGGTCAAAATTTAGGGTATGACACCAAGTGACAGCTTCACCTGCAGTTTCCAACACCTGACGAGTGTTGATCCACCAATCATCAGCCTCCCCATCCAGCATATGCATACCAAATCGTACCTTCTATTCTTCTGAACAATCCATCACATGGAAGATCCTCTCAATCGCTTTGAGCCAACCTGCACTCTGTCAGAATCATACCTACCCTTAAAAGTAGGTAGATTATTCCTTTAAAACTTCCGCAGATGACGGAACTCATCGTTCCCCCCAGCATTAGGCTGATTCTGCACAGCCTGAGCCACAGACTCCAAAGCAGAAGCAATAGCAACATCGTTCCTTCCAACCATTTTCTGTCCTACAACAATGACAACAACAATGGTTAGAAGACTACATCAACATTATTCAAATGTCACACCACACCGACTCAACAACTTGGCCGGACAGACTGACCTACTCTCATACCACTGTGTAACACCTAATTATCCCCGCATAATTTATAAATAAAATCAGAGTAAATTACAACCAATTAACAATTAGGATGCTACGAACACCAAACAGCTCATACAATCAGATATGTAACACATACAAAATTTCACGAACATAATAATAACAATAATAATAATAATAATAATAATAATAATAATAATAATAATAATAATAATAATCTGAACTTCAAAATTTGTTGAGCAGCAGAAATTATCAACATGGTTTAACATCTTCAAAACGAAATCATTAGATAAAGTTATTTAAGAAATTATCAAAACATAACATGAAAACACAAGCGTTCAACCCCCAGTGTTACATATCAGAGCAGACACGACTCAACAAAAGAAATAAGAAGAGCAATCTCTTCCACTCACATCCAAGCCTCTATTGCAGATTATCTGCACAATGCCCATGTAAAGGCAACATTCAAAGAGAAGAGGTGAGAAATGACAATCATATAAAGAAATGCACAATAATATGTAAGCATACCATCAACATGTGCATATTCACCCAATCCACAGTTCACACTCCACACTCCACACAATCCACGTATAATAATGTAACATGTATGTGTCATACCCCAAATTTTGACCACTAAGATTCCCATCATTGTGAAAATCATCATCACAATATGGATGAACTTTCATACTCATTAGTCTCCCCAAAGATGGGTGAGCATTCACTACAATCAAAGAATTAGGGTTTCAAGCCAGCTCAGAGCACTTAGACAAAGGATCAATCAAGGAATGACATGATTTTCAATTTTTATATCTTCTCAAACACCTATAAAGGATTAAGAGGACTCCCACATCAGGGATCAAGCACAAGGCTACAGCATTCCAAGTGGATTAAGCCTCAAGATCGCCAGTGTCACCAAATTAGGGTTTTGGTCGACCAGGGCCTCCAGATGGAATTTTTCCTCTGGGCATGAGCCAATGCTTCAAAGCATAACCCAAGGTACTCCATGGGACCTCATGGACCCAAGCATCAATTCAATTTAACCTCAGGGGATGTATACATAAAAAATCAGGAATTAGGGTTTCTTGACCTAATTCACCCCTAATTTGACTTTTGGGACAAAACATGAGCTATAAGACCTCAACACATGATTTGAGGGTCTCTAACACACCACATTGATCCATTTACAATAATGGGTTGATCTAAGAAGCTTGATTCACAAGTTTCAATTTCATCTGAACCATAATTAGGGTTTCGAGGAAAAAGTCAACTGTATCTTTGACTTTTGACCAGGACATGCTCCCAAACCTTGGGACATGATTCAATACACCCTATAACACCTATGGAACATAGCCATTAGGTTTGATTTAGGTCAAGGACTTAATTTCTCCAAGGATCGCACAGTTTGAAATTTATCTGATAAAAAGTCAACTGTGCACAAAAGTCAAGTTTGACTTTTTGAGATTTTCACAATTATGGTTCCTCAACCATAAAATAATGTTAATGTGTGATTGGAATCATCATTCATCAAGAAAAATCAAAGAAAGTGGGATAACTTGCAAAAGGGGTAACCATAAAAACTTAGAAATTTTCTAAGTTATGGAACAAAGTGGCTAGGGTACCAACTTCCAAGGATCATAACTTGTGATCCAAGCAACCATTTTGGCTGATCCAAAGATGGATTTGTAGCTCTCATAACATACTTTAAAAGTGTCAACTACACCTCATTCCAATTCCTCATGGATTTTAAGTTATGGAATGATCAAAATGGCTGAAAACCCAAAAATGACATTTTTTCAACACTTATAGAACTAGGTAAAGCCCGTTGGTCACTCTTGAATACAAACAAAACTAGATCCCCATAGGGTTCCAGATACAGTCTTCCCTTCTCTTGGGGTTAAACAATATGGAACAAAGAGAAAAGCAGTATTCTCGGTGAACCTTTTCTCAGACTGTCACCCTTAGAAATTTTCAAAGAAATTCTACTTCCCAGAGTTGATCTATTCTCCGTGAATAGCATCTCTTGAGTTTCTTCCAAACCCTCGAACTTTCCTGGAATGATCTCTTCTCTGTGAATTGCATTTCTTAAACTTCTCTTGGTTTGGGGACCCACAGGCTTCCTAAAAGCATCCCCGCCTCCTCTTGGGCGTTGTATAAGGACCCTTCGGCTTTCTAGAAGTTCTCATGCCTTCTCTTGGGCTTAATACAAGGACCCTGAAGACCTCTTGCAGGTATAGGAACTGAACTTAGTCATTCTTCGTCAGAGATGTCTTTCTAAAAAGAGTCAGCACTCTCAGACCAATTTTAGGATTGATACTCATCCCTTAAACGAGTCGGCCTCCTCTTGGGCATTATACAAAAGATAAAACTCTACCAATAGGCTTGGACAGTCTAAACATCCTTGAGTCTCAAAGACATTCTCAAGTCCCCTCCAAAACATAGGAGAAGCCCCGGATTCTGGGTTAATCTCCAGTAAGAGTTAAAACTTGTGGGTTCTATAACCCCGCCTTTCTTCCAAATTTCCCCAACCAGGCTCAATATAACACTATCTTAAATCAGTGCCTCAAGGTTTCTGATCTATCAACTCTTCTGTATTCCCCTGCAAGAGTTGATTCCCCATTTGGACTTGCCTCGGGATCTCAAGAATCCCCTGCAAAACCTAGCCTCCTCTTGGGCTTTGTACAATGATTCTCCCCAGCGGAATTAACCTTTTTAGACTCTCTTGTTGAGTCGATCAATTACTTTTCAGACTCTCTTGTTGAGTCAATCACCCTTTCAGACTCTCTTTTTGAGTCAGGCTCTCTTGTTGAGTCAATCACCTTTGAGCACTCTCTTGTTGAGTCATCCCTTATAGCCTTAGTCTCGGGCTTTGTACAAGACAGATAAAAACCATTCTCTTGTTGGGACAGTCTTTTCAAGCTTCCTTTTAAGTTTGGCATAAAGATTTCCCTAACAGAGATAGGCTCCTCTTAGGCTTTGTATAAAGATTCACCCTAGCAAAGTTAGCTTACTCTTAGGCTTTCTCCAGCTTGTTCAGCCGCCATCCTGGGCTTTATATAGGACAGATAAAAACACTCTCTTGTTGAGTCAAACCCGTTTAGCCTCCGTCTTGGGCTTTGTACAAGACACTCAAAATATCCTTAGTCAAGTCGATTAAATTTCTCATTTTAGCCTCTATCTTGGGCTTTGTACGAGACACATACAAAACTCCCCGGTAGGATCAAAGTCAAACTTTTAACCTCCTCTTAGGCTTTGTATAAGGACTTCCCCAGGGGAGTCAATCGACCTCTTAGCTTCAACCTTGGGCTTCGATCAAGGCACACAAAAATCAATAATTCCCCTTTAGAGATGAAAAATTCTCTCCAAGTCAAAACCTTAAGCCTCTGTCTTGGGTTTTGAACAAGACACCAAAACCTCTTTTCCTTCCATAGAATAGGAGGAACTACGATGGCTCTAATTTCCCCGTTTCGTTTAAACAGGAATATGTAGGCATAAGATTGCAAAATCTTAGCGAGTACACTAATCAAAAACTCTAAATCCAGTACCTTTATATCTCAATCAGAAAAACATCAAATATAATACCTTACCGAAAGCCTCACAGTCCAGACCCCCTACTCTTAACAAAATAGCCTAAGGGAGACCCACTATCTTAATAGCACCTGTAAACCAACAATCATCTGTTTAAACTTAGTATGCAAGCTGGGTTAATTAGAGACATCTATTTCCCTTCCTTAATCAGCTTCACAGGATAAAAAATGAATCGAACTGTAGTACCAAAGCAATAGTGATTCAAAACCACAAAAACCGCGCTACAGTATGCAAATGCAAATAGACTCAACTCAGGACTCAATGCATGTGGTACCAAATGTGAACTCTCAGGTTCACCCACTCCAATCCCCACCTAGGATCAGAGCACACAAAAATTATTACCATCACCATAGGTAACACTTCAATAATTCCACCACCATTAGAATTAGCTACTTGCACCCATTCCCCACCAAAGGATTAAGGCTCACTAAAAACGGACCTCCATCCAAACACCATGATGCATGATTCATACAAGAAATGCAACAACAACAACAACAACAATGCAACGTACCATGACATCCATCTTAATCATTATACCTCACAAAAACTGGCCACCAACATCAAACATATACTATAAGCATTAAACAATAGCATTATAATACTATAGCAAGTAATTGCACAATATTCGCACACAATGCCACACCGCAACATACACGCCACATACCATCCAACACCACTACGCACCATTTAATATTATTTCCAGGTATTGAAACTATTTATAAAATAAATTTCACTGTGTTAGCTTCCTAAATCTTCAAACGACACCTCATTCGGACACACAAAACTTAAGTTATGAATTTTCAAAGTTTAACACAACAGGTGTAACCAGTTACCCAAAAACAGGTAACCGGTTACCACTTCATCAAATCATGTGGCTAACCCACCTCAGTGTAATCGGTTACACCAAATTGTGTAACTGTTTACACCCTTCACAAATTCCCAGTCTACGCAAGTTTAGACAGTGTAACCGGTTACACCAATACATGTAACCGGTCACACCTTACAAAAAATCACTTTTTAGAAAAGTTGTCTTAGGTGTAACCGGTTACACCAAAAGTGGTAACTGGTTACCACTACGACAAAAGCAATTTTTTGCTATGTAACAGTACGAAAATCACTTTTTAGACAGTCCCAAAACCCCAATTATTTTATGCCAATTTATAACTCAGGTTTCGACTCCAATTCCTAACAACACACAACAACCCAACAATTCATCCATCTCACAATTCAACCAAATACACAATTCCAATGGCATCAACACACAATTTGAATAACATTAACACAATATTCAACCAACATGCGCTACAATAGCATAATCATACATACTATAATGTTCAAGCATAGAGAAGAAAATTCAATTAAGAGAGATCAGACACCCACCCACATGTCATCATGCACAACCCTATACAAAAGGAATTCCCACCCTTACCTTAGAATTCCTAGCAATTGCACCTCAACAATGGGGTTCTTTATATGCTTCTCTTTCCTTGCTCTAGCCTTTTCTCTGCTATCTTCTCACCACATTATGTAGAATGCATAACTAATCCTCCTTCTCCCAAATTTTCCTTTTTCCAATAAAATTATTCTCAAAATATGATTTCCCTTATTTGGCCCAACTTACCCTCATGTAATTACCTTTGTGCCCTAAAATCTCTACACACATACCAATTATTTTTATTTTCACCAATTAATACAATAAAATAAATAAATATTATTCCCACTTAAATATTTATTTTATCAACCCTAAATCAAATATTTATTTAATTTAGTCATTATAACAATTTAATCAAATAAACATTTAAATAATACCATTACTATTATTTTATCCCCTTTTACTCACACACCCTCATCACCTTAAGTTCACTCTCTAAGGTTACTACCCTTCACCTAAGGGTCCCCCCGACACCATAGAATCATCACATAATTATTTATGAAAAATTAATTAAAATAAACCGGGGCGTCACAACTTTCCCCCACTTAGAGCATTTTCGTCCTCGAAAATTTACCTGATGCGAACAACTCCGTATACGACTCTCGAATCCCACTCTCCAACTCCCATGTCATGTTCCCTATAGAAGCGCCTCCCCACACTACCTTCACGAGAGAAATCTCTTTGCCTTCCAACTGTCTCAAATCATGGTCTTCGATCCCCACAAGTAAAACTTCAACTGTAAGGTTATCCCTCACTTGCACATCATCTATCAGAATCACATGCAACGGATCTGGAATATACTTTCAAAGTTGTGAGACATGGAACACATCATGCAAGTTTGAAAGATTAGGTGGCAACGCCACTTTATAAGCAACCACTCGAATCCTCTCAGAAATATGATATAGACCGATAAATCGAGGAGTAAGCTTTCTCGATTTTAATGCACGTCCGACACCGATCACTGAAGTGACTCTCAAGAATACACGGTCTTCCTCTTGAAACTCAAGATCCTTCCTTCTGTTATCATGACAACTCTTCTGCCTACTCAGCGAAGCTTTCATCTTCTCTCAAATCAATTTTACCTTCTCAGTAGTCTGCTGGACAATCTCAGGTTCAAGCACCACACTCTCACCAGATTCATGCCAACACAAAGGTGTCCTACACCTTCGACCATATAATCCCTCAAAAGGTGCCATTCCAATGCTAAAAAGGAAACTATTATTATACGTAAACTCTATCAATGGCAGATGACTATCCCAAGCACCTCTTTGCTCAAGGACACAAGCTCTCAACAAATCCTCCAAGGACTGGATAGTTCTCTTTGTATGACCATCTGCCTGTGGATGATAGGAAGAACTCAACCTCAGCTTCTACCACAAAGCTTCATGCCAACTCTCCCAAAATCTGGATGTAAACCTCATATCTCTATCAGAAACAATACTCGTCGAAACTCCATGCAGCTTCACAATCACACAAATATATATATCTCTCTCAACTTCTGCAAAGGAAAACTAATGTTAATCGGAATAAAGTGCACCGATTTCGTCAGTCTATCAACAATCACCCAAATCACATCATGCCCTCTAGGAGTATTCGGTAACACTCTTATGCTTTGGATCTCCTATGCTCTGACCCAGGATAACGCTCCTGCTCAGTGAGTGATTTGATGGATTATTTCTTTTCCTGGGCCCCAGTTATAGGACCTAATGACTGGATAACATATATAACCATATTCTCCCCCTTTTGATGATGACAACACATCTATTAGGAAGGAGGTAACCAAGAAAAATAAAGATGAAAATATTGGAGTAGTTAACTTCCCCTCACAGGTAAAGAGGATATACTCTACTTCCTTTAAGAGTATACTTCTCCCTCTTTAGCATTATAAAAAAGCGGCAAATGAAGAAGAAGAAGAAGAGGAAGAAGAAGAAGAAATAGAAAAACATCTCATAGAACATATATATCTCATTTAGAAAGGGAAGAAGAAAAAAAAGGATAAAAAGCACATAACCGATTAATCTATGCATGATTCATTTAGAATTTCTAAATCAATTCTTATGAAAAACAAAACTTTTTTTAGAAAGAGGTTTTGTAAAAATGTGAGTCAGTTGATTAGATGAAGACACAAACTTAATTATACAGACCTTTTTTTTCACATGATCCCTAATAAAATGATTCCTAATCTCATTGTGTTTCTTCCAAGAGTGAACTATAAAATTCTTAGTGAGATTTATGGCACTAATGTTGTTGCATTTTATCAGGACAATTCCGAGATTAAATCCATAATCACTTAACTGTTGTTTCATCTAAATAACTTGTGTATAACAACTACCCGTTTTGACATATTTTTCTTCAGTTGTGGATAATGCTACACCTGTTTGTTTCTTATTATGTGAGGATACAAGCGAGTTCCCATGCATATGACATTTGTTGTAGATACCTATCCATTCCAATTGACAACTAGTAAAATTGGAATCAGAGTAGTCAACCAAAGTAGAATCATAACATTTGGGGTACCATAAACCCATAAATAGTGTGTTAGCTGTAACACCCCGTTTTGCATATAGAATATTTTACCGTATTTATTTAATTAATTATGCTTTTTCTTGATTTATTTAATTGTTGGTTTGGTTGTGGGGTATACTAAAGGTGAGAAAAATACACAAGAAAGGGGGGGGGGGGGTGAATTGTGTTTTCTTTTTTTAACTTTGCCTCTAATCAGAGTTCAGAATCTAAACTGGTGTTTAGATTCTGATTGTACATTGTAGTGGAATGTTAATAGAAGCAAATAAAAGATAAATAGCACACAGAGATTTATATTAGTTTCTCCCAAAAGAGAGTACTTTAGTCCCCTTGTATCACAAGAGATTTTCACTATAACGGAAACATGATTGCACTCGCTTATGAACTTTAGCATAATACTTTTCCTTGCTCAGACCCTTAGCCTAAGACTTCCTGCTTAAACCCCTCAGGCCCAAGACTTCTACTTAGGTTCCACGAACCCAAGAATTCCTTGCTTAAGCCCCTCAAGCTCAAGACTTCTGCTCAAACCTGGTCCAAGACTTCCCTGCTTAGATTCTACGAATCTAAGACTCGTTCTCAAGCCCCTCAGGCCCAAGACTTCCTTGCTTAAGTTCCACGAACTCAAGACTTCCTTTCTCAGGTTCCACGAACCCAAGACTTCTGCTTATACTCTCAAGTACAAGACTTCTGCTCAGACTCACAGTCTAAAACTTTTTGCTTGATCAACAACTGATCAAGACTTTTAATGCTCTAGCACATAGCAGGAGACTTACTTGGATCAAGCTTCTCAGCAAGAGACTTTGGTGCTCAAGCACTTAGCAAGAGACTTTATCTAAACTACTAAACACCATGTTTAGCATAATAGAGAACAAGGTGTACTTGATACAAAATCAGAGGTGCATGGTAATCACCATAACAAATACCTTAAGCACTTTAAATTTCTAAGATATTCAATGTTTAAGAAATCTTAAGGTTTAGTACAATTTACAACATATAACAAAAATTCTGCATACTCGATCGTGTTGCTTATTGTTGATCTTGTTATTCCTCCATCCAGACAGAAGTGTAAAACACTTCTATCCTTCTTGTCTTTCCTTCTCTATTTGCTCTTTGTTCCTTGTTCCTTGTTCCTTATTCCTTGTTCCTTGTTGAAGACTTCAGTTTGATTCTTCAGCAGCTAATATAGCAGTTGTAGAAGACTAGCCGTTGGAAGAGATAACTTGAATAAGTGTCTTTGTTTTTCCATAGTACAAGAGATTTTGAAGATAAGTACACCAAAAGATCTTAATCCATTGTGTAACATGTTTAACCATTGCTTCTTCTACGTAATATTGTACTATAGATCCGTTGAGAGTAGATATCTGTAAAGCATGTCAACTTTTCTTAAGCCTTTTGAACATAGACTCTAGCTGACAAACTGATTTGACAATACAGCTTACTTTATTCAGTACGAATAACTCAAGCTTTATTACTAACTCTGAATATTCACCAGAAACTGATTCATTAACTTAGTGTAGAGACAATATATGTTGCTTTTTTGATGCTGAGGCCTTCAGCTTCCGAGTCTACGCCAGATATCACTTAGAGAGTGTTCTTTAGGTTCTGATCCACCTTAAGCTAGTAACTCAGCTCCTCTCAAATGCGTCCTTATATCAGACTCTAAACCCTTTCTCTTTAAGCTTTAGAACCTGCATACTTGGAACACATATTAGATAAGACCATTATTCTTTCAATACTTTGTTGTCATTAAAATCAAAGGAATATATGTCATGAACAAATATTTGTTAGTACATGATTTGTTTCTGCATCTATACCTCTGAGTTTTGATGATAACAATGGAGTATTTGTGTGAGAACAATTTTGGTACCCTAGCGGTTTGTTATTGTGTAGCTTTAACAGCCAGTTCTGATTTTGACAGTATCACATGCAATGTTATCAATTTCTTAACTTTGTGTTATGAAATTAAATTTTGCGCTGATTCACTACTAAGAAGCTTCTGGAAAGACACTATGTTGTTGTTGTAATGTTTTATTCATTTCTACTTCTAGATGTGACTCTAATCTTCAAGCTTCTGAAGAATGGCAAGCTTTTGAAGTTTTGTTACTTAGCTGAAGATTCTGAAGATCTCAAGCCAGACACTGACGTCGTCAAGATTCTGACTGAAGATTCTGAAGATCTCAAGCCAAACATTGACGCTGTCAAGATTCTGACTAAAGATTCTGATTTCAGCTCTGATATTCTTCTTTTCATGCTTTATCAACTATTCATCAGAAGCCAATGAATTTTAATATAAGATCAAAAGTATACGTGATCAAATAGTACATGGTACAAAACAAAAATATTCCTTCCACTAACCTGAAATTGTGGGCTAAGGACTATATTATTCTTCACACCTGTCACTAATCCGTTTGTGGACAACTGCATTTTTGCGTATTCCTGATTTTCCCACCAACAGTTCCTTTTTCATGCTATATAAAGAGGATTTGGAGACATAAAAAAGAGAGAAAAAATGCCAACTTTACAAGATTGTTTCTACGTGAAAAGCTCTTAACTTTGTGCATTCTTTTCTTTAAGTATTTGTATTTCATTTGTGTAAAATCTGCTTGTGTAGAAGCAACTTGTAACACAAATCTTTATTCAAACTTTTGTTTGTATTTCCTTAAGGGACCATTTAGGTCAAAATCCTTGAGAAGACTTTGACAGTTTGTCATTGTGGTCTGTTAGTCACCAGTTGTTGCTAGTGCATTTGTAATAAGTTGATTATAGTGGACAAAGTCCTTGTGTATAAGGCAAAATCATCTTGGCGAGTGGACTGGATTAACTTTGATTTTCAAGTGAACCAGGATAAAAATTTTCGTGTCTTTCTCCTTTCAATCTTTTGACTGCGTTGTTTTTTTGAGTTGGTCGAAAAAGCTTTTGTTTTAAAAACTCAATTCAAACCCCTTTTCTTGTGTTTTTCACACCTTCAATTAGCATTAGATCTCCGATTCAGACTGTGATAAAAGTTTCATCAACATTTCACTATTTTCGGTACCGATCCAGTTTATGTGTGAGAAATAAATGTTGTTGATGCACCTGTTGCTAACAATAATGAGAAAGATCATTACAGTGCTAAAACACTAATTTTTAATTGTGAAAAGTTTGAGTATTAGAAAGACAGAATCGAAATTTTCTTACTGGGATACGATGTTGATCTCTGGGATCTTGTAGTCGATGGCTACGTTCACCCAGTTGATGCTGCTGGAAACAAAGTAGCAAGAAGTGCTATGAAAAATCAGCAAAAGAAGGATGACAAGAATCATCACAAGGCTAGAATGATATTGCTTAATGCCATCTCTTAAACTGAGTATGAGAAGATAACCAACAAAGATACTGCTAAGTCTATTTTTGATTCTCTAAGAATGACTCATGAAGAGAATGTTCAAGTAAAGGAGACAAAGGCTTTGGCCTTTATCCCAAAATATGAGGCATTCAGAATGGAAGACGATGAAGCTGTTGAGACTATGTTCTCAAGATTTTAGATGCTTATCGTAGGACTGAAGGTTCTAGGCAAAAGGTATTCTACTACTGACCATGTCAAGAAAATCATCAGAGGTCTTCCCAATAAATGGAGACTAATGGTAACTACCTTGAAGCTATCTAAGGATCTGAACAATATTAGTCTTGAAGAACTTGTTAGTTCTTTAAGAAGTCATGAGATAGAGCTCGAGGAAGATGAACCTTAGAAGCGAGGTAAATCTGTTGCCTTGAAATCCATGCTTGAGAAGGAAATGGCTTATCAAGCTGAGGAAGAATCAGAAGATACTGATGAAGACTCAGAAGATGATGATGATGAGCTGTCACTTATTTCTAATAGATTCAATAGACTCTGGAGGCACAAGAAGAATGGTCAAGGGAAGTTCAGAGGAGCTAGGAAGACTGCTGGTCGTTATGATTCTTCTTCTGGACAGAACAAGCAAGGTTCTAGTAAAGAGTTTATATGCTATAAGTGCAATGAGCCAGACCACTATAAGAATGAGTGTCCTAAATTGAAGAATTATAAAAGGGCTAAGAATAAATTCTCTAAAGGCAAGAAAGGGCCCATGGCAACATGAAGAAGTTGACGTCTTATCCAGTTTTGATTATTCCAAATCTGACTGAACCTTTTGTAGTGTATTGTGATGCGTCAAAGACGGGTTTAGGCAGTGTGTTGATGTAGAATGGTCAGGTTATGGCTTATGCTTCTCGGCATTTGAAGGGTCATGATAGGAATTATCCTATGCATGCCCTAGAGTTAGCGGCTGTGGTTTTTGTATTAAAAATTTGGAGGCATTATCTTTTTGGTTCCCGATTTGAAGTGTTCAACAATCACAAAAGTTTGAAGAATCTATTTGATCTATAGAAGTTGAAGATGAGGCAGAGGAGATGGCTTGAGTTGTTGAAAGATTTTAATTTTGGTCTGAATTACCATCCTAGTAAGCCTAATGTCGTGGTTGATGCGTTGAGTAGGAAGTATTTGCACATGTTGATACTCATTGCTTGAGAGTTGGAATTGATCGGGAAGTTCAGAGACATGAGATTGGTATGTGAAGAGACTCCTAATATTGTGAAGCTGGGTATGTTGAAGCTGACGAGTGGTATTATTAAAGACATCATAGAGGTTCAGAAGACCGATGTGGGATTGGTTGACCGACTTGTGTTAATCAATCAAGATAAGGGTGGTGACTTTAGAATCGATGAGAATGGTGAGATGAGATTGAGAGATCGAGTGTGTGTTCCAGACGTGCCTAAACTTAAGAAGAGTATTCTTGAGGAAGGACATCGTGGTAAGCTGAATTTCATCCAGGTGCGACCAAGATGTATCAAGACTTGAAAAAAGATGTTTTGGTGGCCCGAGATGAAGAAAGATATTATTGAATTTGTCTATGCTTGTTTGACTTGCCAAAAGTAAAAAATTGAACATCAGAAGCCGTTGGGCCTGATGCAACCGTTGAATATTTCGAAATGGAAATGCGATAGCATTTCCAAGATTTTGTAATAGGATTGCCAAAGACTTCAAAAGGATGTGATTCCATTTGGGTGATTGTTGACAGGTTGACCAAATTGGCTCATTTTATACCGATAAAGATCAATCACTCTTTACAGAAGCTAGATGAGTTGTGTTGCGAGCAATTTTTCGAGGTCGCCCTTACATGTGAACTTTTAATTTATCCCAAAAAGAGGAAAAGGAAAAAATCTAAATAAACCCGTGAGTGTGCAAAGTATAAAACAATGCAATAAGAGATTGGGAATTGGGGTTGGTTATACTAAGGGAAGGTACTAGCACCTGTCGCTCCTGAAAGATTTGCATCCAACGGTACAAACGCGAGAGTGGCGCGGAAAAACACAGAGTCGCCAACAATGTGTATTTATCCCAAGAGAGGGAAAGGAAACACTGCATAAACCTGAAGAGAAAGGGAAAGAACATGGTCTCACGACCAAGAGAAACGGGTACGGGGGTCGGTTACGCGAAGGGAAGGTGTTAGCACCCAACACGTCCATCGTACTCGATGGGATCCACGCTTGTTGTCTGCATCAAAGGGTGTCGTCTTCTGGAGCTCCACTGCTACTGGACCGGAGAAGGAACGAGGACGGAAAGAAATGAAGAAACAAATGTAGGTAAAATAAAAGAAGTGCTCACATGGGCCCTACCCCACTGCCTACGTATCTCATCGGGAGCACGAGAATCAGAGCGACGTAGTTCCCCTCAACGAGGGTTACTGTTTGTGTTTTTTAGGGAACGGCTTACGTCCTAGCTCATGTGTTGCAGACTCGCTGAATCGAGTGCGTTGCCGTCTTGCATGAGAACGAGTATGAGCACGTTCGTACGTTGGGAGTGAGTGAGATGAGAAAAGAATTCCTGTAGGAAAGACGTTAATGTTTGTTTGAAGTTTTTTAAGCAAGAAGTGTTTTTTACAGTTATTTGCAACCTGCATTGAACCAAAGTCTTAAACACAGGAACAAATACTTCAGGCATCGTCCCCAACAGGACGTACACTAAGTATCCTAGAAGAATGAGAGAAAGCCCCTCATTCCCCACTTCCCACATAGAAGGCTCGAGCGCAATACACGTTAATCTTTATTACGTGTTTTTAAGAAGTTTTGAGATGAGAAGAGAGACGACACAAAGGAAACTCTAAAGGGAAACTAAGAGTCCTAATGTTATCATGCATGGATGTCCTATGGTTAGTGAGGCTTAGGAGGAATGACTACCTAAAACCTAACGCTAATCCTACTCCAAGCTTAATCAAAAATTAAGTTAGACTAGGTAGCTCTAAGGGGAAAAGAATCCAAGACTTAATCAAGTCTTGAGACTCAAGGGAGGAAGAGAGTGAAAGAAGAAAGGAGCATCTTAAATTCTAAAGCAAACACAAGTATGAAAGCTTAAAAGAGAAAGGAGAAGTTATAATGTGGATGACCATCCACATCCCATTCACTTACCATTAGTCCTTACATGGTTAGCAAAAACAAACATAATCAATAATAATGCAAATGAAACCCAACAAGGTATAACCCAAAGAGAAATGGATACAAACCAAATGAAACTCATCCAAGTCAGAATGTACACCTTAGGGGTGACCCATAATGTTTACCAAACAAACTCAAGCAAAGAGAACGCAAACAAGTGGCAAAACATCCAAGGAAGTCATCAAAGAAGGAGTAGAAGAAGAATGAGTGGATATGCAAGGTGATCATGCAAGAATGCTTTAAATAAAATCCAAGTCAGAATTTGGATGACCTAAGCATGTGCCTAAACATGTTATACAAGTGTCACACAAGGCATACAAGCAAGTATCCAACATTAGGAATCATTAGGAGAAGAAGAAAGAAGCATGTAAATGAAACATGTTAAAGGACGCAACATGAAGCATGGATAACATATGACATGAATACAAAACTTCAAGTTCAGAAATATACATCAAATGAGATGCAAATAAGTGATATGGCATGGCATACACAAACCAAACATAAACCAAGAAGAGGCATAGATGAGAAGAAGTGAGAAAATAAGTCAAAAAGAGGCATGTAAATCAAACATTAAACATGTGCACAAAATATGCAACAACCTCATACCAATGACCTATAATTGTGATCAAATGACTTATAATGATTCAAACATGGCTCATGAAGTCAAAGAAACAATCCCAAACAATGGCACAAGTGCCCTCTCAAACAAGTAACCAAACATGATCCAAAGATATGCATAAAGGAGATCTCAAACAAAGAGCAATCAAATAAATAGCAAACCAACTTCAGAAATTACCAAATTAATTCTCACAATACCCCAACCAGAAGCAAACATCATGCTAAAAATTCAAGCAAAAATTCACAAGATAAGCACCTCAAACAATTATGCAAATTCACAAAAGAATCAAAATGTAACATACAAAAGAGAGGGACTAAAATGCAATATGAAAAAGGTATAAAATGAAACAAAAATGTTTTTATGCACTTCAGAATGTTTATGAAACAATGCAAAAAGAATGGGTTCAAGATCATGTATAGATGATGAGAAATAAATTCTACAAGTAGAAGTGTGCACAAATGAGACAAACCACAAAAAAATTAAACAATTAATTAATTCAGATGCCAAAACAAAATAAAAAAAAAAAGAAAATAAAATTTTGAAAAATTTTATAAAACTAAAAAAAGCTTCATGAATTTTTTCATAATTTTTGAATGCATAAAAATGATTTTAAAAAAAATAAAATGCAAAACAACAATTAAGAAAATAAAAGAAAGAAAATAAACATGGAGGGGTGAATCAGCAAGAAAATCACGTTTACAAAGCAAGTGGGCTCAGAGAGGGGGGTTCAGAAAGCAAGGCCCAAGGCAAAGGTCCAAAGGCGCAGTCAAACATTGCACACATGGAATTCAGTCAACAATGAAGACACACACACACCATCTGATTAATCCAGCGCTTCACAATGAGTCAATCAAAAGCAATCAGTACAAGATCTAGGGCCATGATTCACACGCACACCATAACAAAATAAACACGCGCACACCAAAGCACTCAGGAATTAAAAAAAACGTGAGCAGCACATGCATATTTTAATTCGCTGGCACGCATACAACCGTCAGATCTATCCTGCGCATGGCAATGAGTCAAACAATTAAAAAGCAAGCATGATGAAGGGCTGTGACCTGATGCACAACATAATTAACATAGGCTAGCACACACATGCACAATGAAATAAAACAGAAAATTAAAAAATGCGGCACGCTGATGACCGTTGGATCAGAACAAAGGATGGCTGAGATTGCATCTTCTTCACTTAAACCCTCCACCGGCCGGAAACACAACTAGTCGCCGGAGCTAGGGCTCCGGTCACCCTCTCCGGTGAGCTGCAACAAAAACTTTTCCATAAATTGCAAACAAACACACTATTCCAACCAGAATTCAACAAGGATCAATAATATCATACTCATTTCAACAAACAATCACCATACAATGCAAATCGAAGGGAAGAAAGTTTGGATCCAAAACTTAAATCAACAAATACTCTCATGATACACGTCCAAACTCAAAATAAAATAGATCAACATGCTCAGTACACACCACAGATCATTATGCACATAAGAAAAACAAGTTCTATGATGATGAATTTCACACCAACCTGAACCTTGAAGAGCTCAAAATACCACAAGAATGCCTTCCAAAAGCTGTAGATCAAGTCCTTGGAACCTCTAATTGCAAAATAAATGCAACTAGAGCTTGGAATCGTGCTAGATCTTGAGGTTTGAACTTGAATCCTCTTGAACTGAACTTGGTGAAAACCTTGCTCTCAGCTCCAAATGATGGTTGATTCTTGTTCTACTCTCTTCACTGATCAAGAATGTGGAAAGAAAACTCAAGAAAGCCTTATGGAGAGGGAGAATCGAAGAAGAGAAAATGTGGAGTGAAAAATGGATTCTGAGCCAAAATGAATGCATGACCTAATTTTGGAGGCATGAGTTAACTTATATACTCTCCATTAGTCCACTGATTGTGATTAGCAAGTGATTAAACCTTTGGTTAATGAGATTGGAGTGATTTTGCAATTTTGCATTTTGTGTCACCACCACTAATCCACACGTGCTAAGTCCATGTAACAAGAATGATTCACCTCCAATTTACTTACTGATCACATTTGAATTGGAATTGGGCTTTGTGGTGATCTGATTTGTGAGTTTTGATCCATCTTGCCAAAATGCACTTTGTTGAATAAGTGAGGTACAAGTCATGAAATGGAGTGAAATAAAGGTAAAAAATGGTCCTCATGAGATGTACTTGGATGTTGAAATGTGTCATGAACCATTAGAAGTGATTACAAGTCTTTTTTAATCAAAATGCAAATGGTGTAAAAGTTGGTACATGGAAAACCATCAAAATGCACCTTGCATTGTTTTGACCATAACTAGAGTTCCACAAATGATATGGAGATGTTCTTGTACTTTTTGGAAATGGCAGAGAGAGATCTTCAACTTTCATGTTGGAGGAAAATTCATTTGAAGCTTCCTTGATGATGAAAAGTCAAGTTGAGTGTGGTGGAAAAATTGCCAAAAATGGAAAGTTCTTATTATAGGTCATTTTCCAAATTTAGTAACTTTTGCACAAACTCTTGATTCTTGATGAATGGCATGAATCTTGAAAATTGAAGACCATATGAGGATGTGAGACCTTGAAAACCATGAAAATAACCTCAAAATTCCACAGTTGACTTTCTCCTTTACAGTTGACTTTTCTTGGTTCACAAGTAACTGATCCACTGAACATTCATCAACATGAATTATCAACCAAACCCTCATCTTATGGATACATGTGAGCATATAGACCTCATAGCATCATGCTTGAACACACAAAGCTCTCCAAGAAGTCCTTTTGATTGACAAACCCTAATTAGTCCCTCTGGTTAGGAGGGAGAGATCCACTTGAAATCCTTTGCCATGCTTGACCTTATGAAGATATGATGAACCCCATGAGCTACCTTGAAGCTTGAGACTTGAGAAAATGGACCAAGTACCTTGATCCCATGCTAAGAACCAATGCTATGCACAATGCAAAATGCAAGAAATGAAATGAAACATAAGCCAATTAGTATATAAACAAAAGGGCAAATTTTGGGGTGTTACAGCTGCCCCTATTCGATCAACTTGGTCCTGAAGGTATGATAGCGACGGCTGTCATGCGTTCAAAGGATTCATGGAGATTGAATACCAAAAGAAACCTGAAATTTGCATAAAGAACACCATCCCTGCTGATAGAGGGAATTGGCGAAGAAAATCTTCAACATAACTTCACATGAGAGAGACCTGAACGTCAACCTCTGCGGGGGAAGCGCAATAAGAAATCTTCAACATGACTTCACATGAGAGAGGCCTGAACATCAACCTCTGCGGGGGAAGCACAATAAGAAATCTTCAACATGACTTCACATGAGAGAGACCTGAACATCAAGCTCTGCGGGGGAAGCGCAATAAGAAATCTTCAACATGACTTCACATGAGAGAGACCTCAACGTCAACCTCTGCGGGGGAAGTACAATAAGAAATCTTCAACATGACTTCACATGAGAGAGACCTAAATGTCAACCTCTGCGGGGGAAGCGCGATAGTGAAGAGATCACCAGATGCAGTTGCGTCGTTAAACAACATCCCTTGGAGCGTATCCTTTTCTGCTGGCAAAAAGAACCCTGCAACAAAATACTAAACTTGGCTTATGCTTCAAATGCATATGTTTGAATTTTGCCGTAATGCTCCATACGAAATGGAATGCTATGCATTTGGGAGGATGTCATGCAGAAGATGCTTATGCAATGCAAAAAGGGCGTCCTAGCAAAATAAACGCTAAGGACAAAGGCAGCTCCATCGAGGACGACAAACTACATTGTCATTCTTAACCAAGAGATCCTGATGAGATATACTTCACCCTGCTGGGAAGGAACAAAACCACCAATTCTGTCGGAGATGGACGAGACTCCGAGAGAATACCCACTCTATTGGGGAATGCCAGGATCAACAACTCTGTTGGAGATGGACGGAACTCCGAGAGGATACCCATTCAGCTGGGTAGGGAAATGAATACTGAAGATGGAAACTCCTCCGCTGGGAATGACCAACTGTTTTAGAACTCAGATTTGACGCCTGCCAAAAATGATTGGACTTAAGACCTGCTGGGAATACCACTCACCACCAGACTCTGCTTGGGGATGTCGGTGAGCTTAATCTGCTGCTAGGGAAATAACTTTACCTTTACCCTGTTGGTCATTAGATCAAGCCGTTGTCGTTGAGAATATACTTTCTGACCAACTGAGGAAAGTAGATGCCAGGACTCTGTGGGGATAATAACATCTTTATCCATGAATCTCCTGCCGGAGATACAACAACATCCACCTTAGAACAATTAACTTCTGAACGCTTGCTGGGGAATAGTAATCCAAACATAACTTCGGTTGGGCATACAATCCTCTGTACACTGCTGAGGGGGACAATCCTCAACGCCTCCGCTTGGGAAAAAAGTAGTTGTCAACATCCACCCTGCTAGGGGATAAGCCCATTGTTTCCTGACTAGCTGGGGAAAACGAATGCCCCATACCCTGTGGGGAAACACCATTTTTAATCAAAGAATATGCTCTATCAATCTCTTGCTGGAGAGGCTGCTGAAATGACAATTTCTGGCTATCTGCCGAGGAAAGGTGAGCCAAATCACAACTCTGGCTGGGGTGAACCTCTTATACCCTGTTGAGGAAGACGGTCCTTGATGCTCTGATGGGGAAGAGTAATAAACTGCTGAGGACGATCAGGCTTCAAAGTTGGAGAGAGCAACTCTACTGGGGAGAGCACTACTAGGGAGATACACCTGTAATCCTGCAAAACCAACAGAAAGGTCTACGTGCAACAATGATTACTTTGATTATCATCATAGTGACTGTCGCCTAAGCAATTACCACTGTTTTCCAACTTGTTTCACAGAGCTCAACATTTTAGCATGTAATGTTTTTATCAAAAATATCAGACATTTTCACAAACAAAACAGGTAAAACAAAAACAAAAGCTCTTTGATTGAAATGCAAACTTTATTGAATGAATCGGCCTGTAAATAGGCATTTACATCTGGAAGCAATTCCTGAAAAGAGGTAATTGCGCAAAAGCAAAAGAAAATACAAATGTCGGCAATGTGGGGAACAGACATCCACCATAACTCGACTCAGCTATAACCCATATGACTTGTTTATCCACATATACTTTGGCCTTTGAAGACGACTAACTGGACTGATTCCTTTCCTTCGAATTTCCCAAGTGTGAAAAGCGATCACAGATCGAACGCGGATCGTAGTCTTTGCTTTTAAATCCCTAAATTTTGCCTGGATCGCCCTTTTCGGGTTTTCAATCCACCGGGATACCCATTTTTGGCAAAGTTTCCTTTTCAGGTTTTCAACCTTGTGGATTTATTCTCTTTTTTTTTATCCCTAATTTTTGCCCGAACCTTTTCTTTTTATAGTTCGCCAGGATGCCCCATTTTTGCCTGAACCTTCTTTTTTATGTTCAGCGAGTCTCTTTTATGCAAAGTATTTTTTTACTACATCCGCGTTCACAGGGGACGTAAAATCTTCGCCATCCATAGTTGAAAGTAATAAGGCTCCACCAGAGAAAACCGGTCTTACTACATATGGCCCTTCGTAATTCGGAGTCCACTTGCCCCTGTGATCTGTTTGAGGAGGAACGATCCTTTTCAGAACTAATTCACCAGCTTGAAAACACCGAGGACGCACTTTCTGATCAAAGACTTTCTTCATCCTGCTCTGATACAACCGGCCATGCACAATGGCTTTTAATCTCTTCTCTTCAATGAGGTTCAGTTCATTCAGTCGAGAACGCACCCACTCAACTTCATCAAGCTTCACGTCTGTCAGAATTCTCAAAGAAGGAATCTCAACTTCTAATGGCATAACTGCTTCCATACCATACACCAGTGAGAAAGGAGTTGCCCCAGTTGATGTGCGTACCGAAGTACGATAACCGTGCAAAGCGTAAGGCAACATCTCATGCTAGTCCTTGTATGTTACTACCATCTTCTGCACAATCTTCTTTATGTTCTTATTAGCCGCTTCAACAGCCCCATTCATCTTCGGTCGATAGGGAGAAGAATTGTGATGTTCGATTTTAAAGCTCTGGCATAGCTCCTTCATCATCTTATTGTTCAAATTCGAACCATTGTCAGTAATGATTCTCTCCGGGACTCCATACCGGTAGATGATGTGTTTCTTAATAAACCGGGCTACCACTTGTCTGGTGACGTTGGCATACGATGCAGCTTCTACCCACTTCGTGAAATAATCAATAGCCACCAAGATAAAACGATGTCCATTCGAAGCAGTCGGCTCGATCTTTCCAATCATGTCAATGCCCCACATAGCAAAAGGCCAAGGTGACGACAAAACATTCAGAGGAGTAGGTGGTACGTGCACCTTGTCAGCATAAATCTGGCATTTATGACATTTCCGGGCGTATTTAAAACAGTCAGACTCCATAGTCATCCAATAATACCCTGCTCTCAACAATTTTCTTGCCATAGTATGCCCATTGGCATGAGTACCGAAGGAACCTTCGTGAACTTCTTCCATTAACAAGCCTGCCTCGTGTTCATCAACACAACGTAGCAAGACCATGTCAAAGTTTCTCTTGTACAACACATCGTCCTTGTTCAAAAAGAAGTTTCCTAATAACCTCCTCAATGTCTTTTTATCCTTGGAAGATGCCCCAGCTGGGTATTCCTGACTCTTCAAGAAGACTTTGATGTCATGATACCAAGGCTTGCCATCTGATACCCCTTCAACTGCAAATACAAAAGCAGGCCTGTCCAAGTGCATGATTCTGATTAAAGGAGCTTTATTCCAAAGATTCACTTTATACATTGATGACAACATTGCCAACGCATCAGCCATCTAATTCTCTATTCGGGGAATATGATGGAAGTCTACTCTATCAAAGAAAGGTAACAACCTTCTGGCAAAGTTGTTATATGGAACAAGATTTACTTGACGAGTCTCCCATTCACCTGTAATCTGATTAACCACCATCGCAGAATCACCATAAACATCGAGGTTCTTGATTCTCAAATCAATTGCTTCTTCTAACCCCATGATGCATGCTTCATACTCTGCCTCATTGTTGGTGCATATGAACGTTAACCGGGCAGTAAAGGGTATATGAGAACCCCGTGGAGTCGTAATGATTGCCCCGATTCCGTTACCATATGAATTAACAGCTCCATCAAATACCATCTTCCACTGAGATCTAATCTCAGGTCCTTCATTAGGCAAAGGTTCTTCACAATCCTTCATCTTCAGATACATGATATGCTCATCCGAAAATTCAAACTTCATCGGTTGATAATCCTCAATTGGCTGTTCAGCAAGATATTCTGACAAAACACTTCCCTTAATGGCTTTTTGGGAAACATACTGAATATCGTACTCCGTCAGAACCATCTACCAACGGGCTATTCTACCAGAAAGTGCTTGCTTCTCAAACACATACTTGATCAGATCCATCTTCGAAATCAAAAGGGTTGTATAGTTTAACATATACTGCCTCAAACGCTTAGCGGGCCAAGCGAGTGCACAACATGTTTTCTCCAGCATCTAGTACCTTGACTCACAATCAGTAAACTTCTTACTCAGGTAGTAGATGGTGTGCTCTTTTCTACCTGACTCGTCTTGTTGACCGAGCACACAACCCATTGAATTCTCAAGAACCGTGAGATACATAATCAAAGGCCTTCCTGGCACTGGTGGCATAAGGACCGGAGGTTCCTGCAAGTATTCTTTAATCTTTTCAAACGCCTTTTGACAATTTTCATTCCACCTGACCGCTTGATCTTTTCTTAACAGCTTGAAGATTGGTTCACACGTGGCTGTGAGATGCGAGATGAACCTAGCAATGTAGTTTAATCTCCCCAAGAAACCACGAACCTCTTTTTCTGTTTTCGGCACAAGCATTTCTTGTATGGCTTTTACCTTTGCAGGATCAACCTCAATACCTTTTTCACTAACAATAAACCCCAGCAATTTTCCTGATCTCACCCCGAAGGTGCATTTGTTTGGATTCAACCTCAGTCTGAATTTTCTCAATCTTTCAAACAACTTCTGAAGATTTACCAAATGCTCTTCTTCCGCCTGTGATTTCGCAATCATGTCATCAACATAGACTTCAATCTCTTTGTGAATCATATCATGAAAGAGAGTCACCATCGCCCGCTGGTAAGTTGCCCCTGTATTTTTCAATCCAAAGGGCATCACTTTGTAGCAGAAAGTTCCCCACGGTGTTATGAATGTTGTTTTCTCCATGTCCTCTGGGGCCATCTTGATTTGGTTATACCCAGAGAAGCCATCCATGAAGGAAAACACAGAATACTGAGTAGTATTGTCAACTAACACGTCAATGTGAGGGAGCGGGAAATCATCCTTTGGGCTTGCTGTGTTCAAATCCCTGTAGTCAACACGCATCCTGACCTTCCCATCCTTCTTAGGTACAGGCACGATGTTAGCAACCCATGGAGGATAATTTGTTACGGCAAGAAAACCGACATCTAGCTGTTTCTGAACCTCTTCCTTGATTTTGACAGACATCTCCGGTTTAGTTCTTCTCAACTTTTTCTTGACCGAAGCACAACCTTCTTTAAGTGGTAGCCGGTGTACAACAATATCCGTATCGAGCCCAGGCATGTCTTGGTAAGACCAGGCGAAGATATCTACATACTCACGGAGTATTTCAATCAATCTTCCCTTGACACTGTCTTCCAATGCAGCCCCTACTCTTACTTCCTTTCTGGCGTCCTCGGTTCCCAGATTCACAATCTCAATTTCCTCTTGATGAGGTAGGATGACTCTCTCCTCTTGCTTCAACAATCTGGCCAACTCTTCGGGCAGTTCACAATCTTCGTCAGTCTCTTCTTCAGCCTGATAGATTGGATTGTCAAAGTCATACCGAGCTATAGCTGAGTCATGATCGGTGTCATCTGAACAAAAAGACCTGCATGATTGATGAGGTATGTTTTATTATGTATGCAACAAAGAAACACATTGCCATTTTGATGTGAGTTTTTAATGCATAAAAAATAAAAACGGAAAGACAGAGACCAAAATATTTTAGTGTGAAAAGTCCTTTATTGATGATAAAGCAAAACATACAACAGTTAAAAGCCCTACAAATAAAATTGCTACGTCTTGGGCAGAACGCAGGATTAACATAATAGGAAAACAAAGCAATTACTCGAAGCCAGTCACTTGAATGACTCTCTCGGAGGACCAGTTGCACAAAATTTCTCCTGGGACTCATGGACGGATCCAGCTATCCATGTCACAATCAATGTCCCCTTCTTCCTCAATGGCATTAAACCTGTCGAAGAAAACCCCGACACTAATGAAACAGACTGGGCCATAGAATCTGGGAGGATCCCCATCTCTCCTGGATGGCTTATACCCCAATCCATAAGTATCCCTCTTCTCCTGGACTTCAACCACCTGGCCCCACCTTTGTGAGCTACCAGCCTCCACCACAGCTTTGGCGTCTATAAACGAAGACATGGAAACCTCAGGTTGATTTACCACTGCAGGCTGCTCTATAGCTTCAGACTGGACAACCTCTTCAGAAACTTTCACCTTCTCAAACCCCTGGCACAGCGTCTCATGGATTTCACCATCCACTTCCACGTATTTGAAGGTTGACAACTGACTAATCATTATGTCTTCTTCTCCGTACACTGTTACTACATGACCATCAACCATGTACTTTAGCTTTTGATGCAAAGTGGAGATTACAGCGCCTGCCCCATGGATCCAAGGACGACCCAATAAACAGCTATACGCTGGCTGAATATCCATAATATAAAATGTTGCATCAAAGATTTCCGGTCCAACCTTGATCGAAAGCACAATCTCACCAAAGACAGATCTCTTCGAGCCATCAAAAGCTCGCACCACCAAGTCGCTTGGTGTACAAATAAGTCCCCTGGTATCTAACTTCATTAATGCCTTCTTGGGTAATACATTCAATGATGATCCAGTATCCACCAAAACATGTGACATCAGTGAACCACGACACTCAATCGAAATATGTAGGGCATTGTTATGATTTCTGCCAGCGGTAGTCAAGTCAAGATCTGTGAAACCTAAGCCATTTCCAGCGTTCACATGTGCTACAACCCCTTCCAACTGATTGACAGATATTTCTTGAGGGACGTAGGCTGCATTCAAGACTTTCAGAAGAGCATTCCTGTGAGCTTCAGAGCACAATAGCAAAGACAGAATAGAGATCTTGGACGGGGTCTGATGTAACTGGTCCACGATCTTGTCATCACTTTTCCGGATGAGTCTCATAAACTCCTCAACATTTTTAGAAAAAGCATCATCAACCGGCTTCACTGTAGAATCAATAACCACTAGAGTCTGAACAGAACCATCCACCGCCTGTTTTCCCCTATCTTGCCTAGAGGTACTGGGCTGATCATTAACAGGAGTGAGCACTCTACCACTTCTGGTTATAGCATCAGTCTCAAATTTAACCTCTGAACTAGAACTCACTGGTGAAGTATTCATTAGTTCCTGCTTTTGTCCATTGACAAACACCTCTGCACCGTAATTCCACGGAATAGCCTTAGAACTTTCATACGGAATGGGTCCAGCCCTTGTGATAATGACTGAAGGTGGCCTTGCTGGACCAGAAATAGTAATTGTTTTGAACGGAATGGTAATAGTAGCAACCTTCTCACTAACAACCTCTTCTTGCTGATTACCTCTGTCAAACTGTAAACAGCCTTCATCAATCAGATTCTGAATACCCATCTTCAACGAATCACAACCATTAACCTTTGTCAAATAATCTGAACAGTTCTTATCATAACCCGGATAGACGCCACCCTTCAATAACCTATTTTTAACCACAGCCAACAGAGTCTACAACTCCTCCACATCCATGATAAAATTCAAAGCTTCACATTCCTCAATTATCGCATTCACCCTCGGCCCATTATGATCAGGCATAGGGTTTTGAACAACATTGGGCCCAGCATTCGAGAAATTGATAGCTTTGGAATCTACAAGATCCTGCACCTTGTGCATGAAGGTTTTACACTTCTCTATAGTATGCCCCAGAGCACCAGAGTGAAAGTCGCAATGTGCGTTAGCGTCATAACTTCGTGGCAATTCCCCTTTTGGTGGAGCCAGGGTACGGAGCTCAACTAGACGCAACTGCAGTAAATGTTGTAATAACTGGGCATATGACATTGGTGGCTGATCAAAGTGCCTATCTACTCTTCTCTGTCTATTCTGATATTGGCCCTGCTGCCCGTTCTGATATTGATTAACATTGTTGTTTTGTTGCTGTGGCGGAAGTAACGTTGCTGGGATAGTTACCGATGCTACTTGTTGATTATTACCCTGACGCTGTTTCCCTTTTCCCCTGTGAGACGATACAGCGTTGGCCTCTCCTTTCTTCTTATAACCGTCAAACGGCTTCTTTCCATGTCCGGAGGACGATCCATCACCACTAGAAACATTTCCCGCCTTAATTCCAACCTCTACCTTCTGTCCGATAGCAATCACATCTGCAAACTTGCCTAGAGAATAAGGCAAAAGCTTCTCATAGTAGTGCTTAGGCAGTGTGTCCATCAACATGTCTAACATCTCTTTTTCCAGCATTGGTGGCTGCACCTTAGCCGCCAATTCACGCCACCTTTGCGCGTATTCCTTGAAACTCTCATCACTTTTTTGGGACATGCTCAACAGCTGAGTTCTGTTGGGCGCCATGTCTGTGTTGTACTGGTAATGCTTAATAAAAGCTGCAGCTAGCTCTCTCCAGGTACGAACATCTCTACTTTCCAGCCCCATGTACCATTCCAAAGACGCGCCAGACAGGCTGTCGTGGAAAAAGTGCATCATTAATTTTTCATCCTTGGCGTGAGCAACCATCTTCCTGTTATAAGCCTTTATATGAGTTCTCGGACAGGTAGAACCATTATACTTCTCCTGGTAGGAATTTGAATCTTGTGTGGAATGACAACATCAGGGACCAACCCTAGGTTGTCCAAATCTATTCCCAGATCATCCTGTTTCACAACCCCTTTCAATTGAGCCTCAATTAAACGGATTCTCTCATCACTGACCACAGGTAGGCCAGCGTCCAAACTTCTGACTGAAAAAACATCATCCTGTTGATCATCAATACGGGGGCCATGGATAGCCCGAACAGTGCTTCCCTCTCTGATCACTGAAGGAATACCACCCTGTCCACCAGCACCAGGGATAAGAATGTTGATATCAGCACCACCTCCGCCCGGAGGAACAACACGATTAAGAAAACCACCGTGTAAGATACCATTCTCATCAACCTACGACACCAAAGGCTGAACTAGAGTTCTGAATTCATTCTGACTTTACACCACACCCTGCATCATCTCCATGAATTAATCGATGCGAGCTTGCATAGCTGCCATGTCTGCCTGAACTTTGTCCATCACCCTGCTTTGATTAAGCCTGGTAGAATACCGATGAGTTGGTTGATCAATCCTGACTGAGAAAAAGAGAGAGCATAAGAAAACTAGAGAATCTGAGATAAACTGCAATGCAAAGATGATTATGATTATGCAAATGCAAATGCAAAATGCAAACAAACATATTTGAACATTTCCAGGACATATCCGCTTTGATTCCATTCCGTGAAACCGGGCAAGGGATTAGACACACTATCAGAAAATAAATCCGAACCCAGAAATACCACCGGATCAAACCACAAGAACAAATACTCTCTAAAAACCAGAACTGCCAGAGCACAGATAATTAAACCAAATATTCCATTATTGAAAACAAAATAGTTCTTACAGACAGATTCAAGCATAATCAAAGGTGATTCCATCAACAATCATGATGGTAATCCCGAAAAAAGATAAACAATAAAATCAACTATAAATCAATTCTAAACAAACTAGCTTCCACTTCCTCAAGAAGGTTCATAGTGTCAGGATGTGTAGGTTGCTTAATCAGCCCTTTGATCAACTTGTTCCTCTTTGCAATCTCCTGGTTCAGCTTAACAATCTGCTCTTCAGCGGTGTTGTCCTTGCGCTTTGACTTCTTGACCTCGGGTTGCAGCTTGAGCTCTTCAATTTCCTTCTGTGCTTCTTTCCACTTGGCAAAGTAACGGTCTTTCCTTGCTTTCACTACCTGAAGCTCTTCTTTCAGCTCTTCATTCTTAATCTTGGCCCCCTTCCACATATCCTGATACGTGGCAAGCTTGTCTTCTGCTTTAGTCAAAAGCTTCTTGTTTTTCCTTTTAGCTTTGCCTGATGATTCAGCAGCCATACTGACCTTCTTGAAGTGCTGAGCCCTGTCGGCAAAATCCTTCTCTTTTTTCTCTAGATGCGCAGTCATGTCTTGAACTTTCCATTTCAACTCCAAGTTGTCCTGTAGAGCACTCTGTAGCTGACTACTCATATCAGAGTTTTCCACCCTCAAATCAGATACCAACTTTCGCTGCTTGTCGAATTCTTCAAGTGGTACAGTGAGTCTCTCTTCCACAATCTCTGGATACAAGGGAGGCGCTCGATCAAAAGGTAAATAGAACTCTTCTACCCTTTTCTTCACCCATTCAACATATGGAGCGAAAGCTTGATTATTGGGTTTACCCAAAACAATTTTACCTATCTTCTGTCTGCTGAGCCAGGCTTGAGATGCTTCTCGTGCAATAGCCACACCATCAGTCATATGAAAATACAAAGATTCTTCCAAATCTTTTCCAACTGGAGGATCTTTTAGGGAGTATGCAAACTGCCTGATAGCCAAAGACGGGTTGTAGTTAATACCTCCCTTTCTTCCGATCAAAGGTACATTAGGATATCTGCCACGGCTATGCAAAATATCAGTCCCCACTAATCCTTTGTCCACCAAAAGAATATCTTTAGCAGCTAAGCCCATCAGACGCTTACTCCACTCTAAAGAAGTCTTTGAATCCACAAAAGCACCGGATTGGGGTAAACGTTTGGCAAACCACTTGTAAAAGAGAGATGCACAACAACAAAACACCCCACCTCGTCTTTTCTCATTCCTGTTGTATACAGCGTAGTGGAGATTACCTAACAAAGTTAGTATCGGATTCTGAGCTGTAAATATCTGAATAGCATCCGTATCGACAAAATCAGACTCATTAGGGAATAACACAATGCCATATATACACAGAGCCAATATTGCATTGAAAGCCATCCACCTTTTTTCCTTAGCTTCCTCTTGAGCCCTCTTCACTAAGTACTCCAAGTGATAGCCTCAAGGTTTTCCTTTCCTAGAAAAGTCAGCCTCCACTATAGATCTGCTCAAATAAAGAGCCTCAGCCACTGCTTGGAAATCACAATCTGCTTGAAAATCTTGAAAAGATTCGAATAGCCAGTAGAAAAGGAAACTAGAAAGATACTTGCAGCAATTTCACTTTTGATAAAAGGAGAGTCCCTCGAAGGATTGAAAAAGGAGGCCCAAGTCTTCAACCAAACAGACCTTCTACCTTTAATCCAACTGTTAATGTACCCAAAGGAAAATGGATGAGGCCTGCTGAAAGAGGAGAAAGAAGCCAAGAAAAGTGGCAGGGCTTCGAAGTAGAGAGAGGCTCTTCGATGGCTTATAGGAAGGAGTTTCAAGTGTCGAAGCAACAAGCCTATTGGCCTGAAAACTACAAGGTAAAAAACCTTATGTTGAGGTTGCAATGGTGCAGACAATAGTGAAAAAGGAAGGTGAAAGAAAAGGCGATGGTTGAATCTAGTACTAATGTGCCTTTAGAGAAAGATGTTGTCGAGGAAAAGAAACATGTGGGAAGGAAATTGTTTTCCAATCAATTGGAGGATCTCAAGAGTAACTCGAGAGACATAGCGAATGATGGCGACATGTTGACTGACTATTTCTTAGACACAGAATCAGAAGCTTCGTTGGAAATAGCTTGGAACATGGTTTATGTGCTTCCTAGAGAATACGACTAGATTACTGAGGTCAAATAACCTGATGATGTAATGGAAACTAAAATGGCTAAGCATAAGCCAGTATGTTATTATGTTATGAACAATGGATGCGTTGAGGAGTAGAATGCCTTCTTTGAAAGGCCAGATGAAGTTATGAAGAGTCATCTTAAACCTCTGTTTATTAGAGGGAAGGTTGAGAATGTGATGATTAGTAAGATTCTTGTGGATGGCAGAGCGGAAGTTAATTTGATGCCGTATTTCATGTTAAAAAAGGTAGGGAAGTTTGATATAGATCTTAAACCCCACAATACAGTCTTATCAAAGTTGGACACACTTTGGGTGTGATTCAATTAGAGTTGACTATTGGAACAATAACTAGACCGACGATGTTTATGGTTGTCGAGTCAAAGGCTAGTTATAATTTACTATTGGGTCGATAATGGATTCATGGTATTGGTGCAGTACCATCCTTCATTAATCAGAGAATCACCATATGGCGAAATGATGGCATCGTGGAGAATATTGACGCTGAACAGAGTTATTTCTTAGCTGAAGAGAATCATGTAGATAGAAGAAAGTTCGACAGGAAATTGGAAAATATTGCCCCTTGTCGACTTGCATACTTTGCATTCGACCCAACAGATGCTACTTTTTACTCCCTTCACTTAGACCCAACTTATGGGTTCCAATGGGATAGAGAGGTTGTCGGAGAAGACCTCAAGTTTGAAGGGACAATATACATCCAGCCAACTGGCTAGGGAGATGTGTTTGGGGATCATGACTGAGTCCCAGACACTAGAAAAGATTTCAGCTTACATAGTCGAAAATAGATCAAAAGCGGCCTTAGAGGCCGAAGTTAAGTACATGGTTGTCAAAGCCAAAGAAAATAATGTGGACCTTAAGGGGTCTGGAATAGATTTTGAACTAGAGCTACCTGATAAGGATAAACAAGAAATGCAAAGCCAGAGGCTCGACGCAATTTATGAAGAAGAGTCTTTGGGATTCGAAAAGGACCCGCGGTGCCCAATGTGAAGATGTTAGCGCAGGATCCTTTGGAAGAAGTTGATCTGGGAGAAGGTAAAGAAAAAAGGCCAATGTACATAAGTGCTAACCTTGGCCCATAACTCAAGGTCAAAGTGATCTAGCTGCTAAAGGAGTATAAAGGTTGCTTTGCTTGGGACTATGACAAAATGCCAGGATTGAGTAGGGAGTTAGTCGAACTAAAACTGCCCATCAAACCTGGGAGAAAACCAATCAAGCAAAATCCAAGAAGATTTGCACTAGAAATTTTGTCAAAGATCAAGAGGGAAGTCAAAAGACTTCTCAAATGTAAATTTATTCGTACAACCAGAAATGTTGAATGGATTGCTAACATAGTCCTTGTTATTAAAAAGAATGGGACTTTGAGGGTTTGCATTGACTTCATGGATCTGAATGCTGCAACCTCAAAAGTTGAGTATCCAATGCCTATGGAAGAGATGTTTGTCGACTCCGCTACAGGCCATGAGTATCTTAGTATGCTCGACAGGTACTCTAGTTATAATCAGATTTTCATTGCTGACGAAGGTGTCCCAAAAACGGCATTTCGATGTCCTGGAGCCTTAGATACCTATGAATGGGTGGTAATGCCTTTTGGCTTAAAAATTGCTGGGGCAACTTATCAAAGGGAAATGAATTTGATTTTTCATGATTTCATAGAAACTTGTATGCAGATTTACATTGATGATATTGTTGTTAAGTCTGTTTCAGGAGTCAGTCACATAGATCATCTTCGACAAGCATTCGAAAGAATGAGAAAGTATGGTCTAAAGATGAATCCATTAAAGTGTGCATTTTGTGTACAGGCTGGAGACTTCTTAGGCTTTGTAGTTCATAAAAAGGGAATTAAAATACACCAGAATAAGACAAAGGCTATTTTAGAGGCGAATGCGCCATCGACAAAGAAGGAACTGCAGTCGCTACTTGGAAAGATTAATTTTTTAAGGAGATTTATTTCAAATTTGAGTGACAAGACTCAAGCCTTCTCTCCTCTACTTCGACTCAAGAATGGAGATTTTGAATGGGGGCAGATACAAGAAGAAGCTTTCAACAAAATCAAGGAGTATCTTGTTCATCCCCCAATTTTGTCACTAGCTTGTAGAGACAGAAGTATAAAACTATATATTTCTACGTCAGATGTAACTATAGGGAGTATGTTGGCTCAAGAGGATGAAAATGTTGTCGAAAGAGCCATTTATTATCTTAGTAGAGTCCTTAATGATGCAGAAACTAGATATAACATGATTGAAAAGTTATGTCTTTGTCTGTATTTCTCATGTACGAAATTAAAGTATTATATAAAATTAGCGGATGTTTATGTTTCTTCCCATTATGACGTTATTAAACACATGCTTTCTAAGCCAATTCTTCATAGTCGAATTGGAAAATGGGCACTCGCCTTAATGGAGTACTCATTGATTTATGTGCCTTTAAAGGCCATGAAGGGAAAAGTGGTAGCAGACTTTATAGTCGACCACTCTGTAGTCGAAATTCCCCAAAATTATATTGAAATAGAACCTTGGAAATTATATTTTGACAGTTCGAGTCACAAAGATGGATCAGGAATTGGGATATTGATTATCTCTCCTGACAAAATTCCAAAAAGATTCAAATACAGAATCAAAGGGCCTTGTTCGAATAATGAGGCTGAGTATGAAGCTTTAATAGCTGGTCTTGAGATTTTGTTGGAGTTAGGGGCAACCAGAGTCGAAATTATTGGCGACTCTGAATTGCTGGTAAAACAGATAATGCAGGAGGATAAATGTGTTAAAGAAAATTTAATAATGTACTTTGTAATAGCCGATAGATTGTTACAAAGGTTCGACTTGGTGAATATCAGGCATATTCCTCGACTGAAGAAACAAGAGGCCAATGATTTGGCTTAGATTGCTTCTGGCTATAAGGTTTCAAAAGCGCAATTAGAGGATGTGATCGAAGTTCGAGGGAAAGTAATGGCAACAAGATTGACTCCAACGGACTTAGAGGAAACAAAGTTGGGTTATGCAAATGATGAGAATTTTGAAATCTTAGCAATCGACAACCTGGTAGATTCAGATTAGAGAAAGCCTACTGTGGACTATTTAAAAAATCCAACTACATCTGTGGAACGAAGAGTCAAGTATAGATCTTTGAGTTATATTTTGATGGGGAATGAACTTTGTAAGAAGACACCTAAAGGAATCTTGCTTAAATGCCTTAGTGAGGCTGAAGCCTATTTAACTTTGTCGAATGTCCATAGTGGGGCACGTGGTGCTCATCAAGTAGGCCATAAAATGAAATGACTTTTATTTCGACAAGGAATGTATTGGCCTACTATGCTGAAAGATTGAATTGAGTTTGCTAAGAGATACCAATAATGTCAAAAGCATGCTGGCATACAACATGTTACTGCAAGCGAATTACACTCTATTGTAAACCCTTGGCTTTTCAGGGGTTGGGCATTGGATTTAGTTGGTGAGATTCGACCAGCATCTTCAAAGAGTCACAAGTATATCTTAATGGGTATTGACTATTTCACTAAGTGGATCGAAGTTATCCCTTTGGTGAATGTTGATCAAGATGCAGTAATTGAATTTATACAAAAGCATATAATATATAGGTTTGGTATTCCAGAGACAATTACAACTGACCAAGAATCAGCTTTTACTGGTCGAGAGGTCCAAGAGTTTGCCAAAGATATAGGGATCAAGTTGTTGACTTCAACACCTTACTATGTTCAGGCGAATGGTCAGGTTGAGGCAACCAATAAGGTATCATTTGACTGATAAAAAACATGTGGGAAAAAAACCAAGAAATTGGCATAAGACTTTAGACCAAGTTTTATGGGATTGTAGAACATCCCCCAAAGAGGCTACAAATGCTACACCTTTTCGACTGACGTTTGGACATGATGCAGTGTTACCAGTCGAGGTCTATCTTCAATCAACTAGGATCGAAAGGCAAAGTGAACTTCCATCTGAAACCTATTGGAGTATGATGTTGGATGAACTGGTTGATTTGGATGAAGAAAGGTTAAATGCTTTGGAATTATTGAAGAGGCAGAAAAAGAGAGTAGAAAAGGCATATAATAAGAAAGTAAAAGTTAAGTCATTTTCGACTGGAGACTTAGTTTGGAAAGTAATTTTGCCTATGGATAAGAAAGATAGAACTTTGGGCAAGTGGTCTCCAAAATGGGAAGGTCCATACGAAGTTGTGCAGCTATTTTCTAATAATGCATATGAAATTGAAGAATTAGCCGAGGATCGAAGACTCCTGAGAGTAAATGGAAAATATCTAAAAAGATATAGGCCTATGCTACAGGAAGTTAAGATATTAGCAGAATAGTTTATACGCAATATTTATAGCCAAAATTTTAATTTAATTTGAATTTCAAAATGGCTAAGTCATTACAAACCACAACATCAAAAATCAAAAATCAAATTAAAGTTCAACAAATTACATCATAAACAAGCAAGCAAGATTATCAGAAGGGTAAAGAGGCCTTCATTCGTTCATACTTCAACTTTGAGAGGAATAGATGACGATCAATTAAAGATTTGCTTGAAGTAAGAGTGTCAATCTCTTCTCCCAAAGTTTGAGCTCTGTCGACATGGTATACTCCAACTTGAATTTCTTTATCGAGTTCCTGGCGGTCGAGTCCTTGAAGTTTTTGTTCGAGCTCTTTTTCCCTCTTAATCTTTGCTTGCAATTCTTTAATTTTCTTCTCCCAAGCAGCAATGTTGCTAGAGTAAGTTGTGAGTTTTTCTTGATTTTGTTTAAAACTTTTTTCTAGTACAACAACCTTGTTGTTAGATTCAGTTATAGCTTCTCATTCAGCTGTCTGAGTGCTTATCTTATTTTGAATTTTGCTGGCCACATCTCTTCGAAGGTTAAGATCTGCATTTACATGATCAATTAGTAGTCTGAGATTTATGAGTACGTCTACAATTTCAGGAGAAGTGGTCAAGATATCAACTTGTTTCAGGAGATTCTTGATGTTGAAGGCAGCAGAAGAATTGGCTTCTAAGAGCTAGAGCAGATCAACGTCAAACACCTTCTCTTTTATCTTTTGAAGTAGATCATCAATAGATTTGTTTCTAGATTGACCTCCAGAAACTATTGAAGAACTGGAACACTTTTCAGTTGAACTACCTCTCGAGCTAAGGATAGCCTTCATATATGCTACAGGATTGGTCTTCTTCAAGTTGGATAGTTCTTCCTGGGAGAGGCCAGTGGTGGTTCTAGTCGAAGGAAATTTGAGGTCCTTGATGACTTCAGGAGGTGGAGTAGTTTTGATTGTTTCATCTGGTCTTGACTCATGCTCTGTTTCTTCTTCTCCTTTTTCTTCTTCCCTTTCTTCTTCAACTTCATCTTCTAGAGGGTTGGTCTCAAAGTCAAACATGGAGTGTCCTTCATCATGTTGTTCTTCTTCTTCTTCCTCTTCGTCTTCATCTTCACTTCGATTGGAAACTTGTGGCGAAATGTCATTTGCTTCCTTTTCTTTGTCATCAATATCCATTGTATCTTGGATTTTGATCGCATAATTCTCTTCTTCCTCATTTTCTTTATTGATAGGGTCGATGGTTTAACTATGTTGGGTGGTTTCTTTAGGAGGAGAATTTTCTATTTGTTCTTTGATTGGCTCATTTGTTGTGCCTACTGAACCTTTGTTTGGTTCTTCGTTGGGAATGGGTTGGCTCGACAGGGGAGTGGTATCTGCAGGGATTGTATGCTTGACACTTGATTGTGCTGTACCACCAGCGCCATCCTGCAAAAGGAAATTGAATTATGATAAATTGAAAGGAAGAGATGTTAAAAGGTAGTTAAATGGTTCGAAGGGAAGTTCTACTACCTTAGGACCTTCGGCACCTGGAATGGAGTTATCACTTTCATATTGTTCAGGATTGTTTTTTGTGACAAACTTAGAAATAACAATTGTTATTTTGGGAGTAATCAATGGTTTATTTTTTGTTGTGGTGGATTTTGGTTGAGAAGTGGCATCAGAGACTTTTTCCTTCTTCTTTTTCTTAGAGATTTTAGAAGTATCTGGGGAGAGATATTCATCTAATTTGATCACTTGGACTTGAGGTTCTTTGGCCTTGCGTTTTTTTGGAGTAGGTGGAGGTTTTCGACTAGCTTGGAAAACAATACAGATGTTAGCATAAAAGGGTGATACACCAATTAAAAATAAGAGGAACACAAATTATACCTTTGTTGTGGGTGCCTTAACAGCGTTTTCGTCATCGCCTTCGTCCTTGGCTAGACTAGCAGCTTTCGTTGCTAGAGCTTTGACTGGTTTTTTTTGGTCGACAGCTAGAACTTATGAGTAAAAACACAGTTGCCACAGACAGAAGAAATGTCAAGAAAACTTTTAGAGGAAAAAGTAAACTAAAAGAAGTTCTTCTATTCCATGCCTTCAAGTATGGGAGAGAGTATTTGAACATCCTCTATGCCAATATGAAGATGCCCTTTGAAACTGTCCAAAGTGTGCTTAGTAGGAACCACCCGTTTCGCCAGCTTTTGAGATTCTTGTCGAAGGATTTTCACAAAGTCCCTACAGACGAACCAGTCGGGAAATGGAGGGCTAAAAGCCACAACGAAGTCAGCCATTGGCAGTCGAGGGAACCTTGGGAGATATTAGTTAAAAGTAAACTCATACCTCTGATCAGGTTTAACATAAGAAGGTATTTTTAAATCCAGGAGTTTCAGCATAAATTTTTCTTTTAAAGTAACTGCTGCTTCACGGATGGTTCGACTAAGATCATCAGGTCGATAGGAAGTTTTAAAGTATTTTTGAAATCTTTGAATCTCCTTGATATAAGTTGAAGTACCTTTCTTGGTTTTGTCCTGTATAAGAGCAAAAGCAGAAGTTAGATGTTGATCGAAGGCTTTAACATCGAACATTTCTGTAAGATAATACTGCCTCCACCAAGTATCATATTCTTTGGAATAATAATAAGATGGTTTGGAGTAAGGCCAGAGTAACGAGCTATCTCTTTGATACACTCAGCTTCTGTGTGATGCATGTTGTAAAGAATGACTCTACTTTTCCTTAAAAAGAGAGGTTTGGGTAAAATCTGGCTAATCCCAAACTGTCGAGAGACAAGATTAGGCTGATAGCTAAGAAGGACTATTTGGTTTCGAGAAGGTCAAAGTCTAGTGGATATTAAATTGGGGGTAAGGAAGGCATCCCATATGGCTATGGGTTCTGCTTCCCGGTCTTTCGACATAGGAGGGAATGGTCGAGGGAACCATTCTAGGCCATGGGAACTTTTGGCGAAGGGGGCCATGTAAGGAGTAAAGTTATAGCGCTTGGCATACATCATCAAATACTTAGTATTGGCCTGCTAGAGATTTGTTCCTTCGTCATTTGGAGTTACATAAACAAGACGTGTCCCTTTGACCCGTCTGTTTTTGATATCCTCACTCTCTTCCTCAATGGTGTTGCGAGTCGACAGTGAGGGTTTGAAAGTGGCGTTAAGCCATAGATGAAGTAACCACAATGGACAAGCTAGATTTAGACCTGAATTCGATCCACTCTAAATACTCTTGAGAAGTGCCGCACTTTCTCCTAAAGATTCATACAGGCAACTAAGGATCATCTAGCTGAGGAAGAGTTTTCGATCAACAAGTGTGCCACTTACATCAATTATCTGGGAAAAGGTTTTGATTGTCTGTTTTGATATGTGATGTATATAGGAAATATCCTCCTGCAGAGTGGACTCGTGGTCTCATCTGAGGGGATGTTGATTTTTGTGTACCTTGATCAAAGCCCAAGGTTGAAGCTAAAAGAGACTGACTCTACTGAAGAGGGTTTTATCTATCTTGTACAAAGCCCAAGATTAGGGTTGAAGGAAAATGACTCCACTGGGGAATGTTTTATCTGTCTTGTACAAAGCCCAAGATTTAGGCTGATTGGGGAAAATTCTTCTATGAAGCCTAAGAGGAGGTTATCTCGTGCTGAGGATTTGTAGAAATCCAGGAGCAGGTATGTATTATGTTGGGGAATCCAAAGGGATTACTCTTGCTGAGAATCAGGGAAGAGTTCAAGTATCAGATGCCATGAGGTTCTGATTCTACTAGAGATTTATTGATGGTAAATTGACCTTGGCTGGGATTTTTAAGGTGAAAGCTTAAACCTTGTTGGGGGTCAGGGAAGTTTAAAGTTGAGTTTAAAAACCTTAGAGGTTTTAACTCTGCTGGAGACTTAGTGTATTGGTATAATGATCAGGGTTTTTCCTGTGCTTTTAGGAAACTTGAGGGTCTCTGTGAGAGATCCAAGAGGAGATGAGACTTTCCAAGTCTACTTGTATAAAGCCCAAGAGGAGGTTGAGACTGTCCAAGTCTCTCAAGAAGTGGTAGGCTCTAGTGTAGAGAAGGGTCTTTATATGATGCCCAAGAGGAGGCTGAGGGTTTAAGGGATGAAGATCAACCCTAGAATGGTCTGATGTTTTGGAATTCTTGACTCTCCTGAGGATTGAACTAGTAGAGATGACTAATTTCTATCCTATGCCTTTAGGAGGCCTTTGGGTCCTTGTACTAAGCCCAAGAGGAGGCTGAGGAACTTCTAAGAAGCATGTGGGTCCTTGTACTAAGCCCAAGAGGAGGTTGGGGATGCTTTTAGGAAGCATGTGGGTCCAAGCCTAAGAAAAGTTCAAGAAAGGTTTCACCGGGAATAAGCCCTTTCTCTGTTGAACAGTTCTAAGGTTTGAAGAAATTCAAAAGAGGTTTCACCGGGAATTAATCCTCTTTGGGGAAATGAATTTCTTGTATACATATATTTCTAAGTTTTGACAGTCTTGAGAAAAGTTTCATCGGGAATAAAGCCTTTCTCTGTTCCATATTATATCGGCCCAAGAGGAGGCAGACTGTATAGGGATTTTCCTATGAGGGAACTAGTTTTGACTATGTTGTAAAGTAACCTCTAGTTTGACCTAAGCATAGACCTAACTGCTGGGGAAACTCTGCAATATATTCACAAGTATATACAGACAATTATATTGACATATATATATATATATATATATATATATATGCATTGAAAAAGATGTGAGGACTTACCTTCTAAGAAGAAGCCCAAGTGTATTGTGATCTGTAGTATCGACTACAACTGTATGCTTGATTAAGGTTTCAAGAAATTGAAGAAAATTTTGAGGAAACTTTGAATTTGAATTAAAAACAAATTGATTTAAAAAGAGAAGAAAGTTTGGGGTTTATACAATGACTGAGGCCCATATGACTTATTTGAAAACATTGATCGCACTGCGATACCGAAAGAGGTTGTGGGACTTATACTATAGCAGAGGCCAAAAATTGTTTTTGTACAAAGAGGGGTTGGGACTTACACTCTATTAGAGGCCCAAAAGTGTTTGTGAAAAAAGAATAATGGGGCTTATACTCAAGGAAAGGCCTAAAAATGATTTATTTGAAAAGGCGACGATCGCGCCGTGATTTTGAAAATCACAAAGGGACTTATACAATGACTGAGGCCCAAAATTATTTATGTACAAGAAGGAATGGGTCTTACACTCTAATAGAGGCCCAAAAAGTTATTTTTATACAAGAGTTGGGGCTTATAGCTCAAAGAGATGCCCAGATGAATAAAACAGCGATCGCACCGTTATTTTGAAAATCGTATCGGGACTTATACAATGACTGAGTTCCAAAATTTTGTATTTACAAAGGGGATGGGTATTACACTCTATTAGAGGCCCAAAAGTGTTTCAAAATGAAGTTTATAAAATCAAAATTAAGAGAAAACCCTAATTTGAATTTAAAAATATAATTTTCAAAGGAAAATTAAATTAAAAAATGACCTAAAATATCAAATATATTCAAAAACAAGTTGTCAACTTTGAAATATATTTTGAAAAAATCATGTTTAATCACATGAAAGCTTGAAATTCATTTGAATTTGAAAAATTAGGATGGAAATTTCATTTAAAAATGTTAAGAAACAAATAAAATGAAATTATTTACAAAAATTCCAACTATATTAAATAAATAATATAAATTTGATTTTTTGTAGAATAAAATATTTTAACATTTTTGTGAATTTTTTTAAAAAAAGAACCAATAAAAAATGAGAGAGAAATTAATTTTTGAAATCAATTAATAAAATATTCAAAAATTCAAATATTTGAATTATGGCGTGAAGAACTTCAGCTTCTTCCTCGCGCGTGCCCTAACTCTCAGATTTGCAAAGCCTCACTTTTCTCTCTGATTACTCAATGGTTTTGACTTTTGTAAACACGAAAGTTGTGTATTTTTGAACAAGGATTCTAATGATATAAATTAATTGCATTTATATTAAGTGTGGAGTGAGAAATCAAATGATGAACTCAAGAACCCTAATTTCTACAAGAACAATATGAAATCCTATACACGATAGCTACAAAGTAATTGATTGAGGGGAAACACTCTACATAACTGCAGAAACATGTTTGTAACTTGAAAGCACATTTATGATGTATGGATCATAGAGTTTGAGAGTGTCAAGCTTACCTCTGCAAGAGGAAATCGAATCCTCAGTTTTAGGTGTTACAGATGTTGTGTGATGATCTAGATAGCTTCCTTGGACCTCAAGTAGTGTGTTTGAAAGCTTGGAAACGATTGAAACAACCTGGAACTTGTTGTGGTACCCCAACTGCAACTAGGCCAAAATGCTTGAAGAAATGGATGGTGACTTTGTGATTCTGGTGTTCCAGATGTGTTATGAGGTCATGGATCACTTGTATATGATATATGTAAGGTGTTAGGATGGTTGGTTTTGATGGAATTGATCCCTATTTGAAAATTCGATAGTGACTTGCTAAAGAAGCATTTTCTAGTTTTTGAAGAAGGATTTGGAGGAAAGCATGTATTGCTATGCTTTGGTGTACTTGAATTGATCATAAAGAACCTCTATTTATAGTAGAGCAACTTTGTGTTGGGAGCAATAGTGATTGGATGTTGGATCACTCCAATATCCATTGAACTTTGTCATGTAGCCAAAGTCTTCTCTAGCCATTGACTTGAGTCAATCTTGCAGGCTATGAGTCTTCTGTTGCAGGGATAAGGATTGACTCCTTTAGTGAACAATGACTCAGTCCATGCCACCTCAATGTATCTCTTGAATGCCTTGAAACAAAATTGAAGTTTTTGGATTTGTAACATTGAATTTCACATGCCAAGGAATAAGATTTTTGACTTGGTGGATTTGTGATCAGATCCCTCATCATTCAAGTTGATTTTGGACAAAAATGAAATGATGCAAGTGTCCAAAATTGGCTCAAGAAATCATGGGAACCAAGTTATGTTTTCATGCTTTTGTGTGGGCAGGGTGAAAATGCCATTTTTTTAGGCTTATAAGGCTCTTGTACTTTTTGGAAAGCCCCAATAACATACTTCAACTTTGATGTCCAACTTTGGTCTTGAATCATCTTGGATCATAATGAAAAATGGCCTCAAAGTTGGTGAAAATGCAAGACATATTCTGTCCAAAATTTCACTAAGTGTTGGAAAAATGTCCATTTTCATATTTTTGTGATTTTGATCAATCCATAACTCAAAATCCATGAGGATTTGAAATCTGTTGTAGTTGACAATCTTGAAGTATGTAATGAGAGATTTCATTTGAGCTTTGGATGGAATCCACAAGTTATGGCCTTGCAAAGTTGGGTATAAATCACTTTTTTTCATGACTTAATGAAAATTCAAGTTTCTTATGGTTGCTCCTTTTGCAAGTAACCCCACTTTTCTTGATTTTTCTTGATGTATGATGATCTAAACCATAAGTTAACATTGTTTTTGACTTAGAGAAGCCATGTTTGTCAAGAAATTCAAAAAGTCAAACTTGGTTTTTGGCATAGTTGACTTTTTATCAGATGAATTTCAAACTTTGTGATCATGTATGAAATCAAGTCCTTGACCTAATTCAAACCTAATTAATGGATTCCATTGGTGTTTTAGAGTGTTTTGAATCATGTCCCAAGGTTTGGGACCATGTCTTGGTCAAAAGTCAAATGTACAGTTGACTTTTCATCAGAAAACCCTAATTGGTCCAGATGAATTTGAATCCTTGTATTGCTCATGAACCAAGTTCTTTGAATCAATCCAATCTTGTAAATGGATCAATATGATGTATTGTAGGTCTTCAAAACACTTATTGAGGTCTTGGCTCATGCCTTGCTTCAAAAGTCAACTTAGGGGTGAATTAGGTCAAGAAACCCTAATTCCTGATTTTTGATAAATGCATCCCCTGAGGCTATTTTGAACTTGTGATTGGGTCCATGAGGTCCCTTTAAGCTTCTTGGATCATGTTTTGAAGCATTGCCTCATGACCAGATGAAAATTTCTCTCTAGAGGCCTTGGTCGACCAAAACCCTAATTTGGTGACACAAATGATCTTGAGGCTTGATCCACTTGAAATGTTGCACTCTTGTGCTTGATTCTTGATGTGGGAGACCTCTTGATCCTTTATGGATGTTTGAGAGGTTTGACAAGTTGAGGATCATGTCCATTCTTAATTGATCCTTTGTCTGAGTATTCTGAGAGGGCTCAAAACCCTAATTCTTGATTGTAGTGAAGGATCAACAATTTTTGAGAGGATTGATGAGGCATGAAGGTACATCTATATTGTGGTGATGATTTTCACAATGATGGGAAATATTATGGTCAAAATTTGGGATATGACAGATGCCCCTATTTAATCTTCTTGGACCTGGAGGTGTGAATGGCGAAGACGTTTGGACATTCAAGGTAAAAGAGGATTAAATATCAGAATACCCGAAATTTTGGCTGTGGTTATGAATGGTAGTTATTTTCTCATCCATCTTATTTTGCTAAGTAATGTTACTTAGAAAAGGGTAAAACTTCCCCTAGATCCTGGTCTTTAGCCATGGAACTGGTCTTAGTTTTCTTGAAGAAATAAACCTCCCCTTGATCCTGGTCTTTAGCCATGGAACTGGTCTCAGTTTCTTCTTAAATAAACTTCCCCTCGATCCTGTTCTCAGCCATGGAACTAGTCTTAGTTTTCTTGAAGAAATAAACTTCCTCTTGATCTTGGTCTTTAGCCATGTAACTGGTCTCAGTTTCTTCTGAAATAAACCCCCCCTCGATCCTGGTTCTCAACCATGGAACTGGTCTCAGTTTCTTCTTGAAAATAAACTTCCCCTCGATCCTGGTTTTTCAGCCAGGGAACTGGTCTTAATTTCTTCTTGTCGATTTCCTCCTCAACAAGGATTGCTATTTGAAGCGGTCTTCATCAAACTTCTCGCCAAGTTTTACTTGGGAGACGCCATTTGATCAGAAAAGATTTGATGTCAGACTTGCTGGGGAAACCAATTTGTCTGAACTGCAGAGGTGTACAAACTTCTCTTGTGGGAGATGCCATTTGTTGACCTTACTGGGGAAAGCAAGTCTCATGAGAGATTGCTTTTTGCTTGTTAGTGTTACATCATACTTTCCTTTGAGACCTTTTTGGAGAAATGTCATGTGATGTAATCCAATTTTGAGGTGCTGATGACTTTATTGAAAGCAATCTTTTTGGGGAGAAACCGTCGTATTGCCGAGAGTCTTTTGGTGGAGAGACTTTCTCTGGGGATTTTCTTTAATCCGGGAAAGCAAAATATCATCTTCAATGGTGAAGAGTGATGTTCTAAAGGTGTCTAACCAAATGGTTTCTTGTTTTTTAGAGGTTCAAGTTATCAAAGTGGTTGAGGACCGATTTCAATCCAAGAATACACTGGAGAGAGATTGTTTAGACAGTACATTTTCCTGACGAGGAAAGAACTTAGACCGGGATTTTGTCCTATATGACGCAGAAAGGAAGACTGACAACTCTATCGATGAGAGGACGCTTATCACTTGGGAATGAATATGACCAGAGTGATATTAATGCAACATGTGTAAGAATATGAATCAATTATGCATGATGTATGTATGTTTATGCTGACAAAACAGACACGACATACAAACTAGTGAGGAATACAACTGGATACTCGGCCACTCTGGGAGATGAGGGTATCACTAGAGATTCTAAAAGTTGTACTTTTGCTCGGGAATAGGAATTCTTGCATCCGTTCCGATTTCTGGAGGTACAAACCTGCTAGGTATAAAAATCTGTTCTTGTTTTTCAGAGGTGGACACTACTGGGGTGAAAAACCAACAATTCGTTTTCAATGGTATGAACTATGTCAGGGATGTCAGATGGGACATCCCATCCGAAGTAGTTGATTCTTTATTCAGGAAGTACTTTTGATTCGGCATTATGAAGTTAGATCACTACCGGAGAAACAATCGATATTCCTTTTTGTGCTCATTAATCAAAAGGAAATTACCATCTTTGTTTTAAAACCAGAAGCAAATTTGAAAACAAAAGTAAATTCATTTTCGCTTCAAGAATTGTTGATCATATTAAGATGTCATTTTGCGAAGCAGAATAAATGAGAATTGCAAATAAAAGGCACACAGGCTCAAATTTTATGGATAGAATATTAATCATCCGAACGCGTGATCCCATGGAGCATTACAAAGTTTATAAAATGGTAATTTAAAGGGAAAGGGGCTACATTGAAACATAATGACTGCTATCCTTTCACCGACTTTGAATTCTAGACATTCTGAGCTTCTGTCGAAGATGAGCTTAATCGAGGATTTCTTAACAGATGACGTTGCCTCGGAGGGGCTAATTTTGTTGGATATAGTTACTTGCCATGAATCCCCGGCTTTTGCCTAAATTTTCCTTTCGGGTTTTCAATCCATCGGGATGTCTTTTGCTTATGTCTCTAATTTTTTCCTGTACTGCCCTTTCGGGTTTTCAATCCACCGAGATGTTTTTTTTTGTTTATTTATTTAGATGAAGTATTTCTTGACAACATCAACATTTGTAGGGTAGGTAAGCTCCTCTCCATCCATGGTTGCGAGTCTCAAGGCACCGCTTGAGAAGGCTATCTTAACAGCATAAGGGTCATCCTAATTCGGAGTCTATTTGCCTCTGGAATCAGTGAGGAATGATTGTATCTTTTTGAGCACAAGGTATCCTTCTCTGAAGACACGAGGTCGAAATTTTTTGTCAAACGCTTTCTTCATCCTTTGCTGATACAACTGACCATGGCATAAAGCCGTCATTCTTTTCTCTTCGATCAGATTTAGTTCGTCGTATCTGCTCTGACACCATTCAGCTTCCGTTAGCTTGGCTTCCATCAATACCCTGATTGATGGTATCTCTACTTCTATGGGGAGCACTTCTTCCATGCCATATACTAGAGAAAAAGGGGTTGCCCCTGTTGAGGTGCGGACAGATGTGCGATAACCGTGAAGAGCATAAGGCAACATTTAATGCCAATCTTTGTAGGTTATGACCATATTCTGAATGATCTTCTTGATATTCTTGTTAGCCGCTTCTACCTCTCCATTCATTTTGGGTCGGTAGGGAGAAGAGTTATGGTGTTTGATTTTGAACTCAGCACACAACTCTTTCATCATCTTGTTGTTCAAGTTGTATCCATTATCCGTAATGGTCTGGCTTGGAACACCATAATGGTAGATGAAATTGTTCTTGATAAATCGGACCACCACTTGTCGGGTTACATTGGTGTATGACACTGCTTCGACCCACTTGGTGTAGTAGTCAATGGCTACCAGGATGAATCGATGTCCGTTTAAAGCTTTGGGTTCAATCATACCAATCATGTCGATTCCCCATATAGAAAAAGGCCATGGAGAAGAAAAGACTTTGAGATGCGCTGGTGGTACATGGATTTTGTCAGCGTATATCTGACACTTGTGACACTTCCTCATGTACTTGTAGCAATCGGGTTCCATCGTCAGCCAATAATATCCTGCTCTCAGAATTTTTCTTGCCATTGTATGTCCATTGGCATGAGTGTCAAAGGATCCTTCGTGAATCTCTTTCATCAACATGTTTGCTTATTTTCTGTCTACGCATTTAAGCAAAACCATGTCGAAGTTTCGTTTGTAGAGTACATCACTGTTTAGGAAGAAGTTGCCAGCCAGACTTCTGAGAGTCTTCCTATTTTTCTTGATGTCCCAGGTGGGTACTATTGTCTTTGAAGGAAGCACTTAATATCATGATACCATGGTTTTTTATCTATGACTGCTTTTATTGCGAATATGTAAGCGGACCTTTCAAGGCGCATTATGTCAATCTTAGGTACGTCGTTCCATTGACTTACACTAATCATGGAGGATAAGGTGGCTAATGCATCAGCCATGTGATTTTCTTCACGAGGGATATGATAAAACTCGATTCTATAGAAGAATGGTAACAACCTTCTCGCGTAGTATTTGTAAGTAATCAATCTTGTTTGGTATGTGTTCCATTCTCCTTTAATCTGATTGATAACCAGGGCTGAGTCTCCATACACATCCAAATTCTTTATCCTTAGGTAAATTGCTTCTTCGAGACCCATGATACAAGCTTTATCTATGTTTTTTTGTTCTGCATTCATGCATTCATTTTATTAAAAAACATTAAAACAAAAAAACATCTTTTCTTCTACTCTCTCTTTTTTCAAATTAAACTAAGACAATGATTGCAAATATCAGAGAAAGGAGATTGCGTTATAGATTTCGGTAGAAGGAAGACTCACAAGTACACCTTCAAGGTTCCAAAACTAGAGGATTTGAGAGGTCTGGAAAGGATGATCACCAACCCAGATGCTTTTAGAGCCAAGTACGGAGGACTGCTGTCTCTGTTAAGGGTCCATGTAATTGAAGGAATACTGGCTACGCTCATTCAGTTTTATGATCCGGTCTATCACTGTTTCACATTCCCAGATTATCAACTAGCACCAACACTAGAGGAGTACTCTCACCTGACTGATTTACCTATCACGGACCAAGCTCCCTTTTTTGGACTGGAAGAAATTCCAAAGTATCAAACCATTGCAAGAGCAATCTATTTAGACGAGTCAGAAGTCAGGACTCACATGACCACTAAGGGTGGAATCCAAGGTTTTCAATCAAGTTTTTGATAAAGAAGGCCCTGTACTTTGCTAGTATAGGGAACGTGGCCGCTTTCAAGAGCATCTTTGTTTTGCTCACCTACGGGTTATTTCTGTTTCCCAAATATCAATGCCATTAAGATTTTTCTGATTGGAAACCCTATACCGACATTGCTCGCAGATGCTTATCATTCTGTATACTTAAGGAATTTGTACATTAGAAGAATGATCACCTGCTGTGTACCCCTGCTGTATAAATGGTTAATTTCCCACTTGCCCAAGTCAGCTGCATTTTGGGATCCTAAGAATACTTTACGTTGGTCGCAGAGAATCATGTCTTTTACCAACTCTGACATCGACAGGTACAATCGAATCTATGACGGGATCAAAATCATTGACCGTTGTGGAAACTTCCCTAATGTACCCCTCATAGGAACTAAAGGAGGAATCAAATATCATCCAGTTTTAGTTCGTCGTCAATTTGGATACCCGATGAGACATGTCCCGCATAATGCTCATCTGAAAGGTCTTTTCTTCAAGGAAAGAGAAAATGACAGAGCACTAAAGACAGAAATAGTGCATGCCTGGAAACATGTTCATAGAAAAGGAAGAGAGTCTTTAGGAAAACCAGACTGTGTCTCTGTGGAACCTTATCTCCACTAGGTACAAACTAGAGCTCTCAAACTGAGGATGCCTTACCCTCGTCAAGAAGTTCTTCCGTTAAAGGAATCTGCCCTTTATTTTATGTCGGATACGGAAAAACTTCAGGTTACTCTCAACAAAGTTCAACAGGAGAAGAAGTCTTGGAAGAACAAGTACCGTATTCTCAATGTGGAGTGTAAGAAAATACAGTAATTGTACAAAGAAAAGGATGCTTTGATCGAGATTTTGAAGCAACATGCTGTAGAAAACCAAGATGACTAAAGGAATTTGCTCGCTCCTTTCACTTGGCAAAGGAATGACAACCCAACAACGACTCAAGAGCCCTGGTCAAAGAAAATGAAAGTACCAGAACCAGCACCTGAGCCCTCCTCAGAGAGGACTCAGGATCCATTAGCTTAGACATTTCCTTTTACAGCACTATGTAAATTATTGTATTTCCATTCTGTAATATTTGAATTCAATAAAATGGGGTTTTCCCATTGTTTGGTATTTGCAATCCAATTGTTGAAGTTTACTTTGATTAAAAAAAATTATTTAATATAATCATTGCATATCATTCATCATTCTCACATAGCGCATTCTTCTTACCTACGAATCTCACGTTTGTGTCTCGATTCTAGAGTCAAATTGTCTTATTCGTACAATACTCGGGCCAGTCAACAAAAGAAAACGGATAATCTCGAGGAAGATAACAGAGTTGAGAGAAGAACTCGACGCTCTGAAAGAGGATCTGAGAAAGCTTCACAACGATATGCAAGCTCTGGCAATAACTCAGATGCAACAATAAAGGACTGTGATCTCAGAGATCACATCTATGCCCATAATGGAAAAGTATGATCCTCGGTATAACATGCCTAAAGATCGTCCCTGGGGCATGCCACTTAACTATATCCCGGAAGGATATATTCCGCCGAGCACGGAAGATCCGGAAACTGCAGCAGGAACCGCTGGGCCTAAAGGTTACAAACTTCAGGAAAACGAAGATGCCAGGGGCATGACAATAACTCCTGAAGGTTACAAACTTTGGGAGAGACCCAGAGTAACTGCTGTAATGACCGTACCACCACCCATGGTACACACTGTCTCGGAAGGACAGATTCCACATATATCTTCTATTGGAAACGAAAGTATGGATAACAGATTGAGGGAATTTCAGGAACAGTTCTTGGACATGCAGAAAGAACTGCAAGCTATTTGCGGTCAGGATCTATTCGGAAAGGATGCCGCAGACCTTTGTTTGGTCCCCAATGTGAAAGTTTCGCACAAATTCAAGGTGCCCGAATTTGAAAAGTACAAGGGTAACTCTTGCCCTCAAAGTCATCTGGTGATGTATGCTTGGAGGATGTCAACTCAGATAGAGAACCAACAGCTACTGATCCATTATTTCTAGGATAGTTTAACCGGTGCCGCACTCAAATGGTACATGGGTTTGAACTGCACTAAGATCATCACTTTCCGAGATCTTGGTGCTCCCTTCGTTCAACAATATAAGTATAATCTGGACATGGCACCGAAGAAAGATCAACTCAGAGCCATGTCGCAGAAGGATAAGGAAACCTTTAAGGTGTATGCTCAGAGATGGCGTGAAATTACCGCTCAGATTTGTCCACCTCTTGAGGAAAAAGAGATGAAAAAGATCTTCTTGAAAACCTTGAGCTCATTTTATTACGACAGAATGGTCGCCAGTGCACCCAGTGACTTCACTGAAATGGTAGGCATGGGAGTTCGTCTTGAAGAAGCAGTTCGAGAAGGACGTCTGGTCAAAGATGTCGGATCATCAAGTAGTACCAAAAGATACGGTAGTGCTCTCCCTAAGAAAAAAGAGCAAGATATCGGTAATATCTCTCTCGGAAAGCAAAGGCGATGGTACCAACCAGTAGCAAGTGTAACTCCTGCTATCAACCCTGCACCTGTTCCTACGTATCAACCTCAGGTTTGCTCAGAGCCAACCGAATCAACAACAAGATCAGCAAAGGACACAACAGCCTATTCAGTAGGCTCGTCCTCAGTACAACAACACCCGTACAACGCGACCACCAGGGTTTGTGTAACACCCCCAATCTATACCTCCAAGCTATTAAAGCGATAAATAAAATTCAAAATTTCATCAGAGTAAAATTAAACATACACGGCATAGACCGAGGGGTCACATCAATTCGAAACAAACATACAACACCTTCTCATAAAGATATGCAACAACTTAGGTAGTATTACACCCACAATCCAATTACAGAATAAAAGCGGAAAATCCGTAACTGAATATCAACATATATATATATATATATATATATATATATATATATATATCATGAAAGTTTGTTCGCCATATACAACCATACATGTACAATTCAAAAGATACATATACATGACACAAATAATCACACTCGATCACCCCGACTACCCGATGTCACATATCAGAGCCGACCGACAAAAGAATGAAGACCTAAGCTTCACAAAAAGACCTCCAGAAACTCTAATCTGCAATGCCTCGTAGAGCATTATAAAACAGCAGAAGGGTGAGAAACACAATCATAATACAGTTGCATATAATTATATAATAACACAAAATTGCACAAGTAAAATATTCTCACCACAAATGCACCACAATCAAATACAACACAACACAGTACAATTCTCGAGTATCAAATACCACTACACATCAATCATACACAATACACTCATCATCAATACAATTACACATATTCCGTACACAATTAACCCATGGTTTATGCAAATGCACAGAGACCGACACAACGACTCTATGCACATTCCATGCGGTACCGACTTCCAATATTTCTCATCACTAGTTCACTCAGGAACACTGCTGGAACCATCGCTCGTTACTGAGGATCACTCAAGTAACACCCCGTCGGGCAAACGATGTTCCCCGTCGCTTTAAGTCCTCTTGGTATAAGGAGCACGACGTTTATGGATTGCTTTAGGTCCTCTTTGTATAAGGCGCACAATCCGATCACTCACACCCCACATGGGCACATGATCGTCTATAATCATCGCTTTAGGTCCCCTTATTTTTAAGGCGCACGATATATCAAATCGCTTTAGGTCCTCTAATTTTTAAGGCGCACGATGTTATAGCAGATTCCCTCTGGAATCAATCCGTCACTCAGGACGTCACAAGAATGCATATCATGATGCTTGGCATACAATGACTCATGACATTCTAATGCACACACATACGCAACCATAATCATGCATAAATCATCAAATACAACACATTGCATTTTCTTGCCCTTAGGCCACAATTCATCATCACAACATGTCTTTCATGCATTTTCATCACACAACAGTACACAGGTCATACAATATCCACACCAACAGCATATTGCATATACACATCGAGTTCACACCATTAAAGCGGCAAAAGTCGACAAAACAACACATTTTCTAATTCCCAACCTAATTTAATCGGCCAATAATCCCGAAATCACTTTTTCAAGAAGGAACATTTCATAAGCTTTCCAACGATATAAAGAACGTTCAAAACGGATAATCAGATCAATAGTTATGAAATTAAAAAGAAAATAAAAATGTGAAAAACCCTAAAAACCTCCCGGCGAAGCCCATAAACCGCCCGACACTTTCCCTTCGCCGCTACTTCGCCCGGCGAAACAGAGGCGTCACCAATTTCCCCAAATAACTCAATAGAGGCAGAACCATGACAACGCTGCGCCTCTCAAAACCGCCCGGCGAAATAACGAACCGCCCGGCGAAATGAGAAAACCGCCCAGCACTTTACACCAGATGCGGAAAAATTCTGCTTCGTTTTCAAACCCCAAAAACCCAGTTTTTCCAACCCAATCACTTCCAACAGCAAAACAATTATTAGCAATGGTTCCTAAACATAGTGAGATCATACAAAACAATTTATATCGATTTTCGTCTGTGAAAACATCGATTTCTACCCGTTTACGCGTTTTCGACCTATAACCGAAAAACTATGGAAAAAGGCAAAACAACATGCACACACACATACATAATCATACACAATTATAAGATAATCGAGTTTCGCACCCTTACCCGATTAAATCCCGTGTAGAAAAGTCGGTTGATCGATTTCCTCTTTCTCAAGTTTTTCTCTCTTTTCTTCTTTCCCTTCTCTTTTCTTCTTTTCTCTTTTTCTTCTTTTCCTTACTATTTTCTCTCGTTTTCTTTCTATTATATTCTAACTTAACAAAATAAATCAAAATGCCCAAATTACCCCTACACTCAAATATCTCGCAAATGTTCCCAAAACGCGATAAAATATAATCACGATGAAAAATAACATATTTTCACATAAAAGCCAGAAATAAAATAATATAATAATAAAATACTCAAAACGACTCAATTAAATAAAACTGACAAAACTGGGGCGTTACAACTCTCCCCCACTTAGAAATTTTCGTCCTCGAAAATGTTACCCGAGACGAACAACTCTGGATACGACTCCCGCATCCGACTCTCCAACTCCTAAGTCAAATTGCCCTCAGCAGCGCCTCCCCATGCCACCTTCACAAGTGCAATATCCTTGCCCCGCAACCTCTTTAACTCGCGATCTAAAATACTAACGGGTAATGCCTCAACCGTAAGGTTCTCCCTTACCTCAACCTCATCCATCGGAATCACATGCGACGGATCCGGAATATACTTCCAAAGCTGTGAAAGATGGAATACATCATGCAAATTTGACAGACTCGGCGGCAACGCCACCCTGTAAGTCACAACACCCACTCTCGCAGATATCTGGTAAGGACCAATAAATCGAGAAGTAAGCTTCTTCGACTTCAATGCACGACCAACACCTGTTACCCGGCGTAACCCTAAAAACTACATGATCGCCCTCTTGAAACTCAAGATCCTTCCGTCTCCGATCATGATAAATCTTTTGTCTGCTCTGAGAAGCCTTCATTTTCTCATGAATAAACTGCACTTTTTCGGTAGTCTGTTGCACCAACTCTGGTCCAACCACCATCCTCTCACCAGATTCATGCCAACACAACGGTGTCCGACATCTTCGTCCATACAGTGCTTCAAACGGTGCCATTCCAATACTAGAATGGAAACTGTTATTATACGTGAATTCAATCAATGCAAGATAACTATCCCACGCACCACCTTGTTCCAAAACACACGCTCTCAACAAATCTTCCAAAGACTGAATCGTTCTCTCCGACTGCCCATCCGTCTGCGGGTGATAAGCCGAACTCAATCTCAATTTAGAACCCAATGCCTTCTGCAAACTTTCCCAAAATATCGAGGTAAACCTTGGATCTCGATCCAAAATAATACTTAACGGAACCCCATGCAACTTCACAATCACACTGATATAAATCTCAGCTAACCGTTCCAAGGAAAAGCTGATGTCAATCGAAATGAAATGAGCCAATTTAGTCATTCTGTCCACAACCACCCAAATAGCATTATGCCCTCGCTGAGTATTTGACAACCCCGTTACAAAATCTATAGAAATGCTATCCCATTTCCATTCCAGAATATCCAACGGTTGCAACAAACCACTAGGCCTCTGATGTTCCACTTTCGACTTCTGGCACGTCAAACAAGCATACACAAACTGAGCCACATCTCTTTTCAATCCAGACCACCAGAAAATCTTTTTCAAATCTTGGTACATCTTGTTCGCTCCCAGATGTATACTCAAATTACTCTGGTGTCCTTCTTCCAAAATCATCCGTTTCAAATCCGAATCATCTGGAATACAAATTTGCCCACGGAATCTCAAAACACCATTAATATCCACTTGAAAATCACCACTCGCATCTTTTCCGCCAACCAACATCAAATCCACCAATTTTTACATCTAACTTCTATTTCTCGCTTACCGTTATTAGAAAATCATTAGTAACCTTCAACATACCCAGCCTCACACTATCCGACGACACTTCACATACCAAACTCAAATCTCTAAACGATTCCAAAAGCTACCACTCCTTAACCATTAAAGCGGACATATGCAATGATTTCCGGCTCAATGCATCGGCTACCACATTAGCTTTACCAGGATGGTAATTCAAGCCAAAGTCGTAGTCCTTCAAAAATTCCAACCATCTCCGTTGCCTCATATTCAATTCCTTCTGATCAAACAGATATTTCAAACTCTTGTGATCACTAAAGACTTCAAACCTCGCACCAAAAAGATAGTGCCTCCAAATTTTCAATACAAACACTACAGCTGCTAACTCCAAGTCATTCGTAGGGTAATTCTTCTCATGCACTCTCAACTGCCTCGAAGCATACGCCACGACCTTACCGTCTAGCATTAGCACACCACCTAGACCAATCAAAGACGCATCACAATACACCACAAACGGTTCATTAGGATTCGGCAAAATCAAAATCGGAGCTGTCGTCAATCTTCTCTTCAGCTCATTAAAACTTTCCTCACACGAATATCCCAAATGAACGCTTGCCCTTTACAAGTCAACTGGGTCAAAGGAAGTGCTAGTTTAGAAAAACCTTCAATGAACCTTCAATAATAACCGGCCAAACCCAAAAAGCTTTGAATTTTAGTAACAGATCTCGGAGCCTCCCATTGTAGAACTGCTTCTACTTTAGATGGATCCACAGCAATACCGTTACCTGAAATTACGTGACCAAGAAAACTCACTTCCGACAACCAGAATTCACACTTAGACAATTTGGCAAAAAGCTTCTTTTCCTTCAAAACCTGTAAAACAATACGCAAATGCTCTGCGTGCTCCTCCCGAGACTTAGAATAAATCAATATGTCATCAATAAACACAACAACAAATCGATCCAAATGCTCGTGAAAAATACGATTCATGTACTCCATAAACACACCTGGCGCATTAGAAACCCTGAACAGCATCACAGAATATTCATAATGACCGTAACGTGTCCTAAAAGCCGTCTTCTGAATATCTTCCTCTTTCACCCTAATCTGATGATATCCCGACCTCAGGTCAATCTTACTGAACACACAAGCACCCACCAACTGATCCATCAGATCATCAATTCTCGGAAGAGGATACTTATTCTTAATCATCACCTTATTCAACTGGCGATAATCAATACATAATCGCATACTTCCATCTTTCTTTTTCACCAATAAAACTGGAGCACCCCAAGGAGAAACACTTGGCCTCACAAACCTCTTCTCCAACAATTCATTCAATTGCTTCTTCAACTCTACCAACTCAGATGCCGACATACAATAAGGTGCCATAGAAACAGGTCTAGTACCAGGAACTAGATCTATCGAAAACTCCACCTCTCTCTCTGGCGGCACATCTGAAATATCCTCAGGAAACACTTCCAGAAATTCACACACAACAGGAAACACATCAAGCGAAACTTGACTATCCACCGTCAACGATGCAAATAACCCAAACAACTGAGCTTCATCCGCCAAAAGTTTCTTCAACTCTTTGGTAGATAAGAAACTCGAAACTTCGTCTTCTTCAAGAGAAGGAAATCTTACTAGCTTATGATAACAATCAATATGAACCCGATTGAATTGCAACCAATTCATTCCCAGAACCACATCTAAACCCTCCAACAACAAACACACTAAATCCATCTCAAAGTCTTTACCATAAATGGTCAAAGGACAACTTAAACAAACCAAAGAAGTAGTTACTGACCCCATTGCTGGAGTATCAATAACTATCTCACCATCCATCAAAGACAACACAAGATTCAAATGCTTCACGCACTCAGACGAAATAAACGAATGAGTCGCTCCAGTATCAATAATAGTAACTAAAGGCATACTATTAATAAAATAAGTACCTCTGATCAGACGATCTGCACTTGAAGTCTGAGTCCCCGCCAATGAAAATACCTTCCCACTAGTTGGAGCTTGCTTCGGTTTTTGACACTTTGTGCTAATATGACCAGGTTCGCCACAGTTAAAAGACCTAGCCACATTCTTTCTCTTGCACTCAGCTGCTACATGTCCCAAACCTCCACAATTAGAACACTTTCTCACATCTTTTCTACATTCAAATTGACGATGTCCTAGTTCACCACACTTAAAACATCTCGGAGAATTAGACATACCTCCTCCACCTAACCATCGATCAAAAGTACCCCTTTGCTTACCTTTATCAGCTGGTGTTACATACGGACCACTACGAAACTGTTGCTTCCCTTTTCTGTCACTCACACTCTTATAGTGAGTAGAACGAGCCTTACTATCCTCTTCATAAATCCTACAACATTCCACCAAATCAGAAAACCTTCTTATCCTTTGATAACTGATTGCTTGCTTAATCACAGGACGCAATCCACTCTCATACTTCACACACTTAGAAAACTCTGCAGTCGCGTCAGCATAATGAGGATAAAACTGCACAAGCTCCACAAACTTAGCAGTATAATCAACAACAGACATATTACCTTGTTTCAATTCCAAGAACTCAATTTCCTTCTTTCCTCTAACATCCTCGGGAAAATACTTCCTCAGACACTCCTGGCTAAACAATTCCCAAGTAACTTCTTCATCCCCAGCTTCTAACACCTGATGAGTACTAACCCACCAATCATCAGCTTCCTCCTGCAACATGTGAGTACCCAATCTCACCTTCTGATCCCCAGCACAATCCATAACTCGGAAAATACTTTCAATCTCTTTCAACCAAATATGTGCACCATCAGGATCATATCTCCCTTTAAAGATAGGCGGCTTGTTCTTCCTGAACTCATCATTACCAGCAGCATGAGGTGCACCCTGCACAGCTCGAGCCATAGCTTGCATAGCAGCAGCCAAAGCAATGTCATTCCTACCAGCCATATTCTGTTCATTTCCAATAACAGAAACTATGGTTAAACAAACAGCTCACTCCAAACGCCAACACCGACAAAGACTAACACAACCAGACACGAACTGACACGGACTGGCTCTGATACCACTTAATGTAACACCCCCAGTCTATACCCCCAAGCTATTAAAGCGATAAATAAAATTCAAAATTTCATCAGAGTATAATTAAACATACACGACATAGACCGAGGGGTCACATCAATTTGAAACAAACATACAACACCTGCTCATAAAGATATGCAACAATTCAGGTAGTATTACACCCACAATCCAATTACAGAATAAAAGCGAAAAATCCGTAACTGAATATCAACATATATATATATATATATATATATATATATATATATATATATATATATATATATCATGAAAGTTTGTTTGTCATATACAACCATACATGTACAATTTAAAAGATACATATACATGACACAAATAATCACACTCGATCACCCCGACTACTCGATGTCACATATCAGAGCCGACCGACAAAAGAATGAAGACCTAAGCTTCACAAAAAGACCTCCAGCAACTCTAATCTACAATGCCTCGTAGAGCATTATAAAACAGCAGAAGGGTGAGAAACACAATCATAATACAGTTGCGTATAATTATATAATAACACAGAATTGCACAAGTAAAATATTCTCACCACAAATGCACCACAATCAAATACAACACAACACAGTATAATTCTCGAGTATTAAATACCACTACACATCAATCATACACAATACACTCATCATCAATACAATTACACATATTCTGTACACAATTAGTCCATGGTTTATGCAAATGCACAGAGACCGACACAACGACTCTATGCACATGCCATGCGGTACCGACTTCCAATATTTCTCATCACTAGTTCACTCAGGAACTCTGCTGGAACCATCGCTCGTTACTGAGGATCACTCAAGTAACACCCCATCGGGCAAATGATGTTCCCCGTCGCTTTAGGTCCTCTTGGTATAAGGCGCACGACGTTTATGGATTGCTTTAGGTCCTCTTTGTATAAGGCGCACAATCCGATCGCTCACACCCCACATGGGCACGCGATCGTCTATAATCCTCGCTTTAGGTCCTCTTATTTTTAAGGCACACGATATATCAAATCGCTTTAGGTCCTCTTATTTTTAAGGCGCACGATGTTATAGCAGATTCCCTCTGGAATCAATCCGTCACTCAGGACATCACAAGAATGCATATCATGATGCTTGGCATACAATGACTCATGACATTCTAATGCACACATATACGCAACCACAATCATGCATAAATCATCAAATACAACACATTGCATTTTCTTGCCCTTAGGCCACAATTCATCATCACACCATGTCTTTCATGCATTTTCATCACACAACAGTACACAGGTCATACAATATCCACACCAACAGCATATTGCATATACACATCAAGTTCACACCATTAAAGCGACAAAAGTCGACAAAACAACACATTTTCTAATTCCCGACCTAATTTAATCGGCCAACAATCCCAAAATCACTTTTTCAAGAAAGAACATTTCATAAGCTTTCCAACGATATAAAGAACGTTCAAAACGGATAATCAGATCAAAAGTTATGAAATTAAAAAGAAAATAAAAATGTGAAAAACCCTAAAAACCGCCCGGCGAAGTCCATAAACCGCCCGGCACTTGCCCTTCTCCGCTACTTCGCCCGGTGAAGCAAAGGCGTCACCAATTTCCCCAAATAACTGAATAGAGGCAGAACCATGACAACGCTGCGCCTCTCAAAACCTCCCGGCGAAATAACGAACCGCCCGGCAAAATGAGAAAACCGCCCAGCACTTTACACCAGATGCAGAAAAATTCTGCTTCGTTTTCAAACCCCAAAAACCCATTTTTTCCACCCCAATCACTTCCAACAGCAAAACAATTATTAGCAATGGTTCCTAAACATAGTGAGATCATACAAAACAATTTATATCGATTTTCGTCCGTGAAAACATCGATTTCTACCCGTTTACGTGTTTTCGACCTATAACCGAAAAACTATGGAAAAAGGCAAAACAACATGCACACACACATACATAATCATACACAATGATAAGATAATCGAGTTTCGTACCCTTACCCGATTAAATCGCGTGTAGAAAAGTCGGTTGATCGATTTCCTCTTTCTCAAGTTTTTCTCTCTTTTCTTCTTTCCCTTCTCTTTTCTTCTTTTCTCTTTTTTCTTCTTTTACTTACTATTTTCTCTCTTTTTCTTTCTATTATATTCTAACTTAACAAAATAAATCAAAATGCCCAAATTACCCCTACACTCAAATATCTCGCAAATGTTCCCAAAACGCGATAAAATATAATCACGATGAAAAATAACATATTTTCACATAAAAGTCAGAAATAAAATAATATAATAATAAAATACTCAAAACGACTCAATTAAATAAAACTGACAAAACTGGGGCGTTACAGTTTGACCCTATACCAATGTTGTACGCAGAACTGTTTCCACTACTACTGGCCAAGGGGCACGTCCAAACCAGGTCTCCCCTTACCGTACCGGAAAACCACCTTTTTGGTTCAAAGCAGATCAGACATGCCCTTACCATCAAGGAGGACCAGGGCATAACATAGAAAACTGTCTCAGTTTTAAATCCAATGTACAGAAGCTTGTTAGGAGCGAGGTCTTATCCTTCAAGGATACAAATTCAAATGTTCAGACAAACCCGCTGCCTCAACACGAGAAAGCTGCGGTAAATTTGATAGAGGGAGAATCTAACCACAGCTTTCAAATTCATGTTGTACTCTTATTTAGGGCCAACCTGGTCAAAATGCATCACAGACATAGCGGATATGGGCATGTACCATCTCATAACTATCACCAGTGTGATATCTGCTCTAAGAACAATCAAGGATGTTCTGTGGTGCAATAGCTCTACAGGAATAGTTGGATCTCGGATGGATCCAAGATCACCGAATTCGTGGGGTCAACATGACTTATACGAATTCCAACGTCATTCAAAACCACGACATCTATGCGATGAATGTCAACTTGGTGGCAATGCACTCAAGGCAAAGCCAACATCATAATCTGCCACGGCACAATTACGATTCCTGTCTGATTTTCTCGATAAATAATCAGGGATGCTCTTTTGTACAAGAGGCCCTCCAGCGTCAGATGGATCTTGGATGGATTTAGGATTACCGCTATAGAAATCAGTATCAAGTGAATATGATTCAAATCTTTGATATTCGCTTGATGAATACCAGCTTGGTGGAGTTACATGCTACACAAGTCCAGCTCAGTTTTTTGACTTCGCATAATTATCAGAACTGTACAGTATGCTGTAAGAGCGACCAGGGATGCTCTCTCGTTCAAAGAACTTTGCAACACTTGTTAAACCACTGGTGGCTTCCGATCTATTTAGATGAAGACACACAACAAGTCAGTATGATTAATGGAAACCCTACTAGGCATCAAAGTTAGGATGTTCGATCAATGGAAACAGATCTAGTGAGGTTACACTGCATACAGAGCGAACGTGGCCAGGTGCCACCATACAAATATGAACGCTGTAGAGTTTTCTCTGAAGATAATTAAGGATGTTACCTCGTGCGAGCATCCCTTCAGAGTCAGTTGGACCACAAAGAGATTCAATCGTGTCCAAGTTCTAGGTCAACCAATTTGAAGCCAAACTTTGTCGCTGATCAAATCAAGGATGTTGTCATAATCTCTGATCATAAGAGGACCAAAGATGTTTGTACCATCATCCATTTACTTGACGAATCAAAAGTTCCCAACCAGGAACTGATTGAAATTACTTACAATGGTCAGAAGAATCAAAAGGCTCCAGTAGTTATCTATCTACCGGGACCATTACCGTATGAATCAACTAAGGTTATCCCTTACAAATACGGTGCAACAATAATTGAGAATGGAAAGGAAATTCCATTACCCTTCATCGTGAATATTGCAGACATCAGTCGAGTAACACGGAGCGGTCGAATCTTCAACCGAGGAGTTGGAGAACCTACCAGAGAAAAGGAACCTCAAACAGAAATTCGTGATCAACCAGTCGGTCAGTCTAGTGGTCCCGACCTTTCAAAGAACAACGATGAGATGCAGAAGCTCATCCAGAAGAGTGAATACAACATTGTTGATCAGCTGTTGCAAACTTCTTCAAAAATCTCAGTGCTATCACTTTTACTCAGTTCCGAAGCTCACAGGGAAGCTCTACAGAAAGTCTAAGAGCAAGCCTTTGTGGAACAAGATGTGTCAATAAGACAATTTGACAGCATCATCTCCAACATCACTTCCTGCAACAACTTGGGATTTAGTGATGAGGAACTGCCGGAAGAGGGCCCAAGACATAACATGGCACTCAATATTACAATCAACTACCAGGACGATGCTTTAGCCGGCGTAATGGTAGACACCGGATCAGCTCTAAATGTGATACCAAAATCCACTCTAATGCGACTATCATTCAAAGGATCTCCGATGAGAGGCAGGGAGGTCACCGTCAAAGCATTTGACGGATCCCTAAAAATAGTTATCGGTGAAATCGACCTTCCCATAACTATCGGTCCCCACACTTTTCAAGTCACTTTCCAGGTCATGGACATCAGGGCAGCATACAGCTGTTTATTAGGAAGACCTTGGATACACGAGGCTGGGGCAGTCACTTTGACGCTTCACCAAAAGCTGAAGTTTGTCAAGAATGACCAACTCGTCATAGTCTGCGGAGAGCAAGCCTTGATCGTGAGTAACTTATCGTCGTCCACTTGTGTAGAACCAGAGGAGGTTATTGGAACCCAGTTCCAAGCACTTTCGGTGAGTCATGACAATCAATCAGAAAGAGGAACGTCGATTTCCTCATACAAAGATGCTCTCGAAGTGATTAAAAGTAACAATGCAAAAGGATGGGGACAGCTTGTCATTCCTACTGATAACAAAGCAAAGAAAGGTCTTGGTTTATCTTCATACTGTGCCCAGATAGCTACTAACGATGAAAGTCTTCATCCCATTCAGAACTTCTTCCACAGTGGAGGTTTCCTACACCCAGTGTCTCAAGAAGTACATACCATCAACGAGGGAAATTCCTCCGATATGGATGAAGAGTGGAAGTCCTATATTAATGAGGACGATTATATGTCTCAGGGACAGGTGCCTCAACCATTTTTCTTTCTGGAACAGAGTTCGAGATATATACCAAGGTCAGATGTCAAAATGATATACGGAGATTGTGATCCGGAAGGATGTCGTGCTCCACCAAACTCATTAGAGGAGGACGCTTTGATGAAAGACAGCTTTGACCACGGCTATTATGGCCCAATGGATGGCCTTCCTATCTGGCAGCCGTACCTAGGAGACTCAGGACAAAAGAGTCTGCCGAACGATGCATATCAGTTGAGCATCATTGAAAAGAATACCTACGTCCCCACAGAATCATGGGATCATTACTCAGAGCATTTAGAAAATATCCAGTGCAACGATGAATTCGCAACAATTGCAGGACAAGAGTTCCTTAACTATGCTTTTCCTGAGGTCAACGTCATCGAGAGGGATGACTCCTCCAGTTCCAAAGAAGTGTGGGACACCTTAGGACAACTGAGTGGCAAATTCAATTACTTGGTTAAGTACATCACTCCCGAAACCTCTTGTATCAGGCTCGAAGACATCCAACCAACTGGATGGGGAGATCTGCCTAAGAGTGCAAACACTACGGAAAATACAATAGAAGAGCTCTCTTACGACAATTCTGCCTGGGAGACAGATTCTAATGATCCTGCTCCTCCAGAAATCAGCGTTATTTCTGAAGACAAATCAAGAAGGGAAGTACCCGACTTTGTGATTCACCGAGGAGTTCGCCGCCAATGGGTTGCTGCCAACATTCCGAAAGTTGTTCATAAGTCGAAGTAATTACCGTCTTTATCTTAACCTTTCACCTTGCCCAGGTGAAACAGATGTTTTGATAGGGCTCACTTTCTGTAAATGTCCCTCTTCGCTTCGCCCAAAGCGACTGAGTTTTGTTTCATAGGGCTGTAGTGTCAAAAATCGACAAGATCATAAATAAAATAACGTCGTTCTGTAATTTCCGCATTTATTGTTGTTTTCTCTTTTCGCTTTTTCAGAAAATGGTAATCCTAAAAACAACTCAAATAATAAAAACAAGCATCTTTCAAAAAACTACACTGCACACACTCTTGCATTCTCTCTATCTCTTCTAAAACAAAATCATCACGTCATGCAGATTCCTTGTTTTAAACCCCATTGAAACATACAATCCGATGCCTTCTCCCAACTTTGAATTCTCGGTATTTGAGGCTGAAGAAGAAAATGACGAAGAAATTCCAGGAGAGATCTCCTGATTACTCAGACAAGAGGAAAAGTCCATCAAACCTCATAAAGAGCCGTTGGAAATGGTCAACTTGGGTTCAGGAGAAGAGAGCAAAGAAGTCAAGATTGGGGCACTGCTCAGTCCAGCTGTCAAAGAAAGTTTAACAAAGCTTCTCAAATAGTTTCCCGATGTATTCGCTTGGTCCTACCAGGACATGCCAGGGTTGGATACCAGCATCGTGGAACATCATCTACCGTTGAGATCAGAATGTCCGCCAGTAAAACAAAGGCTAAGACAGACTCACCCAGACATGGCCATCAAAATCAAAGAGGAAGTACAGAAATAGATTGACGCGGGTTTCCTCGCCACATCAGAATATCCTTAATGGTTAGCCAACATCATGCCAGTTTCGAAAAAGGACGGAAAGGTCAGAATATGTGTAGACTACATGGATCTGAACAAAGCAAGTCTAAAGGATGACTTTCCCTTACCGCACATAGACATGCTGGTAGACAGTACAACAAAGTTCAAAGTCTTCTCCTTCATGGATGGTTCTCGGGCTATAATCAGATAAAAATGACGCCGAAAGACATGGAGAAAACTTCGTTCATCACCCCATGGGGTACCTTTTGTTACAAGGTAATGTCGTTCGGTTTGAAGAACGTCGGGGCAACCTATCAAAGGGCCATGTCTACTCTGTTTCATGACATGATACACAAAGAAATCGAGGTATATGTCGATGATATGATTGCCAAATCTAAGACAGGAGAGGAGCATGAGACCCACCTATCAAAATTATTCGAGCGGCTGAGAAAATACAAACTCCATTTGAATCCCAATAAGTGCACATTCGGTGTCCGTTCAGGGAAACTTTTAGGGTTCATTGTCAGCCGAAAAGGAATTGAGGTTGATCTTGACAAGGTCAAGGCCATTCAAGAAATGCCTTCTCCAAAGACTGAAAAATAAGTCAGGGGATTCCTGGGACGTTTGAATTACATTTCCAGATTTATGTTCCTCATGACCGCAACATGTGCGCCGATTTTCAAATTACTCAAAAAGAATCAGGACTGCATTTGGACAGAAGATTGCCAAACTGCCTTCGACACTATCAAGGAATACCTGTTGAACCCACTGATTATATCACCTCGACTGGAAGGAAGACTACTGATCATTTACTTAACAGTCTTGAAAGACTCTCTGGGTTGTGTACTTGGCCAACAAGACGAAACCAAAAGGAAAGAGTATGCCATTTACTATTTGAGCAAGAAGTTTACCGACTGTGAGACTCGGTACACTATGCTCGAGAAACCTTGATGTGCTTTGGCTTGGGCAGCCAAACGTCTTCGCCAGTATATGATTCGTTACACTACTTGGTTAATCTCCAAAATGGATCCAATCAAGTATGTCTTTGAAAAACCCGCTCTCACGGGAAGAATTGCCCGTTGGCAGATGTTGTTGTCAGAATACGACATTGAATACCATGCTCAGAAAGCTGTCAAAGGAAGTATTTTAGCCGATCATTTGGCTCATCAACCGATTGACGATCAGGAATCAGTCGGGTTTGACTTCCCAGACGAAGATGTCATGTACTTGAAAATGAAAGATGGCGATGAACCATTACCCAGTGAAGGGCCAGAACCAGGTTCCCAATGGGGACTAATCTTTGACGGAGCCGTCAATCATTATGGAAACGGAATTGGGGCAATCATCATAACACCTCAGGGTACCCACATTCCTTTCACTGCCATACTGACGTTCAAGTGTACAAATAACGAGGCCGAATACGAAGCTTGTATCATGGGTCTCGAAGAAGCAATTGATTTAAGGATCAAGAGTTTGGATGTATATGGCGACTCAGCCCTGGTTATCAATCAGATCAAAGGAGATTGGAACACATACCAATCAGGAGTGATTCCTTACAAAGATTATGCAAGATGGTTGTTACCATTCTTCAACAGAATCGAGTTTCACCACATCCCTCGTGAAGAGAATCACATGGCTGATGCATTAGCTACTCTCTCTTCCATGATTAGTGTAGGTTAATCGAATGACATACCTAAGATTGACATAATGCGCCTAGAAAGGCCCGCCTACATCTTCACGATTGAAGCAGTCATAGACGACAAACCTTGGTATCACGATATCAAATGCTTCCTTCAGAAACAAGAGTACCAACCTGGGGCATCCAGAAAAGACAGAAAGACCCTCAGAAGATTGGCAGGCAGCTTCTTCTTGAGCGGTGATACACTCTATAAAAGAAACTTTGACATGGTTCTGCTTCGCTGCATAGACAAACCAGAAGCAAACATGCTGATAAAAGAAATTCACGAAGGATCCTTTGGTACTCATGCCAACGGACACACAATGGCGAGAAAAATTATGAGAGCAGGGTACTATTGGTTAACCATGGAATCCGATTGCTACAAGTACATGAGAAGGTGTCACAAGTGTCAGATATACTCAGACAAAATCCATGTACCGCCTACACATCTCAAAGTTCTCTCTTCCCCATGGCTTTTTTCCATATGGGGATCCGACATGATTGGCATGATTGAACCCAAGGCTTCGAACAGACATCGGTTCATACTGGTAGCCATTGACTACTTCCACAAGGGGGTCGAAGCAGCGTCATACGCTAATGTAACCCGACAAGTGGTGGTCCGATTTATCAAAAACAATCTCATATTCCATTATGGTGTCCCAAGCCAGATCATTACCGATAATGGATCCAACTTGAACAATAAGATGATGAAAGAGTTGTGTGCTGAGTTCAAGATTGAACACCATAACTCATCTCCCTACCGACCCAAGATGAACGGAGCGGTAGAAGCGGCTAATAAGAACATCAAGAAGATCGTTTAAAAGATGGTTGTAACCTACAAAGACTGACCTGAGATGCTACCTTTGGCTCTTCACAGTTATCACACATCTGTCTACACTTCAACAGGGGCAACCCCTTTCTCTCCAGTATATGGCATGGAAACAATGCTCCCCATAGAAGTAGAGATCCCATCAATTCCGGTATTGATGGAAGCTAAGCTAACAGAGGCTGAATGGTGTCAAATTCAACACGACGAACTAAATCTGATCGAAGAGAAATGAATAACGGCACTATGCCATGGTCAGTTGTATCAGCAAAGAATGAAGAAGGCATTTGACAAAAAGGTCCAACCTCGCATCTTCAGAAAAGGAGGCCTTGTGCTCAAGAAGATACAATCATTTCTCACAGATTCCTGGGGCAAGTGGACTCCGAATTATGACGGACCCTATGTGGTCAAGAAAGCCTTCTCAGGAGGCGCCTTGAGACTCGCAACCATGGATGGAGAGGAATTTTCCTACCCCATAAATGTTGACGTAGTCAAGAAATACTTCGCCTAAATAAATAAAAAAAAAACGCCTCGATGGATTGAAAACCCGAAAGGGAGGTCCAGGCAAAAAGTAGAGACTTAATAAAAAATCATCTCGATGGATTGGAAATCTCAAAGTACAATCCAAGCAAAAGTTAGGGATTAATGGCAAGTAACTACGCCCAACAAAGGGGCAAATCCCCCAGCAGCAGTAGTGCCATCCATCGGGAAAAACTCCAATCAAGGTCATCTTCGACAGAAGCTCAGGATGTCCAGAATTCAAAGTTGGTAGAAGGATAGTGGTCGTTATGTTTCAATGTAGCCCTTTTCCCTTAAATTACCATTTTCTAAACTTTGTAAATACTCCATGGAATCACGCGCTTGGCTGATCTCCATCCTATCAATAAAATTTGAGCCCTAGTGCTTTTGTTTGTAATTCTTATTTTTTTTAGCTTTACAGAATGATGTTTTTAACATGATCAACGATTCTTGAAATAAAACAAAAATGAATTTACTTGTCAACATTTTTCTGCTTTTAAAACAAAGATGGCAATTTCTTTTGGCTATTGAACATCGAAAGAACATCAACTGCTACTCCAGAAGTAGTCAAACTTCAAAGTGTAGAATCAAAGTATTCCTTCTAAACCAATGCACCTGAATGAAGGATCAGCTGTGTCATATGCGAATATTCCATCCGACAACCCCGTCAGAGTTCTTATCTCCTAAGCCCGACCAACGTTGTTCCCCACAGGGACTACCTCTCCTAAGCAAGGCAGAATTGCTACTTTTGGACCAGTGATACTTTTCATCCCCTACAGTGGCCGAGTATCTAGTCGTGTTCATCCACTAGTCTGTATGTCGTGTCAGTTTTGTCATCATAAACATACATACATCATGCATTATTGATTTACATTCATATTCATATTGCATCACTATCACTTCGGTCGGTCTTATCCCCTAGTAATAAAAGTCTTCTCAATCGAGTTGTCGGTTCTTTCCTCGTCAGGAAGTAAATCATCTAAGCAATCTCTCTCCCAGTTTATCTCTGGATTAAAGACGGTCCTCGACCACTTTGATAACTTGAACCTCTGAAAGACAAGAAGGCACTCAATAAATGTCACTCTTCGCCATTGAAGACGATATCTTCGCTTTCTCGGATTAAGGAAAACCCCCAGAGAAAGCCTCTTAATCAAAGCTTCGGCAATACGACAGTTTTTTCTCCGGATTATTCGCTGACGAAAGGGTCATCAACACCTCCGAACTGGATTACATCACATGGCATTTCTTCGGGAAGATCTCGAGGAAAAGTATGGTGTGATACCCCCCTGGCGGAAAGCAGTCTCTCAAGAGACTCATTTTCCCCAGTAGAGTCAACAAATAGTGTCTCCCATAGAGAATTTTGTACACTGCTACAACTCAGACGAATGGGTTCCCCAGCCAGTCTGACATCAAAACCTTTTCCCATCAAATGGCATCTTCCCAGGAAAATTCGGCGAGAAGTTTGAGGAAAACCGCTACGAATAGCGTTTCTTGTCAAGAAAGTTTATTGACAAAAGAAACTGAGACCAGTTCCTTGGTAGGAAACCAGGATCAAGGGGAAGTTTATATCAGAAACTGAGACCAGTTCCTTGGTAGGAAACCAGGATCGAGGGGAAGTTTATATCATAAACTGAGACCAGTTCCTTGGTAGGAAACCAGGATCGAGGGGAAGTTTATATCAGAAACTGAGACCAGTTCCTTGGTAGGAAACCAGGATCGAGGGGAAGTTTACATCAGAAACTGAGACCAGTTCCTTGGTAGGAAACCAGGATCGAGGGGAAGTTTATTTCAGAAACTGAGACCAGTACCCTAGCTGAAGACCAGGATCGAGGGGAAGTTTTTACCTTTTCTAAGCATTATTGCTTAGCAAAAGAAGAAGGATGCGTAAACTACTATTCATAACCACCGTCAAAATTTCGGGTATTTCGATATTTAATCCTCTTGCACCCCGAATGCCCGAATACCTTCCCCATTCACACCTTCGGGTCCAAAAAGATTAAATAGGGGCATCTGTCATACCCTAAAATTTGACCACTAAGATTTCCCATCATTGTGTAAATCATCATCACAATATGGATGTACCTTTATGCCTCATCAATCTCCTCAGAGATGTTTGAGCATTCACCACAATCAAAGAATTAGGGTTTCAAGCCCTCTCAGAGCCTTAGACAAAGGATCAATCAAGAAATGACATGATCTTCAACTTGTCTAACCTCTCAAAACATCCATAAAGGATCAAGAGGACTCCCACATCAAGAATCAAGCACAAAGTTGCAACATTCCAAGTGGATCAAGCCTCAAGATTGCCAGTGTCACCAAATTAGGGTTTTGGTCGACTGAGGCCTCCAGATGAAAATTTTCCTCTGGGAATGAGCCAATGCTTCAAAGCACAACCCTAGATACTCCAAGGGACCTCATGGACCCAATCACCAAGTCAATTTAGTCTCAGGGGATGCATTTACCAAAAATCAGGAATTAGGGTTTCTTGACCTAATTCACCCCTAAGTTGACTTTTGGGACAAAACATGAGCCAAGACCTCAAGGCATAATTTGAGGGTCTCCAACACACCACATTGATCCATTTACAACAATGTATTTATCCAAGAAGCTTGATCTACAAGTTTCAATTTCATCAGGACCACAGTTAGGGTTTCGTAGAAAAAAGTCAACTGACCCTTTGACTTTTGATCAGGACATGTTCCCGAACCTTGGGACATGATTCAATACACCCTACAACACCTATGGAACATACCCATTAGGTTTGATTTAGGTCAAGGACTTGATTTCACCAAGGACTACACAGTTTGGAATACAATCTGATAAAAAGTCAACTGTGCACAAAAGTCAAGTTTGACTTTTTGAGATTTTTCACAATTATGCTTCCTTGACCCTAAAACAATGTTAATATGCGATTTTAATCATCATTCATCAAGAAAAATAAAGAAAGTGGGATAACTTGTAAAAGGGGTAACCATATAAACTTAGAATTTTTCTAAGTTATAGAACAAAGTGGCTAAGGTACCAACTTCCAAGGATCATAACTTGAGATCCAAGCAACGATTTTGGATGGTCCAAAGATGGATTTGTAGCTCTCATGGTATACTTTAAAAGTGTCAACTACACCTCATTCCAATTCCTCATATATTTCAAGTTATGATTGGATCAAAATCACTAAAAACATGAAAATGCATCTTTTTCCAACACTTAGAAAAATTCGGCTCGAGGCAGATTTCATGTGAAACATCAAAACTTTGAGGGCTGTTTCACATAGTTTTAGGCAGAATTAATTCAAGATGTAAACATCAAAGTTGTTGTCCATATTGCCTACAATCCAAGGAACTTATTGGCATGAAACAACTCAACTTGAGCCAAGAGTTATGGCTGCTGCAAAACACCATGGCAAGGTTGTCAGGAAAAAACCAGTTTGCATGTTTTCATGCTTTACACGATTTCTGAGTCAAAGTCAAGGATCACTATGCCAAGTTCATCCAATCTGATCACAATGCATCTGATCCAACCAACAAACTTGGACTGAAATGCCAAGGGCTTGTCCTTGAGAATTGATGAGTTTTTGGCATGTATGCCTTGAATTCAAAGGGAATTAATGTGGAATAGTGCACTTTCAAGATTCTCACTCTCCTCAGTCAAGTCCTCTGATTAAACAACTATTAAAATGACTGAGGAATGTGGAATTAGTCAATACATAGCTGATCTATTTGGGGCAGCTGTTACACCTAGTGCAAGAGGCATTTATGCCAAGCCAAGACCTTTGAACCATGGCCTTATCCTCTGAGCTTTAAGAGAACCACTTCAACACAAGTCCTCCACTATAAATAGAGGTCCTAACTGATCATTCAAATCACCCCAAAGCAGGATACAACATTGCTTTCTATTATTCTCTCCTTAAGTGCCAAATTTCTTTGTTCTTGAGCAAGTGTTATCGGTTTTGAGTTGCAGATCCAAGCAACTCAAACCATCACTTCTAACACATCACACATGATGTATAGAAGCTGTCCAAACACCTAAACCACTTCTGAAACACCTGAATCAAAATCTCAATCTTCAACCTAGCCCTTATGCAGTTGGGATACCACAACTTGATCCAAAGATTTTCAAAGTGTTCTAAGGCTTGCAATCCACTCCATAACATCCATTGAAGCTGTAGAGGTCATCAAATTACTTCTGGAACACACTTTGTGCAGAGTTCCAATTCTTCTTGCAGCAAGGTAAGCCTCAAACTCTCATAACATGATCCATGCATATTTTCTCGCATGATACTTTTGCCAATTGCTTATCATCATATGTTGAGTGTTTCCCCTCAAAAAATTTGACCATGCCACTCACAAACATGTCTGCACGATTGCTTTTGCAAAATTAGGGTTCATATACTCATGTTGATATAACTTGCTACACACTGAAAATAAATGAAATCAAATATTACCATCATGTTCCTTGTTAAAAAATGCATGAATTTGGTGTTTGAATCGTGTCAAATGGTTGAGAAACGAGTGAGATAGAGAGCTTCACGCATCTGGCCCAAGGAAGAAGATGGCCATGGCGCCATTCTTCAGGTTTTCAAATCAAGTTCTCTATATATTTTTCATTTGCCATATGTTTAATGAATTGGCATTGCGCCCCAGTGGTTGATCAGCTGGTTTGTGAGTATTGGCAAGCGAGAGGTATGGGGTTCGAATCCCCCTCGCCCAGACCTCTTTTTTATCACTTATTCCATTTTTATTATTTTTCATATTATTTTTTAAATGATTTGGAAAATTAATAACTCTCTCAATTTTAATTATTTTTTATTGGTTCTTTTTGCAAAAAATCACAAAAATGTTGAAATATTTTATTCCACAAAAAAATCAGATTTATATTATTTATTTAATATAGTTGGTATTTTTGTAAATAAATTCATTTTTATTGTTTTTAAACCTTTTAAAAATGAATATTCATCTTGAAAATCAAAATCAAATGAGTCCTAAATCATCTTGTGATTAAAACCTCATTTTTCAAACCTTAACAAAAAATCACAAGTAGTTTATTTAGACTTATTTGGTATTTTTGTCATTTTATTCATTTTTATTAAAAGGATTACTTTTAAAAGAAAATGAAATTAGGGTTTCTTTGATTTTCACCCCAACAAATCTTTTTCAAACACTCATGGGCCTCTAATAGAGTGTAAGACCCAATCCCTCTTTGAAACCAAAGTAGTTTGGGCCTCAGTCATTGTAGAATTCCCACGGTGTTTTCAAAAATCTCGGCGTGATCGCCAGTTTAAAATAAAACCACTTGGGTCTCTCCCTGAGTTGTAAGCCCCATTATTTTTCTTAAAATTACTCATGAGCCTATAATAGAGTATAAGACCCAATCCCCTTTTAACCAAAACCATTTTGGGCCTCAGATATTGTATAAGTCCCTCTGAGTTAAAAGAAAAACCTCGGCGCAATCACCAGTTTGAATAAAAAACTTTTGGGCCTCTCCTTGAATTGTAAGCCCCATCTTTTGTACAAAAACAAACTTTTAGGCCTCTGGATAGAGTGTAAGTCCCACCTCTCTGTAAATAAAACCTTTTTGGGCCTCAGCGTATTGTATAAGTCCTGATATTTTCAAAAGTTCGCGCGACCGTCGCCTTTTTAATAAAATCAACTGGGCATACCCTTGTGTTGTAAGTCCCATTTCTTTTCTTTAAATAATCTTTGGGCCTCTCCTTGAGTTGTAAGACCCAACCCTTTTGTAAGTAAACCTTTTTTGGGCCTCAGGCATTGTATACGTCCCAAGACGAGATTTAAAATAACGGTGTGATCACTGTTAGAACCTTGGGCCTCTCCTTGAGTATAAGCCCCACTAATCTTTTCAAAGCAATCTCCCTTTTGATTTAGATTCAATATATATGTTGTGATCAAAACTTTCTTTAATTTCTTTGAACAACTAACCACACAGCATGGAAGCTTGCTCACCTGTAAGTTTTAACGGCTTTCATTTACTCGCTTTCATATATATAACTGTATTGTGGGAAGCTGCGCATGGTTAGTCTTCTTTCTTACTCTTTTAAATACTTGTCATATATTAACTGTATATATACTAGTATAGTTATTTAGAGTTTTCCCCGGAAACTAGGTCTAGAACTAGGTAAAGCCCTGTTGGTCACTCTTAAATACAAATAAAACTAGACCCCCATAGGATTTCCAGATACAGTACTCCCTTCTCTTAGGGTTAAACAATATGGAACAAAGAGAAAGGAAGTATTCTCGGTGAACCATTTCTCAGACTGTCACCCCTAGAAATTGTCAAAGAAATTCTACCCCCCGGAGTTAATCTATTCTCTGTGAATAACATCTCTTGAGTTTCTTCAAACCTCGAACTTTCCTGAAATGATCTCTTCTCTGTGAATTGTATTTCTTGAACTTCTCTTGGTTTGGGACCCACAGGCTTCCTAAAAGCATCCCTGCCTCTTCTTGGGCTTTGTACAAGGACCCTTCGGCTTCTTGGAAGTTCTCATGTCTTCCCTTGGGCTTAATACAAGGACCCAGACGACCTCTTAAAGGTATAAGACATAACTTAGTCATCCTTTTCTAGAGAAGTCTTTCCAGTGTCAAAACTCCGGCCATTTTAGGTTTGATCTCATCCCTTAATGACCGTGCCTCCTCTGGGAGGCATCATACAAAAGATAAAATTCTCCCACACTAGTAGACTTGGACAGTCTAATCCCATTGCGTCTCAAAGACATTCTCAAGTTTTTTATAAGTATAGGAAGAACCTCGGTCACTCTGGATCAATCTCCAGCAGAAATCCAGTCTCTCTCATGAGAGTTCCCCAACTAGGGTCAGCTTATCCCAAATCAGAACCTCAAGGTATCTGATACCTCAACTCTTCTGTAATCCTCAGCAAGAGTTGACTCCCCACTAGGACCGGCCTCGGGATCTCAATTACCCCTGGCAAAAGTTATCCTCCTCTTAGGCTTTGTATAATGATCTTTCCTCAACACAGTCAGCCTCCTCTTGGGCTTTGTATAATGATTCTCCCCAAAGGAGCTAACCTTTTCAGACTCTCTTGTTGAGTCGATACCCTTTTAGCCTCAATCTCAGGCTTCGTACGAGAGCGCAAATCACTCTCTTGTTGAGTATAAAAGACTCTCTTGTTGAGTCAATCACCTTTTCAGACTCTCATGTTGAGTCAATCACCTTTCAGACTCTCTTGTTGAGTTAATCACCTTTCAGTACTCTCTTGTTGAGCCAACCCTTTTAGCCTCAATCCTGGGCTTTGTACAGGACAGATAAAAACAATCTCTTATTGAGTCAGAACCTTTTAGCCTCAATCTTGGGCTTTGTACAAGAAATAAATTTCCCTCTCTTGAGCTTGGGACATATATCTTCCCCAGCCGAGTCATTTCCTCCCAGCCTTCGTTTAGGCTTTAAAGAATAATTTCCCCAAGCAGAGTCAAACTCATTGCAACCTCAATCTTGGGCTTTGTACAAGACACATAAAAAATATCCTCACCAAAGTCAGTTAAATTTCCCATTTTAGCCTCAATCTTGGGCTTTGTACAAGACACATATAAACCTCCCCGCCGGAGTCAAAACCCTTTTTTAGCCTCCTCTTAGGCTTTGTATAATGATATCCCCAAAGAGTCAGTCTCTTTTTTGCCTCAATCTTGGGCTTTGTACAAGACAGATAAAACACTCTCTGGTTGAGTCGATCTTATCCAACCTCCTCTTAGGCTTTGTATAAAGAAATCCCCTAGCCAAATCAATTAACCTTTTAGCATCAACCTTGTGCTTTGATCAAGGCACACAAAAATCAACAATCTCTCTTTAGAGATGACAAATTCCCTCTCAATACCCTTTTAGCTTCAATCTTGGGCTTTGAACAAGACACAAATACCCTTTTAGCTTCAATCTTGGGCTTTGAACAAGACACCAAAACATCATTTTCCTCCCTTAGAATAGGAGGAACTACGATTGCTCTGATTTCCCTGTTTCATTTAAACGGGAATACCTAGGCATAAGATTGCGAAATCTTAGCGAGCATACTAATCAAAAACTTTAGGTCCATTACCTTCACACCAAAACTTAGGTCTAGTACCTTACCAAAAACATCGGAAACACCCGAACATCAACAAAAACTCACCCACTCACTCATACTTCCAAAGAAACTTTCCCAACCCATCAACAGATAAACACTATCAATTACAAAGCGAAACCTAAAAGCTAACATCCTGTGGATAACCACATATAGGATGGGTAATTGACAACTACCCATTGTATAACCTGACCCCGGACCTCCAATCTCTTTTAAGCGTTTGTTCAGTTAAGCATTCGCATGCAAGGTTAGTTTTAGATAGATTCCCTTTCCCGTTCAGCTTCATGGGATAAAGAAGAAATCAGAAAGTAGCACCCTTTCTCCTTGAGGAGAAAAACTCAAACTTCAACGATAAGGTGGTCGCGTCACTGACAAAAATCACTCGCTACATCCATCCAGTTGGCTGGATGTCCTCGTATCTGATACGAGAGCTTACAGGAGCAGTGTATTTGACTAGAAAGTCATACTTGCCGCTTGGCTGTCCCAAGGTATCCCAGGTTTCTGTGGGAATAGAGGAGTCATCTTCCTCAATGACGTTGACCTCAGGAAATGCATAGTTAATGAATTCTTGTCTTGTAGTCTTTGAAAATTCATCACCATGGTGTTGGACATTTTCAAAATGTCCTGAGTAATGATTCCATGACTCTGTGGGAACATGGGTATTCTTTTCAAGATTACTCAGCTGATAGGCATTGTCCGGCTGACTCTTTTGCCCCAAGTCTTCCTTGTATGGATTCCAGATAGGCAAGTCATCCAGGGGATCATAATAATCGTAATAGAAGTGTCTTTCATCAAATTTTCTTCCTCTAATAAGTTGGCTGGAGCATGGCATCCTTCAGAATCACAATCTCGATAGATCATTCTGACGTCTGATCTTGGTATATTTCTTGGGCTCTGCTTTGGAGAGCAGAATGACATGTGTGTTTCTTCCTGAGACATATAACCTTCATCGTTGAGATAAGACTTCCACTCTTCATCCGTATCGGAGGAGTCGTTCCCATCGATGGTGTGGACTTCTTGAGATACTGGGTGGAGGAAACCTCCACTGTGGAAGAAATCCTGAATGGGACGAAAACTTTCATCCTTCTTAGTAGTCTGGGTACAAGTTGGAGAGAAACCAAGACCTTTTCTTGTCTTTTTATCAGTAGGAATTACAATCTGTCCCCATCCTTTTACGTCACGACTCCCTATTACTTTGAGAGCGTCCTTGTATAAGGAAATCGACGTTCCTCTTTCTTGTTGATTCTCATTGCTCACCGAGAGTGCTTGGAACTGAGTTCCAACAACCTCCTCTGGTTCTACAAAGGAGAATGATGATAAGTTGCTCATGATTAAGGGTTTCTCTCCATATACCGTGACTAATTTGTCATTCTTGACAAATTTCAACTTCTGGTGAAGTGTCGAAGTGACTGCACTGTCTTCGTGTATCCAAGGTCTTCCTAATAAATAGATATATGTTGCTCGGATGTCCATGACCTGGAAAGTGACTTGGAAAGTATGAGGACCAAGGGTTATGAGAAGATTGACTTTGCCGATAATTGTTTTTTTGGATCCGTTAAAAGCTTTGACGATGATCTCACTGCTTTTCATTGGAGTTCCTTGAAAAGATAGTGGAACCAAAGTTAACCTTGGCATGACATTCAAAGAGGAACATGTGTCTACCAGTACGCTGGCTAAAGCATCGTCTTGGCAATTGAGTGTGATATTGAGTGTCATATTATGGTTCTTGCCTTCTTCCGGCAGTTCTTCATCACTGAATCCCAAGTTGTTGCAGGAAGTGATGTTGGAGATGATGTTGTCAAATTGTCCTACTGTCACATCTTGTTCCACAAAGGCTTGTTCTAAGATTCTCTATAGAGCTTCTCTTTGAGCTTCTAAACTAAGCAGGAGAGATAGTACAGAAATTCGAGACGGAGTTTGCAATAATTGATCCACAATGTTGTACTCGCTTTTCTGGATGAGCTTCAGCATCTCTTCGTTGTTCTTTACAGGTTCTGCATTACTAGATTGACTGACTTGTTGGTTAGGAACTTCCGTTTGAGGTTCCTTTTCTTTGGTAGGTTCTCCAACTCCTCTGTTGAAGATCCGACCGCTCTGAGTAACTCGACTGATGTCGGCAATGTTCACAATGGAGGGTAATGGGGTTTCTTTTCCATTTTCTATGGTTGTTGCACCGTACTTGTATGGGATATCCTTTTCTGACTTATACGGTATTGGACCTGGCAAGTAGATAATCACAGGGGCTTTTTGGGGCTTTTGACCATCGTAGGCCACCTCGATCAGCTCTAAGTTTGGAATCTTTCTAGTGCTAAGAGTGACTTTTGACTCATTGAGTAGTGGAATTACGGCACAAACATCCTTAGTCATTCCATAATTGGAGATTATGACAGTATTTTTGTTTTGACCAGGGGGTAATCTTGTATCATGTTGATTGATTCAGAATTCGAGCATGGTTGAATCTCCTTTCGGTCTAACTGATGCTGGAGATCTGCTCGCACTAGATAGCATCCTTGGTTATTTTCTGAGCATACTCTACAGCGTTCATAATTGTGAGGTGGTACCCGACCATATCCGCTTTGTCTGTAGTGCATCCTCACTAGATCCGTTTCCATTGAGCTAACATCACAACTTTGATGCCTACAAAGATTCCCATCAGTCATGTTAATCTATTGTGTGTCTTCATCTAGGTAGATCAGAAGCCACTAGTGGTCCAATAGATGGTGAAGAGTCCTTTGCACAAGCACACACCCTTGGTCATTTTCGTAGCATTCTTTACAATCTTGATAATCGTGCGAGGCCAGAAAACCATGTCTGACCTGTTTAGTGTGTAATTCCACTAGACTGGTATTCATCAAGCATATGTCAAAGATTTGAACCATATTGACTTGATGATCATTCCTTTTATGGTAGTCTTGGATCCATCCGAGATCCATTTGACATTGGAGGGCCTCTTGTATAAAAGAGTATCCCGGATTGTCTTTTGAGCAGATCGGACAAGTGATGTAATCGTGCCACGGAAGATTGTAATACTGACTTTGTCTTGAATGCATTGCCACTAAATTGACGTTCATTGCACGGATGTCGTGGTTCTGAACGATGTTGGGATGTGCATGAGCCATGTTTACTTCACGAATCCTGTGATCCTGAATCCAGCCCAAATCCATTTGTTCTTGTAGAGCTACTTGTACTATGGCAAACCCTTGATTGTCCTTGGAGCAGATATCACACTGATGATAGTTGTGAGATGGCACATGGTTGTACCCGCTCTGTTTGCAATGCATCTTTACCAAGTTTTTTCCTAGTAGGCGTACATTGTGAATTTGATAGTTGCTGCCAAGTTCTTCTTCTATCAAATTCACTGTGGTCTTCTTATGTTGCGGTAATGGGTTCGTCTGAATATTTGGATTAGTATCTTTGAAAGATAAAACCCCGTTCCCGATAAGCTTATGTACATCAGACTTGAAGCTGAGACAATTCTCAATGTTATGTCCTGGTCCTCCTTGATGGTAAGGAAAAGTTTGATCTTCTTTGAACCAAAAAGGTGGATTTTCTAGTATTGCGAGAGGCGTCCTAGTTTAAACGTGCCCCTTGGCCAGTAGAAGTGGAAATAGTTCTGTGTACAACATCGGTATAGGGTCGAACCCTGATGGTCGTGTAGTACAATTGTTGTTATTGTACTGCGGGCGAGCCTGCTGAAGAGGCTATTGCGGCCTTTACAAATACTGTTGCTGACTTGGTTGGCTCTGAGCAACCTGAGGTTGATATGTTAGAGCTAGCATTGGGTTGATAGCGGGAGTTACTGCTGCTATAGGTTGATACCTTCGCCTTTGCTTTTCGAGAGAGATACTAGTGATATCTTACTCTTTCTTCTTTTGGAAAGCATTACCGTATCTTTTAGTACTGCTAGATGGCTCTGCATGTTTGACCAATCGTCCTTCTCAGACTGCTTCTTCAAGGCGTCTCCCATGTTCACCATTTCAGTGAAGTCACTGGGCGCACTAGTAAGCATTCGGTCGTAATAAAATGAGTTTAAGGTTTTTAAGAAGATCTTTGTCATTTCCTTTTCCTCGAGAGGGGGACAGATCTGGGCGGCAATTTCACACCATCTCTGAGAATATTCTTTGAAGGTTTCTTTATCCTTTTGTGACATTGCTCTGAGTTGGTCCCTATCTGGCGCCATGTCCAAGTTGTATTTATACTGTTGAACAAAAGCTGCCCCAAGATCTCTGAAAGTACTGATCTTGGTGCGGTTTAAACCCATGTACAATTTGAGTGCGGCACCGGTTAAACTGTCTTGGAAGTAATAGATTAGTAGCTGTTGATTTTCTGTCTGGGTAGACATTTTCTGAGCGTACATCCCCAAATGACTTTGAGGGCAAGAGTTGCCTTTGTATTTTTCAAAGTCAGGCACCTTGAATTTATGCGGTATCTTTACATTATGGACCAACAGAGGTCGGCGACGTCTTTTCCAAATAAGTCTTGACCGTGAATGGTATGCAGTTCCTTCTGCATTTCCAAGAATTATTCCTGGAACTCATTCATCCTTTCATATACGTCTTCGTTTCCGCCAGAAGTTGCTTGCGGAATCTGTCCTTCTGGGACAGTATGTACCACTGGCTGTGGTATAGTCATTATTGCGGTGACTCTTGGCGCTTCAGTAACCTGAAGTTTGTAACCTTCAGGAGTTTCTATTGTAACCTTTGTGTCTTCATTTCCCTGAAGTTTATAACCTTCAAGTCTGGTTGTTCCTACTACGACTTCCGGGTCTTCAGTGACCGGTGGGATGTATCCTTCAGGTATAAAGTTGTGAGGCATGCCCCAGGGAAATCCTTTAGACATGTTGCACTGAGGATGACTGCCAGGCGTTTCAAATGTTGGTGTAGATATACTCTCCGAGATTACAGTCCTTTGATGCTGTTGCTCCTGGGCTGCTGCCGGGGATTGCATGTCATGGTGGAGTTTCTCCAAACTCTCCTTCAGAGCATTGATTTCTTCTCTTAGCTCTCTATTCTCTTCCTCGAGATCGTCCATTTTCTTTTGTCGATTGGCCCGAGTATTGTACGAATGAGACAGTTTGACTCTAGAGTGCGACACATATGTGAGACTCAAAGACAAAGATGTACTATGTGAGAATGATGAATGATATATTTTTTAGTTTTTTAGTTTTCAAAAGAACTGTTAACAATTATATTGCAAATATCACACTATGGGGGGAGACCCTTTTATTGAAATCAAAAGCTTGCAGTATTTTACAAGGAAAAGTACAATATTTTACAAAGTACGAAAAGGAAAATTAGGCCTATGGATCCTGAGTTCTCTCTGAAGAGAGCTCAGATGCTGGTTCTTGAACTTTTCTTTTCTTTAATTGGGCTCCTTCATCCATTGTCGGGTCGACGATTCTCTGCCAAGTGAAAGGAGTGAGCAAATTCCTTCGTTCCTCCTGGATTTCCATAGCATGCTACTCTAATATCTCAATCAGAGCATCCTTTTCCTTTAGCAGTTCTTGAATCTTGGTACATTCGAAATTAAGGATCTGGTATTTGTTCTTCCAAGAGTTTCTCTCACGTTGGACTTTGTTGAGAGCGACTTGGAGTTTTTCTGCATCAGACATGAAATAAAGGACATATTCCTTTAAGGGATAAACTTCTTGACGAGGGTAAGGCATCCTTAGCTTGATGGCTTTGGTTTGTACCCAGTGGAGGTAAGGTACTGCAAAGGAACAATTTGGTCTTCCCATGGATTCTCTCCCTTTCTTGTGAATATGTTGCCACGCATGCACTATTTCTTTCTTTAGTGCCCTGTCATTTTCTCCTTCCTTGAAGAAAAGACCTTCCAGATGAGCATTATGTGGGATATTCTTCATCGGGTATCCAAGTTAACGGCGAGCTAAAATTGGATGATAGTTGATCCCTCCTTTAGTACCAATGAGGGGTATATTGGGGAAATTTCTGCATCTGTCAATGATTTTTATCCCTTCGTAAATCCGATTGCACCAATCTATGTCTATATTGGTAAGAGACATAATCTTCTGCGACCATCGCAGATTACTCTTGTGATCCCAAAAAGCAGCAGACTTGGGCAAGTGGGAAATAAACCATTTGTAGAGTAATGATACACAACATGTAATCATCCCTTCACGGTACAAATTCCTTAAGTGTATAGAATGATAAGCATCCGCGAGCAAGGTTGGTACCGGGTTTCCAATAAAGAATATCTTAACAGCATTGATGTCGACGAAGTTGTCAATGTTGGGAAAAAGGAATAACCCATATGTGAGCAGAACAAAGACATCCTCGAAAGCAGTTATATTTCCTATTCTGGCAAAGTATAGAGCTTTCTCCATCAAGAATTTAGCTGGTAAACCCTGGATTCCTCATTTGGTGGTCATGTGAGTCCTGACTTCTGACTCATCCAAAGAGATTGCTCTTGCAATGGCTTGATCTTTTGGAATTTCTTCCAGTCCAGAAAATGGATCTTGATCAATGATAGGTAAATCAATCAGGTGAGAGTATTCTTCCAGTGTCGGCGTGAGCTGATAATCCGAAAAGTGAAGCAATGGTAAACCGGATCATAGAACTGAATCAGTGTAGACAGGATCCCTTCAACCATGTTGATCTTCAGAAGAGATAACAGTCCTCCGTGCTTAGCTCTGAAAGCCTCGGGATTAATAATCATCCTTCCCAATTTCCTTAGGTCGTCCAGTTTTGGAACCTTGAAGGTGTACTTGTGCGTTTTTCTTCTTCCGAAATCAATAACGTAACCTCTCTGATATTTGCAATTATTGTTTTAGTTCTTTTAGAAAAAGATTTTCTCTTGTTTTGAAAAAGGTTTTTTAATGAATGCATGGATGCATGAATGCAACAAACAAAAACACTTGAAAACATGGGTTTAGGGGTTCCTCATCACGAGCATGGAGCCATGGATCTACCCATCCCCAAAGGTGGGTACTAATTCGTCAATTTTTGTACCTGTAGAACGAGTTCTAACAAAGGTTCCCAAAATCATTGACCCTGCTTAGGGATATTAACAGCAAATCGATTGACTCAGTAAAGCTGTAATATCCTAAGATGAATCTCCTTTGAGTGTAGTATCGCGTATCAACTATTCCCGATACTCACCGCACTACCTAATAGCCAAATGGTTAAGTGTCTACTAAATCCTCAGTGTCATGGGTACCGCAATGGGAAAACTATGCTTTCACAATGTAGTCATTCAACATTAGCAAGTCCAAATGGGTACATCGACTAATTCGGTGGACTTCCAGGTTAACTTGGTCGGGATTCACACTCTATAAGCCTTCCTGGAGACACCACCACTTATCTTATTGTTCTCTCAAACTTTCCACATGTGTATCGATCACATTCCCAGATAATGGTAATTTAAACACGGGTATCAAGTAAGGTGACAGAATATGATATATATATATATATATATATATATATATATATATAGCAGAAAACTGAGAAAGAAATTAAATAAACAGATAAATAAATGCAAAGCAAAGCCTAGACCTCTTAGGAACACTAATCCTATAATTCCCCAGCAGAGTCGCCATTTTTCTGTAGCGTGCAATTTTTGTCGGTGACGCGACCACCTTGCCGCAATGTTGGAATTGGGTGGTATTTTCTGATTTCTTATTTATCCTATGAAGCTGAAAAGGAAAGGGAAGATATCTAAAACTAACCTTGCACGCAAATGTTTTCTTTAACAAATGCTAAGAGATTGGGGATCGGAGTTTGGTTATACAAAGGGAAGCTATTAACACCCAGTGTATCTATGGTAATCCATAGGAACTATTTATTGCATGTTTCTCTGTTAACTTTAAATGCTTTCTTGTGTTTATCTGCTGTGGTTTGGGAAAGTTTCTCCTTTGAGAGTGTTGAGAGAATGTTTTTGATGTTTTCGGGTTTTCCGTTGTTTTTGGGAAGGTACTGGACCTAAAGTTTTTGATTTGTGTGCTCGCTAAGATTTCACAATCTTATGCCTATGTATTCCCGTAAATAGGTTTGGGAAATCAGAGCAATCGTAGTTCCTCCTATTCTATGGGAGGAAAAATGTTTGGTGTCTTGTTCAAAGTCCAAGATTGAAGCTAGCAGAGTGTTTGTGTCTTGTTCAAAGCCCAAGATTGAAGCTAAAAGGATGACTGGGAGAGAATTTGTCATCTCTAAAGGGAGATATCTCACCTATTCATCACAAATGTTAGGTAATTGGTTATAAGGGAAATTACTTTAACTGGGATATGAGGAATCCAGCAATGCCATAATTTCCTTTATAAGAGAGATGTCATGAAGGAAGAAAGCTTTAACTCATTGTAGAGCAATGCCACTTTTTCCTTTATGAATCTTTCATGCTAAGAGATGGACATTGGCTTGGATGTATGGAATCCAGAGGCTTGCCACTTATAGTTGTTAGATGAAAGATGAATTTTAGCCAGGATAAAGGGAGGACTCCAACTTGGATTTTGAATAAACAAGTGTGCCACTTACAACAAAATATCTGGGAAAAGGTTTTGATTGTCTGTTTTGATATGTGATGTATAGAGGAAATATCCTCCTGCAGAGTGGACTCATGATCTCATCTGAGGGGATGTTGATTTTTGTGTGCCTGGATCAAAGCCCAAGGTTAAAGCTAAAAGAGAATGACTCTACTGAGGAGGGTTTTATCTGTCTTGTACAAAGCCCAAGATTGTGGCTAAAGGAAAATGACTCCACTGGGGAATGTTTTATCTGTCTTGTACAAAGCCCAAGATTTAGGCTGACTGGGGAAAACTCTTATATGAAGCCTAAGAGGAGGCTATCTCTTGCTGGGGATTTGTAGAAATCCAGGAGCAGGTCTATATTGTGTTAGGTAATCCAAAGGGAATACTCTTGCTGAGAATCAGGGAAGAGTTCAAGTATCAGATGCCATGAGGTTCTGATTGTACTGAAGATTTGTTGATGGTAAATTAACCCTGGCTGGGATTTTTAAGGTGAAAGCTTAAACCTTGTTGGGGGTCAGGGAAGTTTAAAGTTGAGTTTGAAAACCTTAGAGGTTTTAACTCTGCTGGAGACTTAGTGTATTGGTATAATGATCAGGGTCTTTCTTGTGCTTTTAGGAAACTTGAAGGTCTCTGTGTGAGATCTAAGAGGAGATGAGACTTTCCAAGTTTACATGTATGAAGCCCAAGAGGAGGCTGAGATTATCCAAGTCTCTCAAGAAGTGGTAGGCTCTGGTGTAGAGAAAGGTCTTTGTATGATGCCCAAGAGGAGGCTGAGGGTTTAAGGGATGAAGATCAACCCTAGAATGGTCTGATGTTTTGGAATTCTTGACTCTCCTGAGGATTGAACTAGTAGAGATGACTAATTTCTATCCTATGCCTTTAGAAGGCCTTTGGGTCCTTGTACTAAGCCCAGAGGAGGCAGGGGGAACTTCTAAGAAGCCAGTGGGTCCTTGTACTAAGCCCAAGAGGAGGCTGGGGATGCTTTTAGGAAGCCTGTGGGTCCAAGCCTAAGAAAAGTTCAAAAAAGGTTTCACCGGGAATAAGTCCTTTCTCTGTAGAATAGTTCTAAGGTTTGAAGAAATTCAAAATAGGTTTCACCGGGAATTAATCCTTTTTGGGGAAATGAATTTCTTGTATACATATATTTCAAAGTTTTGACAGTCTTGAGAAAAGTTTCACTGGGAATAATGCATTTCTCTGTTCCATATTGTATAAGCCCAAGAGGAGGCAAACTGTATAGGGAATTTCCTATGAGGGAACTAGTTTTGACTATGTTGTAAAGTAACCTCTAGTTTGACCTAAGCATAAACCTAACTGCTGGGGAAACTCTAAGCAAGATATGCACAAGTATATACAAACATATATATATATATATATATATATATATATATATATATATATATATGCATTGAAAAAGATGTGAGGACTTACCTTCTGAGAAGAAGTCCAAGTGTATTGTGATATGTAGTATCAACTACAACTGTATTCTTGATTAAGGTTGCAAGAAATTGAAGAAAGTTTTTAGGAAAATTTGAATTTGAATTAAAAACAAATTGTTTTAAAAAGAGAAGAAAGATTGGGGCTTATACAATGACTGATGCCCAAATGACTTATTTGAAAACATTGATCGCACTGTGATACCGAAAAACGTTGTGGGACTTATACTATAGAAGAGGCAAAAAATTATTTTTGTAAAAAGAGGGGTTGGGTCTTACACTCTATTAGAGGCCCAAAAGTGTTTGTGAAAAAAGAATAATGGGGCTTATACTCAAGGAGAGGCCCCAAAAATGATTTATTTGAAAAGGCGATGATCGCGCCGTGATTTTGAAAATCACAGAGGGACTTATACAATGACTGAGGCCCAAAATTATTTATGTACAAGAAGGAATAGGTCTTACACTCTAATAGAGGCCCAAAAAGTTATTTTTATACAAGAGTTTGCGCTTATAGCTCTCAGAGATTTTCCTAGATGAAAAAAAACAGCGATCGCACCGTTATTTTGAAAATCGTATCGGTACTTATACAATGACTGAGGCCCAAAATTTTGTATTTTCAAAGGGGATGGGTCTTACACTCTATTAGAGGCCCAAAAGTGTTTCAAAATGAAGTTTAAAAAATCAAAATTAAGGGAAAACCCTAATTTGAATTTAAAAATATAATTTTCAAAGGAAATTAAATAAAAAATGATATAAAATATCAAATATATTCAAAAACAAGTTGTCAACTTTGAAAAATATTTTGATAAAATCATGTTTAATCACATGAAAGCTTGAAATTCATTTGAATTTGAAAAATCAAGATGGAAATTTCATTTAAAAATGTTAAGAAACAAATAAAATGAAATTATTTACAAAAATTCCAACTATATTAAATAAATAATATAAATTTGATATATTTGGTAGAATAAAATATTTTAACATTTTTGTGAATTTTTAAAAAAAGAACCAATCAAAAATGATAAAAAATGTCGCGAAGAACTTCATCTTCTTCCTCTCGCGTGCCCTAACTCTCGGATTTGCAAAACCTCACTTTTCTCTCTGATTACTCAATGGTTTTGACTTTTGTAAACACGAAAGTTGTGTATTTTTGAATAAGGATTCCAATGATATAAATTAATTACATTTATATGAAGTGTGGAGTGAGAAATCAAAAGATGAACTTAAGAACCCTAATTTCTGCAAGAACACTATGAAATCCTATACACGATAGCTACAAAGCAATTGATTGAGGGGAAACACTCTACATAAGTGCAGAAACATGTTTGTAACTTGAAAGCACATTTATGATGCATGGATCATAGTGTTTGAGAGTGTCAGGCTTACTTCTGCAAGAGGAAATCGAATCCTCAGTTATAGGTATTACAAATGTTGAGTGATGATATGGAGAGCTTCCTTGGACCTCAAGTAGTGTGTTTGAAAGCTTGGAATGGATTGAAACAGCCTGGAACTTGTTGTGGTACCTCAACTGCAACTAGGCCAAAAAGCTTAAGAAAATGGATGGTGACTTTGTGATTCTGGTGTTCCAGATGTGTTGTGAGGTCATGGATCACTTGTACAAGATATATGTGAGGTGTTAGGATGATTGGTTTTGATGGAATTGATCCCTATTTGAAAATTTGATAGTGACTTGCTAAAGAAGCATTTTCTGGTTTTTGAAGAAGGATTTGGAGGAAAGCATGTATTGCTATGCTTTGGTGTACTTGAATTGATCAGAAAGAACCTCTATTTATAGTAGAGCAACTTTGTTTTGGGAGCAATAGTGATTGGAGGCTGGATCACTCCAATATCCATTGAACTTTGTCATGTGGCCAAAGTCTTCTCTAGCCATTGACTTGAGTCAATCTTGCAGGCTATGAGTCTTTTGTTGCAGGGATAAGGCTTGACTCCTTTAGTGATCAATGACTCATTCCATGCCACCTCAATGTATCTCTTGAATGCCTTGAAACAAAATTGAAGTTTTTGGATTTGTAACATTGAATTTCACATGCCAAGGAATAAGATTTTTGACTTGGTAGATTTGTGATTAGATCCCTCATCATTCAAGTTGATTTTGGACAGAAATAAAATGATGCAAGTGTCCAAAATTGGCTCAAGAAATCGTGGGAACTAAGTTATGTTTTCGTGCTTTTGTGTGGGCAGGGTGAAAAATGTCATTTTTTAGGCTTATAACTCCTTGCTCAAGTTGAACCATGAGAGGCTCTTGTACTTTTTGGAAAGCCCCAATAACATACTTCAACTTTGATGTCCAACTTTGGTCTTGAATCTTCTTGGATCATAATGAAAAATGACCTCAAAGTTGGTGAAAATGCAAAACAGATTCTGTCCAAAATTTCACTAAGTTTTGGAAAAATGTCAATTTTCATATTTTTGTGATTTTGATCAATCCATAACTCAAAATCCATGAGGATTTGAAATCTGTTGTAGTTGACAATCTTGAAGTATGTAATGAGAGCTTTCATTTGAACTTTGGATGGAAGAAAAAGCTTACTTGGATCACAAGTTATGGTTTTGCAAAGTTGGGTATAAATCACGTTTTTTCATGACTTAGTGAAAATTCAAGTTTCTTAGGGTTGCCCCTTTTGCATGTAACCCCACTTTTATTGATTTTTCTTGATGGAAGATGATCCAAACCATAAGTTAACATTGTTTTTGACTTAGGGAAGCCATGTTTGTAGAAAAAATTCAAAAAGTCAAACTTGGTTTTTGGCACAGTTGACTCTTTGTCAGTTGAATTTCAAACTTGGTGATCCTCTATGAAATCAAGTCTTTGACCTAATTCAAACCTAATGGATGGATTCCATAGGTATTTTAGAGTGTTTTGAATCATGTCCCAAGGTTTGGGACCTTGTCTGGGTCAAAAGTCAAAGGTACAGTTGACTTTTCATCAGAAAACCCTAATTGGTCCAGATGAATTTGAATCCTTGTACTGCTTATGAACCAAGTTCTTTGAATTAATCCAATCTTGTAAATGGATCAATATGATGTATTAGAAGTCTTCAAAACACTTCTTGAGGTCTTGGCTCATGCCTTGCTTCAAAAGTCAACTTAGGGGTGAATTAGGTCAAGAAACCCTAATTCCCGATTTTTGATGAATGCATCCCCTGAGGCTTTTTTGAACTTGTGATTGGGTCCATGAGGTCCCTTTGAGCTTCTTGGATCATGTTTTGAAGCATTGGATCATGCCCAGATGAAAACTTCTCTCTGGAGGCCTTGGTCGACCAAAACCCTAATTTGGTGACACTGATGATCTTGAGGCTTGATCCACTTGAAATGTTGCACTCTTGTGCTTGATTCTTGATTTGGGAGACCTCTTGATCCTTCATGGATGTTTAAGAGGTTTTACAAGTTTGGGATCATGTCCATTCTTGATTGATCCTTTGTTTGAGTATTTTGAGAGGGCTCAAAACCCTAATTCTTGATTGTAGTAAAGGCTCAACAATATTTGAGAGGATTGATGAGGCATGAAGGTACATCCATATTGTGGTGATGATTTTCCAAATGATGGGAAATCTGGTGGTCAAAATTTGGGGTATGACAGATTCCTCCCTTGGTGGTCACTTGAGCTCTGATGTCTGATTCTTCCAAAGAGGTAGCTTTCGCAATGGTTTGATATTTGGGAATTTCTTCCAGTTTAGAAAATGGATTTTGATCAGTGATAGGTAAATCAATCAGATGAGAGTACTCTTCCAATGTTGGTGTGAGCTGATAATCAGTAAATGTAAAGCAGTGGTACATCGGGTCATAGAACTGAACCAATGTAGATATGACTTCTTCCACCATATTGATCTTCAAAAGAGACAACAGCCCTCCGTGTTTAGCTCTGAAAGCTTCAGGATTAGTAATCAACCTTCCTAATTTCCCTAGATCCTCTAGTTTTGGGTTTTTGAAGGTGTACTTGTGTGTTTTTCTTCTACTGAAATCCATAGCACAACCTCTAATATTTGCAACGATTGTTTTAGTTCTTTTTTTTTTGTTGTAAAATATTTTTTCTTGTTAATTTTAGGAATGAATGAAATGCATGAATGCATGAATGCAGCAAATAAAAATATTTGAAAACATGGGTTTAAGGGTTTATCGTCACGAGCATGGAGCCATGGATCTACCCATCCCCAAGGTGTGTACTAGGGTCTAATTTTTGTACCTGTAGAACGTGTGTCATACCCCAAATTTTGACCACTAATATTTCCCATCATTGTGCAAATCACCATCACAATATGGATGAACCATTAGTCTCCCCAAAGATGGGTGAGCATCCACTACAATCAGACTTAGGGTTTCAAGCCCTCTCAGAGCTCTTAGACAAAGGATCAATCAAGGAATGACATGATCTTTAACTTGTCTAGCCTCTCAAACATCCACAATGGATCAAGAGGACTCCCACATCAAGAATCAAGCACAATTTTGCAGCATTCCAGGTGGATTAAGCCTCAAGATCACCAGTGTCACCAAAATTAGGGTTTGGTCGACCAGGGCCTCCAGATGAAAATTTTCCTCTGGGCATGAGCCAATGCTTCAAAGCATAACCTATGATGCTCCAAGGGACATCATGGACCCAATCATCAAGTCAATTTAACCTTAGGGGATGCATTCACAAAAAATCAGGAATTAGGGTTTCTTGACCTAATTCACCCCCTAAGTTTACTTTTGGGGCAAAGCATGAGCCAAGGCCTCAAGACATTATTTGAGGGTCTCTAATACACCACATTGATCCATTTGCAACAATGGATTGATCCAAGAAGCTTGGCTCACAAGTTTCAATTTCGTCAGAACCATAGTTAGGGTTTCGCGAGAAAAGTCAACTGTATCTTTGACTTTTGACCAGGACATGCTCCCAAACCCTAGGACATGATTCAATACACCCAATAACACCTATGAAATCAATCCATCAAGTTTGATTTAGGTCAAGGACTTGATTTCATAGAGGATCGCACAGTTTGGAATTCATCTAACAAAAAGTCAACTGTCCACAAAAGTCAAACTTTGACTTTTTGAGATTTTTCATAATTATGGTTCTTTGACCCTAAAATGATGTTAATGTGTGATTGGAATCATCATTCATCTAGAAAAATCTAGAAAAGTGAGATAACTTGTAAAAGGGATAACCATAAAAAAACTTAGAAATTTTTCTAAGTTATGGAACAAAGTGGCTAGGGTACCAACTTTGGAGGATCATAACTCCTAAACCATAAGGCCATTTTTCCCCATTCAAAGCTAGATTTGTAGCCCTCATGGCCCTCTACAAAAGCTTCAACTACACCTCATTCCAATTCATCGTGGATTTTGAGTTATGGAATGATCAAAATCACAAAAAGTGAAAATGTCATTTTTTTCCAACACTTGGTGAAATTTTCACTAAGTCAGAATCTGCCTTACTTTTTTCCAAATGTAGGGGCATTTTTCACTTGGATCCAAAAAGTATCAAATCCAATTATGATCAAACAGTTGTTGTATCATATGAGGGCTTTCCAAAATGGCCAAGAACTCCATCAAATTCCACTTGAGCCATGAGATATGACAATGCCAATATGCCTTGCTACAAACTGTCATGGCAAGGTAGATTTTGGAGTTTAGCTCGATTTGCTCAAATTTTGCAAAGGGCAAGCAACTATATCCATCTGAACACCTCAAGGGGGGACCAAGGAGGAACCAACTCTGATCCCAAGCCTCCCAAGTCTTTGGAACCAAAAATAGCATGCCAAACCTAGGAATGCCTAAAAGAGAGACAAGACTCCAATTTTGGATTGGAGCATTCAATGCATACACCAAGGTGGCATGGACTGAGCCATTTCCAACTGAACTCAGTCAAGACTTATCCAAGACCAAGGGAACCAGCAGCCTGTGCCCTAACCTCTAGTCAATGGCTAGAGGAGACTTGGATTCTCATTTATCAACATTGGCCAAACCTATGCAGCATTTGCCATTCACTATTCCTTGCAAAACAAACTTGCTCTACTATAAATAGAGCTCATTTGTGATCAGTTTGAGTACACCAAAGCCATCAAACAAATGCTTTCCTCAAAATCCCCTTCTTCACTCTAAAATTACCTTCCAAAGCAAGTCACTATCGGGTTTTGAGTTTGAAAGCTATTCCAACCAAACCAATCACACACACACCTCATAAACATCATATAGAAGTGATCCAAACACTTAAACAACATCTGGAACACTGATTTCACAAAATCACCAGCCAACTGCTCAAGGTTTTAACTAAGTTGCAGTTGGGATACCATCTTCAGTTCCAGCTTGTTTCAAACAATTCCAAGCACCCATACACACTCCATAGCACCTAGGGAAGTTGTCCATAACCTTGGAACCAAGCTGTAACACCTCTAACACAAAACACGATCACCAGCTGCAAGAGGTAAGCATGAGCTCTTCTAACTCTATGATTCATGCATTTTTTGCTGCACAATAATTTGGCCATATGTTCATAATCATGCATAGAGTGTTTACCCTGAATCAATTGTTTTGTTTGAATAGTGTATGGAATTTCTGAACCTTCATACAAATTTTAGGCTTCTTGAGGTTTCTCTTTGATTTCTTATTCCACGCTTAAAATAAATGAAATTAAAGACCATAGACATGATCGTGAGGTTGAAACGAGTAGATTGATATGTAGATTGCATGATATAATCAAGTATTCAGTGAGATTGGATAGAAAACGCAAATCTGCAGAAACAGAGGGTGGCGGGCGTTCTTGCCCTTGTTCTTGGCGCCTTTTTTGAAAATTTGAAAATTTGAATTTTGTTATTTTATTTAATTGATTCAAAAATTAATTTCTCTCCGAGTTTTAATGATTTTGAGTTGATTCTTTTTTAATAATTCACAAAAATGTTAAAATATTTTATTTTCCCAAAAAAATCCCAAAAATATTATTTATTTCATATACTTGATATTTTTGTAAAGAATTAATATTTTAATTATTTTTGACATTTAATATATTTTTTCTTTCTTGATTTTTCAAATTTTAGTGATTTCCAATCATTTTGTGGATCAAAACCTGATTTTCGAAACATTAATCCAAGATCACAATTTGTTTTCCACATGTTTAACAATTTTGATCATTTTAAATGAATTTATATTCAATTAAAATACATTTTGGAAACAAATTAGGGTTTTTGATTAATTCAACCCTCATCAAACTTTTTTCAAACACTTTGGGCCTCTAATAGAGTGTAAGACCCAATCCCCTTTTAACCTAAACCTTTTTGGGCCTCAGTCACTTGTATAAGTCCCTCTATACAAATTCAAAATAACAGTGCCATCACTGATAAAACTTTGGGCCTCTCCTTGAGCTGTAAGCCCCCAACAATCTTTTCAAAGCACTTTCTCCTTTGATTTTGAATATAATATTGTTATCAAAGCTTTCTTTGTTGAACAAACTAACCAAACAGCATGGAAGCTCTACAACCGAGTAAGTGTTTACCCGCTTTCATATATATATATATATATATATAACTGTATTGTGGGACTGCTCATTGTAAGTCTTCTTTCACAAACTTTTATATACTCGTCAAATATCCACTATGTAATACTAGTATAGTTATTTAGAGTTTTCCCCGGCAACTACGTCTAGCACTAGGTAAAGCCCTATTGGTCACTCTTAAATACAAACAAAACTAGATCCCCGTAGGATTACCAGACACAGTCTTCCCTCCTCTTGGGGTTAAACAATATGGAGACGTGAAAGGCAGCATTCTCGGTGAACCCTTTCTCAGACTGTCACCCATAGAAATCGTCAAAGAAACTCTAACTCCCCAGAGATGATCTTTTCTCTATGAATGGCATCTCTTGAGTTTCTTCCAAATTCTCGGACTTTCCTGGCTTAATCTATTCTCGGTGAATGGCTTGTCTTGAACTTCTCGGGATTTGGGGACCCACAGGCTTCTTAAAAGCATCCTCGCCTTCTCTTGGGCGTTGTACAAGGACCCTTCGGCTTCTTAAAAGCTCTCATGCATTCTCTTGGGCTTAGTACAAGGACCCAGAGACCTCTACAGGTATAGGAACAAAACCTAGTCATCAATTTTATAGAACTGTCTTTCTGAGTCAAGTGTCAGACCAATTAATGGGTTGACCTTCATCCCTTAACATATCAGCCTTCTCTTGGGCATCATACAAAGATCATTCACTACTTGAGAATCGATTTCTCAAGACACCCGTAGACTTGGACAGTCTCAATACCCTTTGGATTTTCCGTTTCCTTAAAGAATAGGAAATCTCCTTGATCCTCTGATCAATCTCAAAGTACAACATTACCCATATAAGAACTGATTTTCTCTTTTATCCAACATACTGGACCTATCACTAAACTGAAACAGTTACCAGCACACTAGCCTCCTCTTGGGCTTTGTACAATGATTCTCCCTAGCAGAGCTAACCCTTTCTGCCTTCATCTCGGGCTTCATACAAGATACCAAATCACTCTCTTGTTGAGTATAAAAGACTCTTGTTGAGCCACTTCCCTTTCAGCCTCCATCTCGGGCTTCGTACGAGATACAAAATCTCTCTCTTGTTGAGTATAAAAGACTCTCTTGTTGAGTCAAACATTTTCAGCCTCCATCTCGGGCTTCGTATGAGATACAAAAACAATCTCTTGTTGAGTATAAAAGACTCTCTTGTTGAGTCAATCCCTTTCAGCCTCCATCTTTGGCTTCATACGAGATACAAAAACACTCTCTTGTTGAGTATAAAAGACTCTCTTGTTGAGTCAAACCCTTTCAGCCTCCATCTCGGGCTTCGTACGAGATACAAAGACTCTCTTGTTGAGTCAAACACCTTTAGCCTCCGTCTTGGGCTTCGTACAAGACACATACAAAAACACTCTCTTGTTGAGTCAACCATGTTAGCCTCTCTCTCGGGCTTCGTACGAGACACATAAAAGCACCCTCTTGTTGGGCCAATAGTCTCCTCTTAGGCTTTGTATAAGGAAACCCCGGTTGAGTCAATCAACCTTTTAGCATCAAAATATGTGCCTCTTTCACAGTATACAAACATCAACAACTCCTTTTTCCCCATCTAATTGCTGTAAGTGGCAAACCTCTGGATTATTTACATCCACGCCACGGTCCCTCTTTTAGCATGAGAAATTCCTAAGGAAAGATGGTATTACTCTAAACTGGGTTAAAGTCTTCTCCTTCAGGTTAAAAATCCCCTATAAAGGAAATTATGGCATTTCTGGATTCACATATCCCAGTTAAAGTAATTCTCCTTTATAATCAATCACCCAACAGTTGTGACAGACAGACCAAATATCCCCATTTAGAGATGGCAAATTCTCTCTAAAGTCATAACCCTTTAGCTTCACATCTTGGGCTTCGAAAAAGATACAAATAAACCCTTCAGCTTTACATCTTGGGCTTTGAACAAGATACAAACCACTTTTAGCTTCACGTCTTGGGCTTTGAACAAGACACCAAAACAACCTTTTTCCTCCCATAGAATAGGAGGAACTACGATCGCTCTGATTTCCCTGTTTCGTTAAAACGGGAATACGTAGGCATAAGATTGAAAAATCTTAGCGAGCACACTAATAAAAAACCCAAAATCCTGTGCCTTTATACATCAATCGAAAAGCATCAGTCCTAACATCCTCATAAATAATCCAGACATTTCACTCTTGGCAAAATAAGCAGAGAGAGGCCCCACATCCACATAGCATCTGTAACCTAACAGACCGCTGTTCAAACTCAGTATGCAAGCAGGGTTAATTGGAGACATCTATTTCCCTTCCTTCATCAGCTTTAATAGGATAAAAATTGAATCAACCTGTAGTACCCCAGAGCGACAATGCTTAAGAACCACGTCCAAAATCGATCGCTACAGAAAAATGGCGCCCACCGTGGGGCCTTCTTCTCTTTCTTGCAATTTTCAGTGGAAACCGTAAATTCAACAAATTGTCACAGAAATGACGACTCTGCTGGGGAGTCATTGTCTGTATAGGACCATAAGACTAGAGGTCTAGGATGATTAAGACAAATATATATACTGCTTTTCCTAATTGATATCTGTGTTTATTGTTCTGCTAATGGGAATGTGTGTGATGCCGCATGTGGAAAGATTGAGTATACACCTAAGATAGGTGATGGCAATGCGGGTAATCTTACTGGGAGTGAATTCCAATTAAGAGCCCCCGATCGACCATCAAACTCAGTGGAGACTCCCTTTGCAGATAGATACATTACCTATACGACTTCGGTTGTTGAAAGTAGTGTGGTCGACTGGGTTATTTGAGAAGCTGAGGTTTTTAGTAAACTTAAGCCATTTTGTAGTGCGGAAGCTATCGGAAATAGTTGTCACGCGATACTACCCTCATCTGAGATCACTCCAAGATACATCAGCTCACTGGCGATCCGCTTGCTGTTGTTATCCCAGAGGGGTCAATGATTTTGCGGACAGGTACAAAAAATCACCAGTATAAAGCTTTGGGGGGGGGGGGGGGTAGAGCCTTGACTTCATGACACCGACCCTTTGACCCCATGTTTTTTCTATGTTTTTGTGTGCTGCATTCATACATTCATTTAAAAAACATTAAAACAAAAAAAAAATCTTCTCCTCTAGTCTCTCTTTTCCAAATTAAACTAAGACAATGATTGCAAATGTCAGAGAAGGAGATTGAGCTAATGGATTCGGTAGAAGGAAAACTCATAAGTACACCTTCAAGGTTCCAAAGTTAGAGGATTTAAGAGGTTTGGCGAGAATGATCACCAACCACGAGGCTTTCAGAGCCAAGTATGGAGGACTGTTGTCCTTGTTATGGGTTCACGTAGTCGAAGGAATCCTGTCCACGTTAATCCAGTTCTACGATTCGGTCTATCACTGTTTCACATTCCTGGATTATCAGCTTGCACCAACGCTGGAGGAGTATTCTCACCTGACTGATTTACATATCACTGATCAAGCTCCCTTTTCTGGACTGGAAGAAATTCCAAAGGATCAAACCATTGCAAGCGCAATTTATTTGGATGAGTCAAAAGTCAGGACTCACATGACCACTAAGGGTAGAATCCAGGGTTTGCCAGCCCAGTTCTTGACAAAGAAAGCCCTGTACTTTGCTAGTATAAGGAACGTGACCGCTTTTGAGAGCATCTTTGTTTTGCTCACCTACGGGTTATTTTTGTTTCCCAACATCGATAACTTTGTAGATATAAACTCCATTAAGATTTTCCTGATCGGAAACCCCGTACCAACCTTACTCACAGATGCGTATCATTCGGTACACTTAAGGAATTTATACAGCAGAGGAATGATCACGTGATGTGTACCCCTGCTATACAAATGGTTTACTTCCCATTTGCCCAAGTTTGCTACATTTTGGGATCAAAAGAATACTTTACGTTGGTCGCATAAAATCATGTCTCTTACCAACTCTGACATCGATTGGTACAATCGAATCTATGACGGGATCCGGATCATTGTCCGTTGTGGAAATTTCCCAAATGTACCCCTTATAGGAACTAAGGGAGGAATCAACTATCATCCAATTCTCGTTCGTCGTCAATTCGGATACCCGATGAGGCACGTCCCACGGAATGCTCATCTGGAAGGTCTTTTCTTCAAGGAAGGAGAAAATGACAGGGCACTAAAGACGGAAATAGTGCATGCTTGGAAACACGTTCATAAGAAAGGACGAGAGTCTCTGGGAAAACCAGACTGTGTCTCAATGGAGCCTTATCTCCAGTGGGTACAAACTAGAGCTCTCAAGCTGAGGATGCCTTACCCTCGTCAAGAAGTTCTTCCAGTAAGGGACTCTGCCCTTTATTTCATGTCCAAGATGGAAAAACTTCAGGTTACTCTCAGCAAAGTTCAGCAGGAGAAGAGGTCTTGGAGGAACAAGTACCGTATTCTCAATATAGAGTGTAAGAAAATACAACAACTGTTAATTGAAAAAATGCCCTGATTGAGATTTTAGAGCAACATGCTGTAGAAAATCAGGATGCCCAAAGGAATTTGCTCGCTCCTTTCACTTGGCAAAGGAATGACAACCTGAGAACGGCCCAAGAGCCCCGGTCAAATAAAAGGAAAGCACCCGAACCAGCACTTGAGCTCTCTTCAGAGAGGACTCAGGATCCATTAGTTTAGGTTTCCTTTTCCAGCACTTTGTAATCTACTGTATTTCCATTTCTGCAATCCTTTGAATTCAATAAAACAGGGTTTCCCCACTGTTTGATATTTGCAATCCAATTGTCGAAGTTTACTTTGAATAAACAAAAATAATTAATAATCATTGCATTCATCATTCTCATAAACGCCTTCTTCTTACCTACGAATCTCACATTTGCGTCTCGATTCTAGAGTCAAACTGTCTCATTCGTACAACACTCGGGCCAATCGTCAGAAAAAGATGGATGATCTCGAGGAAGAGAACTGAGAGTTGAGAGAAGAGATCGACACTCTGAAAGAAGATTTGAGAAAGCTTCATAACGACATGTAAGCTCTAGTAGAAGCTCAGATGCAACAACAAAGGACTGTGATCTTAGAGATCACATCAACGCCCATAGTGTAGAAGTATGATCCTAGGTACAAGATGCCGAAAGATCGCCCCTGGGGCATGCCACTTAACTATATCCCAGAAGGATATGTTCCGCCGATCACTGAGGATCGGGGAACCGCAGCAGGAACTGCTAGGCCTGAAGGTTACAAACTTCAGGAAAGCGAAGATGCCAGGGGCATGACAGCAACTCCTGAAGGTCACAAACTTTGGGAGGCACCGAGGGTCTCGACCATAATGACTATACCACTGCCCGTGGTACACACTGTCCCGAAAGGACAGATTCCCCGGATACCTTCTGGTGGAAACGAAAGCATGTTCGACAGAATTAATGAGTTCCAGGAACAATTCCTAGAGATGTAGAAAGAACCGCAGGCCCTTCGCGGTCAGGATTTATTTGGAAAGGACGTCGCGGACCTCTACATGGTCCCCAATGTGAAAGTTCCGCACAAGTTTCAAGTGCCTGACTTTGAAAAATACAAGGGTAACTCTTGCCCTCAGAGTCATTTAGTGATGTACGCTCGGCGAATGTCAGCTCAGACAAAGAACCAGGAGCTACTAATTCATTACTTTCAGGATAGTTTAACCGGTGCTGCATTAAAATGGTATATGGGTTTAAATCGCGCTACGATCGGCACGTTCAGAGATCTTGGCACTACTTTTGTTCAACAACATAAATACAATTTAGACAAGGCACCGGACAGAGATCAACTCAGATCGATGTCACAAAAGGACAAGGAAACCTTTAAGGAGTATGCTCAGAGATGGCGTGAAATTTCCGCTCAGATTTCTCCACCTCTGGAGGAAAAAGAGATGACAAAGATCTTCTTAAAGACCTTGAGCTCATTCTACTATGACAGAATGGTCGCCAGTGCACCCAGTGACTTCACCGAGATGGTGGCCATGGGAGTTCGTCTTGAGGAAGCAGTTCGAGAAGGACGTTTAGTAAAAGACGCTGGATCATCAAGTAGTACAAAATGATACGGTAGTGCTCTCCCTAAGAAAAAGGAGCAGGATATTGGGAATATCTCTCTCAGAAAGCAAAGGCGACGTTATCAACCAGTAGCAGCTGTAACTCCTGCTATCAATCCTGCGCGTTTTCCTACGTATCAACCTCAGGTTGCGCAGAGCCAACCTAATCAACAGCAATTTCAGCAAAGGACACAACAGTCTCTTCAGCAGACTCGTCCTCCATACAACAACAACCGTACAACGCGACCGCCAGGATTCGATCCTATACCCATATTGTACTTATAATCGTTTCCGTTACTACTAGTCAAGGGGCATGTCTAGACTAAGTCTCCTCTTACAGTACCGGAAAATCTGTCTTTTTAGTTCAAAATGGATCAGACGTGTCCTTACCATCAAGGAGGACCAGGGCATAACATAGAAAGCTGTCTCAGTTTCAAATCCGATGTGTAAAAGCTTGTTAGGGGCGGGGTCTTATCTTTCAAGGATACGAATCCTAATGTTCTCATAAACCTGCTGCCTCAACACGTGAAAGCTACAGTCAATTTGATAGAGGGAGAGTCTAACAACATCTATCAAATTCATGATGTACCCTTATTAAGGGCCAACTTGGTCAAGATGCATTGTAGACAGAGTGGATATGTCCATGTGCCACCTCATAACTATCACCAGTGTGATATCTGCTCTAAGAACAATCAGGGATGTTCTGTGGTGCAATCAGCTCTACAGGAACAATTGGATCTCGGATGGATCCAAGAGCATCGAGTTCGTGGAGTCAGCATGACCTATACGAATTCCAACGTCATTCAAAACCACGACATACGCACAATGAATGTCAACTTGGTGGCGATGCACTCAAGCTAAAGCCAGTATCATGATCTGCCGTGGCACGATTACAATTCCTGTCTGACTTGCTCGGTAAACAAACAGGGATGCTATTTTATGCAAGAGGCCCTCCAGCGTCAGATGGATCTTGGATGGATCCAGGACTACCATGATAGGAATCCCTACCAGATCAACATGATTCAAATCTTTGATATTCGTCTAATGAATACCAGCTTGGTGGAGTTACACGCCAGGCAGGTCCAACTTGGTTGTCTCACTTCGCATGATTATCTGAACTGCAAAGTATGTTGTGAGAGTAACCAAGGGTGCGCTCTCATTCAAAGAACTTTGCAACACTTGTTAAACCACTGGCGGCTTCCAATCTATATGGATGAAGACACGCAACAAATCAGTGTGGTTGATGGGAACCCTACTCGGCATCAAAGTCAGGATGTCCGATCTACGGAAACAGATCTAATGAGGTTACATTGCATTCAAAGCGGGCGTGGCCAGGTGCCACCACACAACTATGAACGTTATAGAGTTTATTCGGAAAATAACCAAGGATGTTACCTCGTACGAGCAGCCCTTCAAGGTCAATTGGATCGCAAGGAGATTCACCCATACCTAGCTTCGGGGTCCGTTGACTAGACACCGGACTACTTCGCAGATTAAATCAGAGTCGTGGTTGTAATCTCTGACCCTGAGAGGAATAAGGATGTTTGTACCATCATCCCTCTACTGGACGAATCAAAGGTTCTTAGCAAGGAACTGATTGAAGTTACTTACGACAGTCAGAAAAGTCAGAAGGCTCCTGTAGTTATCTATCTACCAGGACCAGTACCGTATGAATCAGCTAAGGCAATCCCTTACAAATATGGTGCAACAATAATTGAGAATGGAAAGGAAATTCCATTACCCTCCGTCGTGAATATTGCAGACATCAGTCGAGTAACACAGAGCGGTCGAATCTTCAACCGAGGGGTTGGAGAACCTAACAGAGAAAAGGAACCTCAAACGGAAGTTCCCAATCCACCAGTCGGTCAATCTAGTGATACCGACCTTTCAAAAAACAACGATGAGATGTTGAAGCTCATCCAAAGGAGTGAATATAACATTGTTGATCAGCTGTTGCAAACTCCTTTAAAGATATTAGTGCTATCACTTTTACTCAGTTTCGAAGCCCACAGAGAGGCTCTATAAAAAGTCTTAGAGCAGGCCTTTGTGGAATAGGATGTGTTAATAAGATAGTTCGATAGCATCATCTCTAACATCACTTCCTGCAACAACTTAGGATTTAGTGATGAGGATTTGCCAGAGGGGGGCAAAAGCCACAACATGGCGCTCAATATCACAGTTAACTTCCAGGACGATGCTTTAGCTAGCGTACTGGTAGACACAGGATCGGCCATCAACGTTATGCTGAAGTCCACTTTAATGCGACTATCATTCAAAGGGTCCCCGATGAGGGGCAGTGAGGTCATCGTCAAAGCATTTGACGGGTCTCGGAAAGCAGTTGTCGGTGAAGTCGACCTTCCTATAACTATCGGTGCTCACACTTTCCTAATCATTTTCCAGGTCATGGATGTCCGGACAGCGTACAGCTGTTTATTAGGAAGACCTTGGATACACCAGGCTGGGGCGGTCACTTCGACGCTTCACCAGAAACTGAAGTTCGTCAAGAACGATCAACTCGTCACGGTCTGTGGAGAACAAGCCTTTCTCGTAAGCAACTTGTCATTATCTACTTGTGTAGAACCCAAGGAGGTTGTTGGGACTCAGTTCCAAGCACTTTCGATGAGCAATGAGAATCAATCAGAGAAAGGAACCTTGATTTCCTCATACAGAGATGCTCTTGAAGTTATCGAAAATAACGATACAAAAGGATGGGGACAACTTTTCATTCCTACTGATAATAAAACAAAGAAGGGTCTTGGTTTTTCTGCAACCTGCACCTAGACAGCTACTAACGATGAAAGTCTTCATCCCATTCAGGACTTCTTCCACAGTGGAGGTTTCCTTCACCTAGTGCCTCAAGCAGTTCATACTATCAACGAGGGAGATTCCTCCGATACGGATGAGGAATGGAAGTCCTATCTCAATGAGGACGATTATATGTCTCAGGAAGAGGTGCCTACGTCCTTTTACCGTCTCGCACAGAGTCCGAGATTTATACCGAGGTCAGACGTCGAAATGATATATGGAGGTTGTGATCCGGAAGGATGTCGTTCTCCACCAAACTCGTTAGAGGAAGACACTCTGATGAGAGACAACTTTGACCATGACTATTATGGCCCAATGGATGGCCTGCCTATCTGGAAGTCGTACCCAGGAGACTTGGGGCAAGAAGATCAGCCGAACAATGAAAATCAGCTAAGCATCATTAAACAGAATACCTGTGTCCCCACCATGTCATGGGATCAACACTCAAGTCATTCAGAAAATATCCAGTACAACGATGAATTTGCAAAGTTTGCAGGACTAGAGTTCATTAACTATGCTTTTCCCGAGGTCAACGTCATCGAAAGGGATGACTCCTCCAGTTCCAAAGAAGTTTGGGACACCTTGGGACAACCGAGTGGAAAATACGACTTCATGGTCAAATACACCACTCCTGAAAGCTCTCGTATCAGGATCGAAGACATCCAGCCAACTGGATGGGGAGGTTTACCTGAGAGCACAAATACTATGCAAAATACAACAGAGGAATCCTCCTACGACAACTCTGCCTGGGAGACAGATTCCAATGATCCTGCTCGACCAGAAATTAGCGTTATTTCTGAAGATAAATCACGGAAAGTACCAGACTTTGTGATTCATCGAGGAGTTCTCCGCCAATGGGTTGCAGTCGGTGTTCTGAAGATTGTTCATAAGTCAAAGTAATTGTCGTCTTTAAACCTTTCACCCTGCCCAGGTGAAACAGATATTTCGATAGGGCTCGCTTTCTGTAAATTTTCCCTCTTCGCTTTGCCCAAAGCGACAGAGTTTTGTTTTATAGGGCTGTAGTTTCAAGAATCGACTTGTTCATAAATAAAATAACGTTGTTCTATAATTTCCGCAGTTATTGCTGTTTTCTCTTTTTTTGCTTGTCTCAGAAAATGGTAATCCTAAAAAACAAATAATAATAAACAAGCAGTTTTTAAAAAAATACACTGCACACACTTGCATTTTCTCTATCTCTTCTAAACACAAATCATCACGTCATGCAGATTGCTTGTTTTACACCCCGTTGAAACATACGATCTGATGCCTTCTCCCAACTTTGAGTTCCCGGTATTTGGGGCTAAAGAAGAAGTTGACAAAGAAATTCCAGAAGAGATCTCCCGACTACTCAGACAGGAGGAAAGGTCCATTGAACCTCACAAAGAGCCGTTGGAAATGATCAACGTGGGTTCAGAAAAAGAGAGAAAAGAAATCAGGATTGGGGCACTGCTCAGTCCAACTACCAAAGAGAGTTTAACAAAGCTTCTCAAAGAGTTTCCCGATGTATTCGCTTGGTCCTATCAGGACATGCTAGGGTTGGATACCAGCATTGTGGAACATCACTTACCATTGAAATCAGAATGTCCGCTAGTAAAACAGAGGTTGAGACGGACTCAACCAGACATGGCCATCAAAATCAAAGAGGAGGTACAGAGACAGATTGACGCAGTTTTCCTCCCCACATCGGAGTATCCTCAATGGTTAGCCAACATAGTGCCAGTTCCGAAAAAGGACGGAAAAGTCAGAATGTGTGTCGACTACAGAGATCTGAACAAGGCTAGTCCAAAGGACGACTTTCCTTTACCACACATTGACATGCTGGTAGACAGTACAACAAAGTTCAAAATTTTCTCCTTCATGGATGGATTCTCGGGCTATAATCAGATAAAAATGGCGCCGAAAGACATGGAGAAAACTTCGTTCATTACCCCATGGGGTACCTTTTGTTACAAGGTAATGTCGTTCGGTTTGAAAAACACCGGGGCAACCTATCAAAGGGCCATGACTACTCTCTTTCATGACATCATACACAAGGAAATCGAGGTATATGTCGATGACATGATTGCCAAATCTAAAACAGAAGAGGAGCATGTGACCCACCTGTCAAAACTAATCGAGCGGTTGAGAAAGTATAAACTCCGCTTGAATCCCAACAAGTACACCTTCGGTGTCCGTTCAGGGAAACTTTTAGGGTTCATCGTTAGCCAGAAAGGAATTGAGGTTGATCCTGACAAGGTCAAGGCCATTCAAGAAATGCCTTCTCCAAAAACTGAAAAACAAGTCAGAGGATTCCTGGGACGTTTGAGCTACATCTCCAGATTCATATTCCTCATTACCGCGATGTGCGCGTCGATTTTCAAATTACTCAAAAAGAATCAGGACTGTGTTTGGATAGAGGACTGTCAAACCGCCTTTGACAGTATCAAGGAATACATATTGAACCCACTGATTCTATCACCTCCAGTGGAAGGAAGACCACTGATCATATACCTCACAGTCTTGGAAGACTCCATGGGTTGTGTACTTGGCCAACAAGACGAAACCAAACGGAAAGAGTCTGCCATCTACTATTTGAGCAAGAAATTTACTGACTGCGAGACTCGGTACACTATGCTTGAGAAAACTTGTTACGCTTTGGCTTGGGCTGCCAAACGTCTTCGCCAGTACATGATTCATCACACTACTTGGTTTATCTCAGAAATGGATCCTATCAAGTACGTCTTTGAAAAGCCTCCTCTCACGACATCGAATACCACACTCAAAAGCCGTTAAGGGAAGTGTTTTAGCCGATCATTTGGCTCATCAACCGATTGACGATCAGGAATCAGTCGGGTTTGACTTCCCAGACGAAGATGTCATGTATCTAAAAACGAAAGACTGCAATGAGTTGCTACCCAGTGAAGGACCAGAACCAGGTTCCCAGTGGGGACTAATCTTTGACGAAGCTGTCAATCATTATGGAAATGAAATTGGGGGCAATTATCATAACACCTCAGGGTACCCACATTCCTTTCACCTCCAGACTTACGTTCAAGTGTACAAACAACGAGGCCGAATACGAAGCTTGTATTATGGGTCTCGAGGAAGCAATTGATTTGAGGATCAAAAACTTGGATGTGTATGGCGACTCAGCCCTGGTTATTAATCATATCAAAGGAGATTGGAACACATACCAATCCGGATTGATTCCTTACAAAGACTATGCGAGAAGGTTGTTTCCATTCTTCGACAGAATCGAGTTTCATCATATCCCTCGTGAAGAGAATCACATGGCTGATGCCTTAGCCACCCTTTCTTCCATGATTAGTGTAGTTTAATGGACCGACTTACCTAAGATCGATATCATGCGCCTTGAATGACCTGTTTACATCTTCGCGATCGAAGCAGTCATAGACGACAAACCTTGGTATCACGATATCAAAGGCTTCCTTCAGAAACAAGAGTACCCTCCTGGGGCACTAAGGAAGGACAGAAAAACCCTCAGAAGACTGGCTGGCAGCTTCTTCCTGAGCGGTGATACACTTTATAAGAGAAACTTTGACATGGTCTTGCTCCGATGCATAGACAGACCAGAAGCAAACAAGCTGATAAAAGAAATTCACGAAGGATCCTTTGGCACTCATGCCAACGGACACAAAATGGCGAGAAAAATTCCCAGAGCAGGGTACTACTGGTTGACCATGGAATCCGACTGCTACAAGTACATGAGGAGGTGTCACAAGTGTCAGATATACTCTGACAAAATCCATGTACCGCCAATGCATCTCAAAGTTCTTTCTTCTCCATGGCCTTTTTCTATATGGGGAATCGACATGATCGGCATGATTGAGCCCAAGGCTTTGAACGGACATTGGTTTATCCTGGTAGCCATTGATTACTTCACCAAGTGGGTCGAAGCAGTATCATACACCAATGTTACCCGACAAGTGGTAGTCCGATTTATCAAAAACAATCTCATCTGTTGTTATGGTGTTCCAAGCCAGATCATCACTGATAATGGATCCAACTTGAACAATAAGATGATGAAAGGGTTATTTACTGAGTTCAAGATCGAACACCATAACTCATCTCCCTACCGACCCAAGATGAACGCAGCGGTAGAAGCGGCTAACAAGAACATCAAGAAGATTGTTCAGAAGATGGTTGTAACCTATAAAGATTGGCACGAGATGCTACCCTTTGCTCTTCACGGTTATCGCACATCTGTCCGCACTTCAACAGGGGCAACCCCTTTCTCTCTAGTATATGGTATAGAGGTAGTGCTCCCCATAGAAGTAGAGATCCCATCAATTCGGGTATTGATGGAAGCTAAGCTAACAGAGGCTAACAGAGGTTATAACGGCCCCTATGTGGTCAAGAAAGCTTTCTCAGGCGGCGCCTTGAGACTTGCAACCATGGACGGAGAGGAATTTTCCTACCCCACAAATGTTGATGTAGTCAAGAAATACTTCGCCTAAATAATAAAAACATCTCGGTGGATTGAAAACCCGAAAGGGCGGTCCAGGCCAAAATTAGAGACATGGTAAAAAAATCATCCCGGTAGGTTGGAAACATCACAGTACAATCCAGGCAAAAGTTAGGGATAATGGCAAGTAACTATGTTCAACAGGGACAAGTCCCTCAGTAGCGGTAATGCCATCCATCAGAAGAAAAACTCCAGTCACAGTCATCTTCGACAGAAGCTCAGGATGTCCCGAATTCAAAGTTAGTAGAAGGATAGTGGTCGTTATGTTTCAATGTAGCCCTCTTCCCTTAAATTACCAATTTCTAAACTTTGTAAATACTCTATGGAATCACGCGTTTGGCTGATTTCCATCCTATCAATAAAATTTGAGCCCTTGTGCTTTTGTTTATAATTCTCATTTGTTTTAGCTTTATAGAATGACAGTTTAACATGATCAACGATTCTTGAAACAAAACAAAAAAATGAATTTACTTGTCAAACTTTTTCTTCTTTTAAAATGAAGATGGCAATTTCTTTTGACTGTTGAACTTCGAAAGAACATCGATCGCTTCGCCAGAAGTAATTGAACTTCAAAGTGCAGAATCAAAGTACTCCTTCTAAACCAGTGCACCTGAATGAAGGATCAACTGTGTCAGATGCGAATATTCCATCGACACCCCGGCAGAGTTCTTATCTCCTAAGCCCGACCAACGTAGCTCTCCACAAGGAATACTTCTCCTAAGCAAGGCATAATTGCTACTTCTGGACCAGTGATACTTTTCATCCCCCGCTGTGGCCGAGTATCCAGTCGTGTTCATCTACTAGTCTGTATGTCTTGTTAGTTTTGTCAGCATATACATACATACATCATGCATTATTGATTTACATTCGCATTCATATTGCATCACTATCACTTTAGTCAGTTTTATCCCCTAGTGATAAAAGTTTTCTCAATCGAGTTGTCAGTTCTTTCCTCGTCAGGAAATGTTGCGTCTGAACAATCTCTCTCCTCCAGTTTATTTCTGGATTAGAGTTGGCCCTTGACCGCCTTGATAACTTGAACCTCTGAGAAAACTAGAGAAACTTCAAACAAACATCACTCTTTGCCATTGAAGATGATGTTTTCGCTTTCCCGGATTAAGGAAAATCCCTAGAGAAAGCCTCTTAATCAGAGATCCGACAATACGGCAGTTCTTCTTCGAAAAGTTCACTGACGAAAAGTTCATCAGCACCTCAAAATTGGATCACATCATATGGTATTTCTCCGAGAAGATCTCAGAGAAAAGTATGATGCAATATCCCCAAGCGAAAGCAGTCTCTCAAGAGACTCGTTCTCCCCCAGTAGAGTGAACGAATGGTATCTCCAACAGAGAAGTTGATACACCTCTACAACTCAGACGGATGGGTTCCCCAGCAAGTCTGACGTCAAAACTTTTTCCATCAAATGGCATCTCTTCGGGAAAATTCGGCGAGAAGTTTGATGAAAACCGCTACGCATAGCGTCCCTTGTAAAGAAAGTTTATTGACAAAAGAAACTGAGACCAGTTCCTTGGTAAGAAACCTAGATCGAGGGGAAGTTTACATCAGAAACTGAGACCAGTTCCTTGGTAAGAAACCAGGATCGAGGGGAAGTTTAAATCAGAAACTTAGACCAGTTCCTTGGTAGGAAACCAGGATCGAGGGGAAGTTTAAATCAGAAACTGAGACCAGTTCCCTGGTAGGAAATCGGGATCGAGGGGAAGTTTACCTTTTCTAAGCATCATTGCTTATCAAAAGAAGAAGGATGCGTCAACTACCATCAAAATTTCGGGTATTCCGATATTTAATCCTCTTGCACCCTGAATGCCCGAATACCTTCGCCATTCACACCTTCGGGTCCAAGAAGATTAAATAGGGGCATTTGTCACACCCCAAATTTTGATCACTAAGATTTCCCATCATTGTACAAATCACCATCACAATATGGATGAACCATTAGTCTCCCCAAAGATGGGTGAGCATCCACTACAATCAGACTTAGGGTTTCAAGCCCTCTCAGAGCTCTTAGACAAAGGATCAATCAAGGAATGACATGATTTTCAACTTTTCTAGCCTCTCAAACATCCACAATGGATCAAAAGGACTCCCACGTCAAGAAATAAGCACAATTTTGCAGCATTCCAGGTGGATTAAGCCTCAAGATCACCAGTGTCACCAAAATTAGGGTTTGGTCGACCAGGGCCTCCAGATGAAAATTTTCCTCTGGGCATGAGCCAATGCTTAAAAGTATAACCTATGATGCTCCAAGGGACATCATGGACCCAATCATCAAGTCAATTTAACCTCAGGGGATGCATTCACAAAAAATCAGGAATTAGGGTTTCTTGACCTAATTCACCCCCTAAGTTGATTTTTGGGGCAAAGTATGAGCCAAGACCTCAAGACATGATTTGAGGGTCTCTAATACACCACATTGATCCATTTACAACAATGGATTGATCTAAGAAGCTTGGCTCACAAGTTTCAATTTTGTTAGAACCACAGTTAGGTTTTCGCGAGAAAAGTCAACTGTATCTTTGACTTTTGACCAGGACATGCTCCCAAACCCTAGGACATGATTAAATACACCCTATAACACCTATGAAATTAATCCATAAAGTTTGATTTTGTTCAAGGATTTGATTTCATAGAGGATCGCACAGTTTGGAATTCATTTGACAAAAAGTCAACTGTGCACAAAAGTCAAACTTTGACTTTTTGAGATTTTTCACAATTATGGTTCTTTGACCCTAAAATGATGTTAATGTGTGATTGGAATCATCATTCATCAAGAAAAATCAAGAAAAGTGAGATAACTTGTAAAAGGGGTAACCATAAAAAACTTAGAAATTTTTCTAAGTTATGGAACAAAGTGGCTAGGGTACCAACTTTGGAGGATCATAACTCCTAAACCACAAGGACATTTTTCCCCATTCAAAACTAGATTTGTAGCCCTCATGGCCCTCTACAAAAGCTTCAACTACACCTCATTCCAATTCATCATGGATTTTGAGTTATGGAATTATCAAAATCACGAAAAGTGAAAATGTCACTTTTTTCCAACACTTAGTGAAATTTTCACTAATTCAGAATCTGCCTATCTTTTTTCCAAATGTAGGGGCATTTTTCACTTGGATCCAAAAAGTATCAAAACCAATTATGATCAAACAGGTTTTGTATCATATGAGGGCTTTCCAAAATGGCCAAGAACTCCATCAAATTCCACTTGAGCCATGAGATATGACAATGCCAATATGCCTTGCTGCAAACTGTCATGGCAAGGCAGATTTTGGAGTTTTCCTCGATTTGCTCAAATTTTGCAAAGGGCAAGCAACTCTATCCATCTGAACACCTCAAGGGGGGACCAAGGAGGAACCAACTCTGATCCCAAGCCTCCCAAGTCTTTGGAACCAAAAATAGCATGCCAAACCTAGGAATGCCTAAAAGAGGGACAAGACTCCAATTTTGGATTGGAGCATTCAATGCATACACCAAAGAGGCATGGACTGAGCCATTTCCAACTGAACTCAGTCAAGACTTATCCAAGACCAAAGGAACCAGTAGCCTGTGCCCTAACCTCTAGTCAATGGCTAGAGGAGACTTGGATTCTCATTGATCAACATTGGCCAAGCCTATACAGCAGTTGCCATTCACTATTACTTGCAAAATAAACTTGCTCTACTATAAATAGAGCTCATTTATGATCAGTTTGAGTACACCAAAGCCAACAAACAAATGCTTTCCTCAAAATCTCCTTCTTCACTCCAAAATTGCCTTCCAAAGCAAGTCACTATCGGGTTTTGAGTTTGAGAACTATTCCAACCAAACCAATCACACACACACACCTCATAAACATCATATAGAAGTGATCCAAACACTTAAACAACATCTGGAACACTGATTTCACAAATTCACCAGCCAACTGCTCAAGGTTTTAACCAAGTTGCAGTTGGGATACCATCTTCAGTTCCAGCTTGTTTCAAACCATTCCAAGCACCCAGACACACTCCATAGCACCTAGGGAAGCTGTCCTTAACCTTGGAACCCAGCTGTAACACCTCTAACACAAAACACGATCACCAGCTGCAAGAGGTAAGCATGAGTTCTTCTAACTCTATGATCCATGCATTTTTTCCTGCACAATAATTTGGCCATATGTTCATAATCATGCATAGAGTGTTTAACCTCAATCAATTATTTTGTTTGAATCGTATATGGAATTTCTGAACCTTCATGCAAATTTTAGGGTTCTTGAGGTTTCTCTTTGATTTCTTATTCCACGCTTAAAATAAATGAAATTAAAGACCATAAACATGAACGTGAGGTTGAAACGAGTAGATTGATATGTAGATTGCATGATATAATCAAGTATTCAGTGAGATTGGATAGAAAATGTAAATCTGCAGAAACAGAGGGTGGCACGTGTTCTTGGCGCCTTTTTTGAAAATTTGAATATTTGAATTTTTTGATTTTATTTAATTGACTCAAAAATTAATTTCTCTCTGAGTTTTAATGATTTTGAGTTGATTCTTTTTTTAATAATTCACAAAAATGTTAAAATATTTTATTTTCCCAAAAATATTATTTATTTCATATACTTGATATTTTTGTAAAGAATTAATATTTTAATTGTTTTTGACATTTAAAATATTTTTTCTTTCTTGATTTTTCAAATTTTAGTGATTTCCAATCATTTTGTGGATCAAAACCTGATTTTTGAAACATTAATCCTAGATTACAATTTGTTTTCCACATGTTTAACAATTTTGATCATTTTAATTGAATTTTTATTCAATTAAAATACATTTTGGAAACAAATTAGGGTTTTTGATTGATTCAACCCTCATCAAACTTTTTTCAAACACTTTGGGCCTCTAATAGAGTGTAAGACCCAATCCCCTTTTAACCTAAACCTTTTTGGGCCTCAGATATTGTATAAGTCCCTCTGCGTTAAAAGAAAACCTCGGCGCGATCGCCAGTTGAAAAATCAAACCCTTGGGCCTACCCTCGTGTTATAAGCCTCATTCTTTAAAAATAATTGGGCCTCTAGTAGAGTGTAAGACCCAACCCTTTTTGAAGACCAAAATAATTTGGGCCTCAGTGTATTGTATAAGTCCCGATACCATCAAAAAGTTCGACACGATCGTCGCCAGTTTAAAATAAACCTTTGGGCCTCTTGAGAGAGAGTAAGACCCACCCCCTTGTACAGAAAACCTTTTTAGGCCTCAGTCACTTGTATAAGTCCCTCTATACAAATTCAAAATAACAGTGCCATCACTGATAAAACTTTGGGCCTCTCCTTGAGCTGTAAGCCCCCAACAACCTTTTCAAAGCACTTTTTCCTTTGATTTTGAATATAATATTATTATCAAAGCTTTCTTTGTTGAATAAACTAACCAAACAGCTTGGAAGCTCTACAACCGAGTAAGTGTTTACCCGCTTTCTTTATCCGCTTTCTTTATCCGCTTTCATATATATATATATATAACTGTATTGTGGGGCTGCTCACTGTAAGTCTTCTTTCACAAACTTTTATATACTCGTCAAATATCCACTGTGTAATACTAGTATAGTTATTTAGAGTTTTCCCCGGCAACTATGTCTAGCACTAGGTAAAGCCCTGTTGGTCACTCTTAAATACAAACAAAACTAGATCCCCGGATTACCAGACACAGTCTTCCCTCCTCTTGGGGTTAAACAATATGGAGACGTGAAAGACAGCATTCTCGGTGAACCCTTTCTCAGTCTGTCACCCTTAGAAATCGTCAAAGAAACTCTAACTCCCCAGAGATGATCTTTTCTCCGTGAATGGCATCTCTTGAGTTTCTTCCAAATTCTCGGACTTTCCTGGCTTAATCTATTCTCGGTGAATGGCTTGTCTTGAACTTCTCGGGGTTTGGGGACCCATAGGCTTCTTAAAAGCATCCCCGCCTTCTCTTGGGCGTTGTACAAGGACCCTTCGGCTTCTTAAAAGCTCTCATGCCTTCTCTTGGGCTTAGTACAAGAACCCAGAGACCTCTAAAGGTATAGGAACAGAACCTAGTCATCAATTTTCTAGAGCTGTCTTTATGAGTCAAGTGTCAGATCAGTTAATGGGTTGACCTTCATCCCTTAACATACCATCCTTCTCTTGGGCATCATACAAAGATCATTCACTACTTGAGAATCGATTTCTCAAGACACCCGTAGACTTGGACAGTCTCAATACCCTTTGGATTTTCCATTTCCTTAAAGAACAGGAAATCTCCCTAATCCTCTGATCAATCTCAAAGTACAACATTACCCATATAAGAATTGATTTTCTCTTTTATCCAACATACTGGACCTATCACTAAACTAAAACAGTTACCAGCACACTAGCCTCCTCTTGGCCTTTGTACAATGATTCTCCCTAGCAGAGCTAACCCTTTCAGCCTCCATCTCGGGCTTCGTACGAGATACCAAATCACTCTCTTGTTGAGTATAAAAGACTCTCTTGTTGAGTCACTTCCCTTTCAGCCTCTATCTCGGGCTTCGTACGAGATACAAAATCACTCTCTTGTTGAGTATAAAAGACTCTCTTGTTGAGTCAAACATTTTCAGCCTCCATCTCGGGCTTCGTACGAGATACAAAAACACTCTCTTGTTGAGTATAAAAGACTATCTTGTTGAGTCAACCCCTTTGAGCCTCCATCTCGGGCTTCGTACGAGATACAAAAACACTCTCTTGTTGAGTATAAAAGACTCTCTTGTTGAGTCAAACACTTTCAGCCTCCATCTCGGGCTTCGTACGAGATACAAAGACTCTCTTGTTGAGTCAAACACCTTTAGCCTCCGTCTTGGGCTTCGTACAAGACACATACAAAAGCACTCTCTTGTTGAGTCAACCCTGTTAGCCTCTCTCTCTCTCTCTCTCGAACTTCGTACGAGACACATAAAAACACCCTCTTGTTGGGCCAATAGCCTCCTCTTAGGCTTTGTATAAGGAAACCCCGGTTGAGTCAATCAACCTTTTAGCATCAAAATATGTGCCTCGTTCACAGTATACAAACATCAACAAATCCTTTTCCCCCATCTAATTGCTGTAAGCGGCAAGCCTCTGGATTATTTACATCCACGCCATTGTCCCTCTTTTAGCATGAGAAATTCCTAAGGAAATATGGCATTGCTTTAAACTGGGTTAAAGTCTTCTCCTTCAGGTTAAAAGTCCCCTATAAAGGAAATTATGGCATTGTTGGATTCACATATCCCAGTTAAAGTAATTCTCCTTTATAATCAGTCACCCAACAGTTGTGATAGACAGACCAAATATCCCCCTTTAGAGATGGTAAATTTTCTCTAAAGTCAAAACCCTTTAGCTTCACATCTTAGGCTTCGAACAAGATACAAATAGACCCTTCAGCTTCACATCTTGGGCTTTGAACAAGATTCAAACCACTTTTAGCTTCACGTCTTGGGCTTTGAACAAGACACCAAAACAACCTTTTTCCTCTCATAGAATAGGAGGAACTACGATCGCTCTGATTTCCCTGTTTCGTTAAAACGGGAATACGTAGGCATAAGATTGAAAAATCTTAGCGAGCACACTAATCAAAAAACCCAAAATCCCGTGCCTTCATACATCAATCAAAAAGCATCAGTCCTAACATCCTCATAAATAATCCAGACATTTCACTCTTGGCAAAATAATTAGAGAGAGGCCCCACATCCACATAGCATCTGTAACCTAACAGACCGCTGTTCAAACTTAGTATGCAAGCAGGGTTAATTGGAGACATCTATTTCCCTTCCTTCATCAGCTTCAATAGGATAAAAAATGAATCGACCTGTAGTACCCCAGAGCGACAGTGCTTAAGAACCACGTCCAAAATCGCTCGCTACAACGTGTTCTAACAAAGGTTCCCAAAGTCACTGACCCCTCTTAAGAATATTACCAGCAATCCGAATGACTCATGAGAGCTGTAATATCCCCAAGACGAACCTCATTTGAGTGTAGTATCGCGTACCAACTATTCCCGATAGTCACCGCACTACGTCTTAACAAAGGTCAAGTGGTTAAATGTTTACTAATCCTCAGCTTCAAGGGTGCCCAGTGGAAAAAGTAATGTTTTCACGACTTGCTCGTTCAACATCAGTAATTCCAAAAGGGTACCTCCACTAATTCGGTGGACTTTCAAGTTAGCTTGATCGGGACTCACTCCCTATAAGCCTTCCTGAGTCTGCCACCTCTTATCTTAAAATGTGCTCTCGGACTCACCACATGTGTATTAATCACATTCCCAGATAACGGTAATTTAAATAAGTATAGCAGATAAGCAGATAATACGACAGCATACGATATCAAAAAAAATGGGTAAGCAAATAAAACAACAAAAATTAATGCAATACAAGGCTTAACCTTCTTAGTGGATGGGAAAGTCCCCAGCAGAGTCGCCATTTTTCTGTAGCATCGGCTTTTGTGACGCGACCACAATCGCATTTGGTGCTACTTTCTGATTTCTATATTTATCCTATGAAGCTTTAAAGGAATGGGAAGATATCTTCAACTAACCCTACGCGCAAGTGTTTTCCCTACAAATGCGAAGAGATCTAGAATCGGGGGTTGGTTATACAAAGGGAAGCTATTAACACCTAGAGTATCTATAGTAATCTATAGGATCCTTTATTTGCATATGTTTCTACTGTTTAAAATGCTTTCTTAAGTCTATCTGCTTTTGATTGGGGAAAGTTTTTCCTTTGTGAAGGATGAGGAAATGTTTTTGTTGTTTTTGGGTTTTCTATTATTTTTAGGAAGGTACCGGACCTAAGATTTTTGATTAGTGCGCTCATTAAGATATCACAATCTTATGCCTACGTATTCCTGTCAAGAGATTTTGGGAAATCAGAGAGATCATAGTTCCTCCTATTCCATGGGAGGAAAAAATGTTTGGTGTCTAGTTCAAAGCCCAAGATTGAAGCTAAATGAGAGTTTTTGTGTCTTGTTTAAAGCCCAAGATTGAAGCTAAAAGTTGACTGAGAGAATGTCATCTCTAAAGTGAGATATCTCACCTATTCATCACAAACATTGATTTTTTAGGGAAGTTGCTTTAACTAGAATGTGTGGAATCCAGCAATGCCACATCTTCCTCTATGAGTCTTTACATGCTAAGAGAGGGACATTGGCTTGGATGTGTGGAATCCAGAGGCTTGCCACTTACATCACTTAGATGAAAGAGAAATTTAAGCCATGATAAAGGAGGGACTCCAGCTTGGATTTTGAGTCAACAAGTGTGCCACTTACAACAATTATCTGGAAAAAGGGTTTTGATTATTTGTTTTGATATGTGATGCATAGAGGTAATATCCTCCTACAGAGAGGACTTGTGGTCTCATTTGCGGGGATGATGGATTTTGTGCCTTGATCAAAGCCCAAGGTTGAAGCTGAAATAAATTGAGAACTGACTCTAATGGAGATGTTTTATTTTGAGTATCTTGTTTAAAGCCCAAGATGGTGAAGCTGAAGAATTTGAGTACTGACTCAACTGGGGGATGTTTTATCTGTCTTGTATAAAGACCAATATTGAGGCTGACTGGATAAATCATTATATGAAGCCTAAGAGGAAGCTGACTCTTGCTGAGGATTATTTGAATGCGGGAGAAGGTATAGACTTATTTTGAGGAGTCAAAAGGGAAACTAACTCTTGCTGGGGATTTATAGAAGAGTTGAATTATCATATACCATGAGGCACTGATACTTTTGTTGTGGGTAACATGGTTTTGACTGGGGATCTTGAAGATGAAAGCAAAACCTTGTTGAGAGTTAGGAGAGACTTTAAAAAGGATAAGCTTGAATGCCCTAGGGGTTTTTACTCTTCTGGGGACTGGTCTAGGGATAGAGGTGACTAGGATCTATCCTATGCTTTTAGGAAGCCTGAGGGTCCTTCTATGAAGCCCAAGAGGAAGCTAGGGATACTTCTAGGAAGCCTGTGGGTCCTTGTACTAAGCCCAAGAGGAGGCTGGGGATTGAGACTTTCCAAGTCTAGGAAGAGTTCAAGAAAGGTTTCACCGGGAAATAATCCTTTCTTTGTTGAACTGTTTCAAGGTTGATCAGATTGAACAAAGCCCAAGAGGAGGCTATCTTCTGGTGAGATTCATTGCATGATGCCCAAGAGGATGCCATAATGCTTGGATAAAGCCCAAGAGAAGACTAATGTATTCTTTTCTACAGGGGGGACTAGTTATTTGAACTAAGTTGTACTGATTGACAGGATCCTATTGTTTGAACTAGTCTAAACTGAGGATAACTTAACTGCTAAGGGAAACTTAAACAGATATGCACAAGTATATACATATAAGTGAATTAACAGGTATATTAATAAGTATGCATTGAATTGAAAAGGTGTTAGGTCTTACACTCTGAAAAGAGGCCCAGTATATTGTGATTGATTATATGTTTTAAGATTGAATGTATTGATGATGACTGTATGATTAGGGTTTTGAGAAATTGGAGAAAGTTTTGAGAAAACTTTGAATTTGAATTTGAATTAAAAAAAGTTATTGTTATCTTAATGAATTGAAAAGAATGTTTGGGGCTTATAACTCAAAGAGAGGCCCAAGTGGTCTAAGAGCATTTTCACCGGGAATAATGCTCTTCTTAGTACCAGTGTATTTGATTTGAATCTTCTTTTTTATTATTAAAAAAGGGAGAAAGGTGGGACTTACACTCTATCTAAGAGGCCCAAGATAATGTATTTTGAATGAAAGAATGAAAGAATAGTATTGGGTCTTATACTCGGGGAGAGGCCCAATTATTTTCAAGTAGTTTAAAACAGACAGATGATTTTGAAAACAGAGATATGGGGCTTACAACTCAAGGAGATGCCCATGGGGATTGTTTATTGTTTAAAACAAAGTTTATGTACAAAATATTGGGGCTTATATTCAAGGAGAGGCCCAGATGATTTATTTGAAAACAGTGATCGCACCGCGATACTGAAAGACGTTGTGGGACTTATACTATAGTAGAGGCTCAAAATTTATTTATGTACATAGGGGGTTGGGTCTTACACTCTAATAGAGGCCCAAGTGTATTTGAAATGAAGGTTTGAAAGATCAAATTAAAGGAAACCCTAATTTTTATTTCTTTAGGTATTTTTAAATGGAAAAATCAATTAAAAATGATAAAAATATCAAACAAATTCAATAAACATGTTATGAATTATGATTAAGGTTTAGGAAATGAGGTTTTATTCACATGAATATTTAAAATTCATTTGGTTTTGAAAAATCAAGAAAAAAAATTATTTAAAATGTTTAAAACAAATTAAAATAAAGTTCTTAAAAATATTTAAAAATATATCAAACGAAAATATTTTTTTGATTTTTTTTTGGAATAAAATATTTAAATATGTGAAGGATTTATGTTTAAAAAATCACTTTAAAATGATTAAAATTGAGAGAGAAATTAATTTTTGAAAATAATTAAGAAAAAATCAAAAATAAAAAATTTAAATTAAATTTGAAAAATGGCGCCAACGGTCATCTTCTTCCTCGCGTGTTCCCTCCATGGCCGTTTTGCAAAACCTCTGCTATCACTCTCAATACGCAATGAAATCAAAAGATGTAAATATGGAGTTTGTTCGTTTTTTAACAAGGAACGTGATGGTGGCAATTAATTTCATTTCTTTTAATTGTGGAGTGAGTTATCACGCATGAACACAGAAACCCTAGAATTTTCAAATACTATCATGAAATTCTATACATGATTGGAACATAGCAATTAATTGAGGGTTATCACTCTATGAACTACCAGAAACATGTTGGTAACTTGAAAATAAATTTATGATGCATGGATCATAGAGTTTGAGAAGTCCAGGCTTACTTGTGCAAGAGGAATTCGAATCCTCAGTTGTAGGTGTTACAGATGTGTTTTGATGATCTGGACAGCTTCCTTGGACCTCAAGTTATGTGTTGAGATGCTTGGAATGGATTGAAAACCTCTGGATTGGTGGGCTCGAATCCAACTGCAGATGGCTTGGGGTGGGATATGAACTTGATGAATCTGGTGTTACAGATGTTGCTCAAGGGTTTGGAACACTCATATATGATGTATGTGAGGTGTTAGGACCATTGGTTTGAGTGGATTTGCTCCCTATTGCAAAATTCGATTCTCACACCTCATGAACTTAAAATTTTGGAATGATGAGTGAAATGGTGGAAAACAAGTGTTATTATGTTTTGGTGTGTTTTAATCAACTAGAAATGACCTCTATTTATAGTAGAGGAAGCTTGTTTTGTAAGAAATAGTGAATTGGGGCTGGATCACCCTTTTACCCAATGGATATGGCTAGGTGTTCAAAGTCTCCTCTAGCCATTAACTTGAGTTGAACTTGCAGGTTTTAGGTATTTTGATTCTTGGATAAGGCTTGACTCTTTTGGACTGATATGAACTGATTCATGCCACCTCAATGCATCCTTTCAATGCCATATGACAAAATTGGATTTTGGATTTGCAACATTGATGATCACATGCCAAAGGGATAGGATTCTTGACTTATTGGTCCAAGCTTGCAGGTTCTTCATGATTAACTGAGATTTTTGTTGAATTAGATGAGGATTAATCTTGCATAGTCATCAAATTTGGACTCAAAATCGTGGGATGCAAGTCATGTGCCAAATGCTGTCGAAAAACAATTTTTATCAAGGTATGTTGTGAGGATCGTAACTTCTTGCTCAAGTTGAATTAATGGGAGTTCTTGTACTCTTTGGAAAGCTTGTATATCATACTTCAACTTTGATGTTTACATTTGGTCTTGATTCATCTTGGATCATAATGAAAAATACCTCCAAAATTGGGCAAAACATTAGACAGATTCTGCTTAAAAATTTCTAAGTGTCAAAGTCAAGATCTCATGAAACCCTAACTTTATGGCCTTATAACTCAAAATCTAGGCATTTTTTGGGGGTACCTCAGTTTTTATAATCCTATTGTATGTAAGATGAGCTATCATTTGAGCTTTATATGGAAGAAAATGTTAGCTTGGATCATAAGTTATGGCCTTGCAAAGTTGGGTAAAAACCATTATTTTCCATAACTTAGTGAAATTTTCAATTTCTCAAGTTTACCCCTTTTACAAGTAACCTCACTTTTATTGATTTTTCTTGATTGATTATGATCCAAATCACTAGTTAATATTGTTTTTGACTTAAAGAGGCCATGTTTGTCAAAAAAATCAAAAAGTCAAACTTGGTTTTGGTCACAGTTGACTTTTTGTATCAAATGAATCTTGAATCTTGTGATCCTTTATGAAATCAAGTCCTTGGGCTAAATTGAACCTAATGGACAGATCCCAAAGGTGTTTTTGAGTGTCTTGAATCATGCCCCAAGGCTTGAGATCATGTTTTGTTCCAAAGTCAAAGGTATGGTTGACTTTTCATCAAAAACCCTAGTTTGTGGTCCAGATGAATTTGAATCCCTGTATTGCTTATGAATTGAGTTCTTTGGATCAATTACATCTCGTGAATGGATCAATATAATGTATTTGAGGTCCTTAAAGCATACCTTGAGGTCTTGGCTCATGCCTTGCTCCAAAAGTCAACTTAGGGTCTGAGTTAGGTCAAAACCCTAATTCCTAATTTTTGATAGATGCATCCCCTGAGGCTATTTTGAACTTTTGAATGGACTCATAAGGTTCTTTTGAGATTCTTGAGTCATATGTTGAAGTATTGGCTCATGTCCAGATGAAAATTTCTCTTTGGAGGCCTTGGTCGACCAAAACCCTAATTTGGTGACACTGATGATCTTGAGGCTTGATCAACTTGAAATGTTGCATTCTTGTGTTAGATTCTTGATGTGGGAGACCTCTTGATACTTCATGGATGTTTTAGATGCTTGACAAGTTGAATATCATGTCAATTCTTGATTGATCCTTTACCTAAATGCTCTGAGAGGGCTTAAAAACCCTAATCCTTGGTTAAGGTGTACACTCAACAATCATTGAAGGAATTGGTGAGGTATGAAAGTAATCCATATTATAGTGATGATTTGCACAATGATGTGAAATTTTGTGGTCAAAATTTAGGGTATGACAGACGCCCCTATTTAATCTTCTTGGACCTGAAGGTGTGAATGGCGAAGATATTCAGACGTTCATGGTAAAAGAGGATTAAATATTAGAATACCCAAAATTTTGATCGTGGATGTGAATGGTAGAAAACTCCCAATTTGCTTATCCATCTTATTTTACTAAGTAATGCTACTTAAAAAGGGAAAAACTTCCCCTCGATCCTGGTCTTTAGCCGCGGAACTGGTCTTAGTCTTTTTTGAAATAAACCTCCCCTCGATCCTGGTCTTTAGCCATGGAACTGGTCTCAGTTTCTTCTTGAAATAAACCTCCCCTCAATCCTGGTCTTCAGCCATCGAACTGGTCTCAGTTTCTTCTTGAAATAAACCTCCCCTCGATCTTGGTCTTCAGCCATGGAACTAGTCTCAGTTTCTTCTTGTCGAGTTCTTTTCTTGACAAGGAATGCTATTTGCGAGGGTCTTCACCAAACTTCTCTCTGAGGTTTGTTGGGGAGACGCCATTTGATGAGCAAAGATTTGACGTCAGACTTGCTAGTAAGGACCAATCGTCTGAACTGTAGAGGTGTACAAACTTCTCTGTTGGAGATGCCATTTGCTGAAGAATTTACACCATACTCCCCTTTGTTGGAGAGTTGTCATGTGATGTAATTTAATTTTGAGGTGTTGATGACCTCCTTGACAGTAGGAAAAACTTCTCGGGGAGAGACAGCTATTTGTAGACTTATCGGGAAGTCTATGAGGGCGAAAACAGACTTCTTTGTTTTGCCGATCGGTAGAGATTTCTTGGATGATGTGATGTCTGTATTGCCAAGAGTCTTTTGTTGAGAAGCTTCCGCGGGGGATTTTCTTTTAATCCGGGAAAGAAAAATATCATCTTCAATGGCGAAGAGTGAAGTTCCAAAGATGTAAATGTCTTCTAGCCTTTCAGAGGTTCAAGTTATCAAAGCGGTCTAGGACTGATTTCAATCCAGGAACAAACTGGAAAGAGATCGCTTAGACGATACATTTCCTGATGAGGAAAGAACTCAAACAGGGATTCTATCTAATTGTGGAAAGGAAGACTGACAACTTTAATTGAGAGGGAACATTTATCATTTGGGGATAAATGTGACCAAAGTGATTGAAATATGATATGTAAAATGAATATGAATATGAATCAATTATGCATGATGTATGAATGAAATGCTTATACTGACAAAGCAGACATGACATACCGACTGACGATGAGTACAACTGGATACTCGGCCACTCTGGGGAATAATAGTTTCACTGATATATTGAGGAAACAAATTCATGCTGCTGAACTTTCCATATTCTTGGAAGTAACAAAATGTGGCTCCTTGGGAAGTGGTAGATGGGATTCTTCATCTTATCAATCTAAATTAATTAATCCTCCACTCGGGATACGCCGGTCACACAGAATATTTTGATTCTGCATTTTGAAGTTTGATTACCTTCGGAGAAGCTGTCGATGTTCCTCTCGTGTTCACTGATCAAAAAAGGAAATTGCCATCATTATTTTAAAAGCAGAAATAAATTTGAAAACAAAAGTAAATTCATTTTTGTGTTTCAAGAATGTTGATCATATTAGGATGTCATTTCGCAAAGCAAACAAAAGGCATAAGGGCTCAAGTTTTCATTGATAGAATGGTAATCAGCCAAATGCGTGATTCCATGGAGCATTACAAAGTTAGAAAATGGTAATTTAAAGGGAAAGGGGTTACATTGAAACATAATGACCATTATCCTTCTACCAACTTTGAATTCTGGGTATTTTGATCTTCTGCTGAAGGTGATTTCTGATTGAGGATTTCTTGACAGAGGACATTATTTCTGATGGCCCAATCCTAGTCAGATGTAGTTACTTGCCATGAATCCCTAACTTTTTCCTAGATTGCCTTTTCAGGTTTTCAATCCATCGGGATGATCATTGTTCATGTCTCTAATTTTTGCCTGGACCGCCCTTTCGGGTTTTCAGTCCAACGAGACGTTTTTTTTAAATTTCATTTAGGCGAAGTATTTCTTGACTACATCAATATTTGTGGGATAGGTAAACTCTTCTCCATCCATGGTTGCGAGTCTCAAGGCACCACCTGAAAAGGCTTTCTTAACAACATAGAGGCCATCATAATTCAGAGTCCATTTTCCCCTGGAATCAGTGAGAAATGATTGGATCTTTTTGAGCATGAGGTCGCCTTCTCTGAATACCCGAGGTCGGACCTTTTTGTCAAAAGCTTTCTTCATCCTTTGTTGATATAACTAACCATGGCATAACACCGTCATTCTTTTTCCTTCGATTAGGTTTAGTTCACCGTATCTTCTCTGACACCGTTCAACTTCTGTTAGCTTGGCTTCCATCAAGATTCTTATTGATGGTATCTCTACTTCTATGGGGAGTACTGCTTCCATTCTATATACTAGAGAGAAAGGGGTTGCCCCTGTTGAAGTGCGGACGGAAGTGCGATAACCGTGAAGGGCAAAGGGTAGCATCTCATGCCAATCTTTGTAGGTTACAACCATCTTCTGAATGATTTTCTTGATATTTTTGTTAGCTGCCTCTACCGCTCCATTCATCTTAGGCCGGTAGGGAGATGAGTTATAATGTTCAATTTTGAACTCAGCACATAACTCTTTCATCTTTCATCATCTTGTTGTTCAGGTTTGATTCATTATCAGTAATGATCTAGCTTGGAACACCATAACGACAGATGAGATTGTTTTTGATAAATTGGACCACCACTTGTCTGGTCACATTGGTGTACAATATTGCTTCGACCCATATGGTGAAGTAATCAATGGCTAACAGGATGAACCGATGTCCATTTAAAGCTTTGGGTTCAATCATGCCAATCATGTCAATTCCCCATATAGAAAAAGGCCATGGAGAAGAAAGAACTTTGAGATGCGTCGGCGGTACATGAATTTTGTCGGCGTATATTTGACACTTGTGACACTTCCTTATGTACTTGTAACAATTAGATTCCATTGTCAGCCAATAATATCTTGCTCTTAGAATTTTTCTTGCCATTATATGCCCATTGGCATTAGTGCCAAAGGAGCCTTCATGAATCTCTTTCATTAGCACGTTTGCTTCGTGTTTTTCCATGCATCTGAGCAAAACCATGTCGAATTTCTTTTGTAGAGCACATCATTGTTCAGGAAGAAGTTGCCAGCTAGTCTTCTGAGAGTCTTCCTATCTTTTCTTGATGCCCCAAGTGGGTACTCTTGTCTTTGAAGGAAAAATCTTAATGTCGTGATACCACGTCTTGTCGTCGATGACGGTTTCTACTGCAAATATGTAAGTGGGCCTATCAAGGCGCATTATGTCAATCTTGGGCAGAGTAGCTAGTGATTCAGCCATGTGGTTTTCTTCACAAGGAATGTGATGAAAATCAATCTTGTTGAAGAAGGATGACAACCTTCTTGCATAGTCTTTGTAAGGAATCAATCCCAATTGGTATGTGTTCTATTCTCCTTTGATCTGATTTATAACCAGGGTTGAGTCTCCATACACATCCAAGTTCTTTATCCTTAAGTCGATAGCTTCTTCAAAACCCATGATGCAAGCTTCATATTCAGCCTCATTGTTTATACAGTTGAATACCAATCTGGCAGTGAAAGGAATATGGGTACCCTGTGGTGTAACAATGATTGCCCCAATTCTGTTTCCATAAACATTGATAGCTTCATCAAATATTAATCCCCATTGGGATCCTGGCGCTGGCCCTTCGTTTGGTAGCGGATCATCGCAGTATTTCATTTTTAGATACATTACATCTTCATCTGAGAAGCCATACTTTATCGATTCTGGATCGTTAGTCGGTTGATGAGCCAGATGATCGGCTAAAACACTTCCTTTGATGGATTTTTGAGCATGGTACTCGATGTCGTATTCCGATAACAACATCTGCCAACGAGCAATCCTTCCTGTTAAAGCAAGCTTTTCAAAGACGTACTTGATCGGGTCCATTTCGGAGATTAACCAAGTAGGGTGACAAATCATGTACTGGCGAAGACGTTTAGCTGCCCAAACTAGAGCGCGGCAAGTTTTCTCAAGCATAGTGTATAGAGTTTCATTGTCAGTGAACTTCTTGCTTAAGTAATAAATGGAAGATTCTTTTCTTTTTGTTTCGTCTTGTTGGCCAAGCACACAACCCATAGAGACTTCCAAGAATGTTAAGTAAATGATCAGTGGTCTTCCTTCCACTAGAGGGGACATAATAGGTGGATTCAACAGATATTCTTTGATGCTGTCGAAAACCTTTTGGCAGTCTTCTGTCCATACACAGCTTTGGTTCTTTCTGAGTAGTTTGAAGATTGGCGGGCATGTCGTGGTCATAAGGAATATGAATCTTGAGATGTAATTTAGACGTCCCAAAAATCCTCTTATTTGTTTTTCAGTCTTTGGAGAAAGGATTTCTTGAATGGCCTTGACTTTGTCAGGATCAACCTCAAATCCTTTTTGGCTGGCGATGAATCCCAAGAGCTTTCCTGAACGAACACTGAATGTACACTTATTGGGATTCAAGTGGAGTTTGTATTTCCTCAGATGCTCGAATAGCTTTGACAAATTTTCCACATGTTCTTTTTCTATTTTAGATTTGGCAATCATGTCATCGACGCACACTTCAAATTATTTGTGCATCATGTCCTGAAACAATGTTGTCATAGCCCTTTAATAAGTTGCTCTTGCGTTCTTTAGACCGAACGACTTTACTTTGTAGCAAAAGGTGCCCCATGGGGTGATGAATGAAGTTTTCTCCATGTATTCTGGAGCCATTCTGATTTGATTATAGCCCGAGATTCCATCCATGAAAGAGAATACTTTGAATTTTACGGTGCTGTCAATTAGCATGTCAATGTGTGGTAGGGGAAAACCATCCTTTGGACTTGCTTTGTTTAAATCCCTATAGTCTACTCACATCCTGGCTTTTCTATCTTTCTTAGGAATTGGCACTATGTTGGCTAGCCATTGAGGATATTCTGAGGTGGCAAGGAAACCTGCGTCGATCTATTTCTGCACTTCTTCCTTGATTTTGATGGTCATATCAGGGTGAGTCCTTCTTAGTTTTTGTTTGACCGGAGGACATTCTGGTTTCAGTGGCAAGTGATGTTCCATGATGTTGGTATCCAACTCTGGCATATCCTGGTAAGACCAAGCAAACACATCTGGAAATTCTTTGAGCAGTTCTATCAAGTCTTCTTTGACAGCTAACTAAGTAGTGCTCCAATTTTAACTTCTTTTCTCTCTTCTTCTGAAACCAAATTGACCGTTTCCAATGGTTCTTTGTACGATTTAATGGATTTCTCCTCATTTTTGAGTAATCGAGAGATCTCTTCTGGAATTTCTTCGTCTCTTTCTTCTTCGACTTCAAACACCGTGATGATTCCCTTATTTAGAAAAGGCATAGAGAATGAAAAAGTGTGTGCAGTGTATTTTATTTTTGAAAAACGCTTGTTTTTATTTTGTTTTGTTTTTTTAGGATTACCATTTTCTGGAAAAGAGAAAAGTGAAAATAGCAATAAATGCAGGAATTCAGAATGACATTCTTTATTTATGATTTGTCGATTCTAGAAACACAACCCTATAAAACAAAACTCTTTCGCTCTGGGCGAAGCGAAGAGGGACATTTAAAGAAAAGCAAACCCTATAAAACATCCTTTTCACCCTGGCAAAGTGAAAGGTCAAAACAAAGACGAGCCAATTACTTTGATTTATGAATGATATTTGGGACATCGACTGCGACCCAATTGTGACGAACTCCTCTGTGGATCACAAAGTCCGGTATTTTTCTTCCAGGATTGTCTTCAGTAATGACACTGATTTCTGGCGGAGTTGGATCACTAGAGTCTTCTTCCCATGCAGAGTTATCATAAGAGGACTATTCTATTATATCTTCAACAGTATTTTCATTTTCAAGAGGATCTCCCCATTTGGCAGGATGTCCTCATATCTGATGCGAGAGCTTTTCGGAGCAGTATATTTTACTAGAAAGTCGTACTTGCCGCTTGGCTGCCCCAAAGTATCCCAAGTTTCTGAGGGGATAGATGAGTCATCTTCTTCAATGATATTGACCTCAGGAAATGTGAAGTTGATAAATTCTTGTCCTGCGATTCTTTCAACTTCATCAGCATGATGTTTGATACTTTCAAAATTTTCCTGGTATGGTTCCCACGACTTTGGGAGAACAAATGGATTTTTCTCAAGGTCATTCAGCAGATATGCATTCTCTGACTGACTCTTTTGCCCTGAGTCTTCTATGTAAGGTTTCCAAATGGGCAAATCATCCATGGGATCATGAGTTGTAATCAAAGTTGTCTTTTATAGAGTATCTTCTTCTAATGAGTTGGGTGGAGCTCGACATCCCTCAGGATTGCAATCTCCGTAGATCATTCTGACATCTGATCTTATTATATATCTAGGACTTTGCTTCGGAGAGCTAAATAGCATATATGATTCTTCCTGATATATATATCCTTCATCGTTGAAATAGGATTTCCACCCTTCATTTGTATCAGAAAAATTGTTCTCCTCGATGGTATGGACTTCCTAAGAAATTAGGTGGAGGAAGCCTCCACTGTGGAAGAAATCTTGAATGGGATGAAAGCTTTCATCCTTTTTTGTAGTCTTGGTAAGTACTGGAGAAAAACCGAGACCTTTTCTTGTCTTGTTATCAACAGGAATCACAACTTGTCCCCATCCTTTTATGTCGTTGTTTCCCATTATTTGGAGAGCATCTTTGTATGAGGAAATTGACGTTCCTTTTTCTTGATGATTCTCATTTCTCATAGAGAGTGCTTAGAATTGAGTTCCAACGACTTCCTCTGGTTCTAAATATGAGAATCATGAGAGGTTGCTTATAATTAAAGCTTGTTCTCGGCATACTATGACCAACTTGTCGTTCTTAACGAACTTCAGCTTTTGGTGAAGTGTCATAGTGACTGGCCCTGCTTCATGTATCCAAGGTCGTCCCAATAAATATTTGTATGCCGCTCGGATGTCCATGACCTGCAAGGTGACTTGGAAAGTGTGAGGACCAATGTTTATGGGAAGGTCAACTTCGCCGATAACTGTGTTCCTGGATCCGTCAAAAGCTTTGACAATGATCTCAATGCCTCTCATGGGAGTACCTTGAAAAGATAGCCGTACCAAAGTTGTCCTTAGCATGACGTTCAAGGATGAACCTGTGTCTACCAGTATCCTGGCTAAAGCATCGTCCTGACAATTGACTGTGATATTAAGTGCCATGTTATGATTCTTGCCTTCCTCTAGAAGTTCTTCATCACTGAAACCTAAATTGTTGCAGGAAGTGATGTTGGAAATAATGTTGTCAAACTGACTTACTGTTACATCTTGTTCTACAAAGGCCTATTCCAAGACTTTTTGTAGAGCTTCTCTGTGAGCTTCTGAACTGAGCAGGAGAGATAACACGGATATCTGAGAAGGAGTTTGTAATAGTTGATCCACAATGTTGTATTCACTTCTCTGGATGAGTTTTAACATTTCATCGTTATTTTTCACAGGCTATGTGCTGCTGGATTGACCAATTTGTTGATTAGGAACTTCAGCTTGAGGTTCCTTTTCTTTTGCGGGCTCTCCAACTCCTCTGTTGAAGATTTGACCAATTCAAGTGACCCAAATGATATCAGCAATGTTGACAACGAATTGCAGTGGAATTTTTTTCCATCTTATTATGGTCGCACCGTACTTTTACCAAATAGCTTTTTTTGATTCGTATGTGTAGCATGCGATTTTTGTCAGTGACGCGACCACCTTATCGCAAATGGGTTCTTCCTCACTGCAACGGTAGGGAAGGGGTGTTACTTTCTGATTTCTTATTTATCCCGTGAAGCTGGAAGGGAAAGGGAAGATATCTAAAACAAACCTTGCACGTGAATGTTTAACTGAACAAACACTAAGAAAGATTCGAGGAGTTCGGGGGCGAGTTATACAATGGGGAGTTGTCAATTACCCATCCTATATATGGTTATCCACAGGTTGTTAGAAATAGGTTCTGCTTTTATACTTGATGGTGTTTATCTGTTGATGGGTTGGGAAAGTTTCTTCTTTGGGAGATATGAGAGAGAGTTTTTGATGATTTTGGCAAGGTACTGGACCTCTGTTTTGATTGGTGTGAAGGTACTGGACCTAGAGTTTTTTATTAGTATGCTCGCTAAGATTTCGCAATCTTATGCCTACGTATTCCCGTTTAAAGAAACAGGGAAATCAGAGCAATCGTAGTTCCTCTTATTCTATGGGAGGAAAAAGATGATGTTTTGGTGTCTTGTTCAAAGCCCAAGATTGAAGCTAAAAGGTTGAGTATTTGTGTCTTGTTCAAAGCCCAAGATTGAAGCTAAAAGGTTTGACGGAGAGAGAACTCATCATCTCTAAAGGGGAGATATCTCGTCTGTTTATCACAACTGTTTGGTGACTGATTATAAAGGAAGATTACTTTAATTGGGATATGAGAATCCAGCAATGCCATAATTTCCTTTATAAGGGATTTATCCTGAAGGAGAAAACTTTAACTCAGTGTAGAGCAATGCCATTTTTCCTTAGGAATCTTTCATGCTAAGAGGGGACAATGGCGTGGATGTAAATAATCCAGAAGCTTGCCATTTACAGTAATCAGATGAAAGATAGAGTTTTACCAGGATAAGAGATGGACCACAGCTTGGATATTTGAATCAACAAGTGTGCCACTTATAGCAATTATCTGGGATTAGGGTTTGTTTGTTTTTATCGGTTTTGATGTAGTGATAACACACAAAAAATGTCTTCCTACAGAGAGATTTTGATTTCCTCTGAGGGGATGGTGGTTTTTGTATGTGCCTTGATTAAAGCCCAAGGTTGAAGCTAAGAGATTGATTGACTCCACTGGGGAAGTCCTTATTCAAAGCCTAAGAGGAGGCTGAAAAAGGCTGACTCAACAAGAGAGTTTTTATCTGTCTTGTACAAAGCCCAAGATTGAGGCTAAAAAAAGACTGACTCTTTTGGGGGATATCATTATACAAAGCCTAAGAGGAGGCTAAAAGTTTGAATTTTCAGAGGAAAATATTCTGTCTGTCTTGTACCAAGCCCAAGATTGAGGCTAAAGGGGATTTTGATTCCGCTGGGGAGGTTTTGTATGTGTCTTGTATAAAGCCCAAGATTGAGGCTGGAAAGAAGACTGACTCTGTGGGAAAGAAATCTTTATCTGTCTTGTACAAAGGCCAAGATTGAGGCTAAAATGAGACTAACTCAACTGAATATTTTTAAGTGTCCTGTACAAAGCCCAAGATTGAGGATGAAAGGGATTTGACTCTACTGGAGAGTATTATCTGTCTTGTACAAAGCCCAAGATTGAGGCTAAAACAAAAGTTAACCCAACAAGAGAGTGCTGAAAAAGGGTGATTGACTCAACAAGAGAGTCTGAAAAGGTTAGGTCAGCTGGGGAAAATCATTGTACAAAGCCCAAGAGGAGGCCGACTATACGAAGGAAAGGAAGGATCATTATACAAAGCCTGAGAGGAGGCTAGCTTCTGCTGAGGATTATTGAGATCTAGAGGCAGGTCTAAATGGGGAATCAACTCTTGCTGAGGGTTTACAGAAGAGTTGAGATATCAAATGCCCTGAGGTTCTGATTTGGGATAGTGTTATACTGATGATAAGCTGACCCTAGCCGGAGAAATTTAGGATAAAGATTGAGTTTTAGATCTTGTGAGGATTTCAAACTCTACTAGAGATTGATCGAATGATCAGGGTGTTTCCTGTGCTTATAGGGAACTTGGGAATGTCTTTGAGATCCAAGAAGGGATTAGATTGTCCAAGTCTACTGGTTTGGAAGAGTTCATCATTGTATAATGCCCAAGAGGAGGCAGATGCCTTAAGGGATGAGAATCAACCCTTAAATTAGTCTGAGTTTTTGACTCTGGAAAGACTGCTCTAGAAAAGGGTGACTAAGTTCTGTCCTATAACTTTAAGAGGTCTTCAGGGTCCTTGTACTAAGCCCAAGAGATGGCATGAGAACTTCTTAGAAGCCGAAGGGTCCTTGTACAAAGCCCAAGAGGAGACTGGGATGCTTTTAGGAAGCCTGTGGGTCCAAACCTAAGAAAAGTTAAAGAAAAGTTTCACCAGGAATAATCTTTTCTTTAGTGATCAGTTCTAGGGTTTGAAGAAATTTAAGAAAGGTTTCACCGAGAATTAATCCTCTCTGGGGAAATGAACTTCTTTGACAATTTCTAATAGTGACAGTCTGAGAAAAGTTTCACCGGGAATAATGCCTTTCTCTTTGTTCCATATTGTTTAAGCCCAAGAGAAGGCAAGACTATATCTGGAAATTCCTATGGGGAACTAGCTTTGAATCTTGAAAGAGTGACCAACTGGCTTTACCTAGTTCTAGACCTAGTTGCTGGGGAAAACTCTAAGCAGGAATAGAAGTATATATACAGTTGATATATGACAAGTATTTAAAAGGATATGGAAGAAGGACTTACAGGTGAGCAAGCTTCAAGCAATACAGTTATATATATATGAAAGTATGTAAAAGAAAGCTGATAAAAACTTACAGGCGAGCAAGCTTCCATTGTAACAGCTGTATGGTTAGTTGTTCAAGAAATTAAAGAAAGTTTTGATAATAACTATGAGTTTGAACCTAAATCAAAAGGGAAGTTGTTTTTGAAAAGGTTGTTGGGGCTTATACTCAAGGAGAGGCCCAGATAAGAAACAGTAATCGTACCGTTGTTTTGTAAACTGTACTGGGGCTTATACAATGACTGAGGCCCACAAAGGTGGTGTTTACAAAGAGGGTTGGGTCTTACAACTCAAGGAGAGGCCTAAAAGTTTGAAAAAAAGAAAAGAAATGGGACTTACAACACAAGGGTAGGCCCAATTGATTTTCAAAAGGCGTTGATCGCGTCGTGTTTCTAGAAATTGCAGTGGGACTTATACAATGAATGATGTCCAAAAAGGGTTTTGGTTAAAAAGGGATTGGATCGCGCCGAAATTTTTGAACACACAGTGGGTCTTATACAATGACTGAGGCCCAAGAAGGTTTCTTATTTAAAAGGAATGGGTCGTACACTCTATTAGAGGCCCAAGTATGTTTGAAAATATTTGTTAGGGTGATAGTGATCGAAACCCTAATTTTAGGTTTTAAAATGTATTTTAATTTAATAAAAATTCAATTAGAATAATCAAACATGTGAAAAAAGGTTGTGATCTTGGATTTATATTTGGAAAATCATGTTTCATTCATGGGATGATTTAAAAATCATTTGAAATTTGTAAAACCAAGAGAAAGAAATATTTTTTATGTTTAAAAACAAATAAAAAGATAATTCTTTACAAAAAAAGAACCAATGAAAAATAATTAAAATTGAGAGAGAAATTAATTTTTGAATTAATTATCAAAACCATAAAAATATTAAAAAATAGCAAAATATGGCAAAGTAGCAAAAAAGGTCTGGGTGGGGTTTGAACCCACGACCTCATACACAAACACACATGCGCGCTACCACTGGGGTGGTGATACATTCGTGTATCAATACCACCCCATAAATACATAAGGGGTGCCAAGTTTTCAAGCATGGCCAAGGCAAGGCAAGACAAGTTTTGGCAATTTACGTGAAGCCTCTAACTTTCTCATTTCTCCATGGATTGGGACAAAATATAGGTGCATCTGACCTAGAATTTCACAAGGAATCCAATGGTGCTTTTGGAATTTTCAGAAAATCCTTCTAACTCAAAATCCGATAGTGATTCCAAAATAGGTCTATTTTTGCATGTTCTATGGTATCTCATGGTACAGGCAAGAATTACATGACAAATTGGTTCAAACACAACATATATAACATGTATGAGATGTGTATGATTAGTGAACATCAAAGGAATGCATAATTCTAAGAGTTCAAGTTGTCATGCACTTACCTCTTGGAGCTCCTTGTGTTTTCTGCCAATTTCCTTGTGCCAGAAGTAATTTGATGCTTTGGACACTCTCAATTGATCCCTTAGAAGCTTTTAGGATGGTTAGAACCAGTTGGAATTCTCAGTAACAAGTTTTAGCTCTTTCTTGCAAAAGTGGCAAAAGTGACCAATATGGAAACTCTCTCAAATGGTGTTCCAGATGAGGGGGAACCATTTGGGACAGTTTGAGGATGATATTTGGAGTGTGTTTGAGGCCTTGTTTGGTTTTGGAAGTGACTGAATTAAGACATGGCTTGAAAAATGCAGAAAAGTCAAATTTTAAGGTTTTGGAGATGGATTTTCTGATTTTGGTGTTTCAGGTCACAATTGAGTGTTTGAACAGCTTAGATATGACATATTAGAGGTGTTTGGATCATGAGCTGTGGGGGGATTGCTCTCTAACTCAAAAACTCATAGATGACTTGCAAAAGAAGACATTTTGGCCTAGAAAAAGAGATTTTGAGGAAAGCAAGTGTTGTAGTGCTTTGGTGTACTCAAACTGATCATAATTGAGCTCTATTTATAGTGTGTCAAGTTTGTTTTGGCATCAATAGTGAATGGCAGCTGCAGCAGGCCTTTGGCCAATGTTAAGCAAAAGGAATCTCAAGTCTCCTCTAGCAATTGACTTAAGGTTAGGGCACATGCCTATGGTCCTTTGATTCAAAGCTTATTCTTGACTCATTTAGTTAGGAATGTGTCAGTCCATGCCACCTTGGTGTATCCATTAAATGCTTGGAAACAAAATTGGAGTCTTGGTACCTTTTTAGCCTTTTTAGGTTTGTTATGGCACCTTTCAGAACATTCTCCTTTTATTTTATCCTCAGATGTGTCCAAATGCATGACAAGGCTTGGAGTTGTCCAAATTTTCCAAATCGAGCAAATGCACAAAATATGCCTTGTACAAGGCAGTTGGAAATGGTGATTTTGAGGGATTCATATCTCCCTGCTCAGGTTGAGTTATGGGAGGCTCTTGTGCTTTTTAGAAAGCCCTCACATGATACAAAACATGTATGATCATAGTTTGTTCTGAAACTATTTGGATCTAACTGAAAAAACCTCATGAACATTGATGTTCAAGGTTGGTAACTTAGGCAGATTTTCACTAAGTGTTGGAAAAAGTGTTATTTTCATGTTTTTGTCATTTTGATCACTCCATAACTTAAAATCTATGAGGAATTGGAGTCTGAGGTAGTTGAAGATTTTGTAGAGTGTAGCAAGACCTACAAATCCAGCTTTGCATCACTCAAAATGGTTGCTTGGATCTCAAGTTATAGTCCTTGGAAGTTGGTACCAAAATCACTTTTGTTCCATAACTTAGAAAAATTTTGGTTTCTTATGGTTGCCCCTTTTGCAAGAAACCTCAATTTTCTTGATTTTTCTTGATGAATGATGATCAACACCATACATTAACATTATTTTTTACTTTGGGGAACCATATTTGTGAAAATTTCCAAAAAGTCAAACTTGATTATGTGCATAGTTACTTTTTATCGGATGAAATCCAAACTGTGCGATCCTTTCTGAAATCAAGTCCTTGACCTAAATCAAACCTAATGGATGGATTCCATAGGTGTTATAGGGTGTATTGAATCATGTCCCAAAGTTTGGGAGCATGTCTTGGTCAAAAGTCAAAGATACAATTGACTTTTTCTTTGAAACCCTAATTGTGGTCCAGATGAAAATGAAACTTGTGAATCAAGCTTCTTGGATCAATGTAGTGTATTGGAGGCCCTCAAATCATGTCTTGAGGTCTTGGCTCATGCTTTGTCCCAAAAGTCAACTTAGGGGTGAATTAGGTCAAGAAACCCTAATTCTTGATTTTTGGTAAATGAATCCCTTGAGGTCAAATTAACTTGATGATTGGGTTTATGAGGTCCCTTGGAGTATCTTGGGTTGTGATTTGAAGCATTGGCTCATGCCTAGATGAAAATTTCCATCTGGAGGCCTCAGTCGACCAAAACCCCAATTTGGTGACACTGGCGATCATGAGGCTTGATCCATTTGGAATGTTGCAACTTTGTGCTTGATTCTTGATATGGGAGTCCTCTTGACCCTTTATAGGTGTTTGAGAGGTTAGACAAGTTGAAGATCATGTCATTTCTTGATTGATCCTTTATCTAAGTGCTCTGAGAGGGCTTGAAACCCTAATTCTTGATTGTGATGAATGCTTAACCATCTTTGAGGAGATTGATGAGGCATGGAGGTACAACCATATTGTGATGATGTCTTACACAATGATGGGAAATCTTGGTGGTCAAAATTTGGGGTATGACACATGCCCCTATTTAATCTTCTTGGACCCGAAGGTGTGAATGACGAAGGTGTTCAGGCATTCGAGGTGCAAGAGGATTAAATATCAGAATACCCAAAATTTTGATGGTGATTATGAATAGCAGTTTGCTCATCCATCTTCTTTTGCTAAGCAATAATACTTAGAAAAGGGTAAAACTTCCCCTCGATCCTGGTCTTTAACCAAGGAACTGGTCTAAGTTTCTTAAATAAACTTCCCCTCGATCCGGGTCTTCAGCCGCGGAACTGGTCTCGGTTTCTGATATAAACTTCCCCTCGATCTGGGTCTTCAGCCACGGAACAGGTCTCAGTTTCTGATATAAACTTCCTCTCGATCCAGGTCTTCAGCCACCGAATTGGTCTCAGTTTCTTATATAAACTTCCCCTCGATCTGGGTCTTCAGCCACGGAACTGGTTTCAGTTTCTTCTTGTCGTGTTTCTTCCTTGACAAGGGATGTTATTTGTAGCGGTTTTCATCAAACTTCTCGCAGAGTTTCACTACTGAGGGAGACGTCATTTAATGGAAAAGATTTTAATGTCAGACTTGCTGGGGGTACCCATTCGTCTGAGTTGTAGAGGTATTCAAACTTCTCTATTGGAGATGACATTTGTTGACTCTACTGGGGAAGATGAGTGTCTTGATAGACTGCTTTTTTGTTTGGGGATATTACATCATACTTTTCTTTGAGATCTTCTCGGAGAAATGCCATGTGATGTAATCCAATTTGGAGGTGCTGATGACTTCATTAACATTGACTTTCTGGAGAGAAAGACCAATTGTAGCGCTGAGAGTCTTTAGTTGCGAGGCTTTCTCTGGGGATTTTCCTTAATCAGGGAAAGCAAAAATATCATCTTCGATGGTGAAAAGTGATGTTCCAAAAAGTGTCGGTCGACTGTCTTCTTGTTTTTCAGAGGTTCAAGTTATCAAGGTGGTTGAGGATCATCTCCAATCCAGAAATAAACTGGGGGAGAGAGATTGTTCAGATGCAACATTTCCTGACGAGGAAAGAACTGACAACTTTATTGATAAAAGGACTTTTATCACTTGGGGATAAGACTGACCAGAGTGATATTGATGCAATATGAATATGAGTATGAATCAATAATGCATGATGTATGTATGTTTATGCTGACAAAACTGATACGACATACAGACTGGTGGATGAACATGACTAGATACTCGGCCACAATGGGGGATGAAAAGTATCAGTGTTCCAAGATAGCAATCCTGCCTTGCTTAGGAGAGATATTCCTTATAGGGGAGAAGAAGTCGTTCAATCGGTCTTAGGAGATGCGAACTCTGCCGGGTATATCAGATGGAGAAATCGCACCTGAAATAGTTGATCCTTCACTCGGGTGTACTGGTTTAGAAGGAGTACTTTGATTCTGTACTTTGAGGTTCAATCACCTTCGGAGAAGCGATCGATGTTCTTTGCGACGTCCAACAGTCAAAAGAATTGCCATCTTTATTTTTAAAAGCAGAAAAACTTTTTGACAAGTAAATTCATTTTTGTTTTATTTCAAGAATCATTGATCATTGTTAAAAATGTTATTCTGTAAACCTAAAACAAATGAGAATTACAAACAAAAGCACTAGGGCTCAAATTTTATTGATAGGATGGAAATCAGCCAAGCGCGTGATACCATAGAGTATTTACAAAGTTTAGAAAATGTTAATTTAAGGGAAAAGGGCTACATTGAAACATAACGACCGTTATCCTTTTACCAACTTTGAATTCTGGACATCCTGAGCTTCTGTCGAAGATGACCTTGACTGGAGTCTTCTGATGGATGTCATTACTGCTGGGGAATTTAACCTTGTCAGATGTAGTTACTTGCCATTAATCCCTAACTTTTGCCTGGATTGTACTTTGAGATTTCTAATCCATCGAGATGATTTTTGCTTATATCTCTATTTTTTTCCTGGACAACCCTTTCGGGTTTTCAATCCACCGAGACGTTTTTTTTGTTTAGGCGAAGTATTTCTTGACTACTTCAACATTTGTGGGATAGCCAAATTCCCCTCCATCCATGGTTGTGAGTTTCAAAGCACCGCCTGAGAAAGCTTTCTTGACCACATAGGGGCCGTCATAATTTGGAGTCCATTTGCCCCAGGAATCAGTGAGAAATAATTGTATCTTTTTGAGCACAAGGTCTCCTTTTCTGAAGACGCAAGGTCGGACCTTTTTGTCAAACACCTTCTTCATTCTTTGATGATACAACTGACCATGGCATTGATCCGTTATTCGCTTTTCTTCAATTAGGTTCAGTTCGTCGTGTCAACTTTGACACCATTCAGCTTCTGTTAGCTTTGCTTCCATCAATACCCGGATTGATGGGATCTCTACTTCTATGGGAAGCACTACCTCCATGCCATATACTAGAGAGAAAGGGGTTGCCCCTGTTGAAGTGTGGACAGACGTGCGATAACTGTGAATAGCAAAGGGTAGCATCTCGTGCCAGTATTTGTAGGTTACATCCATCTTTTGAACGATCTTATTGATGTTCTTGTTAGCCGCTTCTACCGCCCCATTCATCTTAGGTCGGTAGGGAGATGAGTTATGATGTTCGATCTTGAACTCAGTACATAACTCTTTCATCATCTTGTTGTTCAAGTTAGATCCATTGTCAGTAATGATCTGGCTTGGAACACCATAACGGCAGATGAGATTGTTTTTGATAAAGCGGACCACGACTTGTCGGGTTACATTGGTGTATGATGCTGCTTTGACACATTTGGTGAAGTAGTCAATGGCCACAGGATGAATCGATGTCCGTTCGAAGCCTTGGGTTCGATCATACGAATCATGTCGATTCCCCATATAGAAAATGGCCATGGGGAATAAAGAACTTTGAGATGTGTTGGCGGTACATGGACTTTGTCAGCGTATATCTGACACCTGTGACATCTCCTCATGTACTTGTAGCAATCGGATTCCATTGTCAACCAATAGTACCCTGCTCTCAGAATTTTCCTTGCCATTGTGTGTCCGTTGGCATGAGTGTCGCTCCCGGGATTTTCATCCTAGTACAAACGCGAAAGTGGCACCGAAACAGAGTCGCCAGCAATGTGTATTTATCCCAAGAGAGGGAAAGGAAACACCACATAAACCTGAAGGAAAGGAAAGAGCATGGTCTCGCGACCAAGAGAAATGGGTTCGGGAGTCGGTTACGCGAGAGGAAGGTATTAGCACCCCCTCGCGTCCATCGTACCCGATGGGATCCACGCTTGCTTGTCTCGATCAAAGGGTGATAGAAAAGAATACTGGAAAAGGAACGAAAAGAGAACTGGAAAAGGAACGAGAAACAAATGTAGGGAAAATAAAAGAAGTGCTCGAATGGGCCCTACCCCACTGCCTACGTATCCCATCGGGAGCATGAGAATCAGAGCGACGTAGTTCCCCTCACTAGGGATGGATTGCATTTTTTAGAGAACGGCTTACGTTCTAGCTCAGGTGTTGCAGGCTCGCTGGTCCGAGTGCGTTACCATCTTGCAAGAGAACGAGTAGGAGCACGTTCATACGTTGAGAGTGAGTGAGATGAGAAAAGAATTCCCGAAGGAAAGACGTAATTGTTTGTTTTTGTCTTTTAGAAGTTTTTTCCATTTGTTTGCATACGATAGTGTATCTAAATCTTAGTCATTGGAATGTGTACATTCTCACATTCCAAGATGGAATGGGTAAGAAAGCACACTAAGAGTGAAGAAGACCCCCACACTTAGTTCCAATTGTCAAGGTTCAAACACACTAGCATACTTGTGTTTATTAAGTGTTTTTTGTTGATTATGAAATGAAGAAGTGTTTTTTTATTATTTATACCTTCAACAAGTATTGCATTTAAGTCCATCATACAAGATCAAATGTCTAACACATTGACCCAAGATGGGCTATATGCTACCCATTCTAAGATAATAAGAGAAGACCCCTTATAATCTTTTCTTTATATGAAAGGCCTAAATGCAATAAATGCCTACCTTTATTAAGTATTTTGCATTTTTCTTTTGAGATGAGAAGAGAGACTCAAGAGAGGAGAAAAGGTAAAACCTATATGGGCTAAGACTCAATCCTAATTGAAGATTAAAGAGAGTGATCCTAAAGTTTGTGAGGTTTCAACCTAAAGTCTAAAGAAAGAAAGAATTAAACAATTCACTTCCAAAATGGAAGATGAATTGTAATTCAAAAGGGAAAGTAATGAGTTATTAAAAGAAAGCACATAAGTGCTTAACAAAACACAAAATGAAATTGTAAAAGAGAAAGGATAGAAGTTGAATGTGGATTCCTTATCCACACTCAATTGAAACTTACCAAAGCCCCTACATGGTTAGCACAATCACTTACAAGTAAAGTAAGAAGGTATAATGAACAAATCAAATTCAAACAAGTTGACAAACAAAGTGAAATGAGATTAAATGCTATACATGCTTCCAAGTCAGAATGTAACTCATATTTACACAACTTAATGTTATCCTAAATGAGCATACCAAATCATGCAAACAAAATCTCAATCCAACAAGAAGCAAAGAAGAAAAGGTGAAGTGATGTGAATGTGGTTCATACTTGTGAAACAAGTGACTTAAGGTGCAAGATAAACATCAAGCATGCAAAGATGAAACCCAAATGTCATGATCAGAAGTCAATTAACATGCTATACATCCTCAAACAAAACCACAACTCATGGCACAAGTGCCTTCATGATCAAGCAAACCAAACATGAGGCATACATTCACAAAATGAACAAGTTAAACTTCATGCTTCAAACAAATAGCAAACATGCTCCAAAAATTATGACTTTCACCAATCAAACACCTTAAACCCATGCCATTAACATATCAAGTCCACAAGCAATGAATCAGAACCAAAGTCACTCAACAATTAGGTCAAAGTCTCATGGAAGTTTCATGCATTCATGCTCAAAGCAACACATCAAAAGTCATCCAAAAAAAGGCTTAAAAATCATCTCATAAATCTCAAACATACCTCAACATATTGTGACCACAATGCAAAAAGAAAGGCATCAAAATCATTTTTTATGATCAAGAACAAAAATGCACAAAATCATATGTCACATTAAGTATGCATGCAAATGGAAATTCAAAAGAAATAATGGAACAGGGGCAAAATGGTCATAAAATCAGAAAATAAAATCATAGAAAATTTCCTAAATGTTTTAAGAATACACATGAATTTTTGTAGAATTTTCCAATATCATTTGATATTTTTAAAAATCAATTATGAAACGTGTAGCAAAAATGAAAATAAAATATGAAATGCAATATGAATGGGGGTGCAACCATAGCAAATCCATAGTTCAATTTAATTGGGCTTTAGAAGCGTGGGGTGTAAATAACAATCTGTCATAGGTCCAATTACGCGCAAAACACCATAGTAACCATGCACTCCAGTCAACAAAATTGACTCATCAATAGCCATTAGATCAAGTCAAGGTCAAGCCAAAGTCAAGGTACGCAGATCCAACACACGTGGATGAGGACACACACTCACTACCATGTACCATGCCACACAATGTTTAAGTGGATTCAGAAAATACGCATGTGACCAGCACATGCCTTTTAATGTGCTGTCACCATACAAGCCACACGATCGCGCAAAATGAATGGACACGATTAAAACGTGAAAAAACCCTAGCTATTGAAGTCACCAGCCGGAGATGACCTCCGGTCACCTTCTCCGGTCACACCACCACCGTCTGCAACTCACATGTTCACCAAAACACACAATACGCATACCAAAATGAAGCTGAGATAATGGAGATCAATAATACGCAGTTATTTTTCACACAACAAGCATGCACACAAAGAACAGAGAGGATCAAACCAAGCCCTAACTTTTGGATCTAAGCCTCTACAAGGCCTATCAACTAGCCGGAGTAAGCAGAGCTTCTATCAAGCTTAAAACACAAAAAAACAAGTAAAAATAGACAGAGATCGTGCAAGGTAATTTCAAGAGTTCAAACCTGAATGATGATGAAACTTGGAATGCACAAGAATACCAGAAGGAGATGCTTCTTCCTTGAGCTTCACTTGGCCAAATAAAGGCTTGAGAGCTTGAATTCGTGCAAAGAATCAACCAGAATTTCAACTCTCTTGATCCTGAACTTCTTTAACTGAACCTATGCACTCTTGTTCTTAATCTCCAAAGTAGAATCAAGATGAAGATGGAGATGAAATGTAGGAGATGATGATGAAATTCGTGTACAGAGAGGGAGAAAAAATCAGAGAATGTGGAAAGAATTTGAAGTGTTTTTGAGAGAATGTGGCTGGGAATGAAATTTGAGTGTGAGTTTTCTATTTATAGTATGAACTAACCATGGTTTAATGAGTGGAGTTAACTGAGTTGGATGAGTTAAAGTGAGTGCACCCTAACTAACTGAGTCAAGTTAGTTAGGGGCGAGTTATTGAGGCTGAGTTATGGTGAGGTCAAGCTCATGACAGTTGTAGTAAGGATGAGAGCGAGGTTGTGTTATGCAGCAGTGGCTTGTGGTGGAAGCTTTACAAATTTCCCTTCTCATGTAAGAAGTAACATGGTGAAAGCACGTGCATGACTTGTTTGGTTTAATGAGGAAAAGAAACAGCTGGTAATGTGAAGTGTTTGTTGAATGACTGAACCAAAAACAATGCAGCATGTATCAATGTGTCAGTGCCAACATAGGGCTGTTTATGGAAGTTTTTCTCTCTAACCATTGAACCATTTGATGAGATTTTGGGGTCTTTGGAAAGAGGATGCATTGGAGCACAATATTGGTTTGAAAATTGAAGTGAAATGAGACTTGCAACATATTGAAAATGAGCTTCAAACATAGGAACTCAATACTGGCTTAAAAATGCTGCAGAACGCGCGCATGTGTGGCATGACCTGGTTGTGACCTGGTCAAATTTCAGTTACATTGACCATACTTTGAGCCATCATAACTCCTTAACCTTTGATCAGATGAAAAATTGATAAACACCAACTTTGAAGATCTCACATAGAGGAACAACTTTGATGTTGAAAGATTTTCCATTTGAAGCCTCTAATCATGAGTAATTGATCAATACATTTGGCCCACCATGTGTTTGTGAAAATGACTGTGCGCGTGCCTTGAAAATCTTGGTCATGACCTAGTTTTGAACCTACTTTGCTCAAACTTTGATCAATCATATCTCACTCAATTTTTATCCAATGGAGATGTTCCACACATGGATTTGAAGCTTAAAACAAGATCTTTCATTGAGGCAGAGTGGATTTTTCATTTGGTGCTCCAAATTTAAATGGCCTTGGTTCAAACTCTGATGCAAAATGGCCAAAACTTGCTATTTTTAGTAACCCTTCTTCATCCAAAAATGGCAACTTTCTACACCTTGAATTTTTCATGATTCCTTTGGAATTTCTTGACCAAATTTTGTACATTGGACATATGTAACATGAATTTCATGATTTTGGGCTCAAAAGTCAAGAGTTGACTTTTTCTTCTGATTATTTGACTTGGCCCCAAATTTCCTGATTTTTTATCTTTTTTCCAATTGAACCACTTCTTAAACCAATTGAGATGCAATCTTCCACATCCATATACCTAGGGACATATAGAAAACCATGACATCAAGTCTTGCCCAAAAAATCAAAGATTCCCTGATTTAAATGGAAACCCTAATTTTGGCCCCCTTTGGTTAGGAGGTAAAAGTGCAGTCTTCAATTTCAAATTCCTCAGAGTATGCTGTGTGTCCCCTTAAAGGATGATGAGAAATGCCACTTGAGAATGATTTTGGATCAATGAGCTATCTCTTTTGAGGGTTTTCCTTCAATTTTTTGAACCTCTTGCATGATGAAAGATGTATTGCTTCAATCTCCCATTGGATTTCACTTTCTTGAGATTTTGGAAGATCAATTGAGATAGTATGAGACATGAGAGACCTCTTGGCTTGCCTAGAGCCAACTTGATTGACCTTTTTGTGCTTTGAATGATTCCTTGATTATCCACCTTCCACCTGATCACATGCCCTGATGGTAAGAAGGATGCCATGCTTCATTTTTCTATGTTAAATGCAATGTAATGTTAATGAGGTGGATATGATATGATAAATGATAATGCCATGCTATGATGACAAAAGGGGAGAGCAAATTTTGGGGTATTACAGCTGCCCCTATTCAAGCGCTGTAGACCTGAATGCCTGAAAGCAAATGCTTTCGGACTTTCAAGGTATATAGTGATTGAATACCAAAAATAACCAAAAATTTGCTCTGGATGATGAAAAAGAAAAGGGATATAAACCCAATGGGACTGCTGGATTGAATCTTCGATGAAACGTCGGAGAGATCTGTCTTTTGAACGATACCAGACGACTACTGGCTTGCCACGCTACTGGTGGACTTTAATACTGTCTTTTTGAACGACGCCAGACGACTACTGGCTTGCCACACTACTGGTGGGCTTTAATAATGTCTTTTATGCAATTCCAGACGACTACTGGCCTGCCACACTACTGGTGGACTTTGAAATATGCCACCCTTAGATGGACTTTTCGCCAATCCACTGTTGGACTTTTAGAATATGCCACCCTTAGATGGACTTTTGCCAATCCACTGTTGGACTTTTGCCACCCGAAGACGGACTTTTGCCAATCCACTGTTGGACTTTTGCCACCCGGAGATGGACCTTTTGCCAATCTACTGTTGGACTTTTGCCACCCGAAGACGGACTTTTGCCAATCCACTGTTGGACTTTCGCCACCCGAAGACGGACTTTTGCCAATCCACTGTTGGACTTTTGCCACCCGAAGACGGACTTTTGCCAATCCACTGTTGGACTTTTGCCACCCGGAGATGGACCTTTTGCCAATCTACTGTTGGACTTTTGCCACCCGAAGACGGACTTTTGCCAATCCACTGTTGGACTTTTGAAATTTGCCACCCTTAGATGGACTTTTCGCCAATCCACTGTTGGACTTTTGCCACCCTTAGATGGACCTTTCGCCAATCCACTGTTGGACTTTTGCCACCCGAAGACGGACTTTTGCCAATCCACTGTTGGACTTTTGCCACCCGAAGACGGACTTTTGCCAATCCACTGTTGGACTTTTGCCACCCGGAGATGGACCTTTTGCCAATCTACTGTTGGACTTTTGCCACCCGAAGACGGACTTTTGCCAATCCACTGTTGGACTTTCGCCACCCGAAGACGGACTTTTGCCAATCCACTGTTGGACTTTTGCCACCCGAAGACGGACTTTTGCCAATCCACTGTTGGACTTTTGCCACCCGGAGATGGACCTTTTGCCAATCTACTGTTGGACTTTTGCCACCCGAAGACGGACTTTTGCCAATCTACTGTTGGACTTTTGCCACCCGAAGACGGACTTTTGCCAATCCACTGTTGGACTTTTAGCTGCTTTGCCACCCGAAGATGGACTTTTGCCAATCCACTGTTGGACTTTTAAAATTTTAAAATCGAATTACTCTCTGCCTCCACGCCAGACATCTCTGCCGACTCTGCTGAGGAACCACAATCAATGATTCAATCTCGGAGACTCTTAAAAGGATAATATCTCTGCTGGCGAACAATCCGTCTGCTTCGAATGGTCAAGCTTGCCAAAAATAAATTGGACTTTAAGATATGAGGGAATGACGACTCTGCCAGGAATTATTCCATCTGTTTGGGGCTGGATTCTGGTCACAGCAACTCCGCTGGGGATGAGAATTCTTAATGACGTCCTGCTGGGGAAATGAGCCATTAAAACTCTGCTTGGGGATTTATTCAACCCAAGATCCTTTATAGGGATTATCAACCTTCTGACCCGGCTGGGGAAAGGCTGTACCATCCTTGTTGAGGAATAGATTCTGTCGATCTGATAAACCTCTGCGGGGAGAACGACAACTCAGCTGGGGAGTATTGCTGACAAGATTCGATGCTGACCTTTGTGGGGATACCATGACCAGAGATACGATCTTGCTGGATATCAGGGCTACTCTGCCAGGGATATGCAAATCCTGGTTAGAAAATTCCCCTGCAACTTACTAGGAAAGAGTCCTTTGGGGAAATTCAAAGCAAATCCACAGTAGTCTGCCGCAGAATATGACTGTCAAGCTTAGGATAAGTACCACAATGCCCCATGTTAGGCGAGCTTTCCTTTAGACAATTCCGTTGGGGATGACGAGTTTATAACAAACTCTGCTGGAGGAAACTGCTTTAAAACGTCTCGTGCTGGGGAATGCCTTTTGAGAGAATTTTACAGAAGACCAACTGTCCTCAAACTCTACTGGGGATGATCAACACTTCATGCTGGGGAACCAAACATGCCCCGTGCTTGGACAAAACAACAATTCGTCCCCGAAGGGGATGTCATAAGAGGATTTTACAGAAGATCTAGCCTCTTCAAACTCTTGTGACTTCGCTGGGGATAATGACCATCAGTTTTAGTGTCGATGAGACCACCCTTTTGGGGAACCTGTGACCGTTATCGATATAGAAAAGCTTGTAGCTGTTGGAAGTACTGAATGAGAGAATCGACTTAATAAGATACAACGGTACCCAGTTGAACTTAATTCACTGATATCGACCCGTTATGACCAATCGTCGACCGAACGATGAACGCCGATCTCCTTACCCATAATTGCCCCAGTCTTTTGCGTGGAGTGATTTATTACTAGTCTTGTGCTTAAAATCATCTGCACCTGCTACCTGCAACAAAAGAATATGCCCACATGCTCCGAATATTGCGTGGCTAGAATCCACCATCCGGGAGTATTCAACATTCGAAGTAATTTCAAATGTTTTTTCTGCGCATGTTATTGCAAGGCTGCCATGTTTTCAAATGCAATGTTTTATCAAAAATTAGGACGTTTTTGCAAACAAAGCAATAAAACAAAAATAGAGAGCTTTTTACTGAAATTCAATTTATTGACTGAGAGCCCAGAATAGGCAATTACATCCGGAAGCAATCCCTGGAAAGAGGTGATCGCTAAAAATTGAGAAAAGAAACTATCCTAATGGCAATGTGAAAACGGAATTCCACTGAGTTTCCATTCTGTTATGACCAGTATGTCTTCAAAACTCCCCGACCTTGCCTTCTGAGGAATGATCAGACCGATTCCTATCCTTCAGAACGTCAGTTGTTCAAACGGTGACAGGGTACAGATAACTCAAACCGTAGTCATTCGCTTAAATCCCTCTTTTGTGTGGACCGCCCTTTCAGGTTTTCGATCCACCAGGATACCCTTTTTTGCCTAAGTTGCCCTTTCGGGTTTTCAACTTACCGGGTGTACAAAATTTTTTCAATTATATCCCTAATTTTTGCCCGAACCTTATTCTGTTTTTGGTTCGCCGGGATGCCCTTTTTTGCCTGGATTTTTTTATTTTTATTATCCAGCGGGTCTATTCATGCGAAGTATTTTTTGACTACGTCCGAGTTGACAGGGGATGAAAAGTCTTCGCCATCCATGGTTGTAAGCAATAAGGCTCCGCCCGAAAAGACCTTTTTAACCACGAATGGACCTTCATAATTAGGAGTCCATTTGCCCCTGTGATCTGTATTGGGAGGAAGGATCCTTTTGAGTACCACATCTCCGACTTTATAAACCCGAGGACGCACCTTTTGGTCAAATGCCTGTTTCATTCTGCGCTGATATAGTTGCCCATGACATACAGCCGCCAATCGCTTTTCCTCAATAAGGCTCAACTGATCAAATCTGGCTCGTACCCATTCAGCTTCATCTAGCTTAACATCCATCATAACTCTGAGGGACGGAATCTCTACTTCAACCGGTAGCACTGCCTCCATACCATATACAAGTGAGAATGGGGTTGCCCCAGTGGACGTGCGTACCGACGTTCGATACCCATGCAAAGCAAATGGTAACATCTCATGCCAATCTTTGTACGTGACAACCATTTTCTGCACAATCTTCTTGATATTTTTGTTGGCCGCTTCGACCGCGCCATTCATCTTTGGGCGGTACGGAGAAGAATTGTGGTGTTCGATTTTGAAGTCCCGGCATAATTCAGCCATCATCTTATTGTTCAAATTAGAACCATTATCAGTAATGATTCTTTCGGGAACTCCATATCGGCAAATGATATCCCGTTTTAAGAAACGGGCGACCACTTGTTTTGTAACATTGGCATAGGATGCGGCTTCAACCCATTTGGTGAAGTAATCAATTGCCACCAAGATGAAACGATGACCATTGGAAGCTGTAGGCTCAATCTTTCCGATCATATCAACGCCCCACATGGCAAACGGCCAAGGCGACGACATGATACTCAACGGATTTGGAGGCACATGCACCTTGTCTGCATAGATCTGGCATTTATGGCATTTGCGGGCATATTTGCAACAATCTGACTCCATAGTCAACCAATAATATCCCGACCTTAACAACTTTTTAGCCATTGCCTGCCCTCCGGCATGAGTACCGAAAGAGCCTTCGTGCACTTCAATCATCAACAGGTCTGCTTCATGTCTATCCACACATCTAAGCAGGACCGTGTCAAAATTTCTTTTATACAGCACGCCATCTTTGTTCAAGAAGAAACTACCAGCTAACCTTCTCAACGTCTTCCTGTCTTTGGACGATGCCCCTGACGGGTACTCTTGACTTTTCAAGAAACACTTAATGTCATGAAACCATGGCTTGTCATCAGACGTTGCATCGACCGCAAACACAAATGCTGGTCTGTCAAGGCGGGATACCTCAATCTTAGGTACATGGTTCCATCCTTGCACTTTGATCATGGAAGACAAAGTGGCCAAGGCATCAGCGAACCTATTCTCATCTCGAGGAATATGGTACAGTTTCACTGTTGTGAAAATTGTCAGCAATCTCCTCGTATAATCTCTATACGGCACTAGATTTGCTTGGTGCGTGTACCAACTCCCTTTCACTTGATTGATTACCAAAGCTGAATCACCAAATATATCAAGGGTTTTAATCCGTAGATTAATCGCCTCCTCGATCCCCATTATACAAGCTTCGTACTCTGCTTCATTGTTGGTGCATCCGAAAGTTATTCGTGCAGTGAAAGGCATATGAACACCTTCCGGCGTGATAAGAACTGCTCCAACTCCGCACCCATTCATATTGACAGCCCCATCAAACATCAGACTCCATTTGGATTCAGGGTCTGGCCCCTCCTCCGGAAGTGGTTCCTCGCAGTCTTTAGCTTTGAGAAACATGATGTCTTCATCAGGGAAGTCAAACTTCATGGGTTGGTAATCATCAATCGGCTGTTGCGCAAGATAGTCGGACAAGATACTTCCTTTGATGGCCTTTTGTGAAGTGTAATGAATGTCATACTCTGTCAAGACCATTTGCCACCGTGCAACTCTGCCTGTCAATGCCGGTTTCTCGAAAATGTACTTGATAGGATCCATTTTTGAAATCAACAAGGTTGTGTGCCTAACCATATATTGCCTCAATCGCTTAGCGGCCCATGCAAGTGCACAGCATGTCTTTTCAAGCATTGAGTATCGGGACTCACAATCATTGAACTTTTTGCTCAGGTAGTAAATAGCATGCTCCTTCCTACCTGTCTCGTCATGTTGACCGAGAACACAACCCATGGAACCTTCAAGCACTGTCAGATACATTATCAGCGGTCTCCCTTCAACTGGAGGCATTAGAATCGGAGGTTCCTGCAAGTATTCTTTTATCTTATCGAATGCCAATTGGCAATCGTCATTCCACCTGACCGTTTGATCTTTCCTTAACAATTTAAATATTGGTTCGCACGTGGCTGTTAGGTGAGATATGAACCTCGCAATGTAGTTCAATCTACCCAAGAAACCACGAACCTCTTTTTCTGTTCTCGGTTCAGGCATTTCTTGTATTGCTTTCACCTTGGCAGGATCAACCTCGATTCCTCTTTTGCTCACAATGAAACCTAGCAACTTTCCAGAACGTACCCCAAACGTGCACTTGTTTGGATTTAATCTCAGACGGAACTTTCTCAACCTTTCAAACAGCTTTTTCAGGTTAACCAGATGTTCCTCTTCTGTTCTCGACTTGGCAATCATATCATCTACATAACATTCGATCTCCTTATGAATCAAGTCATGAAACAATGTCACCATCGCCCGCTGGTACGTTGCCCCTGCGTTTTTCAACCCAAAAGGCATTACTTTATAACAATATGTACCCCACGGAGTAATGAACGTGGTCTTCTCCATGTCTTCAGGTGCCATCTTGATCTGGTTGTACCCGGAGAAACCGTCCATAAATGAGAACACTGAAAACTGAGCTGTATTATCGACCAGCACATCAATATGAGGTAGTGGAAAATCATCTTTCGGGCTAGCTTTATTAAGATCTCGATAATCCACACACATTCTCACTTTTCCATCTTTCTTCGGTACTGGCACGATGTTGGCTACCCATGGCGGATACTTTGTCACAGCAAGAAAACCAGCGTCCCACTGCTTCTGGACTTCCTCCTTAATCTTTAAAGCCATGTCGGGGTGAGTCCGACGAAGTTTCTGCTTGACTGGCGGACATTCTTCTCTCAATGGTAGCCTGTGCACGACAATATCCGTATCCAACCCCGGCATGTCTTGATACGACCAGGCGAAGACGTCAACATACTCGCGCAACATTTCCGTCAAAGTTTGCTTCACATCTGCTTGCAAGCTGGCACCAATCCTGATCTCTTTCTTGGCGTCCTTGGTACCAATATTGATGATTTCTACAGTCTCCTGATGAGGCTGGATGACCCTTTCCTCTTGTTTCAACAATCTGGCCAGTTCTTCAGAAAGTTCACAATCTTTCCCATCCCCTTCTTCGGCTTGATAAATCGGATTGTCAAAGTCATACATGGCCATATCAAAATCGTTATCAGTGGTATCCGGAGGATCAAGTCTGCATGAACGGGTTCATGCCTTATTTTAGAATTTATTTTTAAGCAAAACAAAAGAAAATGAAACATTGCCATTTTATTTTTTTGTGCAAAAATAAAAACTGAAAGACAGAGAACAAAATTTGATTGCAAAACGTCCTTTATTAATGATTAAACATTGCAAATGCAACCATGGTGGCCCTACAAATGAATCTATACGCCTTGGGCAGAGCGCAAGATTTTGTCATGCATTATGGTTAGAAAAACAAAGAAAAATTACTCTGTCTGAAGAGTAACCCGGATGACTTCTTCAACGAACCAGTTTTGCACTTGTTGTCCCGGAACATGAGGGCGTACCCAGTTGTCCAGGTCACAATCACTGTCAACACTATCCTCCGTGGCTGCACAAGACTGGTCCATGTAGATAATTCCTCCACTATTGAAAGTAATGGGTCCCCTGCTCCCCGCATCTGAAGTTGTAGAGGGATGATAACCAATACCAAATTTGTCTTCCTTCATTGGGGTCTCTATCAACCTGCCCCAACCTTGGGCGTGGCCTGCCCTGACGACTTCGACAGCTTGTTTGTAAGATGAAATGGAGGTACCAGCCCCAACTGGTACAGAAGAAGACTCAGGTGCATCGTCAATATTGACTGCTTCAAATGATTGGCACAGCATCTCACGAATTTCCCCATCCATTTCAATGTACTTGAACGTGGATAAGTGACTCACAAAGATGTCTTCTTCCCCACACACTGTCACAACCTGCCCTTCAAACTCATACTTCAGCTTTTGATGTAGAGTGGAAGTAACAGCTCCAGCTCCGTGAATCCAAGGGCGTCCCAATAGGCAGCTATATGCAGGTTGTATGTCCATTACATGGAACGTGGATTTGAATACCTGTGGTCCAATTTGTACGGGCAATTCCACCTCACCAAACACAGATCGTCTAGTTCCATCGAATGCTCTGACCACCAACTCACTAGGCCTTAAGATCAAACCATCAACTTCCAGTTTCATTAATGCCTTCTTGGGCAAGACATTGAGTGATGAACCAGTGTCTACCAGTACATGAGATAACACTGCGCCCTTACACTCCATCGTGATATGCAAAGCCTTATTATGGTTTCTTCCTTCAACAGTCAAATCTCTACTTGTAAAGCCCAAGCCATGGCTGACATTAACATTGGAGATTACGCCCTCGAGCTGATTAACAGTAATTTCTTGTGGCACGTATGCACTCTTTAACACTTTCAACAACGCCTGCCGGTGCGCATCAGAGCACATCAATAGTGACAGGATTGAAATCTTTGAAGGGGTCTGATTCAGTTGGTCCACAATCTTATAATCGCTTTTCTTGATTATCTTCATAAATTCTTCCATTTCCTTATCAAAAGTAATCTTTGTCTCTGCTTCAGGTGTAGGCGCACTTTCAACCACCTGTTTACCCTTAGCCTTTGCTGCAGCTTCTGCCTCTTTATCACTTCTCAAGGTTTGGGGAGCGAACAACCTTCCACTCCTTGTAAAGCCCCCTACGCCCCCTACGTTATCAACATTTGGGCTGACTGACGACTCAACTTCCTGTTTTTTACCTTCGTAATATACATCTGCCCCATAGTGCCATGGGATAGCCTTCGTAGACGTGAACGGAATTGGTCCTGGCACCGTGATAGTGACAGGACTGGGCCTTTCTGGCGCAACACTCGCCACGGGAACTGCATTGACCGGCCTTTGAATCTCAGCGGGAGTGTAATAGATGGTCACGGTTGATATCTCATCAGTGTCTTTCACGACTCTGTCGAACTGTAGACATCCTTCATCGATCAGATTCTGTAAACCCATCTTCAACTTATCACAGCCGTTCTCCTGATTCATACACTCAAAGCAATCTTGATTACAGCCCGGGAACACCTGTCCCTTCAATAAACGATCTTTTACAACCAACAAAGAAGTTTTCACTTGACGGATATCTGTCACCAGATTCAATCTCCTCCCATCTTCAATAGCGTACACATTTGCTGCGCTATGATCAGGCATGGGATGCTGAGTAATATTAGGAGCGGGAGAGAAATTGATGGCTTTAGCATCAATCAAATCTTGTACTTTATGATGGAAAGCCCAGCATTTTTCAATGGAGTGCCCCTGAGCACCTGAGTGGAACTCACAACGAGCATTAGCATCGAAGTTAGGTGGCAGGTTTCCAGCAACCGGAGCTTTCATAGTACGGAGTTCTACCAACTTTAACTCGAGTAGCCGGGGCAACAGCGCGGCATAAGTCATAGGGAGAGGATCCATCTTACGATCCCTCTGTCTAGACCTTTGCTGGAAAAAAGGTTGTTGCTGTGGAACTTGTTGTTGGGGTTGTTGTTTCTGAACAGACGGTGTGGGGATTGTTACAGCATCTACCTGATAATAAGCTCGAGAACGCCCTCTGCCTCGTCCTCTAAACACAGCATTCGTATCACCTTCTCTTCTTTTCTGGTTACTAGCAAACGGTTTCTTCGTCCCCGAAGAGCCAGCCCCACTCACATCCTGGATCTTTCCAAGCTTTAACAGACTTTCTATTCTTTCTCCCGCAATCACAATATCAGCAAATCCAGTTGACGGACAAGCAGCTAATCTATCCAGATAGGCCCCTTGCAAGGTGCCCATGAACATATCTGCCATTTCTCTGTCTGACAAGGGAGGTTGGACCTGGGCAGCCATTTCCCTCCACCTCTGTGCATATTCTTTGAAACTCTCCTTGGCATTTTGTGACAATCCCTGCAATTGGGTGCGGTTGGGCGCCATGTCAATATTGTACTGGTATTGCTTCAAGAACGCTTCTGCCAGATCTTTCCAATTCTTCACAGCAGCTCTATTCAACTTCATATACCAGGTCAAGGACGCCCCAGCCAGACTGTCCTGAAAATAGTGCATCCATAGCTTCTCGTCATCCGTATGGGCTGAAATCTTCCCAAAGTAAGCTTGAAGATGCGTTTGGGGACACGCATTGCCGTGATACTTATCAAAAGTAGGAGGTTTGAATTTAGGGGGAATTCTGACTCCTGAGACCAGCCCCAAGCTAGTAACATCAATACCCATAGAGTTCTTGCATTCTATGGCCCTGATCTTTTCTGCTAACTCCTCATACCTTCGATCACCTTGATTACCCACATCAGCGTCTAGCAGAGTAAATTGGTCTTCCAGAGTATCTTCAAGAGTAACACCAGCATGCCTACCATTCCCATTACCCCGATTGTTACCACCAGGAGGAGGGTTGCCACCGGGAGGAGGAATGCCATGTCCCTGTGAATTGTCATGATGATCACCTTCGGGCCCATTGTCGGGACGCTCTACCAGAAGCCTCAGTCTCTCCTGATTTTGCGCCATGCCAGTCATGAGGGTCATGAACTGGTCCATACGCGCCCTCATTTCCGCCAAATCACTTTGCACTTGATCCATGATTCTTACTTGATTCCTTCGCGTCGAATATCGGTGAATGTGACTCTCCGCTATACTGCCTGAAACCAAATAAAGGTTAGAGACCCCGCAACGAGTACCTGAAAAGCAAGTAACAAAAATGCAAAATGATATGCAATGCCATGCAATGCTATGCTTGTCATTTCCTAGGTGCTTTACACCCTGATTCCAATCCAAACCACGGAAATCTGAAGACCAGAAATCGTGATATAAAGAGACGTGTAGTGGTCATGTGCTTGTGCGCAGCTATCTGATAAAGAATAATTCTGAATAAAACTGCTCATACTCATTTAACAAAATATTCAAGTACATTTAAGAAAGGTTCAACCGCAAATGCAATACAAGGAAAAATGGATCCATCAACAAGCCTGATGGTAACCATTAACAACAAAATATAAGGAAAAGAACATCAGTCTGACAATTCCACACCCTTCAGCTTATCACTTGAGTACTTGATTTCCTCAAAAAGTATATGGGTACGCTGGTGATTCGGCTTTTCAATCATTTCTTTGATCAAGACATCCCTTTTCTCAAGAGCTTCAGTTAAAGAACCCATGTGCAGCATCAGAGCCTCGTCATCACACACTCCTTTGTGTCTCTTTATGCCAGCTTGCGTCTTGAGTATCTCCCTTTCTATCATGACTTCTTCAAGCTCTTTCTTGGTATTCTTCAACTGGCTTCTAACTTCTTCTAACTGCTCTTGACTCTTACCGAGGCTTTCCCGATACTTTCTCCTCTGCTCATGTGCCTTTTTAAGCTCCTCGTCTTTAGTCTTCGACTGATCCTTTAACTCGGCATTTTCAATTCTGACTTCATCCCAAGCTTGACGAAGTTGAGCTAATGAATCCTTGCTTCGGGCTAAAGCCTGTTTTGTAATCTTGTGAGCCTGACTAGTGTCATCTGCTCCCAAAGTAAGTTTCCGAAAGTACCGAGCTCGGTCATCAAAATCTTCCTCTTTGTCAGCCAAGGTTTTTTCCGCTTTCAAGGCTCTCTTTTCCAACTCTTTGTTGTCAGCTAGAGCTTTCTGAAGACATCTGCTCATTCCAGAATTTTCTATCTGCAGCTCTCTGACCATTTTCTTCCACTTCTCACATTCTTCAATAGCCACCATAGTGGGTTGTTCTGGCTGTGCGGAACATAAAAGAGGTCCCCTTGAAAAGGGTAAAAGCAATTCCTTTACTTTCGTCTCAATCCACCTGTCATATTCAGGATAAGATCTACAATCTCCTCTTCCAAAAACTGCTTTTCCAATTTTGTGCTTATCTTTCCAAGCATTCACTACTTCTACCACCTTCGCATCTTTAGTTCCTGTAAAGAATAAAGATTCTTCCACATCTTGCTCTGTAGGAGGATCCCTGGAAGCATACCCAAACTGTCGGATGGCCAAAACTGGATTATAATTGATCCCTCCTTTTCTGCCAATCAAAGGCACATTTGGAAAATTTCCGCATCTTGTGACCAGCTCTATTCTCAATAACCGGTGGTCAAACCATACAATGTTATCAGCAGTTAAACTCATCAATCGTTTAGACCATTTCGCCACATCTTTGGTTTCCACAAAGGCACCTGTCTGAGGCAAATGCTTGAAAAACCAATGACTCAGCAGTGGAGTACAACAACTAACAGATCCTCCCCTCCTTTTCTCATTCTTATAGTGCACAGAATGATAAAAATCTCCTAACAAAGTAGGGACTGGATTTTTAAGAACGAAAACTCTTGTTGCTTGCATATCCACAAAGTCTTGCTGATTGGGAAAGAAAACTAGGCCATATATGCAGAGAGCCAGAATGGAATTGTAAACCGTCCAATTTTTAGCACTTGCAGCCTCCTGGGCCTGTCCAGACAGAAATTCTAAATGAAATCCGCTAACTCCATTTTTACTGCTCACACCACTCTTTATCACTGCCTGATCCATTTGTAACGCAGCAGCAATTTCTTTTACGCTGGGAGAACTACCAGAGAAGAATGGTATTGCCGACGTAATCGGAATTCCCAAAATAAATGAGAATTCTTCCAGTGTTGGCATCAAAATGTAATCTGAAAAAAGAAAGCACCTCAACGAAGGCTCGTAGAACTGCAGCAGAGTGTGTAAAGCATCATGCTCATACTTGGTGATTGTACGGACCATCCCAACCAAATTCCCGTAACTCTTCTGAAACCTATCAAGAATACCCGGACCAGCCATATCTATAACCTTGAGCAATGAATCCAAGACAGGATCTGGAAACTTGTAAGACACATTGTTCTTTCTCTCGGCGACGATCTCTGTTGAACCCATGGATTGGAATCAGAAATGTATTATGCACCTGAAAATGACAAACATAACTGTTATGATATGATAATGCAATGCAAAAGGGCATGTGATCAGGTAATCAAGTGTCGGTGTCTGTATTGAACTGTGTGCACTGTGTCTCTGTACTGAATCTGGCAATATCTGAGATGAACACTTAAATCACTGTCATAGGATACAATGTCTGAAATCATCATAGAATCACAAGTAAGGTAGGTAGGAGGCTGGGTTTCCTGCAAACCTGTAAACATCCCGCCCATGCTCACATGTGGTTCTTAGAAAATAAGGCTTGTCAGCTTCGGAGGTTTGAGAAGCAATAGCACATTCAGCCCGTAGGATACAATGCTATGCCAATCAAAGAGGTCGTCCACTGACTCCCCTTAGAAAATAAAGGTCATCCTATGCAAGTTCCAAAGTGGGCCCTCGGGTGCGAATGGGTTTGCCACAGAATGTGGTCTGCCATTGTCACCACTAAAGAGGGATATTTCCACTAAGGTCCTCATAATCGGTCACTAGAGTCGACAGCTCTCTAGATCTACATCCTGGAATACGCAAGATGCGCATGCCACGACGTGTCCCAAGATAGCCTCGTCTAGCTGTGAATTTCGTGAACACCCAACGCACTCCAAACGGCACGTAGGTCCCACTACTCTCCACTCTAATTCTAAGTGTATACTCAAGCCTGTGTAATGGGCTTATCTCTCAGAAGTCCCATCCCGCCAAACAGACAAAACAGTGCAGCACAATATAATATATGATATGTAATGCTAAAATGCAGTAAATACTGTAAAGTAAATAAACAGCAAAATATAGCACAACAGTAAACACCCAATGAAAGAAAAGCAAACAAGCGCTAGGATTGACTCGCTTAGGGATGGACCAGCAATAGGTCAACCTTTCCCCAGCAGAGTCGCCAGCTGTCGCTCCCGGGATTTTCATCCTAGTACAAACGCGAAAGTGGCACCGAAACAGAGTCGCCAGCAATGTGTATTTATCCCAAGAGAGGGAAAGGAAACACCGCATAAACCTGAAGGAAAGGAAAGAGCATGGTCTCGCGACCAAGAGAAATGGGTTCGGGAGTCGGTTACGCGAGAGGAAGGTATTAGCACCCCCTCGCGTCCATCGTACCCGATGGGATCCACGCTTGCTTGTCTCGATCAAAGGGTGATAGAAAAGAATACTGGAAAAGGAACGAAAAGAGAACTGGAAAAGGAACGAGAAACAAATGTAGGGAAAATAAAAGAAGTGCTCGAATGGGCCCTACCCCACTGCCTACGTATCCCATCGGGAGCATGAGAATCAGAGCGACGTAGTTCCCCTCACTAGGGATGGATTGCATTTTTTAGAGAACGGCTTACGTTCTAGCTCAGGTGTTGCAGGCTCGCTGGTCCGAGTGCGTTACCATCTTGCAAGAGAACGAGTAGGAGCACGTTCATACGTTGAGAGTGAGTGAGATGAGAAAAGAATTCCCGAAGGAAAGACGTAATTGTTTGTTTTTGTCTTTTAGAAGTTTTTTCCATTTGTTTGCATACGATAGTGTATCTAAATCTTAGTCATTGGAATGTGTACATTCTCACATTCCAAGATGGAATGGGTAAGAAAGCACACTAAGAGTGAAGAAGACCCCCACACTTAGTTCCAATTGTCAAGGTTCAAACACACTAGCATACTTGTGTTTATTAAGTGTTTTTTGTTGATTATGAAATGAAGAAGTGTTTTTTTATTATTTATACCTTCAACAAGTATTGCATTTAAGTCCATCATACAAGATCAAATGTCTAACACATTGACCCAAGATGGGCTATATGCTACCCATTCTAAGATAATAAGAGAAGACCCCTTATAATCTTTTCTTTATATGAAAGGCCTAAATGCAATAAATGCCTACCTTTATTAAGTATTTTGCATTTTTCTTTTGAGATGAGAAGAGAGACTCAAGAGAGGAGAAAAGGTAAAACCTATATGGGCTAAGACTCAATCCTAATTGAAGATTAAAGAGAGTGATCCTAAAGTTTGTGAGGTTTCAACCTAAAGTCTAAAGAAAGAAAGAATTAAACAATTCACTTCCAAAATGGAAGATGAATTGTAATTCAAAAGGGAAAGTAATGAGTTATTAAAAGAAAGCACATAAGTGCTTAACAAAACACAAAATGAAATTGTAAAAGAGAAAGGATAGAAGTTGAATGTGGATTCCTTATCCACACTCAATTGAAACTTACCAAAGCCCCTACATGGTTAGCACAATCACTTACAAGTAAAGTAAGAAGGTATAATGAACAAATCAAATTCAAACAAGTTGACAAACAAAGTGAAATGAGATTAAATGCTATACATGCTTCCAAGTCAGAATGTAACTCATATTTACACAACTTAATGTTATCCTAAATGAGCATACCAAATCATGCAAACAAAATCTCAATCCAACAAGAAGCAAAGAAGAAAAGGTGAAGTGATGTGAATGTGGTTCATACTTGTGAAACAAGTGACTTAAGGTGCAAGATAAACATCAAGCATGCAAAGATGAAACCCAAATGTCATGATCAGAAGTCAATTAACATGCTATACATCCTCAAACAAAACCACAACTCATGGCACAAGTGCCTTCATGATCAAGCAAACCAAACATGAGGCATACATTCACAAAATGAACAAGTTAAACTTCATGCTTCAAACAAATAGCAAACATGCTCCAAAAATTATGACTTTCACCAATCAAACACCTTAAACCCATGCCATTAACATATCAAGTCCACAAGCAATGAATCAGAACCAAAGTCACTCAACAATTAGGTCAAAGTCTCATGGAAGTTTCATGCATTCATGCTCAAAGCAACACATCAAAAGTCATCCAAAAAAAGGCTTAAAAATCATCTCATAAATCTCAAACATACCTCAACATATTGTGACCACAATGCAAAAAGAAAGGCATCAAAATCATTTTTTATGATCAAGAACAAAAATGCACAAAATCATATGTCACATTAAGTATGCATGCAAATGGAAATTCAAAAGAAATAATGGAACAGGGGCAAAATGGTCATAAAATCAGAAAATAAAATCATAGAAAATTTCCTAAATGTTTTAAGAATACACATGAATTTTTGTAGAATTTTCCAATATCATTTGATATTTTTAAAAATCAATTATGAAACGTGTAGCAAAAATGAAAATAAAATATGAAATGCAATATGAATGGGGGTGCAACCATAGCAAATCCATAGTTCAATTTAATTGGGCTTTAGAAGCGTGGGGTGTAAATAACAATCTGTCATAGGTCCAATTACGCGCAAAACACCATAGTAACCATGCACTCCAGTCAACAAAATTGACTCATCAATAGCCATTAGATCAAGTCAAGGTCAAGCCAAAGTCAAGGTACGCAGATCCAACACACGTGGATGAGGACACACACTCACTACCATGTACCATGCCACACAATGTTTAAGTGGATTCAGAAAATACGCATGTGACCAGCACATGCCTTTTAATGTGCTGTCACCATACAAGCCACACGATCGCGCAAAATGAATGGACACGATTAAAACGTGAAAAAACCCTAGCTATTGAAGTCACCAGCCGGAGATGACCTCCGGTCACCTTCTCCGGTCACACCACCACCGTCTGCAACTCACATGTTCACCAAAACACACAATACGCATACCAAAATGAAGCTGAGATAATGGAGATCAATAATACGCAGTTATTTTTCACACAACAAGCATGCACACAAAGAACAGAGAGGATCAAACCAAGCCCTAACTTTTGGATCTAAGCCTCTACAAGGCCTATCAACTAGCCGGAGTAAGCAGAGCTTCTATCAAGCTTAAAACACAAAAAAACAAGTAAAAATAGACAGAGATCGTGCAAGGTAATTTCAAGAGTTCAAACCTGAATGATGATGAAACTTGGAATGCACAAGAATACCAGAAGGAGATGCTTCTTCCTTGAGCTTCACTTGGCCAAATAAAGGCTTGAGAGCTTGAATTCGTGCAAAGAATCAACCAGAATTTCAACTCTCTTGATCCTGAACTTCTTTAACTGAACCTATGCACTCTTGTTCTTAATCTCCAAAGTAGAATCAAGATGAAGATGGAGATGAAATGTAGGAGATGATGATGAAATTCGTGTACAGAGAGGGAGAAAAAATCAGAGAATGTGGAAAGAATTTGAAGTGTTTTTGAGAGAATGTGGCTGGGAATGAAATTTGAGTGTGAGTTTTCTATTTATAGTATGAACTAACCATGGTTTAATGAGTGGAGTTAACTGAGTTGGATGAGTTAAAGTGAGTGCACCCTAACTAACTGAGTCAAGTTAGTTAGGGGCGAGTTATTGAGGCTGAGTTATGGTGAGGTCAAGCTCATGACAGTTGTAGTAAGGATGAGAGCGAGGTTGTGTTATGCAGCAGTGGCTTGTGGTGGAAGCTTTACAAATTTCCCTTCTCATGTAAGAAGTAACATGGTGAAAGCACGTGCATGACTTGTTTGGTTTAATGAGGAAAAGAAACAGCTGGTAATGTGAAGTGTTTGTTGAATGACTGAACCAAAAACAATGCAGCATGTATCAATGTGTCAGTGCCAACATAGGGCTGTTTATGGAAGTTTTTCTCTCTAACCATTGAACCATTTGATGAGATTTTGGGGTCTTTGGAAAGAGGATGCATTGGAGCACAATATTGGTTTGAAAATTGAAGTGAAATGAGACTTGCAACATATTGAAAATGAGCTTCAAACATAGGAACTCAATACTGGCTTAAAAATGCTGCAGAACGCGCGCATGTGTGGCATGACCTGGTTGTGACCTGGTCAAATTTCAGTTACATTGACCATACTTTGAGCCATCATAACTCCTTAACCTTTGATCAGATGAAAAATTGATAAACACCAACTTTGAAGATCTCACATAGAGGAACAACTTTGATGTTGAAAGATTTTCCATTTGAAGCCTCTAATCATGAGTAATTGATCAATACATTTGGCCCACCATGTGTTTGTGAAAATGACTGCGCGCGTGCCTTGAAAATCTTGGTCATGACCTAGTTTTGAACCTACTTTGCTCAAACTTTGATCAATCATATCTCACTCAATTTTTATCCAATGGAGATGTTCCACACATGGATTTGAAGCTTAAAACAAGATCTTTCATTGAGGCAGAGTGGATTTTTCATTTGGTGCTCCAAATTTAAATGGCCTTGGTTCAAACTCTGATGCAAAATGGCCAAAACTTGCTATTTTTAGTAACCCTTCTTCATCCAAAAATGGCAACTTTCTACACCTTGAATTTTTCATGATTCCTTTGGAATTTCTTGACCAAATTTTGTACATTGGACATATGTAACATGAATTTCATGATTTTGGGCTCAAAAGTCAAGAGTTGACTTTTTCTTCTGATTATTTGACTTGGCCCCAAATTTCCTGATTTTTTATCTTTTTTCCAATTGAACCACTTCTTAAACCAATTGAGATGCAATCTTCCACATCCATATACCTAGGGACATATAGAAAACCATGACATCAAGTCTTGCCCAAAAAATCAAAGATTCCCTGATTTAAATGGAAACCCTAATTTTGGCCCCCTTTGGTTAGGAGGTAAAAGTGCAGTCTTCAATTTCAAATTCCTCAGAGTATGCTGTGTGTCCCCTTAAAGGATGATGAGAAATGCCACTTGAGAATGATTTTGGATCAATGAGCTATCTCTTTTGAGGGTTTTCCTTCAATTTTTTGAACCTCTTGCATGATGAAAGATGTATTGCTTCAATCTCCCATTGGATTTCACTTTCTTGAGATTTTGGAAGATCAATTGAGATAGTATGAGACATGAGAGACCTCTTGGCTTGCCTAGAGCCAACTTGATTGACCTTTTTGTGCTTTGAATGATTCCTTTATTATCCACCTTCCACCTGATCACATGCCCTGATGGTAAGAAGGATGCCATGCTTCATTTTTCTATGTTAAATGCAATGTAATGTTAATGAGGTGGATATGATATGATAAATGATAATGCCATGCTATGATGACAAAAGGGGAGAGCAAATTTTGGGGTATTACAATGAGTGCCAAAGGTTCCTTCGTGAATTTCTTATATCAGCATGTTTGCTTCTGGTCTGCATACGCATCGGAGCAAAACCATGTCGAAGTTCCTCTTATAGAGTGTATCACCGCTCAGGAAGAAGTTGCCTGCCAATCTTCTGAGGGTCTTCCTGTCTTTTCCTGATGCCCCAGGTGGGTATTCTTGTTTTTGAAGGAAGCACTTGATATCGTGATACCAAGGTTTATCGTCTATGACTGCTTTAATCACGAAGATGTAAGCGGGCCTTTCTAGGAGCATTACGTCAATCTTAGGTATGTCGTTCCATTGACCTACACTAATCATGGAGGAGAGAGTGGCTAATGCATCAGCCATGTGATTCTCTTCACGAGGGATGTGATGAAACTTAATTCTGTTGAAGAAAGGTAACATCCTTCTCGCGTAATCTTTGTAAGGAATCAGTCCTGATTGGCATGTGTTCCAATCTCCTTTGATCTGACTGATAACCAGGGTTGAGTCTCCATATACATCCAAGTTCTTAATCCTTAAGTCGATTTCTTCTTCGAGACCCACGATACAAGCTTCGTATTTGACCTCATTTTTCTTGCACTTGAATGTCAGTCTGGCAGTGAAAGGAACGTGGGTACCCTGAGGTGTTATGATGATTACGCCAATTCTGTTTCCTTAATTGTTGACAACTCTGTCAAAGATTAGTCCTCATTGGGAACCTGGTTCTGGCCCTTCACTGGGTAGCGGTTCATCACAATCTTTCATTTTTAGATACATGACATCTCATCTGGGAAGTCAAATCTAACTGATTCCAGATCGTCAATCGGTTGATGAGCCAAATGATCAGCTAAAATAATTTCTTTGACGGCTTTCTGAGCATGATACTCGATGTCGTATTCTGATAACAACATCTGCCAACGGGCGATCCTTCCCGTGAGAGCAAGCTTTTTAAAAACATACTTGATTGGATCCATTTCGGAGATTAACCAAGTAGTGTGACAAATCATGTACTGGCGAAGACATTTGGCTGCCCAAGTCAGAGCACAACAAGTTTTCTCGAGCATAGTATACCGAGTTTCACAGTCGGTGAATTTCTTGCTCAGATAGTAGATGCAGACTCTTTTCTTTTGGTTTTGTCTTGTTGGCTAAACACACAACCCATTGAGTCTTCCAAGACTGTTAGGTAGATAATCAGCGGTCTTCCCTCCACTAGAGGTGATAGGATAGGAGGATTCAACAGATATTCTTTGATACTGTCGAAAGCGATTTGGCAGTCTTCTGTCCATACGTAATCCTGATTCTTTTTTAGTAATTTGAAGATTGGCGCACATGTCGCGGTCATGAGGAATATAAATCTGGAAATGTAATTCAGACGTCCCAGGAATTCCATGACTTGTTTCTCAGTCTTTGGAGAAGGCATTTCTTGAATGGCCTTCACTTTGTTAGGATCAACCTCAATTTCTTTTTGGCTGACAATGAACCCTAAAATTTTTCCTGAGCGAACACCGAACGTGCATTTGTTGGGATTCAAGCAGAGTTTGTATTTTCTCAGACGCTCAAATAGTTTTGACAAGTGGGTCACATGTTCCTCTTCTATTTTAAATTTGGCAATCATATCATCGACATACACTTCGATTTCTTTATGCATCATGTCATGAAACTGAGTTGTCATGGCCCTTTGATAGGTTGCCCCGGTGTTCTTCAAACCGAACGACATTACCTTGTAACAAAAGGTGCCCCATGAGGTGATAAATGAAGTTTTCTCCATATCTTCTGGCGCCATTTTGATCTGATTATAGCCCGAGAATCCATCCATGAAGGAGAAGACTTTAAACTTTGTTGTACTGTCTACCAGCATGTCTATGTGTGGTAAGGGAAAGTCATCCTTTGGACTGGCTTTGTTCAGATATCTGTAATCTACAGACATTCTGACTTTTCCGTCTTTTTTAGGAACTGGTACTATGTTGGCTAACCATTGAGAATATTCTAAGGTGGCGAGGAAACCCGCGTCAATTTGTTTCTACTCTTCCTCTTTGATTTTGATGGCCATGTCTGGATGAGTCTGTCTCAGTCTTTGTTTTACCGGCGGACATTCTGATCTTAACGGTAGATGATGTTCCACAATGTTGGTATCCAACCCTGGCATGTCCTGATAGGACCAAGCAAACACATCTGGAAACTCTCTGAGAAGTCTTATCAAGCTTTCTTTGACAATCGGACTGAGCAGTGCCCCAATCTTGACTTCTTTCCTCTCTTCTTCTGAACCCAAGTTGACCGTTTCCAATGGCTCTTTGTGAGGTTCAATGGACCTTTCCTCTTGTTTAAGTAATCGGGAAATCTCTTCTAGAATCTCATCATCTTCTTCTTCTTCAGCCTTAAATACAGCGAATTCAAAGTTGGGAGAAGGCATTGGATCGTATGTTTCAACGGGGTTTAAAACAAGCAATCTGCATGACGTGATGATTTGCTTTTATAAGAGATAGAGAGAAATGCAAGAGTGTGTGCAGTGTATTTTCTGAAAAATGCTTGTTTTTATTTTTGAGTTGTTTTTAAGGATTATCATTTTCTGAAAAAGCGAAAAGTGAAAACAACAATAAATGTGGAAATTACAGAATGACGTTTATTTATGATTTAGTCAATTCTTGAAACTACAGCCCTATAAAACAAAACTCTGTCGCTTTGGGCAAAGTGAAGAGAGAAATTTACAGAAAGTGAGCCCTATAAAAACATCCATTTCACCTGGGCAGGGTGAAAGGTTAAAACAAAGATGGAAATTACTTAGACTTATGGACGACTTTCGGGACATCGACAGTAACCCATTGGCGACGAACCCCTCTGTGAATCACAAAGTCTGGTACCTTCTTTCTTGGCTTGTCCTCAGAAATGACGCTGATTTCTGGCGGAGCAGGATCGTTGGAGTCTTCCTCCCATGCAGAGTTGTCCTAGACGAACTCTTCTGTTGTATCTTGCACAATGTTTTCATTTTCAGGTGGATCTTCCCATCCAGTTGGCTGAATGTCTTTAAGCCTGATACGAGAACTTTCAGAAGCGGTGTACTTGACCAAGAAGTCATATTTGCCACTCGGTTGTCCTAAGGTGTCCCATACTTCTGTGGAACTGGAGGAGTCATCCTTCTCGATGACGTTGACCTCAAGAAAAGCAAAGTTGATGAACTCTTATCCTGTAATCCTTGCAGATTCATCGTTGTGCTGGATATTTTATGAATGTCCTGAGTAATGATCCCATGATTTGGTGGGGACGCATGTATTCTTTTCAATGATGCTCAGCTGATACGTATCGTTGGGCTGACTCTTTTGCCCCAAGTATTCTGGGTACGGCTGCCAGATAGGCAAGTCATCCAGTGGGTCATAATAATCATAGTCGAAGTTGTCTTTCATCAGAATGTCCACCTCTAATGAGTTGGATGGAGTACGGCATCCTTCTGGATCACAATCTCCATACATCATCTTGACGTCTGATCTTGGTATATATCTCAAACTTTGTGCGGGATAGCAAAATGGCGTATGCGTTTCTTCCTGAGACATATAACCGTCCTTGTTGAGATAGGACTTCCACTCTTCATCTGTATTGGAGGAGTCACCCTCATTGATGGTGTGTACTTCTTGAGACACCGGGTGAAGGAAACCTCCACTATGGAAGAAGTTCTGAATGGGATGAAGACTTTCATCGTTAATAGCAGTCTGGGTACAGGTTGAGGAAAAACCAAGACCTTTCTTTGTCTTGTTATCCATAGGAATGACAAGCTGTCCCCATCCTTTTGCGTTGTTACTCTCGATCACTTTGAGAGCATATTTGTATGAGGAAATCGATGTTCCTATCTCTAATCGATTCTCATTGCTCACTGAAAGTGCTTGGAACTGAGTTCCAACAACCTCCTCGGGCTCTACACAGGAGAATGTTGATAAGTTGCTCACGATTAAGGCTTTCTCTCCGCAGACTGTGACTAGTTTGTCATTTTTGACGAACTTCAGCTTCTGGTGAAGTGTTGAAGTGACTACCCCAGCCTCGTGTATCCAAGGTCTTCCTAACAAACAGCTGTATGCTGCCCGGATATCCATGACCTGGAAAGTGACTTGGAAAGTGTGAGGACCGATAGTTATGGGAAGATCGACTTCGCCGATAACTATTTTTCTGGATCCGTCGAAGGCTTTGACGATGACCTCACTGCCTCTCATCGGAGATCCTTTAAATGATAGTCGCATCAGAGTAGATTTTGGCATAACATTCAGAGCTGATCATGTGTCTACCGGTACACTGGCTAGAGCATCATCCTGGCAGTTGACTGTATGTTAAGCGGCATGTTGTGATTTTTGCTTTCTTCTGGCAATTCTTCATCACTGAATCCTAAGTTGTTGCAGGAAGTGATGTTGGAGATGATGCTGTCGAATTGTCTTATCATCACATCTTGTTCCACAAAGGCTTGCTCTAAGACTTTCTGTAGAGCTTCCCTGTGAGCTTTGGAACTGAGCAGGAGGGATAGCACAGATATTCTTGAAGGAGTTTGCAATAATTGGTCTACAATGTTGTACTCGCTTTTCTGGATGAGCTTCAGCATCTCATCGTTGTTCTTTGAAAGGTCAGGATTACTGGATTGACCGATTGGTTAATTGGGAACTTCTGTTTGAGGTTCCTTTTCTCTGGTGGGTTCTCTAACTCCTCGGTTGAAGATCCGACCACTCCGTGTCACTCAACTGATGTCAGCAATGTTCACGACGGAGGGTAATGGAGTTTCCTTTCCATTCTCGATTATTGTTGCACCGTACTTGTAAGGGATAGCCTTACCGAATTTGTACGGTATTGGTTTTGACAAATAGATAACTACATGAGCCTTTTGATTTTTCTGACCATCATAGCCGGCCTCAATTAGTTCAAGGTTGAGAATCTTTCTACTATCAAGAGGAACTCTTGATTCATGGAGTAGAGGGATTATGACGCATACGTCTTTGGTCCTCCCCTGATCGGAGATAGTCTAGCATTACATTGATCAAACCACAACTTGAACATAGTCGAATCTCCTTCCGGTCTAACTATTTTTGAAGAGCTAACCGTACAAAGTAGTATCCTTGGTTGTTCTCCGAGCAAACTCTACAGCGCTCATAGTTGTGTGCTGGCACCCGGCCACGTCCGCTTTGTATGTAGTGCAGCTTTACTAGATCTGTTTCCATCAAGTGAACATCCTGACTTTGATGCCTAGTAGGATTCCCGTCAGTGATACTGACTTGTTGTGTGTCTTTATCTAAGTGGATCGGAAGCCACCAGTGGTTAAACAAGTGTTGAAGTGTTCTTTGGACAACTGCACATCCTTGGTCGTCTTCACGACAAACTTTATAGTTTTGATAATCATGTGAAGCCAGAAAATCGAGCCTGACTTTCTTAGCGTGTAATTCTACCAGACTGGTATTCATCAAGCGAATATCAAAGATTTGAATCATATTGACTTGATAATGACTTCTATCACGGTAATCCTGGATCCATCCGAGATCCATCTGACGCTGGAGGGCCTCTTGTACAAAAGAGCATCCTTGATTCTTTATTGAGCATATCGGACAGGAATTATAATCGTGCCGTGGCAGATCATGATGTTGACTTTGCCTTGAGTGCATTGCCACTAAGTTGACATTCATCGCCAGAATGTTATGGTTTTGGACAATGTTGGGATTTGCGTGAGCTATATTGACCTCACGGATTCAATGATCTTGAATCCATCCGAGATTTATTTGTTCTTGTAGAGCTGATTGCACTACGGAACATCCTGATTATTCTTTGAGCAGGTATCACATTGGTGATAATTATGAGGTGGTACATGACCGTACCCGCTCTGTCTGCAATGCATCCTGACCAGGTTGGTTCCTAATAGGAGTACATCGTGAATTTGATAACTGCGGCTAAATTCTTCCTCTATTAAATTTACGGCAGTCTTCTCGTGTTGAGGCAACGGGTTCGCCTGAACATTTGGATTAGAATCTTTGAAAGATAGGACCCCATTCCTGACAAGCTTCTGCACATCAGATTTGAAGCTGAGAGAGTTTTCAATGTTGTGCCCCCGGTCCTCCTTGATGGTAAGGACAAGTTTGATCTACTTTGAACCAAAAAGACGGATTTTCCAGTACTATAAGAGGAGACCTATTTTGGACATGCCCCTTGACCAGTATTAGTGGAAACAGTTCTGCGTACAACATCGGTATAGGGTTAAACCCTAGTTGTCGCGTTGTACGGTTATTATTGTTGTACTATGGACGAGCCTGCTGAAGAGGCTGTTGTGTCCTTTGCTGATACTGTTGTTGATTTGGCTGGCTCTGGGCAACCTGAGGTTGATATGTCGGAACTGACATAGGGTTGATAGCAGGAGTTACCGCTGCTACTAGTTTATACCTTCTCCTTTGCTTTCCGAGAGAGATATTACCAATATCTTGCTTTTTTTTCTTAGGGAAAGCACTACCGTATCTTTTGGTACTGCTTGATGTTTCTGTACCTTTGACCAATCGTCCTTCTCGGACTGCCTCTTCAAGGCGTACTCCCATGTTCACAATCTCAGTAAAGTCGATGGGCGCACTGGCGACCATTCAGTTGTAATACAATGAGCTCAAGGTTTTCAAAAAGATCTTTGTCATCTCTTTTTCCTCAAGAGGGGGACAAATCTAGGCGGAAATTTCACGCCATCTTTAAGCATACTCCTTAAAAGTTTCCTTGCCCTTCTACGACATTGCTCTAAGTTGATCTCTGTCTGGTGCCATGTCCAGGTTATACTTATACTGCTAAACGAAGGCAGTGCCAAGATCTCTGAAAGTGACGATTGTCGCTCCCGAAAGATTCACATCCAACGGTACAAACGCGAGAGTGGCGCAGAAAACATAGAGTCGCCTGCAATGTGTATTTATCCCGAGAGAGGGAAAGGAAACACTGCATAAACCTGAAGGAAGGGAAAGAACATGGTCTCACGACCAAGAGAAACGGGTACGGGAGTCGGTTACGCGAAGGGAAGGTGTTAGCACCCAACACGTCCATCGTACTCGATGGGATCCATGCTTGCTGTCTGCATCAAAGGGTGTCGTCGTCTGGAGCTCCATTGCTACTGGAACGGAGAAGAAACGAGAACGGAAAGAACGGAGAAGCGAAGAAGAAAAGAAAAAAGAAGTGACTCGATAGGATGTTCTCGTTGTCCTAGGCCTACGTACTCCCTCAGTACAATGGGAAAGTCAGAGTCAACGTAGTTCGGACGGGAACTGTGGGGGAAGGTTGCTTGCCAAGACAATCGCTGCCTTGTGCCTACATATCCTCAATCGGACGAGAGAGAGGAATCAGAGCTGATGTAGTTCGTGGGTACGACCATGGATGGGTAAGTGTTTTTTACGCGAGCGATGAGTTCTTTTCTGAAAAAAGAAGTTTGAAACCCAACAATCCTGAAGGATAAAAAGATTTGAATTTGTTTGGTGTTTTTTTAGACAGAAGTGTTTTAAGTTAGTTCGTAACTTACATTGAACCAAAGTCTACCATGCGGGAACGAGTGAATCGCATGGTCGCCCCCAAATGGGATGTATGCTAAACACCCTAGAAGAGGAGGGGAGACCCCTCGTTCTTCATTTCCTACACTTAAGGCTCGAGCGTAATATATGTTATATTTTATTAAGTGTTTTCAAGAAGTTTTGAGATGAGAAGAGAGAAGACCCAAAAGGAAACTCTAAAGGGAAACTAAGAGTCCTAATGTTATCATGCATGGGTAACCTATGGTTAGTGAGGCTTAGGAGAGACGACTACCTAAAGCCTAATGCTAATCCTACTCCAAGCTTAATCAAAAATTAAGTTGGACTAGGTAGCTCTAAGGGAAAAGAATCCAAGACTTAATCAAGTCTTGAGATTCATGGGATGAGAAAGAGTGAGAGGGAAGAAAGAAGCATCTTAAATGCTAAAGCAAACACAAGTATGAAAGCTTAAAAGAGAAAGGAGAAGTTAGAATGTGGATAACTATCCACATCCCATTCACTTACCATTAGCCCCTACATGGTTAGCAAAAACAAACATAAGCAACAATAAGACAAATGAAACCCAAACAAGTCACAACCCAAAGAGAAATGGTTACAAAGCAAATTAAACTCATCCAAGTCAGAATGTACACCCTAGAGGTGACCCATAATGTTTACCAAATAAACTCAAGCAAAGAGAATGCAAACAAATGGCCAAACATCCAAGAAGATCATCAAAGAAGGAGTAGAAGAAAAATGAGTGGATATGCAAGGTGATCATGCAAGAATGCTTCAAATAAAATCAAAGTCAGAATGTGGATGACCTAAACATGTGCCTAAACATGATGTACAAATGTCACATGAGGCATACAAACAAGTATCCAAGCATTGAGAGTAATTAGAAGAAGAAGAAGAAAGAAGCATGTAAGTGAAACATGTTCAAGTATGCAAGATGAAACATGAATAACATAAGGAATGAATGCAAAGCTCTAAAGTCAGAAACATACATCATATGAGATGCAAAGAAGAGATATGTCATGGTATACACAAACCAAATACAAACCAAGAAGAGGCATAGATGAGAAGAAGTGAGAAGATAAGTCAAAAAGAGGCATGTGAAACAAGCATGGAACATGTACACAAAATAAGTAACAACCTCACACCAATGACTTAAATTTGCATTCAAGAGACCTATAATGATCTAAACATGGCTCAAGAAATCAAAGAAAACAACCTCATACAATGGCACAAGTGCCTTCTCAAGCAAGTAATTCAACATGATCAAAGATGTTCACAAAAGAAGACCTCAAACATGAATGATCAAACAAATAGTAAACATGATTCAAAAATCATCAAATTAAATCTCAAAACACCTCAACCAGGGGAAAACATCATATTAAAAACTCATGCAAAAATTCACAAGATAGCTCCCTCAAACAATTAGACAAAGAGCACAAAGGATTATGGATCAATATGCAAAAGAGAGCGTCTAAAATGCAATATGAAAAGAGTTTAAAAATATGAAAAAAATGTTTTTATGCACTTCAATATGTTGATGAAATAATACAAAAAGAATGGACTCAAAATGTTTTATGTGCTATGAGAAATAAATTCTCAAAGTTAAAGTGTGCAAATAAGAACAATTTTCAAAGAAAATAAAAGAAAATGCCAAAAATATGATGAAAAATGACCAAAGTCAGAAATAAAAAAATGTCCAAAATTAATTAAATGCAAAAATATGCTTCATGATTTTTTTGGTGATTTTTAGATGCACAAATCTATTTTTAAAAATAAAAAAATGAAAATTATGCAAAAGAGAAAATGAAAATGAAAGAATGAATCCAGGGGGTGCAACCAGCAAGAATTACACGTTGAGAATCAAATGGGCGCAAGGGGGGGTGCAATTATCAAACCCAGTCCAACAGAAAATGTTAGCGCATGCCAAACAAAAAAGGGAATCCAGTCAAACCAATTGACTCCATAACAACCATAGGATCAATCTTGCGCATGATAACAAGTCAACAAATCTACTCAGTACACAAGATGGAGGGTTCAGATTGAAAGTACACAGCAACCAAGGTATGCACGCACACAAAAAATATGGTCAGACTTAAAATAAATGCACGTGATGAGCACATGAATTTTTAATGTGCTGGCATAAATCAAACCATCAGATGAATCCAACGCATGAGATCAAATCAAACAATCACACAATCATACGTGATCAAGGGCGCAGATCAGAGGTACATGATACGTAACATGGATTACAAACACACAAACCACAAAATAAAAATAGATTTTAAATGACGTGGCACACTTATGACCATCAGATCAAAAGATCCAACGGTCCAGACATCATCACCTTCATTGAATCTTCAGTTCACCTGAAAGTGAACCAGACGCCGGAGCCCTAGCTCCGGTCGTCTTCTCCGGTGGCTCCCACGGTGGAGTTTCACAAAATTTCCCAGAAATCAAACATGAGCACATCCTCTTAACCAGAATTAAACAAGGATTTCAAATATGCAATTTGTTTCACCAAATGATCAACACACAAGCCAAATTGAAGGAAAACAAGTTAGATCTAAAAACTTCAATCATCAAATACTCCCATGATACACGTACAAAACTCACACAAATCACCTCAGAATGATCAGTGAACATCATAGATCATAATGCACACAACAAAATCAAGTTCTATGATGGTGAAAAGTAAGCTAACCTGAAAGTTGCAGAGCTTGAAATACACCAAGAAACTCTTCCAAAAGCTGCAGATCTTCCTCTTTTGAGCTCTATTTGCAAAATAAATGCAAATAGAGGCTTGAATCTGGCTAAATCTAGAAGTTTGAAGATGAACCCTCTTGAAGTACACTTGATGAAAATCTCACTCTAAGCTTAAATCAATGGGGGATTCTTACTCTACCAAGTGTGTAGGTCATAAATATGGAAAGAAAACTCAATGAAACCCTAGGAGCAGTGAGTTTCGAAGGAGAGAAAGCTTTGAATGAAAAATGGAATTCTGAACAAATGGGAGTGCATGACCTAGTAGTGAGGGCATGAGTTAGCTTATATACATCCCATTAGACCTCTGATCATAATTAAAACTTGATTAATCCCTTGGTTAATGACTTTGGATGATTTATGCAAAATTGCACTTTGTGTTATACCACTTGATTCACACGTGCATTCCCATGCTTTCTATGATGGATCACTCATATTTCATTTACTAATCACACCTGAATTGAATTTGGGCTTTGAAATGTCTTGATTTGTGAGTTTTGATGCTTCTTGCAAAAATGTACTTTGTGAAATAAGTGAGGTACAAGTCATGAAATGGAGTGAAATAAAGGTCAAAAATGGTCCTCATGGAATGTACTTTGATGTTGTAATGTGACATGAAGCAATAGAACGAAATATAGGTCAATATGAACCAAAATGCAAAAGGTGTAAAAATGACACCATAAGAAAACCCTAAAATCACCTTGCCTTGTTTTGGTCATATCTAGAGTTCCATAAATGGTATGGACATGTTCTAGTACTTTTTGAAAAGGGGAGAGAAAGATCTACAACTTTCATGTCCAAGGAAAATTCATTTGAAGCTTTCTTGATGATGAAAAGCCAAGTTAAATGTAGTGGAAAAACTGCCAAAAATGGAAAGTTCTCATTTTAAGTCATTTTCCAAATTTAGTAACTTTTGTACAAACTCTTGATTCTTAAAGAATGATGTCATCCATGCTATTCCTTGACCAAATAAAGGTACATGGACTTGGGGAACATGATTTGAACCCTTGAAAACCCATGGTTGACTTTACTTTTGAACTGTTAACTTTTGCTTAATTCACAAGTAACTGATCCACTGAACATCTCCCACAATGAATCACTAGCCAAGTCTTCCTCCATGAGTACTTGTAAGCATATAGAACCTCATGAGAATGTATTTGAACAAGAAAAACCCATCAAGAAGCCTTTTGGAACCAAAACCCTAATTTGGACCATCTGGTTAGGAGAGTGTGGTTCATTTGAAATCTCTTGCCAATCTTGATCTTATAGTGATATGATGAACCCCTCAAACTACCTTGAGGCTTGAGACTCCTTTGAGATGAACTAAGTACCTTGATCCCATGTTAAGAACCAATGCTATGCACAAATGCTAATGCAAGAAATGCAAAGAAACATAAGCCAGTTAGCTAAAAACAACAAGGCAAATTTTGGGGTGTTACAGCTGCCCCTATTCAATCCACTTGGTCCTGAAGGTATGATAGCAACGGCTGTCATGCGTTCAAAGGATTCACGGAGATTGAATACCAAAAGAAACCTGAAATTTGCAATCTTCAAACGAGGGACGACCCCACTGGGGAACACGCAATAAATGCTGCACTGTCACAACACATACGAGTGTTGGAAACCAATACAACAATGTATTGAGATGTCATGAAATAAACACAAACGAGTGTTAGCTATGCTGGGGATAAACACGGACGGGTGTCAAGGAATCAAAGATATCAGATACGGACGAGTATCGAAAAGGTACACGGACGGGTGTAAAAAGAGGTTCAATAAGGACGAGTATCGAGAAGGTACACGGACGGGTGTAGAAAGTTCCAATACGGACGAGTATCGAAAAGGTACACGGACGGGTGTAAAAGGATTCAATACGGACGGGTATTGAAAAGGTACACGGACGGGTGTAAAGAGTTTCAATACGGACGGGTATCGAAAAGGTACACGGACGGGTGTAAAGAGGTTCAATACGGACGGGTATCGCAAAGGTACACGGACGGGTGTAAAGAGTTTAATACAAACGGGTATCAAAAAGATACACGGACGGGTGTAAAAAGGTTCAATACGGACGGGTATCGAAAAGGTACACGGACGGGTGTAAAGAGTTTTAATACGGACGGGTATCAAAAAGGTACACGAACGGGTGTAAAAGAATTCAATACGGACGGGTACTGAAAAGGTACACGGACGGGTGTAAAAGGCTTCAATACGGACGGGTATCGAAAAGGTACACGGACGGGTGTAAAGAGGTTTCAATACGGACGGGTATCGAAAAGGTACACGGACGGGTGTAACGAGGTTTCAATACGGACGGGTATCGAAAAGGTACACGGACGGGTGTAAAGAGATTCAATCCGGACGGGTATCGAAAAGGTACACGGACGGGTGTAAAGGGTTTCAATACGGACGGGTACTGAAAAGGTACATAAACGGGTGTAAAAAGATTTCAATACGGACGGGTACTAAAAAGGTACACGGATGGGTGTAAAAAGATTCAATACGGACGGGTACTGAAAAGGTACACAGATGGGTGTAAAAAGATTTCAATATGGATGGGTACTGAAAAGGTACACGGACGGGTGTAAAAAGATTTCAATACGGACGGGTACTGAAAAGGTACACGAACGGGTGTAAAAAGATTCAATACGGACGGGTACTGAAAAGGTACACGGACAGGTGTAAAAAGATTTCAATATGGACGGGTACTGAAAAGGTACACGGACGGGTGTAAAAAGATTTCAATACGGACGGGTACTGAAAAGGTACACGGACGGGTGTAAAAAGATACAATACGGACGGGTATCGAAAAGGTACACGGACAGGTGTGAAAGGATTTCAATACGGACGGGTACTAAAAAGGTACACGGACGGGTGTAAAAAGATTTCAATACGGACGGGTACTGAAAAGGTACACGGACGGGTGTAAAAAGATTCAATATGGATGGGTACTGAAAAGGTACATGGACGGGTGTAAAAAGATTTCCATACGGACGGGTACTGAAAAGGTACACGGACATGTGTAAAAAGATTTCAATACGGACGGGTACTGAAAAGGTACACGGACGGGTGTAAAAAGGATTCAATACAGACGGGTACTAAAAAGGTACACGGACGGGTGTAAAAGGATTCAATACGGATGGGCATTGAAACAAAAGTTCAGACACGGACGGGTGCCAAATGGTAAAAACCTTGAGGGGATAAACCAAAGGACCACCTGGATGAAGGGGTAGAAATGAAATCATGGATTCATAATCCCGGCAAAACACTCTGCCTTGGGACTGTCAAATATTGCTTGGAATGACTAAACCTAACACTTGCAGAGTAAAGTCGAATGATATTCTCCTGAAATCCGGCTTCCCTGACGAAGGAAAACTCAAACCTGGCTTATGCTTCGGATGCATATGTTTGAATTTTGCCGTAATGCTCCACACGAAGTGGGAATGCTACGCATTTAGGAGGATGCCATGCAAAAAATGCTTATGCAATGCAAAAGATCGTCCCAGCGAAATAAACGCTGAGAATAGAAGCAGCTCCACCGAGGACGATAAACTACATTATCATCAAACCAAAGAACAATGCTTGAGGAAAACTTCACCCTGCTAGGGAAGATCACAATCACCAATTCTGCTGGAGATGGACGAAACTCTGATAGAATACCCACTCTGTTGGGGAATATCAAGATCAACAACTCTGCTGGAGATGGACGAAACTCCGAGAGAATACCCACTCAGCTGGGGAGGGAGATGAATACTGAAGATGGAAACTCCTTCGCTGGGGATCACCAATACTATAGAACTTGGCTTTGACGCCTGCCAAAAATGATTGGACTTAAGACCTGCTGGGGATACCAATCACCACCAGACTCTGCTTGGGGATACGAGCACCTTTATCCTGCTAAAGAGTACTGATCATCATCAGCACATCTGCTTGGAAAATAGTAGTTGTCAACATCCACTCTACTATGGGATAAACACATGTTTCCTGATTAGCTGGGGAAAAACGACTGCCCCATACTCTGTGGGGAAACACCACCTGCTGAAGAAAGGTGAGCCAAATCACAACTCTGGCTGGGGGAAAACCTCTTATATCCTGCTGAGGGGGACGATCCTCAACGACTCCGCTCGGAGAATTACCTCTTTATACTCTGTTGATGAAGACGACCCTTGATACTCTGATGGGGAAGAGTAATAAACTGCTGAGGACGATCAGACTTCAAAGTTGGGGAGAGCAGCTCTACTGGGGAGGTACTAATGAAGATTGGACTTTGAATTACTTGAGATGACTAGAGCTGACCGTTGAGGAAGAGAACACTCTGACTCCTCATCGTCTTCTTGACGATATTCTATCGTCTTACCTTGCTGAGAGTAAGGATTCCATCTGTACTGCTAGAGATAAGAAAACTTCATAAAAGCCCTTTTCAAACATAGGACAATTCTCTGCTTGAGGAAGAAAAACAATTCCCACACCTTGCTGGAAAAAGATACACTCTGGCTCTTTGCTGTAGGGAAAAGGCTCCGAAAGTCCCACACTGGGAACAACTCAGTGCTGATTGTCAAGAGCGAAACACAGTTCCTTTAACTCTCCACCTTGCCCCAGACCACAAGGTCTACTTGAAGCAATCATCTTAAGAGGATTTTACAGAAAACCTGGCGTTCAACAATGCCCCAGGGTTTTCAAACTCTTAGAGATGTATCCGGTCTGGACATAACTGTCCCATACTTCATGATTCATGAAGTAAACCACCTTGAAAGGGTTCGTAATGACCTGAAATGTTCTGCCACAGTATTCTGAACCTTGCAGAGGTGCTATTGATTGACTATGTTCTGAAGGGAAAAACTTCTCGCGCCCTTGAAGTGACCTGTCCCAGTACAAGCCTTGCAGTACGTTTGTCTCTGACCGACTAGTCTTCGAGAGTTTTACCGAATCTCGACGTGATTGCCCCAGCTTACACGCTTATGGAGAGATTTATCGGATCTCGACATAATTGCCCCAGTTCAAAGAAATTTTCTCAACATGAATGCCCCATGGTTGATTGTACTCTGAAAAGACCTTCTCAACTTGAATCCCCAGCTTGGCTACATTTTGAAGAGATTTCCCGGTGTGATTGTCCCAGATTTGTTACATCTCAACACAAATGGTCGGGAACGCCTTTTTCCCGTATAATCTTTCAGCAACATGTCCTCGGGAGTCTCAGGCACCTCAACTTGGCCAGTTTAAGCTTCTCGACTGATGTTCATCGTGTAAGCTTCTTTGATGTCAAACAAATGTATGCAAGCAGAAAATGTTTATTCTGAGAATGATTATTCAAATGCAACACATATGTTAATCTTGAAGTCCTTATTGAAAATAGGTCACACAACCGAGTTACGACACTTATTTTTGAAAGGAAAGCAATACGCACATGCAACACCAACAAAAATCTTATTAGCACAACTCATGGGAGTCAGGAACGCTATCTCGTTGAAGTACGCCTTCAGACTAAACCCTGTTTCAATTAGGACTTTTAAGGGTTGTAGCGTGGCCTGGTTCGCTGTTTGAGAAAAAAGGATTTATGGCTCAAAGTTTATTGGTACCCACCCACTCTTCATGATATTCTCCAATCCTATGTTCAGTTAATTTGACACAAGCACTCGTCTCTCAAAAAGTTTCCTGATTTCTAGGGAATCTATGCAACTGGTGATTCGACACCTGACGAGGTTTTGGACTAACAGTCGCCCCTTTTTGTCTTTTGTGTCTATAGTCACACGAATTTGTTCTTATCGAGGATTTTCTTTGTAATCCTTTTGGCTTTTTGGCTTTCTCGTTCTTTTGCTTTTTGTTCCCTAATTTTTTCCTGGACTGAGTTTTCAATTTTGAAGTCCAGCGGGATGCCTTAACTTTTGCCTAAGTCACTTGCTTTCAAGTTTTTCGACTTAGCAGACTTTTTCTTTTTCTCTTTTTTTCTCTTTTTATTATTTTTTTTTTGAACAAGTTGTGTGACACCGTTTTTCCTGACTTGTTTGAAAGGGCTGTGACTGTTTCACTCTTCGGTTGGTGAGGAGTAACCATTGTGGTTCTACACCTCTTAACCTCTTGATAATGGAATAGAAGGTAATGGATCCTCAGATGTACACTCCTTTTGAAAGTTGAACACTTGGTCAAACTAACTGACGCCTACCCTGCCCCTGGGTTAAAATTGAGGGTTTTTCGTTTTCAGAAAGAACTCCTACTACTAGGCTCAAAGGGGTTGACAAAGGTCTATCTCCTTATCTCTCCAGTGTTTGTGAATTGGAAACAAAGCCTGTACATCCTTAACAGGGGTTTTATCCAAAAGCGTACCATTAGAAATCTGCGTTCTTATTTCGTCATCCTCCCTCCAAGAGTCTAGGCAAGAAAGATAGTATTGCAGTGCATATAAACATGAGTGCATAAAAGTAAGGTACTTCAGGAACAACACATCATTGCATTAAAATCCACATTCAAACACAAATAAGTTTTTACATGCAGACAATGTTTAAACAAACAAAGGAAAGCTACATATGAAAATGCAATAAAGAAACTAAAGATTGCCATTGTTGAGGAGACTTGACTCCGTTTGGACTTATCGCTTCTGATGACGCTCTTGCAATCTGGTGCTTACTCTGACAAAGAAGCTTCAATCCAAAGAGGTACCATCTGGCGTGATGACCTTTGAGTTGATCAAGTCTTGCACCTTGTGCTAGAATACATTACAATTATCAATTGTATGCCTAAACGTTCCCGAGTGGAACTTGCACCTAGTATTCATGTCAAAGTCCGGAGGGATAGGGTATGGCACTGGCATGGCATTCCTCGTTTGAATCAGAGAGTTCTTGAGCAGACGAGCAAACAAATGACTACAAGGGATATGAATAGGATCAAATATCCTCTTGGGCCTTCTTGGTCTCGGTTGCCCCTGCTGCTGATAATTCTGCTGCTGCTGATTCGAGCGCCCAAACTGCCCCTGTACTTTCCTTTCCATATTCGGATGAGGCACAAACAAAGGTTGTTGACGTAGAGCTTCTGAAGCAAAAGGTTGTGGAGAAAGTCCATGACATGAGGTGGATCCTGCGGACAGGGAAGGAGTCTCTACTTCCTTTACAACAATTGGGGTAAAATCACCTTGTATGCTCACGCTGCCCGACGTGAATTCAATTGCCCCTGCATCAATCAAATCTTGGACTTGGTGCTGAAAGGCCCTACATTTCTCCACAGTATGCCCTGGTGCCCCAGAATGGAAATCACAATGGGCTCTTGGATTGTAGCCTGGTGGGGGATTACCAGTAAGAGGAGCCAAAGTCCTTTTCTGTACCAGTTGCAACTGAAGGAGATGCTGCAATAGCTGAGAGTATGGCATAGGGAGCGGATGAAAAACTCTTTCAGACTGCTTTGGTCTCTGTGCACACTTTTTATTCTTAGCCTTATCTTGGGAGACAAGACCTGGTTGCTGTTGGGAAGGTTCTGGAACCTGGGGTTGCGGAGGGGATTCACGAGGAAATCCATGATCTAGCGAAGACCCCAAAGAGATGGGAGGATTAAGGACTTCTGTTGCGGAAGCAAGCACATGACTGTTTTCCTTCTTTAACACTGTTTTCAAAATTTCCAAGACCAAACCCATCTGAGTCTTCATCTGATTGACCTCCTCCCTCAGCATCTTCTGGTCTTGCATGAGAGTTTGCATATTCCCCATAAACTGCCCCATCTGGCCTCTCATTTCCCTCAACTCAGCTTGAATTTGCTCCATGATCAACTCTTGAATGGCCTGAGGAGTTAAGTCTACAATTCTGAAGAAAACCAGATCAGAACAAGAATAACCAGCCTTGAACACCTGTTATGCACATGAGTATGGAACTGCAATGCAAATTCCATGTTTAAATATTTCCAAGGAATCATTCTGTTTTAATTCAACACTTTTCAGAAGAACCACAAGGAATAAATGGAAATGCTCAACAGTGAGCCTCAACAATGATATCCTTGGAAATACAAGAACATGTATGCAAGAATGATGATGCATATGCAACAGACATGGGATCAGGGTATCCATAAGTTCTGAACAACTGCTGTGTTGATGATTGGATAAGACCCTGAATACCAAAACCCAGAAATCCAGAATAATGGCCCAATCAAACTGCCAGAATATCAGGATAATAACAGTACACTGATGAGAAATCCAGAAAACCGGGTAGGTTGAAGGCTTCGGTTACTTGCAAACCTGCAAACACCCATCCCTTCTCACAAGTAGGTTCTAGGAAGCCAAGGATCCTCAATATCACGGGCTCTCAGGTCGAGAAATGATGATACGTTCACCATTTTTGGTTTGGCATCATCACCAATCGAGGAGGCCTCAACTGATTCCCCTCAAAAATAAGGTCAACGTATAGTAAGTTCCCAGCATTGGGTCCTCGGATCGAGAATGTACAATGGGTTTGCCACAGAATGTGGTCTGCCATTGTCACATCTCGGGAGGAGAGGCGTTGATGAGTCATCGGGAGACGGTCGCCAGAGTCGACAGTTTTCCAGGTTATATCATCTGCCCCAAATGACCAGGATAGAACATTACCAAGGAAACCTCGTCTGGATGTGGAGTTTTCATGTATACTAAGTCTGGCCAAATGCCAAACAAGTCACACTACTTTCCACGCTAATCATAGGTGTATGCTCAAGCCTGGGTATTAGGCTTTTCTCTCATGAATCCAACCCACCCTACAAACAGAAAATCCAGCAGCAGAACACAACACTATCCAGTATGAAAGTAATAAAATGAAATGCAATGCAATAAAAAGCTGTAAATACAGTAAAACAAGTAAAACAGCAATACAGTAATATACAACAAAATAAAGTACCATAATAAACACCCAATGAAATACAAACAGACAAGCGCTAGGATAAACTCACTAAAGGGGATGTACCAGCAAGAGGTCAACCAGATTCCCCAGCAGAGTCGCCAGCTGTCACTCCCGAAAGATTTGCATCCAACGGTACAAACGCGAGAGTGGCGTAGAAAACACAGAGTCGCTAGCAATGTGTATTTATCCCGAGAGAGGGAAAGGAAACACTACATAAACTTGAAGGAAGGGAAAGAACATGGTGTCACGACCAAGAGAAACGGGTACGGGAGTCGGTTACGCGAAGGGAAGGTGTTAGCACCCAACACGTCCATCGTACTTGATGGGATCCATGCTTGCTGTTTGCATCAAAGGGTGTCGTCGTCTGGAGCTCCACTGCTACTGGACCGGAGAAGAAACGAGAATGGAAAGAACGGAGAAGCGAAGAAGAAAAGAAAAAAGAAGTGACTCGATAGGACGTTCTCGTTGTCCTAGGCCTACGTACTCCCTCAGTGCAATGGGAAAGTCAGAGTCAACGTAGTTCTGAAGGGAACTGTGGGGGAAGGTTGCTCGCCAAGACAATCGATGTCTTGTGCCTACATATCCTCAATCGGACGAGAGAGAGGAATCAGAGCTGATGTACTTCGTGGGTACGACCACGTATGGGTAAGTGTTTTTTACGTGAGCGACGAGCTCTTTTCTGAAAAAAGAAGTTTGAAACCCAATAATCCCGAAGGATAAAAAGATTTGAATTTGTTTGGTGTTTTTTTAGGCAGAAGTGTTTTAAGTTAGTTCGTAACTTACATTGAACCAAAGTCTACCATGCGGGAACGAGTGAATCGCATGGTCGCCCTCAAATGGGATGTATGCTAAACACCCTAGAAGAGGAGGGGAGACCCCTCGTTCTTCATTTCCTACACTTAAGGCTCGAGCGCAATATACGTTATATTTTATTAAGTGTTTTCAAGAAGTTTTAAGATGAGAAGAGAGAAGACCCAAAAGGAAACTCTAAAGGGAAACTAAGAGTCCTAATGTTATCATGCATGGGTAACCTATGGTTAGTGAGGCTTAGGAGAGACGACTACCTAAAGCCTAATTCTAATCCTACTCCAAGCTTAATCAAAAATTAAGTTGGACTAGGTAGCTCTAAGGGAAAAGAATCCAAGACTTAATCAAGTCTTGAGATTCATGGGATGAGAAAGAGTGAGAGGGAAGAAAGAAGCATCTTAAATGCTAAAGCAAACGCAAGTATGAAAGCTTAAAATAAAAAGGAGAAGTTAGAATGTGGATAACTATCCACATCCCATTCACTTACCATTAGCCCCTACATGGTTAGCAAAAACAAACATAAACAACAATAAGACAAATGAAACCCAAACAAGTCACAACCCAAAGAGAAATGGTTACAAACCAAATGAAACTCATCCAAGTTAAAATGTACACCCTATAGGTGACCCATAATGTTTACCAAACAAACTCAAGCAAAGAGAATGCAAACAAATGGCCAAACATCCAAGAAGATCATCAAAGAAGGAGTAGAAGAAGAATAAGTGGATATGCAAGGTGATCATGCAACAATGCTTCAAATAAAATCAAAGTCAGAATGTGGATGACCTAAACATGTGCCTAAACATGATGTACAAATGTCACATGAGGCATACAAACAAGTATCCAAGCATTGAGAGTAATTAGAAGAAGAAGAAAGAAGCATGTAAGTGAAACATGTTCAAGTATGCAAGATGAAACATGAATAACATATGGAATGAATGCAAAGCTCTAAAGTCAGAAACATACATCATATGAGATGTAAAGAAGAGATATGGCATGGTATACACAAACCAAATATAAACCAAGAAGAGGCATAGATGAGAAGAAGTGAGAAGATAAGTCAAAAAGAGGCATGTGAAACAAGCATGGAACATGTACACAAAATAAGTAACAACCTCACACCAATGACTTAAATTTGCATTAAAGAGACCTATAATGATCTAGACATGGCTCAATAAATCAAAGAAAACAACCTCATACAATGGCACAAGTGCCTTCTCAAGCAAGTAATTCAACATGATCAAAGATGTTCACAAAAGAAGACCTCAAACATGAATGATAAAAAAAATAGTAAAATTGATTCAAAAATCATTAAATTAAATATAAAAACACCTCAACCAGGGGTAAACATCATATTAAAAACTCATACAAAAATTCACAAGATAGGTCCCTCAAACAATTAGAAAAAGAGCACAAAGGATTATGGATCAATATGCAAAAGAGAGGGGATAAAATGAAATATGAAAAGAGTTTAAAAATATGAGAAAAATGTTTTTATGCACTTCAATATGTTGATGAAATAATTCAATAAGAATGGACTCAAAATGTTTTATGTGCTATGAGAAATAAATTCTCAAAGTTGTAGTGTGCAAATAAGAACAATTTTCAAAGAAAATAAAAGAAAATGCCAAAAATATGATGAAAAATGACCAAAGTCAGAAATAAAAAAATTTACAAAATTAATTAAATGAAAAAATATGCTTCATGATTTTTTTGGTGATTTTTAGATTCACAAATTTATTTTTAAAAATTAAAAAATGAAAATTATGCAAAAGAGAAAATGAAAATGAAAGAATGAATCCAGGGGGTGCAACCAGCAGGAATTACACGTTGAGAATCAAATGGGCTCAAGGGGGGGTGCAATTATCAAACCCAGTCCAACAGAAAATGTCAGCGCATGCCAAACAAAAAAGGGAATCCAGTCAAACCAATTGACTCCGTAACAACCACAGGATCAATCTTGCGCATGATAACAAGTCAACAAATCTACTGAGTACACAACAACCAAGGTATGCACGTACACAACAAATATGGTCAGACTTAAAATAAATGCACGTGATGAGCACATGAATTTTTAATGTGCTGGCATAAATCAAACCATCAGATGAATCCAACGCATGAGATCAAATCAAACAATCACACAATCATACGTGATCAAGGGCGCAGATCAGAGGTACATGATAGGTAACATGGATTAAAAACACACAAACCACAAAATAACAACAGATTTTAAATGACGTGGCACACTTATGACCATTAGATCAAAAGATCCAACGGTCCAGACATCATCACCTTCATTGAATCTTCAGTTCACCTGGAAGTGAACCAGACGCCGGAGCCCTAGCTCCGGTCGTCTTCTCCGGTGGCTCCCACGGTGGAGTTTCACAAAATTTCCCAGAAATCAAACATGAGCACATCCTCTTAACCAAAATTCAACAAGGATTTCAAATATGCAATTTGTTTCACCAAATGATCAACACACAAGCCAAAATTGAAGGAAAACAAGTTAGATCTGAAAACTTTAGTCATCAAATACTCCTATGATACATGTCCAAAACTCACACAAATCACCTCAGAATGATCAGTGAACATCATAGATCATAATGCACACAACAAAATCAAGTTCTATGATGGTGAAAAGTAAGCTAACATGAAAGTTGCAGAGCTTGAAATACACCAAGAAACCCTTCCAAAAGCTGCAGATCTTCCTCTTTTGAGCTCTATTTGCAAAATAAATGCAAATAGAGGCTTGAATCTGGCTAGATCTAGAAATTTGAAGATGAACCCTCTTGAACTGCACTTGATGAAAATCTCACTCTAAGCTTAAATCAATGGGGGATTCTTACTCTACCAAGTGTGTAGGTCACAAATATGGAAAGAAAACTCAATGAAACCATAGGAGCAGTGAGTTTCGAAGGAGAGAAAGCTTTGAATGAAAAATGGAATTCTGAACAAATGGGAGTGCATGACCTAGTAGTGAGGGCATGAGTTAGCTTATATACATCCCATTAGACCTCTGATCATAATTAAAACTTGATTAATCCCTTGGTTAATGACTTTGGATGGTTTATGCAACATTGCACTTTGTGTTGTACCACTTGATTCACACGTGCATTCCCATGCTTTCTATGATGGATCACTAATATTTCATTTGCTAATCACACCTTAATTGAATTTGGGCTTTGAAATGTCTTGATTTGTGAGTTTTGATGCTTCTTGGAAAAATGTACTTTGTGAAATAAGTGAGGTACAAGTCATGAAATGGAGTGAAATAAAGGTCAAAAATGGTCCTCATGGAATGTACTTTGATGTTGTAATGTGACATGAAGCAATAGAACCAAATATAGGTCAATATAAACCAAAATGCAATAGGTGTAAAAATGACACCATAAGAAAACCCTAAAATCACCTTGCCTTGTTTTGGTCATATCTAGAGTTCCACAAATGGTATGGAGATGTTCTAGTAGTTTTTGAAAAGGGGAGAGAAAGATCTACAACTTTCATGTCCAAGGAAAATTCATTTGAAGCCTTATTGATGATGAAAATCCAAGTTGAATGTAGTGGAAAAACTGCCAAAAATGGAAAGTTCTCATTATAGGTCATTTTCCAAATTTAGTAACTTTTGTACAAACTCTTGATTCTTGAAGAATGATGTAATTCATGCTATTCCTTGACCAAATAAAGGTACATGGACTTGGGTAACATGATTTGAACCCTTGAAAACCCATGGTTGACTTTCCTTTTGAACTGTTGACTTTTGCTTACTTCACAAGTAACTGATCCACTGAACATCTCCCACAATGAATCACTAGCCAAGTCTTCCTCCATGAGTACTTGTAAGCATATAGAACCTCATGAGAATGTATTTTAACAAGCAAAACCCATCAAGAAGCCTTTTGGAACCAAAACCCTAATTTGGACCATCTGGTTAAGAGAGTGTGGTTCATTTGAAATCTCTTGCCAATCTTGATCTTATAGTGATATAATGAACCCATCAAACCACCTTGAGGCTTAAGACTCCTTTGAGATGAACTAAGTACCTTGATCCCATGTTAAGAACCAATGCCATGCACAAATGCTAATGCAAGAAATGCAAAGAAACATAAGCCAGTTAGCTAAAAACAACAAGGCAAATTTTGGGGTGTTACAACGATCTTAGTGCGGTTTAAACCCATGTACCATTTGAGTGCGACACCAGTTAAACTATCTTGGAAATAATGGATCAATATCTATTGGTTCTCTGTTTGAGTTGACATCTTTCGAGCGTACATCACCAAATGAATTTGAGGGCAAGAGTTGCCCTTGTATTTCTCAAAGTCAAGCACCTTGAATTTGTGCGGGATTTTCACATTGGGGACCAAACAAAAGTCTGCGGCATCCTTTTCGGATAAATCTTGACCGCGAATGGCATGTAATTCCTTCTGCATCTCCAAGAATTGTTCTTGGAACTCATTCATCTTCTCGTACATGTCTTTATTTCCACCTGAGATTACTTGTGGAATCTGTCCTTCCGGGACAGTGTGTACCACTGGCTGTGGTATAGTCATTACGGCGGTGACTCTTGGTTCTTCTATGCCCCGAAGTTTGTAACCTTCAGGAGTTGCTACCATCACTCTTGCATCTTCACTTTCCCGAAGTTTGTAACCTTCAGGCCTAGCGGTTCCTGTGGCAGTTTCCGGGTCTTCCGTGACCGGCGGAATGTATCCTTCAGGGATAAAGTTGATAGGCATGTCCCAGGGACAATCTTTAGGCATGTTGTACTGAGTATCATATGTCTCTACTATGGGCGTAGATGTGATCTCCGAGATCACAGTCCTTTATTGTTGTCTCTGAGCTGTTGCCAGGGATTGCATGTCACTGTGGAGTTTTTTCAGATCTTCCTTCAGAGCGTCGATTTCTTCTCTCAGTTCTCAGTTATCTTCCTCGATATCATCCATTTTTTTTGTCGATTGGCCCGAGTAATATACGAATGAGACAGTTTGACTCTAGAATCGTAATACATACGTGAGACTCGTAGATAAGAAGAATGCGTTATGTGAGAATGATGAATGATATGCAATGTTATATATTAATTTTTTTTGTTTTAATCAAAAAGAAACTTCAATAATTAGATTGCAAATATCATACAGTGGGGAGACCCCGTTTTATTGAATTTGAAAGATTGCAGAAAGGGAAATACAGTATTTTACAAAGTGCTGTAAAAGGAAATGTCTAATTTCATGGGTCCTGAGTCCTCTATGAGGAGAGCTCAGGTGCTGGCTCTGGTATTTTCCTTTTCTTTGACCGGGGCTCTTGAGCCGTTGTCAGGTCATTAGTTTTTTGCCAAGTGAAATGAGCGAGCAAATTTCTTTGGTCTTCCTGATTTTCTACAACATGTCGCTCTAATATCTTAATCAAATCATCCCTTTCTTTTAACAGTTGCTAAACTTTGGTACACTCCACATTGATAATACGGTACTTGTTCTTCCAAGATTTATTTTCCCGTCGAACTTTGTCGAGAGTGATCTGGAGTTTTTCCACATCAGACATAAAATAAAGGACAGATTCCTTTAACGGAAGAACTTCTTGACGAGGGTAAGGCATCCTCAGCTTGAGAGCTCTAGTGTGTACCCAGTGGAGATAAGGTTCTACAGAAATACAATCCGGTTTTCCTAGAGACTTTCTTCCTTTCCTGTGAACATGTTTCCAGGCATGCACTATTTCCTTCTTTAGTGCTCTGTCATTTTCTCCTTCCTTGAAGAAAAGACCTTCCAGATGAACATTATGCGGGATATTCTTCATCGAGTATCCGAGTTGACAACAAACTAAAATTGGATGATAGTTGATTCCTCCTTTAGTTCCTATGAGGGGTACATTAGGGAAGTTTCCACATTTGTCAATAATCCTTATCCCGTCATAGATTCGATTGTACCAATCTATGTCAAAGTTGGTAAGAGACATGATTCTCTGTGACCAACGTAGAGTACTCTTATGATCCCAAAAGGCAGCAGACTTAGGTAAATGGAAAGTGAAGCATTTGTATAGCAGGGGTACATAGCATGTGGTCATTCCTCCGCTGTATAAATTCCTTAAATGTACATAATGATAAGCATCTGCGAGCAAGGTTGGTACGGGGTTTCCAATAAGAAATATCTTAATGGCATTGGCGTCGACAAAGTTATTGATGTTGGGAAAAAGGAAAAGCCCGTATGTAAGTAGGACAAAGATATCTTCGAAAGCAGTTACATTTCCTATACTAGCAAAGTACAGGGCTTTCTCTACCAAGAACTTGGCCGGTAAACCTTGGATTCCATCCTTAGTGGTCATATGAGTCTTGACTTCTGACTCGTCCAAATAGATTTCTCTTGCAATGGTTTGATCCTTTGGAATTTTTTCCATTCCAGAAAAGGGAGCTTGGTCAGTGATGGGTAAATCAGTCAGGTGAGAGTACTCTTCTAGCGTCGGTACTAGTTGATAATCCGTGAATGTGAAACAGTGATAAACCGGGTCATAGAACTGAATCAGCGTAGACAAAATTCCTTCAACTACATCGACCCTTAATAGAGACAACAGTCCTCGGTACTTAGCTTTGAAAGCATCAGGGTTGGTAATCATCCTTGCCAACCCCCTTAAATTCCCTAGTTTTGGAGACTTGAAGGTGTACTTGTGCGTCTTCCTTCTACCGAAATCCATAACGCAATCTTTTTCTCTGATATTTGCAATCATTGTTTTAGTTTAATTTTGAAAAAGAGAGAGAAGCGAAAAGAAGATTTCCTTTGTTTAAGAGTTTTTTAAATGAATGCATGAATGCAGCACACAAAAACATTGAAAAAACATGGGTTCAAGGGTTCAACGTCATGAGCATGGAGTCATGACTCTACCCATCCCAAAGGTTGTACTATGGTAAATTTTTGTACTTGTTCCCAAAATCATTGACCCCCCTAGGGATGACAACAGCAAGCTGGTTCACCCGAGCGAGCTGTAGCATCCTAGGGTAATCTCAATTGAGTGTAGTATCGCGTGTCAACTATTTCCGATAGCTACCGCACTACCAAATGGTCACATGGTTACTGTCTACTAAATCCTCAATTTCACGGATACCACATTGGGACAATCTGCCTTCACGACGAAGTCGTTAAACATTGAATCCGCAAAGGGTATCTCCACTGATTTGATGGTCTATCGGGACAGCTTATTCGGGATTCACTCCCTGTAAGACCGCCAGTCTATGCCATCACCTATTTTAGGTATCACTCAAACTTTCCACATGCGACATCACTCGCATTCCCATTAGTAGAAAAATAAACACGGATATCAAGTAGGAAAAGCAGTATATATATATATATATATATATATATATTATAATTCCTAAAACTAACATCCTAGACCTCTTAGGAACTATAATCCTATTTTGGCTCCCCAACAGAGTCGCCATTTTTTTGTAGCGTGCGATTTTTGTCGATGCTGCGACCACCTTATCGCAAATGGGTTCTTCCTCACCGCAACGGTAGGGAAGGGGTGCTACTTTCTGATTTCTTATTTATCCTGTGAAGCTAGAAGGGAAAGGGAAGATATCTAAAACTAACCTTGCACGCGAATGTTTAACTAAACAAACGCTAAGAGAGATTCGGGGAATTCGGGGTCAGTTTATACAATGGGGAGTTGTCAATTACCCATCCTATATATGGATATCCACAGGTTATTAGCAATAGGTTCTGCTTTTATACTTGATGGTGTTTATCTGTTGATGGGTTGGGAAAGTTTCTTCTTTGGGAGATATGAGAGAGAGTTTTTGATGATTTTGGTGAGGTACTGGACCTCTGTTTTGATTGGTGTGAAGGTACTGGACCTAGAGTTTTTGATTAGTATGCTTGCTAAGATTTCGCAATCTTATGCCTACGTATTCCCGTTTAAAGAAACAGGGAAATCAGAGCAATCGTAGTTCCTCATATTCTATGGGAGGAAAAAGATGATGTTTTGGTGTCTTGTTCAAAGCCCAAGATTGAAGATAAAAGGTTGAGTATTTGTGTCTTGTTCAAAGGCCAAGATTGAAGCTAAAAGGTTTGACGGAGAGAGAACTTGTCATCTCTAAATGGGAGACATCTCGTCTATTTATCACAACTGTTGGGTGACTGATTATAAAGGAAGATTACTTTAACTGGGATATGAGAATCCAGCAATGCCATAATTTCCTTTATAGGGGATTTATCCTGAAGGAGAAAACTTTAACTCAGTGTAGAGCAATACCATTTTTCCTTCGGAATCTTTCATGCTAAGAGAGGGACAGTGGCGTGGATATAAATAATCCAGAGGCTTGCCATTTACAACAATCAGATGAAAGATGGAGTTTTACCAGGATAAGAGATGGACCACAGCTTGGATATTTGAATCAACAAGTGTGCCACTTATAGCAGTTATCTGGGATTAGGGTTTGTTTGTTTTTATCTGTTTTGATGTAGTGATAACACAGAAAAAATGTCTTCATACAGAGAGATTTTGATTTCCTCTAAGGGGATGGTGGTTTTTGTATGTGCCTTGATCAAAGCCCAAGGTTGAAGCTAAGAGATTGATTGAATCCACTAGGGAAGTCCTTATACAAAGCCTAAAAGGAGGCTGGAAAAGGCTGACTCAACAAGAAAGTTTTTATCTGTCTTGTACAAAGCCCAAGATTGAGGCTAAAAAGAGACTGACTCTTTTGGGGGATATCATTATACAAAGCCTAAGAGGAGGCTAAAAGTTTGACTTTTCCGAGGAAAATATTCTGTTTGTCTTGTACCAAGCCCAAGATTGAGGCTAAAGGGGATTTTGATTCCGCTGGGGAGGGTTTGTATATTTCTTGTACAAAGCCCAAGATTGAGGCTGGAAAGAAGACTGACTCTGTGGGAAAGAAATCTTTATCTGTCTTGTACAAAACCTAAGATTGAGGCTAAAATGAGACTGACTCAACTGAAGATTTTTAAGTGACTTGTACAAAGCCCAAGATTGAGGCTGAAAGGGATTTGACTCTGCTGGAGAGTATTATCTGTCTTGTACAAAGCCCAAGATTGAGGCTAAAACAAAAGTTAACCCAACAAGAGAGTGCTGAAAAAGGGTGATTGACTCAACATGAGAGTCTGAAAAGGTTAGCTCAGCTGGGGAAAATCATTATACAAATCCCAAGAGGAGGCCGACTATGCGGAGGAAAGGAAGGATCATTATACAAAGCCTAAGAGGAGGCTAGCTTCTACTGAGAATTATTGAGATCCAGAGGCAGGTCCAAATGGGGAATCTACTCTTGCTGAGGGTTTATAGAAGAGTTGAGATATCAGATGCCCTGAGGTTCTGATTTGGGATAGTGTTTTACTGATAATAAGCTGACCCTAGCTGGAGAAATTTAGGATAAAGATTGAATTTTAGATCCCGTGAGGATTTCAAACTCTACTGGAGATTGATCGAATGATCAAGGTTTTTCCTGTGCTTATAGGGAACTTGGGAATGTCTTTGAGATCCAATAGGGGATTAGACTGTCCAAGTCTACTGGTCTGGAAGAGTTTATCTTTGTATGATGCCCAAGAGGAGGCAGTTGCTTTAAGGGAAGAGCATCAACCCTTAAATTGGTCTGAGGTTTTGACTCTGGAAAGACTGCTCTAGCAAAGGATGACTAAGTTCTGTCCTATACCTTTAAGAGGTCTTCAGGGTCCTTGTACTAAGCCCAAGAGAAGGCATGAGAACTTCTAAGAAGCCGAAGGGTCCTTGTACAAAGCCCAAGAGGAGGCTGGGATGCTTTTAGAAAGCCTGTGGGTCCAAACCTAAGAAAAACTCAAGAAAAGTTTCACCGGGAATAATCTTTTCTTTAGTGAACAGTTCTAGGGTTTGAAGAAATTCAAGAGAGGTTTCACTGAGAATTAATCCTCTCTGGGGAAATGAACTTCTTTGACAATTTCTAATAGTGACAGTCTGAGAAAAGATTCACCGGAAATTCCTATGGGGAACTAGTTTTGACTGTTGAAAGAGTGACCAACTGGCTTTACCTAGTTCTAGACCTAGTTGCCGGGGAAAACTCTAAGCAGGGATACAAGTACATATACAGTTGATATATGACAAGTATTTAAAAGGATATGAAAGAAGGACTTACAGGTGAGCAAGCTTATAGCAATACAGTTATATATATATATATATATATATATATATATATATATATATATATATATATATGAAAGCATGTAAAAGAAAGCTGATAAAAACTTACAGGCTAGCAAGCTTCCATTGTAACAGCTGTATGGTTAGTTGTTCAAGCAATTAAAGAAAGTTTTGATAACAACTATGATTTTGAACCTAAATCAAAAGGGAAGTTGTTTTTGAAAAGGTTGTTGGGGCTTATGCTCAAGGAGAGGCCCAGATAAGAAACAGTAATCGTATCGTTGTTTTATAAACTGTACTGGGGCTTATACAATGACTGAGGCCCACAAAGGTGATGTTTACAAAGAGGGTTGGGTCTTACAACTCAAGGAGAGACCCAAAAGTTTGAAAAAAAGAAAAGAAATGGGACTTACAACACAAGGGTAGGCCCAATTGATTTTCAAAAGGCAATGATCGCGCCGTGTTTTTAGAAATTGCAGTGGGACTTATACAATGAATGAGGCCCAAAAAAGGTTTTGGTTAAAAAGGGATTGGGTCTTACACTCTAATAGAGGCCCAAAGTTGTTTTAAAGAAAAGAAATGGGACTTACAACACAAGGGCAGGCCCAATTGATTTTTGTTTTGAAAGGGCGATTGCGCCGAAATTTTTGAATACACAGTGGGTCTTATACAATGACTGAGGCCCAAGAAGGTTTCTTATTTACAAGGAATGGGTCTTCCACTCTATTAGAGGCCCAAGTATGTTTTAAAAGATTTGTTAGGGTGATTGTGATCGAAACCCTAATTTTTGGTTTTAAAATGTATTTTAATTGAATAAAAATTCAATTAGAATATTCAAACATGTGAAAAAAGGTTGTGATCTGGGATTTATATTTGGAAAATCATGTTTCATTCATGGGATGATTTAAAAATCATTTGAATTTTGTAAAACCAAGAGAAAGAAATATTTTTTATGTTTAAAAACAAATAAAAAGATAATTCTTTACAAAAATATCAAATATATGAAATAAATAACATTTTTGTGAATTTTTCATGGAATAAAATATTTTAACATTTTTGGGAATTTTCAAAAAAAGAACCAATAAAAAATAATTAAAATTGAGAGAGAAATTAATTTTTGAATTAATTAACAAAAAGATAAAAATATTGAAAAATAGCAAAATATGGCAAAGTAGCAAAAAAGGTCTGGGTGGGGTTTGAACCCACGAACTCATACACAAACACACATGCTCATTACCACTGGGGTGGCGATACATCCGTGTATCAAAACCACCCCATAAATACATAAGGGGTGCCAAGTTTTCTGGCCTGGCCAAGGCAAGGCAAGGCAAGTTTTGGCAATTTACGTGAAGCCTCTAACTTTCTCATTTCTCCATGGATTGGGACAAAATTTAGGTGCATCTGACCTAGAATTTCACAAGGAATCTAATGGTGCTTTTGGAATTTTCAGAAAATGCTTCTAACTCAAAATCTGATAGTGATTCCAAAATAGGCCTATTTTTGCATGTTCTACGGTATCTCATGGTACAGGCAAGAATTGCATGACAAATTGGTTCAAACACAACATATATAACATGTATGAGATGTGTATGATCAATGGACATCAAAGGAATGCATAATTCAAAGAGTTCAAGTTGTCATGCACTTACCTCTTGGAGCTCCTTGTGCTATCTGCCAAGTTCCTTGTGCAAGAAGTAATTTGATGCTTTGGACACTCTTAATTGATCCATTAGAAGGTTTTAGGATGGTTAGAAACAGCTGGAATCCTCGGTAACAAGTTTTAGCTCTTTCTTGCAAAAGTGGCAAAAGTGACCAATATGGCAACTCTCTTAAATGGTGTTCCAGATGAGGGGAACCATTTGGGACAGTTTGAGGATGATATTTGGAGTGTGTTTGAGGCCTAGTTTGGTTTTGGAAGTGACTGAATCAAGACATGGCTTGAAAAATGCAGAAAAGTCCTATTTTGAGGTTTTGGAGATGGATTTTCTGATTTTGGTGTTTCAGGTTACAAGTGAGTGTTTGAACAACTTAGATATGACATATTAGAGATGTTTGGATCATGAGCTGTGTGGGAATTGCTCTCTAACTCAAAAACTCAGAGATGACTTGCAAAAGAAGGCATTTTGGCCTAGAAAAAAAGATTTTGAGGAAAGCAAGTGTTGTAGTGCTTTGGTGTACTCAAACTGGTCACAATTGAGCTCTATTTATAGTGTGTCAAGTTTGTTTTGGCCAATGTTAAGCAAAAGGAATCTCAAGTCTCCTCTAGTCATTGACTTGAGGTTAGGGCACAGGCCTATGGTCCTTTGATTCAGAGCTTATTCTTAACTCATTCAGTTAGGAATGTGCCAGTCCATGCCACCTTGGTGTATCCATTGAATTCTTGGAAACAAAATTGGAGTCTTGGCACCTTTTTAGCCTTTTTAGGTTTGTTATGGCTAAGTGTAGATTCTTGGACTTTGAAGGCTTGGGGATCAGATCATTCTCCTTTTGTTTTATCCTCGGATGTGTCCAAATGGATGATAAGGCTTGGAGTTGTCCAAATTTTCCAATTCGAGCAAATGCACAAAATCTGCCTTGTACAAGGCAGTTGGAAATGGTGATTTTGAGGGATTCATATCTCCGTGCTCAGGTTGAGTTATGGGAGGCTCTTGTGTTTTTTAGAAAGCCCTCATATGATACAAAACATGTCTGATCATAGTTTGTTCTGAAACTATTTGGATCCAACTGAAAAAACCTCATGAACATTGATGTTCAAGGTTGGTAACTTAGGCAGATTTTCACTAAGTGTTGGAAAAAGTGTCATTTTCATGTTTTTGTCATTTTGATCACTCCATAACTTAAAATCCATGAGGAATTGGAGTCTGAGTTAGTTGAAGCTTTTGTAGAGTGTAGCAAGACCCATCAATCCAGCTTTGGATCACCCAAAATGGTTGCTTGGATCTCAAGTTATGGTCCTTGGAAGTTGGTACCAAAATCACTTTTGTTCCATAACTTAGAAAAATTTTGGTTTCATATGGTTGTCCCTTTTGCAAGAAACCTCACTTTTCTTGATTTTTATTGATGAATGATGATCAACACCATACATTAACATTATTTTTGACTTAGGGGAACCTCATTTGTGAAAAATTCCAAAAAGTCAAACTTGATTTTGCGCACAGTTGACTTTTTGTCGGATGAAATCCAAACTGTGCGATCCTTTCTAAAATCAAGTCCTTGACCTAAATCAAACCTAATGGATGGATTCCATAGGTTTTATAGGGTGTATTGAATCATGTCCCAAAGTTTGGGAGCATGTCTTGGTCAAAAGTCAAAGATACAATTGACTTTTTCTTTGAAACCCTAATTGTGGTCCAGGTGAAAATGAAACTTGTGAATCAAGCTTCTTGGATAAATCCATTGTTGTAAACGGATCAATGTAGTGTATTCGAGGCCCTCAAATCATGTCTTGAGGTCTTGGCTCATGCTTTGTCCTAAAAGTCAACTTAGGGGTGAATTAGGTCAAGAAACCCTAATTCCTGATTTTTGGTAAATGAATCCCATGAGGTCAAATTAACTTGATGATTAGGTTTATGAGGTCCCTTGGAGTATCTTGGGTTGTGCTTTGAAGCATTGGCTCATGCCCAGATGAAAATTTCCATCTGGAGGCCTCAGTCGACCAAAACCCTAATTTGGTGACACTGGCGATCTTGAGGCTTGATCCACTTGGAATGTTGCAACTTTGTGCTTGATTCTTGATGTGGGAGTCCTCTTGACCCTTTATAGGTGTTTGAGAGGTTAGACAAGTTGAAGATCATGTCATTTCTTGATTGATCCTTTGTGTAAATGCTCTGAGAGGGCTTGAAACCCTAATTCTTGATTGTGATGAATGCTCAACCATCTTTGAGGAGATTGATGAGGCACGGAGGTACAACCATATTGTGATGATGTCTTACACAATGATGGGAAATCGTGGTGGTCAAAATTTGGGGTATGACAGTATGGAACCGGGCCTGGCAGGTAGATGACTACAAAGGTTATTTGGGTATTTCGACTGTTAAAAGTAACCTCAATTGGTTCCAGCTCGAGACTGTTGGAAAATTTTCCACTGTCGAAAGGGATTCTCGAGTACTTTGGCTCATTGAGTAGAGGGATTATGGTGAAAACATCCTTGTTAATTCCAGAATTAACAGGCTCTCTTTCATTGAAGACTGTGATAATTCTTTTGTCCAACAACTCTTGAATCTCATTTTGGACAAGGAGACAACCATGTCGACTCTTGTGACATTTTCTGCAAGCTGAATAATCATGGTGATTCGAACCAAAATAATCGAGTCCGCACAAGCATTTGTGAAATTTGACCAATGATGTTTCAATGCTTTTAATATCACAAACTGCGTGCTGCCCTGGGCAACCTTGCACAATGTTGATTGATAGAGAATTTAGACACAGTTGGGTTTCCCCTTGGTCTACTTGATTCTGGAGAGCTGCTCGCATGGTGTAGGGTCTTTGGCTATTCTCTGAACATGTTTGACAGCGTTCGTAATTGTGAGGTGGCACCCGGCCGTATCCAATTTGAATGCAGTGCATCTTTACCAAATCCGTTTCCACCAAGCGAATGTAATAGCTTTGGTGTCTGCCTGGATTTCCATTGGTTATGCTAACTTGATGGGTGTTTTCATCCTGGTAAACTGGGAGCCACCAGTGGTCCAACAGATGTTGAAGAGTTCTTTGTACAAGCGCACAGCCTTGATCATTTTCGAGGCAATCTTTGCAATCCTGATAATTATGTGGTGACAGATGACCATGTCTGACTTGTTTGGCATGCTATTCTACCAAACTGGTATTCATTAAACGAATGCCGAAAATCTAAACCATATTGACTTGGTGATTATTACCTCCAGGGTAGTCTTGGATCCACCCAAGATCCATTTGACGCTGAAGTGCCTCTTGTACAAAAGAACAGCCTTGATTATCTTTTGAGCAAATTGGGCAAGCGTTGTAGTCGTGTAGCGGCAAATCGTGGTAGTGACTTTGTCTTGAGTGCATTGCCACTAGATTGACGTTCATTACGCGAATGTCGTGATTCTGAACAATGTCCGGATGTTGATAGGCCATATTTATTCCATGAATCCTATTATCTTGGATCCAGCCTAGATCCATCTGCTCTTGAAGAGCTGCTTGTACAATGATGCACCCTTGATTATCCTTGGAACAAATATCGCATTGGTGATAGTTGTGAGATGGCACATGGCCATACCTACTTTTCCTGCAATGCATTTTTACCGGATTTGTTCTTAGTAGATGTACATAGTGGATTTGATAACTGCTGTCAGATCCTTCATCTACCAAGTTTACTGAAGCTTTTTTGTGTTGTACCAACGGGTTTGTTTGAACATTTGGGTTCGTATCTTTGAAAGATAAAACTCCGTTTCTGACGAGCTTTTGTACATTAGATTTGAAGTTGAGGCAGTTCTCAATGTTATGCCTCGGTCCTCCTTGATGATAAGGGCAAGATTGATCAGCTATGAACCAATAAGGGGGATTGTCCAGCACGGTGAGAGGAGTCCTAGTTTGAACGTGCCCCCTTTATAGCAAAAGTGGGAATAGTTTTGCATATAACATTAGAATGGGGTCAAATCCCAACGATCGTGGAAAACAATTGTTGTTATTGTATTGCGGGCGATCCTACTGAAGAGGCTGATGCTGCCTTTGCTGATACGGTTGTTGATTTGGCTGTTTCTGAGCAACCTGGCATTTACATGCTGGGATCGGCGCGCGACTGACAACAGGAGATACTATTACCACCTGTCGAGGTTGATACCTTCGCCTTTGCTTACTCTGCAAGATATTACTGATATCCTATTCTTTCTTCTTTTAGAAAGCACTCCCGTATCTTTTACTACTGCTGGCTGGTTCTGAGTCCTTAACCAATCGACCTTCTTGGACTGCTTCTTCAAGGCATAACCCCATGTTTACCATCTCGGTAAAGTCACTAGGCACACTGGCGACCATCCGGTCATAATAAAATAAGCTTAATGTCTTCAAGAAGATTTTCTTCATTTCTTTCTCCTCAAGAGGAGGACAAATTTGGGGGGCAATTTCATGCCATCTTTGAGCATACTCCTTGAAGGTTTCTTTATCCCTTTGGGTTATAGCTCTGAGTTGATCTATGTCGGGTGCCATATCCAGGTTGTACTTGTACTGCTGAACAAAGGCTGCCCCAAGATATCTGAAGGTACTGATCTTAGTATGGTTTAAACCCATGTACCACTTGAGCGTGGCACCGGTTAAACTATCTTGAAAGTAATGGATTAGCAGTTGTTGGTTTTCTGTCCGGGTAGACATCTTTCTAGCATACATTACCAAGTGACTTTGAGGTCAAGAGTTGCCTTTGTATTTTTAAAAGTCTGGCACTTTAAATTTATGCGGTATTTTGACGTTCAGGACCAAACAGAGGTCAGCGGAATCTTTGCCAAACAAGTCATGTCCGCGAATGGCATGCAGGTCTTTCTGCATTTCCAAGAACCGTTCTTGGAATTCATTCATCCTTTCATATACTTCTTCATCCTTGCCAGGGGTGGCATGAAGGAACTATTCCTCTAGGATAGTATGTATCACAGGTTATGGTATAGACATTACTGCGATAACTCTTGGTGCTTTAGTGACCTGAAGTTTATAACCTTCGGGCACAAGAGTCTCAGTTGTAGCCCTTGCATCTTCGTTCACCTGAAGTTTGTAACCTTCAGGTTTTGAGGTTCCGGCTGTGGCTCCTAGGTATTCAGTGACCAGTGGTATATATCCCTCAGGTACGAAATTGAAAGGCATGCCCCAAGGAAAACCATTAGGTATATTATATTGAGGAAGATTGACGGGTATCTCAAACGCTGGTGTAGACATAATTTTCGAGATTGCAGTCTTTTGAGGTGGTTGATCCTGAGCTACTGTCAAGGATTCAATCATGTTGTTGAATCTTTCCAGGCTTTCCTTCAAAGTGTTGACTTCCTCTTTTAGCTCTCTGTTTTCCTCCTCAAGATCGTCCATTTTCTTTTGCCGATTGGCTCGAGTATTGTACGAATGAGACAATTTGACTCTAAAGTGTGATACATGTGTGAGACTCTATGACAAAGATGTGTAATGCAAGAATGATGAATGATATGCAAAGAATGAGAATGATCTTTTGTTTTGTTTTTGAAAGAGCTCTTAACAATTATGTTGCAAATATCATACAATAATGGAAACATTTTATTGAATTCAAAGGATTGTAGTATCTTACAGGGAAAAGTACATTATTTTACAAAGTGCCGGAAGGAAAACTAGGCTTATGATTCCCTAAGGGATCTCTGACGGATGTCCAAGTGCAGGCTCCTGAATTTTTCTCTTCTTCGATCGGGTCTCCTCAACCGTTGTCAGGTCGATGATCCTTTTCCATGTGAAAGGAGAGAGTAAACTTCTCCGTTCCTCTTGACTTTCCACAGCATGTTGCTCTAGTATTTCAATCAGAGCATTTTTCTCCTTTAGTAACTCTTGAATCTTGGTGCACTCCAAGCTGACAATCTGATATTTGTTCTTCCAAGAGTTCTTTTCACGTTGAGTTTTGTTAAAAGTGACCTGAAGTTTTTCCACGTTGGACATGAAATAGAGAACATGCTCCTTTAAGGGAAAAACTTCTTAACGAGGGTAACGCATTTTCAATTTGATGGCTCTGGTTTGCACCCAGCAGAAATAGGGCTCTGTAGAGATGCAGTTTGGCCTTCCTAAGGACTCTCTTCCTTTCTTATGACCATGATGCCAGGCATGCATAATTTCTTTCTTTAGTGCTCTGTCATTTTTCCCTTCCTTTAGGAAAAAGACCTTCCAGATGAATGTTATATGGTATGTCCTTCATCGGGTATCCGAGTTGACAATGAGCTAGCATTAGATGATAATTGATTCCTCATTTAGTACCAATGAGGGGCACATTGGGGAAACTTCCACATTTGTTAATGATTTTTATTCCATCATAGATCTGATTTTACCAATCTATATCAGAATGAGTGAGGAAAGAAACCAATTGTAGAGTAATTGTAGAGTAATGGTTCCAACTTCTGCGACCATCGTATGCCACTCTTGAGATCCCAAAAAGCAGTAGACTTGGGTAAGTGGGAAAGAAACCAATTGTAGAGTAATGGTACACAACATGTAATCATCCATCCGCTGTACAAATTCCTTAAATGTACTGAATGATAAGCATCTGCGAGCAAAGTTGGAACTGGATTCCTGATCGAGAATTTTTTGAAAGCGTTGACATTGATGAAGTTGTTAATGTTAGGAAAGAGGAATAACCCATAGATGAGCAGAACAAATACATTCTCAAAAGCAATTATGTTTCCTATGTTGGCAAAGTATAGGGCTTTCTCCATCAGAAATCTAGCTGGTAAACCTTGCATTCCTCCCTTGGTGGTCATGTGAGCTCTGATATCTGATTCTTCCAAAGAGGTAGCTTTTGCAATGGTTTGATCTTTGGGAATTTTTTCCAGTCCAGAAAATGGATTTTGATTAGTGATAAGTAAATCATTCAGATGAGAGTACTCTTCCAATGTTAATAATTGGGAAATGTAAAGCAGTGGTACACCGAGTCATAGAACTGAACCAATGTAGATAGGACTCCTTTCACCATATAGATCTTCAAAAGAGACAACAGCCCTCCGTGTTTAGCTCTGAAAGCTTTAGGATTAGTAATCAACCTTCCTAATTTCCTCAGGTCCTCTAGTTTTGGGTATTTGAAGGTGTACTTGTGTGTTTTTTCTTCTACCGAAATCCATAGCACAACCTCTGATATTTGCAACGATTGTTTTATTTCTCTTTTTTTTTTTAAAAGATTTTTTCTTGTTAATTTTAGGAATTAATGAAATGCATGAATGCAACAAATAAAAATATTTGAAAACATGGGTTTAAGGGTTTATCGTCACGAGCATGGAGCCATGGATCTACCCATCCCCAAGGTGTGTACTAGGGTCCAATTTTTGTACTTGTAGAACGTGTTCTAACAGAGGTTCCCAAAGTCACTAACCCCTCTTAAGAATATTACCAGCAAACCGACTAACTCATGAGAGCTGTAATATCCCCAAGACGAACCTTATTTGAGTGTAGTATCGCGTATCAACTATTCCCGATAGTCACCGCACTACGTCTTAACAAAGGTCAAGTGGTTAAATGTTTACTAATCCTCAGCTTCAAGGGTGCCCAGTGGAAAAAGTAATGTTTTCACGACTTGTTCGTTCAACATCAGTAATTCCAAAAGGGTACTTCCACTGATTCGGTGGAGTTTCAAGTTAGCTTGGTCGGGACTCACTCCCTATAAGCCTTCCTGAGTCTGCCACCTCTTATCTTAAAATGTGCTCTCGAACTCACCACATGTGCATTAATCACATTCCCAAATAACGGTAATTTAAACAGGTATACCAGATAAGCAGATAATACAATAGCATGTGATATCCAAAAAAATGGGAAAGCAAATAAAACAGCAAAAATTAAAGCAATGCAAGGCTTAACCCTCTTAGGGGATGGGAAAGTCCCCAGCAGAGTCGCCATTTTTTTATAGCATCGGTTTTTATGACGCGACCACAACCGCATTTAGTGCTACTTTCTAATTTCTATATTTATCCTATGAAGCTTAAAAGGAAGGGGAATATATCTTAAATTAACCCTGCGCGCAAGTATTTTCCCTACAAATGCGAAGAGATCTAGAATCGGGGGTTGGTTATACAAAGGGAAGCTATTAACACCCAGAGTATCTATAGTAATCTAAAGGAACCTTTATTTGCATATGTTTCTACTGTTTGAAATGCTTTCTTAAGTTTATCTGCTGTTGATTGGGGAAAGTTTCTCCTTTGTGAAGGATGAGGAAATGTTTTTGTTGTTTTTGGATTTTCTATTATTTTTGGGAAGGTACTGGACCTAAAATTTTTTATTAGTGCGCTCGTTAAGATTTTGCAATCTTATGCCTACGTATTCCCGTCAAGAGATCAAGGAAAATCAGAGAGATCGTTGTCTTGTTCAAAGTCCAAGATTGAAGCTAAATGAGAGTTTTTGTGTCTTGTTTAAAGCCCAAGATTGAAGCTAAAAGTTGACTGAGAGAGAATTTGTCATCTCTAAAGGGAGATATCTCACCTATTCATCACAAACATTGATTTACGAGGGAAGTTGCTTTAACTAGGATGTGTGGAATCCAGCAATGCCACATCTTCCTCTGTGAGTCTTTACATGCTAAGAGAGGAACATTGGCTTGGATGTGTGGAATCCAGAGGCATGCCACTTACATCACTTAGATGAAAGAGAAATTTTAGACATGATAAAGGAGGGACTCTAGCTTGGATTTTGAATCAACAATTGTGCCACTTACAACAATTATCTAGAAAAAGGGTTTTGATTGTTTGTTTTGATATGTGATGCATAGAGGTATTATCCTCCAACAGAGAAGACTCGTGGTTTCATATGTGGGGATGATGGATTTTGTGCCTTGATCAAAGCCCAAGGTTGAAGCTAAAATAAATTGAGAACTGACTCTACTGGAGATGTTTTATTTGAGTATCTTGTTTAAAGCCCAAGATGGTGAAGCTAAAGAATTTGAGTACTGACTCAACTGGGGGATGTTTTATCTGTCTTGTATACAGACCAATATTGAGGCTGACTGGATAAATCATTATATGAAGCCTAAGAGGAAGCTGACTCTTGTTGAGGATTATTTGAATGCGGGAGAAGGTATAGACTTATTTTGAGGAGTCAAAAGGGAAACTAACTCTTGCTGGGGATTTATAGAAGAGTTGAATTATCAGATGCCATGAGGCATTGATACTTTTGTTGTGGGTAACATGGTTTTGACTGAGGATCTTGAAGATGAAAGCAAAACCTTGTTGAGGGTTAGGAGAGACTTTAAAAAGGATAAGCTTGAATGCCTTAGGGGCTTTTACTCTTCTGGGGATTGGTCTAGGGATAGAGGTGACTAGGATCTATCCTATGCTTTTAGGAAGCCTGAGGGTCCTTCTATGAAGCCCAAGAGGAAGCTAGGGATGCTTCTAGGAAGCCTGTGGGTCCTTGTACTAAGCCCAAGAGGAGGCTGAGGATTGAGACTTTCCAAGTCTAGGAAGAGTTCAAGAAAGGTTTCATTGATAAATAATCCTTTCTTTGTTGAACTGTTCCAGGTTTAAAGGGATTAAAGAAAAGGTTTCACCGGGAATTAATCCTCTCTTTATTGAACTATTTTAAGGTTGATCAGATTGAACAAAGCCCAAGAGGAGGATATCTTCTAGTGAGATTCATTGCATGATGCCCAAGAGGAGGCCATAATGCTTGGATAAAGCCCAAGAGGAGGCTAATGTATTCTTTTGTACAGGGGGAACTAGTTATTTGAACTAAGTTGTACTGATTGAAAGGATCCTATTGTTTGAACTAGTCTAAACCGAGGATAACTTAACTGCTAATGGAAACTTAAAAAAATATGCACAAGTATATACAGATAAGTGAATTAACATGTATATAAACAAGTATGCATTGAATTGAAAATGTGTTGGGTCTTACACTCTGAAAAGAGGCCCAGTGTATTGTGATTGATTAGATGTTTTAAGATTGATTGTATTGATGATGACTGTATGATTAGGGTTTTGAGAAATTGAAGAAAGTTTTGAGAAAACTTTGAATTTGAATTTGAATTAAAAGAAAGTTGTTGTTATGTGAATGAATTGAAAAGAATGTTTGGGGCTTATAACTCAAAGAGAGGCCCAAGTGGTCTAAATCTGTTTCACCGAGAATAATGCTCCTCTTAGTACCAGTGTATTTGTTTGAATCTTCTTTTTTTATTATTAAAAATGGGAAAAGGATGAGACTTATATTCTATCTAAGAGGCCCAAGATAATGTATTTTGAATGAAAGAATGAAAGAATAGTATTGGGTCTTATACTCTGGGAGAGGCCCAGTTGTTTTCAAGCAGTTTAAAACAGACAGATGCTTTTGAAAATAGATGTATGAGGCTTACAACTCAAGTAGAGGCCCATGGGGGTTGTTTATTGTTTAAAACAAAGTTTATGTACAAAAGATTGGGGGTTATAATCAAGGAGAGGCCCAGATGATTTATTTGAAAACAGTGATCGCACCACGATACCAAAAGACGTTGTGGGACTTATACTATAGTAGTGGCCCAAAATTTATTGATGTACATAGGGGGTTGAGTCTTACACTCTAATAGAGGCCCAAGTGTATTTGAAATGAGGTTTTGAAAGATCAAATTAAAGGAAACCCTAATTTTTATTTTTTACGTATTTTTAAAAGGAAAAATCAATTAAGATGATAAAAATATCAAACAAATTCATTGAACGTGGTATGAATTATGATTAAGGTTTAGTAAATGAGGTTTTATGCACATGAATATTTGAAATTCATTTGGTTTTGAAAAATCAAGAAAAAGAAATTATTTAAAATGTTTAAAACAAATTAAAATAAAATTCTTTAAAATATTTAAAAATATATCAAATAAAAATATTTCTTTTGTGGAATAAAATATTTAAATATGTGAAGGATTTATGTTTAAAAAATCACTTAACAATGATTAAAATTGAGAGAGAAATTAATTTTTGAAAATAATTAAGAAAATAATAAAAAATCAAAAATTTGAAGTAAATTTGAAAAATGGCGCCAACGGTCATCTTCTTCCTAGCGTGTTCCCTCCATGGCCGTTTTGCAAAACCTCTGCTATCTCTCTCAATACGCAATGAAATCAAAAGATGTAAACATGGATTTTGTTCGTTTTTTAACAAGGAACATGATGGTGGCAATTAATTTCATTTCTTTTAAGTGTGGAGAGAGTTATCACGCATGAACACTAAAACCCTAGAATTTGCAAAAACTATCATGAAATTCTATACACGATTGGAACATAGCAATTAATTGAGGGTTATCACTCTATGAACTACCAGAAACATGTTGGTAACTTGAAAATAAATTTATGATGCATGGATCATAGAGTTTGAGAAGTTCATGCTTACTTGTGCAAGAGGAATTCGAATCCTTAGTTGTAGGTGTTATAGATGTGTTTTGATGATCTGGACAACTTCCTTGGACCTCAAGTAGTGTGTTGAGATGCTTGGAATGGATTTGTAAGGCCCACATATACATACATACATCAGAGCATATATCATACATGAATAATACGTTTGGTACTGAAATATATGTGTACAAGTTTCTAGTTAACACATTGTATACATTAAATGCCCTAAATACAAAGTTCTAAAGTCTACGACATAACATACACAAGATGTCCAAAAACACTAAGAACTAGATCAATATAATGATCTCAAAATAAAACGCCATAGCGGAAGCCATGCCATCTCAAAAGCTACGATCCGTAAGGAAAGGTCAAACCACCTTATCCTTACCCTTGGCCGAACCTGCAGAACCTGTGATGTAAACAACAATAGTGGGGTGAGATACATCAAATCTCAGTGAGTTCGCTATCTTATGGTCCTCTCGGCTTTACAAGGTTCTAATAAGCCTAACTCAAGTCAAAGGGAACGGGAAGTGACTTTGAGTACACACACACTATATGGAAACATGTCATGAGTTCATCAACTCACAATATCACTAATCGTTAACCACACCAAGGCATCCCCTTTTCCCGTCCGCTTCTACGTCTAGAAGTTGACCCGAGTCATGGATCCTGGTAACCTACTTGACATATGAATGGATTCGGGTCCTACGGGCCATTAACCGTTATGAACCGTCACTTCACACGGGCCATTAACCGTCACAAGCATACGCTCCCAGAGCGCCATTCGTACAGCACGCGAGAATCAAACCTGCCAAGTAGTTGTGCACCTGTTTCAGAGGAGCTCGAGACCCATGAAACGCACTCACAAAATAACCGGTTACGATTACGTGATAACACTCACAAACGGGATCGTGTTCGACGATCACAAGGCCATAACACCTTAGGATAACCACAAAGGTTAACACACATGTTCCATACTAGTGTTTGTTCCATCTACATTTGTCGACACTGTTTATGGTAATATTCCTCACCCTACCTAATTCGTATTTCACAACGTACATAAAGGAAACACATAATGTAACATATTCCACCAATTTACGGCTCCCTTCGATTAATTTAATCAGGAAATAACCATATGTTTCTCACTACCATCAGCTAGAATACGTTCCTAGCTTCACAACGATATTAAGAATACGCAAAACGGATAACCGAGTCAAAAGTTATGCAAGAAACAAATTGGATGTTCTGCTATGTTCGCATTGCGAAGAAGCCAGCGAACGCTCGCTACTTCATTCGCAGTGCGAAGCATCCAGTGAACGCCCAACCAACACTTATTTGCTGCACCGTTCGCAGTGCGAACTCTGGCGAACCAAGGCAGTGGCAAAACAACATAAGGTTCGCAGTGCAAACCACTGGCGAGCCACTGGTGAACGCTCGCCTTCGCATTCGCAGTGCAAACTGCCAGCGAGTCCATGATTTCCCCTTCACTGGGAGATTCGCAGTGCGAATCTGGGAATTTCAGAAACTCCATCAGCGTAACAGCTGATCTCCCATGGTTCCAAAACCCCACCAAAACATATCCCAACATCATACAATCAAATATAAACGATCCTACACTCCTATAACCCATACTACTCAGTTTATAACACATTTTAACCGTTAATTTCCAAGATTTGCAATTTATCCCATTTCCTTACAATTCTAACCTAAGTCTTAGAATCCAAGAAAGTCTAAAACAAAAGCATCTATCTAGAACCCACCTTGAAGAGATGAAGGTGGTGAAGATTTGAAGAGGATTGGATGAAGATTTGATGATGAGATGATGATGATCTTGCTCTTGAACTTTTTCTCCTTTTCTCTTCCTTTCCTTCTCTTTTCTTTCTCTCCAAAGTCCTTTCTATCTATATCTTTGGAAAATGAAAGGAAAGAAAATAATATAGGGAAAAACATCATCAATTAGCAACACTACTAGTTGTCCGAAAAGTCTCTAAAGTCCAAATATTTAAAGACCTCTGAGTCAGATAATATTAATTGGATTTACTCTAACTCCGACAGTTACCCTAATTATCTCTGCAGATAATTTATCAGAGTACACTGGGACTCAGTTGATCACAACTAATATTATCCAGAGCAAAATGATTTACGGGGTATTACAGGATTGAAAACATTTGGATTGGTGGGCTCGAATCCAACTATAGATGGCTTGGGGTAAGATATGAACTTCATGAATCTGGTGTTACAGATGTTGCTCAAGAGTTTGGATCACTCATATATGATGTATGTAAGGTGTTAAGAGCATTGGTTTGAGTGGAATTGCTCCCTATTTCAAAATTTGATTCTCACACCTCATGAACTTGAAAATTTGGAATGATGAGTGAAATGGTGGAAAACAAGTGTTGTTATGTTTTGATCAACCAGAAATGACCTCTATTTATAGTAGAGGAAGTTTGTTTTGCAAGGAATAGTGAATGGGGGCTGGATCACCTTTTTATCCAATGGATATAGCTAGGTGTTCAAAGTCTCCTCTAGCCATTGACTTAAGCTGAACTTGCAGAGTTTAGGTCTTTTGATTCTTAGATAAGGCTTAACTCTTTTGGACTGATATAAACTGATTCATGACACCTCAATGCATCCTTTCAATGTCATATGACAAAATATGATTTTGGATTTGCAACATTGATGATCACATGCCAAAGGGATAGGATTCTTAACTTATTGGTCCAAGCTTGCAGGTTCTTCATGATTGAATGAGATTCTTGTTGAATTATATGAGGATCAATCTTGCATAGTCATCAAATTTGGACTCAAAATCGTGGGATGCAAGTCATGTGCCAAATGCTGTAAAAAATAGTTTGTATCTAGGCATGTTGTGAGGATCATAACTTCTTGCTCAAGTTGAATTAATGGGAGTTCTTGTACTCTTTGGAAAGTTTGTATATCATACTTCAACTTTGATGTTTACATTTGGGCTTGATTCATCTTGGATCATAATGAAAAATATCTCCAAAGTTGGGCAAAACATGAGATAGATTCAGCCTAAAAATTTCTAAGTGTCAAAGTCAAGATCTCATGAAACCCTAACTTTATGACCTTATAACTCAAAATCTAGGCATTTTTTGGGGGTACCTCAGTTTGACAATCTTATTGTATGTAAGATGAGCTATCATTTGAGCTTTGGATGGAAGAAAATGGTTGCTTGGATCAGAAGTTATGGCTTTGCAAAGTTGGGTAAAAACCATTATTTTCCATAACTTAGTGAAATTTTCAATTTCTCAAGTTTACCCCTTTACAAGTAACCACACTTTTCTTGATTTTTTTTATTGATTATGATCCAAATCACAAAAGTCAAACTTGGTTTTGGTCACAGTTGACTTTTTGTATCAGATGAATCTTAAATCTTGTGATCCTTTATGAAATCAAGTCCTTGGGCTAAATTGAACCTAATGGATGGATTCCAAAGGTGTTTTTGAGTGTCTTGAATCATGTCCCAAGGTTTGAGATCATGTTTTGCTCAAAAGTCAAAGGTATGGTTGACTTTTCATCAGAAATCCTAGTTTGTGGTCTAGCTGAATTTGAATCCTTGTATTGCTTATGAATCGAGTTCTTTGGATCAATTCCATCTTGTGAATGTATCAATATGATGTATTTGAGGTTCTTAAAGCATACGTTGAGGTCTTGGATCATGCCTTGCTCCAAAAGTCAACTTAGGGACTGAGTTAGGTCAAAACCCTAATTCCTGATTTTTGATATATGCATCCCCTGAGGCTATTTTGAACTTTTAAATGGACTCATATGGTTATTTTGAGCTTCTTGAATCATATTTTGAAGTATTGGCTCATGCCTAGATGAAAATGTCTCTATGGAGGCCTTGGTCGACCAAAACCCTAATTTGGTGACACTGATGATCTATAGGTTTGATCAACTTGAAATGTTGCATTCTTGTGTTAAATTTATGATGTGGGAGACCTCTTGATACTTCAGGGATGCTTGAGAGGCTTGACAAGTTGAATATCATGTCAATTCTTGATTGATCCTTTGCCTGAATGCTCTGAGAGGGTTTAAAAACCCTTATCCTTGGTTAAGGTGAACACTCAATAATCTTTGAAGGAATTGGTGAGGTATGAAAGTAATCCATATTGTGGTGATGATTTGCACAATGATGTGAAATTTTGTGGTCAAAATTTAGGGTATGACAAGTTGCAGGTGGTAGCCCACTATTTCCTAGTTAATAGGGTGTGATGATTGACTTTTAGGTTCTGCACGTCTTGATTAGACTATTGAAACGGCATGGTCATGATGACCATGGCGTCATAGCAGTAACAGTATAGTGGTGTCGAAAAGCTTAAAAAATGTCCTTTTCTCATTACAAACGAAAGTGACATTTTTTGGGGGGCAATTTGTTGGCTGGGATTTCGACACTCAATAATGTTGGAAGTAAATTGAGAGGTTTCAAGGTCATATTCTGAAGAAGAAGATGGTGAATTCGACAACAAATAGGAACAAGGGTGTTTCGACGAAAGTGAAGACTTGAAGTGGGCTGTTGAAGTTTGAAGATTCATTTTTTAGGAATAATGTATGCTTCGACAGTGAAATGGTGAAGACCTAATCAAAGAAGTTTATGTATAGAGGGCATTGTGGTCTAGTACTTATAAAAATGTTTGCATAGATTGGAATTCAATAAAGTCCATTAGAGGGAGCGTTTGATAGATGGAGTTCACATGAGGCTGGTAACCATCTTTTGGCAATATCCATTTCTTGGGACACGTGGAATGCTTTTAGACGATGAAGTGCATGTAGTGGAGAATGTGGCGCATTATGAGAAAATAACCGTTAGATGACGCTTATCTTTGATTTAGAATAAATAGGGCATTTAGTGTTTAGAATTTGGGTGTTCAACAATTGTACAAACTCTACATTTTACTCACAGTATCTGTGTGTGTGAGAAAAGAGTCCCTTTGAGAGAATGTACGTTTGAATACCTTCTTTTACAATCAAAGCCATTTAAATTTAAGTTATTTACCTTTTTTTGCAATTTACTTCCTTATTATTTATCTTCAAGCAATTTATCTTTTAATCTTTCTGCAATTTACACTCTTTTTAAAAGAATTCGCAACGTTTCTTAATAACTTTGGAAAACACTTAAAGAACACTGTATAAATGTTCATAATCATTGAAACCAAAAACTAACTTTGCAACACATGTCCTAGGATCAATCTAGCCGATCTTGTAAGTGACAAAAGATATAGTAACTTTGGAAGACTAGCGGTTGTTTGCCATTTTCACCTATAAACACTAACGAAATTGTTTTTAGGGGAAGAATGGGTTGTGATAATTAGGGTATTTGTTTACATGGGTTGCTGTCTTATGATGAAATGTTTACATGATGTTGTTAAATGATTGATTAAGAATGATTATGATTGTGGTGTCATGCGATTGATGTTACTTATTTTTATGTATATGCATGTTGTTGTTTATGTGGATTATATTGTTGGTGGCATACACTGTCAGAAGAGGGACCAATGTGTGCGTGTTGTTGTTGCATGCTAAGAGTCCATACATTCATGTTGTCGGAATTTTTGTTCTTTTTGGTGAGCCTCGATCTTATGATGATGGATTAGGTGCGAGTAGCTAATTCCTATCATGGGAGATTAGTGAAGTGTTACCTATGGTGATGGTAGCGATTTGGTGAGCCTTGATTCTATGGTGATGGATCGGGTGTGAGTACCTAATTCCTATTATGGGAGATTAGTGAAACGTTACCTATGGTGATGGTAGCGATTTGGTGTGCTACGGTTCCAAGAGGGAATCTAATCCTATGGTGGGGATCGAGGAGAAAAATGAACCTCACCACATGCATGTCGAGTTGGTGTTGAGTACATTGCATAAGTGTTGCATTTGTATTGGTTGTTGTTGATGTGTTGTTGGATGAGAATATTTACTTAATAGGTTGGTGTTGATTGAGTAATGTGTCTGTTGTTGGTATGTGATAATCTACTCCCACTTGTTTTCACTGTTAATTATTAAAGTGTATTCTCACCCCTTTTGTTTGAATGTTGCCTTTACATGGGCATCGTGCAGATACTCATGAGTAGCATTGGCTGAAGTAAGTGGAAGATAGTTCTTGGAGTGACTTCCATTAGTTTTTTGTTTCATTAGTAGGGTCTTGCTCTGATCATGTAACATCGGCATGAGAAAGTTTGTTTTCATTTGCTTGGCTTTGTTTTGTTGAAGTTTACCAATCATATTTTGTTGCGATCTCAAAGTGTTGAGAGTTAGATAATACAACTCCTTTTGCTTATGTTATGAAAGTTGAACTTTAATAGACTAAATACTGTGAGTGCTATATGGTTTTTAATTGCTTTATTTATGATTCCGATGCGATGATGCTAGATGAGTTGGATGTCGTGTAAACATCCCAAGAATAAATCAGATGAGTTGATGTCGTGTAAACATCCTAAGTGAAAATGTATGAAAAAAAAATTTAGTTGTAACCCGTGTGATGGAGCAGGCCATGTTTGTTGTGTGTAACACCCTAAGTGGTTGTATTTTGTTAATTAAATTCTTTGATAATTATGTGCGAGGTTTAGAATGTTACATTAGTGAGATACCTCATAATATGTTTGACCATAGTGAAGTGTGATTTTTTGGGGTTTGCTTAAAAACGTGTACACATACAAACATAGAACATAATATCATGATGAAGTGCAGTAAACTAAAGAAGGGAACCAATCTTACCTCAATATTTTCTTTCTTCAACAGATTTTTCTCCCTTTTCTTTATCCATAATACTCCACGAAGTGCTCATGGGAGTTGAGTTATGTTTGACTTTTTCCAAATCAAATATTTTAAATAGCTCTTTACAATATTTAACTTGATTGTGAAGGTTCCTTCATTTGTTGATAAATTTGTAAACCAATAAAGTACCAAAGCCCCTCCATCACATTTTGAATTTGTTTTGCTTCATATCCGAAAAATGATCAAATTTCTTAATAAAAATTATTGTATCCATCTGTCTTCTTTGAAAAATTGTTCTCAAGCACACACTTACTTAAAGAGTCATACCAAGCTCCAGGGACTTATCTTAAATCGTAGATAGCCTTTTTCAACTTGAAGACATGATTGGGAGAATATAAGTTTTGAAATCTAGGAGGTTGATCAATATACACTTTCTCTTGGATGTAATTGTTAAATGAACACACTCTTTACATCCATTCGGAAGAGTTTGAAATTTAAAGTACTTGCAAAATCTAAAAATACCCTTTAGCTTCTAATCTAGCTGCAAGGATATAAGCCTCATCGAAATCTATGTCTTTACGTTGATTGTACCCTTTTGTAACACGTCATTAACTAAAATTATTTTAGCACATAAGACTTTATATTTTGATGTTTGGGCCCTCATTTCGAAGTTATGGATTATATTATCTAATATTTTACACAACATTAATCAAAATTGATTTACCATGTAAGACTTTATTTTTTTGATGTTGAGACGCTCAATAACCAAATTATGAACAATATTAAACAACTTTTTACATTCAATTATCCAACTTTGCTCTACGACTTAAATATACTTTTTAATGTCAGAACACATATTAACCAAACTATAAGTTATATTAAACAAATTTTTAGACACTATTAACAAAATTTGTTTTAGAGAAAAAATAGAGGAAAAGATATAGAAAAAATAAAATTATTAATGTCACTATTTACCGTATTTGTGAACAATGACATAAGATGTAAGTGTAAGAATTTTGTGTCAATACCATTTTTATAACTAATATGGCATTACAATTTTTATTTTGGTAAAGAAACATAACAGTTGAAAACTTATTCCAATTATCTTTCCAATGCCCATTGTCTGTAGAAATTTGGAGTAGGGTAGTAGAATAGATTGTAGTAGAGAAATTTCATGAAGGTGTGGGCAAGGAGCAGTTCAATAAGCTCTCAGAAGTGTTGAAGGGAAGAGTTGCAACAAATAAGGAAAATGTGATTTGACTTGCAATTTGCTAGTGTATTTGGATTAAGAAAAACAACATCCTATTTAAAGGAGAGATATGTGATGCAGGAGAAATTGTAACTAATATAAAGGCAACGGTGTTAGAAATAAGATCTTGTGTTTAGGGAGAGTGTGTGGGAATATTAGATGCTTGAATTGAAAATTGATAGGTATGAGAATTCTTCGTGAAAGAGAGATCTTTGTAATTTTGCTTGATACAAAAATGTAGGATTACATATCTATTTATAGTACTCTAAGGAGAACTCTGGACACACTAATTCTAGAGAATTCTCAACTCTAGAAATCCCAAGAGTATTCTAGAAAATATTACAACCCTAACAAATATCTAGACACTCCAAACACCACAAGAGTTTTCTATAAATATTACCCAAAATTACATAATCCCAAAAAGCCAAAATACAAATAATAAGGTTAGGCCCAAATCAAGTTTAATATTTCAACATCCCCCCCTTAAACTTGATTTGTGACTCTAAGCATACTTCATAGCTTCATGAAAGTTTCCAACTTGGCTTGGTAAAAATGTCGACAACTTGATTCTGAGACATTACATACTTCAACTTCACCTTGTACACCCATCTTATTCTGATTTCTTTGTATCCATATCAAAGTGTAATAAGTTCACATGTATCATTCTTCGTGATTGGCTTGATTTATTCGTCCATGGCGTCTCTCCACTTTATGTTTTTCATCACTTCTTGATAGCTTAGAGGCTCATAATCACCAAAAAGACAAAAGAGGTTAATGTTATTTTGGTTTTTGGTTACCTCATAAAGCTCTTCAATGCTCCTTAGTCGTGGTGTCCTCTCACTTGAGCTTGTTTCATCCAACCTTGGTGTTGGTGAGGCAGCTGGTGTAATATGTTCCTCTATCATTGGTTGTTCCATTTTGTCTTCTTCTTCAAAGTAAGGAAGAAAATCACACATGTCTTCTTGAACACTCCAATCCCAATAATCTTCTCCTTCGAACTCCATGTCACAACTTATGACGATCTTTCCACTATTTGGATTATATATCTTATACCCTTTAGAGCTTGAGTCGTAACCCGCGAACAAATACTTATCACTTTATTATCGAGCTTTATTCTCCTTTCATCTGAAACGTAGGTATAGGCAATGCTTCCAAAGACTTTGAGGTGAGAGATCCCAAAATTCCTTCCACTCCATGTTTCTTGTGGTGTTTTCTCATGCATGCTTCTTATTGTGGAAAGGTTTTCCAGGTACACCGCACATGCCACTGCTTTGACCTAAAACTCCTTCAGCATTTTCTTGCTTTTAAGCATGTTTCACACCATGTTAAGTATGGTCTGGTTCTTTCTCTCCGCTACTCCATTTTGTTGTGGAGATATTGACACTATCAGTGGGTGGAGGATTCCATAGACTTCACAATATTCATGGAGGTCATTTTAAGTGAACTCTCCTCCTCGGTCAGATCTCATGGCCTTAATGGAAATACCACTTTCTTTCTCCACAAGGGCTTTGAACTTCTTAAAGTTTTCAAACACTTCTGACATCTCCTTCAAGAAATAAACCCATGTTTTTATGGAATAATCATCAATAAATAGTAGAAAGTATTTACTCTTACCAAAAGAGCTTGGTTTGATTAGTCCATAGACATCGGTGTGTATGAGCTCTAGCGGTGGTGTCGCTTTTGACGGTGATTACTTTGGAAAGCTTTTCCAAAATTGCTTCCTAATTATACATCCTTTGTAAATTTGGTCAGTATGGTTGATGCTAGGTAAGCCTCTAAACATCTCATTTTTTGCCAAATGTTCTAGAATGTCGAAGTTAAGGTGTCTGAATCATAGATGCCATAGCCACGAAGAGTCGGTATAACAAGCCTTGAGACACTTTGCCACATCATTTTGAATGTTTAAGAGGAACATTCTATTCTTTAATATCGGCACCTTAGCAATCAAGTTATGTCTACAATCTCTTAAGAAAAGACTATGTTATTTCAAGTGGATGTCATAAGCTTTCTCTGATAAGCATCCAAAGCTCAAAATATTATTCTTCATGTTAGGTACATAATAGACATTGGATATGACTTAATGACTCCCATTCTGCAAGCGTATGAGAATTTTACCTTTGCCTTTGACCGTAATCTTTGAGTCATATCCAAATGAGACATTGCCAGTTTTCACTTCATAAATATCTGCAAACTTGCTTTGATTTCTGCACACATGGTTGCTTGCGACAATGTCGATGTACCACTTGTTTCTTTTCTCTTCAACTTGGTTTTGGCATGCGAGCAACAAAGTTTCTTCTTCTCTGCCTTTTTCTTCTCCAAAGTTAGCTTTCTCTATAACCTTCTTTGCGAATCTACAAGTAGACGCGTAGTGACCAATCTTACTGTAATTGAAGCACTTGATTTGTGATTTGTCGCACCTCGACCATGAATTTCCTCTTCCACGACCTCTTATTGCTTGTGGATTCCAACTTCTTTCTCCATTGTTAAAGTTTTTTGTATAGTTGTTGTAACCTCCTCTTCCTTCTCCTCCATGTCCTCGTCCACATCCACGATCTTAGCCACAACCTCATCCTCTTTGGCTCTTGTAATTCGTATAATTTGCTTCCTTTATGTTGAGTTGTAGTAGTTTCTCCATAGCCTCCTTTTGTTTAATTTTTACCTTTTTTTCTTTGTATGCTTGTAAGGATCCCATGAGTTGCCTAATAGTCATGGTCTTTAAATCCTTGTTTTGTTCAATGTTTTTAATAATGAAGTCAAAACTTGGATCTAAGGTGTGAAGTATTTTCTCCATGACTTTCACCTCATCAATATCTCCACCATTTCTTTTAAGTTAATTTATTACGGCCAATACTCGAGAAAAATAATTAGAAATTGACTCGGACTCTTCCATAAATAAATTTTCAAAGTCACCTCTAATAGTTTGTAGACGAATCTTTTTCACCTGCTCCAATCCTTTGTTGCAAGTTTGAAGCTTGTCCCGTGCTTCTTTGGTCGTCGTTGTGTTGGAGATCTTCTCAAATGTATCTTTAGCCAGCAATTAATAAATGAGGAAGAAAGTTTTCTTGTCTCTCTTTCTTGACTACTTAAATGTCTCCTTTACACCTTGGCTTAGCGAGACATCATCTTACTCCTTGAAGCCTTTTTCAATGATATCTCACTCATCTTAACCTCTGTTGAAAAGTATTTCAGTGGGGGTTTTTGTTATCATATCCGTAGGGATTGTGTGATATTACCGCCTTTCTACAGTTGAAATCGTTTTAAACTTAGGGTAATAAAGAGTTTGGTTGATTTGTAACGGAACGTTTGCATAAAAGATTAATAACAACGGTAAAGAAATTTAGTTTTAAAATGTTTCGTAAAAGCATGCCAAGATTAGGGTTCGATAATATGTTTCATACGTATTTACTCGATAGAGTATGTGAACATGTTAATAATGAATATAATCACATATCCTCTCAACAAGTTTATCTCTAACACTTGTTGTGGGATTTATCATATTGATCCTTAGATGATCTCTCACTCTAACTATGAATATGATAACATTAAAAAATCAATATTTATGAACATCAACTCTCAAAACTATCTCTATCCTCATGATTGTTGATGGATTAAAACTTAGGTCAAGTCTTAGAACATATTTCTCAATCATGAACCAAAACAAATCATAAATCATACAAACAAGTTGTTCACCATATATTAATCATCAACAAAGTTCACAAACTAGTTATCAAGATTAATACATACAAAAGAAAGGATTACCTACCACTAATCTTGACACAAAAGGTGCTTAGCTACCCATTGTCATGGTAGCTTGATCAACAAGTAATAGACAAATCTTTTGTTGCATCAATCTTCAATGGATCAAGGATTGAAGCATAAAAGCTTTGGATTCTAAGAAAAATAAGTAAAGATGAAATATTTAAGCTCCAAGAGTGTTTCTAGGTTATAATGATCTTTGTAAAAAGTGTTATGTTACCAAATATCTTCAAAACAACCTAAATACCACTTTCTGCCCAGACAAATTCGCCAGGCGAGCTCCAAAACTCGCCAGGCGAAACTAATAAGCTCAGCCACGTGACCAAACAGTGCAGAGAAGGCTAGAAAAAATATCTGAACTCGCCAGGAGAAATTCAGCTTCGCCAGGCGAATCTCTTTCGCCTCATCCTCGCCTGGAGAATCTTCCAGCGAAGCACTTCCAGTAGTTACTAGAATTGGAAAACAAAATTGCATGGTCCCTCGCCAGGCTTTCGCCACCCCTTCGCCTAGCGAAGGTCCTGTAGTTTCTGACACGCGACTTTCTTTGTTTCTTCGTGTTTTCTTCCGATTTTTGTCGCGCCTTTTTTACAAAATATGCTGCAAAACTAACAAAAACATCAAAAAGACTAAATATAGACATTGATTCAAAAATCACTTAAAAATAAGTTGTTTCGCATTCAGACATCTGGAAAAGAGCTTAAAAATGTCGTAAATTGATCTAAAAATCATTCTAAACCAGACACCTATCAAACTCTGCCCAACTTGCATCTTTGTTTGCCCTCAATCAAAGGTAAGTTTCAACAACCACAAGCAAGATTTCAAAGCACAAAATCAACCGAAAAACATCATGGTTCAAACTCGACAATCACACGCACAAAGTATTTTCACATAGTTGCATAGAATCAAAACATAATTATGAATTAAGTTCTAAACACAACATCATACAATGCAAAATCAAGTACCTACAAGTTCAAGTTGAATCACCTAAATTCACTTATTATCAAACACACTATGTACATAAATTCACAATGGACAAAACACTCTCACAAGCAATCGTGCCACATCCAGAATCATTCATGCATTCATCTAACAAAGTTATCACAAAATCATGGAAACAAAGATCACTAAGGACTTTTATGGTTGTAATTTGGCTTGGGTAATAACTATGAAGAGCATTTTTTTTTCAAATTTTTCATTCTTGCTCACCCTTTATTCCTTCCTTTCACAATGCATTCTCTTCTTTTGATTTTCTTTTCTTTTTGTGCTTTTTGTTGCTTTTCTTTCTTTTTGTTTTTTATTTCTTTTTCTTAGAATGCATTGTATCACTAATTCCTTTTTCTCCTTTCAAAGTAAACCATTCTCCCCAACTTCAAGATTGTTATAAGCTTAGCTTAAATGCTCTTCAAAACGGGTTAAAATTCGGGTTCATGATTCATAATAAAAAATTTCTTTTTAGGCTCAAAAGATGTTTCAAATACGCTCACACTCACAAGGTGACTTGAAATGTTTTTGGAATGGTGGTTTTTCTCATAGTACTCAAGATTTTGCCTTGATCATCTCTAAGTTTCCAACATTTAAAACAAACTCGCAAGATTTAACATGAACAAAATTAGTAAAACAACGATTACTTGAACTCTATTTTTTGTGAACAATGGAAAGCATCTCACTTTTATGGTTTTGTCCTAATTGATTCACACATGAACAAGTATTTACAACACAATGCATTACCATAATTTTGCATAAAGCACTAACTCACAATCATGCTAAAAATCTACAAAACAAACATTTACACTTTGATTGTGCACATCATTAAGAATTCTATCATCACCATCACATGTTTAAGGTTAACAAAGCACTCTTTTTCCTCTAGTGCCAGCACAAAAAAAATTTCAAAAAAATAAGGACAAACATCACTTCCAAAACTTTCTTTGTACAAACACAAACATAAAAAAACAGAATTTAAATTGAACCAAAATTAAACCAAACTGATTTTTTTTATAAGTTATGGTGTAAACACACCGAAGATGTACTCGACGAAGCGACAAAATGCTACAACAAAAATTCGCCGAAGCGACCCAAAAGTACTTGCTAATAATATTAAACTGAAAATAAAAAAACATAAAATAAATGACAAAATAGAAATTCTTCACTTTGTAGTCTCCATCCTCTAATTAACCATATCGTTCAAATCATCTTGCATTTCATCATCTCCATCACCATCATCATTGTTGCGGTGAGAATCGAATATTAAGCTATTAATTAACTTGAATCACACATCTTTGAATTCACCACCGAACTTTGATTTATCCAAAGGAAAGGGTAAAGATCTAAGAAAACCCTAATTGCGCTATGTTAAGACACAACTAAGAGATCAGGGATCGGGGGTTGGTTATACTGAGGGAAGGTATTAGCACCCTAAGTATCTGTAGTACTCTACAGGAACCTCTTGTTTGTATTGTGTTATGTTATGTTTGCTTGCTAAGGAACTATGCTAAGGCTAAGGTAAAGACCTAAGGGTATCTACACTAAGTTTTCTCGCCAAGACGTCGCATCTTGTGCCTACGTATCTGACTAAAGAATCAGAGCGACCATAGTTCACCTAACTAAGGGTGAAAAACCATTGACTATGGTCAGAGTTCCAAGGGGAATGAGTATGAGCTCATGTAGAGTTCAAGAAACTCTCTAAGTCTAAGTTGAGATGGGGTAAAGTGAGTACTCAAGGTGATGAGTCCCACATAGAGTCCAAGAACTCTAACTTAATTCTAAGTTGTGATATTGAATGGCTATGAGGCCAAGAGCATCCTATAACTATGAGGTCAAGAAGGGAAATGGCTCTTAGGAGGCCAAGGAGGGATCCTATGACTATGAGGTCAAAGGTAGGAGGTGAGTCTTAGGAGGCCAAGGTGGAATCTTATGACTATGAGGTCAAGGGAGAAGGTGGCTCTTAGGAGGCCAAGGTAGAATCCTATGACTATGAGGTCAAGGGAGAATAATGAGCTATCTATGACTTTGAGGTCAATAGAGAGGCTTTCCTTTGGAAGGAAGGGGAGATAACATCTTAAGAGCAAGAGTGTTACAATAGTAATTGAGATTAAAAGAACAATATGAGTTCAAGAGCTCAAAGATGGTAGACATTAATCAATATAAACTTGCATGTATGAGCATGGCAAAGTATGGTGAGGTAATTCACAAAAACATGGATAAATAAACACATAAGTGTGACAAAGATTAGCATCCTCAAAAGTTGAAATCAAAGACATATAAAAGCCATGAGACTTAACAACAAAACCAAATAGATACAAACAAACCCTAATGGAATAAACTTATCCATGGTCAAGGAACTCTCTCAAATAACCCTTTCATGTACCATAGAACAAGCCAATGAACACTCTCAAATACACGCGCTATGAACACTCTCAAATTACCTCACTTGACCTTGGATAAGTTTATTCCATTAGGGTTTGTTTGTATCTATTTGGTTTTGTTGTTAAGTCTCATGACTTTCATATGTCTTTGATTTCAACTTTTGAGGATGTTAATCTTTGTCACACTTATGTGTTCATTTATCCATGTTGTTGTGAATTACCTCACCATACTTTGCCATGCTCATACATGAAAGTTTATATTGATTAATGTCTACCATCTTTGAGCTCTTGAACTCATAGTGTTCTTTTAATCTCAATTCCTATTGTAACACTCTTGCTCTTAAGATGTTATCTCCCCTTCCTTCCAAAGGAAAGCCTCTCTATTGACCTCAAAGTCATAGATAGCTCATTATTCTCCCTTGACCTCATAGTCATAAGATTCCACCTTGGCCTCCTAAGAGCCTCCTTCTCCCTTGACCTCGTAGTCATAGGATTCCACCTGGGCCTCCTAAGAGCCACCTCCTACCTTTGAACTCATAGTCATAGGATCCCTCCTTGGCCTCCTAAGAGCCATTTCCCTTCTTGGCCTTATAGTTATAGGATTCTCTTGGCCTCATAGCCATTCAATATCATAACTTAGAATTAAGTTAGAGTTCTTGGACTCTATGTGGGACTCATCACTTTGAGTACTCACTTTACCCCATCACAACTTAGACTTAGAGAGTTTCTTGAACTCTACATGAGCTCATACTCATTCCCCTTGGAAATTTGGCCATAGTCAATGGTTCCTCACCCTTAGTTAGGTGAACTACGGTCGCTCTGATTCTTTAGTCAGATACGTAGGCACAAGATGCGATGGCTTGGCGAGCAAACTTAGTGTACATACCCTTAGGTCTTTACCTTAGCCTTAGCATAGTTCCTTAGCAAGCAAACATAACATAACACAATACAAACAAGAGGTTCCTATAGAGTACTACAGATACTTAGGGTGTTAATACCTTCCCTTAGTATAACCAACCCCCGATCCCCGATCCCTTAGCTGTGTCTTAACATAGCGCAATTAGGGTTTTCTTCGATCTTTACCCTTTCCTTTGGATAAATCAATGTTCGGTGGTGAATTCAAAGATTTTTTATTCAAGTTAATTAATAGCTTGATATCTGATTCTCACCGCAACAGAAATGGCGACTTCACTGGGGATGCAGGCTAACCAACAAAAAAGACTCACTGGGGAAACTCCAAGGAAACATTAGGGATAGGAAAATAAAGGGGGAAACCCTAAAGATCCTCGCTGGATATAGGAGCCAGAGAGACGTTCTCCACTAGGGAGAGATCCAGGTAGATGGACGACAGGTTTAAAGGTGACCGGACGACACTGGGGAAATAAAACACATTCTTTACTAGGCATGAAACCAGAAAGAAGACATGATCTCCATTCGGGATCAACTTGAAATAAAAGGATAGACATCCAATGAAAGATTTTTTTGGGGATTTCTTATACTGAAGAGTTCAAACGGGATCTTCAAGAAAAAGCCAGAAAAGACAGAGACAAACACAAGCTTTGCGTGCACCAAATGACAAAAGATTATTGATAATGACTGAACCTCTGCTGGGAACAAAATTAAAATGCCAACAATGATTGGACTTGGGCACCAATATGAGTTGGATAGGATACCAATTTGAGGTAGTTTGCCAGCAAAGACTTCACTTAAGACACCAATATGAGATGGACCTAGATTGAGGTTCACGGTTGACCAGAGATTTTAGGTTCATAGATGACCAAGGTTCACAGTTGACCTGAAGTTTAGGTTCATAGCTGACCTGAGGTTTTAGTTCATAGCTGACCAAGAAATAAGCGATGCCAGCAATTACTGGACTTTAGGTTCATATGGGACCTGAGTGATGTTTAGGTTCACAGCTGACCAAGGTTCATAGTTGACCGGGGTAATGTTTAGGTTCACTGTTGACCTGAAACAAACAATGCCAGCAATTACTGGACTTTAGGTTCATAGGTGACCAAGGTTTTAGGTTCAAAGCTGACCTGAGGTTTTGTTTCATAGTTGACCAAGGTTCATAGTTGACCAAGGTTCATAGTTGACCTGAATGATGTTTAGGTTCACAGTTGACCTGAAACAAACAATGCCAGCAATCACTGGACTTTAGGTTCATAGGTGACCTGGGTTTTAGGTTCATAGGTGACCAAGGTATTAGGTTCATAGCTGACCTGAGGTTTTGGTTCATAGCTGACCAAGGTTCATAGTTGACCTGAATGATGTTTAGGTTCACAGTTGACCTGAAACAAACAATGCCAGCAATAACTGGACTTTAGGTTCACATATGAGGAGATTAAGTATCAGATAGGTCAGTACTGGGGTTGCATAAATGAAGATTAGACTTCTTGGGGAATATGAATAATGAGAAAAATATGGCGCACGCGGGTGAAGACCGGGCGCAAGCTGGACACGGATAAAGATCCATAGATCAACAAATTGAGGTAAAGGGAGGTGAAGACCCGCAAGCAAAAGCACACCCAGATGCAAAGATGCGGGATGATATGGTATGATGCGAATGCTCAATGATATGCGAGAGACGACTCTAACGAGAGACAACAGACTGGGAAATAGGGTATATGGATGACACCTCCACTGTAAGGAGTCACACCGAATCTGAAGGGAATCAGTAGCTTGGAACCAATCTGGGAATATCTTTCCTTCTCTTGAGGAAGTGACATTTTTCACATTTAACAAACATCTGTGAAGATACTGGGGAGAAGTCCTTTGTATCCTAGTAGCAGTCATTACTGAAATGTCTGATCCAGGAAGTATTGCCAATTTTTACTTTAATGACAAGCTTTAGTGCCAGATGACTTAACAATGCTTTCGTCACAAACAGAGTTTTTGAGGGAGGCGAATGATTTCACTAAATCCTCCCTAATACCAAAGCAAATTATATTCTCATTGTGTTTTCTCAAAAGATTTTTCAAAACATTTTCCGCTTTCAAAACCGTTATTAATGAATAAGTGAAGTTTTGCATAACAAGAAAAATAATAGAGCAATGATAAATATCAAACAAAGAATGGTTCAAAAATCTGATTTTATTAGAATGGTAACTTGCCAATGGCAAAGTTCCATGGAACATTACAACTGGAAAATGGCAATTTGGGAAAAGGTTACATCGTATTCAATGACCACTACGATCCCTAATGACTAAGAGTCCTAAAAATGAACTTTGCTACTGATGAGGGCAAATGAAGTTGAACTTCTTCATGAATTCCTTGACATAGGTGACAACCCCGTCTGACCCAGTGAAACGCCTTTGTCCCTAACTTTTGCCTGGACCGCCTTTTCAGGTTTTCAGTCCACCGGGACGCTCTTTTTTGCCTAGGCCGCCCTTTCGGGTTTTCAACCTAGTGAGCTCTTTTCTTTTTATTTGATCCCTAGCTTTTGCCTGAGTCTCCTTCATAGGTTATGACCCACCAGGATACCCTTTTTTTGCCTAAGTCACCATTTCTGGTCTTCAACTTAGCGGGCTTTTTAGGTGTAATATTTTCGTACTGAGTCAGCATTCACAGGGTGTGCGAGTTATTCACCGTCCATCGTTGTAAGGAATAAGGAACCTCCTGAGAACACAGTTTTCACCATAAACAGACCCTCATAGTTGGGTGCCCATTTTCCATGAGCACCCCTTTGGGATGGCAAGATCTTTTTTATTACAAGTTCTCCTTCTGAGAATTCTCGAACACGGACTTTCTTGTCAAATGCTCTCTTCATTCTCTTCTGATACAAGTGACTGTGGCACATGGCAGTCAGTAGCTTCTCATCAATGAGGTTCAGCTTGTCATATCTCTCTTGGACCCATTATGCTTCATCAAGCTTGGTTTCCATCAGAATTCTCAAAGATGGTATCTCCAACTCAATGGGAAGAACATCATCCATTCCATATACCAGAGAAAAGGGAGTTGCCCCTGTCGATGTTCGAACCGAAGTTCTGTATCCATGGAAGGAAAATGGTAACATTTCATGCCAGTCCTTATAAGTCTTGACCATTTTCTGCAGGATCTTTTTGATGTTCTTGTTAGCAGCTTTGACAGCTCCATTCATCTTGGGACGATAAGGTGAAGAATTGTGATACTCAATCTTGAAATTGTCACACAACTCCTTCACTGTCTTGTTGTTCAGGTTTGTCCTATTGTCAGTTATGATTCTATTAGGAATTCCATAACGACAAATGATGTTATTCTTGATAAAACGAGTAACCACTTGCTTGGTCACATTGGCATAGGAGGCAGCTTCAACCCATTTGGTGAAATAGTCGATGGCCACTAGAATGAAACGATGACCATTAGAAGCTTTCGGCTCAATAGATCCAATCATGTCAATGCCCCCATAGAGAACGACCAAGGGGATGACAGAACATTCAGCAATGTTGGAGGCACATGCATCTTATCAGCATAGATCTGGCACTTACGACATTTTCTGGCGTATTGGATACAATCAGCTTCCATAGTCAACCAATAATACCCAACCCTTAAGATCTTCTTAACCATGACATGCCCACTGGCGTGAGTACTAAAGGCTCCTTCATGAATATCGTGAATCAAAAGGTCTGCTTCTCGTTTATCAACACATCTTAGCAAGACCATGTCATGATTCCTCTTGTAAAGTACATCATTGCTGAGGAAGAACTTGGATGATAGCCTTCACAAAGTTTTCTTGTCGAGACTGGAAGCATTAGCAGGATACTCTTGAGTCTTCAGATAGTTCATGATGTCGTGAAACCACGGTTTCCCATCTACCTCTTCTTCAATTGACTGGCAATAAGCAGGCTCAGTTTTGCACTCAATTCTAATCAATGGCGTCTCATTAACAAATATGACTTGCCACATTGAAGCTAACATTGCTAGGGCATCAACTATGTGGTTCTCCGGGCGAGGAACATGACGAAAAGTAATCTCGTTAAAGTATTGGATCATCTCCACAATGTAATCACGGTATGGGATCAGCTTCTTGTCTTTAGTCTCCCATTCACCTTTGGCCTGATAGATAACCAAAGTAGAATCACCAATGACTTCTAGAATCTTGATTATGAGATCAATTGCAGCTTCCAAACCCAAGATATATGCTTCATATTCAGCAATATTGTTTGTGCACTCAAAGTCTAGCCTTGCTGTGAAAGGAGTATAACCACCATTGGGGTTCATTAGCACAACACCCACACCATGTCCTTTATAGTTGGAAGAACCGTCAAACATCATTTTCCATTTGGAACCAAGTTCAGGACCTTCATCAGGGCCTGGCTCTTCACAATCTCTCTTTATCAACATGATATCCTCATTGGGAAAATTAAATTTGAGAGGCTCATAATCTTCAACAGGATGATCTGCAAGGTACTCTGATAAGACACTCCCCTTGATAGCCTTCTGAGTGACATATTGGATATCATATTCTGACAAGAGCATGTGCCAATGGGCCAATCCTCATGTTTGGGCAGGCTTCTCAAAGATATACTTTATTGGATCCATTTTTGAGATCAACAGAATAGTGTGACATATCAAATACTGCCTCAAACGTCTGGCAGCCTATGCCAAAGCACAACAAGTCTTCTCTAGCAATGAATAACGGCTTTCGCAGTCGGTGAACTTTTTGCTCAAGTAATAGATGGCATGCTCCTTGCGACCAATTTCATCATGTTGGCCCAAGACACAGCCCATGGATCCTTCCAACACAGTCATATACATGAAGAGAGGTCTTCCAGGAATAGAGGGAACCAAGATTGGTGGTTCTTGCAGATAGTTCTTGAGTTTATCAAAGGCTTGTTGACAATCAGAATTCCACTCTACAATCTGGTCTTTACGGAGCAACTTGAATATTAGCTCACAAGTGGGAATCATGTTGGAGATGAATCTGGAGATATAATTCAGACGGCCCAGAAAACCTCTTACTTGAGACTCGGTCTGTGGAGCTGGCATCTCTTGGATAGCTCGTACCTTATTGGGATCTACCTCAATTCCTCGTTGGCTGACAATAAAACCAAGCAGCTTTCCTGATCTGACACCGAAAGTACATTTGGCAGGATTCAACCTTAACTGATATTTTTGGAGTCTCTTGAACAATTTCAGAAGGTGATCCAAGTTCTCCTCCTCACTCTGAGATTTAGCAATCATATCGTCCACATACACTTCAATTTATTTATGGATCATGTCATGGAATAGAGTCACCATAGCTCTCTGATAGGTTGGCCCTACGTTCTTCAAACCGAAAGGCATGACTTTGTAGCAATAAGTTCCCCATGGAGTGATGAACGTAGTCTTATCCATATCGGCCGAATCCATTCTGATCTGATTGTAGCCTGAGAAATCATCCATAAAGGAGAAAAGTGAAAACTGAGTTGTATTATCCACAAGAGTGTCGATATGCGACAAAGGGAAATCGTCTTTAGGAATGGCTTTGTTGAGATCCCTAAAATCTACGCACATTCGCACTTTGCCATTCTTTTTCATTACTGGCACAACGTTGGCTACCCATTCAGGGTACTTGGAAACTGCTAAGAAACCTGCATCCAGTTGTCGCTTAACCTCATCTCTGATCTTGAGAGTCGTGTTGGGTCTACTTCTTCAAAGCTTTTGTTTCACCGGCGGACATTTAGGTTTGAGTGGTAGTTTATGAACTACTATGTCTGTATCCAAGCCAGGCATGTCTTGATAAGACCATGGAAAAACATCCACATATTCTTCAAGAAGCTGTACCAACCGCTGTCTAACTTCTGCCCCAAGCATTTCCCCAACCTTGACTTCCTTCTTGTCTTCTTCCGTACCAATATTGATGACGTCAACTTGTTCCTCATGCAGTTGAAGATCCGTGTATTGATACTCACACATTTTTGCCAAATCATCAGGGACCTCATAATCCTCCTCATCCTCAGCTTGATAGATAGGTGAATCAAAGTCAATAGTGAAAGTAGGGTCATTGAATACAATGGGTTTGGGATTTATTCTGCATGATGGAGGGACTTGTTTTATTAAAATGCACAAAAAAATGTTTTTTGTAGTTTTGAAAAGATTGCCATTTTTCCTTAAAAGCAAAAACAGTAAATAAAGACACAAGAATATAATAAAACATCAACTTCATTGATTAATAAGAATTAAAACCGGTGGCCCATACAAAATAATCCGCTAGCCTTGGGCAGGGTTATGGAATTTGAAAACAACAACAAAAGCAAGCAAATTACTCTGGCATGGAGTACAACACAGGGATCTCAATAGCATCCCAATTACTCAATGCGGCGTCACACTGAAAAACCAAGTGGCTAATGTCCCCGTCCTCAGCGTCTTCAATGATGGCATGAACTTGGTGTCCTCCACTGACAAACACTTCCTGAATCGTCTTCAGTCGCCTTGTTGTAGCAGCAGTTGTTCCCTCAAGAGCCGGTTTGTAACCCAACCCTTGGTACTTCTCTCTTTCTTGAATCTCGATGACTTTTCCCAAGCCTTCAGGTACACCTTCTTTTAGGGCAGATTGGATACTCTTGAAAGAAGCAAAAGATGGATTATTTGAGGCCACTGGCTCTTCATTATCAAGCATAACAGCATTAGCTATCTCAAGAGCTTAGAAAGAAGTTTCCAAAGCATCTTTATCAGCTTCAATGTATCAGAAAGAGGATAGGTTACTGACCATTAGATCTTCTTCACCATTGATAATGACCAACTTCTCATCAGCTACAAATTTCATCTTTTGATGCAAAGTCGAAGTTACGACACCGACCTCGTGAATCCAGGGCCTCCCCAACAGACAGCTGTAAGTAGGATTGATATCCAAGACTTGGAAAATGACGTTGAACACATGAGGACCAATCAAAATAGGTAACTCAATCTCTCCCATTACTGATCTTATCGAGCCATCAAAGGGTTTGACAATGAGTGAAGTAGGCTTCATCACAGCTCCTTGATAGGTCAACTTCTCTAGAGTCCTTTTCGGCAGTACATTCAGAGATGAACCAGTATCTGCAAGTACTCTGGCTAAAGTATCCTCTTGGCACTTTATGGATACATGCAATGCTAGATCATGGTTTCGGCCTCCTCGAGGTAATTCTTCATCACTGAAACTGAGTGTATTGCAGGCTGTGATGTTAGCAATGATGTGGTCAAATTGTCCAGCAGTAATGTCTTGGGCTACATGTGCTTGAGCTAGAATTTTCTGCAAGGCTGCTCTGTGGGTAGGAGAATTCATTAGCAGAGACAAAATTGAAATCTTGGATGGAGTTTGGTGAAGATGGTCCACCACTTTGTAATCACTTCTCTTGATAATTCTCAGAAATTCATCGTCATCTTCCTTCGTAACCACTTCCTTTTCTTAATCTTTGGAGGGTACAGGAACAATAGTCTCCTTAGGCGCAATTCCTTTGAATAGAGGAGTGTAAAATCTACCACTGCGAGTCATTTTCCCAGTCCCCACTATGTTGGTCACCTCTGGAACCACCCCTTTATGTCTTTTATCAACATCAGTATTCTCATAACTCCAAGGCATAGCTTTTGAATCTCTGAACCGAAATGGAATAGGTTGTCGAATGTTGCTTGGCTTTGAGTGATTAGCAGCGGAGGCAACAACAATAGATTCAGAATTGTTGAAGATTAGTACTAGATTGGTAAACACAAGAATCACAGAACCATACTTTGGTATGTTGAACACAGACACTTTTTCTTTTGATTTTGGCATGTCGAGTACAGGCTCAATTACTGCAACTTCATCCTTCTTCTCTTTGCTGAACACCTGCAGGAATCCTTCATCGATCAAATTCTGAATGTCGGCTTGGATAAATTGGCAACCCTTGACACTGATATTACATTCTTCACAATTACCGTGCCAGATTTTTACCAACCCAGCTTCGAACAGCTTAGCATGGAAAACCTTGATAGGAGTTTTGATCTTTGATGCATCCACTATTAACACCTCATCATTCTCGTCCTTAATGGCACTTGGGGTTCCGTACGTGGGCAGCAAATTACTTTTCACATTTTGCTGATTGTCTGCGAAAGATATGATCTTCTTTTCCATCAACCTTTTCACCATATGTTTCAATGCTAAACAACCCTCCAAGTCATAACCGGCTCCCCCTTGGTGAAAAGAACAATTAAAATTTGGATTGTGGAAAGGCAAAGATTTCTGTGTGGGTGGACCCAGAGGTCTGGTAACAATCAGTCCTTGTTGCACTAATGAAGGATAGAGCTCAGTGTAAGACATTGGTATGGGAAGAAATATGGTTGTTCCCCCTTGTCTTCTGTGGGGAGCACCTGATTGTGAAGCTTGTTGTCTTTGTTGTTGTTGATAATTCTGAGCATTTGGTACTTGCTGATAAGCTAGCTGTTGTTGATAGGCTGGTGCCTGCTGCACTGCTTGATGATTAAAGGTAGGTGTTACAGCTGCTACATAGTGTTGGGGAGCATACTGCATGGGGTAGATCAGCTGTTGAGCAAAGTTCGGAACCGACTGCTGTTGATACATTGGTTGTTTCCACCTTGGGTTCCTTTTCTTCCCTGCCATGATGGCATTAGTCTCTCCTTCTTTCTTCTTGTGGAAGTGGCTAGGAGCTTTCTTGGTATTGGTATTGGTTGAACTGCTTGATGAACTGACTACTTTTCCGCTTTTCATCCTTGCTTCTACTTTTACGCCTACAGCAACAATATCAGCGAAGTTGGCGCTGACACTGCTGATCATCTTTTCATAGAACTCTGGCTTCACAGCATCCACAAACCAATCAGCCAGTTCTTTTTCGGACAAAGGTGGTTCTACCTGAGATGCTGTCTCTCTCCAACACTGTGCGTACTCTTTAAAAGACTCAGAATTGCTCTGTGACATGCTCAACAGTTGTCTACGATCTGGTGCCAGGTCCATGTTATATTTGTAATGCTTTACAAAAGCATCTGTTAAATCTTGAAACAATGGATTCTAGACTGGTCCAGACTTAAGTACCACTTGACAGCAGCCCCTTTCAGACTATCTTGGAAGCAGTGGATCATCAACTTATCATTGTCCATATATGCAGCCATTCTTCGGAAATACATAATTAGATGTGACTTAGGACATGTTGCACCTGAGTATAAGTTGAAATTGGGTAGATTAAACTTGGGTGGAATCACCAAGCCTGAAACTAAGCACATGTCTTTAGTATCAGTACTTAAGACGTTGCTCCCCTCCATTGCCTTCATTTTCCTTTGTATTGTCTCTAAACTTTCCTTCAGCCTCTCATGTCGATCATCTCCCTCTTCAGACATCTCAGGGTAATTGTAGATCGGATGCGAGTTGTGAAAAACAGGGTGCACTTGAGTTTGCACTGCCGCTGGAGTAAAGGTAGGAATAGCTTGATGATTATCGTTACCCATAGGAACAGTTTGCTGAGTAGAAGTAAGAACTAGAGCACGTATAAAATCAAAAGGCATACCCAATGTGGGGTTCAAAGTAGTAATAGGAGGTTCCACAGTTGGAGTGATGATCTCAGAAACCACAGTGGCCTGTGTATCCATCTTTCCTTTCATAACTTGAATAGCTTCCAGAATCTGCCCCATTCCTCCTCGTAGCTCACTCAGCTCATTGTTAACTCTGTCCATTTCACAGTACTGTTCTGACATCTTTTAACGAGCTTGGGCTTGTGTGTTGTAGCGGTGTCGGGGACTCAGTGTGACGATTCTGAAGAGAATACGGTGACATGAGATAAGGCAGGGAAGAAAATGCACAGCTATGACATGGTGCAAATGGAAATGCAGATGCAAGCTAAACTATCAAGAAACCAAGAAACTTTGCAAACATTGTAGATAACAGGATGTTCATCAAAATGAGCTCTTTCATTAGAAATTCTTGCAATTGTTACATCATAGATAGTACACCTTCATAATTCAAATACATAAGCGGAAATGGAAAATACAACACAAAGGAAACTAAGAATCTGATCCACTGGCAGACGGCCCCCCCCCTCCATTAATCTTCCTCATAAGTTTGTTGATTCGCTCCTTGATTTTTTCCTTTTCAAGGGTCAATTCTCCTAACGCTTCCTTCAACTTTAACTCCTCCTTTGTAGGTGACTCGTGATGGGGATAAGGCATCCTCATCACGAGGGCTCTTTCGTGAGACCATTCTAAGAAAGCCTCGGTAGCGGTGCAATCAGAACTTCCCAGACTTGTCCATCTCTGTCTGTTGATGCGGTACCAAGCAAGCTCAATTCTGATTTTGAACTCGAAACCTTCGTTCTCCTCAAGAAAAATCATCTCTAGATCATCGAAATCAGGAATTTCCTCCATTGGATGACCTAGTTGTCTGTGAGGAAGCACAGGATTGTAGTTGATACACCCATTCCTACCCATGAGAGGGACGTTGGGGAAGTCCCCACAGCTGTGGATCATCAGGATCCCCCCATAGACCAGATCATACCATTCAATGTCGGTATGGGTCAGCTCCATCAATTTCTTGGACCAAATCGTGCTATCTTCTACTTCCCAAAAAGTTGGCATCTTTGGCAGGTGTGAAATAAACCACCTATAGAATAGGGCAACACAACAGACAACTGGTCCTCCATTCCGCATGTATCTCAAGTGAATGGCATGATAGGTATCAGTCAACAGTGTAGGAACTGGGTTATTGAGCATGAAGATTCGAATAGCCTGAACGTCGAAGAAGTACTTGGCATTAGGAAACAGAAACATACCATAGACAAGTAAAGTAAAGGTTGATTCAAAGAGTGCGGAGTTTCCCCTATCAGCAAAGTAGAGAGCTTTCTCGAGCAAGAATTGAGCAGGTAATCCACGACGTCCATCTTTAATGGTCAACTGAGCTTGAACATCAGACAATCTGATCCTTGTTCCCTTGGCAATGTCTTTCGCAGTGAGTTCCTCTTTTATTCCAGAATATGGAAGAGAGTCTTTGACAGGGATGCCCATCAAAGCGGAATACTCTTCCAAAGTTGGCATTAGTTGATAGTCTGGAAACACAAAGCAATGATAAATAGGATGATAGAGTTAGACCAAAGTCTCAAGCGGTCCCTCAGTCACAGGGAGTTTCAACAGCGGTAGGATTCTCCCATACTTTTCAGTGAAAGCTAACAGGTCTTTAATCAAATCTCCCAGCCCTAATAGTTGTTCCAAATTAGGAACCTCGAAAGTATACAGCCACGTTCTTCTTCTTCCAGAATCCTTCTTGACAAAGTCTGCAAAACAAAATTAATTCCTTGATAGTTTAGCAAACATTCCGAGATGCAAATGCAATTTGTTTTAAGGAACTCGAGGGAGACAGTTTTCAAAATAACCTTCATTTCATTAAATATTGAGAAGAGTTACAACTTTCACAGTACATTTCAAAAAGCTCAAAAGGCTCCAAAATACAAAGAGATAAGAACAACAGCTAGGCCTAAAAGTAACCTTATCCACGCATCCTCTTCTGTCTCTTCAGCTTGTCATTCTCCATGATCAACTTGTCAATAATCCTTTTCCAAGCGCCAGACGTCGGAGGAATATTTGTATACTCATGAGTGCTAGAAGTAGGTTGCACGCTAGAGAAAAATAAATTCACTTGCGCAGGTCTATCAATCACGCGTCTCTCAAGCCATTCGATCAGATCATCCTTCCCTTTCATCTTCTTCTTCAGCTCTTCTTGTTCAACACAGAAAGTATGGTACTTCCCTTCCCACGTGTCCCTCTCAAGCTTCATCCTTGCCAGAGTCTCTTGGTACTCCTCCATGCGCTCAATGGGAATAGCAGATGAAGATACAATAGTAGGTTGCGGAGGTCTTGCGGGGAGATAAGGCATCTTAAGGTCACGAGCTCGAGATCGAACCCACTGGAGGAATGGTTCCAAAGCCACACAGTTTCTCTTCCCTAGGTCATCCTTAATCCTTTTGTGGAGTGTGTCCCAAGCATGCCATACTCTATTTTTGGTCTCAGCACTGGCCACCTCGTTGAGATAAAAGGAACCAGACAAATGAATACTCTTAGGCTTCTCCTTCATTGGAAATCTGAAATGGCGTCTAGCAAGGACGAGATTGTAGTTAATCCCACCTTGGATACCAAGGAGTGGTACGTTGGGAAAAGGGCCACAACTATCAATGATCACTCCTTTGTCATAGGCGGAATCATACCAAAAGATGTCATTATAGGAAAGAGAGATGGTTCTCTGTGACCAACGAAGCTTGTCAGGGTTATCTTTGAATTGAGATGTTCGAGGTAAATGAGTCACATACCACTGGTAGAGCAAAGGTGCACATCATGAAATAATACCCTTTCCTTGAAGATTCCTATGGTGGATAGAGTGATAGGCGTCACCAAGTAGCGTAGGTACAGGATTCCCATTGATAAAGATTCGAATGGCGTTGATATCGACAAAATCTTCAATATTGATGAACAAAAATAGACCGTAGACAAGTAGAGTAAACACTGCTTCAAAAGCATCCACACTATTCATCTTGGCTAGGTAGAAGGCCTTTTCAAACAGGAATTTGGAAGGTAGTCCCTAGATCCCATTCTTGGAAGTGAGGTGAGACTTAACTTCTGACATCTCTAAGTGAATGGAATCAGCAATCTCTTCTGGTGAAGGAATCTTCTCTTGGCCATTGAAGGGTTTTTATTCTTTCACAGGCAAACCAAACCAATAAGAATATTCCTCTAAGGTTGGAACAAGTTGGTAGTCAGGGAATGTGAAGCAATGGTAGAGAGGATCATAAAACTGCACCAATGTGTCAAGAATAACCTCCTCCATCTTAGTCTTGAGAAGGCCAACCAATCTTCCATAACGCTTTCGAAAGTCTTCATGACAAGTCACCAAGGTTGCTAACTTCTTCAACTTAACCAAATCAGGCTTCTTGAAATTGTACTTTTTAGTGTTTCTTTTCTCAACATCCATGATACCTATGATTTACAAAGGAGAAGACGACTGAGTTCCTTAAAACCAACAATGTATGTAATGAGATGTATGCAATGCATAAAACACGGGCACACATAAACACAAACATATGTACACACAACAAAGCACACAAGTCTTAGGTCTAGGGGTCTCATGAATGAAGCCATGGTCTACCCATCCCAACAAGGTGTGTACTATTGGTTTATCAACTGTAGAACAGGGTGCTAAAAGTTCTCATAGTCAACGTAAATCTTTCGGATATTATCGGCCTACGTGACTACTCACGCGGGTTAATAATATTCTCAAGATAAACTCGTCTGAGTGTAGTATCGCGTATCAACCATTTAGGACTACTCCCTCATAGCCATCGCACTACGTCCTAAAAAGGCCAAGTGGGATGAAGGTAACTATGGTCCTCAGAATCACCGGCTCTCCAATTGGGAAGAGTGATATCAATGTGACTACTCACATCAGACATCAACAATCCCAAAGGGCCTCAACTGAGCATGGTCATCATATGCCATAAATTGTTAGGACTACTCCCAACAACCGACTATTGATTACACCACAATCCTATCATATATGTGCTCTCAAGTCCGGGTTAGGACTTATCTCACCACTCAATAGTAGCAACCCTGCCAAACAGAAGAATCCAAACAAGTATACAAATATATACAGATATATACAAATAAGCAAGCAAAACATGTAAATAACACAAATAAAACAAGGTGGGCCTAACCCTCAAATAAATTTTCCCCAGTGAAGTCGCCATTTCTGTTGCAGTGAGAATCATATATCAAGCTATTAATTAACTTGAATCACAGATCTTTGAATTCACCACCGAACTTTGATTTATCCAAAGGAAAGGGTAAAGATCGAAGAAAACCCTAATTACGCTATGTTAAGACACAGCTAAGAGATCGGGGATCGGGGGTTGGTTATACTAAGGGAAGGTATTAGCACCCTAAGTATCTGTAGTACTCTACAGGAATCTCTTGTTTGTATTGTGTTATGTTATGTTTGCTTGCTAAGGAACTATGCTAAGGCTAAGGTAAAGACCTAAGGGTATGTACACTAAGTTTGCTCGCCAAGACGTTGCATCTTGTGCCTACGTATCTGACTAAAGAATTAGAGCGACCATAGTTCAACTAACAAAGGATGAAGAACCATTGACTATGGCCAAAGTTCCAAGAGGAATGAGTATGAGCTCATGTAGAGTTCAAGAAACTCTCTAAGTCTAAGTTGTGATGGGGTAAAGTGAGTACTCAAGGTGATGAGTCCCACATAGAGTCCAAGAACTCTAACTTAATTCTAAATTGTGATATTGAATGGCTATGAGGCCAAGAGGATCCTATAACTATGAGGTCAAGAAGGGAAATGGCTCTTAGGAGGCCAAGGAGGGATCCTATGACTATGAGGTCAAAGGTAGGAGGTGGCTCTTAGGAGGCCAAGGTGGAATCCTATGACTATGAGGTCAAGGGAGAAGGTTGCTCTTAGGAGGCCAAGGTGGAATCCTATGACTATGAGGTCAAGGGAGAATAATGAGCTATCTATGACTGTGAGGTCAATAGAGAGGCTTTCCTTTGGAAGGAAGGGGAGATAACATCTTAAGAGCAAGAGTGTTACAATAGGAATTGAGATTAAAAGAACAATATGAGTTCAAGAGCTCAAAGATGGTAGACATTAATCAATATAAACTTTCATGTATGAGCATGGCAAAGTATGGTGAGGTAATTCACAACAACATGGATAAATGAACACATAAGTGTGACAATGATTAGCATCCTCAAAAGTTGAAATCAAAGACATATGAAAGTCATGAGACTTAACAACAAAACCAAATAGATATAAACAAACCCTAATGGAATAAACTTATCCAAGGTCAATGAACTATCTCAAATAACCCTTTCATGTACCATAGAACAAGCCAATGAACACTCTCGCAAAGCCCTCAAGAAACAAGTGATTTTTCAAAAGAAAATCAAGAGTTAAATGAAAAGTTTATTCATGTTTTTTTTTTTTTTTGTAATTTTAGAAATTAATGTGAAAATAAAATAAAAGTGAAAATAGAAATTATGGAAAATTAAATTAAGTATATAAAAAGTATTTATAAATTTTTGGAGTATTTTGAGTGAGAAAAAAAATATTTTAAATAATTAAAATTGAAATGAAAAGAAAAGAAAAGAAATAATTGAAGGCAAAAGCAGTGGGGGTGCACTAGAAAAATCAGTCAGAACCAAGGGGTGTGCTTGGGGCGCATGGGCCTATGAAATGGGAATGTTAATATCAATTTGCACAAGGCCCGGGCAGAAAGGCCAAGAGAAAATAAAAAAACAACCAAAAGGGTGTCTGGGGCGAGGGGGATTCGAACCCCAGACCCCAAGGCTACACGCGTTATGCTCCTGCCACTGGGGTGGCTATACATCCATTGTATAAGCCACCCCTAATAATATTTGAATCATCAGGCGTTCAGAAAAGTGTTTTTTTAAATAAACCACATGAAAATAACGTAACGGAGCACTAGCAACCCAACCTCAACCGGTCAACAATTTTAAGTTGCTAACAGACAAATAACTAAACCCACCACTCTCACACCTCCACGCACGCATCCTTCATGCACCATGCAACACAACCAACAACTAACATCGTGAAACAGGAAAAGAAATGGTAGTGCATATCCAACTTATTAATCCAATATCAAGCTTGAATCTTCATAGAAAACCATGAAATAAAAACTCTTCATGCAGAACTAAAAACAAAGAACATCAACAAACTTCAAACATGACCAGATAATGGTATTAACAGTGGGAAAATCAATTTAGAACAAGTATATCCAGGAGTGAAACCATTTATCATGCCAATATGCTTATGTTGATCCAAACAAGTTTTTATGTTGTTCACCTTAAACTAACTCATAGTAAATAACCTGAGAACAACCTCAACTACTCAAACTCTTAGCATGAAGACAATGAACCTCGTAAGTCCCAACCATCAACACAGGCAGTGCAAAAAAAGAAAGCATTACAAACTCACACACCCATTTCTACAAAACCATATGATCCAAGCGCACAACAACAACATGATAATAGCATGATTATGACATCTTAAGCATGGAGTTATGAGCTAAGGTAGAGTGAGAATAACTACTTATCATGCCAACAGAGCTGTAAACAACCTAGATGTTGTTAACTTAGAATAAAATGGACATCTTGTGAGCAGTTCAAACATGCAAGCTTTGGTATGAGGACATGAACATAGGGTGTTCCAAGTTATCAACAACAGACAGTGCTAACAAATACATCACACATCAACATTCAAACAATGACATGATAACAGTGCAGGAATTCAAGTGATTTACATGATCATGACATTTGAACCATGGAGTCAAAGAGTGTGACGGTTACCTAGTGGAATAAGTCCACTGCACCTTCTTAGCTTGAAATCCCAACAGAGCCAAACTTCTTCCTCCTTGAAACAGTCGTGCTTCAACTCTCCCAAAGCTCTCTCACTCGAGTGGTGTTTTTTCTCTGGAAATGGCAAGGGATATTATGAGATATATATTAATGATTGTTGGTGTTGAACAAGTAAGAATGCCTCTCCTTTTATAGCCTGAGCAGTTTGGTTCGATTCCTAGAGATATAGTGGACAGATGCTTCGTCCATAGGAGAAACGATTAGGGTTTGTATAGACCTCCTTTCTGTCTTTGTACTTAGTCAACCTTGGAGAACACAATGCTTCATTTGCTGAACAAAAGCATCAGAGAATAGGGTACAGGTCTATCATATTCACAATCCATTATATGCCTCAAAAACTCCTTTTTGTTGTGTCATGAGAGAGAGGGTTAAAAGAGGTAATAGTTGGGATTGAGGATTATGGATCCATGCGCATCAAGCTGACAGTCTTTATGCTACATAATTTTATTTCACAAGTCCAATGTCATGTCCAAAAACACCTTTTGGTAAGTCAAAGTAATGAGAGCTTAAAGAGGTAATGCTTGGGATTGCACATGGAGGGACAACACCCCAAGTATAAGAGACTTGTGGCAAAAGATATTGTGAACTGATAAAAAGAAACCAGTGTGATGGTACTTGGCATTTGATTAGGATCTTTGGTTCAGATTATAATCCAAAAATGAAATAAAGTCTGGGCCATGTAATATAAGTTATGATAGGCACTTCAACATATGACAATTCCTTGTCCAATGAACCCAATGAAATGGTATTTGAAAATTGGCACGCTACAGAGGTTCTTCGATGTGAGGGAAAGTTTGAATTTGAACTTGAAAACATGTAAGATTTGGTGGTGAAATTTGATGTAGCAGCATATGAAAAATTAGCATTTCATGAGTGTATGGTAACAACTTCATCGTGGCAATTTCATGGCACAAGAACTTGACAACCATTCCACCAATTATTGAGATTTTTGATCCTATGGGAAGTGGGCATTTGATAACTCAATTTTCATGTGGAAAGTGGTTTGAGATAAGGCTTGCAACAATGAAAAAAATATCCATAGAGTCATGCACATGGGTTGTCCAAAAGAACTTATAAAATTTTCTAAGTTATGGAAATTTCATCATTTGAAACACCTAACTTTAAAACAACATAACTTGAGATTAGTTTATCCAAATGAGGAGTTCTACACATGCTTGGAAAGCTTGAATAACAAGGAACAACTTTCATGTCCAAAGAGTTTTTATTTGAGGTTTGGAACTATGTGAAAAATTGAGTTAAAGTTGGATGAAAATTAGGCTGAAAATGACCAAAATTTCACTAAGTCCCAAAGGCAACTTATCTTCCAAGTCTCATAACTTAAAAATCATACACTTTTTTGAGAAGGTTCTTCTAATGCACTTTGAAGTTCATGGAAAGAGCTTCCATTTGAGCTTTGAGTCACTCAATTTGGACGTGTGGATTGAAAGTTATGGTCTTCCCAATTTTGCACAAGGACTGAATTTTCCACACTTAGAAAGTTTCAAAGACCAAACATTGCCCTCTTTGCAAGAAACCTCTCAAAACTTGATTTCTCATGCCCTAACTCAACAATTGGACATGTCTTGATGGAGAAAGACTTGAATGCTTCATTTTGGGATCAAAATCTTAAAAGTCAAAGCCTCAGTCAAACCCTAATTTCTCAAGAAATACAACATGGATGATCTCTAATGATCTTGCTTCTTTAATCTATTTCAATGCTCATAGATGGATTCTAGGAATGTCTAGCATCATATGGAATCATGTCCCATGGCTTGGGATCAAGTCTTGATTAACATCAAAGACAGTGGTTGTCTTGTCCTGACAAAACCCTAATTTGAGGCATAGTGAACTTGTGACTCAAGGCACTTGTGATGGGAGCCAAACACACTTGACTTCTTGTTGAATAAGACTTCTTGGATGCATGTAAGTTCAAATGGTTGCATTCAGAGCCTCAGTTGTCTTTTTTGAACAGATGACTTTCTCCTACCAATCTCACCCAAACTGGTGAACACTTGTGATGATTGTATGGAGTCAAGGAGTATCTTAGGAGACCTTGAATCATGTGAGAGCTTGGCTTTCACAAAAAAGAAACAAACTTGCAAGATGAAGTGGTTAGTTAACAAAGCATAGATAATTGGAACCTAAATGCAAGTGCAAGATGTTATGACATCTAAGGGGTAAAATTTGGAGTACAACAATCATCATCAGCTCCACCATCAGCTCCAGCTGCTCCTCCCCCTGAAAAGAATTGTCGCCTGCCAACAGGCCAGTTTGCATAACTATCATAATCAGTACGAGAAGGAAATGAAGCAAATTCCTGCAGAGTGGTCTGAAACTACTACAGCTGTTGCATACAGTTAAAATTAAATTCTGATGATCGTTGGTACGCTTCAGCCATATCCCAAGAATAATTGAATGCAGCTCATATCCTAGGATGCCAGGTGGAAATATCAAGAGCCTCAGATGGCTCACTAGTTTGCGAACGAGATGATTGACCCACATTAGTACCCTTCCTCTTCTGAATCAACTTACTTTTGCAATACCTCTCAATATAGTCATCATTGACTACTCCCCTCACTTTCTCGTTAATCACATCGGGCATCAGTACCCACTTCTTAAGACAAAGTACAGTGACTAAGCAAGGAAAAATTATAGGTGCACTATAATGTACCTCAGGTCTTCTTGTGTTCTCAATGAAATTTTTCATTTCATTCGCAATCACCTGGGCTACATCGACCTCCTTATCTTCCATGATGTAGTATAAGAGTAAGGCAACATCAACCGGCACTGTGGATCGGTACATCTTGGGCTTGATGTTGTAAAGAATGAGGAGAAGGACAACTTGCACATCGGAGGCATGCCTTCCCTCTTGTACCGGATTGCTTCACCTTGATGGTTCCTTTCCACACTACCCTTTAAACGGAATGGTCTTGGCTATTTTATCGTGATCCAAATGAGTTCCAAGTTCCTTAGTATAGTCATCCATTTCGAACATGCCTATGGAACTTGGTTTTCCAAACAGTTCATTAATGGCCTCACGGTCGAATCTGATTTCCTCGCCTCAGACATAAGTGGTGAACCTGAACGTAGCCGTCTCCCCTTCGGTTTTGAGAGAATTTGCATAGAATTCACAGAACAACTCGTAGCTGATTCGATCCATAGGATTTATCAAATTCCCCCAATTCTTACTTTTGAAAATTACAGCCAACCTCCTATACTGTCCCTCTGGATGAATCTCAAATCTCTTCTCTGACATAATTTGCCGGCCTTCAAGTATGCTGTATCTGGCAGCATGAGCCTCGCTCAAGAAACGAGTTAGATCAAGCTCACTTTGCTTCCTGGAGCTGCTGCCAACCACAGTCTTTTGCTTCTTGCCTCCGGTTGCCTTAGTTTTAGGAGCCATCTGAAAAAAAATTAGACAAGACACACAAAGCACATAATTTCTCATTTAGTTAGCACTATTAAAACAACAAACAAGATCAAAGCAAGAAATAAATAAAAAAGAACAGAAATAAAACTTGAACAGCAGAAAAAAATTTGAAAATGGTCAGTCGCCCCAAGCTCGCCAAGCGAAGTTGGGGCGAAGTCTCGCTGCAAGCTCGCCAGGAGAAGCTGAAGCGAAGACTCACCTCAAGCTTGCCAAGCGAAATTTTGCCTACCCAGAAAGTCTGAAAAGGGCAGGGGTCATATTCAAGATCCTCAACCCACAATTTTTACTCTAACAGCAGCAACAAGTCAAAATAACAATTAATCCTACCATAGTTCTAAGGTTTAACCACAACCCTAACATCATGATATTCTAACCCTAAAATTTTTTTTACAAATTAAACTAAAAGAGATTAGAAACAAGAATGCATACCTTAAGTAAGATTGAGAGTGAAAGTGAGTGATTAGGAGGAGTAGGGTTTGGAGTGAATGAGTGTGTGTGTGTGTGTGTGTGAGAGAGAGAGAGAGAGAGAGACAGAGAGAGAGAGAGTGAGAGTGAAATGAGTGAGAGTGAAAATGAAAGGGTGAAAAGAAAATAAATTGAAGAGAAAAAGAAGATAAGGGAAAAAAATGGGCCCACGTGGACCCTAAATATTTAGTTTTTCTTTTTCTTTTTTTTTTGTTCTGCAGAACCCAAGCCAGCAGTTCCACGCCAACTTCGCCTGGCGAAGCAGGAGCGAGTGGCTGGCGAAATTTGGTTTTTTCAGGAAAAACAAGGCTTCGCCTGGAAAATTACACCAGGTGCAGAATTCTCTGCTGTCAAGTCCTTAATGCAGAATTTTCCAACTTTTACAATTTCAACCACTTTTATCACACAATTCAAAATTTAAAACAGTAAAGATGAAATACTTACAATGTTGGGGTGCCTCCCAACAAGCGCTTTGTTTAACATCATTTGAGCTCGACGGTCCAGAGGCTTGAAACCTCAAAACCAAAAGCTCCAGAATTAGCTTCCGAGAAAAACAACACTCCTTACATAAAGACTTCAACTATTATCATGTCTAGCTTTTGATCCCCTTTTCCTTAAGAAGGAAAAGTCCCAACATCACTTCATCATTGCTACTTTCATGTATTCATCTTTCTTTTTCAGCAAAGCCTCTCTTGCACATTCTTTTTCTTTATAAGTGTCGTCTTCCACTTGACTTGAATACATCACTCCATTGAAGAGTGTGAAACATGCTTCTTCCTCTTTTCCACTGGACTTAATCCTCACCTTCATGATTCTTTTATCAATATCAACTAACATTTTTGCGGTTTTCATGAAGGGTCTTCCAAGAATGATTGGAGTATCCGCATCTTCGTCCATATCAATGATCACGAAATCAACCGGAAACAAAAATTTGTTCACTTTTAATAGCATATCCTCCACAACACCATGAGGACGAGTCCTTGACTTGTCCGCAAGTTGCAATGTCATGGTGGTTGATTTCACGTCCATGTTCTCAAGTCTTTTAACCACGGACAAAGGAATTAAATTGATGATAGCACCTATGTCAATCAAAGCTTTACATTTAAAATCATTACCTATAGTGATAGGTAAAGCTACTCTTCTCAGATCTTTTTCTTTCCGCGGAAGCATACTTTGAACAACGGCACTACAATCGGCATTGAGATCAATGTTCTCCTTATCAGTGCACCTCTTTTTTTTCGAAAGTACGTCTTTCATAAATTTGACATACTTAGGCATTAGTTTGAGAGCCTTAGAGAAAGGAACGGTTACTTGCAACCGACTAAATAAGTCTAAGAATCTCGAATAATGCCTATCATTTTCTTTTTTCTTAGGAGCAAGAGGATATGGTAACCTTCTTTGTAAAACTTCTCTCTCATACTCCTTTCTTTTTGTATCTTTTTTCTTCTTCACCTCTATATCATTTTTTCAACTTCAACCTCTTCATCATTTTTTTCAACTTCCTTCACTACAATCTCATTCTCCTTTTCTACTACCACCTCATTTTCAACATCTCCACATATTATTCTTCCACTTCTTGTAAAAATGGCCTTGCAATGTTCCTTTGGATTTGTTTGAGTGTTAGCGGAAAAGGATGGCCCCGGTTGTTGATCGGCTAATTGTTTTGCAAGTTGCCCAACTTGATTTTCAATATTTTTGATTGATGCCTCATTACTCTTTTGGTTGGAAATTGACATTTGAATGAATTGGTTGAGAGTTTCTTCTAAATTTGAACTTCCACCTTGATCTTGTGTCGGTTGATAAGGATTTTGACGCTATCCTTGTTGATTTTGATAATTCCCTCTTGGTTGGTAACCTTGATTATTTTGGTAAGGTTGTTGAGTATTTTGGTAAGGTGGTCTTCCTTGATAGCCTTGAGTTGGATTTCCAGCATAATTCGCTTCTTCCACTACCAGAGGACAATACCCGGTAGGATGATCTCTTCTGCACAATTCACAAATAGCTACCTGAACACTCTTGCTTGGCAAGTCTTGCATCTCTTTAAGTTGTTGTGGAAGCTTTGACATTTGTTGTGTCAACAACTCCACTTGTTGGGATAACAATTTGTTTTGAGCAAGAATCGTATCACTAGTTCCCAATTCAAGAATTCCCGGTTTCTTTTGCGGTGTACCACGGTTATGATTCCCTTAATGATCGTTTAGTGCCATCTTGTCGATGATCATAATTGCTTCCTCGGTGCTTTTGGACATTAAAGACCCGCCCGAAGTCGCATCCAACAAGGTTTTATGATTTGGTTGGAGACCATTTCTGAAAATATGCACTTGCGTAAGTTCATCAAAACCATGTCCTTTACATTTTCTTGATCAAGGGTATTCAAGAGGAAAGGTTGACACAACCCTCTTTATTAAACGTCAAGGAAAACACTTAATTTTGGTACAAATTTATGTTGACGATATTATCTTCGGGTCTACTAACATGTCCTTGGTCAAGGAGTTTTCTAGTTTGATGCAGGGGGAGTTTGAAATGAGCATGATGGGGGAGCTCAACTATTTCCTCGGATTGCAAATCAAACAACTCGAAGAGGGCACGTTTGTGAGTCAAACAAAATATTGTCTTGAGCTTCTCAAACGTTTTGACATGGTAAACTGCAAGGCAATAGATACTCCGATGCCAACTTGTGCTAATCTTGATCATGACGAAAATGGTAAGGATGTAGAGGTAAAGAAGTATAGAGGTATGATTGGAATCTTCTTTATCTTACCGCGTCACGACCCGACATTATGTTCAATGTATGCATGTGTGCGAGGTATCAAGCACGTCCCAAGGAATCTCACTTAAAAGCTGTTAAGCGCATACTTCGATACCTCTCTGGTACTCCAAAGTATAGACTTTGGTATTCCAAGGGTAGTGTTTGTTCCTTAGTTGGCTATTCTGATTCTGACTTTGCCGGGTGCAAATTGGATAGGAAAAGCACTAGTGGCACGTGTCACTTTTTCGCAAATTTCTTGGTGAGTTGGCATAGCAAGAAACAGGTTTTCGTTGCCTTGTCAACAACCGAGGCGGAATACATTACTGTTGGCAGTTGTTGTGCTCTAGTCCTATGGCTTAAGCAATAATTGCTTGATTTCAATTTAAAACTTGAGCGTATTCCTATTCTATACGATAACACTAGTGCTATTCACCTAACTAAGAACCCCGTATTACATTCACGCACCAAGCATATCGAAATACGTCATCACTTCCTTAGGGATCATGTAGAGAAAGGTGATGTGGTATTTGAGCATGTTGATACTAAAAATCAACTGGCTGACATCTTTACAAAACCACTAGCTACAGAGCCTTTCTTTCACATCCGTATGGAACTAGGCGTTCTCGACATCTTGGATCGTGCTTGATAATTCTTCAATATTCTAGCTCTTCACACACACACACACACACACACACACACACACACACACACGCACACACACACACACACACACACACACACACACATATATATATATATATATATATATGCTTGTTTATGTTTTTGACTAACAATACAAAGAATTATTGAGCTATATGTGAGGGCTCTCATCGTCAATCATGATTATGGTAATATCGTTCCTCTTCATAAGTTTCTCTTAATTATATGTACCATGTTAAGTGTTAAAAATGATGTTTATTACACATTTAAGCATATTTTATTCATTTGAATGTTTGATTTTTGTGTTAGCATGTTTATTTATCATGTAGTGGTGCATAAGTATGTAAAAACTTGAAGTTTTCCATTTTATACTTGGTTGAGTCGACCAAAGTGTGTTATGGGTCGACTTAAGATACTATTTCTACTACTATGGAATGAATTATGTTTGCATCTCATGTGCCATATTTATCCGCTTTTATTCTCGCATTAACTTCATTATATGTGGATGAATGTTAGTGTATCTGTTTTGCAAATTGTTGAGTGGATCTTTACATTTTATGATGCTCTATCTTTGACCACCTTCTATTTCTCTTTTTGATGTTGTCAAAGGGGGAGAAGGATACATCTATACTAACAGCAGAAATTGGATTTTTAAAGACATCACAAAGACAGGGGGAGTAGTCTTCAAATTACAAATCACGACAAAGACAGAAAATGTTGCCATCATAAAAAAGGGGGAGTATGTGAGGGCAAGGTGCTTCTCATCTAGTTTCTGTTTTAATGATGTCAACAAGTAGGATAGTCTTTAGTTTGTAATTTGGACTGTATCACTTCGTTGTCGGTCATATTGCATACAACCATTGATAATCACGTGTCTAAACATATAGGAAGGGTTCTATATAATTCCTACATGTGCACAATCATGGTACTAGTGTTTGGCGTGCATGGCTCGAGTCTCAGTTGGTCAAAACATGCAGAAAAATAAATTTCTATGTTTTTACAAGTCTTGAGTCGACGTAACCTATGCATGAGTCGACTCATGCATAGTTGACAATTTCTTGTGAAACCACCGGGAAAGCGCACGTTGACCCTCTCTAGGCATGCGATCGATGCATGCTTCTGGGTTTGTCATTATGCAGTTTCAGCATCTATGCGTCGACGCAAGGTCATGAGCGGTCGACGCATGATTAGTTATTTTGCATAGATATTTCTACGGGTTAGCGTCCGCCGACCCTCATCCAGCGAGCGGTCGACTCTTCGCTGGTCTGAGTCATTTTTCTGCATTCTGTTACTTCTGTTTTTGCTGTTATTTCATTTAGTTGGTTACTTTTGCATTATATATAGTTGGTTCATCTCATTTTCATAAAAAACAAGAAACGTGAAAATATATACTGATCTTTCTCTTCATCTTCATCTTCATCTTCAACCCCGTGTCCTCTAACAACTACACATAATCATTTTTGTTAGTGTCGTGCATTGTGTGAAGTGATAACGTTCAGACTTAGGTGTTTTGTATCCTTTGATCTGGGTTGAGAATCAGTAGGTGTTTCTTGAATAAAACCTCTGGTTTTGTCCTCCAAGAATCCGGGTATTTTGGGTGTTTTTGCACAAATCAGTTTCTCTACAAGGATTCAGCCGTGTGAAGGTAACTGAAGAATGAAGTGTTTAGTTCAGTTTAGTAGCTACAGTCGGAGGATCGTACGAGAAAGATTTGGGTTCGAATTATGGAAGATCGAAATCGACCGAGTGAAGGTGATTGAAGAGCGGTGGGTTCTTTCAATCTCGTAGCGTGAGACGGTGATTTGTTCGACCAAATTCGAAGCACTTGATTCATCTTGAATCAAGGGGAGAGAAGACTTTGCATCGACATCAAATACGTTTGAGGGTTTGATTGTTCAGTTTTCTCTTGTACAAAAATTTGCAAACAGAAAAAAAAAAAAAAAAAAAAAATATATATATATATATATATATATATATATATATCAATTCCATGTTCGGAATTGGGGGCATATATATATATATATATATATATATATATATATATATATATATATATATATATCAATTCCATGTTCGGAATTGGGGGCATAGGTACCCATAGCGAGGACGATTGGGGAAATGCCTAATCAAATCGTGTTTGTTCTCTCTTTCCCTACTCTTTTACGTTTTGATATTAATCGAACTTGTGAAACATCAATTGATCAAAAATATCTGATATAGTGTAATATATAGTTGAAAATAAACTTGTAAAAATGATACACTCCCTTGGATTGCATTTGGAAGAAGCTCTACATTCACATTAATTAGAAATTGACACTTGGAGTGTCGCACACCCCAAGTGTTCGATAAATTGATTAAGCGCAAGCTCTAAAGCACTTTGTTATTGGACAAATTTCAAGTTAATAAAATTTGGTTGATTGCATTGTGCGTTTGTTGATTCTTCTATAATTTTTCTCTTCCGTCGTATCATTCCTAGCGACGTTGCGCATATCCGATCTTTTTGGTAGTGGTTCGTTGTAGACGAGTGATTCAGTGGTTGCTTCCGTAAAAATATTTTTAAAACCAATTTTGGAACACCATTTGCGTTTATTCAATTGTGGGATCTATTCAACCCCCCCTTCTAGATCCTAGCCATCATCTAACAGGTGCTCTATCTCACTTCTGAGTATGTCAATATCATTGATATGTATGATGCTCGGACTATCTTTGAATTCTTGTGATCATATTTATGGGAATCAATTTTGAAGCTTGTCTAGTTACACTTCATCTAATCTTTCAAGCAAATTCTGAGAAGATTGCTTTAGGTTTAAACCTGAGGTCACAGTTATTCAAGAAGTTATATAACTTGAATCTATTGTGCTCTGTTGGTTTGTCTTGTAAATCTTCAAAGAAAATAAATGAAATTAGTTGATGAAAAGCTATCTAACAGATCACCTTTCCTAAAGCTTGGTTCTTTGGAAATGTATGATGATGAGAGATTTATATTTATTGTCAGAAGAACTTCTTAATCAGCAGGATGGGTTGTAACATCTGTTGATAGAAGAGTAACTTCAGAAGCTTCTGAAATACTTGTATTTCAACTGATTTCCCAAATCTGAAGGCAAGGAGAAACACTACCAGAACCTAATTCCGGTTAATCTTCATTTCATATTCTTTTGAAGATTACATTAGTGCAAGATTCATATAAAAGAGTAATCTGGCTCTGCCAGTCATTACTGCTTCTGAAGAAGCATCTGAGTCCTAAAAAAAATCAAGTATTGAAGAGAAAGAGATTATGCCAAATCTATCTTGCTTCAATATTTGATAATAAGGAGTCTGCTCTTTAAGGTGATATCTTAAGAGACTCTATTGCTCTTTGATTGAGGGTCATCATGGAATTTGTATTAAAGGACAAGTCTATGAGAAACCTTCAATTTTTCTTTGTGTTCTGCAGGCAATTAAATGATGGTGCTTTAATTTGATTTATGCCATTCTCTGATAGCTAACATCATCTGGTTCCTTGCTTATCAAAGATCTCAAAGTCTTGAGTCAATACAATGAAATTAATGATTCTGCTAAGAACAAGGTCTTGTTCATATTATGATTTATTCTAGATTGATACTCTAGAATGAAGCATGGTAGTGCTATCAAAACGTGGCATAAGGCGAAGGAAAGCCTGTCTGGACATTTATGTATGGTCTCATAGAAATATAAGTGTCATTTTTTAAATGTATTTGCTGTAGATATCAAATAAAGGAGCAGAGGCACCTTCCATGGAATTTATCAAAGGTTATTTACAATATATGATGGAGGAAGAGCCCACAACCCATACTCAAGTGCTAGAGGTACTGAGTTTGGTGAGAGAAGTAGAGTCATTAGTTTAACAGCCATTAAATCAGAATCCACTCAAAGCGGTGTTCAAACTCTATGGTCAAGTCAGAATACTGATACGAGTCTGATCGAGAAAATAAAAAAAAGGTATGCTTGTTCTTTTCTGCCTTATCTCTCGATTCAATGAGATATCATTGTAGGTGTAAATAAAAAGTTTCTATTATATTTCTAGAGAAGCTCTTTTGGAAAAAGGATCTTGAGAAATATTTAAGAAGAAACTCAGTTGTATTTATCTATACTGATATTTCATTAAGATGGATGATGATCATATTTATGGAAATAGTTTCCTCACTTCTTGTGTTGTTACTCCTGTTTGTTAGCTTTCAAAGAAAATAATTCAATATTCATCTATCACTCATGACTCTTGTTTCAAGAGGAAGTGTTGATTCTGAAGAGAATCTTGGAGACTAATGACTGACAGAAGATATATCTCTCAGTCTAGTTCTACTAGACTCTGATGGATGATAGATTCTGAAAGTTGTCAGATTTTGAGATTCAAAAGAGGATTCTTTACTTCTGATAAAGTAGTTTAAGTAAAAGGTTTTCCAAAACCTTTTATAATACTTAAACTTTCATAAAGGTGAAATTCATCTAGTAGATTCAAGAAATCTGCTAGAACCTTTGGGTAATGAAGTTTTCTTTTTGGAAACTTATTGTCATTATCCTCTGTCTTGTGAAACATCATTTTGTCCTTCTTCTAACAAGATTCTTATTCCTTTAGGAATCTTGTTCTGTTTTTTTCTTTTTATTTTCTCTTTGGTTGTGTGTTGATCAAGCCAAACTTGAGATGAGTTTCCTAGTCAATTCTTCTTTGAATCAATTGGTTGTCATCAATGAAAAGTTTGTGGATTTTGATGAAATTCTTAAGTTATGCTTTAACTTCTGGAAGACTGTGTGTGAACAAGGTTGAATGGATACTTTGAGATGCTCTGTGGGTTTACTTATCCAGATCTTGTCAAAGAGTTTTGGGTTAATGCTTCCATTGTTAAGCTGAATTCTGAGTGTGCTATTCTTTCTAAAGTAACCGGTGTTTTTATAATAGTAACCTCTAAGGAGATTGCTAATGTGATCAATTGTGAGGAGATTGGAGAAATCCCAGGAACTCTTGTTTGGGAACATTATCTTCCTACTCTGCGTATCTTTGTAGAACCATCTAATACATCAGTGGTCTCAAATATTCGTCCTGATGCAGTTGTTTAGAATCAGATTATAAATTCAAACTTACTTCCTAAGGATGAGTATTTAGACCTTGTGAACCCTATTGAAAAACATATGTTTCCACTTCTCAATTCAGACTTGCAGATTGATCTTCCTCAAGTTATGTTTGACTATTTGAAGAAGAATCTTTCTTCCTTTCACAAGGGAAAGATTTTCTTAATTCCTTTTGGACGAGTTCTTTCAGAATTACTTGTTCAGCAGGAAGTTATCATAAGTTCAGAGGCTAATTTGTCTAAAATCTAGAGAGCCAAGTTTGAAGCTATCTATGAAAGATTCTGATGTTAGATTTCTGCATAGTTATGCCTTATAATTGTTAGAACCTTTGTATTAAGTTATTTTATTATTAATTCAAAGTTTGTTCATGATGTTTTGTGTAACGCCCCGTTTTGTCCGATTTATTTAATCGAGTCGATTTAATTATTTTTGTTTTTATATTATTTTATTCTTGACTTTTATTTGACAATATATTATTTTTCATCGTTATTATGTTTTATCGCATTTTGAGAGCGTTTGCGAGATATTTGAGCTGAGGGGTAAAATGGTCATTTGATTAGCTAGATATTTATATAAATAGAGATTAGAGAGAAATAGAAAGAAAAGAAAAATAAGAGAAAGAAAAGGAGAAGAAAGAAAGAGAGAAGAGGAGAAAGAGGAAAATCGAGGAAACCTCCGTTTCAATCGCAATTAATCGGGTAAGGGTGAGAAGTTTCAATTATATCTTGCTTGTGTATGTATATGTGTTGTTTGATGTAATTGTTTTGGTTGTTTCACGACTTTTTCTCATTGATAAATCGATGAACAATTGATACAAATCGATGTTTTCATGGATGAATTTCGATATAAACTGCGTAGAATACTTGTCGTTAGGTTTGGATCATGTGTTGGTTGTTATAGTATGATTTGAAAATGTTTGGGTGGAGGAATGATGAATTTTTGGCCCAAATGACCTATAACAGCGCTGCTGCAAATCCCAGAATTCGCAGGTTCATAGTGCGAACAAGCAGCGAAGAGGAAAGCGAAGGCTCGCCAGGGCTTCGCAGTGCGAATGGGAAGGCGAATGTTCGCCAGAAGTTTGCAAAGCGAACTTTGTGCCCTTTTTCTTCTGCCAGTGTTCGCTGGGGCTTCGCACTGTGAATGAGGGAAGCGAATGCCCGCTAGGAGCTTCACATAGCGAACATGACAGATTGTTCCGTTTTGTTTTCTTCATAACTTTTGATCCGTAACTCGGATTGAGGCGCGGTTGGGTGCGTTGGAAAGCTATTGAAATGTTCTTTCTTATAAAAATGGTTTTGGGATTAGTGGCCGATTTAATTGTGTCAGGAATTTGGAAACGTGTCGTTTGGTCGACTTTTACCGTTGTAATTGTGTGTGATTGATGTGTTATCATGAGATATGGTTTTGATGTATAACGGATAGCTTGTGTGCTGTTATATAAGGTCAATATATGTGATGAAATGTTGTGATGATGGTTTGTGGTCTTGTGGAGAAATAAATGCATTGTTTTGGGTGTGATTGCAATGCATGATTAATGATGTTGTTGTGTGGTAAAATACATTGTTTGATTGAATTTCAATGTATGTTATTATGAATGTTGTTGTGGGTAGCCTTCGTGGCGTGAATCCTTGATGTGAATTGATATGAGTGTATATGCTAAAGTGCTAATTGTTGTCGTTTGTGGATTATGATGAAATTCAATGTGTGTTAATTGTTGGCCTTATGGCAAGTAAATGCATTGTTTGAATTGATTTCCAATGCATGAATGATGATGATGAGATAATCCATATTGTTGATTTGTGAAGATGCATTTGATTGTCATGAGTCCTTGTATGCCAAGCATCATATATGCGTTCTTGTGATGTCGTGTGCCCTAGTGGGTGTGAGCGGCGAAACAATTCCCGAGGGAATCCTACTATAACGGTCGTGTGCCTTATACAAAGTGGACCGAAAGCAACATTAGGGAGGATCGTTTTCCTTATACAAAGAGGACCGAAAGCGATCGGATCATGTGACTTATACAAAGAGGATCGAAAGCGATCTATAAACGTCGTGTGCCTTATACAAAGAGGACCAAAAGCGACAGGGAACATCGTTTGCCCGACAGGGAGTTACAGAAAGTAACAAGCGATGATTCCAATAATTCCTGAGTGAATTAATGATGAGATGATGGATGGAACGGTACCGCATTGCATTGCATAGAGTCGTTGTGTCGGTCTCTGTGCATTTGTATAAATCATGAATGGATTGATTATGTGTGGAAATTGTGAATTGATTGATTATGTGTTGAGCTTGTGATAGCATTGGTGATTTGATATGCAATTGTGATAAATGCATTGGTTATGGATGATATGTTTTATGTATAGACATATGCTATGTTTTGTGGGGATGTTGTACATTACAATGATTGTATTAATTATCTATGGTATGCTATATATGAATATATGTGATGTGGTGGTGTGTTTCCATATGTCATAACCTTGGTATGCCTTATGTGTGAACATGTGATTATGTTGCTATAATTGATATATGCTATATGTATTGGTATGTGATGCTTGTGGTGAGAATAACTATGCATGTGAATTTATATGTGTTTGCATATCATTATGCAATCTTGATTTAGTTGTTATTTCTCACCCTTCTGCTATGGTTTGTTGCTCTTTGAGGCAATTGCAGATTAGTAGTCTTAGAGGCTTTTGTGAAGATTAGTTCTCCATCTGTTTGTCAGTTTGTCTGCTCTGATACATAACACGGGAGTCGGGGAACGTTTTTGTTATATATGTATACATTTGTTGGATCTATTTTGTATTACCTTTGTATGAATATTTTGATTTTATAAAATAAGTTATTTTGTAAATCAAGTCGGTTATGGATCTTTCCGCTTTATTCCATAATTGAACTTTCGTTTTTGTTGGAAAAAGTTTCCCTTTTAGGTTTATTCCATTTTGTGTTATGTATCAAATTTATGAGCAGTGATTATGTTTTCTTTCTTCAAATGTGGCATCCTTATTTCTGTGTAAGAATAATAAATTTTTATTTACTCTGATGTTATTTATGTATTGGTTATTCGTGATGGGAATTGGGGTGTTACATAAGTGGTATCAGAGCAGGTCGGTCCGTCCGCCCAAGTTGTTGAGTCAGTTGGTGTGATAGTTGAATACTGTCGATGTTGTTTGTCCCTTAGTACGTGATATGTGTGTGAAACACTGTCAGTACTTTCTGGTTCTTCTAATCCTTTGTCTGCAGAATTTAGAACGAGATAAGTGGGGGAGAAGCTTGTACTTCTCCAAGTTACTTTGGTTGTGGAGCGGTGGTTGCAAGATCATAAGTGTTGTTTGGATAATGTTGTTCTCGGTTCCGGAGGGAATGCGGAGGTAAGGTTTACGTCAACTAAGGGTTTGTTCCTTAGGTAGTTTTGTGCTCAAGATGCAAGAAATGCTATTATAGTTTGGTAAAGACGGTTTATGCCCCATCATGATTGTCGGTTGTCTATTAACAAATTGAGGAACTGATCACCCTTAATCTCTTGTTGATAGTAGGCGGAATTATGTTGGATGGAATAGACGTGTCTTTCCGGCTTTGATAGTGTGTGAATGAATTATTTGGAATTACGAAAATGATTACGGATTATTTCGATGAGTCGATGAAGATTCTTACATCGGAAGATGAGAAGGATTTGAGGTTTTTGTATGTTGGTCCAGTTGGGAAGTCATTGAGAGAGAACGATTGGGTATCGTTAATGGTTGTTCTCAGAGAGTAGAGAGTGAACTCAAAATTTGACGAAGGTAGGGATTTGAGGTTTGGATCTGCTAAGTAAGTAGAAGAAATTTTAGGAAGTGAAACTAAGATGTTCGTCTTGTTTGTGATAATAGTGTTCTGGAATTGGCAGAAAGGTCACAGTGAAGGGTTGCCAGTTATGCGTGATTTCCAAATCTGTTTCCGGATGGAATATTGGATGTTAGCATTAGAAGTACCCAGACTAAAAAAGCAGTGAGAAGATTTACTGGAAAGGGGGTTTGTGAGACCAAGTGTGTCGCCTAGGAGAGCTCCAGTGTTGTTAGTAACAAAAAGGATGGATGATTGAATGGAATAACAAGAATGATGTGTATAATGGTATTGAGGCTTTGGAAAGCAAAACTTAGAGTTTTGGTGAGTTCTGGATTTTTAAAGTTTTAGGGCATTAATGGAAATCTTGAGAAAACCCTTAGGTGTGGATGTAATATTTGAGAGTTCGTTTTGTTTGGTTGTTGCTACATGTTGGAATTTATGGAATTTGGACTGTCAAGAGAATGAAATTGTGTGTGGAGTATATGAATCGTATCTTCCATATTTATTTGGATAAGTTCGTAATGGCTTTGATTGAGGATATTCGGATCTGTTATAAACTCAGAGAAAAAATAGGGAGAGTGTTTGAGAATTGAATTACAAGTGTTGAAAAGAGACAAAGTTTTATGCCAAGTTATTCGAGTGAGAATTTTGGTTGAAAAAGATTAGTTTTCTTGGATATGTTATTTTAGATGAGAGTATGGTTATGGATCCATCGGAAGTAGATGTAGTTCTACAATGAGAGGCTCCGAAGTTGGTTAAGGAAATTAGAAACTTTTGGGCTCAGTTGGTTGTTACTGCAGGCTATGGAAGACTTTGCTAAGTTCGTACTTCTGTTACCTCAGTTGACTTGCAAAGGGTGAGTCGTTTGTTTTGGATGTTCGTTGTGAGTAAGTTTTGGTGAGCTGAAGTAGAAGTTGTCTACGGCTCCAGTTTTGATACTGCTTGATCCTAATAAACCGGTTGTGAGGTATTGTGATGTGTCTTTGTTGAGTTTAGTCTGTGTGCTAACGCGAGAGGGTAAAGTCATTTCTTATGTTTTACGACAATTGAGGATTTATAAAAGGATCTATACTATTCCAGATTTGGAATTGGTTGCGGTTTTATTGTGTTGGAATATTGGAGGTATTATCTTTATGGTTCTAGGTTCGAAGTGTTTAGTAATCACAAGAATATTGAGTACCTGTTTGGTCGGAAGGAATAGAGTATGAGACAACGAGGATGGTTAGAATTTGTGACGAGTTATGAATTTGGCTTGGATTATCATCGGGAAAAGCTAATGTTGTGCCTGAAGAGTTAAGTTGATAGTCTTTGCATATGGTTGTTTTGATGGTTAGAGAATTAAAGTTATTTGAGCAGTTCAGAGACTTGTGTCTGGTGTGTGAGATAACACAGTAGACTGTGAGGTTGGGTATATCAAAAGTGAACAGTGATTTTTGGCGAATATGAGAAAGAGTTAGACTTTGGACGTGAAATTGGTAGATTTGATGGTTGCGGGTAATCAGAGTGTGCATCGGAAGTATGATGTGGCACAATTCGTATATGCGTGTGTGACTTGTAAGAGTTCATAGGTTGAACATTGTAAACATGTAGGAATGATGAGACCATTGCACGTTTCAGAATGGAAGTGTTAGGTGAAAGGTTTAAATATTATCCATGGTCTACTATTTAGATGGATGTTTTGGTTATATGTTCGATTGGGGAATCGTCGCATTGTTGTAATATTGTTGTGTGACAAGGATGTTGGTATTGTGGTTATGTAGAGGTTGTTGAAACGATGTTGGGTCGTGGAACTTAATGTTCTTGTTTGTGTTGTTGCCTCGTTTCCATCGTGATGGTTTGAGTGCAAGTAGTTAATTCATGTGTGGGAGATTAGGGGAGTGTTACCTGGGTGTTGGTAACATGGTTTTCTTTGAGTCGTGAGTTGGTCGTCAAGTGCATTGTATGGGCTTTGCATCTTGTCGTTGTAGTTGTCGCCGTTGTCGTGTCGTTGTAGTAGTTGCTGTTAGCAAGGTGGTTTATCAGTTTGTGTTATTCGTGGGGTGCCTTTTGTTGGCATGATAGTTTGTTAGTCAGATGCGAGAGTTGTATCCGGAGTTGTTCATATCAGTTATATTTTCGAGGACGAAAATTTCTAAGTGGGGGAGAATTGTAACACAACGTTTTGTCCGATTTATTTAATCGTGTCGATTTAATTATTTTCGTTTTTATATTATTTTATTCTTGACTTTTATTTGACAATATATTATTTTTCATCGTTATTATGTTTTATCGCATTTTGAGAGCGTTTGCGAGATATTTGAGCTGAGGGGTAAAATGGTCATTTGATTAGTTAGATATTTATATAAATAGAGATTAGAGAGAAATAGAAAGAAAATAAAAAGAAGAGAAAGAAAAGGAGAAGAAAGAAAGAGAGAAGAGGAGAAAGAGGAAAATCGAGGAAACCTCCGTTTCAATCGCGATTAATCGGGTAAGGGTGAGAAGTTTCGATTATATCTTGCTTGTGTATGTATATGTGTTGTTTGCTGTAATTGTTTTGGTTGTTTCACGACTTTTTCTCAATTGATAGAAATCGATGTTTTCGCGGATGAATTTCGATATAAATTGTGTAGAATACTTGTCGTTAGGTTTGGATCATGTGTTGGTTGTTATAGTATGATTTGAAAATGTTTGGGTGGAGGAATGATAATTTTTGGCCCAAATGACCTATAACAGCGCTGCTGCGAATCCCAGAATTTGCAGGTTCGCAGTGCGAACAAGCAGCGAAGAGGAAAGCGAAGGCTCGCCAGGGCTTCGCAGTGCGAATGGGAAGGCGAATGTTCGCCAGAAGTTCGCAAAGCGAACTTTATACCCTTTTTCTTCTGCCAGTGTTCGCTGGGACTTCGCACTGCGAATGACGGAAGCGAATGCCCGCTAGGAGCTACGCATAGCGAACATGACAGATTGTTCCGTTTTGTTTTCTTTATAACTTTTGATCCGTAACACGGATTGAGGCGCGGTTGGGTGCGTTGGAAAGCTATTGGAATGTTCTTTCTTATAAAAATGGTTTTGGGATTAAAGGCCGATTTAATTGTGTCGGGAATTTGGAAATGTGTCGTTTGGTCGACTTTTACCGTTGTAATTGTGTGCGATTTATGTGTTATCATGAGATATGCTTTTGATGTATAACGGATAGCTTGTGTGTTGTTATATGAGGTAAATATATGTGATGAAATGTTGTGATGATGGTTTGTGGTCTTGTGGAGAAATAAATGCATTGTTTTGGGTGTGATTGCAATGCATGATTAATGATGTTGTTGTGTGGTAAAATACATTGTTTGATTGAATTTCAATGTATGTTGTTATGAATGTTGTTGTGGTTAGCCTTCGTGGCGTGAATCCTTGATGTGAATTGATATGAGTGTATATGCTAAAGTGCTAATTGTTGTGGTTTGTGGATTATGATGAAATTCAATGTGTGTTAACTGGTGGCCTTATGGCAAGTAAATGCATTGTTTGAATTGATTTCCAATGCATGAATGATGATGATGAGATAATCCATATTGTTGATTTGTGAAGATGCATTTGATTGTCATGAGTCCTTGTATGCCAAGCATCATGATATGCATTCTTGTGATGTCGTGTGCCCTAGTGGGTGTAAGCGATGAAACGATTCCTGAGGGAATCCTGCTGTAACGGTCGTGTGCCTTATACAAAGAGGACCGAAAGCGACGTTATGGGCGATCGTATGCCTTATACAAAATGAGGACCAAAAGCGATCGGATCGTGTTCCTTATACAAAGAGGACCGAAAGCGATCCATAAACGTCGTGTGCCTTATACAAAGAGGACCGAAAGTGACAGGGAACATCGTTTGCCCAACGGGGAGTTACACTAAGTAACAAGTGATGATTCCAATAATTCCTGAGTGAATTAATGATGAGATAATGGATGGAACGGTACCACATTGCATTGCATAGAGTCGTTGTGTCGGTCTCTGTGCATTTGCATAAATCATGAATGGATTGATTATGTGTGGAAATTGTGAATTGATTGATTATGTGTTGAGCTTGTGATAGCATTGGTGATTTGATATGCAATTGTGATAAATGCATTGGTTATGGATGGTATGTTTTATGTATAGACATATGCTATGTTTTGTGGGGATGTTGTACATTACAATGATTGTATTAATTATCTATGGTATGCTATATATGAATATATGTGATGTGGTGGTGTGTTTCCATATGTCATAACCTTGGTATGCCTTATGTGTGAAAATGTGATTATGTTGGTATAATTGATATATGCTATACGTATTGGTATGTGATTCTTGTGGTGAGAATAACTATGAATGTGAATTTATATGTGTTTGCATATCATTATGAAATCTTGATTTAGTTGTTATTTCTCACCCTTCTGCTGTGGTTTGTTGCTCTATGAGGCAATTGCATATTAGTAGTCTTGGAGGCTTTTGTGAAGATTAGTTCTCCATCAGTTTGTCAGTCTGTCTGCTCTGATACGTAACACGGGAGTCGGGGAACGCTTTTGTTATATATGTATACATTTGTTGGATCTATTTTCTATTACCTTTGTATGAATATTTTGATGTTATAAAATAAGTTATTTTGTAAAACAAGTCGGTTATGGATCTTTCCGCTTTATTCCATAATTGAACTTTCCTTTTTGTTGGAAAAAGTTTCCCTTTTAGGTTTATTCCATTTTGTGTTATGTATCAAATTTATGAGCAGGGATTATGTTTTCTTTCTTCAAATGTGGCATCCTTATTTCTATCTAAGAATAATAAATTTTTATTTACTCTTATGTTATTTATGTATTGGTTATTCGTGATGGGAATTGGGGTGTTACATTTTGCAGTTTAACTATTGAATATATTTATTTATGGTTGTTCTAAAGAATTAAAAGTAATCCGAGTAAGAACTCAATGTGTGCAACTTTTATCATTAATAAAATGGAAGGTAGTACAAATTATTTAGACATTCTAGTCTGTTGGATTGGCCCTAAGGTATTCCCTATGATCATCTGACATGTCCAGATTATCTAAGTAATCTTGCCATTCTTCCTTGGCAAACTCCAAAGCCTCCTTTCTCAGTTGATTTTTGCGTCTGGACCCTGAATATCTTCTTCTTCTGTGTGTCTTCATAAAGGATGCTGAAGAGGTGAGAGCTTCTGAAGTCACCTGCTTGCTAGTAGATCCTTCAGTTGCTGCTTTGCTTTCTATTTTCTGAGTTGCTGCATTCAGTATGGCTGTCTTTCTGAAATCTCTCTTTGGAACCCAGATTTGTTTCTATTTATACATCTTGGTGTTTTGAGGATTAAGTGATTGTGAAAGTAAGTCTTCTATGAGTCCTTATATAGACGTGTTACATGCATTGTTCCAATTATTTGTTGCTTTAATATTGATTAAGTCTAATCAATATCTTAAATGATAAATCTTGGAAATGTTATCTAACAGTTTGACCTATTAAAGATTCTTTAACAACTATGAATTTTATAGTTAACACGTTTAATTGTTGCTTCTGGTGTCAGTTTTACTTCATTTATGTTTTTCAGAAAATCAAAGGGAAGTTATTGAAAGTATTTGCATGTAATAAATAAATTGGTAAAAAAAGTACTTTTTCATTAATTTAAGCAGAGGGATTACAAAATATTGATTCATAAGGAACTGCTAGTGCTTAGTATAGATCCTTATCTAAGTCATCCTGAGCCTTATGATGATAACAGTTGTCATAATCTATGTCTAGTTCATCCTCATCAGCTTCTTCCTCTTCTACCTCTGGGATGGGACAGTAGAACATCTTGTTGAACCGTCTTCTTTTCTTTAACCTCTTCATTATCTTCCTTATTGGCTTCATCACAGCCTCTGATGAGCCTACCCCTGTAGGTTTTGTTGGAGTTGCTGACGTTGCCTCTTCAAAAGTGAGCTTTGTAGAGGGGCACATGCCCAGTTGTGGATGACTAAGAAACACCTCGTTTTTGTACGTTCTGGACATTTTGTCTTGTAGAGATCTCAGAGATTTCTATCACAACAGAAGTCTTATGACTATCAACTGAGGACTCCATGACTTTGGTGGATGTTGATGAAAATTAACTAGGTTTGGATTGCTTTTATAATGACTTATGAGTAACCCGAACGACTGATTTAAATCCTTGCTTGATTCTTGGAACAATAACAACCACTAAAAATTTAAAGCATGCACTAGACAATCCTTAATGATCCCATGTTACTTGATCGTTTTTCATTTCTTGAAAACTGATCCTGTAATGATGGCTTGTGATGCATTTATGACTGTATTCCTTTCTTCTTCTCTTTTTATTTATTTTTGATCTGACAAAAGGGGGAGAAATAATGGTAAGTATTTAATTAGAAACTGAACCCGTTGAGTACCTATTCAGTTGTACATATTGGTCATTTATAATTTTGTTATTTATATTTCTCTTATTATGGTTATCTCTCCTGGGCGACACATTTTAACTTTCTTGTACATAGAACTAAGGAGGAGCTTACAAACCTCAGCCTTAGCCTATCAGACTCAGAAGAAGCTTACAAACCTCTTATTCTGATGTTGCCAAATGAAGTTAAAATATTATTTTTGGTTTTCTTAAATATGGAACTAAGGAGAAGCTTACAAGCCCCAACCTTTGAACTGTTGGACTCAGGGGGAGCTTACAAACCTCAAACTCTGATGTTACTAAGAAAACTTAATTACTTTTTCTTGAAAGTAGTACCTAGTATGAAGTCTACAGAACTCTGCTTTAGACTATTAGTCTCAGGGGGAGCTTACAAACCTTATGCCCGAATGTTGCAGAGAAAATTATAACTACCCAACATTGTCCTATAAATACTTGTGTTTGTCATCATAAAAAAGGGGGAGATTGTCAGAACAAGATTTGTTCATGACATATTTTCCTTGGGTTTTAATGATAACAAAATATTGAAAGAACAATGGTTTATTTGATGTGTGTTACATGTGTGCAGGTTCTAATACTTGCAAATATTATAGTTAGAATTCGTTTTACTTTAAGCACACTTTGAGAGTTGTTGAATTGTTAGCTTCTGGTGGCAAAATCTGAAGAACACTTGCTAAGTGATGTCTGGCGTAGACTCTGAAGCTGAAGGTCTCAGCATTTGAAGAAGCAACATAATTGTCTCTACACTTAGTGAATGCAAATTGCCTTTTGGTACCATTTCAGAGTTGGTGATAAAGCTGAAGTTGTCTGTACTGCAGAAAGCAAGTTGTATTGTCAAATCAGTTTGTCAGCTAGGGTCTATAGATTGCAAGGCTCAAGAAAGGCTGAGATGATTTATGGATATCTACTCTCGACGGCTCTAATAGTACAGAATCTCTTGAAGACTCAAAGGTTAAACATGTTACACATTGGATCAATATATTCTAAGGTATTTTTTTCAACTTCTCTTGTACTATGGAGTAACAGCAAAGACTCTTGATCAAGTTACCTCTTCAACGTCTAGTTTCTGAAAAGGCTATAAATATGGCTAAAGGTTCAAACTAAATCTTTAACAAGGATCATCCAAAAGAATGAGTAACAAGATCAATAATTATCAACACAATTGTAAATCCAAATTTTCGGTTGTGGGTTGTAATTGTAAAAACCTTAAGATTTCTTACACATTGAATATCTTAGAAATCTTAAGTGCTTTAGGTCTTTGTTATGGTGATTTCTCGTACCTCTGATACTAGTATCATGTACACCTTGTTCTCTATTCTGCCGAACTTGTTTAGCAGATTAGATAAAAGTCTTGTGTCATTCGGATACAAGCAAGGAAGTCTCGAGCCAAGATGCGTGAGCCACGTAAGTCTCTTGCTATGTGCTTGAGCTGTGAAAGTCTTAATCAACTAGGTTTATTGACCAAAAGTCTTGTATCATTAGGATACAAGCAAGGAAGTCTTGAGCCAAGATGCTTGAGCCACGTAAGTCTCTTTCTATGTGCTTCAGCTGTGAAAGTCTTAATCAATTAGATTGATTAAGCAGGTTGGCCCAGTATATGGAACTGGAGCAGTAAGTCTTGATCAGAAAGTTCTTTGTGTCTTCTGCTATTATTTATTTGTTTCTGTTAACATTCTGCTACTATGAACTAACCAGAATCTGAACACAATTTAGATTCAGAACTCTGATCAGATGCAAACTAAGAAAACAAAAAACATAATTCAACCCCCCTTCTTGTGTATTTTTCTCACCTTCAGATACCATTCTCAATGAAAACTTGCTTTAATCATGATCATTGATATACACTATCAGGGATCCTTGGATCATAAACTTCAGTTGAAACTACTATACTTGAAAATATACTACTTTCTTTCCACAACTATATTTAATATACATTAAGGATTCATAAAAGTAGCAAAGTGTAACGCCTCGATTTATTTAATTGATTTTCGTAAAATAATTATATGATTATGTATGTGCTTATTGATCCTTTGGTGGTGTTAGAGGGACCCTTAGGTGAAGGGTAGTGACCTTAGAAATGTTGATATTATGGTATTTGAGGGTTTGAGTAAAAGTGTAGAGACATGGGGGTGGTGGGAGAATTATATTATTATTATTATTTAAATTGGGATCATATAAATAAAATAATGGTAATAGTAATAATTAAATACTTATTTTAACTATTATTATTATGGTGTTTTGTTAAATAAATATTTAGTGGATTACTATTTATTTTATTTAAATAAGAATTAAATTAGAGAATAATAATATATTAGAAAAAGAAAAGAAGGGAAATAGGGAGAACTGTCTGATACGTGAAATTAAGGAAAAAGTTGAGAGAAAAGAGAAAGAGCTAGGGCTTAAGAAAGAAGAAGAGAATCCCATTGTTAAAGTGCTTTTGTTGTGCATACATATGGTACACGAATTTCACACCAAATTCATCATACAACAACAGTTATAACACAAAAATCTGAATTGAGATTTACAACACCCAATCCTAAGGAGGTTAAAGGTCCCTCCATCTACCCCACGTGCTTTAACACCCATTAAAGAAGCACGTCTCCCCCTTACCTGAAATCCTAGAAATTGATGCAATCCTCTCTTGATTTCCCTTCTTGTACCTCTAGCCAATTTGCCTCTTTTGCTCCAACTTCCAAAAACAAGTACTAACACTCTCAGGTTCTCCAAATCCCTATTTTATCCAAAACCTATTTCCTTCTAAATAGGGTATTCCCTTTTTACACTCAACTTATCCTCATATTGCCCCTAATACCTTCACTCCTCTTACTAACTCCAATTTTATTTTATTCTAATTATCTTAAATATTATCCTCTTATTTCAATTAAAATAACTCTAAATTATTCCTTCCACCCATAATTATTTTACCATGCCCCTAACTCAAGGACTCACACCCTACAACCAAACCAACAATTTAATAAATAAAAAAGAATAATTAAATAAATAAATACGGTAAAATAGTATGCACGTAAGTGTTACAACTCTCCCCTGCTTAAGAAATTTTTTCCCTAAAAAATTACTTGAAGGAAACATAGTCAAATACGACTCTCTCATCTGCTCCTCACGCCCCTAAGTCATGCTACCACCAGTTGGTCCTCTCCATACTACCTTCACCAAACCAATCTCTTTACCATGCAACAACTTCACTTTCTGATCCTCTATCTGTATGGGTGATGTCTCCACAGTCAAGTTGTCTTTCACAAGCACATCATCCACCTGGGTTACATGGGACAGATCTAGAATGTACCTCTTCAACTAAGAGATATAAAACACATCATGAAGATTCACAAGTGGCGATGGCAAAGCAATCTGATAGGTCGCCTCTCGTATACTCTGTAGGATCTGGTATGGACCAACAAAAGGTGGCGTGAGATTTTGAGACTTTAAAGCTCGACCAACACCAGTTATAGGTGTAACTCTCAAAAACACATGATCTCCCTCCTGGAACTCAAGTGCTTTCCTCCTTTTGTCATGGTAACTTTTTCGATGACTCTACGACACTTTCATCTTCTCTTGGATCATCTTGATCTTCTAAGTCGTCTGCTGAACAATCTCCGGTCCGAGCACAACACTTTTGCTTGACTCATACCAACACAAAGGAGTTTTACTCCTCCTACCATACAAAGCCTCATATGGTTCCATTTCGATACTAGCATGGTAACTGTTGTTGTAGGTAAACTCAATCAATGATAAGTAGCTATCCCAAGCACCTTCTTGTTCTAGCACACAAGCCCTCATCAAATCCTCTAAAGACTGGATAGTCCTCTCCATTTGACCGTCTGTCTCCGGATGATAAGCAGAACTCAGTTTCAACTTAGTTACAAACGTAACTTGCAAACTCTCCCAGAATCTTGATTTAAATCTCAGATCTCTATCTGACACAATACTTGAAGGAATACCATTTAGTTTCACAATCTCTTCAATATAGAACTCATCTAGCATTTGCAAAGATCAATCAAACAACTTGACGTTGGATCAAGTAATGTAATTTGATTATGAAAATTGTTTGGATGTCGCAGGGGTAGTGCAAGAAGGCATTTAATTTGGATTTGATTTGGGAAAGAGACTCGACGTTGGATCGAATATTTGGTTTTTGTTATTTTATGAAAGTTGTTGATATTAATTACTGAATTAACAATCAACTAATACAATAAAACAGTAAAGGAAAGCGGTAAAATTATTACATATTTGTGGGAATGGGGGTATATTTTGTCAAATGGGGATTTACAATACAGTAATTAATAATGCAAGCTTAAATAAACAACTGTAAACAACAAAAAGTAAACAACAATGGAATTGATGTAAAATACAACAAAGAAAAATAAGAATTGGAAATAAAACAGATTTTTAAACTTATTAAAATTTAGCACTATGTTAAGCAATCGAAAAGCGACTCATGTAGGAATCACTTTATGGGAGGTCGGTCAACAAAACTTTATGCGTTTAAGCAGTTTCTGAAATCAAATTGAATTTTAATTCCAAAACTGCAACCCATCTGTGAAAAACCGATGTTTTCCAAAAGACTTTTTTAAAGGCAAAATAAACAACAAACAGACTGAAGAATTTAGCACTATGTTAAGAAATTGTAGAATGATTCATGTAGGAAACGCTCTATGGGAGGCCGGTCAACGATACTGTATGTGTTTAAGCAGTTTATGAAGTTAAATTGAACTCTTAACTCCGAAATTGCAATGCATTTGTGAAAAATCAACGCGGCCAAAAGTCCAATTTCTTTTTAACAACTTAAAATAAACAAATTACTCAATAAATAATATTAAACTAAAATAGTAAACAAGTAATTATAATAATGATAAACAATAATAATCAACAATAATAATAGTCAAACAATAATAATCAACAATAATAAAAAATTAATAATAATAATTATAAATGTTAGTAATAATAATGAAATTAACCATAATAATGAACATATAATTATAATAATGATAAACAATAATAATCAACAATAGTAATAGTTAAACAATAATGATAATTCTAAATAATTAGTAATTGATAACTCGAAATTGTATCATATTTTTCTATTCACTTTGTGCATTTTAGTTTCCGTTTTATCGAGTCATTTAGGATATTTACTATGTTTCACTTATGTTTTGCTTTATTTTATGTTTGAGGTGTCTATCAGCAGCAGTGTAAGAAAAGAGAGGATTCAGATCAAAAGAAGGAGAGAAATCAGAAGAAAAGCAAAATCCGCATGTTTTACTGATATGCCGTTCGCTATATCACCATGGCGTTCGCCATGGCCCTTGTCCAGATGGCGTTCGCCATGCACCTACGACGTTCGCCGTACAGTTCGAGAGCAGTTTTCCAGAATTAGTTTTAAGCAGTTTTGCTGCAGTTTTAATATTTGAATTTCCCTCCCTTGAAGGCACGAACTGAGCAGTTACCAGTGGGATATCTCTATATATACCCCAGTTCTAGAGCAGTTTTACATCGAGAAATTACCATGCGGAAGCGCTGTCGAAATTCCTCGAGCCTGACTACTATATTTACCGTCCAAAGTAACAATTGCTCGTATTGAGTGATTGTTACACTGTTGTAGTATTTTATTTCCGCATTGCTGTTGTAACTCTTGGATCATTGTAATTTCAATAGAATTTTATTTCAGTTTATTAACTTCAGGTTATTTCTTTATTTTACCATCTTTACCGCATTATTATTTGTATGTGTATTGCAACATAACTTAATCTTTTCAAAAACTTAAACCAGAATTTTCGTTAAAATATATTAAAATGTATTATTTAAATTACAGCACCTTTAACATGTTAGTCTTAGGATTAATTATGTCAGAATAGATTTGTATGAGCCCGTAGTATGAGTATCGTCGTACCCGACGGGACTCTGTAGTTATAATTGGTATTAAACTATGACTTATTGTCATTTTGGTTTTAATTTCCATCCCGAATTTAGGTAACTTTGTCACGAGGGTGAGAAGTTACTTAACATTACTTTGTCACGAGAGTGAGAAGTATATTAAGGTTTAAGCCGAGATTCACGAGAGCGTGAGGAGTGAACCAGATAGTGGAAATTAGGCATCAAGTCTAAATGCAGCGAGAGCACTTTAGAAGTTGATTAGGATATTATTTGGTTTCCAAAGAGTGTTTCTTAGTTATCGGGCGAGTGAGAGCAAAATCTTGGGATTAAGAGATATGGCTTCTGTCAAGACTGCGAGAGCGTGAGGCGTAGCCTTTAAGTCAATATATCCTACTAAATAGGCTTATAGTCGTAATTAATACCGTTTTCTACAAGTCCCTTAGGCGCGCGGAATTCATACTTCGGACTCGTTTTAGCATCGATTCTATTTTCCTCAGTTAAGTTTCATTTTCCTTTTCTTTACACCGTAACACTAGCCTTAGCTTTACACCGCAACTATAGAATACTATATATTGATTATTAGTCCCTGTGGGTTTGACAATCTTTTAAAACTACGCGATAGGCTGTATACTTGCAGTTGTAATCCGACCAATACGTAAAGTCACGATCAAGTTTTTGGCGTCGTTGCCGGGGACTAATTTAGTCAATATTGTGATTCCTTTGTTGCACAGTATAGACTAAGGCAACTATTTTCTTTTAATTTGTCGATTGTATGCCAAGAACTCGCTCACAAGGCGAAGATTTGGAGCAACCAATTGACGAAATCGAACGTTTTGCTAATCTAAGACGCCGAATTAACGAATTCCGTGTCAGATATAATCTTCCAGACCCTATAATTCCTTACTCAGATTCGGAATCCGAATCAGAACCAGAACATATCATGGTCGAAGGACCTCAAAATCGTCCTCTTAAGTTTTACGCTGTTCCATCACAAGCAGATCCACATAACAGTATTGCTGCCCCTGCTATTAACCGAAACGATTTCAAATTGAAAGCTTCGCTAATATCAGCAGTTCAACAAAACCAATTTTCAGGCAATGCTACGGACGATCCGAACTTGCATTTATCAATATTTGTACAATACGTAGACACCGTAAAAGCAAATGGTGTCAGTCAAGAAGCAATTAGACTGAGACTTTTCCCATTTTCCTTAAGAGATAGAGCTAGAGCTAGAGCTTGGCTCCAGTCTCTACCGTCCAACTCAGTAACGACATGGGACGAGTTGAAGAAAGTTTTCTTAGCCCGATATTTCCTACCAAGCAAGACATCTATGTTAAGAGCTCAAATCAATGGATTTAAGCAAAAGGATAACGAATCTCTTTTCGACGCTTGGGAGAGATACAAGGACATGATGAGGCTTTGTCTACACCATGGACTTGAAGAATGGCTGATCATCCACACCTTTTACAATGGTCTGTTGTACAATACTAAAATGAATTTGAGCGCATCCGCTGGCGGTGCTCTAATGGATAAACCGTACACAGAAGCTTATGAACTCATCGAGACTATGGCTCAAAACCATTTCCAATGGGGAAGTGAACGCACTGGTGTACAGAAACCAACTCCGAAAGGCGGAATGCATGAAGTTAATAGTATAGACAGAGTCAATGCTAAAGTGGATGCACTTACTCAAAAGATAGAAAGTTTAGCACTCGCACCACCCGCAGCTACCGTAGCTGCAGTTACACCAAGTTGTGAAATATGCGGAACCCATGGGCACACAAATGCTGAATGTCAGTTATTGGCAGGTATTCCTACCGACCAAGTGAACTATGCTCAAGGAAACCCATATTCAAACACTTATAATCCTGGCTGGAGAAATCATCCGAATTTTTCATATAAGAACAACAATGCTTTATATCCACTAAACCCAGCACCTGCTATTCCACCTGGTTACCAAAAAGGAGCACCGTCTGCTCCACAACCACCTAGGAAGTCAAATTTGGAAATCATGTTGGAAAATTTTATGAATGCTAAAGCTCAACAAAACAAGGATTTCGCAAATCAAAATGCTCATACGAGTGAAATGATGAAACAAATGTCAAGTAAGCTTGATGCTATGGCTACTCACAACAAAACGTTAGAAACTCAAATTTCTCAAGTAGCCCAACAACAAGCAACTATAGCAGCCCCCGCTGGAACTTTTCCTGGCCAAGCACAACCAAACCCAAAAGGTCATGCTAATCCTATTACTTTACGAAGCGGAACAGAGCTAGATGGACCGACTGACCCGAGACTTAAGAATCCGTCCATGTATCAAAATTCTGGTAAAGGAACCGAAAAGATAAACGAGCCAAAGATTAATGATAATAATGACAAGAGCGAAGAGGCAGTAGAGAAAGAAACACCTTACGTGCCTCCGCCACCATACAAACCACCTATACCTTTTCCTCAAAGACTAGCTAAATCCAAAAATGAAGGACAATTCAAGAAATTCGTAGAACTTCTGAAGCAACTAAATGTCACTATACCATTTACAGAAGCTATTACGTAAATGCTTTCATATGCCAAATTTCTTAAAGAATTTTTATCCAATAAGAAAAAGTTAGAAGAAAATGAAACCGTTATGCTCACTGCAGAGTGTAGCGCTATACTTCAAAATAACATGCCTCCTAAACTAAAAGATCCAGGTAGTTTTTCCATACCCTGTGTGATTGGAAAGTTTGTCATAGACAACAGTCTATGCGATTTAGGAGCCAGTGTAAGTTTAATGCTGTTATCAACATGTAAGAAATTTAGGTGAACTGAGACCAACTAAGATGTCTTTACAACTTGCGGACCGTTCTGTTAAATATCCGATAGGTATGCTAGAGAATGTGCCCGTTCGTATTGGTCAGTTCCACATTCCTACTGATTTCGTGATAATGGACATTAAAGAAGATTCAAATATACCCATCATTTTAGGAAGACAATTTTTAGAAACAGCCGGAGCTATTATTGATGTTAAGAAAGGAAAGCTGACTTTTGAAGTTGGTGAAGAAAAGATTGAATTTATTTTGGCCCAATTTCTAAAAGCTCCAGCTATAGATGATTCATGTTGTTTACTAGATGTTATTGATGAATGCGTAAAAGAAATGGAGATGCAACCATCCGAGTACATTGATGCACTCAAAATTCCAGCACCTCCAATATTTGAAGATGATAATTGGAAAGAACCATTCGTAGATGACAGTCTAAGAGAATGTCTAGCACTAACACCAGATCCAATACCTTTCCCAAAGAGACCATCAATAGAACTTAAAACACTACCCAAAAATTTAAGGTATGAATTCCTAGATACCGAGCTTGAAAGACCAGTGATAGTCAATGCTGATTTGGGACAGATAGAAACTGAAAAGTTGCTACATGTTTTAAGGAAGTATCCGACAACACTGGGATATAATATCTCAGATCTAAAAGGGATAAGCCCATCTATATGCATGCACCGTATTATGTTAGAGGATGCTTGTAAGACCTCTAGAGAACATCAAAGAAGGATAAATCATATTATTAGCGATGCAGTCAAGAAAGAGGTACAAAAGCTATTAGAAGCTGGAATTATATACCCAATATCAGATAGTAACTGGGTTAGTCCAGTACATGCTGTACCTAAGAAGGGAGGTGTTACAGTTGTTAGTAATGAAAAAGGCGAATCCGTTGCGAAACGTGTTCATACTGGATGGAGAATGTGCATAGACTATAGAAAGCTGAACAAAGCAACTCGTAAAGATCATTTTCTTTTACCTTTCATAGATCAAATGCTTGAACGGCTAGCTAAACATTCTTATTTTTGTTATTTAGACGGATATTCAGGATTCTTTCAAATTCCTATTCATCCTGACGACCAAGAGAAGACGACTTTTACCTGTCCCTATGGTACATTTGCCTATCGACGAATGCCATTTGGATTATGTAACGCACCCGCAACATTTCAGAGATGCATGATGTCAATATTTGCTGGCTTTATAGATAATATAATGGAAGTATTTATGGACGATTTCTCTGTTTGTGGGCAAAGTTTTGAAGGATGTCTGTCGAACCTGGAATTGGTACTTGAACGATGCGTTAAAGTAAATCTTGTGCTAAATTGGGAAAAATGCCATTTCATGGTCCGAGAAGGAATTGTGTTAGGACATGTTGTATCCGAAAGAGGAATTGAAGTAGATAAAGCAAAAATAGAAATAATAGAAAATCTTCAACCTCCGAAAACTGTTAGAGAAATTCGTAGTTTTCTTGGACATGCCGGTTTTTACCGACGATTCATTAAAGATTTCTCTAAAATCTCAAAACCACTAACTGGCTTGTTAATGAAAGATGCTGAATTCATATTTAATAAAGATTGTTTGAAAGCTTTTGAGCTCCTAAAAAATGCTCTGATCACTGCACCTATCATGCAACCACCTGATTGGAATGAACCATTCGAAATAATGTGCGATGCTAGTAATTTTGCCGTTGGAGCTGTTTTAGGACAAAGAAAGGATAAGAAGCTTCATGCTATCTACTACGCAAGTAGAACCTTAGACAGTGTGCAATTGAATTACGCAACCACAAAAAAAGAACTCTTAGTTGTTGTGTTCGCTTTAGATGAATTTTGTTCTAACTTAGTATGAGCTAAAATAATTGTCTATACTGATCACGCTGCAATTAGGTATCTGTTGAGCAAAAAGGACGCTAAACCAAGACTTTTAAGATGGATCCTACTTTTGCAAGAATTTGATTTAGAAATCAAAGATAAGAAAGGAACCGACAATGTAGTAGCAGATCATCTTTCTAGGATTAAAGACTAAGAACCCAAACAAGTTCCCATCAATGATGATTTTCCCTACGATAGACTTGTAGCCCAGTTAGAGAGCGAAAGTGAGATGACAAAACACTTTTTGTTATTTAATGACGCAGAGACTAATGAAGTAGTAGAAATAATCTACACTGAAACAACACTGCCTTGGTATGCTGACTTTGTCAATTACTTAGCGGCAGGAGTGTTTCCACCTGATTTAACTTACCAACAAAAGAAGAAATTCTTTCATGACCTTAAACATTACTATTGGGATGAGCCCTTACTTTTCAAGAGAGGCGCCGATGGAATTTTCCGTCGATGTGTCCCTGAATCTGAAGTTAATGACATCATATCTCATTGTCATGCTGCACCTTATGGAGGGCATGCAAGTACTTAAAAGACATGTGCTAAAATCTTACAATCCAGCCTATTCTGGCCCAACCTTTGGAAAGATGTTCATATCGCTGTTTTGAAATGTGATCAGTGCCAACGCACTGGTAATATTTCTAGATGCGATGAGATGCCACAAAGAGGTATTTTGGAAGTAGAAGTCTTTGATGTATGGGGTATAGATTTCATGGGCCCTTTTCCTTCTTCTTTTGGAAATAAGTATATACTTGTTGCAGTCGATTACGTATCGAAATGGATTGAGACAATAGCTTATCCTACCAACGATGCACGAGTAGTTATTAAACTTTTTAAGAATATCATTTTTCCTAGATTTGGAGTTCCAAGAGTTGTCATAAGTGATGGAGGATCCCATTTTATTTCGAATATATTTGGAAAATTACTTCTCAAATATGGGGTCCGACACTGAGTAGCAACTCCTTACCACCCTCAAACTAGCGGACAAGTTGAAGTCTCTAATAGAGAAATCAAGCAAATACTTGAGAAAACCGTAGCAACTTCTAGGAAGGATTGGTCGACTAAACTTCATGAAGCTCTGTGGGCATATAGAACCGCTTATAAAACTCCTATAGGAACCACTCCATTTAAGCTAGTTTATGGTAAATCATGCCACCTGCCTGTAGAACTAGAGCACAAGGCTTATTGGGCCATAAAGACCCTAAATACTAACTACTCTGCAGCAGGCGAGAAGAGAATTTTGGATATCCATGAACTAAAGGAATTAAGACTTGACGCTTATGAAAATGCTCGAATCTATAAAGAAAGAACCAAAAAGTGGCATGATAGAAGGATAGCAAAGAGAGAGTTCAATGAAGGAGACATAGTTCTTCTTTTCAATTCTCAACTTAAGTTATTCCCAGGAAAGTTGCGTTCTAGATGGTCTGGTCCATTCGAAGTTATAAAAGTTTTAAAAAGTGGAGCTGTAGAAATTAGAGGAAAGTCGAATGAAACGTTCTTTGTGAATGGACAATGACTCAAGCATTACCACTCAGTAGAGAACAAAGAGTTCGACACTAGTTACAAGTTGGAAGAGCTTCCCGCTCCTTCCGATGAATGATATCACTTTCCGTTTTAATGTCGAGCTTCCGACATTAAACAGAGCACTCCGTGGAGGCAACCACGATCTTTAACCTTTAGTGTTAGACTATTAGTTTATATCTTGCATGCAATATATATATATATATATATATATATATATTTACTTAAGTTAAAATGAAAATTATTATTGTGATTATTACTGTTACTATACTTCTTATTATGATTATTATTACTATAATTATTATTGTTATAATTATTATTGTTAATACTAATCTATGTTTGCGATATAATATATCTTTTACCTAATAGTAAATTATTTTCAATTTTCAGGATTACCTTCTTTAAGATACCTTTGACCATGCAAACATTCGAGAACCATACCGTTGTTTTCAGGAATGATGCGCAAAGGCGTCGATCTGAGGCTTTGTCTCAAAGAGACTTTGCTGTGTCCATCTACCCTGACAACTTTGCTATGCAAACTTTTAGCATTCGGGACAACGTTGTTTACCTTCTGAACCAAATTGGTTGGACTAACTTTGCCATAGAAAAGAAATTCAGCACTTACCACAATCTGACTTTGGAATTTCTTAGCTCTCTCTACTATGATTCCACTCGAGGATATGGTTTTGGCCATGGATTGGCCACTTTTCGGCTATTCGGTAACAAGTACCGATTCACCCATCATGAATTTGCTAAATTATTGGGTTTTCCTAATGAGCCTGATGCTGTAACCAGAACTCCTGAAGATGCTTTCACTCAATTGGACCTCGATTACTTTTGGGGTACCATAACTGGAAATTACCATCCCGAGCCAAATGAGATGTTTTTTGAGAGCATCCACAATCCTGGTATAAGGTATTTTCATAAGATCTTAGCTCACACTTTCTTTGGCAAGGAAGAGAACATCACCGCTGTTCCTAAAGATGAGTTGTACATCTTGTATTGTGCATCCCAAGGAAAACTTGTCAATGCTGCCCCATACATGTTAGCTAACTTCCTTAGGCTGCCCCGAGATTTATTTGATCCTATTATCATCGGAGGCTTAGTCACAATGATTGCTGATGCCATTGGCATGCGTTACCATTTAAACTGTTTTGTTATCTTTGGCGGTATTCGCCCAATGAACATAGAATTCTGTTTCAACCGTGGCATAATTGCAAACTTAGGTCCGGTTGAGTTTGAGTTGCTTATAGACAATGTTGTGGTCCATGTCTTTACCCTGCATAATCATGAAAAGACTAGTGTCCATAATAAGGACAACTGGTTGTATGACTTAGAGGTTTTGAATGAAAGCTTGACTCCACCCGACTCTCCGCAAGCTGATGAGAACATAGATGCTAACATGTCTGATACTGCCTCTCATGGTTCTGAATTTCATCCTGTTAATCAGCCTATAGATGTGGTTATTGCTATCAATGCCCTCCAGTCCGAAATAGACTTTGTTAGAGATCAAATAAGTCTCTGAGAGTTGATTTCATAGGACTGATGGATGTAGTGCATGAGGAGCTGGACCATTTGTTCCAAATTGTCTACTCCATTAGGCACCATAACGGATCATTCTGTAGCTGCATCTCATTTCCTTTATTGTTCTCAGGATAGTTTCCATTCAATCTGTATCAGTGTTTCCCATTCCCGTATCGTATGTACTGCTGTTATTTTCATTCACTGTTATACCGTCGGAATGCCGACGAGTAATTGTCAAGTACTGTTGTTTCGAATTCAATGCAATTTCCCTTTCTAAAGTAATTATGTGTTTTAGAGTTTTAGAAGTGCTATCTTAGTTTTCTATAAGTTCTTAGTTTTAAATTTCGTGTAAAATCTTTTCCAAAACCAAAAAAATATTCAAATTCTGGACTTGTTGAAAAATTCCCGTTTTCAACCTTATGGCGTTCGCCATAACCCAGATGGCATTCGCTATCTGCTCAAAACGAGGATTACTTTAAATGACCACATGGCGTTCGCCGTGTGCCTTATGGCGTTCGCCATAAGGTCTAACGGACACAACCAACGCGAATTTTAAAATTCTGCGCGTTTTTTCCCATAACCACTCATTCAAATCATCTTTTAAACTCTCAAAACACCTTTCCAACTTCCTTAATAACTTCCATTAATCATTAACAACCCCCAACCGTTTTTATTCCCTTATTTTTCCCTTTATAAACACTTCACTTCCATCATTCCATCATCACCATCAACCATTATCTTTCTATCTCTCTCACTCTAAAATTAAAAAAAAAAAACCCTTTTCAAAACCTATCTTTATCACTATTAATCTTATAAAAAATGCCGCCTAGAGTTTCTGCCGACATTGATTTTATGGGAATCGAGTTTCCTGATGGCATTGTTGGTCAGAATCAAAGAACAAACTTCCTCAGGCTGCGTAGAAGAGAGGTTCATCCAAACTCTGATGCTGTCCAGGCTCTTGGACTTTTCGATAGCGTCAACTGGATGGTCTCCGGTTTAGGCATGTCGGACTTTATTTCTATGAGTAATGCTACATATGTTAGGCTTACTTATGAATTTCTTAGTTCATACCAATTTTCCACCGACCTTTCTCGCACCAACGGTACCGTCACTTTTTGCATGTTTAATGTCGATTACTCACTCACCTATGAGCAAATTAGCAACATCTTTACTTTTCCAGGGGGTGAGGGTTATGCCACTAGGGCACCATTAGAGAGTGACTGGGCACCTAATGCTTTTAACTTTTGGCACCAAATTACTAACACCAATACCAACACTTGGGAAGGCCTCAAGGCCACTTTGATTCACAACCCCGCTATCCGGTATTTTCACCGTATCCTGGCCACTACTATCTTTGCTCATGAAAACACAGGGAATGTCAATTCAAAAGATTTATTCTTTATTCACTGTGCACTTTCTGAAACCAAGGTAAACCCGACACCATTTTTACTTGCACACCTCCAGTCTGTTAGTAACAGACCCGGTGGTTCCATCTGTGTCGGAGGCATAATTACCTCAATAGCTCTTCACTTAGGACTTGATACCAAATTAGCTACTTTAGAGCCATTAGTGATACCTTATGCTGACCTTGATTACTGCAAGTACTTGCGTCTGATTAAATTCTTGCCCAATGGAAAATTCCATCTGATGATTAGAAACCGCGAGGTTCCTAGTGTTACATTGCCTTGTTCTGACCGCATTAACGTGTGTGTCAATACGAACTGGATTTTTGACCTTGACGCACCTGATCTAGAGCGAGAGAGTGCAGCGAGGCATTATAGTGGGGTCATGGGACAACATGCTCAGCAACCCCGTACTCGTATTCGTGCTACTGACTCATCCGGGCCTAGTACCCGTGCACACACTGCACCATTTGCTTCTGATGATTTTGTAGGTACATACTAGTCTCCGCAGGAGTATGACTACGTGGCAATCCGCACTTCACTCGATGACATTCTTTTCGAGCTTCGGTATCGGAATGATATGGATGCTGAGCGTGATCTTCTTCTTCAGAGTATGCAGAGGTAGCAGGAGGAGCTTAGAGTCGCTGTTGACCAGCTTAGATTTCAGCAGCATGATTACCTTGAGAGGACCCAGCGTGATATGGGTGATATGGTTGAGCAGATGGAGGGAGTGCGCTTAGAAGTACAGAATGTGAGGGAGTTTATTCAGTATGTTCCAAACCCCTTCAACAGAGGAGGTGGTCGTCACCGCGGCCGAGGCCGTCATCAGTGATCTTCACAGGTTCTATCACTCCTTCTTTCACCTTAAGCTAAAACATTGAGGACAATGTTTAGTTTAAGTGTGGGGGAGGAGCCTTTTACCGCTTTTATTTTATTTCATGTTATTTACCGCTTTCTAGTTAGTTTAGTTTTAGTTTGTTTCATTATCGAGTCATTTGTGCTAGTGAGTCGTTTCTTACTTTACTTTTTCGTTTGTTAGAAAACTCCCTTATTTTGACCCCAATTTTCAAAAATTTTTGTTTTGACTCAATGGCATGACACATATAGTATAGGTTGTTTCATTCTTTGATTAGGCTAGGTAGACGGACTTGGGAAAGTTTTGTTAATATCAGTACCATCCCTACACCTTAGAGTTCCTAAATATGCAATATTAGTTTAAATACTTATTATGCCGAGACCTTGTCTTTAGTTTTGTGTAGCTTCTTGAGTAGTTTATTATTAGCAGTCAGCACCATCCTAAACATACTCTAAGTAAGGAAGCCGATGAATATAAGTGAATGATCCAAAAACTTAATGCTTTAATTAATAAAAAAATAGGAAATACACCTTCTAAGTTTGGTGACCCTCACCCGGTCACTTAACCCAACGGTTGCGGAACCTAAAAAAAATGAAAATAATAAAACCCGTTGTAGTTAGTTCAGTGTATCTGGTGCTGAACTTGGTAGGGCAGATTACGGTTCGATCCCCCACAATTGCAATTGGGTAAACAAAGGGGTTACGCCACTTTAGGTACCAGAACCTCATGTATGGATCAGAATCACTAACCGGTCGCTTTACCATGAGTATTTAAGGATAACGGGCTTAATATGATTGCACTAGAATGAAAAAGAAGCGAAATAGAATGATGGACATAGGTCGAGATATAATATTATGATTTGAACCGGTATTGCATAGGAAGGAACTCTTTGTCCGCTTTTGTGGAGTCGTGCCATTATGGTATCCTTGTTTTCATTATTTAGTACCTATCCGTGTTACTTTAGCCTAGAACCTTGTGCTTAGATTGTTTCAGTCGTGCCTATGAGTCGAACATTGTGTTTACTATTTTATTCCATTGGGAGTTTGCTTGAGGACAAGTAAAAGTCTTAGTGTGGGGGAGTTTGATAACTCGAAATTGTATCGTATTTTTCTATTCACTTTGCACATTTTAGTTTCCGTTTTATCGAGTCATTTAGGATATTTACTATGTTTCACTTATGTTTTGCTTTATTTTATGTTTCAAGTGTCTATCAGCAGCAGTGTAAGAAAAGAGAGGATTTAGATCAGAAGAAGGAGAGAAATCAGAAGAAAAGCAAAATTTGCATGTTTTACTGATATGGCATTCTCCATATCACCATGGCGTTCGCCATGGCCCTTGTCTAGATGGCGTTCGCCATGCACCTACGGTGTTCGCCGTACAGTTCGAGAGAAGTTTTCTAGAATTAGTTTTAAGCAGTTTTGCTGCAGTTTTAATATTTGAATTTCCCTCCCTTTAAGGCACGAACTAAGCAGTTGCCAGTGGGATATCTCTATATATACCTCAGTTCTAGAGCAGTTTTACATCGAGAAATTACCCTGCGGAAGCGCTGTCGAAATTCCTCGAGCCTAACTACTATATTTACCGTCCAAAGTAACACTTGCTCGTATTGAGTAATTGTTACACTGTTGTAGTATTTTATTTCCGCATTGCTGTTGTAACTCTTGGATCATTGCAATTTCAATAGAAGTTTATTTCAGTTTATTAACTTCAGGTTATTTCTTTATTTTACCATCTTTACCGCATTATTATTTGTATGTGCATTGCAACATAACTTAATCTTTTCAAAAACTTAAACCAGAATTTTCGTTAAAATAGATTAAAATGTATGATTTAAATTACAACACCTTTAACATGTTAGTCTTAGGATTAATTATGTCAGAATAGATTTGTATGAGCCCGTAGTATGAGTAATGTCGTACCCGACGGGACTCTGTAGTTATAATTGATATTAAACTATGACTTATTGTCATTTTGGTTTTAATTTCCATCCCGAATTTAGGTAACTTTGTCACGAGAGTGAGAAGTTACTTAACATTACTTTGTCACGAGAGTGAGAAGTATATTAAGGTTTAAGCCGAGATTCGCGAGAGCGTGAGGAGTGAACCAGATAGTGGGAATTAGGCATCAAGTCTAAATGCAGCGAGAGCGCTTTAGATGTTGATTAGGATATTATTTGGTTTCCAAAGAGTGTTAGTTACCGGGGCGAGCGAGAGCAAAATCTTGGGATTAAGAGATATGGCTTCTGTCAAGACCGCAAGAGCGTGAGGCATAGCCTTTAAGTCAGCATATCCTACTAATAGGCTTATAGTCGTAATTAGTACCATTTTTCTACAAGTCCATTAGGCGTGCGGAATTCATACTTCGGACTCGTTTTAGCATCGATTCTATTTTCCTCAGTATTAAGTTTCAATTTCCTTTTATTTACACTGTGACACTAGCCTTAGCTTTACACCGCAACTATAGAATACTATAGATTGATTATTAGTCCCTATGGGTTCGACAATCTTTTAAAACTACACGATAGGCTCATCGACTTTCGCTCGGACAACCAGATTCTAAACTTATAAACGCGTCTGAAAATAGTTTTAAAATACCTTTCTGAAAATATCAAACTCTCCTAATTAATTAATAAAATGCTCTCGCGGTGTTTATTCATAAATTTTTTAATAATTTTAATCTTAGGCACTTGACGACTTTCAATCTTACCCGATGTATTTGTGGTTCTACTCTCGTAGTAACCAATTAATTTAAACTTGAAAAATTGAGATAAAACCAAAACAGTCCAAAAAGTATTTCTAAAGGAGTAACAGATAGATTATCGTCAAATCGACGGTCCTCACATTCCATCACTATTAGATTAGCCGGACATAGTCATGGTAAACAATACAGCATTTGATTGAAACTTGGAATTAGACATATTACGCAAATCAATTAAAATTCAGAATATGCAATTGATAAACTAAACTTTGAAATTAAAGTAAGGCAAGAACTTGCATAAAAATAAACAAACGATATAGTTAAACAATACTATTAATAAAAACTTGCTCCGAAGGAGTCTTGAATCTGGTACAAAGTAAATCAATGGAAAACTTGAAAAGTAAAGCAAATGCCGACAAGATTAACTTCAACAAAAGTAACTGCTCCAAACTTAATACAAGAACGATGCAATAACTCTCCGATGTGAAGAGTTAAAGCTTTCAGAATGGTAAATATATAGCTTAAGTTGGGCTAAGCTTGGATCCCCTGAAAAATGAGTTCTAGCATGTATTTATAGTGTTACAAGACTCAAAAAATTAAGTTGTTAGGTTCGTGTGAGAGGAAAAGGGGAGAAGTGGGGTGACCATTGCTCAACTGCTTGTGGTGAACGTCACAAGTTTAAAGTTTGCAGACTCGGTCTTTGTAGTAGTTGGAATGTGGAACACATCAGCCACGTCACGACTACCTCTATGTCGAACGCCAGGCTGAACGCCGTGAGTGCAAAACATGCCTTTTTCTCGATTTTTTTGTCTGATTCGTCTCGTTTCTTTGTGTAATGGTTCTCACTTGATTAGGAACCTGAAGTACAGACAAAACATAATCCTAACACTAGAAATAAAGGTAAAAATGACAATAAAACATGTGTGAATCGAGTCAAATAAGTAGTGTGTTTCGGTGTTATCAAACTCTCCCACACTTGAACCATTGCTTGTCCTCAAGCAAAATTCATACACACAAGAAGAAAAATAGTAGCACTCGGATAATTATTTTGGGCTTAAAGACTTTACTTCGATCAAGGTTGTTTAGATAGGCACTAACTCGCAAATTAAGGGTACCTTAATAACACATTCTGCATCCTGTGGTCATAAATCCCCTCCTTATACAAATCAATCTGCATCATGTTATTATGCTTAGGCCTAATTTACTCTTCCCATTTCTCATCCTTTTTCATTCAGGCGCAATCACATTAAGCCCGTTATCTGTGCATACTCATAGTAAGGCGATCGATTAGTGATTCTGATCCTGGCACGGGGTTCTGGTACTTAAGCGGTATAACCCCTTATTTACACAATTGTAGGTTTGGGGGATCGGATCGAAATCCGTCCTACCAAGTTCAGTACCAGAGACCTCTGAACCAATTGACAATAGGTTGTTATATTCTATTTTTGCAGGTTCCACAACTATTGGGTTAAGCGACCGGGTGAGGGTCACCTAACTTAGAAGGCGCATTCCCTATTTTTTTTATTAATTCTCGCATTAAAGACTAGGACCATTCACTTATGTTCATCGGTTTCCCTACGTAGAGTATGCTTGAGATGGTGCTGAATGCTAAGATAAACTACTTAAAGACTTATTTAGGGGTGAGATTTTAAGGCCATGACATAACAAGTATCCAGATTGATATCTATAATTTAGAGACTTACGGTGTTAAGACAATACCAAAATTTTAGGAGTTTTCCCAAGTCTCTACAACCTATCCTTAGTTCGTCTAATAGCCTAAAATTTCAAAATAAACATTGTTTTCTTTTTTTCAAAATTTTCTGGTACAACTCAAGAAATGGAAGAAATAATAAACAACACAAAACCCCGCATAAAGACTCGACAACACATGCAATGACTCAACAAACAAACTAAAGTTAAAGAAAGAAATCCTAAGCAATTGTAATAAATAGCAATAAATCTAACTAAAAAGCAAGGAAAAGAAAAATAGTAAGGTTCCTCTCCCACACTTAAACTGAATATTTTCCTTAATATTTCGATAAAAGGTGAAAAAGGAAAAATAAAACCTGGATGATCTGTTAATCACGGACCGTGACGGCCTCTTACATTTCTGTCTTGCCCTATGCCTTCATGGGTTCCCCTAGTGCTACCACCTTGATCCTCAGGCTAGTTTCCTTGCTGGCTTCCTCCTTGTTGCAGTCTCATGTATGCAAGCATTTTTGAATTTCGGTCTTGCAAGGTCTGAATTGATGCTTGCATGGAGATCTGATTTTGTTGCACGGAGATCAGGTTTTTTGCATTGCTCGCATATAATCCTTCATTTCCTATTGTTGCTCATACATAGCTTACAATTGGGAGTCATGCTCATCCTAGAGAAACTTCTTAGCATAGCTCTGATATCTAGAGGAAGTACCTGCAAAATTGTTAGAGAAATTCGGTGCAGTGTGTGCGGGTGGTACAAAATCATGTGAGGTACGAGGATGAGGTGAGTTACGAATGGCAGAGATATGCTCTCTCTTATCATACTCATAATCGGTGTCACCACCGGCAGTGACATTCGCAGGAATGTCCGTGGGCACCGGCTCAACTCTCTTTTTGGGCATGCATCTTGGTTAGTTGTGCTGAAATTTTTGACAGATGTGAAAAAACAAAATAAGATAACAATTAAATTAAAATTTTTAAATGAAATGCATAAAAATTGAAAATTCTGTGGGTTTCCACCCACACAGCGCTTTGTTTAATGTCGATAGCTCGAAGACTTAGAAGTGTAAGCACTCACGGTGGTTCTCTCGAGAATGACTCCGCGAATGAACTTTTAATAATCTTCGGTTTTCATGGCCACTTATCAAGCCATCTCTCATATCCCTCACCTTTTATGTTCTTTCTTCTGTGGGGTGGTTCATTCTTCTGAACTTGTGAGGGTGGTTCTAGCTCTATCCTGAGTTTCAGCTTCTCAGGTTTGGGTTTAATTCTTTCACCCACCACCTAAAAGGCTAACCTTCCCCTCTTAATACTAATGATTTACCTAGTTTCATGGTCCTCTACTTTTCTCTTTTTATCCAGGACCTCAGAAAAAGGTGAAGTGGTGTGGATATTTTCGAATACCTCCATATACCTTTTGGATTAGGAGTCTACCTTAGCTTCCACAAACCTTTGCGGAAAGAAATCAATGGGTTATAGGGAGGAGGAACAACATAAGGTGCTTCCTTATCTATTTCTTTGACAACCTCCCTTTTGAGTGGTGTCGGTAGATTTTTCTTAATCTCTACTCTTTTCTCACCGAAGTCTCCTCAACCTCATTATCACTCTCCTTAGGATTTTCGATTTTTTTACACTACTGGTTGTTACAACATCCACATGTTTCTCAGGAGAGGGTTCTAGAGGTGTCTGTGCAAGCGGGGAGATTTGAGTCTCCAATGCCTTGTTGTGAGTCACGAGGGACTCGACCACAGTGTCCAAATGCCTAAGGATTTCATTAGTATAAATACTTTGTTTCCTAAACTCTTCATTCTGGAGAGTTTGTGTCGCCACAAATGTGAGGGCAAGGTTCGTTAGTGCTTTATTTTAATGATGTCAAAACAAGTAATATTTCGTACTTGTGTACTTTGAACGGTATCATCGTGTTTTAGCTTGCATTCATTCTTTTTAAATGCCAATAATGATCCACATACATAAATCTAGGCATATAGGATCATCCCCTATGTGTAAATCATGCATTAAATCATTGTAGATGCTTTAGGTCAACCCATACAGGGCTTAGGTCGACTGAAAAATTTATAAAAATGTGTTTGTGGTATTCTGGAACCCTTGCGTCGACTCACAGATGTGTGGAGGTCGACCCATACTGAAGGAAAAAAAATTTTGCTCTCGGGTGCTCTCGCGTCGACGCATGGCTTGGTTCAGGTCGATGCATGGTTTGATTTCCTGTGCAGAATTGCTTTTTGGTGTGTTCAGGTCGACTCATAGAATGTTGAGGTCGAGCTCTCGCTCATTTAAGCCTATTTTTCTGCATCTTTGTGATTCAAAAAGCTGTTAATTCTGTTATGTGTGTGTGTGTATATATATATATATACCCTCCGGTCACTATTATAAGCAAATTTACCTTTTTGTGGTACATTTGACTATTAATGTATCTAGTCCATATATAGACTAGATACATAAATAGTCAAATGTATCACAAAAAGGTAAATTTGCTTATAATAGTGACCAGAGGGTATATATATATATATATATATATATATATATATATATATATATATATATATATATATATATATATATATATATATATATATATATATATATATATTCATAAGCATCATCTTTTGTACAAGACCTAACAAGAAAATTGAAAATAGACATTGAATTTGCTCATCATCTTCATTCTCACACTTGCATTCTTCAACAATTATACATAATCATTTTTGTTGAGTTGTGCATTGTCGAGGTGAACACGTCCAAACGTAGGATTTATATATCGAATTTGGGTTGAGATTTCAGTGGGATTTTCTTTAATAAAACCGTTAAGTTTTTGTCCTCCAAGATCTTGAGGGATTTGGGGGTTTTTGCATAAATCTTTGCTTCACAGATTCAGCCGAGTGAAAGGCTTGAAGAACGGTGGGTTCGTTCAAGCAAGTAGCGGTAACCGAAGGATTGTGTCGAACGTCTTGCGATCGAAATTAGATGAGCGAAAGACTTGAAGATTCAAGTGAGTATCGGTAACCAGAGGTTTGTTCAAAGTGTTTGATGCACTTGATTCGGCTTGAATCAAGGGGAGAGAAGTGAATAAAATTAACATTAACATTTAGGTTTGAGTGTGTGGTGGCCATAACTTCTCTTGTACAAAACTTTGCAACTTGATATTATACAACTCTCAATTCTAGTTTTATAAATGGGGGCAGATGTACCCGAAGTAAGGACGAAAGGGGAACTGCCTAAACAAATCGAGTGTCGTTCTTTCTTTCTCTATATCTTTACTTTGTCTTGTTAAAGTTTGTGTGATATCAACTGTTTGATAAAGTTCCACTGTTGTGTAGTGCTGAAAAAACTATTTTGGAAATTCATTACAATCACTTGGATTGTAATTTTGAAAAATTCTGCACTATCATTTCATAGGAAATTGAACTTGAGGTGTTGTGCACACCAAGTGTTCGACATATTGATTTCACACAAACTGTTTATGAAATTGTCAAATTAATTTTACATTTTATAATTCATTGGAAACTGGTTAATTCAAAATGATCATTACTTGAATTGGTTGATTGGCAACATTGTTGATTCAGTTTTTCTTATCAATTTTACTCCATTCGGTTTTGCATATCCGATCTTACCAATAACGGTTTGTTTAGACGATTTTAAATCCAAGGTCGCTTTCGCTCATTTTTGAAACAAATTTTAAGAACCGATTTTTATTAAAAATTAGTGATCTATTAAACCCCCCATTTCTAAATCATTGCCATCGTCTAACAAGTGGTATCACGAGCACCGGTTCATCTAGTGCTTTGCATATAACTTTTTAGAAAATGGCTAACGAACCAAAATGGATGTACAATAGAGCACCGGTTTTTAATGGTGAAAACTACAGTTATTGGAAAGATTGTATGCGGGTGCATATCAATTCTATTGATAGGAAGGTATGGAACATTATTCAAAATGGTCCTATTGAAATAATTATGCGGATAACATTGTTGTGCCTAAGCCGGAAGCACAATGGAACGAAGAAGATGAGAAAAAGTATCATTACGATTGGAAAGTTAGGAATATTCTCATATCCTCTTTAGGAGTTGATGAATATTATAGAGTTTCCCATTGTATTACTGCTAAGGCTATGTGGGACGCATTACAAGTTGCCCATGAGGGAACTAATGATGTCAAACTAGCTCGAATCAACACTTTGACACAAGAGTTTGATCTCTTTCACATGAAGCATGGTGAAACAATTGCTAAAATGTAAAAGATATTTACTCGTCTAATCAATCGACTAAACTCACTTGGTAGACCCATTTCCAATGATGTTGCTACTAACAAAATTTTAAGATGTCTTAATAGGGAATGACAACCTAAGGTCACGGCCATAAAGGAGGCTAATGATCTTTTGACTTTGGACATCACAAATTTGTTTGTCAGGCTTGAGGAACATGAGCAAGTGCTCATAAGTCTCGACCAACATGAGAAAAAGGAAAAGAAAGAGAAGTCGAAAGACACGGACAAGAAGTCTATAGCTCTAAAGGCTTCTAGCTCAAAGTCCTCTGCAAAAGAGCTAAGTGAAAGTGAGTCAAGTGATGATGATGAAGATACGAATGAAGATATGGGGCTGTTCGTGAGAAGATATAATCGATATATAAGGAAAATGGAATTCAACATTCAGACAAGAATCTCATCAACTTTTGACGACAAACAAAGTCCTCTAAGCATGAAGGAAATAAGAGTGGTAAATTAAAAGGTTCATGCTACAATTGTGGAAAGGTCGGTCACTACAAGCCGGGTTGTCCATTGATGAAGAAAGACAAGGGAAAAGAAAATAATCATCAACAAAAGAAAACGAGCAAACCTAGAAGGGCATACATTGCTTGGGAAAGTGATAGTGAGTCCTCTAGTGAAGATAGCTCAAGTGACGAAGACGAATATGTCAACCTTTGTCTCTCGGCTCATAAAAAGAAGAAGAAGAAGGTAAGACATTGTAAGTATGAACACTCTAATAAAATGTGTCATTCCAATTTGCAAAATTCTTTTGATACTTTACACCACGAGGCTAAAGAAGCGTTTAAACGCTAAGCTTCAAATAAGCAAATTTTTTCACATTTAGAGAAAAAGATTTCAGATTCCGAAAAGGAATTAGAAGCTCTTAAGAACTCAATGGTGGAAGCAACAAAAGCTAAAATTGAGGATGACAAGTATACTTGGGTAAATTGGGCATGTTGTGAAACTTGTCACATTTGGCAAAAGGAGGTAAGAACTCTTAAAGCCAAACTAGACAAGGCTTTAGAACCTAAAGTCAAATTTTCTATTGATTGATCATATTTTAGAAAAAGCATGAATAATCCTTATTAAAAATATGCATATGTGATTAGAGATCAAGATAGCAAAAGTAACACCAATGTTAACCTTACTTGTCTATATTGTTACAAGAAGGGTCACACCATTTCTAAATGCCGATTTAGGAGATTCTTAGTTCCTAAAGGTATTTTCCAATGGTTGCCCAAATACAACCAAAGATTCACTCACACCCAAGGACCCAATATTGGGTACCTATTTCCCTTGTTTGAATGTGTAGGTACAATGTCTTGAGTCTACAGAGAGAAGATGGGTTGTCGATAGTGGATGCTTAAGACACATGACGGGAGACATTTCCTTATTCATTTACTTTGTGGCAAAGAAGAAAGGATTTGTGACCTAGGGTGACAATAACAAGGTAGCTATACTCAACAAAGGTAGTGTAGGTAATCCCTCTTCTACTACTATCTCAGACGTCCTATTAGTTGAGGGTCTTAAACATAATCTTATTAGTATTAGTCAATTATGCGACAAAGGTTATAAAGTTTCATTTTAAAAAGATTATTGCATGATTGAGCATATAGATAAGAAGGATGATGTGTTTAAAGGCCTGAGGGTTAACAATGTCTATATGCATGACTTGAGTGAGGTATCTTTGACTAGCATTAAATGTCTTGTCACCATGAGTGAAGACTCATGGCTATGGCATAGGCACTTAGCGCATGTCAACTTGAATTTGCTAAATAAAGTAGTCTCTAAGGATCTAGTTGTCGGCCTACCCAAAATCAAATTTTCAAAAGGTCACTTATGTGATGCGTGCCAAATGGGGAAGCAAACAAGGATCTCATTTAAATCTAAAAATATTGTTTCTACAATGAGACCTTTTGAATTACTCAATATGGGCCTTTTTGGACCATATAGGATCAAAAGTTTGGGTGGCAATTACTATGGTTTTATGATTGTAGACGACTACTCTAGATTTTGTTGGACTATTTTCTTAGCTAGCAAGAGTGATACTTTTTCAGCTTTTGAGAAATTTTCCAAGCTTTATCAAAACAAATTAAATACAAGCATTGTCACAATCCGGAGCGATCATGGGGGTGAATTTGAAATCACCTCTTTGAAGAATTTTGTGATAAGCATGGCATTGATCATAATTTTTTCTCACCACGTACTCCTCAACAAAATGGAGTAGTGGAATGTAAAAATATCATTTTAAAAGAGTTAGGAAGAACTATGATCAATGAGTTGTCTTCCTAAATACTTTTGGGCTGATGCTATTAGTACGACGTGTTATGTTTTGAATAGGGTGCTTATCCGTCCTATTCTTAACAAAACTCCATATGAGCTTTTAAAAGAAAGGAAGCCTAATGTTTCACATCTTCTTGTTTTTGGTTGTAAATGCTTTGTGTTGAATAATGGTAAGGAGAACCTTGGTAAATTTGATTCAAAGGCCGATGAAGGTATCTTTCTTGATTACTCTCAAACTAGTAAGGCATATAGAATATATAATAAAAGGTTACTTATTGTAGAAGAATCCATGCATGTTACTTTTGAAGAATCTTATCCAAAAAATGTCGGGAAAGATATTTCTTTTCATGGTGGAGGTGTCTCTTTAGAAGACATACTCAAAGACACTGAAAAATGGACTGATCAACCTGAATCGGTGAAAGTTGAGGAGGAGGAAGATCACAACTCTGAAAAGATTAAGGAGATCATCCAATTAGCAACGATGACCTTCCTCTAGCTTGGAAATCCTTTAAGGATCATCCCATCGACAACATACTCGGAGACATATCAAATGGAGTAACTACGCGATCCAAGCTAAGTAAATTTTGTTATCACTTTGCTTTCGTCTCTCAAATTGAGCCCAAAAAACTCCATAGAGGACTTACTCGATGGACATTGGTTTTTATCAATGCAAGAGGAATTAAATCAATTTAAAAGAAATGAGGTTTGGGACCTTGTCCCCCCTCCGCGAGGCCATCTAGTAATTGGTACCAAATGGGTATTTAGGAACAAACTTGATGAAAACGGAGTTATAACTAGGAACAAGGCGTGTTTAGTGGCGCAAGGCTATAACCAAGAGGAAGGCGTAGACTATGAGGAAAATTATGCTCCCGTTGCCTGACTTGAGGCTATATGCCTTTTGCTAGCCTATGCTTGTTCTAAGATTTCAAATTATTTCAAATGGATGTTAAGAGTGCTTTCCTAAATGGATAAATTAACAAGAGGTCTATGTATCTCAACCTCCCGGTTTTTAAAGTCACGAGTATCCTAATTACATTTATAAGCTTAAACGTGCTTTGTACGGTCTCAAACAAGCCCCTAGGGTTTGGTATGAGCGTCTTAGCAAATTTTTACTAAACCAAGGATACTCAAGAGGGAAGGTTGATACTACCCTCTTTGTTAAGCGTCAAGGAAAACACTTTATTTTAGTGCAAGTTTATGTAGATGACATTATTTTTGGATCTACTAACATGCATTTGGTCAAGGAATTTTCTAAGTTGATGCAGGGTCAGTTTAAGATGAGCATGATGGGGGAGCTAAACTACTTCCTTGGACTCCAAATCAAACAACTCAAAGAAGGAACATTTGTGAGCCAAACGAAGTATTGCTATGAACTACTCAAGCGCTTTGATATGGATAACGCAAAAGCAATTGATATTCCAATGCATACATGTGTAAACTTGGATCGAGATGAGAATGGTAAGGTTGTTGATGTAAAGAAGTATAGAGGTATGATAGGTTCTCTTCTCTAACTCACTGCATCTCGACCGGATATCATGTTTAGTGTATGTATGTGTGCTAGATATCAATCATGACCCAAGGAATCCATTTAAAAGCGGTCAAGCGCATACTTAGGTACCTATATGGTACTCCAAAGTACGGGCTTTGGTTTTTCAAGGGAAGTGATTGTACTTTGGTTGACTATTCCGATTCTGACTTTGCTGGTTGTAAATCGGATAGGAAGAGCACTAGTGGCACTTGTCAATTATTCTCAAATTCCTTACTGAGTTGGCATAGCAAAAAGCAAGTTTCCGTTGCTTTGTCAACAACCGAGGCGGAGTATGTCACAACCGGTAGTTGTTGTGCCAAATCTTATGGCTCAAGCAACAATTACTTGACTTCAATGTTAAACTTGATCATATTCCCATTTTGTGTGACAACACGATTGCCATTAACTTAACCAAAAATCAGTTGCTACATTCAGGCACGAAACTGAAGATGGCTGGTTTCTACCTGAGTGAATCGCACACTCAAAGATACAACAGAGTCGCCACCGAACTTTATTTAATCCCAAAGGACAGGGAAAATATCGATAAAACCCAAGAGGAAGAAAAACGGGAACGGGGGGTCGGTTATGTGAAAGGAAGGTATTAGCACCTAACGCATCCGTCGTACTCGACGGGAACCATTACGCTTGCTTCTAGGTTTAGATGGGTTATCTACCTAAAGGCTTCTAGTTAAAAGAAGGAGAGAGTGAGAAAGGAAAGGGGGGAAAAGAAAGAAAAGAAGGAAAGTGCTCGCGGAGGAACGAAGTCCTTATGCCTACGTACTCTCATAGTGCAATGAGGAAGTCAGAGCGTCGTAGTTCTTGGAACCAGGGGACAGAGAGGAAGGAAGAAAAGGAGGAATACGGAAGAAAGGTGGAAGTGTGCTCGCCAAGACATTACGTCTCGTGCCTAAGTATCATACATTCAAAAGAATGCAGAATCAGAGCTTTCGTAGTTCGGGGAACTAAACGGAAAATAAAACAAGAAAGAAACAAGGAGACGAAAGAAGTGGTGTCAAAACCAAGAGCAAGAGTGAAAGAAAAACTCTACTGGGAAAGACCCCGCAATAAGAGCGTTTGCACAAAAGAATATGAAAAGAATGGTGTCAAAACCAAGAATGAAAGAAACTCCGCTGGGGATAGAAAAGAGAATTGGTGTTGAAACCAAGAAAGTAAGAGCAAGGGGGAATAGGAAAGACTCCTCTTGGGATCCAAAAAAAAGGGATGGTGTCATAACCAAGAGAAAAAGGAGATTCGGTATATTAACTGGCTGGCAGTGGTTAACCGAAGAAAGAGAGTAGACCCTGGCGGGGAAAAGAAGCTGGTGTCAACAGACGAACTGTGATAAACCAAGAGAGAGAGTGTTGAACCGAGAGAAGGTGTTTGACTCTGAAAGGGAATCGGCATATTAACTGGTAAATAGTGATTAACCGAGGAACGAAAAGACTGCCACTCTGTGGGGGTAGAGAAGCATTGGTTTTAGCAGAGAAAACTGTGATTAACCTGAAAAGAGGGTGTAGGACCGAATAAAGATCATAACCCAAAGGACGGGTATAAGATCGAGCAATGGTCGTGACCCAAAGGGGTTCGGTAAACTGACTGAACAAACATTACTCAACCGAAGAAAGGGTATTTGAACCAAAGAAAGGTTACTAACCCATGGGTGCAAGTATTCGAACTAAGACGAGGTTGCCAACTGCAGGTGATTCAGTGTTTACAGACGGACTGTGATCAATCGAAGAGAAAAGCGAGTGATTAACCAAGAGAAGGTGATTAACTCGAAAGTGTTCAGTATTTTAACGGATGGACTGTGGTTAACTGAAGAAAAGGGTGATTAACCAAAAAGAGGTGATTAACCTAAGAGGTGCTCAGTGATTAACAGACCGACTGTGATTAACTGAAGAGATGGGTGATTAACTAGGAGAAGGTGATTAACCCAAGGGATGCTCGGTGATTAACAGACGGACTGTGATTAACTGAAGAGACGGGTGATTAACCAAGAGAAGGTGATTAACCCACAAAGGAGAAGAACCAAGAGAAGGTTGCGAGCTCCTAGGGAAAATGGTCGTGACAGGAAGACTGTGTTGGGCCAAAGAGAGAGAATTGAAACTCTTCAGGGGAATCAAAAAGCAATGATTGATCGCAGGAAAAGCATAGGGTATTGAAACGAAGAAAGCTTGCTAACCCAAGGAACAAATGATCGTAACCAAGAAGAATGGTGATAGATCAAGAGAGAGATTGAGATATGAGTGATCAAGGATCGAAAGGGATCGCAAAGAGAGAAGTGTGATCAAGGATCAACTCGACTAGGGAAAGAAAGCACATTACCGCCTGGAGATAGAGATGACTAAGCCAAGCACAGGGTCATTCGTCCCCTACCTGAAGTAGTCAGAATGAGCGTAAGAATTCTCCCTTCTCATCCCTTCCCTAACACACAGGGTGTAATGCGGAAGTGGAACCGGACGACACAACAACTCCGAGTTGTACAGTGCTTCTGCGTAGAGAAACGGACAGCACAACGGCGTCAATTTGTACTGTGCTCCGATGCAAGGCGCAGAGTGAAACTCCACCTCCACGGGGGGGGGGGGGGGGGGGGGGGGGGGGGGGGGGAATGAGAGAAAAAGCTCTAAAGGAGGCCTAAAGAGGGGAAAAGGGAAGATCGATTAATCAAAACAAAGTTTTGATCAATTAATCAAGGGAGAAACATGCCAACAACTTTTCAAAGAGGATGAAAAGTCATTAAAGCAAAAAGGAGTGAATTATTGATTATACAAGATTAAGTTTATCCATGAAGAATAAACTTAATGGAAATCTGAAATGGAAGGTGCAAAACAATGCCAAATGATCACCAAAATGCCACACAAACTCATTTATCATGTGAACAAAGATAGTGCAAGAATTGTTATGTTCATACAATGCTAAGAACATGAAACAAATGAATAATCAAAAATGTGCATCGAAAGTTCATGAATATGCTTCAACCAGAAGTGAAATGACATTAAAAAATCCATAAAATCAAGCATGATAATCAATGGAAGTTAAAATGAAGAAAGCATGGCAAACAAGCTTAAAAATACAAGAAAATGGTATTTTGTACAGTGGTAACCGGTTACAGCATATGTGCTAACCGATTACATGTTTGAAAATACGTGTTTTTGGGGAAAATTGCACTATGTAACCGGTTACAGCATATCTGCTAACCGGTTACCACTGTAACAGAGGCAAAAATAACAGTAAAAACAGCTTTTCAAAAGTAGTTTTCAACACATAATCACTTATGCCAACCACCACATGCTAGGAAATGAAATTGTGCACGAAAATTGAACTTGAAAACAACAAATAAACAGTGATAGAATCAACTAACACAATAGGATCATGGATCAAACAAATCCAAAACCAAATCACACACAACAATTATCGACTACATTGCGAGCGATACAAAAATGCGCGAAACGGTAAAACTAGTTAGATCCACCAACCTACAAGCCGGAGATTTGGCTTGGTAAGTGTTGCAAAGAGATCTTGATGCAAAAAATCATAGAAAACCAGAGGATCCTTAATTTGTAGATGAAACGCGCCGAAACCGATCAAAAACGCAAAAATGCACCGAAAACGGACTTGCACCAAATTGAAAGTTGTAGAACTCTTGGATTGAAGTAGGATAAGATGTAATTCCATTAATCCAACCAAAGAGTGCTAAATGATGGAGGTTAAGCTCAAGAATTAATCACTTTCAATGTGAAAAGTGATTATCCTTCAAGAATAGGAGCTTTTGGTGAGGTTTTGGGATGAGAATTGAGATGAAGATGTAGAAGTTCCAGAAAAATGCAGAGGAGAATGAGAGAATTGAGAGTGAATTGTGAAGAATGGTTGAAGGTCTTGTGTGAGAAGTGTGGGAAATGATGGAGAGAATGAAAAGTGAGTGAAGGTGAGTTTATATAGATTTTAGGTTTGAAGTGTGAGATGGTTTGGAATTAGCTTTGGACTTAGCTTTGGGTTTGGAGTTAGGGTTGGAGTTAGTTGGGCTTGACTCACTGAGTCAAGGTGGTTGACTCGGTTAGTTAGAACCAACTCGGTAACAATCCCAATGTGAATTTCCATCATCCAACGGTTGGCATGCTTGTAAAACAAGGAACATGGTGCACTTAATTTGGAGTGAAGCGTTGGAACCAATCCACTTGGAATGTCTTGAAATGTCTAGAGATGTCTAGAATGTTCCACACATTGCTAGAATCAAGTAGGACCAATGACCAAGGAGAGTGCATGGTGCTGTCCTAAAAATGCAGCAGAAACTGAAATTTTCCACTGAGTAACTGGTTACGGCATATGTGCTAACCGGTTACATGCTTGAAAACTTGCGTTTTTTGGGGAAAAATACACTGAGTAACCGGTTACAGCATATGTGCTAACCGGTTACTTCAGTCAAATTTCCACAAATTTGCAAAAGGATGATGCTGAAGTCCTGATTCCGCTTTTCCATCTCTTGTCTTGATAAATAAATATGGAAACCTTTATTTTGAGCTTGTTTTGATGATGAAATTCTCTTGAGAGGATGCAATTAATCGGGTTGGGAGAACCTGTAGATCCTGCAACAAGAAACACATTGATAAAAATGCGAATGCGTATGCAAACGATGCGAGTGCTTATGCTCATGCAAAAGGCAAAAGAGGGAGGTCAAATTTCGGGTTACGACAGCTGCCCCTATTTAATCCTCTTGGACCTGAATGTACGAATTGCGCCAGCTTTTCGATGATTCGAGGTAAAAGGGGATTAAATAAAAGAGTAGCTCGAGAATTTGGCCGACGGCTATGAACAGAGCGGTGCAAGGTAGAATAGGTAAGTGCAAGGTTTGGCTGAAAATCTGCTGGGAGATAAGTCAGGCAAAAAGAGAGGGAGTATGATTGATGCATATGCTATGTATGCGTTTCTACATGATGCTTGATATTATGCAATGCAAAGGCTCAAGATGAGGCACGGTGAGAAGTGATTAGGCATAAACTGTAGCAAAACGACTTAGACACCCTCGGTCGGGGAGAGAACCCGCAGATAAAGACAATCTCTACTGGAAAAGACAGTTCACAAAGGATGATGATCCTGCCGAGGAATGAAACCGAGGACATCTCAGGTTTCTAAATCACCATGGCTGTCCCTATTGGGGATGAAAGAACCAAGTCAATCCTTTCTACCAAGACTGGCTCTGCGTGGGGAAAAGAGATTCCCGAATCATGTTGACCTAGTTGAGGAGAAACCACTGCTGCTGGTGAAAGATAGCTCCTAATCATTTGGAGAAGATGCACAACCCTTGCTAGGGAAAAGTGAACAGAGTTTCTTTGCTGGGAACACCTTGGCTACCTGCTGGGGAGAATGATGACTCTGCTGAGGAAACAACAACTTCTTCACTGAATCAAAACATTACCAGCCAGGCGTTAGGCTTACCAATGGATATTGCTGATCACCCTGCAAGAGTTACCAGTAACACATGTAATGCATATTACTTTCTTGGTTGATTTAGCTTTTTGTTGTTCTCAACGTTTTTTAGTTTTATGTGATCACAAATAATTGTTTATTTTGCAAACAAAATACTGGAATGAAAACAAATTGAGATGATAAAGAATCCATTTTATTGAATGTAAAACTTTGTACATAAAGTGTGTACAAGGATGCAAAATCCTTGATGAGGAAGTTTGCAATAAATTGAAAAACAAATGTAAATGGCAAAGGGAAATTATGCTTTGCATTGATTACAACATTGGCCACCATCCACTGTAAGTCTAGGTTCCAACGCCTTGCACCAGTCGATGATGATTCGCCTACTCTGTTACCGTCTGAGGTCTAGCCGTGAGGGAGAGAGGCTCAAGTGTTCACAGTCAAACGCCTTTATCCCTAATTTTTGCCTGGACATGTTTTCACATTTTTTTCGTCCACTGGGAGGCCCATTTTTGCCTAAGTTGCCCTTTCGGGTTTTCGACTTAGCGGGCTATTATTGTTTTTTTTTCATTGTCCCTAACTTTTGCATGGACATTTCTTTTTTTGGTCCATCGGGACGTCCATATTTGCTTAGATTGTCCTTGCGGATGTCAATCTAGCGGACTCTTATCCATTTTTTCAGGCATAATATTTTTCCTGAGAAGGCTTTCTTGACAACAAAAGGTCCTTCGTAATTGGGAGTCCATTTGCCTCGTGGATCTGAGTGAACAGGTGAATATCTCTTGAGCACGAGTTCGCCTTCATAGAATGTTTGAGGGAGAACTTTCTTGTCAAAAGCTCGCTTGAGGCGTTTCTGATATAATTGACCATGACAAACGGCTGTAAGGCGCTTCTCTTCGATGAGATTCAGCTGGTCGTATCTGGACTGAACCTATTCGGCTTCATCAAGGCCTGCTTCCATGATGACTCTGAGCGAAGGAATTTTGACTTTGATGGGTAGAGCAACCTCCATACCATACACAAGCGAATACAGAGTTGCCCCAGTAGAAGTGCGAACTGAAGTTCGGTAGCCATGCAGTGTAAAGGGAAGCATTTCATGCCAATCCTTGTAAGTTTTGACCATTTTCTGGACAATCCTCTTGATGTTTTTGTTTGCTGCTTCGACGACGCCATTCATCTTGGGCCGATATGGTGAAGAGTTGTGGTGCTCAATATTAAATTCTTGACACAACTCCTTCATCATATTGTTGTTCGGGTTGCTTGCATTGTCAGTGATAATGCTGCTAGGAATGTCGTAGCGACAGATTATCTCTTTCTTGATAAATCTAGCAACCACTTGTCGTGTGACATTTGCGTAGGAAGCAGCTTCAACCCACTTGGTGAAGTAATCGATAGCAACCAGAATAAATCGATGACCGTTGGAAGCCTTCAGTTAGATCATTCCAATCACATCTATACCCCACATGGAGAATGGCCAAGGTACAGTTAAGACATTCAATGGAGTTGGAGGCACATGGATCTTGTCTCCGTAGATTTGGCACTTGTGACACCTTTTGGCAAAGTTGTAACAATCTACCTCCATTGTTGTCCAGTAATACCCAGCCCGAAGGATCTTCTTAGCCCTAGCAGGACCTTTAGCATGTACACCCTCGCAGCCCTCATGTATGGACCTTATGATCGTGTGTGCTTCGTGTCTATCCACACATCTGAGCAACACGGAATCATAATTCCTCTTGTACAGTATACCACCACTTAAGAAGAATTTGGCGCAAAACTGCCTAAGAGCCTTCTTGTCAGTGATAGTGATACCCTCGGGATATTCCTGTTTTTCCAGATATCTTTTGATGTCGTAGAACCAAGGCTTGTCATCAGACTCATCCTCGATTGCCAAACAGTGTGCTGGTTCGTTCAAGTGATCAATGCAGATATGAGGAGCTTCATTCTTCCACTTGACCTTGAACATGGATGTTAGAGTTGCAAGAGCATCAGCTAGTTGATTTTCCTCTCTGGGAATATGATGAAAAGTGATCTCATCAAAGTAAGGAATCAACTTCGCTATGTGTTGTTGGTACGGAACCAGCTTGGTATCCCGAGTCACAAAGTTCCCTCTGACTTGACCGATGACCAAGGCAGAATCTCCATAGACCTCAAGAATCTTGATTCTCATGTCAATTGCCACTTCAATACCGTATATACATGCTTCGTATTCAGCCATATTGTTGGTGCATGCAAAGCATAATCTAGCAGTGAAGGGAAGGTGAAAACCTGTTGGAGAGATGAGGATAGCCCCGATTCCACGACCTTTAGAATTTGAGGCACCGTCGAACACGAGCGTCCATCGCGCCCCTAGTTCGGGTCCTATGTTAGGATCTGGAGTCTCATAATCTCTGATACACAGAACATCCTCATCGGGAAAGTTAAACTTCATCTGTTGATAACCCTCTACAGGTTGATGAGCAAGGTAGTCAGACAAGACGCTCCCTTTTATTGCTTTCTGGGTAACATGTTGGATATCATACTCAGTTAACAGCATCTGCCATCGAGCAATCCTTCCAGAGACAGCAGGCTTTTCAAAGATATACTTTATCGGATCCATTTTGGATATCAACAAAGTAGTATGGCAAATCATGTATTGTCGTAGGCGTCGAGCAACCCAGACCAGAGCACAACAAGTTTTCTCCAAGAGTGAGTATCTGGTCTCACAATCAGTGAACTTCTTGCTCAGATAGTATATTGCATGTTCTTTTTTACCAGTGTCATCATGTTGACCCAATACACATCCCATTGATTCATCAAGAATAATGAGATACACGATTAAAGGCCTACCAGGAACTGGCGGTACTAAGATCGGTGGTTCTTGCAAGTATTGTTTTATTTTGTCAAATGCTTCCTGACAATCATTATTCCATTCAACCGATTGATTTTTTTTAGTAATTTGAACATTGGTTCACAGGTAGCCATCAAATGAGCAATGAATCTTGAAATGTAATTGAGTCTGCCCAGAAAGCCACAGACTTCTTTTTCTGTTTTGGGAGGCGGCATGTTCTGAATTGCCCGAACCTTATCAGGATCAACTTCAATGCCCTTCTGACTTACAATAAAGCCCAATAGTTTACCAGATCGAACTCCGAAGGTGCACTTCGCAGGATTCAACCGTAATCTAAACTTCTGGAGTCTGTCAAACAGTTTCTTCAGATGAACCAAGTGATCATCTTCAGTTTTGGACTTGGCAATCATATCGTCCACGTAAACCTCAATCTCTTTATGAATCATATCATGAAAGAGGGTTGTCATGACACGCTGGTATGTTGCCCCTGCATTCTTTAAACCGAATGGCATGACTTTGTAGCAATATGTACCCCATGGCATGATAAAAGTAGTCTTCTCCATATCAGCTGGGGACATCTTGATCTGATTATATCCTGAAAACCCGTCCATGAAGGAAAAGACAGAGAATTGCGCATTGTTGTCTACCAAGACATCAATATGAGGCAAAGGAAAATCATCCTTCGGGCTTGCCTTGTTGAGATCTCGATAATCCACACACATTCTGACTTTACCATCTTTCTTTGGAACTGGGACGATGTTGCCAATCCATTTAGGATACTCGGAAGTGGCGAGGAACCCAGCGTCAAGCTGCTTCTTTACCTCTTCTCTGATTTTGAGTGCCATGTCGGGTCTAGTCTTCCTGAGCTTTTGCTTGACATCCGTGCTTGAGTGGTAAGTGATGTTCAACGATATTGGTATCCAACCCAGGCATATCTTGATAGGACCAGGCAAAGATATCAACATACTCCTTCAATAACTTGACCAACTCGGAGTGTACATGCTTAGCGAGGGATGCGCCAACCTTGACTTCTCTTCGGACCTCATCAGTACCAAGATTAACAACTTCCACTGGCTCTTTGTGTGGCTGAATCTCTCTACGCTCGTGCTCAAGGAGCCTTGCCAGTTCAGCCGGTAATTCACAATCTTCCTCACCATCTTCTTCGGCTTGGTTAATTGGAATTCCATAATTACAATGGATGTTTTCCATGTTGTTATCAATGCTTTTATTAGTTCTGCATGTTTATGAATATGTTTAGAATGAGCCACTTTAAAAGTGAAAAAGAAAAGAAACTTTTGCCATTTGTTTTGTGAAAAAGTAAAATAAAGAAAGAAAATAGAGCATGATTTTGAATGCAAAAAACTTTTATTTATTGATCACATAATATTACAAAAGCGTGAGGCCCTTTACAAGCTATCCACTCATCTCGGGCGAGGACGAGGGAATGAGAAAGCAAAATGCATTACATGTTATACGGGAAAACCACAGGAATCACGGTAGATGTCCAATTGTTGAGCTTGAAACCCGGTGGACATTTGCGCATAAAGCTTGAAATCTGATTACTGGGACCAGCATCATCAGCAGCTGCCACGATGTCACCCTGCTGGAAACCTGCGCTATGGAACTTGACAAAGTTGCATTGTTTCTGATTAGAGGAACATTCAGCCACTGAATTATCCTTAATCATGTTAACCGCATGCCCACCGTGATTTGGCAACGGATTACTCTGAATGTTGGGTCCTTCTTCAGCAAAAGTCAGAACCTTCTTATCAATGAGTTCCTGAACCTTGGTTTTGAAAATAAAGCAATCCTCTGTTGCATGTCCTATGTACCCAGCATGATAAGCACATGACACATTTGGGTATGCTTCGGGCCAAATGGAGGAATTGCGGGCGCAATCTGCTTGGGGATAATTGCCCCTTGGTGAACCAAGTAAGGAAACAACTCTGTGTATGACACCAGAATTCTATCGAAATTCGGACGCTTATGATTTCCTTGATTGTTGTTATTGTTCTGACGGTTCTGATTCTGCTGATTTTTGTTCTGTTGATTCTGTTGCTGATTCTGAGCATTTTGAATTGGTTGTTGCGGATGATACTGATATGGAGGTTGTTGATACTGTACAATAGCAATGTAAGGATATGGATAATATGGCATAGGAGCCATGGGAGCTTGATACTAAGGAGAAACTTGAGTTGTCACAGCGTTGACTTCACCTTCCTTTTTCTTGGAATGATTGTTCTGAGATTTCCGAGTGGCCGGCTGCTGGGAAGCAGTTCCAGGAATCTTTCCAGTCTTTAAACCATTCTTAATTCGTTCACCAATCGTCACAACATCAGCGAAGTTTGATGAAGAACTACCCACCATTTTCTCATAGTAAGATCCTTGCAATGTACCCATAAAGATGTCAACCAACTCATTGTCAAAGAGAGTCGGTCACACACGAGATGACATCTCACGCCATCTTTGTGCATACTCCTTGAATGTTTCAGCTGAGCGATGTGACTGATTATGCAATTGTAATCTGGTTAGCGCCAGATCAAGGTTATATTTGTATTATCTCACGAACGCTTCAGACATATCCCTCCATGTACAGATTTTGCTGCGCTCCAGGCCCATGTACCAATCCAATGAAGCACCAAACAAACTATCTTGAAAACAATGAACTAGCAATTCATCATTATCAATATGGGATGCCATCTTCCTGCAGTACATAGTGACGTGACTACGCGGGCAGCTCAAGCCTTTATACTTTGGCAAATCAGGTATCTTGAATTTCTGCGGTAGCACAGCATTTGGAACCAGACACAAGTCTTTGGCTTCCATACCTAAAGCAGAGAACCCCTCAATAGCTCTGATACGGTATTCCAACAACTTGTAGTCAACCGATCTATTCTGATTAGTGGGCCTGACAAGAATCTGAGGATTTGGCAGCTGAGAAGCGGCAGGAGCATTCACTTGCGGAGTAGAAAACTGAGAAGGATACACCAAACCCGGATTAACCATCTGACCAGCATTCTGACCCATCAGAACACCATACGGATAATTTAGAGGAGGTACCCCAGCAGCTGAGGAAGATGCCCCAGGACAGAACATCCCAGGATGAACATTCGGAACAGCAGTTTGAGCAACTTGAGACGAAACTGGAATATGAATAGGAGGACCCCTATACACATGCTCTTCATCATCAGGAGTTTCAGTATCGACCAATCCGACAGTTTGATGTGTTCGAGCCTGAAGATTTTCAGGATCATCATTCACCACTGAAGGCGGGACTAGAGTAGGCATGATCCACGGATATGCGGCAGCCTTCCCATTAGGCATGGGTGCAACAAAAGGCTGATATGGCATGAAGGCACTACCATTATTTACAAGCTGAGGAGTGTAATTCAGAGGCATGCCCTAAGGAAAACCAGCGGGTATCTGGTTTAAACTGGGTTGAACGGCAGGCTGATTCACAGGCTCAACTGGCACTTCAACTCTAGCAGGAGAAGGAATAGCAACGGGGGTAGCTGTAACAACAGGAGGAACAGTCACAACAGTTGCATCGGTAGTAGTTGCAACAATAGTGGCAGCAGCAGCGGCGTCCCTCTGGGCACGAAGGAGCTCCATAATGACATTCATGTTCGTCTGGAACTGATCCATCCGACCTTGGAATTGTGCCAGAGTTTCCTTGTACGCAGCGTTCTCAGCTTTGAAGTCAGTCATGATTCTGGATTTGCTTGAGCGAGTAAAATACCGATGTCGAGTTGTCGTCTTGCTACAAAGAAGGCGGACAAGGATGAGCAATAGTTTTGGATGAAGGGACGTGTATGTGTGTGCAGATGAATGTATGATATACATGCAAAAATAAAGTTTTAAATTCCAGGAATTCTTAAACTTATATTTGTTGACAATAATCATAAAGCATACAAGTAAAGACATAAAAGATAGAGTCAGCAAGCATCTTCATTCATTCATTCAATAGAGAAAGAAATACAAGTCGAATACAAGTCAAATATCTGCCTTTTGGGCTACAACAAAATCCGTACGGATCCTCTCAAATACCACCCTACACACAGATAAGAAATGATAAACTACCCAAGGAAGCCGGTGCGGCAATGCATCAGCATATGCATCCCTCAACAACCCTAGTAGGTCCTCCAATGCATGCTCAGCAAATCTGGCTAGACAGCCGTGCCTCTCATTCCAGTACTTCGCATCCTTCATGAGGTTGCGCAGCAAAGAATGATTAGGTCCCTGAAGCATGTCCTGAAGAAAGGCCTCTTTCTGATCCAGGAGGTCCTGTAGATGACGGCTTTGATGTTTCCAATGAGTGCTCTCTGTGTTGAGCTGGCTAATCTGCTCTTGGCTCTGATGTGCTTGATCTTGCACCTTCTGAATCTCACCGAAGACTTTGTCGAGCTTAGCTTGACATTGGGAAAAGTCCTTTGCTACCTGATTAGTACGGTTTTGTTCACTTTGCCACTTCGTCTTGAATTCGGATAACTTCCCTCGAAGCTCTTTAAGTTTCTTGTTGTAGCTCAGCTCCCCCTTGTAGGCCTGATAATGAGCATCGACGAGTTGTTTCTTCTTTGAAGCAAGTCCCTCATAGGTGCTCTTCAAAGCATCACCCACCTTCCTACGCTTGTTCTGTTCAACCTCCACCTCTTTGAGCATGTGCTCGCGCTTTTGATGGAGCTCAATCTGTAATATCCTTCTCAGAAATGACTCTATGAAGGTTGAGATGAAGATCAGCATTCTCCTTCTTCAACTTCTCAATAATCAGCTTGAGTTAATCGACTTCAGATGGAGGAACAATGGCAAGTTCAGGAAGCTTGACATTCATGGAAGGCTCAGGAGAGAATGGCAACAAAATCTCTTTGACGCGCTCTTTGACCAAACGTGTGTAAGCTTCCTTGGCTACGCAATTCTTCTGACCTAAATCGGCTCTTCCTTCGAGATGAATCGGAGTCCAGGCGGCACTAAAACTCTTCAGCAAACCCATGTCATCAACCCCTTCATGAAAGATGAACTCTTCCACTAGCTCAGGATCAGGCTTGTCAACCATAGGGTATCCCAACTGTCGGAAAGCCATTCTCGGATTGTAGTTAATTCCACCCTTTGTACCCAAGAGAGACACATTGGATAATTTCCCACAATGAAGAATGATCGGAATGTCGTCGAAGACTCGAGAATACCAAGAAATATCATCAGCAGTAAGAGACATGATTCGTTGAGACCACTTGAGATTATCCTTATTCTCAACAAAGGGACCCTTCTGTGGAAGGTGAGACATGAACCATCGGTACAACAAAGGAGCACAACAAACAATGGTTCCTTTCTTCTTTTCATTCCTGGAATGAATAGAATGGTAGGTATCAGCAAGAAGCGTCGGAATAGGGTTCTTGGACAAGAAAATGCTGATGGCAGCCTGATCTACGAAATCCTCCATGTTTAGAAACAAGACAATCCCATATACCAGCAAAGCGAGAACGGCATTGAAAGCCTTCCAGTTTCCATCCTTAGCAAAATTAGTGGCCTTGTCAACCAAGAAATTCGAAGCAAACCCTTGAATACCTTTCCCTTTGGTCTTGAGATTATCCTCCACATCTTTCTTACTAATGCAAAGCGCATCAGTAATAAGATGAAACTTCAGACAACCACTAGTGTAAACATAAGGAACCTGCTTCTTGATCTCAACCCCCAGAATATAGGCATACTCCTCAAGTGTAGGTGCTAGCTGATAATCCTAAAATGTGAAGCACCTATATGGCAGGTCGTAGAATTGAACCAGAGTATGAATAGCAGTGATGTTGACTTCAGTGTTGAGGATGGTCAACAGATTACCATAAGTACCTATGAAAACCCCTCTGTGATCTCCAACCAACAAAGATGCCAAACCTCTCAAAATACCCAGCTTAGGCTCCACAAACTTGTAACTGAAGATGCCACGACGACCAGTACTCATCTCCATGATAATGTCAACAAAAGATAAGCCCTCGAATACCTGGAAATGCACATGCAAAAATTAATTTACATGATGAAATTATATGCAACACAGCAACAAGAAGCCAACACTACCCGAATAATCAAATCTGAACAATCCGGATATTTGCATATAATCTGTGTCAGTGCAACATAATCTGATGTGTCGGTGAGGAAATCTGGCATGTGTGAGAACAAGGGTATGAAGTGGCTTGTTTTCCTGTAAAAACCCATCTCCCTCACAGGTGTGATCTAGACACAACAAGGTGGTCACTAGAAAGGTCGCCCAAACCATAGGACTCAGGATGAAAACCCCCCGCCGTAGTGAATTCTCACAGGACGGAAGTATTCTTAAACGAATCACGATCTGGGATGTGGGTCTCGTGATATCCCAATGCGCAAAATGCAGGCCTCACGACTATCCACGTTCTAGCCTATGTGTATACTAGGCCCGGTGTTAGGACCTTTCTCTCCAATAATATCTACCCATCCCAACAACAGCAAAAAATAGCAGATATCCATAATATGCAGCATATGAATATTCAAAGCAGTAAAGGAATGCGATAAATAAACATAAAGCTAAATCAAAAAAATAAAGCAAGTAAAGCGCTAAAGATAAACACCCAAACAAGCAAGAGAAAGCAAACAAACTAGGCGAGTCCCCTCAAGGGATGGACCATCAAGAGGTCAATCTGTCCGCAGCAGAGCCGCCAGCTGAAGATGGCAGGTTTCTACCTGAGTGAATCGCACACTCAAAGATACAACAGAGTCGCCACTGAACTTTATTTAGTCCCAAAGGACAGGGAAAATATCGATAAAACCCAAGAGGAAGAAAAACGGGAACGGGGGGTCGGTTATGCGAAAGGAAGGTATTAGCACCTAACGCATCCGTCGTACTCGACGGGAACCATTTCGCTTGCTTCTAGGCTTGGATGGGTTATCTATCTAAAGGCTTCTAGCTAAAAGAAGGAGAGAGAGAAAGGAAAGGGGAAAAGAAAGAAAAGAAGGAAAGTGCTCGCGGAGGAACGAAGTCCTCGTGCCTACGTACCCTCATAGTGCAATGAGGAAGTCAGAGCGCCGTAGTTCTTGGAACCAGGGGACAGAGAGGAAGGAAGAAAAGGAGGAAGACGGAAGAAAGGTGGAAGTTTGCTCGCCAAGACATTACGTCTCGTGCCTACGTATCATACATTCAAAAGAATGCAGAATCAGAGCTTTCGTAGTTCGGGGAACTGAACGGAAAATAAAACAAGAAAGAAACAATGAGACGAAAGAAGTGGTGTCAAAACCAAGAGCAAGAGTGGGAAAAAACTCTACTGGGAAAGACCCCGCAGTAAGACCATTTGCACAAAAGAATAGGAAAAGAATGGTGTCAAAACCAAGAATGAAAGAAACTCCGCTGGGGATAGCAAAGAGAATTGGTGTCGAAACCAAGAAAGTAAGAGCAAGGGGGAATAGGAAGGACTCCTCTGGGGATCCAAAAAAAAGGGATGGTGTCATAACCAAGAGAAAAAGGAGATTCAGTATATTAATTGGCTGGCAGTGGTTAACCGAAGAAAGAGAGTAGACCCTGGCGGGGAAAAGAAGCTGGTGTCAACAGACAGACTGTGATAAACCAAGAGAGAGAGTGCTGAACCGAGAGAAGGTGTTTGACTCTGAAAGGGAATCGACATATTAACTGGTAAACAGTGATTAACCGAGGAATGAAAGGACTGCCACTCTGTGGGGGTAGAGAAGCATTGGTTATAGCTGAGAAAACTGCGATTAACCAGAAAAGCGGGTGTAGGACCAAATAAAGATCATAACCCAAAGGACGGGTATAGGATCGAGCAAAGGTCGTGACCCAAAGGGATTCGGTAAACTGACTGAATAAACAGTACTAAACCGAAGAAAGGGTATTTGAACCAAAGAAAGGTTACTAACCCAAGGGTACAAGTATTCGAACCAAGAGGAGGTTGCCAACTGCGGGTGATTTGGTGTTTACAGACGAACTGTGATCAACCGAAGAGAAAAGTGAGTGATTAACCAAGAGAAGGTGATTAACTCGAAAGTGTTCAGTATTTTAACAGACGGACTGTGGTTAACTGAAGAAAAGGGTGATTAACCAAAAAGAGGTGATTAACCCAAGAGGTGCACAGTGATTAACAGACGGACTGTGATTAACTGAAGAGACGGGTGATTAACCAGGAGAAGGTGATTAACCCAAGGGATGCTCGGTGATTAACAGACGGACTGTGATTAACTGAAGAGACGGGTGATTAACCAAGAGAAGGTGATAAACCCAATGGATGCTCAGTGATTAACAGACAGACTGTGATTAACTGAAGAGACGGGTGATTAACCAAGAGAAGGTGACTAACCCACAAAGGAGAAGAACCAAGAGAAGGTTGTGAGCTCCTGAGGAAAATGGTCGTGACAGGAAGACCGTGTTAGGCCAAAGAGAGAGAATTGAAACTCTTAAGGGGAATCAAAAAGCAATGATTGATTGCAGGAAAAGCATAGGGTTTTGAAACGAAGAAAGCTTGTTAACCCAAGGAACAAAGGATCATAACCAAGAAGAATGGTGATAGATCAAGAGAGAGATTGAGATAGGAGTGATCAAGGATCGAAAGGGATCGCAAAGAGAGAAGAGTGATCAAGGATCAACTCGACTGGGGAATGAAAGCACATTACCGCCTGGACATAGAGATGACTAAGCCAAGCACAGGGTCATTCGTCCCCTACCTGAAGTAGTCAGAATGAGAGAGGGAATTCTCCCTTCTCATCCCTTCCCTAACACAAAGGGTGTAATGCGGAAGTTGAACCGGACGGCACAACAGCTTCGAGTTGTACAGTGCTCTTGCGTATAGAAACGGACAGCACAACGACGTCAATTTGTACAGTGCTCCGATGCAAGGCGCAGCGCGAAACTCCACCTCCACGGGGCGGGGGGGGGGGGGGGGGAATGAGAGAAAAAGCTCTAAAGGAGGCCTAAAGAGTGGAAAAGGGAAGATCGATTAATCGAAACAAAGTTTCGATCAATTAATCAAGGGAGAAACATGCCAACAACTTTTCAAAGATGATGAAAAGTCATTAAAGCAAAAAGGAGTGAATTATTGATTATACAAGATTAAGTTTATCCATGAAGAATAAACTTAATGCAAATCTAAAATGGAAGGTGCAAAACAGTGCCAAATGATCACCAAAATGCCACACAAACTCATGTATCATGTGAACAAAGATAGTGCAAGAATTGCTTTGTTCATACAATGCTAAGAACATGAAACAAATGAATAATCGAAAATGTGCATCGAAAGTTCATGAATATGCTTCAACCAGAAGTGAAATGACATTAAAAACACCCATAAAATCAAGCATGACAATCAATGGAAGTTAAAATGAAGAAAGCATGGCAAACAAGCTTAAAAATACAAGAAAATGGCATTATGTACAGTGGTAACCGGTTACAGCATATGTGTTAACCGGTTACATGTTTGAAAATACGTGTTTTGGGGGAAAATTGCACTGTGTAACAGGTTACAGCATATCTGCTAACCGGTTACCACTGTAACAGAGGCAAAAATAACAGTAAAAATAGCTTTTCAAAAGTAGTTTTCAACACATAATCACTTATGCCAACCACCACATGCTAGGAACTGAAATTGTGCACGAAAGTTGAACTTGAAAACAACAAATAAACAGTGATAGAATCAACTAACACAATAGGATCATGGATCAAACAAATGCAAAACCAAATCACACACAACAATTATCGACTACATTGTGAGCGATACAAAAATGCGCGAAACGGTAAAACTAGTTAGATCCACCAACCTACAAGCCGGAGATTTGGCTTGGTAAGTGTTGCAAAGAGATCTTGATGCAGAAAATCTAAGAAAACCAGAGGATCCTTAATTTGTAGACGAAACGCATCGAAACCGATCAAAAACGCAAAAATGCACCGAAAACGAACTTGCACCAAATTGAAAGTTGTAGAACTCTTGGATTGAAGTAGGATAAGATGTAATTCCAGAAATCCAACCAAATAGTGCCAAATGATGGAGGTTAAGCTCAAGAATTAATCACTTTCAATGTGAAAAGTGATTATCCTTCAAGAATAAGAGCTTTTGGTGAGGTTTTGGGATGAGAATTGAGATGAAGATGTAGAAGTTGCAGAAAAATGCAGAGGAGAATGAGAAAATTGAGAGTGAATTATGAAGAATGGTTGAAGGTATTGTGTGAGAAGTGTGGGAAATGATGGAGAGAATGAAAAGTGAGTGAAGGTGAGTTTATATAGATTTTAGGTTTGGAGTGTGAGATGGTTTGGAATTAGCTTTGGACTTAGCTTTGGGTTTGGAGTTAGGGTTGGAGTTAGTTGGCTTGACTCACTGAGTCAAGGTGGTTGACTCGGTTTGTTAGAACCAACTCGGTAACAATCCCAATGTGAATTTCCATCATCCAACGGTTGGCATGCTTGTAAAACAAGGAACGTGGTGCACTTAGTTTGGAGTGAAGCATTGAAACCAATCCACTTGGAATGTCTTGAAATGTCTAGAGATGTCTAGAATGTTCCACACATTGCTAGAATCAAGTAGGACCAATGACCAAGGAGAGTGCATGGTGTTGTCCCAAAAATGTAGCAGAAACTGAAATTTTCCACTGAGTAACCGGTTACAGCATATGTGTTAACCGGTTACATGCTTGAAAACTTGCGTTTTTTGGGGAAAAATACACTGAGTAACCGGTTACAGCATATGTGCTAACCGGTTACTTCAGCCAAATTTCCACAACTTTACAAAAGGATGATGCTGAAGTCCTGATTCCGCTTTTCCATCTCTTGTCTTGATAAATAAATATAGAAACCTTTATTTTGAGCTTGTTTTGATGATGAAATATTCTTAAGAGGATGCGATTAATCGGGCTTAGAGAACCTGTAGATCCTGCAACAAGAAACACATAGAGAAAAATGTGAATGCGTATGCCAAAGATGCGAGTGCTTATGCTCATGCAAAAGGCAAAAGAGGGAGGTCAAATTTCGGGTTACGACAGAAACATATTGAAATTCTCCACCATTTCCTTAGGGATCATGTAGAGAAAGCTGATGTCGTATTTGAGCACAATGATAGCAAGAATCATTTTGCCGACATTTTTACAAAACCACTTGCGACGAAACCGTTCTTTAACATTAGTAGGAAACTTGGCATTCTCGATATCTTGAATCGTGTTTAAATGAAATTGTTGTATGCTCTCTATCTATAATTGTCTATACTTTGATTAACTATATTGAAAAGCTCAAGCTATGTGAGGGCATTCATCATTCATGACCATTGGAGGTAATATCGTTCCTATCTATTTGACTTATCTTGACCATATATATATATATATATATATATATATATATATGTTTGTACTATGTTTGTTGTGTTATCTTGGTGTTTAATTGATTGTTTAGATCCTCTTTTTAATCCATTTTGATGTTTTGAATAAGTGTGGGTTTGCTATTTATGTTTGTGTGATGCATTCATATCATGATTTTTCAATTTTTCCATGTTTTTACTGCATGCGTCGACTTGAACAGGGTATAGGTCGACTCTTGCTCTTCCCAATTCAACAATAAATGCTTTTGCCATGTATGCGTCGACCTGAGGGATCCTTATGCGTTGACTCATACTGAACATTTCTAATTTTTGGAATTTAAACATGCATGCGTCGACGCATCCCAAGCTTGAGGTCGACGATTCGCTTCGTGAGTCTGAATTTTTTTTTGAAAAATAAATCGTAACTGTTGGCATTGGGAACTACATGCTATTCATTGTGCATTTTCATTTCATCTTCTTATTATCATTTTCATTTGCATCTTATTATTTCATTTCTCTTCACGAACAACTCTTTACACTCTTCTACAAACCCTAAAACCCATTTAAAGAACTCTCTCAAATTAGGAATTTCGACTCCAAATTAGTGAACAATTTGGTCTTTCTCCACCATTTTCTACTACGGGTACTGTTCATCATCCCCAACAAAGAAGTTTCAATGGCATCTTCAAGGGTAACTAGAAACAGGTCAACTAGAGCTTCTACTTCTCGAGCATCCAGTTCCTAGCCTTCGTAACAACCTCCGTATGATATTCCGGTAAACACTATGTCTCTTTTTTCTGATTGAACTTGTTGAGACTTATGGAAAGGATTTTAAGAAACAATCAGTTATTAAGCAATTCGTTTAATATCCTAAAGTTGCTGAAAAAATGCACATTTTGGAAATTATTGACACGCTTAATCATCAAAAGTTCAATAATTTCTTAGAATGTGGTACAAATTATAATGAGGGCATGGTCAGTTTGTTTTACACTGGTATACACGGAAAATTCCTTGATTATGACTAAGGTTACAAGATAAGGAATAAGAGTCTAGCTGTTGATTGCACTATATGGAGAGATTTGTCTTGTATGTGTCCAATTCTATCTTTTGATCTTAACATAACTGATATCAAATTGGTTTCGGGTTTTGAATTTAATTCTGCTCTGAATTCTATGCTGAAAGACCCTTATACAGAGAAATTTGTTGCAAGTGATCTGTTCCCAAAATCTGTCACTACCGGTCGGTTAAATCTACAGGATAGAATCCTATAGTGGATTGTGTCTCATATTATCCGTCCAAAGAAGGGAGGATATTCTAGAGTTGACCAAGCCGAAGTGCACTTGGTCTATGTGCTCAAGAATAAGAAGAAAGTTAACTGGACATAATGCATTGGTAGTCGAATTTTTGTTGTGAAGGAATCAGGTGGAGGAACATCCTTATTCTATGGTTCATTTATTCAAAGCGTATCAGATCATGATGAGATTGTGGTTCAGAATATTCCATACATCTCTATTTCTAGTGACCAAGAATTTAGTCAGAAGACTATGACTTTAATGGGTTACATTTGGGATCCATAAGAGAAAAGGTATGTGGTCAAGACAAATATTTACTAAACCAAGGATACTCAAGAGGGAAGGTTGATACTACCCTCTTTGTTTAGAATCAAGGAAAACACTCCATTTTAGTTCAAGTTTATGTAGATGACATTATTTTTGGATCTACTAACATGCATTTGGTTTAGGAATTTTCTAAGTTGATGTAGGGTGAGTTTGAGATGAGCATGATGGGGGAGCTAAACTACTTCCTTGGACTCCAAATCAAACAACTTGAAGAAGGAACATTTGTGAGCCAAACGAAGTATTACTATGAGCTACTCAAGTTCTTTGATATGGTTAACACAAAAGCAATTGATACTCCAATGCATACATGTCTAAACTTGGATCGAGATGAGAATGGTAAGGTCGTTGATGTAAAGAAGTATAGAGGTATGATAGGTTCTCTTCTCAAACTCACCGCATCTCGACCGGATATCATGTTTAGTGTATGTATGTGTGCTAGATATCAATCATGTCCCAAGGAATCCCATTTAAAAGTGGTCAAGCGCATACTTAGGTACCTATGTGGTACTCCAAAGTATGGGCTTTGGTTTTTCAAGGGAAGTGATTATACTTTGGTTGACTATTCTGATTCTGACTTTGCTGGTTGCAAATCGAATAGGAAGAGTACTAGTGGCACTTGTCATTTATTCTCAAATTCCTTAGTGAGTTGGCATAGAAAATAGCAAGTTTCCGTTGCTTTGTCAACAACTGAGGTGGAGTATGTGTAGCACCCCAAAATTTGCCCTCCTTACTTTAGTACTAACTGGCTTATGTTTCACTTCATTCTTTGCATTATCATGTGTGCATATCATTTGGCTCTGTGGTTATGGGATCAAGGTTCTCTGTTCAAGCATCGTCAGGTTGCAACAGACGTTTATTTCGTCACTCGACATATGCGCAAAGTATTTCTCCGGGTTACGTAATCAACGGGTCAGCAAAGCTCTTATCAAACATAATTTTTCATGTCAAGAATCTCAGAGGAAGTTGAAGTTTTCAGCCGATTCAGAACAGTTTGAGCAGAAAATCAGTGTGGAATTTGGATCGAACTCTAGAAGAAGCATGCCGTCGAAGTTGGATCACATGCTGCTATCGAAAATAATGCATGATTGTAGTCGAAGATTGTTCTAACATGTATTAGTTAATATTGCTAGGTTTGTTAGCATATTGAATTGGGCCTTGTGTTAAGGATCCAATTGATTAAGTTAGCTTGTACCCTAAGTTAGCTTGGAATGGGTATTTTATTAAAGGCCCATTAGTTTAGTGTGCTAGGTTTTATTATAAATAGCATACTAGTCTCTCATTCTAAGTGTGACAAAACCTAGAAAGAGTGAGAGTGGTTAGTTTGTTATTCTTGTATACTTGTAATCCTTGTTTTAAGGAGAAAGGAAAGAATAACAGTTTTATAACCAATCCTTGTTGTTTACTCTTGTTTTCTTTGTTAACCCTAACCCTTGCGAGTTCTTTGATCATAAAGAAACCGTAAATACTTTGTTTCTAAGGTATCTGATTCACAACAAATTGGTGCGGCGAGCGTGGAGGAGATGCCTTCAACAAAGTATGAGATCGAGAAGTTCACCGGAGTGAACGACTTTGGTCTGTGGCGCTTGAAGATGAAAGCCCTACTGGTTCAGCAGGGTTGTTTGGAAGCGTTGAAGGGAATGGCAGCCATGGATGCTGCGTTAACGGAAAAAGAAAAGACTACCATGATCGAGAAAGCACACAGCGCAATATTGTTGAGCCTTGGTGATAAGGTTCTTCGACAGGTATCAAAAGAGATGACGGCGGCGGGATTATGGACGAAGCTGGAAAGTTTGTATATGACCAAATCCTTGGTGAATCGTCTTTACCTGAAGCAAGCCTTGTATTCGTTCAAGATGAATGAAGAAAAGGCTTTGGCTGAGCAGTTGGATTCTTTCAACAAACTGATTCTTGATCTTGAAAACATTGATGTGAAGATTGATGATGAAGATCAAGCATTGTTGTTGTTGTGTGCTTTGCCCAAATCGCATGCTCACTTCAAAGAAACTCTCTTGTATGGAAGAGAGTCCCTGACCTTTGAAGAAGTTCAAGCAGCCTTGTACTCTAAGGACCTGAATGAACGAAAGGAGCATAAACCTTTGATGGTTGGTGAAGGTTTGGTAGTTAAGGGAAAATTCTTACGAAAGGATGGTAGGTTCGACAAGAAGACGAAGGATGAAACTTTTGAGAATTTCAAAAGTTGGAAGATTCTGGTCGAAACTCAAACTGGTAGAAAGGTTAAGAGGTCGAGAACCGACAATGGCCTTGAGTTCTGCAACAAAGCGTTCGACGGTTACTGTGTTGAGTTTGGGATTGCAAGGCATAAGACTGTAGCAGGTACTCCTCAACAAAATGGCTTAGCTGAGAGATTCAATCGAATAATCCTTGAAAGGGTTAGATGCATGTTGGTTAGTGCTGGATTGAAGAAGGTGTTTTGGGCTGAAGCTGTTTCGACAGCTGCATATCTGATAAATAAATGTCCTTCGACTGCATTAGATATGAAGACACCTGAAGAAGTTTGGTCGGGAAATCCACCTAGTCTCGACAGACTGAGAGTATTTGGCTGTGTGGCCTATGCTCACATTAGGCAAGACAAGGTCGAACCTAGAGCTCTGAAGTGCATGTTCATGGGATACCCTGAAGGAGTCAAAGCTTATAGGCTATGGTGCCTAGATCCAGGTCACAGGAGGTGTATCACCAGTCGAGATGTAGTTTTCAATGAAGCTGAGATGGCTTTCAAGAAAACTGATGTTGCTGACGAAGAGCTGGAACAGGGAGAGATTCCTGTTGAGGTGGAGCATGTTGATGCTGAAGTGCGTACTCCAGATGAAGTCGAAGACGAAACAGAAGATATTGTCGAAGATGAGGAAACTGATAATGACTACCTGTTAGCAAGGGACAGGATGAGAAGAGTCATCAAGGCACCTCAGAGACTTGGGTATGCAGATCTTATAGCTTATGCCTTAATCTCTGCAAGTGAGGTTCTCGACGAAGAACCTAGAGACTATAAGGAAGTTATGAGGAGTCGAAAGAAGACTGAATGGATGAGAGCCATGGATGACGAGATGAAATCTCTTCATGATAACGACATATGGGAACTGATAAAAAACCGGCTGGAGCCAGGTTAGTCAGCTGTAAATGGATTTTCAAAGTCAAGGAAGGAATCGAAGGAGTGGCGTCGAAAAGATACAAGGCAAGATTGGTTGCTAGGGGGTTCACTCAGAAAGAAGGTGTCAATTTCAATGATGTGTTCTCGCCTGTTGTGAAGCACAGGTCCATTCGAATGTTGCTTGCCATGGTGGCACAGTTCGACCTTGAACTGGAACAGATGGATGTGAAGACTGCATTCTTGTATGGTGACCTAGATGAAACGATCCTGATGAGGTAACCTGAAGGGTATGTCGAAAAGGGGAAGGAAGATTATGTGTGCAAGCTGAAGAGATCTTTATATGGACTGAAACAATCTCCTCGACAGTGGAATAGGAGATTCGACAAGTTCATGGCACGCATAAGTTTCATCAGAAGTCAGTTCGACCACTGTGTTTACTTCAGATTTCGACCGGGTAATTCATTTGTTATTTTGTTGCTTTATGTGGATGATATTCTAATAGCAAGCAACAATGTCGAAGAGGTAATGAGGGTGAAGGTGGAACTCAGTAAGGAGTTCAAAATGAAGGATCTGGGAGCTGCGTCCAGGATTCTTGGGATTGACATTCGAAGAGATAGAAAGCAGTCGAAATTATGCTTATCTCAAGAGGCATACCTACGGAAGATTCTCGAAAAGTATGGTATGTCGAATTCAAAGCCTGTTGTAACTCCGACAAACCCTCAATTCAAGCTGAGTATAGATCAGTGTCCCAGTACTGATGTCGAAAGAACTTATATGAATAGCATTCCATATGCTAATATAGTTGGTTCTTTGATGTATGTTATGGTCTGTACAAGACCTGACATAGCATATGCAGTGAGTCTTGTGAGCAGGTACATGTCGAATCCTGGAAAGGCTCACTGGCAAGCATTGAAGTGGATTTTAAGGTACATAAATGGGTCTCTGAACAGAGTCCTAATTTATGGTGGAGCCTTGGGTGAAGATAGTAAAGCAGCAGTCGAAGGATTTGTTGACTCTGATTATGCAGGTTGTATGGATTCCAGAAAGTCTATTTCTGGATATGTTTTCACAATGTTTGGCACAACAATCAGTTGGAAAGCCACGCTCCAGAAAGTTGTTGCCTTATCAACCACTGAAGCTGAATATATTACCCTCACTGAAGCTGTGAAGGAAGCATTGTGGCTTGAAGGTTTTACAAAGGAGCTGAAACTTCAAGGTCAAAGTATCACTGTTAAATGTGATAGTCAAAGTGCAATACACCTGTCGAAGAACTCAGCCTATCATGAGCGAACCAAGCACATTGATGTGAGGCTGCATTTCGTCAGAGGGGTAATCGAGCGTGGAGAAGTCCAAGTGCTGAAGGTTTCGACAGATCATAATGCTGCTGATATGATCACCAAGACATTGCCAAGTTGCAAGTTTTTCCACTATATGCAGTTGATAAAGCTGCATGAAGAAAGCTAGTTTGCTTTCTTATTTTTAGAGTTAGATCCAAGGTGGAGATTTGTGGAATTTGGATCGAACTCTAGAAGAAGCATGCCGTCGAAGTTGGATCACATGCTGCTGTCGAAAATAATGCATGATTGTAGTCGAAGATTGTTCTAACATGTATTAGTTAATATTGCTAGGTTTGTTAGCATATTGAATTGGGCCTTGTGTTAAGGATCCAATTGATTAAGTTAGCTTGTACCCTAAGTTAGCTTGTAATGGGTATTTTATTAAAGGCCCATTAGTTTAGTGTGCTAGGTTTTATTATAAATAGCATACTAGTCTCTCATTCTAAGTGTAACAAAACCTAGAAAGAGTGAGAGTGGTTAGTTTGTTATTCTTGTATACTTGTAATCCTTGTTTTAAGGAGAAAGGAAAGAATAACAGTTTTATAACCAATCCTTGTTGTTTACTCTTGTTTTCTTTGTTAACCCTAAACCTTGCGAGTTCTTTGATCATAAAGAAACCGTAAATACTTTGTTTCTAAGGTATCCGATTCACAACAATCAGTTTGCTTTGCAAATTTGCAAAATTCATAACTCTTGCTCTGGAACTCGTTTTGGCTGGATATTCAACAGGTAGAACCGTCTTGGTATTCTCTACAACTTTTATGTTCGGCTCGGAAGTCAATTCATCATGGAAAGTGGTGGGAATTATTTGTTTCTGGAATTTCGGTTTCGCTGGATAATTGCGTCAGCGGTATTCAAAAGGGCTTAACTTCTGATTGGATCATCATTTCTGAGCTATTCCTATGCCAAAAAGTTCCATATTGAAATTATCTACAACTTTTGTGTTTGGACCGAGGGCTGATTCTTTGAGGAAGATCTCTGAACACGCGAGTTTTCAGAGTCGATACAGTGAAAAAAAAGTGAAAAATAGTGCTGAACCGGTGTATTTCGGACACTAAAAAATTCATAACTCTCAGCTCGTTTATCGGATTGATGTCGTTCCAGTGCATAAAATTCCATTTAGATGTTATCTTCGTGCAGTGAATTCAGTTTGGGTCAGGTCCGAGTGGAAGGACCCCGAAAATGTGAATTACCAGTGGGGTTCTTTGATGCAGTGCATTGTTTGTCAGATTTTGTAAAATTCATAACTCGGTCAATTTTCATCGGATTACGTCCGTTCTCGAAGCGTTGGTTCAAAAATTTTATCATCTTCAGATTTAAGACAAGCTCGAGTTTGAACGATGCTCTGAAGATCATCGTTTTGGTTTATTTCCCAAAACGGAAGTGCTGAACCGAAGAAAAAGGCTGAAAGTTGTTTCACGGGAAAATTCATATCTCACTCGTTTTTTGTCCGATCATGCTCATATTTTGACACGAGGTTACTGACTCATAGATCTACAACTTTGATGACCAAGTCGAGTCGAAATTATGCTCCAAAGAGGTTGACCTCGTCACGTTTTTGAGTAGCGGACACCAAATAAGCTGAAAAAACAATGTATTCAGTGATGTCTTGCAACTTAAACATATCGATCGCACTCGATTTTGATCGTATGACGTCCGTTATTTTTGTTTTGCGACCGTGATTCAGAGGCGGACGATGTTGTGGATGGCTCAGAGTCGAAATTCCTTGCCGAAGACGGTGTTATTTTCACTTAAGCCAAAATTCTACCTTTTGTCCTTCATTTTAGACTCCACTATATATTCAAAACTCTCTCTCATTTCCCATAATTTTCACTCATTCTCACAAACACCAAAAACTCTCTCAATTTTTTCTCTCAACTCTCACAAGATCAAAAAACCAAAAACTCATACACTCATTGGAGAGAACACACGTGATTTTGGAGGAGAACCAAAACTTGAACCCTAAAGCTTCTTTCATTCGTATCTCTCAATTCACAAGGGTTCTTCACAAAATTCTTCCATAAACTTCATTTTGAGGATCCACAGAGCACAAACCAATCATCCTTTGAAGCTAAAAGCAAGGATTCAGGTTGCACCATCTCAGGTTAGTGATGTTTTGCATGATCATAGAACTCTGTTTTTAAGTGTGCATAATATTGTGTGACATCCATGGATCATTCTGATGTGTTTTGTTTAAAATATGGACGTGTATATTGGTTGTATTATGAGTTTCAAAGTTTTGAACCTTACTTTATTTCCTTCGATTCTCCTTATTTATGCGTTGTTTGGGATTTTTTATTGCATATTTGGAATCCTTACATTTTTCTGATCAAAATAGTGTATTCGCATGAAATTTCTGGGTAAGTTTTGAGTTGCAGGTGACAGAGTCGACCGGAACCCTAGTTCCGGCGACTGGTGGAAGTTCTGGCGAGTGTAGGGTTCGGTTGGAGAAGACGCAATCTAGCCCGTCCGTGGCTTGGATCCAATGTCCATCAGCTTGCCACGTTTTTTTCTTTTTATTTTTTTCTGATTTTTATTTAATAATCTTGTGTTTATTACCTCACGTTAGTTATCGTGTTCACCCAATCATGTTCCCTCATTTTATTTACTTTTTATTTAGTTGACTTATTTACGAACGTTGGATGAATCACATGGCTGAGGTTATGACAGCACATTAAAAAAACCATGTGTCGTGCACATGGGAGTCCATGGTGTACTGATTGGTTGCGTGCTTGCTTGGGTGTCATTGTTACCATGTGTTGGTTGATCCTGGCCTTTGATCTTGAATACCCTTTTATTTGGTTGACTTGTTTTTGAGCGTTAGATTGATCAGATGGTGCGCATTGGGTCTACAGGTTGACTAAGGTCCATTGTTCTTTTTGTTTTTTCGCTGATTGTTGTTGGACTGAGCCTTGTTATTCGCACCCCCGCCCTTTAGCCCATTAACAATTCCAACGCATTTTTCTTACTCACTGCACCTCCCATGCTTATTTCATATTTTTATTTTTATTAAATTATTACATTTTCATTTTTAATGATTAAAAATAGTTTTTTGCATTAAAAAATTCCAAGAAAATTCATGCATCATATTTAGCATTTAATAAAATTTTCACAAATTTTATTTTATTATTTTATTTTATAGTTAGCATCTGAAATAAATGTTTGTTTATTTTCTTTTTGAATTATTCATATGATGCATACCTAAATTTGTTTATTTTATTTCTCTGCATCTATAAAACATTTTCAATCCATTCTTTTTGCATTTGTTAGATAACATAGTGAACTGCATTAAAGTATTTTTCTCTCATTTTAAAAATCATTTCATATTGCATTTTAGTCCTTTCCTTTTGCACATTGAACTATGTTTCTCATCTGACTTGGCATAATTGTTTGAGTAACTAATATCTTGAATTTTTGCAGGAGTTTTTGGTATGTTGTTTGTCTCTGGTTAAGAAATGTTGATAATTATTTTGGAAATTTTAGAAGTTGTTTCTCTAATTATGTGATTGCTCTTTGTTTGAGGCTTTCTTGTATGCATATTTCTCATCATGCCTGAGTTTTTGTTTGAGAAGGCACTTGTGCCATTGTTTTGGGATTGTGTCTTTGACTTCTTAATTCATGTTTGGATTGTTATAGGTCATTTAATCACTTTTATATGTCATTGTTTGGTTTTCATTTGCCTTAATATTACTTGTGTCTGTTTCGTACTAACCTTTTATGCAGGGACTAAGGTAAGTTATTTGAGGGTGTGGATAATCATCCATATTCACCCTTGCTCTTTCCTTCTCTCATCTTCTCCTTTCTTTAGGCTTAGGTTGTCATCAAACCTCACCAACCGTAGGTCACCCATGCATGATAACATTAGGACTCCTAGTTCCCCTTTAGAGTTCCCTTTGTGTCTTCTCTCTCCTCATCTCAAAATTTCTTGAAAACACTTAATAAGGATAAATTGTATTGCGCACGAGCCTTAAGCGTGGGGAATGAGAAATGAGGGGCATCCTCTCATCTTTCTAGAGTGCTTAGCGAGCGTCGTGTCTTGGGACGATGCATTAAGTATTCGCCCCTGTGCCCTAGACTTTGGTGCAATGCAAGTTATGAACTAACTTAAGTCACTTCTGTCTTAAAAAATACAAACCAACTTCAAACCTTTTTGTCCTTCGGGATCGTCAAACTAAAGGCTATTTTCAAAAAGGGCACGTTACTTTCTGTCTGAGTCGCAAACAGGCATCGACCCTAGCTGCCGGACACGAACTTAACATCGCTCATTAAAAACACAAAAAGAACTTGGTCCAACTGCGTTCACTCTGAATTCGCCATTGCACAAAGGGGGTACGTAAGTCTAGGACGTCGACGTCCTACCGAGTCTGTCTTTGTCTTTCCCTCCCGTCTTAGTACAGCCCTAGATGATAGGATAGCTCACCCTTAGAATAGACAACAAGCGTGGATCCCATCGAGTACGATGGACGCGTGGGGTGCTAGCACCTTCCCCTCGCGTAACCGACTCCCGAACCCAGGTTATGGTTGCGATGACCATTCCTTTCCCTCTTCCTCAGGTTTATGCGGTGTTCCCTTTCCCTTTCTTGGGATAAATTTACACGGCTGGCGACTCTGTTTTCCGCGCCACTCTCGCGTTTGTACCTGGATGAAAATCCTGGGAGCGACAGCTGGCGACTCTGCTGGGGACTCTGGTTGACCTATGCTGGTCCATCCCCTCTAGCGAGTCGATCCTAGCGCTTGTTTGTTTTTTGTTGGGTGTTTATTTGTTGTGCTATATTATGTTGTATATTACCGTTTTACAGCTTTTACTGCATTGTATTTCATTTTTATTACTGTCATACTGGATATTGCTGTGTTGTGCTGGCTGTTTCTGTTTTGCAGGTTGGGTTGTTCTGAGAGATAAGCCCAATACCCAGGCTTGAGTATACCCTAGGACTAGAGTGGAGAGTAGTGGGACCTGCGTGCCCGCTTAGTACGTTTGTGTGTTCGCGAAATTCACAACCAGACGAGGCTATCTTGGGACGCATTCTAACGTGTGTGTCTTGTGCATGTTAGGATGTCGATCTAGAGAACTGTCGACTCTGGTGACTGATCATCGAGGACCTTAGTGGAAACATCCCTCTTTAGTGGTGACAGTGGCTGACCACGTTCTGTGGCAAACCCATTCGCACCCGAGGGCCCACTTTGGAACTTGCATAGGATGGCCCCTATCTTTTGAAGAAAATTAGTGGAGGCACTCCTCGATTGACGATAGTACTGTACCCTGAGGGATGAATGTACTATTGTTTCTCGACCTCAGTGCCAGAAGCTGAGGACCTTCCATTTTGGAGAATCAGTTGAGGCCTCCTCGATTGATGATGATGCCAAACCAGAAATGGTGAACGTATCATCGTTTCTCGACCTGAGAGCCCGGGATACTGAACATCCTAGTACCCATACGTGAGAGGGGATGGGCGTTTGCAGGTTTGCAGGTAACCAAAACCTTCAACCCACCCGGTTTTTCTGGATTTCTCACCAATGTCTGATTATTTGGGTTCCTGGTTATCTCAGTGGTTGGGAATTCTGGTTTTCTGGGTTGTGGTTCTCGTTCAGTTAACAGCACAGCACATCCAGCAGTGTTGCCTTGATCCCATGTTTGCATGAGCATACCATTTTTCTTGCATTCTGACATGTTTGACATTTTTCAGGGCTTGCATCTTACTCTTGATTCTGGTTTTCTGAGGTTACCTTGGCATGGATGTCCCGAGAAAGAAGACTGTTGCCTATTCGTTCCCAGATCCGACTTTGACATTGATTCACAAGTTGATTAATATGGCTGGTCCCGGAGTTCGTACAGAGTTCAGTGGAGGGTATGGGAGACTTCTGAAGTTTGTCTACAATATCTCCAAGTATGAGAAGGATGTCATTCATACACTTCTTCAGTTTTACGATCCGTCTTTGCGTTGCTTCACTTTCCCAGACTACATCTTGGCCCCAACGTTGGAGGAGTTCTCATTTATTTTGGGAATCCCCATCAGGTATGACATAGTATTCTTTTCTGAAGAACACCCCGGGGTAAAATAAATGGCTGTTGCTCTTCATATTAGTGAATCCGTTCTAAGTAGTAATATTGAGGAAAAACAAGGAGCTAAGGGTTTCTTATTGAAGTTCTTGTTTGATCAAGCTTGCATACATGTTAAAGAGAAGAATTTGACTGCTTTCCAAGCTATTCTGGCTATGTGCATCTATGGGATTGTCATATTTCCCAATGTTCCCGATCTGGTGGATATGCATGCTGTCAGAATCTTTATTTCAAAGAATCCTATACCTACCTTGCTAGGTGATGTGTATCACTCAGTCCACTACAAGAATGAAAATAGGCGGGGAAAAACTGTGAGTTGTTGTCCACCACTGTTATCTACTTGGTTTCTGAGCCATCTCCCCGAAACTGGCGTCTTTGTTGATACGAAAGATTCTCTAAAGTGGTCAAAGAGGTTAATGGGTTTGACTGCTGACAACATTGTCTGGTTTAACCATGATTTGCTAGGAATAGAGATTATTTGCAAGTGCGGAGAATTCCCTAATGTACCCTTGATAGGAAGAAGAGGTGGAATTAACTATAATCCTTCCCTTGTTATCAGGCAGTTTGGTTATCCTTTGAAAGGTCCACCTGAAGAGCGAGATGTCAGAGAGTCCTTATTCTTCAATGGTACTGAGGATCAAGAGATGATAAGGAAGATTGTGAATGCTTGAAAGCAGGTGACCAAGAAGGGAAAAACTTCATTCGGGAAATGTAACAACCGGGCTTTCCCTTCCTATAAAGAGTGGATTAAGAAGAGAGCAGAAGAGGAACTTCTTCCCTTCCCGGTAGAACCACCATCTTACCCCTTACTGATTGAGCCTCCTACCACAGTTGAGATAAAGAAGTTTAACAAGTTGTGGGCTGAAAAGGAAAAGCTGTGAGAAGAAAACAGTGAGCTACTAAGGGAGATTTATCAGTTAAAACATGAGCGGGGTGAAGCTATTCATACCGCCAAGTTGAAGACAGAGCTTCTTGCTAAGGCAGAAAAAGAGCTAGCTGACATGATCACATCTAGACAAAGGGTGAAACAAGCTTTGGATGGTATCAGTAAGGTTCTCGAGTCTAAGAAGGAGGAATCAGACAAGGCTTTGTTGAAAATCCACAGGTTCGATGATCACCGAGAAACTGCAATGGCTGAGAATAAGAGAAAGGAAGACGGTTATCTAGCTCAGATTGATCAGGTGAAGTTGACGCTCAAGAAAAAAGACGCTGAGATCCTGTCAGGGGTATTCAAGAGACAAGCAGTCGAGGGTCGACTTAATGAAGCTATAGCCTCCATAGAGGAACTGAAGATCCAAGCTGAAGTGAAGAGACCTAGAAGTGAGGGTCCTACTATGGATGATGTTTCTGGAGAAGACGCTTGGGAGTTGCATTGCCGATACTTTGAAGGGATCATGCATAGGAGAGACGTTCTCATTCAAGAGCTAATTCAGAGGCCAAAGCATCCCGACACCAAGAAGTTGTTCAAGGAAATTCAAGACTGGAGCAGAAAGCATAATGGATGGGGGGGATTGACACTTGTGGACTTTGATGATATGCCATAGTTTTCTATTTTCTTTTACTATTCGGACCACCACCAGGCTTGTTGGTTGGGATCTATGATTATTATGTTTAGACTTGTTATCTTGGATTTGTGATTGTTGACATTTGGTTTTCCTCTGGTTTTCTTAATATATGAGCAGAAGTTCCATTCTATTTTGTTGTTAAACTGGAATCAAGGGGTGGATCACCCTGTGAATATTCAAACATGTTCATTTGCATTTGCATACTCATAATCATTTTGCATGACAGGTGTTATCTCCGGTATTCTCATCTTGTTCTAATCTCAGGATTACAGATCAACACACTCATCGGTATTCTACCAGACAAAATCAGAAAACTCATGGATCAACTACAAGATGAGATCACTGAGATGCGGACCCGCATGAACCAATTCATGGATTTAATGCAAGGGGTTGCTCAGGGCCAAGAGCAGTTAAGAACTGTTGTCCAACCACTAATTGCAAGGATTGATGACGAAGCTGTCCTTCAAGGAGGAGTCCATACTGGTGTTACTGGTACTAATGTTCAGAACGGCCCTCCGGGCGGAGGTATTCCTGTTTCTGGTGTTGTGATCCCTCCGGGAGGGGCTGAAAATGTCGGGGGAGGAGGTATTGGTGTCTGTGCTATTCAGGACTGTCAGTATGATGATCTTCAGGAAGATGCATTTTCTGTGCTAGGTGGGGATGCTGGTCCCCAGATTGACAATGATCAGAGGTTTCGGTTGATTGAGGAACAGCTAAGGGGTGTTGTGAATCAGGATGCTTTGGGTATGGATCTAGAGGATTTGGGGTTGGTTCCAGGCGTTGTTATTCCGGAAAAGTTTCAGACTCCCACTTTCGAGAAGTATAATGGTATGTCTTGCCCAAGGACCCACGTGAGGGCATACGCAAGTAAAATGGCTGCTCACGCAAAGAACGAAAAGTTGATGATGCATTGCTTTCAAGACAGCCTATCTAGGGCATCCCTGGAATGGTATATGCAGCTAGAGAGGAAAGACGTTCGTAGTTGGAGAGAGCCGGCAGGGGCATTTATTAGACACTATCATTATAACACTGAAATGGCTCCCAATCGTACACAGCTGTAGAATATGTCTCAAAAGAGCAATGAAAGCTTTAGAGAGTACGCCCAGAGGTGGCGTGAATTGGCTTCCCGAGTTCAACCTTCGATGTTGGAAAGAGAGCTCGTTGATATGTTCATGGATAAGCTTCAGGGGCATTATTATGAGAAATTGGTTGGATGTTTGTCAGCTGGATTTTTAGGTCTCGTATTGGCAGGAGAAAGAGTTGAAAACGGCATCAAAACGGGAAAGATTTAAGTTGCTCCCGGTTATTCTGAAAATGCGAAGAAACGTTACAGGGGAGAAGAAGGAGAGACTAATGTCGTTCAGTACCAACAACCTTATGCTCCTCAACAACAGAAGTATCAGCGTCAGAATCAGCATAGGCCGCGCAACAACTTGGAAAGAAGGAATGCTCCTCTTCATCCAGTTCCCATGTCGTACAGTCAACTCTTGCCACACCTGGTTTGAAACTCATTGGTGGAGCCTAAGACTTTGAAGCCTGTTCCAGAACCATACCCTCCGGGGTACAATCCCCATGTGCAATGTGGATATCATGGAGGATCTATGGGGCACTCAACCAAAGATTGCAAAGCCTTCCAAGCCAAACTGCAACAATTGATTGACAAAGGGTACATATCATTTCCAGAAGGAGACTTGGTTGTGCATGTCGACCTCTCATCTATTTGAAGACTTTAAGGGTCATCTCCTAAAGCCAGTAGTCCAAGCGGAGTCAAGTCTTCTCAACAACGGCAGTCATCAGTTTCTTTATTGCATTTTCATTTATAGTTTTTTCATTTCTCGTTAAAGCATTGTATGCATGTAGAAACTTGTTTGTTTTTAATGACGATCATAATACAATGAGCATGTTTTCCTTGAAGTAATCCATTCGTGTTCACTCTTAAATGTTTATATGCACTGCAATACCAATTTTCTTGTTTAGAACTCTTGAGGGAGGATGACGAAATAAGGGCGCAAATTTCTAATGGTGCGCATTTGGATGAAACCCTGTTAAGGATGTACAGGCATTGTTTCAAATTCATAAACACTGGAGATATAAGGGAGATAGACCCTCGTTAACCCCTTTGAGCCTTGAAGTGGGAGCTTCTTTCGTACGAAAAAACCCTCATACTTAACCCAGGGGCAGGGTAGGCGTCAGTTAGTTTGACCGAGCGTTCAAATTCCAAGGAGAGTGTGCATCCGAGGATCCATTACCTCCCATTCCTCTAGCAAGAGGTTAAACCACAATGGTTATCCATCAACAATCAAGGAGTGAGGCAGTCACAACCCTTTCAAGCAAGTAAGACAACCAGTGTCACATGCTTTGTTCAAAAAATTGGAATAAAAAAAGAGAAAAAGAAAAAACCTGCTAAGTCAAAAAACTTGAAAGCAAGTGACTTAGGCAAAAGTTAAGGCATCCCGCTGGACTCCAAAATTGAAAACTCAAAAGAGTCAGTCCAGGCAAGATTAGGGAACAAAAGGCAAAAGAATGAGAAAGCGAAAAGCCAAAAGGATTACAAAGAAAATCTTTGAGTAGAACAAAGTCGCGTGACTACAGACACAAAAGACAAAAAGGGGTGACTGTTACTCCAAAACCTCATTGGGTATCAAACCATTAGTGGCATAGGTTCCTTAAAGATCATAAACCTTTTGAGAGATGAGCGTTTGAGTCAAATTAACTGAACATATGACTGGAGAACATCACGAAGAGTGGGTGGGCACCGATAAATTTTGAGCCATAAATTCTTTTTCTGAAACCGTGAACCAGACTACGTTACAACCCTTAAAAGTCCTAATTGAAATAGGGTTTATTCCGAAAGCGTACTTCAACAGGATAGCGTTCCTGACTCCTATGAGTTGTGCTAATAAGATTGGTTGGTATTGCATGTGCGCATTGTTTTTCCATTCAAAAATCAAGGTCGCATCCCAGCTAGTGATTCGTTCATGAAGCTTGGCGACGCATTTTCAATAAAACTTCAAGGTTAACATGAGTGTTGCATTAGAATTGTCATTCTCATAATAAACATTCTCTGCTTGCATGTGTTTGATATCCAAGAAGCTTACACGATGAACGACAGTCGAGAAGCTCGATCATGCCAAGTTGAGATGGTGAAAACTCCGAAGGACAATCATGTCAAGGGGTAGGTGGCCAAGAGACTGTGCGCGGCTTGGGGGTTCCCAATAAATGGTGATAAGATGCAGCTAATATGGAGCAGTTGCGCTAAAAACTCTCCTTAAAGTAGCCAAACAGGGGCAATCAGGTCGATTTGACAAATCTCGGTAAGATCAGTCAGGGGAAAAGTTTCTTCAAGACTTGGGGCAGGCCATCCCTAGAGCGTTGGAGATTGTCCACTCCTGAAAATGGTTAATTGAAAACACCTCCTCAAGGTTCAAGGTACTAAAGAAGAGTATTTTCAAGTCGTTACAATCCCTTTCGAGGTAATGTACTTCATGAATTATGAAGACTGGGGCAGTTATGTCGAGATATGATGAATCTCTCCAAGAGTTTGAAGACCCTGGGGCAGTGCGAACACCTGATCTTCTATGAAATCCTCTTGAGACGATTTCTTCCATTAAACCTGGTGGTTAGGGGCAAGTAAAAAGTTCAAAGGGCCGTTTACGAACTTAGAAACAAGTCAGGATTGGATGGCAACAGGATTGTATTTCCCCAGCAGTTTGCTCTCCCCAGCATTGAGATTGCACTTTCCTCAGCAGAGCAGACCTTCCCCAGCAGGAGACTTAGGAAGTATTTTCTCCGGATCAAGACGTTATCTCCCCACAGAATCAGGTGTTCACTTTCCCCAGCCAGTCAGGAAGTGTACTTTCACCGACAACGTTATGTTCTAATCCCCAGCAAGGTGAGAGTAAAGTCATTCTCCCATCAGCAGGCTAGGTTCAGCAGTATCCCCAAGAAGGAAGGTATTATGGGCTGTTTTCCCCAAGCAGGATGGTATTATGGGCTGGCATCCCCCAGCAGGTCCTAAGCCCGTCTGTTATTGGCAATCCTTAGTAACAGAATTCCGGTTCCATTATTGGCATTCATTCTTAATTCCCCCAGCAGAGGAGGAATCTCAGGTTCGACGTCACCTTCAATAAAGGACAGGTGTAATCCCCGGTAGTGTGTTTCTTTTGGGATTTCATCCCCGGCAGAAGTTATGGATCCAAAGAGTCAGTCAGTGTGATCCTTCTCAGCGGAGCTCTTGGATTCAGAGGATAATTCATTTTTGTCATCCCCAGCTGAATTGGTCTTTACTCTCCAACATTTATTTTGCTGGAGAGACCCCTTTTGCATATCATAAGCATTTGCATTGCATCCTCAAACGCGTAGTATTTCCACTTCCTGTGGAGCATTACGAAAAAATTCAAACATTTGCATTCGAAGCATAAGCCAGGTTTGATGCTTTCCTTGCCAGTTCTCTTTCCCAGCAGAGATGGCATAACTCAGGAGATTTTGGAGGGATGCATTCCTCATACTTGTGCTCCCCGGCAGAGTCTTTTATTTAGACTTCTCCTTTCCCTAGCGGAGTCATCTTATCTGTGGATCGTGAGTCCGTTAGAAGTTTGCCTTGGATTGGCCAATCTCCTTTGTAAATCCAGTTCTCGTCTGGTAGTCAGTTCTCGTTTGACTTACTTGGTGAAACCCAGTTCTCGTCTGGTAGTCAGTTCTCGTCTGACTTACTCTATAAATCCAGTTCTCGTCTGGTAGTCAGTTCTCGACTGACTTATTTGGTGTAAACCCAGTTCTCGCCTGGTACGCAGTTCTCGTCTGACATCTCTTTTGTAAACCCAGTTCTTGCCTGGTAGTCAGTTCTCATCTGACATCTCTTTTGTAAACCCAGTTCTCGCCTGGTAGTCAGTTATCGTCTGACATCTGTTTGGTAAATCCAGTTTTCGCCTGGTAGTCAGTTATCGTCTGACCTATTATTGTGGTAGTCAGTTCTCGTCTGACTTATTTCGTGAAACCCAGTTCTCTTTATCAGCAGAGATAACAATCTTTTAAAGATTTTCCTCGTCAGTTCCCTTCATCAGCAGGGATGGCATTTATTCTGCTAGTTCTCTTTATCAGTAGAGATAGCAGTCCTTTGAAGATTTTCTTCGTCAGTTCCCTTTATCAGCAGGGATGGCATATTTCGAGATTCCTTTGTCAGTTCTCTTTATCAGCAGAGATGACATAACCTGGGAGAGTTTTGTTTCACGTTATCCCCGGCGAAATCCACTTTATGTTGGTTATCCTTTGTTGATACATTTGAGGTTGTATTCGTTTTGTGGGTGCAATTGAGGTCGTATTCGTATTTTCTTTGTGGGTAGAGTGATTGAGGTCAGTCTTCCTTTACGAGTGCAATTGAGGTTGTATTCGTTTTCTGGGTGTGATTGAGGTCGTATTCATATTTTCTTTGTGGGTAGAGTGATCGAGGTCAGTCTTCCTTTGAGGGTACAATTGAGGTTGTATTCGTTTTGTGGGTACGATTGGGTCGTATTCGTATTTTCTTTGTGGGTGGAGTGATTGAGGTCAGTCTCCCTTTGAGGGTACAATTGAGGTTGTATTCGTTTTTTGTGGATGCGGTTGAGGTCGTATTCGTATTTCCTTTGTGGGTACGATTGAGGTCGTATTCGTCTTATTTTTGTGGGTGTGGTTGAGGTCACACTCTTTATTTTTTCAGCGCTCCATTTCGTTATTCTCACCATTAGCAAATTTTCGGGGCTCTTTTGGTATTCAATCCCCGTGTACCCTGGAATGTCTGAGAGCCGTCGCTATCATACCTTCAGGACCAAGTTGATTGAATAGGGGCAGCTGTAGCACCCCAAAATTTGCCCTCCTTACTTTAGTACTAACTGGCTTATGTTTCACTTCATTCTTTGCATTATCATGTGTGCATATCATTTGGCTCTGTGGTTATGGGATCATGGTTCTCTGTTCAAGCATCGTCAGGTTGCAACAGACGTTTATTTCGTCACTCGACATATGCGCAAAGTATTTCTCCGGGTTACGTAATCAACGGGTCAGCAAAGCTCTTATCAAACATAATTTTTCATGTCAAGAATCTCAGAGGAAGTTGAAGTTTTCAGTCGATTCAGAACAGTTTGAGCAGAAAATCAGTTTGCTGTGCAAATTTGCAAAATTCATAACTCTTGCTCTGGAACTCGTTTTGGCTGGATATTCAATAGTTAGAACCGTCTTGGTATTCTCTACAACTTTTATGTTCGGCTCGGAAGTCAATTCATCAAGGAAAGTGGTGGGAATTATTTGTTTCTGGAATTTCGGTTTCGCTGGATAATTGCGTCAGCGGTATTCAAAAGGGCTTAACTTCTGATTGGATCATCATTTCTGAGCTATTCCTATGCCAAAAAGTTCCATATTGAAATTATCTACAACTTTTGTGTTTGGACCGAGGGCTGATTCTTTGAGGAAGATCTCTGAACACGCGAGTTTTCAGAGTCGATACAGTGCAAAAAACAGTGAAACATAGTGCTGAACCGGTGTATTTCGGACACTAAAAAATTCATAACTCTCAGCTCCTTTATCGGATTGATGCCGTTCCAGTGCATAAAATTCTGTTTAGATGTTATCTTCGTGCCGTGAATTCAGTTTGGGTCAGGTCCGAGCAGAAGGACCCCGAAAATGTGAATTACCAGTGGGGTTCTTTGATGAAGTGCACTGTTTGTCAGATTTTGTAAAATTCATAACTCGGTCAATTTTCATCGGATTGCGTCCGTTCTCACAACGTTGGGTCACAAATTTTATCATCTTCAGATTTAAGACAAGCTCGAGTTCGAACGATGCTCCGAAGATCATCGTTTTGGTTTATTTTGCAAAATGGAAGTGCTGAACCGAAGAAAAAGTATGAAAGTTGTTTCACGAGAAAATTCATATCTCACTCGGTTTTTGTCCGATCATGCTCATCTTTTGACACGAGGTCACTGACTCATAGATCTACAACTTTACTGACAAAGTCGAGTCGAAATTATGCTCCGAAGAGGTTAACCTCATCACGTTTTCGAGTAGCGGACACCAAATAAGCTGAAAAAACAACTTATTCAGTGACGTCTTGCAGCTTAAACATATCGATCGCACTCGATTTTGATCGTATGACGTCCGTTCTTTTTACGTTGCGACCGTGATTCAGAGGCGGACGATGTTGTGGATGGCTCAGAGTCGAAATTCCTTGCCGAAGACGGTGTTATTTTCACTTAAGCTAAAATTCTACCTTTTGCCCTTCATTTTAGACTCCACTATATATTCAAAACTCTCTCTCATTTCCCATAATTTTCACTCATTCTCACAAACACCAAAAACTCTCTCAAATTTTTCTCTCAACTCTCACAAGATCAAAAAACCAAAAACTCATACACTCATTGGAGAGAACACACGTGATTTTGGAGGAGAACCAAAACTTGAACCCTAAAGCTTCTTTCATTCGTATCTCTCAATTCACAAGGTTTCTTCACAAAATTCTTCCACAAACTTCATTCTGAGGATCCACAGAGCACAAACCAATCATCCTTTGAAGCTAAAAGCAAGGATTCAGGTTGCACCATCTCAGGTTAGTGATGTTTTGCATGATCATAGAACTCTGTTTTTAAGTGTGCATAATGGTGTGTGACATCCATGGATCATTCTGATGTGTTTTGTTTAAAATATGGACGTGTATATTGGTTGTATTATGAGTTTCAAAGTTTTGAACCTTACTTTATTTCCTTCGATTTTCCTTATTTATGCGTTGCTTGGGATTTTTGATTGCATATTTGGAATCCTCACATTTTTCTGATCAAAATAGTGTATTCGCATGAAATTTCTGGGTAAGTTTTGAGTTGCAGGTGACGGAGGGGTCGACCGGAACCCTAGTTCCGGCGGCTGGTAGAAGTTCCGGCGAGTGTAGGGTTCGGTTGGAGAAGACGCAATCTGGGCCGTCCGTGGCTTGGATCCAATGGCCATCAGCTTGCCACGTTTTTTTCTTTTTATTTTTTTCTGATTTTTATTTAATGATCTTGTGTTTATTACCTCACGTTAGTTATCGTGTTCACCCAATAATGTTCCCTCATTTTATTTACTTTTTATTTAGTTGACTTATTTACGAACGTTGGATGAATCACATGGCTGAGGTTATGACAACACATTAAAAAAACCATGTGCCGTGCACATGGGAGTCCATGGTGTGCTGATTGGTTGCGTGCTTGCTTGGGTGTCATTGTTACCGTGTGTTGGTTGATCCTGGCCTTTGATCTTGAATACCCTTTTATTTGGTTGACTTGTTTTTTAGCGTTAGATTGATCAGATGGTGCGCATTGGGTCTACAGGTTGACTAAGGTCCATTATTCTTTTTGTTTTTTCGCTGATTGTTGTTGGACTGGGCCTTGTTATTCGCACCCCCACCCTTTAGCCCATTAACAATTCCAACGCATTTTTCTTACTCACTGTACCCCCCATGCTTATTTCATATTTTTATTTTTATTAAATTATTACATTTTCATTTTTAATGATTAAAAATAGTTTTTTGCATTAAAATATTCCAAGAAAATTCATGCATCATATTTAGCATTTAATAAAATTTTCACAAATTTTATTATATTATTTTATTTTATTTTTAGCATCTGAAATAAATGTTTGTTTATTTTCTTTTTGAATTATTCATATGATGCATACCTAAATTTGTTTATTTTATTTCTCTGCATCTATAAAACATTTTCAATCCATTCTTTTTGCATTTGTTAGATAACATAGTGAACTGCATTAAAGTATTTTTCTATCATTTTTAAAAGCATTTCATATTGCATTTTAGTCCTTTCCTTTTGCACATTGAACTATGTTTCTCATATGACTTGGCATAATTGTTTGAGTAACTAATATCTTGAATTTTTGCAGGAGTTTTTGCTATGTTGTTTGTCTCTGGTTGAGCAATGTTGATAATTATTTTGGCAATTTTAGAAGTTGTTTCTCTAATTATGTGATTGCTCTTTGTTTGAGGCTTTCTTGTATGCATATTTCTCATCATGCCTGAGTTTTTGTTTGAGAAGGAACTTGTGCCATTGTTTTGGGATTGTGTCTTTGACTTCTTAATTCATGTTTGGATTGTTATAGGTCATTTAATCACTTTTATATGTCATTGTTTCGTTTTCATTTGCCTTAATATTACTTGTGTCTGTTTCGTACTAACCTTTTATGCAGGGACTAAGGTAAGTTATTTGAGGGTGTGGATAATCATCCATATTCACCCTTGCTCTTTCCTTCTCTCATCTTCTCCTTTCTTTAGGCTTAGGTTGTCGTCAAACCTCACCAACCGTAGGTCACCCATGCATGATAACATTAGGACTCCTAGTTCCCCTTTAGAGTTCCCTTTGTGTCTTCTCTCTCCTCATCTCAAAATTTCTTGAAAACACTTAATAAGGATAAATTGTATTGCGCACGAGCCTTAAGCGTGGGGAATGAGAAATGAGGGGCTTCCTCTCATCTTTCTAGAGTGCTTAGCGAGCGTCCTGTCTTGGGACAATGCGTTAAGTATTCGCCCCTGTGCCCTAGACTTTGGTGCAATGCAAGTTATGAACTAACTTAAGTCACTTCTGTCTTAAAAAATACAAACCAACTTCAAACCTTTTTGTCCTTCGGGATCGTCAAACTAAAGGCTATTTTAAAAAATGGCACGTTACTTTCCGTCTGAGTCATAAACAGGCATCGACCCTAACTGCCGGACGCGAACTTAACATCGCTCATAAAAAACACAAAAAGAACTTGGTCCAAACTACGTTCACTCTGAATTCCCCATTGCACAAAGGGGGTACGTAGGCCTAGGACGTCGACGTCCTACCGAGTCTGTCTTTGTCTTTCCCTCCCGTCTTAGTACAACCCTAGATGATAGGATAGCTCACCCTTAGAATAGACAACAAGCATGGATCCCATCGAGTACGATGGACGCGTGGGGTGCTAGCACCTTCCCCTCGCGTAACCGACTCCCGAACCCAGGTTATGGTTGCGATGACCATTCCTTTCCCTCTTCCTCAGGTTTATGCGGTGTTCCCTTTCCCTCTCTTGGGATAAATTTACACGGATGGCGACTCTGTTTTCCCCGCCACTCTCGCGTTTGTACCTGGATGAAAATCCTGGGAGCGACAGTATGTCACAGCCGGTAGTTGTTGTGCCAAATCTTGTGGCTCAAGCAACAATTACTTGACTTCAATGTTAAACTTGATCGTAATCCTATTTTGTGTGACAACACGATTTCCATTAACTTAACCAAAAATCAGGTGCTACATTCACGCATGAAACATATTGAAATTCTCCACCATTTCCTTAGGGATCATGTAGAGAAAGTTGATGTCGTATTTGAGCACGTTGATAACAAGAATCAACTTGCCGACATTTTTACAAAACCACTTGCGACAGAACCCTTCTTTAACATTCGTAGGGAACTTGGCATTCTCGATATCTCGGATCGTGCTTAAATGAAATTGTTGTATGCTCTCTATCTATAATTATCTGTACTTTGATTAACTATATTGAAAAGCTCAAGCTATGTGAGGGCATTCATCGTTCATAACCATTGGAGGTAATATCGTTCCTATCTATTTGACTTATCTTGACTATATATATATATATATATATATATGTGTGTGTGTGTGTGTGTTTGTACAGTGTTTGGTGTGTTATCTTGGTGTTTAATTGATTGTTTAGATCCTCTTTTTAATCCATTTTGATGTTTTGAATAAGCATGGGCTTGCTATTTATGCTTGTGTGATGCATTCATATCATGATTTTTCAATTTTTCCATGTTTTTACTGCATGCGTCGACCTGAACAGGGTATAGGTCGACTCATGCTCTTCCCAATTCAATAATAAATGCTTCTACGATGTATGCATCGACCTGAGGGATCCTCATGCGTCGACTCATACTCAACGTTTCTAAATTTTGGAATTTTAACATGCATGCGTCGACGCATCCCAAGCTTGTGGTCGACGAATCGCTTCGTGAGTCTGATTTTTTTTTTGAAAAATAAATCGTAACTGTTGGCATTGGAAACTACATGCTATTCATTGTGCCTTTTCATTTCATCTTCTTATTATCATTCTCATTTGCATCTTATCATTTCATTTCTCTTCACCAACAACTCTTTCCACTCTTCTACAAACCCTAAAACCCATTTAAAGAACTCTCTCACATCAAGAATATCAACTCCAAATTTTTGAATAATTTGGTCTTTTTCCACCATTTTCTACTACGGGTATTATTCATCATCCCCAACAAAGAAGTTTCAATGGCATCTTCAAGGGTAACTGGAAAGAGGTCAACTAGAGCTTCTACTTCTCGAGCATCCACTTCCCAGCCTTCGTAACAACCTCTGTCTGATATTCTGGTAAACACTATGTCTCTTCTTTCAGATTGAGCTTGCTGAGACTTATGAAAAGGATTTTAAGAAATAGTCAGTTATTAAGCAATTCGTTTAATATCCAAAAGTTGCTGAAAAATGCACATTCCAGAAATTATTGACATGTTTAATCATCAAAAGTTCAATCATTTCTTAGAATGTGGTACAAATTATAATGAGGACATGGTCAGGTTATTTTACACTAGTATACACGGAAAATTCCTTGATTATGACTATGGTTACAAGATAGGGAATAAGAGTCTAGCTGTTGATAGCATTATATGGAGAGATCTGTTTGGTATGTGTCCAATTCTGTCTCTTGATCTTAACATAACTGATACCAAATTGGCTTCGGGTTTTGAATTTAATTTTGCTCTAAATTCTATGCTGAAAAACCCTTATACAGAGGAATTTGTTGCAAGTGATCTGTTCCCAAAATAGGTCACTACCGGTCAGCTAAAGCTACAAGATAGAATCCTACAGTGGATTGTGTCTCATATTTTCCAACCAAAGAAGGGAGGATATTCCAGAGTTGACCAAGCCGAAGTGCACTTGGTCTATGTGCTCAACAATAAGAAGAAAGTTAACTGGCCATAATGCATTGGTAGTCGAATTTTTGCTGTGGAGGAATCAGGTAGAGGAACATCCTTATGCTATGGTACATTTATCCAAAGCTTGGATCATGATGAGATTGTGGTTCAGAATATTCCATACATCTCAATTTCTAGTGACCAAGAATTTAGTCAAAAGACTATGACTTTAATTTGTTACATTTGGGATCCACAAGAGAAAAGGTATGTGGTGAAGACAAATTTTTACTAAACCTAGGATACTCAAGAGGGAAGGTTGATACTACCCTCTTTGGTAAGCGTCAAGGAAAACACTCCATTTTAGTGCAAGTTTATGTAGATGACGTTATTTTTGGATCTACTAACATGCATTTGGTCAAGGAATTTTCTAAGTTGATGTAGGGTGCGTTTAAGATGAGCATGATGGGGGAGCTAAACTACTTCCTTGGACTCCAAATCAAACAACTCGAAGAAGGAATATTTGTGAGCCAAACGAAGTATTGCTATGAGCTACTCAAGCGCTTTGATATGGATAACGCAAAAGCAATTGATACTCCAATGCATACAAGTCTAAACTTGGATCGAGATGAGAATGGTAAGGTCGTTGATATAAAGAAGTATAGAGGTATGATAGGTTCTCTTCTCAAACTCACCGCATCTCGACCGGATATCATGTTTAGTGTATGTATGTGTGCTAGATATCAATCATGTCCCAAGGAATCACATTTAAAAGCAGTCAAGCGCATACTTAGGTACCTATGTGGTACTCCAAAGTATGGGCTTTGGTTTTTCAAGGGAAGCGATTGTACTTTGGTTGACTATTCTGATTCTGACTTTGCTGGTTGCAAATTGGATAGGAAGAGCACTAGTGGCACTTGTCATTTATTCTCAAATTCCTTAGTGAGTTGGCATAGCAAAAAGTAAGTTTCTATTACTTTGTCAACAACTTAGGTGGAGTATGTCACAGCAGGTAGTTGTTGTGCCAAATCTTGTGGCTCAAGCAACAATTACTTGACTTCAATGTTAAACTTGATCGTATTCCTATTTTGTATGACAACACAATTGCCATTAACTTAACCAAAAATCAGGTGCTACATTCACGCATGAAACATATTGAAATTCTCCACCATTTCCTTAGGGATCATGTAGAGAAAGTTGATGTCGTAGTTGAGCACGTTGATAGCAAGAATCAACTTTCCGAAATTTTTACAAAACCACCTACGACGGAACCCTTCTTTAACATTCGTTGGGAACTTGGCATTCTCAATATCTCGGATCGTGTTTAAATGAAATTGTTGTATGCTCTCTATCTATAATTGTCTATACTTTGATTAACTATATTGAAAAGCTCAAGCTATGTTAGGGCATTCATCGTTCATGACCATTGAAGGTAATATCGTTCCTATCTATTTGACTTATCTTGACTATATATATATATATATATATATATATATATATATATATATGTGTGTGTGTGTGTGTGTGTTTGTACAGTGTTTGGTGTGTTATCTTGGTGTTTAATTGATTGTTTAGATCCTCTTTTTAATCCATTTTGATGTTTTGAATAAGCTTGGGCTTGCTATTTATGCTTGTGTGATGCATTCATATCATGATTTTTCAATTTTTCCATGTTTTTACTGCATGCGTCGACCTGAACAGGGTATAGGTCGACTCATGCTCTTCCCAATTCAATAATAAATGCTTCTATGATGTATGCATCGACCTGAGGGATCCTCATGCGTCGACTCATACTCAACGTTTCTAAATTTTGGAATTTTAACATGCATGCGTCGACGCATCCCAAGCTTGAGGTCGACTAATCGCTTCGTGAGTCTGAATTTTTTTTTTTGAAAAATAAATCGTAACTGTTGGCATTGGAAACTACATGCTATTCATTGTGTCTTTTCATTTCATCTTCTTATTATCATTCTCATTTGCATCTTATCATTTCATTTCTCTTCACCAACAACTCTTTCCACTCTTCTACAAACCCTAAAACCCATTTAAAGAACTCTCTCAAATTAGGAATTTCAACTCCAAATTTGTGAATAATTTGGTCTTTTTCCACCATTTTCTACTACGGGTATTATTCATCATCCCCAACAAAGAAGTTTCAATGGCATCTTCAAGGGTAACTGGAAAGAGGTCAACTAGAGCTTCTATTTCTCGAGCATCCACTTCCCAGCCTTCGTAACAACCTCCGTCTGATATTCCGGTAAACACTATGTCTCTTCTTTCTGATTGAACTTGCTGAGACTTATGAAAAGGATTTTAAGGAATAGTCAGTTATTAAGCAATCCGTTTAATATCCAAAAGTTGCTGAAAATGCACATTCCAGAAATTATTGACATGTTTAATCATCAAAAGTTCAATCATTTCTTAGAATGTGGTACAAATTATAATGAGGACATGGTCAGGTTATTTTACACTAGTATACACGGAAAATTCCTTTATTATGACTATGGTTACAAGATAGGGAATAAGAGTCTAGCTGTTGATAGCATTATATGGAGAGATCTGTTTGGTATGCGTCCAATTCTGTCTCTTGATCTTAACATAACTGATACCAAATTGGCTTCGGGTTTTGAATTTAATTTTGCTCTAAATTCTATGCTGAAAAACCCTTATACAGAGGAATTTGTTGCAAGTGATCTGTTCCTAAAATAGGTCACTACCGGTCGGCTGAAGCTACAAGATAGAATCCTACAATGGATTGTGTCTCATATTTTTCGACCAAAGAAGGGAGGATATTCCAGAGTTGACCAAGCCAAAGTGCACTTGGTCTATGTGCTCAAGAATAAGAAGAAAGTTAACTGGCCATAATGCATTGGTAGTCGAATTTTTGTTGTGAAGGAATCAGGTAGAGGAACATCCTTATGCTATGGTACATTTATCCAAAGCTTGGATCATGATGAGATTGTGGTTCAGAATATTCCACACATCTCAATTTCTAGTGACCAAGAATTTAGTCAAAAGACTATGACTTTAATGGGTTACATTTAGGATCCACAAGAGAAAAGGTATGTGGTCAAGACAAATTTTTACTAAACCTAAGATACTCAAGAGGGAAGGTTAATATTACCCTCTTTGGTAAGCGTCAAGGAAAATACTCCATTTTAGTGCAAGTTTATGTAGATGACGTTATTTTTGGATCTACTAACATGCATTTGGTCAAGGAATTTTCTAAGTTGATGCAGGGTGCGTTTAAGATGAGCATGATGGGGGAGCTAAACTACTTCCTTGGACTCCAAATCAAACAACTCGAAGAAGGAATATTTGTGAGCCAAACGAAGTATTGCTATGAGCTACTCAAGCGCTTTGATATGGATAACACAAAAGCAATTGATACTCCAATGCATACATGTCTAAACTTGGATCGAGATGAGAATGGTAAGGTCGTTGATATAAAGAAGTATAGAGGTATGATAGGTTCTCTTCTCAAACTCCCCGCATCTCGACCGGATATCATGTTTAGTGTATGTATGTGTGCTAGATATCAATCATGTCCCAAGGAATCCCATTTAAAAGCGGTCAAGTGCATACTTAGGTACCTATGTGGTACTCCAAAGTATGGACTTTGGTTTTTCAAGGGAAGTGATTGTACTTTGGTTGACTATTCTGATTCTGACTTTGCTGGTTGCAAACTGGATAGGAAGAGCACTAGTGGCACTTGTCATTTATTCTCAAATTCCTTAGTGAGTTGGTATAGCAAAAAGCAAGTTTCTGTTGCTTTGTCAACAACTGAGGTGGAGTATGTCACAGCCGATAGTTGTTGTGCCAAATCTTGTGGTTCAAGCAATAATTACTTGACTTCAATGTTAAACTTGGTCGTATTCCTATTTTGTGTGACAACACAATTGCCATTAACTTAACCAAAAATCAGGTGCTACATTCACGCATGAAACATATTGAAATTCTCCACCATTTCCTTAGGGATCATGTAGAGAAAGTTTATGTCGTATTTGAGCACGTTGATAGCAAGAATCAGCTTGCCGAAATTTTTACAAAACCACTTACGACGGAACCTTTCTTTAACATTCGTAGGGACCTTGGCATTCTCAATATCTCGGATCGTGTTTAAATGAAATTGTTGTATGCTCTCTATCTATAATTGTCTATACTTTGATTAACTATATTGAAAAGCTCAAGCTATGTGAGGGCATTCATCATTCATGACCATTGGAGGTAATATCGTTCCAATCTATTTGACTTATCTTGACCATATATATATATATATATATATATGTTTGTACTGTGTTTGGTGTGCTATCTTGGTGTTTAATTGATTGTTTAGATCCTCTTTTTAATCCATTTTGATGTTTTGAATAAGTGTGGGCTTGCTATTTATGTTTATGTGATGCCTTCATATCATGATTTTTCAATTTTTCAATGTTTTTTCTGCATGCGTTGACCTGAACAGGGTATAGGTCGACTCATGCTCTTCCCAATTCAATAATAAATGCTTCTGCTATGTATGCGTCGACCTGAGGGATCCTCATGCGTCGACTCATACTGAACGTTTCTAATTTTTGGAATTTTAACATGCATGCGTCGACGTATCCCTAGCTTGTGGTCGACGAATCGCTTCGTGAGTCTGAATTGTTTTTGAAAAATAAATCGTAACTGTTGGCATTGGAAACTACATGTTATTCATTGTGTCTATTCATTTCATCTTCTTATTATCATTCTCATTTGCATCTTATCATTTCATTTCTCTTCACCAACAACTCTTTCCACTCTTCTACAAACCCTAAAACCCATTTAAAGAACTCTCTCAAATTAGGAATTTCAACTCCAAATTAGTCAACAATTTGGCCTTTATCCACCATTTTCTACTACGGGTATTGTTCATCATCCTCAACAAAGAAGTTTCAATGGCATCTTCAAGGGTAAGTGGAAAGAGGTCAACTAGAGCTTCTACTTCTCGAGCATCCACTTCCCAGCCTTCGTAACAACCTCCGTCTGATATTCCGGTAAACACTATGTCTCTTCTTTCTGATTGAACTTGCTGAGACTTATGAAAAGGATTTTAAGAAATAGTCAGTTATTAAGCAATTCGTTTAATATCCAAAAGTTGCTGAAAAAATGCACATTCCAAAAATTATTGACATGCTTAATCATCAAAAGTTCAATAATTTCTTAGAATGTGGTACAAATTATAATGAGGACATGGTCAGGTTGTTTTACACTGGTATACACGGAAAATTCCTTGATTATGATTATGGTTACAAGATAGGGAATAAGAGTCTAGCTGTTGATAGCACTATATGGAGAGATCTGTTTGGTATGTGTCGAATTCTGTCTCTTGATCTTAACATAACTGATGCCAAATTGGCTTCGGGTTTTGAATTTAATTCTGCTCTGAATTCTATGCTGAAAAACCCTTATACAGAGGAATTTGTGGCAAGTGATATGTTCCCAAAATAGGTCACTACCGGTCGGTTGAAGCTACGAGATAGAATCCTACAGTGGATTGTGTCTCATATTATCTGACCAAAGAAGGGAGGATATTCCAGAGTTGACCAAGCCAAAGTGCACTTGGTCTATGCGCTCAAGAATAAGAAGAAAGTTAACTGGCCATAATGCATTGGTAGTTGAAATTTTGTTGTGAAGGAATCAGGTAGAGGAACATCCTTAGTTTATGGTTCATTTATCCAAAGCGTATTGGATCGTGATGAGATTGTGGTTCAGAATATTAAATACATCTCTATTTCTAGTGACCAAGAATTTAGTCAGAAGACTATGACTTTAATGGGTTACATTTGGGATCGACAAGAGAAAACGTATATGGTCAAGACAAATTTTTACTAAACCAAGGATACTCAAGAGGGAAGGTTGATACTACACTCTTTGTTAAGCGTAGAGGAAAACACTCCATTTTAGTGCATGTTTATGTAGATGACATTATTTTTGGATCTACTAACATGCATTTGGTCAAGGAATTTTCTAAGTTGATGCAGGGTGAGTTTGAGATGAGCATGTTGGGGGAGCTAAACTACTTCATTGGACTCCAAATCAAACAACTTGAAGAAGGAACATTTGTGAGCCAAACGAAGTATTGCTATGAGCTACTCAAGCACTTTGATATGGAATATGCAAAAGCAATTGATACTCCAATGCATACATGTGTAAGCTTGGATCGAGATAAGAATGGTAAGGTCGTTGATGTAAAGAAGTATAGAGGTTCTCTTCTCTAACTCACTACATCTCGACCGGATATCATGTTTAGTGTATGTATGTGTGCTAGATATCAATCATGTTCCAAGGAATCCCATTTAAAAGCAGTCAAGCGCATACTTAGGTACCTATGTGGTACTCCAAAGTATGGGCTATGGTTTTTCAAGGGAAGTGATTGTACGTTGGTTGACTTTTCCGATTCTGACTTTGCTGGTTTTAAATCGGATAGGAAGAGGACTAGTGGCACTTGTCATTTATTCTCAAATTCCTAAGTGAGTTGGCATAGTAAAAAGCAAGTTTTCGTTGCTTTGTCAACAATCGAGGCGGAGTATGTCCCAACTGGGAGTTGTTGTGCCAAATCTTGTGGCTCAAGCAACAATTACTTGACTTCAATGTTAAACTGGATCGTATTCCTATTTTGTGTGACAAAACGATTGCCATTAACTTAACCAAAAATAAGATGCTACATTCACGCACGAAACATATTGAAATTCTCCACCATTTCCTTAGGGATCATGTAGAGAAAGGTGATGTCGTATTTGAGCACGTTGATAGCAAGAATCAACATGCCGACATTTTTACAAAACCACTTGCGACGGAACCCTTCTTTAACATTCGTAGGGAACTTGGAATTCTCGATATCTCGGATCGTGTTTAAATGAAATTGTTGTATGCTCTCTATCTATAATTGTCTATACTTTGATTAACTATATAGAACAACTCAAGCTATGTGAGTGCATTCATCGTTCATGACCATTGGAGGTAATATCGTTCCTATTTATTTGACTTATATTGACCATATATATATATATATATATATATATATATATATATATATATATATATGTTTGTACTATGTTTAGTGTGTTATCTTGGGGTTTAATTGATTCTTTAGATCCTCTTTTTAATCCATTTTGATGTTTTGAATAAGTGTGGGCTTGCAATTTATGTTTGTGTGATGCATTAATATCATGATTTTTCAATTTTTCCATGTTTTTACTGCATGCGTCGACTTGAACAGGGTATAGGTTGACTCATGCTCTTCCCAATTCAACAATAAATGCTTTTGCCATGTATGCGTCGACCTGAGGGATCTTCATGCGTCGACTCATACTGAACGTTTCTAATTTTTGGAATTTTATCATGCATGCGTCGACGCATCCCTAGCTTGTGGTCGACGAATCGCTTCGTGAGTCTGAATTTTAAAAAAAAAAATAAATCGTAACTGTTGGCATTGGGAACTACATGTTATTCATTGTGTCTTTTCGTTTCATCTTCTTATTATCATTCTCATTTGCATCTTATCATTTCATTTCTCTTCACCAACATCTCTTTCCACTTTTCTACAAACCTTAAAACCCATTTAAAGAACTCTTTCAAATTAGGAATTGCAACTCCAAATTAGTGAACAATTTGGTCTTTCTCCACCATTTTCTACTACGGGTACTGTTCATCATCCCCAACAAAGAAGTGTCAATGGCATCTTCAAGGGTAACTGGAAAGAGGTCAACTAGAGCTTCTACTTCTCGAGCATCCACTTCCCAGCCTTCGTAACAACCTCCGTCTAATATTTCGGTAAACACTATGTCTCTTCTTTCTGATTGAACTTGCTGAGACTTATGAATAGGATTTTAAGAAACAGTCAGTTATTAAGCAATTCGATTAATATCCAAAAGTTTCTAAAAAAATGCACATTCCGGAAATTATTGACATGCTTAATCATCAAAAGTTCAATAATTTCTTAGAATGTGGTACAAAATATAATGAGGACACGGTCAGGTTGTTTTACACTGGTATACACGAAAAATTCCTTGATTATGACTATGGTTACAAGATAGGGAATAAGAGTCTAGCTGTTGATAGCACTATATGGAGAGATATGTTTGGTATGTGTCCAATTCTGTCTCTTAATCTTAACATAACTGATACCAAATTGGCTCCGGGTTTTTAATTTAATTCTGCTATGAATTCTTTGCTGAAAGACCCTTATACAGAGGAATTTGTTGCAAGTGATATGTTCCTAAAATCGATCACTACTGGTCGGTTGAAGCTACAAGATAGAATCCTACAGTGGGAGGATATTCCAGAGTTAACCAAGCCAAAGTGCACTTGGTCTATATGTTCAAGAATAAGAAGAAATTTAACTGGCCATAATGCATTGGTAGTCGAATTTTTGTTGTGAAGTGTCATACCCCCAAATTTTGACCACTAAGATTTCCCATCATTGTGCAAACCATCATCACAATATGGATGTACCTTTGTGCCTTATCAATCTCTTCAAGGAATTGTTCACTAAAATCAGAGATTAGGGTTTTAACCTCTCTCAGGGTACTTAGACAAATGATCAATCAAGAAATGACATGATCTTCAACTTGTCTAACCTCTCAAACACCCATAAAGGATCAATAGGACTCCCACATCAAGAATCAAGCACAAGGCTGCAGCATTCCAAGTGGATTAAGCCTCAAGATCGCCAGTGTCACCAAATTAGAGTTTTGGTCGACCAAGGCCTCCAGATGAAAATTTTCCTCTGGGCATGAGCCAATGCTTCACAATATAACTCAAGATACTCCAAGGGACCTCATAAACCCAATCATCAAGTAAATTTGACCTCAGGGGATGCATTCACCAAAAATTAGGAATTAGGGTTTCTTGACCTAATTCACCCCTAAGTTGACTTTTGGGACAAAACATGAGCCAAGACCTCAAGACATGATTTGAGGGTCTCTAACACACTATATTTATCCATTTGCTGCAATGGATTGATTCAAGAAGCTTGATCCATAAGTTTCAATTTAATCTGGACCACAATTAGGGTTTTCAAGGGAAAAGTCAACTGTACCTTTGACTTTTGACCAGGACATGATTCAATACACCCTATAACACCTTTGGAACATATCCATTAGGTTTGATTTAGGTCAAGGACTTGATTTCACCAAGGATCGCATAGTTTGGAATTCATCTGATAAAAAGTCAACTATGCACAAAAGTCAACTTTGACTTTTTGAGATTTTTCACAATTATGGTTCCTTGACCCTAAAATGATGTTAATGTGTGATTAGAATCATCATTCATCAAGAAAAATCAAAGAAAGTGGGATAACTTGTTAAAGGGGTAACCATAAAAAACTTAGAATTTTTCTAAGTTATAAAACAAAGTGGCTAGGGTACCAACTTCCAAGGATCATAACTTGAGATCCAAGAAACCATTTTGGCTGATCCAAAGATGGATTTGTAGATCTCATGGCATACTTTAAAAGTGTCAACTACACCTTATTCCAATTCTTCATGGATTTTAAGTTATGGAGTGATCAAAGTGGCTGAAAACATGAAATGTCACTTTTTCCAACACTTAGTGAAATTTTCACCAAGTTAGAATCTGTCTTGCTTTTTTTCAAAAAGTAGGGGGATTTTTCACTTGGATCCAAAATGTTTCAAGACAAACTATGATCACATATGTGTTGTGTCACGTAAAGGCTTTCCAAAATGTCCAAAAGTTTCATCAAACTCCATCTGAACTAGGAGTTATGATAGCTGCAACATGCCTTGCTGCAAACTGTCTTGGCAAGGCAGATTTGTGCATAAAGGCTCGATTTGCTCAAATTGTGCAATTCCAAGCATGCTTATCCATCTGAACACCTCAAGGGGGAACAACCAAGGGACAAGCACTGATTCATCAGCCTCCCAAGTCCAAGATTCCCAAAGTAGCATGCCAAACCCTAAAAAGCCTAAAAGGGGCCAAGACTCCAATTTTGTTTCCAAGCATTCAATGGATGCACCAAGGTGGCATGAACTGAGCCATTTCCAACTGAATGAGTCAAGGATAAGCTCTGAACCAAAGAACCATAGGCATGTGCTCTAACCTCTAGTCAATGGCTAGAGGAGACTTAAGATTCCAAAGTGATCCAATTGACCAACAGCCTACTGCAGCCACCATTCACTTTTGCTTGCAAAACAAACTTGCTCTACTATAAATGGAGCTCATTTGTGCTCAGTTTAAGTACACCAAAGCACTACAACACTTGCTTTCCTCAAAATCTCTTTCTCTAGGCCAAAATGCCTTCTTTTGCAAGGTAACTCTGAGTTTTTGAGTTAGAGAGCATTTCCATCACAGCTCATGATCCAAACACATCCAATATGTCATATCTAAGATGTCCAAACTCTCATAAGTGACCTGTAACACCAAAATCACAAAGTCCCCTCTCAAAACCTCAAAATTGAACTTTTTTGCATTTTTCAAGCCATGTCTTGGTTTAGTCACTTTCAAAACCATATAAAGCCTCAAACACACTCCAAATATCATCCTTGAACTGTCCCAAATGGTTCCCCACATCTGGAACACCATTTGAGAGAGTTGCTATATTGGCCACTTTTGCCCCTTTTGCAAGAAAGAGCTCAAACTTGTTCCTCAGGATTCCAGTTGATTCCAACCATTCTAAAAGCTTCTAAGGGATAATTTGAGGGTGTCCAAAGCATCAAATTGTTTTTGGAACAAAGCACTTGGCAGATTGCCTAAAAAGCTCCTAAAGAGGTAAGCATCACAACTTGAACTCTCTGAAATATGCCTTGCTTTGAGGTCCACCGATCATGCATATCTCATACATGTTATATATGTTGTGTTTGAACCAATTCATCATGTAATTCATGCCTGTAACAAGAGATAGCATAGAAAATGTAATTATAGGCCTATTTCAAGAACACTATCGGGTTTTGAAATAGGAGCCTCATCTGAAAAAACCACCACCACCATTGGATTCCTTGTGAAATTCTAGGCAGGATAGACCTAAATTTTGTCCCAATTCATGGAGAAATGAGAAAGTTACAAGCTTCACGTTTTTGGCCAAAATCTTGCCTTGCCTTGCCTTGGCCATGCCAAAAACAAGGCATGCCTCATATATCCATGGGGTGGTTTTGATACACGGATGTAACACCACCCCAGTGGTAGGAGGCGCGCACTACACACAAGAGATCTGGGGTTCGAATCCCCCTCGCCCCAGATCCTCTTTTTTACCATTTTTCTACTTTTTATCAGTTTTTCATATTATTTTTAAATGATTTGAAAAATTAATAACTCTCTCAATTTTAATCATTTTTGGTTGATTCTTTTTCTGAAAAATCACAAAAATAGTAAAATATTTTATTCTACAAAAAAATCAAATTTATATTAGTTATTTAATATAATTGGTATTTTTGTAAATAAATTCATTTTAATTGTTTTTAAACATTTAAAAAATGAATATTCATCTTGAAAATCAAAACCAAATGAGTTTTAAATCATCTTGTGATTAAAACCTCATTTTTCAAACCTTAACCAAAAATCACAAGTGGTTTATTTAAACCTATTTGGTATTTTTATCATTTTTTATTAATTTTCTTTGAAAAATTACTTTTAAAAAGTGAAAATTAGGGTTTCTTTGATTTTTAATCATACTCAAATATTTCAAAACACTTTTGGGCCTCTTGGTAGAGTGTAAGTCCCATCCCTTTGTAAATAAACAATTTTGGGCCTCAGTGTATTGTATAAGTCCCGATACCGTCAGAAATTTCGACGCGATCGTCATTTTCAGACTATTGTCAACTGGGCTTCTCCTTGAGCTATAAGACCCATCTTTATTCATTTTCAAACTCTTTGGGCCTCTAATAGAGTGTAAGACCCAACCCTTTTTGAAAACCAAAATCATTTTTGGGCCTCAGTCATTGTATAAGTCCCACGGTATTTTCAAAAACCTCGGCGCGATCGCCATTTTCAAACAAACAACTGGGCCTGCCCTCGTGTTGTAAGTCCCATTTCTTTTCTTTAAAGCACTTTTGGGCCTCTTGGTAGAGTGTAAGACCCATCCCTTTGTACAGAAAACCTTTTTTGGGCCTCAGTCACTTGTATAAGTCCCTGTACAAATTCAAAACAACAGTACAATCACTGTTAAAATTTGGGCCTCTCCTTGAGTTGTAAGCCCTAATCTCTATTCAAAAGCACTTCCTCCTTTGATTTTGAATCCAAATATATAGTTTTTATCAAAAGTTTCTTTAATTTCTCTGTTGAACAACTAACAAAACAACATGGAAGCTCTACAACGGGTAAGTGTTTATCCATTTTCTTTTATCTGCTTTCATATAAATAACTGTATTATGGGGCTGCCTCACTATAAGTCTTCTTTCATATCTCATATATACTCGTCATATATCAACTGTGTATATACTAGTATAGTTATTTAGAGTTTTCCCCGGCAACTACGTCTAGAACTATGTAAAGCCCGTTGGTCACTCTTGAATAAAAACAAAACTAGACTCCCATAGGATTCTGGATACAGTCTTCCCTTCTCTTGGGGTTAAACAATATGGAACAAAGAGAAAGCCAGTATTCTCGGTGAACCTTTTCTCAGACTGTCACCCTTAGAAATTGTCAAAGAAACTCTACTCCCCAGAGATGATCTTTTCTCTGTGAATGGCATATTTTGAGTTTCTTCCAAATCCTCGAACTTTCCTGGAATGATCTCTTCTAGGTGAATTGCATTTCTTGAACTTCTCTTGGTTTAGGGACCCACAGGCTTCCTAAAAGCATCCCCGCCTCCTCTTGGGCATTGTACAAGGACCCTTCGGTTTCTTAGAAGTTCTTATGCCTTCTCTTGGGCTTAATACAAGGACCTTGACAACCTCTTAAAGGTATAAGATAGAACTTAGTCATCCTTTGATAGATCAGTCTTTCCAGTGTCAAAACTCCGGCCATTTTAGGGTTGATTCTCATCCCTTAACGCCCGTGCCTCCTCTTGGGCATCGTACAAAAGATAAAGCTCGCTTATACTAATAGACTTGGACAGTCTAAATCCTCTTGAGTCTCAAAGACAGTCTCAAGTTCCTTCAAAACATAGGAAGAAACCCCGATCATTCTAGATCAATCTTCAGCAGAAACCCTGTCTCTCTCATGAGAGTTCTCTACTTGGACCTGCCTAGGGATCTCAATAACCCTCGGCAGCAAGATAGCCTCCTCTTAGGCTTTGTATAATGATCCTTCCTCAGCGAAGTCAGCCTCCTCTTGGGCTTTATACAATGATTCTCCCCAGCGGAGCTAACCTTTCAGACTCTCTTGTTGAGTCACTCACTTTTCAAGGCTCTCTTTTTCAGTCAATCTCCGTTTAGCCTGAATTTCGGGCTTTGTACGAGATAGTAAAAAAACACTTTCTTGTTGAGTATAAAAGACTCTCTTGTTGAGTCAATCGCCTTTTCAGACTCTCTTGTTGAGTCAACCTTTTTAGCCTCCGTCTTGGGCTTCGTACAAGACAGATAAAAATACTCTCTTGTTGAGTCAGCCTTTATCCAAAACTTGGTATAAAGATTCCCCCTTAGTAGGAACTAGCTTCCTCTCAAGTTCTCCAGCTTGTTCAGCCACAATCCTGGGCTTTGTACAGGATAGATAAAAAACACTCTCTTGTTGAGTCAAACCCCTTTAGCCTCCATCCTGGGCTTTGTACAAGACAGATAAAAACACTCTCTGGTTGAATCAAACTCAATTCAGGCTCCATCCTGGGTTTGGTACAAGATACATATGCGAACTCCCCCCCCCCCCCCCCAACGGAGTCAAAAACCCCTTTTAGCCTCAATCTTGGGCTTTGTACAAGACATAAAGAACATTTTCCCCAGAAAAGTCAAACTTTTAGCCTTCTCTTAGGCTTTGTATAAAGAAATCCCCAGTCAGGTCAATTAATCTTTTAGCGTCAATCTCGCGCTTTGATCAAGGCACACAAAAATCAACAATCCCTCTTTAGAGACGACAAATTCTCTCTAAAGGCCTTTTAGCTTCAATCTTGGGCTTTGAACAAGACACCAAAACATGTTTTCCTCCCTTAGAATAAGAGGAACTACGATCGCTCTGATTTCCCTGTTTCGTTAAACGAGAATACGTAGGCATAAGATTGCAAAATCTTAGCGAGCATACTAATAAAAAACTTTAGGTCCAGTACCGTCATACATCAATAAAAAAACATCAGATCAAGTGCCTTACCAAAATCCTCATGAACAGTCAAGACACTCTATTCTTAAGCAAAATAACCTCAGAGAAACCCACTATTTTGATAGCATTTGTAAACCAACAGTCATCTGTTTAAACTCAGTATGCAAGCAGGGTTAATTGGAGACATCTATTTCCCTTCCTTAATAAGCTTCACATGATAAAAAATGAATCGAACTGTAGTACCAAAGTGATAGTGATTCGAAACCACAAAAACCGCGCTACATGAAAAAATTAGGTAGAGGAACATCCTTATGCTATGGTTCATTTTTCCAAAGCGTACTGGATCGTGATGAGATTGTGGTTCTGAATATTCCATACATCTCTATTTCTAGTGACCAAGAATTTAGTCAAAAGACTATGACTTTAATGGGTTACATTTGGGATCCACAAGAGAAAAGGTATGTGGTCAAGACAAAAGGCTTGGGTGCAAGGATTTAGGATCTATATGAGGATGAAGAGGAAGACCAAGAGGAAGATGAGGAAGCTCATCACATGGAGACCGATCATTCTTTTGACGGTCATGATGATAATGGTTGGTTAGGTGATTCACCTGTGCAGGATCCTTATGCTAACCAAGGCTGGGGAGAATGGTAACACACTGGTTGTACTAACCAAGACACCTCTTATATGCCTCTGTCTCCACCTCAATATCAACCCGATAATTCTGAAGTCCTTGAGATGTTACGGAATATGCAGATTCAACAATAGATTGCAACTCTCCAAGAAGAAAGGTTTACAGCTATGTAGGGCCAGATTCAAGTACAAAGTGATAATTTGATTTGTTTGCTTCCAGAGTTTTGAGCAGGTTTGATGTTATGGCTGAAACAGTGGCCAATAAGCATCGATCTCTTTCCGTTTGCTTCAACACAGTCAACAAGAGTGTTCTCAGCTTCACAGAATGACTAGATACCCAAGAAGCACCACATCAGGATTATTCCTTCTGGGGGAGAGGTCACCCACATTGGGAGATAAGACCTTAGATTGTTGAGCCGTGTTGGTGTCGTACATGTCATTTAACATGTTGTTGTATGTTTCATTTTGTTATTTGTTTTGCTATTTTGTTTGACTTGAAACATGTAATGAACTACTTCTGATGTGTAATGCATTAAGTTTACTTCTTTATGTTTCATGTGTTATTTAATTCTATATCTCTTGCATTAGACACATTATATGTGAATGTTTGTTAATGTTTTATCTATTGTAAAGCGTGGGGTTGCGTACATATGAATATGATTTGATTATGAATGACCTTTTGCTTCACTCTTTTTGATGTTATCAAAGGGGTTGAATTTAAAAGCAAGTGCTTCACAAAGAAGGCTCGGAAATTTACAAAGAGAAATGCATACAGTCAGGGGGAGAATGCTCTTCACAAAGTACTAAATGTGTGGAAGGTTTTGCAAAGGTTTTTCCATCATCAAAAAGGGGGAGTATGTGAGGGCAAGGTTCCTTAGTGCTTTGTTTTAATGATGTCAAAACTAGTAATATTTCGTGCTTGTGTACTTTGGATGGTATCATCACGTCTTAGCTTGCATTCATTCTTTTAAAATGCCAATAATGATCCTCATACAAAAAATCTAGGCATATAGGATCATCCCTTATGTGTAAATTGTGCATTAAATCATTGTAGATGCTTTAGGTCGACCCATAGGGCTTAGGTCGACTCAAAATTTTATAAAATTGTGTTTGTGGAATTCTGGCACCCTTGCATCGACTCACAGATGTGTCAAGGTCGACGCATACTGAAGGAAAAATAATTTTCTGCTCTCGGGTGTGTCATACCCCAAATTTTGACCACAAGAGTTCCCATCATTGTGAAAATCATTGCCACAATATGGATTTACCATCATGCCTCATCAATCTCCTCAAAGATGGTTGACAATGCACTATAATCAAGAATTAGGGTTTCCATCCCTCTTTGAGCATTTAGGCAAAAGATCAATCAAGAAATGACACGATCTTCAACTTGTCCAAACTCTCAAACACCCATAAAGGATCAAGAGGACTCCCACATCAAGAATCAAGCACAAAGTTGCAACATTCCAAGTGGAAGGAGCCTCGAAATACCCAGTGTCACCAAATTAGGGTTTTTTTGTCGACTGAGGCCTCCAGAGTGAAATTTTCATAGGGGATTGAGCCAAGGCATCAAAATATGACTCAATATGCTCAAAATAACCCTAGGAATCCCTTTTCAAAGATAAATCACCCTCATAAAATGCATTCCTCAAAAGTCGGGAATTAGGGTTTCTCCGTGCCGAATCGCTCTGGAGCCAAAAGTCAAAACATGAATTTTTTGGCAAAAATGATCCTTATGACTCATATTTTCATAAAATATGATTTATAATGTCATTTGAACAAGAATTAATCAAGAAATCATGATAAATTGTAAAAGGGGTAATCTTGAAAATTTGAAAATTTTTCCAAGTTACTAATTTTGGATGGTTTTGGTGCCAACTTCCAAGGACCATAACTTTTTATCCAAGCAGCCATTTTGAGTGATCCAAAGCCTGATTTGTAGGTCTTCCTACATTCTACAAAAGCATCAACTACATGAAACTCTAATTCTGCATGGATTTTTGGTTATGGATGGATCAAAGTGGTGAAAAATCAAAGATTTAACACTTAGACAAAACTGTCTAAGTTTTAGCCTTGAACATCAATGTTCATGAGATTTTTCAACTAAGTCCAGATAGTTTCAAGACAAACTATGACCACACATGAATTGTACCATATAAGGGCTTTTTAAAAAGTACATGAGCATTCCATAACTCCATTTGAGCAAGGAGATATGATCCTCCCAAGATGACACTTTCAAACTGTCTTGTACAAGACATATTTGTACATTTTTGCTCGAATTGGTTAAGTTAGGCAATTGCAAGCCTTGTCATCCATTTGGACACCTCAGAGGATAACATCAAAGGGAAAAAATCTGATCCACAAGCCTCCCAAGTCCAAGGATCTACATGTAGCTATGTGTCACCTAAAAAGGCTAGAAATCTCAAAGACTGCAATTTTGTTTCAATGCATTCAATGGATTCACAAGGTGGCAAGCATCAAGTGATTACTAACTGAATTGAGTCAAGCCTTATCTCTGAACCAAAGGACTCATAGCCTGTGCCCTAACCTCAAGTCAATGGTTAGAGGAGACTTGAGATTCCATTTGATCACTATTGGCCAAGGGATTGTTTAAGCCTCCATTCACTATTGATGCCAAAACAAACTTGTTGCACGATAAATAGACATCAATTGTGATCAGTTTGAGTACACCAAAGCCTTAGAACACTGGCTTTACTCAAAATCTCTCTTTCACTCCAAAAATTCCTTCATTTGCAAGTCACTATCGAATTTTTCATTAGAGAGCCATTCCGTCACCACCAATTGTTCTAACATATTCCATACATCATATATGAGCTGATCAAACACTCATCACACTTCTAAAACATCAGGATCATCATCTCCATTTCTCACTTGGATCAATTGCAGTCAGAGTTGAGCCAAGTGATCCAGGGAGTTCCAAAACATCCTGAAGGTTGCAACACAATCCTTGGGGCCTAAGGAAGCTATCCAGGTCATTATTTCACTTCTGTAACACCTCTACCACTGAAATCGATTCCTTCTTGCAGAGGTAAGCCTTAAACTTTCAAACTCAATGAATCATGCATCATAAACATGTTTTCAAGTTACCATTGTGTTTCTGAATGTTCATAGATCATCTTCCCTCAATAAATGGCTACTTATCTTGTGTGTATGAGATTTCATTTAGTTCATGCACTTTTTAGGGTTCATCTGATTATAACATGATATCTCTTGATACACTTGATTTAAATGAAATTGAAAAGATACGTCATGTTCCTTGTTAAAAAATACACGAGTTTCATTTTTACATCTTGTGAAATGGTTGAGAAACGAGAGAGATAGCTTGCTTCACGCAAGTCTGATGTTGGCCCAAGGAAGAAGATGGCCATGGCACCATTTTCAAATTTTCAGAACCAAACATAGTATATATTATACACTTGCCATTATATATTTGAATTGGCATTGCGCCCCAGTGGTTGATCAGCTGGTTTTGTGTGTGTAGCGAGCAAAGGGTCTGGGGTTCGAATCCCGCTCGCCCCAGACCTTTTGGTATTTTTTTAAAACCATTTTCAAAAGGATATTTCATATATTATTATCACTTGCCATCCTCTATCAGCCACATGCAAGTGGCTCAGTTGGTAAACTTTTAATCTCACCACCCCAAGGGAGTGGGTTCAAACCTTGGGAGGGCCATCCTATTTTTTATCATTTTTATTGGTTCTTTTTTAAAAAAAGTCACTAAAATGTTAAATTATTTTATTTTACAAAAAAATCCAATTTATATTATTTATTTAATATAGTTAGAATTTTTGTAATTAATTTCATTTTTATTTGTTTTAAACATTTTAAAATGAAATTCCCACTTTGATCTTTTCATTCCAAATGAATTTCAAGCTTTCATGTGAATAAACATGATTTTTCAAAATATTTTTCAAAGTTTACAACTTGTTTTTAAATATATTTGATATTTTATATCATTTTTTATTTAATTTCCTTTGAAAATTATATCTTTTAATTTCAAAATTAGGGTTTCCTCTAAATTTTGAATTTTCAAACTTCACATAAACAACTTTGGGCCTCTAATAGAGTGTAAGACCCATCCCTTGTCACACAAACCTTTTTGGGCCTCAATCATTGTTTAAGACCCGATACGATTTTCAAAAACGACGGTGCGATCACTGTTATTCATCTGGGCCTCTCCCTGAGTTGTAAGTCTCATTCTCCCATTTCTCTTCTTTTTAAAATAACTTTGGGCCTCTAATAGAGTGTAAGACCCATCCCTTTGTAAATAAACCTTTTTGGACCTCAGTCATTGTATAAGTCCCGTTATGATTTCAAAAATCTCGGCGCGATAGCCGCTTTTCAAACAATTTTCATCTGGGCCTCTCCTTGAGTATAAGCCCCCATCTTTCTTTTTTCAAACACTTTGGGCCTCTAATAGAGTGTAAGACCCAGCCTCTTTTGTAAATATAATAAATTTAGGCCTCAGTCATTGTATAAGTCCCTCTGTGCTTTTCAAAACTACGACGCGATCATCACCTTTTCGAAAGAATAAATCTGGGCCTCTCCTTAAGTATAAGCCCCAAACTTCCTTTCAAAACGACTTCCCTTTTGATTTAGATTCAAATTCATAGTTGTTATCAAAACTTTCTTCAATTTCTTGAATAATTAACCATGCAGCTGTGTTTATAACATTGGAAGCTTGCTCACCTGTAAGATCTTACATACTTGTTTATTCATCTGTATATATATATATATATATATATGCCTGTATATCTGCTTAGAGTCTTCCCCAACAACTAGGTCTAGGATTAGATCAAACCAGTGGTTACTCTTTCAACACAGTCAAAACTAGTTCCCTATAGGAAATTCCAGATACAGTCTTGCCTCCTCTTGGGCTTGTACAATATGGAACAGAGAAAGGCATTATTCCTGGTGAAACTTTTCTCAAGACTGTCACTACTAGAAATTAGTCTAAGAAATTCATTTCCCCAGAGAGGATTAATTCCCGGTGAAACCTCTCTTGAATTTCTTCAAACCCTAGAACTGTTCACTAAAGAAAGGATTATTCCCGGTGAAACCTTTCTTGAACTTCTCTTAGGTTTGGACCCACAAGCTTCCTAAAAGCATCCCCAGCCTCCTCTTGGACTTTGTACAAGGACCCTCAGGCTTCTTAGAAGTTCTCATGCCTCCTCTTGGGCTTAGTATAAGGACCCAAAGACCTCCTACAGGTATAGGACAAAAATTAGTCATCCTTTGATAGTTCAACCCTCCCGAGAGTCAGAATCTCAAAACATCAGATCAGTTTAGGGTTGTTTCTCATCCCTTAAAACATCATCCTCCTCTTGGGCATCATACAAAGATAAACCTTTTCATACCAGTAGACTTGGACAGTCTCACCTCCTTTTGGATCTCAAAAAACCCTCAAGTTTCCTAAAAGCACAGGAAAAACCCTGATCAATCACCAGCAGAGTTAAGACCTCCACAGGTTTCAAAACTCAATCTTTAAACCCTTACTTTAAAATTTCCCAAGCTAGGGTCAAGTTACTACCAGTAAACCCTCAGAAAACTCAGAACCTCACGGTCTCTGATATTTCAACTCTTCTGCAATCCCCAGCAAGAGTTGATTCCCCAATTTGAACCTGTCTCTGGATATCAATAATCCTCAGCAGAAGCCAGCCTCCTCTTAGGCTTCATATAAGAAATTCCTCAACCAGCCTCCTCTTAGGCTTTGTAAAATGATTTTCCCTATGCAGTTTTAGCCTCAATCTTGGGCTTTGTTCAAGACACATAAAACATTCTCCAGCTGAGTTAGTCACTTTTTTTAGCCTTAATCTTGGGCTTTGTACAAGACAGATAAAACCTCTCCCTAGTAGAGTCATTTCTTATAGCCTCAATCCTGGGCTTTGCACAAGATAGATAAAACCTCTCCCCAGTAGAGTCAATTCTTTTTAGTCTCAATCTTGGGCTTTGTACAAGACAGATAAAATATTCCCCAAAAGAGTCAATCACTTTTTAGCCTCAATCTTGGGCTTTGTACAAGACAAATAAAACACTCTTTTGTTGAGCCAGTATTCTTAAGCCTCAATCTTGGGCTTTGTACAAGACAAATAAAACACTCTCTTGTTGAGTCAGTATTCTTTAGCCTTAATCTTGGGCTTTGTATAAGACAAATAAAACACTCTCTTGTTGACTCAGTATTCTTTAGCCTTAATCTTGGACTTTGTACAAGACAAATAAAACACTCTCTTGTTGAGTCAGTATTCTTTAGCCTCAATCTTGGGCTTTGTACAAGACAAATAAAACACTCTCTTGTTAAGTCAGTATTCTTCAGCCTCAATCTTGGGCTTTGTACAAGACATATATAAAACTTCCTAAATAGAGTCAACCTTTTAGCTTCAACCTTGGGCTTTGATCAAGGCACACAAAAAACCAACATCCCCTCAAAGGAAATCAAATTCTCTCTATAGGAAGACATTTCTCTGTACAATCACATATCAAAACAGACAATCAAAACAAACCTTAATCCCAGATAACTGCTGTAAGTGGCACACTTGTTGATTCAAATATCCAAGTTGTAGTCCATCTCTTATCCTGGTAAACTCCTTTCTTTGATCTAATTGATGTAAGTGACAAGCCTCTGGATTATTTACATCCAAGCCAATGTCCCTCTCTTAGCATGAAAGACTCCTAAGGAAAAATGGCATTGCTCTACACTGAGTTAAAGTTTTCTCCTTCAGGATAAATCCCTTATAAAGGAAGTTATGGCATTGCTGGATTCCATACATTCTAGTTAAAGTAATTCCCCTTTATAATCAGTTACCTAACAACTATGATAAACAGATGAAATATCTCCCTTTAGAGATGAAAAATTCTCTCTCAGTCAAAACCTTTAGCTTCAATATTGGGCTTTGAACAAGACACAAATAACCTCTAGCTTCAATCTTGGGCTTTGAACAAGACACCAAAACATTTTTCCTCCCATAGAATAGGAACTACGATTGCTCTGATTCCCTATTTTCTTTAACGGGAATACGTAGGCATAAGATTGTGAAATCTTAGCGAGCACACTAATCAAAAACCTTAGGTCCAGTACCTTACCAAAAACATCGAAAAACCCAAAAAACAACAAAAATACTCTCTCAAACATTCCCAAAGGAGAAACTTTCCTAATTTACGACAGATAAACACCAGTAAGTAACTAACAGAAGAAAATGCTAAACGATCTATGGATAACCATATATAGGATGGGTAATTGACAACTCCCCATTGTATAACCTGACCCCAGACCCCCCAATCTCTTATCATTTGTTAAAGAAAACATCTGTGTGCAAGGTTAGTTTTTGATAGCTTCCCTTTCCTTTCTAGCTTCATAGGATAAATAAGAAATCAGAAAGTAGCACCCAATTCCAACCAATGCGGTAAGGTGGTCGCATCACCGACAAAAATCGCACGCTACAGGGTGCTCTTGCGTCGACGCATTGCTTGGTTCAGGTCGACGCATGGTTTGATTTTCTGCGCAGAATTGCTTTCTGGTGTGTTTAGTTCGACTCATAGAATGTTGAGGTCGACCTCTCGCTAATTTAAGCTTATTTTTCTACATCTTTGTGATTCAAAAAGCTATTAATTATGTTATGTGGTCTTAGTCATATATATATATATATATATATATATATATATATTCATATGCATCATCTTTTGTACAAGACCTAACAAGAAAATTGAAAATAGACATTAAATTTTCTCATCATCTTCATTCTCACACTTGCATTCTTCAACAATTACACATAATCATTTTTATTGAGTTGTGCATTGTCGAGGTGATAACGTCCAAACGTAGGATTTATATGTCGAGTTTGGGTTGAGATTTCAGTGGGATTTTCTTGAATAAAACCGTTAGGGTTTTGTCCTAAAATATCTTGAGGGATTTGGGGGTTTTTGCAAAAATCTTTGCTTCACAGATTCAGCCGAGTGAAAGGCTTGGAGAACGGTGGGTTCGTTTAAGCAAGGAGCTGTAACCGGAGGATTGTGTCGAAAGATTTAGGGTCGAACATCTTGCGATTAAAATTAGCCGAGCGAAAGACTTGAAGATTCGAGTGAGTAGCGGTAATCAGAGGTTTGTTCGAAGCGTTTGATGCACTTGATTCGGATTGAATCAATGGGAGAGAAGTGAATAGAATCAACATCAACATTTATGTTTGAGTGTGTGGTGGCTATAACTTCTCTTGTACAAAACTTTGCAACTTGATATTATACATATCTCAATTCTAGTTTTATAATTGGGGGCAGACGTACCTGAAGCGAGGACAAAAGGGGAACTGCCTAAACAAATCGGGTGTCGTTCTCTCTTTCTCCATCTCTTTACTTTTGTAATTGTGAAAAATTCTGCACTATCATTTCATAGGAAATTGGACTTGGGGTGTTGCGCACACCAAGTGTTCGACATATTGATCGCACACAAACTATTTGTGAAATTGTCAAATTAATTTAACATTTTATAATTCATTGGAAACCGGTTAATTGAAAGTGATTATTACTTGAATTGGTTGATTAGCAACGTTGTTGATTCAGATTTTCTTATCAATCTTATTCCATTCGGTTTTGCATATCCGATCTTACCAATAACGGTTCATTTAGACGATTTTAAATCCAAGGCCGCTTCCGCACATTTTTGAAACAAATTTTAAGCGCCGATTTTTATTAAAAATTAGTGATCTATTCAACCCCCCTTCTAGATCAATGCCATCGTCTAACAACAAAAATCTCCATCTTAGATTCTATCCTAGAGTGAGTTTGCGTTGCAATGAAATCCTCCATTAATGTTTCGAGGTTGGATTATGGCAATCTTGCGACTCCTCAAAATACTGGGAGTGGTAATTGTAGAGAAAATTTGGGTGATCCATCTACCTATGTTATAGGAATTTTAAAAAAAAAAGTGCATTAGTTTATACGGTGCAACAACAGGGTTATGATATATCACGTAATTGATCCCCAGCAACTGCGCCAAAAACTGGATGGGTTATTTTCGTAAGTATACGGAGTGTATCAGAGTAGTATAAAGAGAGTCGAACCCACAGAGACCTAATGGTCAATCTATCATTTTCTATTGCTACGGTGTTTAACTAAGGCGATCGGAAATGAGGATTTGAATAGGAAAAATAGAATAAAATAATAAACTTGAATTAATTTAGGAATGTAATACTGGAATGCGTCTCTCATCGATCAATGATACTCTTATTATTCCCAAGTTGAACTACATATGGGACAATATTTTCATCCTTTGAAAATAATTAATTAAAAAGGAAATGTCGCTATCGCATATTCGGAACCGAATTTTGCTCTCTAATTTATACCGTTCGCTCTCGCGTACCCGATGCGCTTTACGTTAAAGTAGCAAAAACCTTTTTAAGAAATTAGATTCTTTTACTTAGTTAAAAAGTGGTTTTGATTGGAAAGTTTAATTTAAAAGGGTCCTCGGCTTTCGCTCGGACAACCGAATTCTAAACTTATAAATGCATTCGAAATTAATTTTAAAATCACTTTATGAAAATATCAAACTCTCCTAATTAATTAATAAAGTGCTCTCACGGTGTTTATTAATAAAAAACTTAACAATGTTAATCATAGGCACCGGACGACTTTCAATCTTACCCGACGTATTTGTGATTCTACTCTTGTAGTAACCAATCAATTTAAACTTGAAAACTTGAGATAAAACCAAAACAGTCCAAAAAATATTTTTAAAGGAATAACAGACAGAGTACCATCGAATCGACGGTCCTCACATTCCAGCACTATTAAATTAGCCGGACAAAGTCATGGTAAACAATACAACATTTGATTGAAACCTGGAATTAGACATATTACGCAACTCAATTAAAATTCAGAATATGCAATTGATAAACTAAACTTTGAAATTAAAGTAAGGCAAGAACTTGCATAAAAATAAACAAACGATAAAATTAAACAATACTATTAATAAAAACTTGCTCTGAAGGAGTCTTGAATTTGGTACAAAGTAAATCAACGTAAAACATGAAAAGTAAAGCAAATGACGGCAAGATTAACTTCTACAAAAGTAACTGCTTCAAACATAATATAAGAACGATGCAGTAACTCTCCGATGTGAAGAGTTAAAGCTTTCAGAATGGTAAATATATGGCTTAAGTTGTGCTAAGCATGAATCCCCTGAAAAATGAGTTCTAGCATGTATTTATAGTGTTACAAGACCCTGAAAATGAAGTTAAGTTGTTGGGTTTGTGTGAGAGGAAAAAGGGAGAAGTGGGGAGACCATTCCTCAACTGCTTGCATTTTTCCGGGTTTACAAGGCATGGCGAACGCCACAAGTTCAAAGTTTGCAGACCCAGTCTTTGTAGCCGTTGGAACGTGGGATACATCAGCCACGTCACTGCTACCTCTATGGCGAATGCCAGGCTGAACGCCGTGAGTGCAAAATATTCTTTTTTCTCCTTTTTTTGTCTGATTCGTCTCCTTTCTTTGTGTATTGGGTCTCAGTTGATTAGGTACCTAAAATACAGACAAAACACCAGCATAACACTAGAGATAAAGGTAAAAATGACAAAAAATACATGTGTGAATCGAGTCGATGCATAGTGTGTTTCGGTGTTATCAATAAATAATAACAGTGTAGCAGGAAAATTTGATATTAAACTATTTATTAACTTAACTCATAAAGCAAAACTAATAAAACAAAGACAAGGGTAAGGGGGTTGGTTATGCAATGGGAAGTTGTTAGCACCCAAAACATCTATAGTACTCTATAGGAACCTCTTGAAAATCTATGTTTGGCTTAAAAGGTGTTGTTTGCAAAAGATGGTGAAGATGAGAAGAGAAATATTTTTTAAGATTTTTGTGTTTGACAAGACTTCCTGAGCCTCGTGCCTACGTACCCACAAAGTGCAATGGAGGATCAAAACCTCGTATTTCGTGGTGAAAATAACAAAAGAGATATGTTGTGATTGATTTTAAATGGATAAGACAAGTTGTCATTTTAAGAAGAACACTCAACTAGTCACCCACAAGTGTATGAAAATGGACCTTTCAATCACTATTGAGAAGGGCTCCAACTTGGATAGAGATCAACAAGTATGCCACTAGCTCTCTTAAGTGGAAAAGAATCAACATCAATCATCACTACGTGGATAGGAGAATTACATCTCAACTATGAAAATGACTCATGTCAAAACCTTAAGAAAAAAGATTAAAAGGAAAAGTGCACAAAAGGCATAAAATGGTTTGAATGGGTTAAGTATTATTTTTTTATGTCTTTTAAAAATGGTATTGATATGCTTAAGATTGATTAGCACTTTATTAAAAAAAAGAGTTTGAAAATCACTTGACAAAGTCAATGTTTATTGAGAAAGATGTTCAAGTTTAAAAACAATAAGGTTTTGAAAAAGGGAGAAGATTTTTGAAATTTAAGAAGGGGAGGAGATGAAAAGACTACCCTAAAGCATAAAGATAAAAGCTAAGGAAGGAAATATCTAACTAAGATACCAAGCTATCCCATCCATTGGATTCATGCAATAAGCAACCAAATAATCAGAGAAATAACCAAGCATCAGATAAAGGAGAACTTAAACCCAAGCCAAAGACGAGGTAATAAAGCCAAGTCTTCCAAAAGTCAAACCAAGGTTAAGGTACCAGATGAATTCCAAGGTCTCAAGTCACAACTCCAAAGCATAGGATCAAGAACCTAGTTCTAAGTCAAATAAGTCCAACATCCAAGTAAGGGATAGTAACCAAAAAGTTCAATGGAAACATTAAGTCTTTATGTGTTTAGCCTTTATTAATGTCTTAAGAAAAAGAAAAAGAAAGTCCAAATGGATAAAAGGAAAAGGCATAAACATAAACAATAACTATATGATATGTAAATGACAATAATAGAACAATATATATAAGGTGGAAGAAATTAAATGAATTAAAGATAAAGGTGCGTAAAAGTAAATAACATAAAAATAAATGTTAGCACAGTTAATGTTAGTGCTAGAATTAATAATTTGTTATGGAACAAATTTAGCGCTATGTTAAGCAATCGTAGCACAATCTATAAGAAAGATCATACTATGGGAGGCCGGTCAATAATAATTTATGTACCATACATGTTAGAGATCAAGCACTAAGGCAAGGAGATTGGTCCATTACATCAATCAATCCTTCATGACACTTAGGACAAAATTATGCATCAATCCAATGTACCTCCAATGATCAATGATCAATTAAATGGTAGATTTGAAATGATGAAAGTTCATCTAGCACCAATCAAGATCTCATGAACATGATGAACTACACATCATCCAATTGATCAAGAGGAAAGGTGAAAAAGAAAAAGAAACAGATGAAGATAGAAGGAGAAAACAAAATAGGGTGCAAACCAAATTGTATTAACGCATTAATCAAGTTATCATCAAAATCAATCATCCATTTTGGTGGATTAGGGTTTTCAACCCATCAGCACCCAAGATCCATTGAGTTTATTGAAACTTATGATCAAACCAACCAAGATCCAAGGCCAACAGAAGTCAACATAGGTCAAACAAATATAAGATGCAATAAAATGAAATAAAATGCATCAAAAAGATTTTTAAAATGATTTTTAAAAGGAAAATAAAAGAGAAAATTCATAAAGTCCTTTAAATCACCAAATAAATGGCCAAGAAAATTATGGAAGGTCAAAAATAAAATAAAAAGCATATAAATTTTTTTTCAGAATTTTTAAAGTCAGACAACTATTTTTAAACTAATTAAAACAAAGAAAAAAGGAGAAAATTAAAGAAACATAGCAAATAATAAAAATAAAATCTCAAAAAGTAAAATCAGGTAAAGAAAAATAAAAGAGAATTTTAGAAAATATTTTGGGATTTTTTGGAATTAAAATGGAATTAATATGATTATTTAAAGATAAAACAAATTAAAAACAAAAACAAAAAATAAAATAAAGCTGAAAAAAAACAGAAGCGTTAGATCTGGCCTTATTAATTGACGTGGCAGATCCAACAGCTATCAGGCTAGGGAGCACGATGGATTTACTTGAAATAAAAACACCAGATTTGGAAAAAAGCCAGCCAGCCAAAATATTTCACGTGGCAACATCTCAACCCTAGGATCAACCAAACCAACTCAGGTGGCCAGGAAACGCCTCCGATCGTCTTCTCTGGTGATCTCTCAGTGGAGATCTGGTGAACTGTAACATTAGGTTACAAGATCAATACCAAACAAATCGTTTCATCAGCGTGGACTCAAACATAGCTTTCAAATTCATTTATATTAACTGCACAAAGAGAATTTTGAAGAAGAAGAAACAAAGAGCTAAACAAATTTTCAAAAATACGAAAGGTAAATTCATCAATCAAACAAAATTAAGGATCCAGAAAGCAACAGTAAGCCAAGGACTGCATTGTGGTATCACATTTGAAGCAAATGGATGCTTCTAACTACCTGTTCGAAGAGGTGTGAAATGAGGAAATCGGAGCAGTTTGTTGAGGAGTTATAGAGCACCTCATACATTGATTCTAATTCCCTTAGCTTCAGAGAAGAACGATGAAGAGAATGGAAGAGAGAAAGTGGCTTGGAGAGGCTTTTAAGAGTGAAACCGAAATCTCACAATTGGAGGTTTGAGTTTGATCTGGGCAGAGTGTTTTTGGCTCTCAAAAGCTTAGGAAATGAATGGAATATGTTGCCCTATTTATAAGGAGTGAAATGGTGAACTCATACGTGTGAAATGGATTCAAATTCGTGCAAAACGAATTGGCTCGTGATGTGAGAAAAGTGTGAATTCATGTGCATCAAAACTCCATTAATCCTTGCGTTTTGAGTCATTTTGCTTCTAGGAACTTCAGTAATCATGTTTAGATGGATAACTCATGGTAATTTGATCATTAGAGTGAGTTTTGGTTGAGTGAAAATTCTAACCAAAATAGAAGTTGCAGTTCGAAACACCCAACTTCAAACCACCATGAAATCTTGTACACATCACCTTTATGGCTCATTCTTCTTGCAATTAGCTCACATCATAATAAAAAGTACAATGTGACAAGAAAGTATTGATTTGGAAATCTAAGCAAAAATTTATGACAATGTGAAGTTGGTCCAAAAATCTAGCAATGAGGTCACGGAAATTCTAAGTCCAAATGCCTGAAAATGGCCTATACTGTATCAATTAATTCCTTGGTCTTCCAAGAACAATTAGCTTTTGACCTTTGAAGTAAAATTGTAGAGCGCATCACAAATGATATTGTACAAAAAAAAAAAATTAGCCTCAAATGTTGAAAGTTGAAGAAGTTATGATTCTTGAAAGTTGGGAAAAGGTCACTTGAAAATAGGTCAAAATTTCACTAAGTCAACAAATGACGTATAATGTCTTCAAAATTTTGATGATCCTCCAAGCATAATTGACTCTTGTCATGTAAAGAGAAGTTTTAGAGGATGTTGAGAAGAGTCATATTCAAAAAGAAGCATTCAAGAATCTTGAGGTAACTTGTTGATGAAGGCATGGAAATAAACACATGAACCTTTGACTTTTCTTGAGAAAAAAGAAACAAAACTTTGAGATATCCTTGATCAAAATGAGATTGAGTGATGCTTGAGATTAAAAACTTTGAGATTAGAGGCCTTGACTTGATGAGATAGCCCTTGGGAATCAATGGTTGACCATATTTTACTTGAGGGACCTAAACCCTAGCTGAGGAACCATGCTTGATGCTTTTGATACAAAACCCTACCTTGCAAGGAAATAAAAGGGGAAAAGCATATTTTTTGATATTTTAGTAACATATAAAACTTATAAACACAAATGAAGAGATACAAAGAGAGTTACTTGGTAATATCTGCAAAGTCAAACCCAATGATGAGAGGGCTAGATGAGAACCAAGTTTGTGATCTTGATGCATTGTGAATATGAAAATGAGGTGAGATATTAGGGGTCAAAATTAGGGTATGAAAAATAGAAAAAAAAAGAGAGAGTAAAGAGGCGGTGTGCTTCGAAAAGTAAAGGGAGTATATTTTATTTTATTTTTTAAACAACTTTTATGTATTATTTAATTAACTATAGAAAATTAAATTTATTTGTTTCTATTTATTAGTTTAAAAAGTCAAAATAGATTACGAAATCTTTTTTTTTTGTGATATTTTACTTATGAAGAAATAAGAAATGAATAACCAAAGGTAAGTTCTAACAATTTGTAGAAAATGGAGATGTCTTGTAAATACGTTAAAATACTGATCGATTAATCATGAATAGAAAATTAGATGCAAATGAATCGCTCTTGGACCATTTACATCTGATTCTCAATCCTAATTAAAAGTCTATAGAGATTTAGATGACAATAATACGCTTGATTTTCAACCTCTGGACCTTTGAAACATGATGCAACAGAATGAACGGTGCACTAAGATTGAGTAATCAAGCCTTTTGACTTCTTAATTAAACAAAATGACTGAATGAAAGTCATCAAGGCCAGATAAAATGTCAGCACTCCTGACCTTTCATATGAACCCTGATGAATGCTTTTGACTGAAAGAATGCATGACAAAATGAAAAGATTATGCTATACTGATGCGAGTAAAACCTCAGGGTAAAATATAGTGTATGACAGCTGCCCATATTTAAACATCTTTAACCGGAGGATATGAAGAGCTCTTGTCTTTAAATCATCATGGTGAAAGATATTTTAAATACTAAATAGACCCAATTTTTTCCCTTTTATGCAATAGAATGATATGCTTATGGTTATGAATGTGCACAAAGAGTTTTAAGAAATACTCTTGATTTCTTAATCAACAGATGGTAATGCAAATGGATGTAACAAGGTTTAGGAAATACTCTTGATTTCCTAATCGTCGGGTGATATGAATGAATGCGGGCTAAGAAGTACTCTCGACTTCTTAAAGATGAATGTAGATGAATTAAGAAATTCTCTCGATTTCTTATAGATATTCAAGTTAAGAAGTACTCTCAACTTCTTACATATGAGTGCAAATGAATTAAGAAATACTCTCGGTTTCTTAATCATGAAATGCTAAGAAGTACTCTCGACTTCTAAAAAATGAGTGCAAATGAATTAAGAAATACCCTTGATTTCTTAATCATATTAAAATGCTAAGAAGTTCTCTCGACTTCTTAAAAATAAATGTGGAAGAATTAAGAAATACTCTCGATTTCTTAATCATATGAATGTAAATATTGGTTTAATAAGTACTCTCGATTTCTTAATCTTGAATGCAAATGAACTAAGAAATACTCTCAATTTCTTAATCATGAAATGATAATGAAGTAAGAAATACTCTTGATTTCTTAATCATGAATGCAAATGAACTAAGAAATACTCTTGATTTCTTAGATGCAATGCAAATGATTGGGGATTAGAGAATCATATTCAGCTACTCTTGAATGACGGTAGACCTTTGGGGATGGAAAAAATCATATTCAGCTACTCTTTGTAACGCCCCAGTTTTAGTTAGTTTTATTTAATTGAGTCGTTTTGATTATTTTATTATTATATTATTTTATTTTTGAATTTTATGTGATAATATATTATTTTTCGTCGTGAATATGTTTTATCGCGTTTTGGGAGCGTTTGCGAGATATTTGAGTGTAGGGGTATTTTGGTCATTTCATTTATTTCCTTAAGTTAGAAAACATAAATAGAAAGAAAAAGAGAGAAAAATAATAAGGAAAGAAAAAGAAGAGAAGAAAAAGAGAAAGAAGGAAAGACAAGAGAAAGAAGAAAAGAGAGGAAAACTTGTGGATTTAGGAACCGATTCAACTGACTTTTCAAACGCGATTTAATCGGGTAAGGGTGCGAAACTCGATTATACTATGTTTGTGTATGATTATGTATGTTTGTATGGAAGTTTTATTGGTTTTCAAATATAGGTCGAAATGAGATAAACGAGTAGAAATCGATGTTTTCGCGGTTGGAAATCGGTGTAAATGTTGTAGAATACTAGTTACCATGATTGGGTTATGTTTTGATTGCTATGTGTTGGTTTGGAAGTGTTTTGGTGGGGAAAATATGGTTTTGGGTTATGTAACAGCGCTGCTGGGTTTTTCTGAATTCGCAGGTTCGCACTGCGAATCCCCTAGCAAAGTGGAAAGCAGGCATTCACTGGCTATTCGCACTGCGAAGGCGAGGGAGAACGTTCGTGTGAGGTTTGCACTGCGAACTTTGTGTTGTTTTGTGTTGTTTTCTTTCTGCCATTGTTCGCTGGGAGACTCGCATTGCGAAGGGGAAACCGAGCATTCGCTGGGAGTTCGCACTGCGAACTTTAGGAATTTTTTTAGGCTATTTTCCTTTCTGCCATGGTTCGCTGGGCTATTCGCACTGCGAATGAGGAAGCGAAGGACTCGCTAGGAGATTCGCATTGCGAACATGACAGTTTTTCCAATTTGTTTTTTTTATAACTTTTGATCCGTAAGTCGGTTTGAGGCGCGGTTTGATGCGTTTGAAAGCCTTTGACATGTTCTTTGTTAATAAACTGGTTTTGAGACTGTTGGCCGATTAAATTATGTCAGGAAATTGGAAAGGTGTCGTTTTGTCAACTTGTACCATTTTAATTGTGTGTATTTGATGTGTTATTATGCAATATGCCTTTGATAGATATGGTATGACTTGTGTGCTGTTGTATGATGCGAATGCATGTGTTTAGATGGTGTGATGATGGTTTGTGGTCATATGGCAAATAAATGCATTGTTTTGGGCTTGAATTGCAAAGCATGATTATTGTTGATTGAGATTGTTGCATATATGTGTGCATTTGAATGTCATGAGTCATAGTATGCCAAGCATCATGATATGCATTCTTGTGATGTCGTGTGCCCTAGTGGGTGTGAGCGACGAATCGGTTCCAGAGGGAATCCGCTATAACATTGTGCGCCTTATACAAAGAGGACCTAAAGCGATGATTATAGACGATCGTGCGCCTTATACAAAGAGGACCTAAAGCGATCGGATTGTGCGCCTTATACAAAGAGGACCTAAAACAATCCATAAACACCGTGCGCCTTATACCAAGAGGACCTAAAGCGACGGGGAACATCGTTTGCCCGACGGGGAGTTACACTAAGTAACAAGCGATGGTTCCAATAGTTCCTGAGTGAACTAGTGTTGAGACGATGGATGGATGGTACCGCATGTGGATTGCATAGAGTCGTTGTGTCGGTCTCTGTGCATTTGCATAAATCACGAATGGATTGATTTTGTGTGGAATTGTGATTGGAATTGATGAGTTGAGATATATATATATATATTTGTGTTGGTGATAATTGTATTGTGCATGATTGATATGCGTTGGTGATGGATATATGAAATATGCATTATGTTGTTTTGTATTTGAATTCTGGTGTAAGTTGTGGTGAGAAGATTCTACATGTGTATGTTGGTGTTATTATATAATTATATGCTATTATATTATGATTGTGTTTCTCACCCAACTGCTATTTTAATGCTCTACGAGGCATTGCAGATTAGATGCTGGAGGTCTTTTTGTGAAGCTTAGGTCTTCATTCTTTTGTCGGTCGGCTCTGATATGTGGCACCGGGTAGTCGGGGAGACCGTTAGTGATTAGGCGTATATGTATATGTATATTTTGGATGTACATGGTTGACTTTGTATATAACAAAATTTTATGATATGTATATATGAGATTCAATTACAGATTTTCTGCTTTTATTATGTATCTGAATTGTGGGTGTTAGGAGCTAAGCTCCTTTGTTATGTGCTACCTGAATTGTTGCATATCTATATGAGCAGGTTGTTGTATGTTTCTTTCAAATTGATGTGATGCCTCTGTCTATGCCGTGAATTTTTAATTATACTCTGATTAACTTTTATCGCTTATTTTAGTTGGGGGTATAGACTAGGGGTGTTACATTAAGTGGTATCAGAGCCAGTCTGTGTCAGTTTGTGTCAGTCCTTGTCGGTGGTGGTGTTTGGGTGAGCTGTTTGTTTAACCATAGTTGCTGTTATTGGAAATGAACAGAATATGGCTGGTAGGAATGATGCTGCTTTAGCTGCTGCGATGCAAGCTATGGCTCGGGCTGTGCAGGGTGCACCTAATGCTGCTGGGAATGATGAGTTCAGGAAGAACAAACCGCCTGTCTTCAAAGGGAGACATGATCCTGATGGTGCTCAGATTTGGCTTAAGGATATTGAAAGGATCTTCCGAGCGATGGATTGTGCTGAGGATTAGAAGGTGAGACTGGGTACTCACATGTTGCAGGAAGAGGCTGATGATTGTTGGGTTAGTACTCGTCATGTGTTGGAAGCTGCGGAGGAAGAAGTCACTTGGGCTTTGTTTAGCATTGAGTTTCTGAGGAAGTATTTTCCCGAAGATGTTAGAGGAAATGAGGAGATAGAGTTCTTGGAATTGAAACAAGGTAATATGTCTGTTGTTGATTATACTGCTAAGTTTGTGGAGCTTGTGCAGTTTTATCCACATTATGCTGAAGCGACTGTGGAGTTTTCCAAGTGTGTGAAGTTTGAGAGCGGATTGTGTCTTGAGATCAAGCAGGCAATCGGTTATCAAAGGATTAGAAGGTTTTTTTATTTGGTGGATTGTTGTAGGATTTATGAAGAAGATAGCAAAGCTCGTGCTACTCACTATAAGAGTGTGAACGAGAGGAAAGGGAAGCAACCATTTCGTAGTGGCCCTTATGTAACACCAGCTGATAAGGGTAAACAAAGGGGTAATTTTGAGAAAAGGCCCAGTGGAGGAGGTATGTCTAATTCTCCGACATGTTTTAGGTGTGGTGAGTTAGGACATCGCCAGATTGAATGCAGAAAAGATATGAGGAAGTGTTCCAATTGTGGAGGTTTAGGACATGTAGCGGCTAAGTGCAAGAGGAAGAATGTGGCGAAGTGTTCTAACTGTGGTGATCTTGGTCATATTAGTACAAAGTGTCCGAAACCGAAGCAAGCTTCAACTGGTGGGAAAGTTTTTGCCTTGGCGGGAACTCAGACTACTAGCGCAGATCGTCTGATCAGAGGTACTTGTTTTATTAATAGTACGCCTTTAGTTGCTATTATTGATACTGGAGCGACTCATTCATTTATTTCGTCTGAGTGCGCGAAGCGTTTGAATCTTGTGTTGTCTTCGATGGGTGGTGAGATGGTTATTGATACTCCAGCAATGGGGTCAGTAACTACTTCTTTGGTTTGTTTAAGTTGTCCTTTGACCATTTATGGTAAAGACTTTGAGATGGATTTGGTGTGTTTGCCGTTGGAGGGTTTAGATGTGGTTTTGCGAATGAATTGGTTGCAGTTCAATCGGGTTCATATTGATTGTTATCATAAGCTAGTAAGGATTCCTTCTCTTGAGGAAGACGAGGAGTCGAGTTTCTTATCTACCAAAGAGTTGAAGAAACTTTTGGAGGAAGAAGCTCAGTTGTTTGGGTTGTTTGTATCGTTTACAGTGGATAGTCAAGTTACACTTGATGTGTTTCCTGTTGTGTGCGATTTTCCGGAAGTGTTTCCTGAGGATATTTCAGATGTGCCGCCAGAGAGAGACGTGGAGTTTTCTATAGATCTAGTTCCTGGTACTAGACCTGTATCGATGGCACCTTATCATATGTCGGCATCTGAGTTGGTTGAGTTAAATAAGCAATTGAATGAATTTTTAGAAAAGAGGTTTGTGAGGCCAAGTGTGTCGCCTTGGGGTGCTCCAGTTTTATTGGTGAAAAAGAAAGATGGGAGTATGCGATTGTGTATTGATTATCGCCAGTTGAATAAAGTGACGATTAAGAATAAGTATCCGCTTCCGAGAATTGATGATCTGATGGATCAGTTGGTAGGTACGTGTGTGTTTAGTAAGATTGATTTGAGGTCGGGTTATCATCAGATTAGAGTGAAAGAGGAAGATATTCGGAAGACGGCTTTTAGGACACGTTACGGTCATTATGAATATTCTGTGATGCCGTTCGGGGTTTCTAATGTGCCAGGTGTGTTTATGGAGTACATGTATCGTATTTTCCACGAGCATTTGGATCGTTTTGTTGTTGTGTTTATTGATGATATCTTGATTTATTCTAAGTCCCGGGAGGAGCATACGGAGCATTTGCGGGTTGTGTTGCAAATTTTGAAGGAGAAGAGATTTTTGCTAAGTTGTCCAAGTGTGAGTTCTGGTTGTCAGAAGTGAGTTTTCTTGGGCATGTGATTTCAGGTAACGGTATAGCTGTGGATCCATCTAAAGTAGATGCAGTTCTACAATGGGAGGCTCTGAGATCTGTTACTGGAATTCAAAGCTTTTTGGGATTAGCCGGATAATATCGAAGGTTCATTGAAGGTTTTTCTAAGTTATCACTTCCTTTGACCCAGTTGACTTGTAAAGGGCAAGTGTTCATTTGGGATATTCGGTGTGAGGAAAGTTTTAATGAGCTGAAGAGAAGATTGACGACAGCTCCGATTTTGATTTTGTCGAATCCTGGTGAACCGTTTGTGGTGTATTGTGATGCGTCTTTGATTGGGCTAGGTGGAGTGTTGATGCAAGAAGGTAAGGTTGTGGCTTATGCTTCGAGGCAATTGAGGGTGCATGAGAAAAATTACCCTACTCATGATCTGGAATTAGCGGTTGCGGTGTTTGTGTTGAAGATTTGGAGGCATTATCTCTACGGTGCAAGATTTGAAGTCTTTAGTGATCATAAGAGTTTGAAATACTTGTTTGATCAGAAAGAGTTGAATATGAGGCAACATAGATGGTTGGAATTCTTGAAGGACTACGATTTTGGCTTGAATTACCATCCTGGTAAAGCTAATGTGGTAGCCGATATGTTAAGTCAGAAATCATTGCATATGTCTGCCTTGATGGTTAAGGAGTGGGAACTTTTGAAAGCGTTTAGGGATTTGAGTTTGGTGTGTGAATTGACGTCTGACAGTGTGAGGCTTGGTATGTTGAAGGTTACTAATGATTTTCTGTTGACTGTTAGTGAGAAACAGAAATTGGATGTGAAATTTGTGGATTTGATGACGGTTGGAGTTAAAAGTGAAAATGAGGACTTTAAAGTGGATGATAAAGGTGTTTTGAGGTTCCGAGGTAGAATTTGTATTCCTGATGATTCGGAGTTGAAAAGGATTATTTTGGAGGAAGGACAATGGAGTAATTTGAGTATACATCCGGGAGCTAATAAGATGTACCAAGATTTGAAGAAGATTTTCTGGTGGTCTGGATTAAAGAGAGATGTGGCTCAGTTTGTGTATTCATGTTTGACGTGTCAGAAGTCAAAGGTAGAACATCTGAAGCCTAGTGGATTATTGCAACCGTTGGATATTCCTGAGTGGAAATGGGATAGCATTTCTATGGACTTTGTGACAGGGTTGCCGAACACGCAGAGGGGGCATAATGCTATTTGGGTGGTTGTGGATAGGCTGACTAAATCGGCTCATTTCATTCCGATTGACATCAGGTTTTCTTTGGAGAGACTATCCGAGATTTATATCAGTGTGATTGTGAAGCTACATGGTGTTCCGTTGAGTATTGTTTCGGATCGAGATCTGAGGTTTACCTCGAGATTTTGGGAAAGTTTACAAAAGGCGTTGGGTTCTAAATTGAGATTGAGTTCGGCTTATCATCCTCTAATGGATGGTCAGACCGAGAGAACTATTCAGTCGTTGGAAGATTTGTTGAGAGCTTGTGTTCTTGAGTAAAGTGGTGCTTGGGATAGTTATCTTGCATTGGTGGAATTCACGTATAATAACAGTTTCCATTCTAGCATTGGAATGGCACCTTTTGAAGCGTTGTATGGAAGAAGATGTCGAACACTGTTGTGTTGGCACGAGTCTGGTGAGAGTGCGGTGGTTGGACCGGAGTTAGTGCAACAAACTACAGAAAAGGTAAAACTTAATCGTGAGAAAATGAAGGCTTCTCAGAGTAGGCAAAAGAGTTATCATGATCGAAGGAGGAAATATCTTGAGTTTCAAGAGGACGATCATGTATTTTTGAGAGTTATGTCGGTGACGGGTGTTGGTCGTGCATTGAAGTCGAAGAAGCTTACTTCTCAGTTTATTGGTCCTTACCAGATATCCGCGAGAGTTGGTGTTGTGGCTTATAGGGTGGCGTTGCCGCCGATTCTTTCGAATTTGCATGATGTGTTCCATGTTTCACAGCTTCGGAAGTATGTTCCGGATCCGTCGCATGTGATTCCGATGGACGAGGTAGAGGTAAGGGAGAACCTTACGGTTGAGGCATTACCAGTGAGAATTTTGGATCGCGAGTTGAAGCGGTTGAGGGGCAAGGATATTGCACTTGTGAAAGTGGCGTGGGGAGGCGCTGCTGAGGGCAATTTGACTTGGGAGTTGGAGAGTCGGATGCGGGAGCCGTATCCAGAGTTGTTCGTCTCAGGTAATATTTTCGAGGACGAAAATTTCTAAGTGGGGGAAAGTTGTAACGCCCCAGTTTTAGTTAGTTTTATTTAATTGAGTCGTTTTGATTATTTTATTATTATAATATTTTATATTTGACTTTTATGTGATAATATATTATTTTTCGTCGTGAATATGTTTTATCGCGTTTTGGGAGCGTTTGCGAGATATTTGAGTGTAGGGGTATTTTGGTCATTTCATTTATTTCCTTAAGTTAGAAAACATAAATAGAAAGAAAAAGAGAGAAAAATAATAAGGGAAGAAAAAGAAGAGAAGAAAAAGAGAAAGAAGGAAAGAGAAGAGAAAGAAGAAAAGAGAGGAAAACTTGTGGATTTAGGAACCGATTCAACCGACTTTTCAAACGCGATTTAATCGGGTAAGGGTGCGAAACTCGATTATACTATGTTTGTGTATGATTAGGTATGTTTGTGTGGAAGTTTTATTGGTTTTCAAATATAGGTCGAAATGAGATAAACGAGTAGAAATCGATGTTTTCGCGGTTGGAAATAGGTGTAAATGTTGTAGAATACTAGTTACCATGATTGGGTTATGTTTTGATTGCTATGTGTTGGTTTGGAAGTGTTTTGGTGGGGAAAATATGGTTTTGGGTTATGTAACAGCGCTGGTTGTAACACCCCCAATCTATACCCCCAATCAAATAAAGCAGTAACAGAAAATTCAAAATTTCATCAGAGTATATTTAAATTATCATGGCATAGACGGGGAGAATCACATTATATTGAAACAAACATACAACACCTGCTCATACAGATATGCAACAGTGGGGTAGCAATCAACAGAGGAACTCAGTTCCTTACACCCACATTTCAGATTTTAGAATAAAAGCGGAAAATCTAAAAACTGAATATCATATATATATATATATATATATATATATATATATATATATATCATAAAAAGTTTGTCATACATCAAGCCATACATGCACAAGCCAAAAGATATATATATATATATATATATATATATATATACATAATACAGATAATCACAAACGGCCTCCCTAACTACCCGGTGTCACATATCAGAGCCGACCGACAAAAGAATGAAGTCCTAAGCTTCACAAAAAGACCTCCAGCAATCTAATCTGCAATACCTCATAGAGAATTATAAAACAGCAGAAGGGTGAGAAAAACAATCATAATACAGTTGCATATAATTATATATTAACACAGAAATGCACAAGTAAAATATTTTCACCACCAATGCACCACAATCACATATAACATAACACAGTACAATTCTTAAGTATCAAATACCACTACACATCAATCATACACAATACACTCATCAGCAATACAATTACACATATTCCATCTCATCAGTCACATTCACAATTCCATGCACAATTAATCCATGATTTATGCAAATGCACAGAGATCGACACAACGACTCTATGCACATGCCACGCGGGTACCGACTTCCAATATTTCTCGTCACTAGTTCACTCAGGAACTCTGCTGGAATCATCGCTCATTACTGAGGATCACTCAAGTAACACCCCGTCGGGCCTATGATGTTCCCCGTCGCTTTAGGCCCTCTTGGTATAAGGCGCACGACGTTTATGGATTGCTTTAGGTCCTCTCGGTATAAGGCGCACAATCCGATCACTCACACCCCGCATGGGTACACGATCGTCTATAACAATCGCTTTAGGTCCTCTTATTTTTAAGGCGCACGATATATCAAATCGCTTTAGGTCCTCTTATTTTTAAGGCGCATGATGTTATAGTAGATTCCCTCTGGAATCAATCCGTCACTCAGGACGTCACAACAATGCATATCATGATGCTTGGCATACAATGACTCATAGCATTTAATATGCACACATATACACACCCATAATCATGCATATATCAACAATTACCACACATTTCATTCTCTTGCCCTAAGGCCACCAATCATTATCACCATATGTATTTCATGCACTTACATCTATCAACAGCACACAAGTCATAAAATATCCACACCAACAACATATTGTACATACACATCAAGTTCACCCAATTAAACGGCAAAAGTCGACAACAAAACAACACATTTTCTAATTCCCGACACAATTTAATCGGCCAACAATCTCAAAACCATCATCATAATAAAGTACCTTTCACCAGCTTTTTAACGCATTAAACCACACCTCAAACCGACTCACGGATCAAAACTTACAGAGAAAACAAATTGGAATAAACTGTCATGTTCGCAGTGCGAAGCTCCTAGCGAGTCCTTCGCTACTTCATTCGCAGTGCGAATGTACCAGCGAACAATGGGAGAAGCAAAATAGCCTAGAAAATTCCCAACGTTCGCAGTGCGAACCATCCAGCGAATGCTCGCTACCCCATTCACAATGCGAACCCTCCAGCAAACAGTGGCAGAATGAAAAATAATACAACGTTCGTAGTGCGAACCTCACGCGAACGCTCGCCACCCATTCGCTGGCCATTCGCAGTGCGAACCTGCGATTTCAGAAAAACCCAGCAGCACACCAGTTCATCCAAAAATGAGATTTTCTCTACCCAAAACATGTCCAAACTAGCATATATCAATCAAAACATAACTCTATCATGATAACAGGTATTCTACTACGTTTACACCGATTTTGAACCGTGAAACCATCGATTTCTCATTATCGACCTAGAATAGAAACTATGAAAACACAACAAACAATCCACTACACACACACATATTCATATACAAACATAGTATAATCGAGTTTCGCACCCTTGTCCGATTTAATCGTGTTCTAGAAAGTCGGTTGATTGATTTCCAAGTTTTCTCAAATTCTCTCTTTTCTTCTCTTCTTCTCTTCTTTTCTTTTTCTCTTCTTTTTCTTTCTCCTACTATTTTTCTCTCTTCTATTCTATTATAACTTATCAAAATAAATCAAAATGCCCAAAATACCCCTACACTCAAATATCTCGCAAACGTTCCCAAAACCCGATAAAATATATTCACGATGAAAAATAACATATTTTCACATAAAAGTCAAAAATAAAATAATATAATAATAAAATACTAAAAAACGACTCAAATAGATAAAACGGCAAAACTGACAAAACTGACCGAGGCGTTACAACTCTCCCCCACTTAGAAATTTTCCTCCTCGAAAATATACCTGAGACGAACAACTCTGGATACGACTCCCGCATCCGACTCTCCAACTCCCAAGTCAAATTGCCCTCAGCAGCGCCTCCCCACGCCACTTTCACAAGTGCAATATCCTTGCCTCTCAACCGCTTCACCTCGCGATCCAAAATCCTAACTGGTAATGCCTCAACCGTAAGGTTCTCCCTTACCTCAACCTCATCCATCAGAATCACATGCGACGGATCCGGAACATACTTCCGAAGCTGTGAAACATGGAACACATCGTGCAAATTCGATAGATTCGGTGGCAACGCCACCCTATAAGCCACAGCACCCACTCTCGCAGATATCTGGTAAAGACCAATAAACCGAGAAGTAAGTTTCTTCGATTTCAATGCACGACCCACACCCGTAACCGGTGTAACTCTCAGAAATACATGATCGCCCTCTTGGAATTCAAGATCCTTCCGTCTCCGATCATGATAACTCTTTTGTCTACTCTGAGAAGCCTTCATTTTCTCTCGAATAAGCTTCACCTTATCTGTAGTCTGCTGTACCAACTCCGGTCCAACCACCGTTCTCTCACCAGATTCGTGCCAACACAACGGTGTCCGACATCTTCGTCCATATAATGCTTCAAACGGTGCCATTCCAATACTAGAATTAAAACAATTATTATACGTGAATTCAATCAACACAAGATAACTATCCCACGCACCACCTTGTTCCAAAACACACGCCCTCAACAAATCTTCCAACGACTGAATCATTCTCTCCGTCTGATCATCCATCTGCAAATGATAAGTCGAACTCAACCTCAATTTAGAACGCAACGTCTTCTGTAAAGTTTCCCAAAATCTCGAGGTAAACCTTGGATCTCGATCCGAAACAATACTCAATGGAACCCCATGCAATTTCACAATCACACTGATGTAAATCTTTGCCAACCTCTCCAAAGAAAAACTGACGTCAATCGGAATGAAATGAGCCGATTTAGTCAGCCTATCCACAACCACCCAAATAGCATTATTCCCTCGCTGAGTATTCGGCAACCCTGTCACAAAATCCATGGAAATGCTATCCCACTTCCACTCAGGAATATCCAACGGTTGCAACAAACCACTAGGCCTCAGATGTTCCACCTTCAATTTCTGACAAGTCAAACATGCATAAACAAACTGAGCCACATCTCTTTTCAATCCAGACCACCAGAAAATCTTCTTCAAATCTTGGTACATCTTATTCGCTCCCGGATGTATACTCAAATTACTCTGGTGTCCTTCCTCCAAAATCATCTTTTTCAACTCCGCATCATCCGGAATACAAATTCTACCTCGGAATCTCAAAACACCATTAATATCCACTTTAAAATCACTATTCGCATCTTTTTCTCCCACCAACATCAAATCCACAAATTTCACGTCCAGCTTTTGTTTCTCACTAACAGTCATCAGAAAATCATTAGTAATCGTTAGTATTCCAAGCCTCACGCTATCTGACGTCACTTCACATACCAAACTCAAATCTCCAAACAATTCTAAAAGATCCCACTCCTTAACCATTAAAGTGGACATATGCAACGATTTCCGGCTCAAAGCATCGGCTACCACATTAGCTTTACAAGGATGGTAATTCAAACCAAAGTCATAGTCCTTCAAAAATTCCAACCATCTACGTTGCCTCATATTTAGCTCTTTCTGATCAAACAAATATTTAAAACTTTTATGATCACTAAAGACTTCGAACCTTGCACCATAGAGATAATGCCTCCAAATCTTCAACACAAAAACTACAGCCGCTAATTCAAGATCATGAGTAGGATAATTTTTCTCATGCACTCTCAATTTCCTTGAAGTATACGCCACAACCTTACCTTCTTGCATCAGAACACCACCTAGACCAATCAAAGAAGCATCACAATACACCACAAAAGGCTCATTAGGATTCGGAAAAATCAAAATCGGAGCTGCCGTCAATCTTCTCTTCAGCTCATTAAAACTTTCCTCACACCGAATATCCCAAATGAACGCTTGCCCTTTACAAGTCAATTGGGTCAAAGGAAGTGCTAGTTTAGAAAAACCTTCAATAAACCTTCGATAATAATTGGCCAAACCCAAAAAGCTTCGAATTTCAGTAATAGATCTCGGAGCCTCCCATTGTAGAACTGCTTCTACTTTAGATGGATCCACAGAAATACCATTACCCGAAATCACGTGCCCAAGAAAACTCACTTCCGACAACCAGAATTCATACTTGGATAATTTGGTAAAAAGCTTCTTTTCTTTCAAAACCTGCAAAACAATACGCAAATGCTCCGCGTGCTCCTCCCGAGACTTAGAATAAATCAAAATGTCGTCAATAAACACAACAACAAATCGATCCAAATGCTTGTGAAAAATACGATTCATGTACTCCATAAACACACCTAGCGCATTAGAAACCCCGAACGACATCACAGAATATTCATAATGACCGTAACGTGTCCTAAAGGTCGTCTTCTAAATATCTTCCTCTTTCACCCTAATTTGATGATACCCTGACCTCAAGTCAATCTTACTAAACACACACACACCAACCAACTGATCCATCAGATCATCAATCCTTGGAAGAGGATCCTTATTTTTAATCATCACCTTATTCAACTGGCGATAATCGATACACAACCGCATACTTCCATCTTTCTTTTTCACCAATAAAACTGGAGCACCCCAAGTAGAAACGCTTGGTCTCACAAACCTCTTTTCCAACAACTCATTCAACTGTTTCTTTAACTCAACCAACTCAGATGCCGACATACAATAAGGTGCCATAGAAACAGGTCTAGTACCAGGAACTAGATCTATAGAAAACTCCACCTCTCTCTCTCTGGCGGCAAGTCCGAAATATCCTCAGGAAACACTTCCAGAAATTCACACACAACAGGAAACACATCAAGTGAAACTTGACTATCCACAGTCAAAGATGCAAACAACCCAAACAACTGAGCTTCATCTGCCAAAAGTCTCTTCAACTCTTTGGTAGATAAGAAACTCGAGTCTTCGTCTTCCTCAAGAGAAGGAAACCTTACTAGCTTATGATAACAATCAATATGAACCCTATTGAACTGCAACCAATTCATTCCCAGAACCACATCTAAACCCTCCAACGGCAAACACACCAAATCCATCTCAAAGTCTTTACCATAAATGGTCAAAGGACAACTTAGACAAACCAAAGAAGTAGTTACTGACCCCATTGCTGGAGTATCAATAACCATTTCACCACCCATCAAGACAACACAAGATTCAAACGCTTCGTGCACTCAGACGAAATAAATGAATGAGTCGCTCCAGTATCAATAATTGCAACTAAAGGAATACTATTAATAAAACAAGTACCTATGATCAGACGATCTGCACTTGAAGTCTGAGTTCCTGCTAATGCAAATACTTTCCCACCAGATTGAGCCTGCTTCGGTTTCGGACACTTTGTGCTAATATGACCAGGTTCCCCACAGTTAAAACACTTAACCACATTCTTCCATTTACAATCAGCTACAACATGTCCGACACCTCCACAATTAGAACACTTTCCCACATCTTTCCTGCACTCAAATTGATGATGTCCTAGTTCACCACACTTAAAACATCTCGGAGAATTAGACATACCTCCTCCACCTGACCTTCGATCAAAAGTATCCCTTTGCTTACCTTTATCCGCTGGTGTTACATAAGGACCACCACGAAACTGTTGCTTCCCTTTCCTCTCGCTCACACTCTTGTAGTCAGTAGAACGAGCCTTACTATCTTCTTCATAAATCCTACAACAATCCACCAAATCAGAAAACCTCTGAATCCTTTGGTAACCAATTGCCTGCTTTATCTCAGGACGCAATCCGTTCTCAAACTTTACACACTTAGAAAATTCCGCGGTCGCTTCGGCATAATGAGGATAAAACTGCACAAGCTCCACAAACTTAGCAGTATAATCGACAACAGACATATTACCTTGTTTTAACTCCAAGAACTCAATCTCCTTCTTTCCCCTTACATCTTCAGGAAAATACCTCCTCAGAAACTCAGTGCTAAACACAGCCCAAGTGATCTCCTCCTCTGCAGCTTCCAACACCTGACGTGTACTAACCCACCAATCATCAGCTTCTTCCAGTAACATGTGAGTACCCAGTCTCACCTTCTGATCCTCAGCACAATCCATAACTCAGAAAATCCTTTCAATCTCTTTCAGCCAAATATGTGCACCATCAGGATCATATCTTCCTTTGAAGACAGGCAGTTTGTTCTTCCTGAACTCATCATTACCTGCAGCATTAGGTGCACCCTGCACAGCACGAGCCATAGCTTGCATCGCAGCAGCTAAAGCAGCATCATTCCTACCAGCCATATTCTGTTCATTTCCAATAACAGCAACTATGGTTAAACAAACAGCTCATCCAAAACCAAGACCAACAAGGACTGACACAACTGACACGGACTGGCACTGACTGACACAAACTGGCACTGACTGACACGAACTGGCTCTGATACCACTTAATGTAACACCCCTAATCTATACCCCCAATCAAATAAAGCAGTAAAAGAAAATTCAAAATTTCATCAGAGTATATTTAAATTATCATGGCATAGACAGGGAGAATTACATTATATTGAAACGAACATACAACACCTGCTCATACAGATATGCAACAGTGGGGTAGCAATCAACAGAGGAACTCAGTTCCTTACACCCACATTTCAGATTTTAGAATAAAAGCGGAAAATCTAAAAACTGAATATCATATATATATATATATATATATATATATATATATATATATCATAAAAAGTTTGTCATACATCAAGCCATACATGCACAAGCCAAAAGATATATATATATATATATATATATATATATACATAATACAGATAATCACAAACGGCCTCCCTAACTACCCGGTGTCACATATCAGAGCCGACCGACAAAAGAATGAAGTCCTAAGCATCACAAAAATACCTCCAGCAATCTAATCTGCAATGCCTCATAGAGCATTATAAAACAGCAGAAGGGTGAGAAAAACAATCATAATACAGTTGCATATAATTATATATTAACACAGAAATGCACAAGTAAAATATTTCCACCACCAATGCACCACAATCACATATAACACAACACAGTACAATTCTCAAGTATCAAATACCACTACACATCAATCATACACAATACACTCATCATCAATACAATTACACATATTCCATCTCATCAGTCACATTCACAATTCCATGCACAATTAATCCATGATTTATGCAAATGCACAGAGACCGACACAACGACTCTATGCACATGCCACGCGGTACCGACTTCCAATATTTCTCGTCACTAGTTCACTCAGGAACTCTACTGGAATCATCGCTCGTTACTGAGGATTACTCAAGTAACACCCCGTCGGGCCTACGATGTTCCCCGTCGGTTTAGGTCCTCTTGGTATAAGGTGCACGACGTTTATTGATTGCTTTAGGTCCTCTCGGTATAAGGCGCACAATCCGATCGCTCACACCCCACATGGGCACACGATCGTCTATAACCATCGCTTTAGGTCCTCTTATTTTTAAGGCGCACGATATATCAAATCGCTTTAGGTCCTCTTATTTTTAAGGCGCACGATGTTATAACAGATTCCCTCTGGAATCAATCCGTCACTCAGGACGTCACAACAATGCATATAATGATGCTTGGCATACAATGACTCATGGCATTTAACATGCACACATATACACACCCATAATCATGCATATATCAACAATTACCACACATTTCATTCTCTTGCCCTAAGGCCACCAATCATTATCACCATATGTATTTCATGTACTTACATCTATCAACAGCACACAAGTCATAAAATATCCACAACAACAACATATTGTACATACACATCAAGTTCACCCAATTAAACGGCAAAAGTCGACAACAAAACAACACATTTTCTAATTCCCGGCACAATTTAATCGGCCAACAGTCTCAAAACCATCATCATAATAAAGTACCTTTCACTAGCTTTCTAACGCATCAAACCACACCTCAAACAGACTCAAGGATCAAAAGTTACAGAGAAAAAAAATTGGAATAAACTGTCATGTTCGCAGTGCGAAGCTCCTAGCGAGTCCTTCGCTACTTCATTCGCAGTGCAAATGTACCAGCGAACAATGGCAGAAGCAAAATAGCTTAGAAAATTCCCAACGTTCGCAGTGCGAACCATCCAGCGAATGATCGCTACCCCCATTCGCAATGCGAACCCTCCAGCGAACAGTGGTAGAATGAAAAATAATACAACGTTCGCAGTGCGAACCTCACGCGACCGCTCGCCACCCATTCGCTGGCCATTCGCAGTGCGAACCTGCGATTTCAGCAAAACCCAGCAGCGCACCAGTTCATCCAAAAATGAGATTTTCTCTACCCAAAACATGTCCAAACCAGCATATATCAATCAAAACATAACTCTATCATGATAACAGGTATTCTACTACGTTTACACCGATTTTCAACCGTGAAACCATCGATTTCCCATTATCGACCTAGAATAGAAACTATGAAAACACAACAAACAATCCACTACACACACATAATCATATACAAACATAGTATAATCGAGTTTCGCACCCTTACCCGATTTAATCGTGTTCTAGAAAGTCGGTTGATTGATTTCCAAGTTTTCTCAAATTCTCTCTTTTCTTCTCTTCTCCTCTTCTTTTCTTTTTCTCTTCTTTTTCTTTCTCCTACTATTTTTCTTTCTTCTATTCTATTATAACTTATCAAAATAAATTAAAATGCCCAAAATACCCCTACACTCAAATATCTCGCAAACATTCCCAAAACCCGATAAAATATATTCACGATGAAAAATAACATATTTTCACATAAAAGTCAAAAATAAAATAATATAATAATAAAATACTCAAAAACGACTCAAATAGATAAAACGGCAAAACTGACAAAACTGACCGGGGCGTTACACTGCTGGGTTTTTCTGAATTCGCAGGTTCGCACTGCGAATCCCCTAGCGAAGGGGAAAATGAGCATTCGCTGGCTATTCGCACTGCGAAGGTGAGGGCAAACGTTCGCGTGAGGTTCGCACTGCGAACTTTGTGTTGTTTTGTGTTGTTTTCTTTCTGCCACTGTTCGCTGGGAGACTCGCACTGTGAAGGGGAAAGCGAGCATTCGCTGGGAGTTCACATTGCGAACTTTAGGAATTTCTTTAGGCTATTTTCCTTTCTGCCATGGTTCGCTGGGCTATTCGCACTGCGAATGAGGAAGCAAAGGACACGCTAGGAGATTCGCATTGCGAACATGACAGTTTTTCCAATTTGTTTTCTTTATAACTTTTGATTTGTAAGTCGGTTTGAGGCGCGGTTTGATGCGTTGGAAAGCTTTTGACATGTTTTTTCTTATTAAACTGGTTTTGAGATTGTTGGACGATTAAATTATGTCAGGAAATTGGAAAGGTGTCATTTTGTTAACTTGTACCATTTTAATTGTGTGTATTTGATGTGTTATCATGCAATATGCCTTTGATAGATATGGTATGACTTGTGTGCTGTTGTATGATGCGAATGCATGTGTTTAGATGGTGTGATGATGGTTTGTGGTCGAATGGCAAATAAATGCATTGTTTTGGGCTTGAATTGCAAAGCATGATTATTGTTGATTGAGATTGTTGCATATATGTGTGCATTTGAATGCCATGAGTCATTGTATGCCAAGCATCATGATATGCATTCTTGTGATGTCATGTGCCCTAGTGGGTGTGAGCGACGAATTGGTTCCAGAGGGAATCCGCTATAACATCGTGTGCCTTATACAAAGACGACCTAAAGCGATGATTATAGACGATTGTGCGCCTTATACAAAGATGACCTAAAGCGATCAGATTGTGCGCCTTATACAAAGAGGACCTAAAGTAATCCATAAATGTCGTGCGCCTTATACCAAGAGGACCTAAAGCGACGGGGAACATCGTTTGCCCGACGGGGAGTTACACTAAGTAACAAGCGATGGTTCCAATAGTTCCTGAGTGAACTATTGTTGAGACGATGGATGGATGGTACCGCATGTGCATTGCATAGAGTCGTAGTGTCAGTCTCTGTGCATTTGCATAAATCATGAATGGATTGATTTTGTGTGGAATTGTGATTGGAATTGATGAGTTGAGATATATATATATATATATATATTTGTGTTGGTGATAATTGTATTGTGCATGATTGATATGCGTTGGTGATGGATATATGAAATATGCATTGTGTTGTTTTGTATTTGAATTCTGGTGTAAGTTGTGGTGAGAAGATTCTATATGTGTATGTTGGTGTTATTATATAATTATATGAAATTATATTGTGATTGTGTTTCTCACCCTTCTGTTGTTTTAATGCTCTACGAGGCATTGCAGATTAGATGCTGGAGGTCTTTTTGTGAAGCTTAGGTCTTCATTCTTTTGTCGGTCAGCTCTAATATGTGGCACCGGGTAGTCGGGGAGACCGTTAGTGATTAGGCGTATATGTATATGTATCTTTTGGATGTACATGGTTGACTTTGTATATAACAAACTTTTATGATATGTATATATGAGATTCAGTTACAGATTTTCTGCTTTTATTCTGTATCTGAATTATGGGTGTTAGGAGCTAAGCTCCTTTGTTATGTGCTACCTGAATTGTTGCATATCTATATGAGCAGGTTGTTGTATGTTTGTTTTAAATTGATGTGACGCCTCTGTCTATGCCGTGAATTTTTAATTATACTCTGATTAACTTTTATCGCTTATTTTAGTTGGGGGTATAGATTGGGGGTGTTACACTCTTCATTGAAGGTAGACTTACTAGTATTTGAGTGATCATGCTCCGGTGCTTCTTGCTAACGAAAGATCCAACATATATGTAAATATGTTAGAAAACTGTAATGGATGGACTTGTTACAAAGTATCATACTCATCTGTTCTTCGAACATTCTTCGTTGAAGGTATACCTTCAAAGGGAAGAATTGATCATATTCAGCTACTCTTGGCTAAAGATGTCATATTCAGCTACTCTTAGACGAAACAGATCGCATTCAATTGCTCTTGGTTGAAGACAAATATGTTGGGAAACAGGAAAAAGACTCTCTTTGGGGAATAACCGCATATTCAGCTGCTCTGGGCTGATAGTAGACTCCTCTGGGGAATGAGAAGATCCCGAAGACCAACTAAAGGATGAAATGTTAATACTTAATCAAAAAATTAACATTAATTTTAACTATTGGACTGAATGGTTCAACCGAATGCTTATTCAGAGAGTAGATCAATAAGGAACATTGACTCTGCCGGGGAGTGACTAAGGTAACCTGTTGGGAAAATATAAGAGACTCTCTGGGGAGTAATCATACAGGAGACTTGCTGGAGATATACTGAGGATCATTCAGTAAAGCTTGTCTGTCGGGGAACTCTTGTCCATTAGACTTATTTGAGAGATTGTTGACTTGAGCCATCCTTGTGAAGAGAGTCCATCTTAGGCAAATACTTCGAAGAGACTTGCTGAGGAAAGAGCTACGGGGGATACCTTTCTAAGGAATCCTACTGATATGAAACTCGCTTGGGGAGCTCATGAAGTTCTGCTGGAGAAAAATCCCGGGAAAACTCTGTGGGAAGATATCTACTAGGGAAAACAGGCAGAAATTCTATTGACACCAGAGTTCAAACGGGGAATATCAATCACTTCGCTAGGGAAGAAATTCGTCTTGAGAATCATCACCAAAACTGATTGACTTTTGTAAACAACTTGTACTGAAGAAAAAGAACCGTTATAATCTTGAGAATACTCTTTAATCTGCTAAGGATTACACTAAAATTCCTTGAGAGGTTGCTGAATCCAAATAAGGTTTATGCGTGATCTATTTTGTACATGATATGCCATGTGTTGATGTATTACATTATATACTTGAGTGGAGATACATGATTAATGCATGAAAATGATCTATGCGATGATTTATTAATGCATGCACAAGTTATTAGATGTGTGCCAAATGAAATTTGGACTTTGAAATTGAACCACTAGACGAAAAACTATCTTTGAAAAAGAACTACCAGGCGAGAACTGGTGAAAATGATAACTGTCAGACGAGAACTGACTTTAATAAGGGCTAACAGATGGGAACTAGTTAAAAGGATAGGCTACCAGACATGAACTGGATTTGGAAACTCAACTTCCAGGAGAGAACTGGACTTTGAGGTACCTAACAAGGTTGGATTTTTCTGATATATGGGTGACGCCATAATGCACAAGATGAAATGGATGATCTGATGCAAGATAAATGCTAGTGCATGCAAACATGATTGATGTCAATGCATGAGGATTATCTGAATGTCTGAAATGTTAAAACCAATAAGGGTTTTTGCAACAAGTTTCTCGTCAAGAAATGTTATAATATCATAATTCTCCGATGTCATACCCCAATTTTGACCCTGAATCGCTGAATTAATACATGCATCCTGACGTTCGCATCATCTGCATAGTATATCATGCATGTCATCTTGCACAATGCTCAAATTGTCAGGTAGAATAATTTTTCGGATTTACAGACAGATCGGTCAAGCTGAATCTAACTGTGCATAAAATCAGTGGACAAAAAATTTCAAAAACGAGATTGCAGACGCCAATTATATTAATCTGCATTTCGCGTAGTTTAACTTAGCGTGTTCGTTTTAATTTTTCAACAGCTTTTTCGGTCACATTTTGATCAGTCTGAACCTTTTAACCGGTCAGAATTTATTTCAAAAATTGATCAAACGCTGTATTTTTCCAAAAAAAAAATTTGCGCTGATCATTTTTGTGCATTCAGTTTTATTTTTCGAGCATTTTTGCGCTCGACTTATTTTTCGTTTTAAGTTATTTTATTTTTTATTTTTTAATCAAAATATTCATAAAAATAAATTAGAATTAATGGTAGGATCAGTTTAATTTTATTTATCTTTTGTTTTAATGATTCAATTTAATTTCAAATTCATTTTTATTCACAAAAAATATTCAAAGGGAGTTGTTGTCATTATCTTTAAAATTTGAAAACCCTAAAGCTACACGCGTGGCATTTGAAACAAACCCAAAAAAGGGACCAACAATACTGAAAAATAAAAAGAGAAAGAAAACATTGCCTTTAAAAAGATTCCCTGGTTTATTTTACCCTTTTATACAAATATGGTTACACGCGTGCCAATGTGTTGATGACTTACTCCAAGGAATTTTTTTATTCAAAAGATAACCTACTGATATCATGAAAGGGACGGGATACTCAATAATAACATGAACTCTTTACCTTCATAAACTCACACAACAACTTCATGACACCCTCACCATGCCATAAACTCTTCATTACTCACTTCAACTCATCTCTTAAACATGTCTCACGACACACCAACCACTTCTCATCTCTCATCTCAATTTGAAAGCAAAAAAATTTAATAGAAAGAACAGGAAAATGTGATAGCAGCACAAAAACTCCTTGACAACAATATACTTCTTCTTCACTTCATGCGAAAATAGTAACCCACAACCCTCTTTCATTTTTCATCTCAAACACATACAACTCTCCTCCCTTCCATCCACTGTCTACAACCCGTACACCTCCACAACCTTGTTTTCAACGTCCACCAAAACCAGTTTCTCGCAACTGCCTTGTACCATAACAGCAACCATATGCATAACACCATGAAACTTCCTCCGTCGAGCTCTATTCGAAGGAGTTAAGTCATTCATCATATTTAAGTTTGCAAGAGTTTTTATGATGTGAAAGAAGCATGCTTGGAGCTCAGCAGCGACAAGGATAATCAAATCCTCCGAATTTGACGTTGATGACATTATCATACAGAATAGAAAGCACAGTAACACCACTTCGATTCACAAGCCACGTAGCAACTTGATGCGACCTCTCTTACGCGTCCTCTTCCGAGCAGCAACACAACCATGAGCAATGTTCGCCACTGCCATCTCATGCCAGAAACTGCAAAAACACCAACAATCGACCGCCACAGCTCAAACTGAAATCAACATCTTGAAATTCCACGTTACATTGTCGCCACCGTACTCGTAACCCTTTTTTCGAAAGTCTCTTACTCTTTGCTTCTCATTATTGGATTTGATTTTAAGAGTGATTGATGTTCTTGTTGCTTTTTATTTGGGAGGTAGTGAAATTTGTTATTGACCCCATGAAGGCAAGAGATGCACGTGAGAGCAGTGCTTCTGTTTTTCTTTTCTTTGGATTTTTATGGCCACGTGTCTTTTGGTGATAGAGGACTTTTATTTTTTTGGAAAAAATTTGTTGCCTTTCTTTACACAACAGCGCCCTTTCTCTATGTTATTTTATTTTCATTTCTTTTTACTTTTATGTATTTTTATACAAAAAGGGTTTGTTACCTATTTTTTTTATATAAAAAGGGTTGTTACCAAATGATTTTTGAACCCCTATCCATCTCCTTTCTACACTCTCTTTTTATTTTATTTTTATATTTTTATTTTATCTTTCTCTTAATTATCTTATCTAAATTAATAATTTCAAATGTTTATTTGCTTAGTTAATTAATTATCTATTGATTGTTCTGTGTATTGTTTGATCATTTATTTAGTCGTTTTCATGTGTTTTTAGTCGATTATTCAGTTAATTTCTTCATCCATATTCACACATCCTCACATGTGAATAATCATGCTCAATGCTTCACCAACAATATCAATTTCAAAATTCATTTCAAAATAAATACAATTCATTTTCAACCATTTCACAAAACATTTTCGCTAATGCATTAAACCTTTTTCATAAAAACACACAAAAGAAGAGGATTGTTCGAATCTACCATTTTGGCAGAACCCTCGAATGATCGGTCCCGAGCCTCGCGCATTGAGATAAATGTTCATTCATTCTTTTGTTTCTTAAAACACTTAATAATTAACTTGGACAAATAAGGGTTGTTAGGATCTTGCATTATGGCGTAACTCTTTGAACAATTGATTATCTTTAAGCGTTCGTTGTCCATCAAACAATTTTCATAATAACTTTGAATGAAAAAGGGTCGTTGGGATCTAGCATTCTGGCGTAACTCTTTGAACAATTGATTCTCGTCAAACGTTCATCATTCACCTAAAATACATCCAACCAATCAAACTATTTTTCTCGCTGCCGTGCGACCTAAAAACCTTTTCATAAACGAAAGACACATTGTCTTAAGATAATGCAAGAACAATGCTTCATCCACAATTGTTGAGTTGAGATAAGAGGTGTATTCCCGTGAATGTGATTTATAAATACATTCAATGTGATGCAAATGTCCGCTCCTCACATGTTTTGGGTAAAGCAACGTTCTTCATCGATTAATACAAGATAGCTTTCGCTAAAATCGACCAACAAACAAACATTTTTTACCCAGAACTAAGTGTGCCTTGATTTCTCTTTTGAGATACGTAGGAGCAAGATTGCGAAATCTTGTTGGATCCCCTAGTAATAAAAACCTTTTTAGGCCCTTTTCTTTTTTTTCCCTAGTAATAAAAACTTTTTTAGCTCCCTTTCTTTTTGTCCCCTAGTAATAAAAACCCTTAGGTCCCCTTTCTCTTTAATTAAAAATCCAAAAATATTTTTCTTTTCTCTTTCTTTTCTATCCCAAATAATTAGAAGATTAGAGATTAACTTAAGCTAACATTCTTTCAACCCTAACCAAATGGTTCTCGTTGAGTACAACGGACGTGAGGGGTGCTAATACCTTCCCCTTGTGTAATCGACTCCTGAACACAGATATTGGTTGCGATGACCATATCCTTGTCTTTCTTTTAGGGGTTTTATTCGATATTTCCCTTTCCCTCAATGGGAATAAATAAAGATTGATGGCGGCTCTATTAAGTTCATCCCACGAGCGTGCGATTGCGCTTCGCGAAGTCGTGCTCATTTTTCGAGGTACGACACCTGAAACTCGCTTTTGAACTCAATGGTTGTTGATGTATGACATCATCTTGCTTAAGCAGCATGAAGGTATGGAGATGACTTGTTTGTTTGCAACATACCTTGCCCTAGTCTGTTGGGTCTTCGAAAACTTCCCTTGAAAAGGATTTTGATAGCTACTTTCTAAAATATAACTTTAAGACGGCTTGCCCCAGTATTTTGAATCCTCCATCAGTATGCCCCTGATTGACTGACCTTTGGAGTGGAAGGCCTCAATGTACTATGGAAGTGGTCTGCCCCGGTATGAGCTTTGGAGAGACCTGCTGTGTCTCGAAGTGATTGCCCCAAATTTACTAAATCTCGCAACGACTTGCACCAAGCTGGCCGCTCTTTGGAAGAATTTCCTTGATACTAAGTGCCAATTTGCAAATAAAATTGTTCATTCAAAAAATGGTAATTTTAACGCATTGCTCATGCAAATTTTGAAATCGATCATTATTGAAATGAATTTGATATACAGTAAAAGGATCACTGGTTTAATCAAAGTGTTAAAGACAATGGGATATGACACCAATACAGATGTTTAACAAAAATCTAGGAGTCAGGTTAACGCAACCTTGTTGAGTATGCTTTCAAAAGAAACCTTACTTCAATTAGGTCTTTTGCATGTTGTAACATGGCCTATTTCATGGTTTCTAAACAAAGGGATATAGGCTCAAAGTTTTGATCTTAACCCAACCCTTCTTCATGATGATCTCCAGTCCTATGTTTAGTTAAATTGACACAACATTCAAATTCAAAAGGTGTTGATGTTATGGTACAGGAACCAAGGATGCTTATTTGCTTGAAGTGGCAGACACCTACTTTTTATTTGGCAGTTATACAAGTTTGTTCTTTCTTTTGGTTAAGGATTTATGGTGATCTTCTTCTCGATTTTCTTCTTATCCCTAATTTTTTTTTGGACTATTTTTTTTAAGCAGTTAATCTGTCATACCCCAAATTTTGACCACTAAGATTTCCCATTATTGTGCCATTCATCCTCACAATATGGATGCACTTTCATGTCTCATCAATATCCTCAAAGATGTTTGAGCATTCACCACAATCAAGAGCACTTAGACAAAGGATCAATCAAGGAATGACATGATCTTCAACTTTTCTCACATCTCAAACATCCACAAAGGATCAAGAGGACTCCCACATCAAGAATCAAGCACAAGGTTGCAACATTCCAAGTGGATCAAGCCTCGAGATCGCCAGTGTCACCAAATTAGGGTTTTGGTCGACTGAGGCCTCTAGATGAAAATTTTTTCTCTGGGCATCAGCCAATGCTTCAAAGAACAACCCAAGATACTCCAAGGGACCTTATGAACCCAATCATCAAGTCAATTTAGCCTCAAGGGATACATTCACAAAAAAAATTAGGAATTAGGGTTCTTGACCTAATTCACCCCTAAGTTGACTTTTGGGACAAAACATGAGCCAAGACCTCAAGACATGATTTGAGGGTCTCCGTTACACTACATTGATCCATTTGCAACAATGGATTGATCCAAGAAGCTTGATCCACAAGTTTCAATTTCATCTGGACCACAATTAGGGTTTCGAGGGAAAAGTCGACTGTACCTTTGACTTTTGACCTAGTCATGCTCCCAAAACCTTGGGACATGATTAAATACACCCTATAACACCTATGGAATAAACCCATTAGGTTTGATTTTGGTCAAGGACTTGATTTCACAAAGGATCACACAGTTTGAATTTCATCCGATGAAAAGTCAACTGTGCACAAAATCAAGTTTGACTTTTTGGAATTTTTCACAATTTATGGTTCTTTGACCCTAAAACAATGTTAATATGTGATTGGAATCATCATTCATCAAGAAAAATCAAAGAAAGTGAGTTAACTTGTAAAAGGGGTAACCATAAAAAACTTAGAATTTTTCTAATTTATGGAACAAAATGGCTAGGGTACCAACTTCCAAGGACCATAACTTGAGATCTAAGCAACCATTTTGTATGGTCAAAAGCTGGATTTGTAGCTCTCATGGCATACTTTAAAAGCTTCAACTACAGCTCATTCCAATTCCTCATGGATTTTAAGTTATGGAGTGATCAAAATGGTTGAAAACATGAAAATAACATTTTTCCAACACTTAGTGAAATTTTCACTAAGTCAGAATCTGCCTTACTTTTTCCAAAATGTGGGGACATTTTTCACCTTGATCCAAGTCAAAACAGGTCTAGGGGTGGACATCAAAGTTAAAGAATGCCATGAGGGCTTTCCAAAAAGTACCAGATCATCTCCAAATTCCATTTGAGCAAGGAGATACAACCCTTGAAACATGGCATCATGAACTGATTTTTTCAAGACAGATTTGGCATATTTTGTGCATTTTGCTCGATTTGTCCAAATCTGATCAATCCAAGTCTTGTCATCAATTTGGACACATCTGAGGATCAAATCCAAGGGGGGTGATCTGATCTCAAAGCCTCCAAAGTCCAAGAATCTACAAGTAGCATGCCAAACCTAAAAGAGCTAAAAAGGTGCCAAGACTCCAATTTTGTTGCAATGCATTTAATGAATACACTAAGGTGGAATAGACCGATACATTCCTAACTGAATGAGTCAAGGATAAGCTCTGAATCAAAGAACCATAGGCCTGTGCCCTAACTTCTAGTCAATGGCTAGAGGAGACTTGAGATTCCTTTTGCATAACATTAGTCAAAGGCCTGCTGTAGTTGCCATTCACTATTGCTTGCAAAATAAAATTGGTCTACTATAAATAGAGCTCATTTGTGCTCAGTTTGAGTACACCAAAGCAACCAAACTGATGCTTTCCTCAAAATCCCTCTCTTTAGGCCAAAATGCCATGTTTAGCAAGGTATCTCTGAGTTTATGAGTTAGAGAGCATTTCCATCATAGCTCATGATCCAAACACATCCAATATGTCATATCTAAGCTGTCCAAACTCTCATATGTGACCAGTAACACCAAAATCACAAAGTCCCCTCTCAAAACCTCAAAATTGGACTTTTTTTTGCATTTTTCAAGCCATGTCTTGATTCAGTCACTTTCAAAACCAGATAAAGCCTCAAACACACTCCAACTATCATCCTTGAACTGTCCCAAATGGTTCCCCACATCTGGAACACCATTTGAGAGAGTTACCATATTGGTCACTTTTGCCCCTTTTGCAAGAAAGAGCTCAAACTTGTTCCTGAGGATTTCAGCTGGTTCTAACCATTCTAAAAGCTTCTAAGGGATCAATTGAGAGTGTCCAAAGCATCAAATTACGCCTGGCACAAGAAACTTGGCAGATTGCACAACAAGCTCCAAGAGGTAAATGCATCATCACTTGAACTTTCTAAATTATGCATTGCTTTGAAGGCCACTGATCATAAACATCTCATACATGTTATATATGTTGTGTTTGAACCAATTTGCCATGTAGTTCTTGCCTGTACCATGTGTTAGTATAGAAAATACAATTATAGGCCTATTTCAAAAACACTATCGGGTTTTTAAATAGGGACCTCATCTGAAAAAACCACCACCACCACCGTTGGATTCCTTGGGAAATTCTAGGCCAGATGCATATAAATTTTGTCCCAATCCATGGAGAAATGAGAAAGTTATGGCCTTTACGTTTTTGGTCCAAAACCTTGCCTTGCCTTGGCCAGGCCTAAAACAAGGCATGCCTTATGTATTTCTAGGGTGGCTTTGATACACGAATGTATCACGACCCTAGTGGTAGAAGGCGCGCACTGCAACCTTGAGGTCTGGGGTTCGAATCCCCCTCGCCCCAGACCCTTTTTTACCACTTTTACCACTTTTTAAATATTTTTCATATTATTTTTAATGATTTGGAAAATTAATTTCTCTCTCACTTTTAATCATTTTTTATTGGTTCTTTTTGCAAAAAATCACAAAAATGTTAAAATATTTTATTCCACAAAAAAATCCAATTTATATTATTTATTTAATATAATTAGAATTTTTGTAATTAATTTCATTTTAATTGTTTTTAAACATTTTTTAAATGAAATTCACACTTTGATCTTTCAAAATTAATTGGATTTTAAGCTTTCATATGATTAAACTTGATTTTCCAAAATATTTTCCAAAGTGTACAACTTGTTTTTGAATATAATTGATATTTTATCATTTATTATTTATATTACCTTTGAAAAATGCCATTTTAAATTCAAAAATTAGGGTTTCTTGGATGTTCACCCTAACAAATCTTTTTCAAACACTCATGGGTCTCTAATAGAGTGTAAGACCCAATCCCCTTTTAACCAAAATCTTTGGGCCTCAGGTATAGTATAAGTCCCTCGGCGTTAAAAGAACCTCGGCGCGATCGCCATTTTAGAGCAAAAACAATTTTGGGCCTACCCTCGTGTTATAAGTCGCACTTTTCTTTTTCAAAACCTCTTTGGGCCTCTTGAGAGAGTGTAAGACCCAACCCCTTTGTAAATAAATAATTTTTGGGCCTCAGATATTGTATAAGTCCCACTGTATTTTCAAAACCACGGCGCGGTCGTCGCCTTTTAAAACAAAATCATCTGGGCCTACCCTCGTGTTATAAATCCCATTTCTTTTCTTTAAATACTATTTAAGCCTCTATCAGAGTGTAAGACCCAATTGAAATTATGGTATCAGATACGTGATGTCGAAGGAGATGTTACGACACAAATATCTGAGAACTGATTCACATAAAACAATGTAACAAAAGCAGTAAATGAAAAGAGATAACACAAGCAATTGTTAACCCAGTTCGGTGCAAACACACCTACGTCTGGGGGCTACCAAGCCAGAAAGGAAATTCACTAAATAGAATTAGTTTGAAGATTCTCAGCACACAACCTCTGGTTTGCAACCTTCTCACCTAATCTCTACCCGTGCAACTTCTACCTAAGACACTCTTAGATATGAGACCCTCCTCACTCCCCCTCAATCACACACAGTGACAAATACAGAAACCACAAGAGATAGAAGACACACTTCAAAGACACATAATCATCCTTGCTTAAAAGCTTATAGATGATTAACAAAGTACAACTCAACTAACAATCCAACTCTAGTATTAGAACAATACAAGAGTGACTCACAAATCACAAAAGACAGAAACCCTAATCCTTAAAACACAGCGCATAATTCACACTATTCTCTCTGATCAGGAATAGGGTTTAGCAGGTCTTTATAAAGAAATACGTAGCATGGGCTTGGGCCAAATCAAATCCAAATCAAACCAATTTAATGCTTTAAACATCCCATGATTTTCTCCAAAAACGTAGAACAAAAGATCTCCAACAAATCGTAACAGAACATTTTAAGAACCCAGAAAAACTCCTCCTTACTTCGCGCCATCAACGAATCAATCAAATATTCCAAAACAACCCACAATAATTCTAAAACAGAAGCAACATCAGTTCTGGAATCACATGTTAAGACATCTGCTTTGACATCCATAAACCTGCATGTAAGTTTTACAGAACAGAGATGTTCTGTTCACATGTTCAAGCATCATTCATAACATTTAACATAGCAGTATGTTTTACCAAAATTGCTGCCAACACAGAACTTACAAACTCCCCCTTTGGAAAATTTTGGCTAAAACACTCTTTGAACATTGAAACATGTAAGTAGCACCACATCAGAAAGATGTCAGATCATTTGATCAGACATTATACAAAACAAGGAAACTCTCCCTCAAGCCAAAACTCCCCCACAACAGGTTATAGGCACAAATACTCCACATAAACTCTCTCTCCCCCTTTTTTAGCCATAATATTTCAAAACATGCATTAGCCATACTTAGAAAAGAAACATGTTTCATCAAGATCCAAGGTGAAGTGCAGTACAAACCAAGCACACTTAGGTGCCAAAAGAAATCTATACTAGAACAAAAAAAACAAAGAAAGAAAAACAAGCAGATTCTTCAAGAACAGAATAGTTAATTGTCTTCAGAACCAATAGCATCATCAGTCTCCGAACTTCCTTCTTCACCATCAGCCTCTCCATCAGAGTTGTTCTCCTCAGCACTTCCTCCTCATTGTCATCACCAATACTATCACCTTCAGCCATTTACAGGGACTTGATCAATTTCTCAAACTTGAACTTCCTCCAAGTACTAGCACGAATCACCTTATCAAGTTCTTTGCAAGCCTCCATTAATTCAGAGATCACACCTGCCTTAGTTGTGAGCTTGTTTTCAGCAGAAGCAGATGTCACAATAATGTTTGAGACATGTTTTCCTGCAAACAATTTATAATGGAGAGACAGAGCAGATTCCCTTTTACACACACCATCGACACTAGTTAAGATCCCAGGGTGCTGATTTAGGATGATACCACAGATCAGGGAGGGAAAGGCAATAGGCATCTTCACTGCACACGTTCCAGCATGTCTCTAAGTTTGATAAAAAATATAGGTTCCATAGTCAAATAGCTTCTTGGTTCCAACAACATAAATGAATTTTCCCAAACCAACAGAAATGGTTGAGGTATGATTGGTAGGGACCCAATTGGCAGCTCCAATTCTATGCATGATGGCATATTTTACACTAAGTCTCCCAGCAGATAGTTTATCTTTCATAGGCCATGCAACCACCTGGTTTGCAGTAATTTCTTTGCAAACCTGGTTATCAGTAACCTCCAGCTCACTCTGATCTTCTTCACTTCTTCCCAAGTACCTATTGATGATGGTAGGGGAGAATTCAACACATTTGCCTCTAACAAATACCTTCATACAATGCTTACTTTTTCTGTCAGCACAATCCACAAGAATATTGAAAATAAATTCCTTCACAAGAACCTCATAGCACTTAGCAAACCTAGACACAGATTTCATTAAACCAACAAAAGAAATAAGCTCCATCACTTCTTTGCACTCCAAGGCATCTTTTCCCAGTTCTCTTTCAAGAGCAATCCTCCTTTGGTACACATATTTCCATCTCTTAACACTCTCAATATGATGAAATGAAATGTTATCCAAAGGAGCATCAGGCACTACATCAGAGATCTTCTTGATCACAGATTTCTTCACAGGGGTGATGTCCTGGACATCATCCTCAACATCATATTCTGATTCAGAATTAGACCTACCCATCCTCTTTTTGGAGGAAGTAATCACTTTGCTCCAGGACCTTGGGGGACCAACAACAACCTTGTTCTTGGTATTCTTAGTAGGAATGTTGTCAATAACAACCTTCCCTCTTCTTGTCTTGAGTCTCTTAGCAATACCAGAGGTCAGACTCGTGATTAAATCATTGTCAGACAAGTCATCAACATCCACAACATCTTCAGCATTAGCATTCTTCTTTTCTTTTGGGTCAAGAACATCATTTTTGGTAAGAGGACCTTCCCTGGCAAATGATGTCTCAACATCTGGCTCAACACCGATTCCAGCTTCTTCCAACACAGAGGTAGCAAGCTTGTGCAGATTATCCTCTGAGTCATCTTTCTCAGTCACAGATGGGTCAGCAGAATTTTCAATATTAGTATTTCTGGTAGCCTCAGAGACAAGAGAAGCAGAAATTTGGGAAAGGGGTCTTGAAATCCCAGGAACCACAAAACCTTCATTCAAAACCCTAGAAACTAACCTTCTTATGCTTCTATCAATAGAAAAAGCTTCATCCTCTGCCCTATTATTGAAAGAAGAATCAAGAGAGAGCTTAGAAGAATTACCTACAGAAGCGTCTTTGATCCTCTTGCATGGGGTGTTCTGGACTTCTTCAGCTCCGTTTCAGTACAAGGAACCATAGCCAATGGAGCAACATTAACAACATCATCAAACGAGATATTCACAGGTTGAGCCCTAGAGTTTGACGCAGAAACAGGTGCCTTGTCAGATGAGTGTTTATAAGAAGACGATGCATGTTGTTGAGACATCTTTGAATTTTTGTGAATGAGAAGGTTATGAGCAACATAATTCCTTTTTCTATGATAGAAGCTGAAAGAGCTACTGAAGTAAGGCACAATGCATATGTAGCGTGTGAGAGAATCTTGAAATGATTGCCTTGGATAGAGGCACTTTATTTGTCGGAAACATAAGAAAAATTGAATAATATTCACCCATGACATTAATTTACACTTTAATTTTTGAACACATAAGGAAAGTTTCTCACACGCCATTAATTGCTACAAATCCTCATATATGCAAATCCCTAGTTTGCCTCTCAAAAGTTCAATTTGATTAGCATCCAAGGCCTCAGTGAAAATGTCAGCTAGTTGCATCTCTGTAGCTACATGTTCTAAGGCGACAATCTTGTCCTCAACAAGTTCTCTTATGAAATGATGACGAATATCAATATGTTTGGTTCTGCTGTGTTGAATAGGATTTTTGGAGATGTTTATAGCACTTAGGTTGTCACAATATAATGTCATGACATCTTGTGTGACATTGTATTCAGACAACATTTGTTTCATCCAAACCAGCTAAGAACAGCTGCTTCAAGCTGCTATGTACTCAGCCTTAGCAGTAGACAGGGAGACACAATTTTGCTTCTTACTGAACCAGGATATAAGATTATTCCCTAAAAAGAAGCATCCTCCTGATGTGCTTTTCCTATCATTAGCACTTCCTGCCCAATCTGCATCATAATATCCAATTAACATAGAGCCAGATCCATGAGAGTATAACATACCATACTCACATGTCCCATTCACATACTTCAGTATCCTCTTCACTTGATTGATATGACTCACTTTGGGGTCAGCTTGATATCTAGCACACACCCCCACAGCAAAGGCAAAGTCAGGTCTGCTTGTTGTAAGATACAACAGACTACCTATCATACTTCTGTAGAGACTTTGATCCACACTCACACCCTTTTCATCTTTAGACAACTTTAGATGAGTGGGAGCAGGTGTCCTCTTGTGATTGGCATTCTCCATCCCAAACTTCTTTACTATATTCTTGGCATATTTACTCTGAGACAAGAATATAGAATCTTCCATTTGCTTGACTTGTAGACCAAGAAAATAGGTTAACTCACCAACAAGACTCATCTCAAATTCTGACTGCATCTGTTTGACAAAATGTTGAATCATCTCATCAGACATCCCACCAAACACAATATCATCAACATAAATTTGGGCAATCATGATTTTCCCTCCTTCTTCTTTGACAAATAGAGTCTTGTCTATACCACCTTTCCTGTAACCATTCTCAACAAGAAATTCTGTCAGTCTCTCATACCAAGCTCTGGGAGCTTGCTTCAACCCATAAAGAGCTTTCCTCAACTTGTACAAATGATTAGGATAGGTTGGATCAATAAATCCCTTAGGTTGTTCCACATACACCTCCTCATTTAAGTATCCATTTAAGAAGGCACTTTTTACATCCATCTGAAATAGCTTAAATTTCAGAATGCAGGCAACTCCAGGGAGTAATCTGATGGATTCAAGATGAGCTACAGTAGCAAAAGTTTCATCAAAATCAACCCCCTCAACTTGAGTGTACCCTTGAGCAACCAATCTTGCTTTATTTCTAGTGACCACACCTTTTTCATCTGACTTATTCTTGTACACCCATTTTGTTCCAATCACATTTGTTCCCTCAGGTCTTGGAACCAGATCCCAGACTTCATTTCTCTTGAATTGCCCTAACTCTTCTTGCATAGTGTTGGTCCAAAACTCATCAGTTAAAGCTTCTTTAATATTTTTAGGCTCAATTTTTGACACAAAACAGGAATTTGATATGACTTCTCTTGATCTAGTAGTGACTCCTTCATTCAGATCTCCTATGATAAGTTCTTTAGGAAGGTCTTTCTGAATTCTGATAGAGGGCCCTTTGTTGACTTGACTAGATTCAGATTCACCATTAGTATAATTAAGATCAATACTTCTTTCTGCATTTTCTGCTGGGATATCATTCAGAAATGTTCCAACATCTTCTAGGACATCAGCTCTCATTCAGCCCTTTATCATCAACAACAACATTTATGGACTCCATCATGACTTTGGTTCTGCAGTTGAAAACTCTATAAGCTCTGCTGCTTGTGGAGTAGCCCAGAAATATTCCCTCATCACTCTTTGGATCCATCTTTCTTCTTTGTTCACGATCTGCCAAGATGTAGCACTTGCTTCCAAAAACATGAAAATATTTGACTCTAGGTTTTCTTCCCTTCCATATTTCATACAAAGTAGCTGAGGTACCTTTTCTCAAAGTCACTCTGTTATGAATGTAACAGGCAGTATTCATAGCTTCAGCCTAAAAGTGGTAAGGTAATTTCTTTGCATGAATCATGGCTCTAGCAGATTCCTGGAGAGTTCTGTTTTTGCGTTCCACAACTCCATTTTGCCGAGGAGTAATGGGAGAGGAGAATTCATGATCAATTCCTTCAGAAGAACAAAATTCAGCAAATCTTTTGTTCTCAAATTCCTTCCCATGGTCACTTCTGATTCTAATAACATAACTTGCCTTTTCTCTTTGAAGTCTTTGACAAAGATCCTTCAACACACCAAACACTTCAAATTTATCTCTGATGAAATTCACCTAAGTGAATCTAGAATAATCATCCACAACCACATAGGCATACTTCTTTCCACCAATACTTTCCACCTGCATAGGTCCCATCAAGTCCATGTGAAGGAGTTCCAACACTTTTGAGGTGGTGAGATGTTGAATCTTCTGATGTGACATCTTAGTCTGCTTTCTAACTTGACATTCACCACATACCCTTCCTTCTTCAATCTTGAGCTTTGGGATCCCTCTTACTGCTTCCATAGAAATGATCCTTTTCATCCCTTTTAGATGCAAGTGTCCAAGTTTTTGGTGCCACAGTTTGACTTCATCTTCTTTGGCTAGGGCACATGTGATGGAATAGCTTGAATCTTGAGGAAATCATAAGTAGCAGTTGTCCTTAGATCTAACTCCTTTCATAATTACTTCACTCTTCTCATTAGTAACAAGGCATTCAGATTTTGTGAAGTTGACTTGGAGACCTTGATCACAAAGTTGACTTATACTAATTAGATTGGCTGTCAACCCTTCCACAAGCAGTACATCATCAAGGTTTGGAACTCCTGAGCAATCCAGCTTTCCAACCCCCTTGATTTCACCTTTGGCTCCATCACCAAAAGTCACATAACTAGTGGAGTGAGATTTGATATCCACAAACATATTCTTGATACCTGTCATATGTTTTTAACAACCACTGTCAAAGTACCAGTCTTCTTTGGCTGAGGCTCTAAGAGAGGTGTGAGCTATAAGACAGGTAACATCAGCCTTGGGAACCCATTGTTTCTTCTCCTTGACATTTGGAATGACCTGATTGGGTTTGGCTGAGGTGCAAGCTTAGGGTACCCATACAGCTTGAAGAAAAATGGTTTTATGTGACCAAACCTTCCACAGTAATGACACCTCCAGCATTGAAATTTCCCTCTTGTGTGATTGAATTCCCTTCTGTCATGATGTTGAGACATTTGATTCAACATCTTTATTTTAGGTTTGGGATGAATGAAGTTTGAAAGAGGTTCCTTTCCTTTATTAAATCCTAGTCCACTCATGTCTCCAGCCAATTTTCCAACCTGAAGAATTTCATCTAATGTGTCAGACCCACTATTCAGCATTCTGATAGACTTGGACATTCTGTCAAGTTTAGAGTTCAGCAAACCCACTTCATCTTCCAGCTTAGAGATAGTTTCCATATGCTCTTCCTTTTATGCCTTCAGTTGGATTATAAGTTTCTTCTGTTTCTCCCCTTGTTGACATACTCCTTCACTTCTGAGACACAATTCTCTGTAGGAGGCAGCTAACTCATCATAGGTCACGTCATCATCACTAGAGTCTTCATTAGAGACACATCTGCCAGTAAGAGCAGTAACATGCTTGGCAGATTCTTCTTCAAGCTCACTTTCAGAATCCTCATCAGACCAAGATACAGTTAGACCCTTCTTTTGTTTCTTGAGGTATGTAGGACATTCAGATCTAATGTGCCCAAAACCTTCACATCCATGACACTGTATTCCTTTGCCTTGAGTGGATTTTTCTTCAGCCCTTGTTCTTCTTCCAAAGTCATTTGACTTGCTGATGTCAGTTGAGTTGTTCTTGACATTTTGTCTAGAATGCCTGTCCATCTTTCTCAGCACCTTGTTAAACTGCCTTCCAAGTAGCACTAAATCATTGGATATTCCTTCATTAGTATCCATATCACCTTCCTTCTCTCCATATTCAGAATTGGACACAAAAGCTATGCTTTTTTTTTCTTTTTAGGTCTGGCACTGATGCCTAACTCAAATGTTTGGAGAGATCCAACAAGTTCATCCACTCTCATCTTGCTAATGTCTTGAGCTTCTTCTATTGCAGTAACTTTCATGTCAAACCTCTTGGGAAGAGACCTGAGAATCTTCCTTACCAGCTTTTCTTCTGATATTCTTTCTCCTAAGGCACTGGAAGCATTGGCTATCTCAAGAATATTCATATGAAAGTCATGAATTCTTTCATCATCTTTCATCCTTAGGTTTTCAAATTTGGTGGTGAGCAACTGAAGTCTTGACATCTTCACTTTAGATGTGCCTTCATGAGTAGTTTTGAGTATATCCCAAGCATCTTTAGCCACCTCACAAGTGTTTACCAACCTGAAAATTTTTCTATCAATCCCAATGAATAATGCATTCAAAGCTTTAGAATTTCTAAGAGCTAATTCATCCTCTTCTTTAGTCCAATCTTCTTCAGGCTTCAGCTCAGAGGTAGGTTGTCCATCTTTCCCTAGAGTGACAGGTAGTTTCCATCCTTTTAAGACAACTTTCCAAGCCTTGCTATCCAAGGATTTCAAGAAGGCCACCATGCGTGGTTTCCAATAGTCATAATTGGTTCCATCTAGAATGGGTGGTCTGTTAACAAATCCTCCCTCCTTGTCCATAGTACCAGAAAGTATCTTCCCTAGATCTCACCCAGAAATAGAGCAGGGTGCCCGCTCTGATGCCAATTGAAATTCTGGTATCAGATATGTGATGTCGAAGGAGATGTTACGACACAAATATCTGAGAACTGATTCACATAAAACAATGTAACAAAAGCAGTAAATGAAACACAAGCAATTGTTAACCCAGTTCGGTGCAAACACATCTACGTCTAGGGGCTACCAAGCCAGGAAGGAAATTCACTAAATAGAATTAGTTTGAAGATTCTCAGCACACAACCTCTGGTTTGCAACCTTCTCACCTAATCTCTGCCCGTGCAATTTCTACCTAAGACACTCTTAGATATGAGACCCTTCTCACTCCCCCTCAATCACACACAGTGACAAATACAGAAACCACAAGAGATGGAAGACACACTTCAAAGACACATAATCATCCTTGCTTAAAAGCTTATAGATGATTAACAAAGTATAACTCAACTAACAATCCAACTCTAGTATTAGAACAATACAGGAGTGGCTCACAAATCACAAAAAACAGAAACCCTAATCCTTAAAACACAGCGCACAATTCACACTATTCTCTTTGATCAACAAATAGGGTTTAGCAAGTCTTTATAAAAAAATACGCATCATGGGCTTGGGCCAAATCAAATCCAAATCAAACCAATTTAATGCTTTAAACATCCCATGATTTTCTCCAAAAACGTAGAACAAAAGATCTCCAACAAATCGTAACAGAACAATTTAAGAACCCAGAAAAACTCCTCCTTACTTTGCGCCATCAACAAATCAATCAGATATTCCAAAACAACCCACAATAATTCTAAAACAGAAGCAACATCAGTTTTGGAATCACATGTTAAGACATCTGCTTTGACATCCATAAACCTGCATGTAAGTTTTACAGAATAGAGATGTTCTGTTCACATGTTCAAGCATCATTCATAACATTTAACATAGCAGTATGTTTTACCAAAATTGCTGCCAACACAGAACTTACACCAACCCTTTTGTAAATAAACCTCTTTGGGCCTTAGTCGTTGTATAAATCCCGATACGATATTCAGAACAATGGTACAATCACTGTTAAAACTTGGGCCTCTCTTTGAGTATAAGCCCCAATAATCTTTTCAAACAAACTCCTTTTTGATTTAGATTCAATATACAGTTGTTATCAAAACTTTCTTTAATTTCTTTGAACAACTAACCATACAGCATGGAAGCTTGCTCGCCTGTAAGTTTTAACAGCTTTCATTTACTCTAAATATAGATATTTATATATATAGGGTTAAATAAGTTTTAGGTCCCTCTAAATATAGAGATTTTCAATTTTAGTCCCTAAAAAATTTTCCTTTAAGAATTGGTCCCTACAAGATTTTCCGTCTCAATGAATAGTCCCTGACGTCAAATGAGAGTAACGGCTGCTGATGTGGCTGCGCCACGTGGCAATTTCTTCCATTTTTTATTTTTTATATTCATAAATCCAGAATTCGTAGCTAATTTGTAGCTAGTTCGAAACCAATTTCTAGCTAATTCTGAAAATTGGGACTTTCTCAACCTAGTATTCGTAGCTAATTCGTAGCTAATTCGAAACCAATTCGTAGCTAATTCTGAAAATAATTATCAATGACTAACACACCAACATTAGCTACATTGATTTTTATCTTTTTGAAAACATGTTCGTAATAAATAGATAGAATTTTTCGCATTTTTGTGCCTATTTAGATTAATGTAATTGTATTCTATTCAATTTGTTTTTAGCTAATTTTTGCATTAATTTAGCACCTGGAGGATATTTGTGGACTTTCAAATTTTATCAAAATCATACATGTACACTATATAAACCTCTATTTGACATTGAAAAAAAACCCAGACCACTCACAAAACAAGATCTGCCGCACATCTCAAGAATTGGATCTCTCTCATTCTCCAATTGAAACGAATAGCTAAAATAATAGAGTTTGTTTTCCTTCAGTAGAACAAAAGTGAAAAAACGTGATGCATGTTACTTCATCATTGTTCATTCAAAAAAGATCACTCACCTCACTCTCATATCCTTTAACCCATATATATATATATATAACTGTATTATGGGAAGCTGCGCACGGTTAGTCTTCTTTCATATCCTTTTAAATACTTGTCATATATCATCTGTATATATAATAGTATAGTTATTTAGAGTTTTCCCCGACAACTAGGTCTAGAACTAGGTAAAGCCAGTTTAGTCACTCTTTAAAATACAGTCAAAACTAGATTCCCGTAGGATTTCCAGATACAATCTTGTCTTCTCTTGGGCTTAAATGATATGGAACAAAGAGAAAGGCAGTATTCTTCGTGAATCTTTTCTCAGGCTGTCACTTTAGAAATTGTCAAAGGAATTCTACTCCCCAGAGTTGATCTATTCTCGGTGAATAGCATCTCTTGAGTTTCTTCAAACCTTCAAACTTTCACTAAATGATCTATTCTCGGTGAATAGCATTTCTTGAACTTTTCTTGGTTTGAGACCCACGGGCTTCCTAAAAGCATCTCCGCCTCCTCTTGGGCTTTGTACAGGGACCCTCCGGCTTCTTAGAAGTTCTCATGCCTTTTCTTGGGCTTAATACAAGGACCTTGACGACCTCTTAAAGGTATAAGACAGAACTTAGTCATCCTTTGCTAGAGCAGTCTTTCCAGTGTCAAATATCAGATTTTAGGGTTGATTCTCATCCCTTAATACCCGTGCCTCCTCTTGGGCATCATACAAAGGATAAAATTCTTCCACGCTAGTAGACTTGGACAGTCTAATCCCCTTGAGTCTCAAAGACATTCTCAAGTTCCCTACAAATACAGGGAGAAACCCTGGTTACTCTGGATCAATCTCCACCAGAGCTAAAACCCAGTCTCTCTCCTAAAAATCCCCAAGCTAGGATCAGTTTATCATCAGTATAACACTATCCCAAATCAAAACCTCAAGGTATCTGATACCCCAACTCTTCTGCAATCCTCTGCAAGAGTTGATTCCCCCATGTGGACCTGCCTCGGGATCTCAATTATCCCCGACAAAAGATAGCCTTCTCTTAGGCTTTGTATAATGACTTTTCCTCAGCATAACTAGCCTCCTCTTGGGCTTTGTATAATAATTCTCCCCAGCTGAGCCAACCTTTTCAGACTCTCTTGTTGAGTCAATCACTTTTTAGACTCTCTTGTTGAGTCAATTACTTTTCAGACTCTCTTGTTGAGTCAATTACTTTTCAGACTCTCTTGTTGAATCAATTACTTTTCAGACTCTCTTGTTGAGTCCATTATTTTTCAGACTCTCTTGTTGAGTCAATTACCTTTCATACTCTCTTGTTGAGTCACTCACCCTTTCATACTCTCTCGTTGAGTCAATCACCTTTTCAGTCTCTCTTGTTGAGTCAACCTATTTAGCCTCTATCTTGGGCTTTATACGAGATACCTAAAATATCCTCAGCCGAGTCAGTAAAGTCTCCTTTCAGCCACAATCTTGGGCTTTATACAAGACATAAATCTTCATAACCTTCTCTTAAGCTTGGGACCAACATCTTTCCCAGCAGAGTCAAACTCATTTTAGCCTCAATCTTGGGCTTTGTACAAGACAGATAATACTCTCCAGCAAGAGTCAAACTCGTTTCAGCCTCAATCTTGGGCTTTGTACAAGACACATACAAATCTCCCCGGCAGAGTCAAAATCCCTTTTAGCCTCAATCTTGGGCTTTGTACAAGACAGATAGAACATTTTCCCTGGGAAAGTCAAGCTTTTAGCCTCCTCTTAGGCTTCGTATAATGATATCCCCCAAAGAGTCAGTCTCTTTTTTGCCTCAATCTTGGGCTTTGTACGAGACAGATAAAAACACTCTCTTATTGAGTCAGTCATTTCTAGCCTCCTCTTAGGCTTTGTATAAAGACTTCCCCTAGTGGAGTCAATCAACCTCTTAGCTTCAACTTTGGGCTTTGATCAAGGCACACAAAAATCAACAATCCCTTTTTAGAGATGACAAATTATCTCTCAGTTAAAACCTTTTAGCTTCAATCTTGGGCTTTGAACAAGACACCAACACATCTTTTTCCTCCCTTAGAATAGGAGGAACTATGATTGCTCTGATTTCTCTATTTCGTTTAAACGGGAATACGTAGGCATAAGATTGCGAAATCTTAGATATCATACTAATAAAAAAAAACTCTAGGTCCAGTACCTTCACACCAATCAAACATTAGGTCCAGTACCTTACCACAAACAAAAACTCACTCACTCACTCATACTTCCCAAAAAACCTTCCCAACCCATTAACGGATAAACACTATCAAGTACAAAGCGAAACCTAAAGCTAATATCCTGTGGATAACCACATATAGGATGGGTAATTGACAACTCCCCATTGTATAACTGACCCCGACTCCCTGAATCTCTTTTAAGCGTTTGTTCAGTTAAACATTCGCGTACAAGGTTAGTTTTAGATAGCTTCCCTTTCCCTTCCAGCTTCATGGGATAAATAAGAAATCAGAAAGTTGCACCCCCTCCTACCATTGCGGTGAGGAAAACCCAGCGATAAGGTGGTCGCGTCACTGACAAAAATCGCTCGCTACAGTAAAATGGCGACTATGCTGGGGAGTCATTGACTGTATAGGACTAGGATTATAGCTCCTAAGGGGTCTAGGATGTTAGTTTTAGGAATAAATATATATACTGCTTTTGCTAATTGATATCCATGTTTATTTTTCTGCTAATGGGACTGCGGGTGATGCCGCATTTGGAAAGTTTGAGTGACACCTAAGATAAGTGATGGCACTAGACAGGTAATCTTACAGGGAGTGACTCCCAAATAAGAGACCCCGGTCGACCATCGAATCAGTGGAGAGACCCTTTGAGGATTCAATGCCTATTTGACTTCGGTTGTTGAAAGTAGATTGTTCAATTGTGGTATTCTATGAAATTGAGGATTTAGTAGGCTAAAACCATGTTACTATTTTGTAGTACGGAAGCTATCAGAAATAGTTGTCACACAATACTACCCTCATTTGAGATTACTCTAAGATACTGCAGCTCGCTCGGGTGAACCAACCTGCTGTTGTTATCCCAAGAGGGGTCAATGATTTTGAGGACAGGTACAAAAATCACCAGTATAACCTTTGGGGATGGGTAGATCCATGACTTCATGACATCGAACCTTTGACCCCATGTTTTTATATGTTTTTGTGTGCTGCATTCATGCATTCATTTCATTAAAAAAAACTTTAAACGAAGAAAAATTTTCTCTTCTAGTCTCTCTTTTTTGAATTTAACTAAGACAATGATTGTAAATATCAGAAAGGGAGATTGCGTTATGGATTTCGATAGAAGGAAGACTCACAAGTACACCTTCAAGGTTCCAAAACTAGGGGATTTAAGGGGGTTGGCAAGGATGATCACCAACCCTGATACTTTCAGAGCTAAGTACAGAGGACTGCTGTCTCTGTTAAGGGTACATGTAATTGAAGGAATCCTGGCTACGCTCATTCAGTTCTATGATCTAGTCTATCACTGTTTCAGATTTCGGGATTATCAACTAGCATCAACACTGGAAGAGTACTCTCACCTGACTGATTTACCCATCACTGACCAAGCTCCCTTTTCTGGACTGGAAGAAATTCAAAAGGATCAAACCATTGCAAGAGCTATCTATTTAGATGAGTCAGAAGTCAGGACTCACATGACCACTAAGAGTGGAATCCAGGGTTTGCCAGCCAAGTTTTTGATAAAGAAAGCCCTGTACTTTGCTAGTATATGGAACATAGCTGCTTTCGAGAGCGTCTTTGTTCTGCTCGCCTACAGGTTATTTCTGTTTCCCAACATTGATGACTTTGTTGATATCAATACCATTAAGATTTTTATGATTGGAAACCCCATACCAACCTTGCTTGCAGATGCTTATCGTTCTGTACACTTGAGGAATTTTTATAGCGGAGGAATGATCACATGCTGTGTAGCCCTGCTATACAAATGGTTTACTTCCCATTTACCCAAGTCTGCTGCATTTTGGGATCATAAGAGTACTTTACGTTGGTCGCCGAGAATCATGTCTCTTACCAACTCTGACATTGACTGGTACAATCGAATCTATGACGGGATCAGAATCATTGACCGTTGTGGAAACTTCCCTAATGTACCCCTCATAGGAACTAAAGGAGGAATCAACTATCATCCAGTTTTAGTTCGTCGTCAATTTGGATACCCGATGAGGCATGTCCCGCGTAATGCTCATCTGGAAGGTCTTTTCTTCAAGGAAGGAGAAAATGACAGGGCATTAAAGACAGAAATAGTGCATGCCTGGAAACATGTTCACAGGAAAGGAAGAGAGTCTCTAGGAAAACCAGACTGTGTCTCGGTGGAACCTTATCTCCACTGGGTACAAACTAGATCTCTCAAGCTAAGGATGCCTTATTCTCGTCAGGAAGTTCTTCCGTTAAAGGAATCTGTCCTTTATTTTATGTCAGATGTAACGCCCCAGTTTTGTCAGTTTTTATTTAATCGAGTTGTTTTGATTATTTGATTATTATATTTTATTTTCGACTTTTATTTGGAAATATGTTATTTTTCAATGTTGTGATGTTTTATCGGGTTTTGGGAACGTTTGCGAGATATTTGAGTGTGGGGGTATTTTGGTCATTTCATCTTATTTTTCTTTAAGTTAGAAAGTAGAAAATAGAAAGAGAGAAAAATAGAGAGAAATAAAAAGAGAAGAAGGAAAAGGGAAAGAAAAGAGAAGAAGAGAAGAAAAAGAGAGAAAACTTAGAAATCAAGAAATCAATCTCCCGACTTTTCTAAACACGATTAAATCGGGTAAGGGTGCGAAACTCGATTATTATATGCTTGTGTATGATTATGTATGTATGTTTTTGGTTGTTATTGGATTGAAATAGAAATATATAGTAAAAACCATATTATGCAAAATTGATTAGAAATCGATTAAATTGTGTCGGAAATTATATTATCAGGTCCATTATTATTGATACAGGTTAGATACATGTTGTTAGGCATTATATTGGTAATTTTTCTGGTGTATAGGTGAAAATTGGATGATGTTGGGGTGGAAAACGCAGAACAAAGTTCTGCAGAATTTTCTGGATTTTCCACTGCCCATACGCGTATCACTCAAGGCAATACGCGTATTGGTCAAGGCAATATGCGTATGGCATTGAAGAAACCTGGGCAATACGCGTATGGAAGCTTTAATTTCTCGGAAATCTGTCCATTTGCGTATGGTACGCGTAACGTTTAGGGCAATACGCGTATGGTGTAAGGCACTACGCGTATTGGAATTTTAATGGGAATTTTAGGGGAAAAATGGTCTCTGCCCATACGCGTATGACCTTGGGCAATACGCATATGGAATGGGCGAGGAATCAGGGCAATACGCGTATGGCTCAGGGCAATACGCGTATTATCAGGAAAATTGCAAAATGTAGTTTTTCGCGATGTCTTTTCTTGTTTAGTCCGTAACTTGTGTTTCGTTTATCCGTTTTTAACATTCTTGGTATCGTTGAGTAGCTATTGAACTGTACTTTCTTATTATAATAATTTTGAGATTGTTAGCCAATTTAATTATGTCGGAAATTTGGAATAGTGTCATTTTGTCGACTTTTGTCGTTATGATTGTGTGTAATTGGTGTGTATCATGCAATGTGCTGTTGATATGGATATGGTATGATTTGCGTGCTATTGTGTGGTATAAATGCATTATTTTGGGCTTGAATTGCAAAGCATGATTTATGTTAAGTGAGATGGTTGCATATATGTGTGCATTTGAATGTCATGAGTCCTTGTATGCCAAGCATCATGATATGCATTGTTGTGACGTCTTGAGTGACAGTTTGGTTCCAGAGGGAATCCGCTATAACGTCGTGTTCCCGTGTGGGGTGTGAGTGATGGTTATAGACGATCATGTGCCTATGTGGGGTGTGCCGATCGGGACGTGTGCCCGTGTGGGGTGTGAGCGATCCATAAACGTCGTGTGCCCGTGTGGGGTGTGAGCAACGGGGAACATCGTATGCCCGACGGGGAGTTACAGTGATGTAACGAGCGATGATTCCAGCAGAGTTCCTGAGTGAACTAGTGATGAGAAACATTGGAAGTCGGTACCGCATGTGCATATGCATAGAGTCGTTGTGTCAGTCGCTTGCATTTGTATAAATCATTAATGGTTGGTTTATGTGTGGAATTGTGGATAAAATTGATAAATTGATATATGGATATGTGTTGGTGATACTTGTATTGTGTATGGTTGGTATACCTTGGTGATGGAAATATGAATTATACATTGTGTTGCCTTGTGTTTGAATACTGGCATGAGTTGTGGTGAGAACAGTATATATGTGTATTTTTGGTGTTATATATAATTGTATGCAATTATATTATGATTGTTTTTCTCACCCTTCTGTTGTTTTATAATGCTCTACGAGGCATTGCAGATTAGATGCTGGAGGTCTTTTTGTGAAGCTTAGGACTTCATTCTTTTGTCGGTCGGCTCTGATATGTGGCACCGGGTAGTCAGGGGGATCGTTTTGTAGTTGATACGTATATGTATATATATCTTTTGGCTTGTGCTTGTATGACTTGATGTATGACAAATTTTTTATGATATATTTATATATATGAGATTTAGTACAGATTTTCCACTTTATTCTGTATTTGAATTGTGGGTAGTAGGAACTAAGTTCCTCTGTTTATTTGCTGCCTGCGAGTGTTGCATATCTTTATGGGCAAGTTTATTGTGTTTGTTTCAAATTGATGTGACCCATCGGTCTATGCTGTGAATTTTTAAATATACTCTGATGAAATTTTGAATTTTCTTTTACTGCTTTATTTACTTGGGTATAGATTGGGGGTGTTACATTAAGTGGTATCAGAGCTAGTCCGTGTCAGTTGTGTCAGTCCTTGTCGCTCTTGGTGTTTGGATGAGCTATTTGTTTAACCATAGTTGTTGTTATTGGAAATGAAAAGAATATGGCTGGTAGGAATGACGTTACTTTGGCTGCTGCTATGCAAGCTATGGCTCGTGTTGTGCAGGGTGCACCTAATGCTGCAGGTAATGATGAGTCCAGGAAGAACAAACCGCCTGTCTTCAAAGGAAGATATGATCCTGATGGTGTACAGATTTGGCTTAAAGAGATTGAGAGGATTTTTCGAGTGATGGATTGTGCTGAGGATTAGAAGGTGAGACTGGGTACTCACATGTTACTGGAAGAAGCTGATGATTGATGGGTTTGTACACGTGTGTTGGAAGCTGCAGAGGAAGAGATCACTTGGGCTGTGTTTAACATTGAGTTTTTGAGGAGGTATTTTCCTGAAGATGTAAGAGGAAAGAAGGAAATCGAGTTCTTGGAACTGAAACAAGGTAATATGTCTGTTGTTGATTATACTGCTAAGTTTCTGGAGCTTGTGCAGTTTTATTCTCATTATGCTGAAGCGACCACGGAATTTTCTAAGTGTGTAAAGTTTGAGAACGGATTGCGTCCTGAGATAAAGCAGGCAATTGGTTATCAAAGGATTCAGAGGTTTTCTAATTTGGTGGATTGTTGTAGGATTTATGAGGAGGATAATAAGGCTCGTTCTACTCACTATAAGAGTGTGAGCGAGAGGAAAGGGAAGCAACAGTTCCATGGTGGTCCGTATGTAACACCAGCTGATAAGGGTAAACAAAGGGGAAATTTTGAGAAAAGGTCAAGTGGAGGAGGAATGTCTAGTCCTCTGAGATATTATAAATGTGGTGAGTTGGGGCATCGTCAGTTTGAGTGCAGGAAAGATATGAGGAAGTGTACTAATTGTGGAGGTTTAGGACATGTTGCAGCTGATTGTGCCAGGAAAAATGTGGTGAAATGTTACAACTCTGGTGAACCTGGTCATATTAGTACGAAGTGTCCGAAACCGAAGCAGGCTAAATATGGTGGGAAAATTTTTGCCTTGGCAGGAACTCAGACTTCAAGTGCAGATCGTCTGATCAGAGGTACTTGTTTTATTAATAGTACTCCTTTAGTTGCTATTATTGATACTGGAGCGACTCATTTGTTTATTTCGTCTGAGTGCGCGAAGCGTTTGAATCTTGTGTTGTCTTCGATGGGTGGTGAGATGGTTATTGATACTCCATCAATGGGGTCAGTAACTACTTCTTTGGTTTGTCTAAGTTGTCCTTTGACCATTTATGGTAAAGACTTTGAGATGGATTTGGTGTGTTTACCATTGGAGGGTTTAGATGTGGTTCTGGGAATGAATTGGTTGCAATTCAATCAAGTTCATATTGATTATTATCATAAGCTGGTAAGGTTTCCTTCTCTTGAGGAAGATGAAGACTCGAGTTTCTTATCTACCAAAGAGTTGAAGAAACTTTTGGCGGATGAAGCTCAGTTGTTTGGGTTGTTTGCATCTTTGACTGTGGATAGTCAAGTATCACTTGATGTGTTTCCTGTTGTGTGTGAATTTCGGGAAGAGTTTCCCGAGGATATTTCAGACTTGCCGCCCGAGAGAGAGGTGGAGTTTTCTATAGATCTAGTTCCTGCTACTAGACCTGTTTCTATGGCACCTTATCGTATGTCGGCATCTGAGTTGGTTGAGTTAAAGAAACAGTTGAGTGAGTTGTTGGAAAAGAGGTTTGTAAGACCAAGCGTTTCTCCTTGGGGTGCTCTAGTTTTATTGGTGAAAAAGAAAGATGGAAGTATGCGGTTGTGTATTGATTATCGCCAGTTGAATAAGGTGACGATTAAGAATAAGTATCCTCTTCCAAGAATTGATGATCTGATGGATCAGTTAGTTGGTGCATGTGCGTTTAGTAAGATTGACTTGAGGTCAGGGTATCATCAGATTAGGGTGAAAGAGGAAGATATTCAGAAGACGACTTTTAGGACACGATACGGTCATTATGAATATTTGGTGATGCCGTTCGGGGTCTCTAATTTGCCAGGTGTGTTCATGGAGTACATGAATCGTATTTTCCACGAGCATTTGGATCGATTTGTTGTTGTGTTTATTGATGACATTTTGATTTATTATAAGTCTCGGGAGGAGCACGCAGAGCATTTGCGTATTGTTTTGCAGGTGTTGAAAGAAAGAAAGCTTTTTGCCAAATTGTCCAAGTGTGAATTCTGGTTGTTGGAAGTGAGTTTTCTTGGGCACGTGATTTCAGGTAATGGTATTTTTGTGGATCCATCTAAAGTAGAAGCAGTTCTACAATGGGAGGCTCCAAGATCTATTACTGAAATTCGAAGCTTTTTAGGTTTGGCCAGATATTATCGAAGGTTTATTGAAGGTTTTTCTAAGCTAGCACTTCCTTTGACCCAGTTGACTTGTAAACGGCAAGCGTTCATTTGAGATATTCGGTGTGAGGAATGTTTTAATGAGCTGAAGAGAAGATTGACGACAGCTCCGATTTTGATTTTGCCGAATCCTAAGGAACCATTTGTGGTGTATTATGATGCGTCTTTGATTGGTCTAGGTGGTGTTCTGATGCAAGAAGGTAAGGTCATGGCTTATGCTTCAAGACAAATGAGAGTGAATGAGAAAAATTATCCTACTCATGATCTTGAATTAGCGGCTGTGGTTTTTGTGTTGAAGATTTGGAGGCATTATCTCTACGGTGCAAGGTTTGAAGTCTTTAGTGATCATAAAAGTTTGAAATATTTGTTTGATCAGAAAGAGCTAAATATGAGGCAGCGTAGATGGTTGGAATTTTTGAAGGACTATGACTTTGTCTTGAATTACCATCCTGGTAAAGCTAATGTGGTAGCCGATGCGTTGAGTCGAAAATCGTTACATATGTCCGCTTTAATGATTAAAGAGTGGGAACTTTTGGAATCGTTTAGAGACTTGAGTTTGGCTTGTGAAGTGACGTCGGATAGCGTGAGACTTGGAATGCTAACGATTACTAATGATTTTCTGATGACGGTTAGTGAGAAACAAAAGCTTGATGTGAAATTTTTAGATTTGATGTTGGTGGGAGAAAAAGAAGTGAATAGTGATTTTAAAGTGGATATTAATGGTGTTTTGAGATTCCGAGGCCGGATTTGTATTCCTGATGATGCAGAGTTGAAAAAGATGATTTTGGAGGAAGGACACCGGAGTAATTTGAGTATACATCCGGGAGCGAATAAGATGTACCAAGATTTGAAGAAGATTTTATGGTGGTCTGGATTGAAAAGAGATGTGGCTCAGTTTGTTTATGCATGTTTGACTTGTTAGAAATCGAAGGTGGAACATCTGAGGCCTAGTGGTTTGTGGCAACCGTTGGATATTCCTGAGTGGAAGTGGGATAGCATTTCCATGGATTTTGTAACCGGGTTGCCGAATACTCAGCGAAGGCATAATGCTATTTGGGTGGTTGTTGATAGGCTGACTAAATCGGCTAATTTCATTCCGATTGACATCAATTTTTCTTTGGAGAGGTTAGCTGAGATTTATATCAGTGTGATTGTGAAGTTGCATGGAGTTCCATTGAGTATTGTTTCTGATCGAGATTCGAGGTTTACTTCGAGATTTTGGGAAAGTTTACATAAGGCTTTGGGTTCTAAATTGAGATTGAGTTCGGCTTATCATCCGCAGACGGATGGTCAGACGGAGAGAACGATTCGGTCGTTGGAAGATTTGTTGAGAGCTTGTGTTCTTGAACAAGGTGGTGCGTGGGATAGTTATCTTGCATTGATTGAATTCACGTATAATAACAGTTTCCATTCAAGTATTGGAATGGCACCGTTTGAAGCACTGTATGGACGGAGATGTCGAACACCTTTGTGTTGGCACGAATCTGGTGAGAGTTCGGTGGTTGGACCAGAGTTGGTGCAACAAACTACGGAAAAAGTATAGCTTATTCGTGAGAAAATGAAGGCTTCTCAGAGTAGGCAAAAGAGTTATCATGATCGGAGGCGGAAAGATCTTAAGTTCCAAGAGGGTGATCATGTATTTTTGAGGGTTACGCTGGTAATGGGTGTGGGTCGTGCATTGAAATCGAAGAAACTTACTTCTCGGTTTATTGGTCCTTACCAGGTATCCGCGAGAGTGGGTGTTGTGGCTTATAGGGTGGCGTTGCGGCCGAATCTGTCGAATTTGCACGATGTGTTCCATGTTTCACAGCTTCAGAAGTATGTTCCGGATCCGTCGCATGTGATTCCGATGGATGAGGTTGAGGTACGGGAGAACCTTACGGTTGAGGCATTACCAGTTAGGATTTTGGATCGCGAGGTGAAACGGTTGAGAGGAAAGGATATTGCACTTGTGAAAGTGGCGTGGGGAGGCGCTGCTGAGGGCAATTTGACTTGGGAGTTGGAGAGTCGGATGCGGGAGTCGTATCCAGAGTAGTTCGTCTCAGGTATATTTTCGAGGACGAAAATTTCTAAGTGGGGGAGAGTTGTAACACCCCAGTTTTGTCAGTTTTTATTTAATCGAGTCGTTTTGATTATTTTATTTTATTTTCGACTTTTATTTGGAAATATGTTATTTTTCAATGTTGTGATGTTTTATCGGGTTTTGGGAACGTTTGCGAGATATTTAAGTGTGGGGGTATTTTGGTCATTTCATCTTATTTTTCTTTAAGTTAGAAAATAGAAAATAGAAAGAGAGAAAAATAGAGAGAAAGAAAAAGAGAAGAAGGAAAAGGGAAAGAAAAGAGAAGAAGAGAAGAAAAAGAGAGAAAACTGAGAAATCAAGAAATCAATCTCCCGACTTTTCTAAACACAATTAAATTGGGTAAGGGTGCGAAACTCGATTATTATATGCTTGTGTATGATTATGTATGTATGTTTTTGGTTGTTATTGGATTGAAATAGAAATATATAGTAAAAACCATATTATGCAAAATTGATTAGAAATCGATTAAATTGTGTCGGAAATTATATTACAGGTCCATTATTGTTGATACAGGTTAGATACATGTTGTTAGGCATTGTATTGGTAATTTTTCTGGTGTATAGGTGAAAATTGGATGATGTTGGGGTGGAAAACGCAGAACAAAGTTCTGCAGAATTTTCTGGATTTTCCACTGCCCATACGTGTATCACTCAAGGCAATACGCGTATTGGTCAAGGCAATACGCGTATGGCATTGAAGAAAACTGGGCAATACGCGTATGGAAGCTTTAATTTCTCAGCCATCTGTCCATTTGCGTATGGTACGCGTAACGTTTAGGGCAATACGCGTATGGTGTAAGGCACTACGCGTATTGGAATTTTAATGGGAATTTTAGGGGGAAAATGGTCTCTGTCCATACGCGTATGACCTTGGGCAATACGCGTATGGAATGGGCGAGGAATCAGGGCAATACGCATATTGTCAGGAAAATTGCAAAATGTAGTTTTTTGCGATGTCTTTTCTTGTTTAGTCCGTAACTTGTGTTTTGTTTATCCGTTTTTAACATTCTTAGTATCATTGAGTAGCTATTGAACTGTACTTATTATAATAATTTGGAGATTGTTAGCCGATTTAATTATGTCAGAAATTTGGAATAGTGTCGTTTTGTCGACTTTTGTCGTTATGATTGTGTGTAATTGGTGTGTATCATGCAATGTGCTGTTGATATGGATATGGTATGATTTGTGTGCTGTTGTGTGGTATAAATTCATTGTTTTGGGCTTGAATTGCAAAGCATGATTTATGTTAAGTGAGATGGTTGCATATATGTGTGCATTTGAATGTCATGAGTCCTTGTATGCCAAGCATCATGATATGCATTGTTGTGACGTCCTGAGTGACGATTTGGTTCTAGAGTTAATCCGCTATAACGTCGTGTGCCCGTGTGGGGTGTGAGCGATGGTTATAGACGATCGTGTGATCATGTGGGGAGTGAGCGATCGGGTCGTGTGCCCGTGTGGGGTGTGAGCGATCCATAAACGTCGTGTGCCCGTTTGGGGTGTGAGCGATGGGGAACATCGTATGCCCGACGGGGAGTTACAGTGATGTAACGAGCGATGATTCTAGCAGAGTTCCTAAGTGAACTAGTGATGAGAAACATTGGAAGTCGGTACCGCATGTGCATATGCATTGATTCGTTATGTCGGTCTCTTGCATTTGTATAAATCATTAATGGTTGGTTTATGTGTGGAATTGTGGATAAAATTGATAAATTGATATATGGATATGTGTTGGTGATACTTGTATTGTGTATGGTTGGTATACCTTGGTGATGGAAATATGAATTATACATTGTGTTGCCTTGTGTTTGAATACTGGCATGAGTTGTGGTGAGAACAGTATATATGTGTATTTTTATATTATGATTGTTTTTCTCACCCTTCTGCTGTTTTATAATGCTCTACGAGGCATTGCAGATTAGATACTGGAGGTCTTTTTGTGAAGCTTAGGACTTAATTCTTTTGTCGGTCGGCTCTGATATGTGGCACCGGGTAGTGAGGGGGATCGTTTTGTAGTTGATGCGTATATGTATATATATCTTTTGGCTTGTGCTTGTATGACTTGATGTATGACAAACTTTTTATGATATATTTATATATATAAGATTCAGTACAGATTTTCCGCTTTATTCTGTATTTGAATTGTGGGTAGTAGGAACTAAGTTCCTCTGTTTATTTGCTACCTGCGAGTGTTGCATATCTTTATGGGCAGGTTTATTGTGTTTGTTTCAAATTAATGTGACCCCTCGGTCTATGCTGTGAATTTTTAAATATACTCTGATGAAATTTTGAATTTTCTTTTACTGCTTTATTTACTTGGGGTATAGATTGGGGGTGTTACATCAGATACGGAAAAACTTCAGGTTACTCTCAACAAAGTTCAACAGGAGAAGAAGTTTTGGAAGAACAAGTACTGTATTCTCAATGTGGAGTGTAACAAAATACAACAACTATTAAAAGAAAAGGATGCTCTGAACGAGATTTTAGAGCAACGTGCTGTAGAGAATCAAGAAGATCAAAGGAATTTGCTCGCTCCTTTCACTTGGCAAAGGAATGAAAACCCGATAACGGCTCAAGAGCCCCGGTCAAAGAAAAGGAAAGTACCAGAACCAGCACCTGAGCCCTCTTAGAGAGGACTCAGGATCCATAAGTTTAGACATTTCCTTTTACAACACTTTGTAAAACTAATGTATTTCCATTTCTGCAATCTTTGAATCCAATAAAATGGGGTCTCCCCACTGTATGATATTTGCAATCCAATTGTTAAAATTTATTTTAATTAAACAAAATATATATATATATATATATATATATATATAATATAATCATTGCATATCATTCATCATTCTCACATAACACATTCTTCTTACCTACGAATCTCACGTTTGTGTCTCGATTCTAGAGTCAAACTGTCTCATTCGTACAATACTCGGGCCAATCAACAAAAGAAAATGGATAATCTCGAGGAAGAGAACAAAGAGTTGAGAGAAGAACTCGACGCTCTGAAAGAAGATATGAGGAAACTTCACAATGACATGCAAGCTCTGGCAACAACTCAGATACAAAGGACTGTGATCTCAGAGATCACATCGACGCCCATAGTGGAGAAGTATGATCCTCGATATAACATGCCTAAAGATCATCCCTGGGGCATGCCTATTAACTATATCCCGGAAGGAAATATTTCGCCGATCACGGATGATCCGAAAACTGCAGCAGGAACCGCTGGGCCTTAAGGTTACAAACTTCAGGAAAGCGAAGATGCAAGGGGCATGACAGCAACTTCTAAAGGTTACAAGCTTCGGGAGAGAGAAGCACCAAGAGTCACTGTCGTAATGACTATACCACCACCCGTGGTACTCACTGTCCCGGAAGGGCAGATTCCACAGATACCTTCTACTGGAAATGAAAGTATGTATGACAGAATGAATGAGTTCTAGGAGCAATTCCTGGAAATGCAGAAGGAGCTGCAAGCCAATCGCGGTCAGGATCTGTTTGGAAAGGATGCCGCAGACCTTTGTTTGGTCCCCAATGTGAAAGTTCCGCACAAATTCAAGGTGCCCGAATTTGAAAAATACAAGGGTAACTCTTGCCCTTAAAGCCATTTGGTGATGTACGCTCGGAGGATGCCAACTCAGACAGAGAACCAACAGCTACTGATCCACTATTTCCAAGATAGTTTAACCGGTGCCGCACTCAAATGGTACATGGGTTTAAACTGCACTAAGATTTTAACTTTCAGAGATCTTGGCGCTGCCTTTGTTCAGAAGTATAAGTATAATCTGGACATGGCACCAGACAGAGATCAACTCAGAGCCATGTCACAGAAGGACAAAGAAACATTTAAGGAATATGCTCAGAGATGGCGTGAAATTGCCGCCCAGATTTGTCCACCTCTTGAGAAAAAAGAGATGACAAAGATCTTCTTAAAAACCTTGAGTTCATTTTACTACGATAGAATGGTCGCCAGTGCGCCCAGTGATTTTACTGAGATGGTAGGCATGGGAGTTCATCTTGAGGAAGTAGTCTGAGAAGGACGTTTAGTTAAAGAGGCCGAACCATCAAGCAGTACCAAAAGATACGGTAGTGCTCTCTCTAAGAAAAAAGAGAAAGATATTAGTAATATCTCTCTCGAAAAGCAAAGGCGACAGTACCAACTAGTAGCAGCTGTAACTCCTGCTATCAACCCTGTGCCTGTTCCTACGTATCAACCTCAGGTTGCTTAGAGCCAACCGAATCAACAAAAATATCGGCAAAGGACACAACAGCCTCTTCAGCAGGCTCGTCCAGAGTATAATAACAACCGTACAACACGACCACCAGGGTTCGACCATATACCAATGTTGTATGCAGAACTATTTCCGCTACTACTGGCTATAGGGCACGTCCAAATCAGGGCTCCTCTTGAGGTATCAGAGAATCCGCCTTTTTTGTTCAAAGCGGATCAGACTTGCCCTTATCACCAAGGAGGACCAGGGCATAACATTGAGAATTGTCTCAGTTTCAAATCCGACGTACAAAAGCTTGTCAGGAGCGGGGTCTTATCCTTCAAGGATACAAATCCAAATGTTCAGATGAACCCGTTGCCTCAACACGAGAAAGCTACGGTAAATTTTATAGAAGAAGAGTCTAAGCACAACTATCAAATTCATGATGTACTCTTATTAGGAACCAACCTAGTCAAGATGCATTGTAGACAAAGTGGATATGGTCATGTACCATCTCATAATTATCACCAGTGTGATATTTGCTCTAAAAATGATCAAGGATGTTCTGTGGTGCAATCCGCTCTACAAGAACAGATGGATCCAAGATCACCGAATTCGTGAAGTCAACATGACTTATACAAATTCCAACATCATTCAAAACCACGACATACGTGCGATGAATGTCAACTCAAGACAAAGCCAACATCATAATCTGCCACGGCACGATTATGATTCCTGTCTGATTTGCTCGATAAACAATTAGGGATGCTCTTTGGTATGAGAGACCCTCCAGCGTCAGATGGATCTTGGATGGATTCAGGATTACCGTGATAGAAGTCAGTATCAAGTTAATATGATTCAAATTTTTGATATTCGCTTGATGAATACTAGCTTGGTGGAATTACGCGCTAAGCTAGTCTAGCTCGGTTTTCTGACTTTGCATAATTATCAGAACTGTAAGGGATGTCATGAGAGTGACCAAGGATGTGCACTCGTTCAAAAGACGCTACAACATTTGTTAAACCACTGGTGGCTTCCGATCTATCTAGATGAAGACACACAATAAGTCAGTATGATTGACGGGAACCCTATTAGGCATCAGAGTCAGGATGTTCGATCAATGGAAACATACCTAGTGAGGTTACACTGCATATAAGGCGGATGTGGTCGGATACCACCACACAACTATGAGCGCTGTAGAGTTTGCTCAGAGAATAATCAAAGATGCTACCTCGTGCGAGCAACCCTTCAAAATAAGTTGGACCATAAGGAGATTCAACCATGGTTAAGCTCTGGGTCAATGTCAGACTATCATCCTAATCAAGGCAAAGATGTTGTCTTGATACCTAAGCGAGAAGTGGCCAAAGATGTATGCACCATAATCCCTTTACTCCATGTATCAAGAATTCCACTCGATGGTGGAAAGGTTCTCAACCTCGAACCAATTGAGGCCGACTATGATAGTCAGAAAAATCAGGAGGCCCCTGTAGTCATCTATCTGCCGGGACCAGTACCTTACAAATCCGATAAGGCTATCCCTTATAAATACGGTGCAACAATAATTGAGAATGGAAAGGAAATTCCATTACCCTCTGTCGTGAATATTGCAGACATCAGTCGAGTAACACAGAGTGGTTGAATCTTCAACCGAGGAGTTGAAGAACCCAGCAAAGAAAAGGAACCCGAACAGAAGTTCCTGATCAACCAATCGGTCAATCCTGTAATCCCGACCTTTCAAAGAACAACGATGAGATGCTGAAACTCATCCAAAAGAGTGCGTACAAAATTATTGATCAGCTGTTGCAAACTCCTTCAAAAATCTCAGTGCTATCTCTTTTACTCCATTCCGAAGCTCACAGGGAAGCTCTACAGAAAGTCTTAGAGCATGTCTTTGTGGAACAGGATGTAACAATAAGACAATTCGACAGCATCATCTCCAACACCACTTCCTGCAATAACTTAGGATTTAGTGATGAGGAACTGTCGGAAGAGGGTCCAAATCATAACATGGCACTCAATATTATAGTCAACTGCCATGACGATGCTTTAGCCAGTGTGCTGGTAGACACCAGATCAGCTCTAAATGTAATGCCGAAATCTACTCTAATGCGACTATCATTCAAAGGATCTCCGATGAAAGGCAGTGAGGTCATCGTCAAAGCATTTGACGGATCCCGAAAAATAGTTATCGGTGAAGTCGACCTTCCCGTAATTATCGGTCCTCACACTTTCAAAGTCACTTTCCAGGTCATGGACATCTGGGCAGCATACAACTGTTTGTTAGGAACACCTTGGATACACGAGGTTGGGGCAGTCACTTCGACACTTCACCAGAAGCTGAAGTTCGTCAAGAACGACCAACTAGTCACAGTCTGCGGAGAGCAAGCCTTGATCATAAGCAACTTATCATCGTCCACTTTGTAGAACCAGAGGAGGTCGTCGGAACTCAGTTTCAAGCTCTTTCGGTGAGCCACGACAACCAATCAGAAGGAGGAACGTCGATTTCCTCATACAAAGATACTCTCGAAGTGATCAGAAGTAACAATACCAAAGGATAGGGACAGCTTGTCATTCCTACTGACAATAAGAAAAAGAAAGGTCTTGATTTTTCTTCAACCTGTACCCAGACTGCTACTAACGATGAAAGTCTTCATCCCATTCAGAACTTCTTCCATAGTGGGGGTTTCCTTCACCCAGTGTCTCAAGAAGTACATACCATCAACGAGGGTGATTCCTCTGATACAGATGAAGAGTGGAAGTCCTACCTTAACGAGGACGGTTATATGTCTCAGGAAGAGGTGCCTACACCATTTTGCTTTCCGGCACAGAGTCCGAGATATATACCAAGGTCAGATGTCGAGATGGTATACGGAGATTGTGATCCGGAAGGATGTCGTGCTCCACCAAACTCATTAGAGGAGGATACTCTGATGAAAGACAACTTTGACCACGACTATTATGGCCCAATGGATGGCCTGCCTATTTGGCAGCTGTACCCAAGAGACTCAGGGCAAAAGAGTCAGCCAAACGATGCATATCAGCTGAGCATCATTGAAAAGAATACCTGCGTCCCCACAGAATCATGGGATCATTACTCAGGGCATTCAGAAAATATCCAGTACGACGATGAATTTACAAAAATTGCAGGACAGCGGTTCATCAACTACTCTTTTCCTGAGGTCAACGTCATGGAAAGGGATGACACCTCCAATTCCAAAGAAGTGTGGGACACTTTAGGCCAACCAAGTGGCAAGTTCGACTTTTTAGTCAAGTATACTACTCCTGAAAGCTCTCGTATTAGGCTTGAATACATCCAGCTAACTGGATAGGAAGATATACCTGAGAGTACAAACACTGTGCAAGATACAGCTGAAGAATCCTCCTACGACAACTCTGCCTGGGAGACAGATTCCAACAATCCTGCTCCACCAGAAATCAGCGTTATTTCTGAAGACAAATCAAGAAGGAAATTACTAGACTTTGTGATTCACCGAGGAGTTCGCCGCGAATGGGTGGCTGTCAACGTTCTGAAAGTTGTTCATAAGTCGAAGTAATTGCCGTCTTTACTTTAACCTTTCACCCTCTCCAGGTGAAACAGATGTTTTTATAGGGCTCACTTTCTGTAAATGTCTATCTCCGCTTCACCTAAAGCGACAGAGTTTTGTTTTATAGGGATGTAGTTTCAAGAATCGACAAGATCATAAATAAAATAACTCGTTCTGTAATTTTTGCATTTATTGCTGTTTTCTCTTTTCGCTTTTTCAGAAAATGGTAATCCTAAAAAACAACTCAAATAATAAAAACAAGCATTTTTCAGAAAATACACTACACACACTCTTGAATTCTCTCTATCTCTTCTAAAAACAATCATTACGTCATGCAGATTGCTTGTTTTAAACCCCATTGAAACATACGATCCGATGCCCTCTCCCTACTTTCAATTCTCGGTATTTGAGGCTGAAGAAGAAGATGATGAAGAAATTCCAAAAGAGATCTCCCGATTACTCAGACAAGAGGAAAGGTCCATTAAACCTCATAAAGAGCCGTTGGAAACGGTCAACTTGGGTTTAGAAGAAGAGAGAAAAGAAGTCAAGATTGGGGCACTGCTCGGTCGACTGTCAAAGAAATTTTGATAAAGCTTCTCAAAGAGTTTCCTGATGTATTCGCTTGGTCCTACCAGGATATGCCAGGGTTGGATACCAGCATCGTGGAACATTATCTACCGTTGAGATCAGAATATCCGCCGGTAAAACAAAGACTAAGACAGACTCATCCAGACATGGCCATCAAAATCAAAGAGGAAGTACAAAAACAGATTGACGCAGGTTTCCTCGCCACATCAGAATATCCTCAATGGCTAGTCAACATAGTACCAGTTCCGAAAAAGGAAGGAAAGGTCAGAATGTGTGTAGACTACAGGGATCTGAACAAGGCAAGTCCAAAGGACGACTTTCCCTTACCGCACATTGACATGCTGGTAGACAGTACAGCAAAGTTCAAAGTTTTCTCCTTCATGGATGGATTCTCGGGCTATAATCAGATCAAAATGGTGCCGAAAGACATGGAGAAAACTTCGTTCATCACCCCATGGGGTACATTTTGTTACAATGTAATGTCGTTCGGTTTGAAGAACGTCGGGGCAACATATCAAAGGGCCATGACTACTCTGTTTCATGACATGATACACAAAGAAATAAAAGTGTATGTCGATGATATGATTGCCAAATCTAAAACAAAAGAGGAGCATGTGACCCACCTGTCAAGGCTATTCGAACGGCTGAGAAAATACAACCTCCGTTTGAATCCCAATCAGTGGACATTCGGTGTCCGTTTAGGGATACTTTTAGGGTTCATCGTCAGCCAGAAAGGAATTGAGGTTGATCCTGACAAAGTCAAGGGCATTCAAGAAATGCCTTCTCCAAAGATTGAAAAACAAGTCAGGGGATTCTTGGGACGTTTGAATTAAATTTCCAGATTCATATTCCTCATGAACGCGACATGCGCGCCAATTTTCAAATTACTCAAAAAGAATCAGGGCTCCGTTTGGACAGAAGACTGCCAAACTGCCTTCGACAGTATCAAGGAATACCTGTTGAATCCACTGATTCTATCACCTCCAGTGGAAGGAAGACTACTGATCATCTACCTAACAGTCTTGGAAGACTCAATGGGTTGTGTACTTGGCCAACAAGACGAAACAAAAAGAAAATAGCCTGCCATTTACTATTTGAGCAATAAATTCACCGACTGCGAGACTCGGTACACTATGCTTGAGAAAACTTGCTGTGCTCTGGCTTGGGCAGCCAAACGTCTTCGCCAGTTTATGATTCGTCACACTACTTGGTTAATCTCCGAAATGGATCCAATCAAGTACGTCTTTGAAAAACCTGCTCTCACGGGAAGGATTGCTCGTTGGCAGATGTTGTTATCAGAATATGACATCGAGTACCATGCTCAGAAAGCCGTCAAAGGAAGTATTTTAGCCGATCATTTGGCTCATCAACCGATTGACAATCAGGAATCATTCGGATTTGACTTCCCAGACGAAGATGTTATGTACTTAAAAATGAAAGATTGCGATGAACCACTACCTAGTAAAGGGCCAGAACCGGGTTCCCAATGGGGACTAATTTTTGATGGAGCTGTCAACCATTATGGAAACAGAATTGGGGCAATCATCATAACACCTCAGGGTACCCACTTTCCTTTCACCACCCGACTGACATTCAAGTGTACAAACAATGAGGCCGAATACGAAGCTTGTATCATGGGTCTCGAAGAAGCGATCGACTTAAGGATCAAGAACTTGGATGTATATGGTGACTCAGGCCTGGTTATCAATCAGATCAAAGGAGATTAGAACACATACCAATCAGGATTGATTCCTTACAAAGACTATGCGAGAAGGTTGTTGCCATTCTTCAACAGAATCGAGTTTCATTATATCCCTCATAAAGAGAATCACATAGCTGATGCATTAGCCACTCTCTCTTCCATGATTAGTGTAGGTCAATGGAATGTCATACCTAATATTGTAGTAATGCGCCTTGAACGACCCACTTACATCTTTACGATTGAAGCAGTCATAGACGACAAACCTTGGTATCATAATGTCAAATGCTTCCTTCAGAAACAAGATTACCCACCTGGGGCATTACGAAAAGACAGAAACACTCTCAGGAGACTGGTTGTCAACTTCTTTCTAAGCGGTGATACACTCTATAAGAGAAACTTTGACATGGTCTTGCTCCGATGTGTAGACAGACCAGAAGCAAATATGTTGATAAAAGAAATTCACGAAGGATCCTTTGGCACTCATGCCAACGGACACACAATGGCGAGAAAAATTCTGAGAGCAGGGTACTATTGGTTGACCATGGAATTCGATTGCTACAAGTACATGAGGAAGTGTCATAAGTATCAGATATACTCAGACAAAATCCATGTACCGCCAACGCATCTCAAAGTTCTTTCTTCCCCATGGCCTTTTTCTATATGGGGAATCGACATGATTGGCATGATCGAACCCAAGGCTTCAAACGGACATCGGTTCATCCTAATAGCCATTGACTACTTCACCAAATGGGTCGAACCAGCATCGTACACCAATGTAACCCGACAAGTCGTGGTCCGTTTTATCAAAAACAATCTCATATGCCGTTATGGTGTTCCAAGCCAGATCATTACCGATAATGGATCTAACTTGAACAACAAGATGATGAAAGAGTTGTGTACTGAGTTCAAGATCGAACACCATAACTCATCTCCCTATCGACCAAAGATGAACGGAGCGGTAGAAGCGGCTAACAAGAACATTAAGAAGATTGTTCAAAAGATGGTTGTAACCTACAAAGACTGGCACGAGATGTTACCCTTTGCTCTTCACGGTTATAGCACATCTGTCCACACTTCAACAGGGGCAACCCCTTTCTCTCTAGTATATGCCATGGAGGTAGTGCTTCCCATAGAAGTAGAGATCTCATTAATTCGGGTATTGATGGAAGCTAAGCTAATAGAGGCTGAATGGTGTCAAAGTCGACACGATGAACTGAATCTGATCGAAGAAAAGCGAATAACGGCACTATGCCATGGTCAGTTGTATCAGCAAAGAATGAAGAAGGCATTTGACAAAAAGGTCCGACCTCGCATCTTCAGGAAAGGAGACCTCTTGCTCAAGAAGATACAATTATTTCTCACTGATTCCCGGGGCAAATGGACTCCGAATTATGACGGCCCCTATGTGGTCAAGAAAGCTTTCTCAGGCAGTGCCTTGAGACTCGCAACCATGGATGAAGAGGAATTTGCCTACCTCACAAATGTTGACGTAGTCAAGAAATACTTCGCCTAAATAAAAAAAAATGTCTCGGTGGATTGAAAACCCGAAAGGGCGGTCCAAGCAAAAATTAGAGACATAATCAAAAATCATCCCGATGGATTGGAAATCTCAAAGTACAATCCAGGCAAAAATTAGGGATTAATGGAAAGTAACTACGTCCAACAAAGGGGCAAATCCCCCAGCGGCAGTCATGCCATCCATCAGGAAAACTCCAGCCAAGGTCATCTTCGACAAAAGCTCACGATGTCCAGAATTCAAAGTTGGTAGAAGGATAGTGGTCGTTATGTTTCAATGTAGCCCTTTTCCCTTAAATTACCATTTTCTAACTTTGTAAATACTCTATGGAATCACGCATTTGGCTGATTTCCATCCTATCAATAAAATATGAGCCTTAATGCTTTTGTTTGTAATTCTTATTTGTTTTAGCTTTACAGAATGACATATTTAACATGATTAACGATTCTTGAAATAAAACAAAAACGAATTTACTTGTCAGATTTTTTCTGCTTTTAAAATAAAGATGGCAATTTCTTTTGACTGTTGAACATCGAAAGAACATCGATCACTTCCTCAGAAGTAAGCGAACCTCAAAGTGCAGAATCAAAATACTCCTTCTAAGCCAGGGTGCCTGAATGAAGGATCAGCTGTGTCAGATGCGAATATTCCGTCCGACATCCCCGGCATAGTTCTTATCTCCTAAGCCCGACCAACGGTTTTCCCCACATGGACTATCTCTCCTAAGCAAGGCAGAATTACTATCTAGAACAAATGGTATTTCTTCGTCCCCTACAGTGGCCGAGTATCCAGTCGTGTTCATCTATTAGTCTCTATGTCGCGTCAGTTTTGTCAGCATAAACATACATACATCATGCATAATTGATTCACATGCATATTTATATTGCATCACTATCACTCTGGTCAGTCTTATCCCCAAGTGATAAAAGTCCTCTTCTCACTCGAGTTGTCAGTTCTTTCCTCATCAGAGAGTGTTTTGTTTGAACCACCTTTCTCCCCAGTTTATTTCTGGGATGGAGACGGTCTTCGACCATTTTGATAACTTGAACCTCTGAAAAGCAAGAAGACATTCGACAAATATCACTCTTCACCATTGAAGATGATATCTTCGCTTTCCCGGATTAAGGAAAATCCCCAGAGAAAGCCTCGCAACTAAAGACTCTCAGCAACACATTGATTTTTCTCTCCAAGAGAGTCAATGTTAATGAAGTCATCAGCACCTCAAAATTAGGTTACATCATATGGCATTTCTCCGAGAAGATCTTGGGGAAAAGTATGATGTAATATCCCCAAGCTGGAAACAATCCCTCAAGAGACTCGTTTTCCCTAGTAGAGTCGACAAGTGGCATCTCCAACAGAGAAGTTTGTACAACTCTACAACTCAGACGAATGGGTTTTCCAGCAAGTTTGACATCAAAACTTTTTCCCATCAAATGGTATCTCCCCAGGAAAATTCGGCGAGAAGTTTGAGGAAAACCGCTACAAATAGCGTCCCTTGTCAAGAAAGTTTATTGACAAAATAAATTGAGACCAGATCCTTGGTTGAAGACCAGGATCGAGGGGAAGTTTATTTCAGAAACTGAGACCAGTTCCTTGGCTGAAGACCAGGATCGAGGGGAAGTTTATTTTAGAAACTGAGACCAGTTCCTTGGCTAAAGGCCAGGATCGAGGGGAAGTTTATATCAGAAACTGAGACCAGTTCCATGGTTAAAGACAAGGATTGAGAGGAAGTTTTCACCTTTTCTAAAGCATCGTCGCTTAGCAAAAGAAGATGGATGAGCAAACTACCATTCATAACCACCATCAAAATTTAGGGTATTCCGATATTTAATCCTCTTGTACCCCGAATGCCCGAATACCTTCGCCATTCACACCTTCGGGTCCAAGAAGATTATATAGGGGCATCTGTCATACCCCAAATTTTGACCACTAAGATTTCCCATTATTGTACCATTCATCCTCATAATATGGATGTAATACCCCGTAAATTTATAAACGCTCTGGTGAATATTATTATGATCAACTGGATTCCGGGGTACTCTAAGAAATTATTTGATAAAATAATTAGAGTAAACTGACGAACTCAGAGTCGATTAAATTAATAGTATTTAACGTTGAGTTTTTATAATTTGATGTATTTGAGCTAATTTTGGACATTTAGTAGTGTTACTAAAAATGATAGTTTCTATACTATCTATTTTCTTTTCATTTTCCTTGGAAAAACAAACAAAAGATAGGAAGAAGGAAAAACAAAGGAAAAGGGAAGGAAGGAAAGGAAAAGAAAGAGGAAGAAGAGAAATTTTCCAAAAGCTCAAGAATCATCATCAATTCATCTGTTCTTCGTTTAATCGTCTCAGTATCAACCTCCTCGTCTAGTAATCCAGGTGGGTTCTAGTTAGACTCTTTAGAGTAGAATTATTTTGAGTTTAGAGTTAGATTGGAAATTGGGAAAAATGGGTATTTTGGTATAAAATCTTGAATCTAACTATTAAAATTCAATGTTTGATTATATGTTATACTGGTTGTGATGTTATAACATGTTTTGATGCATTTTGATTGATGAAAAATGGGATTTGGGGTTGATTTTGGATCAACCCGTAGCAGAAAAATTCTGCAGGAACTTCTGCATTTTTCTCTGCCCATACGCGTATGGAACTTGTCAATACGCGTATGGGGTTTGTCAATACGCGTACGGCAAGAGCAATACGTGTACGGCAATTTTTAAAAGGAATTTTCAAGGAAAAACGTTTCTGCCCATACGCGTACGGCTTTAGGCAATACGCGTATGGATGGCCGGACATTTTGAGCAATACGCGTATCGCTTGGGGCAATACGCGTATGGCTGGGCGAGCATTTGGGCATTACGCGTACGGGGAGCGCCAATACGCGTACGGCCAGGAGAGTTGCAGAAATCTGCTGTTGTGATTTATTTTTCCGATCGATTGTTTACAATGCCGTAACTTTTTGTACGTAACTCGGATTGGAACAATTTTGATATCGTTGGAAAGATAATAAAATGTACTTTCTTATTACTTTGGTTTTAAGATTGTCGGCCGATTTAATTAAGTCGGGATTTTTGAAATTGTGTCGTTTTATCGACTTTTATCTGTTAATTGTGTATAATTATTATTGACAATATAGGCATGTTAAAATATGGACTAGGCAGGGTGAGGATTATTACCAAAATAGTGTCGGAAGTGTGAAATTTTATGTGTGGCAACGCTCGTGCATGAAAAGCCGAGGCGTGTGCATTCTGTTTATCAATAACCACAGTTGTGCGGTGTAGTTCATGAGACTCGAGCACCTCCTCTGAACGTTATACACAACTACTTGGCAGGTTTGAGTCCTGTGTTAAGTACGATTGGAGCCTACGGGTAAAGAGACTTGTGACGGTGTACGGGCCGTGAGAAGTGACAGATCACGGTGTACGGACCGGTGATCCCGAATCCAATCGTATGCCAAGTAGCTACAAGGATCCATGACTCGGATCGACTTCTAGACGTAGAAGGGTACGGGAAAAGGGGATACCTTGGTATTGGTTATTGATATGTGAGTTCTTGAGTGTACGGACTCAGAACGTACTTCGGTACTTTGTGAATCCTTGAGTTTACAGGCTCAAGAGGTACTTCGGTACTAGTGTGAGTTTACAGGCTCACCGTGACGGTTACTTGTGTGTGTGTACTCATGGCCTTTCCCCTTTCCCCTTGGACATGAGTTAGGACTTTGTTAGAACCTTGTAAAGCCGAGAGGACTTTAAGATAGGGAACTCACTGAGATTTGATGTATCTCACCCCACTGTTGTTGTTTACATCACAGGTTCTGCAGGTTTGGCGAAGGGTAAGGACAAGGTTATTTGACTTTCCTTACGGATCGTGGTTTTGTGATGGCATGGCTTCCACTATGGCGTTATGTTTTGAGATCATTGTTTTGATCTAGTTCTTAGTTTTTATCATTTTGGAACATCTTGTATATGTAATGCCTTAGACTTTTAGGTGTTTTGTATTAAAGGCATTTATGTGTATAATGTGTTAACTAGGAACTTATTATGTTTCAGTACCAAAAAGTGAAACTCATGTATAATATATGATTTGAGGCATGTATTGTATATGGTCTTTACAGTTGGTATCAGAGCAGGTCGTATCCTCGACCTAGCCATGAAATAGGATAAGTTTTCTTTCCGTTTCATATGCGGCGTGTCGCCATGGGTCTTGTCTGTTGTATTTATGGTATTGAGTCAGATCAACTTAATCCTATTGGTATGGAATTCAGGAACATGGCTGATAGACGCAGAAACAACCGTGGAAGACCAAGGACTACTCCAGCAGGGACAGTTCCACAAGGTGATGAAGGGAATGCCCCTTTGTACCAATTTATGCAACAGATGCAGCAACAGCAGAATCAGTTTATGCAAGGAATGATGCAACAAATGGCTGATGGTCTGCATCCTCCAGTGGTTGTTCCGGAAGTTACAGGAGGAACCTACAGGGAATTTGTTCGTATGAATCCTCCGAAGTTTCAAGGAGGGCTAGATCCGGTGAAGGTACACGAATGGATAACAGGTATGGAACGGATTTTTCAGATAGTTCATTGCAGTGAGGAGAATAAGGTGGTCTTTGCTTCTCACTGGTTGAAGGGTCCTTCCATGAGGTGGTGGGAGAGCGCTTCAGCCTTGATGACAACTCAGGAGGTGCCGAAAGTGTGGGAACAGTTTAAGGTAATATTTATGGAGAAATATTTTCCGAGTTCTTTAAGGTCTCAAAAGGAGTTTGAGTTCCAACAGTTGAGACAGGGAAATTTATCAGTGGCTTCTTATGCGGAACAATTTGAGATCATGGCTGACTATTCTAGACAGGCCATGTATGCTCCTGATGAGAGGTGGAAGATAGATCAGTTTCTGTTTGGGTTAAGGGCTGAGATTTCACACAGCGTGTCTCAACGGGAATTTGCTACTTATGCTGAAATGTTAAGACAATGTTATGTGGCGGAAAATAGCTTGAAAAAGATACAAATGGAGGTGGATTCGAACAGGGTAACTCAAAGTGACCGTGGAAGGTCGAATCAATAGTTTAGGCAAAGGCAACAGTCTTCCAAAGGGAAGCAAGTACAGGGCTCTAGAACTAGTGTGCCTCCAGTATGTCGCACTTGTGGGAGGAGTCATTTTGGTAGGTGCTATTCGGATGGGATACGGTGTTATCAGTGTAACAAGATGGGTCATGTAGTGAGAGATTGTCCTCAGAGTAGGAATCAGGTACAAGGGAAGACTACGGGTCGAGTATATACTCTGGATGCAAGGAAAGCAAAGGGTGATAATTCCTTGATTGCGGGTACGTGTTTTGTTAATGGTCAACCTTGTTTTGTTTTATTTGACTGTGGGGCTACACATTCTTTTGTGTCTTTGAGATGTGTGAAGCGACTTGGGTTGCAAACTATTCCTTTGTTTCCTCCAATGGTGGTTACTACTGCCATGGATGAAATGGTTGAAACACCCCTAATGTGTGAAAATTGTGTGTTGTCGGTGAACGAAAGAGTCTTCCAGATTGATCTTATTTGTCTGCCGCTTAAGAAAGTGGATGTTGTTCTGGGAATGGACTGGCTTTCAGCTAATTCGGTTTTTATCGGTTGTGAGGAGAAGCTAATTATTATTCCATCTGCTGAGACTACTCCGAAAGATGTATTATCAACGATTCTAGAAGGTACGGTGGGAATGGTAAATTTCTTGTTTGAGAAAGAGAAATCTGTTTTATTGGTTCTTACTAAGGAAGGAAGTAGTGAACAGCAAGTTCTGAGTATTCCAATAGTGTGTGAATTTCCTGAAGTGTTTCCTGAGGATGTTTCTTCTCTTCCTCCGGAGAGAGAAGTTGAGTTCTCTATTGACCTGATACCGGGAACGGCTCCTATATCCGTTTCTCCGTATCGGATGGCACCGCTTGAATTAAGAGAATTAAAGGACCAATTAGAGGACTTGATGTCTAAGCATTTTGTTAGACCTAGTGTTTCACCGTGGGGAGCTCCAGTGTTGTTGGTAAAGAAGAAAGATGGGGGAATGCGTTTGTGCATTGATTATCGTAAGTTGAATAAAGTTACCATTAAGAACAAGTATCCCTTACCAAGAATAGACGACTTGTTAGATCAATTAAAAGGAGCCTGTGTGTTCTCAAAGATTGATTTACGGTCGGGTTATCATCAGATTCGAGTGAAGAGTTCCGATGTGCCAAAGACTGCATTTAGAACCCGTTACGGTCATTACGAATTCTTAGTGATGCCTTTCGGTGTGACTAATGCTCCAGCTGTTTTTATGGATTACATGAATCGAATATTTCAGGCTTACTTGGACCAATTTGTGGTAATCTTTATTGACGACATTCTTATTTATTCTCGTACTCCACAAGAGCACGGAAAACATCTGAGGATTGTCTTATGGGTCTTGCAAGAGAAGCAATTGTTTGCTAAGTTGAGCAAGTGTGAGTTTTGGATGTCGGAAGTTAATTTTCTTGGCCATGTTATATCTCGAGGTGGTGTGGCAGTGGATCCATCGAAAGTAGAAGCAGTGATTAATTGGGAGAGACCGAGAAATGTTTCAGAAGTCAGAAGTTTCTTGGGATTGGCCGGTTACTATAGAAGGTTTATCAAGGGCTTTTCTCAATTGGCCTTACCAATGACGAAACTTACTCGGAAGGATGTTACTTTTGAATGGGATTCAGGTTGCGAACAAAGTTTTATGCATTTGAAGGAAAGTTTGACGAGTGCTCCAGTATTAATTATTCCTGATCCTAACAACTCTTATGAAGTATTCTGTGATGCTTCTAAGAGGGGATTAGGGGGTGTTCTGATGCAAGGTGGTCAAGTGGTAGCTTATGCTTCTCGACAGTTAAAAGTTCATGAGAAGAATTATCCAACTCATGATTTGGAATTAGCTGCCGTAGTGTTTGCACTGAAGGTGTGGCGTCATTATTTATATGGTGTACGCTTTGAAATGTTCAGTGACCACAAAAGTTTGAAGTATTTGTTTGATCAAAAGGAGTTGAATATGCGACAAAGAAGGTGGATGGAGTACTTAAAGGATTATGACTTAGAATTGAAGTATCATCCAGGAAAGGCGAATAAAGTAGCGGATGTTTTAAGTCGGAAAATGGTTCATAGTGCGGAATTGATGATTTTGGAGTATACATTGTTGGAAAAGTTTAGAGATCTTAATCTCCAATTTGTGTGGACTCCGAATGGTGTGATTATGGGAAATTTGAATGTCAATTCTACTTTGAGAGTTGAGATTCAACAGGCACAATTGTTAGAGGAAGAGTTACAAGAGTTGTCACTTCAGCCGGGTTTTACACGAGCGACAGATGGGATTGTTCTGTTTAATCAAAGGATTTGTGTTCCGAAGGATGAGGCATTGAAAAGGAAGATTTTAGACGAAGCTCATAAAGGTACTTTTACGATACATCCGGGTTCTTCGAAGATGTATCAGGATTTAAAGAAAGATTATTGGTGGTCTGGGATGAAAAAGGATATATCGGATTATGTATCAGAATGTGCGGTGTGCCAACAGGTGAAGATTGAACACCAAAGACCGGGCAGTTTGTTACAGCCTCTGGATATTCCAGTTTGGAAGTGGGATAGTATTTCTATGGACTTTGCAGTGGGTTTACCCCGTACCCAAGGTGGGTATGATTCTATTTGGGTAATTGTAGATCGACTAACGAAATCTGCACACTTCTTAGCCGTAAAAACTACTTATAAGGCAAGTTATCTTGCGAGGTTGTTTATTGCTGAGATTGTGAGATTGCATGGTATTCCTTCTAGTATTGTGTCCGATAGAGACCCGAAGTTTACTTCGAGATTTTGGAAAGTGTTCCAACAAGCGATGGGTACGAATTTGGGTTTGAGCACGTCGAATCACCCTCAAACGGATGGTCAGACTGAGCGAACAATACAAACGATGGAGGATATGTTAAGAGCTTGTGTGTTAGAGAGTAGAGGGAATTGGAAGGAACTTTTGTCGTTAATTGAGTTTTCCTATAACAATAGTTACCATGCGAGCATCGGTATGGCTCCTTATGAAGCATTGTATGGGAGAAAGTGTAGGACACCTTTGTGTTGGGCTGAAATTGGCGAAGATAGAATTTTGGGACCCGAGATTATTCACGAGACTACGGAAAAGATTCGTATGATCCGCGAGAAGGTTAAACAAGCACAAGATCGTCAAAAGAGTTATGCGGACAATCGTAGGAGACCTTTGGAATTTGAGGAAGGTGACCATGTATTTCTGAAAGTTACTCCGAGATTGAGATTGAAAGGACCGTTTAAGTCACGTAAGTTAAGTCCGAGATACGTGGGACCGTATCAGATTTTAGAAAGGATTGGTGAAGTTGCTTATAGATTAGCCTTACCACCCTCTCTATCCGAGATGCATGACGTTTTTCACGTATCTCAGCTCCGTAAGTTTATTCCTGATCCTCTTCAGCCAATTCTACCCGAATCAGTGGAAATTGAAGCGGATTTGACTTTTGAACCACAACCGAGTTGTATTGTGGGAAGGGAAACAAAAGTGTTAAGGAACAAAGATATTCCACTTGTTAAGGTGCAATGGGATATGACGCATCCGGGCGATGCTACTTGGGAACTAGAATCGGAAATGCGAGATTCTTATCCACATCTGTTCAGGTAATATTCTAAATTCGAGGACGAATTTCTATTTAAGGGGGGGAGGATGTAATACCCCGTAAATTTATAAACGCTCTGGTGAATATTATTATGATCAACTGGGTTCCAGGGTACTCTGAGAAATTATTTGATAAAATAATTAGAGTAAACTGACGAACTCAGAGTCGATTAAATTAATAGTATTTAATGTTGAGTTTTTATAATTTGATGTATTTGAGCTAATTTTGGACATTTAGTAGTGTTACTAAAAATGATAGTTTCTATACTATCTATTTTCTTTTTCATTTTCCTTGGAAAAACAAACAAAAGATAGGAAGAAGGAAAAACAAAGGAAAAGGGAAGGAAGGAAAGGAAAAGAAAGAGGAAGAAGAGAAATTTTCCAAAAGCTCAAGAATCATCATCAATTCATCTGTTCTTCGTTTAATCGTCTCAGTATCAACCTCCTCGTCTAGTAATCCAGGTGGGTTCTAGTTAGACTCTTTAGAGTAGAATTATTTTGAGTTTAGAGTTAGATTGGAAATTGGGAAAATGGGTATTTTGGTATAAAATCTTGAATCTAACTGTTAAAATTCAATGTTTGATTATATGTTATACTGGTTGTGATGTTATAACATGTTTTGATGCATTTTGATTGATGAAAAATGGGATTTGGGGTTGATTTTGGATCAACCCGTAGCAGAAAAATTCTGCAGGAACTTCTGCATTTTTCTCTGCCCATACGCGTATGGAGCTTGTCAATACGCGTATGGGGCTTGTCAATACGCGTACGGCAAGAGCAATACGCGTACGGCAATTTTTAAAAGGAATTTTCAAGGAAAAACGTTTCTGCCCATACGCGTACGGCTTTGGGCAATACGCGTATGGATGGCCGGGCATTTTGAGCAATACGCGTATCGCTTGGGGCAATACGCGTATGGCTGGGCGAGCATTTGGGCATTACGCGTACGGGGAGTGCCAATACGCGTACGGCCAGGAGAGTTGCAGAATTCTGCTGTTGTGATTTATTTTTCCGATCGATTGTTTACAATGCCGTAACTTTTTGTACGTAACTCGGATTGGAACAATTTTGATATCGTTGGAAAGATAATAAAATGTACTTTCTTATTACTTTGGTTTTAAGATTGTCGGCCGATTTAATTAAGTCGGGATTTCTGAAATTGTGTCGTTTTATCGACTTTTATCTGTTAATTGTGTATAATTATTATTGCCAATATATGCATGTTAAAATATGGACTAGGCAGGGTGAGGATTATTACCAAAACAGTGTCGGAAGTGTGAAATTTTATGTGTGGCAACGCTCGTGCATGAAAAGCCGAGGCGTGTGCATTCTGTTTATCAATAACCACAGTTGTGCGGTGTAGTTCATGAGACTCGAGCACCTCCTCTGAACGTTATACACAACTACTTGGCAGGTTTGAGTCCCGTGTTAAGTACGATTGGAGCCTACGGGTAAAGAGACTTGTGACGGTGTACGGGCCGTGAGAAGTGACGGATCACGGTGTACGGACCGGTGATCTCGAATCCAATCGTATGCCAAGTAGCTACAAGGATCCATGACTCGGATCGCCTTCTAGACGTAGAAGGGTATGGGAAAAGGGGATACCTTGGTATTGGTTATTGATATGTGAGTTCTTGAGTGTACCGACTCAGAACGTACTTCGGTACTTTTTGAATCCTTGAGTTTACAGGCTCAAGAGGTACTTCGGTACTAGTGTGAGTTTACAGGCTCACCGTGACGGTTACTTGTGTGTGTGTACTCATGGCCTTTCCCCTTTCCCCTTGGACATGAGTTAGGACTTTGTTAGAACCTTGTAAAGCCGAGAGGACTTTAAGATAGGGAACTCACTGAGATTTGATGTATCTCACCCCACTGTTGTTGTTTACATCACAGGTTCTGCAGGTTTGGCGAAGGGTAAGGACAAGGTTATTTGACTTTCCTTACGGATCGTGGTTTTGTGATGGCATGGCTTCCGCTATGGCGTTATGTTTTGAGATCATTGTTTTGATCTAGTTCTTAGTTTTTATCATTTTGGAACATCTTGTATATGTAATGCCTTAGACTTTTAGGTGTTTTGTATTAGAGGCATTTATGTGTATAATGTGTTAACTAGGAACTTATTATGTTTCAGTACCAAAAAGTGAAACTCATGTATAATATATGATTTGAGGCATGTATTGTATATGGTCTTTACAATGGATGTACTTTCATGTCTCATCAATATCCTCAAAGATGTTTGAGCATTCACCACAATCAAGAATTAGGGTTTCAAGCCCTCTCAGAGCACTTAGACAAAGGATGAATCAAGGAATAACATGATCTTCAACTTTTCTAACATCTCAAACATCCACAAAGGATCAAGAGGACTCCCACATCAAGAATCAAGCACAAGGTTGCAACATTCCAAGTGGATAAAGCCTCGAGATCACCAGTGTCACCAAATTAGGGTTTTGGTCGACTGAGGCCTCCAGATGAAATTTTTTCTCTGGGAATGAGCCAATGCTTCAAAGTACATCCCAAGATACTCCAAGGGACCTTATGAACCCAATCATCAAGTCAATTTAGCCTCAGGGGATGCATTCACAAAAAAAATCAGGAATTAGGGTTTCTTGACCTAATTCACCCCCTAGTTGACTTTTGGGACAAAACATGAGCCACGACCTCAAGACACGATTTGAGCCTCTCAAATACACTACATTGATCCATTTGCAACAATTTATTGATCCAAGAAGCTTGATCCACAAGTTTCAATTTCATCTGGACCACAATTAGGGTTTCAAGGGAAAAGTCGACTGTAGCTTTGACTTTTGACCCAGACATGCTCCCAAAACCATGGGACATGATTCAATACACCCTATAACACCTATGGAATATACCCATTAGGTTTGATTTAGGTCAAGGACTTGATTTCACAAAGGATCGCACAGTTTGAATTTCATCCGATAAAAAGTCAACTGTGCACAAAATCAAGTTTGACTTTTTGGAATTTTTCACAATTTATGGTTCTTTGACCCTAAAACAATGTTAATATGTGATTGGAATCATCATTTATCAAGAAAAATCAAAGAAAGTGAGTTAACTTGTAAAAGGGGTAACCATAAAAAACTTAGAATTTTTCTAAGTTATGGAACAAAGTGGCTAGGGTACCAACTTCCAAGGACCATAACTTGAGATCCAAGCAACCATTTTGTATGGTCCAAAGCTGGATTTATAGCTCTCATGGCATACTTTAAAAGCATCAACTACAGCTCATTCCAATTCCTCATGGATTTTAAGTTATGGAGTGATCAAAATGGCTGAAAACATGAACATGACATTTTTCCAACACTTAGTGAAATTTTCACTAAGTCAGAATCTGCCTTACTTTTTCCAAAATGTAGGGACATTTTTCACCTTGATCCAAGTCAAACCAGGTCTAGGGGTGGACATCAAAGTTAAAGAATGCCATGAGGGCTTTCCAACAAGTACCTGTTCATCTCCAAATTCCATTTGAGCAAGGAGATACAACCCTTGAAACATGGCATCATGAACTGATTTTTTAAAGATAGATATGGCAGATTTTGTGCATTTTGCTCGATTTGTCAAAATCTGATCAATCTAAGCCTTGTCATCAATTTGGACACATTTGAGGATCAAATCCAAGGGGTATGATCTGATCTCCAAGCCTCCAAATTCCAAGAATCTACAAGTAGCATGCCAAACCTAAAAGAGCTAAAAAGGTGCCAAGGCTCCAATTTTGTTGTAATGCATTTAATGGATACACCAAGGTGGCATTAACCGATACATTCCTAACTGAATGAGGCAAGGATAAGCTCTGAATCAAAGAACCATATGCCTGTGCCCTAACCTCTAGTCATTGACTAGAGGAGACTTGAGATTCCTTTTGCATAACATTGGCCAAAGGTCTGCTGCAGTTACCATTCACTATTGCTTACAAAACAAACTTGCTCTACTATAAATAGAGCTCATTTGTGTTCAGTTTAAGTACACCAAAGCAACCAAACTGATGCTTTCCTCAAAATCCCTCTCTTTAGGCCAAAATGCCTTCTTTAGCAAGGTATCTCTGAGTTTTTGAGTTAGAGAGCATTTCCATCATAGCTCATGATCCAAACACATCCAATATGTCATATCTAAGCTGTCCAAACTCTCATATGTGATCTGTAACACCAAAATCACAAAGTCCCCTCTCAAGACCTCAAAATTGGACTTTTTTTGCATTTTTCAAGCCATGTCTTGATTCAGTCAATTTCAAAACCAAATAAAGCCTCAAACACACTTCAAATATCATCCTTGAACTGTCCCAAATGGTTCCCCACATCTGGAACACCATTTGAGAGAGTTGCCATATTGGTCACTTTTGCCGCTTTTGCAAGAAAGAGCTCAAACTTGTTCCTGAAGATTCCAGCTGGTTCTAACCAGTCTAAAAGCTTCTAAGGGTAAATGCACAACAAGCTCTAGCAGGTTCTAACAAGAAACTTGGCAGATTGCACAACAAGCTCCAAGAGGTAAATGCATCATCACTTGAACTTTCTAAATTATGCATTGCTTTGAAGGCCACTGATCATAAGCATCTCATACATGTTATATATGTTGTGTTTGACCAATTTGCCATGTAATTCTTGCATGTACCATGTGTTAGTATAGAAAATGCAATTATAGGCCTATTTCAAAAACACTATCGGGTTTTTAAATAGGGACCTCATCTGAAAAAACCACCACCACCATTGGATTCCTTGGGAAATTCTAGGCCAGATGCATATAAATTTTGTCCCAATCCATGGAGAAATGAGAAAGTTATGGCCTTTACGTTTTTGGTCCAAAACCTTGCCTTGCCTTGCCTTGGCCAGGCCTAAAACAAGGCATGCCTTATGTATTTCTAGGGTGGCTTTGATACACGGATGTATCACCACCCCAGTGGTAGAAGGTGCGCACTGCAACCTTGAGGTCTGGGGTTCGAATCCCCCTCGTCCCAGACTCTTTTTTTACCACTTTTACCACTTTTTAAATATTTTTCATATTATTTTTAATGATTTGGAAAATTAATTTCTCTCTCACTTTTAATCATTTTTTATTGGTTCTTTTTGTAAAATATCACAACAATGTTAAAATATTTTATTCCACAAAAAAATCCAATTTATATTATTTATTAAATATAATTAGAATTTTTGTTATTAATTTCATTCTAATTGTTTTTAAACATTTTTTAAATGAAATTCACACTTTGATCTTTCAAAATTAATTGGATTTTAAGCTTTCATATAATTAAACTTGATTTTCCAAAATATTTTCCAAAGTGTACAACTTGTTTTTTAATATAATTGATATTTTATCATTTATTATTTATATTACCTTTGAAAAATGCCATTTTAAATTCAAAAATTAGGGTTTCTTGGATGTTCACCCTAACAAATCTTTTTCAAACACTCATGGGCCTTTAATAGAGTGTAAGACCCAATCCCCTTTTAACCAAAATCTTTGGGCCTCAAATATTGTATAAGTCCCTCGGCGTTAAAAGAACCTCGGCGCGATCGCCATTTCAGAGCAAAAACAATTTTGGGCCTACCCTCGTGTTGTAAGTCCCACTTTTCTTTTTCAAAACCTCTTTGGGCCTCTTGAGAGAGTGTAAGACCCAACCCCTTTGTAAATAAATAATTTTTGGGCCTCAGACATTGTATAAGTCTCATTGTATTTTCAAAACCACGGCGCGGTCGTCGCCTTTTAAAACAAAATCATCTGGGGCTACCCTCGTGTTATAAGTCCCTTTTCTTTTCTTTAAATACTCTTTGGGCCTCTATCAGAGTGTAAGACCCAACCCTTTTGTAAATAAACCTCTTTGGGCCTCAGTCGTTGTATAAGTCCCGATACGATATTCAGAACAACGGTACAATCACTGTTAAAACTTGGGCCTCTCTTTGAGCATAAGCCCCAATAATCTTTTCAAACAAACTCCTTTTTGATTTAGATTCAATATACAGTTGTTATCAAAACTTTCTTTAATTTATTTGAACAACTAACCATACAGTATGGAAGCTTGCTCGCCTGTAAGTTTTAACAGCTTTCATTTACTCATTTTCATATATATATATATATATATATATATATATATATACACATATATATATATATATACATATATATATATATACATATATATATGTATATATATATATGTATATATATATATATATGTATATATATATATATATATATATATATATATATATATATATATATATATATAACTGTATTGTGGGAAGCTGCGCAAGGTTAGTCTTCTTTCATATCCTTTTAAATACTTGTCATATATCATCTGTATATATATGTATATATATATATGTATATATATATATATATGTATATATATATATATATATGTATATATATATATATATATGTATATATATATATATATATATATATATATATATAACTGTATTGTGGGAAGCTGCGCAAGGTTAGTCTTCTTTCATATCCTTTTAAATACTTGTCATATATCATCTGTATATATACTAGTATAGTTATTTAGAGTTTTCCCCGACAACTAGGTCTAGAACTAGGTAAAGCCAGTTTGGTCACTCTTTAAAATACAGTCAAAACTAGATCCCCGTAGGATTTCCAGATACAGTCTTGCCTTCTCTTGGGCTCAAACAATATGGAACAAAGAGAAAGACAGTATTCTTCGTGAACCTTTTCTCAGGCTGTCACTTTAGAAATTGTCAAAGGAATTGTACTCCCTAGAGTTGATCTATTCTCGGTGAATAGCATCTCTTGAGTTTCTTTAAGCCTTCTAACTTTCACTAAATGATCTATTCTCGGTGAATAGCATTTCTTGAACTTTTCTTGGTTTGAGACCCACGGACTTTCTAAAAGCATCCCCGCCTCCTCTTGGGCTTTGTACAAGGACCCTCCGGCTTCTTAGAAGTTCTCATGCCTTCTCTTGGGCTTAATACAAGGACCTTGACGACCTCTTAAAGGTATAAGACAAAACTTAGTCACCTTTGCTAGAGCAGTCTTTCCAGTGTCAAATATCGAATTTTAGGGTTGATTCTCATCCCTTAATACCCATGCCTCCTCTTGGGCATCATACAAAGGATAAAACTCTTCCACGCCAGTAGACTTGGACAGTCTAATCCCCTTGAGTCTCAAAGACATTCTCAAGTTCCCTACAAATACAGGGAGAAACCCCAGTTACTCTATATCAATCTCCAGCAGAGGTAAAACCCAGTCTCTCTCCTAAAAATCCCCAAGCCAGGATCAGTTTATCATCAGTATAACACTATCCCAAATCAAAACCTCAAGGTATCTGATACCCCAACTCTTCTGCAATCCTCTGCAAAAGTTGATTCCCACATGTGGACCTGCCTCGAGATCTCAATTATCCCCGGAAAAAGATATCCTCCTCTTAGGCTTTGTATAATGACTTTTCCTCAACATAACCAGCCTCCTCTTGGGCTTTGTACAATGATTCTCCCCAGCTGAGCTAACCTTTTCAGACTCTCTTGTTGAGTCAATCACTTTTCAGACTCTTTTGTTGAGTCAATTACTTTTCAGACTCTCTTGTTGAGTCAATTACTTTTCAGACTCTCTTGTTGAGTCAATTACTTTTCAGACTCTCTTGTTGAGTCCATTACTTTTTAGACTCTCTTGTTGAGTCAATTACCTTTCAGACTCTCTTGTTGAGTCACTCACCCTTTCAGACTCTCTCGTTGAGTCAATCACCTTTTCAGACTCTCTTGTTGGGTCAACCTATTTAGCCTCTATCTTGGGCTTTATATGAGATACCTAAAATATCCTCAGCCGAGTCAGTAAAGTCTCCTTTCAGCCACAATCTTGGGCTTTGTACAAGACATAAATCTTCATAACCTTCTCTTAAGCTTGGGACCAACATCTTTCCCAGCAGAGTCAAACTCATTTCAACCTCAATCTTGGGCTTTGTACAAGACAGATAATACTCTCCAGCAAGAGTCAAACTCGTTTCAGCCTCAATCTTGGGCTTTGTACAAGACACATACAAATCTCCTCGGCGGAGTCAAAATCCCTTTTAGCCTCAATCTTGGGCTTTGTACAAGACATATAGAACATTTTCCCCGGGAAAGTGAAGCTTTTAGCCTCGTCTCAGGCTTCGTATAATGATATCCCCCAAAGAGTCAGACTCTTTTTTGCCTCAATCTCGGGCTTTGTACGAGACAGATAAAAACACTCTCTTGTTGAGTCAGTCATTTCTAGCTCTTCTTAGGCTTTGTATAAAGACTTCCCCTAGTGGAGTCAACCAACCTCTTAGCTTCAACCTTGTGCTTTGATCAAGGCACACAAAAATCAACAATCCCTTTTTAGAGATGACAAATTATCTCTCAGTTAAAACCTTTTAGCTTCAATCTTGGGCTTTGAACAAGACACCAACACATCTTTTTCCTCCCTTAGAATAGGAGGAACTACGTTTGCTCTAATTTCCCTGTTTCGTTTAAACGGGAATACGTAGGCATAAGATTGCGAAATCTTAGCAAGCATACTAATAAAAAAAACTCTAGGTCCAGTACCTTCACACCAATCAAACATTAGGTCCAGTACCTTACCACAAACAAAAACGCACTCACTCACTTATACTTCCCAAGAAACCTTCCCAACCCATTAACGGATAAACACTATCAAGTACAAAGCGAAACCTAAAGCTAATATCTTGTGGATAACCATATATAGGATGGGTAATTGACAACTTCCCATTGTATAACCTGACCCCGACTCCCCGAATCTCTTTTAAGCGTTTGTTTAGTTAAACATTCACGTGCAAGGTTAGTTTTAGATAGCTTCCCTTTCCCTTCCAGCTTCATAGGATAAATAAGAAATCAGAAAGTAGCACCCCCTCCAACCATTGCGGTGAGGAAAACCCAGCGATAAGGTGATCGCGTCACAGACAAAAATCGCTCGCTACACAATCCAGTCGGATGGCCTAATTTTTTCCTAAGTCATCTTCTTCTTCTTATTTAGTCTACTTTTTTATTCTCATTTTTTTTTGCATTTCTTTAAAGAACTTGTATGACATTTGTTCATTTGATTTTTGTTGAAAGGGGTGTGATTGCCATGTTCTGTGGTTCAAGAGAAATAACCGATGCAAGTTTTTGACTATTCACTACTTCTTTGACACTGTGCGATATGCGTAAAAAGATGATGTTGTTGAACCTCATATGGGATGCATTGTTTTTAAAATTTGAATGCATAGCCAAATTAACTGAATAACTACCATGTCCCTGGTTCAAATTAAAGGTTTATTTCGTACATAAAGAAACACCAACTTCTAGACTCAAAGGGGTTGATGAGGGATTAACTTCCTTATATCTCCGGTGTTTGGGAGTTGAAACAATGCCTTACATCATCAGCAAAGTTTTATTCTAAGGCATACTTGTCAACAATTACGGGTATTTCGTTCTCGTCATTCTCTCTCCAATCTTTGCTAAAACAGGAGTTTGATAAAGAAAAGGGGATATGAGAACCATGGATATATATTTCTTATTCTTTTTTTTTGTGATAAAAAACTGGAAAAACGAGTGAACACGAAAGGATGGATTCAAAACATTGCATGCTCATTTCATTACAATTACCATTAATATTAACAATATTTAAAAGCAAGTAAACACTTAGCAAGAAAAAACTACAAACTGAAAATGATAAACCGACCCATTGATCTACTTTGAGGATGAGATATCCTGTCTGATCCATTGGCTTCAGGGGATTCTTCTTGCAGCCTTAGTACTCACTTGGGCAAGGGATTTTCGTTCTCCAACATGTTTCCTCCTTAAAGGGTTAAGTACTTCTTGAAAGCTCCAATGGTTTGACTAAATTTTGGTAAAACATAATGTTGGGAAAGATGTTCCAACATGAAGATTTATGCCCCAGACCAAAGATGTCGAATGAAATGTCACAGCATGAAGATTCGACATCATTAGTGTCACAATAGGTTTTCTTTTTAAATCTGTTCCAAGATTCAAGGCGGGATTGGCAGTGGATCAAGGAGAGAAGATTTGAAGCCCAAGACAGCAAAAGGTTATAAAAGAAGACCAAGACCTAGGCAGAAAGCAGAGAGAGAATGACATAGATTTAGGAATCCTATTTTGTAAAGTAGGGTTTAGGGTTTAAAGAGTCGTAGGTTTCTCTTGTAAGTCCCCTATGTATCGATTTGATATAGTGTGGAAGACATAGGTACTTGTACAGATTCAGAAACCTGTCGGTAATGAATCGTGTAGTGTTCTTGGATGAAGCTTTTAAGCAAATCCAAGTTAACTTGTTAGTCAAGGATGCTTGACTGAACTTTGTATTGAAAAGGGTGTCTTTCAATAGGATGATACAGTTATTGTGTTTATAACTGTTAGATAATCACAGGTTGTGATTTAGGGAATTAGATGAGTTTCCCTTATCTAGGATGGAGTTCTTAGATAAAGTTTTCATTGGGTAGTGATAGGTAAACCAGGGGTGTTTACTGTAAACCAGCAGTTGTTTACATAAAACTATACTACTGATAGTGGATTCTTCTTCCTGGGTTAGTATGCCCCCAGATGTAGGTGATTTGCACCGAACTGGGTTATCATATTCTGTGTTGTTTATCATTCTTCAATTTATAGTTCAGTTTTGATTAACATGTTATAACAGATGTCGAAACATTTATTCTGTTGCTGCTGCTGATATTCTGAATATCAATTTGCTGTTATGTTCTTGTTTTAAAGTTGTGCATTGAACAATGTCTTGACATATGTTAGAACATCTGCTATCTGCTATGCCAAAATTTCAATTGGTATCAGACCAGACATCTTGTCTGTTTCTGGATGAGATCTTGGGAGATACTTTCTGGTGCTTTAAACAAGGAGGAGTTTTGGAGATCAGATCATTAACTCAGACATACTCAAGGGTATTAATGGATGGGATAGATGTTCTGGATCGAAGGTAACAACTACTGTTGTTTGTTCATGTTTTCTGAGGAGGTTCTACAACAACTGCAGGGGAAGTGGTTAGTTCTCTTGTTGGGGTGTCTTATAAGATGTTGTGACATCTTATTAGGGCATGTTGAATTTGTTCCTTGGTGGTTCCGCTGCATATGTTTCTGATGGAAGAACTCTGGTATTTATGGGATTCTGGAGTTGTGACTAGAGACAGATGGTGGAAGTTCTCAATTGTCGGCTTCTTCATTTGAAGATATCAGCATCTTTTAATTCCAAAGTTGGGAGCCATGGAATGGAAAGATGTGTTGGTTGATGCCTGTTATGATGACTTGGTACTTGGAAGGATGGTTCCATCTTGTATCCTGAACTCTGTTTGAAGATAAGGTGATTTGAGATTGGATTTATCAAGTTCATGCTCTAGGAATTTGATAAATTATTTTTCGGATAAGTTGTCAAAGATACTTGAGATCTCTCTCAAGTCCACTCATAAAGGCATCTCAGTCGTGCATCTGGAGTCTTCTAGTTACTCTTCTGACTAGAGGGTGTTTCTGTGAAACATAAATTCTGAAGAAAGTGGAGGTGATTTATTTTCACCATCCAAAAGTGCAAAGAAGGATTCATCTTTCTTAATTCTAAGGATGAATCCAATCTGAATGGAGATATCAGAACTGTTGAGGTAAACAGGGTTCGTTCAGAGAGAAACTTAGTTACTTGAGTCAAGGGTAGCAGCCTTGGTATCTCAAAACTTTGTTTGTCAAGGAAGATACTTGCAACAATTGAATACTTGATGAGTATTCATGAAGAGACCTGTTGGAGTTTATCTACAACAGTATCGTAGGGTTTTTGAACAAGAATTTAAGATCAATTGCTGTTTGTGGAACTAATAAATATTTAATTGATTATTCTTGTATTTGAATATTGCTGATGTTCAACAAGATGTGGAAACATCTCTTCATTAGAGTTTGTGCAGAATCATGGGAGGGGTACTGCATACGCTTTTGGATCTATTTCTCTTGGGTGTTGAACTAAGAATCTACTTCAGTCTGGTGTGGCAGAAGCATCTGATCTCTGGAGAGTTTCCTGGCAAGAAACTGGTCTAGACAATGGTGTTGTTAAAGATGAAGATGAAGACATCATAATCTTGATGGATATTACTTGGATCAGTTTACTTCTAGTCCAGGTGCATTGGAGCATATTGTGGTGCTCATCATGGAGGTCAAGAATAGATGGAAATATTCTTGATATCGTGAAGATTGCTCTACATAAGGAAAGTGGCATTCCCTTGGTATAACTGTGGTGTAGTCTATGACTACTTCTTTTCTAAAGAATCAGACTTGGGACGTTTGAGTTCTTTGGAGTTGTGAAGCAGATATTCATCAAGGTGTGAGATTGAATTGAATACCTTTGATATAATTAAGCAGGATGGAGGTTGTCTACTCAAACTTGGTTGTTGTTCAAGTCTATGAGAACATGGAACTCTTTTTCTGTTCTAGGGAGGAGGTTCTTCTAAGTGGCAGAAGGAAGAGTTGAATTCTTCAGCTGGATGTCTGAACAGATGTTGTGACATCAAGCAGAAACTTCAGGGTCTTAGTTGATGTTGTGGCGCATCATCGTAAGATAAGTTGATCTTCTCAGAAATAAATGGAATTAATGCTTCTAAAGGGTCCATCTCATGCAGTTTGTGGGAGCTGCAAGAAGGAGTAGATGTTACTTGTCTGAATCTTGGTGTATCTAAGATGGATTGCTATGGAGTAAGTGGACTATGTGACTTGAAGATTAGGTTTCATTGGTGGATCAGAAAGTGTTCTAAAACTCTGAAGAAAATCTAAGATTAACCAAATAGTGCCATTTGGTTGATCTTTATCGCGCATTCAAGCAGGGTGCTTGGAACTAATTACTCTTGGGCAGAAGGGAAGTTGGTTGAAAATAAAAGGAGGTTCTGGTTTTGTTCATATCTTGGAGCTTGTGGTAGAAGCCCTAAGTTGCTAATGAAAGATTACCTTCTTTTGGGAGTTGAATGAGAGTTTATTTCTCTCTTTGGGTATCTGGAGTTCTTATTGATCAAGCTGGTGGCACAATGTTGTCTCAAGATCTTCAGTTGGATTACTATGCAGTAGTAAGTCCAGTGGTGGAGCATATCAAGAACCATGGTGTATGGTGTCTGTGATATGTGAAAGATGTCCTAACTGGTGTTATAACATCATCTGGGTTGGATATCCTTGGAGTAGGATTCTAAGTTCTGTGTGTGGAACTTGACACTCACATCCTGTCTAAGAAGTATTTATTTTGTCATACGGGAGAATGATGAAGTAGAAGGACTGTCTTGGAAGTCTGATGTGAAGGATTTTAGTAAGACTGAAGTGAATCATGGGTTGATTGCATGAAGGTCTGGATTCTGATACGTTCAGAATGTGAAAGTCGATATTCACCAGTTAAATTAAAAGTGTTCTATCTTATCATATAGGAGAATGATAGATTGAAGACTGTCTTGGATCATGGGTGTTTATCTGGAAGACTGACTCTTGCTGAAGTCAGAATACTTGAGGAGAGGTGGTTTCTTCTGCTACAAGTCATGCTAGAGAGAAGTGGATTAGTTTGGTGCTTGTGGAGCAAATAAACTGAGGATTTTTGGAGCATGTGTTTGATGTCCTTCAAGTGTGAAGAACATCTGGGCGAGCTACCAAACTAAAGGGCTCTGTATGTCTCTTTGAGGAATGTGAAGCATTCCAGATTCAATTGGATTGTATCTCAGGGAACAAGGATATCTATACAAGAGAATTCAGGAGGAATTCGTATGGTGTATGGATGGTTTCTAGACGAGAGGGAGCAATGGTGATTTTGGTCTTAATCCAAGAGTTTGTTGGTTGTGGTACAAGGATGCGTTCCTGGTACTCTCACTATATGATCATGAAGGTGCCATGGGATATCATGTAGTGATTTTGGGTGTTTCTTACTAAAGAAGCATCTTTTGAGGAAGATAGGGGGAGAACTTCTGTCTGGTGAATGTACTAGTGTGGTACATGGATTGCTTGAGGATCAGGCATTAGGTGAATGCATTCAACAGGTGTGTTGAACAGAGGGTGCACTCTTGAAGACATGAAGATGTGTCTTATGTTTTCCATTCATTTAAGGTGTTCTTCTTGCAAAGAAGCACTGGTTATCTATAACAGGGGGAGTTAGACTTCTGTTTTGGATAGGTTGCTGCAGTAGTGCAGTTGGTTATCAAGACTGTTTGTGGTTTCAAGCAGTTTGTGATAGATTGCCTCAGTTGAGGATGATATGTCAGACGAGATGTCGTGACATAGATCTACTGGTATAAGTTCTAGGTGAACTTATCAAGTTGTTCTGATTCTGTCATTGGGCGTTAATGGATTGAATCAGAAGTGATACAAGTATCTTGGGAGTCTTTGTTGCTGTTTGGAAGAATTTGTTTCTCTCTGCAGATTGGATGGTCAATGGAAGCATTCTGTTGATATGTTAGAAATGTCGTGATCAAGTCTGCTAATTCTGGATTAAGGAATTGATTTAGAATAAAGAGAAGAAGGTTGCAATTATCTTTGTATCACTTGTTCTATTTGTGCTAGATGAAACAATGATGTGGTGTCTATAAATCTTTGATGGAAATCTGAAAAAGTCAAATTAGGTATCAGGACATTGCTCAGAATTTGTTTCAGATAAAGACAATCAAAGGGACGACGGTTTCAAGGACAAGTCAGAAAAAGTGAAACCTTTCGAAACTAACTTGGCCAGTGGTTATTGCATTCATTGACTAGTCTGTTGTCTCTTCCAAATGCCTATGTAGCTTCTTCAATATTTAAGAAGGGTTGTGTTCCTTGTGTTGCAGAACATCTTTCTTATTAAGTTGAGAGCAAATGGGTTTTGTCCGTGTTTGGGTAAGCACATTCTGGGTATGGGTGTGCATGGGCCATTTTTGCCAACTTTTGGCTAAAAGGGGGGAGAATGGCTTCTTGGTTACTGTTGAAAGGTGTATGTGCGTCCATGCTGCTGATCTGAGAAAAAAAATGTCTCAATGTCTCAAAGGATGTTCTAACGTACTGGGTTCTAACATCTTGGGATGTTGTATTTTGTGATCAGAGTTAGGAAGCAAGTATGTATTTGGTGTCACGAGGGAATGAAGAGGGTAACTCGAAATTATATTCTCCCTCTTTCCTGACACTTGCTTTGGGTTTTACCACTACATGCACCATCAAACTGAAGAATGTTTTAGCCAAAATTTGTCAAAAGGGGGAGATTGAAAGCTCCAATAGTTTGACTAAATTTTGGTAAAACATAATGTTGAGAAAGATGTTCCAACATGAAGATTTATGCCCCAGACCAAAGATGTCGAATGAAATGTCACAGCATGAAGATTCAACATCATGACTGTCACAACAGGTTTTTTTAAATATGTTCCAAGATTCAAGGCGGGATTGGCAGTGGATCAAGGTGAGAAGATTTGAAGCCCAAGACAGCAGAAGGTTATAAAAGAAGACCAAGACCTAGGCAAAGAGCAGAGAGAGAACGACATAGACTTAGGAATCCTATTTTGTAAAGTAGGGTTTTGGGTTTTGAGAGTCGTAGGTTTCTCTTGTAAGTCTCCCTATGTATCAATTTGATACAGTGTGGAAGACATATGTACTTGTACGGATTCAGAAACCCGTAGGTAATGAATCGTGTAGTGTTCTTGGATGAAGATTTTAAGCAAATCCAAGTTAACTAATTAGTTAAGGATGCTTGACTGAATTTTGTATTGAAAGGGGTGTCTTTAAATAGGGTGATACAGTTATTGTGTTTATAACTGTTAGATAATCACAGGTTGTGATTTAGGGAGTGAGATGGGGTTCTCTTATCTAGGATGGAGTTCTTAGATAAATATTTCAATGGGTAGTGATAGGTAAACCAGGGGTGTTTACTGTAAACCAGCGATTGTTTACATAAAACTATACTACTGATAGTGGATTCTTCTTCCTGGCTTGGTATGCCCCTAGATGTAGTTGATTTGTACCGAACTGGGTTATCATATTCTGCAATTTACAATTCAGTTTTGATTAACATGTTGTAACAGAAATCGAAACATATGTTCTGTTGCTGTTGCTGATATTCTGAATATCAGTTTGTTGTTCTGTTCTTGTTTTAAAGTTGTGCAGAGAACAATGTCTTGGCATATGTTAGGACATCTGCTATCTGCTATGCAAGAATTTCACTTCTGGTCAATCAATTGTTGTACTTTAGCTTTGAAAGCGTTTCAGTCCTCTATCGAGTGCCTTGCTAATACGACATATGAAATTAGGGTCATACTCAGGCGGGAATGGATGTGGTGGTGGTTTAATAAATTTGGGAACCACCAGCGAGCTTTAAACCATATATGGCCAAAGTTGACTGTAGCTCATGGGAATTGGATCAATCAGAGCATTCCTTCTTACGGAGTTGTTGCAAGGTATGTGCTGATTTTGATATCCGTGACCCTGGACTTGTTGATTTGCATAAGGAGCTGCCCATGGTTGTGGAGCTTCACACTGAGGTGGTAAAGCTGGAACTGGAGTCGGAACAACTTGCAAATAAGGTGTAGTAAGGTATTATGTAGCTGCTACATATGGGTAATTAAATTAAGGCATTGGGACAAATATCCTTTTTTGTGCTTTCCCACTTTGAGAGGAGATGGCTTTTGTCTCGCCCTCTTATTTTTATGCCCGTTGAAAGGCTTCCTTACTCCAATCTGGCTATTAGAGCCTCCTCGAATCTTTCCACTTTTTAAACCTTCCTCCACTCTTTCACCAATAATCACCAAGTTAGAGAAACCTGCAGACACACTGCTGATCAGTATTTCATAATACTGGCCCTGCAAATTTCCCATAAATATATCAATTAATTCACGGTCCACTAGAGGTAGATGTACTCTTGCGGCCAGTTTTCTTTAACGTTGCACATATTCCATAAAGGATTCACTTTCTTTCTAGGACATATGCTCGAGTTGAGTATGATTCGGAGCCATGTCAGTGTTCACTACTACGGAAAACCCATTTAACAATGGTTGCGAAATAGATACTATAATGCAGGTGCATGCATTGTTACGTTGAGTGTCGTTGTATATATGATACCTACAATCACGACCCAGAAAGCGTTGTAATAAATTGGAAAACGTGCTACCTATAATAACGGTTATTTTAAATACCCGTTGTTGTATATCTTTTAATAGAATAAAAAAATGCAACATTAGAACTACCTATAATGACAGTTATTTTAGAGAACCATTGTTGTATACTACCTATTATGGAGGTTATTTTAAATAACCGTTGTTGTATGTCTTTTAATAAAATATGTAAAACTAAACTATAGGCTATAATAACGGTTTTGCAAATACCCGTGGTGAGAGGTTGTGGGCATTTTGAAAAAATATATAAAAAACCATAAATGTTGGTGCTGGAAATTGAACCCATGACCAGGCGCTACCTATAATGACGGTTTTTTAAATACCCGTGGTGAAAGGCCTCACATTTCACCACGGTTGGAATATTACCCGTCATTAAAAGCCTTTTAACGAGATTAAAAAAAATGCGCGCATCTATTACAACGATGTATAGGCAAGCCGTTGTAAACCTGGCGTTGTTGTATGCGCGTTTTGTAGTAGTGGTTGTAACTGTATTGTTTTGCAAATGCATCAGACAGTACAGCCTAAATACTTATGTTGTTGCACTCCAATTGCATGTACCTTTCAAGAGATGCTCCAGTTAAGCTATCCTGAGAACAGTGAATCATGAACTTGTCGTCTCTAGCATATGCGGCCATCTTTTTGCAACACATCTTCTAATGGATATTTGGACAACCGAGGTCGTTGTACTTCTTAAATTCTGGAATTTTAAATTTAGGGGGAGATTATAAATATTTGATGGAAATCTGACAAAGTCAGATTAGGTATCAGGACATTGCTCAGAATTTGTTTCAGATAAAGACAATCAAAGGGACGAAGGTTTCAAGGACAAGTCAGAAAAAGTGGAACCTTTCGAAACTAACTTGGCCAGTGGTTATTGCATTCATTGACTAATCTGTTGTATCTTCCTAATGCCTATGTAGCTTCTTCAAAATTTAAGAAGGGTCGTGCTGCTTGTGTTGCAGAACATCTTTCTTGTTAAGTTGAGAGCAAATGGGTTTTGTCCGTGTTTGGGTAAGCGTAGTCTGGGTATGGGTCTGCATGGGCCATATTTGCCAACTTTTGGCTAAAAAGGTGGAGAATGGCTTCTTGCTTACTGCTGAAAGGTGTATGTGCATCTGTACTGCTGATCTAAGGAAAAAAAAGTCTCAATGTCTGAAAGGATGTTCTAACGTACTGGGTTTTAACATCTTGGGAAGTTGTGATTTGTGATAAGAGTTAGGAAGCAAGTATGTATTTGGTGTCACAAGGGAATGAAGAGGGTAACTTGAAGTTATATTCTCCCTCTTTCTTGACACTTGCTTCAGGTTTTTCCACTGCATGCACCATCAACCTGAAGAATGTTTTAGCCAAAGTTTGTCAAAAGGGGGAGATTGAGAGCTCCAATGGTTTGACTAAATTTTGGTAAAACATAATGTTGGGAAAGATGTTCCAACATGAAGATTTATGCCCCAGACTAAAGATATCGAATGAAATGTCATAGCATGAAGATTCGACATCATGACTGTCACAACAGGTTTAGTTTTTAAATATGTTCCAAGATTCAAGTTGGGATTGGCAGTGGATTAAGGAGAAAATATTTGAAGCCCAAGACAGCAGAAGGTTATAAAAGAAGGCCAAGACCTAGGCAGAGAGGAGAGAGAGAATGACATAGACTTAGAAATTCTATTTTCTAAAGTAGGGTTTAGGGTTTTGAGAGTCGTAGGTTTCTCTTGTAAGTCTCCCTCTGTATCAATTTCATACAGTGTGGAAGACATATGTACTTGTACAGATTCAGAAACCTATAGGTAATGAATCGTGTAGTGTTCTTAGATGAAGCTTTTAAGCAAATCCAAGTTAACTTATTAGATAAGGAGGCTTGACTGAAATTTGTATTGAAAGGGGTGTCTTTCTATAGAGTGATACAGTTATTGTGTTTATAACTGTTAGATAATCACAGGTTGTGATTTAGGGAGTGAGATGGGGTTCTCTTATCTAGGATGAAGTTCTTAGATAAAGTTTTCAATGGGTAGTGATAGGTAAACCAGGGGTGTTTACTATAAACCAGCGATTGTTTACATAAAACTATACTACTGATAGTGGATTCCTTTTCCTGGCTTGGTGTACCCCTAGATGTAGGTGATTTGCACCGGACTGGGTTATCATATTCTGTGTTGTTTATCATTCTGCAATTTACAGTTCAGTTTTGAATAACATGTTGTAACAGAAGTCAAAACATCTGTTCTATTGCTGCTGCTGATATTATGAATATCAGTTTGTTGTTCTGTTCTTGTTTTAAAGTTGTGCAGAGAGCAATGTCTTGACATATGTTAGGACATCTGTTATCTGCTATGCAAGAATTTCACTTTTGGTCAAACAATTGTTGTACTTTAGCTTTGAAAGCGTTTTCGTCCTTTGTCGAGTGCCCTGCTGATCCGACATATGAAATTAGGGTCATACTCAGGCGGGAATGGATGTGGTGGTGGTTTATAGAATTTGGGAACCACCAGCGAGCTTTGAACCATATATGGCCGAAGTTAACTGTACCTCATGGGAATTGGATCATTAAGAGCATTACTTCTTACGGAGTTGTTGCGAGGTATGTGCTGATTTTGATATCCGTGACCCTGGACTTGTTGATTTGCATAAGGAGCTGCCCATGGTTGTGGAGCTTCACACAGTGGTGGTAAAGCTGGAACTGGAGCCGGAACAACTTGCTAATTAGGTGTAGTAGGGTATTATCTAGCTGCTACATATGGGTAATTAAATTAAGGCATTGGGACAAATGTCCTTTTTTGTGCTTTACCTCTTTGAGAGGAGATGGCTTTTGTCTCGCCCTCTTATTTTTATACCCGTTGGTAGGCTTCCTTACTCCAATCTAGATACTAGAGCCTCCTTGAATCTTTCCACTTTTTTAACCTTCCTCCACTCTTTCACCAATAATCACCATGTTAGAGAAACCTGCAGACACACTGCAGATCAGTCTTTCATAATACTGGCCCTGCAAATTTCCCATAAATATATCAATTAATTCACGGTCCACTAGAGGTAGGTGTACTCTTGCGGCTAGTTCTCTATAATGTTGCACATATTCCATAAAGGATTCACTTTCTTTCTAGGACATATGCTGGAGTTGAGTATGATTCGGAGCCATGTCAGTGTTCACTACTACGGAAAACCCATTTAACAACGGTTGCGAAAGAGATATTATGATGCAGGCGCAGGCGTTGTTATGTAGAGTGTCGTTGTATATATGATACCTACAATCACCGCCCAGAAAGCGTTGTAATAAATTGGAAAACGTGCTACCAATAATGACTGTTATTTTAAATACCCGTTATTGTATGTCTTTTAATAAAATAAAAAAATGCACCATTAGAACTACCTATAATGACAGCAATTTTAAAGAACCGTTGTTGTATTCTACCTATTATGACGGTTATTTTAAATAAGCGTTGTTTTATGTCTTTTAATAAAATATGTAAAACTAAACTATAGGATATAATAACGGTTTTGCGAATACCCGTGGTGAGAGGTTGTGGGCATTTTGAAAAAATATGTAAAAACCAAAAATGTTGGTGCTAGGAATTGAACCCATGACCAGGCGCTACCTATAGTGACGGTTTTTTAAATACCCGTGGTGAAAGGCCTCACATTTTACCACGGTTGGAATATTAACCGTCATTAAAAGCCTTTTAACGAGATTAAAAAAAATGCGCGCATCTATTACAATGATGTATAGGCAAGCCATTGTAAACCTGGCGTTGTTGTATGCGTGTTTTGTAGTAGTGGTTGTAACTATATTGTTTTGCAAATGCATCAGCCAGCATAGCCTAAATACTTATGTTGTTGCACTCCAATTGCTTGTACCATTCAAGAGATGCTCCAGTCAAGCTATACTGAGAACAATGAATCATGAGCTTGTCGTCTCTAGCATATGCGACCATCTTTCTGCAACACATCATCTAATGAGTATTTGGACAATCGAGGCCGTTGTACTTCTTAAATACTGGAATTTTAAATTTAAGGGGAGATTATAAATCTTTGATGGAAATCTGACAAAGTCAGATTAGCTATCAGGACATTGATCAAAATTTGTTTCAGATAAAGACAATCAAAGGGACGAAGGTTTCAAGGACAAGCCAGAAAAAAGTGGAACCTTTCAAAACTAACTTGGCCAGTGGTTATTGCATTCATTGACTAGTCTATCATCTCTTCCAAATGCCTATGTAGCTTTGTCAATATTTAAGAAGGGTCGTGCTGCTTGTGTTGCAGAACATCTTTCTTGTAAAGTTGAGAGCAAATGGGTTTTGTCCGTGTTTGGGTAAGCATAGTCTGGGTATAGGTCTGCATGGGCCATATTTGCCAACTTTTGGCTAAAAAGGGGGAGAAAGGATTCTTGCTTACTGCTGAAAGGTGTATGTGCATCTATGCTGCTGATATGAGAAGAAAAATGTCTCAATGTCTCAAAGGATGTTCTAACGTACTGGGTTTTAACATCTTGGGAAGTTGTGTTTTGTGATCAGAGTTAGGAAGCAAGTATGTATTTGGTGTCACAAGGGAATGAAGAGGGTAACTCGAAATTAGATTCTCCCTCTTTCTTGACACTTGCTTCAGGTTTTTCCACTGCATGCACCATTAAACTGAAGAATGTTTTAGCCAAAATTTGTCAAAAGGGGGAGATTGAAAGCTCCAATAGTTTGACTAAATTCTGGTAAAACATAATGTTGGGAAAGATGTTCCAACATGAAGATTTATGCCCCAGACCAAAGATGTCGAATGAAATGTCACAGCATGAGGATTCGACATTATGACTGTCACAGCAGGTTTTGTTTTTAAATATGTTCCAAGATTCAGGGAGGGATTGGCAGTGGATTAAGGTGAGAAGATTTGAAGCCTAAGATAACAGAAGGTTATAAAAGAAGACTAAGACCTAGGCAGAAAGCAGAGAGAGAACGACATAGACTTAGGAATCCTATTTTGTAAAGTAGCGTTTAGGGTTTTGAGAGTCATAGGTTTCTCATGTAAGTCTCCCTCTGTATCGACTTGATAGAGTGTGGAAGACATAGGTACTTGTACTGATTCAAAAACCCGTAGGTAATGAATCGTGTAGTGTTCTTGGATGAACCTTTTAAGCAAATCCAAGTTAACTTGTTAGTCAAGGATGCTTGACTGAACTTTGTATTGAAAGCGGTGTCTTTCAATAGGATGATACAATTATTGTGTTTATAATTGTTATATAATCACAGGTTGTGATTTAGGGAGTGAGATGGGTTTCTCTTATCTAGGATGGAGTTCTTAGATAAAGATTTCAATGGGTAGTGATTGGTAAACCAGGGGTGTTTACTGTAAACCAACGATTGTTTACATAAAGCTATACTGCTGATAGTGGATTCTTCTTCCTAGCTTGGTATGCCCCCAGATGTAGGTGATTTGCACCGAACTGGGTTATCATATTCTGTGTTATTTATCATTCTGCAATTTACAATTCAGTTTTGATTAACATGTTGTAACAGATGTTGAAACATATGTTTTGTTGCTGATGCCGATATTCTGAATACCAGTTTGCTGTTCTGTTCTTGTTTTAAAGTTGTGCAGAGAATAATGTTTTGACATATGTTAGGACATATGCTATCTGGTATGCCAGAATTTCACTTCTGGTCAATCAACTGTTGTACTTTAGCTTTGAAAGTGTTTCAGTCCTCTATCGAGTGCCCTGCTGATCCGGCATATAAAATTAGGGTCATACTCAGGCGGGAATGGATGTGGTAGTGGTTTAAGAAATTTGGAACCACCAGCGAGCTTCGAACCATATATGGCCAAAGTTGACTGTAGTTCATGGGAATTGGATCAATAAGAGCATTCCTTCTTACCGAGTTGTTGCGAGGTATGTGCTGATTCTGATATCCGTGACCCTGGACATGTTAATTTGCAAAAGGAGCTTCCCATGGTTGTGGAGCTTCACACTGAGGTGGTTGAGCTGGAACCGGAGCCAGAACAGCTTGTTAATAAGGTGTAGCAGGGTATTATGTCGCTGCTACATATGGGTAATTAAATTAAGGCATTGGGGCAAATGTCTTTTTTTATGCTTACCCTCTTTGATAGGAGATGGCTTTTGTCTCGCCCTCTTATTTTTATACCCGTTGAAAGGCTTCCTTACTCCAGTCTGGCTACTGGAGCCTCCTTGAATCTTTCCACTTTTTAAACCTTCCTCCACTCTTTCACTAATAATCGCCATGTCAGAGAAACTGCAGACACACTGCTGATCAGTCTTTCATAATACTGGCCCTGCAAATTTCCCACAAATATATCAATTAATTCCCTGTCCACTAGAGGAAGATGTACTCTTGCAACCAGTTCTCTATAACGTTGCGCATATTCCATAAAGGATTCACTTTCTTTCTAGCACATATTCGAGAGTTGAGTATGATTCGAAGCCGTGTCAGTGTTCACTACTATGGAAAACCTATTTAACAACGGTTGCGAAAGAGATATAATGACTCGGGCGCAGGCGTTGTTATGTAGAGTGTCGTTGTATATATGATACCTACAATCACGGCCCAGAAAGCTTTGTAATAAATTGGAAAACGTGCTACCTATAATGACGGTTATTTTAAATACCCGTTGTTGTATGTCTTTTAATAAAATAAAAAAATGCAGCATGAGAACTACCTATAATGACGGTTATTTTAAAGATTCGTTGTTGTATACTACCTATTATGATGGTCATTTTAAATAACCGTTGTTGTATGTCTTTTAATAAAATATGTAAAACTAAACAATAGGCTATAATGATGGTTTTGCAAATACCCGTGGTGAGAGGTTGTGGGCATTTTGAAAAAAATATGTAAAACACCATAAATGTTGGTGCTGGGAATTGAACCCATGACCATGCGCTACCTATAATGACGGTTTTTTAAATACCCATGGTGAAAGGCCACACATTTCACCATGGTTGGAATATTAACCGTCATTAAAATCCTTTTAACGAGATTAAAAAAAAGTGCGCATCTATTACAACGGTGTATATTCAAGCCGTTGTAAACCTGGCGTTGTTGTATGCGCGCTTTGTAGTAGTGGTTGTAATTATTTTGTTTTGCAAATGCATCAACTAGCTTAGCCCAAATACTTATGTTGTTGCACTCTAATTGTATGTACCATTCAAGAGATGCTCCAGTCAGGCTATCCTGAGAACAATGAATCACGAGCTTGTCGTCTCTAGCATATGTGGCCATCTTTCTGCAACACATCTTCAAATGGATATTTGGACAACCGAGGCCGTTGTACTTCTTAAATTCTGGAATTTTAAATTTAGGGGGAGATTATAAATCTTTGATGGAAATCTGACAAAGTCAGATTAGGTATCAGGACATTACTCAGAATTCGTTTCAGATAAAGACAATCGAAGGGACGAATGTTTCAAGGACAAGTCAAAAAAAGTGGAACCTTTCAAAACTAACTTGGCCAGTGGTTATTGCATTCATTGACTAGTTTGTTGTCTCTTCCAAATGAGCTTCTTCAATATTTAAGAAGGGTCGTGTTGCTTGTGTTGCAAAACATCTTTTGGTGTTATGTTGGGAGAAAATGGGATTTGTTCGTGTTTGGGTAAGCACAATCTGGGTATGGGTCTGCATGGGCCATTTTTACCAACTTTTGGCCAAAAATGGGGAGAATGGCTTCTTGCTTACTGCTGAAAGATGTATGTGCATCTGTGCTGCAGATCTGAGAAAAAAAGTCTTAATTTCACAAAGGATGTTCTAACGTACTAGGTTCTAACATCTTGGGAAGTTGTGTTTTGTGATCAGAGTTAGGAAGACAGTATGTATTTGGTGTCACAAGGGAATGAAGAGGGTAACTCGAATATATATTCTCCCTCTTTCTTGACACTTGCTTCAGGTTTTTCCACTGCATGCACCATCAAACTGAAGAATGTTTTAGCTAAAATTTGTCAAAAGGGGGAGATTGAAAGCTCCAATGGTTTGACTAAATTTTGATAAAAAAATAATGTTGGGAAAGATGTTCCAACATGAATATTTATGCCCCAGACCAAAGATGTCGAATGAAATGTCACCACATGAAGATTCGACATCATGACTGTCACAGCAGGTTTTTTTAAATATGTTCCAAGATTCCAGGCGGGATTGGCAATGGATCAAGGTGAGAAGATTTGAAGCCCAAGACAGTAGAAGGTTATAAAAGAAGACCAAGACCTAGGCAGAAAGCAGAGAGAGAACGACATAGACTTAGGAATCCTATTTTGTAATGTAGAGTTTAGGGTTTTGAGAGTCGTAGGTTTCTTTTGTAAGTCTCCCTCTATATCGATTTGATACCGTGTGGAAGACATATGTACTTGTACAGATTCAGAAATCCGTAGGTAATGAATCGTGTAGTGTTCTTGGATGAAGCTTTTAAGTAAATCCATGTTAACTTGTTAGTCAAGGATGCTTGATTGAACTTTGTATTGAAAGGGGAGTCTTTCAATATGATGATATAGTAATTGTGTTTATAACTGTTAGATAATCACAGGTTTTGATTTAGGGAGTGAGATGGGTTTCTCTTATCTAGGATGGAGTTCTTAGATAAAGTTTTCAATGGGTAGTGATAGGGAAACCAAAGGTGTTTACTGTAAACCAGCGATTGTTTACATAAAACTATACTACTGATAGTGGATTCTTCTTCCTGGCTTGGTATGCCCCTAGATGTAGCTGATTTGCACCGAACTGGGTTATCATATTCTCTGTTGTTTATCATTCTGCAATTTACAGTTCAGTTTTGATTAACATGTTGTAACAGATGTCTAAACATCTGTTATGTTGCTGCTGCTGATATTCTGAATACCAGTTTGATGTTCTGTTCTTGTTTTAAAGTTGTACAGAGAATAATGTCTTGACATATGTTAAGACATCTGCTATCTGCTATGCCAGAATTTCACTTCTGGTCAATCAACTGTTGTACTTTAGCTTTGAAAGCGTTGCATGCCTCTGTCGAGTGCCCTGCTAATTCGGCATATGAAATTAGGGTCATACTTAGGTGGGAATGGATGTGGTGGTGATTTAAGAAATTTGGGAACCACCAGCGAGCGTTGAACCATATATGGCCGAAGTTGACTGTAGCTCATGGGAATTGGATCAATAAGAGCATTCCTTCTTACCGAGTTATTGTGAGGTATGTGCGGATTCAGATATCCGTGACCCTGGACTTGTTGATTTGCATAAGGAGCTGCCCATGGTTGTAGAGCTTCACACTGAGGTGGTTGAGCTGGAACCAGAGCCGAAACAGCTTGTAAATAAGGTGTAGTAGGGTATTATGTAGCTGTTACATATGGGAAATTAAATTAAGGCATTAGGACAAATGTCCTTTTTTGTGATTTCCCTCTTTTAGAGGAGATGGCTTTTGCCTCGCCCTCTTATTTTTATACCCGTTGAAAGGCTTCCTTACTCCAGTCTGGCTACTGGAGGCTCCTTGAATCTTTCCACTTTTTAAACCTTCCTCCACTCTTTCACCAATAATCACCATGTTAGAGAAACCTGCAGACACACTACTGATCAGTCTTTCATAATACTGGCCCTGCAAATTTCCCATAAATATATCAATTAATTCACGATCCACTAGAGGTAGATGTACTCTTGCGGCCATTTCTCTATAACGTTGCGCATATTCCATAAAGGATTCACTTTCTTTCTAGGACATTTTCTAGAGTTGAGTATGATTCGGAGCCATGTCAGTGTTCACTACTACGGAAAACCCATTTAACAACGGTTGCGAAAGAGATATAATAACGCGGGCGCAGGCGTTGTTATGTAGAGTGTCGTTGTATATATGATACTTACAATCACGGCCCAGAAAGCATTGTAATAAATTGGAAAACGCGCTACCTATAATGACGGTTATTTTAAATGCCCATTGTTATATGTCTTTTAATAAAATAAAAAAATGCAGCATTAGAACTACCTATAATGACAGTTATTTTAAAGAACCGTTGTTCTATACTACCTATTATGACGGTTATTTTAAATAACCGTTGTTGTATGTCTTTTAATAAAATATGTAAAACTAAACTATAGGCTATAATGACGGTTTTGCAAATACCCGTGGTGAGAGGTTGTGGGCATTTTGAAGAAATATGTAAAAAACCATAAATGTTGGTGCTGGGAATTGAACCCATGACCAGGCGCTACCTATAATGACGGTTTTTTAAATACCCGTGGTGAAAGACCTCCCATTTCACCACGGGTGGAATATTAACCGTCATTAAAATCCTTCTAACGAGATTAAATAAAATGCACGCATCTATTACAACGGTGTGTATGCAAGTCGTTCTAAACCTGGCGTTGTTGTATGCGCATTTTGTAGTAGTGGTTGTAATTGTATTGTTTTGCAAATGCATTTGCCAGCTCAGCCCAAATACTTATGTGGTTGCACTCCAATTGCATGTACCATTCAAGAGATGCTCCAGTCAGGCTATCCTGAGAACAATGAATCATGAGCTTGTCGTCTCTAGCATATGCGGCCATCTTTCTACAACACATCTTCAAATGGATATTTGGACAACCGAGGCCACTGTACTTCTTAAATTCTGGAATTTTAAATTTAGGGGGAGATTATAAATCTTTGATGGAAATTTGACAAAGTCAGATTAGGTATCAGGACATTACTCATTATTTATTTCAGATAAAGACAATCAAAGGGACAAAGGTTCAAGGACAAGTCGAAAAAAGTGGAACCTTTCAAAACTAACTTGGCTAGCGGTTATTGCATTCATTGACTAGTTTGTTGTCTTTTCCAAATGCCTATGTAGCTTCTTCAATATTTAAGAAGGGTCGTGCTGCTTGTGTTGCAAAACATCTTTCTTGTTAAGTTGAGAGAAAATGGGTTTTGTTCGTGATTGGGTAAGCACAATCTGGTTATGGGTCTGCATGGGCCATTTTTGCCAACTTTTGGCTAAAAAGGGGGAGAATGGATTCTTGCTTACTGCTGAAAGGTGTATGTGCATATGTACTGCTGATCTGAGAAAAAAAATGTCTCAATTACATAAAGGATGTTCTAACTTACTAAGTTCTAACATCTTGGGAAGTTGTGTTTTATGATAAGAGTTAGGAAGCAAGTATGTATTTGGTGTCACAAGGGAAATGAAGAGGGTAACTCGAAATTATATTCTCCCTCTTTCTTGACACTTGCTTTAGGTTTTTCCACTGCATGCACCATCAAACTGAAGAATGTTTTAGCCAAAATTTGTCAAAAGGGGGAGATTGAAAGCTCCAATGGTTTGACTAAATTTTGGTAAAACATAATGTTGGGAAAGATGTTCCAACATGAAGATTTATACCCCAGACCAAACATGTCGAATGAAATGTCACAACATGAAGATTCGACATCATGACTGTCATAGCTGGTTTTTTTTAAATATGTTCCAAGATTCAAGGCGGGATTGGCAGTGGATCAAGGTGAGAAGATTTGAAGGCCAAGACAGTAGAAGGTTATAAAAGAAGACCAAGACCTAGGCAGAAAGCAGAGAGAGAATGACATAGACTTAGGAATCCTATTTTGTAAAGTAGGGTTTAGGGTTTTGAAATTCGTAGGTTTCCCTTGTAAGTCTCCCTCTCTATCGATTTGATACAGTGTGCAAGACATATGTACTTGTACAGATTCGGAAACCCGTAGGTAATGAATCATGTAGTGTTCTTGGATGAAGCTTTTAAGAAAATCTAAGTTAACTTGTTAGTCAAGGATGCTTGACTGAACTTTGTATTGAAAGGGGTGTCTTTCAATAGGGTGATACTATTATTGTGTTTATAACTGATAGATAATCACAGGTTTTGATTTAGGGAGTGAGATGGGTTTCTCTTATCTAGGATGGAGTTCTTAGATAAAGTTTTCAATGGGTAGTGATAGGTAAACCAGATGTGTTTACTGTAAACCAGCGATTGTTTACATAAAACTATACTACTGATAGTGGATTCTTCTTCCTGGCCTTGTATGCCCCCAGATGTAGGTTATTTGCACCGAACTGGGTTATCATATTCTGTGTTGTTTATCATTATTCAATTTACAGCTCAATTTTGAGTAACATGTTGTAACAGATGTCGAAACATCTGTTCTGTTGCTGCTGCTAATATTCTGAATACCAGTTTGTTGTTCTATTCTTGTTTTAAAGTTTTGCAGAGAACAATGTCTTGACATATGTTAGGACATCTGTTATCTGCTATGCCAGAATTTTACTTCTAGTCAATCGACTGTTGTACTCTAGCTTTGAAAGCATTTCAGTCCTCTGTCAAGTGCCCTGCTGATCCGGCATATGAAATTAGGGTCATACTCAGGCGGGAATGGATGTGGTGGTGGTTTAAGAAATTTGGGAACCACCAGCGAGCTTTGAACCATATATGGCCGAAGTTGATTGTAGCTCATGGGAATTGGATCAATAAGAGCATTCCTTCTTACCCAGTTGTTGCGAGGTATGTGCTGATTCTGATATCCGTGACCCTAGACTTGTTGATTTAGATAAGGAGCTGCCCAGGGTTGTGGAGATTCACACTGAGCTAGAGCCGGAAAAGCTTGCTACTAAGTTGTAGTAGGGTATTATGTAGCTGCTACATATGGGTAATTAAATTAAGGCATTGGGACAAATGTCCTTTTTTGTGCTTTCCCTCTTTGTGAGGAGATGGCTTTTGTCTCGCCCTCTTATTTTTATACCCGTTAAAAGGCTTCCTTACTCCAGTCTGGCTAGTAGAGCCTCCCTGAATCTTTCCACTTTTTAAACCTTCCTCCACTCTTTCACCAATAATCACCATGTTAGAGAAACCTGCAGACACACTGCAGATCAGTCTTTCATAATACTGGCCCTACCAACTAGAGATAGATGTACTCTTGCGGCTAGTTCTCTATAACGTTGCACATATTCCATAAACGATTCACTTTCTTTCTAAGACATATTCTAGAGTTGAGTATGATTCGGAGCCATGTCAGTGTTCACTACTACGAAAAAACCATTTAACAACGGTTGCGAAAGAGATATAATGACGCGGGCGCAGGTGTTGTTATGTAGAGTGTCGTTGTATATATGATACCTACAATCATGGCCGAGAAAGCGTTGTAATAAATTGGAAAACGCACTACCTATAATGTCGGTTATTTTAAATACCCGTTGTTGTATGTCTTTTAATAAAATAAAAAAATGCAGCATTAAAACTACCTATAATGATGGTTATTTTAAAGAATCGTTGTTGTATACTACCTATTATGACGGTTATTTTAAATAACCGTTGTTGTATGTCTTTTAATAAAATATGTAAAACTAAACTATAGGCTATAATGACGGTTTTGCAAATACCCGTGGTGAGAGGTTGTGGGCATTTTGAAGAAATATGTAAAAAACCATAAATGTTGGTGCTGGGAATTGAACCCATGACCAGGCGCTACCTATAATGAGGATTTTTTAAATACCCGTGGTGAAAGACCTCCCATTTCACCACGGTTGGTATATTAACCATCATTAAAAGCCTGTTAAAGAGATTAAAAAAAATGCGCGCATCTATTACAACGGTGTATAGGCAAGCCGTTGTAAACCTGGCATTATTGTATGCGCGTTTTGTAGTAGTGGTTGTGACTGTATTGTTTTGCAAATGCATCAACCAGCTTAACCCAAATAATTATGTTGATGCACTCCAATTGCATGTACCATTCAAGAGATGCTCCAGTCAGGCTATCCTGAGAACAATGAATCATGAGCTTGTCGTCACTAGCATATGCGGCCATCTTTCTGTAACACATCTTCAAATGGATATTTGGACAACCGAGGCCGTTGTACTTCTTAAATTCTGGAATTTTAGATTTAGGGGGAGATTATAAATCTTTGATGGAAATTTGACAAAGTCAGATTAGGTATCATGACATTACTCAGAATTTGTTTCAGATAAAGACAATCAAAGGGACGAAGGTTTCAAGGACAAGTCAAAAAAAGTGGAACCTTTCAAAACTAATTGGCCAGTGGTTATTGCATTCATTGACTAGTTTGTTGTCTCTTCCAAATGCCTATGTAGCTTCTTCAATATTTAAGAAGGGTCGTGCTGCTTATGTTGCAGAGCATCTTTCTTGTTAAGTTGAGAGCTAATGGGTTTTGTCAGTGTTTAGGTAAGCACAGTCTGGGTATGGGTCTGCATGGGCCATTTTGCCAACTTTTGGCTAAAAAGGGGGAGAATGGCTTCTTGCTTACTGATGAAAGGTGTATGTGCATCTGTGCTGCTGATCTGAGAAAAAAATGTTTCAATGTCTTAAAGGATGTTCTAACGTACTGGGTTTTAACATTTTGGAAAGTTGTGTTTTGTGATCAGAGTTAGGAAGCAAGTATGTATTTGGTGTCTGTCATACCCCAAATTTTGACCACAAGATTTCCCATCATTTGTGAGGATCATTACCACAATATGGGTGTACCATCCTACCTTATCAATATCCTCAAAGGATTATTAAGTCTTCACTACAATCAAGAATTAGGGTTTCAAGCCCTCTCATAGCATTTAGACAAAAGATCAATCAAGAAATGACACGATCTTCAACTTGTCCAACCTCTCAAACATCCATGAAGGATTAAGGGGTCTCCCACATCAAGAGTCAAGCATAAAGTTGCAACATTCCAAGTTGATTGAGCCTCGAAAGCCCCAATGTCACCAAATTAGGGTTTTGGACGACTGAGACCTCTAGAGTGAAATTTTCATAGGGGAATGAGCCAAGGCTTCAAAATGTGACTCAATATGCTCAAGATAACCCTAAGGGTCCATTTACAAAGTTAAAACACCCTCAGAAAATGCATTATGTCATACCCCATGTTGTAACCCGAAATTTGACCTCTCTCCTTTGCCTTTTGCATAAGCATGTACAATGCATCGCTTGCATACACATTCGCACTTTTTCTCTGTGATTTTGTTGCAGGAATGTTCAGGTTTTTCGAGCCCGATTAATTGCATCCTCACAAGGTCATCTCATCATCAAAACAATCACAAAATAAGGGTTTCTATGCCTATTCGTCAAAGCAAGAGGTTGAAAATCGGAACCGTGGCCACAACACCATTTTTTAGGCAAATTTGGGCATTTTTGGCTTGGTTAATCGATTAACCATTTGCAGTGCATATTTTATGCATTGTATATTTTAGTGGTAACTCCTGCAGGATAATCGGTAATGTCCATTGGTAAGCCAAACGCTCGGCCGACAATGTAATGGTTCTTTGAAGAGGGTGTTGTTTCCTCAGCAGAGTCATCATTTCCCTAGCAATCGCCATTGTGGTTCTCAGGAAGGGTGATTGCCTTCCATTTCCCCAACAGATCCATAATGTCTTCAGCAAACCTATCATGATGTACCCCGAGAAGGAGCATGTTTGTTCTTTTCCCCAGCACGGGTCGTGCATCATCCTCAGCATGTCAATTTGTCACGCACCAGCAGCCGTACGATTTGGTTCCTTGACTTCCTCAAGCAGAGAAGATCCTCCGAGCCTTATGAATTCCCTACGGCAGAGTCAGTGGCAGCTTAGAAATCGGAGTTTTCTGATTTCATTCCCCAGGCAGAGTAAATCGTGATGGAAAGGTTGGCCTGATTCTCTTATCCCCTGCAGTATCGTTGGTGATAGTTTCTTCCCCAGCGGAGTCTTCACCATTTTTTGGGTCTCCCCAGCAAGAGTTGTCACCCCCGTGTGGATTTTTCTCCAGCAGCTTTTGTCTTCATTTGTGGGTTCTCTCCCCAACCGAGGATGTCGAAATCGTTTTGCTACATTCTCTGTCTAACTCTCGCGCATCACCTCAACCTGCACTTCTGCATCGCAAGCATCATATAGATCGCATACATGGCATATGTATCAAGTATTTCCCTTTCTTTTGGCCTGATTCATCTCTCTAGCAGATATTCAAATAAATTTCAAACACTGTCAAACCTTTCTTTTGTCGCCGTCGGCCAAATTTTCAAGCTACTCTTTTATTTAATCCCTTTCTACATCGAATCACCAAAAAGATGGCGCAATTCGAACATTCAGGTCCAAGAGGATTAAATAGGGGCAGCTGTCGTAACCCTAAATTTGACCTCTCTCCTTTGCCTTTTGCATAAGCATGTGCATTTGCATCGCTGGCATACACATTCGCAGTTTTTCTCTGTGATTTTGTTGCAGGAATGTTCAGGTTTTCCGAGCCCGATTAATCGCATCCTCACAAGGTCATCTCATCATCAAAACAAGCACAAAATAAGGGTTTCTATGCCTATTCATCAAAGCAAGAGGTTGAAAACCGGAACCGTGGCCACAACACCATTTTTCAGGCAAATTTGGGCACTTTTGGCTTGGTTAATCGATTAACCATTTGCAGTGCAAATGTGTTAATCGATTAACACATGCAAATTTTGCAGAATTTGCTGGTTTTTCAAGTCAGCAACTTTCCCTCCATATTTTGAACTTCTACATTGGTCTAGTAGCATGTGGAACATTCTGGAGTATTCAAGAATTCACTCAAATTTATTCCAATGCATCATTTCCAAATAGGTGCACCATGTTCCTTGATTTCCAAGTATGTGGACTTTTGGATATTGGAGCTCACCTTGGGATTGTTACCGAGTTGGTTCTAACTAACCGAGTTAACCGCTTGATTCGGTGAGTCAAGCCTAACTAACTCCTAGCCTAGTTCTAAACCACCCAAAGCTAAGTCCAAACCTAATTCCTAACCTCTCACACTCCAAACCTAAAGTCTATATAAACACACCTTCACTCACTTTTCAAGGGAGCCACCATTTCATCTACAATTTCTCATACCTCACTCTCAATTCTCTCACATTCTCTCTGGTTTTTCTCTGCTACTTCTACATCCTCATCTCAATTCTCTTCCAAAACCTCACCAAAGCTCTTAATTCTCCATTGAAGAAAAGCTACTTTCACCTTGAAAGGTCTTTTTCTTGAGCTTAACCTTCATCATCATTCCATTGGATTTTGTGGAGCTTCAGTAGCTTTTGGATTCATCTCAAGTGATTATTTCAAGTTTCTTCGATGACAATTCTCATTTTGGAGTTTTCGTCGCAATTTGCTCGGTTTCGATAAGTTTCGGCCATAGTTGAAGATTCCTCTGGTTTTCTTTGATTTTCTTCGCCAAGATCTCTTTGCAACAATCAACAAGCCAAATCTCCAGCTTGTAGGTTGGTAGATCTTACTCATTTTTCTGTTTTGGACATTTTCGTATCATTCGCGATGTAGTTTCATTGTTTTTGCGTGTGAATTGATTATGCCATTGCTTGATCCATGATCTTGATGATTTAATTGATTCCATAGTTGATCATTTGCTGTGTTTAAACTTGATTTTTCGTGCATAACTATTTTCCCTAGCATTAGAGTGATTGCACAATCAATAAGTTGGCCAAAAGCACTTTTGAAAACTATTTTTCAGCCCCTGTGCCAGTGTTAATCGATTAACACTTTGCAGTGCAAAAGTGTTAATCGATTAACACTCTGTTTTTCAGTTTGTTTTGCTGTTTTGTAAGTGTTAATCGATTAACACTTTGCAGTGCAAAAGTGCTAATCGATTAACACTGAACCAGAAGGCCATTTTCTTGCATTTTCAAGTATGTTTGCCATGCTTTCTTCTTTTTAACTTCGATTGATTGTCATGCTTGATTTCATGGATGTTTTAAGTGTCATTTAACTTCTGTTTGAAGCTTATTCATGAACTTTTGTTGCACTTTCGATTATTCAAATTGTTCATATTCTTGGCATTATGTGAATGCTTGCTTTCTTGCATTTTCTTTGATCAACATGCAACATGTTTTGGTGTATCATTTGTCACTGTTTTGTACTTTCTCTCATTACTTTGCATTAGGTTTGTTCTCAAGAGAATAAGCTTAATCTTGTACAATCAATAATACACCTTGTTGCTTTAATAATTTTTCATTCATGTGGAAAATTGTTAGCATTTTCCTCCCTTTTGATTAATTAATCGAAACTTCGTTTCGATTATTGATCCCTCCCTTAGTGCTTCTCTTTAGGCTTCCTTTAGAGCTTGCTTTCTTTTGGTCCTCGGGTGAGTTAGAGTTTCGCGCGACACGGGAGCACTGTACAACTTGGAGCTGTTATGCTGTCCTTTTCAACTTCTGCACTACACCCTGTGTGTTAGATAAGGAATGAGAAGGGAGAATTCCTACTCTCATTCTGACTAATTCAGGTAGGGGACGAATGACCCTGTGCCTGGCTTAGTCACCTCTATCCTCAGGCGGTCGTGTATCTCTTTCCCCAGTCGAGTTGACCCTTGATCACTCCTATCTCTTTCAATCTCTCTTTTGATCAATCACCACCTTCTTGGTTAATATCATTGTCCTTGGGTTAGCAAACTCTCCTTGTTTCAATACCCTATCCTTTTTTTTTCTTGTGGTCAGTCATTGCTTGATTCCCCTGGAGAGTTTCAATTCCTTGTTCTTCGGTTGAACACCATCTTTCTGTCAAAACCCAATCCCCTGCGGAGTTTGCAAGCTTCTCTTGGTTCTTCTCCCTTTGTTTGGTTAACCACTGCCTGTCAGTTAAAACACCAATTCACCCATTTCTTCAGTTAATCACAGTCGGTCTATTAAAACACTGAACCCCTTTCGAGTTAATCACCTTCTCTTGGTTAATCACTCGTTTCCTTCTCGGTTAATCGTAGTTCTTCTGTTAGAACCAAATCCCCAGCAGTTAGCAACCTTTTCTTGGTTCGAATACTTGCACCCTTGGGTCAGTAACCTTCTTTTGGTTCAAATACCCTTCTCTTCGGTCAGGTACTGTTTGTTCAGTCAGGGTACCGAACTCCTTTGGGTCACGACCTTCGCTTGGTCCTACACCCGTCCTTTGGGTCACGACCGTCGCTTGATCCCACACCCGTCCTTTGGGTCACAACCTTCATTTGGTTCTACACCCGTTCTTCTAGTAGATCACAGTCTATCTATTAAAACCTTTTCCCCACAGAGTCATACTCTTTCTCCTCGGTTAACCACTGCTAGTCAGTTGATGTACCGAACTTCTTTTCTCTTGGTTTTGACACCATCCCTTTGTTTGTTCCCCCAGTAGGGTCGCTTACCCTCTGATTCTTAGCATTTTTCTTTGTTCTCTTATCTCCCCAGTGGAGTCTCTTTTATTCTTTTGCTCCTTTATCTTCTTGGTTTTGACACCATTCTTACACATTATTCTCTGTCTCTATCTTTCATTTGCACTCCTTTCTTGGTTTTGACACCAATTCTTTTGCATCCCCGGCGGATCTTTCTCTACCTCTTTTGCTCTTGGTTTTGACACCACTTTCCTTTCCTTTTCTTTTCCGTCTTAGTTCCCCGAACTACGAAAGCTCTGATTCGGCATTCTTTCGAATGTCAGATACGTAGGCACGAGATCGCGATGATCTTGGGGAGCACGCTTCCACACTTCCATCCTTCCACCTTTTTTTTCTTCCAATCCTTGTTTTCTTTGTCCCTGGTTCCTCTGAACTACGGCACTCTGATTTCCTCATTGCACTATGAGGGTACATAGGCACGAGGGCCCCAATCCTCTGCGAGCACTCTCTTTCTTTTTTTTCTTCTTTTTTTTCTCTCTCACCTTCTTTTAGCTAGAAGCCTTTAGATAGATAACCCATCCAAGCCTAGAAGCAAGCGAAATGGTTCCCGTTGGGTACGACGGATGTGTAAGGTGCTAGTACCTTCCTTTCGCATAACCGACCCCCGTTCCCGTTTCTCTTCTCCTTGGATTTTATCGATATTTTCCCTGTCCTTTGGGACTAAATAAAGTTCGGTGGCAATTTGTTGTATCTTTGAGTGTGCGATTCACTACGGCGGGATGTTTTCATTCTGAGTCCTATGGTTTGGGCGACCTTACTAGGGACCACCTTGTTGTGTCTAGATCACACCTGTGAGGGGGATGGGTTTTTGCAGGAAACCAAGCCATTTCATACCTTTGTTCTCACGCACGTCAGATTTTGCACCGACACATCAGATTATGTTGCACCGACACAGAATTATATGCAGATATCTGGATTGTTCATATTTGATTATTCAGACAGTGCTGGCTTCCTGTTGCTTGTGTTGCATATGATTTCATCATGTAAATTAATTTTTGCATGTGCATTTCCAGGTTTTCGAAGACTTATTCTTTGTTGACATTATCATAGAGATGAGTATTGGTTGCCGAGGCATTTTCAGCTACAAGTTTGTGGAGCCTAAGCTGGGTATTCTGAGAGGTCTAGTATCCTGTGTGGTTGAAGATAACAGAGGTGTTTTCAGGGATACTTATGGTAATTTGTTGTCCATCCTCAACACTGAAGTGAACATCACCGCCATTCATACTCTGGTTCAGTTCTATGATCCGCCATATAGGCGCTTCACATTTCAGGACTATCAGTTAGCACCTACACTCGAGGAGTATGCTTACATTCTGGGGTTGAGATCAAGATGCAGGTTCCTTATGTCTACACTAGTGGTTGTCCGAAGTTTCCTCTTATTGCTAATGCTCTTGGCATTAGTAAGAAGGATGCGGAGGATAATCTCAAGACCAAAGGGAAAGGTATTCGAGGGTTTGCTTCGAAGTTTTTGGTTGACAAGGCCACTTCCTTTGCTAAGGATGGAAACTGGAAGGTTTTCAACGCCGTTCTTGCTTTGCTGATATATGGGATTGTCTTGTTTCCAAACATGGAGGATTTCGTAGATCAGGCTGCCATCAGTATCTTCTTGTCCAAGAACCCTATTCCGACACTTCTTGCTGATACCTATCATTCTATTCATTCGAGGAATGAAAAGAAAAAGGGAACCATTGTCTATTGTGCTCCTCTGCTGTACCGATGGTTCATGTCTCACCTTTCACAGAAGGGCCCCTTTGTTGAGAATAAAGGTAATCTCAAGTGGCCTCAATGAATCATGTCTCTTACTGTTGATGACATTTCTTGGTATTCTCGAGTCTTCGACGATATTAAGATCATTCTTCATTGTGGGAAATTCTCCAATGTACCCCTTCTGGGTACAAAGGGTGGAATTAACTACAATCTGAGACTTGCCTTCCGACTGTTGGGTTATCCTATGGTTGCCAAGCCTGATCCTGAAGTAGTGGAAGAGTTCATCTTTCATGAAGGGGTTGATGACATGGGTTTGCTGAAGAGGTTTAGTGGCGCTTGGACTCAAATTCACCTCGAGGGAAGAGCCGATTTGGGTAAGAAGAATTGCGTAGCCAAGGAAGCTTACACACTTTAGGTCAAAGAGCGCGTCAAAGAGATCTTGTTGCCATTTTCTCCCGAGCCTTCCATGAATACCAAGCCTCCTAAACTTGCCATTGTTCCTCCATCTAAGGTCGACCAGCTCAAGCTGATTATTGAGAAGTTGAAGAAGGAGAATGTTGATCTTTGCCTCAACCTTGATAAAGTCACTTTCGAGAAGGATAGTCTACAGATTGAGCTCCGCCAGAAGTGTGAGCGCATGCTCAAAGAGGTGGAGGTTGAACAGAACAAGCGAAGGAAAGTGGGGGATGCTTTTAAGAGCACCTATGAGGGACTTGCTTCAAAGAAGAGATAACTCGCTGATACCCAGTATCAAGCCTACAAGAATGAGATGAGCTACAAAAAGCAACTTGAAGAGCTTCGAGGGAAGTTATCCGAGTACAAGACAAAGTGGTAAAGTGAAGAAGACCGTGCTAATCATTTGGCAAAGGACTTTTTTCAGTGTCAAGCCCAGCTCGACAAAGTCTTCGGCGAGATTCAGAAGCTGCAGGATCAAGCACATCTGAGCCGAGAGCAGATTAGTCAACTCAACACAGAGATCACTCATTGGGAGAATCAAAGCTGTCATCTGCAGAACCTCCTGGATCAGAAAGAGGCATTTCTTCAGGATATGCTTCAGGGACCCAACCATTCTTTGCTGCGCAACCTCATGAAGGATGCGAAGTATTGGAGTGAGAGACATGGCCGTCTAGCTAGATTTGCTGAGCATGCATTGGAGGACCTACCTGGGTTTTTGAGGGATGCATATGATGATGTATTGCCACACTAGCTTCCTTGGGCTTTTTTCCACTTCTTGTCTGTTTGTAGGATGGTAATTTATAGGATCCATGCAGATTTTGTTGTAGCCCAAAAGGCAGATATTTGATGTGTACTTGACTCGTAATTCTTTCCTTTATTGTTGGATAAATGAATGAAGTTTCTCGCCAATCTTATTTTTCGCACCTTTACTTGTATGCTTTATGATTATTGTCAACAAAGATAAGTTTAAGAATTCCTGGAATTTAAAACTTTATTTTTGCATGCATAGCATACATTCATTTGCACACATATGCACGTCCCTTCATCCTAAACCGTTGCTCATCCGTGTCCGCCTTCTTTGTAGCAAGATGACGACTCGACATCAGTATTTTACTCGCTCAAGCAAATCCAGAATCATGACTGACTTCAAAGTTGAGAACGCTGCTTATAAGGAAACTCTGGCTCAATTCCAAGGTCGGATGGATCAGTTTCAGACGAACATGGATGTCATTATGGAACTCCTTCGCGCTCAGAAGGACACCGTTGCTGCTGCCACTATTGTTGCAACTGTCACTGATGCAACTATTGTCACGGCGGTTGTGACTACTTCTCCCATTGTTACGGCTACTACTACTGTTGTACCTTCTCTTGCTATGGTTGAAGTGACAGTTGAGCCTATGAATCAGCCTGTTGTTCATCCGTCCAATTCTCAATCCAGTTTGAACAAGATGCCCGCTGGTTTTCCTTGGGGCATGCCTCCGAATTACACTACTCAGATTGCAAATAATGGCAGTGCCTTCATACCATATCAGCCTTTTGTTGCGCCCGTGCCTAATGGGAATGCTGCTGCATATCCATGGGGCATGACTACTCCGGTCCCACCTCCAGCGGCGAATGATGATCCTGAGAATCTTCAGGTTCAGATTCCTCAAACTTCCAGATTAGCTGATATCGAAACCCCTGAGGAAGAAGAGCATGTGTATAGGGGTCCTCCTTTTCAGGTTCCGGTCTCATCTCAAGCTGCTCAAATTGCTGTTCAGAATGTTCATCCAGGGATGTTCTATCCTGGGGCATCTTTCTCAGCTGCTGTGATACCTCCTCCGAATTATCCGTTTGGCATTCAGATGGGTCAGAATACTCGTTAAATGGTTAATCCGGGTTTGGTATATCAGTCTGAGTTTGCTACTCCGCAAGTACACGCTCCGGCCGCATCTCAGCTGCCAAATCCTCAGATTCTCGTCAGGCCTACTAATCAGAATAAACCTGCTGACTACAAGTTGTCAGAAGATCGTATCAGAGCTATTAAGGGGTTTTCTGCTTTTAGCATAGAGGCCCAGGACTTATGTTTGGTTCCGAATGTTGTACTGCAACAGAAATTCAAGATACCTGAGCTGCCAAAGTATAAAGGTTTGAGTTGCCCGCGTAGTCACATCACTATGTACTGTAGGAAGATGGCATCCTATATTGATAACGATGACCTGCTTATTCATTGTTTTCAAGATAGTTTGTCTGGTGCTTCATTGGATTGGTACATGGGCTTAGAGCGCAGCAAGATCCGTACTTGGAGAGATTTGTCTGAAGCATTCTTGAAGCAATACAAATATAATCTTGATCTGGTGCCTACTAGATTGCAGTTGCAGAATCAGTCTCAACGCTCAGCTAAAACATTCAAGGAGTATGCACAAAGATGGCGTGAGATGGCATCTCGGGTACGACCCGCTCTCTCTGACAATGAGTTGGTTGACATCTTTATGGGTACATTGCAAGGATCCTACTACTTCATCAAACTTTGCTGATGTTGTAACCATTGGTGAACAGATTGAGAACGGTTTGAAGACTGGAAAGATTCCTGGAGCTGCTTCTCAGTAGCCGGTCACTAGAAAGTCTCAGAACAGTCAATCAAAGAAAAAGGAAGGTGAACCCAACGCTGTGACAGCTCAAGTTTCTCCTCAATATCAAGCTCTCATGACACCTATGCCATATTATCCATATCCATACATTGCTGCTACACAATATCAACAACCTCCATATCAATATCATCCGCAATAACTAGTTTAGAATGCTCAGAATTAGCAACAAAATCAACAGAACAGCAAAAATCAGCATAATCAAAACCGTCAGAACAACAACAATTAAGGGAATCGCAAGCATCCGAATTTCGACAGAATTATGGTGTCATACACTGAATTGTTTCCTTACTTGGTTCACCAAGGACAATTGTTCCCAAACAGATCGCTCCTGCAATTCCTCCATTTGGCCCAAAGCATAATCCAAATGCGTCATGTGCTTATCACGCTGGATACATAGGACATGCAACAGAGGACTATTTTGTTTTCAAAACCAAGGTTCAGGAACTCATCGATAAGAAGATTCTGACTTTCGCTGAGGAAGGACCTAACATTCAGAATAATCCGTTGCCAAATCACGGTGGACCCGCGGTTAACATGGTTGAGGATAATTCAAGGGCTGAATTGATCATGGATGTTAACGAAGTAAAGACCCCGATAACTGTGGTTCTCAAGAAGTTGAATGAACATGGGTTGTTGAAAGGATTGCATGGTAAATGTCAGATTTGTGACGATAATCCCAACCAGTGTCGAAAGCTGAAGGGTTGTGTCCAAATTTTGATGAACCGAGGTGAAGTTCAATTTGCCAGATCTAAACCTATTGAGGAAGTTGATGCCATCGATCCATTCACCATCGTCTATAGAAAGGTTCCGGTTGAATCTCCTAAGACAAAGAAGGTACAACCTATCGTTGTTTGCCCGCCAAAGCCATTTCCATATCAGAATTCTAAGGAGGTACCTTGGAGGTATGGGTCTACTGTGTTTTTCGAAGATCAAGAGATAAGGTTTGCAGAATCTGAGATTGTGAACATTACATCCGCTGGAGGTATGACTCGTAATGGATGAGTGTTTGCTCCAAAGGTCACTATAAATCCTGTCCAAGTTCCAACTGTTGTTCCTCCCAAGGAGACACCTACATCTGTAATCCCTGTTGCTCAACAAGGGGCATCTACTACAGTTCCAGTGCCAACCATTCCATCTGAGGATGCTTCAAAGAGCAAAGAGACACTTGATGATCAAGAGTTCCTTAAGTTGATTAAGAAAAGCGACTTTAAAATTGTGGATCGGCAGGGGCAGACTCCCTTGAGGATCTCAATCTTGTCTTTACTCATGAGCTCTCCTGCGCACCGATTAGCTTTGTTAAAAGTTTTGAACACTGCTCACGTGATGCAAGATATATCCGTTGTTGAGTTCGATGACGTGGTGGCCAATATAATAGCAAGCATATATTTGGGTTTTAATGAATCAGAATTACCTCCTTAAGGAGCTGCCCACAACAAAGCACTGCACATATCTGTAACCTGTACAGACATCGGGTTCTTGTGGACACCGGTTCTTCCCTCAATGTGATGCCTAAGGGCACATTGAGTCAATTACTTGTAGAAGGGAGTGAGATGAGGCTGAGCGCCTTAGTTGTCAGAGCTTTTGATGGTTCTCGAAGGTAAGTTATTGGAGAAGTGGACTTACCCATCAAAGTTGGGCCGCATTTGTTTACCATTACCTTCCAAGTGATGGATATCAACCCGGCACACAGTTGCCTATTGGGTCATCTGTGGATTCACGCCGCATGGGCAGTTACCTCCACTTTACATCAGAAATTGAAATTTATGTTCGACGATCAGCTGGTCATCGTCTGTGGTGAAGAAGATCTGATTGTGAGCGAGTTATCGTCTTTTCGATACGTCGAGACCGAGGAAGGCATAGCTGAGGTGCCGTTGCAGTGTCTCGAGCTCGAAGATGTCAACTCTGCTTCCACTAGTCAAAGTAGATCACCGCAAATGACCTTAGCATCTGCTAAGAGTGCTAAAGAGACCATCGAGAGAGGTACCTTGCCAGGCTGGGGGCATGTGATTGATGTGATCGAAAAGCATAATCGATTTGGATTAGGGTACCGTCCTAGTCAACAATCTAGATCACATGGTCAAAAGTAATGCAACTTGATCAAGTTCAGTAGCGTGGGTTTTCAGATGGGTGACATCGTGGCAGCCCTTGATGATGCTGGTCCTAGTAATCAGATTTCCAGTTTTGTACGCAAGTGCCTGCCGGGATTCAAGCTCAACAACTGGACATCTACCGTGATTCCTGTGGTTTTTCCATATAACATGTAATGCATTTTGCTTTCTCATTCCCTCGTCCTCGCCCGAGACGAGTGGATAGCTTGTAAAGGGCCTCACGCTTTTTCAATATTATTTGATCAATAAATAAAAGTTTTTTTTTCATTCAAAATCATGCTCTATTTTCTTTCTTAATTTTATTTTTCACAAATAACTGGCAAGAGTTTCCTTTCTTTTCACTTTTCAAAATAGCTCATTCTAAACATATTCATAAACATGCAGAACTAATAAACGCATTGATAACAACATGGCAAACATTCGTTGTAATCCTGCGAATCCAATTAACCAAGCCGAAGAAGACGGTGAGAAAGATTGTGAATTACCGGATGAACTAGCAAGGCTCCTTGAGCACGAGCATAAGGAGATTTAGCCACACAAAGAGCCGGTGGAAGTTATCAATCTTGGTACTGATAAGGTCAGAAGAGAAGTCAAGGTTGGCGCATCCCTCGCAGAGCATGTACACTCCGAGTTGGTCAAGTTATTGAAAGAGTATGTTGATATCTTCGCCTGGTCCTATCAAGATTTGCCTAGGTTGGATACCAACATCGTTGAACATCACTTGCCACTCAAGCCCAGATATCCTCCTGTCAAGCAGAAACTTAGGAAGACTATACCCGACATGGCACTTAAAATCAGATAAGAGGTAAAGAAACAGTTTGATGCTGGGTTCCTCGCCACTTCCGAATATCCTGAATGGATTGCCAACATCGTCCCAGTTCCCAAGAAAGACAAAAAAGTTAGAATGTGTGTGGATTATCGAGATCTCAACAAGGCTAGCCCGAAGGATGATTTTCCTTTACCTCATATTGATGTCTTGGTAGACAACACAACACAGTTCTCTGTCTTTTTATTTATGGATGGGTTTTCAGGATATAATCAGATCAAAATGTCTCCAGCTGATATGGAGAAGACTACTTTCATCACGCCGTGGGGTACATATTGTTACAAAGTCATGCCATTCGGTTTGAAGAATGCAGGGGCAACATACCAACGTGCCATGACAACCCTCTTTCACGATATGATTCATAAAGAGATTGAGGTTTACGTGGACGATATGATTGCCAAGTCCAAAACTGAAGATGATCATCTGGTTCATCTGAAGAAACTGTTTGACAGACTCCGGAAGTTTAGACTGTGGTTGAATCCTGCGAAGTGTACCTTCAGAGTTCGATCTAGTAAACTGTTGGGCTTTATTGTGAGTCAGAAAGGCATTGAAGTTGATCCTGAAAAGGTTAGGGCAATTCAAAACATGCCGCCTCCCAAAACAGAAAAAGAAGTCTGTGGCTTTCTGGGCAGACTTAATTACAGCTCAAGATTCATTTCCCATTTGACGGCTACTTGTGAACCGATGTTCAAATTACTAAGAAGAAAATCAATCGGTTGAATGGAACAATGATTGTCAGGAAGCATTTGACAAAATAAAATAATACTTGCAAGAACCACCGATCTTAGTACCTCCGGTTCCTGGTAGGCCATTAATCACGTATCTCACCGTTCTCGATGAAGCAATGGGATGTGTATTAGGTTAACATGACGACACTGGCAGAAAAGAATATGCAATTTACTACCTGAGCAAGAAGTTCACTGATTGTGAGACCAGATACTCACTCTTAGAGAAAACTTGTTGTGCTCTGGTTTGGGATGCTCGACGCCTAAGACAATACATGATTTTCCATACTACTTTGTTGATATCCAAAATGGATCTGATAAAATACATATTTGAAAAGCCTGTTGTCTCTGGAAGGATTGCTCGATGGCAGATGCTGTTAACTGAGTATGATATCCAAAATGTTACCCAGAAAGCTATAAAAGGGAGCGTCTTGTCTGAGTACCTTGCTCATCAACCTGTAGAGGGTTATCAACAAATGAAGTTTGACTTTCCCGATGAGGATGTTCTGTTTATCAGAGATTATGAGACTCCAGACCCTGACATAGGACCCGAACCAGGGGCGCGATGGACGCTTATGTTCGATGGTGCTTCCAATTCTAGAGGTCATGGAATTGGTGCTATCCTCATCTCTCCAACAGGTTTTCACCTTCCCTTCACTGCCAGATTATGCTTTGCATGCACCAACAATATGGCTGAGTACGAAGCATGTATCTACGGTATTGAAGTGACTATTGACATGAGAATCAAGATTCTTGAGGTCTATGGAGATTCTGCCTTGGTCATCGGTCAAGTCAGAGGGAAATTTGTGACTCGGGATTCCAAGCTGGTTCCGTACCAACAACACATTGCAAAGTTGATTCCTTACTTTGATGAGATTTCTTTTCATCATATCCCCGGAGAGGAGAATCAACTAGCAGATGCACTTGCCACTTTAGCATCCATGTTCAAGGTCAAGTGGAAGAATAAAGCTCCTCATATCCGCATTGATGACTTGAACGAACCAGCACACTGTTTAGTAATCGAGGATGAGTCTGATGACAAGCCTTGGTTCTATGACATCAAGAGATATCTGGAAAAACAGGAATATCTCGAGGGTATCACTATCACTGACAAGAAGGCTCTTAGGCGGCTCTGCGCTAAGTTCTTCTTAAGTGGTGGTGTACTATACAAGAGAAATTATGATTCCGTGTTGCTCAGATGCGTGGATAGACACGAAGCAAACACGGTCATAAGGTCCATACATGAGGGCTGCGAGGATGTACATGCTAAAGGTCCTGCTATGGCCAAGAAGATCCTCTGGGCTGGGTATTATTAGACGACAATGGAGGTAGATTGTTACAACTTTACCAAAAGATATCACAAGTGCCAAATCTACGGAGACAAGATCCATGTGCCTCCAACTCCATTGAACATTTTGACTTCACCTTGGCCATTCTCTATGTGGGGTATAGATACGATTGGAATGATCGAGCCGAAGGCTTCCAACGGTCATCGATTCATTCTGGTTGCTATCGACAACTTCACCAAGTGGGTTGAAGTTGCTTCTTACACAAACGTTACACGAACAAGTGGTTGCCAGATTTATCAAGAAAGAGATAATCTGTCGCTATGGTATTCCTAGAAACATTATCACTGACAATGCAAGCAACCTGAACAATAAGATGATGAAGGAGTTGTGTCAAGAATTTAAGATCGAGCACCATAACTCTTCACCATATCGGCCCAAGATGAACGACGCTATTGAAGCAACAAATAAAAACATCAAGAGGATTGTCCAGAAAATGGTCAAGACTTACAAGGATTGGCATGAAATGCTTCCCTTTGCATTACATGGCTACAGAACTTCAGTTCACACTTCTACTAGGGCAACTCCATATTCGCTTGTGTATGGTATGGAGGCTGTTCTACCTATTGAAGTCGAGATTCCTTCGCTCAGAGTTACCATGGAAGCAGAGCTTGATGAAGCTGAATGGGTCCAATCCATATACGACCAGCTGAATCTCATCGAAGAAAAGTGCCTTACAGCTGTTTGTCATGGTCAATTGTATCAGAGATGCCTTAAGCGAGCTTTTGACAAGAAAGTTCTCCCTCGAACGTTCTGTGAAGGCGAACTCGTGCTCAAGGGATATTCACCTGTTTACTCGGATCCACGAGGCAAGTGGACTCCTAATTACAAAGGACCTTTTGTTGTCAAGAAAACCTTCTCAGGCAGAGCCCTGATCCTCACCACCATGGATGGGGAGGAGTTTCCATCGCCCGTGAACTCTGATATAGTCAAAAAATATTATGCCTGAAAAAAAGATGGATAAGAGTCCGCTAGATTGACATTCGCAAGGACAATCTAGGCAAAAATGAACGTCCCGATGGCCCAAAAAAAGAAATGTCCATGCAAAAGTTAGGGACAATGAAAAAAAACAATAACAGCCCGCTAAGTTGAAAACCCAATAGGGCGACTTAGGCAAAAATGGGTATCCCGGTGGACGAAAAAAAAATGTCCAGGCAAAAATTAGGGATAAAGGCATTTGACTGTGACACTTGAGCCTCTTTTCGTCATAGCTCGACCTCGGACGGTTACAGAGCATTCAAATCATCATCAACTGGTGTATGGCATTGGAACCTAGACATACAGTGGATGGTAGCCAATGTTGTAATCAATGCAAAACATGATTTCCCTTTTCCATTTACATTTGTTTTTCAATTTTATTGTAAATTTCCTCATCAAGGATTTTTGCATCCTTGTACCCATCGTATGTACAATATTTTTCACATTCAATAAAATGCATCATTTGTTTTCTCAATTGTTTTCTTTCCAGTATTTTTTTGCAAAATAAATGATTATTTGTGATCACATAATACTATAAAACGTTGAGAACAATAAAAATCTAAATCAATCGAGAAAGCATTATGCATTGCATATTTTACTGGTAACTCCTGCAGGATAATCGGTAATGTCCATTGGCAAGCCTAACGCCCGACCGACAATGTGATGGTTCTTTGAAGAGGATGTTGTTTCCTTAGCAGAGTCATCATTTCCCTAGCAATCGCCATTGTGGTTCTCAGGAAGGGTGATTGCCTTCCATTTCCCCAACAAATCTATAATGTCTCCAGCAAAGCTGTCATGATGTACCCTGAGAAGGAGCATGTTTGTGCTTTTCCCCAGCACGGTTCGTGAATCATCCCCAGCATGTCAATTTGTCACGCACTAGCAGCCGTACGATTTGGATCCTTGTCTTCCTTAAGCAGAGAAGATCCTCAGAGCCTTATGAATTCCCTACAATAGAGTCAGTGGCAGCTAAGAAATCAGAGTTTTATGATTTCATTCCCCAGGAAGAGTAAATCATGATGGAAAGGTTGGCCTGATTCTCTTATCCCCTGCAGTATCATTGGTGATAGTTTCTTCCCCAGCGGAGTCTTCGCCATTTTTTGGGTCTCCCTAGCAAGAGTTGTCACCCCTTGTGGATTTTTCTCCAGCAGGTTTTGTCTTCATCTGTGGGTTCTCTCCCCTACCGAGGATGTCGAGATCATTTTTCTACATTCTCTGTCTAACTCTTGCGCATCACCTCAACCTGCACTTCTGCATCGCAAGCATCATGTAGATCGTATACATGGCATATGTATCAAGCATTTCCCTTTCTTTTGGCCTGATTCATCTCTCTAGCAGATATTCAAATAAATTTTAAACACTCTCAAACCTTTCTTTTGTCGTCGTCGGCCAAATTTTTGAGCTACTCTTTCATTTAATCCCCTTCTACCTCGAAACACCGAAAAGCTGGCGCAATTCGTACATTCAGGTCCAAGACGATTAAATAAAGGCAGCTGTCATAACCCTAAATTTGACCTCTCTCCTTTCCCTTTTGCATAAGCATGTGCATTTGCATCGCTGGCATACGCATTCGCACTTTTTCTCTGTGATTTTTTTGCAGGAATGTCCAGGTTTTCCGAGCCCAATTAATCGCATCCTCACAAGGTCATCTCATCTTCAAAACAAGCACAAAATAAGGGTTTTTATGCCTATTTGATAGTTCCTGGATTGGCTGGAATTTTGGTAAAACAAAGGTTATTCAATGTTGATGTCAAGGTAATGATGTTGTAACATTGAAGTCTTAACACTGGGCTGTGTTAAGTTGTTAAATGCTGAAGATGGATGTCTGATGTCACACAGGTGATGTTGTAACATCAGACCTGCAGAATTAATAACAGCAGGATAAGTTATTAGGGCACGCGTATTAGCTGGAATTGTGGAGAGTGGTTAACTCATTGGATGAGAATATCTTGGGATATATATTTTCTGTTACATGGGAGATTTGATTGCAGATCTATTGGAGAATTAAAAGGTTGAAGATTTAAAAAGATTTTGGGGATAAAATCTATTTTGAAGATTCAGTTTTAATTAACAAATCTGATCAAATATTGTGACAAGTCCAAGCCCAATTCAGGAGCTATATAAACCGCACAAGACCAAAGGAAAAAGCGATAGAAAACATTCAGAAGATCAAGAGCCGAAGGCTTAGTGTCTAGAGTTTGTTTAAAGTGCTTGTATTTACACTATTCTAGGGTTTGAATAGGTGTTAAGTTTCTGTCCTCTCTAAAGCTGTGAAGCAAAGAGAGTTGTGTGATTTGATCGAAACTGTGAAGTAAGATCAAGGGTACTCAAAGTGGGTTCTTTGTGTGTTTGTAAGGGATTGAGTGGTGTTCTCATACCTAAGTGGTTTCTTAGGTAGGAAGTCATTAGTAGAGTATAAGTTTAGGAGATTGTCAACGGGTCGTTGAGTCTGTAAATTATATCTACAAGTAGTGAATTCCATCCCTGGCTTGGTAGCCCCCAGAGTAGGTTGGTTGTAACCGAACTGGGTCAACAATTCTTGGTGTTATTTTACTGTTATTACTGTCCATAGTGCAGAGTGTGTTGTTGTGACATCACACCTTAACATCACATGTCTGATACCAGAATTTCAATTGGTATCAGAGCAGGCATCCTGTCTGTCTCTGGGTGAGATCTAGGGAAGTTACTTTCTGGTGATAAGATGGACAAAGAAGTTGGAGGATTCGTCAACAGACCCCCTATTTTGGATGGATCCAATTATGACTATTGTAAGCCAAGGATGACCACCTTCTTAAAATCCTTGGACAGTAGGGCTTGGAAGGCTGTTATTAAAGAATGGAAAGCTCCTGTTATGTGTGAGAAGGATGATGCTGGCAAAGATAAAGAAGGCACCTCTAAGCCAAAGCCTGAAAAAGAGTGGACCAAGGAGGAAGATGAGCTTGCCCTTGGAAATTCCAAAGCTCTGAATGCTATCTTCAATGGAGTGGATAAGAACATCTTCAGGTTAATCAATACCTGTAAAGTTGCTAAAGAAGCATGGGACATCTTGCAGGCTACTCATGAAGGAACATCTAGAGTCAAGATGTCAAGACTTCAGATTTTAACATCAAAATTTGAAAGCCTGAAGATGAAGGAAGATGAGACTATTCATGATTTCCACATGAGTATTCTAGAGCTGGCCAATGCATCTAGTGCTCTTGGAGAGAAGATGTCAGATGAAAAGCTTGTGAGGAAGATCCTTAGGTCCCTACCTAAGAAGTATAAGATGAAGGTTACTTCCATTGAAGAATCACAAGACATCAGCAAGATGAGAGTAGATGAGCTCATTGGATCTCTTCAAACCTTTGAGCTTGGGTTGAATGAGGAAGAACCAGAAAAGAAGCCAAAGAGTATAGCCCTGGTGACAAATGGTGAAGAGGAGAAAGGGAAGAAATCTGAATCCCAAGAGGATCTGTCTCAGGCCATAGTGATGTTGGGAAGACAGTTCACCAAAGTGTTCAAGAGAATGAATAATAACTCCAGGCCTAATGTCAAGAACATGACTTCTGACACCAGCAAGAAGGATGAAGAGAAAACTGCCCAAGATAAAGGAGTGCAGTGCTTTGAGTGTGAAGGGTATGGACATGTCAAGAAAGAATGTCCCACCTTCTTGAAAAAGCAGAAGAAGGGCATGACAGTTTCCTGGTCTGACTCTGATAGTGAAAGTGAAGGCGAGTCAGCAAAGCATGTGAGAGCTTTAACAGGAGCTGTGGTTTTTGATGATGATTCGAGTGATGGAGAAGTAACTTATGAGGAGTTGGCTTCCACCTATCAAGAGCTGTGTTTAAAAAGTGCTGAGATTTATCAAGAAAACAAGTGCCACAAGCAACAGATTGCTCAGCTAGAGAATGATAAAACTGATCTTGAAAATGAAGTGGTGCTAGTTAGAGCTCATCTTGATCAAATGACCAAGTCTGTCAGGATGCTAAGCTGTGGTACAGACACACTCGACAAGATCCTTCAGTCAGAAAAATCTGCTGGAGACAAAGCTGGGCTAGGTTATGTGGCTGAGGACAAGGGAACTTCAGAAGGAAGCACTTCAGGTTCAAAGAAGGAAGTGTCACAACTTTCATCTCAACATCAGCCAAAGAAGCAGGATCCTACTCCTAAGAAAGCTGATGTTTCCCAACCTAAGAAGATTGAGAAGAAGACTGGTCCCTATCAGAAGAGAAAGCAGCCACAGGGAGCTAGTCAGTATATGCCCCCACAATACCATGAGAGCATGCAAGCTGCTCAGATCAAACAGCACATGTCTCATCAGATGTCTCAACATCAGGACAACTGGTATGGTTATGGGTATGGATACACCAATGTTGTTCCTTATGTATATGGAAGAAGAAAGCCACACCATCATGGGAGATAATCAAGGAAACTGCATTCTCAGCCATCCTATGCGAGAAGATATCAACAAAATAGATGGCAGGGCAGTTATGGTAGGAGGAGACCACATCATGGATGGCAGCATAGGCAATCTCATCATGGCGGAAGATTCAGAGATGAAAGGGTGAGATGCTATTATTGTGGAAGATTTGGACATATGCAGTACTCTTGCTACAAGCTGCATGGATACCCTCAGCCTCAAAACAGATGGAGAGAGCACAGACCCAAAGTTGTTAAACAATGGGTACCTAAGGAGAAGGTGAAGTGCTTATTGGCTCACTTGGATGACAAAGAGGCTAAAGAAGGAACATGGTATTTTGACAGTGGGTGTTCCAAGCACATGTCTGGATGTAGATCCATGTTTGATGATCTTAGACCTTGTCCCTCTCATGAAGTCATATTTGGCAATGGAGGAAAAGGCGTTGTTGCAGGAGTTGGGAAAGTGCAAGGTGATGGTAGACCTGAACTTGACAATGTTATGTTTGTCAATGGCTTAAGTGCAAATTTGATCAGCATAAGCCAGTTGTGTGATGAAGGTTACAGGGTAAACTACACTAAGGATGGGTGTGTGGTTTCTGATGAACATAATCAGGTTATTATGAAGGGTACCAGAACTAAAAGACAACTGCTATCAGTGGATCTCTCTTGAAGGGAATTCAACTAATGATGTTGATGTCATAACATCAGACTATGACATCAGGATGCTGAAAGGTCACTCAAAGTTAACAAGTTCAGATGTGAATGTTTCAAAAGGAAAGTCTTTATGGAGGGAGAAAATTAGTAATTGGTCTTTAAATACTGAAAAGCTGGCGCCATACCTCAGACCATCATTCTCTAGTGCAGCAAGGTCACAGTTCATCAAAGAGTATTTCTTCCTTCCATTCGTCGTCCTCCATAAGAAGGATCATCTGACCTCATACTGCCTCAAGGGAACAATATCAAACCTGACGTCGTCTCCATCAAAGAAATCTGTCGCTCAAAGCTCTTCGCGAGATAAGGCTAGGGTTTCTTCAGAAGAGGGATTTGCAGGAGAAGCTTTGAATATAGAACCTATTTCAGTGATGCTCCCAAAATCAGGTACTTCGAGACCCACTAAACTAACTCCTAAGAGACCTGCTACTATTTTCAAGAATCCTGAAACAAAGAAGGTTGTTACGAGTGTGTTATTTGGGGATAAAACTGTGCCGAAATCATCTACGTCTCAGACTATTGAAGAAAAGTTTGATGTAGACAAAAGGATGGGTAATCTTGCCTCAAAGATTCTAGACAAAGGCATCCCTGTCAAAGGAATTTCAATCCCACTGAATCGGATGCCAGCTGAGAAAGACAACATGCAGGAAGGTAAGTCAAGTATTCAACAACTTGCAATGACAGCTATTGAAGATGCTGATCAGAGTGAAGACATGCATGAAGAAACAAATGTTGAGGAGAATGTTAGGACATCTGCTGAACCCACTTCTGTTGAAGCAGATGTTGAAGAGGAGGTTAGAACATCGCTTAGCAGGGATGCTGAGACTACTGATGTAATTGATGTTGATGACTTGTCGGATAATGAAGTCATTGGAAGAGCAGTGCCTAGTCTGTCCAAGAGACTAAGAACAAGAAAAGGAAAGATGGTTGAATCCTCTTCAAAGAAAGCTTCTGATGAGAAGAGGAAAAAGACTATTGGGCCAACAAAAGCATGGAGTAAGGTTGATGTGAATCCCAGAAAAAGGAAGCTAATAGAAGAATCCGAATCAGAGTATGATGTGCAAGACATCACTTCTGTCAGAAAGACAATCTTGAAGAGAATTGCTGACAAGATTCCTGAGGTTCCGGTTGATAACATTTCATTCCATTATGCAAGCAGTGCGTCGATGTGGAAGTTCATCTGTCAAAGAAGACTTGCTCTTGAAAGAGAGATTGGGAAAGAAATTATGGAAATGAAAGAAATCATAGAAGTGATTAAGACTGCTGGTCTGATGAAGACGGTTCATGGGTTCTCCGAGTGCTATGACAGCTTGGTTAAGGAATTTGTGGTAAATATTCCTGTAAAGATTTCAGACAAAAGCAGTGTGGACTACATGAAAGTGTTTGTGAGAGGAAAATGTGTTGATTTCTCTCCTGAAGTTATAAACAAGTATCTAGGAAGAAAAGATGAAGTATTTGCTGAGCTAGAAGCCACTGAGAATGATGTCTGCAAGGAATTAACTGCTGGTCAAGTTAAGGTGTGGCCCTTGAAAGGGAAACTGCCAACCAGCAAACTCAGTGTTAAGTATGCTATCTTACACAGAATTGGAGCCGCAAATTGGGTGCCTACCAATCATAAAACCACAACAGCTGTGGGACTAGGAAGGTTTATTTATGCTGTGGGTACTAAGAAGAAGTTTGACTATGAAGCATATGTGTTTGAGCAGACTGTGAGACATGCCACCACTAATGCCATCAAACTGCCTATAGCATTTCCTTCGCTCATCTGTGGAGTTATGATGAAACAACATCCAGGCATCTTAACAAGTTCAGACACAGCATGTAAGAGGAAATCAGCTTTATCCTTGCATCCCAAACTGTTTGCTGGGAGTCATGTTCCAGACATTGTTACAATATCAAGTTCTGGGATTAAGAAGGTCAGTCCAAAATCTGAGCTGATTCAAGAATTAAGGGCAACCTGCAAGGATCTTGATATGGTTATCAAGACCAGCACTGACAGGAAAATAAAGATTAAGAAGATGATTTAAAGTTTGGAACAAGATGATCATACTGAAGATGAAGGACAAGATAGTGCTGATGAAGCAAGCTCAGAAGAAGACTAGCTTATCGTCTCTTACCTGTTATAGTTTTGTTAATAGTTTAGTTTTTGCTATGCTTGGTTTTGTAATTTGAATATTGTGCTGGTTTATGCACTGTTTATGTTTTTAGTTTCCTTCTATGATTTGTTTGCCTATTTACTAACTGAGAGGCTAACAATGAGAGCTAGGGTATACTGACTATAGTTAATAGGGCTTCTTATAGAAGCTTGCCTAATTATGGCTAAAAAGGGGGAGAAGATAGCCAAGATAGTCAAGAGGATTATTGCCATATGCTGCTGATGTGATGCAGAGATTAAGGGGGAGATAGATTGATGCTGCTAAAAGGTGTTTAGTTGAAAAGTGGTGATGCAGTTATTAAGGGGGAGTATTGAAGATATCATGACATGTGAAGAGTGAAGCCAAGCAGACATCTAGGGGGAGTAAATTGCTGCACATTATGAGCTACTGAACAGCTGTGATGCTGGTTCATGTTTTCAAGGAGAAGCACCAATTGGCTGCTGTCAATAATGAAGATGGTGCTGCAGCAGATCTAGTGATGAAGACTATGCAAAGTGTCAAACTGCTGCTAATGAGTTTCAAATTAATTGAAGATTATTCCGCTGCTGAAATCTCTGAAGGTGCAGAGTGCAGAAGTTGATTGCAAAGTGCAGAGATTGTTTTAGCCAAAATTAGCCAAAGGGGGAGATTGATAGTTCCTGGATTGGCTGGAATTTTGGTAAAACAAAGGTTATTCAATGTTGATGTCAAGGTGCTGATGTTGTAACATTGAAGTCTTAACACTGGGCTGTGTTAAGTTGTTAAATGCTGAAGATGGATGTTTGATGTCACACAGGTGATGTTGTAACATCAGACCTGCAGAATTAATAACAGCAGGATATGTTATTAGGGCACGCGTATTAGCTGGAATTGTGGAGAGTGGTTAACTCATTGGATGAGAATATCTTGGGATAGATATTTTCTGTTACATGGGAGATTTGATTGCAGATCTGTTGGAGAATTAAAAGGTTGAAGATTTAAAAAGATTTTGGGGATAAAATCTGTTTTGAAGATTCAGTCTTAATTAACAAATCTGATCAAATATTGTGACAAGTCCAAGCCCAATTCAGGAGCTATATAAAGCGCACATGACCAAAGGAAAAAGTGACAGAAAACATTCAGAAGATCAAGAGCAGAAGGCTTAGTGTCTAGAGTTTGTTTAAAGTGCTTGTATTTACACTATTCTAGGGTTTGAATAGGTGTTAAGTTTCTGTCCTCTCTAAAGCTGTGAAGCAAAGAGAGTTGTGTGATTTGATCGAAACTGTGAAGTAAGTTCAAGGGTACTCAAAGTGGGTTCTTTGAGTGTTTGTAAGGGATTGAGTGGTGTTCTCATACCTAAGTGGTTTCTTAGGTAGGAAGTCATTAGTAGAGTATAAGTTTAGGAGATTGTCAACGGGTCGTTGAGTCTGTAAATTATATCTACAAGTAGTGAATTCCATCCCTGGCTTGGTAGCCCCCAGAGTAGGTTGGTTGTAACCAAATTGGGTCAATAATTCTTGGTGTTATTTTACGGTTATTACTGTCCATAGTGCAGAGTGTGTTGTTGTGACATCACACCTTAACATCACACGTCTGATACCAGAATTTCACTATTCATCAAAGCAAGAGGTTGAAAATCAGAACCGTGGCCACCACACCATTTTTTAGGCCAATTTGGGCATTTTTGGCTTGGTTAATCGATTAACCATTTGCAGTGCAAATGTGTTAATCGATTAACACATACAAATTTTGCAGAATTTGCTGCTTTTTCAAGTCAGCAACTTTCCCTCCATATTTTGAACTTCTACATTGGTCTAGTAGCATGTGGAACATTCTGGAGTATTCAACAATTCACTCAAATTTACTCCAATGCATCATTTCCAAATAAGTGCACCATGTTCCTTGATTTCCAAGTATGTGGAACTTTGGATATTGGAGCTCACCTTGGGATTGTTACCGAGTTGGTTCTAACTAAGCGAGTTAACCGCTTAACTTGGTGAGTCAAGCCTAACTAACTCCTTGCCTAGTTTCAAACCATCCAAAGCCAAGTCTAAACCCAATTCCAAACCTCTCACACTCTAAACCAAAAGTCTATATAAACACACCTTCACTCACTTTTCAAGGGAGCTACTATTTCATCTACAATTTCTCATACCTCACTCTCAATTCTCTCACATTCTCTCTGGTTTTTCTCTGCTACTTCTACATCTTCATCTTAATTCTCTTCCAAAACCTCACCAAAGCTCTTAATTCTCCATTGAAGAAAAGCTACTTTCACCTTGAAAGTGCTTTTTTCTTGAGCTTAACCTTCATCATCATTCCATTGGATTTTGTGGAGCTTCAGTAGCTTTTGGATTCATCTCAAGTGATTATTTCAAGTTTCTTCGGTGATAATTCTCATTTTGGAGTTTTCGTCGCAATTTGCTCGGTTTCGATACGTTTCGGCCATAGTTGAAGATTCCTATGGTTTTCTTTGATTTTCTTCACCAAGATCTCTTTGCAACAATCACCAAGCCAAATCTCCGGCTTGTAGGTTGGTAGATCTCACTCATTTTTCTGTTTTGAACGTTTTTGTATCATTCGCGATGTAGTTTCATTGTTTTTGCGTGTGAATTGATTATGCCATTGCTTGATCCATGATATTGATGATTTAATTGATTCCATTGTTGATAATTTGCTGTGTTTAAACTTGATTTTTCGTGCATAACTATTTTCCCAAGCATTGGAGTGAATGCACAATCAATAATTTGGCCAAAAGCACTTTTGAAGACTATTTTCAGCCCTTGTGCCAGTGTTAATCGATTAACACTTTGCAGTGCAAAAGTGTTAATCGATTAACACTTTGCAGTGCAAAAGTGTTAATTGATTAACACTGAACTAGAAGGCCATTTTCTTGCATTTTCAAGTATGTTTGCCATGCTTTCTTCCTTTTAACTTCCATTGATTTTCATGCTTGATTTTATGGATGTTTTAAGTGTCATTTAATTTCTGTTTGAAGCTTATTCATGAACTTTTGTTGCACTTTCGATTATTCAAATTGTTTATATTCTTGGCATTATGTGAATACATGTTTTGGTGTATCATTTGCACTGTTTTGCACTTTCTCTCATTGCTTTGCATTAGGTTTGTTCTCAAGAGAATAAGCTTAATCTTGTACAATCAATAATACACCTTGTTGCTTTAATAATTTTTCATTCATGTGGAAAATTGTTAGCATTTTCCTCCCTTTTGATTAATTAATCGAAACTTCGTTTCGATTATTAATCCCTCCCTTAGTGCTTCTCTTTAGGCTTCCTTTAGAGCTTGCTTTCTCTTGGTCCCCGACTGAGTTAGAGTTTCCCACGACACGGGAGCACTGTACAACTTGGAGCTGTTATGCTATCCTTTTCAACTTCTGCACTATATCCTGTGTGTTAGAGAAGGAATGAGAAGGGAGAATTCCTACTCTCATTCTGACTACTTCAGGTAGGGGACGAATGACCCTGTGCCTGGCTTAGTCACCTCTATCCTCAGGTGGTCGTGCATCTCTTTCCCCAGTCGAGTTGACCCTTGATCACTCCTATCTCTTTCAATCTCTCTTTTGATCAATCACCACCTTCTTGGTTAAGATCATTGTCCTTGGGTTAGCAAAATCTCCTTGTTTCAATACCCTATCCTTTTTTTCTTGTGGTCAGTCATTGCTTGATTCCCCTGGAGAGTTTCAATTCCTTGTTCTTTGGTTGAACACCGTCTTTCTATTAAAACCCAATCCCCTGCGGAGTTCGCAAGCTTCTCTTGGTTCTTCTCCCTTTGTTTGGTTAACCACTGCCTGTCAGTTAAAACACCAATTCACCCATTTCTTCAGTTAATCATAGTCGGTCTGTTAAAACACTGAACCCCTTTTGAGGTAATCACCTTCTATTGGTTAATCACTCGTTTCCTTCTCGGTTAATCACAGCTCTTCTGTTAGAACCAAATCCCCAGCAGTTAGCAACCTTTTCTTGGTTCGAATACTTGCACCCTTGGGTCAGTAACCTTCTTTTGGTTCAAATACCCTTCTCTTCGGTCAGGTACTATTTGTTCAGTCAGGGTACCGAACTCCTTTGGGTCACAACCTTCGCTTGGTTCCACACCCATCCTTTGGGTCACGACCATCGCTTGGTCCCACACCCATCCTTTGGGTCACGACCTTCGTTTGGTTGATCACAGTCTACCTGTTAAAACCTTTTCCCCACAGAGTCATAATCTTTCTCCTCGGTTAACCACTGCCAGTTAGTTGATGTACCGAACTTCTTTTCTCTTGGTTTTGACACTATCCCTTTGTTTGTTCCCCAAGTAGGGTCGCTTACCTTCTGATTCTTAGCATTTTTCTTTGTTCTCTTATCTCCACAGCGGAGTCTCTTTTATTCTTTTGCTCCTTTATCTTCTTGGTTTTGACACCATTCTTGCACGTTATTCTCTGTCTTTATCTTTTATTTGCACTCCTTTCTTGGTTTTGACACAAATTCTTTTGCATCCCCGGCGGATCTTTCTCTACCTCTTTTGCTCTTGATTTTGACATCACTTTCCTTTCCTTTTCTTTTCCGTCTTATTTCCCTGAACTACGGAAGCTTTGATTTTGCATTCTTTCGAATGTCAGATACGTAGGCATGAGATCGCGATGATCTTGGCGAGCACACTTCCACACTTCCATCCTTCCACCTTTTTTTCTTCCATTTCTTCTTTTCTTTGTCCCTGGTTCCTCTGAACTACGACGCTCTGATTTCCTCATTGCACTATGAGTGTACGTAGGCATGAGGGCCCCAATCCTCCGCGAGCACTCTCTTTCTTTTTTTCTTTTTTTCCCCACTCTCCTTCTTTTAGCTAGAAGCCTTTAGATAGATAACCCATCCAAGCCTAGAAGCAGGCGAAATGGTTCCCGTCGGGTACGACAGATGCGTAAGGTGCTAGTACCTTCCTTTCACATAACCGACCCCCGTTCCCGTTTCTCTTCCCCTTGGGTTTTATCGATATTTTCCCTGTCCTTTGGGACTAAATAAAGTTCGGTGGTGACTCTGTTGTATCTTTGAATGTACGATTCACTCAGGTATAAACCAGCCATCTTTACCCCAAATTTTGACCACCAAGATTTCCCATCATTGTGAGGATCATTACCACAATATAGATATACTTCCATGCCTCATCAATCTCCTCAAGGATTGTTGAGCTTTCACTACAACCAAGAATTAGGGTTTTGAGCCCTCTAAGAGCACTTAGACAAAAGATCAATCAAGAAATGACATGATCTTCAACTTGTCTAACCTCTTAAACACCCATTAAGGATCAAGAGGACTCCCACCTCAAGAATCAAGCACAAGGTTGCAACATTCCAAGTGGATCAAGCCTCAAGATCGACAGTGTCACCAAATTAGGGTTTTGGTCGACCAAGGCATCCAGATGGAATTTTTTCTCTGGGCATGAGCCAATACTTCAAATCATAAACCCAACCACCAAGTCAATTTAACCTTAGGGGATGCATTCACCAAGAATCAGGAATTAGGGTTTCTTGACCTAATTCACCCCTAAGTTGACTTTTGGGGCAAATCATGAGCCAAGACCTCAAAAAATTATTTGAGGGCCTCAAATACACTACATTGATCCATTTACAACAATGGATTGATCCAAGAAGCTTGATTCACAAGTTTCATTTTCATCTGGACCACAATTAGGGTTTTGAGGAAAAAGTCAACTATATCTTTGACTTTTGACCAAGACATGCTCCCAAACCTTGGGACATGATTCAATATACCCTATAACACCTATGGAATCCATCCATTAGGTTTGATTTAGGTCAAGGACTTGATTTCACAAAGGATCGCACAGTTTGGATTTCATCCGATAAAAAGTCAACCGTGCACAAAATCAAGTTTGACTTTTTGTAATTTTTCACAAATAGGGTTCCCCTAAGTCAAAAATAATGTTAATGTATGATATTGATCATCATCCATCAAGAAAAATCAAGAAAAGTGAGGTTTCTTGCAAAAGGGGCAACCTTGAGAAACCAAAATTTTTCTAAGTTATGGAATAAAAGTGGTTTTTTGTACCAACTTCCAAGGATCATAACTTGAGATCCAAGCAACCATTTTGGATGATCCAAAGCTGGATTTGTAGGTCTTGATACACTCTACAAAAGCTTCAACTACCTCAGACTCCAATTCTTCATGGATTTTGAGTTAGGGATTGATCAAAATCACAAAAACATGAAAATGACACTTTTTCCAACACTTAGTGAAAATCTGCCTAAGTTACCAGCCCTGAACATCAATGTTCATGAGGTTTTTTTAGTTGGATCCAAATAGTTTCAGAACAAACTATGATCAGAAATGTTTTGTATTATATGAGGGCTTTCTAAAAAGCACAAGAGCCTCCCATAACTCAACCTGAGCAAGGAGATATGAATCCCTCAAAATCACCATTTCCAACTGTCCTAGGCAAGGCAGCTTTTTTGTGCATTTGCTCGATTTGGAAAATTTGGACAACTCCAAGCCTTGTCGTCTATTTGGACACATCTGAGGATAAAACAAACGGAGAATGATCTGATCCCCAAGCCTCCCAAGTTCAAGAATCTACATCTAGCCATGCCAAATCTAAAAGAGCTAAAAAGTGCCAAGACTCCAATTTTGTTTCAATGCATTCAATGGATGCATCAAGGTGGAATGAACTGAGGCAAGTTTAACTGAATGAGTCAAGCCTTATCTCTGAACCAAAAGACCATAGGCCTGTGCTCTAACCTCAAGTCAATGGCTAGAGGAGACTTGAGATTCCATTTGATCCACAATGTGCAACAGACCTACTGTAGTACCATTCACTATTGCAGCCAAAACAAACTTGATCTACTATAAATAGAGCTCATTTGTGCTCAGTTCAAGTACACCAAAGCACCCAAACTTATGCTTTCCTCAAAATCTCTCCTTCACTTCAATTTTTGCCTTCTAACTCAAGTCACTATCGGGTTTTGAGTTTGAGAGCAATTCCAACCAAACCAATCACACACGTACCTCATAAACATCATATGTGAGCGATCCATAACATAAAATCACATCTGGAACATCAGATTCTCAAAATCACTAGCCAATTGCTCAAGTTCTTGACAGAATTGCAGTTGAGGTACCACAACCAGTTCCAGCTCATTTCAATCCACTCCAAGCATTCAAACACATTCCTTGGCACCTAAGGAAGTTGTCCAGACCATTGGAACCTAGCTGCAACACCTCCATCATCAAACTCGATCACCAGCTAAAAGAGGTAGGCTTGAACCCTTCAAATTCTATAATCCATGCATCATGAATGAATTTTTGAGTTACCATCTTGTTTATGCATGTTTGTAGAGTAATAACCCTCAATCAATTGCCATGAATCCATCGTGTATGGAATTTCATTGTGTTCATGCTGAAATTAGGGTTCTTGAGGTTTTTTGTTGATTTCTTCCTCCATACTTAATATAAATGCAATTAATCTATATGGTTGTGATCCTTGTTAAAAAACGAACAAGATTGGTACTTGAATCGTGCAAAACCATTGAGAAATCATGGAGAAAAGTGAGAAAAAGAAAATCTGCAGAAACAGGGCACGCGGGCAAGAACTTAGTGTTCTTGGCGCCCTTTTTCAAATATTTGAATTTTTGAATATTTTGATATTTTTGTTAATTGATTCAAAAATTAATTTCTCTCTGAATATTTGTGTTTTTGAATTGATTCTTTTTCTCAAAATTCACAAAAATGTTTAAATATTTTATTTTACAAAAAAAATCCAATTTATATTATTTTTTAATATAGTTGGAATTTTTGTAATTAATTTCATTTTATTTGTTTTTAAACATTTTTTAATGAAATTCCCACTTTGATCTTTCAAAACCAATTTAATTTCAAACTTTCATGTGATCAAACATGATTTTTCAAAATAATTTTAAAAGTGTACAACTTGTTTTTTAATATATTTGATATTTTATCATTTATTATTTAAATTTCCTTTGAAAAATTACATTTTAATTTAAAATTAGGGTTTCCTCTTGATTTTAAATTTTTAAACACTTGTGGGCCTCTAATAGAGTGTAAGACCCATTCCTTGTAAATATAAACCTTCTTGGGCCTTAGTCATTGTATAAGTCCCACTGTGTTTTCAAAATCTCGGCGCGATCGTCGCTTTTCAAAACAAAATCATCGGGGCCTCTCCCTGAGCTGTAAGCCCCATTTCTCTTCTTTTTAAATCATTTTGGGCCTCTATTAGAGTATAAGACCCAATCCCCTTTTAACCAAAACCTATTTTTGGCCTCAGACATTGAATAAGTTCCTCTGCGATTTTCAAAACAACGGTACGATCACTGTTATTTCTGGGCCTCTCCTTGAGTTGTAAACCCCATCTCTTGTACAAAAATAAACTTGTTGGGCCTCTCCTTGAGTATAAGCCCCAACAATCTTTTCAAAACAACTTCCCTTTTGATTTAGGTTCAAATTCATAGTTGTTATCAAAACTTTCTTTAATTTCTTGAACCACTAACCATACAACTGTTATTATGGAAGCTTGCTCGCCTGTAAGTTTTTATCAGCTTTCTTTTACATGCTTTCATATATATATATAACTGTATTACTGGAAGCTTGCTCACCTGTAAGTCCTTCTTTCATATCCTTTTAAATACTTGTCATATATCAACTGTATATATACTTGTATATCTGCTTAGAGTTTTCCCCGACAATTAGGTCTAGAACTAGATAGAGCCAGTGGTCACCCTTAAATATAGTCAAAACTAGTTCCCCCATAGGGACTCTAGATACAATCTTGCCTTCTCTAGGGCTTAAACAATATGGAACAAAGAGAAAGGCATTATTCCCGGTGAAACTTTTCTCAGACTGTCACTACTAAAAATTGTCAAAGAAGTTCATTTCCCCAGAAAGGATTAATTCTCGGTAAAACCTCTCTTAAATTTCTTCAAACCCTAGAACTGTTCACTAAAGAAAAGATTATTCTCGGTGAAACCTTTCTTGAACTTTTCTTAAGTTTGGACCCACAGGCTTCCTAAAAGCATCCCCGCCTCTTCTTGGGCTTTGTACAAGGACCCTTCGGCTTCTTAGAAGTTTTCATGCCTTCTCTTAGGCTTAGTACAAGGACCTTGAAGGCCTCTTAAAGGTATAGGACATAAATTAGTCATCCTTTGCTAGAGCAGTCATTCCAGAGTCAAAACCTCATATCATGTTTAGGGTTGATTCTCATCCCTTTAAGCACCAACCTCCTCTTGGGCATCATACAAAGATAAACTCTTCTATACCAGTAGACTTGGACAGTCTAAATCCCCTCTTGGATCTCAAAGACATTCTCAAGTTCCCTTTAAACACAGGAAAACCCTGGTCATTCAACCAATCTCCAGTAGAGTTGAAACCTCTATAGGTTTTCAAAACTCAATCTTTGAATTTTCACCTTAAGTTTGCCCTAGCCAGGGTCAGCTTATCATCAGTATAACACTATCTCAAATTAGAACCTCAAGGCATCTGACACCTCAACTCTTCTGTAACCCTCAACAAGAGTTGATTCCCCATTTTGGATCTGCCTCTGGATCTCAATAAATCCTCAACAGAAGCTAGCTTCCTCTTAGGCTTTGTATAATGATCCTTCCTTTCCTCAGCATAATCAGCCTCCTCTTGGGCTTTGTACAATAATTTTCCCCAGCTGAGCTAACCTTTTCAGACTCTCTTGTTGAGTCAATCACCCTTTTCAACAATCTCTTGGGGAGTCAACCCTTTTCAGCCTCAATCTCGGGCTTTGTACAAGACACCATATAAATTTTTTAAAAAAGAGTCAGTCTCTTTTCAGCTTCAATCTTGGGCTTTGTACAAGACAGATAATACTCTCCAGCAGAGCCAAACTTCTTTCAACCTCAATCTTGGGCTTTGTACAAGACACCTAGAAAACCTCAGTTGAGTCGGTCTCCTTTTAGCCTCAATCTTGGGCTTTGTACAAGACAGATAAAGATTTCTTTCCCACAGAGTCGGTCTCGTTTTAGCCTCAATCTTGGGCTTTGTACAAGACAGATAAAGATTTCTTTCCCACAGAGTCAGTCTTCTTTTCAGCCTCAATCTTGGGCTTTGTACAAGACACATACAAACCCTCCCCAGCGGAATCAAAATCCCATTTAGCCTCAATCTTGGGCTTTGTACAAGACAAACAAAATATTTTTCCCTGGAAAAGTCTAATTTTAGCCTCGTCTTAGGCTTTGTATAATGATATCCCCAAAAGAGTCAGTCTCTTTTTAGCCTCAATCTTGGGCTTTGTACAAGACAGATATAAACACTCTCTCGTTGAGTCAGTCTTTTCCAGCCTCCTTTTAGGCTTTGTATAAGGACTTCCCCAGTGGAGTCAATCAATCTCTTAGCTTCGACCTTGGGCTTTGATCAAGGCACACAAAAATCAACATCCCCTCAGAGGAAACCAAAAACTCTTTGTAGGAAGATATTTCTCAGTATATCACACATCAAAACAGATATTCAAAACAAACCCTAATCCCATATAACTGTTGTAAGTGGCACACTTATTGATTCAAAATATCCAAGCTGTCGTCCATCTCTTATCCTGGCAAATCCCTTTCTTTCATTTAATTGTTGTAAGTGGCAAGCCTCTGGATTATTTACATCCACGCCACTGTCCCTCTTTTAGCATGAAAAACTCCTAAGGAAAAATGGCATTGCTCAACACTGAGTTAAAGTTTCCTTCTTTAGGATAAATCCCCTATAAAGGAAATTATGGCATTGCTAGATTCTCATATCCCAATTAAAGTAACCCTCCTTTATAATCAGTCACCCAACAGTTGTGATAAACAGACTAGATGTCTCCCTTTAGAGATGACAAATTCTCTCTCAGTCAAACCTTTTAGCTTCAATCTTGGGCTTTGAACAAGACACCAAAACATCCCTTTCCTCCCATAGAATAGGAGGAACTATGATTGCTCTGATTTCCCTGTTTCTTTAAGCGGGAATACGTAGGCATAAGATTGCGAAATCTTAGCGAGCATACCAATAAAAAAACTCTAGGTCCAGTACCATCGCATACTAATCAAACACTCTAGGTCCAATACCTTCACACCAATCAAAACAGAGGTCCAATACCTCACCAAAATCATTAAAAACTCTCTCTCTCATATCTCCCAAAGAAGAAACTTTCCCAACCCATCAACAGATAAACACCATCAAGTATAAAAGCAGAACCTATTGCTAATAACCTGTGGATAACCATATATAGGATGGGTAATTGACAACTCCCCACAATATAACCTGACCCCGAACTCCCCGAATCTCTTAAGCGTTTGTTCAGTTAAACATTCGCGTGCAAGGTTAGTTTTAGATAGCTTCCCTTTCCCTTCTAGCTTCACGGGATAAATAAGAAATCAGAAAGTACCACCCCTTCCCTACCGTTGCGGTGAGGAAGAACCCATGGCGATAAGGTGGTCGCGTCAATGACAAAAATCGCGCGCTACAGTAAAAATGGCGACTCTGCTGGGGAGTCCCATTAGGATCCGTCTTACCTTAGTCATCATCGTCACCATTTTCCAACAATAAAAATGGCGACTCTGCTGGGGAGCCAAAGTAGGATTATAGTTTCTAAGAGGTCTAGGATGTTAGTTTTAGGAATTAATATATATATATATATATATATATATATATATATATATATATATATATATATATATATATATATATATATATATATCGCTTTTCCTACTTGATATCCGTGTTTATTTTTCTGCTAATGGGAATACGAGTGATGTCGCATGTGGAAAGTATGAGTGATACCTAAGATAGGTGATGGCATAGACGAGCGGTCTTACAGGGAGTGAATCCTGAATAAGCTGTCCCGGTAGACCATCAAATAAGTGGAGATACCCTTTGCGGATTCAATGTCTAACGACTTCGGTTGTGAAAGCAAATTGTCCGATTGTGGTATCCATGAAACTGAGGATTTAGTAGACATTAACCGTGTGGCCATTTGGTAGTGCGGTAGCTATTGGAAATAGTTGACACGTGATACTACACTCAATTTAGATTACCCTAGGAAGCTACAACACGCTCGGGTGAACCAACTTGTTGTTGTTATCCCTAGGGGGTCGATGATTTTGGGAACTTTTAACCTGTTCTACAGGTACAAAAATTCACCAGAATACAACCTTTGGGGATGGGTAGAGCCATGACTCCATGCTCGTGACGTTGAACCCTTGAACCCATGTTTTTTCAATGTTTTTGTGTGCTGCATTCATGCATTCATTTAAAAAACTTTTAAACAAAGAAAAAAAATCTTCTTTTCTCCTCTCTCCTAATTTCAAATTAAACTAAAATAATGATTGCAAATATCAGAGAGAGAAGGATTGCGTTATGGATTTCGGTAGAAGAAAGACGCACAAGTACACCTTCAAGACTCCGAAAATAGAGGATTTAAAAGGGCTGGCGAGGATAATCACCAACCCTGATGCTTTCAGAGCTAAGTACGGAGGATTACTATCCCTGTTAAGGGTCCACGTAGTTGAAGGAATCCTGTTTACGTTAATTCAGTTTTATGATCCGATTTATCACTGTTTCAAGTTCCTAGATTATCAACTAGCACCGACGCTAGAGGAGTACTCTCACCTGACTGATTTACCCATCACTGACCAAGCTCCCTTTTCTGGACTGGAAGAAATTCCAAAGGATCAAACCATTGCAAGAGATATCTATTTGGAAGAGTCAGAAGTCAGGACTCACATTACCACTAAGGATGGAGACCAAGGTTTACCGGCCAATTTTTTAGTAGAGAAAGCCCTGTACTTTTCTAGTATAGGAAACGTTACTACTTTTGAAGATATCTTTGTCCTACTCACATACGAGTTGTTCCTTTTTCCCAACATCGATAACTTCGTTGATATCAACGCTATTAAGATCTTTCTAATTGGAAACCCCGTACCAACCCTGCTCGCAGACGCTTATCATTCTGTACACTTAAGGAATTTATACAGCGGAGGAATGATCACATGTTGTGTACCCCTTCTTTACAAATGGTTCACTTCCCATTTACCCAAGTCTGTTACTTTTTGGGATCATAAAAGTACTCTACGTTGGTCACAGAGAATCATGTCTCTTACCAACTCTGACGTAGATTGGTACAATCGGATCTATGACGGGATAAGAATCATCGACCATTGTGGAAACTTCCCTAATGTACCCCTCATAGGAACTAAAGAAGGAATCAACTATCATCCAGTTTTAGTTCGTCGTCAACTCGGATACCCGATGAGACATATCTCGCGTAATGTTCATCTGGAAGGTCTTTTCTTCGAGGAAAGAGAAAATGATAGGGCACTAAAAACAGAAATAGTGCATGCCTGGAAACATGTTCACAGGAAAGGAAGAGAGTCTCTAGGAAAACCAGATTGTGTCTCTGTGGAACCTTATCTCCACTGGGTACAAACTAGAGCCCTCAAGCTGAGGATGCCTTACCCTCGTCAAGAGGTTCTTTCGTTAAAGGAATCTGTCCTTTATTTTATGTGTGATACGGAAAAACTCCAGGTTGCTCTCAACAAAATTCAATGGGAAAAGAAATCTTGGAAAAACAAATACCGCATCCTCAATGTGGAGTGTACCAAAATTCAGGAACTGTTAAAAGAAAAGGATGCTCTGATCGAGATTCTAGAACAGCATGCTATAGAAGATCAAAGGAACTTGCTCACTCCTTTCACTTGGCAAAGGACTGACAACCCGACAACAGTTGAAGAACCCCGATCAAAGAAAAGGAAAGTGCCGAAACCAGCATCCGAGCTCTCTTCAGAGAGGACTCAGGATCCATAAGCTTAGACTTTTTCTTTTACATCACTTTGTAAAATACTGTATTTCCCTTTCTGCAATCTTTCAAATTCAATAAAATGGGGTCTCCCCACTGTATGATATTTGCAATCTAGTTGTTGAAGTTTCTTTTTGATTAAAGCAAAAAACAAAAAAAATTAATATATATCATTGCATATCATTCATCATTCTCATATAACGCATTCTTCTTACCTTCGAGTCTCACATATGTGTTACGATTCTAGAGTCAAACTGTCTCACTCGTACAATACTCGTCCCAATCGACAAAAGAAAATGGACGATCTTGAGGAAGAGAATAGAGAGCTGAGAGAAGAAATCGACACTCTGAAGGAAGATCTGAAAAAACTCCACAGTGACATGTAATCCCTGGCAACAACTCAGAGACAACAACAAAGGACTGTGATCTCAGAGATCACATTTACGCCGATAGTAGAGACGTATGATCCTCGGTACAACATGCCTAAAGATCGTCCCTGGGGCATGCCTATCAACTTTATCTCTGAAGGATACATCCCGTCGGTCACGGAAGACCCGTAAACTGCAGCAGGAACCGTTGAGCCTAAAGGTTACAAACTTCGGGAAAGCGAAGACGCAAGAATGATGATAGAAACTCCTGAAGGTTACAAACTTTGGGGCATAGAAAAACCAAGAGTCACCGCCGTAATGACTATACCACAACCCGTGGTACACACTGTCCTGGAAGGACAGATTCCACAAGTAACCTCTGGTGGAAACGCAGAGATGTACGACAGAATGAATGAGTTCCAGGAGCAATTCCTGGAGATGCAGAAGGAACTGCATGCCATTCACGGTCAGGATTTTTTCAGAAAGGATGCCGCAATACTTTGTTTGGTCCCGAATGTGAAAATCCCGCACAAATTCAAGATGCCTGACTTTGAAAAATACAAGGGCAACTCTTACCCTCAAAGTCATTTGGCAATGTACGCTCGAAAGATGTCAACTCAGACTAAAAATCAACAGCTACTGATCCATTACTTTCAAGATAGTTTAACCGGTGCCGCACTCTGTAGCGAGCGGTTTTTGGATGTGGTTGCGAAGCACTGCCGCTCTTTGGTATCTACAGCTCGATTCATTTTTTATCCTATTAAAGCTGATGAAGGAAGGAAAATAGATGTCTCAAATTAACCCTGCTTGCAAATTGAGGTTAAACAGCGGTCTGTTAGGTTACAGATGCGACAAAGATTCGGGGTCTCTATTGGGTGTATTTTGTTAAAAGTGGTGTTTGGTCGATTGGTGGGAGGTTTAGATATTAGGACGGATATATGAAAGTATGGGACTTTGGGTTTTTGTTTAGTGTGCTCGCTAAGATCTTTTCTTTCAATATTATGCCTACGTATTCCCGTTTACCAAAATAGGGAAATCAAAGCGATCGTAGTTCCTCCTATTCTATGGGAGGAAATGGTGATTTGGTGTCTTGTTCAAAGCCCAAGACGTGAAGAGAAAGGTGGTTTGTATCTTGTTCAAAGCCCAAGATGTGAAGCTGAAGGTAGTTTGTATCTTGTTCAAAGCCCAAGATATGAAGCTGAAAGGGTGTTGACTTTAGAGAGAATTTGTCATCTCTAAAGAGGGGGTTGTATGTCACAAGTGTTTATAAAGGAGAATTACTTTAACCGGGATGTGTGAATCCGGTAATGCCATAATTTCCTTTATAGGAGATTTTTAACCTGAAGGAGAAGACTTTAACTCAGTGTAGAGCAATGCTATCTTTCCTTAGGAATTTCTCATGCTAAAAGACGGACAGTGCCATGGATGTTGATGATCCAGAGGCTTGCCGCTTACAGCGATTAGATGAAGGGGAAGGAGTTGTTGATGTTTGTGTACTGTGAACGAGGCACAGTTTTGATGCTAAAAGGTTGATTGGATCAACCAGTGGTTTTCTTATACAAAGCCTAAGAGGAGGCTAAAAGGGAAGTGACTCGTCAAGAGAGTCCTCTATGGTATCTCGTACGAAGCCCGAGATGGAGGCTAAAAGGTTTGACTCAACAAGAGAGTGATTTATACTCAACAAGAAAGTGTTTTTGTATCTTGTACGAAGCCCGAGATGGAGGCTGAAATTTGTTTGGCTTAATAAGAACCTTTTTGTATCTCGTATAAAGCCCGAGATGGAGGCGGAAGGCTGATTGACTCAACGAGGGAGTCTCTTATGTGTCTCGTACAAAGCCTGAGAGAGAGGCTAAACGTTGTTTGACTCTGCTGGGGAGAATCATTGTACAAGGCCTAAGAGGAGGCTATGGCGCTGTTTCAGTTGAGTGACAGGTCCAGTATGCTGATTTAAAGAGAAAATCAGTTCTTATATGAGTAATGTTGGCCCTCAGGGATTTTGATTCGAGGATCAGGGACATTTCCTGTTCTTTAAGGAAGTGGGAAATCCGAAGGGTATTGAGACTGTCCAAGTCTACGGGTTTCCTTCCTATTTTTGAAGGGGTCACTTGAGAATGTCTTTAAAGCTCAAGGAAATTAGACTGTCCAAGTCTAGAGTTTCACCTTTTGTACTATGCTTTGAGAAACAATAGTAGACTCTTTGAAAGGACTGTTCTATGAAGATGACTAAGTTCTGTTCCTATACCTCTAGGAGGTCGTCGGGATAATTTGTACGAAGCCCAAGAGGAGGCTGGAAGCTTTTAAGAAACCGACGGGTCCTTGTACTAAGCCCAAGAGGAGACTATCATTCCCTGAGGAAGAGATTATTATGCGAAGCCTAAGAGGAGGCTGTGAATACTTCTAAGAAGCCGACGGGTCCTTGTACAACGCCCAAGAGGAGGCGGGGTTGCTTTTAGGAAGCCTGTGGGTCCTTGTACGATGCCCAAGAGGAGGCCGATGCTTTTAAGAAGCCCGTGGGTCCCCAAACCCCGAGAAATTCAAGACAAGTTATTCACGAGGAATAGATAAAGCCAAGAAAGTTCGAGAATTTGGAAGAAACTCAAAGATGCCATTCAAGGAGAATACTTTCATCTCTGGGAGTAGAGTTTTTTGACAATTCCTAATGAGGACAGCCGAAGAGAAAACTGTATCTGGTGATCCTATTGGGGATCTAGCTGTCTATTTCTACGAATAAACGAAACGGCTTTACCTAGTTCTAGACGTAGTTGCCGGGGAAACTCTAAATATCTATACTATTATTACACAGTTGATATGAGTTTATGAAAGAAGACTTACAGCGAAACAGCCCCACAATACAGTTATATGTATATGAAAGTAGTAAATGAAAGCGTATAAACACTTACTCGATTGTAGAGCTTCCATGCTGTTTGGTTAGTTGTTCAACAAAGACAGATTGAAAACAACAGTATATTCAAAATCAAAGGAGAAAGTGCTTTGAAAACGAAAGATTTGGGGCTTACAGCTCAAGGAGAGGCCCAGGGTTTTATCAGTGATTGCACTGTTGAGTTTGTACAGAGGGACTTATACAAGTGATTGAGGCCCAAAAAGGTTTTCTGTACAAAGGGATGGGTCTTACACTCTCTCAAGAGGCCCAAAAAGTTTTTAAAGAAAAAGAGTGGGGATTATAACACGAGGGTAGGCCCAGATGACTTTTCGTTAAAAATGGCGATCGCGCCGAGGTTTTCTTTTAACGCAGGGGACTTATACAATAAGTGAGGCCCAAAATGGTTTTGGTTAAAAGGGGGTTGGGTCTTACACTCTATTAGAGGCCCAAAAGTTTTGAATGGGTCTTATAGCTCAAGGAGAGGCCCAGATGGTTTATTTTTAAACTGGCGACGATTGTGCCGAATTTAAAAATGTATAGAGGGACTTATACAATAAGTGAGACCCAAAATTGTTTTTGTACAAGTGGGTTGGGTCTTACACTCTAATAGAGGCCCAAAAAGTTTTAAAAATGATTTGTGAGGGTTGAATTAATAAAAAACCCTAATTTATTTCCAAAATGTATTTTAATTGAATAAAAATTCAATTAAAATGATCAAAAATTGTTTAACATGTGGGAAACAAATTATGATCTTGGATTAATGCTTCAAAAATCAAGTATTGACCTACAAAATAATTAGAAGTCATTAATATTTTCAAAATCAAGAGGGAAAAAATATTTTAAATGTCAAAAACAATTAAAATATTAATTCTTTGCAAAAATATCAATTATATGAAATAAATAATATTTTTGGGATTTTTTGGGAAAATAAAATATTTCAACATTTTTGTGAATTATTAAAAAAAGAATCAACTCAAAATTATTAAAACTCAGAGAGAAATTAATTTTTGAATCAATTAAATGAAAATCACAAAATTCAAATATTCAAATGTTGGAAAATGGCGCCAAGAACAAGGGCAAGAACACGCGCGTGTCCTGAGTTTCTCAGATTTGCACTTTCTATCCAATCTCACTGAATACTTAATCATATCATGCAATCCACATACCAATCAACTCGTTTCAACCTCACGATCATGTCTATGACAATTAATTTCATTTCAATTAAACATAAAACAAGAAATCATGAACAATCCTCAAGAACCCTAGATTCTGCATGAAGGCTGGGATTTTTGATACACGATTCAAACAATGCAATTAATTGAGGGGAAACATTCCATGCATGATTATGAACATATGGCCAAATTATTGTGCAGCAAAAATTGCATAGATCATAGAGTTAGAAGAGCTCATGCTTACCACTTGCAGCTGGTGATCGTGATTTGTGTTGGAGGTATTACAGATGAGTTGTGATGATCTGAACAGCTTCCCTACACCCTATGGAGTGTGTTTGAATGTTTGGACTTGATTGAAATTGGCTGGATCACTTCATGGCATCTCAACTACAACTTGGTTAAAACCTTGAGCAATTGACTGGTGATTCTGAGAAATCAGTGTTCCAGTTGTTGTTTAAGTGTTTGATCAGCTCATATGTGATGTATATGAGGTGTGTGTGTGTGATTGGTTTGATTGGAAAAGCTCTCAAACTCAAAACCCGATAGTGACTTGCCTTAGAAGGCAAAATTGGAGTGAAAGAAGAGATTTTGAGGAAAGCATCTGTTTGATGGCTTTGGTGTACTCAAACTGATCACAATTGAGCTCTATTTATAGTAAAGCAAGTTTGTTTTGCAAGGAATAGTGAATGGCAACTGCTGAGTAGGTTTGGCCAATGTTGGCAAATGAAAATCCAAGTCTCCTCTAGCCATTGACTAGAGGTTAGGGCACAGGCTGCTGGTTCCCTTGGTCTTGGATAAGTCTTGACTGAATTCAGTTGAGAATGGCTCAGTCCATGCCACCTTGATGCTTCCATTTAATGCTCCAATCCAAAATTGGAGTCTTGTCCCTATTTTGGCAATTCTAGGTTCAACATGCTATTTCTTGTTCCAAAGACTTTGGAGGCTTGGCTCAGTGATTGTCCCCTTTAGATTCAATCCTCAGATGTGTCCAAAGTGATGACAAGGCTTGGAATTGGCTGATTTTGGCAAATCGACCAAAAGTGCAAAAATCTGCCTTACCTTGGCAGATTTCAGCAAGGCATCGTGCCAATGTTATATCTCATAACTCAAATTGAATTTGGTAATGTTCTTGGCCATTTTGGAAAGCCCTTACATGATACAACAACTGTTTGAACATGTTTGGTTTTGATCTCTCTTGAATCCAAGTGAAAAATCCCCCTACATTTGGAAAAAAGTAAAGGCAGATTCTGACTTAGTGAAATTTTCACAAAGTGTTGGAACAAAGTGACTTTTTTTGATTTTGATCACTCCATAACTCAAAATCCATGAGGAATTTGGACCTAGGTCAGTATGAAGCTTCTATAGAGGGCAATGTGATCTACAAATCAAGCTTTGAATGGGGAACAATGGCCTTGTGGCTTAGGAGTTATGGTCCTCCAAAGTTGGCACATTAGTGTCACTTTTTCCATAACTTAGAAATTTTTCTAAGTTTTTATGGTTACCCCTTTTACAAGTTATCCCACTTTCTTTGATTTTTCTTGATGAATGATGATTCAAATCATACATCAACATCATTTTAGGGTTAAAAATCCATTTTGGTGAAAAATCTCAAAAAGTCAAAGTTGACTTTTGTGCACAGTTGACTTTTTATCAGATGAATTCCAAACTGTGCAATTCTTCAGGAAACCCTAATTGTGGTGCAGATGAAATTGAGACTTGTTGCTCAAGCTTCTTGGATTAATCCATTGTTGCAAATGGATCAATATAGTATATTAAAGCCCCCCAAATCATGTCTTTAGGTCTTGGTTCATGATTTGTCCCAAAAGTCAACTTAGGGATGAATTAGGTCAAGAAACCCTAATTCCTGATTTTTGATGTATGCATCCCCTAAGGTCAAATTGACTTGATGCTTGGGTCCATGAGGTTCCATGGAGTATATTAGGTTATGTTTTGGATCATTGGCTTATGCCCAGATGAAAAATTTCCATCTGGAGGCCCTGGTCGACCAAAACCCTAATTTGGTGACACTGTCGATCTTGAGACTTGATCCACCTATAAGGGAGCAGCCTTGTGCTTAATCCTTGAAGTGGGAGTCCTTTTGATCCATTGTGGATGTTTGAGAGGTTAGACAAGTTGAAGATCAAGTCAATCCTTGATTGATCCTTTGTCTAAGGCTCTGAGAGGGCTTAAAACCCTAATTTTGATTGTAGTGAATGCTCAATAACCCTTGAGACATTTGATGAGGCATGATGGTTCATCCATATTGTGATGATGATTTGCACAATGATGGGAAATCTTAGTGGTCAAAATTTGGGGTATGACAGATGCCCCTATTTAATCTTCTTGGACCCGAAGGTGTGAATTACGAAGGTATTCGGGCATTCGGGGTGCAAGAGGATTAAATATCGGAATACCCGAAATTTTGATGGTGGTTATGAATGGTAGCTTACGTATTCATCTTCTTTAGCTAAGCGATGATGCTTAGAAAAGATAAACTTCCCCTCGATCCTGGTCTTCAGCCAAGGAGCTGGTCTCAGTTTCTTTTGAAATAAACCTCCCCTCGATCCTTGTTTCCTACCAAGGAACTGGTCTTAGTTTCTTTTGTCAACTTCCCCTCGATCCTGGTTTCCTACCAAGGAACTGGTCTTAGTTTCTGATTTAAACTTCCCCTCGATCCTGGTTTCCTACCAAGGAACTGGTCTTAGATTCTGATTTAAACTTCCCATCTATCCTGGTTTCCTACCAAGGAACTGGTCTCAGTTTCTTCCGTCAATAAACTTTATTGACAAGGGATGCTATTTGTAGCAGTTTTCCTCAAACTTCTCGCCGGATTTTCCTGGGGAGATGCCATTTGAGGGAAAAAATGACGTCAGATTGGCTGGGGAATCCAGTCGTCTGAGTTGTAGAGGTGCACAAACTTCTCTGATGGAGACGCCATTTGTCGACTCTATCTGGGGAAAATGAGTCTCTTGAGAGACAGCTTCCGCTTGGGGTCTTACATCATACTTTTTTCGGGATCTTCCCAGAGAAATGCCATATGATGGGCTCCAATTTTGAGGTGCCGATGACCTTTTCATCAGCGGTCTTTCGGAGAAAGGTAGCTGTACTGCCAAATCTCTGCTTAGGAGGCTTTCTCTGGGGATTTTTCTTTAATCCGGGAAAGCAAGGATATCATCTTCAATGGCAAAGAGTGACATTTGTAGAAAGCTTCTCTGGCTTTTCAGAGGTTCAAGTTATCAAAGTTGTCGAGTGCCGACTCTAATCCAGAGATACACTGGAGGAGAGAGGTAGTGCAGACGCAACATTTCTTGACGAGGAAAGAACTGACAACTCGATTGAGAGGACTGTTATCACTAGGGGATAAGACCGACGAGAGTGATAGTGATGCAATATGAATACGAATGCAAATCAAATGCATGATGCATATATGCATGTATATGCTGACAACACTGACGCGACATACAGACTGACGAGTGAATACGACTGGATACTCGGCCATCGCGGGGCGAAGAAGTACCGTTGGTCAAAAAAAGTAGCAATTCTACCTTGCTTAGGAGAGATAGTCCCTGTGGGGAATACCGTTGATCGGGCTTAGGAGATAAGAACTCGGCCGAGGGTATCAAATGGGAAAGCCGCATCTCATATAGTTGATCCTTCGTTCAGGCGTATTGGCCTAGAAGGAGTACTTTGATTCTGCACTTTGAAATTCAAACGCCTTTGGAGACGCAATCGACGTTCTTTCGATGTTCAACAGTCAAAAGCAATTGCCATCTTTAATTTAAAAGCAGAAAAATATTTAACAAGTAAATTCATTTTTGTTTCATTTCAAGAATCGCTAATCATGTTAAAACGCCATTCTGTAAAGCTAAAACAAATAAGAATTACAAACAAAAGCACAAGGGCTCAAATTTTATTGATAAGATGGAGATCAGCCAAACGCGTGATTCCAAAGAGTATATACAAAGTTTGAAAATGGTAATTTACAGGGAAAAGGGCTACGTTGAAACATAACGACCACTATCCTTCTACCAACTTTGAATTTGGGACATCCTGAGCTTCTGTCGAAGATGACCTTGACTGGAGTTTTCCTCCGATGGATGATGTAACTGTTGTAGACGGACTTGCCTCTGTTGAACATAGTTACTTGCCATTATCCCTAATTTTTTCCTGGATTGTACTATGAGATTTCCAATCCACCGGGATAATTCGTCGTGTCGATTTTAACACCATTCAGCTTCTGAAAGCTTAGCTTTCATCAATATCCGGATTGATGGGATCTCTACTTCGATGGGGAGAACTGCCTCTATGCCATATACTAGAGAGAAAGGGGTTCCTGTTGAAGTGCGGACAAATGTTCGATAACCGTGAAGAGCAAAGGGTAGCATCTCGTGCCAATCTTTATAGGTTACAACCATCTTTTGAATGATCCTCTTGATGTTCTTGTTAGCCGCTTCTACCGCTCCGTTCATCTTGGGTCGGTAGGGAGATGAGTTATGGTGTTCGATCTTGAACTCAACGCAGAACTCTTTCATCATCTTGTTGTTAAAGTTAGATCCATTATCTGTAATGATCTGGCTCGGAACACCATAACGGCAGATGATATTGTTTTTGATAAATCGGACCACCACTTGTCAAGTTACATTAGCGTATGACGCCGCTTTGACCCACTTGGTGAAATAGTCAATGGCTACCAGGATGAACCGATGTCCGTTTGAAGCCTTAGGTTCGATCAAGCTAATCATGTCGAATCCCCATATGGAAAAAGGCCACGGGGAAGAAAGAACTTTGAGATGTGATGGCGGTACATGGATTTTGTCGGAGTATATTTGACACTTGTGACACCTCCTCATGTACTTGTAGCAGTCGGATTCCATTGTCAACCAATAGTACCCTGCTCTCAGAATTTTTCTCGCCATTGTGTGTCCGTTGGCATGAGTGCCAAACGATCCTTCATGAATTTCTTTCATAAGCATGTCTGCTTCTGGTCTGTCTACGCATCGGAGCAAGACCAAGTCAAAATTCCTCTTATAAAGAGTGTCACCGCTCAGGAAGAAGCTTCCAGCCAATCTTCTAAGGGTTTTTCTGTCCTTCCTTAGTGCCCCAAGTGGGTACTCTTGTTTCTGAAGGAAGCATTTGATATCGTGATACCAAGGTTTGTTGTCTATGACTGCTTCGATCATGAAGACGTAGGCGGGCCGTTCAAGGCGCATTATGTCGATCTTAGGTTAGTCGTTCCATTGACCTACACTAATCATAGAAGAGAGAGTGGCTAAGGCATCAGCCATGTGATTCTCATTACGAGGGACGTGATGAAACTTGACTCTGTTGAAGAAGGGTAACAACCTTCTTGCATAGTCTTTGTAAGGAATCAGTCCTGATTGGTATGTGTTCCAATCTCCTTTTATCTGATTGATAACCAAGGCTGAATCGCCATATACGTCCAAGTTTTTGATCCTTAAATCAATCGCTTCTTCGAGATCCATAATACAAGCTTCGTATTCGGCCTCGTTGTTCGTACATTTGAACGTAAGTCTGGCAGTGAAAGGAATGTGGGTACCCTGAGGGGTAACAATGATTGCCCCAATTCCATTTCCATAATGATTAACTACTCCGTCAAAGATAAGTCCCCATTGGGAACCTGGTTCTGGCCCTTCACTGGGTAACGGTTCATCGCAATCTTTCATTTTTAGATACATGACATCTTCGTCTGGGAAGTCAAACCCGGTTGATTCTTGATCGTCAATTGGTTGATGAGCCAAATGATCGGCTAAAATACTTCCTTTAACGGCTTTCTGAGCGTGGTACTCTATGTCATATTCTGATAATAACATCTGCCACTGGGCAATTCTTCCTGTGAGAGCAGGCTTTTCAAAGACATACTTGATTGGATCCATCTCAGAAACCAACCAAGTAGTATGACGCATCATGTATTGGCGAAGACGTTTGGCTGCCCAAGCCAAAGCGCAACAAGTTTTCTCAAGCATCGTGTACCGAGTCTCGCAGTCGGCGAATTTCTTGCTCAGATAGTAGATGGCAGACTCTTTCCATTTGGTTTCATCTTGTTGGCGAAGTACACATCCCATTGAGTCCTCTAGGACTGTGAGGTAAATGATCAGTGGTCTTCCTTCCACTGGAGGTGATAGAATCAGCGGATTCAACAGGTATTCCTTAATACTGTCGAAAGCAGTTTGGCAATCTTCTAACCAAACGCAATCCTGGTTCTTTTTGAGTAATTTTGAAAATCGGCGCACACGTGGCGGTCATAAGGAATATGAATCTGGAGATGTAGTTCAAACGTCCCAAGAATCCCCTGACTTGTTTTTCAGTTTTCAGAGAAGGCATTTCTCGAATGGCCTTGACCTTGTCAGGATCGACCGCAATCCCTTTCTGGCTGACGATGAACCCTAAGAGTTTCCCCGAACGGACACCGAAGGTGCACTTGTTGGGATTCAAGCGGAGTTTGTACTTCTTCAAACGCTCGAATAGTTTCGACAAGTGGGTCACATGCTCCTCTTCTGTCTTAGATTTTGCAATCATGTCATCGACATATACCTCTATCTCTTTGTGTATCATGTCATGAAACAGAGTAGTCATGGCCCTTTGATAGGTTGCCCCAGCGTTCTTCAAGCCTAAAGGTATCACCTTGTAACAAAAGATACCCCATGGGGTAATGAACGAAGTTTTCTCCATGTCTTTCGGCGCCATTTTGATCTGGTTATAGCCCGAGAATCCATCCATGAAGGAGAAAATTTTGAACTTTGCTGTACTGTCTACCAGCATGTCAATATGTGGTAAAGGAAAGTCATCCTTTGGACTTGCCTTGTTCAGATCCCTGTAATCAACACACATTCTGACCTTTCCGTCCTTTTTTGGGAACGGGTACGATGTTGGCTAACCATTGAGGATATTCAGATGTAGCGAGGAAACCTGCGTCGATCTGTTTCTGTACCTCCTCTTTGATTTTGATGGCCATGTCCGGGTGAGTCCGTTTGAACCTTTGCTTTACTGGCGGACATTCCAATCTTAACGGTAAGTGATGTTCCACGATGCTGGTATCCAACCCTGGCATATCCTGATAGGACCAAGCGAATACATCAGGAAATTCTCTGAGAAGCTTTATCAAACCCTCTCTGGCAGTTGGACTGAGCAGTGCCCCAATCCTGATTTCTTTTCTCTCTTTTTCTGAACCCACATTGATCATTTCCAACAACTCTTTGTGAGGTTCAATGGACCTTTCCTCCTGTATGAGTAGTCGAGAGATCTCTTCTGCAATTTCCTTGCCCAAATATCAGGAACCCAAAGTCGGGAGAAGGCATCGGATCGTATGTTTTAACTGGGTTTAAAACAAGCAATCTGCATGACGTGATGATTCGTGTTTAGAAGAGATAGAGAAAATGCGAGAGTGTGTGCAGTGTATTTTTTTATTACTGCTTGTTTTTATTTGAATTGTTTTTTAGGATTACCATTTTCTGAAAAACGAAAAGAGAAAACAATAATTAATACAGAAATTACAGAACGACGTTATTTTATTAATGAACAAGTCGACTCTTGAAACTACAGCCCTATAAAACAAAACTCTGTCGCTTTGGGTGAAGTGAAGAGGGAAATTTACAGAAAGCGAGCCATATCAAAACATCCATTTCACCTGGGCAGGGTGAAAGGTTAAAGATGACAATTACTTTGATTGGCGAACGACCTTCGGAGCATCAACAGCGACCCACTGGCGGCGAACTCCTCGGTGAATCACAAAGTCTGGCACCTTCCTCGATTTGTCTTCTAAAATAACACTGATTTTTGGTGGAGTAGGATCATTGGAATCTCTCTCCCAGGCAGAATTATCGTAGGAGGATTCCTCTGTTGCATTTTTCAGAGTATTTGTGCTCTCAGCTGTATCTCCCCATCCAGTTGGCTGGATATCTTCGAGCCTGATACGAGAGCTTTTGGGAGCGGTGTACTTGACCATATAGTCGTATTTTCCACTTGGTTGTCCCAAGGTGTCCCACACTTCTTTCGAACTGGAGGAGTCATCCCTCTCGATGACGTTGATCTCAGGAAAAGCATAGTTGATGAATTCAAGTCCTGCAAATGTTGCAAATTCATCGTCATGTTGAGTAGTTTCTGAATGACCTGAATGTTGATCCCATGACATGGTGGGGACACAGGTATTCTGTTCAATGACGGTCAGCTGATTTTCATTGTTCGGCTGACTCTCTTGCCACAAGTCTCCTGGATAAGGTTGCCACATTGGCAGACCATCCATCAGGCCATAGTAATTATAGTTAAAATTGTCTTTCATCGGAGTGTCTTCCTCTAATGAATTTGGTGGAGCACGGCATCCTTCCGGATCACAATCCCCGTATATCATTTCGATGTCTGACCTGGGTATAAATCTCGGACTCTCTGTAGGAAAGCAAAAAGGAGTTTGCGTTTCGTCCTGAGACATATAACCGTCCTTGTTAAGATAGGATTTCCACTCTTCCTTTGTGTCAGAGGGATCTTCCTCATTGATAGCATGGACTGCTTGAGGGACTGGGTGAAGGAAACCTCCATTGTGGAAGAAATCCTGAATGGGATGAATACTTTCATCGTTAGTAGCTGTTCGGGTACAGGTTGCAGAAAAACCAAGACCCTTCTTTGTTGTATTGCTAGTAGGAATGACAAGCTGTCCCCATCCGGTTGTACCGGTACTCTCGACCGCTTTGATAGCATCTTTGTATGAGGAAATCGAAGTTCCTCCTCCAGATTGATCGTCCTTGTGTAACGAAAGCGCTTGGAACTGGGTTCCGATTATCCCTTCTGGTTCCACATAAGTGGATGACGATAAATTACTGACGAGCAAGGCCTGTTTTCCACAGACTATGACAAGTTGATCGTTCTGAATGAATTTTAGCTTTTGGTGGAGGGTCAAGTGAAAGCTCCAGCCTGATGTATCCAAGGTCTTCCTAATAAACAACTGTATGTTTCCCGGATGTCCATGACCTGGAAAGTAACTTGGAAAGTGTGAGGACCAATAGTTATGGGAAGGTCAACTTCGCCGATAACCGTTTTTCTGGATCCGTCGAATGCTTTGAGGACAACCTCGCTGATTCTCATCGGAGGGCCTTTGAATGATAATTGCATCAAAGTGGACTTCGGCATAACATTCAGGGCTGACCCTGTGTCTACCAGTACGCTGGCTAAAGCATCGTCCTAGCAGTTAACTGTGATATTGAGCGCCATGTTATGACGGCGACCCTCTTCGGGTAATTCCTCATCACTAAATCCCAAATTATTGCAGGAAGTGATGTTAGAGACAATGTTATCGAACTGTCTGATTGTTACATCCTGTTCCACAAAGGCTTGCTCCAAGACTTTCTGTAGAGCCTCCCTGTGGGCTTCTGAACTGAGTAACAGTGATAATACTGAGATCTTTGAAGGAGTCTGTAACAGCTGATCAACAATGTTGTATTCACTCCTTTGGATGAGCTTCAGCATCTCATCATTATTTTTTGGAAGGTCGGGATTACTGGATTGACCGACTGATGGATCGGGAGCTTCCGTCTGAAGTTCCTTTTCCTTGTTAGTTTCTCCAACTCCTCGGTTGAAGATTCGACCGCTCCGTGTTACACGACTGATGTCTGCAATATTCACGACGGAGGGTAATGGAATTTCCTTTCCATTTTCAAATGTCGTTGCACTGTATTTGTAAGGGATAGCCTTAGTTGATTCATACGGTAGCGGCCCCAGTAGATAGATGACTATGGGAACCTTCTGATTTTTCTGACCATCATAAGTAATCTCGATCTGTTCCCAGTTGGGAATTCTAGATTCGTCAAGTAGAGGGATGATGGCAAAAACATCCCTGGTCTGGCGACGACCAGAGATTGTGACAGCATCCTCGACTTGACTGGCAAGGTAGTTCGGCGTCCAGTTGATGGGTCCAGAACCTGGATATGGGTGAATCTCTCCACGATCCACCTACCCCTGAAGAGCTGCTCTCACAAGGTAACACCCTTGGTTACTTTCAGAACAGACACTACAACGGTCATAGTTGTGCGGTGGCACCTGACCACGCCCACTTTGAATACAATGTAACCTTACTAGGTTAGCTTCCACGAATCAGACATCCTGACTTTGACGCCGAGTGGGATTCCTGTTATTGATAATAATCTGCTGAGTATCTTCATCCATATAGATTGGCATCCACCAGTGATTTAACAAGTGCTGAAGTGCCTCCTGGACAAGGGTACAGCCTCGATCGTTTTCGCAACCTGCTTTATAGCTTTGATAGTTGTGTGATATTAAGAATCCAAGTCGGACCTGCTCAGCATGTAACTCTACCAGGTTGGTATTCATCACGTGAATATCGAAGATCTGAACCATGTTGATCTGATAAGGGTTCCTATCATGGTAGTCTTGGATCCATCCAAGATCCATCTGACGCTGGAGTGCCTCTTGTATGAAAGAGCATCCCTGTTTGTTTACCGAGCAAGTCAGACAGGAACTGTAATCGTGTCGTGGCAGATTATGATACTGGCTTTGCCTTAAATGCATTGCCACCAAGTTGACATTCATTGCACTGATATCGTGGTTCTGAATGACGTTGGAGTTCGTATAGACCATGTTAACTCCACGAACTCGGTGCTCTTGGATCCATCCAAGATCCATCTGTTCTTGCAGAGCTGCTTGCACCACAGACCATCCTTGATTGTTTTTCGAGCAGACATCACACTGATGATAATTATGAGGTGGCACATGGTCGTACCCACTCTGTCTACAATGCATCTTGACCAGATTGGTCCTCAACAAGAGTACATCGTGAATTTGATAGACATTGTTAGACTCTCTCTCAATCAGGTTGACTACAGCTTTCTCGTGTTGAGGCAGCGGGTTCGTGAGAACATTGGGATTCGTATCTTTGAAAGATAAAAGCCCGCTCCTAACAAGCTTTTGCACGTCAGATTTGAAATTGAGATAGTTCTCTATGTTATGCCCTGATCCTCCTTGATGATAAGGGCATGTTTGATCCACCTTAAACCAAAAAGGTGGATTTTCTGGTACTGTAAGAGGAGACTTAGTATGGATGTACCCCTTAGCCAGTAGTAACGGAAATAGTTCTGCGTACAACATGGGTATAGGATCAAACCCTGATGGTCTTGTTGTACGATTGTTATTGTATGGAGGACGAGACTGCTGAAGAGGTTGTTGTGTCCTTTGCTAATTAGGTTGGCTTTACGCAACCTGAGGTTGATACGTAGGAATAGGCGCAGGGCTGATAGCAGGAGTTACAGCTGCTACCAGTTGATAACGTCGCCTTTGCTTTCTGAGAGAGATATTCCCAATATCTTGCTCTTTTTGCTTAGGGAGAGCACTACCGTATCGTTTTGTATTACTCGATGATCCAGCGTCTTTTGCCAAACGTCCTTCTCAGACGGCTTCCTCAAGACGAACTCCCATGCCCACCATCTCGGTGAAGTCACTGGGTGCACCGGCAACCATTATGTCATAGTAAAATGAGCTTAAGGTCTTTAGGAAGATCTTTGTCATCTCTTTTTCCTCAAGAGGTGGACAAATTTGAGAAGTAATTTCACGCCATCTTTGAGCGTACTCCTTAAAGGTTTCCTTGTCCTTTTGTAACATTGATTTGAGTTGATCTCTGTCTGGTGCCATGTCCAAATTGTATTTGTATTGTTGGACGAAGGCAGTGCTAAGATCTCTGAATGTGCTAATCGTAGGACGGTTTAAACCCATGTACCATTTTAATGTGGCACCGGTTAAAGTATCCTGAAAGTAGTGAATCAGCAGGTCCTGATTCTCAGTCTGAGCTAACATTCACCAAGCGTACATCACCAAGTGACTTTGAGGCAAGAGTTACCCTTGTATTTTTCAAAGTCGGGAACTTGGAACTTGTGCGGGACTTTCACATTGGGGATCAAGTAGAGGTCTGCGGCATCCTTTCCAAATAGATCCTGACTGCGAATGGCTTGCAGTTCCTTCTGCATTTCCAAGAACTGTTCCTGGAATTCATCCATTCGGTCAAACATAGTTTCCTTTTTACCAGAAGGTATCTGTGGAATCTGTCCTTCCGGGACAGTGTGCACCACAGGGGGTGGTACCGTGACTACGGCAGTGAGTCTTGGCGTTTCCCGAAGTTTGTAACCTTCAGGAGTCTTCAATATGCCTCTGGCATCTTCGCTTTCCTAAAGTTTGTAACCTTCAGGCCCAGCGGCTTCTGTTATGATTCCCTGATCTTCAGTGATTGGCGGAACATATCCTTCCGGGATATAGTTAACAGGCATGCCCCAAGGACGATCTTTCGGCATTTGATACATAAGATCATACTTCTCCACTATGGGCGTTGAGGTGATCTCTGAGATCACAGTCCTTTGTAGCTGAGCTTCTACCATGGCTTGCATGTCGTTACGAAGCTTTCTCATATCCTCTCTCAGAGCGTCGATCTCTTCTTTCAACTCTCTATTTTCTTCCTCAAGATCATCCATCTTTTTCTGACGATTAGCCTGAGTATTGTACGAATGAGACAGTTTGACTCTATAACCGAGACACAAACGTGAGATTCGTAGGTAAGAAGAATACGCGATGTGAGAATGATGAATGCAATGATTATATTAATTTTTTTTTGGTTTAATCAAAATAAACTTCGACAATTAGATTGCAAATATCAAACGGTGGGGAAACCCCTTTTTATTGAAATTCAAAGGATTGCCGAAACGAAAATACAGTAGATTACAAAGTGCAGAAATAGAAACCTAAGCTAAGGGGTCCCGAGAGAACTCGGGTGCTGATTCTGGTATCTTCATTTTCTTTGACCAGGGCTCTGGAGCCGTTGTCAGGTTGTCATTCCTTTTCCAAGTGAAAGGAGCAAGCAAATTCCTTTGGTCCTCCTGATTCTCTACAGCATGTTGCTCCAAAATTTCAATCAGAGCATCCTTATCTTTCAGTAGTTACTGTATTTTGATGCACTCTACGTTGAGGGTGCGGTACTTGTTCTTCCAAGACCTCCTCTCCCGTTGAACTTTGTTGAGAGTAACCTGAAGCTTTTCAGTTTCCGTCATGAAGTACATGACAGATTCCCTCGGCGGAAGAATTCCGTAACGAGGATAAGGTATCTTTAGCTTGAGAGCTCTAGTTTGTACCCAGTGGAGATAAGGCTCCATCGAGACACAGTCTGGTTTTCCTAGAGACTCCCGTCCTTTCTTATGAACATGTTTCCAAGCATGCACTATTTCTGTCTTTAGTGCTCTGTCATTTTCTCCTTCCTTGAAGAAAAGACCTTCCAGATGAGCATTCCGTGGAACATGCCTCATCGGGTATCCAAACTGACGGCGAACCAATATCGGATGATAGTTGATTCCTCCCTTAGTTCCTATAAGGGGTACGTTGGGGAAGTTTCCACAACGGTCAATGATCCTGATTCCATCATAAATCCTATTGCACCAATCTATATCAGAGTTGGTGAGAGACATGATTTTCTGCGACCAACGTAAGGCACTCTTATGATCCCAAAAAGCGGTAGACTTAGGTAAATGGGAGATAAACCATTTGTAAAGAAAAGGTACACAACATGTGATCTCCCCTCCACTGTACAAATTCCCTAAGTGTACAGAATGATACGCATCCGTGAGCAAAGTCGGTACAGGGTTTCCAATGAGAAAAACCTTAATAGCGTTGATATCGACGAAGTTATTAATGTTGGGCAACAAAAATAATCCGTAGGTGAGTAAAACAAAGATGTTTTCAAAAGCAGTCTCGTTTCCTATACTAGCGAAGTACAGAGCTTTCTTTGTCAGAAACTGGGCTGGCAAACCTTGTATGCCACCCTTGGTAGTCATGTGAATCCTAACCTTTGACTCATCCAAATGAATTGCTCTTGTAATGGTCTGATCCTTTGGAATTTCTTCCAGTCCAGAAAATGGAGCTTGATCAGTGATGTGTAAATCGATCAGGTGAGAATATTCCTCCAGCATTGGTGCTAGCTGGTAATTCGGGAATGTAAAGCGGTGATAAACCAGATCGTAGAATTGAACGAGCGCGTCCATGATTCCCTCAATCACATAGACCCTTAACAGAGGTAGCAGACCTCCGTATTTGGCTCTGAAGGCTTCTTGGTTTGTGATCATTCTCGCCAAACCTCTCAAATCCTCTAGTTTTGGAATCTTGAAGGTGTACGTATGAGTTTTCCTTCTACCGAAATCCATTAGCACAATCCTTTCGTCTGATATTTGCAATCACAGTCTTAGTTTAATTTGAAAAACAGAGAGACTAGAAGAGAAAGTTTTTTGAATGTTTTAATGTTTTTTAAATGGATGCATAACTGCAGCACACAAAAACATAGAAAAAACATGGGGTCAAAGGGTCGTTGTCATGGAGTCAAGGCTCTACCCATCCCGAAGGTTTACTAGTGACTTTTGTACCTGTCTCTCATCATCATCAACTCTTGTCAAGAAAACACCAGCGGGCCGGGAACCGTGCTAGGTGATGTTTTTTGAAGAGTCCTCAAAAGAGGGTGGCATCGCATGACAACTATTTTCGATAGACTCTGCGCCACTAATTTGCTCCTCAGCTTCTCAGACACCACAATCGACCCATTGTCTGTGAGAGGGAATGGGTTGCATTGGGAAGCCTCCACTGAGGTTGATGGTCGACCTCGTCGCCATCACCTATCTTAAGTGTATACTCAATCTTTCCACATGCGGCATCACACGCATTCCCATTAGCAGAAAAATAAACACATATATCAATTAGGAAAAGCAGTATATATATTTGTCCTAATCATCCTAGACCTTTAGAGCTATGAATCCTATGTTCCTGACAGAAAATGGGTTCCCCGGCGGAAGCCCAAATCTGTGGTTTTCACACAAGAGAAGAGAAAAAAGGTTAGAAAAGCCTCACGGTGGGGGCCACTTTTAAAGTTTTCCACCTAATAGATGGGAAGAGAACAAGATCTCGCTACAAAGGTGAGATAGATCCTAATGACACGTCCCCAGTGAAGTCGCCATTTTTCTGTAGCGAGCGGTTTTTGGATGTGGTTGTGAAGCACTACCGCTCTTTGGTATCTAAAGCTCGATTCATTTTTTATCCTATTAAAGCTGATGAAGGAAGGAAAATAGATGTCTCAAATTAACCCTGCTTGCAAACTGAGGTTAAACAGCGGTCTGTTAGGTTATAGATGCTACAAAGATTTGGGGTCTCTATTGGGTGTATTTTGTTAAAAGTGGTGTTTGGTCGATTGGTGGGAGGTTTAGATATTAGGACGGATATATGAAAGTATGGGATTTTGGGTTTTTGTTTAGTGTGCTCGCTAAGATCTTTTCTTTCAATCTTATGCCTACGTATTCCCGTTTACCGAAACAGGGAAATCAGAGCGATCGTAGTTCCTCCCATAGAATGGGAGGAAATGGTGATTTGGTGTCTTGTTCAAAGCCCAAGACGTGAAGCGAAAGGTGGTTTGTATCTTGTTCAAAGCCCAAGATGTGAAGCTGAAGGTAGTTTGTATCTTATTCAAAGCCCAAGATATGAAGCTGAAAGGGTGTTGACTTTAGAGAGAATTTGTCATCTCTAAAGAGGGGGTTGTATGTCACAACTGTTTATAAAGGAGAATTACTTTAACTGGGATGTGTGAATCCAGTAATGCCATAATTTCCTTTATAGGAGATTTTTAACCTGAAGGAGAAGACTTTAACTCAGTGTAGAGCAATGTTATCTTTCCTTAGGAATTTCTCATGCTAAAAGAGGGACAGTGGCATGGATGTAGATGATCCAGAGGCTTGCCGCTTACAGCGATTAGATGAAGGGGAAGGAGTTGTTGATGTTTGTGTACTGTGAACGAGGCACAGTTTTGATGCCAAAAGGTTGATTGGATCAACCAGTGGTTTTCTTATACAAAGCCTAAGAGTAGGCTAAAAGGGAAGTGACTCGCCAAGAGAGTCCTCTATGGTATCTCGTACGAAGCCCGAGATGGAGGCTAAAAGGTTTGACTCAACAAGAGAGTGATTTATACTCAACAAGAGAGTGTTTTTGTATCTCGTAAGAAGCCCGAGATGGAGGCTGAAATTTGTTTGGCTTAATAAGAACCTTTTTGTATCTCGTATAAAGCCCGAGATGGAGGCGGAAGGGTGATTGACTCAACGAGGGAGTCTCTTATGTGTCTCGTACAAAGCCCGAGGGAGAGGCTAAACGTTGTTTGACTTCGCTGGGGAGAATCATTGTACAAGGCCCAAGAGGAGGCTATGGCGCTGTTTCAGTTGAGTGACAGGTCCAGTATGCTGATTTAAAGAGAAAATCAGTTCTTATATGAGTAATGTTGGCCCTCAGGGATTTTGATTCGAGGATCAGGGACATTTCCTGTTCTTTAAGGAAGTGGGAAATCCGAAGGGTATTGAGACTGTCCGAGTCTACGGGTTTCCTTCCTATTTTTGAAGGGGTCACTTGAGAATGTCTTTGAAGCTCAAGGAAATTAGACTGTCCAAGTCTAGAGTTTCACCTTTTGTACTATGCTTTGAGAAATAGTAGTAGACTCTTTGAAAGGATTGTTCTATGAAGATGACTAAGTTCTGTTCCTATACCTCTAGGAGGTCGTCGGGACAATTTGTACGAAGCCCAAAAGGAGGTTGGAAGCTTTTAAGAAGCCGACGGGTCCTTGTACTAAGCCCAAGAGGAGGCTATCATTCCCGGAGGAAGAGATTATTATGTGAAGCCTAAGAGGAGGTTGTGAATACTTCTAAGAAGCCGACGGGTCCTTGTACAACGCCCAAGAGGAGGCGGGGTTGCTTTTAGGAAGCCTGTGGGTCCTTGTACGATGCCCAAGAGGAGGCCGATGCTTTTAAGAAGCCCGTGGATCCCCAAAGCCCGAGAAGTTCAAGACAAGCTATTCACAAGGAATAGATCAAGCCAGGAAAGTTCAAGAATTTGGAAGAAACTCAAAGATGCCATTCACGGAGAATACATTCATCTCTGGGAGTAGAGTTTCTTGACAATTCCTAATGAGGACAGGCGAAGAGAAGACTGTATCTGGTGACCCTATTGGGGATCTAGCTGTCTATTTCTACGAATAAACGAAACGGCTTTACCTAGTTCTAGACTTAGTTGTCGGGGAAACTCTAAATATCTATACTATTATTACACAGTTGATATGAGTTTATGAAAGAAGACTTACAGCGAAATAGCCCCACAATCCAGTTATATGTATATGAAAGCAGTAAATGAAAGCGTATAAACACTTACTCGGTTATATAGCTTCCATGCTATTTGGTTAGTTGTTCAACAAAGACAGATTGAAAACAACAGTATATTTAAAATCAAAGGAGAAAGTGCTTTGAAAAAGAAAGATTTGGGGCTTACAGCTCAAGGAGTGGCCTAGGGTTTTATCAGTGATTGCACTGTTGAGTTTGTACAGAGGGACTTATACAAGTGACTGAGGCCCAAAAAGGTTTTCTGTACAAAGGGATGGGTCTTACACTCTCTCAAGAGGCCCAAAAAGTTTTTAAAGAAAAAGAGTGGGGTTTATAACACGAGGGTAGGCCCAGATGAGTTTTCGTTAAAAATGCCGATCGCGCCGAGGTTTTCTTTTAACGCAGAGGGACTTATACAATAAGTGAGGTACAAAATGGTTTTGGTTAAAAGGGGGTTGGGTCTTACACTCTATTAGAGGCCCAAAAGTTTTGAATGGGTCTTATAGCTCAAGGAGAGGCCCAGATGGTTTATTTTTAAACTGGCGACGATCGTGCCGAATTTAAAAATGTACAGAGGGACTTATACAATAAGTGAGGCCCAAAATTGTTTCTGTACAAGTGGGTTGGGCCTTACACTCTAATAGAGGCCCAAAAAGTTTTGAAAATGATTTGTGAGGGTTGAATTAATCAAAAACCCTAATTTATTTCCAAAATGTATTTTAATTAAATAAAAATTCAATTAAAATGATCAAAAATTGTTTAACATGTGGGAAACAAATTATGATCTTGGATTAATGCTTCAAAAATCAAGTATTGACGTACAAAATAATTAGAAGTAAAATCAAGAGGGAAAAAATATTTTAAATGTCCAAAACAATTAAAATATTAATTCTTTGAAAAAATATCAATTATATGAAATAAATAATATTTTTGGGATTTTTTGGGAAAATAAAATATTTCAACATTTTTGTGAATTATTAAAAAAAGAATCAACTCAAAATCATTAAAACTCAGAGAGAAATTAATTTTTCAATCAATTAAATAAAAATCACAAAATTCAAATATTCAAATGTTGGAAAATGGTGCCAAGAACAAGGGCAAGAACACGCGCGTGTTATGAGTTTCTCAGATTTGCATTTTCTAGCCAATCTCACTGAATACTTAATCATATCATGCAATCCACATACCAATCAACTCGTTTCAACCTCACGATCATGTCTATGACAATTAATTTCATTTAAACTAAACATAAAACAAGAAATCATGAACAATCCTCAAGAACCCTGGATTCTGCATGAAGGCTGGGATTTTTGATACACGATTCAAACAATGCAATTAATTGAGGGGAAACATTCCATGCATGATTATGAACATATGGCCAAATTATTGTGCAGCAAAAATTGCATGGATCATAGAGTTAGAAGAGCTCATGCTTACCACTTGCAGCTGGTGATCGTGATTTGTGTTGGAGGTATTACAGATGAGTTGTGATGATCTGAACAGCTTCCCTACACCCTATGGAGTGTGTTTGAATGTTTGGACTTGATTAAAATTGGCTGGATGACTTCATGGCATCTCAACTGCAACTTGGTTAAAACCTTGAGCAATTGACTGGTGATTCTGAGAAATCAGTGTTCTAGTTGTTGTTTAAGTGTTTGATCAGCTCATATGTGATGTATATGAGGTGTGTGTGTGATTGGTTTGATTGGAAAAGCTCTCAAACTCAAAACCCGATAGTGACTTGCCTTAGAAGGCAAAATTGGAGTGAAAGAAGAGATTTTGAGGAAAGCATCTGTTTGATGGCATTGGTGTACTCAAACTGATCACAATTGAGCTCTATTTATAGTAGAGCAAGTTTGTTTTGCAAGGAATAGTGAATGGCAACTGCTGAGTAGGTTTGGCCAATGTTGGCAAATGAAAATCCAAGTCTCCTCTAGCCATTGACTAGAGGTTAGGGCACAGGCTGTTGGTTCCCTTGGTCTTGGATAAGTCTTGACTGAATTCAGTTGAGAATGGATCAGTCCATGCCACCTTGATGCTTCCATTGAATGCTCCAATCCAAAATTGGAGTCTTGTCCCTATTTTGGCAATTTTAGGTTCAACATGCTATTTCTTGTTCCAAAGACTTTGGAGGCTTGGCTCAGTGATTGTCCCCTTTAGATTCAATCCTCACATGTGTCCAAAGTGATGACAAGGCTTGGAATTGGCTGATTTTGGTAAATTGACCAAAAGTCCAAAAATCTGCCTTGCCTTGGCAGATTTCAGCAAGGCATCTTGCCAATGTCATATCTCATAGCTCAAATTGAATTTGGTAATGTTCTTGGCCATTTTGGAAAGCCCTTACATGATACATCAACTGTTTGAACATGTTTGGTTTTGATCTCTTTTGAATCCAAGTGAAAAATCCCCCTACATTTGGAAAAAAGTAAAGGCAGATTCTGACTTAGTGAAATTTTCACTAAGTGTTGGAACAAAGTGACTTTTCTTGATTTTGATCACTCCATAACTCAAAATCCATGAGGAATTTGGACCTAGGTCAGTATGAAGCTTTTGTAGAGGGCAATGTGATCTACAAATTAAGCTTTGAATGGGGAACAATGGCCTTGTGGTTTAGGAGTTATGGTCCTCCAAAGTTGGCACATTAGTGTCACTTTTTCCATAACTTAGAAATTTTTCTAAGTTTTTATGGTTACCCCTTTTACAAGTTATCCCACTTTCTTTGATTTTTCTTGATGAGTGTTGATTCAAATCATACATCAACATCATTTTAGGGTTAAAAATCCATTTTGGTGAAAAATCTCAAAAAGTCAAAGTTGACTTTTGTGCACAGTTGACTTTTTATCAGATGAATTCCAAACTGTGCAATTCTTCAGGAAATCATGTCCTTGACCTAAATCAAACTTGATGGACATGTTCCATGGGTGTCATAGGGTATATTGAATCATGTCTTAGGGTTTGGGAGCATGTCCTGGTCAAAAGTCAAAGTTACAGTTGACTTTCCTCGCGAAACCCTAATTGTGGTGCAGATGAAATTGAGACTTGTTGCTCAAGCTTCTTGGATTAATCCATTGTTGCAAATGGATCAATATAGTATATTAAAGCCCTCCAAATCATGTCTTTAGGTCTTGGTTCATGATTTGTCCCAAAAGTCAACTTAGGGGTGAATTAGGTCAAGAAACCCTAATTCCTGATATTTGATGTATGCATCCCCTGAGGTCAAATTGACTTGATGCTTGGGTCCATGAGGTTCCATGGAGTATATTAGATTATGTTTTGGATCATTGGCTTGTGCCCAGATGAAAAATTTCCATCTGGAGGCCCTGGTCGACCAAAACCCTAATTTGGTGACACTGTCGATCTTGAGACTTGATCCACCTAGAAGGGAGCAGCCTTGTGCTTAATCCTTGAAGTGGGAGTCCTTTTGATCCATTGTGGATGTTTGAGAGGTTAGACAAGTTGAAGATCAAGTCAATCCTTGATTGATCCTTTGTCTAAGGCTCTAAGAGGGCTTAAAACCCTAATTTTGATTGTAGTGAATGCTCAACAACCCTTGAGGCATTTGATGAGGCCTGATGGTTCATCCATATTGTGATGATGATTTGCACAATGATGGGAAATCTTAGTGGTCAAAATTTGGGGTATGACACACTCAAATGGTACATGGGTTTAAACCGCACCAAGATCGTCACTTTCAGAGATCTTGGTGCTGCCTTCGTTCAGCAGTATAAGTATAACCTAAACATGGCATCGGACAGAGATTAAATCAGAGCAATGTCGCAGAAGGACAAAGAAACCTTTAAGGAATATGCTCAGAGATGGCGTGAAATTGCCGCCCAGATTTATCCCCCTCTTGAGGAAAAAGAGATGACAAAAATCTTTTTGAAAACCTTGAGCTCATTCTATTACGACTGAATGGTCGCCAGTGCGTCCAGTGACTTTACTGAAATGGTGAACATGGGGGTACGCCTTGAGGAAACAGTGCGAGAAGGACGTCTGGTCAAAGATGCAGGACCGTCAAGCAGTACCAAAAGATACGGTAGTGCTTTCCCTAAGAAAAAAGAGCAAGATATTGGCAATATCTCTCTCGGAAAGCAAAGGCGAAGGTATCAACCAATAGCAGCAGTAACTCCTACTATCAATCCAACGCTTGCTCCAACGTATCAACCTCAGGTTGCTAAGAGTCAACCAAATAAACAACAATATCAGCAAAGGACACAACAACCTCTTCAGCAGGCTCGTCCTCAGTACAACAATAACAACCGTACAACGCGACCACCAGGGTTTGATCCTATACCAATGTTATATGCGGAACTGTTTCCACTACTACTGGCCAAGGGGCACGTCCAAACCAGGGCTCCTCTTACAGTACTGGAAAATCTGCCTTTTTGGTTCAAAGCGGATCAAACTTGCCCTTATCATCAAGGAGGATCGGGGCATAACATAGAAAACTGTCTCAGCTTCAAATCTGATGTGCAGAAGCTTGTCAGGAACGGGTTCTTATCCTTCATGGATACAAATCCAAATGTTCAGACAAACCCGTTGCCTCAACATTAAAAGACTGCAGTAAATTTGATAGAGGAAGAATCTAACCACAGCTATCAAATTCATGATGTACTCCTATTAGGAACCAATTTGGTTAAGATGAATTGCAGACAAAGCGGGTACGGTCATGTACCGTCTCACAATTATCACCAGTGTGACAACTACTCAAAGAATAACCAAGGGTGTTCCGTAGTGCAATCAGATCTACAAGAACAGATGGATCTCGGATGGATCCAAGATCACCAAATTCGTGAGGTCAATATGGCCCATGCAAATCCTAACATTGTCCATAACTAAAAAATTCTGGCAATGAATGTCAACTTGGTGGCAATGCACTCAAGACAAAGCCAACATCATGACCTGCCACTGCACGATTACAATTCCTGTCTGATATGCTCAATAAACAATCAGGGATGCTCTTTTGTACAAGAGGCCCTCCAGCGTCAGATGGATCTTGGATGGATTCAGGACTACCGTGATAGAAGTCATTATCAAGTTAATATGATTCAAATCTTTGATATTCGCTTGATGAATACCAGCCTGGTAGGATTACACGCTAAGCAGGTCAGGCTCGGTTTTCTGGCTTCACATGATTATCAGAACTGTAAAGTATGTCGTAAAGACGACCAAGGATATGCACTTGTCCAAAGAACACTTCAGCACTTGTTGAACCACTGGTGGCTTCAGATCTACCTAGATGAAGACACACAACAAGTTAGTATGACTGACGAGAATCCTACTAGGCTTCAAAGTCAATATGTTCGCTCGATGGAAACAAATTTAGTGAAGTTACACTGCATACAAAGCTGACGTGGCCGGAGGCCACCACACAACTATAAGCGCTGTAGAGTTTGCTCAGAGAACAACCAAGGATGCTACCTTGTACGCTCAGCTCTTCAAAATCAATTGGACCGGAAAGAGATCCGACCATGTTCAAGTTCTAGTTGGATTAACGTTACGCAAGACTGTCTTCCTAATCAAGGCAAAAATGTTGTCTTAATCTCTAATCATGAAAGGACCAAAGACGTATGCGCTATAATCCCTCTACTCTATGAATCAAGAATTCCTCTTGACAGTAGGAAGATTCTCAACCTCGAACCAATTAAGGTCGGCTACGATGGTCAGAAAAATCAAAAGGCTCCTGTGGTTATCTATATGCCAGGACCAATACCGTACAAATCTGATAAGGCTATCCCTTACAAGTACGGTGGAACAATAATCGAGAATGGAATGGAAACTCCATTACCCTCCGTTGTGAATATTGCAGACATTAGTCGAGTAACACGGAGCGGTCGGATCTTCAACAGAGGAGTTGGAGAACCTACCAAGGAAAAGAAACCTCAAACAGAAGTTCCCAATCAACCGGTCAGGCAATCCAATAATCCCGACCTTTCAAAGAACAACGATGAGATGATGAAGCTCATCCAGAAGAGCGAGTACAACATTGTAGACCAACTGTTGCAAACTCCTTCGAGAATCTCTATGCTATCTCTCTTGCTCAGTTCCGAAGCTCACAGGGAAGCTTTACAGAAAGTCTTAGAGCAAGCCTTTATGGAACAAGATGTGATGATAAGACAATTCGACAACATCATTTCCAACATCACTTCCTGCAACAATTTAAGATTCAGTGGTGAAGAACTGCCAGAAGAAGGCAAAAATCACAACATGGCACTTAACATTACAGTCAACTGCCAGGACGATGCTTTAGCCAGCGTACTAGTAGATATCGGATCAGCTCTGAATGTTATGCAAAAATATACTCTGATGATACTATCATTTTAAGGATCTCCTATGAGAGGCAGCTAGGTCATCGTCAAAGCCTTTGATGGATCTAGAAAAACAGTTATCGACGAAGTCTACCTTCCAATAACTATCGGTCCTCACACTTTCCAAGTCACTTTCCAGGTCATGGACATCTGGGCAGCATACAGTTGTTTATTAGGAAGACCTTGGATACACGAGGCTGGGGCAGTCACTTTGACACTTCACCAGAAGCTAAAGTTCGTAAAAAATGACAAACTAGTCACAGTCCGCGGAGAACATGCCTTAATCGTAAGCAACTTATCATCATCATCCTGTGTTGAACCGGAGGAGGTTGTTGGAACCCAGTTCCAAGCACTTTCAGTGAGCAATGAGAATCGGTCAAAAAAAGGGACGTCGATTTCCTCCTATAAAGATGCTCTCGAAGTAATCAAAAGTAACGTTGCAAAAGGATGGGGACAACTTGTCATTCCTACAGATAACAAGACAAAGAAAGGTCTTGGTTTTTCCTCAACCTGTACCCAGACTGCTACTAACGATGAAAGTTTTCATCCCATTCAGGACTTCTTCCACAGTGGAGGCTTTCTTCACCCAGTGTCTCAAGAAGTACATACCATCAATAAGGGTGACTCCTCTGATACAGATGAAGAGTGGAAGTCCTATCTCAACGAGGACGATTATATGTCTCAAGAAGAAATGCATATGCCATTTTGCTTTCCCACGCAAAGTTCGAGATATATACCAAGATCAGATGTCAAAATGATTTACGGAGATTGTGATCCTGAGGGATGTCGTGCTCCAGCTAACTCATTAGAGAAGGACACACTAATGAAAGACAACTTCGACTATGACTATTATGACCCAATGGATGACTTGCCTATCTAGCAGTTGTACCCAGGAGACTTGGGGCAAAAGAGTCAGCCAAACGACGCTTATCAGTTAAGCATCATTGAAAAGAATACCTGCGTCCCCACCACGTCATGGGATCATTACTCAGGGCACTCAGAGGATATCTAGCACAATGATGAAACTGTAAAGATTGCAGGATAAGAGTTCATCAACTACGCCTTTCCTGAGGTCAACGTCATCGAGAAAGATGACTCCTCCAGTTCCACCGAAGTATGGGACACTTTAGGACAACCGAGTGGCAAGTACGACTTCTTGGTCAAGTACACCGCTCCTGAAAGCTCTCGTATCAGGCTCGAAGACATCCAGCCTGATAGTGAAAACACTATGCAAAATACAATAGAAGAGTTCGTCTACGACAACTCTGCATGGGAGGAAGACTCCAACGATCCTACTCCGCCAAAAACCAGCGTCATTTCTGAGGACAAACCAAGAAAGAAGGTACCAGACTTTGTGATTCACCGAGGAGTTTGCCACCAATGGGTTGCTGTCGATGTCCCAAAAGTCGTACATAAGTCTAAGTAATTGCCATCTTTGTTTTAACCTTTCACCCTGCCCAGGTGAAACAGATGTTTTTATAGGGCTCACTTTTCTGTAAATTTCTCTCTTCGCTTCGCCCAAAGCGATAGAGTTTTGTTTTATAGGGCTGTAGTTTCCGGAATCGACCAAATCATAAATAAAATAATGTCGTTCTGTAATTTCTGCATTTATTGTTGTTTTCACTTTTCTCTTTTTCAGAAAATGGTAATCCTAAAAACAACTCAAAAATAAAAACAAGCATTTTTCAGAAAATACACTGCACACACTCTTGCATTTCTCTCTGTCTCTTCTAAAAGACAATCATCGCGTCATGCAGATTGCTTGTTTTAAACCCTGTTGAAACATACGATCCAATGCCTTCTCCCAACTTTGAATTCCCGGTATTTGAAGCTGAAGAAGAAGAAGCCGAAGAAATTCCAGAAGAGATCTCCCGATTACTCAGACAAGAGGAAAGGTCCATTGAACCTCACAAAGAGCAATTGGAAACAGTAAACTTGGGTTCAGAAGAAGAGAGAAAGGAAGTCAAGATTAGGGCACTGCTCAATCTAACTGTCAAAGAAGACTTGATAAAACTTCTCAAAGATTTTCCCGATATATTCGCTTGGTCTTATCAGGACATGCCAGGGTTGGATACTAGCATTGTGGAACATCATCTACCGTGAAGATCAGAATGTCCGCCAGTGAAATAAAGACTAAGACGGAATCATCCTGATATGGCAATCAAAATCAAGGAGGAAGTACAGAAACAGATCAACGCAGGTTTCCTCGCCACATCAGAATATCCTCAATGGTTAGCCAACATAGTGCCAGTTCCAAAAAAGGACAGAAAAGTCAAAATGTGTGTAGATTACAGGGATTTGAACAAAGCCAGTCCAAAGGATGACTTTCCCTTACCGCAGATAGACATGCTGGTAGACAATACAGCAAATTTCAAAGTCTTCTCCTTCATGGATGGATTCTCAGGCTATAAACAAATCAAAATGGTGCCGGAAGATATGGAGAAAACTTCATTCATCACCCCATGGGGCACCTTTTGTTACAAGGTAATGTCGTTCGGCTTGAAGAACGCAGGGGCAACCTATCAAAGGGCCATGACTACTCTATTTCATGACATGATACATAAAGAAATCGAAGTGTATGTCGATGACATGATTGCCAAATCTAAAACAGAAGAGCAGCATGTGACCCACTTATTAAAACTATTTGAGCGTCTGAGAAAGTACAAACTCCGCTTGAATCCCAACAAATGCACATTTGGTTTTCGTTCAGGAAAACTGCTAGGGTTCATCGTTAGCCAGAAAGGAATTGAGGTTGATCCTGACAAAGTCAAGGCCATTCAAGAAATGCCTTCTCCAAAGACTGAAAAACAAGTCAGAGGATTCCTGGGGCGTTTGAATTACATATCCAGATTTATATTCCTCATGACCGCGACATGCGCCCCAATCTTCAAATTACTCAAAAAGAATCAGGACTGTGTATGGACAGAAGACTGTCAAACCGCCTTCGACAGTATCAAAGAATACCTGTTAAATCCACCTATCCTGTCACCTCCAGTAGAGGGAAGACCACTAATCATATACCTAACAGTCTTGGAAGACTCAATGGGTTGTGTACTTGGCCAACAAGACGAAACAAAAAGAAAAGAGTCTGCCATCTACTATCTGACCAAGAAGTTTACCGACTCTGAAACTCAGTATACTATGCTTGAGAAAACTTTTTGTGCTCTGGTTTGGGTAGCCAAACATCTTCGCCAGTATATGATTTGTCACACTACTTGGTTAATCTCCAAAATGGATCTGATCAAGTATGTCTTTGAAAAACCTGCTCTCACGGGAAGGATCGCCCGTTGGCAGATGTTGTTATCAGAATACGACATCGAGTACCATGCTCAGAAAGCCGTCAAAGGAATTATTTTAGCCGATAATCTGGCTCATCAACTGATTGACGATCGAGAATCAGTCGGGTTTGACTTCCCGGACGAAGATGTCATGCATTTGAAAATGAAAGATTGCGATGAACTGCTACCCAATGAAGGGCCAGAACCAGGTTCCTAATGGGAACTAATCTTTGACAGAGCTGTCAACAATTATGGAAACAGAATTGGGGAAATCATCATAACCCCTCAGGGTACCCACATTCCTTTCACTGCCAGATTAACATTCAAATGTACAAACAACGAGGCCGAATATGAAGCTTGTATCATGGGTCTCGAAGAAGCAATTGACTTAAGGATTAAGAACTTGGATATGTATGGAGACTCAGTCCTGGTTATCAGTCAGATCAAAGGAGATTGGAACATATACCAATCAGGACCGAATCCTTACAAAGACTACGCTAGAAGGTTGTTACCATTCTTCAACAGAATCAAGTTTCATCACATCCCTTGTGAAGAGAATCACGTGGCTGATGCATTAGCCAGTCTCTCCTCCATGATTAGTGTAGGTTAATGGAACGACGTACCTAAGATTGACATAATGCACCTTGAAAGGCCCGCTTACATCTTCACAATTGAAGCAGTCATATACGATAAACCTTGGTATCACGATATCAAATTCTTCTTTCGGACACAAGAATACCCACCTGGGGCATCCAGAAAAGACCGAAAGACCCTAAGAAGATTGGCAAGAAGCTTCTTTCTGAGCGGTGATACACTCTATAAGAGAAACTTTGACATGGTTTTGCTCCGATGTGTAGACAGACCAGAAGCGAACATGCTGATAAAGGAAATTCACGAAGGATCCCTTAGAACTCATGCCAACGGACACACAATGTCGAGAAAAATTCTAAGAGCAGGGTACTATTGGTTGACAATGGAATCCGACTACTACAAGTACATGAAGAGATGTCACAAGTGTCAAATATACACAGACAAAATTCATGTACCGCCAACACATCTCAAAGTTCTCTCTTCCCCATGGCCTTTTTCCATATAGGGAATCGACATGAGTGGCATGATCGAACCCAAAGCTTCGAACGGGCATCGATTCATCCTGGTAGCCATTGAGTACTTCACTAAATGGGTCGAAGCAGCATCGTACGCCAATGTAACCCTACAAGTCGTGGTCCGCTTTATTAAAAACAATATCATCTGCCGTTATGGTGTTCCAAGCCAGATCATTACTTATAATGGATCTAACTTGAACAACAAGATGATGAAGGAGTTGTGCGCCGAGTTCAAGATCGAACACCATAACTCATCTCCCTACCGGCCTAAAATGAATGGAGCGGTAGAAGCGGCTAACAAGACTATCAAGAAGATTGTTCAAAAGATGGTTGTAACCTACAAAGATTGGCATGAAATGCTGCCTTTTTCTCTTCACGATTATCGCACATCTGTCCGCACTTCAATAGGGGCAACCCTTTTCTCTCTAGTATATGGCATGGAAGCAGTGCGCCCCATAGAAGTAGAGATCCCGTCAATCAGGGTATTGATGGAAGCTAAGCTAACAGAAGCTGAATGGTGTCAAAGTCGACACGATGAGCTGAATCTGATCGAAGAAAAGCGAATAATGGCTCTATGCCATGGTCAGTTGTATCAGCAAAGAATGAAGAAAGCGTTACACAAAAAGGTTCGACCCCGTGTCTTCAAAAAAGGAGACCTCGTTCTCAAGAAGATACAATCATTTCTCACTGATTCTCGGGGCAAATAGACTCCGAAATATGATGGCCCCTATGTTGTTAAGAAAGCCTTCTCAGGCGGCGCCTTGAGACTCGCAAAAAAACGTCCAGGCAAAAAAACGTCTCGGTGGATTGAAAACCCGAAAGGGCAGTCTAGGCAAAAATTAGAGACATAAGCAAAAAAATCATCCCGATGGATTGGAAATCTCAAAGTATAATCCAGGCAAAAATTAGGGATTCATGGCAAGTAACTACATCCAACACGGGTAAATTCCCCAGCAGTAATGCCATTCCTCAATAAACTTTCAAGTCAAGGTCATCTTCGACAGAAGCTCAGGATGTCCAGAATTCAAAGTTGGTGGAAGGATAACAGTTGTTATGTTTCAATGTAGCCCTTTTCCCTTAAATTACCATTTTCTAAACTTTGTAAATGCTCTATGGAATCACGCGCTTGGCTGATTTCCATCCTATCAATAAAATTTGAGCCCTAGTGCTTTTGTTTGCAATTCTTATTTGTTTTAGCTTTACAGAATGACATTTTAACATGATCAATGATTCTTGAAATAAAACAAAAATGAATTTACTTGTCAAAAATTTTCGGCTTTTAAAATAAAGATGGAAATTATTTTGACTGTTGAACATCGAAAGAACATCAACTGCTTCTCCGAAGGTGATTGAACCTCAAAGTGCAGAATCAAAATACTCCTTCTAAACCAGTACGCCTGAATGAAGGATCAACTATGTCAGATGTAATGTCCCATCTGACATACCCGACAGAGTTCTTATCTCTTAAGACCGATCAAACAATTCTTTCTCCCCGCAGGGACCGTCTCTCCTAAGCAAGGCAGGATTGCTATTTTGAACCAATGATACTTCTTTTCCCCCATAGTGGCTGAGTATCCAGTCGTGTTCATCTATTAGTCTGTATGTCACGTCAGTTTTGTCAGCATAAACATATATACCTCATGCATCTTTGATTCACATTCATAATCATATTGCATCACTATCACTCTGGTCAGTCTTATCCCCAAGTGATAAAAAGTCCTCTTATCAATCGAGTTGTCAGTCCTTTCCTCGTTAGGAAATGCAGCGACTGAGCATTTTCTCCCCAATTTATTTCTGGATTGGAGCCGGTCCTCGACCACTTTGATAACTTGAACCCTTGAGAAACAAGAAGGAAGTCAACAGAAAATTTTTGGAACCTCGCTCTTCACCAGTAAAGATGATATTCTCGCTTTCTCGGACTAAGGAAAATCCCAGAGAAAGCCCCCCAACCGAAGACTCTTAGCAATACAGCAGTTTCTTTCCAAAAGGTTTGCTATCAACAAGGTCATCAGCACCTCCAAATTGGATTACATCACATGGCATTTCTCCGAGAAGATTTCGAAGAAAAGTATTATGTAATACCCCCAAATAGAAAAGCAGTCTATCAAGAGACTCACTTTCCCCAGTAGAGTCCGCAAATGGCGTCTCCAACAGAGAAGTTTGTATACCTCTACAGCTCAGATAAATGGGTACCCCCAGCAAGTCTGACCTCCAATCTTTTCCATCAAATGGCATCTCCCCAGGAAAATTCAGCGAGAAGGTTGATAAAGACCGCTACAAATAGCACCCCTTGTCAAGGAATGTACTTGACAAGAAGAAACCGAGACCAGTTCCATGGCTGAAGACCAGGATCGAGGAGAAGTTTATTTCAGAAACTGACACCACTTCCTTGGTTGAAGACCAGGATCGAGGGGAAGTTTATTAAAGAAACTGAGACCACTTCCTTGGCTGAAGACCAGGATCGAGGGGAGGTTTATTTCAAAAACTGAGACCAGTTCCTTGGCTGAAGACCAGGATCGAGGGGAAGTTTATTAAAGAAATTGAGACGAGTTCCTTGGCTAAAGACCAGGATCGAGGGGAAGTTTATTTCAGAAACCTAGACCAGTTCCTTGGCTGAAAACCAGGATCGAGGGGAAGTTTTACCTTTTTATAAGCATCATTTCTTAGCAAAAGAAGATGGATGAGCAAACTACCATTCATAACCACTGTCAAAATTTTGGGTATTCCGATATTTAATCCTCTTGCACCCCGAATGCCCGAATACCTTCGCCATTCACACCTTCGAGTCCAAGAAGATTAAATAGGGGCATCTGTCATACCCCAAATTTTGACCACCAAGATTTCCCATCGTTGTGAGGATCATTACCACAATATGGATATACTTCCATGCCTCATCAATCTCCTCAAGGATTGTTGAGCTTTCACTACAACCAAGAATTAGGGTTTTGAGCCCTCTCAGAGCACTTAGACAAAAGATCAATCAAGAAATGACATGATCTTTAACTTGTCTAACCTCTTAAACACCCACAAAGGATCAAGAGGAGTCCCACCTCAAGAATCAAGCACAAGTTTACAACATTCCAAGTGGATCAAGCCTCAAGATCGACAGTGTCACCAAATTAGGGTTTTGGTTAACCAAGGCCTCCAGATGGAATTTTTCCTCTGTGCATGAGCCAATACTTCAAAGCATAAACCCAATCATCAAGTCAATTTAACCTCAGGGGATGCATTCACCAAGAATCAAGAATTAGGGTTTCTTGGCCTAATTCACCCCTAAGTTGACTTTTGGGGCAAAGCATGAGCCAAGACCTCAAGACATGATTTGAGGGCCTCAAATACACTACATTTATCCATTTACAATAATGGTTTGATCTTAGAAGCTTGATTCACAAGTTTCATTTTCATCTGGACCACAATTAGGGTTTTGAGGAAAAAGTCAACAGTATCTTTGACTTTTGACCAAGACATGCTCCCAAATCTTTGGGACATGATTCAATATACCCTATAACACCTACAGAATCCACCCATTAGGTTTGATTTAGGTCAAGGACTTGATTTCACAAAGGATCGAACAGTTTGGATTTCATTCGATAAAAAGTCAACCGTGCACAAAATCAAGTTTGACTTTTTGGAATTTTTCACAAATAGGGTTCCCCTAAGTAAAAAATAATGTTAATGTATGATATTGATCATCATCCATCAAGAAAAATCAAGAAAAGTGAGGTTTCTTGCAAAAGGGGCAACCTTGAGAAACCAAAATTTTTCTAAGTTATGGAATAAAAGTGGTTTTTGGTACCAACTTCCAAGGATCATAACTTGAGATCCAAGCAACCATTTTGGGTGATCCAAAGCTGGATTTGTGGGTCTTGCTACACTCTACAAAAGCTTTAACTACCTCGAACTCCAATTCTTCATGGATTTTGAGTTAGGGATTGATCAAAGTCACAAAAACATGAAAATGACACTTTTTCCAACACTTATTGAAAATTTGCCTAAGTTACTAGCCCTAAACATCAATGTTCATGAGGTTTTTTCGGTTGGATCCAAATAGTTTCAGAACAAACTATGATCAAACATGTTTTGTATCATATGAGGTCTTTCTAAAAAGCACAAGAGCCTCCCATAACTCAACCTGAGCAAGGAGATATGAATCCCTCAAAATCACCATTTCCAACTGTCCTAAGCAAGGAAGATTTTGTGCATTTTCTCGATTTGGCAAATTTGGACAACTCCAAGCCTTGTCATCCATTTAGACACATCAGAGGATAAAAAAAAGGAGAATGATCTGATCCCCAAGCCTCCCAAGTCCAAGAATCTACATCTAGCCATGCCAAACCTAAAAGAGCTAAAAAGTGCCAAAACTCCAATTTTGTTTCAATGCATTCAATGGATGCATCAAGTTGGCATGAACTGAGGCAAGTTTAACTGAATGAGTCAAGCCTTATCTCTGAACCAAAAGACCATAGGCCTGTGCTCTAACCTCAAGTCAATGGCTAGAGGAGACTTGAGATTCCATTTGATCCACAATGTGCAACAGACCTGCTGCAGCTGCCATTCACTATTGCAGCCAAAACAAACTTGCTCTACTATAAATAGAGCTCATTTATGCTCATTTCAAGTACACCAAAGCACGAAAACTGATGCTTTCCTCAAAATCTCTCCTTTACTTCAATTTTTGACTTCTAACTCAAGTCACTATTGGGTTTTGAGTTTGAGAGCAATTCCAACCAAACCAATCACTCACACACACCTCATAAACATCATATGTGAGTGAACCATAACACAAAATCACATCTGGAACATCAGATTCTCAAAATCACCAGCCAATTGCTCAAGTTCTTGACATAATTGAAGTTGAGGTACCACAACCAGTTCTAGCTCATTTCAATCCACTCCAAGCATTCAAACACATTCCTTGGCACCTAAGGAAGCAGCACATACCATTGGAACCTAGCTGCAACACCTTCATCATAAAACTCGATCACCAGCTGCAAGAGGTAGGCCTGAACCCTTCAAACTCTATGATATATGCATCATGAATGAATTTTTTAGTCACCATCTTGTTTATGAATGTTTGTAGAGTAATAACCCTCAATCAATTTCCATGAATCCATCGTGTATGGAATTTCATTGTGTTCATGCGGAAATTAGGGTTCTTGAGGTTTTCTGTTGATTTCTTCCTCCATACTTAATATAAATGCAATTAATCTATATGGCTGTGATCCTTGTTCAAAAACGAACAAGATTGGTTCTTGAATCGTGCAAAACCATTGAGAAATCATGGAGAAAAGTGAGAAAATGAAAATCTGCAGAAACAGGGCACGCGGGCAAGAACTTAGTGTTCTTGGCTCCCTTTTTCAAATATTTGAATTTTTGAATATTTTGATATTTTTGTTAATTGATTCAAATATTAATTTCTCTCTAAATATTTGTGTTTTTGAATTGATTCTTTTTCTCAAAATTCACAAAAATGTTTAAATATTTCATTTTATTTGTTTTAAAACATTTTTTAATGAAATTCCCACTTTGATCTTTCAAAACCAATTGAATTTCAAACTTTCATGTGATCAAACATGATTTTTCAAAATATTTTTCAAAGTGTACAACTTTTTTTTAAATATATTTGATATTTTATCATTTATTATTTAAATTTCCTTTGAAAAATGACATTTTAATTTAAAATTAGGCTTTCCTCTTGATTTTAAATTTTTAAACACTTTTGGGCCTCTAATAGAGTGTAAGACTCGTTCCTTGTAAATATAAACCTTCTTGGGCCTCAGCCATTGTATAAGTCCCACTGTGTTTTCAAAATCTCACGATCGTCGCTTTTCAAAATAAAATCATCTGAGCCTCTCCCTGAGCTGTAAGCCCCATTTCTCTTCTTTTGAAATTAATTTGGGCCTCTATTAGAGTGTAAGACCCAATCCCCGTTTAACCAAAACCTATTTTTGGCCTCAGACATTGAATAAGTCCCTCTGCGATTTTCAAAACAACGGTGCGATCACTGTTATTTCTGGGCCTCTCCTTGAGTTGTAAGCCTCATCTCTTGTACAAAAATAAACTTTTTGGGCCTCTCCTTGAGTATAAGCCCCAACAATATTTTCAAAACAACTTCCCTTTTGATTTAGATTCAAATTCATAGTTGTTATCAAAACTTTCTTTAATTTCTTGAACAACTAACCATACAGCTGTTACTATGGAAGCTTGCTCGCCTGTAAGTTTTTATCAGCTTTCTTTTACATGCTTTCATATATATATATATATATAATTGTATTGCTGGAAGCTTGCTTACCTGTAAGTCCTTCTTTCATATCCTTTTAAATACTTGTCATATATCAACTATATATATACTTGTATATCTGCTTAGAGTTTTCCCCGACAATTAGGTCTAGAACTAGATAGAGCCAGTGGTCACTCTTAGATAGAGCCTTCACTTGGGCTTAAACAATAGGGAACAAAGAGAAAGACATTATTCTCGGTGAAACTTTTCTTAGACTGTCACTACTAGAAATTTTCAAATAAGTTCATTTCCCCATAGAAGATTAATTCTCGGTGAAACCTCTCTTGAATTTCTTCGAACCCTAGAACTGTTCACTAAAGAAAATATTATTCTCGGTGAAACTTTTCCTGAACTTTTCTTAAGTTTAGGCCCACAGGCTTCCTAAAAGCATCCCCGCCTCCTCCTGGGCTTTGTACAAGGACCCTCCGGCTTCTTAGAAGTTCTCATGCCTTCTCTTGGGCTTAGTACAAGGACCTTGAAGGCCTCTTAAAGCTATATGACAGAAATTAGTCATCCTTTGCTAGAGCAGTCTTTCCAGAGTCAAAACCTCATATCATGTTTGGGGTTGATTCTCATCCCTTTAAGCACCAGCCTCCTCTTGGGCATCATACAAAGATAAACTCTTCTATACCAGTAGACTTGGACAGTCTAAATCCCCTCTTGGATCTCAAAGACATTCTCAAGTTCCCTATAAACACAGGAAAAACCCTGGTCATTCAACCAATCTCCAGTAGAGTTGAAACCTCTATAGGTTTTCAAAATTCAATCTTTGAATTTTCACCTTAAGTTTCCCCTAGCCAGGGTCAGCTTATCATCAGTATAACACTATCTCAAATCAGAACCTCAAGGCATCTAACACCTCAACTCTTCTGTAACCCTCAGCAAGAGTTGATTCCCCATTTTGGATCTGCCTCTGGATCTCAATAAATCCTCAGCAGAAGCTAGCCTCCTCTTAGGCTTTGTATAATGATCCTTCCTTTCCTCAGCATAATCAGCCTCCTCTTGGGCTTCGTACAATAATTTTCCCCAGTTAAGCTAACCTTTTCAGACTCTCTTGTTGAGTTAATCACCCTTTTCAACACTCTCTTGTGGAGTCAACCCTTTTCAGCCTCAACCTTGGGCTTTGTACAAGACACCATATAAATTTCCCTAAAAAGAGTCAGTCTCTTTTCAGCCTCAATCTTGGGCTTTGTACAAGATAGATAATACTCTCCAGCATAGTCAAACTTCTTTCAGCCTCAATCTTGGGCTTTGTAAAAGACACCTAGAAAACCTCAGTTGAGTCGGTCTCCTTTTAGCCTCAATCTTGGGCTTTGTACAAGACAGATAAAGATTTCTTTCCCACAGAGTCGGTCTCGTTTTAGCCTTAATATTGGGCTTTGTACAAGACAGATAAAGATTTCTTTCCCACAGAGTCAGTCTTCTTTTCAGCCTCAATCTTGGGGTTTGTACAAGACACATACAAACCCTCCCCAGCGGAATCAAAATCCCTTTTAGCCTCAATCTTGGGCTTTGTACAAGACAGACAAAATATTTTTTCCTGGAAAAGTAAAACTTTTAGCCTCCTCTTAGGCTTTGTATAATGATATCCCCAAAAGAGTCAGTCTCTTTTTAGCCTCAATCTTGGGCTTTGTACAAGACGGATATAAACACTCTCTCGTTGAGTCACTCTTTTCCAGCCTCCTCTTAGGCTTTGTATAAGGACTTTCCCAGTGGAGTCAATCAATCTCTTAGCTTCAACCTTGGGCTTTGATCAAGGCACACAAAAATCAACATCCCCTCAGAGGAAACCAAAAGCTCTCTGTAGGAATATATTTCTCTGTATATCACACATTAAAACAGATATTCAAAACAAACCCTAATCCCAGATAACTGTTGTATGTGGCACACTTGTTGATTCAAAATATCCAAGCTGTCATCCATCTCTTTTCCTGGCAAATCCCTTTCTTTCATCTAATTGCTGTAGTGGCAAGCCTCTGGATTAATAACATCCACGCCATTGTCCCTCTTTTAGCGTGAAAAACTCCTAAGGAAAAATGGCGTTGCTCAACACTGAGTTAAAGTTTCCTCCTTGTCGCACCTCGAAAAAATCGCTTAATCGAAGACACGACCCTCGGGCGAAAGGCGCGGAAAACGGTTCGACAGAGTCGCCACCAAACTTTATTTATCCCAAAAGAGGGAAAGGAAAATATCGAGAAAACCTTTAAGGGAGGATGAGAACATGGTCGTCGCAACCACATTCTGGGTTCGGGAGTCAGTTACGTGAGGGGAAGGTACGCGCACCCCCTCACGTCCGTTGTACTCAACGAGAACCTCTTGATTCGAATCGCGATACTCGTTAGATAAGTTTGTTTGTTTTCTTCTGTAAAATAAATGCGGAAAGGTAAAGATAAAAGGAAAAGATGTTAAGGGGAAATGGGTGGTCTAAGGATAGGGTGCTCGGCAAGATCATCGCGACCTCAGGCCTACGTATGCTCATTCGGACGAGAATGAGAAATCAGAGCAATCGTAGTTCGACTACGAGGTTTGACGGAAAAAGATGGTAGTGTGGACGCAAACGGGGGGAAAAAGAAAAAAGTGTGAAACGGGGAAAAAAGAAAAAAGTGTGGACGCAAACGGGGGAAAAAGAAAAAATGTGAAACGGGGAAAAAAGAAAAAAGTGTGGACGCAAATGGGGGAAAAAGAAAAAATGTGCTCGCCAAGATCGTCGCAATCTTATGCCTACGTATCTTCACTCGGACGAGAGTAAACAATCAGAGCAGTCGTAGTTCGTGGTACGCCTACGAAACAAGGGAGTTGGTTGATTTTTAAAGAGGCGCCAATTGCTCACACATGAGTAAGAGAACTTGCACCCAAATAATCGAAGAGAGATCAAAGACTTGAACCCCCATTTTTCACCTTGAAAGTGTTTCGATAGTTGTTAGTCTTTTTGAGGTTTGATTATGAAAATCCGCTTGATGTGGGATCAAGGGTTTATTGTATGCGCTTGGTTATTTTGAAAAGGATTTGATTTGTTAAAAGAAGAGGCGTCAATTGTTCACACACGAGTAAGAGAACTCGCACCCAAACAATCGAAGGAAGATCAAAGACTTGAACCTCCATTTTTCACCTTAAAAGAGTTGTGATAGTCGTTAGTTGTTTTTGAAGTTTGATTAAGAAAATCTGCTTGACGTTGGATCAAGGGTTTATTGTATGAAAAGAGTTTGGTTTGAAAAAGGAGTTTGGTTAGAGGCTGATTTGAAAGTGGGCTCGACGACGAATCGAGAGTTTGGTTGAAAATGGGTTTGCTTGAAAATGGCTCGACGACGAATCGAGAATTAGTTTGAAAATGGGTTGTCTATGCTAGTCCCTAGGGGTGCTCCTAGTAAGCAAACCACAATCAAAAGAAAACTAAATGCGTAAATCGGAATGGGGAGCGGGGTACATGTAAATTACAAGGGATGACATGAAATAAAGGGTCTCACTATAAGGTAGCCCAAGAGAAAGCCGTGTGTGTGCAAAGGTGTCCTAAACTAAGCCTTGAACCAAAATCGCCAAGCAACCAACAGTCCATCAATTATTCTTTTAGGGTTTCAATATTTTTAGTATTTTTTTATTAATGGTGAACAAATGAAACGGTTAGACGAATAAATATGAATATGGATATGAACAATAATAATAATAATATGAATAAGAATAATAACCAAGATGATATTGACAAGAGATTAAAGTTGACATAAAATAAAATTGGTCTCGTCTTAATCACGATTTAATCGACAAATCGATAATCAACGATTTTTGACTTTCATTGACCAACTAAAAGAAAATACGAAAATGGAAATTAAATGGAGATAGAAATTAAATCGAAAATATATAAAGGTCTCATCTTTACTAAGATTTTAAATCGAAAAATCGATAATCTTTAGTATTTAATTTTCATTGACCCAAAAATGAATAAAAATAATGAAAAAATAATAGAAATGAAATAAAATCGGAAAATGAGAAGAAAAAGAATAAAGGTCTCACCTTTATCAAGATTTAATCGAGAAATCGATAAATCATTGATATTTGGTTTTCATTGACCCAAAATGAAAAAAAAGTGAAAAATATAATAAGAAATGAAATAAAAAATTGAAAAAGATAAAGAAAAAGAATAAAGGTCTCACCTTTATCAAGATTTAAAATCGAAAATCGATAAATCCTTGATATTTGGTTTTCATTGACCAAAAAGTTGAAAGAAAAATAAAAGAAAATAAAAGTAGGCCTCATATAAATCAAGATTGTAGATCTAAAGAAAAAATCTCCCAATCAAGATTTGTGTTATATCATTGGCCCCAAAAAGGAAATTGAAAATAAAATGGAATTATTTAAAAATGAAATAAAAATAAAGTTAAAAAGCAACAAGAAAAGGATGCCATGAACCAATTACAAAATCTTACAAAATAGGTATTATATACATTTTTAAGAAACAATAAGAAAATAAAATCAGAAAGGGAAAAGAGGGGGTGTGGCACTGGATAACAGGGTGTAATACTGATTAGAATCATTTGGGCATTGAGGTCTATCATCCCTCATAGAAACAAACAGGGGGACGGTTTAAAAAGAGGGTGGTGTGTATCAAACGGGCTCTGAAGCCCAATCATCACCACAAAAAATTATTAAATCCCACAAAAAAGAAAACACGGTCTTAAAAAATAAATAAACGTACATCCTAGGTCACTATAGTAGCACAGATCAATTTGGAAATGAGAAAAAAGCAAAAGATCCCTTTTTTAAAAAACGAGAGAAAATTGAAACAAGGAAATGTATGAAGCAACAACATTTTCGAAAATCAGGACCTTCAAAATTTCCTCTGTCCGCTCTCTGTCTCTCACGATTTGTTCAGGTTTGTCCGATTTCCTCTCTCGTCTCCCTATTCGGTTCGATTTCCGTTCGAAACTTTCTCTCCATCTCCAATCTCTCTGTTTCTGTTTTCAATTTAGATTTATGGGTTTGAGTAGGTGGAAACAAATCGTTGTTATGTTGGAAGGAGGTTCAAGGTTGAAGGTTGGATTTGAAACAAATCTAAACTATGGTTTGGTTTCGGATGGAAGAGGAACAGTTGTGTTCGATTGATGAAGGAGATGAGGATTTGGTTGTGTGAAAGATTGATGAGTGTTGTGGGTTTAATGGATTTAGAGATTGGGTCGTGTTGTTGAAGGAAGGTTCCGTATTTGAAATGGAGTTGAAGGTTTTAGTTGAAGGAAGAATGGAGGTTAGATAGGAGCGAAGAGGAAGGTTTGAGAAGGGATTTTGGTCGTGGCGGCTAGGTCTCTCTTTCAGAGAGTGAAGAAAATGTTTGACTTATAGGAGGAGATACGAGGGTGGAATGGTACTCTCGGTGAGAAATTTGTGAGCTGGTTGTCGTACAGTGTTTTGCAAATGCGTACTCGTTTTCACAATTGTAGAGTGGGGTCGTGGTGTTTTGAAATTGGCGAGCTGTTTCTGCGTTTTGGAGACGTTGCGGACAAGGTTTGTGGTGAGGTCCGTGAATCTGTTACTGAAGGTACCCATCATGATTTTTGTCTTGTCATTTTCATGCATAAAGAAATGCACAAATGGTTGGCGTGCGGTTCATGGTTTTCTATTGTTGTGAGATTGGTGTGTGTAGCTAGCTGTACATTGCTGCAGGTTTGTGTGTGTTGGATTTTGTCAAGCAAGCTATAGTGGGGCCTGGAATGTGCGCGTTGTGAGCTGCATAATTGTTGTCAAAGTGGTTGCTGTACGGTTTGGTTTTTTTCATAATTTTGCTTGCTGTCATGGCTTGTGTGAGGTGTGATGGTTCGTAGAATTTGGCACAATATTTTCATCACTGCATCAATATAAATGGGCTTGGGCCCTTTTTTTTTTTTGTAATGTGAACTCTTTAGTGTATGAGCTTTTTCTATTTCTTTGTACATTTTTGTAGATCTTTTAGGCTTTATGAACAATGGATAAAGACAATGGTCATGGACAAGTGGTTAGTAAAAAACTAATTGAAAGAATTTATTAAGAAAAATGTGAATTAATTTGGCCATTTAAAATTTGGAAATGGATAACTATATGGAAATGGATTCTATAAATTGGATGGATAGAAATGGATTCAAGAAGAAAAAGGATTAAAAATGAATATTAAAAGAAAGGCGAATTTGAGATTGGATATGGTTAGAAGAACAAAAAAAAAATGGATAATGGAATGGATATTGAAAATGGATAGAAACGGATGAAAAATGAATAATTGTTGGATGAAGGATAAAAACGGTTAAAAGATAGATATGACTTAAAATGAAAATGGATAAAAAAAAAGAGGAATGAAGTTGAAGACAAACATATTTTTTTGGATTTTTCTAAACATGGTTAATGGATGGATAGTACAGATGAAAATTATATACAGGTAGGACAAATATGGGGTATGACAGATGCCCATAGCTAATTGGCTTAAACCGAGTAAGGTGAACTACTGCGGCGTTCATTCTTTCAAGGTAGAAGTCAATTAGATATTAAGAAGACCACAAATTTGTTCGAAAAGAAAGAAAAGTGCTTGGGAAGTGAAATACTGAATAACAAGAAATCTGACACCAAAAGGATGGCAGACCTATCACCAAAAAGATGATAGTAAACACACGCACACAGACCCTTTCACCAAAAGGATGAAAATGAAGTCAAAGCCTGCTATTACCAAAAGGATAATAGGGCACACACACACAGACCCTTCCACCAAAAGGATGAAAATGAGGTCAACGTCTGCTATTACCAAAAGGATAATAGGGCACCCACGCACACCGACCCTTCCACCAAAAGGATGAAAATGAGGTCAAAGCCTGCTATTACCAAAAGGATAATAGGGCAAACATACACAAAAGACCCTTCCACCAAAAGGATGAAAATGAGGTCAACGCCTGCTATTACCAAAAGGATAATAGGGCACACACACACACACAGATCCTTCCACCAAAAGGATGGAAATGAGGTCAAAGCCTGCTATTACCAAAAGGATAATAGGGCACACATACGCACAGACCCTTCCACCAAAAGGATGAAAATGAGGTCAAAGCCTGCTATTACCAAAAGGATAATAGGGCACACACGCACACAGACCCTTCCACCAAAAGGATGGAAATGAGGTCACAGCCTGCTATTACCAAAAGGATAATAGGGCACACACACACACACACAGACCCTTCCACCAAAAGGATGAAAATGAGGTCAAAGCCTGCTATTACCAAAAGGATAATAGGGCACACACTGGATATCTGAGACTGTCATTCACCAAGAGGATGATATAGAGACCAAAGGTTCATGGATCGGGGACACCAAATGGATGACGGATCAATACAAGCTACTACCACCAAAAGGATGATAGGAACTTTCTAATTTGAGGGTTACCAACACCAAAAGGATGCAGGTTGAGTTTGGCTATCACCAAAAGGATGATAGTAATGCAATTAACAAAAGGTCAAGTTTGTTAGGGATATGATGAGTGAGGCTTATTTGGAGACATCAACAAAAGGTTGAGGCAAAGATACAGCTCAATGAGGAATGCCCACGGATTTGAAGAAGATGCCCCTGGCTGGGCTGAAGATCGTCTTGCAGTCTTGAGATTGATCCTGGATCTTGACATGCACATATACGAATGCTTGATTTTGTAATGATGTTCCATATCGAATGGAAATGCAAATGCAAATGCTGACGCGCGGAGACGCAAGTGTTGGGGAAGTATGATTTGGTTTTTTGGGACGCACATGATGCATATGATGTCTATGATGCTAAATACGATGCATATGATGCGTATGATGCACATGTTTGCAAACGGGTAGCTGGATATGTTTGGAGTGGTGCCAGCGCGGTGAACTTTTGGTAGTTGCCAATGAGGATTGGACTTTTGGGCGGTGGGAGGGATTTGATTTCCTCGACACTCAGTTCGTTGAAAACGCCATGATTGAAGCGGACGAAGATGCTTTTGAAGCTCTGATTTTGACCACTAGTTTATTTGTTGGTGAGTTCGTTCCTGAGAGAACCACAACTTTGCCTAATGGTCAGGATAGCCTGCTTGACCAAACTGAAGATACAAAGGGATCTGCCTGCTGCAATGGATATTGCCCTAGTCTGAACATGGTAATGGTCTGCCCCTGATTAACCTATCTTGAAAGTTGATCTTTGATGTGCTTTGAGATGGCTTACCCCTGATTAAGCTGTTGAAGGGTCTGCCCCAGATTGAGGGTTTTGAGGGAATCTTGCTTCGAGTCGGCACCACTGAAAATTCAAATTTCTCTTCGATTTCCCCTTGTTGGAGTTGCTTTGATGTCTAGCACTGATTCGCAGTTAAAATTGCACATTTACAAATGGTAATCTTAATGTAATGCTCATGCAAGTTTTGAAAAAGAGTCGTTTATTTGAGTGTCATGATATTGTGAGACGAGTGGACCGTTAGCCCAAACGTGTGCTGATTTTGATGGTGTGAAAGATATAGCAAGGAGAATGACACCAATGCTGAAGATTAGCAAATCTGGGGAGTCAGTTTACACAACCTTGCAATAGTATGCTTTTAGAATAAACCTTGCCTCAATTAGGTCTTTTGAGGGTTGTAACGTGGTCTGGTTTACGGTTTATGAAACAAAGGATATTAGGCTCAAAGTAGGATTTGTACCCACCCCTTCTTCGCGATGTTCTCCAGTCCTACGTTCAGTTAATTCTGCACATATTTGTCTTCCAAAAGGGTTGACGGTGCAAGGGTGATGATTCAAGGTTTCCTCGAAATGGAAGTCACCTTACTTTGTTTTTGATGGGTGTCACTGAGTCTTATTTTGTTTTTGGTGAGGATTCGAGGGCCTCTTTTGTTTTTGCTTTTGATCCCTAACTTTTGCATGGGCTGATTTCGCTTTTCGAGTCCATCGGGATTGCCTTGATTTTTGCCTAAGTCTCTTTTGAGGTGTTTGACTTAGCCGACTTTTGATTTTTTGTTTTTTTGGTTTTGTTGGATGATTGTGACTGCCAAATCATGGGTTTTGATGAACAACTGTCATGTCTTTTGGACTTTGCCTTGTAATTCGAGTGCGTAATTGGATTAACTGAACACTACCCTGCCCTAGGTTGAGTGTAAGGGTTTGAATATCTGAAAGAAACTGCTACTTCTAGGCTCGAAGTGGTTAACTAGGGATTATCTCCTTGTCTCTCTAGTGTTTGGGGGTTGAAACAATGCCTGTACATCATCGACGAGATTCTGTCTGAAAGCATACATTTTGCAATTATGGGTATTTCGTTGTCATCATCCTCCCTCCAATCATTGCTAACAACAGTTGATAAAGAGAATGAAGTGGAAAAATGTGTCGGTGTTTTTGCAGTAAATGGAAAAAATGAGTGAATACGACATGACTAATTCAAAACATGCATAATCACTACATTAAGAAAACCAAATACGAATGTCAATGTTTAAAGCATACAGTACTTAAACAAATAAAGACAAAATACAAGAATGCAAATGACGGGATGGCAACATGACTGCCTTCTTCGAGGAAACTTGACTTGACTTGACTTGTCTTGACTTGATGCTAGCACTAGTTTGGCGGTGGAAAAGGGTTTTTGATGACGTTTGGAGCCCTCCCATTGAACGTGAGAAACTTTGAGTCGATCATGTCTTGCACCTTGTGTTTGAAAGCTCTGCAGTCCTCAATCGTATGCCCTGGAGCACCTTTATGAAACTCACAATAAGCATTAGAATCATAGTCTGGGGGAATGACAGTTGGAGGAGCTAGGTCCCTCAGAGCGATTGCCTACTTCTCCATCAATTAAGCAAAGATCTGAGCATATGACGTTGGCAGACGATCAAAGTCTCTATCAGACCTCCTTGTCCTCTGTTGATTAGGCTGACGTTGTTGAGCAGCTCTCTATTATTGATTTTGAGGAGGATACTGATACCCTTGTTGATTGTAGGATTGTTGCTGAGGAACCTGTTGTTGAGGCATTGGAGCTTGAACAGCTTGAACTGTTGGCTGATAAGGCATTGGAGTGTATTGCGCAACAGCAACATACGGATACTGGAAGTAAGGCATTTGGAAAGGCATTAGAGCAGGAGGTTGTTGAGCTTGACCTTTCTGAGCAGAGACAACATTTGTTTCACCTTCTTTTTTCTTGTATCCATTGAAAGGCTTCTTAGCTTGAGACTGACTGCTAGAACCTCCTTGGATCTTTCCGCTCTTCAAACCTTTCTCAATTCTTTCACCAACGATCACCAAATCAGAGAATCCAGCTGAGACATTGCCAATCAGCTTCTCATAGTATTGGGTTTACAAAGTACCCATGAAGATGTCAATCAGTTCACGATCAACAAGAGGTGGATGCACCCTTGCAGCTAGCTCTCTCCAGCGTTGCGCGTACCCCTTAAAGGATTCGTTGTCCTTTTGAGCCATACTCTGAAGTTGAGTACGGTTCGGAGCAAGGTCAGTGTTGTACTTGTATTGCTTGACAAATGCATCAGCTAGATCATCCCAAGTGCGCACATTGCTATGCTCCAGCTGCATATACCACTCAAGAGATGCTCCAGACAGACTGTCTTGGAAGCAATGGATCATCAGTTTTTCGTCTTTGGCATGGGCAGTCATCTTGCGGCAGTACATTCTTAGATGCATGTGGGGACAACTGAGACCTTTGTACTTTGGGAATTCCTTTACTTTGAACTTGGGAGGAATGACAACATCTGGCACCAAGCACATATCCAGAGCATTCAAAGAAGTTGAGTTGCGTCCCTCCATGACTCGGAGTTTCTCAGCTAGATCATGACACATCTTGATAGCTTCAGAATCCTGAGCAGTAGTAGGTTTGACAATTGGGATAGCAGCATGGTAGTTCTGTACCTCATCGTGCTGATCTATCAGATTTTCTTCAGCATGAGGAATAGGAATTTGAGTGACAACATTTTGGGCTTGTGGAATAGCCCCAACAGTAACTCCAGATGTTAGAAGTGGTTGAGAAGTGGCTCCTTCAGAGGCAAGAGTGAAGTTCATTGGTATCCCATAATTGATTGGATTAAGAACAGGAACTGAGAGCCTTGAGGTAGATGCTTGAACAGGCACAGTGTGGTGGGCAGCAGCGGCTTCACGCAATTCTTCTTCTTTTCTGGCCATCATGATGGCTTCGAGAATTTGATCAATCTTTCCTTTGATATAGTCCAACTCTTCTCTGAAGGCGGCTTGCTCTTGTTGAATCTGCTCCATCATTCGTTTGGTATTAGCTCGAGTTGCGTACTGGTGTCGAGGAATCAACTTGATTTACTGGAGAAGGAAGGAAGTTGAGGTGAGATTCTGAGGTTGAAAATGCAATGCAAGATGCATAACAGATGCAATGCAATGACATGAGATGAAATGCAAGATGCAAGATCCAGGATCGCAGGATCAAACAGCTTCAAACAGTTCTGAGGTTGGCCGGAGAAACGGGTCAAGAATCACAACTAGGATCACGAAAGCCCACTGGTAGGTTTCTAAGACGGGTAGGTGCCTAGAGTTACGGATATATTTCGACACATTATAACCAAGATGAAGAGACATCCGACTATAATATCCTTGAAATAATCTCGTCTAGGTGAGGTTTTCGTTTCTTCCCCACGAGAAAGATTCCTCGGAGGCGCCCACTACACAACCATCGACACACGGGTTCTAAATAGGATTCTCAGAATCCTAGATCGAGGTCAAAAATATTACTGTCAGGAAGTAATACGTTCGAGGGATCTCATCTGATTGGGGCGTTCACATTAACTCACATAGAATTAACGCTACCAACCACCAGGGTAAATGGGCTAATGGTCCTCGGGATCAACGACCCACCTCGAAAGTATTACCACCATGGCAAAGATTCACCACAACAATAATATCTCCAAGGGAATCTACTCCAAGCGGTGGTTTTCGCTTCAACTCACGCGGAAGAGACCATGCAAGCCTACACTACACAACCACCATCCTAATCCTAGGGTTTTTCTCGACTCGGGTGTAGAGCCATCTCACAAAGTTCCCAATATCAGAACAACCCAATGATGTCACAAAAGGTAACACAAATAAGGAAATAGGAAAGCAAATAAATAAACGAACGAGAAGAAAAAGATGAACAAAGCTAAAGAGCTAGCGATTCGAATCAAGATAGGCTTGACTTTCTCTTGCATGGAGCAAATTCTATTCCCCAGCAGAGTCTCCAGCTGTCATACCTCGAAAAAAATACTTAATCAAAGACACGACCCTCGCGCGAAAGGCGAGGAAAACGGTTCGACAGAGTCGCCACTGAACTTTATTTATCCCAAAAGAGGAAAAGGAAAATATTGAGAAAACCTTTAAGGGAGGATGAGAACATGGTTGTCGCAACCACATTCTGGGTTCGGGAGTCAGTTACGTGAGGGGAAGGTACGTGCACCCCCTCACATCCGTTGTACTCAACGTGAACCTCTTGATTTGAATCGCGATACTCGTTAGCTAAGTTTGTTTGTTTTCTTCTCTAAAATAAATGCGGAAAGGTAAAGATAAAAGGAAAAGATGTTAAGAAATGGGTGGTTTAAGGATAGGGTGCTCGGCAAGATCATCGCGACCTCGGGCCTACGTATGCTCATTCGGACGAGAATGAGAAATCAGAGCAATCGTAGTTCGACTATGGGGTTTGACGGAAAAAGATGGTAGTGTGGACGCAAACGGGGGGAAAAAGAAAAAAGTGTGAAACGGGGAAAAAAGAAAAAAGTGTGGACGCAAACGGGGGAAAAAGAAAAAATGTGAAATGGGGAAAAAAGAAAAAAATGTGGATGCAAACGGGGGAAAAAGAAAAAATGTGCTCGCCAAGATCGTCGCAATCTTATGCCTACATATCTTTACTCGGACGCGAGTAAAGAATCAGAGTAGTCGTAGTTTGTGGTACGCCCACAAAACAAGGGAGTTGGTTGATTTTTAAAGAGACGCAAATTGCTCACACACGAGTAAGAGAACTCGCACCCAAACAATCGAAGAGAGATCAAAGACTTGAACCCCCATTTTTCACCTTGAAAGAGTTTCGATAGTTGTTAGTTGTTTTGAGGTTTGATTATGAAAATCCGCTTGATGTGGGATCAAGGGTTTATTGTATGCGCTTGGTTATTTTGAAAAGGATTTTATTTGTTAAAAGAAGAGGCGTCAATTGTTCACACACGAGTAAGAGAACTCACACCCAAACAATCGAAGGAAGATCAAAGACTTGAACCCCCATTTTTCACCTTAAAAGAGTTGCGATAGTCGTTAGTTGTTTTTGAAGTTTGATTAAGAAAATCCGCTTGACGTTGGATCAAGGGTTTATTGTATGAAAAGAGTTTGGTTTGAAAAAGGAGTTTGGTTAGAGGCTGATTTGAAAGTGGGTTCAACGAAGAATCGAGAGTTTGGTTGAAAATGGGTTTGCTCGAAAATGGCTCGACGACAAATCGAGAATTAGTTTGAAAATGGGTTGTCTATGCTAGTCCCTAGGGGTGCTCCTAGTAAACAAACCACAATCAAAAGAAAACTAAATGCGTACATCGGAATGGGGAGCGGGGTACATGTAAATTACAAGGGATGACATGAAATAAAGGGTCTCATTATAAGGTAGCCCAAGAGAAAGCCGTGTGTGTGCAAAGGTGTCCTAAACTAAGCCTTGAACCAAAATCGCCAAGCAACCAACAGTCCATCAATTATTGTTTTAGGGTTTCGATATTTTTAGTATTTTTTTATTAATGGTGAACAAATGAAACGGTTAGATGAATAAATATGAATATGGATATGAACAATAATAATAATAATATGAACAAGAATAATAACCAAGATGATATTGACAAGAGATTAAAGTTGACATAAAATAAAATTGGTCTCGTCTTAATCACGATTTAATCGACAAATCGATAATCAACGATTTTTGAATTTCATTGACCAACTAAAAGAAAATACAAAAATGGAAATTAAATGGAGATAGAAATTAAATCGAAAATATAGAAAGGTGTCATCTTTACTAAGATTTTAAATCGAAAAATCGATAATCTTTAGTATTTGATTTTCATTGACCCAAAAATGAATAAAAATAATGAAAAAATAATAGAAATGAAATAAAATCGGAAAATGATAAGAAAAAGAATAAAGGTTTCACCTTTATCAAGATTTAATCGAGAAATCGATAAATCGTTGATATTTGGTTTTCATTGACCCAAAATGAAAAAAAAGTGAAAAATATAATAAGAAATGAAATAAAAAATCGAAAAAGATAAAGAAAAAGAATAAAGGTCTCACCTTTATCAATATTTAAAATCGAAAATTGATAAATCCTTGATATTTTGTTTTCATTGACCAAAAAGTTGAAAGAAAAATAAAAGAAAATAAAAGTAGGCCTCATATAAATCAAGATTGTAGATCTAAAAAAAAATCTCCCAATCAAGATTTATGTTATATCATTGGCCCCAAAAAGGAAATTGAAAATAAAATGGAATTATTTAAAAATGAAATAAAAATAAAGTTAAAAAGCAACAAGAAAAGGATGCCAAGAACCAATTCCAAAATCTTACAAAATAGGTATTATATACATTTTTAAGAAACAATAAGAAAATAAAATCAGAAAGGGAAAAAAGGGGGGTGTGGCACTGGATAACATGGTGTAATACTGATTAGAATCATTTGGGCATTGAGGCCCATCATCCCTCATAGAAACAAACAGTGGGACGGTTTAAAAAGAGGGTGGTGCGTATCAAACGGGCTCTGAAGCCCAATCATCACCACAAAAAATTATTAAATCCCACAAAAAAGAAAACACGGTCTTAAAAAATAAAAAAAACGCACATCCTAGGTCACTATAGTAGCACAGATCAATTTGGAAATGAGAAAAAAGCAAAAGATCCCTTTTTTAAAAAACGAGAGCAAATTGAAACAAGGAAATGTATGAAGGAACAGCATTTTCGAAAATCAGGACCTTCGAAATTTCCTCTGTCCGCTCTCCGTCTCTCACGATTTGTTTAGGTTTGTCCGATTTCCTCTCTTGTCTCTCTATTCGGTTCGATTTCCGTTCGAAACTTTCTCTCCATCTCCAATCTCTCTGTTTCTGTTTTCAATTTAGATTTATGGGTTTGAGTAGGTGGAATCAAATCGTGTTATGTTGGAAGGAGGTTCAAGGTTGAAGGTTGGATTTGAAATAAATCTGAACTTATGGTTTGGTTTCGAATGGAAGAGGAACAGTTGTGTTCGATTGATGAAGGAGATGAGGATTTGGTTGTGTGAAAGATTGATGAGTGTTGTGGGTTTATTGGATTTAGAGATTGGGTCGTGTTGTTGAAGGAAGGTTCCGTCTTTGAAATGGAGTTGAAGGTTTTAGTTGAAGGAAGAATGGAGGTTAGATAGGAGCGAAGAGGAAGGTTTGAGAAGGGATTTTGGTCGTGGAGGCTAGGTCTCTCTTTCAGAGAGTGAAGAAAATGTTTGACTTATAGGAGGAGATACGAGGGTGGAATGGGAAACTCGGTGAGAAATTTGTGAGCTGATTGTCGTACAGTGTTTTGCAAATGCGTACTCGTTTTCACAATTGTAGAGTGGGGTCGTGGTCTTTTGAAATTGGTGAGCTGTTTCGGCGTTTTGGAGACGTTGCGGACGAGGTTTGTGGTGAGGTCTGTGAATCTGTTACTGCAGGTACCTATCATGATTTTTTTCTTGTCGTTTTCGTGCGTAAAGAAATGCACAAATGGTTGGTGCGCGGTTCATGGTTTGCTATTGTTGTGAGATTGGTGTGTGTAGCTAGCTGTACGTTGCTGCAGGTTCGTGTGTGTTGGTTATTGTCAAGCAAGCTATAGTGGGGCCTGGAATGTGCGCGTTGTGAGCTGTATAATTGTTGTCAAAGTGGTTGCTGTACGGTTTGGTTTTTTTTCATAATTTTGCTTGCTGTCATGGCTTATCTGAGGTGTGATGGTTCGTAGAATTTGGCACAATATTTTCATCACTGCATCAATATAAATGGGCTTAGGCCCTTCTTTTTTTTTGTAATGTGAACTCTTTAGTGTATGAGCTTTTTCTATTTCTTTGTACATTTTTGTAGATCTTTTGGGCTTTATGAACAATGGATAAAGACAATGGTCATGGACAAGTGGTTAGTAAAAAACTAATTGAAAGAATTGATTAAGAAAAGGATTAAGAAAAATGTGAATTAATTTGGCCATTTAAAATTTGGAAATGGATAACTATATGGAAATGGATTCTATAAATTGGATGGATAGAAATGGATTCAAGAAGAAAAAGGATTAAAAATGGATATTAAAAGAAAGGCGAATTTGAGATTGGATATGGTTAGAAGAACAAAAAAAAATTGGATAATGGAATGGATATTGAAAATGGATAGAAACGGATGGAAAATGAATAATTGTTGGATGATGGATAAAAACGGTTAAAAGATAGATATGACTTAAAACGAAAATGGATAAAAAAAAAAGAGGAATGAAGTTGAAGACAAACTTATTTTTTTGGATTTTTTCTGAACATGGTTAGTGGATGGATAGTACAGATGAAAATTATATACAGGTAGGACAAATTTGGGGTATGACACTCCTTCAGGATAAATCCCCTATAAAGGAAATTATGGAATTGCTGGATTCTCATATCCTAGTTAAAGTTACCCTCCTTTATAATCAGTCACCCAACAGTTGTGATAAACAAACGAGATGTCTCCCTTTAGAGATGACAAATTCTCTCTCAGTCAAACCTTTTAGCTTCAATCTTGGGCTTTGAACAACACACAAATACTCATTTAGCTTCAATCTTGGGCTTTAAACAAGACACCAAAACATCCCTTTCCTCCCATAGAATAGGAGGAACTACGATTGCTCTGATTTCCCTGTTTCTTTAAACAGGAATACGTAGGCATAAGATTGCGAAATCTTAGCGAGCATACCAATAAAAAAACTCTAGGTCCATTACCTTCGCATACTAATCAAACACTCTAGGTCCAGTACCTTCACACCAATCAAAACTGAGGTCCAGTACCTCACCAAAATCATAAAAAACTCTCTCTCTCATATCTCCCAAAGAAGAAACTTTCCCAACCCATCAACAGATAAACACCATCAAGTATAAAAGCAGAACCTATTGCTAACAACATGTGGTTAACCACATATAGGATGGGTAATTGACAACTCCCCATTGTATATCCTAACCCCGAACTCCCGGAATCTCTTAAGCGTTTGTTTAGTTAAACATTCGCGTGCAAGGTTAGTTTTAGATAGCTTCCCTTTTTCTTCCAGCTTCACGGGATAAATAAGAAATCAGAAAGTAGCACCCCTTCCCTACCGTGCGGTGAGGAAGAACCCATGGCGATAAGGTGGTCGCATCACCAACAAAAATCGCGCGCTACACATTCCTCAAAAGTCAGGAATTAGGGTTTCTCCGCACCGAACCGCTCCGGAGCCAAAAGTCAAAACATGACTTTTTTGGCAAAAATGATCCTTGTGACTCATATTCTCATAAAATATGATCTATAATGTCATTTGAACAAGAATTGATCAAGAAATCATGATAACTTGTAAAAGGGGTAACCTTGAAAATTTGAAAATTTTTCTAAGTTACTAAATTTGGATGGTTTTGGTGCCAACTTCCAAGGACCATAACTTTTGATCCAAACAGCCATTTTGAGTGATCCAAAGCCTGATTTGTAGGTCTTCCTACATCCTACAAAAGCTTCAACTACATGAAACTCTAATTCTTCATGGATTTTTGGTTGTGGATGGATCAAAGTGGTGAAAAATCAAAGATTTAACACTTAGTACAAAACTATCTAAGTTTCAGCATTGAACATCAATGTTCATGAGGATTTTTCAATTGGATCCAGATAGTTTCAAGACAAACTATGATCACACATGAATTGTACCATATGAGGGCTTTCTAAAAAGTACATGAGCTTTCCATAACTCAGTTTGAGCAAGGAGATATGATCCTCCCAAAATGACACTTTCAAACTGTCTTGTACAAGACAGATTTGTGCATTTTGCTCGAATTAGTTAAGATAGACAATTACAATCCTTGTCATCCATTTGGACACCTTAGGGGATAACATCAAAGAAAAAATATCTGATCCATAAGCCTCCCAAGTACAAGGATCTACATGTAGCTACGTGTCCCCTAAAAAGGCTAAAAATCTCAAAGACTCCAATTTTGTTCCAATGCATTCAATGGATTCACAAGGTGGCAAGCATCAAGACATTGCCGACTGAATTGAGTCAAGCCTTATCTCTGAACCAAAGGACTCATAACCTGTTGCACTGAGCCAAGTCAATGGCTAGAAAAGACCAATGATTCCTTTTGATCAACATTAGCCAAGGGACTGTCCAAGCCTCCATTCACTATTGATGCCAAAACAAACTTGTTGCACTATAAATAGACATCAATTGTGATCAGTTTGAGTACACCAAAGTTTGATAACACTTGCTTTACTCAAAATCTCTCTCTCACCTCAAAAATACCTTCATTTGCAAGTCACTATCAAATTTTTCATTAGAGAGCCATTCCATCACAACCAATTGTTCTAACACATTCCATACATCATATATGAGCTGATCAAACACTCCTCACACTTCTGAAACATCAGGATCACTATCTCCATTTCTCACTTGGACCAACTGCAGTCAGAGTTGAGCCAGATTATCCAAAGAGTTTCAAAACATCCTGAAGGTTGCAACACAATCCTTGAGGCCTAAGGAAGCTATCCAGATCATTGTTTCACTTCTGTAACACCTCTACCACAGAAATCGATTCCTTCTTGCAGAGGTAAGTCTTGAACTTTCAAACTCAATGAATCATGCATCATAAATGTTGTTTTAAGTTACCATCATGATTCTGATTGCTTGTAGATCATTAACCCTCAATGAATTGCTATTTATCTCGTGTGTATGAGATTTTATTTAGTTCTTGCATTTTCTAGGGTTCATCTGGTTACACCATGATATTTTCTGGTACACTTAATTTAAATGAAATTGAAAAGAACCATCGTGTTCCTTATTTAAAAACGAATGAATTTCATTTTTACATCTTGTAAATTGGTTGAGAAACGAGAGAGATAGCTTGCTTCACGCAAGTTTGATGTTGGCCCAGGGAAGAAGATGGACATGGCGCCATTTCAGGTTTTTAGAACCAAACATAGTATATATTATACACTTGTAATTATATATTTGAACTAGCATTGCGCCCCAGTGGTTGATCAGCTGGTTTTGTGTGTGTAGCGAGCGAAGGGTCTGGGGTTCGAATCCCCCTCTCCCCAGACCTTTTGGTTTTATTTTTTAAACCATTTTCAAAATGATTTTTCATATATTATTATCACTTGCCATTCTCTATCAGCCACACGCAAGTGGCTCAGTTGGTAAATTTTTAATCTCACCATACCTTGGGGGGACCATCCTATTTTTTTACCACTATTTTCTTTCATTTTTTCGACAAATTCTTAATAACTTCCAAAATTAATTTCCCTATCAATTTTCATCATTTTGTATTGGTTCTTTTTTTAAAAAGTCATAAAAATGTTAAAATATTTTATTCCACAAAAAAATCAAAAAAATATTATTTATTTAGTATATTTTGAATTTTTTGAAAAGAATTCCATTTAATTGTGTTTTTAACATTTTTAAATAAATTCTTTTTCTTAATTTATCAAATGCAAATGATTTTCAAATCATTCTATGGATAAAACATGATTTCTCAAACACTTATCCAAGATCACAACTTATTTTTCACACATGTTTGATAATTTTGATCATTTTAATTGGTTTTTATTCAAATAAAAGTGCATTTTTAATCAAATTAGGGTTTTGATTATTTTTCACCCTTACAAATCTCTTCAAAACACTCTTGGGCCTCTAATAGAGAGTAAGACCCATCCCTTATTGTACAAACTTTTTTTGGGCCTCAGTCATTGTATAAGTCCCTATATGATTTTCAAAAACGACGGTGCGATCACTGTTTTTCGTTTGGGCCTCCCTTTTGTTGTAAGTCCCAATTTTTCTTCTTTTTTCAAACACTTTTGGCCCTCTAATAGAGTGTAAGACCCATCCCTTATCATACACAAACTTTATTGGGCCTCAATCATTGTATAAGTCCCAGTAGAGTTTTCAAAATAACAGTACGATCGTTGTTTTTCATCTGGGCCTCTCCTTGAGTTGTAAGCCCCATCTCTTGTACAAAAATAACACTCTTGGGCCTCTAATAGAGTGTAAGACCCACCTCTTTTGTAAATATAACAAATTTGGGCCTCTTCTTAAGTATAAGCCCTAAAATTCCTTTTTACAACAAACTTTCCTTTTAATTTAGATTCAAATGTATAGTTGTATCAAAATTTTCTTTAATTTCTTGAATAACTAACCACACAGCTGTGTTTATAATGCTGGAAGCTTGCTCACCTGTAAGTTCTGCTACACTCTTCAACATACTTGTTTATATATATTTCATCTGTATATACTTGTATATATATATATACCTGCTTAGAGTTTTCCCCAGCAATTAGGTCTAGGTCTAGATCAAACCAGTGGTTACTCTTTCAATATAGTCAAAACTAGTTCCCCATAGGAAGTTCCAGATACAGTCATGCCTCCTATTGGGCTTATACAATATGGAACAGAGAAAGGCATTATTCCCGGTGAAAATTTTCTCAAGACTGTCACAAACTAGAAATTTGTACAAGAAATTTATTTCCCCAAAGAGGATTATTCCCGGTGAAACCTCTCTTGAATTTCTTCAAACCCAGGAACTGTTCATTAAAGAAAGGATTATTCCCGGTGAAACCTTTCTTGAACTTTTCTTAGGTTTGGACTCACAGGCTTCCTAAAAGCATCCCCAGCCTCCTCTTGGGCTTTGTACAAGGACCCTCAGGCTTCTTAGAAGTTCTCTGCCTCCTCTTGGGCTTAATACAACGACCCAAAAGACATCCTACAGGTATAGGACATAACCTAGTCATCTTTTGCTAGTTCAATCCTCCAGTGAGTCAGAACATCAAACCAGTTTAGGGTTGATTCTCATCCCTTAAAACATCAACCTCCTCTTGGGCATCATACAAAGATAAACCTCTTCATACCAGTAGACTTGGAAAGTCTCATCTCCTCTTGGATCTCAAAGAAACCCTCAAGTTTTTCTAAAACCAAAAAAACACAGAAATAACCCTGATCATTTCATTAATTCATCAGTAGAGTTGAAACCTCCATAGGTTTTAAAACTCAATCTTTAAACTTTTCATCCTAAGTTTCCCAGCTAAGGTCAACTTATTATCAATACAACACCAACAGAATCAGAACCTCAAGGCATCTGATATCTCAACTCTTATGTAATCCTCAGCAAGAGTTGATTCCCCAATTTAGACCTATCTCTGGATCTCAATAATCCTCAGAAAAAGCTAGCCTCCTCTTAGGCTTTATATAAGAAATTCCCCAGCCAGCCTCCTCTTAGGCTTTGTATAATGAGTTTCCCTCAGCAACTTTTAGCCTCAATCTTGGGCTTTGTATAAGACACATATAAATATTCTCCAGCTGAGTCAATCAATCCTTTTAGCCTCAATCTTAGGCTTTGTATAAGACAGATAAAACCTCTCCCCTGTATAGTCGATCCTTTTTAGCCTCAATCTTGGGCTTTGTACAAGACTGACAAAAACTTTCCCCGGAAGAGTCAACTCCTTCTAGCCTCCTTTTAGGCTTTGTATAATGATCTCCCTAAGCAGAGTCAAACTCTTTTCAGCCTCAATCTTGGGATTTGTACAAGACAAATATAAAACTCCATAGTAGAGTCAACCTTTTAGCTTTAACCTTAGGCTTTGATCAAGGCACACAAAAATCAATATCCCCTCAGAGGAAGTCAAAATTTCTCTCTGTAGGAAGACATTTCTCTGTACATCACACATCAAAATAGACAATCAAACAAACCCTAATCCCAGATAACTGTTGTAAGTGGTACACTTGTTGATTCAAAAATCTAAGCTGCGGTCCCTCTTTTATCCTGATAAACTTCCTCTTTCATCTAATTGTTGTAAGTGGCAAGCCTCTAGATTATTTACATCCAAGCCAATGTCCCTCTCTTAGCTTGAAAGACTCCTAAAGGAAAAATGGCATTGCTCAACACTGAGTTAAAGTTTATTCCTTCAGGACATCTCCATTATAAAGGAAATTATAGCATTGCTGGATTCCATACATTCCAGTTAAATTAATTCCCCTTTATAATCGATTACACAATAACTGTGATGAACAGGTGAGATATCTCCCTTTAGAGATGACAAATTCTCCCTTAGTCAAACTTTTTAGCCTCAATCTTGGGCTTTGAACAAGACACAGATATCCTTTTAGCTTCAATCTTGGGCTTTGAACAAGACACCAAACATTTTTCCTCCCATATAATAGGAGGAACTACGATTGCTCTGATTTCCCTGTTATCTTTATGGGAACACGTAGGCATAAGATTGTGAAATCTTAGCGAGCACACATATCAAAAACTTTAGGTCCAATACCTTACCAAAAATAACAAAAAACCCAAAAACAACAAGAACACTCTCTCAACATTCCCTACCCATAACAGATAAACACCAGAAAGTATTTAAACATGCCAAAGAAGATCTATGGATAACCATATATACACTGGGTAATTAACAACTTCCCTTTGTATAACCTCACCCCGGACCCCCAATCTCTTAGCATTTGTTAAAGAAAACATTTGCGTGCAAGGTTAGTTTTAGATAGCTTCCCTTTCCTTTCCAGCTTCATAGGATAAATAAGAAACCAGAAAGTAGCACCCAATTCTAACCAATGCGGTAAGGTGGTCGCGTCACCGACAAAAATTACACGCTACAGTGTCACAAGGGAATGAAGAGGGTAACTTGAAATTATATTCTCCCTCTTTCTTGACACTTGTTTCAGGTTTTTCCACTGCATGCACCATCAAATTGTAGAATTTTTTAGCCAAAATTTGTCAAAAGGGGGAGATTGAAAGCTCCAATGGTTTGACTAAATTTTGGTAAAACATAATGTTGGGAAAGATGTTCCAACATGAAGATTTAAGCCCCAGACCAAAGATGTTGAATGAAATGTCACAACATGAAGATTCGACATCAAGACTGTCACAGTAGTTTTTTTTAAAATATGTTCCAAGATTCAAGGCGGGATTGGTAGTGGATCAAGGTGAGAAGATTTGAAGCCCAAGACAGCAGAAGGTTATAAAGGAAGACCAAAACCTAGGCAGAAAGCAGAGAAAGAATGACATAGACTTAGGAATCCTATTCTGTAAAGTAGGGTTTAGGGTTTTGAGAGTCGTATGTTTCTCTTGTAAGTCTCCCTCTGTATCCATTTGATACAGTGTGGAAGATATATGTACTTGTTCAGATTCAGAAACCCGTAGGTAATGAATCGTGTAGTGTTCTTGGATGAAGCTTTTAAGAAAATCCAAGTTAACTTGTTAGTCAAGGATGCTTGACTAAACTTTGTATTGAAAGGGGTGTCTTTTAATAGGATGATACAGTTATTGTGTTTATAACTGTTAGATAATCACAGGTTGTGATTTAGGGAGTGAGATAGGTTTCTCTTATCTACGATGGAGTTCTTAGATAAAGTTTTCAATGGGTAGTGATAGGTAAACTATGGGTGTTTACTGTAAACCAGCGATTATTTACATAAAACTATACTACTGATAGTGGATTCTTCTTCCTGGCTTGGTATGCCCCCAGATGTAGGTGATTTGCACCGAACTGGGTTATCATATTCTCTGTTGTTTATCATTCTGCAATTTACAGTTCAGTTTTGATTAACATGTTGTAACAGATGTCGAAACATCTGTTCTGTTGCTGCTGCTGATATTCTGAATACTAGTTTGCTGTTCTGTTCTTGTTTCAAAGTTTTGCAGAGAACAATGTCTTGACATATGTTAGGACATCTGCTATCTGCTATGCCATAATTTCACTTCAGGTCAATCAACTGTTGTACTTTAGCTTTGAAAGTGTTTCAGTCCTCTGTCGAGTGCCCTGCTGATCCTGCATATGAAATTATGGTCATACTCAGGCGGGAATGAATATGGTGGTGGTTTAAGAAATTTGGGAACTGTCTTACCCCAAATTTTGACCACTAAGATTTCCCATCATTGTGCAAATCATCATCACAATATGGATGAACCATCATACTGCATCAATCTCCCCATAGATAGGTGAGCATTCACTACAATCAAACTTAGGGTTTCAAGCCCTCTCAGAGCTCTTAGACAAAGAATCAATCAAGGAATGACATGATCTTCAACTTGTCTAACCTCTCAAACACCCATAAAGGATCAAGAGGACTCCCACATCAAGGATAAAGCACAAGGCTGCTCCCTTCTAAGTGGATTAAGCCTCAAGATCGCCAATGTCACCAAATTAGGGTTTTGGTCGACCAGGGCCTCCAGGTGGAAATTTTCCTCTGGGCATGAGCCAATGCTTCAAAGCATAACCTAACATTATAGACCCAATCATCAAGTCAATTTAGCCTCAAGGGATGCATTCACTAAAAATCAGGAATTAGGGTTTCTTGACCTAATTCACCCCTAAGTTGACTTTTGGGACAAATCATGAGCCAAGACCTCAAGACATGATTTAAGGATCTCTAATAAACCACATTGATCCATTTACAACAATGGATTGATCCAAGAAGCTTGATTCCCAAGTTTCAAGTTCATCAGAACCACAGTTAGGGGTTCGCGGAAAAAAGTCAACTGTGCCTTTGACTTTTGACCAGGACATGCTCCCAAACCCTAGGACATGATTCAATACACCTTATAACACCCATGGAACATGTCCATCAAGTTTGATTTAGGTCAAAGACTTGATTTCATAGAGGATCGCACAGTTTGGAATTCATCTGACAAAAAGTCAACTATGCACAAAAGTCAAACTTTGACTTTTTGAGATTTTTCACAATTATGGTTCTTTGACCCTAAAATGATGTTAATGTGTGATTGGAATCATCATTCATCAAGAAAAATAAGAAAAGTGGGATAACTTGTAAAAGGGGGTAACCATAAAAAACTTAGAAATTTTCTAAGTTATGGAACAAAGTGGCTAGGGTACCAACTTTGGAGGATCATAACTCCTAAACCACAAGGCCATTTTCCCCATTCAAAGCTGCATTTTTAGCTCTCATGGCCCTCTACAAAAGCTTCAAACACAACTCATTCCAATTCCTCATGGATTTTAAGTTATGGAATGATCAAAATCACAAAAAGTGAAAATGTCACTTTTTTCCAACACTTAGTGAAATTTTCACTAAGTCAGAATCTGTCTTACTTTTTTCAAAATGTAGGGGCATTTTTCACTTGGATCCAAAAAGTATCAAAACCAATTATGATCAAACAGTTGTTGTATCATATGAGGGCTTTCCAAAATGGCCAAGAACTCCATCAAATTCCACTTGGGCCATGAGATATGACCATGCCAATATGCCTTGATGCAAACTGTCATGGCAAGGCAGATTTGGGAGTTTTGCTCGATTTGCTCAAATTTTGCAAAGGGCAAGCAAATCTATCCATCTGAACACCTCAAGGGGAGACCAAGGAGGGACAAACACTGATTCATAAGCCTCCCAAGTCTTTGGAACGAAAAGTAGCATGCCAAACCTAGAAATCCCAAAAAGAGGGACAAGACTCCAATTTTGGCTTGGAGCATTTAATGGATGCACCAAGGTGGGATGGAATGAGCTATTTCCAACTGAATTCGGTCAAGACATATCCAAGACCAAGGGAACCAGCAGCCTGTGCCCTAACCTCTAGTCAATGGCTAAAGGAGACTTGGATTCTCATTTATCAACATTGGCCAAACCTCTGTTGCAGTTTCCATTCACTATTGCAGCCAAAACAAACTTGCTCTACTATAAATAGAGCTCATTTATGCTCAGTTTGAGTACACCAAAGCACTACAACTGATGCTTTCCTCAAAATCTCTTTCTCTTGGCAAAAATGCCTTCTTTAGCAAGGTAACTCTGAGTTTTTGAGTTAGAGAGCAATATCACCACAGCTCATGATCCAAACAGATCCAATATGTCATATCTAAGCTATCCAAACTCTCACAAGTGACCTGTAACACCAAAATCACAAAGTCACTTCTCAAAACCTCAAAATAGGACTTTTGTGCATTTTTCAAGCCATGTCTTGATTCAGTCACTTTCCAAACCAGATAAAACCTCAAAGACACTCCAAATATCATCCTTAAACTATCCCAAATGGTTTCACACATCTGGAACACCATTTGAGAGAGTTGCTATTTTGGCCACTTTTGCCCCTTTTGCAAGAAAGGGCCAATTTCCATTCCTGAGGTTTCCAGCTGATTCTAATCATCCTAAAAGCTTCTAAGGGATCATTTGAGGTTGTTCAAAGCATCAAATCATTTCTGGAACAAAACACTTGGCAGATTGCACAAAAGCTCCAAAAAGAGGTAAGCATCACAACTTGAACTCTCTGAAATATGCCTTGCTTTGAAGTCCACTGATCATGCATCTCTTATACATGTTATATGTGTTGTGCTTGCACCAATTTATCATGTAATTCACATCTGTACCAAGAGGTAGCACAGAAAATGCAAAACATGGCCTATTTCAAAACCACTATCGGGTTTTGAGGAGGATTTGTTTTCTGGAAAAACCACCACCACCATTGGATTCCTTAGGAAATTCTAGGCCAGATGCATATAAATTTTGTCTCCATCCATGCAGAAATGAGAAAGTTATGGTTTTCACGTTTCTAACCAAAATCTTGCCTTGCCTTGCCTAGGGCTAGGCCAAAAACAAGGCAAGCCTTGTATATTTGTGGTTGTCTTTCAATACACTGATGTATCACCACCCCAGTGATAAGGCGCGCGCCCTATACACAAGAGGTCTGAGGTTCGAATCCCCCTCGCCCCAGACCCTCTTTTTGCTATTTTTTCCATTTTTCTACTATTTTTCATATTATTTTTTAATAGTTTGGAAAATTAATAACTCTCTCAATTTTAATTATTTTTGATTGGCTCTTTTGCAAAAAATCACAAAAATGTTGAAATATTTTATTCCACAAAAAAATCATGTTTATATTATTTATTTAATATAATTAGTATTTTTGTGAATAAATTCCTTTTTAATTGTTTTTAAACATTTTAAAAGTGAATATTTACCTTGAAAATCAAAACCAAATGAGTTTTAATTCATCTTGTGATTAAAACCTCATTTTACCTTAAACAAAAATCACAAGTGATTTATTCAAACTCTTTTGCTATTTTTATCATTTTTATTGATTTTCTTTAAATATTTACTTTTAAAGGAAAATAAAATTAGGGTTTCTTTGATTTCAAACCTCATCAATAATTTTCAAAACTCTTTGGGCCTCTTGGTAGAGTGTAAGACCTAATCCTTTGTAAATACAAACCTTTTGGGGCCTCAGATGTTGTGTAAGTCCCGTCGTATTTTCGAAATCGCGATGCGATCGTAGCCTTTTAAAATAAAACCTTTGGGCCTCTGCTTGAGCTATAAGACCCATTCCTTAAACCTTTAGGCCTCTAATAGAGTGTAAGATCCAACCTCCTTTTAACCAAAACCATTTTGGGGCCTCAGACATTGTTTAAGTCCCTCTGCGTTAAAAGAGAAATCTCGGCGCAATCGCCTGTTCACAAAACAAATCATTTGGGCCTACCCTCGTATTATAAGCCCCATTTCTTTTCCTTAACTCTTTGGGCCTCTTGAGAGAGTGTAAGACCCATCCCTTTGTACAGAAAACTTTTTTGGGCCTCAGTCACTTGTATAAGTCCCTGTACAATTTCAAAACAACAGTGCTATCACTGATAAAACCTTGGGCCTCTCCTTGAGCTGTAAGCCCCAACAATCTTTTCAAAGCACTTTCTCCTATAATTTAGAATATAATATTGTTATCTAAGCTTTCTTTGTTGAACAACTAACAAAACAGCATGGAAGCTCTACAACCGAGTAAGTGTTTACCCGCTTTCATATATATATATATATATATATATATATATATTATGGGGCTATTCACTGTAAGTCTTCTTTCACAAACTTTTATACTTGTCAAATATCCACGGTGTAATACTAGTATAGCTATTTAGAGTATTCCCTGGCAACTACGTCTAGCACTAGGTAAAGCCCTGTTGGTCACTCTTAAATACAAACAAAACTAGATCCCCATAGGATTACCAGACACAGTCTTCCCTCCTCTTGGGGTTAAACAATATGGAGACGTGAAAGGCAGCATTCTCAGTAAACCCTTTCTCTGACTGTCACCCTTAGAAATTGTCAAAGAAACTCTAACTCCTCAGAGATGATCTTTTCTCCGTGAATGGCATCTCTTGAGTTTCTTCCAAATTCTCAGACTTTCCTGGCTTGATCTATTCTCGGTGAATGGCATGTCTTGAACTTCTCGGGGTTTGGGGACCCACGGGCTTCTTAAAAGCATCCCCGCCTCCTCTTGGGCGTTGTACAAGGACCCTTCGGCTTCTTAGAAGTTCTCATGCCTTCTCTTGGGTTTAATACAAGGACCCTAACGACCTCTTAAAGGTATAAGACATAACTTAGTCATCCTTTGCTAAAGCAGTCTTTTCAGCGTCAAAACTCCGGCCATTTTAAGGTTGATACTCATCCCTTAATGCCCGTGCCTCCTCTTGGGCTTTGTACAAAAGATAAAACTCTAGACTTGGACAGTCTAAACCTCTTGAGTCTCAAAGACATTCTCAAGTTCCTTTCAAACATAGGAAAAAACACCGATCACTCTGGATCAATCTCCAACAGAAACTCGATCTCTCTCTTAAGAGTCCCCCACACTTGGACCCGCTTCAGGATCTCAATAATCTGCAGCAGTAAGTCAGCCTCCTCTTTGGCTTTGTACAATGATTCTCCCCAGCGGAGCTAACCTTTTAGCCTCTATCTCGGGCTTCGTATGCGATATAAATCACTCTCTTGTTGAGTATAAAAGACTCTCTTGTTGAGTCAATCACATGGTCAAAACTCTCTTGTTGAGTCAAACCTTTTTAGCCTCCATCTCGGGCTTCGTACGAGACACTAAAACACCCTCTTGTTGAGTATAAAAGACTCTCTTGTTGAGTCAACCCACCTCTTTAGCCTCCATCTTGGGCTTCGTACGAGATATAAAACACTCTCTTGTTGAGTATAAAAGACTCTCCTGTTGGGTCAATAAACTCTCAGACTCTCTCGTTGAGTCAATCACCTTTTCAGACTCTCTCGTTGAGTCCATCTTCCCTTTTCGCCTCCGTCTCGGGCTTCATACGAGACACCAAATTACTCTCTTGTGAATATGGCAGACTCTCTTGATGAGTCAAACCCTTTTAGCCTCAATCTTGGGCTTTGTACAAGACAGAAAGAACATTTTCCTCAGAAAAGTCAACTTCTAGCCTCCTCTAAGGCTTTGTATAAAGAAAACCCCAGTTGAGTCAATCAACCTCTTAGCATCAAAGTTGTGCCTTGCTCACAGCATACAAACTCCCCTTTAGAGATGACAAATTCTCTCTCAGCATAAACCCTTCAGCTTCACATCTTGGGCTTTGAAAAAGATACAAATAGACCCTTCAGCTTCATATCTTGGGCTTTGAACAAGATACAAACTACCTTCAGCTTCATGTCTTGGGCTTTGAACAAGACAGCAAAACACCTTTTTCCTCCCTTAGAATAGGAGGAACTACGATCGCTCTGATTTCCCTGTGTCGGGAATACGTAGGCATAAGATTTCAAAATCTTAGTGAGCATACTAATCAAAAACCCAAAATCTTGTACCTTCATATATCAACCCAAAAGCATCAAATCTAAACACATTACCAAAAACCTCACCAATAGTCCAGGCACTCTATTTTTTTAACAAAATAACCTAAGAGAGACCCACAATCTTAATAGCATCTGTAAACCAACAGTCATCTGTTTAAACTCAGTATGCAATCAGGGTTAATTGGAGACATCTATTTCCCTTCCTTAATCAGCTTCAATAGGATAAAAAATGAATCGAACTGTAGTACCCCAAAGCGATACCACGCGAAAATTCGCGCTACAGAAAAATGGCGACTTCACTGGGGATAACGAGATCTTGTTCTCTTCCCATCTCTTAGGTAGAAACCTTAAAAAAAAAGTTCACAGGAAAAAATGGCGCCCACCGTGGGGCCCGTCTTCTCTTTCTTACCTTGAGTTCACAAAATATCACTGAAATGGCGACTCTGCTGGGGAGTCATTGTCTATATAGGATCATAAGACTAGAGGTCTAGGATGATTAAGACAAATATATATACTGCTTTTCCTAATTGATATTTGTGTTTATTTTTCTGCTAATGGGAAAGCGTGTGATGCCGCATGTGGAAAGATTGAGTATACACCTAAGATAGGTGATGGCAATGCGAGTAATCTTGCGGGGAGTGAATCACAGTTAAGAGTCCCCGATCGACCATCAAACTCAGTGGAGACTCCCTTTGCAGATACATTGCCTATATGACTTCGGTTATTGAAAGTAGTGTGGTCGACTGGGTTATCTGAGAAGCTGAGATTTTTAGTAGACTTAAGCCATTTTATAGTGCGGAGGCTATCGGAAATAGTTGTCACGCGATACTACCCTCATCTGAGATCGCTCTAGGACACATCAGCTCGCTGGCGATCCGCTTACTGTTGTTATCCCAAGAGGGGTCAATGATTTTGCAGACAGGTACAAAAAATCACCAGTATAAACCTTTCGGGGGGGGGGGGGGGGGGGTAGAGCCTTGACTTCATGACACCGATCCTTTGACCCCATGTTTTTTCTATGTTTTTGTGTGCTGCATTCATACATTCATTTAAAAAACATTAAAACCAAAAAAAAAAAAATCTTCTCTTCTAATCTCTCTTTTTCAAATTAAACTAAGACAATGATTGCAAATGTCAGATAAAGTGATTGCGCTAATGGATTTCGGTAGAAGAAAAACTCATAAGTACACCTTCAAGGTTCCAAAGTTAGAGGATTTAAGAGGTCTGGTGAGAATGATCACTAACCACGAGGCTTTCAGAGCCAAGTATGGAGGGCTGCTATCTCTGTTAAGGGTCCACGTAATTGAAGGAATCCTGTCCACGTTAATCCAGTTCTACGATCCGATCTATCAATGTTTCACATTCTCGGATTATCAGCTAGCACCAACACTGGAGGAGTATTCTCAGCTGACTGATTTACATATCACTGATCAAGCTCCCTTTTTTGGACTAGAAGAAATTCCAAAAGATCAAACCATTGCAAGAGCAATTTATTTGGATGAGTCAGAATTCAGGACTCACATGACCACTAAGGGTGGCATCCAGGGTTTGCCAGCCCGGTTCTTGACAAAGAAAGCCCTATATTTTGCTAGTATAGGGAACGTAGCCGCTTTCGAGAGCATCTTTGTTTTGCTCACCTACGGGTTATTTTTGTTTCCCAACATCGATAACTTCGTAGATATCAACGCCATTAAGATTTTCCTGATTGGAAATCCCGTACCGACTTTGCTCGCAGATGCTTATCATTCGGTACACTTAAGGAATTTGTATAGTGGACGAATGATCACATGCTGTGTACCCCTGCTGTACAAATGGTTCATTTCCCATTTGCCAAAGTCTGCTGCATTTTGGGATCAAAAGAATACTTTACGTTGGTCGCAGAGAATTATGTCTCTTACCAACTCTGACATTGATTGGTACAATCGAATCTACGACGGGATCAGGATCATTGACCGTTGTGGAAATTTCCCAAATGTACCCCTTATAGGAACTAAGGGAGGAATCAACTATTATCCAATTCTTGTTCGTCGTCAATTTGGATACCCAATAAGGCATGTCCCGCGTAATGCTCATCTGGAAGGTCTTTTCTTCAAGGAAGGAGAAAATGACAGGGCACTAAAGATGGAAATAGTGCGTGCTTGGAAACATGTTCACAGGAAAGGAAGAGAGTCTCTAGGAAAACCAGATTGTGTCTCGGTGGAACCTTATCTCCACTGGGTACAAACTAGAGCTCTCAAGCTGAGGATGCCTTAACCTCGTCAGGAAGTTCTTCCATTAAGGGACTCTGCCCTTTATTTTATGTCTGAGACGGAAAAACTTCAAGTTACTCTCAGCAAAGTTCAGCAAGAGAAGGGGTCTTGGAGGAACAAGTATCGTATTCTCAACGTGGAGTGTAAGAAAATACAGTAACTGTTAAAAGAAAAGGATGCTCTGATTGAGATTTTAGAGCAACATGCTATAGAGAATCAGGATGACCAAAGGAATTTGCTCGCTCCTTTCACTTGGCAAAGGAATGACAACCCGACAACGGCTCAAGAGCCCCGGTCAAAGAAGAGGAAAATACCAGAACTAGCACCTGAGCTCTCCTCAGAGAGGACTCAGGATCCATTAGTTTAGATTTCCTTTTACAACACTTTGTAATCTACTGTATTTCCATTTTCGCAATCTTTGAATTCAATAAAATGGGGTTTCCCCACTGTTTGATATTTGCAATCAAATTTGTTAAAGTTTACTTTGAATAAACAAAAATAATTAATATAATCATTGCATATCATTCATCATTCTCACTTAACGCATTCTTCTTACCTACGAATCTCACATTTGCGTCTCGATTCTAGGGTCAAACTATCTCATTCGTACAATACTCGGGCCAATCGTCAGAAAAAAGATGGATGATCTCGAGGAAGAGAACAGAGAGTTGAGAGAAGAGATTGACACTCTGAAAAAAGATCTGAGAAAGCTTCATAACAACATGCAAGCTCTAGCAGAAGCTCAGATGCAGCAACAAAGGACTGTGATCTCGGAGATCACATCTACGCCCATAGTGGATAGCTATGATCCTAGGTATAAAATGCCAAAAGATCGTCCCTGGGGCATGCCTATCAACTATATCCCGGAAGGATATGTTCTGCCGATCAATGAGGATCAAGGAACCGCAGCAGGAACCGCTGGGCCTGAAGGTTACAAACTTCGGGAAAGCGAAGATGCCAGGGGCATGACAGCAACTCCTGAAGGTTACAAACTTTGGGAGGCACCGAGAGTCTCGGCCATAATAACTATACCACCGCCCGTGGTACACACTGTCCCGGAAGGACAGATTCCACAGATACCTTCTGGTGGAAACGACAGCATGTTCGGCAGAATGAATGAATTCTAGGAACAATTCCTGGAGATGTAGAAAGAACTACAAGCACTTCGCAGTCAGGATTTATTTGGAAAGGACGCCGCAAACCTTTGTTTGGTCCCCAATGAGAAAGTCCCGCACAAATTCCAGGTGCCCGATTTTGAAAAGTACAAGGGTAACTCTTGCCCTCAAAGTCATCTAGTGATGTACGCTCGGCGAATGTCAGCTCAGACAAAGAACCAGGAGCTACTAATTCACTACTTTTAGGATAGTTTAACCGGTGCCGCACTCAAATGGTACATGGGTTTAAACCGTGCTATGATCGGCACGTTCAGAGATCTTGGCGCCGCTTTCGTTCAACAATATAAATACCATTTGGACATGGCACCGGACAGAGATCAGCTCAAATCAATGTCACAAAAGGACAAGGAAACCTTTAAGGAGTACGCTCAAAGATGCCGTGAAATTGCCACCCAGATTTGTCCACCTCTTGAGGAAAAAGAGATGACAAAGATCTTCTTAAAGACCTTGAGCTCATTTTACTACGACAGAATGGTCGCCAGTGCGCCTAGTGACTTCACCGAGATGGTGGGCATGGGAGTTAGTCTTGAGGAAGCGGTCCTGGAAGGACGTTTAGTTAAAGACACTGGATCATCAGGTAGTACGAAAAGATACGGTAGTGCTCTCCCTAAGAAAAAAGAGCAGGATATTGGGAATATCTCTCTCGGAAAGCAAAGGCGATGATATCAACCAGTAGCAGTTGTAACTCCTGCTATCAACCCTGCGCCTGTTCCTACGTATCAACCTCAGGTTGTGCAGAGCCAACCTAATCAATAACAATATCAACAACGAACACAACAGCCTCTTCAGCACGCTCGTCCTCCGTACAACAACAACCGTACAACGTGACCACCAGGGTTCGACCCTATACCCATGTTGTACGTAGAACTGTTTCCATTCCTACTAGTCAAGGGGCATGTCCAATCCAAGTCTCCTCTTACAGTGTCAAAAAACCCGCCTTTTTGGTTCAAAGCGGATCAGACTTGTCCTTACCATCAAGGAGGACCAGGGCACAACATAGAAAACTGTCTCAGTTTCAAATCCGACATACAAAAGCTTGTTAGGAGTGGGGTCTTATCTTTCAAAGATACGAATCCTAATGTTCTCACAAACCCGCTGCCTCAACATGAGAAAGCTGCAGTCAATTTGATAGAGGGAGAGTCTAACGACAACTATCAAATTCATGATGTACTCTTATTAAGGGACAATTTGGTCAAGATGCATTGTAGACAAAGCGGGTATGGCCATGTTCCAAGTCATAATTATCACCAGTGTGATATCTGCTCTAAAAACAATCAAGGATGTTCTGTGGTGCAATCAGCTCTACAGGAACAATTGGATCTCGGGTGGATCCAAGAGCATCGAATTCGGGGGGTCAACATGACTTACACAAATTCCAACATCATTCAAAACCACGACATCAGTGCAATGAATGCCAACTTGGTGGCGATGCACTCAAGGCAAAGCCAACATCATGATCTGCCACGACATGATTATGATTCCTGTCTGATTTGCTCGGTAAACAAACAGGGATGCTCTTTTGTACAAGAGGCCCTCCAGCGTCAGATGGATCTAGGATGGATCCAGGACTACCATGATAAAAATATTTATCAGATCAACATGATTCAAATTTTCGATATTCGTTTGATGAATACCAGCTTGGTGGAGTTACACGCCAGGCAAGTCCAACTCGGTTTTCTCACTTCTCACGATTATCTGAGCTGTAAAGGATGTTGTGAGAGTAACCAAGGGTGCGCTCTCATTCAAAGAACTTTACAACACTTGTTAAACCACTGGTGGCTTCCGATCTATATGGATGAAGACACGCAACAAATCAGTGTGGTTGACGGGAACCCTACTCGGCATCAAAGTCAGGATGTCGATCTACGGAAACAAATCTAGTGAGGTTACACTGCATTCAAAGCGGACGGGGCCAGGTGCCACCACAAAATTACGAGCGCTGTAGAGTCTTCTCGGAAAATAATCAAGGATGTTACCTCGTGCGAGCAGCCCTTCAGAGTCAGCTGGACCGCAAAGAAATCCAACAATATTCTGTTTCGGGGTCTATCAACTGGATGCCCGACTATTTCGCTGATCAGATTAAGGATGTTGTTGTGATCTCCAATCATGAGAGGACCAAAGATGTTTGTACCAGCATCCCTCTACTTGACGAATCGAAGGTTCTTAGCCAAGAACTGATTGAAGTTACTTACGACAGTCAGAAAAATCAGAAGGCTCCTGTAGTTATCTATCTACCGGGACCATTACCATATGAATCAGCTAAGGTTATCCCTTATAAATACGGTGCAACAATAGTTGAGAATGGGAAGGAAATTCCATTACCCTTCGTCGTGAATATTGCAGACATCAGTCGAGTAACACAGAGCGGTCGAATCTTCAACAGAGGAGTTAGAGAACCTAACAAAGAAAAGAAACTTCAGACAGAAGCTCCCAATCAACACGTCGGTCAATCCAGTGGTTCCAACCTTTTAAAAAACAATGATGAGATGCTGAAGCTCATCCAAATGAGTGAATACAACATTGTCGATCAACTGTTACAAACTCCTTCAAAGATCTTTGTGCTATAACTTTTACTCAGTTCTGAAGCCCATAGAGAGGCTCTGCAAAAAGTCCTAGAGCAGGCCTTTGTGGAACAGGATGTGTCAATACAACAGTTCGATAGCATCATCTCTAACATCACTTCCTGCAACAACTTAGGATTTAGTGATGAGGATTTGCCATAGGAGGGTAAAAGCCACAACATGGCGCTCAATATCACAGTCAACTGCCAGGACGATGCTTTAGCCAGCGTACTGGTAGACACAGGATCAACCATCAATGTTATGCCGAAGTCCACTTTAATGCGACTATCATTCAAAGGATCCCCGATGAGGGGCAGTGAGGTTATCGTCAAAGCCTTTGACGGATCTCAGAAAGCAGTTATCGGCGAAGTCGACCTTCCCACAACTATCGGTCCTCATAATTTCCTAATCACTTTCCAGGTCATGGACGTCCGGGCAGCGTACAGCTGTTTATTAGGAAGACCTTGGATACACCAGAAGCTGAAGTTCGTCAAGAATGATCAACTTGTCACGGTCTGTGGAGAACAAGCCTTGATCATGAGTAACCTTTCATTCTCTACTTTTGTAGAACCCGAGGAGGTTGTTGGGACCCAGTTCCAAGCACTGTCGGTGAGTAATGAGAATCAATCAGAGAAAGGAACGTCGATTTCCCCGTACAAAGATGCTCTCGAGGCAATTGAAAGTAACAATACGAAAGGATGGGGACATCTTGTCATTCCTACTGATAATAAAACAAAGAAGGGTCTTGGTTTTTCTTCAACCTGTACCCAGACTGCTATTAACGATGAAAGTCGTCATCCCATTCAGGATTTCTTCCACAGTGGAGGTTTCCTTCACCCATTGCCTCAAACAGTCCACACTATCAACGAGGAGGGTCCCTCTGATACAGAGGAAGAATGGAAATCCTATCTTAATAAGGACATTTATATGTCTCAGGAAGAGGTGCCTACGCCATTTTGCTATCCCGCACAGAGTCTGAGATTTATACCAAGATCAGATGTCAAGATGATATACGGAGATTATGATCCGGAAGGATGCCGTGCTCCACCAAACTCATTAGAGGAAGACACTCTGATGAAAGACAACTTTGACCACGACTATTATGGCCTAATGGATGGCCTACCTATCTAGCAGTCGTACTCAGGAGACTTGGGGCAAGAAAATCAGCCGAACAATGAAAATCAGCTGAGCGTCATTGAAAAGAATACCTCGGTCCCCACCATGTCATGGGATCAACACCCGGGCCATTCAGAAAATATCCCGTGCGACGATGAATTTGCAAAGTTTGTAGGGCTAGAGTTCATCAACTATGCTTTTCCCGAGGTCAACGTCATCGAAAGGGATGACTCCTCCAGTTCCAAAGAAGTGTGGGATACCTCAGGACAACCAAGTGGAAAATACGACTATATGGTCAAGTACACTGCTTCTAAAAGCTCTCGTATCAGGCTCGAAGAAATCCAGCTAACTGGATGGGGAGGTTTACCTGAGAGTACAAATACTATGCAAGATGCAACAGAAGAGTTCGTCTACGACAACTCTGCCTGGGAAACAGATTCCAACGATCCTGCTCCACCAGAAATCAGCGTTATTTCTGAAGACAAATCAAGGAAGGTACCAGACTTTGTGATTCACCGAGGAGTTCGCCGCCAATGGGTTGCTGTCGATGTTCTGAAGATTGTTCAGTCAAAGTAATTGCCATCTTTAACCTTTCACCCAGCCCAGGTGAAACGGATGTTTTGATAGGGCTCGCTTTCTATAATTATCCATCTTCGCTTTGCCCAAAGCGACAGAGTTTTGTTTTATAGGGCTGTATTTTCAAGAATCGACTTGTTCATAAAAAAAAATAATGTCGTTCTGTAATTTTCGTATTAATTGTTGTTTTCTCTTTTCGCTTTTCAGAAAATGGTAATCCTAAAAAACAACTCAATAATAAAAACAAGCAGTTTTCCAAAGAAAAACATTGCACACAATCTTGCATTTTCCCTCTATCTCTTCTAAACACAAATCATCACGTCATGCTGATTGCTTGTTTTAAACCCCGTAGAAACATACGATCCGATGCCTTATCCCAACTTTGAATTCCTGGTATTTGAGGCTGAAGAAGAAGATGACGAAAAAATTCCAGAAGAGATCTCACGATTACTCAGACAAGAGGAAATGTCCATTGAACCTCACAAAGAGTCGTTGGAAACATTCAACGTGGGTTCAGAAAAAGAGAGAAAAGAAATCAGGATTGGAGCGCTTCTCGGTCCAACTGCCAAAGAGAGTTTAATAAAGCTTCTCAAAGAATTTCCCGATGTGTTTGCTTGGTCCTATCAGGACATGCCAGGGTTGGATACCAGCATCGTGGAACATCACTTACCGTTGAGATCGGAATGTCCGCCAGTAAAACAAAGGTTGAGACAGACTCACCCGGACATGGCCATCAAAATCAAAGAGGAGGTACAAAAATAGATTGACGCGGGTTTCCTCGCCACATCAGAATATCCTCAATGGTTAGCCAACATCATACCCGTTCTAAAAAAGGACGGGAAGGTCAGAATGTGTGTCGACTACAAGGATCTGAACAAGGCTAGTCCAAAGGACGGCTTTCCTTTACCACACATTGACATGCTGGTTGACAGTACAACAAAGTTCAAAGTTTTCTCCTTCATGGATGGATTCTCTGGCTATAATCAAATAAAAATGGCGCCGAAGTTCATTCATTACCCCATGGGGGAATTTTTTTTACAAGGTAATGTCGTTCGATTTGAAGAACGCCGGGGCAACCTATCAAAGGGCCATGACTACTCTGTTTCATGACATAATACACAAGGAAATCGAGGTATATGTCAATGAAATGATTGCAAAATCTAAAACAGAGGAGGAGCATGTGACCCACCTGTCAAAACTATTTGAGCGGTTGAGAAAGTATAAACTCCTCTTGAATCCCAACAAATGCACATTTGGTGTCCGTTCAGGGAAACTCTTAGGGTTCATCGTCAGCCAGAAAGGAATTGAGGTTGATCCTGGCAAGGTCAAGGCCATTCGAGAAATGCCTTCCCCAAAAACTGAAAAACAAGTCAGAGGATTCCTGGGACATTTGAACTACATTTCTAGATTCTTATTCTTCATGACCGCGACATGTGCGCCAATTTTCAAATTACTAAAAAAGAATCAAGACTGCATTTGGATAGAAGATTGCCAAACCGCCTTCGACAGTATTAAGGAATACCTGTTAAATCCGCCGATTCTATCACCTCCAGTGGAAGGAAGACCACTGATCATCTACCTCACAGTCCTAGAGGACTCAATGGGATGTGTGCTTGGCCAACAAGACGAAACGAAAAGGAAAGAGTCTGCCATCTACTATTTGAGCTAGAAATTCACTGACTGTGAAACTCGGTACACTATGCTTGAGAAAACTTGCTGTGCTCTGGCTTGGGCAGCCAAACGTCTTCGCCAGTACATGATTCGTCACACTACCTGGTTAATATCTAAAATGGATCTAATCAAGTACATATTTGAAAAACCTGCTCTCACAGGAAGGATTGCCCGTTGGCAGATGTCGTTATCGGAATATGACATCGAATACCATGCTCAGAAAGCCATTAAGGGAAGTGTTTTAGCCGATCATTTGGTTCATCAAGCGATTGACGATCAGGAATCAACCAGATTTGACTTCCCAGATGAATATGTCATGTATAAAAAAATGAAGGACTGCGATGAACCGCTACCCAGTGAAGGGCCAGAACCAGGTTCCCAATGGGGACTTATCTTTGATGGAGAAGTTAATCATTATGGAAACGGAATTGGGGCAATCATCATAACCCCTCAGGGTACCCACATTCCTTTCACTGCCAGACTTACATTCAAGTGTACAAACAACGAGGCCGAATACGAAGCTTGTATCATGGGTCTCGAGGAAGCGATCGACTTAAGGATCAAAAACTTGGATGTATATGGCGACTCAGCCCTGGTTATCAACCAGATCAAAGGAGATTGGAACACATACCAATAAGGACTGATTCCTTACAAAGACTATGCGAGAAGGTTGTTACCTTTCTTCAACAGAATCGAGTTTCATCATATCCCTCGTGAAGAGAATCACATGGCTGATGCATTAGCCACCCTCTCTTCCATGATTAGTGTAGGTCAATGGAACGACCTACCTAAGATCGACATAATTCGAGCAGCCCACTTACATCTTCACGATTGAGGCGGTCATAGACGACAAACCTTGGTATCACGATATCAAATGCTTTTTTTAGAAACAAGAGTACCCACCTGGGGCATCCAGGAAAGACAGAAAAACCCTCAGAAGACTGGCCGAAAGCTTCTTCCTGAGCGGTGATACACTCTACAAGAGGAACTTCGACATGGTCTTGCTATGATGTGTAGACAGACTAGAAGCAGACATGCTGATGAAGGAAATTCACGAAGGATCCTTTGGCACTCATGCCAACGGACACACAATGGCGAGAAAAATTCTGAGAGCAGGGTACTGCTAGTTGACCATGGAATCCGACTGCTACAAGTACATAAGGAAGTGTCACAAGTGTCAGATATACTCCGACAAAATCCATGTACCACCAACGCATCTCAAAGTTCTTTCTTCCCCATGGCCTTTTTCCATATGGGGAATCGACATGATTGGCATGATTGAACCTAAGGCTTCAAACGGACATCGGTTCATCCTGGTAGCCATTGATACTTCGCTAAGTGGGCCGAAGCAACGTCATACGCTAATGTAACTCGACAAGTGGTGGTCCGATTTATCAAAAACAATATCATCTGCCGTTATGGTGTTCCGAGCCAGATCATTACGGATAATGGATCTAACTTGAACAATAAGATGATGAAAGAGTTGTGCGCTGAGTTCAAGATCGAACACCATAACTCATCTCCCTACCGACCCAAGATGAACGGCACGGTAGAAGCGGCTAACAAGAACATCAATAAGATCATTCAAAAGATGGTTGTAACCTACAAAGATTGGCACGAGATGCTGCCCTTTGCTCTTCACGGTTATCGCACATCTGTCTGCACTTCAACAGGGGCTACCCCTTCTCTCTAGTATATGGCATGGAGGCAGTGCTCCCCATAGAAGTAGAGATCCCATCAATCCGGGTATTGATGGAAGCTAAGCAAACAGAGGCAGAATGGTGTCAAAGTCGACACGATGAATTAAACCTGGTCGAAGAGAAGCGAATCAGGACACTATGCCACAGTTAGTTGTATCAGCAAAGAATGAAGAAGGCATTCGACAAAAAGGCCCGACCTCGCGTCTTCAGGAAAGGAGACCTTGTGCTCAATAAGATACAATCATTCCTCACTGATTCTTGGGGCAAATGGACTCCGAATTATGACGGCCCCTATGTGGTCAAGAAAGCCTTCTCAGGCGGCGCCTTGAGACTTGCAACCATGGACGGAGAGGAATTTTCCTACCCCACGAATGTTGATGTAGTCAAGAAATACTTCGCCTAAACTAAAAAAAAAACGTCTCGATGGATTGAAAACCCGAAAGGGCGGTCCAGGCAAAAATTAGAGACACAATCAAAAATCATCCCGGTGGATTGGAAATATCAAAGTACAATCCAGGCAAAAGTTAGGGATAATGGCAAGTAACTACGTCCAACAGGGACAAATCTCTCAGTAGCAGTCATGCCATCCATCAAAAAAACTCCAGTCAGGGTCATCTTCGACAGAAGCTCAGGATGTCCAGAATTCAAAGTTGGTAGAAGGATAGCGGTCGTTATGTTTCAACGTAGCCCTTTTCCCTTAAATTACCATTTTCTAAACTTTGTAAATACTCTATGGAATCACGTATTTGGATAATTTCCATCCTATCAATAAAATTTGAGCCCTTGTGCTTTTGTTTGCAATTCTTATTTGTTTTAGCTTTGCAGAACGACATTTTAACATGATCAACAATTCTTGAAATAAAACAAAAATGAATTTACTTGTCAAAATTTTTCTGCTTTTAAAAGATGGCAATTTCTTTTGACTGTTGAGCATAGAAAGAACATCGATTGTTTCTCCAAAAGCAATTGAACTTCAAAGTGCAGAATCAAAGTACTCCTTCTTAGCCAGTACACCTGAATGAAGGATCAGTTATGTCAGATACGAATACTCCATCTGATGTCCTCGACCGAGTTCTTACCTCCTAAGCCCGACCAACGGTTGTTCCCCATAGGGACTGTCTCTCCTAAGCAAGGAATAATTGCTACTTTTGGACCAGTGATACCTCTTTGTCCCCCACAGTGGCCGAGTATCAAGTCATGTTCATCTATCAGTCTGTATGCTGCGTCAGTTTTGTCAGCATAAACATACATACATCATGCATCATTAATTTACATTCACATTCATATTGCATCACTATCACTCTAGTCGGTCTTATCCCCTAGTGATAAAAGTCCTCTTGTCAATCGAGTTGTCAGTTCTTTCCTCGTCAGGAAATGTTGCATCTGAACAATCTCTCTCTCCTCCAGTTTATTTCTGGATTGAAGGCGATCCCTTGACCACTTTGATAACTTAAACCTCTGAGAAACCAGAAAATGTTCGACAAACATCACTCTTCGCCATTGAAGATAATACCATCCTTTTCCCGGATTAAGGAAAATCCCCAGAGAAAGCCTCTTAATCAGAGATTCGACAATACGACAGTTTTTCTCCGAAAAATCCGCTGACGAAAAGGTCATCAATACCTCAAAATTAGATCACATCATATGGCATTTCTCCGAGAAGATCCCGAGAAAAGTATGATGTAATATCCCCAAGCGGAAACAGTCTTTCAAGAGACTCGCTTTCCCCAGTAGAATCAACAAATGGCGTCTCCAACAGAGAAGTTGGTGTGCCTCTACAGCTCAGACCAATGGGTTTCCCTAGCAAGTCTGACATCAAAACTTTTTCCGTCAAATGGCGTCTCCCCAGGAAAATTCGGCGAGAAGTTTGAGGAAAACCGCTACGAATAGCGTCCCTTGTCAAGAAGTTTATTGACAAAAGAAACTGAGACCAGTTCCTTAGTAGGATACCAGGATCGAGGGGAAGTTTATTCCAGAAACTAAGACTAGTTCCTTAGTAAGAAACCAGGATCGAGGGGAAGTTTATTTCAGGAACTTAGACCAGTTCCTTGTAAGAAACCAGGATCGAGGGGAGGTTTATATCAGAAACTTAGACCAGTTCCTTGGTAGGAAACCAAGATCGAGGGGAAGTTTATTTCAGAAACTGAGACCAGGATCGAGGGGAAGTTTTACCTTTTCTAAGCACCAACTCTTAGAAAAAGAAGATAGATGGGCCAACTACCATTCATAGCCACCATCAAAATTTCTGGTATTCCGATATTTAATCATCTTGCACCCCGAATTCCCGAATATCTTCGCCATTCACACCTTCGGGTCCAAGAAGATTAAATAGGGGCATCTGTCATACCCCAAATTTTGACCACTAAGATTTACCATCATTGTGCAAATCATCATCACAATATGGATGAACCATCATACTGCATCAATCTCCCCAAAGATGGGTGAGCATTCACTACAATCAAACTCAGGGTTTCAAGCCCTCTCAGAGCTCTTAGACAACGGATTAATCAAGGAATGACATGATCTTCAACTTGTCTAACCTCTCAAACACCCATAAAGGATCAAGAGGACTCCCACATCAAGGATTAAGCACAAGGCTGCTCCCTTCTAAGTGGATTAAGCCTCAAGATCGCCAATGTCACCAAATTAGGGTTTTGGTCGACCAGGGCCTTCAGGTGGAAATTTTCCTCTGGGCATGAGCCAATGCTTCAAAGCATAACCTAAGATGCTCCAAGTTTCAAGTTCATCAGAACCACAGTTAGGGGTTCGCAGAAAAAAGTCAAATGTGCCTTTGACTTTGACCAGGACATACTCCCAAACCCTAGGACATGATTCAATACACCTTATAACACCCATGGAACATGTCCATCAAGTTTTATTTAGGTCAAAGACTTGATTTCATAGAGGATCGCACAGTTTGAAATTCATCTGACAAAAAGTCAACTGTGCACAAAAGTCAAACTTTGACTTTTTGAGATTTTTCACAATTATGGTTCTTTGACCCTAAAATGATGTTAATGTATGATTGGAATCATCATTCATCAAGAAAAATCAAGAAAAGTGGGATAACTTGTAAAAGGGGTAACCATAAAAAACTTAGAAATTTTCTAAGTTATGGAACAAAGTGGCTAGGGTACCAATTTTTGGAGGATCATAACTCCTAAACCACAAGGCCATTTTTCCCCATTCAAAGTTGGATTTGTAGCTCTCATGGCCCTCTACAAAAGCTTCAAACACAACTCATTCCAATTCCTCATGGATTTTAAGTTATGGAATGATCAAAATCACAAAAAAGTGAAAATGTCACTTTTTTCCAACACTTAGTGAAATTTTCACTAAGTCAGAGTCTGTCTTACTTTTTTCAAAATGTAGGGGCATTTTTCACTTGGATCCAAAAAGTATCAAAACCAATTATGATCAAACAGTTGTTGTATCATATGAGGGCTTTCCAAAATGGCCAAGAACTCCATCAAATTCCACTTGGGCCATGAGATATGACCATGCCAATATGCCTTTCTGCAAACTGTCATGGCAAGGCAGATTTGGGAGTTTTGCTCGATTTGCTCAAATTTTGCAAAGGGAAAGCAAATCTATCCATCTGAACACCTCAAGGGGAGACCAAGGAGGGACAAACACTGATCCATAAGCCTCACAAGTCTTTGGAACCAAAAGTAGCATGCCAAACCTAGAAATCCCTAAAAGAGGGACAAGACTCCAATTTTGGCTTGGAGCATTTAATGGATGCACCAAGGTGGCATGGACTGAGCCATTTCCAACTGAATTCAGTCAAGACATATCCAAGACCAAGGGAACCAGCAGCCTGTGCCCTAACCTCTAGTCAATGGCTAGAGGAGACTTGGATTCTCATTGATCAACATTGACCAAATCTCTGCTGTAGTTGCCATTCACTATTGCAGCCAAAACAAACTTGCTCTACTATAAATAAAGCTCATTTGTGCTCAGTTTGAGTACACCAAAGCACTACAACTGATGTTTTCCTCAAAATCTCTTTCTCTTGGCAAAAATGCCTTCTTTAGCAAGGTAACTCTGATTTTTTGAGTTAGAGAGCAATTCCACCACAGCTCATGATCCAAACACATCCAATATGTCATATCTAAGCTGTCCAAATTCTCACAAGTGACCTGTAACACCAAAATCACAAAGCCACCTCTCAAAACCTCAAAATAGGACTTTTGTGCATTTTTCAAGCCATGTCTTGATTCAGTCACTTTCCAAACCAGATAAAACCTCAAACACACTCCAAATATCATCCTTGAACTGTCCCAAATAGTTTCACACATCTGGAACACCATTTGAGAGAGTTGTTATTCTGGCCACTTTTGCCCCTTTTGCAAGAAAGGACTAATTTCCATTCCTGAGGTTTCCAACTGATTCTAATCATCCTAAAACCATCTAAGGGGTCATTTGAGGTTGTTCAAAGCATCAAATAATTTCTGGAACAAAACACTTGGCAGATTGCACAAAAGCTCCAAAAAGAGGTAAGCATCACAACTTGAACTCTCTGAAATATGCCTTGCTTTGAAGTCCACTGATCATGCATCTCTTATACATGTTATATGTGTTGTGTTTGCACCAATTTATCATGTAATTCACACCTGTACCAAGAGGTAGCACAGAAAATGCAAAACATGGCCTATTTCAAAACCACTATCGGGTTTTGAGGAGGATTTGTTTTCTGGAAAAACCACCAACACCATTGGATTCCTTAGGAAATTCTAGGACAGATGCATATAAATTTTGTCTCCATCCATGGAGAAATGAGAAAGTTATGGCCTTCACATTTCTAACCAAAATCTTGCCTTGCCTTGCCTTGGGCCAGGCCAAAAACAAGGCAAGCCTTGTATATTTGTGGTTGTGTTTCAATACACGGATGTATCACCACCCCGGTGGTAAGGCGTGCGCCCTATACACAAGAGGTATGGGGTTCGAATCCCCCTCGCCCCAGACCCTCTTTTTGCTAATTTTTTCCACTTTTCTACTATTTTTCATATTATTTTTTAATAGTTTGGAAAATTAATAACTCTCTTAATTTTAATTATTTTTGATTGGTTCTTTTTGCAAAAAAATCAAAAAAATGTTGAAATATTTTATTCCACAAAAAAATCATGTTTATACCATTTATTTAATATAATTATTATTTTTGTGAATAAATTCCTTTTTAATTGTTTTTAAACATTTTAAAAGTGAATATTTACCTTGAAAATCAAAACCAAATGAGTTTTAATTCATCTTGTGATTAAAACCTCATTTTTCAAACCTTAAATAAAAATCACAAGTGGTTTATTCAAACTCATTTGGTATTTTTATTATTTTTATTGATTCTCTTTAAATATTTACCTTTAAAGGAAAATAAAATTAGGGTTTCTTTGATTTCAAACCTCATCAATCATTTTCGAAACTCTTTGGGCCTCTTGGTAGAGTGTAAGACCCAATCCTTTGTAAATACAAACCTTTAGGGGCCTCAGATGTTGTGTAAGTCCCGTCGTATTTTCGAAATCGCGGCGCGATCGTCGCGTTTTAAAAGAAAACCTTTGGGCCTCTCCTTGAGCTATAAGACCCATTCCTTAAACCTTTGGGCCTCTAATAGAGTGTAAGACCCAACCTACTTTTAACCAAAACCATTTTGGGGCCTCAGACATTGTATAAGTCCCTCTGCGTTAAAAGAGAAATCTCGGCGCAATCGCCTATTCACAAAACAAATCATCTGGGCCTACCCTCGTGTTATAAGCCCCATTTATTTTCCTTAACTCTTTGGGCCTCTTGATAGAGTGTAATACCCATCCCTTTGTACAAAAAACCTTTTTGGGCCTCAGTCACTTGTATAAGTCCCTGTACAATTTCAAAACAACAGTGCAATCACTGATAAAATCTTGGGTCTCTCCTTGAGCTCTAAGCCCCAACAATCTTTTCAAAGCAATTTCTCCTTTGATTTAGAATATAATATTGTTATCAAAGCTTTCTTTGTTGAACAACTAACAAAACAACATGGAAGCTCTACAACCGAGTAAGTGTTTACCCGCTTTCATTTATCGCTTTCATATATATATATATATATATATATATATATATATATATATATATATATATATATATATATATATATAACTGTATTGTGGGGCTGCTCACTGTAAGTATTCTTTCACAAACTTTTATACTTGTCAAATATCCACTGTGTAATACTAGTATAGCTATTTAGAGTATTCCCCGGCAACTACGTCTAGCACTAGGTAAAGCCCTGTTGGTCACTCTTAAATACAAACAAAACTAGATCCCCATAGGATTACCAGACACAGTCTTCCCTCCTCTTGGGGTTAAACAATATGGAGACATGAAAGGCAGCATTCTTAGTGAACCCTTTCTCAGACTGTCACCCTTAGAAATTGTCAAAGAAAGTCTAACTCCCTAGAGATGATCTTTTCTCCGTGAATGGCATCTCTTGAGTTTCTTCCAAATTCTTGGACTTTCCTGGCTTGATCTATTCTCAGTGAATGGCATGTCTTGAAGTTCTCGGGGTTTGGGGACCCACAGCCTTCTTAAAAGTATCCCCGCCTCCTCTTGGGCGTTGTACAAGGACCCTTCGGTTTCTTATAAGTTCTCATGCCTTCTCTTGGGCTTAATACAAGGACCCTGACGACCTCTTAAAGGTATAAGACAGAACTTAGTCATCCTTTGCTAAAGCAGTCTTTCCAGCATCAAAACTCTGACCATTTTAGGGTTGATACTCATCCCTTAATGCCCGCGCCTCATCTTGGGTATTGTACAAAAGATAAAACTCTAGACTTGGACAGTCTAAACCTCTTGAGTCTCAAAGACATTCTCAAGTTCCTTTCAAACATAGGAAAAAACACCGATCACTCTGGATCAATCTCCAGCAGAAACCCGGTCTCTCTCATAAGAGTCCCCACACTTGAATAATCCGCAGTAGTAAGTCAGCCTCCTCTTGGGCTTTGTACAATGATTCTCCCCAGCGAAGCTAACCTTTTAGCCTCCATCTTGGGCTTCGTACGAGATATAAATCACTCTCTTGTTGAGTATAAAAGACTCTCTTGTTGAGTCAATCACATGGTCAAGACTCTCTTGTTGAGTTAAACCTTTTTAGCCTCTATCTCGGGCTTCGTACGAGACACTAAAACACTTTCTTGTTGAGTATAAAAGACTCTCTTGTTGAGTCAACCCACCTCTTTAGCCTCCATATCGGGCTTCGTACGAGATATAAAACACTCTCTTGTTGAGTATAAAAGACTCTCCTGTTGGGTCAATAAATTCTCAGACTCTCTCGTTGAGTCAATCACCTTTTCAGACTCTCTCGTTGAGTCCATCTTCCCTTTTCGCCTCTGTCTCGGGCTTCATACGAGACACCAAATTACTCTTTTGTTGAGTATGACAGACTCTCTTGTTGAGTCAAACCCTTTTAGCCTCAATCTTGGGCTTTGTACAAGACAGAAAGAACATTTTCCCCGGAAAAGTCAACTTCTAGCCTCCAGGCTTTTTATAATGAAGATCCCGGTTGAGTCAATCAACCTCTTAGCATCAAAGTTGTGCCTTGCTCACAGCATACAAACTCCCCTTTAGAGATGACAAATTCTCTCTCAGCATAAACCCTTCAGCTTCACATCTTGGGCTTTGAACAAGATACAAATAGACCCTTCAGCTTCACATCTTGGGCTTTGAACAAGATACAAACTACCTTCAGCTTCATGTCTTGGGCTTTGAACAAGACACCAAAACACCTTTTTCCTCCCTTAGAATAGGAGGAACTACGATCGCTCTGATTTCCCTGTGTCGGGAATACGTAGGCATAAGATTTCAAAATCTTAGCGAGCATACTAATCAAAAACCCAAAATCCTGTACCTTCATATATCAACCCAAAAGCATCAAATCTAAACACATTACCAAAAACCTCACCAATAGTCCAGGCACTCTATTTTTTTTAACAAAATAACCTAAGAGAGACCCACAATCTTAATAGCATCTGTAAACCAACAGTCATCTATTTAAATTCAGTATGCATGCATGGTTAATTGGAGACATCTATTTCCCTTCCTTAATCAGCTTCAACAGGATAAATAATGAATCGAACTATAGTACCCCAAAGCGATAGTGCTTCGCAACCACGCAAAAATTTATGCTACAGGAACCACCAGCGAGCTTTTAACCATATATGGCCGAAGTGGACTGTAGCTCATGGGAATTGGATCAGTAAGAGCATTCCTTCTTACGGAGTTATTGCGAGGTATGTGCTGATTCTAATATCCGTCACCCTGGACTTGTTGATTTGCATAAGGAGTTGCCCATGGTTATGGAGCTTCCCACTGAGGTGGTTGAGCTGGAACCTGAGCCGGAACAACTTGCTAATAAGGCGTAGTAACGTATTATGTAGCTGCTACATATGGGTAATTAAATTAAGACATTGGGACAAATGTCCTTTTTTGCGTTTTCCCTCTTTGAGAGGAGATGGATTTTGTCTCGCCCTCTTATTTTTATACCCGTTGAAAGGCTTCCTTACTCCAGTCTGGCTACTGGTGCCTCCTTGAATCTTTCCACTTTTTAAACCTTCCTCCACTCTTTCACCAATAATCACCATGTCAGAGAAACCTCCAGACACACTGCTTATCAGTCTTTCATAATACAGGCCCTGCAAACTTCCTATAAATATATCAATTAATTCACGGTCCACTAGAGGTAGATGCAATCTTGCGGCCATTTCTCTATAACGTTGCGCATATTCCATAAAGGATTCACTTTCTTTCTAGGACATATTCTAGAGTTGAGTATGATTCGGAGCCATGTCAGTGTTCACTACTATGGAGAACCCATTTAACAACGGTTGCGAAAGAGATATGATGATGCGGACGAGGGCATTATTATGTAGAGTGTCGTTGTATATATGATACCTACAATCACAGCCCAGAAAGCATTGTATTAAATTGGAATACGCGCTACCTATAATGACGGTTATTTTAAATACCCGTTGTTGCATGTCTTTTAATAAAATAAAAAAATGCAGCATTAGAACTACCTATAATGACGGTTATTTTAAAGAACCGTTGTTGTATACTACCTATTATGACGATTATTTTAGATAACCGTTCTTGTATGTCTTTTAATAAAATATGTAAAACCAAACTATAGGCTATAATGACGGTTTTGCAAATACCCGTGGTGAGAGGTTGTGGGCATTTTGAAAAAATATGTAAAAAACCATAAATGTAGGTGCTGGGAATTGAAGGCGCTACCTATAATGACGGTTTTTTAAATACCCGTGATGAAAGGCCTCACATTTCACCACAGTTGGAACATTAACCGTCATTAAAAGCCTTTTAACGAGATTAAAAAAAATGTGCGCATCTATTACAATGGTGTGTAGGCAAGCTGTTGTAAACCTGCCGTTGTTGCATGCACGTTTTGTAGTAGTGGTTGTAACTGTATTATTTTGCAAATGCATCAGCCAGCTCAGCCCAATTGCATATGTTGTTGCACTCCAATTGCATGTACATTCAAGAGATGCTCCAAGCAGGCTATCCTGAGAACAATGAATCATGAGCTTGTCGTCTCTAGCATATGCGACCATCTTTCTGCAACACATCTTCAAATGGATATTTGGACAACCGAGGCCGTTGTACTTCTTAAATTCTAGAATTTTAAATTTAGGGGGAGATTATAAATCTTTTATGGAAATCTGACAAATTTAGATTAGGTATCAAGACATTACTCAGAATTTTTTCAGATAAAGACACTCAAAAGGATGAAGGTGTCAAGGACAAGTCAAAAAAAGTGGAACCTTTCAAAACTAATTTGGCCAGTGGTTATTACTTTCATTGACTAGTCTGTTGTCTCTTCCAAATGCCTATGTAGCTTCTTCAATATTTAAGAATGGTCGTGCTGCTTGTGTTGCAGAACATCTTTCTTTTTCAGTTGAGAGAAAAAGGGTTTTGTCTGTGTTTGGATAAGCAAAATTTGGGTATGGGTCTGAATGGGCCATTTTTACCATCTTTTGGCTAAAAAGGGGGAGAATGGCTTCTTGCTTACTACTGAAAGGTGTATGTGCATCTGTGCTGCTGATATAAGAAAATAATGTCTCAATGTCTCAAAGGATGTCTCAATGTCACAAGGGAGTGAAGAGGGTAACTCAAAATTATATTCTCCCTCTTTCTTGACACTTACTTCAGGTTTTTCCACTGCATGCACCATCAAACTGAAGAATGTTTTAGGCAAAATTTGTCAAAAGGAGGAGATTGAAAGCTCCAATGGTTTGACTAAATTTTGGTAAAACTTAATTTTGGGAAAGATGTTCCAACATGAAGATTTATGCCCCAGGCCAAAGATATCGAATGAAATGTCACAGCATGAAGATTCGACATCATGACTGTCACAACAGGTTTTTTTTAAATATGTTCCAAGATTCAAGGCGGGATTGGCAGTGGATCAAGGTGAGAAGATTTAAAGCCCAAGATAGTAGAAGGTTATAAAAGAAGACTAAGACCTTGGCAGAAAGCAGAGAGAGAACGACATAGACTTAGGAATCCTATTTTGTAAAGTAGGGTTTAGGGTTTTGAGAGTCGTAGGTTTCTGTTGTAAGTCTCCCTCTGTATCGATTTGATACAGTGTGGAAGACATATGTACTTGTACAAATTCAGAAACCCGTAGGTAATGAATCGTGTAGTGTTCTTGGATGAAGCTTTTAGCAAATCCAAGTTAACTTGTTAGTCAAGGATACTTGACTGTACTTTGTATTGAAAGGGGTGTCTTTCAATAGGATGATACAGTTATTGTGTTTATAACTGTTAGATAATCGCAAGTTGTGATTTAGGGAGTGAGATGGCTTTCTCTTATCTATGATGGAGTTCTTAGATAAAGTTTTCAATGGGTAGTGATAGGTTAACCAGGGGTGTTTACTGTAAACTAGTGATTATTTACATAAAATTATACTACTGATAGTGGATTCTTCTTCCTGGCTTGGTATGCCCCCAGATGTAGTTGATTTGCACCGAACTGGGTTATCATATTCTGTGTTGTTTATCATTCTGCAATTTATAGTTCAGTTTTGATAAACATGTTGTAACAGATGTTGAAACATTTGTTCTGTTGCTGCTGCTGATATTCTGAATATCAGTTTGTTGTTCTGTTCTTGTTTTAAAGTTGTGCAGAAAACAATGTTTTAACATATGTTAGGACATCTGCTATCTGCTATGCCAGAATTTCACTTCTAGTCAATCAACTGTTGTACTTTAGCTTTGAAAGTGTTTCAGTCCTCTGTCGAGTGCCCTGCTGATCCGGCATATGAAATTAGGGTCATACTCAGGCAGGAATGGATGTGGTGGTGGTTTAAGAAATTTGGGAACCACCAGCGAGCTTTGAACCATATATGGCCGAACCAGACTGTAGCTCATGGGAATTGGATCAGTAAATGCATTCCTTCTTACGGAGTTGTTACGAGGTATATGCTGATTCTGATATCCGTTACCCTGGACTTGTTGATTTGCATAAGGAGCTGCCCATGGTTGTGGAGCTTCACACTGAGGTGGTTGAGCTGGAACCGGTGCCGGAACAGCTTGCTAATAAGTTGTAGTAGGGTATTATGTAGCTGCTACATATGGGTAATTAAATTAAGGCATTGGGACAAATGTCCTTTTTTGTGTTTTCCCTCTTTGAGAGGAGATGGCTTTTGTCTCGCCCTCTTATTTTTATACCCGTTGAAAGGCTTCCTTACTCCAGTCTGGCTACTGGAGCCTCCTTGAATCTTTCCACTTTTTAAACCTTCCTCCACTCTTTCACCAATAATCACCATGTCAGAGAAACCTCCAGACACACTGCTTATCAGTCTTTCATAATACTGGCCCTGCAAACTTCCTATAAATATATCAATTAATTCACGGTCCACTAGAGGTAGATGTACTCTTGCGGCCATTTCTCTATAACATTGCGCATATTCCATAAGGGATTCACTTTCTTTCTAGGACATATTCTAGAGTTGAGTATGATTCAGAGCCATGTCAGTGTTCACTACTACGGAGAACCCATTTAACTACGGTTGCGAAAGAGATATAATGACGCGGGCGAGGGCGTTGTTATGTAGAGTGTCGCTGTATATATGATACCTACAATCACGGCCCAGAAAGCATTGTAATAAATTGGAAAATGCGCTACCTATAATGATGGTTATTTTAAATACCCGTTGTTGCAAGCCTTTTAATAAAATAAAAAAATGCAGCATTAGAATTACCTATAATGACGATTATTTTAAAGAACCCTTGTTATATACTACCTATTATGACGATTATTTTAAATAACCGTTCTTGTATGTCTTTTAATAAAATATGTTAAACAAAACTATAGGCTATAATGACGGTTTTGCAAATACCCGTGGTGAGAGGTTGTGGGCATTTTGAAAAAATATGTAAAAAACCATAAATGTAGGTGTTGGGAATTGAACCCATGACCAGGCGCTACCTATAATGACAGTTTTTTAAATACCCGTGGTGAAAGGCCTCACATTTCACCACGGTTGGAACATTAACCGTCATTAAAATCCTTTTAATGAGATTAAAAAAAATGTGCGCATCTATTACAATGGTGTGTAGGCAAGCTGTTGTAAACCTGCCGTTGTTGTATGCACGTTTTGTAGTTGTGGTTGTAACTGTATTATTTTACAAATGCATCAGCCAGCTCAGCCCAAATACTTATGTTGTTGCACTCCAATTGCATGTACCATTCAAGAGATGCTCCAAGCAGGCTATCCTGAGAACAATGAATCATGAGCTTGTCGTCTCTAGCATATGCGACCATCTTTCTGTAACACATATTCAAATAGATATTTGGACAACCGAGGCCGTTGTACTTCTTAAATTCTGGAATTTTAAATTTAGGGGGAGATTATAAATCTTTGATGGAAATCTGACAAAGTCAAATTAGGTATCAAGACATTACTCAGAATTTTATTCAGATAAAGACACTCAAAAGGATGAAGGTTTCAAGGACAAGTCAAAAAAAGTGGAACCTTTCAAAACTAATTTGGCCAGTGGTTATTACTTTCGTTGACTAGTCTGTTGTCTCTTCCAAATGCCTATGTAGCTTCTTCAATATTTAAGAATGGTCGTGCTGCTTGTGTTGCAGAACATCTTTCTTTTTCAGTTGAGAGAAAATGGGTTTTGTCTATGTTTGGATAAGCACAGTTTGGGTATGGGTTTGAATGGGCCATTTTTGCCATCTTTTGGCTAAAAAGGGGGAGAATGGCTTCTTGCTTACTGCTGAAAGGTGTATGTGCATCTGTGCTGCTGATCTAATTAAATAGTGTCTCAATGTCTCAAAGGATGTCTCAATGTCACAAGGGAGTGAAGAGGGTAACTCGAAATTATATTCTCCCTCTTTCTTGACACTTGCTTCAGGTTTTTCCACTGCATGCACCATCAAACTGAAGAATGTTTTAGGCAAAATTTGTCAAAAGGGGGAGATTGAAAGCTCCAATGGTTTGACTAAATTTTGGTGAAAATTAATTTTGGGAAAGATGTTCCAACATGAAGATTTATGCCCCAGGCCAAAGATATCGAATGAAATGTCACAACATGAAGATTCGACATCATGACTGTCACAACAGTTTTTTTTTTAAATATGTTCCAAGATTCAAGGCGGGATTGGCAGTGGATCAAGGTGAGAAGATTTGAATCCCAAGATAGTAGAAGGTTATAAAAGAAGACTAAGACCTTGGCTGAAAGCAGAGAGAGAACGACATGGACTTAGGAATCCTATTTTGTAAAGTAGGGTTTAGGGTTTTGAGAGTCGTAGGTTTCTGTTGTAAGTCTCCCTCTGTATCGATTTGATACAGTGTGGAAGACATATGTACTTGTACAAGTTCAGAAACCCGTAGGTAATGAATCGTGTAGTGTTCTTGGATGAAGCTTTTAGCAAATCCAAGTTAACTTGTTAGTCAAGGATGCTTGACTGTACTTTGTATTGAAAGGGGTGTCTTTCAATAGGATGATACAGTTATTGTGTTTATAACTATTAGATAATCACAAGTTGTGATTTAGGGAGTGGGATGGGTTTCTCTTATCTATGATGGAGTTCTTAGATAAATTTTTCAATGGGTAGTGATAGGTTAACTAGGGGTGTTTACTGTAAACCAGTTATTGCTTACATAAAATTATACTACTGATAGTGGATTCTTCTTCCTGGCTTGGTTTGCTCCCAGATGTAGTTGATTTGCACCGAACTGGGTTATCATATTCTGTGTTGTTTATCATTCTGCAATTTATAGTTCAGTTTTGATAAACATGTTGTAACAGATGTTGAAACATTTGTTCTGTTGTAGCTGCTGATATTCTGAATATCAGTTTGTTGTTCTGTTCTTGTTTTAAAGTTGTGCAGAAAACAATGTTTTAACATATGTTAGGACATCTGCTATTTGCAATGCCAGAATTTCACTTCTGGTCAATCAATTGTTGTACTTTAGCTTTGAAAGCGTTTCAGTCCTCTGTCGAGTGACCTGCTGATCCGACATATGAAATTAGGGTCATACTCAGGCGGGAATGGATGTGGTGGTGGTTTAAGAAATTTGGGAACCACCAGCGAGCTTTGAACCATATATGGCCAAACCGGACTGTAGCTCATGGGAATTGGATTAGTAAATGCATTCCTTCTTATGGAGTTGTTACGAGGTATATGCTGATTCTGATATCCGTTACCCTGGACTTGTTGATTTGCATAAGGAGCTGCCCATGGTTGTGGAGCTTCACACTAAGGTGGTTGAGCTGGAACCGGTGCCGGAACAGCTTGCTAATAAGGTGTAGTAGGGTATTATGTAGCTGCTACATATGGGTAATTAAATTAAGGCATTAGGACAAATGTCCTTTTTTGTGTTTTCCCTCTTTGAGAGGAGATGGCTTTTGTCTCGCCCTCTTATTTTTATACCCGTTGAAAGGCTTCCTTACTCCAGTCTGGCTACTGGAGCCTCCTTGTATCTTTCCACTTTTTAAACCTTCCTCCACTCTTTCACCAATAATCACCATGTCAGAGAAACCTCCAGACACACTGCTTATCAGTCTTTCATAATACTGGCCCAGCAAAATTCCTATAAATATATCAATTAATTCACGGTCCACTAGAGGTAGATGTACCCTTGCGGCCATTTCTCTATAACGTTGCGCATATTCCATAAAGGATTCAGTTTCTTTCTAGGACATATTCTAGAGTTGAGCATGATTCAGAGCCATGTCAGTGTTCACTACTACGGAGAACCCATTTAACAACGGTTGGGAAAGAGATATAATGATGCGGGCGAGGGCGTTGTTATGTAGAGTGTCGCTGTATATATGATACCTACAATCACGGCCCAGAAAGCATTGTAATAAATTGGAAAACGCGCTACCTATAATGACGGTTATTTTAAATACCCGTTGTTGCATGCCTTTTAATAAAATAAAAAATGCAGCATTAGAACTACCTATAATGACGGTTATTTTAAAGAACCCTTGTTATATACTACCTATTATGACGTTTATTTTAAATAACCGTTCTTGTATGTCTTTTAATAAAATATGTAAAACAAAACTATAGGCTATAATGACGGTTTTCCAAATACCCGTGGTGAGAGGTTGTGGGCATTTTGAAAAAATATGTAAAAAACCATAAATGTAGGTGCTGGGAATTGAACCCATGACTAGGCGCTACCTATAATGACGGTTTTTTAAATACCCGTGGTGAAAGGCCTCACATTTCACCACGGTTGGAACATTAACCGTCATTAAAAGCCTTTTAACGAGATTAAAAAAAATGTGCGCATGTATTACAATGGTGTGTAGGCAAGCTGTTGTAAACCTGTCGTTGTTGTATGCACGTTTTGTAGTAGTGGTTGTAACTGTATTATTTTGCAAATGCATCAGCCAGCTCAGCCCAAATACTTATGATGTTGCACTCTAATTGCATGTACCATTCAAGAGATGCTCCAAGCAGGCTATCCTGAGAACAATGAATCATGAGCTTGTCGTCTCTAGCATATGCGGCCATCTTTCTGCAACATATCTTCAAATGGATATTTGGACAACCGAGGCCGTTGTACTTCTTAAATTCTGGAATTTTAATATTAGGGGGAGATTATAAATCTTTGATGGAAATCTGACAAATTCAGATTAGGTATCAAGACATTACTTAGAATTTTATTCAGATAAAGACACTCAAAATGATGAAGGTTTCAAGGACAAGTCAAAAAAAGTGGAACCTTTCGAAACTAATTTGGCCAGTGGTTATTGCTTTCATTGACTAGTCTGTTGTCTCTTCCGAATGCCTATGTAGCTTCTTCAATATTTAAGAATGGTCGTGCTGCTTGTGTTGCAGAACATCTTTCTTTTTCAGTTGAGAGAAAATGGGTTTTGTCTGTGTTTGGATAAGCACAGTTTGGGTATGGGTCTGAATGGGCCATTTTTGCCATCTTTTGGCTAAAAAGGGGGAGAATGGCTTCTTGCTTACTGCTGAAAGGTGTATGTGCATCTGTGCTGCTGATCTAAGAAAATAATGTCTCAATGTCTCAACGGATGTCTCAATGTCACAAGGGAGTGAAGAGGGTAACTCGAAATTATATTCTCCCTCTTTCTTGACACTTGCTTCAGGTTTTTCCACTGCATGCACCATCAAACTGGAGAATGTTTTAGGCAAAATTTGTCAAAAGGGGGAGATTGAAAGCTCTAATGGTTTGACTAAATTTTGGTAAAAATTAATTTTGGGAAAGATGTTCCAACATGAAGATTTATGCCCCAGGCCAAAGATATCGAATGAAATGTCACAGCATGAAGATTCGACATCATGACTGTCACAACAGGTTTTTTTTTTAATATCTTCCAAGATTCAAGGCGGGATTGGCAGTGGATCAAGGTGAGAAGATTTGAAGCCCAAGATAGTAGAAGGTTATAAAAGAAGACTAAGACCTTGGCAGAAAGCAGAGAGAGAACGACATAGACTTAGGAATCCTATTTTGTAAAGTAGGGTTTAGGGTTTTGAGAGTCGTAGGTTTCTGTTGTAAGTCTCCCTCTGTATCGATTTGATACAGTGTGGAAGACATATGTACTTGTACAAGTTCAGAAACCCGTAGGTAATGAATCGTGTAGTGTTCTTGGATGAAGCTTTTAGCAAATCCAAGTTAACTTGTTAGTCAAGGATGCTTGACTGTACTTTGTATTGAAAGGGGTGTCTTTCAATAGGATGATACAGTTATTGTGTTTATAACTGTTAGATAATCACAAGTTGTGATTTAGGGAGTGAGATGGGTTTCTCTTATCTATGATGGAGTTCTTAGATAAAGTTTTCGATGGGTAGTGATAGGTTAACCAGGGGTGTTTACTGTAAACCAGTGATTGTTTACATAAAATTACACTACTAATAGTGGATTCTTCTTCCTGGCTTGGTTTGCTCCCAGATGTAGTTGATTTGCACCGAAATGGGTTATCATATTCTGTGTTGTTTATCATTCTGCAATTTATAGTTCAGTTTTGATAAACATGTTGTAACAGATGTTGAAGCATTTGTTCTGTTGTTGCTGCTGATATTATGAATATCAGTTTGTTGTTCTGTTCTTGTTTTAAAGTTGTGCAGAAAACAATGTTTTAACATACGTTAGGACATCTGTTATCTGCTATGCCAGAATTTCATTTATGGTCAATCAACTATTGTACTTTAGCTTTGAAAGCGTTTCAGTCCTCTGTCGAGTGACCTGCTGATCCGGCATATGAAATTAGGGTCATACTCAGTCGGGAATGGATGTGGTGGTGGTTTAAGAAATTTGGGAACCACCAGCGAGCTTTGAACCATATATGGCCGAACCGGACTGTAGCTCATGGGAATTGGATCAGTAAATACATTCCTTCTTACGGAGTTGTTACGAGGTATATGTTGATTCTGATATCCGTTACCCTGGACATGTTGATTTGCATAAGGAGCTGCCCATGGTTGTGGAGCTTCACACTAAGGTGGTTGAGCTGGAACCAGTGCCAGAACAGCTTGCTAATAAGGTGTAGTAGGGTATTATGTAGCTGCTACATATGGGTAATTAAATTAAGGCATTAGGACAAATGTCCTTTTTTGTGTTTTCCCTCTTTGAGAGGAGATGGCTTTTGTCTCGCCCTCTTATTTTTATACCCGTTGAAAGGCTTCCTTACTCTAGTCTGGCTACTGGAACCTCCTTGAATCTTTCCACTTTTTAAACCTTCCTCCACTCTTTCACCAATAATCACCATGTCAGAGAAACCTCCAGACACACTGCTTATCAGTCTTTCATAATACTGGCCCTGCAAACTTCCTATAAATATATCAATTAATTCACGGTCCACTAGAGGTAGATGTACTCTTGTGGCCATTTCTCTATAACGTTGCACATATTCCATAAAGGATTCACTTTCTTTCTAGGACATATTCTAGAGTTGAGTAAGATTCAGAGCCATGTCAATGTTCACTACTACGGAGAACCCATTTAACAACGGTTGCGAAAGAGATATAATGACGCGGGCGAGGGCTTTGTTATGTAGAGTGTCGCTGTATATATGATACCTACAATCACGACCCAGAAAGCATTGTAATAAATTGGAAAACGCGCTACCTATAATGACGGTTATTTTAAATACCCGTTGTTGCATGCCTTTTGATAAAATAAAAAATGCAGCATTAGAACTACCTATAATGATGGTTATTTTAAAGAACCCTTGTTATATACTACCTATTATGACGATTATTTTAAATAACCGTTGTAATACTCCAAATTTTGACCACTTAGAGTTCCCATCATTGGGCAAATCATCAGTCTCCCCAAAGATGGGTGAGCATCCACTACAATCAAAATTAGGGTTTCAAGCCCTCTCTGAGCTTTAGACAAAGGTTCAATCAAGAAATGACTTGATTTTCAACTTGTCTAATCTCTCAGACATCCTCAAAGGATCAAAAGGACTCCCACTTCAAGGATTAAGCACAAGGTTGCTCCCTTCTAGGTGGATCAAGCCTCAAGATCGCCAGTGTCACCAAATTAGGGTTTTGATCACCCAGGGCTTCTAGATGAAAAGTTTCATCTGGGCACAAGCAATTGATCCAAAACATAACCTAATATACTTCATGGAACCTCATAAACCCATGCATCAAGTCAATTTTGCCTCAAGGGATGCATTCATCAAAAATCAGGAATTAGGGTTTCTTGACCTAATTCACCCCTAAGTTGACTTTTGGGACAAATCATGAGCCAAGACCTCAAGAGATGATTTGAGGGTCTCTAATATACCATATTGATCCATTTGGGACAATGGATTGATCCAAGAAGCTTGAGCAACAAGTCTCAATTCCATCTGCACCACAATTAGGGTTTTAAGGGAAAAGTCAACTGTAACTTTGACTTTTGAGCAAGACATGCTCCCAAACCCTAATACATGATTGAATATACCCTATGACACCCATGGAACATGTCCATCAAGTTTGATTTAGGTCAAGGACATGACTTCCTGAAGAATTCCACAGTTTGGAATTCATCTGATAAAAAGTCAACTGTGCACAAAAGTCAACTTTGACTTTTTGAGATTTTTCACCAAAATGGATTTTTAACCCTAAAATGATGTTAATGTATGATTTGAATCATCATTCATCAAGAAAAATCAAGAAAAGTGAGATAACTTGTAAAAGGGGTAACCATAAAACTTAGAAATTTTTCTAAGTTAAAAATAAAGTGTCAAGGGTACCAACTTTGAAGGACCATAACTCCTAAACCACAAGGCCATTTTTTCTCATCCAAAGATGGATTTGTAGCCCTCATTATCACCTACAAAAACTTCAACTACAATTCATTCCAATTCATTAAGGATTTTGAGTTATGGAGTGATCAAAGTGGCTGAAAAGTGAAAATGTCACTTTTTCCAACACTTAGTGAAATTTTCATTAAGTCAGATTCTGCCTCACTTTTTGACAGATGTAGGGGGATTTTTCACTTGGAATACAAAGAGATCAAAACCAAACTTGTTCAAACAGTTGTTGTATCATGTAAGAGCTTTCCAAAATGGCCAAGAACATTGCCAAATTCAACTTACACCATGAGATATGACATTGGCAAGTTGCCTTGCTAAAATCTGTCAAGGCAAGGCAGAATTTGCAATTTTGGTCGATTTACCAAAATTAGCCAAATTCAATTGCTCCTATCCACTTGGACACCTCAGAGGATTGAATCTAAAGGGGACAATGACTGAGCCAAGCCTCCAAAGTCCATGGAACAAGAAATAGCATGTTGAACCTAGAATGGCCAAAATAGGGACAAGACTTCAAATTTGGAATAAGGCATTCAATGGAACCATCAAGGTGGCATGGACTGAGCCATTCTCATCTGAAATTAGTCAAGACTTATCCAAGACCAAGGGAACCAAAGCTCTGTGCCCTAACCTCTAGTCAATGGCTAGAGGAGACTTGGATTTTCATTTGCCAACATTGGCCAAACCTACTTACCAGCTGCCATGCACTATTCCTTGCAAAAAAAACTTGCTCTACTATAAATAGAGCTCAATTGTGGTCAGTTTGAGTACACCAAAGCCATCTAACAGATGCTTTCCTCAAAATATCTTCTTTCACTCCAATTTTTCCTTCTAAGGCAAGTCACTATCGGGTTTTGAGTTTGAGAGCAATTCCAATCAAACCAATCACTCACACACCTCACATACATCACATATGAGCTGATCAAACACTTAGATTACTTCTAAAACATCAATTTCACAAAAATCACTAGCTGGTTGCTCAAGGTTTTAACCAAAGTGCAGCTGAGGTACCACAAAATGATCCAGCCAATTTCAATCAAGTCCAACCATCCAAACACAATCCATAGGGTGTAGGGAAGCTGTTCAGATCATCACAACTCATCTGTAACACCTCCAGATCAAAAATCACTTTGAACTTGCTGTCACGGCCTAGAGGTAAGCACATGCTTGGTCATCTCTCAATCTATGCATATTTCCTCGCACAATAATTTGGCCATATGTTCATAATCATGCATGGAATGTTTTCCCTCAATTAATTGCATTGTTTGAATCGTGTATCAAAAATCCTAGCCTTCATGCAGAAATTAGGGTTCTTGAGGTCTCTTCGTGATTTCTTGTTGTATGTTTAATTTAAATGAAATTAAAGTGCATAGACATGATCGTGAGGTTAAGACGAGCATAATGATATGTGGATTGCATGATATGATTACGTATTCATGGAGATTGGATAGAAAATGCAAATCTGAGAAACCAAGAACATGCGCGTGTTCTTCAGCTTGTTCTTGGCGCCATTTTTAGAAATTCAAATATTTGAATTTTGTGATTTTGTTTAATTGATTCAAAAATTAATTTCTCTTTGAGTTTTAATGGTTTTGAGTTGATTCTTTTTTTAATAATTCACAAAAATGTTAAAATATTTTAGTTTATCAAAAAATCCCAAAAATATTATTTATTTCATATAATTGATATTTTTGTAAAGAATTAATATTTTGATTATTTTTGGCATTTTAAATATTTTTTCTACATTGATTTTGCAACTTTTAATGCTTTCTAATTATTTTGTAGGTCAATACTTAATTTTTGAAGCATTAATCCAAGATCACAATTTGTTTTCCATGTGTTAAACAATTTTTGATCATTTTAATTGAATTTTTATTCAATTAAATACATTTTGAAAACAAATTAGGGTTTTGGATTAATTCAACCCTCATAAATCATTTTCAAAAACATTATGGGCCTCTTGGGTGAGTGTAAGACCCATCCCCCCTTGTACAAAAACTTTTTGGGCCTCATTCATTGTATAAGTCCCTCCGTACAAGTAAACGGCGCGATCGTCGCCTTTTCAAAATAACCCTTGGGCCACTCCTTGAGCTATAAGACCCGTTCAAAACACTTTGGGCCTCTATTAGAGTGTAAGACCTAATCCCCTTTTAACCAAAATCATTTGGGCCTCACTTATTGTATAAGTCCCTCCGCGTTAAAAGAAAACCTCGGCGCGATCGCCATTTTTAAACGAAAAATCATTTGGGCCTACCCTCGTGTTATAAGCCCCACTCTTTTTCCTTTAAACCTTTTTGGGCCTCTTGAGAGAGTGTAAGACCCATCCCTTTGTACAGAAAACCATTTTGGGCCCAGTCACTTGTATAAGTCCCTCTGTACAAAGTCAAACAGTGCGCTCACTGATAAAACCCTGGGCCTCTCCTTGAGCTGTAAGCCCCAAATCTTTCTTTTTCAAAGCACTTTCTCCTTTGATTTTGAATATATTGTTGTTTTCAATCTTTCTTTGTTGAACAACTAACCAAACAGCATGGAAGCACTCCAACCGAGTAAGTGGTTATCGCTTTCGTTTACTGCTTTCGTATTATAAACTATATTGTGGGGTTGCTCATTGTAAGTCTCCTTTCATAAACTCATATCTACTGTGTAATAATAGTATAGATATTTCAAGTTTCCCCGGCAACTACGTCTAGAACTAGGTGAAGCCGTTTCGTTTATTCGTAGAAATAGACGCCTAGATCCCCAATAGGAGCACCAGATACAGTCTTCTCTTCGGCTGTCCTCCTTAGGAATCGTCAAGAAGCTCTACTCCCCAAGATGAATGTATTCTCCGTGAATGGCATCTTTGAGTTTCTTCCAAATTCTCGAACTTTCCTGACTTGATCTATTCCTTGTGGATAGCTTACCTTGAATGTCTCGGGGTTTGGGTACCCACTACGGTCATAATCTTGGACCTTAACTAAGGAACCCTCTTTAAAAGTTAAAAGTCGCTGGATAGTAAACCTCGCACATTTACCAATGGTTTTTATCTTTAAAAGAGTTATCTCTCCTAATGGAAAGGAGATGATAGACCCACGGGCTTCTTAAAAGCATCGGCCTCCTCTTGGGCATTGTTCAAGGACCCACAGGCTTCCTAAAAGCAACCCCGCCTCCTCTTGGGCATTATTCAAGGACCCTACGGCTTCTTAGAAGTATTCACAACCTCCTCTTAGGCTTCGTATAATGATCTCTTCCTCCGGGAATGATAACCTCCTCTTGGGCTTCGTACAAGGACCCGTCGGCTTCTTAAAAGTTTCCAGCCTCCTCTTGGGCTTCGTACAAATTGTCCCGACGACCTCCTAGAGGTATAGGAACAGAACTTAGTCATCTGCATAGAACAGTCCTTTCATAGAGTCTACTACTGTTTCTCAAAGCATAGTACAAAAGATAAAACTCTAGACACGGACAGTCTAACTTCCTTGAGTCTCAAAGACATTCTCAAGTACTCTTCAAAAATAGGAAGGAAACCCGCAGACTCGGACAATCTCAATACCCTTTGGATTTCTCGTTTCCTCAAAGAGAAGGAGATATCCCTGATCCTCAAATCAAATCCCTGAGTACAATGTTGCTCATATAAGAACTGATTTTCTCTTTTAAAATCAGTATATTGTATCTGCCACTCAACTGAAATAGTTACAATAGCCTCCATCTCGGGCTTTGTACGAGATACCAAAATTCTCCCCAGGGGAGTCAAACAACGTTTAGCCTCTCTCTCGGGCTTTATACGAGACACATAAGAGACTCCCTCGTTGAGTCAATTACCCCCTTCGCCTTCATCTCGGGCTTCGTACGAGATACAAAGACTCTCTTGTTGAGTCAAACATTTTTAGCCTCCATCTCGGGCTTTGTACGGGACACAAAATAGCCTCCTCTTAGGCTTTATATAATGATTTTCCTACCGAAAATTAGCCTCCTCTTAGGCTTTGTATAAGAAAACCACTGGTTGATCCAATCAACCTTTTAGCATCAAAGCTGTACCTCGTTCACAGTACACAAACATCAACAACTCCTTTCCCTTCATCTAATTGCTGTAAGCAGCAAGCCTCTGGATCATCTATATCCACGCCACTGTCCCTCTTTTAGCATGAGAAATTCCTATGGAAAGATGGCATTGCTCTACACTGAGTTAAAGTCTTCTCCTTCAGGTTAAAACCCTTTCTTCGAAAATTATGGCATTGCTCGGATCCGCGTATCCCAGTTAAAGTAATTCTCCTTCTCCCCTCTTTAGAGATGACAAATTCTCTCTAAAGCCGAGGTCTTTCAGCTTCACGTCTTGGGCTTTGAACAAGACACAAATAGACTTTTCAGCTTCACATCTTGGGCTTTGAACAAGATACAAACCACTTTTCGCTTCACGTCTTGGGCTTTGAACAAGACACCAAAACACCCATTTCCTCCCATAGAATAGGAGGAACTACGAACGCTCTGATTTCCCTGTTTCGGTAAACGGGAATACGTAGGCATAAGATCGAAAGAAAAGATCTTAGCGAGCGCAATCAACAAAAAACCCAAATCCCGTATCTCCATCAATCAAAAGCAGTAATTCAAAAGCATCAGTCCTAACATCCTAATCCTTGTTCCCCGCTAGAAAGTCCTAGAAAGAAAGAAAACCGTATTGGCGAAAATACAAATAACCAGTACAAGGCCCCCCCACATTGATAACATTCGTAACCTAACAGACCGTTGTTTAAACTCAGTATGCAAGCAGGGTTAATTGGAGACATCTATTTCCCTTCCTTATTCAGCTCACAATAGGATAAAAAATGAATCGACCTGTAGTTTAAAGCTCAAACCGCAGAGAGCGACCAGCGCTTAAGAACCGCGTCCAAAATCGTTCGCTACAGAAAAAATGGCGCCCACCGTGGGGGCTCAAAAATTCTTTCTTAAACATGTAAGGTGAAAACCTTGGACAAACCTTTTTTCCCTTCACTTATGTGAATACCACAGATTGGGGCTTCCGCCGGGGAACCCATTTCTGTCAGGAACTTAGGAATCATAGCTTTATAAGTCTAGGATGATTAGGACAAATATATATACTGCTTTTCCTAATTGCTATACGTGTTTATTTTTTCAACTACTGGGAATGCGTGTGATGCCGCATGTGGTGAGAATGAGTATACACTTAAGATAAGTGATGGCGACGGGGTCGACCATCAACCTCAGTGGAGGCTGACCAACGCAACCCATTCACTCTTCTAGCCAATGGGCCGGTTGTTAAGTCTGAGAAGCTGAGGAGCCAAACCCTTTCGTAGTGCGGAAACTATCGAAAATAGTTGTTACGCGATACTACCCTCATTTGAGGCTGGTGATCTATTCTAGGTGAATGGCACTTACTCTAAGATTGCTTTACAACTCACTGGCGATCCGCTTATTGTCTTGCTTTCCTGGGAGGAGCTGATGATAATGAGTACAGGTACAAAAAATCACCCTAGTATAAACCTTTGGGATGGGTAGAGCCTTGACTTCATGACAACGACCCTTTGACCCCATGTTTTTTCTATGTTTTTGTGTGCTGCATTCATGCATCCATTTAATAAAACATTAAAACATTCAAAAAACTTCTCTTCTAGTCTCTCTGTTTTTCAAATTAAACTAAGACTGTGATTGCAAATATTAGAGAAAAAGATTGCATTAATGGATTTCGGTAGAAGGAGAACTCACCAGTATACCTTCAAGGTTCCAAAGCTAGAGGATTTGAGAAAGTTAGCAAGGATGATCATTAACCCAGAGGCTTTCAGAGCCAAGCACGGTGGTTTGCTACCACTGTTAAGAGTCCATGTGATTAAGGGGATCATGGACGCGCTCATTCAGTTCTACGATCCGGTTTATCATTGTTTCACATTCCCGGATTACCAGCTATCACCAACGCTGGAGGAGTATTCTCATCTGACTGATTTACATATCACTGATCGAGCTCCATTTTCTGGACTGGAAGATATTCCAAAGAATCAGACCATTGCAATAGTAATTCATTTGGACGAGTCTGAGGTCAGGACTCACATGACCACTAAGGGTGGCATCCAAGGTTTGCCAGCCCAGTTCTTGACAAAGAAAGCCCTGTACTTCGCTAGTATAGGGAACATGACTGCTTTTGAAAGCATCTTTGTCTTGCTCACCTACGGGTTATTTTTGTTTCCTAACATCAATAACTTCGTCGATATCAACGCTATTAAGGTTTTTCTCATTGGAAACCCTGTGCCGACTTTGCTCGCAGATGCATATCATTCTGTACACTTGGTAAATTTGTACAGCGGAGGGGAGATCACATGCTGTGTACCTTTGCTCTACAAATGGTTTATCTCTCACTTGCCCAAGTCTGCTGCTTTTTGGGATTGCAAGAGTGTCTTACGTTGGTCGTAGAAGATCATGTCTCTCACTAATTCCGATATAGATTGGTGTAATAGGATTTATGAGGGAATCAGAATCATTGACCGTTGTGGAAACTTCCCCAGCGTACCCCTCATAGGAACTAAAGGAGGAATCAACTATCATCTGACATTGGTTCGTCGTCAATTTGGATACTCGATGAGACACATCCCACTGGGTGTTCATTTGGAAGGTCTTTTCTTCAAAGAAGGAGAAAATGACAGAGCACTAAAGATGGAAATAGTGCAAGCTTGGAAACATGTTCATAAGAAAGGACGAGAGTCTCTGGGAAAACCGGACTGTGTCTCGGTGGAGCCTTATCTCCATTGGGTACAAACTAGAGCTCTCAAGCTAAAGATGCCTTATCCTCGTTACGGAATTCTTCCACCGAGGGAAACTGTCATGTACTTCATGACGGAAACTGAAAAGCTTCAGGTTACTCTTAACAAAGTTCAAAAGGAAAGAAGATCTTGGAAGAACAAGTACCGCACCCTCGACGTAGAGTGTATCCAAATACAGCAACTACTAAAAGAGAAAGATGCTCTGATTGAAACTTTGGAGTAGCATGCTGTAGAGAATCAAGATGACCAAAGGAATTTGCTTGCTCCTTTCACCTGGCAAAGGAATGACAACCCGACAACGGCCCAAGCGCCCCGGTCAAAGAAGAGGACTCGGGACCCATTAGTTTAGGTTTCTGTTTCTGCACTTTTAAATCTACTGTATTTCCATTTCTGTAATCCTTTGAATTCAATAAAAAGGGGTTTCCCCACCGTTTGATATTTGCAATCTAATTGTCGAAGTTTATTTTGATTAAATCAAAAGAAACAACAATTAATATAATCATTGCATTAATCATTCTCACATCGCGTATTCTTCTTACCTACGAATCTCACGTTTGTGTCTCGATTCTAGAGTCAAACTGTCTCATTCGTATAATACTCGGGCCAATCGTCAGAAAAAGATGGATGATCTTGAGGAAGAAAATAGAGAGTTGAAAGAAGAGATCGATGCTCTGAGAGAGGATATGAGAAAGCTTCATAACAACATGCAAGCCATGGCAGAAGCTCAGCTACAAAGAACTGTGATCTCAGAGATCATCTCAACGCCCATCATAGAAAAGTATGATCCTAGGTATCAGATGCCGAAAGATCGTCCGTGGGGCATGCCTGTTAACTATATCCCGGAAGGATATGTTCCGCCGATCACTGAAGATCAGGGAATCGCAACAGAAGCCGCTGGGCCTGAAGGTTACAAACTTCGGGAAAGCGAAGATGCCAGGGGCATACTCAAGACTCCTGAAGGTTACAAACTTCGGGAGGCGCCAAGACTTACTGCCATAGTCACGGTACCACCCCCTGTGGTGCACACTGTCCCGGAAGGACAGATTCCACAAACACCTTCTGGTAAGAAGGAAACTATGTTTGACAGAATGGATGAATTCCAGGAGCAGCTCTTGGAAATGCAGAAAGAGCTGCAAGCCATTCGCGGTCAGGATCTATTTGGAAAGGACGCCGCAGACCTTTGCTTGGTCCCAAATGTGAAAGTCCCGCACAAGTTCCAAGTGCCCGACTTTGAAAAATACAAGGGTAACTCTTGCCCTCAGAGCCATCTGGTGATGTACGCTCGGTGGATGTCAGCTCAGACGGAGAATCAGGACCTGCTGATTCACTACTTCCAGGATAGTTTAACCGGTTACGTACTCAAATGGTACATAGGTTTAAACTGTACCACGATCAGTACATTCAGAGATCTTGGTACTGCCTTCGTCCAACAATACAAGTACAATTTGGACATGGCACCCGACAGAGATCAACTCGGATCAATGTCACAAAAGGACAAAGAAACCTTTAAGGAGTATGCTCAAAGGTGGCATGAAATTGCCGCTCAAATTTGTCCACCTCTTAAGGAAAAAGAGATGACAAAAATATTCTTAAAGACCTTAAGCTCATTTTACTATGACCGAATGGTTGCCAGTGCGCCCAGTGATTTCACTGAAATGGTCGGCATGGGTGTACGTCTTGAGGAAGTCGTCTGAGAAGGACGTTTGGTAAAAGACACTGGATCAACGAGCGGTACTAAAAAATACGGTAGTGCTCTCCCTAAGAAAAAAGAGCAAGATATTGGGAATATCTCTCACGGAAAGCAAAGGCGACGTTATCATCCAGTAGCAGCTGTAACTCCTGCTATCGGCTCCGCGCCTGTTCCTATGTATCAACCTCAGGTTGCGCAGAGCCAACCTGACCAACAAAGGACACAACAGCCTCTTCAGCAGGCTCTTCCTCCATATAACAACAACCGTACAACACGACCACCAGGATTTGATCCTATACCCGTATCGTACGCTGAATTGTTTCCGTTACTGCTAGCCAAGGGGCACATTCAGACTAAGTCTCCTTTTACAATTTCGGAAAATCTGCCTTTTTGGTTTAAGGCGGATCAAACATGCCTTTATCATCAAGGAGGTTCAGGGCATAACATTGAGACTTGTCTCAATTTCAAATCCGACGTGCAAAAGCTTGTTAGGAGCGGACTCTTATGTTTCAAAGATACGAATCCTAATGTTCTTACGAACCCGCTGCCTCAACATGAGAAAGCTGCAGTCAATCTGATTGAGAAAGAGACTAACAATGTCTATCAAATTCACGATGTACTCTTGTTGAAAACCAATCTGGTCAAGATGCATTGTAGACAGAGTGGATATGGCCATGTGCCACCTCATAACTATCACTAGTGTGATATCTGCTCTAAAGATAACCAAGGATGTTCGGTAGTGCAATCAGCTCTACAGGAACAGATGGATCTCGGATGGATCCAAGAGCACCGAGTTCGTGGAGTTAACATGGTCTATACGAACTCCAACGTCATTAAAAACCACGACATCCGTGCGATGAATGTCAGCTTGGTGGCGATGCACTCAAGGCAAAGCCAGTATCATAATCTGCCGCGGCACGATTACAGTTCCTGTCTGATTTTCTCGGTAAACAAACAGGGATGCTTTTTCATACAAGAGGCCCTCCAGCGTCAGATGGATCTTGGATGGATCCAAGACTACCATGATAGGAACTCCTATCAAATCAACATGGTTCAGATCTTCGATATCCGCGTAATGAATACCAACCTGGTAGAGTTACATGCTGAGCAGGTCCGACTTGGATTCTTAATATCACATGACTATCAAAATTGTAAAGCGGGTTGCGAAAACGATCGAGGTTGTACCCTTGTCCAGGAGGCACTTCAGCACTTGTTAAATCACTGGTGGATGCCAATCTACATGGATGAAGATACTCAGCAGATTAGTGTCAATAACAGGAATCCTACTCGTCGTCAAAGTCAGGATGTCCGATCAATGGAAGGTAACCTAGTGAGGTTACATTGTATTCAAAGTGGGCATGGCCAGGTGCCTCCACACAACTATGACAGTTGTAGCGTCTGTTCGGAAAGTAACCAAGGGTGTTACCTTGTGAGAGCAGCTCTTCAGGGTCAGGTCGATCATGGAGAAATTCGTCCATATCCAGGTTCTGGACCCATCAACTAGACGCCGAACTACCTTGCCGATCAAGTTGAGGATGTTGTCACAATCTCTGGTCATCATAGGACCAGGGATGTTTTTGCCATCATTCCTCTACTTGACGAATCTAAAGTTCCCAACCAGGAACGGATCGAGATTACTTATGATGGTCAGAAAAATCAGAAGGTTCCCATAGTCATCTATCTACCGGGGCCACTACCGTATGAATCAGCTAAGGCAATCCCTTACAAATATGGTGCAACAATAATTGAGAATGGAAAGGAAATTCCATTACCCTCCGTCGTGAATATTGCAGACATCAGTCGTGTAACACAGAGCGGTCGAATCTTCAACCGAGGGGTTGGAGAATCCAACAAAGAAAAGGAACTTCAGGCAGAAATTCCTGATCCGCCAGTCGGTCAATCTAGTAATCCCGACTTTTCAAAAGACAACGATGAGATGCTGAAGCTCATCCAAAGGAGTGAATATAACATTATTGATCAATTGTTACAGACTCCTTCAAAGATCTCGGTATTATCACTGTCACTCAGTTCAGAAGCACACAGAGAGGCTCTACAGAAAGTCTTGGAGCAAGCCTTTATGGAACAGGATGTAACAATCAGACAATTCGATAGCATTGTCTCTAACATCACTTCCTGTAATAATTTGGGATTTAGTGATGAAGAATTACCTGAAGAGGGTCGTCGTCATAACATGGTGCTCAACATTACAGTTAACTGCCAGGGCGATGCTTTAGCCAACGTATTGGTAGACACAGGGTCAGCCCTGAATGTTATGCCAAAGTCCACTTTGATGCAATTATCATTCAAGGGCCCTCCTATGAGAGTCAGCGAGGTCGTCGTCAAAGCATTCCATGGATCCAGAAAAACAGTTATCGGCGAAGTTGATCTTCCCATAACTATTGGTCCTCACACTTTCCAAATCACTTTCCAGGTCATGGACATCCGGGCAACATACAGTTGTTTATTAGGAAGACCTTGGATACATCAGGCTGGAGTGGTTACTTCGACCCTCCACCAAAAGCTAAAGTTCGTCAAGAACGATCAACTTGTCACGGTTTGTGGGGAACAAGCCTTGCTTGTGAGTAACCTATCATCATCTACTTGTGTGGAACCCGAGGAGGTTATTGGAACTTAGTTCCAAGCACTATCGGTGAGCAAGGACAATCAGTTCAAAGAAGGAACTTCAATTTCTTCATACAAAGACGCTATCAAAGCGGTCGAGAGTACCGATACAAACGGATGGGGACAGCTTGTCATTCCTATTGACAATAAAACAAAGAAGGGTCTTGGTTTTTCTGCGACCTGTACCCAGACAGCTGCCAACGATGAAAGTCTTCATCCCTTTCAAAACTTCTTCCACAGTGGAGGTTTTCTTCACCCAGTGTCTCAGACAGTTCATGCTATCAATGAGGAAGATCCCTCTGACACGGATGAAGAATGGAAGTCCTATCTTAACAAGGACGGTTATATGTCTCAGGAAGAGGTGCCTATGCCTTTTTGCTTTCCTACAGAAAGTCCAAGATTTATACCAAGATCAGATGTCGAAATGATCTACGGAGATTGTGATCCGGAAGGATGCTGTGCTCCGCCAAATTCATTAGAGGAGTACACTCTGATGAAAGACAACTTTGACCACAATTACTATGGCCCGATGGATGGCCTGCCAATGTGGCAGCCTTACCCAGGAAACTTGGGGCAAGAGAGTCAGCCGAACAATGAAACTCAGCTGAGCGTCATTGAACAGAATACCTATGTCCCCACTATGTCATGGGATCAACACTCAGGTCATCCTGAAATTACTCAACATGACGATGAATTCGCAACGTTTGCAGGACTAGAATTCCTCAATTATGCTTTTCCCGAGGTCAACATCATCGAGAGGGATGACTTCTCCAGTTCCAAAGAAGTTTGGGACACTCTGGGACAACCAAGTGGAAAATACGACTTTATGGTCAAGTACACTGCTCCCGAAAGCTCTCGTATCAAGCTCGAAGATATCCAGCCAACTGGATGGGGAGATACAGCTGAGAGCACCAATGCTATGCAAAATGCAACAGAGGAATCCTCCTACGACAATTCTGCCTGGGAAACAGATTCCAATGATCCTGCTCCACCAGAAATCAGCGTCATTTCTAAAGACAAATCAAGGAAAGTGCCAAACTTTGTGATTCACCGAGGAGTTCGCCGCCAATGGGTTGCTGTCGAGGTTCCGAAGGTCGTTCATCAGTCAAAGTAATTTCCATCTTTAACCTTTCACCCTGCCCAGGTGAAACGGATATTTTGATAGAGCTCGTTTTCTGTAAATTTCCCTCTTCGCTTTGCCCAAAGCGACAGAGTTTTGTTTTATAGGGTTGTAGTTTCAAGATTCGACTTGTTTATTAATAAAATAACGTCGTTCTGTAATTTCCGCATTAATTGCTGTTTTCTTTTTTTGCTTTTTCAGAAAATGCTAATCCTAAAAAAAAACATTCAAAAATAAAAACAAGTAGTAAAATCAAAACACTGCACACACTTGCATTTCTCTCTATCTCTTCTAAACACAAATCATCACGTCATGCAGATTGCTTGTTTTAAACCCCATTGAAACATACGATCCGATGCCTTCTCCCAACTTTGAGTTCCCGGTATTCGAGGCTGAAGAAGTTGACAACGAAATTCCAGAAGAGATCTCCCGACTACTCAGACAAGAGGAAAGGTCCATTGAACCTCACAAAGAGCCGTTGGAAACGGTAAACTTGGGTTCAGAAAAAGAGAGAAAAGAAATCAGGATCGGAGCATTGCTCAGTCCAACTGCCAGAGAAGATCTGATAAAGCTTCTCAAAGAATTCCCCGATGTGTTCGCTTGGTCCTATCAGGATATGCCAGGGTTGGATACCAGCATCGTGGAACATCACTTACCGTTAAGATCGGAATGTCCGCCAGTAAAGCAAAGGTTGAGACGGACTCACCTGGACATGGCCATCAAAATCAAAGAGGAGGTACAGAAACAGATTGACGCGGGTTTCCTTGCTACATCTGAATATCCTCAATGGTTAGCCAACATCGTACCCATTCCCAAAAAGGATGGAAAGGTTAGAATGTGTGTCGATTACAGAAATCTGAACAGGGCAAGTCCAAAGGACGACTTTCCTTTACCACACATTGACATGTTGGTTGACAGCACAGCAAAGTTCAAAGTATTCTCCTTCATGGATGGATTCTCGGGCTATAACCAGATCAAAATGGTGCCGAAAGACATGGAGAAAACTTCGTTCATTACCCCATGGGGTACCTTTTGTTACAAGGTAATGTCGTTCGGTTTGAAGAACGCCGGGGCAACCTATCAAAGGGCCATGACTACTTTGTTTCATGACATGATACACAAGGAAATCGAAGTGTATGTCGATGATATGATTGCAAAATCAAGAACAGAGGATGACAACGTTGAACATCTGTCAAAATTGTTCGAACGTCTAAGAAAATTCAAGCTCCGCTTGAATCCTAACAAGTGCACCTTCGGTGTCCGTTCAGGGAAACTACTAGGGTTCATCGTCAGCCAGAAAGGGATTGAAGTTGATCCTGACAAGGTCAAGGCCATTCAAGAAATGCCTTCTCCGAAAACTGAAAAACAAGTCAGAGGATTCCTGGGACGTTTGAACTACATCTCCAGATTCATATTCCTTATGACCGCGACGTGTGCGCCGATTTTCAAATTACTAAAAAAGAATCAGGATTGCGTTTGGTCAGATGATTGCCAAACCGCCTTCGACAGTATCAAGGAATATCTGTTGAAACCTCTGATTCTATCACCTCCAGTGGAAGGAAGACCACTGATCATTTACCTCACAGTCCTAGAGGACTCAATGGGATGTGTACTTGGCCAACAAGACGAAACTAAACGGAAAGAGTCTGCCATTTACTATCTAAGCAAGAAATTCACCGACTGCGAGACTCGGTACACAATGCTTGAGAAAACTTGTTGCGCTTTGGCTTGGGCAGCCAAACGTCTTCGCCAGTACATGATTCGTCATACTACTTGGTTGGTCTCCAAAATGGATCCAATCAAGTACGTTTTCGAAAAACCTGCTCTCACGGGAAGGATTGCCCGTTGGCAGATGTTACTATCAGAATATGACATAGAGTACCATGCTTAGAAAGCCGTTAAAGGAAGTATTTTAGCCGATCATTTGGCTCATCAACCGATTGGCGATCAAGAATCAATCGGGTTTGACTTCCCAGACGAAGATGTCATGTATCTAAAGATGAAAGATTGCGATGAACCGCTACCCAGTGAAGGGCCAGAACCAGGTTCCCAGTGGGGACTTATCTTTGACGGAGCAGTCAATCATTATGGAAACGGAATTGGGGCAATCATTGTTACCCCTCAGGGTTCCCACATTCCTTTCACTGCCAGACTTAGGTTCAAATGTATAAACAACGAGGCCGAATACGAAGCATGTATCATGGGTCTCGAAGAAGCGATTGATTTAAGGATCAAAAACTTGGACGTATACGGCGATTCAGCCTTGGTTATTAACCAGATAAAAGGAGATTAGAACACATACCAATCAGGATTGATTCCTTACAAAGACTATGCAAGAAGGTTGTTACCCTTCTTCAACAGAATCGACTTTCATCACATCCCTCGTGATGAGAATCACATGGCTGATGCATTAGCCACTCTCTCTTCCATGATTAGTGTAGGTCGATAGAATGACATACCTAAGATCGACATCATGCGCCTTGAACGGCCCGCTTACATCTTCACAATTGAAGCAGTCATAGACAACAGACCTTGGTATCACGATATCAAATGCTTCCTTCAGAAACAAGAGTACCCATCTGGGGCACTCAGAAAAGACAGGAAAACCCTCAGAAGATTGGCTGGAAACTTCTTCCTGAGCGGTGACACTCTTTATAAGAGAAATTTTGACATGGTTCTGCTCCGATGTGTCGACAGACCAGAAGCAGACATGCTCATGAAAGAAATTCATGAAGGATCCTTTAGCACTCATGCCAATGGACACACAATGGCGAGAAAAATCCTAAGAGCAGGGTACTATTGGTTGACCATGGAATCCGACTGCTACAAGTACATGAGGAGGTGTCACAAGTGTCAGATATACTCCGGCAAAATTGATGTACCGCCATCACATCTCAAAGTTCTTTCTTCCCCGTGGCCATTTTCCATATGGGGAATCAATATGATTGGTATGATTGAGCCCAAGGCTTCAAACGGACATCGGTTCATCCTTGTAGCCATTGGCTATTTCACCAAGTGGGTCGAAGCAGCGTCATTCGCCAATGTAACCCGACAAGTGGTGGTCCGATTTATCAAAAATAATATCATCTGCCGTTATGGTGTTCCAAGCGAGATCATTACTGATAATGGATCTAACTTGAACAATAAGATGATGAAAGAGTTGTGTGCAGAGTTCAAGATCGAACACCATAACTCATCTCCCTACCGACCCAAGATGAACGGAGCGGTAGAAGCGTCTAACAAGAACATCAAGAAGATTGTTCAAAAGATGGTGGTAACCTATAAAGATTGGCACGGAATGCTACCCTTTGCTCTTCACAGTTATCGAACATCTGTCCGCACTTCAACAGGGGCAACCCCTTTCTCTCTAGTATATGGCATGGAAGCAGTGCTCCCCATAGAAGTAGAGATCCCATCAATCCGCGTATTGATGGAAGCTAAGCTTACCGAAGCTGAATGGTGTCAAAATCGACACGACGAACTGAACCTGATCGAAGAGAAGCGAATCACGGCACTATGCCACGGTCAGTTGTACCAAAAGAGAATGAAAAGGGCGTTTGACAAAAAGGTCCGACCTCGTGCCTTCAGAAAAGGAGACCTCGTGCTCAAGAAGATACAATCATTTCTCACTGATTCTCGGGGAAAATGGACCCCAAATTATGATGGCCCCTATGTGGTCACGAAAGCTTTCTCAGGCGGCGCCTTGAGACTTGCAACCATGGACGGAGAGGAATTTGCCTACCCCATGAATGTTGATGTAGTCAAGAAATACTTCGCCTAAAACTAAAAAAAAAAAAAACGTCTCGGTGGATTGAAAACCCGAAAGGGCGGTCCAGGCAAAAGTTAGATACATGAAAAAAATCATCCCGATGGATTGGAAATCTCATAGTACAATCCAGGCAAAAGTTAGGGATAATGGCAAGTAACTATGTTCAACAGAGGCAAGTCCCTCAGCAGCAACAACAGTTGCATCATCCATCGGAGGAAATCTCCAGTCAAAGGTCATCTTCGACAGAAGCTCAGGATGTCCCGAACTCAAAGTTGGTAGAAGGATAGTGGTTGTTATGTTTCAACGTAGCCCTTTTCCCTGTAAATTACCATTTTCTAACTTTGTATATACTCTTTGGAATCACGCGTTTGGCTGATCTCCATCTTATCAATAAAATTTGAGCCCTTGTGCTTGTGTTTGTAATTCTTTACTTGTTTTAGCTTTACAGAACGACGTTGTTTAAACTTAATCAGAGATTCTTGAAATAAAACAAAAAATAAATTTACTTGTAAAACTTTTTCTACTTTTAAATTAAAGATGGCATTTCTTTTGACTGTTGAACATCAGAAGAACATCGATCGCTTCTCCCGAAGTAAGCGAACTTCAAAGTGCAGAATCAAGGTACTCCTTCTAGACCAGTACTCCTGAATGAAGGATCAATAATGTCAGAGACCATGTTTCGTCTGACATCCTCGGCCGAGTTCTCATCTCCTAAGCCCGATCAACATAGCTCCCAACGGGACTATCTCTCCTAAGCAAGGTGTAATTGCTATTTTGAATCAACGGTACTTCTTCGCCCCGCGATGGCCGAGTATCCAATTGTGTTCATCCATTAGTCTGTTTGTCGCGTCTGTTTTGTCAGCATATACATACATACATCATGCATTTTTTATTTTGCATTCATATTTCATATTGCATCACTATCACTCTAGTCGGTCTTGTCCCCTAGTGGTAGAAGTCCTCTCAATCGAGTTGTCAGTTCTTGCCTCGTCAGGAAATACTGTGTCTGAACAACCTCGCTTCCAGTTTAATTCTGGAAAGAAGTTGGTCCTTGACCACTTTGATAACTTGAACCTCTAAAAAGCCAGAGAAAACTTTCAATAAACATCACTCTTCGCCATTGAAGATGATATCCTTGCTTTCCCGGATTAAGGAAAATCCACAGAGAAAGCCTCGTGATCAGAGATTCGGCAGCACGCCAGTTTTGCTCCGAAAAACCACTGATGAGAAGGTCATTGGCACCTCAAAATTGGATCCCATCATATGGAATTTCTCCGGGAAGATCCCGAGAAAAGTATGATGTAACCCCAAACGAAAACAGTCTCTCAAGAGACTCGCTTTCCCCAGTAGAATCGACAAATGGCGTCTCCAAAACAGAGAAGTTTGTGTACCTCTACAATTCAGACGAATGGGTTCCCCAGCAAGTCTGACATCAAAACTTTTTCCACTCAAATGGCATCTCCCCAGGAAAATTCGGCGAGAAGTTTGAAGGAAAGCCGCTACGAATAGCGTCCCTTGTCAGTAAAGTTCATTGACAAAAGAAACTAAGACCAGTTCCTTGGTAGGAAACCAGGATCGAGGGGAAGTTTAAATCAAAAACTAAGACCAGTTCCTTGGTAGGAAACCAGGATCGAGGGGAAGTTTAAATCAGAAACTAAGACCAGTTCCTTGGTAGGAAACCAAGAACGAGGGGAAGTTGACAAAAGAAAACTGAGACCAGCTCCTTGGCTGAAGACCAGGATCGAGGGGAAGTTTACCTTTTCTAAGCATCATCGCTTAGCTAAAGAAGATGAATGCGTAAGCTACCATTCATAACCACCATCAAAATTTCGGATATTCCGATATTTAATCCTCTTGCACCCCGAATGCCCGAATCCCTTTGTCATTCAGACCTTCGGGTCCAAGAAGATTAAATAGGGGCATTTGTAATACCCCAAATTTTGACCACTTAGATTTCCCATCATTGGGCAAATCATCAGTCTCCCCAAAGATGGGTGAGCATCCACTACAATCAAAATTAGGGTTTCAAGCCCTCTCTGAGCTTTAGACAAAGGCTCAATCAAGAAATGACTTGATTTTCAACTTATCTAATCTCTCAGACATCCTCAAAGGATCAAAAGGACTCCCACTTTAAGGATTAAGCACAAGGTTGCTCCCTTCTAGGTGGATCAAGCCTCAAGATCGCCAGTGTCACCAAATTAGGGTTTTGATCACCCAGGGCCTCCAGATGAAAAGTTTCATCTGGGCACAAGCCATTGATCCAAAATATAACCTAATATACTTCATGGAACCTCATGAACCCATGCATCAAGTCAATTTTGCCTCAAGGGATGCATTCATAAAAAATCAGGAATTAGGGTTTCTTGACCTAATTCACCCCTAAGTTGACTTTTGGGACAAATCATGAGCCAAGACCTCAAGAGATGATTTGAGGGTCTCTAATATACCATATTGATCCATTTGGGACAATGGATTGATCCAAGAAGCTTGAGCAACAAGTCTCAATTCCATCTGCACCACAATTAGGGTTTTAAGGGAAAAGTCAACTGTAACTTTGACTTTTGACCAAGACATGCTCCCAAACCCTAATACATGATTGAATATACGCTATGACACCCATGGAACATGTCCATCAAGTTTGATTTAGTTCAAGGACATGATTTCCTGAAGAATTGCACAGTTTGGAATTCATCTGATAAAAAGTCAACTGTGCACAAAAGTCAACTTTGACTTTTTGAGATTTTTCACCAAAATGGATTTTTAACCCTAAAATGATGTTAATGTATGATTTGAATCATCATTCATCAAGAAAAATCAAGAAAAGTGAGATAACTTGTAAAAGGGGTAACCATAAAACTTAGAAATTTTTCTAAGTTAAAAATAAAGTGGCAAGGGTACCAACTTTGAAGGACCATAACTCCTAAACCACAAGGCCATTTTTTCTCATCCAAAGATGGATTTGTAGCCCTCATTATCACCTACAAAAACTTCAACTACAAGTCATTCCAATTCATTAAGGATTTTGAGTTATGGAGTGATCAAAGTGGCTGAAAAGTGAAAATGTCACTTTTTCCAACACTTAGTGAAATTTTCACTAAGTCAGATTCTGCCTCACTTTTTGCCAAATGTAGGGGGATTTTTCACTTGGAATCAAAAGAGATCAAAACCAAACTTGTTCAAATAGTTGTTGTATCATGTAAGAGCTTTCCAAAATGGCCAAGAACATTGCCAAATTCAACTTACACCATGAGATATGACATTGGCAAGTTGCCTTGCTAAAATCTTTCAAGGCAAGGCAGAATTTGCAATTTTGGTCGATTTGCCAAAATCAGCCAAATTCAATTGCTCCTATCCACTTGGACACCTCAGAGGATTAAATCTAAAGGGGACAATGACTGAGCCAAGCCTCCAAAGTCCATGGAACAAGAAATAGCATGTTGAACCTAGAATGGCCAAAATAGGGACAAGACTTCAAATTTGGAATGAGGCATTCAATGGAACCATCAAGGTGGCATGGACTGAGCCATTCTCATCTGAAATCAGTCAAGACTTATCCAAGACCAAGGGAACCAAAGCTCTGTGCCCTAACCTCTAGTCAATGGCTAGAGGAGACTTGGATTTTCATTTGCCAACATTGGCCAAACCTACTTACCAGCTGCCATGCACTATTCCTTGCAAAACAAACTTGCTCTACTATAAATAGAGCTCAATTGTGGTCAGTTTGAGTACACCAAAGCCATCTAACAGATGCTTTCCTCAAAATCTCTTCTTTCACTCCAATTTTGCCTTCTAAGGCAAGTCACTATCGGGTTTTGAGTTTGAGAGCAATTCCAATCAAACCAATCACTCACACACCTCACATACATCACATTTGAGCTGATCAAACACTTAGATTACTTCTGAAACATCAATTTCACAAAATCACCAGCTGGTTGCTCAAGGTTTTAACCAAAGTACAGCTGAGGTACCACAAAATGATCCAGCCAATTTCAATCAAGTCCAACCATCCAAACACAATCCATAGGGTGTAGGGAAGCTGTTCAGATCATCACAACTCATCTGTAACACCTCCAGATCAAAAATCACTTTGAACTTGCTGTCACGGCCTAGAGGTAAGCACATGCTTGGTCATCTCTCAATCTATGCATATTTCCTCGCACAATAATTTGGCCATATGTTCATAATCATGCATGGAATGTTTTCCCTCAATTAATTGCATTGTTTGAATCGTGTATCAAAAATCCTAGCCTTCATGCAGAAATTAGGGTTCTTGAGGTCTCTTCGTGATTTCTTGTTGTATGTTTAATTTAAATGAAATTAAAGTGCATAGACATGATCGTGAGGTTGAGACGAGCATAATGATATGTGGATTGATTGATATGATTACGTATTCATGGAGGTTGGATAGAAAATGCAAATCTGAGAAACCAAGAACACGCGCGTGTTCTTCAGCTTGTTCTTGGCGCCATTTTTAGAAATTCAAATATTTGAATTTTGTGATTTTGTTTAATTGATTCAAAAATTAATTTCTCTCTGAGTTTTAATGGTTTTGAGTTGATTCTTTTTTTAATAATTCACAAAAATGTTAAAATATTTTATTTTATCAAAAAATCCCAAAAATATTATTTATTTCATATAATTGATATTTTTGTAAAGAATTAATATTTTGATTGTTTTTGGCATTTTAAATATTTTTTCTACATTGATTTTGCAACTTTTAATGCTTTCTAATTATTTTGTAGGTCAATACTTAATTTTTGAAGCATTAATCCAAGATCACAATTTGTTTTCCATGTGTTAAACAATTTTTGATCATTTTAATTGAATTTTTATTCAATTAAATACATTTTGAAAACAAATTAGGGTTTTGGATTAATTCAACCGTCATAAATCATTTTCAAAAACATTATGGGCCTCTTGAGAGAGTGTAAGACCCATCCCCCCTTGTACAAAAACTTTTTGGGCCTCATTCATTGTATAAGTCCCTCCGTACAAGTAAACGGCGCGATCGTCGCCTTTTCAAAATAACCCTTGGGCCTCTCCTTGAGCTATAAGACCCGTTCAAAACACTTTGGGCCTCTATTAGAGTGTAAGACCCAATCCCCTTTTAACCAAAATCATTTGGGCCTCACTTATTGAATAAGTCCCTCCGCGTTGAAAGAAAACCTCGGCGCGATCGCCATTTTTAAACGAAAAATCATTTGGCCCTACCCTCGTGTTATAAGCCCCACTCTTTTTCCTTTAAACCTTTTTGGGCCTCTTGAGAGAGTGTAAGACCCATCCCTTTGTACAGAAAACCATTTTGGGCCCCAGTCACTTGTATAAGTCCCTCTGTACAAAGTCAAACAGTGCGCTCACTGATAAAACCCTGGGCCTCTCCTTGAGCTATAAGCCCCAAATCTTTCTTTTTCAAAGCACTTTCTCCTTTGATTTTGAATATACTGTTGTTTTCAATCTTTCTTTGTTGAACAACTAACCAAACAGCTTGGAAGCACTCCAACCGAGTAAGTGGTTATCGCTTTCGTTTACTGCTTTCGTATTATAAACTATATTGTGGGGCTGCTCACTGTAAGTCTCTTTTCATAAACTCATATCTACTGTGTAATAATAGTATAGATATTTCGAGTTTCCCCGGCAACTACGTCTAGAACTAGGTGAAGCCATTTCGTTTATTCGTAGAAATAGACGCCTAGATCCCCAATAGGAGCACCAGATACAGTCTTCTCTTCGACTGTCCTCCTTAGGAATCGTCAAGAAGCTCTACTCCCCAAGATGAATGTATTCTTCGTGAATGGCATCTTTGAGTTTCTTCCAAATTCTCGAACTTTCCTGACTTGATCTATTCCTTGTGGATAGCTTGCCTTGAATGTCTCGGGGTTTGGGTACCCACTACGGTCATAATCTTAGACCTTAACTAAGGAACCCTCTTTAAAAGTTAAAAGTCGCTGGATAGTAAACCTCGCACGTTTACTAGTGGTTTTTATCTTTAAAAGAGTTATCTCTCCTAATGGAAAGGAGATGATAGACCCACGGGCTTCTTAAAAGCATCAGCCTCCTCTTGGGCATTGTTCAAGGACCCACAGGCTTCCTAAAAGCAACCCCGCCTCCTCTTGGGCATTATTCAAGGACCCTACGGCTTCTTAGAAGTATTCACAGCCTCCTCTTAGGCTTCGTATAATGATCTCTTCCTCCAGGAATGATAGCCTCCTCTTGGGCTTCGTACAAGGACCCGTCAGCTTCTTAAAAGTTTCCAGCCTCCTCTTGGGCTTCATACAAATTGTCCCGACGACCTCCTAGAGGTATAGGAACAGAACTTAGTCATCTGCATAGAACAGTCCTTTCATAGAGTCTACTACTGTTTCTCAAAGCATAGTACAAAAGATAAAACTCTAGACAAGGACAGTCTAACTTCCTTGAGTCTCAAAGACATTCTCAAGTACTCTTCAAAAATAGGAAGGAAACCCGCAGACTCGGACAATCTCAATACCCTTTGGATTTCCCGTTTCCCCAAAGAGAAGGAGATATCCCTGATCCTCAAATCAAATCCCTGAGTACAGTGTTGCTCATATAAGAACTGATTTTCTCTTTTAAAATCAGTATATTGGATCTGTCACTCAACTGAAACAGTTACAATAGCCTCCATCTCGGGCTTTGTACGAGATACCAAAATTCTCCCCAGGGGAGTCAAACAACGTTTAGCCTCTCTCTCGGGCTTTATGCGAGACACATAAGAGACTCCCTCGTTGAGTCAATTACCCCTTTCGCCTCCATCTCGGACTTCGTACGAGATATAAAGACTCTCTTGTTGAGTCAAACATTTTTAGCCTCCATCTCGGGCTTTGTACGGGACACAAAATAGCCTCCTCTTAGGCTTTGTATAATGATTTTCCTAGCGGAAATTAGCCTCCTCTTAGGCTTTGTATAAGAAAACCACTGGTTAATCCAATCAACCTTTTAGCATCAAAGTTGTGCCTCGTTCACAGTACACAAACATCAACAACTCCTTTCCCTTCATCTAATCGCTGTAAGCGGCAAGCCTCTGGATCATCTATATCCACGCCACTGTCCCTCTTTTAGCATGAGAAATTCCTAAGGAAAGATGGCATTGCTCTACACTGAGTTAAAGTCTTCTCCTTCAGGTTAAAACCCTTTCTTCGGAAATTATGGCATTGCTCGGATCCGCGTATCCCAGTTAAAGTAATTTTCCTTCTCCCCTCTTTAGAGATGACAAATTCTCTCTAAAGCCGAGGTCTTTCAGCTTCACGTCTTGGGCTTTGAACAAGACACAAATAGACTTTTCAGCTTTACATCTTGGGCTTTGAACAAGATACAAACCACCTTTCGCTTCACGTCTTGGGCTTTGAACAAGACACCAAAACACCCATTTCCTCCCATAGAATAGGAGGAACTACGAACGCTCTGATTTCCCTGTTTCGGTAAACGGGAATACGTAGGCATAAGATCGAAAGAAAAGATCTTAGCAAGCGCAATCAACAAAAAACCCAAATCCCGTATCTCCATCAATCAAAAGCAGTAATTCAAAAGCATCAGTCCTAACATCCAAATCCTTGTTCCCCGCTAGAAAGTCCTAGAAAGAAAGAAAACCGTATTGGCGAAAATACAAATAACCAGTACAAGGCCCCCCCACATTGATAGCATTCGTAACCAAACAGGCCGCTGTTTAAACTCAGTATGCAAGCAGGGTTAATTGGAGACATCTATTTCCCTTCCTTATTCAGCTCACAATAGGATAAAAAATGAATCGACCTGTAGTTTAAAGCTCAAACCGCAGAGAGCGACCAGCGCTTAAGAATCGCGTCCAAAATCGCTCGCTACAACCGTTCTTGTATGTCTTTTAATAAAATATGTAAAACAAAACTATAGGCTATAATGACGATTTTGCAAATACTCGTGGTGAGAGGTTGTGGGCATTTTGAAAAAATATGTAAAAAACCATAAATGTTGGTGCTGGGAATTGAACCCATGACCAGGCGCTACCTATAATGACGGTTTTTTAAATACCCATGGTGAAAGGCCTCACATTTCACCACGGTTGGAACATTAACCTTCATTAAAATCCTTTTAACGAGATTAAAAAAAATGTGCGCATCTATTACAATGGTGTGTAGGCAAGCTGTTGTAAACCTGTCGTTGTTGTATACACGTTTTGTAGTAGTGGTTGTAACTGTATTATTTTGCAAATGCATCAGCCAGCTCAGCCCAAATACTTATGATGTTGCACTCCAATTGCATGTACCATTCAAGAGATGCTCCAAGCAGGCTATCCTGAGAACAATGAATAATGAGCTTGTCGTCTCTAGCATATGCGGCCATCTTTTTGCAACACATCTTCAAATGGATATTTGGACAACCGAGGTCGTTGTACTTCTTAAATTCTGGAATTTTAATATTAGGGGGAGATTATAAATATTTGATGGAAATCTGACAAAGTCAGATTAGGTATCAAGACATTACTTAGAATTTTATTCAGATAAAGACACTCAAAATGATGAAGGTTTCAAGGACAAGTCAAAAAAAGTGGAACCTTTCGAAACTAATTTGGCCAGTGGTTATTGCTTTCATTGACTAGTCTGTTCTCTCTTCCAAATGCCTATGTAGCTTCTTCAATATTTAAGAATGGTCGTGCTGCTTGTGTTGCAGAACATCTTTCTTTTTCAGTTGAGAGAAAATGGGTTTTGTCTGTGTTTGGATAAGCACAGTTTGGGTATGGGTCTGAATGGGCCATTTTTGCCATCTTTTGGCTAAAAAGGGGGAGAATGGCTTCTTGCTTACTGCTGAAAGGTGTATGTGCATCTGTGCTACTGATCTAAGAAAATAATGTCTCAATGTCTCAAAGGATGTCTCAATGTCACAAGGGAGTGAAGAGGGTAACTCGAAATTATATTCTCCCTCTTTCTTGACACTTGCTTTAGGTTTTTCCACTGCATGCACCATCAAACTGAAGAATGTTTTAGGCAAAATTTGTCAAAAGGGGGAGATTGAAAGCTCCAATGGTTTGACTAAATTTTGGTAAAACTTAATTTTGGGAAAGATGTTCCAACATGAAGATTTATGCCCCAGGCCAAAGATATCGAATGAAATGTCACAGCATGAAGATTCGACATCATGACTGTCACAACAGGTTTTTTTAAAATATGTTCCAAGATTCAAGGCGGGATTGGCAGTGGATCAAGGTGAGAAGATTTGAAGCCCAAGATAGTATAAGGTTATAAAAGAAGACTAAGACCTTGGCAGAAAGCAGAGAGAGAACGACATAGACTTAGGAATCCTATTTTGTAAAGTAGGGTTTAGGGTTTTGAGAGTCGTAGGTTTCTGTTGTAAGTCTCCCTCTGTATCGATTTGATACAGTGTGGAAGACATATGTACTTGTACAAATTCAGAAACCCGTAGGTAATGAATCGTGTAGTGTTCTTGGATGAAGCTTTTAGCAAATCCAAGTTAACTTGTTAGTCAAGGATGCTTGACTGTACTTTGTATTGAAAGTGGTGTCTTTTAATAGGATGATACAATTATTGTGTTTATAACTGTTAGATAATCACAAGTTGTGATTTAGGGAGTGAGCTGGGTTTCTCTTATTTATGATGGAGTTCTTAGATAAAGTTTTCAATGGGTAGTGATAGGTTAACCAGGGGTGTTTACTGTAAACCAGTGATTGTTTACATAAAATTATACTACTGATAGTGGATTCTTCTTCCTGGCTTGGTTTGCTCCCAGATGTAGTTGATTTGCATCGAACTGGGTTATCATATTCTGTGTTGTTTATCATTCTGCAATTTATAGTTCAGTTTTGATAAACATGTTGTAACAGATGTTGAAACATTTGTTCTGTTGTTGCTGCTGATATTCTGAATATCAGTTTGTTATTCTGTTCTTGTTTTAAATTTGTGCAGAAAACAATGTTTTAACATATGTTAGGACATCTGCTATCTGCTATGCCAGAATTTCACTTCTGGTCAATCAACTGTTGTACTTTAGCTTTGAAAGCATTTCAGTCCTCCGTCGAGTGACCTGCTGATCCGGCATATGAAATTAGGGTCATACTCAGGCGGGAATGGATGTGGTGGTGGTTTAAGAAATTTGGGAACCACCAGCGAGCTTTGAACCATATATGGCCGAATCGGACTGTAGCTCATGGGAATTGGATAAGTAAATGTATTCCTTCTTACGGAGTTGTTACGAGGTATATGCTAATTCTGATATCCGTTACCCTGGACTTGTTGATTTGCATAAGGAGCTGCCCATGGTTGTGGAGCTTCACACTGTGGTGGTTGAGCTGGAATCGGTGCCGGAACAGCTTGCTAATAAGGTGTAGTAGGGTATTATGTAGCTGCTACATATGGGTAATTAAATTAAGGCATTAGGGCAAATGTCCTTTTTTGTGTTTTCCCTCTTTGAGAGGAGATGGCTTTTGTCTCGCCCTCTTATTTTTATACCCGTTGAAAGGCTTCCTTACTCCAGTCTGGCTACTGGAGCCTCCTTGAATCTTTCCACTTTTTAAACCTTCCTCCACTCTTTCACCAATAATCACCATGTCAGAGAAACCTCCAGACACACTGCTTATCAGTCTTTCATAATACTAGCCCTGCAAACTTCCTATAAATATATCAATTAATTCACGGTCCACTAGAGGTAGATGTACCCTTTCGGCCATTTCTCTATAACGTTGCGCATATTCCATAAAGGATTCACTTTCTTTCTAGGACATATTCTAGAGTTGAGTATGATTCAGAGCCATGTCAGTGTTCACTACTACGGAGAACCCATTTAACAACGGTTGCGAAAGAGATATAATGACGCGGGCGAGGGCGTTGTTATGTAGAGTGTCGCTGTCTATATGATACCTACAATCACGGCCCAGAAAGCATTGTAATAAATTGGAAAACGCGCTACCTATAATGACGGTTATTTTAAATACCCGTTGTTGCATGCCTTTTAATAAAATAAAAAAATGCAGCTTTAGAACTACCTATAATGACGGTTAGTTTAAAGAACCGTTGTTATATACTACCTATTATGACGATTATTTTAAATAACCGTTCTTGTATGTCTTTTAATAAAATATGTAAAACAAAACTATAGGCTATAATGACGGTTTTGCAAATACCCGTGGTGAGAGGTGGTGGGCATTTTGAAAAAATATGTAAAAAACCATAAATGTAGGTGCTGGGAATTGAACCCACGACCAGGCACTACCTATAATGACGGTTTTTTAAATACCCGTGGTGAATGGCCTCACATTTCACCACGGTTGGAACATTAACCGTCATTAAAAGCCTTTTAACGAGATTAAAAAAAATGTGCGCATCAATTACAATGGTGTATAGGCAAGCTGTTGTAAACCTGCCGTTGTTGTATGCACGTTTTGTAGTAGTGGTTGTAACTGTATTATTTTGCAAATGCATCAGCCAGCTCAGCCCAAATACTTATGATGTTGCACTCCAATTGCATGTACCATTCAAGAGATGCTCCAAGAAGGCTATCCTGAGAACAATGAATCATGAGCTTGTCGTCTCTAGCATATGCGGCCATCTTTCCGCAACATATCTTCAAATGGATATTTGGACAACCGAGGTCGTTGTACTTCTTAAATTCTGGAATTTTAATATTAGGGGGAGATTATAAATATTTGATGGAAATCTGACAAAGTCAGATTAGGTATCAAGACATTACTTAGAATTTTATTCAGATAAAGACACTCAAAATGATGAAGGTTTCAAGGACAAGTCAAAAAAAGTGGAACCTTTCGAAACTAATTTGGCCAGTGGTTATTGCTTTCATTGACTAGTCTGTTCTCTCTTCCAAATGCCTATGTAGCTTCTTCAATATTTAAGAATGGTCGTGCTGCTTGTGTTGCAGAACATCTTTCTTTTTCAGTTGAGAGAAAATGGGTTTTGTCTGTGTTTGGATAAGCACAGTTTGGGTATGGGTCTGAATGGGCCATTTTTGCCATCTTTTGGCTAAAAAGGGGGAGAATGGCTTCTTGCTTACTGCTGAAAGGTGTATGTGCATCTGTGCTGCTGATCTAAGAAAATAATGTCTCAATGTCTCAAAGGATGTCTCAATGTCACAAGGGAGTGAAGAAGGTAACTCGAAATTATATTCTCCCTCTTTCTTAACACTTGCTTTAGGTTTTTCCACTGCATGCTCCATCAAACTGAAGAATGTTTTAGCCAAAATTTGTCAAAAGGGGGAGATTGAAAGCTCCAATGGTTTGACTAAATTTTGGTAAAACTTAATTTTGGGAAAGATGTTCCAACATGAAGATTTATGCCCCAGGCCAAAGATATCGAATGAAATGTCACAGCATGAAGATTCGACATCATGACTGTCACAACAGGTTTTTTTTAAATATGTTCCAAGATTCAAGGTGGGATTGGCAATGGATCAAGGTGAGAAGATTTGAAGCCCAAGATAGTAGAAGGTTATAAAAGAAGACTAAGACCTTGACAGAAAGCAGAGAGAGAACGACATAGACTTAGGAATCCTATTTTGTAAAGTAGGGTTTAGGGTTTTGAGAGTCGTAGGTTTCTTTTGTAAGTCTCCCTCTGTATCGATTTGATATAGTGTGGAAGACATATGTACTTGTACAAATTCAGAAACCCGTAGGTAATGAATCGTGTAGTGTTCTTGGATGAAGCTTTTAGCAAATCCAAGTTAACTTGTTAGTCAAGGATGCTTGACTGAACTTTGTATTGAAAGGGGAGTCTTTCAATAGGATGATACATTTATTGTGTTTATAACTGTTAAATAGTCATAAGTTGTGATTTAGGGAGTGAGATGGGTTTCTCTTATCTATGATGGAGTTCTTAGATAATGTTTTCAATGGGTAGTGATAGGTTAACCAGGGGTGTTTACTGTAAACCAGTGATTGTTTACATTAAATTATACTACTGATAGTGGATTCTTCTTCCTGGCTTGGTATGCCCCTAGATGTAGTTGATTTGCACCGAACTGGGTTATCATATTCTGTGTTGTTTATCATTCTGCAATTTATAGTTCAGTTTTGATTAACATGTTGTAACAGATGTTGAAACATCTGTTCTGTTGCTGCTGCCGATATTCTGAATATCAGTTTGTTGTTCTGTTCTTGTTTTAAAGTTCTGCAGAAAACAATGTTTTAACATATGTTATGACATCTAATATTTATTGTAAACCGGCGATTGTTTACATATAACTATACTACTGATAGTGGATTCTTCTTCCTGGCTTGGTATGCCCCCAGATTTAGGTGATTTGCACCGAACTGGGTTATCATATTCTATGTTGTTTATCATTCTGCAATTTACAGTTCAATTTTGATTAACATGTTGTAATAGATATCGAAACATCTGTTCTGTTGCTGCTGCTGATATTCTGAATATCTGATTATTGTTATGTTTTTGTTTTAAACTTGTGCAGTGAACGATGTCTTGAGATATGTTAGGAAATCTACTATCTTCTATGCCAGAATTTCACTTCTGGTCAATCAACTATTGTACTTTAGCTTTGAAAGCGTTTTAGTCATGTATCGAGTGCCCTGCTGATCCGACATATGAAATTAGGGTCATACTCAGGCGGGAATAGATGTGGTCGTGGTTTAAGAAAATTGGGAACCACCAGCGAGCTTTGAACCATATATGGCCGAAGTTGACTGTATCTCATGGGAATTGGATCAATAAGTGCATTCCTTCTTACTGAGTTATTGCTAGGTATGTTCTGATTCTAATATCCCTGACCCTGGACTTGTTGATTTGCATAAGGAGCTTCCCATGGTTATGGAGCTTCACACTAAGGTGGTTGAGCTGGAACCAGAGCTGGAACAACCTGCTAATAAGGTGTAGTAGGGTATTATGTAGCTGCTACATATGGGTAATTAAATTAAGGCATTGGGACAAATATCCTTTTTTGTGTTTTCCCTCTTTGAGAGGAGATGGCTTTTGTCTCGCCCTCTTATTTTTATACCCATTGAAAGGCTTCGTTACTCCAGTCTGGCTACTAGAGCCTCCTTGAATATTTCCACTTTTTAAACCTTCCTCCACTCTTTCACCAATAATCACCATGTTAGAGAAACCTGCAGACACACCGCTGATCTGTCTTTCATAATACTGGCCCTGCAAATTTCCCATAAATATATCAATTAATTCACGGTCCACTAGAGGTAGATGTACTCTTGTGGCTAGTTCTCTATAACGTTGCACATATTCCATAAAGGATTCACTTTCTTTTTAGGACATATTCTAGAGTTGAGTATGATTCGGAGCCATGTTAGTGTTCACTACTACGGAAAACCCATTTAACAACGGTTGTAAAAGAGATATAATGACGTGGGCGCAAGAGTTGTTATGTAGAGTGTCGTTGTATATATGATACCTAAAATCACGGCCCAGAAAGCGTTGTAATAAATTGGAAACGCGCTACCTATAATGACGGTTATTTTAAATACCCGTTGTTATATGTCTTTTAATAAAATAAAATAAAATGCAGCATTAGAGCAACCTATAATGACAGTTAATTTAAAGAACCATTGTTGTATACTACCTATTATGACAGTTATTTTAAATAACTGTTGTTATATGTCTTTTATTAAAATATGTAAAACTAAACTATAGGCTATAATGACGGTTTTGTAAATACTCGTGGTGAGAGGTTATGGGCATTTTGAAAAAATATGTAAAAAACCATAAATGTTGGTGCTGGGAATTGAACCCATGACCAGGCGCTACCTATAATGACGGTTTTTTAAATACCCTTGGTGAAAGGCCTCACATTTCACCACGGTTGGAATATTAACCGTCATTAAAAACCTTTTAATGAGATTAAAAAAAATGCGCGCATCTATTACAACGGAGTATAGGCAAGCCGTTGTAAACCCGACGTTGTTGTATCCGCGTTTTGTAGTAGTAGTTGTAACTATATTTTTTTGAAAATGCATCAGCCAGCTCAGCCCAAATAATTATGTTGTTTCAATCTAATTGCTTGTACCATTCAAGAGATGCTCCAGTTAGGCTATCATGAGAACAATGAATCATGAGCTTGTCGTCTCTAGCATATGCGGCCTTCTTTCTGCAACATATCTTCAAATGGATATTTGGACAACCGAGGCCGTTGTACTTCTTAAATTCTGGAATTTTAAATTTAGAGGGAGATTATAAATCTTTGATGGAAATCTGACAAAGTCAGATTAGGTATCAGGACATTGCTCAGAATTTGTTTCAGATAAAGACAATCAAAGGGTCGAAGGTTTCAAGGACAAGTCAGAAAAAGTGGAACCTTTCGAAACTAACTTGGCCAGTGGTTATTGCATTCATTGACTAGTCTGTTGTCTCTTCTAAATGCCTATGTAGCTTCTTCAATATTTAAGAAGGGTTGTGCTGCTTGTGTTGCAGAACATCTTTCATGTTAAGTTTAGAGCAAATGGGTTTTGTCCGTGTTTGGGTAAGCACGGTCTGGGTATGGGTCTGCATGGGCCATTTTTGCCAACTTTTAGCTAAAAAGGGGGAGAATGGTGTCTTGCTTACTGCTGAAAGGTGTATGTGCATCTGTGCTACTGATCTGAGAAAAAAAATGTTTCAATGTCTCAAAGGATGTTCTAACGTATTGGGTTCAAACATCTTGGGTAGTTGTGTTTTGTGATCAGAGTTAGGAAGCCTATATGTTTTTGGTGTCCCAAGGGAATGAAGAGGGTAACTCAAAATTATATTCTCCCTCTTTCTTGACACTTGCTTCAGGTTTTTCCACTGCATGCACCATCAAATTGAAGAATGTTTTAGCCAAAATTTTCTAAAAGGGGGGGATTGAAAGCTCCAATGGTTTGACTAAATTTTGGTAAAACATAATGTTGGGAAAGATGTTCCAACATGAAGATTTATGCCCCAGACCAAAGATGTCGAATGAAATGTTACAGCATGAAGATTCGACATCATGACTATCACAACAGTTTTGTTTTTAAATATGTTCCAAGATTCAAGGCGGGATTGGCATGGGATTAAGGAGAGAAGATTTGAAGCCCAAGACAGCAGAAGGTTATAAAAGAAGACCAAGACCTAGGTAGAAAGCAGAGAGAGAACGACATAGACTTAGGAATACTATTTTTTAAAGTAGGGTTTAGGGTTTTGAGAGTCGTAGGTTTCTCTTGTAAGTCTCCCTCTGTATCGATTTGATACAGTGTGGAAGACATAGGTACTTGTACAGATTCAGAAACCCGTAGGTAATGAATCGTGTAGTGTTCTTGGATGAAGCTTTTAAGAAAATCCAAGTTAACTTGTTAGTCAAGGATGCTTGATTGAACTTTGTATTGAAAGGGGTGTCTTTCAATAGGATAATACAATTATTGTGTTTATAACTGTTAGATAATCACAGGTTGTGATTTAGGGAGTGAGATGGGTTTCTCTTATTTAGGATGGAGTTCTTAGATAAAGTTTTCAATGGGTAGTGATAGGTAAACTAGGGGTATTTATTGTAAACCAGCGATTGTTTACATAAAACTATACTAGTGATAGTGAATTCTTCTTCCTGGCTTGGTATGCCCCCAGATGTAGGTGATTTGCACCGAACTGGGTTCTCATATTCTGTGTTGTTTATCATTCTGCAATTTACAGTTCATTTTTTATTAACATGTTGTCATACCCCAAATTTTGACCACTAAGATTTCCCATCATTGTGCAAATTATCATCACAATATGGATGTACCTTCATGCCTCACCAGTCTCCTCAAGGATTGTTGAGCATTCACTACAATTAAGAATTAGGGTTTTAAGCCCTCTTCGAGCTTAGACAAAGGATCAATCAAGAAATGACATGATCTTCAACTTGTCTAATCTCTCAAACATCCATAAAGGGTCAAGAGGACTCCCACATCAAGAATCAGGCACAAGGTTGCAGCATTCCAAGTGGATTAAGCCTCGGAATCCCCAGTGTCACCAAATTAGGGTTTTGGTCGACCATGTCCTCCAGATGAAAGTTTTTATCTGGGGATGAGGCAATTCTTCAAAATATAACTCAAGATACTCCAAGGGACGTCATAAACCCAATCATCCAAACAATTTGACATCAAGGGATGCCTTCACCAAAAATCAGGAGTTAGGGTTTCTTGACCTAATTCACCCCTAAGTTGACTTTTGGGACAAAACATGAGCCAAGACCTCAAGACATGATTTTAGGGTCTCTAATAAACCACATTGATCCATTTGTAACAATGGATTGATCCAAGAAGCTTTATCTACAAGTTTCAATTTCATCTGGACCACCATTAGGGTTTTGAAGAAAAAGTCAACTGTACCTTTGACTTTTGACCAAGACATGCTCCCAAACCCTGGGATATGATTCAATATGCCCTATGACACCTATGGAACATATCCATCAAGTTTGATTTAGGTCAAGGACTTGATTTCACCAAGGATCGCACAGTTCGAAATTCATTTGATAAAAAGTCAACTGTGCACAAAAGTCAAGTTTGACTTTTTGATATTTTTCACATTTATGGTTCCTTAACCCTAAAACAATGTTATTATGTGATTTGAATCATCATTCATCAAGAAAAATCAAATAAAGTGGGATAGCTTGTAAAAGGGGTAACCATAAAAAAACTTAGAATTTTTCTAAGTTATGGAACAAAGTGGCTAGGGTACCAACTTCCAAGGATCATAACTTGAGATCCAAGCAACCATTTTGGATGGTCCGAAGATGGATTTGTAGCTCTCATGGCATACTTTAAAAGTGTCAACTACACCTCATTCCAATTATTCATGGATTTTTAGTTATGGAGTGATCAAAATGGCTAAAAACATGAAATGTCACTTTTTCCAACACTTAGTGAAATTTTCACTAAGTCAGAATCTATCTTGCTTTTTTTTACAAAATTTAGGGGCATTTTTCACTTGGATCCAAAAGTTTTCAAGACAAACTATGATCACACATGTGTTGTGTCACATAAGGGCTTTCCAAAATGTCCAAGAACTCCATCAAAATCCATCTGAGCTAGGAGTTATGACAGCTGCAACATGCGTTGCTGCAAACTATCTTAGCAAGACAGATTGTACATTAGGGCTCGATTTGATCAATTTGTGCAAATGACAAACAAGTTTATCCATCTGCACACCTCAGGGGGAGACCAAGGAGGAACAAACACTGATCCATAAGCCTCCCAAGTCTTTGGAACTACATATAGGTTTGGCACCCCTAAAAGCTAAAGATGCCTCAAGACCCCATGGGGCACCTTTTGTTACAAGGTAATGTCGTTCGATTTGAAGAACGCCGGGGCAACCTATCAAAGGGCCATGACAACTCTGTTCCATGACATGATACACAAAGAAATTGAAGTGTATGTCGACGATATGATTGCCAAATCTAAGACAGAGGAGGAACATGTGACCCACCTATCAAAGCTATTCGAGCGGTTAAGAAAGTACCAACTCCGCTTGAATCCCAACAAGTGCATATTCGGTGTCCGTTCAGGGAAACTTTTAGGGTTCATCGTCAGCCAGAAAGGAATTGAGGTTGATCCTGACAAAGTCAAGGCCATTCAAGAAATGCCTTCTCCAAAGACTAAAAATAAGTTAGGAGATTCCTGGGACGTTTGAATTACATTTTCAGATTTATATTCCTCATGACCGCGACATACGCGCCAATCTTCAAATTACTCAAAAAGAATCAGGACTGCATTTGGACTGAAGACTGCCAAACCGCCTTCGACGTTATCAAGGAATACCTGTTGAACCCAACGATTCTATCAGCTCCAGTGGAAGGAAGACCACTGATCATTTACTTAACAGTCTTGGAAGACTCTATGGGTTGTGTACTTGGCCAACAAGACGAAACAAAAAGGAAAGAGTCTGCCATTTACTATTTGAGTAAGAAATTCACCGACTGCGAGACTCGGTACACTATGCTTGAGAAAACTTGTTGTGCTTTGGCTTAGGCAGCCAAATGTCTTCGCCAATATATGATTCGTCACACTACTTGGTTAATCTCCGAAATGGATCCAATCAAGTACGTCTTTGAAAAACCTGCTCTCACGAGAAGGATAGCCCGCTGGCAAATGTTGTTATCAGAATACGACATCGAGTACCATGCTCAGAAAGTCGTTAAGGGAAGTGTTTTAGCCAATTATTTGGCTCATCAACCGATTGACGATCAGGAATCAGTCGGATTTAACTTCCCAGACGAGGATGTCATGTATCTAAAAATGAAAGATTGCGATGAACCACTACCCAGTGAAGGGCCAGAACCAGGTTCCCAATGGGGACTAATCTTTGACGGAGCTGTCAATCATTACGGAAACATAATTGGAGCAATCATCATAACACCTCAGGGTACCTACATTCCTTTCACCGTCCGACTGACATTCAAGTGTACAAACAATGAGGCCGAATACGAAGCTTGTATCATGGGTCTCGAAGAAGCAATTGACTTAAGGATTAAGAACTTGGATGTATATGGCAACTCAGCCCTGGTTATTAATCAGATCAAAGGATATTGGAACACATACCAATCAGGATTGATTCCTTACAAAGACTATGTGAGAAGGTTGTTACCATTCTTCAACATAATCGAGTTTCATCATATCCCTTGTGAGGAGAATCATATGGCTGATGCGTTAGCCACTCTCTCTTCCATGATTAGTGTATGCCAATGGAATGACATACCTAAGATCGACATAATGTACCTAGAAAGGCCCGCCTACATCTTCGCTGAAATTCTGGCACAGATATCAGATGTCCTACACAGATGTTGAGACACGGATATCCAACACAATGAACAAGACAACAATAAAAATAACAGTGCAGAAAGTAAAGAACACAATGATATGTTTACCCAGTTCGGATCAACAATCCTACTCTGGGGGCTACCAAGCTAGGGACGAAATCAATATATGATAGTATCAATTCACAGATCATACAGCAACCATACCCGGTTACAATCCGGTCACTTAATCACAACCCTTCCTATGACTTCTACCTAAGACTCACCTAGGTATGAGGCCCTCCTCAAATCCCTCTTCAATCACAAACCGTGACTGGTTCCTTTCCACACAAGTAACAAAATGAAAGACACACTTTCAACAACACACAATTCTCAATACTTCAAAGCTTATGAGAACTGACACACAAGAAACTCAATGCTTAAAAGCTTATGAGTAACTGACAGAACTTACAACACAAAACCAGTCCTTATACTGTTATCAGAATGATACCAGTTAGACTCACAATTCACAATCAATAACCTTAACAAAAACACACGTAAGTTCCACACCTAAACTAGGTTTACACCAGTCAATATATAGCATTAAATCTGGACTGGGTTGGGCTTCAAAACGCAGCAGAGAGACTGCACATAATTCTGCAAAATAAACTCCAAGAAAATAGGTATTCAATCTAAAGTTTCCTAATATGTCTCCATATTTAGAAAGTAGTGAAAATCCGAAAACCAACACAAAAACTCAACTTAAATTACTTTGGACGCCACATAGGATAACTAAATATTCACAGAATATTCAGTAACAAATAACAACAAACAATATCTTCCTTTTAAGCCATTAACAGATGTGATGTCCTATGAGCCAGGATGGGACATCTTTATCCGACATGTTGAATGCAGAAAATTAGAACATCTTGTTTCAACATCTTGCTACTAGAATAGTTTTAGCAAAATAAATGCCAACCACACAATCAAAGAAATAACAATCTCCCCCTTTGGCTTATTTTGGCTAAAACTACACAGCAAACAATCTTGCAAAGATAAATCAAGCAAAACAAAAATATCAGAGACAGCAGCGAAAAATACAGCATAGCAGCAACAAAAAACTCCCCCTCAACTGCAGAAACACAACTCAAACAAAACTCCCCCTCCACTGCAGCACCAACACAAGCACACCACAAGCACACTTACCACAAGCACACTTACTACTCCCCCTTTTTAGCCATGAATATGACAAAGGCAAGTAGAAACAGTTCTAAATAAAAACATAATATAGCAAAAGATAATGTTCAGAAGGAGAGACAGAGATATAGTTATCCTATGCCTTCAGTCATTACAGCACCAACAACAAAAAAACAAGCAAAAAAAAGAAACAATGCGTTATTCTACAGCACCATCATCATCTTCATCTGACCCAGATTCCGCAATTTCTTCACCTTCTCCATCAGTCTCAGCATCAATATCACCACTCCTAGATACAGAGTCATCTGAACCCTGTGCACTCTCTATCAGATCCACTGGTTTCAATATCAGTAACAAAGGTATTATCTTCAGACATCCTGTGGTCAGCACCAGAGGCATCACCTTCAGCAGTTTCCTTGTTATCTTGGTCTTTACCAATTGTTCTAGCAGAAACATTCTTTTTCTCCATGAAAGTTTTAATTAACTGTTCAAGTTTGGACTTCCTAGCAGTGTCTTTTCTGATGGAATCTTCCAGTTCCTTGCACGTCTCTTGCAGCTGTGCAATAACTTCATCAACAAAGGTAGCATGGCTAGAAGTTGGAGAGGATGTCCCAACAATGTTTGAAACATGTGCCCCACCAAGTAACTTGTAGTGTAGGGACATGCGAGGTTTTCTTTTGAGTACACTGTCACTGCTTAACAAAAGGTTAGGAAACTGATCTAAGATAACACCACAGATCAGGGATGGAAAGCAAATAGGCATCTTGACAGCAGTTAAACTTGCTTGTTTCAAGATTTGTTCAAAGATGTATGTCCCAAAATCAAAAGGGACCTTTTTACTAATAGCATAAATGAACCTACCAAGTATGGAGGAAATAGTAGAAGTATGATTGGTAGGTACCCAATTCACAATAGCAATACTATGGAGAATAGCATATTTAACACTTAGTTATCCAGAGGATAACTTTTCTTCATTTGGCCAGTGTTTAATACAACCACCTGTAATCTCCTTACACACTTCATTGTCTGTGACCTCTAACTCAGGTTGAGGTTCTTCACACCTGCCCAGAAAGTTATTGATTACTCCAGGAGAAAAAGTGACAACTTTTCCTCTCACAGACACTTTTCTGAAGTTGTTACTCCTGTTATCATCACAATCTTCAGGAATATTCACAACAAATTCCTTGACTAATTTCTCATAGCAGGGTCCTATCTTGGACACAGTTTTCATCAACCCAGCAGCTGCAATAAGATCCATGATTTCTTTATTTATTGAAATCCTTACCCAGCTCTCTCTCCAAGGCAATCCTCCTTTGATCCACAACTCTTCATCTATCTGCATTCCTTACAGAACCACCAGCATAGGTCTTTTTGCATGTAGAGTTTTTCACACCAATGATATCTTGAACATCTGTTGCAGCCTCAAATTCAGACTCACTATGAGCAGTGACTTTTCCCTTGGTACTATCCACACCTCCAGACTTTGAACCTTCCATCATAACAGTTTTCTCTCTTCTTCTCTTAATTCTCCTTAACATCCCTGCAATGGGTTCCTCATCAGAAGTGCGATCATCAACATTAATAACTACATCAGCTTTCTTTTTACTCCTTCTTTCGTGACCCACATGAATAGGTACACCATCATCAGTCCTATCTGTAGGGCTTCCATTTGGATTGGCATTTCCTGTCAAGGATGTTAGAACATTAGGCACAACATCTGTATCAACTCCACTCAAAACCATTGCAACAAACTTCCTAAGTTCCTTATCTTTTCTGATTACATCAGCATCAGTAGGATTCTTGTTTATACCACATGATTCAGTAGCGTTCTTTTTTTCAATCAAACCAGACTTAGACCCTTTTTCAGAAAATTTTTTTCTAGGGCTTATTTGGTCTACATATAGACTAGTCATCGAGTGAACTTTCTTCCTAGAGGAAAAAGGTTTAGACTTCTTACCAGAAATATTGTCATCCATTGAAGGGGAAACTTGTCGTTTTCCTTTAGGATCAGCAGGTGCTACGTTCAAAGGAGCAATATCAAGCACAAGATCTGAGAGGTTGATCATTCGAAGTGGTTCATCATCTCCAGCATTGATCAGAGGAGATCCTGAGTTATCAGAAGAGCCATGCACTGATTCTGATGCATGATGTTGAGACATTTTCGATTGATCACAAAGCACAATATTGAGGGTGGTAAGAGAAAACCCTAAAGCCCGTAACCTTTGGAGAGAAAAGGCAGGAGAAATTTTTGTAAAATATGTTTGATGTAGGTAGAGTGTTTTTGCCCGCCTATTTATATTTTTGAGAAGTGGGCCCAGAGAAGCGCGGCAGTCACAAACTTTGAACACCCGATTTGCCTCAAATGTGCATCCATCAAACTTCCCTTTTAAATTTTCCGCGCTGACATACTTACTAAGTTTAATCTTATTATCACAATTCACCATGCTAACATTTTGAGTTGCTTTAAAATTGATTAGCACCTGTTTTAACTCAGTATTCTTTCCAATAGCTTTCTTAGTTTCCAAGCATATTGCAGTGCTTTCAGACCTCCACAAATAGCAATTATCTGATGCTCTCTCGCCTTTCATGACAACCTTACCCTTCTCATTTGTTATCAGACATTCAGAATTGGTAAAGTTGACCCTGAGACCCTGATCACATAGTTGACTTATGCTTATCAAGTTTGCATCTAAGCCTTCAACAAGTAATACCTCCTCCAGGTTGGGTTGTCCTGTACAGTCCAATTTTCCAACACCCATTACTCTCCTTTTTGATCCATTACCAAAGGTTACATAGTTAATAGAATGAGACTTAACATCTGACAAACATCCCTTGGCACCAGTCATGTGCCTAGAACAGCCACTATCAAAGTACCACTTTTCCCTTGCAGAGACTCTGAAAGACTTATGAGCTATGTGTTCTTCCACAGTATTCTTGGGAGTCCACACCTTCTTTACTCCAACCCAATCCTGTTCCGTACCAGACTGTAACCCAGTTTTGGGGTAGCCATATAATCTGTAGCAGAAGGATTTTATATGGCCAAACCTTCCACAATAGTGACATCTCCATCTTTGATTCTTTCTTCTTGTGAAATTCTTCTGATGTCTGTGAGGATGTTGCAACATGTTATTCGGCGTCTTCAATTCTTTCTTAGATTGAGCAAGTGTTACTTCAGGCCATTTTCCTTTGTCTGTCTCACTTGAACTTTCAAACCCAAGACCACTAACATTTCCAAGATCTCTCCCTGACTTAAGAATCTCATCAAGCACATCAGAGCTACTATTGAGCATTCTGACAGTCTTGATCACATTGTCCAATTTTGAATTCAGTACAACCACTTCACTTTTCAGATTAGAGATAATAGATAAATGCTCTACCTTTTCAGCTCTTAGATGAGCAATAACTCTCTTTTGTTCTTCACTCTGCTGACATACTTCTTCACTTTTAATGCATAACTTCTTATAGGAAGCAGCCAGCTCTTCAAAAGTAAGTTCTTCACTGATTGACTCTTCATCAGACTCACACACACCTGTTAATGCTGTAACCAGCTTTCCAGACTTCTCATCAGTTTCAGTTTCAGAGTCATCTTCTGACCATGAAACTGATAACCCCTTCTTTTGCCTCTTCAGATGAGTGGGACATTCAGATTTTATGTGCCCAAAACCTTCACACTCATGACACTGAGCTCCTTTCCCTTGGTTGAATTTTTCTTTAGTTCTGGAATTTCTCCCAGCATTCTGGTTTTTGCTGATGTCGAATGACTTATCCCTAACATTTGATCTTGACTTTCAATCCATCCTTCTGAACACTTTGTTGAATTGTTTGCCAAGTAACACCAGGTCTTCTGAAAGGCCTTCATCTCTGTCCAGATTACTTTCATCTTCTGAGTCACCTGCCTTTGACACAAAAGCTATACTTTTCTTCTTTTCATACTTTTCACTGATCCCCAATTCAAATGTTTGAAGTGATCCCACAAGATCATCCACTTTCATCTTATCTATATCCTGAGCTTCCTCTATAGCAGTCACTTTCATGTCAAATCTCTTAGGTAGAGATCTGAGGATTTTTCTGACCAGTTTGCTATCAGACATCTTTTCACCTAGGACACTTGATGCATTAGCTATCTCAATAATGTTCATGTGAAAATCATGAATGCTCTCATCTTCCTTCAAATTCTCAAACTTGGTAGTGAGAAGCTGAAGTTTTGACATCTTCACCTTTGAAGTTCCTTCATGAGCAACCTTCAAGACCTGCCAAGCCTCTTTTGCAATGGTGCAATGTTCAATAAACCTGAAAATATTTTTGTTAACTCCATTAAACAAGGCATTCATGGCTTTGGAATTTCCCAAAGACCCTTTGTATTTTGCATCATCCCAGTCTTCCTCTTCCTTCACTACATCAGTAGGATTACCTTCTCCATCTCTAACCTTTGGGGGTTCCCATCCTTTGATAATGGCTTTCCATGCTTGATCATCCATGGATTTGATGAATGCTATCATCCTTGGTTTCCAATAGTCATAGTTGGAACCATCAAGCAAAGGTGGTTTGTTCAAAAATCCTCCATCCTTGTCCATTGCACCAGAAAGTACCTTCCCTGAATCTCACCCAGAAACAAACTAGGGTGCAAGCTCTTGATGCCAATTGAAATTCTGGCACAGATATCAGATGTCCTACACAGATGTTGAGACACAGATATATAACACAATGAACAAGACAACAATAAAAATAACAGTGCAGAAAGTAAGGAACACAGTGATATGTTTACCCAGTTCGGATCAACAATCCTACTCTGGGGGCTACCAAGCTAGGGACGAAATCAATATACGATAGTATCAATTCACATATCATACAGCAACCACACCCGGTTACAATTCGCTCACTTAATCACTACCCTTCTCATGACTTCTACCTAAGACTCACCTAGGTATGAGGCCTTCCTCAAATCCCTCTTCAATCACAAACCGTGACTGGTTCCTTTCCACACAAGTAACAAAACGAAAGACACACTTTCAACAACACACAATTCTCAATACTTCAAAGCTTATGAGAACTGACACATAAGAAACTCAATGCTTAAAAGCTTATGAGTAACTGACAGAACTTACAACACAAAACCAGTCCTTATACTGTTATCAGAATGATACCAGTTAGGCTCACAATTCACAATTAATAACCCTAACAAAAACACACGTACGTTCCACACCTAAACTAGGTTTACACCAGTCAATATATAGCATTAAATCTGGACTGGGTTGGGCTTCAAAATGCAGCAGAGAGACTACACATAATTCTGCAAAATAAACTCCAAGAAAATAGGTCTTTAATCTAAAGTTTCCTAATATGTCTCCATATTTAGAAAGTAGTGAAAATCCGAAAACCAACACAAAAACTCAACTCAAATTACTTTGGACGCCACATAGGATAACTAAATATTCACAGAATATTCAGTAACAAATAACAACAAACAATATCTTCCTTTTAAGCCATTAACAGACGCGATGTCCTATGAGCCAGGATAGGACATCTTTATTCGACATGTTGAATGCAGAAAATTAGAACATCTTGTTTCAACATCTTGCTGCTAGAATAGTTTTAGCAAAATAAATGCCAACCACATAATCAAAGAAATAACATTCGCGATTGAAGCAGCCATAGACGACAAACCTTGGTATCAAGATATCAAATGCTTCCTTCAGAAACAAGAATATGTGCCTGGGGGATCCAAAAAAGATAGAAAGACCCTCAGAAGACTTGAAGGCAACTTCTTCCTGAGCGGTGATACACTCTATAAGAGAAATTTTGACATGGTCTTGCTCCGATGCGTAGACAGACCAGAAGCAAATATACTGATAAAAGAAATTCACGAAGGATCCTTTGGCACTCATGCCAATGGACATACAATGGCAATAAAAATTCTGAGAGAAGGATACTATTGGTTGACCATGGAATTCGATTGCTACAAGTACATGAGGAAATGTCACAAGTGCCAGATATACTCAGACAGAATCCATGTACCGCCGACGCATCTCAAATTTCTTTCTTCCCAATGGCCTTTTTCCATATGGGGAATCGACATGATTGGCATGATTGAACCAAAATCTTCAAACAGACATTGGTTCATCCTGGTAGCCATTGACTACTTCACCAAATGGGTCGAAGCAGCGTCATACGCCAATGTAACCCGACAAGTGGTGGTCCAATTTATCAAAAACAATATCATCTACCGTTATGGTGTTCTAAACCAGATCATTACCGATAATGGATCCAACTTGAACAATAAGATGATGAAAGAGTTGTGCACTGAGTTCAAAATCGAACACCATAACTCATCTCCCTACCGGCCTAAGATGAACGGAGCAATAGAAGCGGCTAACAAGAACATCAAGAGGGTCATTCAAAAGATGGTTGTAACCTATAAAGACTGGCATGAGATGTTACCTTTTGCTCTTCAGGGTTATCGCACATCTGTCCGCACTTCAACAGGGGCAACCCCTTTCTCTCTAGTATATGGCATAGAGGCAGTGCTCCCCGTAGAAGTAGAGATCCCATCGATCCGGGTATTGATGGAAGTTAAGTTAATAGAAGCTGAATGGTGTCAAAATATACACGATGAACTGAACCTAATTGAAGAAATGCGAATAACGGCATTATGCCATGGTCAGTTGTATCGGTAAAGAATGAAGAAGGTGTTTGACAAAAAAGTCTGACCCCGTGTCTTCAGAAAAGGAGACCTTGTGCTCAAGAAGATACAATCATTTCTCACTGATTCCCGGGACAAATGGACCCCGAATTATGACGGCCCTTATGTGGTCAAGAAAGCCTTCTCAAGCGACCCCTTGAGACTCGCAACCATGGACGGAGAGGAATTTGCCTACCCCACGAATGTTGACGTAGTCAAGAAATACTTCGCCTAAATAAATAAAAAACGTCTCGGTGGATTGAAACCCTGAAAGGGCGGTCCAGGCAAAAATTAGAGACATAATAAAAAATCATCCTGGTGGATTGGAAATATCAAGGTACAATCCAGGCAAAAGTTAGGGAAAATAGCAAGTAACTACGTCTGACAAGGTTGAATCCCTCAGCAGTCATGCCATCCATCGGAGAAAACTCCAGTCAAGGTCATCTTCGACAGAAGCTCAGGATGCTCGGAATTCAAAGTTGGTAGAAGGATAATGGTCGTTATGTTTCAATGTAGCCCTTTTCCCTTAAATTACCATTTTCTAACTTTGTAAATACTCCATGGAATCACGCGTTTTGCTGAATTCCATCCTATCAATAAAATTTGAGCCCTAGTGATTTTGTTTGTAATTCTAATTTGTTTTAGCTTTATAGAATGATGTTTTTAATATGATCAACGATTCTTGAAATAAAACAAAAATGAATTTAATTGTCAAACTTTTTCTGCTTTTAAATAAAGATGGCAATTTCTTTTGACTGTTGAACATCGAAAGAACATCGATCGCTTCTCCAGAAGCAATTGAGCTTCAAAGTGCAGAATCAAAGTGCTCCTTCTAAACCAGTACGCCTGAATGAAGAATCAACTGTGTCAGATGCGAACATTCCATCCGACACCCCCGACAGAGTTCTTATCTCCTAAGCCCGACCAACGGTTTTCCCCACAGGGACTATCTCTCCTAAGCAAGGCATAATTGCTACTTTTGGACCAGTGATACTTTTCATCCCCTGCAGTGGCCGAGTATCCAGCCGCGTTCATCCACTAGTCTGTATGTCACGTCAGTTTTGTCAGCATATACATACATACATACATCATGCATTATAGATTTACATTCATATTTATATTGAATCACTATCACTCAAGTCGGTCTTACCCCCTTGTGATAAAAGTCTTCTCAATCGAGTTGTCAGTTCTTTCCTCGTCAGGAAGTGAATCATCTAAGCAATCTCTCTCCCAGTTTATTTTTGTATTAGAGACGGTCTTCGACCACTTTGATAACTTGAACCTCTGAAAAGCAAGCAAACTTTCGACAAATATCACTCTTCTCCATTGAAGATGATATCTTCGCTTTCCCGGATTAAGGAAAATCCCAGAGAAAGCCTCTCAACCAAAGACTCTCAGCAACACATTGATTCTTCTCTCCATAAAATCAATGTTAATGAAGTCAGCAGCACCTCAAAATTGGGGTACATTGTATGGCATTTCATCGAGAAGGTTTCGAAGAAAAGTATGATGTAATATCCCCAAGCAGAAAGCAGTCTCTCAAGAGACTCATTTTCCCTAGTAGAGCAGACAAATGGCGTCTCCAACCAGAGAAGTTTGAACACCTCTACTGCTCAGACCAATGGGTTCCCCAGTAAGTCTGACATCAAAACGTTTTCCATCAAATGGCATATCTCTAGGAAAATTCGGTGAAAAGTTTGAGGAAAAACCGCTACGAATAGCGTCCCTTGTCAAGAAAGCCTATTGACAAAAGAAACTGAGACTAGTTCCTTGGTAGGAAACCAGGATCGAGGGGAAGTTTACAAAAGAAACTGAGACCAGTTCCTTGGTAGGAAACCAGGATCGATGGGAAGTTTACATCAGAAACTGAGACCAGTTCCGTGGTAGGAAACTAGGATCGAGGGGAAGCTTACATCAGAAACTGAGACCAGTTCCTTAGTAGGAAACCAGGATTGAGGGGAAGTTTACATCAGAAACTGAGACCCGTTCCCTGGCTGAAAACCAGGATCGAGGGGTGGTTTAGTAAAAAAAACAACTGAGACCAGTTCCTTGGTAGAAGACCAGGATCGAGGGGAAGTTTTTACCTTTTCTAAGCATTATTGCTTTTCAAAATAAGATGAATATATAAACTACCATTCATAATCACTGTCAAAATTTCGGGTATTCTGATATTTAATCATCTTGCACCCTGGATGCCCGAATACCTTCGCCATTCACACCTTCGGGTATAAGAAGATTAAATAGGGGCATCTGTCATAGCCCAAATTTTGACCACTAAGATTTCCCATCATTGTACAAATCATCATCACAATATGGATGTACCTTCATGCCTCACCAGTCTCCTCAAGGATTGTTGAGCATTCACTACAATTAAGAATTAGGGTATTAAGCCCTCTTCGAGCTTAGACAAAGGATCAATCAAGAAATGACACGATCTTCAACTTGTATAACCTCTCAAACATCCATAAAGGGTCAAGAGGACTCTCACATCAAGAATCAGGCACAAGGTTGTAGCATTCCAAGTGGATTAAGCCTCGGGATCACTAGTGTCACCAAATTGGGATTTTGGTCGACCACGGCCTCCAGATGAAAATCTTCATCTGGGCATGAGCCAATGCTTCAAAATATAACTCAAGATACTCAAAGGGACCTCATAAACCCAATCATCCAGTCAATTTGACTTCAAGGGATGCCTTCACCAAAAATCAAGAATTAGGGTTTCTTGACCTAATTCACCCCTAAGTTGACTTTTGGGACAAAACATGAGCCAAGACCTCAAGACATGATTTCAGGGTCTCTAATAAACCACATTGATCCATTTGTAACAATGGATTGGCCCAAGAAGCTTGATCTACAAGTTTCAATTTCATCTGGACCACCATTAGGGTTTTGAAGAAAAAGTCAACTCTACCTTTGACTTTTGACTAAGACATGCTCCCAAACCCTGGGACATGATTCAATATGCCCTATGACACCTATGGAACATATCCATCAAGTTTGATTTAGGTCAAGGACTTGATCTCACCAAGGATCGCATAGTTCGGAATTCATCGGATAAAAAGTCAACTGTGCACAAAAGTCAAGTTTGACTTTTTGAGATTTTTCACATTTATGGTTCCTTAACCCTAAAACAATGTTAATATGTGATTTAAATCATCATTCATTAAGAAAAATCAAAGAAAGTGGGATAACTTGTAAAAGGGGTAACCATAAAAAACTTAGAATTTTTCTAAGTTATGGAACAAAGTGGCTAGGGTACCAACTTCCAAGGATCATAACTTGAGATCCAAGCAACCATTTTGGATGGTCCAAAGATGGATTTTTAGCTCTCATGGCATACTTTAAAAGTGTCAACTACACCTCATTCCAATTCTTCATGGATTTTTAGTTATGGAGTGATCAAAATGGCTGAAAACATGAAATGTCACTTTTTCCAACACTTTGTGAAATTTTCACTAAGTCAGAATCTGTCTTGCTTTTTTTCAAAATGTAGGGGAATTTTTCACTTGGATCCAAAAATTTTCAAGACAAACTATGATCACACATGTGTTGTGTTACATAAGGGCTTTCCAAAATGTCCAAGAACTCCATCAAAATCCATCTGAGCTTGGAGTTATGATAGCTGCAACATGCCTTGCTGCAAACTGTCTTGGCAAGGCAGATTGTGCATTAGGGCTCGATTTGATCAATTTGTGCAGATGACAAACAATTTTATCCATCTGCACACCTCAGGGGGAGACCAAAGAGGAACAAACCATGATCCATAAGCCTCCCAAGTCTTTGGAACAACATATAGGTTTGACACCCCTAAAAGCTAAAGATGCCTCAAGACTCCAATTTTGTTTTGAGACATTCAATGGATGCTTAGAGGTGGCATGTATCAGAGCAAAGATGAACACTTCAGTCAAGCCTTATCCTTGGATCAAAGAACCATAGGCATGTGCTCTAATCTCAAGTCAATGGCTAGAGGAGACTTGAGATTCCAAAATGATCCAATTGGCCACAGACCTGTACCACTTGCCATATACTATTGCAGCCAAAACAAACTTGGTGCATTATAAATAGACCTCATTTGTGATCAGTTTGAGTAAACCAAAGCCCCCAAACTGATGATTTCCTCAAAATCACCTCTTTCACTCCAATTTTGCCTTCCAAAGCAAGTCACTATCGGGTTTTGAGCTTGAGAGCAATTCCAACCAAACCAATCATACACACACCTCATAAACATCATATATAAGTCATCCAAACACTTAAACAATATCTGGAACACCAATTTCACAAAATCATCATCCAACTGCTCAAGCTTTTAGTAAACTTGCAGTTGGGGTACCATTCTAAGTTCCAGCTTGTTTCCAACCACTCCAAGCATTCAGACACACTCCATAGCACCTAGGGAAGCTATCCACATCATTGGAACCAAAATGTAACACCTCTAACTCAAAACACGATCACCATCTGCAAGAGGTAAGCCTCAACTTGGTCATCTCATGATTCATGCATATTTCCTCGCACAATAATTTTGCCATATGTTCATAATCATGTATGGAATGTTTCCCCTCAATTAATTGCTTTGTATGAATCGTGTGTGGAATTTTTTAGCCTTCATGCAGAATTTAGGGTTCTTGAAGTTTCTCTTTGATTTCTTATTCCATACTTAAAATAAATGAAATTAAAGACCATAGACATGATCGTGAGGTGAAAACGAGTAGATTGATATGTGGATTCTGTGATTTCATCAAGTATTCAGTGAGATTGGTGAGAAAATGAAAATCTGGACAAAACTCAGAACACGCACGTGTTCTTGGCGCCTTTTTCAAATATTCAAATATTTATATTTTGTGATTTTATTTAATTGATTCAAAAATTAATTCCTCTCTGAATTTTAATGATTTTGAGTTGATTCTTTTTTAATAATTCACAAAAATGTTAAAATATTTAATTTTACAAAAATTTCCCAAAAATATTATTTATTTCATATACTTGATATTTTTGCAAAGAATTAATTTTTATTTGTTTTTTAACATTTAAAATATTTTTTTCTTTCTTGACTTTCCAAACTTAAATGGTTTCCAATCATTTTGTGAATAAAAACATGATTTTTGAAATATTGATCCAAGATCACCACTCATTTGTCACATGTTTTCAATAATTTTTATTAATTTTTTAACAAAATAAATTCCATTTTAAACAAAATTAGGGTTTTGATTAATTCCACCCTCATCAATCTTTTTCAAACACTTTTGGGCCTCTAATAGAGTGTAAGACCCAACCCCTTTTGAAAACCAAAATAATTTGGGTCTCGGTCATCGTATAAGACCCACTGTGTTTTCAAACCTCAGCGCGATCACCATTTTTAAAATAAAATAATTGGGCCTCTCCTCGAGCTATAAGTCTCATTTCTTTTCTTTAAATACTCTTTGGGCCTCTTGATAGAGTGTAAGTCCCACCCCTTTATAAATAATACCTTTTTCGGCCTCACACATTGTATAAGTCCCTCTGTATATTTTCAAACGTTCGGCGCGATCGTCGCCTTTTTAACAAAATCAATTGGGCTTCTCCTTGAGCTATAAGACCCATCTTTATTCATTTTCAAACTCTTTGGGCCTCTAATAGAGTGTAAGACCCAATCCCCATTTGACCAAAACTTTTTGGGCCTTAGTTGTTGTATAAGTCCCGATACGATATTGAAAACAACAGTATAATCATTGTTCAAACCTTGGGCCTCTCTTTGAGTATAAGCCCCAACAATTTTTCACAAACAACTCCCTTTTGATTTAGGTTCAAATATACAGTTGTTATCAAAACTTTCTTTAATTTCTCTGAACAACTAACAATACAACATGGAAGCTCGCTCACCTGTAAGTTTTAACAGCTTTCATTTACTCGCTTTAATATATACAACTGTATTGTGGGAAGCGGCGTATGGTTAGTCTTCTTTCATTCTTTTAAATACATGTCAGATATATATAACTGTATTGTGGGAAGCTGTGCATGGTTAGTCTTCTTTCATACCTTTTAAAATACTTGTCATATATCAACTGTATATATACTAGTATAGTTATTTAGAGTTTTCCCCGGCAACTAGGTCTAGAACTAGGTAAATCCATGTTGGTCACTCTTAAATACAAACAAAACTAGATCCCCATAGGATTTCCAGATACAGTCTTCCCTTCTCTTGGGGTTAAACAATATGGAACAAAGAGAAAGGCAGTATTCTCGGTGAACCTTTTCTCAGACTGTCACCCTTAGAAATTGTTAAAGAAATTCTACTCCCCGGAGTTGATCTATTCTCTGTGAATAGCATCTCTTGAGTTTCTTCCAAACCCTCGAACTTTCCTGGAATGATCTCTTCTCTGTGAATTGCATTTCTTGAACTTCTCTTGGTTTGGGGACCCACAGGCTTCCTAAAAGTATCCCCGCCTCCTCTTGGGCGTTGTACAAGGACCCTTCGGCTTCTTAGAAGTTTTCATGCCTTCTCTTAGGCTTAATAAAAGGACCCTGACGACCTCTCAAAGGTATAAGACAGAACTTAGTCATCCTTTGCTAGAGCAGTCTTTCCAGTGTCAGACCTCAGGCCACTTTAGGATTGATTCTCATCCCTTAATGCCTTTGCCTCCTCTTGGAGGCATCATACAAAAGATAAAACTCTTCCACACCAGCAGACTTGGACAGTCTAATCCCCTTGCGTCTCAAAAGACATTCTCAAGTTCCTTATAACCATAGGAAGAAACCCCGGGCATTCTGGATCGATCTCCAGCAGAAACCCAGCCTCTCTCATGAGAGTTCCCCGACTAGGGTCAACACTATCTCAAATCAGAACCTCAGGGTATCTGAAATCTCAAGTCTTCTGTACCCCTCAGTAAGAGTTGATTCCCCACTTGGACCTTCTTGAGGATCTCAATTATCCCCGACAAAAGATAGCCTCCTCTTAGGCTTTGTATAAGGACATTTCCTCAGCAAAAAGCTAGCCTCTTCTTAGGTTTTGTATAATGATCCTTCCTCAGCGAAGTTAGCCTCCTCTTGGGCTTTGTACAAATTATTCTCCCCAGCGGAGCTAACGTTTTCTGACTCTCTTGTTGAGTCAAGACCCTTTTTACCTCAATCTTGGGCTTCGTACGAGACAACAAATCATTCTTTGTGAGTATAAAAGACTCTATTGTTGAGTCAATCAACTTTCAGACTCTCTTGTGGAGTCAATCACCTTTTCAGACTCTCTTGTTAAGTCAATCACTTTTCAGACTCTCTTGTTGAGTCAAGCACTATCTTGTTGAGTCAACCCCTTTTAACCTCTATCTCGGGCTTCGTACGAGACAAATAAAAACACTCTCTTGTCGAGTAAGAACCCTTTAGCCTCAATCTTGGGCTTTATACAAGACATGAATTTCCATCTCTTAAACTGGGGACAAAAATCTTCCCCAGCCAAGTTATTTCCTCCCAGCCTTCGTTTAGGCTTTCGAGGAATAATTTCCCTAAGGAGAGTCAAACTCATTGCAGCCACAATCTTGGGCTTTGTACAAGACACATCCTCACCAGAGTCAGTTAAATTTCTCGTTTTACCCTCAATCTTGGGCTTTGTACAAGACAGATAATACTCTCCAGCCAGAGTGAAACTCGTTTCAGCCTCAATCTTGGGCTTTGTACAAGACACATATAGACCTCCCCGACGGGGTCAAACCCTTTTTTAGCCTCCTCTTAGGCTTTGTATAATGATATCCCCAAAGAGTCAGTCTCTTTTTTAGCCTCAATCTTGGGCTTTGTACAAGACAAATAAAACACTCTCTTGATGAGTTGGTCTTATCTAGCCTCCTCTTAGGCTTTGTATAAAGAAATCCCCTAGCCAAATAAATTAACCTTTTAGCATCAACCTTGTGCTTTGATCAAGGCATACAAAAAGTCAGCAATCTCTCTTTAGAGATGACAAATTCCCTCTCAATACCCTTTTAGCTTCAATCTTAGGCTTTGAACAAGACACAAATCCCCTTTTAGCTTCAATCTTGGGCTTTGAACAAGACACCAAAACCTCATTTTCCTCCATTAGAATAGGAGGAACTACGATTGCTCTGATTTCCCTGTTTCATTTAAACGGAAATACGTAGGCATAAGACTGCGAAATCTTAGCGAGCATACCAATCAAAAACTTTAGGTCCAGTACCTTTACATCAATTAAAACTTATGTCCAGTACCTTACCAAAAATATAAACAAAACTCACTCTCTCTGTCACACTTTCCCAAGAAACTTTCCCAACCCATTAGCAGATAAACACTATCAATTACAAAGCGAAACCTAAAAGCTAACATCCTGTGGATAACCACATATAGGATGGGTAATTGACAACTACCCATTGTATAACCTGACCCCGAACCCCCAATCTCTTTTAAAGCGTTTGTTCAGTTAAACATTCATGTGCAAGGTTAGTTTTAGATACCTTCCCTTTCCCTTCCAGCTTCATGGGATAAATAAGAAATCAGAAAGTAGCACCCTTTCTCCTCGAGGAGGAAACCCAAACTTCAGCGATAAGGTGGTCGCATCACCGACAAAAATCGCTCACTACAGTTAAAATGGCGACTCTGCAGGGGAGTCATTGTCTGTATAGGAATAGGATTATAGAGGTCTAGGATGTTAAGACAAATATATATATCACTTTTCCTAATTGATATCCGTGTTTATTTTTCTGCTAATGGGACTGCGAGTGATGTCGCATCTAGAAAGATTAAGTATACACCTAAGATAAGTGATGACACTAGACGGGTAATCTTACACGGAGTGACTGTCGCTCCCGGGATTTTCATCCAAGTACAAACGCGAAAGTGGCACCGAAACAGAGTCGCCAACAATGTGTATTTATCCCAAGAGAGGGAAAGGAAACACTGCAGAAACTTGGGGGAAGGAAAGAGCATGGTCTTGCGACCAAGAGAACTTGGTTCGGGAGTCGGTTACGCGAGAGGAAGGTATTAGCACCCCCTCGCTTCCATCGTACCCGATGGGATCCACGCTTGTTGTCTCGATCAAAGGGTGTAAAGAACTGGAAATGAACTGCTAACTGGAGAACTGGAAATGAAAGGCAGAAAAGAAAAGGGAGAGGAGAAAGAAGTGACTCGATAGGACATTATCGCTGTCCTAGGCCTACGTATTCCCTAACTGTGCAATGGGAAAGTCAGAGTCAACGTAGTTCGACGGACAACGGGGAAAGGTTGCTCGTAGAGATATCGCATCTCGTGCCTACGTATCTTCAATCAGACGAGAAAGAAGAATCAGAGAAAATGTAGTTCGGCTCAACAAGGGTTGCTTTGTTTGTGTTTTTAGTGGAAACATCAAAGTGCACGTCCCAACAGTTAGGTGTTGTAGCTCGCTGTATGCAGACTTAGGCGTTACCTGTTTGCGGTAGAACGGACATGACGAATCCTTAAGGAATAGAATGAAGGAGATGAGAAGAGAATTTGTTTGTTTTTGTGTTTTGAAAAGAAGTGTTTTGATTATTTTGTGTATAGCGCTTATTGTATTTAAGTCTCTCATGTAGGATCGAATGCCTCGCACATCGACCCAAGACGGGACGTATGCTAAACATTCTAAGAAAGTGAGAGAAGACCCCTCACTATCTTATTCTCACATGAAAGGCTCAAATACAATATATGTTATGCCTTTATTAAGTGTTTTTTGCTTTTGTTTTGAGATGAGAAGAAGAGAGACTCAAATGGTTGAGAAAGGTAAAATCTAATGAGGGAGACTAAGACTCAAACCCTAAAGTTATCATACATGGATGTTCCTAATGGTTAAGTGTGGTTTAGAAACCTAAGTCTAAAAGAAAAGAAAAGTGAGTTCTAACTTACTTCAAAGGTTGAAGTTAAGTTAAGAACTTAAAGGGAATGAAAGCAATTGAACAAAGGAAGCATAACATGCTTATCACAATCACAATTTGAAAGCTTAAAAAGATAAGAGAAAAGAAGTTGTATGTGGGTGCACCCCACACACTTGACTTACCATAAGCCCCTGAAAATGTTAGCAAAACCATTTACAAGTAAATAAATAAGGAAAGACTAACAAGCAAAGACCAAACAAGTTAAGGACCAAAGAATAAAGGTCCTAAAGGTTGAAAAGCACTCAAGGTTAGAACCTAAACCATAAGAAAGTTCTTTAAGGTTAAGAGACCAAACACCAACAAAATTTGCACAAACAATGCTTTAACCATCCAAGAAATTGCACCATGAAATTAGTTGATGAAACATGAATAAAAATGCAAGATGAACATGTATTTATGCTTAATGAAATGCCAAGGTCAGAAGCATACTTCATATAATAATGCATATGGATGTATATGAAAAATCATACAAGGCATGAATGGGATGGTTCAAGTAGAAGAACATAGATGAAAAGAAATGACAAGGAGAGAAACAAGTTTCAATGTAGATGCACACATTACATGTTAAAGATGCATAACATATGAAAGGAGTATGAATGCATATAGACCAGTAGCATACAATTGATGATATGCACATGACATGAGTGGAATAGCATACTTAATGCAAACACAAATCATATAGAGCACAAGAAGAAATGAGATGAGGAATTAGGACAAAGATGCAAGCTAAAATGCATAAACACACATTAATGGTAAACACAAATCATAATGACCTATAAGTGAACCAAGAATGACCTATAATCCTCTAGAAAAACCACATAATCTCACACAAAAGCAAGCATGGCAAGGTGGCACAAGTGCCTCATCAAAATCATATTAGATGGAAATAGAAGAATATGCACACAAGTTGGTTTATTTACAAGACAAGTCACACATGATGGTGAAATACAATTATGAATGCAAATGCACATGGATCAGTAGCATACCTATTCTAAGATGACATGAGAGTGCATAAATGAACAAGTTTGGTTCATACACAAGTCACATTAGAAATTAAGAAGAAGAGAACACAAATTGAAGTTCATACAAAATGAAACATGCTTCAAATGTTCATGTAATTGTGATGCATATGATATGAAAATATGAGCCAACAAAAATAAATGAAATGGTTTATATACAGTAGAGGGACATACAAGAATGGATGGGAATGGCATACCAATATGAGATACACACAAGCTATGTTGAAGAAGAACAAGTGATAGGTGCACAATTAAGTATGAATGCAAGATGAACATCAATTGCAAAACATGTCAAACGGAAACATGGAAGACCTATAATTTGACATACATGACCTATAATATCCAAGTAAACATGTGTCAAAACGTAACATCAATCATCTCAAGAGACCATAGGCAATAGGACACAAAACCATGGCATATGCACACAATGAAGCTCATAAAGGCACATGTAATCAATCATCAAGGAAAAAATAGGAAGAGACTTAAAAAAAATGTGAAAATATAACACCAATCATCTAAGTTAGAATGGGATCACATATCAAAAGTATAGCTCAAAACTCAACCAGAAACATGTTCAATTAATGTCTAAGAACTCACAAAAGGTCACTAAGAAAGATGGAACAAAATGAATTCCAAATTCTATGTAAAAATGGTTTTAAAAATAAAATAAAAAATTTTTTAGATGCTTTCAGATGTTATTTAATCATAGCAAAACGATTGTATGCAAAATGGTTTTAGAACTATGCAAAATAAATGGATGAATTTCATGTGTCAAAGAAGAAACCTCATAAAAAGAAATTAAAGGAAAATTACGAAAATAAATGCAAAAATTAATAAAATCAGAAAAAAAAAATATGAAAAATTATTTTAATGAATTATGATGCTTGGTGAATTTTTATAGAATTTTTATTATGAATTTACTATTTTTAATAAAAGAAAATCAAAGCAATATAACAAAAGAAATAAAAAAAGAATAAAAACATGTAGGGGGTGCAGACATAGAAATTATCACACTGAAAACAATTGGGCTCACAATGCAGGGTGTGTGAAAAGCAAATATCAACCCAGTCTAATGAGGCACGTGTATGTGTGAGATAAGGTGCACTTCAGTCAAACAGTTGACTCATTAGTGGCCATTAGATCAAATCAACGCATGATGATCAAATAAACAAACAAATCTAACGCTTCAAGATGCACACACACGATAACAAATATGCATGCACACACACAATAGCATTCAGAGAGAGAGAAGAGGCACGTGAGAGAGATGTTGGCTTATTAATGCATTGTCACATTATCAGGCGTTGGATGAAATAGATCTGACGGTTGGCATATAATCCAAGGACTAAACCCTAGCAAAGTCTCACCGGCCGGAGAAGGACCTCCGGTCATCTTCTCCGGCGAAGCGCCACCACCTATAATCCTCAAATCCTCCAGAAAATCACAAACTATACATCATTCAAAAGTTATACTCACGTAGGCAACGAATCTACACGTATTTTTCACAAATCATGCACATACACAGAGAAACGAACACAAGCATTTTGCCCTAAAAAACACAACAACGCTCCTAATGAGCCTATCACTAGCCGGAGATGCAAATAGTTCCTAATGAACTTCAAACAAGCAAAAATAAACTCAAAGTAACTTGAATTAGAGAGAAAAAGTTAAAATGATGAAACCTGAACTTGATGAGATGAATGTTGTAAGAATACCAGAGGTTCCTTCTTGAATTCTTGAGCTCAAGATTTGGCCAAATAAAGGCTTTGGAATGCGAAAATTCAGAGAGAAGTAAAGTAGATCTTGATCTGCAGTGGTGGTGTTGAGCTTGATTTTAATCCATCAATGGTGTTGGATGATGATTGATGATGATGAATTTGATGAGAAACTGATGAAGTCGTGTAATGAGAGAGAGAGAGAGTTCAGAGAGAATTTCATAGAGAAGAGTGAGAATGATTTGTGAAATGTAGCAAAATGAGAGAGTCCTCAAAAATCTGTGTGAGTTTAGCTTATATAGGCTGAGTTAGTGCTTAACTGGTGTGGTTAACAGTTAGAAGGTGAGTTAAATGAGTTGGTTAAGTGAGTTTGAGCTAACTAATTGAGTTGAGTTAGTTAGTGACACGAGTTAGTGAGCTTGGTTATGGTGATGGTGAGCTCATGGCACTTATGGTGAGGATAATGAAATGAGATGGTGATGAGGTTATGTGATCAGTAGCAGCAAGCTTGCACAACAAGTTTTATTCCTTTTTCATGTATGGTAAAGCATGGTGTATGTATGTGTAAGGAGCATGTGTGTTCAAAAGAGGCAAAAGGTGGCTGGTGAAGCATGCGTGTGAATTAAGTAATCAAACCATGAATAATGTACAACAATTCCACTTTTGGATTAGCAAAATCAGAATGAAATTGATGAACTTTAGGGAGGAATATCTTCATGGATAGCTCATGAAATTGAATGATTCCAAAGCCTATGGATCAAAGACCTATCAAGGAACATGTCTGATGTTTGGATCAAAGTGAATTTAAGCCTCTAAGGTGCATAAAATTGGTCATGAACTCAAGTGCAAAAAAACAGGTTTATGGGCGTGGCAACCTGCATAGTGTGCATGACAATGGCCTTGTGGATTTTTAGAGTGAGACCCCTATGTTTGGACCATCATAACTCTTCCATAACTTATTCAAATGGAAAAATATCCAACATCAAAGTTGAAGAGGACATGGAGATGAAAAACTTTGATGTTCAACATTTTTTCATTTGAAACTTTCTTCCATGAGAAACATGGCTTGACATTTGGCCCACCAAGTGTTTGATGAAATTATGGCCTAGGGGCCTGAACTTGCCTTGCCATGACTTGGTTTTTGCCTTGATTTTACCAAACTTTGATTGATCATAACTCGCTCAATTTTGATCCAATGGAAAAGTTCTTTATATGGATTTGAAGCTTAATATGTGATCTTTAATTGGCTCAACTTGGACCTGAAGTTTGGAGCTTTTATCTTGAAGAAAGGAAGCCTTAAAGTGTAGTGCAAAATGGTCCAAACTTGCCATTTTTGGAAACCCTAAGTTTCTAAAAATGGAAACTTTGTACATTTCTTGATTTTTCATGATTCCTCCATCATTTATTGATCAAATCTTGTCCAATGAACATATGTAACTTGAATTTCATGAATTTGACCCAAAAAGTTAGGAGTTGACTTTTTCCACTGCACAATTGACCTTTTCCCCAATTTCTTGATTCTTAAGCAACTGACTAATTGAACCTCTTCTGAACTGAACCAATGAGCAATCTTTCATCCTTATACTTAATATCATGTAGAAAACATTGAGATCAAGTTTGAACTAAAATTTCATCAGGAGACTGCTTGAATCACAAACCCTAATTTGGATTGTTTTTGGTTAGGAGATGATGAACTGTCCAACTTCTTGGTGAATTCTCTTCTTCCAATGACTTGTGGGATCAATTGAGATCATTTATGATGTAAGAGACCCTTTAGGCTTGCTCGAAGACCTTAGGCTTTAGCTCTCTGGCTTGGAATAGTCAATGCTCTGCAATCCCCTGATCACATGCCCTTATGCAACATGTATGATACATGAGATGAAATGAGGTCTAAATGCAATGCAATGAAACATAAGCTAGGCAACAACAAGAGGGAAAATTTTGGGGTGTTACAGTGACTCCCAAATAAGAGGTCCCGGTCGACCATCAAATTAGTGGAGATAACCTTTGAGGATTCAATTCCTATACGACTTCAGTTGTTGAAAGCAGATTGTTCGATTGGGTTATCTGAGAAGCTGAGGATTTTAGTATACTGAAACCATGTTACTATTTTGTAGTGCGGAAGCTATCGAAAATAGTTGTCATGCAATACTACCCTCATTTGAGATTACTCTAAGATACATCAGCTCGCTCGGGTGATTCCAGCCTGCTGTTGTTATCCCAAGAGGGGTCAATGATTTTGAGGATAGGTACAAAAAACCACCAGTATAACCTTTGGGGATAGGTAGAGCCATGACTTCATGACACCGAACCTTTGACCCCATGTTTTTTCTATGTTTTTGTGTGCTGCATTCATGCATTTATTTCATTAAAAAAACATTAAACAAAGAAAAATTTCTCTTCTAGTCTCTCTTTTTCAAATTAAACTAAGACAATGATTGCAAATGTCAGAGAAAAAGATTGCGTTATGGATTTCGGTAAAAGGAAGACTCACAAGTACACCTTCAAGGTTCGAAAATTAGAGGATTTGAGAGGTTTGATGAGGATGATCACCAACCCTGATGCTTTTAGAGCTAAGTACGGAGGATTGCTGTCTCTGTTAAGGGTCCATGTAATTGAAGGAGTACTGGCTACGCTTATTCAGTTTTATGATCCGGTCTATCACTGCTTCACATTCCCAGATTATCAGCTGGCACCAACACTGGAGGAGTACTCTCACGTGACTGATTTACCTATCACTGACCAAGCTCCCTTTTCTGGACTGGGAGAAATTCTGAAGGATCAAACCATTGCAAGAGCAATCTATTTGGATGAGTCAGAAGTCAGGACTCACATGACCACTAAAGGTGGAATCCAAGGTTTGCCAGCCCAGTTTTTTATAAAGAAAGCCTTGTACTTTGCTAGTATAGGGAACGTGGCCGCTTTCGAGAGAACCTTTGTTTTGCTCACCTACGAGTTATTTTTGTTTCCCAACATTGATAACTTTGTAGATATCAATGCCATTAAGATATTTTTGATTGGAAACCCTGTACCGACCTTACTCGCAGATGCTTATCATTCTGTACATTTAAGGAATTTGTACAGCGGAGGAATGATCACCTGCTGTGTACCCCTACTATACAAATGGTTCATTTCCCACTTGCCCAAGTCTGCTACATTTTGGGATCCTAAGAATACTTTACATTGGTCGCAGAGAATCATGTCTCTTACCAACTCTGACATAGATTGGTACAATCGAATCTATGACGGGATAAGAATCATTGATCGTTGTGGAAATTTCCCTAATGTACCCCTCATAGGAACTAAAGGAGGAATCAATTATCATCCAGTTTTAGTTCATCGTCAATTTGGATAGCCGATGAGGCATGTCCCGCGTAATGCTCATCTTGAAGGTCTTTTCTTCAAGGAAGGAGAAAATGACAGGGCACTAAAGACATAAATAGTACATGCCTGGAAACGTCTTCATAGGAAAGGAAGTGAGTCTCTAGGAAAACCAGACTGTGTCTCTGTGGAACCTTATCTCCACTGGGTACAAACTAGAGCTCTCAAACTGAGGATGCCTTACCCTCGTCAAGAAGTTCTTCCGTTAAGGGACCCTATCCTTTATTTTATGTCTGATACGGAAAAGCTTCAGGTTACTCTCAACAGAGTTCAACAGGAGAAGAAGTCTTGGAAGAACAAGTACCATATTCTCAGTGTGGAGTGCAAGAAAATACAGCAACTATAAAAAGAAAAAGATGCTCTGATCGAGATTTTAGAGCAACATGCTGTAGAAAACCAAGATGACCAAAGGAATTTGCTCGCTCATTTCACTTGGAAAAGGAATGACAACCCGAGAACGGCTCGAGAGCCCCTGTCAAAGAAAAGGAAATACCAGAACCAGCACCTGAGCCCTCTTCAGAGAGGACTCAGGACCCGTTTGCTTCGACATTTCCTTTTACAGCACTATGTAAATTACTGTATTTCCATTTCCGCATTTTTTAATTCAATAAAACGGGGTCTTCCCTATTGTTTGATATTTGCAATCCAATTGTAGAAGTTTATTTTGATTAAACAAAAAAAAAAAAAAATATATATATATATATATATATATATATAATATAATCATTGCATATCATTCATCATTCTCATGTAACACATTCTTCTTCTCTGCGAATCTCACGTTTATGTCTCTATTCTAGAGTCAAACTGTCTCATTCGTACAATACTCGGGCCAGTCAACAAAAGAAAATGAATGATCTCGAGGAAGAGAACAGCGAGTTGAGAGAAGAACTCGACGCTCTAAAAGAGGCTTTGAGAAAGCTTCACAACGATATGCAAGCTCTGGCAGCAACTCAGATGCAACAACAACGGACTGTGATCTCAGAGATCACATCGACACCCATAGTGGAAAAGTATGATCCTAGATATACCATGCCTAAAGATCGTCACTGGGGCATGCCACTCAACTATATCCCTGAAGGATATATTCCTCCGATCACTGAAGATCTGGAAACTGTAGCAGGAACCGCTGGGCCTGAAGGTTACAAACTTCGGGAAAGCGAAGATGCCAGGGGCATGACAACAACTCCTGAAGGTTACAAACTTCGGGAGAGGGAAGTACCAAGAGTCACTGCCATGATGACTATACCACAACCCGTGGTACACACTATCCCGGAAGGGCAGATTCCACAGATACCGTCTGGTGGAAACGAAAGTATGTTCGACAGAATAAATGGGTTCCAGGAACAATTCTTGGAGATACAGAAGGAGCTGCAAGCCATTCACAGTCAGGATCTATTTGGAAAGGACGCCGTAGACCTTTGTTTGGTCCCCAATGTGAAAGTTCCGCACAAATTCAAGGTGCCTGAATTTGAAAAATACAAGGGTAACTCTTGCCCTCAAAGTCATTTGGTGTTGTACGCTCGGAGAATGTCAACTCAGACAGAAAACCAACAACTACTGATCCACTACTTTCAAGATAGTTTAACCGGTGCCGCACTCAAATGGTACATGGGATTAAACTGTACTAAGATCACCACTTTCAGAGATCTTGGTGCTGCCTTCGTTCAATAATATAAGTATAACCTGGACATGGCACCAGACATAGATCAACTCAGAGCCATGTCGCAGAAGGATAAGGAAACCTTTAAGGAATATGCTCAGAGATGGCGTGAAATTGCCGCCCAGATCTGTCCCCCTCTTGAGGAAAAAGAGATGACAAAAATCTTCCTGAAAACTTTGAGCTCATTTTACTATGATAGAATGGTAGCTAGTGTGCCCAGTGACTTTACTGAAATGGTAGGCATGGGAGTTTGTCTTGAAGAAGCAGTTCGAGAAGGACGTCTGGTCAAAGATGTCGGGCCATCAAGCAGTACCAAAAGATACGGTAGTGCTCTCACTAAGAAAAAAGAGCAAGATATCGGTAATATCTCTCTCGGAAAGCAAACGCGACGGTACCAACCAGCAGCAGCTGTAACTCCTGCTATCAACCCTGCGCCTGTTCCTACGTATCAACCTCAGGTTGCTCAGAGCCAACCGAATCAACAACAATATCAGCAAAGGACATAACAGCCTCTTCATCAGGCTCGTCCTCCGTACAACAATAACCATACAACTCGACCACCAGGGTTCAACCCTGTTCCATTATTACTGGTCAAGGGGCACTTCCAAACTAGGTCTCCTCTTACAGTACCGGAAAATCCTCCTTTTTGGTTCAAAGCAGATCAGACTTGCCCTTACCATCAAGGAGGACCGGGGCATAACATAGAAAACTGTCTCAGCTTCAAATTCGATGTACAGAAGCTTGTTAGGAGCGGGGTCTTATCCTTCAAGGATACGAATCTAAATGTTCAGACAAACCCGCTGCCTCAACATGAGAAAGCTGCAGTAAATTTGATAGAGGGAAAGTCTAACCACAGCTATCAAATTCATGATGTACTCTTATTGAGGGCCAACCTAGTCAAAATACATCGCAGACATAGTGGATATGGGCATGTACCATCTCATAACTATCACCAGTGTGATATCTACTCTAAAAATAATCAAGGATGTTTTGTGGTGGAATCAGCTCTACAGGAATAGTAAGATCTCGGATGGATCTAGGATCACCGAATCCGTGAAGTCAACATGGCTTGTACGAATTCCAACATCATTCAAAACCACGACGTCCGTGCAGTGAATGTCAAATTGGTGGCAATGCACTCAAGGCAAGGCCAACATCATAATCTGCCATGACACGATTACGATTCCTGTCTATCTACTCAATAAATGATCAGGGATTCTCTTTTGTACAAGAGGCCATTCAGCGTCAGATGGATCTTAGACAGATTCATGATCACCGCGATAGAAATCAGTATCAAGTGAATATGATTCAAATCTTTGATATTCGCTTGATGAATACCAGCTTGGTGGAATTACATGCTAAGCAAGTCCAGCTCGGTTTTTTGACTTCGTATAATTATTAGAATTGTAAGGGATGTCGTGAGAGCGACCAAGGATGTGCCCTCTGTAACACCCCAAAATTTGCCTTCTTACTTTTAGCTAACTGGCTTATGTTTCTTTGCATTTCTTGCATTAGCATTTGTGCATAGCATTGGTTCTTAGCATGGGATTAAGGTACTTGGTTCATCTCAAAGGAGTCTCAAGCCTCAAGGTGGTTTGAGGAGTTCATCATATCTTCATAAGGTCAAGAATGGCAAGAGATTTCAAGTGAACCACACTCTCCTAATCAGATGGTCCAAATTAAGGTTTTGGTTCCAAAAGGCTTCTTGATGGGTTTTCCTTGTTCAAATCCATTCTCATGAGGTTCTATATGCTCACAAGTGTTCATGGATGGAATCTTGGCTTTTAGTTCTTTGGGGAAGGTTTTCAGTGGATTAATTGCTTGTAGACCAAGAAAAGTCAACAGTGAGAGGGGAAGTCAACTGTGGAATTTTGAGGTTGTCTTCAGGGTTTTCAAGGTCTCACATCCTCATATGGTCTTCAAGGGTCAAGTTTCATACCATTTATCAAGAATCAAGGGTTTGTACAAAAGTTACTAAATTTGGAAAATGACCTATAATGAGAAGTTTCCATTTTTGGCAAGTTTTTCCACCACATTCAACTTGACTTTTCATCATCAAAGAAGCTTCAAATGAATTTTACTCAAACATGAAAGTTGAAGATCATTCTCTCCCATTTCCAAAAAGTATTAGATTGTCTCCATACCATTTGTGAAACTCAAGATATGATCAAAAGAAGGCAAAGTGTTTTTAGGGTTTTCTCATGGTACCATTTTTCCACCTTTTGCAAATTGGTTCAAATTAAAGTATGATGACCTCTAATCATTCAATTCACATTTCCAAATTCAAGTACACATCATAAGGATCATTTTTGGCCTTTGAACCAAGAGATTTCGTGCCATGTACCTCACTTATTTCACAAAGTGTAAATTGGTAAGATGGATTAAAACTTACAAACCAAGCCACCACAAGGCCCAATTCCAATCCATTGGTGATCAGCAAGAGAAATGTGAGTGATCCATGCTTATCTCATGGCCTTTGCACGTGTGGATTAAGGGATACATCACAAATTGCATTTTTGCAAAACACTCCAAAGCTCACTAATCAGGGGTTTAATCATTTGCTAATCATGATCAGAGGTCTAATGAGGTGTATATAAGCTAACTCACACGTCCATTTTGTAGGGCATGCACTCATTTCTGCTCAGAATTCATTTTTCACTCCAAACTTTCTCTCCTTCGAAACTCCTTTCTCCTAGGGTTTCATTGAGATTTCTCTTCACATTTGTGATCTGCACACTCCATAGAGCAAGAATCATCCATCATTTGAAGCTCTGAGCAAGGTTTGCATCAAGTTGATTTCAAGAGGGATCAAGTTCAAAATCCTAGATCTAGCCAGTTTCAAGTCTCTATTTGCATTTATTTTGCAAATAGAGCTCAAAAGAGGAAGATCTGCAGCTTTTGGAAGGGTTTCTTGGTGTATTTCGAGCTCTGCAATCTTCAGGTTAGCTCACTTTTCATGATCATATAACTTGAATTTTAAGCTTGCATGATGATCTATGATGTTCACTGATGATGCTGATATGTTTGGCTTTGATTTTGGACGTGTGAATTGCTTGAATTTTGAGATTGAAAGTTTTAGATCCAAACTTATTTCTTTCGATTTGACTTGTATGTTGATCTTTTGGTGAAATGGTCATGATATTTGAGATCCTTGTTGAATTCTGGTCAAGATCATGTACTCATGTGCAATTTCTGGTAAAATTTTGTTTGGAGCTCACCGGATAAGGTGACCGGCGCTAGGGCTCCGGCACCTGGTGTATTTTCATTCTGCCGAGGGTTAAACGAAGAAGACACAATCCTGGCCATTCATGTTTCTGATCTAACGGGTTGTATGGTGCCAACGCATTAAAAAACGTGTGCGCAGCTCACGTGATCTTTTAATTCTCATAACATGCTTTATGTGTGCGCGTACACTATAACTATGGTGTGTTGTTGATCTTGCATGTTGATCTTGCGTACTTGTTATTTCCGTTGACCTGTTTGTAAGCGTTGGATTGATCATGTGGCTTGTATGAGTCTCAGATATTGACTGGGTTCCATGTGGTTTTTGGTTGACTTCGCTCTTGGATCATTTGACCTGGGCTTGCTATTCCCACCCCCTGTTCAGCCCATTTAATATTTTTAAACGTGATTGTTTGCTGTTTGCACCCCTGGGTTCTTTATTTTCATTTTTATTTCATTTAATTGTTTTGTTTTGCATTTTAATTTTTAAAATTAGATTTATGCATCCAAAAATCACCAAAAAAATCATGAAGCATATTTTTGCATTTAATTAATTTTGGAAATTTTTTATTTCTGACTTTGGTCATTTTTTCATCATATTTTTGGCATTTTCATTTATTTTCTTTGAAAATTGTTCTTATTTGCACACTTCAACTTTGAGAATTTATTTCTCATAGCATATAAAACATTTTGAGTCCATTCTTTTTGAATTATTTCATCAACATATTTAAGTGCATAAAAACATTTTTCTCATATTTTTAAACTCTTTCTATATTGCATTTTAGCCCCTCTCTTTTGCATATTGATCCATAATCCTTTGTGCTCTTTGTCTAATTGTTTGAGGGACCTATCTTGTGAATTTTTGCATGAGTTTTTAATATGATGTTTACCCCTGGTTGAGGTATTTTGAGATTTAATTTGATGATTTTTGAATCATGTTTACTATATGTTTGATCATTCATGTTTGAGGTCTTCTTTTGTGAACATCTTTGATCATGTTGAATTACTTGCTTGAGAAGGAACTTGTGCCATTGTATGAGGTTGTTTTCTTTGATTTCTTGAGCCATGTTTAGATCATTATAGGTCTCTTGAATGAAAATTTAAGTCATTGGTGTGAGGTTGTTACTTATTTTGTGTACATGTTCCATGCTTGTTTCACATGCCACTTTTTGACTTATCTTCTCACTTCTTCTCATCTATGCCTCTTCTTGGTTTGTGTATACCATGCCATATCTCTTATTTGCATCTCATATGATGTATGTTTATGACTTTAGAGCTTGGCATTCATTCCATATGTTATTCATGTTTCATCTTGCATACTTGAACATGTTTCACTTACATGCTTCTTTCTTCTTCTTCTAATTACTCTCAATGCTTGGATACTTGTTTGTATGCCTTATGTGATATTTGCACATCATGTTTAGGCACATGTTTAGGTCATCCACATTCTGACTTTGATTTTATTTGAAGCATTGTTGCATGATCACCTTGCATATCCACTCATTCTTCTTCTACTCCTTCTTTAATGATCTTCTTGGATGTTTGGCCATTTGTTTGCTTTCTCTTTGCTTGAGTTTGTTTGGTAAACATTATGGGTCACCTCTAAGGTGTACATTCTGACTTGGATGAGTTTCATTTGGTTTGTAACCATTTCTCTTTGGGTTGTGACTTGTTTGGTTTGCATTTGTCTTATTGTTGCTTATGTTTGTTTTTGCTAACCATGTAAGGGCTAATGGTAAGTGAATGGGATGTGGACAGTTATCCACATTCTAACTTCTCCTTTCTCTTTTAAGCTTTCATACTTGTGTTTGCTTTAGCATTTAAGATGCTTATTTATTCTCTCTCACTCTTTCTCATCCCATGAATCTCAAGACTTGATTAAGTCGGATTCTTTTCCCTTAGAGCTACCTAGTCCAACTTAATTTTTGATTAAGCTTGGAGTAGGATTAGCATTAGGTTTTAGGTAGTTGTCTCTCCTAAGCCTCACTAACCATAGATTACCCATGCATGATAACATTAGGACTCTTAGTTTCCCTTTAGAGTTTCCTTTTGGGTCTTCTCTCTTCTCATCTCAAAACTTCTTGAAAACACTTAATAAAATATAACGTATATTGCGCTCGAGCCTTAAGTGTAGGAAATGAAGAACGAGGGGTCTCCCCTCCTCTTCTAGGGTGTTTAGCATACGTCCCATTTGGGGGCGACCATGCGATTCACTCGTTCCCGCATGGTAGACTTTGGTACAATGTAAGTTACGAACTAACTTAAAACACTTCTGTCTTAAAAAACACCAAACAAATTCAAATATTTTTATCCTTCGGGATTGTTGGGTTTCAAACTTCATTTTCAGAAAAGATCTCGTCGCTCACGTAAAAAACCCTAACCCATTCGTGGTCGTACCCATGAACTACATTAGCTCTGATCTCTCTCTCTCGTCTGATTGAGGATATGTAGGCACAAGACAGCGATTGTCTTGGCGAGAAACCTTCCCCCACAGTTCCCGTCTGAACTACGTTGACTTTGACTTTCCCATTGCACTGAGGGAGTACGTAGGCCTAGGACAACGATAACGTCCTATCGAGTCACTTCTTTTTTTTTTCTTCTTCGTTTCTCCGTTCTTTCCGTTCTCGTTTCTTCTCCGGTCCAGTAGCAGTGGAGCTCCAGACGACGACACCCTTTGATGCAGACAACAAGCATGGATCCCATCGAGTACGATGGACGTGTTGGGTGCTAGCACCTTTCCTTCGCGTTACCGACTCCCGTACCCGTTTCTCTTGGTCATGAGACCATGTTCTTTCCCTTCCCTCAGGTTTATGCAGTGTGTCCTTTCCCTCTCTCGGGATAAATACACATTGCTGGTGACTCTGTTTTTCTGCGCCACTCTCGCGTTTGTACCGTTGGATGCGAATCTTTCGGGAGCGACAGCTGGCGACTCTGCTGGGGAATCTGGTTGACCTCTTGCTGGTCCATCCCCTTTAGCGAGTCTATCCTAGCGCTTGTCTATTTGTATTTCATTGGATGTTTATTATGGTCCTTTATTTTGTTGTATATTATTGTATTACTGTATTGCTGTTTTACTTATTTTACTGTATTTACAGCTTTTATTACATTGCATTTCATTTTATTACTGTCATGCTAGATATTGCTGTACTATTCTGCTGCTGGATTTTTCTGTTTGTAGGGTGGGTTGGATTCATGAGAGAAAAGCCCAATACCCAGGCTTGAGCATACACCTATGATTAGCGTGGAAAGTAGTGTGACTTGTTTGGCATTTGGCCAGACTTAGTATACATGAAAACTCCACATCCAGACGAGGTTTCCTTGGTAACGTTCTATCCTGCTCATTTGGGGCAGATGATGGAATATAACCTAGAAAACTATCGACTCTGGCGACCGTCTCCTGAGGACTCAGCAACGCCTCTCCTCCCGAGATGTGACAGTGGCAGACCACGTTCTGTGGCAAACCCATTGCACATTCTCGATCCGAGGACCCAATGCTGGGAACTTACTATAGGATGACCTTATTTTTTAGGGGAATCAGTTGAGGCCTCCTCGATTGGTGATGATGCCAAACTAGAAATGGTGAACGTATCATCATTTCTCGACCTGAGAGCCCGTGATATTGAGGATCCTTGGCTTTCTAGAACCCACATATAAGAAGGGATGGATGTTTGCAGGTTTGCAGGTAATCGAAACCTTCAACCTACCCGGTTTTCTAGATTTCTCATCAGTGTACTGTTATTATCCTGATATTCTGACAGTTTGATTGTGCCGTTATTCTGGATTTTTGGGTTTCTGGTATTCAGGGACTTATTCAGTCAGCAGAACAACAGCAGTTTTGAGCATCATGGATACCTTGATCCCATGTCCGTTGCATATGCATCATCATTCTTGCATACATGTTCTTGTATTTCCAAGGATATCATTGTTGAGGCTCACTGTTGAGCATTTCCATTTCTTCCTTGTGGTTCTTCTGAAAAGTCTTGAATTAAAACAGAACGATTCCTTGGAAATATTTGAACATGGCATTTGCATTGCAGTTCCATACTCATGTGCATAACAGGTGTCCAGGGCTGGTTATTCTTGTTCTGATCTGGTTTTCTTTAGAATTGTAGACTTAACTCCTCAGGCCATTCAAGAGTTGATCATGGAGCAAATTCAAGCTGAGTTGAGGGAAATACGAAGCCAGATGGGGCAGTTTATGGGGAATATGCAAACTCTCATGCAAGACCAGAAGATGCTGAGGGAGGAGGTCAATCAGATGAAGACTCGGATGGGTTTGGTCATGGAAATTTTGAAAACAGTGTTAAAGAAGGAAAACCGTCATGTACTCGCTTCCGCAACAGAAGTCCTTACTCCTCTCATCTCTTTGGGGCCTTTTCTAGATCATGGATTTCCTCGTGAATCCCCTCCACAACCCAAGGTTCCAGAACTTTCCCAACAGCAACCAGGTCTTGTCTCCCAAGATAAGCCTAAGAATAAAAAGTGTGCACAGAGACCGAAGCAGTCTGAAAGAGTTTTTCATCCACTCCCTATGCCATATTCTCAGCTATTGCAGCACCTCCTTCAGTTGCAACTGGTACAAAAAAGGACTTTGGCTCCTCTTACTGGTAATCCCCCACCAGGATACAATGCAAGAGCCCATTGTGATTTCCATTCTGGGGCACCAGGGCATACTGTGGAGAAATGTAGGGCCTTTCAACACCAAGTCCAGGATTTGATTGATGTAGGGGCAATTGAATTCACGTCGGGCGGCGTGAGCATACAAGGTGATTTTACCCCAATTGTTGCAAAGGAAGTAGAGACTCCTTCCCTGTCCGCATGATCCACCTCATGTCATGGACTTTCGCCACAACCTGTTGCTGTAGAAGCTCTACGTCAGCCTTTGTTTGTGCCTCAGCCAAATGTGGAAAGGAAAGTGCAAGCGCAAGTGAGGCGCCCAAATCAGCATCGACAGCAAAATTATCAGCAGCAGGAGCAACCGAGACCAAGAAGGTCCAAGAGGATATTTGATCCTATTCCTATTCCTTATAGTCAGTTGTTTGCTCGCTTGCTCAAGAGCTCGCTGATCCAGCTGAGGAATGCAATGCCAGTGCCATACCCTATCCCTCCAGACTTTGACATGAACGCTAGCTGTGAGTTCCACTCGGGAACGTTTGGGCATACAATTGATAATTATAATGTATTCCAGCACAAGGTGCAAGACTTGATCGACTCAAAGGTCATCACGCCAGATGGTACCCCTTTGGATTGAAGCTTCTTTGTCAGAGTAAGCACCATATTGCAAGAGCGTCATCAGAAGCAATAAGTCCAGACAGAGTCAAGTCTCCTCAACAATGGTAATCATTAGCTTCCTTTATTGCATTTTCATATGTAGCTTTTCTTTGTTTGTTTAAACATTATCTGCATGTAAAAACTTGTTTGTGTTTGAATATGGATTTTAATGCAATGATGTGTTGTTCCTGAAGCATCTTACTTTTATGCACTCATGTCATGTTTATATGCATTGCAATACTATCTTTCTTGCCTAGACTCTTGGAGGGAGGATGACGAAATAAGAATGCAGATTTCTAATGGTACGCTTTTGGATAAAACCCCTGTTAAGGATGTACAGACATTGTTTCCAATTCACAAACACTGGAGAGATAAGGAGATAGACCTTTGTCAACCCCTTTGAGCCTAGTAGTAGGAGTTCTTTCTGAAAACGAAAAACCCTCAATTTTAACCCAGGGGCAGGGTAGGCGTCAGTTAGTCTAACCAAGTGTTCAACTTTCAGAAGGAGTGTACATCTGAGGATCCATTACCTTCCATTCTACTATCAAGAGGTTAAGAGGTGTAGAACCACAATGGTTACTCCTCACCAACCGAAGAGTGAAACAGTCACAGCCCTTTCAAACAAGTCAGGAAAAATGGTGTCACACGACTTGTTCATAAAAAAAAAAAGAAAAAAGAGAAAAAAAGAGAAAAAGAAAAAGCCTTCTAAGTCCAAAAACTTGAAAGCAAGTGACTTAGGAAAAAGTTAAGGCATCCCGCTGGACTTCAAAATTGAAAACTCAAAAGAGTCAGTCCAGGCAAAAATTAGGGAACAAAAAGCAAAAGAATGAGAAAGCAAAAAGCCAAAAGGATTACAAAGAAAATCCTCGATAAGAACAAATTCGTGTGACTATAGACACAAAAGACAAAAGGGGGCGACTGTTAGTCCAAAACCTCGTCAGGTGTCGAATCACCAGTTGCATAGATTCCCTAGAAATCGGGAAACCTTTTGAGAGACGAGCGCTTGTGTCAAATTAGCTGAACATAGGACTGGAGAACATCACGAAGAGTGGGTGGGTACCAATAAACTCTGAGCCATAAATCCTTTTTTCTCAAACCGCGAACCAGACCACGCTACAACCCTTAAAAGTCCTAATTGAAACAGGGTTTAGTCTGAAGGCGTACTTCAACGAGATAGCGTTCCTAACTCCCATGAGTTGTGCTAATAAGATTTTTGTTGGTGTTGCATGTGCGTATTGCTTTCCTTTCAAAAATAAGTGTTGTAACTCGGTTGTGTGACATATTTTCAATAAGGACTTCAAGATTAACATATGTGTTGCATTTGAATAATCATTCTCAGAATAAATGTTTTCTGCTTGTATACATTTGTTTGACATCAAAGAAGCCTACACGATGAACATCAGTCGAGAAGCTTAAACTGTCCGAGTCGAGGTGCCTGAGATTCCAGAGGACATGTTGCTGAAAGATTATGTGGGAAAAAAGGCGTTCCCAGCCATTTGTGTTGATATGTAACCAATCTGGGACAATCACACTGAGAAATCTCTTCAAAATGTAGCCAAGATGGGGCATTCAAGTTGAGAAGGTCTTTTCAGAGTACAATCAACCATGGGGCATTCATGTTGAGAAAATTTCTTCGAACTGGGGCAATTATGTCAAGATCCGATAAATCTCTCCACAAGCGTGTAAACTAGGGCAATCACGTCGAGATTCGGTAAATCTCTCGAAGACTAGTCGGTTAGAGGAAAATGTACTGTAAGGCTTGTCCTGTGGCAGGTCACTTCAAGGGCGCGAGAAGTTTTTCTCTTCAGAACACAGTCAGTCAATAGCACCTCTGCAAGGTTCAGAATACTGTGGCAGAACATTTCAGGTCATTACGAACCCTCTCGAGGTGGTTTACTTCACGAATCATGAAGTATGGGACAATTATGTCCAGACCGGATACATCTCTAAGAGTTTGAAGACCCTGGGGAATTGTTGAACGCCAGGTTTTCTGTAAAATCCTCTTAAGATGATTGCTTCAAGTAGACCCTGTGGTCTGGGGCAAGGTGGAGAGTTAAAGGAACTGTGTTTCGCTCTTGACAATCAATATGCAGAAACTTGAAGCACTGAGTTATTCCTAGTGTGGGACTTTTGGAGTCTTTTCCCTCCAGCAAAGAGCCAGAGGGTATATTTTTTCAGAGAGGTGTGGGAATTGTTATTCTTCCTCAACCAGAGAATTGCCCTATGTTCGAAAAGGGGCTTTTATGAAGGTTTCTTAACTCTAGCAGTACAGATGGAATCCTCACTCTCAGCAAGGTAAGACGATAGAATATCGTCAAGAAGACGATGAGGAGTCAGAGTGTTCTCTTCCTCAACGGCCAGATCTAGTCATCTCAAGTAATTCAAAGTCCAATCTTCGTTGGTACCTCCCCGGTAGAGCTTTGCTCCCCAACTTTGAAGCCTGATCGTCCTCAGCAGTTTATTACTCTTCCCCATCAGAGTATCGAGGATCGTCTTCCTCGGCAGAGTAAAGAAGTAATTCCCCGAGCGGAGTCGTTGAGGATCGTCCCCCTTAGCAGGATATAAGAGGTTTTCCCCCAGAGTTGTGACTTGGCTCACCTTTCTTCAGCAGGTGGTATTTCCCCACAGAGTATGGGGCAGTCGTTTTTCCACAGCTAGTCAGGAAACATGTGTTTACCCCTAGCAGAGTGGATGTTGACAACTACTATTTTCCAAGCAGATGTGCTGATGATGATCAGTACTCTTCAGTAGGATAAAGACGCTCGTATCCCCAATCAGAGTCTGGTGGTGATTGGTATCCCCAGCAGGTCTTAAGTCCAATCGTTTTTGGCAGGCGTCAATGCCAAGTTTTGAAGTATTTGGTGATCCCCAGCGGAGGAGTTTCCATCTTCAATATTCATCTCCCTCCCCAGCTGAGTGGGTATTCTCTCGGAGTTTCGTCCATCTCCAGCAGAATTGTTGATATTGATACTCCCCAGCTGAGTGGGTATTCTCTCGGAGTTTTGTCCATCTCCAACAGAATTGATAATCTTGATATTCCCCAACAGAGTGGGCTTTCTCTCGGAGATTCGTCCATCTTCGGCAGAATTGGTGATTGTGATCTTCCCTAGCAGGGTGAAGTTTTCCTCAGCATTGTTCTTTGGTTTGATGATAATGTAGTTTGTCGTCCTCGGTGGAGGTGCTTCTGTTTTCAGCGTTTATTTCACTGGGACGGTCTTTTGCATTGCATAAGCATTTTTTTGCGTAACATCCTCCTAAATGTGTAGCATTCCCACTTCGTGTGGAGCATTACGGCAAAATTCAAACATATGCATCTGAAGCATAAGCCAGGTTTGAGTTTTCCTTCGTCAGGAAAGCCGGATTTCAGGAAGATATCTTTTGAGTTTACTCCACAGGGGTTGGGTTTGGTCATTCAAAGCAATATTTGACATTCCCTTGCAGAGTTGTTTGCCAGGATCGTGAACCCGTGATCTCTTTTCACCCCTTTCGTCCAGGTGGTCTTTTGATTCATCGCTTTAAGGTTTTTACCTTGACACTCGTCCGTGTTCTTTCAGCACCCGTCCGTGTTTGAACTTTTGTTTCAATGCCCGTACGCATTGACATTTGGCACCCGTCCGTGTTCTTTCAGCATCCGTCCGTGTTTGAGCTTTTGTTTCAATGCCCGTCCGCATTAACATTTGGCACCCGTCCGTGTTCTTTCAGCACCCGTCTGTGTTTGAGCTTTTGTTTCAATGCCCGCCCGCATTGACATTTGGCACCCGTCCGTGTTCTTTCAGCACCCGTCCGTGTTTGAACTTTTGTTTCAATGCCCGTCCGCATTGACATTTGGCACCCGTCCGTGTTCTTTCAGCACCCGTCCGTGTTTGAACTTTTGTTTCAATGCCCGTCCGCATTGACATTTAGCACCCGTCCGTGTTCTTTCAGCACCCGTCCGTGTTTGAGCTTTTGTTTCAATGCCCGTCCGCATTGATATTTGGCACCCGTCCGCGTTCTTTCAGCACCCGTCCGTGTTTGAACTTTTGTTTCAATGCCCGTCCGTATTGACATTTGGTACTTGTCCGTATTGAACCTTTTACACCCATCCGTGTACCTTCTCGATACCCGTTCGTATTGAAACCTTTTGCACCCGTCCGTGTACCTTTTCGATACCCGTCCGTATTGAAACCTTTTGCACCCGTCCGTGTACCTTTTCGATACCCGTCCGTATTGAAACTCTTTACACCCGTCCGTGTACCTTTTCAGTACCCATCCGTATTGAATCCTTTTACACCCGTCCGTGTACCTTTTCGATACTCGTCCATATTGAACCTTTTTACACCCGTCCGTGTACCTTTTCGATACCCGTCCGTATTGACCCTGTTACACCCGTCCGTGTACCTTTTCGATACCCGTCCGTATCTGATATCTTTGATTCCTTGACACCCGTCCGTGTTTATCCCCAGCATAGCTAACACTCGTTTGTGTTTATTTCATGACATCTCAATACATTGTTGTATTGGTTTCCAACACTCGTATGTGCTGTGACAGTGCAACATTTATTGCTTGTTCCCTAGTGGAGTCGTCCATCCTTTGAAGATTGCAAATTTCAGGTTTCTTTTGGTATTCAATCTCCGTGAATCCTTTCAACGCATGACAGTCGTTGATATCGTACCTTCAGGACCAAGTTGATGGAATAGGGGCAGCTGTAACACCCCAAAATTTGCCTTCTTACTTTTAGCTAACTGGCTTATGTTTCTTTGCATTTCTTGCATTAGCATTTGTGCATAGCATTGGTTCTTAGCATGGGATTAAGGTACTTGGTTCATCTCAAAGGAGTCTCAAGCCTCAAGGTGGTTTGAGGAGTTCATCATATCTTCATAAGGTCAAGAATGGCAAGGGATTTCAAGTGAACCACACTCTCCTAATCAGATGGTCCAAATTAAGGTTTTGGTTCCAAAAGGCTTCTTGATGGGTTTTGCTTATTCAAATACATTCTCATGAGGTTCTATATGCTCACAAGTGTTCATGGATGGAATCTTGGCTTTTGGTTCTTTGGGGAAGGTTTTCAGTGGATTAATTGCTTGTAGACCAAGAAAAGTCAACAGTGAGAGGGGAAGTCAACTGTGGAATTTTGAGGTTGTCTTCAGGGTTTTCAAGGTCTCACATCCTCATATGGTCTTCAAGGGTCAAGTTTCATACCATTTATCAAGAATTAAGGGTTTGTACAAAAGTTACTAAATTTGGAAAATGACCTATAATGAGAAGTTTCCATTTTTGGCAAGTTTTTCCACCACATTCAACTTGACTTTTCATCATCAAAGAAGCTTTAAATGAATTTTACTCAAACATGAAAGTTGAAGATCATTCTCTCCCATTTCCAAAAAGTATTAGATTGTCTCCATACCATTTGTGAAACTCAAGATATGATCAAAAGAAGGCAAAGTGTTTTTAGGGTTTTCTCATGGTACCATTTTTCCACCATTTGCAAATTGGTTCAAATTGAAGTATGATGACCTCTAATCATTCAATTCACATTTACACATTCAAGTACACATCATAAGGATCATTTTTGGCCTTTGAACCAAGAGATTTCGTTCCATGTACTGCACTTATTTCACAAAGTGTAAATTGGCAAAATGGATTAAAACTTACAAACCAAGCCACCACAAGGCCTAATTCCAATCCATTGGTGATCAGCAAGGGAAATGTGAGTGATCCATGCTTATCTCATGGCCTTTGCACGTGTGGATTAAGGGATACATCACAAATTGCATTTTTGCAAAACACTCCATAGCTCACTAATCAGGGGTTTAATCATTTGCTAATCATGATCAGAGGTCTAATGAGGTGTATATAAGCTAACTCACACGTCCATTTTGTAGGGCATGCACTCATTTCTGCTCAGAATTCATTTTTCACTCCAAACTTTCTCTCCTTCGAAACTCCTTTCTCCTAGGGTTTCATTGAGATTTCTCTTCACATTTGTGATCTGCACACTCCATAGAGCAAGAATCATCCATCATTTGAAGCTCTGAGCAAGGTTTGCATCAAGTTGATTTCAAGAGGGATCAAGTTCAAAATCCTAGATCTAGCCAGTTTCAAGTCTCTATTTGCATTTATTTTGCAAATAGAGCTCAAAAGAGGAAGATCTGCAGCTTTTGGAAGGGTTTCTTGGTGTATTTCGAGCTCTGCAATCTTCAGGTTAGCTCACTTTTCATGATCATATAACTTGAATTTTAAGCTTGCATGATGATCTATGATGTTCACTGATGATGCTGATATGTTTGGTTTTGATTTTGGACGTGTGAATTGCTTGAATTTTGAGATTGAAAGTTTTAGATCCAAACTTATTTCTTTCGATTTGACTTGTATGTTGATCTTTTGGTGAAATGGTCATGATATTTGAGATCCTTGTTGAATTCTGGTCAAGATCATGTACTCATGTGCAATTTCTGGTAAAATTTTGTTTGGAGCTCACCGGATAAGGTGACCGGCGCTAGGGCTCCGGCACCTGGTGTATTTTCAGTCCGGCGAGGGTTAAATGAAGAAGACACAATCCTGGCAATTCATGTTTCTGATCTAACGGTTTGTATGGTGCCAACGCATTAAAAAATGTGTGTGCAGCACACGTGATCTTTTAATTCTCATAACATGCTTTATGTGTGCGCGTACACTATAACTATGGTGTGTTGTTGATCTTGCATGTTGATCTTGCGTACTTGTTATTTCCGTTGACCTGTTTGTAAGCGTTGGATTGATCATGTGGCTTGTATGAGTCTCAGATATTGACTGGGTTCCATGTGGTTTTTGGTTGACTTCGCTCTTGGATCATTTGACCTGGGCTTGCTATTCCCACCCCCTGTTCAGCCTATTTAATATTTTTAAACGTGATTGTTTGCTGTTTGCACCCCTGGGTTCTTTATTTTCATTTTTATTTCATTTAATTGTTTTGTTTTGCATTTTAATTTTTAAAATTAGATTTATGCATCCAAAAATCACCAAAAAAATCATGAAGCATATTTTTGCATTTAATTAATTTTTGACATTTTTTATTTCTGACTTTGGTCATTTTTTCATCATATTTTTGGCATTTTCTTTTATTTTCTTTGAAAATTGTTCTTATTTGCACACTTCAACTTTGAGAATTTATTTCTCATAGCACATAAAACATTTTGAGTCCATTCTTTTTGTATTATTTCATCAACATATTGAAGTGCATAAAAACATTTTTATCATATTTTTAAACTCTTTTCATATTGCATTTTAGCCCCTCTCTTTTTCATATTGATCCATAATCCTTTATGCTCTTTGTCTAATTGTTTGAGGGACCTATCTTATGAATTTTTGCATGAGTTTTTAATATGATGTTTGCCCATGGTTGAGGTGTTTTTAGATTTAATTTGATGATTTGTGAATGATTTTTACTATTTGTTTGATCATTAATGTTTGAGGTCTTCTTTTGTGAACATCTTTGATCATGTTGAATTACTTGCTTGAGAAGGCACTTGTGCCATTGTATGAGGTTGTTTTCTTTGATTTCTTGAGCCATGTTTAGATAATTATAGGTCTCTTGAATGCAAATTTAAGTCATTGGTGTGAGGTTGTTACTTATTTTTTGTACATGTTCCATGCTTGTTTCACATGCCTCTTTTGGACTTATCTTCTCACTTCTTCTCATCTATGCCTCTTCTTGGTTTGTATTTGGTTTGTGTATACCATGCCATATCTCTTATTTGCATCTCATATGATGTATGTTTATGAATTTAGAGCTTGGCATTCATTCCATATGTTATTCATGTTTCATCTTGCATACTTGAACATGTTTCACTTACATGCTTCTTTCTTCTTCTTCTAATTACTCTCAATGCTTAGATACTTGTTTGTATACCTCATGTGACATTTGTACATCATGTTTAGGCACATGTTTAGGTCATCCACATTCTGACTTTGATTTTATTTGAAGCATTGTTGCATGATCACCTTGCATATCCACTCATTCTTCTTCTACTCCTTCTTTGATGATCTTCTTGGATGTTTGGCCATTTGTTTACATTCTCTTTGCTTGAGTTTGGTTGGTAAACATTATGGGTCACCTCTAAGGTGTACATTCTGACTTGGATGAGTTTCATTTAGTTTGTAACCATTTCTCTTTGGGTTGTGACTTGTTTGGGTTTCATTTGTCTTATTGTTGCTTATGTTTGTTTTTGCTAACCATGTAGGGGCTAATGGTAAGTGAATGGGATGTGGACAGTTATCCACATTCTAACTTCTCCTTTATCTTTTAAGATTTCATACTTGTGTTTGCTTTAGCATTTAAGATGCTTCTTTCTTCTCTCTCACTTTTTCTCATCCCATGAATCTCAAGACTTGATTAAGTCTTGGATTCTTTTTCCTTAGAGCTACCTAGTCCAACTTAATTTTTGATTAAGCTTGGAGTAGGATTAGCATTAGGTTTTAGGTAGTTGTCTCTCCTAAGCCTCACTAACCATAGGTTACCCATGCATGATAACATTAGGACTCTTAGTTTCCCTTTAGAGTTTCCTTTTGGGTCTTCTCTCTTATCATCTCAAAACTTCTTGAAAACACTTAATAAAATATAACGTATATTGCGCTCGAGCCTTAAGTGTAGGAAATGAAGAACGAGGGGTCTCCCCTCCTCTTCTAGGGTGTTTAGCATATGTCCCATTTGGGGGCGACTATGCGATTCACTCGTTCCCGCATGGTAGACTTTGGTGCAATGTAAGTTACGAACTAACTTAAAACACTTCTGTCTTAAAAAACACCAAACAAATTCAAATCTTTTTATCCTTCGGGATTGTTGGGTTTCAAACTTCATTTTCAGAAAAGATCTCGTCGCTCACGTAAAAAACACTTACCCATCCGTGGTCGTACCCACGAACTACATTAGCTCTGATCTCTCTCTCTCGTCCGATTGAAGATATGTAGGCACAAGACAACGATTGTCTTGGCGAGAAACCTTCCCCCACAGTTCCCGTTCGAACTACGTTGACTCTGACTTTCCCATTGTACTGAGGGAGTACGTAGGCCTAGGAAAAAGATAACGTCCTATCGAGTCACTTCTTTTTTCTTTTCTTCTTCATTTCTCCATTCTTTCCGTTCTCGTTTCTTCTCCGGTCTAGTAGCAGTGGAGCTCCAGACGACGACACCCTTTGATGCAGACAACAAGCGTGGATCCCATCGAGTACGATGGACGTGCTGGGTGCTGCACCTTCCCTTCGCGTAACCGACTCCCGTACCCGTTTCTCTTGGTCGTGAGACCATGTTCTTTCCCTTCCCTCAGGTTTATGCAGTGTTTCCTTTCCCTCTCTCGGGATTAATACACATTGCTGGCGACTCTGTGTTTTTCCGCGCCACTCTCGCGTTTGTACCGTTGGATGCGAATCTTTCGGGAGCGACACCCTCGTTCAAAGAACTTTTCAACACTTGTTAAATCACCGGTAGCTTCTGATCTATTTAGACAAAGACACATAACAAGTCAGTATGATTAATGGGAACCCTACTAGGCATCAAAGTCAGGATGTTCGATCAATGGAAACAGATCTAGTGAGGTCACACTGCATACAGAGCGGACGTGGTCGGGTGCCACCACACAACTATGAATAATGTCGAGTTTGCTCTGAAGATAATCAAGGATGTTACCTCGTGCGAGCAGCCCTTCAGAGTCAGTTGGACCACAAAGAGATTCGACCGTGTCCAAGTTCTAGGTCAACCAATTTGATGCCAGACTTTGTCGCTGATCGAATCAAAGATGTTGTCGTAATCTCTGATCATAAGAGGACTAAAGAGGTTTGTACCATCATCCCTTTACTTGACGAATCGAAAGTTCCCAACCAGGAACTGATTGAAATTACTTACAATGGTCAGAAGAATCAGAAGGCTCCTGTAGTTATCTATCTACCAGGACCATTACCGTATGAATCAACTAAGGGTATCCCTTACAAATACGGTGCAACAACAATTGAGAATGGAAAGGAAAGTCCATTACCCTCCGTCGTGAATATTGCAGACATTAGTCGAGTAACACGGAGTGGTTAAATCTTCAACCGAGGAGTTGAAGAACCTACCAGAGAAAAGGAACCTCAGAGAGAAGTTCCTGATTAACCAGTCGGTCAATCCAGTGATCCCGACCATTCAAGAAACAACGATGAGATGTTGAAGCTCATCCAAAAGAGTGAATACAACATTGTTGATCAGCTGTTGCAAACTCCTTCAAAAATCTTAGTGCTATCACTTTTACTCAGTTCCAAAGCTCACAAGGAGGCTCTACAAAAATTCTTAGAGCAAGCCTTTGTGGAACAGGATGTAACAATACAACAGTTCGATAGAATCGTTTCTAACATCACTTCCTGCAATAACTTGGGGTTTAGTGATGATGAATTGCCAGAAGAAGGCAAAAGTCATAACGTGGCACTCAATATTACAGTCAACTGCCAGGACAATGCTTTAGCCAGCGTATTGGTAGACATCGGATCAGCTCTAAATGTAATGCCGAAGTCTACATTGATGCGATTATCATACCGAGGATCTCTGATGAGAGGCAGTGAGGTCACCGTCAAAGCATTTGACGGATCCCGAAAAATAGTTATCAGCGAAGTCGACCATCCCATAACTATCGGTCCTCACACTTTCCTAGTCACTTTCCAGGTCATGGACATCTAAGCAACATACAGCTATTTGTTGGGAAGACCTTGGATACACGAGGTTGGGGCAGTCACTTCGACACTTCACCAGAAGCTGAAGTTCGTCAAGAACGACCAACTCGTCATAGTCTGTGGAGAGCAAGCCTTGATCGTGAGTAACTTATCGTCGTCCGCTTGTGTAGAACCGGAGGAGGTTGTTGGAACTCAGTTCCAAGCACTTTCGGTGAGCAATGACATTCAATCAGAAAGAGGAACGTCAATTTCCTCGTACAAAGATGCTCTCAAAGTAATCAAAAGTAACAATGCAAAAGGATGGGGACCGCTTGTCATTCCTACGGACAATAAGAAAAAGAAGGGTCTTGGTTTTTCCTTAACCTGTACCCAGACTGCTATTAACAATGAAAGTCTTCATCCCATTCAGAACTTCTTCCATAGTGGAAGTTTCCTTCACCCAGTGTCTCAAGAAGTACATACCATCAACGAAGGAGATTCCTCCAATGCAGATGAAGAGTGGGAGTCCTATCTTAATGAGGATGGTTATATGTCTCAGGAAGAGGTGCCTACACCATTTTTCTATCCCGCACAGAGTCTGAGATATATACCAAGGTCAGATGTCAAGATGATATACAGAGATTGTGATCCTGAAGGATTTCGTGCTCCACCAAACTCATTAGAGGAGGATACTCTGATGAAAGACAACTTTGACCACGACTATTATGGCCCAATGGATGGCCTGCCTATCTGGCAGCCGTACCCAGGAGACTCAGGACAAAAGAGTCAGCCGAACGATGCATATCAGTTGAGCATCATTGAAAAGAATACATGCGTCTCCACCATGTCATGGGATCAACACTCAGGGCATTCAGAAAATATCCAGCACAATGATGAATTTGCAAAGATTGCCAAACTAGAGTTCATCAACTATGCTTTTCCTTAGGTCAACGTCATCAAGAGGGATGACTCCTCCAGTCCTACCGAAATATGGGACACTTTAGCACAGCCAAGTGGCATGTATGACTTCTTGGTTAAGTACACCGCTCTGGAAAGCTCTCGTATCAGGCTCAAAGACATTCAACCAACTGGATGGGGAGATATACCTAAGAATGTAAACACTGTGCAAGATACAGCTGAAGAATCCTCCTACGACAACTCTGCCTGGGAGACAGATTCCAATGATCTTGCTCAATCAGAAATCAATATTATTTCTAAAAACAAATCAAGAAGGAAAGTACCAGACTTTGTGATTCACCGAGGAGTTCGTCGCCAATGGGTTGCTGTCAACGTTCCGAAAGTTGTTCATAAGTCAAAGTAATTGCCGTCTTTATATTAACCTTTCACCTTGCCCAAGTGAAACAGATGTTTTGATAGGGCTCACTTTCTGTAAATGTCCCTCTTCGCTTTGCCGAAAACGACAGAGTTTTGTTTTATAGGGCTGTAGTTTCAAGAATCGACAAAATCATAAATAAAATAACGTCGTTCTGTAATTTCCGCATTTATTGTTGTTTTCTCTTTTCCCTTTTTCAGAAAATGGTAATCCTAAAAAACAACTCAAATAATAAAAACAAGCAGTTTTCAGAAAATACACTGCACACACTCCTGCATTTCTCTCTATCTCTTCTAAAACGAATCATCACGTCATGCAGATTGCTTGTTTTAAACCCCATTGAAACATACAATCCAATGCCTTCTCCCAACTTTGAATTCCCGATATTTGAGGCTGAAGAAGAAGATGACGAAGAAATTCCAGAGGAGATCTCCCAGTTACTCAGACAAGAGGAAAGGTCCATTGAACCTCACAAAGAGCCGTTGGAAACGATCAACTAGGGCTCAGAGGAAGAGAGAAAAGAAGTCATGATTGGAGTCCTGCTCAGTCCGACTGTCAAAAAAGGTTTGATAAAGCTTCTCAAAGAGTTTCCTGATGAATTCGCTTGGTCCTATCAGGACATGCCAGGGTTGGATACCAGCATCGTGGAACATCATCTACCGTTAAGATCAGAATGTCCTCCGGTGAAACAAAGAGTAAGACTGACTCATCCAGATATGGCCACCAAAATCAAAGAGGAAGTACAGAAACAGATTGACGCGGGTTTCCTCGCCACATCAGAATATCCTCAATGGTTAGCCAACATAGTACCAGTTCTGAAAAAGGACAGAAAGGTCAGAATGTGTGTAGACTACAAGGACCTGAACAAAGCAAGTCCAAAGGATGATTTTCCCTCACCACACATAGACATGCTGGTAGACAGTACAGTGAAATTCAAAGTCTTCTCCTTTATGGATGGATTCTAGGGCTATAACCAAATCAAAATTGCGCCGAAAGATATGGAGAAAACTTCCTTCATCACCTCATGGGGCACCTTTTGTTACAACGTAATATCGTTCGGTTTGAAGAACGTCGGGGCAACCTATCAAAGGGCCATGACAACTCTGTTCCATGACATGATACACAAAGAAATTGAGGTATATGTCGATGATATGATTGCCAAATCTAAGACAGAGGAGGAACATGTGACCCACCTGTCAAAGCTATTCGAGCGGTTGAGAAAGTATAAACTCTGCTTGAATCCGAACAAGTGCACATTCGGTGTCCGTTCAGGGAAACTTTTAGGGTTCATTCTCAGCCAGAAAGGAATTGAGGTTGATCCTGACAAGGTCAAGGCCATTCAAGAAATGCCTTCTCCAAAGACTGAAAAATAAGTCAGGGGATTCCTGGGACGTTTGAGTTACATTTCCAAATTTATATTCCTCATAACCGCGACATGTGCGCCAATTTTCAAATTACTCAAAAAGAATCAGGACTGCGTTTGGATAGAAGACTGTCAAACCGCCTTCGACAGTATCAAGGAATACCTGTTGAACCCATCGATTCTATCACCTTCAGTTGAAGGAAGACCACTGATCATTTACTTAACAGTCTTGGAAGACTCTATGGGTTGTGTACTTGGCCAACAAGACGAAACAAAAAGGAAAGAGACTGCCATTTACTATTTGAGCAATAAATTTACAGACTGCGAGACTCGGAACACTATGCTTGAGAAAACTTGTTGTGCTTTGGCTTGGGCATCCAAACGTCTTCGCCAATATATGATTCGCCACACTACTTGGTTAATCTCCAAAATGGATCCAATCAAGTACGTCTTTGAAAAGGCTGCTCTCACGGGAAGGATTGCCCGTTGGCAGTATTTATTATCAGAATACGACATCGAGTACCATACTCAAAAAGCCGTTAAGGGAAGTATTTTAGCCGATCATTTGGCCCATAAACAGATTGACGATTAGGAATCAGTCGGATTTGACTTCCCAAATGAAGATGTCATGTACTTGAAAATGAAAGATTGCGATGAACCACTACCCAGTGAAGGGCCAGAACCAGGTTCCCAATGGGGACTAATCTTTGACGGAGTTGTTAATCATTATGGAAATGGAATTGGGGTAATCATCATAACACCTAAGGGTATCCATATTCCTTTCACCACCAGACTGACATTCAAGTGCACAAACAACGAGGCCGAATACGAAGCTTGTATCATGGGTCTCAAAGAAGCTATCGACTTAAGGATTAAGAACTTGGATGTATATGGCGACTCAGCCCTGGTTATTAATCAGATCAAAGGAGATTGGAACACATACCAATCAGGATTGATTCCTTACAAAGACTATGTGAGAAGATTGTTACCATTCTTCAACAGAATCGAGTTTCATCATATCCCTCGTGAGGAGAATCATATGGCTGATGCGTTAGCCACTCGCTCTTCCATGATTAGTATAGGTCAATGGAATGACATACCTAAGATTGACATAATGGGCCTAGAAAGGCCCTCCTACATCTTCGCGATTGAAGCGGTCATAGACGACAAACCTTGGTATCACGATATCAAATGCTTCCTTCAGAAACAAGAATATCCGCCTGGGGCATCCAGAAAATACAGAAAGACCCTCAGAAGACTGGCAGGCAACTTCTTCCTGAGCGATGATACACTTTATAAGAGAAATTTTGACATGGTCTTGCTCCGATGCGTAGCAGGCCAGAAGCAAATATGCTGATAAAAGAAATTCACGAAGGATCCTTTGGCACTCATGCTAATGGACACACAATGGAGAGAAAAATTCTGAGGGCAGGATACTACTGGTCGACCATGGAATCCGATTGCTACAAGTACATGAGGAGATGTCACAAGTGTAAAATATACTCAAATAGAATCCATGTACCGCCGACGCATCTCAAGGTTCTTTCTTCCCCATGGCCTTTTTCCATATGGGGAATCGACATGATTGGCATGATTGAACCAAAAGCTTCAAATGGACATCGGTTCATCCTGGTAGCCATTGACTACTTCACCAAATGGGTCGAAGCAGCGTCATACGCCAATGTAACTTGACAAGTGGTGGTCCGATTTATCAAAAATAATATCATCTACTGTTATGGTGTTCCAAACCAGATCATTACTGATAATGGATCCAACTTGAACAATAAGATGATGAAAGAGTTATGCGTCGAGTTCAGAATCGAACACCATAACTCATCTCCCTACCGGCCTAAGACGAACAGAGCGGTAGAAGCGGCTAACAAGAACATCAATAGAATCGTTCAAAAGATGGTTGTAACCTACAAAGACTGGCACGAGATGTTACCTTTTTCTCTTCACGGTTATCGCACATCTGTCCGCACTTCAACAAGGGCAACCCCTTTCTCTCTAGTATATGGCATGGAGGCAGTGCTCCCCGTAGAATTAGAGATCCCATCGATCCGGGTATTGATGGAAGTTAAGTTAACAGAAGCTAAATGGTGTCAAAACAGACACGATGAACTGAACCTAATTGAAGAAAAGCGAATAACGACACTATGCCATGGTCAGTTGTATCAGCAAAGAATGAAGAAGGTGTTTGACAAAAAAGTCTGACCTTGCGTCTTCAGAAAAGGAGACTTTGTGCTCAAGAAGATACAATCATTTCTCACTGATTCCCGGGGCAACTAGACCCCGAATTATGACAGCCCTTATGTGGTCAAGAAAGCCTTCTCAGTCGGCGCCTTGAGACTCGCAACCATGGACAGAGAGGAATTTGCCTACCCGACGAATGTTGACGTAGTCAAGAAATACTTCGCCTAAATAAAAAAAAAAACGTCTTGGTGGATTGAAAACCCGAAAGGGCGGTCCAGGCAAAAATTAGAGACATAATAAAAAATCATCCTGGTGGATTGGAAATATCAAGGTACAACCCAGGCAAAAGTTAGAGATAATGGCAAGTAACTACGTCTGACAAGGTTGAATCCCTCAACAGTCATACCATCCATCAAAGAAAACTCTAGTCAAGGTCATCTTCGACCGAAGCTCAGGATGTTCAGAATTCAAAGTTGGTAGAAGGATAACGGTCGTTATGTTTCAATGTAGCCCTTTTCCCTTAAATTACCATTTTCTAACTTTGTAAATACTCCATGAAATCACACGTTTGGCTGATTTCCATCCTATCAATAAAATTTGAGACCTGGTGCTTTTGTTTGTGATTCTAACTTGTTTTAGCTTTACAGAATGATGTTTTTAATATGATCAACGATTCTTGAAATAAAAAAAAAATGAATTTAATTGTCAAACTTTTTCTGCTTTTAAATAAAGATGGCAATTTCTTTTGACTGTTGAACATCGAAAGAACATCGATCGCTTCTCCAGAAGCAATTGAGCTTCAAAGTGCATAATCAAAGTGTTCCTTCTAAACCAGTACGCCTGAACGAAGGATCAACTGTGTTGGATGCGAACATTCCATCTGATAGCCCCGGCAGAGTTCTTATCTCCTAAACCCGACCAATGGTTTTCCCTACAGGGACTATCTCTCCTAAGCAAGGCAGAATTGCTACTTTTGGACCAGTGATACTTTTTATCCCCTGCAGTGGCCGAGTATCCAGTCGTGTTCATCCACTAGTCTGTATGTCGCGTCAATTTTATCAACATATACATACATACATCATGCATTATTGATTTACATTCATATTCATATTGCATCACTATCACTCTAGTCGGTCTTACCCCCTAGTGATAAAAGTCTTCTCAATCGAGCTGTCAGTTCTTTCCTCGTCAGGAAGTGAATCATCTAAGCAATCTCTCTCCCAGTTTATTTTTGGATTAGAGACGATCTTCGACCACTTTGATAACTTGAACCTCTAAAAAACAAGCAAACTTTCGACAAATATCACTCTTCGCCATTGAAGATGATATCTTCGCTTTCCGGAATTAAGGAAAATCCTAGAGAAAGCCTCTAACCAAAGACTCTTAGCAACACATTGATTCTCCTCTCCATAAAATCAATGTTAATGAAGTCAGCAGCACCTCAAATTTGGGGTACATTGTATGGAATTTCTTTGAGAAGGTTTCGAAGAAATGTATGATGTAATATCCCCAAGCAGGAAACAACCTCTCAAGAGACTCGTTTTCCCCAGTAGAGCCGACAAATGGCGTCTCCAACCAGATAAGTTTGAACACCTCTACATCCCAGACCAATGGGTTCCTCAGTAAGTCTGACATCAAAACTTTTTCCATCAAATGGCATCTCTCCAGGAAAATTTGCGAGAAGTTTGAGGAAAAACCGCTACGAATAGCGTCCCTTGTCAAGAAAGCTTATTGACAAAAGAAACTGAGACCATTTCCTTGGTAGGAAACCAGGATCGAGGGGAAGTTTACATCAGAAACAGAGACCAGTTCCCTGGTAGGAAATCAGGATCGAGGGGAAGTTTACATCAGAAATTGAGAGCAAATCCTTGGTAGGAAACCAGGATCAAGGGGAAGTTTACATCAGAAACTGGGACCAGATCCCTGGCTGAAAACTAGGATCGAGGGGAGGTTTAGTCAAAAAACAAAAAAAAAACAACTGAGACCAGTTCCTTGGTAGAAGACCAGGATCGAGGGGAAGTTTTTACATTTTCTAAGCATTATTGCTTAGCAAAAGAAGATGAATGCATAAACTACCATTCATAATCACTGTCAAAATTTTGGGTATTCCGATGTTTAATCATCTTGCACCCCGAATGCCCGAATACCTTCGCCATTCACACCTTCGGGTCCAAGAAGATTAAATAGGGGCATCTGTTATACCCCAAATTTTGACCACTAAGATTTCCACACATTGTGCAAATCATCATCACAATATGGATGTATCTTCATGCCTCACCAGTCTCCTCAAGGATTGTTGAGCATTCACTACAATTAAGAATTAGGGTTTTAAGCCCTCTTCGAGCTTAGACAAAGGATAAATCAAGAAATGACATGATATTCAACTTGTCTAACCTCTCAAACATCCATAAAGGGTTAAGAGGACTCCCACATCAAGAATCAGGCACAAGGTTGCAGCATTCCAAGTGGATTAAGCCTCAGAATCGCCAGTGTCACCAAATTAGGGTTTTGGTCGACCATGGCATCCAGATGAAAGTTTTCATCTGGGCATGAGCCAATTCTTCAAAATATAACTCAAGATACTCCAAGGTACCTTATAAACCCAATCATCCAATCAATTTGACATCAAGGGATGCCTTTACCAAAAATCAGGAGTTAGGGTTTCTTGACCTAATTCACCCCTAAGTTGACTTTTGGGACAAAACATGAGCCAAGACCTCAAGACATGATTTAAGGGTCTCTAATAAACCACATTGATCCATTTGCAATAATGTATTGATCCAAGAAGCTTTATCTACAAGTTTCAATTTCATCTGGACCACCATTAGGGTTTTGAAGAAAAAGTCAACTGTACCTTTGACTTTTTACCAAGACATGCTCCCAAGCCCTGGGATATGATTCAATATGCCCTATTACACCTATGGAACATATCCATCAAGTTTGATTTAGGTCAAAGACTTGATTTCACCAAGGATCGCATAGTTCATAATTCATCCGATAAAAAGTCAACTGTGCACAAAAGTCAGGTTTGACTTTTTGAGATTTTTCAAATTTATGGTTCCTTAACCCTAAAACAATGATAATATGTGACTTGAGTCATCATTCATCAAGAAAAATCAAAGAAATTGGGATAACTTATAAAAGGGGTAACCATAAAAACTTAGAATTTTTTCTAAGTTATGGAACAAAGTGGCTAGGGTACCAACTTCCAAGGATCATAACTTGAGATCCAAGCAACCATTTTAAATGATCCAAAGATGGATTTGTAGCTCTCATGGCATACTTTAAAAGTGTCAACTACACCTCATTCCAATTCTTCATGGATTTTTAGTTATGGAGTGATCAAAATGGCTGAAAACATGAAATGTCACTTTTTCCAACACTTTGTGAAATTTTCACTAAGTCAGAATCTGTCTTGCTTTTTTTCAAAATGTAGGGGAATTTTTCACTTGGATCCAAAAAGTTTCAAGACAAACTATGATCACACATGTGTTGTGTTACATAAGGGCTTTCTAAAATGTCCAAGAACTCCATCAAAATCCATCTGAGCTTGGAGTTATGATAGCTGCAACATGCCTTGCTGCAAACTGTCTTGGCAAGGCAGATTGTGCATTAGGGCTCGATTTGATCAATTTGTGCAGATGACAAACAATTTTATCCATCTGCACACCTCAGGGGGAGACCAAAGAGGAACAAACCATGATCCATAAGCCTCCCAAGTCTTTGGAACAACATATAGGTTTGACACCCCTAAAAGCTAAAGATGCCTCAAGACTCCAATTTTGTTTTGAGACATTCAATGGATGCTTAGAGGTGGCATGTATCAGAGAAAAGATGAACACTTCAGTCAAGCCTTATCCTTGAATCAAAGAACCATAGGCCTGTGCTCTAATCTCAAGTCAATGGCTAGAGGAGACTTGAGATTCCAAAATGATCCAATTGGCCACAGACCTGTACCAGTTGCCATTCACTATTGTAGCCAAAACAAACTTGGTGCACTATAAATAAACCTCATTTGTGATCAGTTTGAGTACACCAAAGCACCAAAACTGATGCTTTCCTCAAAATCACCTCTTTCACTCCAATTTTGTCTTCCAAAGCAATTCACTATCGGGTTTTGAGCTTGAGAGCAATTCCAACCAAACCAATCACACACACACACACCTTATAAACATCATATAGAAGTGATCCAAACACTTAAACAACATCTGGAACACCAATTTCACAAAATCCCCATCCAACTGCTCAAGCTTTTAGCAGACTTACAGTTGGGGTGCCATTTTAAGTTCCAACTTGTTTCCAACCACTCCAAGCATTCAGACACACTCCATAGCACCTAGGGAAGCTATCCACATCATTGAAACCAAGATGTAACACCTCTAACTCAAAACACGATCACCATCTGCAAGAGGTAAGCCTCAACTTGGCCATCTCATGATTCATGCATATTTTCTCGCACAATAATTTTTCCATATGTTCATAATCATGTATGGAACGTTTCCCCTCAATTAATTGCTTTGTATGAATCGTGTGTGGAATTTTTGAGCCTTCATGTAGAATTTAGGGTTCTTGAGGTTTCTCTTTGATTTCTTATTCCATGCTTAAAATAAATGAAATTAAATACCATAGACATGATTGTGAGGTGAAAACAAGTAGATTGATATGTGGATTGTGTGATTTCATCAAGTATTTAGTGAGATTGGTGAGAAAATGCAAATCTGGGCAAAACTCAGAACACGCGCGTGTTCTTGGTGTGTTTTTGGCGCCTTTTTCAAATATTCAAATATTTGAATTTTTTGATTTTATTTAATTGATTCAAAAATTAATTTCTCTCTGAATTTTAATGATTTTGAGTTGATTATTTTTTTAATAATTCACAAAAATGTTAAAATATTTTATTTTACAAAAATTTTCCAAAAATATTATTTATTTCATATACTTGATATTTTTGCAAAGAATTAACTTTTATTTGTTTTTAACATTTAAAATATTTTTTCCTTCTTGATTTTCCAAACTTAAATGGTTTCCAATCATTTTGTGAATAAAAACATGATTTTTGAAACATTGATCCAAAATCACCACTCATTTTTCACATGTTTTCAATAATTTTTATTAATTTTTTAACAAAATTAATTCCATTTTAAACAAAATTAGGCTTTTGATTAATTTCACCCTCATCAATCTTTTTCAAACACTTTTGGACCTCTAATAAAGTGTAAGGCCCAACCCTTTTTGAAAACCAAAATAATTTGGGCCTCGGTCATCGTATAAGACCCACTGTCTTTTTAAACCTCAACGAGATCGCCATTTTTAAAATAAAACAATTGGGCCTCTCCTCGAGCTATAAGTCCCATTTCTTTTCTTTAAATACTCTTTGGGCCTCTTGATAGAGTGTAAGTCCCACCCCTTTGTAAATAATACCTTTTTGGGCCTCACACATTGTATAAGTCCATCTGTATATTTTCAAACGTTCGGCGCGATCATCACCTTTTTAACAAAATCAATTGGACTTCTCCTTGAGCTATAAGACCCATCTTTATTTATTTTCAAACTCTTTGGGCCTCTAATAGAGTGTAAGACCCAATCCCCTTTTGACCAAAACTTTTTAGGCCTCAGTCGTTGTATAAGTCCTGATACGATATTCAAAACAATAGTATAATCACTGTTCAAACCTTGGGCCTCTCTTTGAGTACAAGCCCCAACAATTTTTTCACAAACAACTCCCTTTTGATTTAGGTTCAAATATACAGTTGTTATCAAAACTTTCTTTAATTTCTCTGAACAACTAACAATATAGCATGGAAGCTCGCTCACCTGTAAGTTTTAACAGCTTTCATTTACTCGCTTTAATATATATATATATATATATATATATATATATATATATATATATATATATATATATATATATATATAACTGTATTGTGGGAAGTGGCGCATGGTTAGTCTTCTTTAATTCTTTTAAATACATGTCAGATATATATATAACTGTATTGTGGGAAGCTGCGCAAGGTTAGTCTTCTTTCATACCTTTTATATACTCGTCATATATCAACTGTATGTATACTAGTATAGTTATTTAGAGTTTTCCTCTGCAACTAGGTCTAGAACTAGGTAAAGCCATGTTGGTCACTCTTAAATACAAACAAAACTAGATCCCCATAGGATTTCCAGATACAGTCTTCCCTTCTCTTGGGGTTAAACAATATGGAACAAAGAGAAAGGCAGTATTCTCGGTGAACCTTTTCTCAGACTGTCACCCTTAGAAATTGTCAAAGAAATTCTACTCCCCGGATTTGATCTATAAGACAGAACTTAGTCATCCTTTGCTAGAGCAATCTTTCCAGTGTCAGACCTCAGGCCACTTTAGGGTTGATTCTCATCCCTTAATGCCTTTGCCTCCTCTTGGAGGCATCATACAAAAGATAAAACTCTTCCACACTAGCAGACTTGGACAGTCTAATCCCTTGTGTCTCAAAGACATTCTCAAGTTCCTTACAACCATAGGAAGAAACCCCGGGCATTATGGATCGATTTCTAGCAGAAACCCATCCCCTCTCATGAGAGTTCCCTGACCAAGGTCAACACTATCTCAAATCAGAACCTCAGGGTATCTGACATCTCAAGTCTTCTGTAACCCTCAGTAAGAGTTGATTCCCCACTTGGACCTGCCTGAGGATCTCAATTATCCCCGGCAAAAGAGAGCCTCCTCTTAGGCTTTGTATAAGGACATTTCCTCAGTGGAAAGCTAGCCTCCTCTTAGGCTTTGTATAATGATCCTTCCTCAGTGAAGTTAGCCTCCACTTGGGCTTTATACAAATGATTCTCCCCAGCGGAGCTAACCTTTTCAGACTCTCTTGTTGAGTCAAGACCTTTTTTTCCTCAATCTCGGGCTTCGCACGAGACAGTAAATCACTCTCTTGTTGAGTATAAAAGATTGTCTTGTTGAGTCAATCAAATTTCAGACTCTCTTATGGAGTCAATCACCTTTTCAGACTCTCTTGTTGAGTCAATCACTTTTCAGACTCTCTTGTTGAGTCAAGTACTCTCTTGTTGAGTCAACCCCTTTTAGGCTCTATCTCGGGCTTCGTACGAGACAAATAAAAACACTCTCTTGTCGAGTCAGAACCCTTTAGCCTCAATCTTGGGCTTTATACAAGACATAAATTTCCATATCTTAAACTGGGGACAAAAATCTTCCCCAGCCAAGTTATTTCCTCCCAGCCTTCGTTTAGGCTTTTGAGGAATAATTTCCCTAAGCAGAGTCAAACTCATTGCAGCCTCAATCTTGGGCTTTGTACAAGACACATCCTCACCAGAGTCAGTTAAATTTCCCGTTGTAGCCTCAATCTTGGGGTTTGTACTAGACAGATAATACTCTCCAGCCAGAGTCAAACTTGTTTCAGCCTCAATCTTGGGCTTTGTACAAGACACATATAGACCTCCCCGACGGGGTCAAACCCTTTTTTATCCTTCTCTTAGGCTTTGTATAATGATATCCCCAAAGAGTAAGTATCTTTTTTAGCCTCAATCTTGGGTTTTGTACAAGACAGATAAAACACTCTCTTGATGAGTCGGTCTTATCTAGCCTCCTCTTAGGCTTTGTATCAAGAAATCCCATAGCCAAATCAATTAACCTTTTAGCATCAACCTTGTGCTTTGATCAAGGCATACAAAAAGTCAGCAATCTCTCTTTAGAGATAATAAATTCCCTCTCAATACCCTTTTAGCTTCAATTTTGGGCTTTGAACAAGACACAAATCCCCTTTTAGCTACAATCTTGGGCTTTGAACAAGACACCAAAACCTCATTTTCCTCCCTTAGAATAGGAGGAACTACGATTGCTCTGATTTCCCTGTTTCGTTTAAACGGGAATACGTAGGCATAAGATTACAAAATCTTAGCGAGCATACCAATCAAAAACTTTAGGTCCAATACCTTCACATTAATCAAAACTTAGGTCCAGTACCTTACCAAAAACATAAACAAAACTCACTCTCCCTGTCACACTTTCGCAAGAAACTTTCCCAACCCATCAGCAGATAAACACTATCAATTACAAAGCGAATCCTAAAAGCTAACATCCCGTGGATAACCACATATAGGATGGGTAATTGACGACTACCCATTGTATAACCTGACCCCGGACCCCCCAATCTCTTTTAAAGCGTTTGTTCAGTTAAACATTCGCGTGCAAGGTTAGTTTTAGATACCTTCCCTTTCCCTTCCAGATTTATGGGATAAATAAGAAATCAGAAAGTAGCACCCTTTCTCCTTGAGGAGGAAACCCAAACTTCAGCGATAAGGTGGTCGCGTCACCGACAAAAATTGGTCGCTACACTACCCATTGTATAACTTGACCCCAGACCCCCCAATCTCTTTTAAAGCGTTTGTTCAGTTAAACATTTGCGTGCAAGGTTAGTTTTAGATACCTCTCATTTACCTTCCAGCTTCATGGGATAAATAAGAAATCAGAAAGTAGCACCCTTTCTCCTCGAGGATGAAACCCAAACTTCAGTGATAAGGTGGTCGCGTCACTGACAAAAATCGCTCGTTACACATGTTATAACAGATGTCGAAACATCTGTTCTGTTGCTGCTGCTGATATTGTGAATATCAGTTTGCTGTTCTGTTCTTGTTTTAAAGTTGTACAGTGAACAATGTCTTGACGTATGTAAAGACATCTGCTATCTACTATGCTAGAATTTTAGTTCTGGTCAATCAACTGTTGTACTTTAGCTTTGAAAGCCTTGCAGTCCTCTGTCGAGTGCCATACTAATCCGGCATATGAAATTAGGGTCATACTCAGGCAGGAATGGATGTGGTGGTAGTTTATTAAATTTGGGAACCACCAGCGAGCTTTAAACCATATATGGTCGAAGTTGACTGTACCTCATGGGAATTGGATCAATAAGAGCATTCCTTCTTACCGAGTTGTTGCGAGGTATGTGCTGATTCTGAAATTCGTGACCCTGGACTTGTTAATTTGCATAAGGAGCTGCCCATGGTTGTGGAGCTTCACACTGAGGTGGTTGAGCTGTAACCAGAGCCGGAACAACTTCCTAATAAGGTGTAGTAGGGTATTATGTAGCTGCTACATATGGGTAATTAAATTAAGGCATTGGGACAAATGTCCTTTTTTGTGTTTCCCTCTTTGAGATGAGATGGCTTTTATCTCGCCCTCTTATTTTTATACCCATTGAAAGGCTTCCTTACTCCAGTCTGGCTACTGGAGCCTCCTTGAATCTTTCCACTTTTTAATCCTTCCTCCACTCTTTCACCAATAATCACCATGTCAGAGAAACCTTCACACACACTGCTGATCAGTCTTTCACAATACTGGCCCTGCAAATTTCCCATAAATATATCAATTAATTCACAGTCCACTAGAGATAGATGTACTCTTGTGTCCAGTTCTCTATAATGTTGCGCATATTCCATAAATGATTCAATTTATTTCTAGGACATATTCTAGAGTTGAGTATAATTTGGAGCCATGTCAGTGTTCACTACTACGGAAGACCCATTTAACAACGGTTGCGAAAGAGATATAATGACGTGGGCGCAGACGTTGTTATGTAGAGTGTCGTTGTATATATGATACCTACAATCACAGCCCAGAAAGCGTTGTAATAAATTGGTAACCGCGCTACCTATAATGACGGTTATTTTAAATACCCGTTGTTGTATGTCTTTTAATAAAATAAAAAAATGCAGCATTTGAACTACCTATAATGACGGTTATTTTAAAGAACCATTGTTGTATACTACCTATTATGACGGTTATTTTAAATAACCGTTGTTGTATGTCTTTTAATAATATATGTAAAACTAAACTATAGGCTATAATGACGGTTTTGTAAATACCCGTGGTGAGAGCTTGTGGGCATTTTGAAAAAATATGTAAAAAACCATAAATGTTGGTGCTGGGAATTGAACCCATGACCAGACGCTACCTATAATGACGGTTTTTTTAATACATGTGGTGAAAGGCCTCACATTTCACCACGGTTGGAATATTAATCGTCATTAAAAGCCTTTTAATGAGATTAAAAAAAAGTGCGCATCTATTACAACGGTGTATAGGCAAGCCGTTATAAACCTGGCGTTGTTGTATGCGCATTTTGTAGTAGTGGTTGTAACTGTATTGTTTTGCAAATGCATCATCCAACTCAGCCCAAATACCTATGTTGTTGCACTCCAATTGCATGTACCATTCAAGAGATGCTCCATGAAGGTGTCGCTCCTGAGGATTTGCATCCATGGTACAAACGCGAAAGTGGCGCGAAAAACAGAGTCGCCAGCAATGTGTATTTATCCCAAGAGAGGGAAAGAAAACACTGCGTAAACCTGAGGGAAGGAAAAGAACATGGTCTCGTGACCAAGAGAAACGGGTAAGGGAGTCGGTTACGCAAAGGGAAGGTGTTAGCACCCCACACGTCCATCGTACGCGATGGGATCCACGCTTGTTGTCTCGATCAAAGGGTGTCGTCGTTTGGAGCTCGGCTGCTACTGGAAAGGAGAAGGAACAGGAACGGAAAAGAACGAAGAAACGGGGGAGAAAAGAAAAAGAAGTGACTCGATAGGACATCGTCGTCCTATGCCTACGTATTCCCTCGTGCAATGGGAAAGTCAAAGTCAACGTAGTTCGGACACGAAATAAGGGGGGAGGTTGCTCGCCAAGACATCGTCGTCTTGTGCCTACGTATCCTCAATCGGACGTGAAAGAGGAAATCAGAGCAGTCGTAGTTCGACCTAACAAGTTCAGTTAGTGTTTTTTATGAGCGACGTTAGATTCGCGTCCGGCAGTTAGGGTCGATGCTTGTTTGCGACGAGACGGAAGTAACGTTCCCTTTTTCGAAAATGGCTTGAGATTAACAATCTCGAAGGATGAAGAAGGTTTGAGTTTGTTTTGTTTTTTTTAAGACATAAGTGATTTGAAGTTAGTTCATAACTTGCATTGCACCCAAGTCTGTAACATAGGAACGAATACTTCGCGCATCATCCCCAACAGGACGTACACTAAGTACCCTAGAAGAATGAAGGGAGACCCCCCATACTTCACTTCCCATATGTAAGGCTCATGCCAATACATGTTAATCTTTTATTAAGTGTTTTAGGATTGTTATGAGATGAGAAGAGAAGACTCAAGGAAAAAGAAAACACTAAGGGGAATTCTATCCTAATGTTGTCATGCAAACGGTGGCCCTAAGGTTGAGTTTGAAAGGGAAACTTCTACCTAAGTTAGCATGCAAAGGGAAGCCTAATGCTAATCCTACTCCAAGCTTAATCGAAAATTAAGTTGGACTAGGTAGCTCTAAGGGAGTGAATCCAAAACTTAAACAAGTCTTGAGATTCAAGGGAAGGAAAGAGTGAAAGAGATGAAGAAGGAAAGAAAAAAAGAGGAAAAACAGCAGCTACAACAGCGCATCTGCAATAATACAGCAGTAAATCCAACACCAAATACCAAACAGTATTCTACATCTCATGTTCAGCATAGAAAGGAGGTGTAAAAGCCAAACAGCAGCACATATAACAGCACATATGCACATAAACAGCAGTAGAAACAGGGCAGCATGTGATTCACTTGAATACAACTCAATCATGGCATAGAAAACGTGCATCAAGCATTACATATTCTTCAATCAAACATGATTACAATCACACCACCAACCAAGGTAAATAACTCTTGAAATCATCGTGAAAGCATGCATATCATGAGGAAGTATATCATTCAGCATATGAACAAATCAAGTGAAGCATGCATCTCACAAAATTAGGTGAACAAACAAACACAAAGTAATTTCAGCAACATAAGCATCAATCAACAATTATCATGCTCAAGGAATACGTGCTATGTGTTCATGGCATCAAACATGCAACAATGTAAACAATGTTCATAAACGATGAAAATACAAGAGCCGTGTGTCGGAAAATTGTGCACATACAATGGTGTGAGGTGCAACAACATCAAAACAGTCATTAGATGAGTATCATATCAATCCATGAAGATTAAAAGTGAAACGGGATCGAAACATAATCAAAAATGCACAAAAAACACACTCTGCAGCAGTGTTAATCGATTAACCAATTGCAGTGCAATTGCGTTAATCGATTAACAGCTCTGATTACGCACATTTTGCACTGGTTAATCGATTAACCTAATTGCACTGCAATTGGTTAATCGATTAACACTGTAAAGTCAGCACAAAATCAGTTTGAAAAATCACTTCCAGCAGCAAAAGCACTTATGCAATCATCACCAATGATCATGTAATCAACAATGCACGAAAATTAAGTTCAGAGACACCATTCAAACATCACTTAAATTCAATAATCATCAACATCCACAATCAAGATCAACCAAATGAATCAAAACACATCAAAATTCATGGATCTACATTGTACAAGTTATAATTAAGCTAAAATGAGTATGGATCTGAAATTAACCAACCTACAAAGCCGAGATTTGCTTTGGTAAGTGTTGTAAACAGAAATGGATGAGTTCAAGTAGAGAAATCCAAGATCCACAAGCTTCTTGCACTCAAAAGTTGGAGATCCAAGCAATAAGCAACCAAAGCTCCAAAACCACTTCCAAAAATCACTTCTGAAAATTTAGAACCAGATCGAAATGAAAATCCAAATTGAAAAGCTGAAATGTAGTGATGATGAGAGGTTTTAGCTCAAGAATTAACAACTTCCAAAGAAGAACTTGTTAATCTTTGAAGAAGAGCTTTGAGTGTGGTTGAAAATGGAGTTAGAGAACGAAAAAGTGAGAGAGAATTGAGAGAATTCTGAAAATTGGGAGTGAAAATATGATCTACGTTTTTGAGGTTTGGAATGAATTGGTTTAAATAACCCCTTGGTTAGAAGTTAAGTTTGGGTTGGGAGTGAGGTTAAATGAGTGGAAATTGGGATGAAATGTGAATTAGGAAAGGAAATGTGGAATTGGAGTGGAAAGAATTTGAATTTTTGAATGGAAAATCAACTCTCTAGATCCTTCTACTGATGTGTAGAATTAAAATGGGTGATTAAAAATTGGATTAAAAAGAAACAGCTCTGAAAATGCAGCATTTGGGCAAAATTCACCATGGTTAATCGATTAACCTAATTGCACTGCAATTGGTTAATCGATTAACACATTCAAATTTTGAATTTTTGCGCCAAAAGGAGGGAAACTTAGATATTCGTCTGGTTCTACCTGTTCTGAACCACAATAGATCTCTAAAACTTGCCATTTGATATTACCACTGGAATACACTTGAAATATGCCGTGAAATGTTTTTTCGCACTCGGATTAAACTACTGATAACAACTGTCTGGTGCTGAATAACTGATCAAAAATTGACTGCCGGAGTCTCTGATCATCCAGTCATTTAATGAGCAAAATAAATGCTCAAAAAGACTTGGAAAGCTATCTGCTTGGATCTGAACACTATTAAAAATCATACTGGAACTGATGACGCCGTGAGCTGCTAGAGAAAACCTTGATCCCATGCTCAAAAGAACTATGTAAATGCAAAAATGACGATGCAAATGAAATGAAGCATAAGCCAAAAGGGTTAGAAACACTAGGGAAAATTTTGAGGTGTTACAGCTGCTCCTATTCAATTAACTTGGATCCGAGGGTATGGAAGCAAAGGCTTCCAGACGGTCGAGATACATGGAGATTGAATACCAAAATAACTACACAAATTTGCGTCCTGCAAAAGGAGAGACGACTCCACTGGGGAACAAGTAACAAAAAGTGTAAGATCATAACACGGACGAGTGTCAGAGACCAATACGGATGAAGTATCGAAACAGATTGAAACAAATACGGACGAGTGTTGAATGTGCTAGGGATAAGCACAGACGAGTGCCGAACGAATGAAGATGAATCATTAAAGAAGTCAAAACCAACACGGACGAGTGTCTAAAGGTTCACACACGGACGGGTGCTGAAAGAACACGGACGAGTGTCTAAGGTCAATACGAACGGGTAATGAAATAAAGGTTCAAACACGGACGGGTGCTGAAAGAACACGGACGGGTGTCAAAGGTTCAAACATGGACGGGTGCTGAAAGGACACGGACGGGTGTCAAAGGTTCAAACACGGACGGGTGCTGAAAGAACACGGATGAGTGTCAAAGGTTTAAACACGGACGGGTGCTGAAAGAACACGGACGGGTGTCTGAGGTCAATACGAACGGGTATTGAAATAAAGGTTCAAACACGGACGGGTGCTGAAAGAACACGGACGGGTGTCAAAGGTTCAAACACGGACGGGTGCTGAAAGGACACAGACGGGTGTCAAAGGTTCAAACTTGGACGGGTGCTGAAAGGACACGGACGGGTGTTAAAGGTTCAAACACGGACGGGTGCTGAAAGAACATGGACGGGTGTCATAAAAGTTCAAACACGGACGGGTGCTGAAAGGACACGGACGGGTGTTAAAGGTTCAAACACGGACGGGTGCTAAAAGAACATGGACGGGTGTCATAAAAGTTCAAACATGGACGGGTGCTGAAAGGACACGGACGAGTGTCAAAGGTCAATACGGACGGGTATTGGCTAAAAAGTTCAAATGGCAACTTTACTGGGGATTGAAATGCTAAACTGAACACGGACGGGTGTCGAGAGAACACGGGCGAGTGTTTAAAATCAATACTGACGAAGTATTGAGGCAATGAAAAAGAACACGGACGAGTGTTAAAAGAACACGGACGGGTGCTGAAAGAACATGGACGAGTATTTCACGCTAGCTGCTTTGTGGGGATGAACCAGAAGAGCGATGACGAAGATGGCCGAAGGCGGATTCGCAAAAGAAAAACCGGCCGAAGGCGGAATTTCAAGCCCAAGATTAGTAGAATCAACAGATCTACCAAGATGACTCCGCTGGGGAAGAGAGAAATCTAAACAACCAACCCTGCAGGGGAGTGTAGGAAGGACCAACAAGAAGGACGAATCCACTGGTTGCGGTGTAATGTCAGACAACATCTCCTGAATGACATCTCTTTCTGTTGGGGAAAGAAAACGGTAACAGATATCAAACCTGGCTTATGCTTCGAATGCATATGTTTGAATTTTCTATGGCGTAATGCTACATACGAAATGGAAATGCTACGCATTTAGGAGGATGCCATGCAAAAATGCTTATGTAATGCAAAAGAAACGTCTCAGCAAAATAAATGCTGAAGACAAAGGCAACTCCACCGGGAACGACAAACTAAATTGTCCTCTGAAATAAGAGACCCTGCCGAGAAAAACTTCACTCTGCTAAGGAAGCTCCTGGTCACTAACTCTGCTGGAGATGGAGACTCCGAGAGAATATCCACTCTGTTCGGGATAGATAGAAACTAAAAACTGAGGATGGAACCCAAAGAGAAATTTCCTCCGCTGGGGATTACCCATGACTTCTGTCGAAGATAGAATTCCAAACCTGGATTTGAAAAATGCCAATAACAATTGGACTTAAGACCTGCCGGGGGTATCAACCGCTGTTGAACAATCCACTAAGAAGGCCACCACCAAACTCTGCTTGGGGAAATAAATCGATAATTCCGATCCTGCTTAGGGATACTACTGGGCTTAACCTGCCGGTAGGAGTCATCTATGTCTTTACCTGCTGGGGCGTATCTACCATTACTAGCAATCTACTTAGAAGACGATAATTGATGGCATCGACTCTGCTAGAGGACAACATCCAACTTACTCATCTGTGGGGATTAAATCATACCATTGCTAATGAGAAAAATATCTCCTGACTGGCTGAGGAAAACGAGTGCTCAGGCCCTGTGGGGAAAATAACATCTTTGTCCCAAGAAGATATTCCATAAGTCTCCTGTTGGGGATGCAACAGCGTCAACCTCCGATTGTTTGCTGAGAAAGTGATGAATCAATCACGAAAACAGCTGGGGAATTAATCTTTTGTACTCTGCTAAGGAAGATAATCCTCGACACCCTGGCTGGGGAAAATAACAACCTGCTGAGGAGGATGAACTTTTCAATGCCGAGGAGAGTAGCTCTACTGGGGAAGAACAAACTTGTTGCCCTGCAAACAAAATCAACAAAAAGTTCTATATGCAAAAAGGCTACTTCGATTACCATCACAACGATCGTTGCCTAAGCAATTTCCACTGTTTTCTGATATGCTTCGCAAAGCTTAACATTTTTGCATGCAATGTTTTATCAAAAATATCGGACATTTTCAAAAACAAAACAACAAAAGTAAAAACACAAATGGAAAGCTTGATTGAAATGAAAATTTTATTGAATGAATTGGCCTGTAAATAGGTGTTTACATTCGGAAGCAATTCCTGAAAAGAGGTAATTGCACAAAAATAAAAGAAAATACACATGTCGGCAATGTGGGGAACATACATCCACCATGATTCAATTCAGCTATGACCCAATATGTCTTGCTTATCTGCTGATGCTTTGGCCTTCGAAAAGACTGACTAGACTGATTCCTTTCCTTCGAAATTTCCATGCATCCAAAGTTCTCACAGATTGAGCGCAGATCATAGCCGTTTGCTTTTAAATCCCTAACTTTTGGCTAGATCGCCCTTTTTGGGTTTTCAATCCACCGGGATACCCCTTTTTGCCAAAGTTGCCTTTTCAGGTTTTCAACCTTGTGGGTTTATTCTTTTTTCCTTTTTATCCCTAATTTTTGCCCGAACCCTTTCTTTTTATGGTTCGCCGGGATGCCCCTTTTTTGCCTGGACTTTCTTTTTGTGTCCAGCGGGTCTCTTTTATGCAAAGTAATTTTTGACTACGTCTGCGTTCACAGGGGATGTAAATTCCTCGCCATCCATAGTTGAGAGTAATAAGGCTCCACCAGAGAAAACATGTCTTACTACATATGGCCCTTCGTAGTTTGGAGTCCATTTGCCCCCTGTGATCTGTCTGAGGAGGAAGGGTCCTTTTCAAAACCAAATCACCAGCCTGAAAAACATCGAGGATGCACTTTCTGATCAAAGGCTTTCTTCATCCTGCTCTGATACAACCGACCATGTGCAATGACTACCAATCTTTTCTCTTCAATAAGGTTCAGCTGATTCAGTCTGGAATGCACCCACTCAGCTTCATCAAGCTTCACATCTGCCAGAATTCTTAAAGAAGGAATCTCAACCTCTAATGGTAGAACTGCTTCCATACCATATACCAATGAGAAAGGAGTTGCCCCAGTTGATGTGCGTACCGAAGTACGATAACCATGTAAAGCATAAGGCAATATCTCATGCCAGTTTTTATAGGTCACTACCATTTTCTGCACAATCTTCTTGATGTTCTTATTTGCCGCTTCAACTGCCCCATTCATCTTCGGGCGATAGGGAGAAGAATTGTGATGTTCAATCTTAAAGCTCTGACATAGCTCCTTCATCATCTTGTTATTCAAATTTGAACCATTATCAGTAATGATTCTCTTCGGGACTCCATACCGGCAGATGATGTCCTTCTTGATAAATCTGGCTACCACTTGTCTGGTGACATTGGCAAACGAGGTTGTTTCCACCCACTTCGTAAAGTAATCGATGGCAACCAAAATGAAATGATGCCCATTGGAAGCAGTAGGTTCAATCTTTCCGATCATATCAATTCCCCACATAGCAAAGGGCCAAGGCGATGACAACACATTCAGAGGAGTAGGCGGTACATGCACCTTATCTACATAAATCTGACATTTGTGACATTTCCGGGCGTATTTAAAATAATCAGACTCCATAGTCATCCAGTATACCCCGCTCTCAACAGCTTTCTAGCCATAGCATGCCCATTGGCATGGGTACCGAAAGAACCCTCATGAACTTCTTCCATTAACAGGCTTGCCTCGTGTCCATCAACACAACGTAGCAAGACCATGTCAAAGTTTCTCTTGTATAACACGTCATCTTTATTCAGAAAGAAATTTCCTGCCAACCTCCTCAGAGTCTTCTTATCTTTGGTGGATGCACCCCTTGGATACTCTTGCCTCTTCAGAAAAACCTTAATATCATGATACCAAGGTTTGCCATCTGATACATCTTCGATTGCAAACACAAAGGCTGGTATATCCAGACGCATGATTCTGATCGAAGGAGTTTCATTCCAACGATTCACCTGATACATTGAAGATAGCGTTGCCAACGCATCTGCCATCTGATTCTACACCCGAGGTATATGATGGAAATCGACTCTGTCAAAGAACGGTAACAACCTTCTGGCATAGTTGTTATAAGGCACCAAGTTCGCTTGACGAGTTTCCCATTCACCTATAATCTGATTAACTACCAACGCGGAATCACCATAAACATCGAGGTTCTTGATTCTCAAATCAATTGCTTCTTCTAACCCCATGATGCATGCTTCATACTCCGCCTCATTGTTGGTGCATATAAACGTTAATCGGGCAGTGAAGGGTATATGAGAACCCTGTGGAGTCGTAATGATTGCCCCAATTCCGTTACAATATGAATTAACAGCTCCATCAAAGACCAATTTCCACTGAGATCCAATTTCTGGTCCTTCACCATGCAAAGGCTCTTCACAATCTTTCATCTTCAGATACATAATGTGTTCGTCAGGGAATTCAAACTTCATCGGTTGATGATCCTCAATTGGTTGTTCAGCGAGATATTCTGACAGAACACTTCCGTTAATAGCCTTTTGGTAAACATATTGAATATCGTATTCTGTCAGAACCATCTGCCAAAGGGCTATTCTTCCAGAAAGCGCCTGCTTTTCAAACACATACTTGATCGGATCCATCTTCGAAATCAAGAGGGTTGTGTGGTTTAACATATACTGCCTCAAACGCTTAGCTGCCCAAGCGAGTGCACAACATGTTTTCTCCAACATCGAGTACCTTAACTCACAATTAGTAAATTTCTTACTCAGGTAGTAGATGGCATGCTCTTTTCTACCTGACTCATCATTTTGACCAATCACACACCCCATTGAGTTCTCAAGAACCGTAAGATACATAATCAATAGCCTTCCTGGCACTGGCGGCATAAGGACCGGAGGTTCCTGTAAATACTCTTTTATTTTTTTAAACGCTTTTTGACAATTCTCATTCCACCTGACCTCTTGATCTTTTCTTAGCAACTTGAATATTGGTTCACATGTGGCTGTAAGATGAGAGATGAATCTAGCAATGTAGTTCAACCTCCCTAAGAAACCACGAACCTCTTTTTCTGTTCTTGGTTCAGGCATTTCTTGTATAGCTTTTACTTTAGCAGGGTCAACCTCGATACCTTTTTCGCTGACAATAAAACCCAGTAACTTTCCAGATCTCACCCCAAAGGTGCACTTGTTCGGATTCAACCTCAGTCTGAACTTTCTCAACCTCTCAAACAGTTTCTGAAGATTCACCAAATGCTCTTCCTCCGTTTGTGACTTCGCAATCATGTCATCAACATAGAGCTCGATCTCTTTGTGAATCATATCATGAAAGAGAGTCACCATCGCCCGCTGATATGTTGCCCCAGCATTTTTCAATCCAAAGGGCATCACTTTGTAACAGAAAGTCCCCCACGGTGTTATAAACGTCGTCTTCTCCATGTCCTCTGGGGCCATCTTGATTTGGTTATACCTAGAGAAGCCATCCATGAAGGAAAACACAGAATACTGAGTGGTGTTGTCCACTAACACGTCAATGTGAGGAAGCGGGAAGTCGTCTTTTGGGCTTGCTCTATTCAGATCTCTGTAGTCAATTCACATCCTGACCTTTCCATCCTTCTTAGGTACAGGTACAATATTAGCAACCCATGGAGGATAATTCGTTACAGCAAGAAACCCAGCATCTAACTATTTCTGAACCTCTTCTTTAATCTTGACAGACATTTCTGGTTTTGTCCTTCTCAGCTTCTGCTTAACCGGAGCACATCCTTCTTTGAGCGGCAGCTGGTGTACCACGATGTCAATGTCGAGCCTAGGCATGTCTTGGTAAGACCAGACGAAGATATCCACATACTCTCGGAGCATTTCAATAAATCTTCTTTTTATAGTGTCTTCCAAAGCAGCCCCAATCCGTACCTCTTTCTTTGCGTCCTCGGTTCCCAAGTTAACAACCTCGATTTCCTCCTGATGAGGCAGAATAACCTTTTCCTCCTATTTTAACAGCCTGGCTAATTCCTCTGGTAAGATACAATCTTCATCAGTCCCCTCTTCAGCCTGATATATGGGATTATCAAAGTCATATCGAGCCATAGCCAAATCATGATGGGTGGAATCTGAACAAGAAAACCTGCATGATTGATGATATATGTTTATTATGGATGCATCAAACAACAACACATTGCCATTTTGTTGTGGTTTTAATGCAAAAATAAAAAATAGAAAAACAGGGATCAAAACATTTGAATGCGAAAACGTCCTTTATTAATGATAAAGAAAAAGCAAAGGAAAACATTCAAGCCCTACAAACAAGAATCACCACGACTTGGGCAGAACGTAGGATTAACATAGATGACAAACGGGAGCAATTACTCTGGTCCGGTCACTTGAATGGCTCTCTCTGATAACCAGTTGCGAAGACTTTGACCTGGAACACAAGGGCGGATCCAACTATCCATATCACAATCACTATCCACATCTTCATCAATAGCATTGATTCTAGCAAAGAACACACCGGCACTAGTGAAACGAACTGGACCATAGAACTTGGGAGTCTCTTCAGGACGCCTGGCTGGCTTATAACCCAGTCTATGAGTATTCCGCTTTTCCTGGACCTCAATAATCTGACCCCACTTTTGTGAGCTGCCGGCTTCAACCACGGCCCGAGCATCCTTGAAGGAAGACATAGAAATCTCCGGCTGATGTACCACTATAGGCTGAACCACTTCAGATTGGCTACCTTCCTTGAGAGGCTCCTCAGTGATCTTCACTGTTTCGAAACCCTGACATAGAGTTTCATGTATTTCGCCATCTACCTCCACATACTTGAAAGTAGATAGCTGGCTTATCATGATATCCTTTTCTCCACAAACCATCACCACATGTTCGTCTACCATGTACTTTAACTTCTGATGCAATGTAGACGTCATAGCCCCAGCACTATGAATCCATGGATGACCCAGCAGACAGCTGTAAGCAGGCTGGATGTCCATGATATAAAAGGTAGCATCAAAAACCTCCGACCCAACCTTAATTGGTAGCACAATCTCACCGAAAATAGACCTCTTCGAGTCGTCGAAAGCGCGCACCACCAAATCACTAGGTGTGCATATCAACCCTCGGGTGTCCAGCTTCATCAAGGCTTTCTTAGGCAGAACATTCAAAGAGGATCCAGTACCCACAAGCACATGAGACATCAATGATCCACGTCACTTAACAGAAATATACAGGGCATTATTATGGTTTCTCCCAGCTGGGGTCAAGTCAACATCAGTAAAACCCAAACCATTGCCCGCATTAACATGGGCCACTACCCCCTCCAACTGATTAACTGAGATCTCTTGAGGTACGTAAGCAGCATTCAGTACTTTCAGCAGTGCGTTTCGGTGTGCCTCAGAACACAATAACAGGGACAAGATAGAAATCTTGGATGGAGTCTGATGCAATTGATCAACAAATTTATAATCACTTTTCCGAATCAGCCTCATAAACTCTTCTACGTTCTTGGAGAAAGAATTATCATTGGTTTTGCCGCATAATCATTCACTACTGGCGCTTGCACAGAATTATCTACAACCTGCTTTCCTTTATCTTGTCTAGAACTACCAGCTTGATCATTAGAAGGGATAAAGACCCTACCACTTCTCGTGATAGCCCCTGCCTCATCACTGTTTTCAACACAAGAGTTCACTACAGAAGTTCCCACCAGTTCTTGTTTCTGCCCGTTGACAAACACTTCAGCACCATAATTCCAAGGAATAGCTTTGGTGCTCTCATACGGAACAGGTCCAAGAGTGGTGATAATGACCGGCACTGGTCTCGCCGGCGCTGAAATAGTGATTATTTTAAAAGGGATAGTAATGGTAGCAACCTCATTTTTCCTGCTAACAACTTCTTTCTGTTGGTCACACCGGTCAAACTGCAATCGACCTTCATCTATCAGCTTTTGAATTTCTGATTTCAACAAACCACACCCATTCATTTGCGACATACAATCTGAACAATCCTCATCACATCCGGAGGACACCCCACCCCCCAATAACCTCTCCTTTACCACCATCAAAGGAGTCTTTAATTCATTAACATCCATAACCAAATTCAAAGATTCATTCTCCTCTAACACAGCATTAACCCTTGGCCCACCGTGGTTCGGAATTGGGTTTTGAATGACATTGGGCACGTCGTTTGAGAATTTGATGGCCTTCGAATCCACCAAATCTTGGACTTTATGCTAAAATGCCCTACACCTTTCGATTGTATGCCCCAGGGCACCAGAGTGAAAATCACAATGTGCGTTAGCATCATAGCCCGGAGGAAGCCTCCCTGTGGGTGGAGCCAGGGTGCGGAGCTCAACTAAACGCAGTTGTAACAAATGTTGCAACAATTGAGCATAAGACATAGGCGGATGATCAAAATGCCTTTCAGCGCTCCTTTGACGGTTCTGATACTGGTCGGGCTGCCTATTCTGGCACTGATTAGGGGTACTCCTCTGCTGCTAAGGTGCAGCCGGAATAGTTACAGAGGAAACTTGCTTATTATAATTCTGGTGTTGCTTTCCCTTACCTCGGTAAGATGACACAGAATTTGCTTCCTCTTTCTTCTTATAATTCCCATAAGGTTTCTTCCCCTGACCAGAAGACGACCCATCATTACCTGGTACTTTCCCAGCTTTGATTCCACCCTCTAACATCTCCCCAACCATGATCAAATTAGCAAACTTGCCTGACATGCAAGGTAACAGTTTTTCATAATAATGTCCCGGCAAAGTATCCATAAACAGATTCAGCATCTCCTTCTCCAACATGGGTGGCTGCACCCTTGCCACTAGCTCACGCCATCGCTGCGCGTATTCTTTAAAGCTTTCACTGCCCTTTTGAGACATATTCTGTAGCTGGGTCCGATTGGGAGCCATATCTGTGTTATATTGGTAGTGCTTGATAAAGGCCTCAACCAATTCTCTCCAATTACGGACATGGCATCTCTCTAATTGCATATACCATTCTAAGGATGCCCCAGACATGCTGTCCTGAAAGAAATGCATCAGGAGTTTCTCATGTTTAGAGTACGCGACCATCTTCCTTGCGTATTCCCTGACATGCGTCTTGGGACAGGTGGTACCATTGTATTTCTCAAAAGTGGGCAGCTGAAATTTGTGCGGAATTACAACTCCGGGAACCAGCCCCAAATCCTCCAAATCCATTCCTACAGAATTCTGATTCACCACTCCCCTTAGTTGTTCTTCAATCAATCTGAACCTTGGATCATTGTCGGCCTGAGGACCAGCATCCCCGCCTGTCATAGAGAAAACGTCATCTTGTTGGTCTTCGAAACGACGACCATGAACAGCACAAACACTTTCTCCTCCCACAACAGAAGGAATCACAAGCTGCCCTCCTCCGCCCGGAGGGATCACAACACCTGGAATGGGGGTCTCTACGCCCACATGACCCCCCTGAGCACCATTACCAACAATGCCATTATGGACCCCGCCATGAAGAACCCCGTCTTCATCCACTCTTGCCACTAAGGGTTGGAACAGAGTCCTCAGTTGCTCTTGCCCTTGGGCAATACCTTGCATCAGCTCCATGAATTGGGCCATGCGAGCTTTCATGGCGGCCATCTCTGCTTGCATTTGCTCCATAATTCTCCTCTGGTTTGATCTAGTAGAATACCGGTGAATTGGCTGGCTTGCAATCCTGAACTGTAACGAAATAAAGGTTAGAAAAACTCAGGACGAGCACCTGCTATGCAAAAAATAATTATGATTATGAAAATGCAAATGCAAAATGCAAACAATCATATTTGAACAATTCTGGGACATATCCGCTTTGATTCCAATCCATGAAACCGGGCAAGGGATCAGACACACTATCAGAAAATAAATCTGCACCTAGAAATACTACCGATCAAGCCATGGGGACAAACCCTCTCTGAAAACCAGAACTTCCAGAGCACAGATAGTTGAACCAAATATTCCATTATTGAAAATAAAGTAGTTCCTACAGACAAGTTCAAGCATAATCAAAGGTGACTCCATCAACAAACCTGATGGTAATCCCAACAAAAAGATAAACAAAAATATCAACTACAACTCAATTCCAAACAAACTAGCTTCAACTTCTTCAAGAAGGTCTAAAGTGTCAGGATGTGTAGGTTGCTTTATCAACCCTTTGATCAGCTTGTTTCTTTTGGCAATTTCTTGGTTCAATTTAGCAATCTGCTCTTCAGTGTTGTTGTCTTCATGCCTCGACTTCTTAACCCCAGCTTGCAACTTGAGCTCTTCAATTTCCTTCTGGGCTTCTTTCCACTTACCGGAGTAATGATCTTTCCCGGCTTTCACTTTCTGAAGTTCTTCTTTCAGTTCTCTATTCTCGATCTTGACCTCTTCCCACATCTCCTGATACGTGGTAAGCTTGTCCTCTGCTTCAGTCAAAAGCTTCTTGTTTTTCCTGCTAGCTTTACCTGATGATTCGGCAGCCATACTGGCCTTTTTGAAGTGCTGAACTCTGTCGGCAAAATCCTTCTCTCTTTTTTCTAGACGCTCTGTCATGTCTTGAACTTTCCATTTCAGCTCCAAGTTGTCATGTAGAGCGTTCTGTAGCTGACTACTCATATCAGAGTTTTTCACCCTCAGATCAAATACCAACTTTCGCTGCTTGTCGAATTCTTCGAGTGGTACAGTGAGTCTCTCTTCCACAATCTCTGGATACAAGGGAGGAGCCCGATCAAAAGGCAAATAGAACTCTTCTACCCTCTTCTTCATCCATTCAACATATGGAGCGAAAGCTTGATTATTGGGTTTACCCATAATGGTTTTACCTCTCTTCTGTCTACTGAGCCAAGCTTCAGAAGCTTTCTGTGCAATAGCCACACCATTAGTCATATGAAAATACAAAGATTCTTCCAAATCTTTTTCCACTGGAGGATCTTTCAGGGCGTACGCAAACTGCCTGATAGCCAAAGACGTGTTGTAGTTAATACCTCCTTTTCTTCCGATTAAGGGTACATTAGGATACCTTCCACAACTATGCAAAATGTCAGTCCCCAATAATCCCTTATCCACCCAAATAATATCTTTAGCAGCTAGGCCCATCAGACGCTTACTCCAATCTAGAGAAGTCTTCGAATCCACAAAAGCACCTGACCGAGGTAAACGGTTGGAAAACCACTTGTAGAAAAGAGATGCACAACAGCAAACCACCCCACCTCGTCTTTTCTCATTCCTGTTGTACAGGGCGTAGTGAAAATCACCTAATAAAGTTGGTACCAGATTCTGAGCTGTAAATATCTAAATGGCATCCGTATCGACAAACTCAGACTCATTAGGGAATAACACAATGCCATATATACAGAGAGCCAATATTGCATTGAAATATATCCACCTCTTCTCCTTAGCTTCCTCTCGAGCCCTCTTTACCAAGTACTCTAAGTGATAGCCTCAGAATTTTCCTTTGCGAGAAAAATCAGCCTCTAATGTCGATTTGCTCAAATAAAGAGCCTCAGCCAGTGCCTGGAAATCACAGTCTCCTTAGGAACCACATAAAGGAACACCTCCTTGGATAGGAATTCTCAAGATGTTAGAGTACTCTTCTAGGGTAGGAACCAATACATAATCCGGCATCACAAAGCACCTTAAGGAAGGATCATAGAACGACATCAAGGTGTGTAGTCCATTGTATTCATACTCACTGAGGCTCCGAACCAGGGATAATATCCAACCATACTTCTCTTTAAAGACCCCCAATACTTCTGGACTAGCCATACTCTGTAAACTATCCAACGGACCAAGAGTGAGCTTCGGGAACTTGTAGATGATGATGTGCTTCTTACCCCTCTTAGTGTCCATCCCTATGAATGCCCTCTGACTGGAATCAACAAACTGGATACTACCTGGAAATACAAAAACATGAATGTCAGAAAAATGGAATGCAATGCGAAGTATGGGATCAAAGTTCCACACGAGCTGGATGCACTGTACTGACTAAACAATCAAAGCTCTGTACCAAAACCCAGAACAAAAGGAACCACAGTGATAAAACTAGAAAACCAGGTAGGTTGAAGGTCAAAGTTACCTGCAAACCTGCAAACACCCATCCCCTATCACATGTGGGTTCTAGAAAACGGGATCCTCAGTCTCGGATTCTCGATTTGAGAAGCAATAGTACATTCATCCCTCAGGGTACAATACTATCGCCAAACAAAGAGGTCGTTCACTGATTCCCCCAAAAAAGGTCATCCTAGAGCAAGTTCCCAGCATTGGGTCCTCGGGTCGAGAGCCGTAATGGATTTTCCATTTCTGGTCTGCCATTATCGTTCTCGGAAGGAGTGTCGTTACTGAGTCCTCGGGAATGGTCACCAGAGTCGACAGTTCCTCAAGAGAATAACTACTGGCCTGTATCAACATACAGTAGCAGACATCTCCCAATAGAACCTCGTCTGATTGTGGGGATCGTGATCACCCGCACGTGGTCAACACCACCGGAGCGTCACGCCTGCCCACGCTAATACCTATGTGTATGCTCAAGCCTGGGTAGTGGGCTTATCTCTTAGAACCTCCTATCCTGCCAAACAGAAAACTAGCACATCACAGCACATTCCAGCATAATAATGAAATGCAATGCAATAAATAAAGTAAAAATAGTAAAACAATAATACAGTAATATACAACAAAATAAAGCACAACAGTAAACACCCAATGAAAATAAACAAACAAGCGCTAGGATTGACTCGCAAGAGGGGATAGACCAGCAAGAGGTCAACCTATCCCCAGCAGAGTCGCCATCTATCACTCCCGAGGATTTGCATCCATGGTACAAAAGCGAAAGTGGCGCGGAAAACAGAGTCGCCAGCAATGTGTATTTATCCCAAGAGAGGGAAAGGAAACACTGCGTAAACCTGAGGGAAGGAAAAGAACAGGGTCTCGCGACCAAGAGAAACGGGTAAGGGAGTCAGTTACGCGAAGGGAAGGTGTTAGCACCCCACACGTCCATCGTACTCGATGGGATCCACGCTTGTTGTCTCGATCAAAGGGTGTCGTCGTCTGGAGCTCGGTCGCTACTGGTGTAACGCCCCAGTTTTAGTTAGTTTTATTTAATCGAGTCGATTTAATTATTTCTATTTTTATATTATTTAATTTTTGACTTTTATTTGATAATATATTATTTTTTTTCATCGTTGTTATGTTTTATCGCGTTTTGGAAACGTTTGCGAGATATTTGAGTGTAAGGGTATTTTGGTCATTTCACTTTATTTTTCCTTAAGTTAGTAAAATACAAATAGAAAGGGAGAAAATTAGAGAGAAAGAAAAAGAGAAGAAGGAAAAGGGAAAGAAAAGAGAAAGAAAGAAGAAAAGAGAGAAAAACTTGGAAAGGAAGAAAATCAATCAACCGAATTTTCAAACACGATTAAATCGGGTAAGGGTGCGAAACTCGATTATATTATACTTGTTTATGATTATGTATGTTTGTATTTGGTTGTTTTTGGATTGAAATTGGATGTAGAGCAAAACCCATAATATGTTGAAATGGTTGGAAATTGATTCAAAATGTGTTTGAAATCATGTTTTAATGATCATAATTGTTGATACATGTTAGATAGGTGTTGTGGTACACTCTATTGTTAATTTTCAGGTGATTAGAGGAGATTTGGGGTGGTTTTGGGTTGATCCCGTAGCAGAAAAATTCTGCAGAAAAATTCTGGGTTTCCGCTGCCGTTACGCGTATCAGGTATGTCCATACGCGTATTGGCTTGGGCAATACGCGTATGGGAGGCGCAAAATGAGGCAATACGCGTAATGAATTCCATTTTTCTCGGCCATCTGCTGAAACGCCTATGAGTTTGGGCAATACGCGTATGGCTCAGGGCAATACACGTATGGCCAGCAAGGGTGCAAAATGTTGTCTTTTCGCGATTCCATTTCTTTTTACGTCCGTAACTTGTGTTCCAATTATCCGTTTTGAACATTCTTGGTATCGTTGGAAAGCTAATAAAATGTACTTTCTTATTAAAATGGTTTTGAGATTTTTGGCCGATTTAATTATGTCGGGAATTTGAAATAGTGTCCTTTTGTCGACCTTTACCGTTTTAATTGTGTGTAATTGATGTGTATCATGCAATGTGCTGTTGATATGGATATCGTATGACTTGTGTGCTGTTGTGTGCTGAAAATGCATGTGATAAAATGTTGTGATGATGGTTTGTGGCCTAAGGGCAAGAAAATACAATGTGTTGTATTTGATTATATATGCATGATTATGGATGTGTATATGTGTGCATTTAAATGTCATGAGTCATTGTATGCCAAGCATCATGATATGCATTCTTGTGATGTCGTGTGCCCTAGTGGGTGTGAGCGACGAAACGATTCCAGAGGGAATCCTCTATAACATCGTGAGCCTTATACAAAGAGGACTGAAAGCGATGATTATAGATGATCGTGAGCCTTATACAAAGAGGACCGAAAGCGATCGGATCGTGAGCCTTATACGAAGAGGACTGAAAGCGATCCATAAACGTCGTGAGCCTTATACCAAGAGGACCGAAAGCGACGGGGAACATCGTTTGCCCGACGGGGAGTTACACTAAGTAACAAGCGATGGTTCCAATAGTTCCTGAGTGAACTAATGATGAGATTGACGGATGGATGGTACCACATTTGCATAGAGTCATTGTGTCGGTCTCTTTGCATTTGCATAAATCATGAATGGATTGATTTTGTGTGGAATTGTGAATGGAATTGATGAGTTAAGACATATATATATATATATATATATATATGTTGGTGATAAATGTATTATGCATGATTGATATGCCTTGGTGATGGATATTTAAGATATGCATCGTGTTGTTTTGTGTTTGAATTCTGGTATAAGTTGTGGTGAGAATATTTTACATGTGTATTTTTGGTATTATTATATAATTGTATGCAATTATATTATGATTGTGTTTCTCACCCTTCTGCTGTTTTGAATGCTCTATGAGGCATTGCAGATTAGATGCTGGAGCTCTTTTTGTGAAGCTTAGGTCTTCATTCTTTTGTCGGTCGGCTCTGATATGTAGCACCGGGTAGTCGGGGAGATCGTTGTGATTTATGTGTATATGTATATATATATATATCTTTTGGATTGTATATGTATGGATCTGTGTATGACAGACAAACTTTTTATGTGATATATATATATATGAGATTCAGTTGCAGATTTTCCGCTTTTATTCTGTATCTGATTTGTGGGTAGTAGGAACTAAGTTCCTCTGTTATTTGCTGCCTGATTGTTGCATATCTTTATGAGCAGGTTTATTGTGTTTTGTCTCAATTGATGTGATGCCTTCGTCTATGCCATGAATGTTTTAATTATACTCTGATGAAATTTTTATCGCTTTATTTAATTGGGGGTATAGATTGGGGGTGTTACATTAAGTGGTATCAGAGCCAGTCTGTGTCAGTTTGTGTCAGTCCTTGTTGGTCGTTGTGTTTGGGTGAGCTGTTTGTTTAACCATAGTTGCTGTTATTGGAAATGAATAGAATATGGCTGGTAGGAATGGTGCTGCTTTGGCTGCTGCTATGCAAGCTATGGCTCAGGCTGTGTAGGGTGCACCTAATGCTGGTGGGAATGATGAGTTCAGGAAGAACAAACCGTCTGTCTTCAAAGGGAGACATGATCCTGATGGTGCACAAATTTGGCTTAAGGAGATTGAAAGAATATTTCGAGTGATGGACTGTGCTGAGGAACATAAGGTGAGACTGAGTACTCACATGTTGCAGGAGGAAGCTGATGATTGGTGGGTTAGTACGCGTCATGTGTTAGAAGCTGGAGATGAAGAGGTCACTTGGACTTTGTTCAGTAGGGAGTTTTTGAGGAAGTATTTTCCTGAAGATGTTAGGGGAAAGAAGGAAATAGAGTTCTTGGAGTTGAAACAAGGTAATATGTCTGTTGTTGATTACACTGCTAAGTTTGTGGAACTTGTACAGTTTTATCCACATTATGCTGAAGCGACTGCAAAGTTTTCTAAGTGTGTGAAGTTTGAGAACGGATTGCATCCTGAGATCAAGCAGGCAATCAGTTATCAAAGGATTAGGAGGTTTTCAGATTTGGTGGATTGTTGTAGGATTTATGAGGAAGATAGCAAAGCTCGTTCTACTCACTATAAGAGTGTGAATGAAAGGAAAGGGAAGCAACGGTTTCGTGGTGGTCCTTATGTGACACCAGCTGATAAGGGTAAGCAAAGGGGTAATTTTGAGAAAAGGTCAAGTGGGGGAGGTATGTATAATTCTCTGAGATGTTATAGGTGTGGTGACTTAGGACATCGTCAGTTCGAATGTAGGAAGAATTTGGAGAAGTGTTCTAATTGTGGAGGTATAGGGCATGTAATAGCTGAGTACAAGAGGAAGAATGTGGTGAAGTGTTTCAACTGTGGTGAAGCTGGTCATATTAGCACGAAGTGTCCGAAACCAAAGCAAGCTCAGGCAGGAGGGAAAGTATTTGCATTGGCAGGGACTCAGACTACAAGTGCAGACCGTCTGATCAAAGGTACTTGTTTTATTAATAGTACGCCTTTAGTTGCTATTACTGATACTGGAGCGACTCATTCGTTTATTTCGTCTGAGTGTACGAAGCGTTTGAATCTTTTATTGTCTTCGATGGGTGGAGAGATGGTTATTGATACTCCAGTAATGGGGTCGGTAACTACTTCTTTGGTTTGTTTAAGTTGTCCTTTGACCATTTATGGTAAAGATTTTGAGATGGATTTGGTGTGTTTGCCGTTGAAGGGTTTAGATGTGGTTCTGGGTATGAATTGGTTGCAGTTCAATTGAGTTCATATTGATTGTTATCATAAGCTGGTAAGATTTCCTTCTCTTGAAGAAGACGAGGACTCGAGTTTCTTATCTACCAAAGAGTTGAAGAAACTTTTGGCGGATGAAGCTCAGTTGTTCGGGTTGTTTGCATCGTTGACAGTGGATAGTCAAGTTACACTTGATGTGTTTCCTGTTGTGTGTAAATTTCCAGAGGTGTTTTCGGAGGATATTTCAGATGTGCCGCCAGAGAGAGAGGTGGAGTTTTCTATAGATCTAGTTCCTGGTACTAGACCTGTATCTATGGCACTTTATCGTATGTCGGCATCTGAGTTGGTTGAGTTGAAGAAACAGTTGAATGAATTGTTATAGAAGAGGTTTGTGAGACCGAGTGTGTCGCCTTGGGGTGCTCCAGTTTTGTTGGTGAAAAAGAAGGATGGAAGTATGAGATTGTGTATTGATTATCGCCAGTTGAATAAGGTGACGATTAAGAATAAGTATCCTCTTCCGAGAATTGATGATTTGATGGACCAGTTGGTAGGTGCTTGTGTGTTTAGTAAGATTGATTTGAGGTTAGGTTATCATCAGATTAGAGTGAAAGAGGAAGATATTCAGAAGACGGCTTTTAGGACACGATACGGTCATTACGAATATTCTGTGATGTCGTTCGGGGTTTCTAATGCGCTAGGTGTGTTTATGGAGTATATGAATCGTATTTTTCATGAGCATTTGGATCGATTTGTTGTTGTGTTTATTGATGATATCTTGATTTATTCTAAGTCCCGGGAGGAACATGCGGAACATTTGTGTGTCGTGTTGCAAATTTTGAAGGAAAGGAAACTTTTTGCTAAGTTGTCCAAGTGTGAGTTCTGGTTGTCAGAAGTGAGTTTTCTTGGGCATGTGATTTCAGGTAATGGTATTGTTGTGGATCCATCTAAAGTAGATGCAGTTCTACAATGGGAGGCTCATAGATCTGTTACTGAAATTAGAAGCTTTTTGGGTTTAGCTGGATATTATCGAAGGTTCATTGAAGGTTTTTCTAAGTTAGCACTTCCTTTGACCCAGTTGACTTGTAAAGGTAAAACGTTCATTTGGGATATTCAGTGTGAGGAAAGTTTTAATGACCTGAAGAGAAGATTGACTACAACTCCGATTTTGGTCTTACCGAATCCTACTGAACTGTTTGTGGTGTATTGTGATGCGTCTTTGATTGGTTTAGGTGGAGTGTTGATGCAAGAAGGTAAGGTTGTGGCTTATGCTTCGCGGCAATTGAGGATTCATGAGAAGAATTACCCTACTCATGATTTGGAATTAGCGGCTGTGGTTTTTGTATTGAAAATTTGGAGGCATTATCTCTATGGTGCAAGATTCGAAGTCTTTAGTGATCATAAAAGTTTGAAATACTTGTTTGATCAGAAAGAGTTGAATATGAGGCAACGGAGATGGTTGGAATTTTTGAAGGACTACGATTTTAGCTTGAATTACCATCCTAGTAAAGCTAATGTGGTAGCCGATGCATTGAGCTGAAAATCTTTGCATATGTCTGTTTTGATGGTTAAATAGTGGGAACTTTTGGAAGCGTTTAGAGATTTGAGTTTGGTATGTGAATTGACATCTGACAGCGTGAGGCTTGGAATGTTAAAGGTTACTAATGATTTTCTATTAACCGTTAGCGAGAAACAGAAGTTGGATGTGAAATTTGTGGATTTGATGACGGTTGGTGATCAAAGTGTGAATGGTGACTTTAAAGTGGATGATAAGGGTGTTTTGAGATTTCGTGGTAGGATTTGTATTCCTGATGATTCGGACTTGAAAAATATGATTTTAGAGGAAGGACACCGGAGTAATTTGAGTATATATCCGGGAGCTAATAAGATGTATCAGGATTTAAAGAAGATCTTTTGGTGGTTTGGATTGAAGAGAGATATGGCTCAGTTTGTTTATGCGTGTTTGACGTGTCAGAAGTCTAAGGTGGAACATCAGAAGCCTAGTGGATTGTTGGTACCGTTGGATATTCCCGAGTGGAAATGGGACAGCATTTCTATGGATTTTGTGACAGGGTTGCCGAATACACAGAGGGGACATAATGACATTTGGGTGATTGTGGATAGGCTGACTAAATCGGGGCATTTCATTCCGATTGACATCAGTTTTTCTTTGGAGAGGTTGGCTGAGATTTATATCAGTGTGATTGTGAAGCTACATGGTGTTCTGTTGAGTATTGTTTTAGATCGAGATCCGAGATTTACTTCCAAATTTTGGGAAAGTTTGCAAAAGGCGTTAGGTTCCAAGTTGAGGTTGAGTTCGGCTTATCATCCACAGACGGATGGTCAGACCGAGAGAACTATTCAGTCGTTGGAAGATTTGCTGCGAGCTTGTGTTCTTGAGCAAGGTGGTGCTTGGGATAGTTATCTTGCGTTGGTTGAATTCACGTATAACAACAGTTTCCATTCAAGTATTAGAATGGCACCTTTTGAAGCGTTGTATGGAAGAAGATGTCGAACACCTTTGTGTTGGCATGAATCTGGTGAGAGTTCGGTGGTTGGACCGGAGTTGGTGCAAGAGACTACGGAAAAGGTGAAACTTATTCGTGAGAAAATGAAGGTTTCTCAGAGTAGGAAAAAGAGTTATCATGATCGAAGGAGGAAAGATCTTGAGTTTCAAGAGGGCGATCATGTATTTTTGAGAGTTACACCGGTGACGGGTGTTGGTCGTGCACTGAAGTCGAAGAAGCTTACTTCTCGGTTTATTGGTCCTTACCAGATATCTGCGAGAGTGGGTGTTGTGGCTAATCGGGTGGCGTTTCCGCCGAGTCTTTCGAATTTGCACGATGTGTTCCATGTTTCACAGCTTCAGAAGTATGTTCCGGATCCGTCGCATGTGATTCCGATGGATGAGGTTGAGGTAAGGGAGAACCTTACGGTGGAGGCATTACCAGTGAGAATTTTGGATCGCGAGTTGAAGCAGTTAAGAGGCTAGGATATTGCGCTTGTGAAAGTAGCGTGGGGAGGCGCTGCTGAGGGCAATTTGACTTGGGAGTTGGAGTGTCGGATGCGGGAGTCATATCCGGAGTTGTTCGTCTCAGGTAATATTTTCGAGGACTAAAATTTCTAAGTGGGGGAGAGTTGTAACACCCCAGTTTTAGTTAGTTTTATTTAATCAAGTCGATTTAATTATTTCTATTATTATATTATTTTATTTTTGACTTTTATTTGATAATATATTATTTTTTCATAGTTGTTATGTTTTATCGCGTTTTGGGAACGTTTGCGAGATATTTGAGTGTAGGGGATTTTGGTCATTTCACTTTATTTTTCCTTATGTTAGTAAAATAGAAATAAAAAGAGAGAAAATTAGAGAGAAGGAAAAAGAGAAGAAGGAAAAGGGAAAGAAAAGAGAAAGAAAGAAGAAAAGAGAGAAAAACTTTGAAAGGAAGAAAATCAATCAACCGAATTTTCAAACACGATTAAATCGGGTAAGGGTGCGAAACTCGATTATATTATACTTGTGTATGATTATGTATGTTTGTATTTGGTTGGTTTTGGATTGAAATGGGATGTAGAGCAAAACCCATAATATGTTGAAATGGTTGGAAATTGATTCAAAATGTGTCTGAAATCATGTTTTAATGATCATAATTGTTGATACATGTTAGATAGGTGTTGTGGTACACTCTATTGGTAATTTTTAGGTGATTAGAGGAGATTTGGGGTGGTTTTGGTTGATCCCGTAGCAGAAAAATTCTGCAGAAAAATTATGGGTTTCCGCTGCCGTTACGCGTATTAGGCATGTCCATACGCGTATTGGCTTGGACAATACGCATATGGGAGGCGCAAAATGAGGCAATACGCGTAATGAATTCCATTTTTCTCGGCCATCTGCTGAAACACGTAATGGTACGCGTATGAGTTTGGGCAATACGCGTATGGCTCAGGGCAATACGCGTATGGCCAGCAAGGGTGCAAAATGTTGTCTTTTCGTGATTCCATTTCTTTTTACGTCCGTAACTTGTGTTCCGGTTATCCATTTTGAACATTCTTGGTATCGTTGGAAAGCTAATAAAATGTACTTTCTTATTAAAATGGTTTTGAGATTTTTGGCCGATTTAATTATGTCGGGAATTTGAAATAGTGTCCTTTTGTCGACCTTTACTGTTTTAATTATGTGTAATTGATGTGTATCATGCAATGTATTGTTGATACGGATATCGTATGACTTGTGTGCTGTTATGTGCTGAAAATGCATGTGATAAAATGTTGTGATGATGGTTTGTGGCCTAAGGGCAAGAAAATACAATGTGTTGTATTTGATTATATATGCATGATTATGAATGTGTATATGTGTGCATTTGAATGTCATGAGTCATTGTATGCCAAGCATCATGATATGCATTCTTGTGATGTCGTGTGCCCTAGTGGGTGTGAGCGATGAAACGACTCCAGAGGGAATCCGCTATAACATCGTGAGCCTTATACAAAGAGGACTGAAAGCGATGATTATAGACGATCGTAAGCCTTATACAAAGAGGATCGAAAGCGATCAGATCGTGAGCCTTATACAAAGAGGACTGAAAGCGATCCATAAATGTCGTGAGCCTTATACCAAGAGGACCGAAAGCGACGGGGAACATCGTTTTCCCGACGGGGAGTTACACTAAGTAACAAGCGATGGTTCCAATAGTTCCTGAGTGAACTAATGATGAGATTGACGGATGGATGGTACCGCATTTGCATAGAGTCATTGTGTCGGTCTCTTTGCATTTGCATAAATCATGAATGGATTGATTTTGTGTGGAATTGTGAATGGAATTGATGAGTTGAGACACACACACACACACACACACACACATATATATATATATATATATATATATATATTGGTGATAAATGTATTGTGCATGATTGATATGCCTTGGTGATGGATATTTGAGATATGCATCGTGTTGTTTTGTGTTTGAATTCTGGTATAAGTTGTGGTGAGAATATTTTACATGTGTATTTTTGGTATTATTATATAATTGTATGCAATTATATTATGATTGTGTTTCTCACCCTTCTGCTGTTTTGAATGCTCTATGAGGCATTGCAGATTAGATGCTGGAGGTCTTTTTGTGAAGTTTAGGTCTTTATTCTTTTGTCGGTCGGCTCTGATATGTAGCACCGGGTAGTCGGGGAGATCGTTGTGACTCGATAGAAACGGGGGAGAAGAGAAAAAGAAGTGACTCGATAGGACATCGTTCGTCCTATGCCTACGTATTCCCTCGTGCAATGGGAAAGTCAGAGTCAACGTAGTTCGGACACGAACTAAGGGGGGAGGTTGCTCGCCAAGACATCGCCGTCTTGTGCTTACGTATCCTCAAACGGACGAGAAAGATGAATTCAGAGCAGTCATAGTTCGACCTAACAAGGTCGGTTATTGTTTTTTATGAGTGACGTTAGATTTGCGTCCGGCAGTTAGGGTCGATGACTGTTTGCGACGAGACGGAAGTAACGTGCCCTTTTCCGAAAATGGCTTGAGATTAACAATCTCGAAGGATGAAGAAGGTTTGAGTTTGTTTTGTATTTTTTAAGACAGAAGTGATTTGAAGTTAGTTCATAACTTGCATTGCACCCAAGTCTGTAACATAGGAACGAATACTTCGCGTATCGTCCCCAACAGGACATACACTAAGTACCCTAGAAGAATGAAGGGAGACCCCCCATACTTCACTTCCCATATGTAAGGCTCATGCGCAATACATGTTAATCTTTTATTAAGTGTTTTAGGATTGTTATGATATGAGAAGAGAAGACTCAAGAAAAAAGAAAACACTAAGGGGAATTCTATCCTAATGTTGTCATGCAAAAGGTGGCCCTAAGGTTGAGTTTGAAAGGGAAACTTCTACCTAAGGTAGCATGCAAAGGGAAGCCTAATGCTAATCCTACTCCAAGCTTAATCGAAAATTAAGTTGGACTAGGTAGCTCTAAGGGAGTGAATCCAAAACTTAAACAAGTCTTGAGATTCAAGGGAAGGAAAGAGTGAAAGAGATGAAGAAGGAAAGTAAAAAAAGAGCAAAAACAGCAGCTACAACAGCGCATCTGCAACAATACAGCAGTAAATCCAACACCAAATACCAAACAGCATTCTACAGCTCATGTTCAGCACAAAAAGGAGGTGTAAAAGCCAAACAGCAGCACATATAACAGCACATATGCACATAAACAGCAGTAGAAACAGGGCAGCATGTGATTCACTTGAATACAACTCAATCATGGCATAGCAAACGTGCATCAAGCATTACATATTCTTCAATCAAACATGATTACAATCACACCACCAACCAAGGTAAATAACTCTTGAAATCATCGTGAAAGCATGCATATCATGAGGAAGTATATCATTAAGCATATGAACAAATCAAGTGAAGCATGCATCTCACAAAATTAGGTGAACAAACAAACACAAAGCAATTTCAGCAACATAAGCATCAATCAACAATTATCATGCTCAAGGAGTATGTGCTATGTGTTCATGGCATCAAACTTGCAACAATGTAAACAATATTCATAAACGATGAAAATACAAGAGCCGCGTGTCGGAAAATTGTGCACATACAATGGTGTGAGCTGCAACAGCATCAAAACAGTCATTAGATGAGTATCATATCAATCCATGAAGATTAAAAGTGAAACGGGATCGAAACATGCTCAAAAATGCACAAAAAACACACTCTGCAGTAGTGTTAATCGATTAACCAATCGTAGTGCAATTGTGTTAATCGATTAACAGCTCTGATTACGCACATTTTGCACTGGTTAATAGATTAACCTAATTGCACTGCAATTGGTTAATCGATTAACACTGTAAAATCAGCACAAAATCAGTTTGAAAAATCACTTCCAGCAGCAAAAGCACTTATGCAATCATCACCAATGATCATGTAATCAACAATGCACGAAAATTAAGTTTAGAGACATCATTCAAACATCACTTAAATTCAATAATCATCAACATCCACAATCAAGATCAACCAAAGGAATCAAAACACATCAAAATTCATGGATCTACATTGTACAAGTTGCAATTAAGCTAAAATGAGTATGGATCTGAAATTAACCAACCTACAAAGCTGAGATTTGCTTTGGTAAGTGTTGTAAATAGAAATGGATGAGTTCAAGTAGAGAAATCCAAGATCCACAAGCTTCTTGAACTCAAAAGTTGGAGATCCAAGCAATAAGCAACAAAAGCTCCAAAAGCACTTCCAAAAATCGCTTCTGAAAATTCAGAACCAGATCCAAACGAAAATCCAAATTGAAAAGCTGAAATGTAGTGATGATGAGAGGTTTTAGCTTAAGAATTAACAAGTTCCAATCAAGAAATTGTTAATCTTTGAAGAAGAGCTTTGAGTGTGGTTGAAAATGGAGTTGGAGAACGAAAAAGTGAGAGAGAATTGAGAGAATTCTGAAAATTGGGAGTGAAAATATGATCTAGGTTTTTGAGGTTTGGAATGAATTGGTTTAAATAACCCCTAGGTTAGGAGTTAAGTTTGGGTTGGGAGTTAGGTTAAGTGAGTGGAAATTAGGATGAAATGTGAATTAGGAAAGGAAATGTGGAATTGGAGTGGAAAGAATTTGAATTTTTGAATGGAAAATCAACTCTCTAGATCCTTCTACTGATGTGTAGAATTAAAATGGGTGATTAAAAATTGGATTAAAAAGAAATAGCTCTGAAAATGCAGCATTTGGGCAAAATTCACCATGGTTAATCGATTAACCTAATTGCACTGCAATTGGTTAATCGATTAACACATTCAAATTTTGAATTTTTGCGCCAAAAGGAGGGAAACTTGGATATTCTTCTGGTTCTACCCATTCTGAACCACAATAGACCTCTAAAACTTGCCATTTGATATTACCACTGGAATACACTTGAAATATGCCGTGAAATGTTTTTTCGCACTCGGATTAAACTGCTGATAACAACTGTCTGGTGCTGAATAACTGATCAAAAATTGACTGTCGGAGTTTCTGATCATCCAGTCATTTAATGAGCAAAATAAATGCTCAAAAAGACTTGGAAAGCTATCTGCTTGGATCTGAACACTATTAAAAATCATACTGGAACTGATGACGCCGTGAGCTGCTAGAAAAAACCTTGTTCCCATGCTCAAAAGAACTATGCAAATGCAGAAATGACGATGCAAATGAAATGAAGCATAAGCCAAAAGGGTTAGAAACACTAGGGTAAATTTTGAGGTGTTACAGCAGGCTATCCTGAGAACAATGAATCATGAGCTTGTTGTCTCTAGCATATGCGGCCATCTTTCTGTAACACATCTTCAAAGGAATATTTGGACAATCGAGGCCGTTGTACTTCTTAAGTTCTGGAATTTTTAATTTAGGGGGAATCACCAAATCAGGCACTAGACACATTTCCAAAGCACTCGGACTAGTTGATTTATACCCCTCAATGACTCTCATTTTTTCTTCCAAGGCACGACACATTCGGATAGCTTCAGAATCTTGAGCAGCTGCAAGATTGACTATTAGAGAAGCCTTTTGCTCATCTTAGATCTCCTCATATGTGTGAAGAATGGGGATTTGATTGACAACAGGATGTCCTTGTGGAGTAACACCCTCACTGACTCTAAAGATATGTATCGGCTGAGGCACATGAGTTCCCTCAGGCGGAGGTGTGAAACCAGGAGGAAGACAATAGATCACATGATTAGGAATAGGACCTATAGGTCTTAAAGGTGAAGCAAGCCCTTGGATAGGAATTACATTCCTTGTAGTAACGATATCACGAATCCCATCTTCTCCTCTGGCTAGAGCCAACATCATCTCTAGAATTTGATCAATTTTTCTTTTGACGAAGTCAATTTCCTCTCTTATAGCATCTTGCTCTTGCTGAACTTGATCCATTAATCTTCTTGCATTAGAGCGAGTAGCGTACTGACGTCGAGGAATCAGCTTTAATTACAGAGACGAGGAGAGATGAAAATGAGTTTTTTGTCTGGGAAATGAAATGCATGAAGCATATTTAGTGCATGTGGATGCATAATTTTGTTTTTGATATGCAAAAATTGAAATGCCATGTCACGTATAGATGCAATGGAATGTCAAGTGCAGGTAACAGTATAGGGTAACACTAGTAATAGCAGAACAACCTAAATAGGTGAGCCTCCTATATCTGGGTAGTTCTAAGTTTTGTGTACCCATGAAACCCACTCACCAGGTTAGCTCTAAGAGTTTCGATAAAAGGGTTCCTAGAGTCACGGACCTTAATCAGAATTTTATCATACAACAAGCGAACCGTTTTATGACAAATTCATGAAAAAGATCTATTCCAGGCGGGGTCTTTCCATTGATCATACAAGGTGTGCTCATTGGGGATCAATATTACACAACCAGCATATATGGAACAGGTTCTAAAAGGTCCTTAGAGTCATTGATCTTAATTGGATTTTTATCATACAACAGGCTACCCGTTTATGACAAACTCAACAAATAAGATCTACTCTAAGTGGGGTCTTTGGGTTAGCCATACAAGGTGTGGTCCTTAGGGGCCAAAATTACACAACCACCTCCTAACTTATGTATATTCTCCTTGTTTTTCTTCAAAAGATCGGGAAGCGAGTTTCACTCAAGCAACAATTACCAATATCCACACATAAATATATACACAGATATAAAATGCGATAAAGCAACAATAAAGGAAACAATACATCCAAAGAAGAAGAAACAAAGCTAACACATAAACACAAAGCTAACCAAACTAGGGTGGACTCGCTTAGGTTTCCTAAATAGAGTCGCCAGATATCGCGACGCGATAAATACCCGAGCGTAAGGAACGCTCGAAATATAAACAAAACAGAGTCGCCACCAAACTTTATTTATTCCTAAAGAGGGAAAGGGAAAATATCGATAAAACCCAAGAAAAACAAAAAGAAATGGCCATCACAACCAGATCGGGTTTAGGATTCGGTTATGCAAGAGGAAGGTATTAGTACCCCTCACATCCGTTGTACTCAACATGGCCCATTTAGTTAGTTTTGTGTTAGAGTGTTAGTGTGATATTAGTTTGCGATCTTCTACTTATCTAGTGAGAAAAGAGAAAGAAAGAAAGGAAATACCTAGGGTTTTATTATTATGGTGCTTGCCAAGATTTCAGAATCGTGTGCCTACGTATTCTCATGGTGAAATGAGAAAATCGGAGCTCTGTAGTTCTACTTACTAAGAACTACTGGGTTGGCTTCTTTTTAAGGATTAATCCTTTAGACATATCGAGTGTTTTAAACCTTTACTTACTGCTTGTAACATCCTAATTTTCCATACTTTAAATAATATACCTGATTAGATTTGAGATTTTAACATCGCTAATTATTAAAAATTAAATATTGAAACTAACACCTATAATAATTAATTTATCAATTAATTACCCTTTATTTTATTATTAATATTATTATTCAATTTGAATATCATCGTTTTATTTTACAAACTAAACTTTGAAATTGAAATTAATACTTAAAAATACTTAACTTTAAGTTAATTAATTATTCATATTATTTTTATTATTATTATTGTTGTTGTTTTGTTATTATTATTATTTGATTTTATTTTATTTGAATATTATCATTTTACTCTACAAACTAATTAGTAAATAAAATAATCTTAAGTTAATAATAATTATCCTTGTTGCCATTATTATTATTTTTATTATTATTATCATTTCATTTTTATAAAAAAAATATATATCTCATTTCTTTATTAATATCATAAATGATATTATGTCATGAAACATTAAGATATCAAGCTCCCATACCTTTCTCATAAATTATTTTCACAAAGTCATACTAGAACATCTAAAGAACTATTGATGTAAGACTAGTAAATATTTGATAAAGACATATTTACTAGCAAGAGTTGAAAAGTTAGAAGGTATGGGCAAAAGAAGACATATTTGATAAAGGCATATTTATTCCTACCCCATTTTCATTCACTCATTCACAAATCTTCTTTCTTACCTCTTTATTTCTTTCCTTCTCTAGTTTCTTCATATAACAATATTAGTTTTAATTATTGAGGTTCTCACGGTGTGGGTTCGTAACTTTTAGAGTTATTTTGTGGTAAAAGTTCTTCTAAAGTTTCAAAGGAGTTTTATACGTCAAAGTTCTGCCCAAATCATTTTCATAAGTAACCGGTAAGCCGTTATAATGTCCATTTTATTTTAATTATATTATTTTAATTATGTTATTTATATAAAGGTTATTTTAAAATTTCTATGCAAATTCCATTTAGACGTCGAGATATTGAACTTATAAAGTCCAAAATAAATTTTACCATTTTAAGTCGTTATAATGCCCAAGTATTATTATAATTTAAGTGTTATTAGGAATATACTCTTAATAATTTTCTAAAACGAACAAATCTAAACGGAGGTATAGTCTAATTTATATTTGAATGTAATAATTATTTAAATATAATGGAAGTTATTATTAAATATTTTAATAAATAAATATTTCAAGTTGTAGCGGAAGTATGCTTAATTAACCATAAATTATATTCTAATAATTTTATAAATTTCGTATAATTCAACAGTTATCGTAAATTAGGTTCTTGGCAAAGATCGGAGAAAACGCTCGTGGACTTTCAACAACGCTCAACAACAAAAGGTGGGGGCAAGATTTCGTATACGTTGGGATGGTTAGCGTAAAATAGCTTAATATATATGTGGTAGTGGTGACCCAAGCCCTACTAGCGATAAATAAGTAAGGAGAGCCTATTCTCGAATAATGATTTTCACGAATCATTGAGCGAGGTTACGCCGGCCTTAATTATTTATCATAGGAATAATCTATGACAATTTGAAGTTGTATTATGCTTGCATTATTTGATTAATTGTCTAATTTGTTTATTTTATTTATACTTGAATGATTGTGATTGATAGACTAAGAATAATGATCTATTAAGGAGAGAACAACATTACTAGATATTAGATCCCCAATAACATAAGGTAAGTTGGATACATTGAGTAGTTGTATTTGGTTGGATTTTGGCTAAGGAAAGACTTGGTCGACTATGTCCTTTACGGTCCACCTCTCTTACCTGGGAAGTCAACCATACAATTATTCATTGTACAAACTAAACTAATTATGTAGAGATAATGATCATGCCAAGAAGGAATGCGATAAGACATGTGATGGATTTGGCACTCAACTTAAGTATCTAGATAATAAGTATAACCTTAAGGGTTGATACGATATTTCCCAAGTATTAAATTAATACTTATGGTTGAGAGTTGCCATAAGATGATTGAGTGATCATATAGACTTGCATTGAGGAATGTGTAAGCCCACTGCCGTGCGGTATGGGACGCACGAGGTTAATCGGTCGCCTACAATCCCGACGGGGATTATTATCTATGCATGCTAGGCAAGGTAAGGTTCTTGGCCTGAATTCTCAAGGACGATCGACTTATAACACCTAGACTCCACGTGAAGTTAGGTGGCGTAGCTCTTTGTAATTGGGAGTACGTTGGTGGCATGTGGTCTTGTGATATCTGATCTTGGTAAATGGGATAGATATCATTGACAGCGTTTAGTGGCCTGAGTCAGCATATAGTTCAGGAATGCAATAGAATCAATAGATATAAAGTATATATAAAGGTACGTTTGTTTGAATAATTGTGGTTGCCATATATATTATTATTTTACACATTCATTCCCACTTGTAAACTTGTACATAAATCTTAGCCCTGTATCCCTTTTTGTTTGTGTGGGTTAATCTATGACGATCAGAGAATGAGTACGAATCTTACTTACTTCCTGATAATTTAGAAGGAAAGGATATGAAGTGACGTGGAGATGGGTTACTGTAACATCTAGATTGGGAGTTGTTAGCATTTTGTCAAATGGTGATCATATCCCTACTACTACAGTCAGTATAAGTGTCAGTCTCGTTGGACTTAGGAGGTCCTTTTTGTTATGCTTTGTTTTGGTTTCCTTTCTGTACTTTTATTTTATGTTTTATCTATGTGGCAAGGCCACTAGTCTTAACGATGTCAAACTCTATTTAAAATATATTTGAAGCATATGTATGTGAAGCAGTATGTTTTTAATTAATTCAGTCTTGTTATTTAAAAGTTTCAAATTTTCTGTATTTTTATTAAAGGTTTCATTAGAATTTCACTAATGGGATATAGGTTGTCTCACTGCTCGCTCTTGGAGACGGAAGCCTTTGTTTCTTTCACATCAATATGGATAAAGCATACTCATTTCTAAAAAAGTTTAAGTTTCTTTGCGGGAAGTGAGTAAATATTTGAGTAGAGGTAGAGGTGTGCACCAAGTGCACGCTTACTCGGGATTCACATGAGTGTGCTTCCACTAATCCTTTATTCTAAATGAGTCTTTGATTTGAAATACTAATAATTGTTTAGAATCCGGTGTGGTCCGAACGCTCGACTATTAAGGGGTCTAAAGAGATGTGCATCTCCCGGTCTTTAGTCTTTCAATTTTCTTACAAAAAGGTTTTACATCGAACGACTTAACATTGGATCAAGTGTTGTAATTTGATTATGAAAATAGTTTGGATGTGGCGGGGGATAGTGTTGTTAGAACAAGGGTTGGTTTTGTAATAATACCTCTGAGTTTTGATGATAACAAACAAGTATGTTTGTATGAACAATTTTGGTATTCTAATGTTTATTACTTTTGAGAATTTAACAAACAGGTTCTGCTTCTGATAAATAGCGTGGCTAAGTTATTAGAAGAGAATTATTTCGCTTCTACGCTGCACATTGTTCTGCTGAACAGTAGCATTTACTTCAGAAGACTCTGAAGTTGCATGACTCTGATACAATGGCTTAAGAAAACAAGTTCTGAAGATCTGAAGACAGAAGTTCTGATGGACAAGTCCAGATACTGAAGACTTAAGAAAATAAGTTCTGAAGATCTGAATACAGAAGTTTTGATGAACAAGTCCAGATGCTGAAGACTTATGATTATGAAGACAATGGGTTCTGAAGACTCTGAAGATGTAGCTCTGCAGACTCTGAAGACTTGAAGCTCTTAAGACCCAAGTTACATTTTCCCTTCTTCTAACTCATGCTCTCTGAAGCCTATGAAGTCTGGAAGTTGAGAAGACTAAGCAACGTGATACAATAGTACAACAGTATAAGGACACACTGCTTCACTCTGGATAGGACAGACGCAAATGTACTATTTATCCCCCACGATCCTTTAAGCCGCCATAATTCTGAAATGTCAGAAATATCATTCAACGGTCATATTATACATGGCTATATAAAGGTGTGAAGACTTCAAGAATGGTTACAAAAACTTTCACTGTTTATACGATATATTGTTAATATCACTCTTAAGTCATTTTGTTCTGAAAATCTGTTTACTCATCTGCTTGTGTAGAAGCATCACTTTTGTAAACAAATCTTTGTTGTTTGTGTTCCCTAAAGGACTAGTTGGCTCAGAATTTTTAGGAAGACTAAGGCAGTGTGTCTTAGTGTTGTTAGTCACTTGCAGTTGGCTTATGCATTGTATTCCTTAAGGGGCCGGGTAGGTCAGAATTCTTAAGAAGTCTAGGACAGTGTGTCTTAAGTTAAGAAGTCTAGTGCGATTGTAATCAGTTTAGTTATAGTGAATTAAGTCCTCGTTTGAGAGAGGCGAAACCACCTTGGCGGGTGGACTAGCCTAACTTGAGGATTTCTCAAGTGAACTAGTATAAACATACTTTGTTCTTTCTTTTCAAGTTTTCTTGCTTTATTATCAAAAAGTGAAGTTTGTTTGTAAAGGGGATAATATTTTTTTAATACCTTTAGTTTTCAAAAACCCAATTCAAACCCCCCTTTCTTGTGTTTTTCACACCTTCAATTAGCATCAGAGCTCCGGTTCTGAGTAGATAAAAAGGTTGAATTTTTATCAAGCACCTAACAGTGTTCAGTACCGATCCAAAGTGTGAAAAAAATGGATGCTCCAGCTGGTACTTCTGATAATAATGAAAGAGACTCATATAGTGCAAAACCTCCTATCTTTAATGGCGAGAAATTTGACTATTGGAAAGACAAAATCGAAAGTTACTTTCTGGGATTTGATTTAGATCTATGGGATTTGGTAGTTGATGGCTACAAACATCCAGTAGATGCTGAAGGCAAAAAGATTGCAAGAAGCTCGTTTGCAGAGGCTCAAAAGAAAACCTACAAGAATCATCACAGAGCGAGAACGATTATGCTAAATGCTATTTCATACACAGAGTATGAAAAGATCACAAATAGAGAGACTGCAAAATCTATCTTTGACTCTCTTCAGATTACTCATGAAGGCAACGCTCAAGTCAAGGAGACAAAAGCTCTGGCTCTAATCCAGAAGTATGAGGCATTCAGAATGGAAGACGACGAATCTGTGGAAACCATGTTTTCAAGATTCCAGATGCTTGTTGCTGGACTCAGAGTTCTGGACAAAGGTTATTCTACTGCTGATCATGTCAAGAAGATTATTAGGAGTCTTCCTGTAAAATGGAGACCAATGGTAACTTCTTTGAAAATGGCAAAAGATCTGAACAACACAAGTCTTGAGGAACTGATTAGTTCTTTAAGAAGTCATGAGATAGAACTTCAAGAAGATTAACCTCAGAAAAAAGGTAAATCTGTTGCGTTAAAGTCTAAGTATGAAAAGACAAAGGCTTACCAAATAGAAGAGAACTCAGAAGAATCAAAAGAAGATTCAGACGAAGATGAACTGTCTCTCATATCAAGAAAGATAAACTAGCTGTGGAAACACAGAAAGAGCAAGTTCAGGAAAAAAAGGTAGATCTGAATCTACATCTGGTCAAAGGAAAGCTTCTGAAAAAGAAGATACTTGTTATGAATTCAAGGAGCCTGGACATTATAGGAATGAGTGTCCAAAGCTCAAGAAAGATAGAAAACCCAAGAAGGTTTTCAAAGCTAAAAAGGGTCTTATGGCAACATGGGATGATTCAGAATCAGAAGAAGAAGAATCTGATAAAGAACATGCCAACGTGGCACTCATGGCAAAGACCAGCATAAGCAAAGACTTATCTGAGGATCAATTGACACTTGATGAATAATCAGACTCTGATGACGACAAAGAGGTACTTTCTTCCTTATCTCGTTCTGACTTGAATTGGGTTTATCAGAACTTATGAAAAGGTATCAACTTCTTCTAAGTAAACACAAAACTCTGAAAAAGACTTTTATGGTTGCATCTGAGAACTCTACTAAGAGCGAACCAAATACTTCTGATGTAAATGAAAAAAAATTTTCTTTAGAAAAGTCTAATGCTGTTCTAAAAAGTAAAGTTTCTAAACTACAAGAAAAAATTATTTCTAACTTATCTATTACTGATGAAGTAATCAGATACGATAGAGCTTTTCAGCACTTCCTTGCTAAAAGCATAGATAGAAGCAAGATGACTTCAATGATCTATGGAGTTAGCAAAAACGGAAGTAGAGGTCTAGGATATTTAGGACCATCAAAACCAATTGATGAGACTCTGAGTATAAACTAAAACCTCTGTATGAACATTTTGTGCCTGCTGGCACCGAACTGAAATGTTCTAAACTAGAAGGTTATGAGTCTGTTGCACCACAACCACAGACACAGAAGAAAACTTCTAAGTTTAAATATCATGCAAAAATTTCACGTGATTATTCCGTTGCACCGAAATTCAAAGGTGTCAGAACCTCTGGAAAGACTAACAAGAAAGGACCCAGATGATGGATACCTAAGAGTGAGATAATCTATGTTTCAGACATCCTTGATGGCGCCACTGAAACACCAATTATGGTACCTGGACAGTGGATGCTCGCGACACATGACGGGAGAAAGGCGTATGTTCCAAGATTTGGAACTTAAGTCTGGAGGCGTCGTTGGTTTTGGAGGAAACCAGAAGGGAAAGATCATTGGATCTAGAACTGTTGGTAATGGTAAACTTCCTTCCATCAACAACGTTCTTTTAGTTTATGGTCTAATGCATAACTTATTGTCAATTAGTCAACTTAGTGACAATGGTTATGATGTTATATTTAATCAAACGTCCTGTAAGGCTGTTAGTCAGAAGGATGGGTCAGTTCTGTTCAATGGTAAGAGGAAAAACAATACTTACAAAATTAAACTATCAGATTTGAAAAATCAGAATGTAAAATGTCTTCTGTCCATTAATGAAGAGCAATGGGTCTGGCACAGACGTCTGGGTCATGTTAGCTTGAGAAGAATCTCTCAGCTGAACAAGCTAGGACTTGTCAGGGGTTTGCCCAATCTGAAGTATTCTTCAGATGCTCTTTGTGAAGCATGTCAGAAAGGCAAGTTTTCAAAAACTTCCTTTAAAGCAAAAATGATTGTTTCTACCTCTAAACCATTAGAACTTCTTCACATTGATTTATTTGGACCAGTGAAAACTACTTCAGTCAATGGAAAGAAATATGGACTAGTCATTGTTGATGATTACAGTCGTTGGACATGGGTAAAATTTTTAAGACACAAGGATGAGTCACATTCTGTGTTTGCTTCCTTCTGCACCCAAGTGCAAAATGAAAAGAATTGCAAAATTGTCAGAGTCAGAAGTGATCATGGTGGAGAATTTGAAAACAAAGATTTTGAAAAACTTTTTGATTCTTATGGCATATCCCATGATTTCTCTTGTCCTAGAACTCCACAACAGAATGGGGTTGTAGAAAGAAAGAATAGGACATTGCCAGAAATGGCTCGCACCATGATCCAAGAAACTGACATAGCTAAGCACTTTTGGGCAGAAGCAATTAACACAGCATGTTATATTCAAAATAGAATCTCAATAAGACCTATTTTGGGTAAGACTCCTTATGAATTGTGGAAGAATAGAAAGCCCGACATTTCTTACTTTCATACTGTTGGACGTGTCTGTTTTATGTTAAACACTAAAGAGAATCTGGGCAAATTTGATTCCAAGGCACATAAGTGTCTGTTGTTAGGATATTCTAAACGCTCAAAAGGCTACAGAGTCTATAACACAGAATCACGAATCATGGAAGAATCAATTCATGTCAGATTCAATGATAAGCTTGACTCTGAAAAGTCAAAGCTAGTTGAAAAGTTTGCAGATTTGGAGATCAGTTTTTCAGAACCTAAGGAAAAGGAAGAAGAACCCAAATATTCAGAAGCTTCTACTTCTGATATTGTTACTGCTCCTACTGACCCTTCACAACAAAAGAAAAGCAGAATTGCAACTTCACACCCTGAAGAATTGATTCTAGGAATTAAGGATGCTCATATCAGAACCAAATCAGCCTTCAAACCCTCTGAAGAAACACTTCTGGGTTTGGTATCTTTGATCGAGCCAAATTCTGTTGATGAAGCATTACTTGACAAAGACTGGGTTCTAGCGATGGAAGAAGAACTTAACCAGTTTTCAAAGAATGATGTTTGGGATCTTGTTCAGAAGCCTAAAGGTGTCCACGTTATTGGAACTAAATGGGTATTCAGAAACAAGCTCAATGAGAAGGGTAAGGATGTAAGAAACAAGGCACGACTGGTTGCACAAGGTTATAGTCAACAACAAGGAATAGACTATACATAAACCTTTGCTCCAGTCGCCAGGTTAGAAGCCATACGCTTATTAATTTCCTTTTCTGTAAATCATAACATCATCTTATATCAGATGGATGTTAAGAGTGCATTTTTGAATGGCTATATTACAAAAGAAGTTTATGTCAAACAACCTCCTGGTTTTGAAAATTCTGAAAAATTAGATTTTGTTTTTAAACTTAAAAAATCTCTCTATGGTCTGAAACAAGCTCCCAGAGCTTGGTATAACAGATTGAGTAGTTTTCTGTTAGAAAATAACTTCACCAGAGGCAAGGTTGACACCACTCTCTTTTGCAAAATGTTCAAAAATGACATACTTATAATTCAGATTTATGTTGATGACATTATTTTTGGTTCTGCTAATCCCTCTCTTTGTGAAGAGTTTTCTAAGCTAATGCAGGCGGAATTTGAGATGAGTCTGATGGGTGAATTAAAGTTCTTTCTGGGAATTCAAATTGACCAAATATCAGAGGCTACTTACATTCATCAAAGTAAGTATACCAAAGAACTTCTGAAGAAATTCAACATGATGGATTGTACACCAGCCAAGACTCCAATGCATTCAACATGTATTCTGGAAAGGGAAGAGGTAAGTGGAAAGGTTTGTCAGAAGCTCTATCGTGGTATGATAGGCTCTCTTCTGTACTTAACTGCTTCTAGACCTGATATTCTTTTCAGTGTTCATTTATGTGCTAGATTTCAATCAGATCCTAGAGAATCTCATTTAACTACTGTTAAAAGAATTCTAAGGTATTTGAAAGGAACTATTAACCTTGGCTTGATGTATGAGTAAACATCAGAGTACTATCTTTTTGGTAATTATGATGCATATTACGTTGGAGACATATTAGAAAGAAAAAGCACCTCTGGAAACTGTCAGTTTCTCGGGAAGAATCTGATCTCATGGGCAAGCAAGAGGCAATCAACAATTGCTCTCTCAACAGCAGAAACAGAGTACATATCTGCGTCTCTGTGCAGTACGCAGATGCTGTGGATGAAGAACCAATTGGAAGATTCAGATACATGAGAGTAACATCCCTATCTTTTGTGATAATACTGCTGCTATCTGTTTAAGTAAGAATCCAATCTTACATTCTAGGGCTAAGCACATAGAAATTAAACATCATTTTATTAGAGACTATGTTCAGAAGGGAATTTTATGTTTAAAATTTATAGATTCAAACCATCAGTGGGCTGATATTTTTACAGAACCCTTGGCTGAAGATAGATTTTTATTTATTCTAAAGCATCTGAAAATGGACTATTGTCCAGAGTAAGATTTCCTCAGAATCAAATATGTTAAGTAAGAGTCTGAAGATGTCAGATTTTCATTTAAACTCAGAAGTATTTGTTTTAACCTCAGTTATCGAAAGATGCTTTGTCAGAAGTGTCTCTGATCAGAAGGAAACCTTTTAGTTTTCCAGACTCTGAGGATATCAATACGTGTCACTTAATTAAAGGGTGATTAACGCGTGAGCAGTACTTTTCTTGGAATTGGTTAAATTATGATTACGTTCATTTATTAATCCCCATTATTATGTTTAATTTTTCACGACCACTCAACTTCTCTCCACTTACACATTATATACTCACTCACATCACTTCATTCCACACTTCATTCTTAGAAACCCTAAAACCCTTTCAGTTCTCTGCAACTCCATTATCTTCATCAATGATGGAATCATCTCAAACTTTCTCCAAAGCTAAGTTACTTGAATATCAGTGTACTATTCCTGAAAAATGTCCTATCTCTCTTGACACGCTTGTTGATGAACTTCAAGTTCTTAGTGAATCCATGGTTTCTTCAAAAACCTCAGGGATAATGGATGCGATCTTATTCAAACACTCATTTCTCAAGGATGGGATGGTTACTTTAAGAGATAGCAAGGACCCTCAATTCCAAACTTGGTCAAAGATTTCTGGATTCATGCAATCACTGGTAGACATGTCATTATTTCTACTGTGCTTGGAAGACGAATCATCTTCACCGAAAAGACAATCAGTGACCTAATCTCTCATGATGGAAAGGGACTAAGGATAGTCAATGTCCAACCAAATAAGCAAAGGGAAGCTAAGGTCACAGCCGATATTTTCTAAGAAGGAACTAATCTCGAATCTAAAAAGGATCCACCATCATCGCTCTTGAAAGATACTTTAAGAGTTTGGTTTAAAATCATGTTGGGAACTATGTATCATCGTCCTTCCTCTCATTCATCGAATTATATTAATGTGTCACAAAAGTATGTTTTATAATCTCTGTTTAAAGGAAAGAAAATACATCTCCCTTGCATTTTGTTCAAATTTTTGAGAGAATCTATAATTAGCTCAAGAACTGGTTCCACCAAGAAGGGAAATCATATTCCTTATGGCAGATTATTGTCTGATATTTTCATTGAATCAGGCCTAGTTGAAGATTTATTGGTTGCTGGGTTCACTAAAGAACTACACAAATCTTCTGGACGGCCATTTTGGGCAAAGAACTTAAAGAATATGGGGCTTATTACGAAGATCATCCGTCAACCTGCTTTTCCAAACCAGTTTGATCTTGACTTTGTTCGATTTCAAATCTCTGGATTCCCACCTTTTTCAAATGAATATAATCTAGAAGAACTAGCAAACTATTTTGCTAAATATGAGGAGGAGGAATCACTAGATGCATGGATTGATCTGGAAAGTCTACCAGATGCTCTCCCTGAAATTGTTCAGAAAAAGGGAAAAGGCAAGAAAAAGAAAAGTGACGATGAAGGACCGTCAACAAAGAAGATGAAGATAACATCTACAGATCAAAGTAAGTCCTTTGAATCGTCCTCTGACATTGCATTTGGTTCATCTCTTCCCATCTCATCAACCCAACCATTTTTATCCACTAGTCCACCTATATTTTCTACTGTTGTCACCACCTTTCCAACACTTGTGTCTGAAATAATTACTACTTCACCGCAAATATTAAAGTTGACTCCACCAAGGTTTGAAATTACCTCATCTCAACCAATTTCCACCATTTTTATCCAGCCAACACTTGTCTAATCTGTTTCACCTTCTCCATCTATTCAAATCACTAAAGAAATTCTCACTAAACATCCAGAAACAACCATCTCTCCTTCACCAACTTCAAAACCTACTCCACAATCCACAATTAATAATCCTAAAATTTCTCTAGACAATGATATCATCATCATTGATGACTTTGTGAGGATGATCTAGCACTGTCTGAAAATCAAACCTCTGATCTACCTCTCAACCTAGATGAAGAAATATATGTTTTTAAGAACAGTGTGGTTGCCAGGTTCAAGGCACTTTCTGATGAATCAAATTCTAGTGAAAACCCCTCTGATTTAGGTGCTTCATGGGATATGTTCAATCAGTGGATGGCTGAGAATTTTAGAAGTTTCAAGATCGTTGTGTTCAGACAAAGGGTTATTTCGTTCAAGAAGTTGAGAAGAAGTTGCAAGAAAAGAAGGAAGCTGAAGCTAAGCTAGCTGCAGAAAAGGAACTGGCTGAAAGATTAGATACATAAGCTAATAATCAAGCAGGAGAAGCCAAAATTATCACAACTGTCAACACATCTGTACCTGCTTCCTCTTTTGAATCTACCTTTGAGCATTTGGCACGAGCAATTGATGGACTAAAAAAGGATCAACAGAACATAAAGGAAGAACAGACGATTTTCAGAGAAAGCTTTTCAGAGCAGAAAATTGTTAATACCTCTCTATAGAATATGCTTTGACAAATTCTGAACAAGTTATCTCCAAACCCTTCATCCTCTAGAACCTATTGAAGATGGCTGGTTTATACCTGAGTGAATCGCACACTCAAAGATAACACAGAGTCGCCACCGAACTTTATTTAGTCCAGAAGGATAGGGAAAATATCAATAAAACCCAAGGGGAAGAGAAACTGGAATGGGGGTCGGTTATGCGAAAGAAGGGTACTAGCACCTTACGCATCCGTCGTACTCGACCGGAACCATTTCGCTTGCTTCTAGGCTTGGATGGGTTATCTATCTAAAGGCTTCTAGCTAAAAGAAGAGGAGAGAGAAGAGAAGGGAGAAAGAAAGAAAGAAAAGAAAGTGCTCGCGGAGGATTGGGGCCCTCGTGCCTACGTAGCCTCATAGTGCAATGAGGAAATTAGAGCGTCGTAGTTCATGGAACCAGGTGATAGAGAGAAAGGAAGAAAGGGAGAAGGAAGGAAGGGTGGAAGTGTGCTCTCCAAGATCATCGCGATCTCGTGCCTACGTATCATACATTCGACAGAATACATAATCAGAGCTTCCGTAGTTCGTGGAACCAAGGAAAAGAAAGCAAGAGAAAGAGAAAGGAAACTCCGCTGGGGACTTTCTAGAAACGGTGTCAAAACCAAGAGCGAAAAGAATAAGAAACTCTACTGGGGAAAGACCCACCAGAAAGAGCAACTGTGCTGGGGAAAGCAAAGAAAATGATGTAAAAACCAAGAGCAAAAAAAGAAAGAAAGATCCGCTGGGGATATAGTGCAAGAGTAAGACTGAGCTGGGGAAAAATGCAAGAATGGTGTAGGAACCAGGATATAAAGGAACAAGAGGGATAGAAAGGATTCCACTGGGGAAGAAAAGGCGTAGAAAACATGCTGAGAAACAGAGGGTAGACACTCTGTCGGGGAAAAACAGAAGTATGGTGTAAAAACCAAGAAAAAAGGTTCGGCATGTTAACTGACTGGCAGTGGTTAACTGAAGAAAAAGAGATAGACTCTGTGGGGAAAAAGAATGGTGTCAACAGACAGGTTGTGAAGAACCGAAGGAGACCAAGAGTACTGAACCAAGAGAAGGTGTTTGACTCTGAGGTAATTATTGATCTTGACTGAATAAACAATAACTGATCAACAAAAAGGAGTATTGAACCAAAAATGGGTTGCCAACTCTGGGGGAATAAATGGTTTTAACAGATAAAGTGTGATTAACCTGAAGAAAACGAGTGATTAACCAAAAGATGGTGATTAACTCGGAAAAGGGGTTCAGTGTTTTAACAGACTGGTTGTGGTTAACTGAAAGCAAGGGTGATTAACCAAGAGAAGGTGATTAACCCAAAAGGAAGCTCAGTATATTAACAGTTAGACTGTGGTTAACTGAAGAAATTGTGCAAATTGGTGTTTTAACTGACAGGCAGTGATTAACCAATCAAAGGGAGAAGAACCAAGAAAAGGTTGCGAACCCCCGGGGATTCGGTCTTAACAGTAAACCTGTGATTAACTGAAGAAAAAGGAATTAGAGACTCTTCAAGGGAATCAAAAGCAAATGACCGACCACAAGAAAAGGATAGTGAAACAGAAGAAAGGCAATGATCTTTAACCAAGAGAATGTTGATTGATCAAAAGAGAAATTGAAAGAGCAAGAGTAAGAGTGATCAAGGATCGACTCGACTGGGAAAGGAAAGATGCTACCACTTGAGGATAGAGATGACTAAGCCAAGCATAGGGTCATTTGTCCCCTACCTGAAGTAGTCAGAATAAGAGTATGAATTCTCCCTTCTCATTCCTTCTCTATCACACAAGGTGTAGTGCAGAAATTTAAACGGACAGAGTAACAACTCCAATTTGTACAGTGCTCTAGTGAAGTGTGTTGCACGTCATGCGTCGTGCGTTGTACGAACTCCAAGTCTGCAGGGGATCAAGAAAGAGAAAGTCTAAAGAGATCATAAAGAGAAGGAAGGGGAAGATCAACTAATCGAAACATGGTTTCGATCAATTAATCAAAGGGATTGGTCTGCTAACAATTTTCCAAAGAGAATGAAAAATCATTAAAGCAGAAGGTGTGAATTATTGATAAAGCAAAATTAAATTTGCTCAATAAAGAAAAGACTTAATGCAATCAAGGAACACACATGCAAAACAGTACCAAATAGTATTTAGTATGCAATGCAAAACATGTTAACAAGTGATCAAATGGAATGCAAGATGTTCATGAATAAACATTGCCAAAAAATATGAACAAATTGAATAATCGAAATCATGCATCGAAAGTTCATAAACATGCTTTGAACAGAGGTTAAATGACACTTAAAACATCCATAAAAATTAAGCATATCAATCCATGGAAGTTAGAAGAAGAAAGGATACCAAACAAGCTTGAAAAAAGTCAAAATTGACCATTCTATTCCGTGGTAACCAGTTACAGCATATCTGCTAACTGGTTACTTACTTGAAAATCAGCATTTTTGGTGAAATTTACACTGAGTAATCGGTTAGCAGATATGCTGTAACCGGTTACCACTGAGACTGTGGCAAAAATAACAGCAAAAACAACTTTTCAAAAGTGATTTCCAGCACATAATCACTTGTGTCCAACACCACATGCTAGGGCATGAGTTTGTGCACGAAAATTGAACTTGAAAACAGCAAATAAGCAGTGATAGAATCAATTAACACATCAAGATCATGGATCAAACAATGCAAAATCAATTCACGCGCAAAATTATCGACTACATCGCGAATGATGCAAAAATGCTCGAAACAGTAAAATTAGTGAGATCCAGCAACCTACAAGCCAGAGATTTGGCTTGGTGAATGTTGCAAAGTGATCTTGATGCAGAAAATCAAAGAAAACTAGAGGAATCTTTAGTTTGTAGACGAAACGTATCGGAACCGAGCAAAATACACCGAAACTCCGAAATGCGAATTCGAACCGTTGAATGTTAAAGCAAATACTTGAGATTAATCCATAAGCTACGATAACTCCAGAAATCCAAGTAGAAATGCAAAGTTGATGGAGCTTAAGCTCAAGAAATAATCACTTTCAATGTGAAAAGTGATTATCCTTCAAGAATTAAGAGTTTTTGGTGAGGTTTTGGAAAGAAGATGAGGTAGAGTGTGTAGAAGTTGCAGAAAATTGCAGAGGAGAATGTGAGAGATTAGAGAGTGCAATGTGTGAATTTGTGTGAATGATTGTGGAGTTTGTGTGTGTGTTGCAAAATGGTGAAGCTTGGCTTATATAGAGTTTAGGTATGGAGTGTGAGAGCTTTGGACTTTGGTTTGGACTTAGCTTTGGGAGGTTTGGAGTTAGGGTAGGAGTTAGTTACACTTGACTCATTGAGTCAAGGCAGTTAACTTGGTTAGTTAGGATCAACTCGGTAACAATCCCAAGGTGAGCTCCAACATCCAAAGGTTGACATGCTTGGAAAGCAAGGAACATGGTGCACTTAAATTAGAGTGAAGCATTGGAATAAATGCAAGTGAAGTGTCTTGAGTAGCCTTGAAATGTCCAAAATATTCCACATGCTGCTAGAATAATGTAGAATCAATGACCAAAGAGAGTGCACCCCTGCTGTCCCAAAAATGCAGCAAAATCTGCAACTTTGTACAGAGTAACCGGTAATTGCATATCTGCTAACCGGTTACTTGCTTGAAAATCTGCATTTCTAGTGAAAAATACAATGAGTAACCGGTTACTGCATATCTGCTAACCGGTTACTTCAGCCCATTTTTCCCAAATTTGCTTGGAAATGATGCTGAAATGCCGGTTTCGATTTTCCACCTCTTGTTTTGATGAGTAAACATGGAAACCTTTATTTTGAGCTTGTTTTGGTGATGAAATAATCTTGAGAGGATGCGATTAATCGGGCTTGGAAAGCCTGCAGATCCTGCAACAAGAAACACACACAGAAAAGTGCGAATGCGTATGTCGACGATGCTAATGCACATGCTTATGCAAAAAGCAAAAGAGGGAGGTCAAATTTCGGGTTACGACAGTTGCCCCTATTTAATCCTTTTGGACCTGAATGTACGAATTGCACTAGCTTTTCGATGATTCGAGGTAAAAGGGGATTAAATAAAAGAGTAGCTCGAAAATTTGGCTGACGGCGGCAAAAGGAGGGGTGCAAAGGTTGAATAGATAGGTGCAATGTTTGGCTGAAAATCTACTGGGAGATAAGTCAGGCAAAGGGGAGCATTCTATGATGCATATGCTATGTATGCGATTCTACATGATGCTTGATGCCATACAATGCAAAGGCGTAAGGTAAGGCATAATGTGAAGCGGTTAGGCAGAAATCGTAGCAAAATGACTTCGACACCCTCGGTTGAGGAGAGAACTTGCGGATGAAGACAATCTCTACTGGAGAAGATAGTTCACAAAGGATGATGACTCTGCTGGGGAAAGAAACCTATAACATCTCAGGTTTCTAAATCACCATGGCTGTCACTGCTGGGGATGAAAGAATCGCACTGATCCTTCCTACCAAGACTGACTCTGCATGGGGAAATACATCCTTCCAAATCAGCCTGACTTTGCTGAGGAGAAACCACTGCTGCTGGGGACAGATAGTTTCACATTATTGGAGATGATGTACAACCCTTGCTGGGGAAAAGAGAGCAAAGTGTCTCTGCTGGGAACACTTTGGCAACCTGCCTGGAGACATTACAAATCTGTCAGAAAAAAGAGATGTAAACAAACAAGCTTTTCGACAAACCGTAATGGCGCTTGCTGGGGAGAATGATGGCTCTGTTGGGAAGGATACTGTATCTTCAAAGAACCATCATAGTATTGGTCGAGTATCAAGCTTATTGATGGATATGACCGATCATCCTGTAAGAGTTACCAGTGAAAGATGCAATGCATAATTTTTTTCTCCACTAGTTTAGCTTTTATTATTCTCAACGTTTTTTAGTATTATGTGATCACAAATAATTGTTTATTTTCCAAACAAAATACTGAAAAGAAAACGATTGCAAAGTGAAATGATGAATTTTTATTGAAATGTAAAACCGTTTGTACATAGATGTGTACAAGGATGCAAAAATCCTTGATGAGGAAATTTGTAAATAAATTGAAAAGCAAATGTAAATGGAAAAGGGAAATCATATTTTGCATTGATTACTACATTTGCCACCATCCACTGTAAGTCTAGGTTCCAACGCCTTGCATCAGTTGATGATGATTTGACTGCTCTGTTACTGTCTGAGGTCCAACTATGATGAAGAAAGGCTCAAGTGTTCACATTCAAATGCCTTTATCCCTAATTTTTTCCTGGACATTTTCCATTTTTTTTCGTCCATCGGGATACCCATTTTTGCCTAAGTCGCCCTTTCGGGTTTTCAACTTAGCGGGCTATTATTGTTTTTTCATTGTCCCTAACTTTTGCATGGACATTTCCCTTTTTTTTGTCCATTGGGACGCCCATTTTTGCCTAGATTGTCCTTGCGGATGCCAATCTAGTGGGCTATGTTATCCATTTTTTCAGGCATAATATTTTTTCACTGCATCGGAGTTCACGGACGATGGCAACTCCTCCCCATCCATGGTGGTGAGGATCAGGGCTCCGCCTGAGAAGGCCTTCTTAACAACAAAAGGTCCTTCATAATTAGGAGTCCACTTGCCTCATGGATCCGAGTAAACAGGTGCATACCTCTTGAGCACGAGCTCGCCTTCACAGAACGTTCGAGGGAGAACTTTCTTGTCAAAAGCTCGTTTGAGGCGTCTCTGATACAATTGACTATGACAAACGGCTGTAAGGCGCTTCTCTTTGATGAGATTCAGCTGGTCGTATCTGGATTGAACCCATTCAACTTCATCAAGACCTACTTCCATGATGACTCTTGGCGAAGGAATTTCGACTTCAATGGGTAGAACTGCCTCCATACCATACACAACCGAATACGAAGTTGCCCCAGTAGAAGTGCGGACTGAAGTTCTGTAGCCATGTAGTGCAAAAGGAAGCATTTCATGCCAATCCTTGTATATTTTGACCATTTTCTGGACAATCCTCTTGATGTTTTCATTTGCTGCTTCAACGACGCCATTCATCTTGGGCCGATATGGTGAAGAGTTGTGGTGCTCGATCTTAAATTCTTGACACAACTCCTTCATCATATTGTTGTTCAAGTTGCTTGCATTGTCTGTGATAATGTTGTTAGGAATGCCATAACTACAGATTATCTCTTTCTTGATAAATCTGGCAACCACTTGTTGTGTAACGTTTGTATAAGAAGCAGCTTCAACCCACTTAGTGAAGTAGTCGATAGCAACCAGAATGAATCGATGACCGTTGGATGCCTTCGGTTCGATCATTCTAATCATATCGATACCCCATATGGAGAATGGCCAGGGTGAAGTCAAAACATTCAATGGAGTGGGAGGCACATGGATCTTGTCTCCGTAGATTTGGCATTTGTGACATCTTTTGGCAAAGTTGTAACAATCTACCTCCATTGTTGTCCAATAATACCCAGCCCGAAGGATCTTCTTGGCCATAGCAGGACCTTTAGCATGTACACCCTCGCAGCCCTCATGTATGGACCTTATGATCGTGCTTGCTTCTTGTCTATCCACGCATCTGAGCAACACAGAATCATAATTCCTCTTGTACAGTATACCACCACTTAAGAAGAATTTGGCGCAAAGTCGCCTAAGAGCTTTCTTGTTAGTGATAGTAATACCCTCGGGATATTCTTGTTTTTCTAGATATCTCTTAATGTCGTAGAACCAAGGCTTGTCATCAGACTCATCCTCGATTTCTAAACAGTGTGTTGGTTCGTCCAAATGATCAATGCGGATAGAAGGGGCTTCATTCTTCCACTTGACTTTGAACATGGATGCCAGAGTGGCAAGTGCATCGGCCAGTTGATTTTCCTTCCTGGGATATGATGAAAAGAAATCTCATCAAAGTAAGGAATCAACTTCGCAATGTGTTATTGGTACGGAACCAACTTGGAATCTCGAGTCACAAAATTCCCTCTGACTTGACCGATGACCCAGGCAGAATCTCCATAGACCTCAAGAATCTTGATTCTCATGTCAATAGCCGCTTCAATACCATAGATGCATGCTTCGTATTCAGCCATATTATTGGTGCATGCAAAGCATAATCTGGCAGCGAAGGGAAGGTGAAAACCTGTTAGAGAGATGAGGATAGCACCGATTCCACGACCTCTAGAATTGGAGGCACCATCGAACACGAGCGTCCATCGCGCCCTTGGTTCGGGTCCTATATCAGGGTCTGGAGTCTCATAATCTTTGATAAACAGAACATCCTCATCGGGAAAGTCAAACTTCATTTGTTGATAACCCTGAATAGGTTGGTGAGCAAGGTAGTCAGACAAGACGCTCCCCTTTATTGCTTTCTGGGTGACATGTTGGATATCATACTCAGTTAGCAGCATTTGCCACCGAGTAATTCTTCCAGAGACAGCAAGCTTTTCAAATATGTACTTTATTAGATCCATTTTGGATATCAACAAAGTAGTATGGCAAATCATGTATTGTCTTAGGTTTCGAGCAGCCCAGACCAGAGCACAACAAGTTTTCTCTAAGAGTGAGTATCTGGTCTCACAATCAGTGAACTTCTTGCTCAGATAGTATATTGCATGTTCTTTTTTGCTAGTGTCGTCATGTTGACCCAATACACATCCCATCTATTCATCGAGAACGGTGAGATACATGATTAAAGGCCTACCAGGAACCGGTGGTACTAAGATCGGTGGTTTTTGCAAGTATTGTTTTATTTTGTCAAATGCTTCTTGACAATCATTATTCCATTCAACCGATTGATTTTTTCTTAGTAATTTTAACATTGCTTCACAGGTAGCCGTCAAATGGGAAATGAATCTTGAAATGTAATTGAGTCTACCCAGAAAGCCACAGACTTATTTTTTTGTTCTGGGAGGCGACATGTTCTGAATTTCCCTAACCTTTTCGGGATCAACTTCAATGCCCTTCTGACTCACAATAAAACCCAACAGTTTACCAGATCGAACTCCGAAGGTGCACTTCACGGGATTCAACCGCAATCTAAACTTCCAGAGTCTGTTAAACAGTTTCTTCAGATGAACCAGGTGATCATCTTCAGTTTTGGACTTGGCAATCATATCGTCCACGTAAACCTCAATCTCTTTATGGATCATGTCGTGAAAGAGGGTTGTCATGGCACGTTGGTATCTTGCCCCTACATTCTTTAGACCGAATGGCATGACTTTGTAACAATATGTACCCCACGGCGTGATGAAAGTAGTCTTATCCATATTAGCTGGGGACATTTTGATCTGATTATATCCTGAAAACCAGTCCATGAACGAAAAGACAAAGAACTGTGCTGTGTTGTCTACCAAGACATCAATATGAGGCAAAGGAAAATCATCCTTCGGGCTTGCCTTGTTGAGATCTCGATAATCCACACACATTCTGACTTTCTCGTCTTTCTTGGGACTGGGACAATGTTGGCAATCCATTCAGGATATTCGGAAGTGGCGAGGAACCCAGCATCAAACTGTTTCTCTACCTCTTCTCTAATTTTGAGTGCCATGTCGGGTCTAGTCCTTCTGAGCTTCTGCTTGACAGGAGGACATTCGGGCTTGAGTGGCAAGTGATGCTCAACGATGTTGGTATCCAACCCAGGCATATCTTGATAGGACCAAGCAAAGATATCAACATACTCTTTCAATAACTTGACCAACTCGGCGTGTATATGCTCTGCGAGGGATGCGCCAACCTTGACTTCTTTTCTGACCTCCTCAGTACCAAGATTGACAACTTCCACTGGCTCTTTGTGTGGCTGAATCTCTCTATGCTCATGCTCAAGGAACCTTGCTAGTTCAGCCGGTAATTCACAATCTTCCTCACCCTCTTCATCGGCTTGGTTAATTAAAATCCCAGAATTACAATGGATGTTTGCCATGTTGTTATAAATGCTTTTATTAGTTCTGCATGTTTATGAATATGTTCAGAATGAGCTATTTAGAAAGGTTAAAAATAAAAGAAACTTTTTTCATTTGTTTGTGAAAAGTAAAATAAAGAAAGAAAATAGAGAATGATTTTGAATGCAAAAAACTTTTATTTACTGATCACATAATATTGCCAAAACGTGAGGCCCTTTACAAGCTATCCACTCGTCTCGGGCGAGGACGAGGGAACGAGAAAACAAAATGCATTACATGTTATATGGGAAAACCACTGGAATCATGGTAGATGTCCAGTTGTTGAGCTTGAAACCCGGCGGAAACTTGCGCACAAAGCTTGAAGTCTGATTACTGGGACCAGCATCATCAAGAGCTGCCACGATGTCACCCTGTTGGAAACCTGCACTATTGAACTTGATCAAATTGCACTGTTTCGACCCAAGTGAGTTAGATTACCGACCAGGACGGTAACCTAATCCAAAACAATTATGCTTCTCAACCACATCAATCACATCCCCCCAGTCTGGCAAGGCACCTCTCTCGATGGTCTTGTTAGTACTCTTAGCAGAAGCTAAGGTTATTTGTGATGATCTACTTTGACTAGTGGAAGCGGAGATGACATCTTCGAACTTGAGACACTGCAACGGCACCTCAGCAATGCCTTTTTCGGTCTCGATGTATCAGAAAGATGATAACTCGCTCACAATCAGATCCTCTTCACCACATACGATGACCAGCTGATCTTCGAACATGAATTTCAACTTCTGATGTAAAGTGGAGGTAACTGCCCTTGTGGCGTGGATCCACGGACGACCCAATAGGCAACTGTACGCCGGATTGATATCCATCACCTGGAAAGTAATGGTGAACAAATGCGGCCCAATATTGATGGGTAAGTCCACTTCTCCAATGACCTGTCTTCGAGAACCGTCAAAGGCTCTCACAACTAATTCGCTCGGCCTCATCTCGCTTCCTTCAACCAGTAATTGACTCAATGTGCCTTTGGGTATCACATTGAGAGAAGAACCGGTATCTACTAGAACACGAGATAACAGGATGTCTGTGCATGTTACAGATATGTGTAGCGCTTTGTTGTGGGCATTTCCTTCAGGGGGCAATTCTGGTTCATTAAAACCCAAATACCAACTTGCAGTTATGTTGGCCACTACATCATCAAACTCGACGATGGATATATCTTGCATGACATGGGAACTGTTCATAACTTTCAACAAAGTTGATCGGTGCGCATGCGAACTCATGAGTAGGGACAAGATTGAGATCCTCGAGGGTGTTTGCCCCAACTGATCCACAATCTTAAAGTCACTTTTCTTGATCAACTTAAGGAACTCTTGATCATCAAATGTCTCTTTGCTCTTTGAAACATCCTCAAACGGGACAATCGGCACTGGAATGGCAGCAGATGTCCCTTGTTGAACAGGAGGGATTGCAGATGCAGGCATTTCCTTGGGAGGAACAAAGGTTGGAACTTGAACAGGCTTTGTAGTGACCTTCGGAGCGAACACCCGTCCACTACGAGTCATACCTCCAACGGCTGTAACACTTACGATTTCAGACTCGGCAAACCTTATCTCTTGACCACTAGAAAACACAGTAGACCCATACCTCCAAGGTACCTCCTTAGAATTCTGATACGGAAACGGCTTTGGCGGGCAAACCACGATGGGTTGGACCTTCTTCTGTTTAGGGGATTCAACTGGAACCTTCCTATAGACGATGGTGAACGGCTCGATAGCGGAAACTTCCTCAATAGGTTTAGACTTGGCAAACTGCACTTCGCCTCGGTTCATCAAAATCTGGATACAACCCTTCAGCTTTCGACTCTGGTTGGGATTATCGTCACAAATCAGACACTTACCATGCAATCATTTCAACAGCCCATATTCATTCAACTTCTTGAAAACCACAGCCATCGGGGTCTTTACCTCGTCAACATCCATGATCAATTCAGCCCTTGAATTATCCTCGATAATGTTAACTGCAGGTCCACCGTGATCCGGAAACAGATTATTCTGAATGTTAGGTCCTTCCTCAGCGAAAGTCAGAACCTTCTTATCAATGAGTTCCTGGAGCTTGGTTTTGAAAACAAAGCAATCCTTTGTTGCATGTCCTATGTATCCAGCATGATAAGCACAAGACGCATTTGGGTTATGCTTTAGGCCAAATGGAGGAATTACAGGAGCGATCTGTTTGGGAAAAATTGCCCCTTAGTGAACCAAGTAAGGAAACAATTCAGTGTATGACACCGGAATTCTGTCGAAATTCTGACGCTTACGGTTTCCTTGATTGTTGTTGTTTTGCCGATTCTGATTCTGCTGATTCTTGTTATTATGCTGAGACTGTTGCTGACGTTGCGATTGTTGCTGATTCTGAGCAGGTTGTTGCGGATGATACTGATATGGAGGTTGTTGATATTGTACAGTAGCAATGTACGAATATGGATAATATGGCATGGGTGCCACGGGAGCTTGATACTGAGGAGAAACTTGAGCTGTCACAGCGTTGGCTTCACCTTCTTTTCTCTTAGACTGACTGTTCTGAGATTTTCTAGTGGCCGGCTGCTAGGAAGTTGCTCCAGAGATCTTTCCAGTCTTCAAACCATTTTCAATCCGTTCACCAATCGTTACAACATCAGCAAAGTTCGATGAAGAACTACCCACCATTTTCTCGTAGTAGGATCCTTGTAATATACCCATAAAGATGTCAACCAATTCGTTGTTAGAGAGAGCAGTTCGCACGCGAGATGCCATCTCACGCCATCTTTGTGCAGACTCCTTGAATGTTTCAGCTGAGCGCTGGGACTGATTCTGCAACTGCAATCTAGTAGGCGCCAGGTCAAGATTATATTTGTATTGCTTCAAAAATGCTTCTGACAAATCCCTCCAAGTGCGGATTTTGCTGCGTTCTAAACCCATGTACCAGTCCAATGAAGCACCAGACAAACTATCTTGGAAACAATGAATTAGCAATTCATCATTATCAATATAGGATGCCATCTTCCTACAGTACATAGTAATGTGACTACGCGGGCAACTCAAACCTTTATACTTTGGAAGCTCAGGTATCTTGAATTTCTGTGGTAGCACGACATTTGGAACTAAGCATAAGTCTTTGGCCTCCAAGCCAAAAGCAGAAAACCCTCAAATAGCTCTGATACGATCTTCCAATAACTTGTAGTCAGTAGGTCTACTCTGATTAGTGGGTCTGACATGAATCTGAGGATTTGGCAGCTGAGATGCGACAGGAGCGCGCACTTGCGGAGTAGTAAACTGAGAAGGATATACCAAACCTTGATTAACCATCTGACCAGTATTCTGACCCATCTGAACACCAAACGGATAAGCAGAGGAGGTACCACGGTAGCGGAAGAAGATGCCCCAGGGTAGAACATTCTAGGATGAATATTCTGAACAGCAGTTTGAGCAGCTTGAGATGAGACTAGAACCTGGAAAGGAGGACCCCTATACACATGCTCTTCTTCATCAGGAGTTTCAATGTCAGCCAATCCGGCAGTTTGATGAGTTTGAACCTGAAGATTCTCAGGATCATCATTCACCACTGAGGCGGGACTGGAGTAGGCATGCCCCATGGATATGCAGCGGCATTCCCATTAGGCATGGGCGCAATAAAAGGCTGATATGGTATGAAGGCACTACCATTATTTGCAATCTGAGGAGTGTAATTCGGAGGCATGCCCCAAGGAAAACCAGCGGGCATCTGGTTCAAACCGAATTGAGAATTTTTTGGATGAACAACAGGCTAATTCACAGGCTCAACTTGTACTTCAATAATAACAGGAGAAAGAACAACAACAGCAGGAGTAGCCGTAATAACAGGAGGAACAGTCACAACAGGAGGGACAACAGTTGCATCAGTAGTTGTTGCAACAACAGTGGTAGCAGCAGCGGCTTCCCTCTGGGCACGAAGGAGTTCCATAATGACATCCATGTTCGTCTGGAACTGATCCATCCGACCTTGGAATTGAGCCAGAGTTTCCTTATAAGCGGCGTTCTCAGCTTCGAAGTCAGCCATGATTCTGGATTTGTTTGAGCGAGTAAAATACCGATGTCGAGTCGTCATCTTGCTACAAGGAAGGCGGACAAGGATGAGCAACGGTTTCGGATGACGGGATGTGCATATGTGTGCAAATGAATGTATGATATGCATGCAAAAAATAAAAATTTTAAATTCCAGGAATTCTTAAACTTATCTTTGTTGACAATAATCATAAAGCATACAAGTAAAGGTGCGACAGATAAAATTGGCAAGCAACTTCATTCATTCATTCAACAATAAAGGAAAGAAGTGCAAGTCGAATACAAGTCAAATATCTGCCTTTTGGGCTACAACAAAATCCGCATGGATCCTATCAAATACCACCCTGTAAACAGACAAGAAGTGGAAAACAGCCCAAGGAAGCTGGTGTGGCAATACATCAGCATACGCATACCTCAACAACCCAGGTAGGTCCTCCAATGCATGCTCAGCAAATCTGGCTAGACGGCCATGCCTCTCACTCCAATACTTCGCATCCTTCATGAGGTTACGTAGCTAAGAATGGTTAGGTCCCTGAAGCATATCCTGAAGAAAAGGCCTCTTTCTGATCCAGGAGGTTCTGCAGATGACAGCTTTGATGCTCCCAATGAGTGCTCTCTGTGTTGAGCTGACTAATCTGCTCTCGGCTCTAGTGTGCCTGATCCTGTAGCTTCTGAATCTCACCGAAGACTTTGTCTAGCTGGGTTTGACATTGAGAAAAGTCCTTTGCTAACTGATTAGCACTGTCTTGCTCACTTTTCCACTTTGTCTTAAACTCTGATAACTTCCCTCGAAGCTCTTCAAGTTACTTGTTTTAGCTCAACTCATCCTTGTAGGCTTGATACTGGATATCGGCGAGTTGTCTCTTCTTTGAAGCAAGTCCCTCGTAGGTGCTCTTCAAATCATCACCCACCTTCCTAAGCTTGTTTTGTTCAACCTCCACCTCTTTGAGCATGTGCTCGTGCTTTTGGCGGAGCTCAGCCTGTAGCCTATCCTTCTCGGAAGTGACTCTATCAAGGTTGAGACGAAGGTCAGCATTCTCCTTCTTCAAATTCTCAATAATCAGCTTGAGTTGGTCGGCCTCAGATGGAGGAACAAAGGCAAGTTCAGGAGGCTTGCCATTCATTGAAGGCTCGGGAGAAAATGGCAACAAGGTCTCTTTGATGCGCTCTTTGACTCAAAGTGTGTAAGCTTCCTTGGCTACGCAATTCTTCTTACCCAAATCGGTTCTTCTTTCGAGATGAATCTGAGTCCAAGTGGCACTAAACCTCTTCAACAAACCCATGCCATCAACCCCTTCATGAAAGATGAACTCTTTCACTACCTTAGGATCTGGCTTGGCAACCATAAGGTATCCCAACTGTCGGAAGGCCATTCTCGGATTGAAGTTGATTCCACCCTTTGTACCCAAGAGAGGCACATTGGAGAATTTCCCACAATGAAGAATGATTGGAATGTCGTCGAAGACTCGAGAATACCAAGAAATGTCATCAGTAGTAAGAGACATGATTCGTTGAGACCACTTGAGATTACCCTTATTCTCAACAAAGGGACCCTTTTGTGGAAGGTGAGACATGAACTATCGGTACAACAAAGAGGCACAACAGACAATGGTTCCCTTTTTCTTTTCATTCCTGGAAAGAATAGAATGGTGGGTATCAGCAAAAAGTGTCGGAACAGGGTTCTTGGACAAGAAGACACTGATGGCAGCCTGATCTACAACATCCTCCATGTTCTGAAATAAGACAATCCCATATACCAGCAAAGCAAGAACGATATTGAAAGCCTTCCAGCATCCATCCTTAGCAAAAGAAGTGGCCTTGTCAACCAAGAACTTCGAAGTGAATCCTCGAATACCTTTCCCTTTGGTCTTGAGATTATCCTCCACATCCTTCTTACTAATGCAAAGTGCATCAGCAATAAGGGGAAACTTCGGACAACCACTAGTGTAAACATAAGGAACTGCTTCTTGATCTCAACCCCTAGAATGTAAGCATACTCCTCTAGTGTAGGTGCTAGCTGATAATCCTGAAATGTGAAGCACCTATATGGCGGATCATAGAACTGAACCAGAGTATGAATGGCGGTGATGTTCACTTCAGTATTGAGGATGGTCAACAGATTACCATAAGTATCCTTGAAAATCCCTATGTTATCTTCAACCACACGAGATGCTAGACCTCTCAGAATACCCAGCTTAGACTCCACAAACTTGTAGCTGAAAATACCTCGACAACCAGTACTCATCTCTATGATAATGTCAACAAAGAAGAAGTCCTCGAAAACCTGGAAATGCACATGCAAAAATTAATTTACATGATGAAATGATATGCAACACAACAACAAGAAGCCAACACTATCTGAACAATTAAGTCTGAACAATCCGGATATCTGCATATAATTCTGTGTCGGTGCAACATAATCAGATGTGTCGGTGAAGAATCTGATGTGTGTGAGAGAACAAAGGTATGAAGTGGCTTGTTTTCTTGCAAAAACCCATCCCCCTCATGTAACACCCCAATTCCTATCGCGAATAAATAATACATATATAAATCAGAGTAAATAAAAATTTATTTTTTCCAACAGAAACAAGGATGCCACATTTAAATGAAGAAAACACATCCCTGCTCACGAATTTGATACATAACACAAAATGGAATAAATATACTAGGGAAACTTTTTCCATATAAAAGGAAAGGTTCAATTATGGAATAAAGTGGAAAGATCCATGACTGCCTTGTTTTACAAAATAAATCGTTTTGTAGCATTAAATATTCATACAAAAGTAATACAAAATAGATACAACAAATGTATACATATATAACAACAACGTTTCCCGACTCCCGTGCTACATATTAGAGCAGACTGACTGACAAACGGATGGAGAACTAATCTTCACAAAAGCCTCCAAGACTACTAATCTGCAATTGCCTCATAGAGCAACAAACCACAGCAGAAGGGTGAGAAAGAACAACTAAATCAAGATTGCGTAATAATATGCAAACACATAATAGTTCACATGCACAGTTATTTTCACCACAAGCATCACATACTAATACATATATCATGCCACATATACATAACATATATCAATTTTCCAACATAATCACATATTTGCACATTAGGCACACCAAAGTCACAACATATGGAAACACACCACCACATCACATAACACATGCCTACACATAAGACATATTATCCACAACCAATGCATTTATCACATATGCACATCAATTCACCAATTCAAACATAAATCTCAACATATAATAAATTAATTCACAATTTCCACACATAATCAATCCATTCATGATTTTCCACACATAATGCATCCATTCACAATTCTCACACATAATCAATCCATTCATGATTTATACAAATGTACAGAGACCGACACAACGACTCTATGCAATGCATATGCGGTACCATCCATCCATCATCTCAACACTAGTTCACTCAGGAACTATTGGAACCATCGCCTGTTACTTAGCGTAACTCCCCGTCGGGCAAATGATGTTCCCCGTCGCTTTCGGTCCTCTTTGTATAAGGCTCACGATGTTTATGGATCGCTTTCGGTCCTCTTTGTATAAGGCTCACGATCCGATCGCTTTCGGTCCTCTTTGTATAAGGCTCACGATCGTCTATAATCATTGCTTTCAGTCCTCTTTGTATAAGGCTCACGATGTTATAGCGGATTCCCTCTGGAATCGATTCGTCGCTCACATCCACTAGGGCACACGACATCACAAGAATGCATATCATGATGCTTGGCATACAATGACTCATGACATTCAAATGCACACATAATGCAACCATCATCAGGCATATATTTCAACTCATCAATTCCAAACATTCACAATTCAACAATATGAATTATCTCATCATCATTATTCATGCATTGAAAACACTTCAAACAATGCATTTCATCACAAACCATAAACCACAACAATCATGCAATCACAATTACTTCCATAAGGGATTCACACCACAAAGGCTACCCACAACACATCATAACAACATACATTGATATTCAATCCAACAATGTATTTTACGACACAACAACATCATTAATCATGCATCGAAGTTTAACCCAAAACAATGCATTTACTTGCCATAAGGCCACAAACCATCATCACATCATTTAATCAAATGCATTCATATCACATATCCGCACACAATTCATACGATGTATATCAAAAGTATATTGCATGATAACACATCAAATACACACAGTTACGACGGTAAAAGTCGACCAAACGACACATTTCCAAATCCCCAACATAATTTAATCGGCAAACAATCTCAAAACCATTTTAATAAGAAAGAACATGTCAAAAGCTTTCCAACGCATCAAACCGACTTACGGATCACAAGTTATAAAGAAAACAAGTTGGAAAAAGTTGTCATGTTCGCAATGCGAAGCTCCTAGCGAGTCCTTCGCTTCCTCATTCGCAGTACAAATACCCCAGCAAACCATGGCAAAAAGGAAAATAGCCTACAGTTTGCAGTGCGAACTCCCAGCAAACCTTCGTTGTCCCCTTCGCAGTGCGAATTCCCCAGCGAACCGTGGCAGAAAGAAAAACAACACAACGTTCGTAGTACGAACCTCACGCGAACGTTCGCTTTCCACTTCGCTACCGTTCGCAATGCGAACCTGTGAATTCTGGGATTCGTGATGCGTTGTATTCGCAAGTGCACGAATCGCGTCAGAGTAATATAAAAAGTTATCGTATCCACAGAGACCAAATGTCGATCTAACGATTTCCGTTTGTTATAGTGCTTATCTAAGGTAGTTCAATTCAGGGTTTACTAATGCAGAGGAAAATAAATAAAAGTAAATGACGAGGTAATAAAATTCAGACAAAACAATAGGCTTGAATGTAATTCTCATAACCGATAATATTTCTATATTCATCAACAGGACTACTTACGGGCAATATCTTCTATTTTAAGAAAAGAATTCAATTTAACAGGAACTGTCGCTTTCGCGTAGTTAGAACCAAGTTTACCCTCTAAACTAACCCCTTTATTGTCACTTATAAAAGGGCGCGCATTGCGTTAGAGTCATGGAAAACTTACTTTTAAGAAATGTAAATTCTAAACTAAACAGAAAAGTATTTTGACCTGAAATCTCTAAACTAAAGAGGTTCAAAATGAACCAGATTCTAATCCCACTAACGCGTCCGAAAATAATTTTAAAATCTCTTTTCTAAAGTGTTAAAAATCCCTACTCAACTGAGCAAAGCGCTTTCGCTGTATTTGATCTGTTGAGAACTAAACAAGTTCACAAATGGTTGGACGGCTTTCGATCTTACCCAACATTGCTTTTAAGTACAAAAAACTTGTGTTAAAGATTAAAACAGCCCTTAAGTATTTCTATTAACATATAGACGTATTACGGTGATTATGGTCTTTACATTCTTACCTATCTAAAACTTAGCCAACCATGGTAGTTATAACAGTTATATTAATTCTTATCATGTATGGAATTAAGTCTTTTGAAAAGTAAAGTTTTGAAAAGTAAGGTAAGACAATAAATAAACAAAATAAAGCAAGTGCAAGAGATAAATGAAAATAAATGCGATTAAAATAAAACCTGCTCCAAAGCGGAGTCTTTAAATCTGGTACAATGTACGGAAAAGAAAACGCCGGCAGGATTACTTCTACCAAAGTGCTCCAACTTGATTACAAACACTCCAAGACTTGATTACAAACTCGATCACACACAGTGCAATAACTCCTCGATGTGAGAAGATTACTGCTTTACAAGAGTGAAATTTATGCCTAGGATGAAGTAAACTAAGATTGGATGATCCTAAAATTCGAGTTCTGAGAGTATTTATAGGCAAAGTTGGCATGATGCAAAGACAAAAGTGACCTTGGCTTGAAAAATGGGCGGGAACTAATTTTGCCTTGTCGCGCCCGCGACACGAAGAAAACGGCAAAGGTGAGTGCTGATCGTGGGAACATGGCAGTTGAGTTGTGGAGATCATGGGACACGTCGTCGCCTACCCTGGGGTGCCCGCGACAAGAGAAGCGACCAGAGTAAATTGCTGCCAAACTTGAATTCTAGCTCCTTTTGCATCCTTTTTCGTCTAGGACCTCGATTTATTGAAAACCTGAAAACAAGGGAAAACATAACAATAACAAAGCATAAAAAAAATAGAAAAAAAACTAATATGCATGTGAAATCAGAGTCAAAAATACAGTATAATTTAGTGTCATCAAATTCTCCCACACTTAGACCTTTGCTTGTCCTCAAGCAAAACATTTAAAGCTCATAGAAAAATCAGTGTCGATCGATGATTTTTGGGCGAAAAGGGCTTCTAAGTCCGAGTCTGGATGCAGTGGTCGGTACTAACTGAGTGAACCAAGGGCATCGTGATGACACTAATCCGCAAATACGGACATAAACTTCGCTCCTATACCAATCAACTCATTATATCCCACAATACTTAGGCCTTCCTTTTCCATCTCTTTTGAGTCCTTTTCATTCAAGCGCAATCACATTAAGCCCGTTTTCCGCACATGCTTCATGGTAGAGTGACCTGTTAGTGATTCTGATATTTTCATACCGGACTTCTGGCACAAGGAACTGTGTAAAATCCTTTTATTCCTCTTAAGTGCAGTTGTGGGGGATCGGATCGTAATCCGCCCTACCGAGTTCAGCGCCAGATACCTCTGAACCAACTGAAATGAGCAAGCTAAACATCTTATTACTTTTTTTCATTTAAATGCACTCAGATCAGTCACTTATATTCGTCGGTCTCCTACTTAGAACATGTTTAGGCCGGAGCTGATTGCTGAAATAAACTACTAAGGATGATTTTGAAATCAAATTAGGGCCATGGTACATGGGGTTTTAGGTGTGATTCTTATATTTACGAAGTTCATGGTGTAAGGACGATACTGATGTTTCGAAGGTTCTCCCAAGTCACCGCATCCTAACCCGAACCTGTCTTAAAGTCCAGAAATTTTTCAGAACAACACTTTTTTCTAGAAAAATTATTTATTATTTTTTTTGGGGTTAAAATATGTGGGAAAAAATGAAGGTGAACCAAAAAATATACTTATACTAATGACTCTTCAAACACATGCATTTTCTAAAACAGAAACAAAAGTAAATAACTGAAGGGAAATAAAAATAAACTACTAAAACGACGGAAATAAAAACGATAAAATCTCCTCCCACACTTAAATCAAACATTGTCCCCAATGTTTCAAAGTAAGCTAAGGAGAAAGGAACCTGGCAAAACTAGTGAGGACCGTTGGTGCCCTCGCCGCCCTGTGCTGAACGCTCGGAACGACGGGATCTGCTACGGTGATGGTCTCGCTGGTCCATCCTAGTCTGCAATTCTGTCTGAGCAGCTTTCACCTCACGAAGGTTACCTAAGATGGAACCCTGAGTGGCCTCCATAAGCTGAAAGTGCTGATGGTTATATTGCTGTTGACGGGACTGCTCAGTGGTGATCGCAAGCAGAGTACGGGAGATGGTCTCATAAGATTAGTCTACCCTTTGCTACGACTCTTGCATAAAGCTCATCTGGTCCGCCATCTGTTGCTGAATGGAAGAGAGCAGGTCTTCATGCCGTGTTTCTCTAGCCATATGGTCTCGCCACATCTCCTCCGTAATATAAAATCTGGGAGCAGCTCCTGCAAAAGTGTTAGAAGAAGATGGTGCGGTGTGTGATTGTGTAGGGCAAGGGGGGGACACACGCTCTCTATGGTCATACTCATCATCTGTGTCGGGCCCCTCATTGTCATGGACATTGGAGGAATTGGACCTAGAAAAGGTGGGGCAGTAAGGTCATAGATCCAGTTCCTCTCGAATCGTACATCTGTACGTCTACTGCACGACATAACAATTGATTCGACGGCTACCCCGTGAATCATCAACTCATAACCACCAGCACTCCTCGATCGGCACAATTTCATGGCTTTCAGAAATTTTAAATTAATTGTGCGAGGGGGTAGTGGTTCTAAAGTAGCTATCTCATCATTCAAATTTAGTGCCCGAGCAATAGACGTAATCAATCCGCCAAAAACTATCGGTCCACCCTTATTTACTGTTAAGCACATGTGGGCGATCATAAATGGAACCGGATTGATTCTTACATTTGTGAGGCATCCTTGCAAGAACAAAAGTTCTTTGCTATTAACTTTGTTTTGATTCTCCCGGCCAAAAATAGAGCATGCCAAAAGATATCTGAAAATTCTTATGGCCGGGTTATGAATGGTCGAGGCGAGTATTCCCTTAAAGGAATCAACAATAGTATCTGACAACCTGCGCCAGAAGGCGAATATCTTGACTGACCATTCAGCATCTGAAGGAGCCTCACAAACAGCATCCTCCCCATGAGGGAATCCCAATAGACCTGCTAGTTCATCGGTACTGAACTGATAATCAACAACAAACAGTCTAAAATGCACAGTACCGACTGTGCTAGCAGTGTCGGGACGAACGGTATAAACAAATGAACTCAAAAACTCAACCGTCATCCTCTCATAGGTGGGTTCTTTTGTGGTGAAAACAGTGCCTAAACCTACAAAGTCTAACATATGGAAAACGCTATGATGAATCCCTAAAGCGTGCAAGCAAGTATCGTCGACATACCTCGTCGAGAGAATTTCTCGATCCTGAAGCTTTTGAAGTTGCCGCCTCTGCCTATTCCCGGATTGTCCTTCCCGAAGAATGACTCCATTAAACTCCATTGATGAAGATGGTGAAGAGGGTGGAAGAAAAGTGGTATGATAAAGGTTGGATTTTTTTGGGTTTTTGTTGATGGAAATTGAAATGGAAAGTTAAGAGATGATTGGTGAATGCTAGAGATATGAATTTCAATGGGGTTTTATAGGGATTTTTCGGAGGGAAAAATGGGTTTGAAAAGGTTGGAGCTTCAAAAAATGGTGGGAATGGAGGTTCTGTCCCGATTTTACAAGGACGCTGCCGCGGGCGCGACAGATGTGTCGCGGGCGCGATGAGAGCAAATCCGCTGATGGGCCTCAATTTGTCTTTTTGAATGGGCTTTTTGTCCTTCATTTGGCCTTCGGGGGTCTTTTTAGCATTCCATATGTCCTAAAAATGTAGTTTTGCACAAAATTTTCACAAGCATATATATTTTTTATAATAAAAAATTTTTTATATATTTTTTCAAAGAATAAATAAAATAAAAGAAAATATTAGCATATAAACATAAAAAACTCAAACCTTAATATAAATCAGAAACATATCAAATGCAAATAGTAGGAAATATGTCTGGGTGATACTGGAAGTAAATTAATGCATAAGAAATATAGTAAATAATACGAAAATGGAAATCAAGATGTCTGGTCATCAGTCTGGTCATCTCCACGGAGTCTCGCTATCTCACGACGGAGCTCCGCCATGTCTTCATACAGCACATCGTACTCAGTAGCGTGGGTCAGCTCTGACACTTCCATCCCCAAGCGTAGGTCAGCAAGAGTCTGTCGGAGATCTGCTATCTCTTGGCGCATCATCGCCATCTGGGTCTGCATATTTGGAGTACCTAATGAATGATTATTTGACCATACCGTGGTCCTGTCAGGTGGTGGAGCTGGAACGTACTCTGGCTCTGGGCAGGGTCGTGGTGCGTCCACCGTCTCACCGTTTCCTTCTAAGTCATATGTCCAGTTTGTTGGGTCATGGACACTGGTCATAACAGGATCTGGCAAAGTGAAATGATGTATGGTCTCACCATCGATCAAGAGTCTGAACTGAGAGGGATTAAAGGAGTTCCTTCTCATCAGCCCCCGATCTAAACAAAAATCAATATCCATGGTGGTATGGCTGCAATAGGGAGTCAAATGAAATAGCTTTCAGCCAAGGCCTAGAGCAGCAGCAATCTCAGTCACATTACCTCCTACATGTATAGGTCCTCCTGCCCAGGTGGCAACACCACTAAAAGAGTACAGCATAAAGTTACCACAAGCTAAACGACGCAACTGATTCGCACAAAACATGAAAAATATGTCCTCCTCAGTAACGTGGTCATCAGCATCTGCTCTCCCAAAGAATGTATGGGCAATGATCATCTTAAAGTATCGGAGAGCTGGGTTATGGATAACCTGCGAAATGTGAGTATCAGGGTCAGGGCCTCCACCTCCAAAGATGTCACTCCAAAATTTCTCCACGTCTCTATTCATGAAGTAACCCATGGGCAACTCAGGGATAGCGCTAACTCCAGTCTCAAATCCAAGAAGATCACCGAACTTAGTATGGGTGAACGAATACTCTGTGCCAAATAACCTGAAGCTGGTGTGGCCATCTGGTCCCAAGTACGGATCATAGGAGAAAGAGCTGAGGAACTCCAGAGTGAGGTTCCTATAAGTGGGATGCAAATCATCAACGTACTGGTCCCATTTGAGCTGGTGGGTCAAGTATCAGACACTGGGCTCTATGCCCAAAGCTTCCATGCAATCACTGTCTGGGTAGCGAGTGAGTGCCATAGGTCTGAGTGAAAGCATCGCATAACGCTCTCTCTGGGCGTCGTCTCTAAAGGTCACGTGCATGTCGTCGACTGGTGGCATCCTGAAAGAAAAGGTTAGGAAAAACAGGCCCTGAAATCAAACACACCAAACAAGTTAGACATATATGTACAAACAAGCAAACAAACGTAAATCAAAATAAACGGAAAGAAAATAAATACGAAAAGGAAAAGACCCATGGGTTGCCTCCCATGCAGCGCTTGCTTAACGTCGTTAGCTCGACGAGTTCAAGTCATGTATCTGGTGCGAGGATAGGTGGGTATGTTAACGTGAACCTGTAGTAGTATGCTGGAATGTCACCTCCTTCATAATGCTTAAGCCTTTGTCCATTTACAACGAACGGACTGCAAGATTTGTTCTTAATTTCCAATGCCCCGGATTTTAGGACTTTGGAAACTTCGAACGGGCCCGTCCATCTAGATCGAAGCTTACCTGGAAAAAGTCATAGTCTTGAATTGTATAGAAGAACAGGGTCACCTATGTTGAAGTCTTTCTTGATGATCTTCTTGTCATGCCATGCTTTGGTTCTCTCTTTATATATGATGGCATTTTCATAGGCTGATTGTCGGAGCTCTTCTAGCTTATGTATGTCTAAGATGCGTTTCTCACCAGCTGCTAGGTAATCAAAATTTAAGGTTCTGATGGCCCAATATTCTTTGTGTTCCAATTCAAAGGGTAAGTGACATGATTTTCCCTAAACTAGTTGGTAAGGGGTTGTTCCAATGGGAGTCTTATAGGCTGTCCTGTAGGCCCACAGTGCTTCTGAAAGCTTCTGTGACCAATCCTTTCTGGATATCGAGACAGTTTTTTCTAAGATATGCTTGATCTCTCTATTGGATACTTCTACTTCCCCACTGGTTTGCGGGTGGTAAGGTGTGCCTGCTCTATGTTTAACTCCATACTTCCTCAACAGTTTGTCAAAAATCCTAGATATAAAATGTGATCCTCCATCACTTATGAATAGTCTGGGAACTCCGAATCTAGGGAATATATTCTGCTTGAACATCTTAATCACTACTCGGGTGTCGTTTGTGGGTGCAGCTATAGCTTCAATCCATTTGGACACGTAATCGACAGCGACTAAAATGTATTTGTTTCCTAAGGATGATGGAAAAGGTCCCATAAAGTCGATTCCCCAAACATAAAAAAGTTCTACTTCTTGAATGTTTCTTAATGGCATTTCATTTCTCCTCGAGATGTTTCCGGAGCGTTGACACGGGTCACACTTGGTTATATATGTATGAACATCACGCCATATAGTTGGCCAATAAAGACCAGCTTGTAAGATCTTAGCGTGAGTCTTAGATGTGCTTGTGTGTCCTCCGTAGGGTGCTGAGTTACAATGTTCTATGATATGGTGCACTTCTTCTTCTGGAACACACCGGCGAAAGATTCCGCCAGTGCCTCTCTTAAAAAGGAGTGGTTCATCCCAATAGAAATGTTTAACGTCATTGAAGAACTTCTTTTTCTGCTGATAGCTGAGGTCCGGAGGTATTATATCTGCAGCAAGATAGTTGACAAAATCTGCATACCAAGGTACATTATTTACCGCTAAGGATTTTTCAGAATCTTCTAAGGTTTCTAAACTTACATCTCCAATGGCATCTAGCTTAGCGATTAACTTGTCATAAGCAAAGTCATCATTTATGGGTACTACATCAGGTTTCAAGAACTCAAGCCTGGAAAGGTGATCGGCAACTACATTCTCGGTGCCTTTCTTATCTCTAATATCAAGGTCAAATTCTTGCAATAAAAGTATCCACCGGAGTAACCTAGGTTTAGCATCCTTTTTATTCAAAAGGTATCGGATGGCGGCATGATCAGTGTAAACAATTATTTTGGCTCCCACCAAATAGGATCTAAATTTATCTATGGCGAAAACTACGGCTAGGAGTTATTTTTCTGTGGTTGTATAGTTTAGCTGAGCGGCATCTAGAGTTCTACTGGCGTAGTAAATCACATGTAACTTCTTATCAGATCTTTGCCCTAGCACTGCTCCTACAGCGTAATCACTAGCATCACACATGATTTCAAAAGGTTTTGTCCAATCTAGTGGTTGCATAATGGGTGCTGAGATTAAAGCTTATTTTAAAAGGTTGAATGCTTCGTTGCATTTTTCATAAAAAATGAACTCGGCATCTTTCATCAGAAGACCTGTCAAAGGTTTAGTGATCTTAGAGAAATTTTTAATGAAACGCCGGTAAAATCCAGCATGTCCAAGAAAACTTCAAACTTCTCTAATTGTTTTGGGTGGTTTAAGATTCTCTATCACCTCGATCTTAGCTTTATCAACTTCAATGCCTTTTTCAGAAACGATATGTCCTAGAACTATACCTTCAGTGACCATGAAGTGACATTTCTCCCAATTTAATACCAGGTTTACTTCGACACATCTCTTCAAGATCTTTTCAAGGTTGACCAGACAGTTATTGAAATCAAATTCGCAGACTGAGATATCGTCCATGAATACTTCCATAATTCCATCAAGATAATCAGCGAAGATTGACATCATGCAACGCTGAAAAGTTGTTGGGGCATTACAGAGTCTGAAAGGCATACGTCTATAGGCAAAAGTTCCATATGGGCATGTGAAGGTTGTTTTCTCTTGGTCATCAGGGTGTATAGGAATTTGGAAAAAACCTGAATATCCGTCGAGGTAACAGAAGCAGGAATGTCTAGCTAGACGTTCCAACATCTGATCTATAAAAGGTAATGGGAAATGGTATTTCCTAGTGGCTTTGTTTAATTTTCTGTAATCTATGCACATACGCCAACCTCCTTCTATCCGTTTTGCAACGTGCTCACCTCTTTCGTTCTGTACCACGGTGATGCCTCCCTTTTTAGGTACTACATGCACAGGGCTTACCCATTTACTGTCCGAGATCTGATATATTATCCCTGCTTCCAACAACTTAAGAACTTCCTTCTTAACTACCTCACTCATTATAGGGTTAATCCTTCTTTGGTGTTCTCTCGTAGGTTTAGCATCTTCTTCAAGTGAAATCTGGTGCATGCACACGGATGGACTTATTCCTTTAAGATCTGAGATGTTGTACCCTAGTGTTGAGGGATATCTTCGCAAGACATCTAAGAGTTGGTTTGTTTCATTTTGGTTCAGAACGGCACTGACTATAACTGGTCTGTCCATTTCTTTGTCTAAAAACTCATATCTTAGATTCTTGGGTAATTCTTTTAATTCTAAGGTTGGTTTGTTGGGGTTTTGTATAGGATCTGGAGTTAAGGATAGACATTCAAAAAGGCTATTATCTATGTAGGGTTCCATACTGTCATCATCTTTCTCAATGGGCGTTGAAGGTAGTTTTATTCTTTCTATTGGCTCTTCCTGGTTAAGTTCACGGACACATTCATCAATGACATCAACTGCATAACATGCATCTCCTATTACTGGTGCCGTGAGAAACTTTGCTAGGACAAACTCTATTTTTTCGTTACCTACCTCAAAAGTTAATTTTCCTTTCTTGACATCTATTATGGCTCCTGCAGTTGATAGGAAGGGTCTACCTAGGAGGATTGGGATATCTTTATCTCCTTTGATGTCCATTACGACGAAGTCGGTGGGAATGAACAACTTGCCTATTCTAACTGGGATGTCTTCTAATACGCCTACAGGGTATTTTATAGATCTGTCAGCTAATTGGAGAGACATCTTAGTAGGTTGCAAATCTCCTAGTTTCAATCGTTCACAAACTGCAAGGGGCATTAGGCTTACACTGGCTCCTAAGTCCAGAAAGGCTTTATCTATGACATGATTCCCCAAAATACAAGGTATGGAGAAATTTCCCGGATCTTTGTCTTTTTTGGCAAGTTTGTTCTCGGAAATGGAATTACACTCCACTGGTTTTGGATCGTCAAGTCTACGTTTATTGGTGAGGGTATCCTTCAGGAATTTAGTATAAGATGGTATTTGGGTGATGGCTTCTGTAAAAGGAATCTCTACATGGAGTTTTTCTATAACTTTAACAAACTTCTAAAATTGGTCATTGATCTTAGTTTGTTTAAGTCTTTGTGGATAGGGAATTGGTGGTTTGTATGGCTGAGGGGGTGTTAAAGCTTCATCCGTAACTTCTCCTTTATCTTTGTCTTTTGGTTTCTCAATTTCTACGGGTTCCTCACCTTCGGGGGTAGCATCCTTTTTGGAAATTTTGGAGTCACTCAATGTCGGGTTTTTAGGCCCTTCATAAGTGGTTCCACTTCGTAAGGTAACAGCGTTAGCTTGCCCTCGAGGGTTCTGTTGAGGTTGTCCAGGAAATTGTCCTCCAGGAGTAGTTTAGGGTGCTTGCTTTAAGGCTACTTGAGAGATCTGGGTTTCAAGCATCTTGCTGTGGGTGGCCATTTGATCCATTTTGGTTCCTAGTTGGGTAAGCAGCTCATTCACATGAATATTCTGATTTAGGAACTCTTTGTTTTGCTGGGCTTGTGCTGTCATAAAATCATTTAGCACTTTCTCAATATTTGGCTTAGGTGGCACTGCTTGCATAGGTTGGTTTTGTCTAGGTGCTTGATTGTTGGTTGATCTCGGAGGTGCTTGGTTTTGGATAGGGTTATTATTTTTGTAGGAAAAATTAGGGTGATTCCTCCATCCAGGGTTGTAAGTATTTGAGAACGGGTTTCCTTGGGCATAGTTGACTGGGTCTGGGTTAGTCTCGTTTAACAGATGGCAGTCAGCTGATTGATGACCTTTAGTACGACAAAGTTCGCAATCCGATACTACTGCTGCTGCAGCGGTTGGTTGTGCGTACATTTGATCGATCTTGAGGGCCATAGCATCCATTTTGGCTTGCATCATGTCTATAGAGCTTACCTCATGTTTACCTTCTTGGGCTTCTTTCTATTCCACTGTTGCTCTTTCGTTTCCCCATTGATGATGGTTTTGAGCCATATCTTCAATGAGACCACAAGCGTCAGGATATGGTTTGTTCATCAGGGCACCGCCAGCGGCAGCGTCGATGGACATCTTTGTGTTATAATGAAGTCTGTGGTAAAAGGTATGTATAATCAACCATTGCTCCAAACCGTGGTGTGGACAAGCCCTTAGAAGGTCTTTATACCTCTCCCAAGCTTCAAATAGTGATTCTCCTTGGTTTTGGGTAAATCTTGTTATTTGGTTTCGGAGAACGGCTGTTTTGCTTGGGGGAAAGTATCTAGCAAGGAATGTTCTCCTAAGGTCTTCCCATGTTGTTATAGAATTGGCTGGAAGGGAATCTAACCAAGTTAGGGCTTTGTCTCTAAGGGAAAAGGGAAATAGTCTTAAACGAATCGCCTCAGGACTAGCACCATTGGTCTTAAAGGTGTTTGACAACTGGATAAAGACTTTTAGATGTTGGTTTGGGTTTTCAGATGGTAGTCCTGCGAATTGGTTTTGTTGAACTAGTTGTAATAGGGACGGTTTTAGTTCAAAATTATTGGCAGGTATGGTAGGGTTAACTATACTAGAGCTCGGTTCTTCGTCAGCAGGCTGAGCGAATTCCTTAAGGGGTCTTTGGTTACGATCTTCGGCCATAGCTTGCTTAATTCGACGAAGCCAAAGTCGTGCGCGAGTGTAACGTTCTGGTTCCATTAAAGGATCTATTACACTACTGGAGCTGCGAGAACTCCGCATCGACCAGTTCGTGCGGCCCTAGTCTAAACGGTGATAACAAACGAAATTTGAAATTTGGCGAAATTGGTCCCCGGCAACGGCGCCAAAAACTTGATGCGTTGTATTCGCAAGTGCACGAATCGCGTCAGAGTAATATAAAAAGTTATCGTATTCACAGAGACCAAATGTCGATCTAACGATTTCTGTTTGTTACAGTGCTTATCTAAGGCAGTTCAATTCAGGGTTTACTAATGCAGAGGAAAATAAATAAAAGTAAATGACGAGGTAATAAAATTCAGACAAAACAATAGGCTTGAATGTAATTCTCATAACCGATAATATTTCTATATTCATCAACAGGACTACTTACGGGCAATATATTCTATTTTAAGAAAAGAATTCAATTTAACAGGAACTGTCGCTTTCGCGTAGTCAGAACCAAGTTTACCCTCTAAACTAACCCCTTTATTGTCACTTATAAAAAGGCGCGCATTGCGTTAGAGTCGTGGAAAACTTACTTTTAAGAAATGTAAATTCTAAACTAAACAGAAAAGTATTTTGACCTGAAATCTCTAAACTAAAGAGGTTCAAAATGAACCAGATTCTAATCCCACTAACGCGTCCAAAAATAATTTTAAAATCTCTTTTCTAAAGTGTTAAAAATCCCTACTCAACTGAGCAAAGCGCTTTCGCTGTATTTGATCTGTTGAGAACTAAACAAGTTCACAAATGGTTGGACGGCTTTCGATCTTACCCAACATTGCTTTTAAGTACATAAAACTTGTGTTAAAGATTAAAACAGCCCTTAAGTATTTCTATTAACATATAGACGTATTACGGTGATTATGGTCTTTACATTCTTACCTATCTAAAACTTAGCCAGCCATGGTAGTTATAACAGTCATATTAATTCTTATCATGTATGGAATTAAGTCTTTTGAAAAGTAAAGTTTTGAAAAGTAAGGCAAGACAATAAATAAACAAAATAAAGCAAGTGCAAGAGATAAATGAAAGTAAATGCGATTAAAATAAAACCTGCTCCAAAGCGGAGTCTTTAAATCTGGTACAATGTACGGAAAAGAAAACGCTGGCAGGATTACTTCTACCAAAGTGCTCCAACTTGATTACAGACACTCCAAGACTTGATTACAAACTCGATCACGCACAGTGCAATAACTCCTCGACGTGAGAAGATTACCGCTTTACAAGAGTGAAATTTATGCCTAGGATGAAGTAAACTAAGATTGGATGATCCTAAAATTCGAGTTCTGAGAGTATTTATAGGCAAAGTTGGCATGGTGCAAAGACAAAAGTGACCTTGGCTTGAAAAATGGGCGGGAACTAATTTTGCCTTGTAGCGCCCGCGACAGGCCTACCGCGCCCGCGACACGAAGAAAACGGCAAAGGTGAGTGCTGATCATGGGAACGTGGCAGTTGAGTTGTGGAGATCATGGGACACGTCGTCGCCTACCCTGGGGCGCCCGCGACCAGAGTAAATTGCTGCCAAACTTGAATTCTAGCTCCTTTTGCATCCTTTTTTGTCTGGGACCTCGATTTATTGAAAACCTAAAAACAAAGGAAAACATAACAATAACAAAGCATAAAAAAAATAGAAAAAAAACTAATATGCATGTGAAATCAGAGTCGAAAATACAGTATAATTTAGTGTTATCAATTCGCAGCAGCGCTGTTATAGGTCATAATGGGTCCAAATTCATCATTCTTCTACCCCAAACACTCCCAATTCATACTATAACAACCAAAACATGATCCAAACCTAATAACAAGTATTCTACTCAGTTTATATCGAATTTCATCCGTGAAAACATCAATTTCTATCAATTGCTCCTAATTCCAATCGGTAAGAAAAGTCACGAAACAACCAAAACAATTACAACAAACAACACATATACATACACAAGCAAGATATAATTGAAACTTCTCACCCTTACCCGATTAATCGCACTCAAAACGGAGTTATGTCGATTTTCCTCTTTCTCCCCTTTTCTCTCCTCTTCCTTTCCTTCCCTTCTCTTTCTTTCCTTTTTCTTTCCTTTCTCTCTATTTCCCTCTAATCTCTATTTATATAAAATATCTAAACTCCTAAAAGACTATTTTACCCCTCAGCTCAAATATCTCACAAACGCTCTCAAAATGCGATAAAACATAAACAACGATGAAAATAATATATATTGTCAAATAAAAGTCAAGAATAAAATAATATAAAACAAAAATAATTAAATCGACTCAATTAAATAAATAAAACAAAACCGGGGCGTTACAATTCTCCCCCACTTAGAAATTTTCGTCCTCGAAAATATAACCGATACCAAGAACTCCTGATACGACTCTCGCATCCGCCCAACAAACTAACATGCCAACAAAAGCACACCACAAATAACATAAACTGACAAACCACCTCGCTAACAGCAACTACTACAACGACACGACAACGACGACAACTACAACGACAAGATGCAAAGCCCATACAATGCACTTGACGACCAACTCACGACTCAAGGAAAACCCAAGTCACGAACACACAGGTTCACTCTTGAACCAGAACACAACAAGACCGTTACCATCATCATAGGTAACACTCCTCTAATTCCCCACAAAGGAATTATCCACTCACACTCGAACCATCACCATGGAAATGAGGCAACCACACAAACAAGAATATAAAGTTCCACGGCGCAACATCGTTTCAACAACCTCGACCAAACCAGGATACCAAACATCCTTGTCACACAACAATATTACAACAATGTTACGATTCGCCAATTGAACATACGACCAAAACACCCAACTACATATTAGTACCTGATTAATATTGAAACCTTCCGCTTATCACTTCCATTATAGAACATCCCACGGTTTCATCATTCTTACCGTTTCCCACTGTTCGACCTTTGAACTCTATCAAGTCACACATGCATATACGAAATGTGCCACATCACGCTTCCGCTGCGCACTCTGATTACTCGTAACCATTAAAACTACCAATCTCACGTCCAAAGTCTAACTCTTTATCATATTCTCCAAAAATCACTGTTCACTTTAATATACCCAACTTCACACTCTACTGTGTTATCTCACACACCATACATAAGTCTCTGAACTGCTCAAATAACTCTAATTCTCTGACCATCAAAACAACTTACATAAAACTTTCGGCTTAACTCATCAGGCACAACCTTAGCTTTTTCCGAAGGATAGTCCAAGCCAATATTCATAACTTGTCACGAATTCTAACCATCCTCGTTGTCTCATACTCTATTCCTTCCGACCAAACAAGTACTTTAAACTCTTGCGATTACCAAACACTTCGAGCCTAGAACCATAAAGATAAAACCTCCAAATATTCCAACACAATACAACCGCAACCAATTCCAATTCCTAGATAGTATAGATCCTTTTATAAATCCTCAATTGTCGTAAAGCATAAGCCACGACTTTACCATCTTGCATTAACACACTGACTAAACTCATCAAAGACACATCACAATACCTCACAAACGGTCTATTAGGAACACACAGAATAAAAAATGAAGCCGTAGACAACTTCTACTTCAGCTCATCAAAACTCACTCACAACGAACATCTAAAACAAACGACTCACCCTTTTCAAGTCAACTGAGATAACAGAAGTACAAACTTAGCAAAGTCTCCCATAGCTTGCAGTAACAACCAACTGAGCCCAAAAGTTTCTAATCTCCTTAACCGACTTCAGAGCCTCTCACTGTAGAACTGCATCTACTTCCGATGAATCCTTAACCATACTCTCATCTGAAATAACATATCCAAGAAAACTAACCTTTTTCAACCCAAATTCTCACTTGAATAACTTAGCATCAAACTTCGTCTCTTTTCAACACTTGTAATTCCACTCAAACTTAACCAAACCATTCCAGTCATCTATTCATGAAAGTGGACACTTGTTCTCAATCGTTACCTTATTCAACTGCCAGTAATCCATACCCAATTTCTTCTCTTAATAGTCCAAATTCCATAACTCCCAACGTGTAACAACAACCAACCCAATACAACTCTCAAATATTACATCCACACCTAAGGTTTTCTCAAAATTTCCATTAATGCTCTACAATTCCAAAGACTCCAAACCTCACCAAAACTCTAAGTTTTGTTTCCCATAGTCTCAATACCATTATACACATCACGCTTGTTATTCCATTCAATCATCCATCCTTTTTGTTACTAACAATATTGGAGCTCTCCAAGAAGACAACACACTTGGCCTCACAATTCTCCTTCCCAGTAAATCTTCCAACCGCTCTTTCAATTTGAGTTTCACTTCCTAAAAGTTCTTCTACTTACTTAGCAGATCCAAACCTCAAATATTCACCTTTTCCAAATTTGAGTTCACACTCTACTCTCCGAGAACAACCATTAACGATACCCAATCATTCTCTCTCAATAACTTCCCAACTGGACCACATACCAAAACCTCTAATCCATTTCATCTTCTGGTATTAGAATCTTCATCGACTCAACAAAACAATTTGTAAGCACTTTACTTAATTTCTAAACAATTCATTGCACACACTATCAAAGCCGAAAAGACACGTCTATTCCATCCAACACAATTCCCTTCCGCTATCAACAAGAGATTAAGGGTGATCAGTTCCTCAATTTGTCAATAGACAGTCGACAATCATGATGGGGCATAAACCGTCTTTACCAAACTATAATAGCATTCCTTACATCCTGTGCACAAAACTACCTAAGGCACAAATCCTTAGTTGACATAAACCTTGCCTCCGCATCCCTTCTGGAATCGGGAACCACACTGTCCAAACAACACTTACAATCTTGCAATTCACAACTCACTGAGCCAGCGCACCACACCTGAAGCAACATGGAGAAGTACCAGCTTCTCCCCCACTTATCTCATTCTCACACCTAAAGACAAAGGATTAGAGAAACCAGAAAGTACCGACAGTGCTCCACACACATATCACGTACTAAGGGACAACCAACATCGACAGTATTCAACTGTCACACCAACAGACTCAACAACTTGGCCGGATGGACCGACCTGCTCTGATACCACTTATGTAACACCCCAATTACCATCGCGAATAAATAATACATATATAAATCAGAGTAAATAAAAATTTATTTTTTCCGACAGAAACAAGGATGCCACATTTAAATGAAGAAAACACATCCCTGCTCATGAATTTGATACATAACACAAAATGGAATAAATATACTAGGGAAACTTTTTCCATATAAATGGAAAGGTTCAATTATGGAATAAAGCGGAAAGATCCATGACTGCCTTGTTTTACAAAATAAATCATTTTGTAGCATTAAATATTCATACAAAAGTAATACAAAATAGATACAACAAATGTATACATATATAACAACAACGTTTCCCGACTCCCGTGCTACGTATTAGAGCAGACTGACTGACAAACGGATGGAGAACGAATCTTCACAAAAGCCTCCAAGACTACTAATCTGCAATTGCCTCATATAGCAACAAACCACAACAGAAGGGTGAGAAATAACAACTAAATCAAGATTGCGTAATAATATGCAAACACATAATAGTTCACATGCACAGTTATTCTCACCACAAGCATCACATACTAATACATATATCATGCCACATATACATAACATATATCAATTTTCCAACATAATCACATATTTACACATTAGGCACACCAAAGTCACAACATATGGAAACACACCACCACATCACATAACACATGCCTACACATAAGACATATTATCCACAACCAATGCATTTATCGCATATGCACATCAATTCACCAATTCAAACATAAATCTCAACATATAATCAATTAATTCACAATTTCCACACATAATCAATTCATTCATGATTTTCCACACATAATACATCCATTCACAATTCTCACACATAATCAATCCATTCATGATTTATGCAAATGTACAGAGACCGACACAACAACTCTATGCAATGCATACGCGGTACCATCCATCCATCATCTCGACACTAGTTCACTCAGGAACTATTGGAACCATCGCTTGTTACTTAGCGTAACTCCCCGTCGGGCAAATGATGTTCCCCGTCGCTTTCGGTCCTCTTTGTATAAGGCTCACGATCGTCTATAATCATCGCTTTCAGTCCTCTTTGTATAAGGCTCACGATGTTATAGCGGATTCCCTCTGGAATCGATTCGTCGCTCACATCCACTAGGGCACACGACATCACAAGAATGCATATCATGATGCTTGGCATACAATGACTCATGACATTCAAATGCACACATAATGCAACCATCATCAGGCATATATTTCAACTCATCAATTCCAAACATTCACAATTCAACAATATGAATTATCTCATCATCATTATTCATGCATTGAAAACACTTCAAACAATGCATTTCATCACAAACCACAAACCACAACAATCATGCAATCACAATTACCTCCATAAGGGATTCACACCACAAAGGCTACCCACAACACATCATAACAACATACATTGATATTCAATGCAACAATGTATTTTACCATACAACAACATCATTAATCATGCATCGAAGTTTAACCCAAAACAATGCATTTACTTGCCATAAGGCCACAAACCATCATCACATCATTTAATTAAATGCATTCATATCACATATCCGCACACAATTCATACGATGTATATCAAAAGTATATTGCATGATAACACATCAAATACACACAGTTACGACGGTAAAAGTCGACCAAACGACACATTTCCAAACCCCCGACATAATTTAATCGGCAAAAAATCTCAAAACCATTTTAGTACGAAAGAACATGTCAAAAGCTTTCCAACGCATCAAACCGCACCTCAAACCGACTTACGGATCACAAGTTATAAAGAAAACAAGTTGGAAAAAGCTGTCATGTTCGCAATGCGAAGCTCCTAGCGAGTCCTTCGCTTCCTCATTCTTAATACGAATACCCCAGTGAACCATGGCAAAAAGGAAAATAGCCTACAGTTTGCAGTGCGAACTCCCAGCGAACCTTCGCTGTCCCCTTCGCAGTGCGAATTCCCCAGCGAACCGTGGAAGAAAGAAAAACAACACAACGTTCGCAGTGCGAACCTCATGCGAACTTTCGCTTTCCACTTCGCTGCCGTTCGCAATGCGAACCTGCGAATTCTGGGATTCGCAGCAGCGCTGTTATAGGTCATAATGGGTCCAAATTCATCATTCTTCCACCCCTAAACACTCCCAATTCATACTATAACAACCAAAACATGATCCAAACCTAATAACAAGTATTCTACTCAGTTTATATCGAATTTCATCCGTGAAAACATCAATTTCTATCAATTGCTCCTAATTCCAATCGGTAAGAAAATTCACGAAACAACCAAAACAATTACAACAAACAACACATATACAAACACAAGCAAGATATAATTGAAACTTCTCACCCTTACCCGATTAATCGCACTCGAAACGGAGTTATGTCGATTTTCCTCTTTCTCCCCTTTTCTCTCCTCTTCCTTTCCTTCCCTTCTCTTTCTTTCCTTTTTCTTTCCTTTCTCTCTATTTCCCTCTAATCTCTATTTATATAAAATATCTAAACTCCTAAAAGACTATTTTACCCCTCAGCTCAAATATCTCACAAACGCTCTCAAAATGCGATAAAACATAAACAACGATGAAAATAATATATATTGTCAAATAAAAGTCAAGAATAAAATAATATAAAACAAAAATAATTAAATCGACTCAATTAAATAAATAAAAAAAAACTGGGGCGTTACAATTCTCCCCCACTTAGAAATTTTCGTCCTCGAAAATATAACCGATACCAACAACTCCAGATACGACTCTCGCATCCGCCCAACAAACTAACATGCCAATAAAAGCACACCACAAATAACACAAACTGACAAACCACCTCGCTAACAGCAACTACTACAACGACACGACAACGACGACAACTACAACGACAAGATGCAAAGCCCATACAATGCACTTGACGACCAACTCACGACTCAAGGAAAACCCAAGTCACGAACACACAGGTTCACTCTTGAACCAGAACATAACAAGACCGTTACCATCATCATAGGTAACACTCCTCTAATTCCCCACAAAGGAATTATCCACTCACACTCGAACCATCACCATGGAAATGAGGCAACCACACAAACAAGAATATAAAGTTCCACGGCGCAACATCGTTTCAACAACCTCAACCAAACCAGGATACCAAACATCCTTGTCACACAACAATATTACAACAATGTTACGATTCGCCAATTGAACATACGACCAAAACACCCAACTACATATTAGTACCTGATTAATATTGAAACCTTCCGCTTATCACTTCCATTATAGAACATCCCACGGTTTCATCATTCTTACCGTTTCCCACTGTTCGACCTTTGAACTCTATCAAGTCACACACGCATATACGAAATGTGCCACATCACGCTTCCGCTGCGCACTCTGATTACTCGTAACCATTAAAACTACCAATCTCACGTCCAAAGTCTAACTCTTTCTCATATTCTCCAAAAATCACTGTTCACTTTAATATACCCAACTTCACACTCTACTGTGTTATCTCACACACCATACATAAGTCTCTGAACTGCTCAAATAATTCTAATTCTCTGACCATCAAAACAACTTACATAAAAACTTTCGGCTTAACTCATCAGGCACAACCTTAGCTTTTTCTGAAGGATAGTCCAAGCCAATATTCATAACTTGTCACGAATTCTAACCATCCTCGTTGTCTCATACTCTATTCCTTCCGACCAAACAAGTACTTTAAACTCTTGCGATTACCAAACACTTCGAGCCTAGAACCATAAAGATAAAACCTCCAAATATTCCAACACAATACAACCGTAACCAATTCCAAATCCTAGATAGTATAGATCCTTTTATAAATCCTTAATTGTCGTAAAGCATAAGCCACGACTTTACCATCTTGCATTAACACACTGACTAAACTCATCAAAGACACATCACAATACCTAACAAACGGTCTATTAGGATCACACAGAATCAAAACTGGAGCCGTAGACAACTTCTACTTTAGCTCATCAAAACTCACTCACAACGAACATCCAAAACAAATGACTCACCCTTTTCAAGTCAACTGAGATAACAGAAGTACAAACTTAGCAAAGTCTCCCATAGCTTGCAGTAACAACCAACTGAGCCCAAAAGTTTCTAATCTCCTTAACCGACTTCAGAGCCTCTCACTGTAGAACTGCATCTACTTCCGATGAATCCTTAACCATACTCTCATCTGAAATAACATATCCAAGAAAACTAACCTTTTTCAACCCAAATTCTCACTTGAATAACTTAGCATCAAACTTCGTCTCTTTTCAACACTTGTAATTCCACTCAAACTCAACCAAACCATTCCAGTCATCTATTCATGAAAGTGGACACTTGTTCTCAATCGTTACCTTATTCAAGTGCCAGTAATCCATACCCAATTTCTTCTCTTAATAGTCCAAATTCCATAACTCCCAACGTGTAGCAACAACCAACCCAACATAACTCTCAAATATTACATCCACACCTAAGGTTTTCTCAAAATTTCCATTAATGCTCTACAATTCCAAAGACTCCAAACCTCACCAGAACTCTAAGTTTTGTTTCCCATAGTCTCAATACCATTATACACATCACGCTTGTTATTCCATTCAATCATCCATCCTTTTTGTTACTAACAATACTGGAGCTCTCCAAGAAGACAACACATTTGGCCTCACAATTCTCCTTCCCAGTAAATCTTCCAACCGCTCTTTCAATCTGATTTTCACTTCCTAAAAGTTCTTCTACTTACTTAGCATATCCAAACCTCAAATCTTCACCTTTGCCAAATTTGAGTTCACACTCTACTCTCCGAGAACAACCATTAACGATACCCAATCATTCTCTCTCAATAACTTCCCAACTGGACCACATACCAAAACCTCTAATCCATTTCATCTTCTGGTATTAGAATCTTCATCGACTCAATAAAACAATCTGTAAGCACTTTACTTAATTTCCAAACAATTCATTGCACACACTATCAAAGCCAGAAAGACACGTCTATTCCATCCAACACAATTCCCTTCTGCTATCAACAAGAGATTAAGGGTGATCAGTTCCTCAATTTGTCAATAGACAGTCGACAATCATGATGGGGCATAAACCATCTTTACCAAACTATAATAGCATTCCTTACATCATGTGCACAAAACTACCTAAGGCACAAACCCTTAGTTGACATAAACCTTGCCTCCGCGTCCCTTCTGGAACCGGGAACCACACTGTCCAAACAACACTTACAATCTTGCAATTCACAACTCACTGAGCCAGCGCTCCACACCTGAAGCAACATGGAGAAGTACCAGCTTCTCCCCCACTTATCTCATTCTCACACCTAAAGACAAAGGATTAGAGAAACCAGAAAGTACCGACAGTGCTCCACAAACATATCACGTACTAAGGGACAACCAACATCGACAGTATTCAACTGTCACACCAACAGACTCAACAACTTGGCCGGACGGACCGACCTGCTCTGATACCACTTATGTAACACCCCAATTCCCATCGCGAATAAAATTTTATTTTTTTCGACAGAAACAAGGATGCCACATTTAAATGAAGAAAACACATCCTTGCTCATGAATTTGATACATAACACAAAATGGAATAAATATACTAGGGAAACTTTTTCCATATAAATGGAAAGGTTCAATTATGGAATAAAGCGGAAAGATCCATAACTACCTTGTTTTACAAAATAAATCATTTTGTAGCATTAAATATTCATACAAAAGTAATACAAAATAGATACAACAAATGTATACATATATAACAACAGCGTTTCCCGACTCCCGTGCTACGTATCAGAGTAGACAGACTGACAAACGGATGGAGAACTAATCTTCACAAAAGCCTCCAAGACTACTAATCTGCAATTGCCTCATAGAGCAACAAACCACAGCAGAAGGGTGAGAAATAACAACTAAATCAAGATTGCGTAATAATATGCAAACACATAATAGTTCACATGCACATTTATTCTCACCACAAGCATCACATATACTAATACATATATCATGCCACATATACATAACATATATCAATTATCCAACATAATCACATATTTGCACATTAGGCGCACCAAAGTCACAACATATGGAAACACACCACCACATCACATAACACATGCCTACACATAAGACATATTATCCACAACCAATGCATTTATCACATATGCACATCAATTCACCAATTTAAACATAAATCTCAACATATAATCAATTAATTCACAATTTCCACACATAATCAATCCATTCATGATTTTCCACACATAATGCATCCATTCACAATTCTCACACATAATCAATCCATTCATGATTTATGCAAATGCACAGAGACCGACACAACGACTCTATGCAATGCATATGCGGTACCATCCATCCATCATCTCAACACTAGTTCACTCAGGAACTATTGGAACCATCGCTTATTACTTAGCGTAACTCCCCATCGGGAAAACGATGTTCCCCGTTGCTTTCGGTCCTCTTTGTATAAGGCTCACGACTTTTATGGATCGCTTTCGGTCCTCTTTGTATAAGGCTCACGATCCGATCGCTTTCGGTCCTCTTTGTATAAGGCTCACTGTTGTACCCCAAAATTTGCCTGCCTTATTTTCTAACATTTAAATTATTTGTTAACTTTGATTTTATAAGTTTTTTGGTTCAATTTTTACTAACATTTAAACAGTAAGTTTTACTCAAAAAATAGGTAACAGTTTACTTTAAATTGTTTAAATACCAAATAGTTGTTTGACCTTCATATGCTTTCAAGTGCATTTCTGTTTTGAATAAATGAATTGGCACAATTGGAAAGGAGATAAGGCTTGCAAGTATGAGGTCGCGGGTTCGAATCTCACATGTTACATTTTGAATTTGTTTCTGTTATTTGTTACTAACTTTCTTTCCATTTTAAATTATTTTCAAAAAAATGACAAAAATTGTATTTTTTTTATTATTTGTTTTTAATTTTCGTTTTTTATTTTAAGGCATTTTGAAAAATAGTTATTTATTTGATTTTATGCACTTTTTACCAAAAAGGAGTGCAAAAAATCATAATAGATGCAAAAAAATATTTTTCTTTTTGTGTACTCATAAAAATCAGATACTATTTGATTTTTATTCAGATATTATTTGATCAATAGGATTATTACTGTTTTTAATTTAATTTAATTTTAATCATTTTTATTGTTTAATTTTTATTTAGTATTATTTAATTTGGGCCTAAAATTATCCATTAAGGACTTTTTTGGATTTTAGAAAATAGTTAACCCTAATTTGTTTCATTATATATATATATATATATATATATATATATATATATATATATATATATATATATATATGTGTGTGTGTGTGTGTGTGTGTGTACGGAGTGGAAGACGGGAAAAAAAGAAAACTAAGAGAAACACGCGGCCGGAATTGTCAAATAGTAAGTAACGTAGCCATCTTTTCTCATTCCGATCCTCACTGATTTTTTCCATCGGCATACCATCACGTAAATGCATTCATATTACTGACAAGTATATATAAACTAGTTTGCTATTGATACAGTATAATTTTTGCATTGATACATTCTTGTATTGCATAACACATTCCTATAATTTGGTTTTGATTTGTAATATATTGTTCAAAATTTGGTTATGCTAACGTTTTTTCATAATATATAATAATTTTTTTTTATAATCCTATTGTTAATACATATTGCTTTCTAATATTAGTTTTATTTGTTCATCTTTTTATTATTTATTTATTATATTATTATTTTTAGATTGAACTGTGTCGATACGCTATTTGCATATTGATGTGCATAATGCGTGACATTTGTATTGGTTCGATCTGGTTGCGATGATCCAATTTCCGCGGTAGCAACACTGTTGTTTTTTTTACACATTTTAAAAGTCCTTTCGCTTTTCTATTTTTATAAATTCAGATCCGTAGAATTTGGATCCGGTTGCGATGATCGTATTTTTGCGTTAGCAACATTGTTGATATTTTTTTAGCACGTTAAATTTACATTTTTATGCATTTTCTATCTCTAAAAAATTAGATCCTCACGATTTGGATCCGGTTGCGATGACCGTGTTTTCGCGTTAGCAACTTTGTTGGTTTTTATCAAATTTTAAAAAAATTCTTTTACTTTATTTCTTTTTATTTAGATCCTCACGATTTGGATCCGGTTGCGATGATCCCAATTCCGCGGTAGCAACATTGTTGTTTTTTTACACGTTTTAAAATTTCTTTTTGCTTTACGTTTTTGATAAATTTAGATCTGCCTGATTTGGATCCGGTTGCGATGATCGCACTTTCGCGTTAGCAACTTTGTTGGTTTTTATCAAATTTAAAAAAATTCTTTTACTTTATTGCTTTTTATTTAGATCCTCACGATTTGGATCCGGTTGCGATGATCCCAGTTCCGCGGTAGCAACATTGTTGTTTTTTTTTACATGTTTTAAAATTTATTTTTGCTTTACGTTTTTGATAAATTTAGATCCACCTCCTCCCTCTGTTTTTTAACGTTCGTATCAAGTTTTTCTGACATTTTCTTTCATTTATTTATTTATTGGCTATTTAAATTCCTAGAAAAATTGTATAGATCGCATAGTTTTTTTTTGTAATAGCCATAGTTTTATTTCCCGCAAGGTTTGTTATACTTATGTATCTCTCCCAAAGCCTTGTAATAGCGTAGGAATTTTACTTTCCGCACTTTACATTCCGCTATTTTATTTTACAACTGTGTAGTAATTAGGGTTTGTATGGCAAAACTAAAAAACAATCTAGAAAACCCTAATTCAAGATAAATAATTGAAACTAATCACACTTGCACCTCTAGGGTAGCCTCTCTCAGTTGCCTTACGAACATGGTCATGTCCCTCGAACGTAGGGATACTTTAGCAAAAGAAGCTTACGAATAATATCATCATAGTCCCTTCGATATAAAGATCATAGTCCCTCGATGACCCTTCGAGTTGCCTACGAAAAATGATCTTGTCCCTCGATGACCCTTCGAGTTGCCTACGAAAAAATGATCTTGTCCCTCAATGACCCTATGGAAAAAAGATGATAGTCCCTTCGAATTGCTAAGGTATCCTTACATGTTGCCTTCTATGACCATTCGATGACCCTTCGATGTCCCTTCACATCCAATAGATAGGACTACCTACCCACTAATGGTATGGATAGTACTATCTCTCAAGGAAAAGGATAAGTACAAGAAAGACCTTATAAATTAAGGGTAAGTAACTTTTAAATGCTTGCTCACAACTCAAAACAAATACTTTTCACACCTCGCACTTTCGAAAATATTTTCAAAAACAATCACTTTGTATACATTCTTACACGAATTATTACAAAGTCAACTCTTTCAAAAATATTTTCTAAACACACACCACATTTCAAAAAAAAAAGCAAGTTAAAGTGAGCAAGCAATTAAGAGCCCGTAGATAACTACGGATGAAAAGGGGTGCTAACACCTTTCCTTTTCATAACTTACCCCCCGAACTCAAAATCTTTTCAAAAAGGTCTTTCATGTTCTTTTCACCTTTCCTAAATAAATTGGATAAAAGAAAAGTCGGTGGCGACTCTTGCTAACCGCAACATGTTTTGGGAAAACAAAATTAAAAAGTCAGTTCTCCACCGTATTACAGAACTGGTGACTCTGCTGGGGATATTTTAAAAGAGGGGTTACCTTAGAGTTAGATCACTTTACCACTTGCTTAAAATTGTTTGACTTATGTGCTTTATTTTTAATGGGCCTTGTTTTGGGGTTACTTGTGTGAAAGGTCCTACACCCGGACCTAGTGATTCCTTAGGTAAGTGACAATAGATCATGGAGACTGTACGGCATGTACCGATATGGTTAATATGATGGTCACAGTCTTTAGAACCCTAGTTAACTCATCTTTGGCCATTAGAAGGTAGTGAGATGGCCGGCTTTGGATTTAGACCGAAGTTGGTTGATACTCGAGGCTACGCTCATTGAGATCAGACTTTCGGGATGTTTTGGTCGGCCACTCGAGTGTCGCACTAAAATAAAGCCTTTGAGAAAGATCTGTGATATGAGTCCTTTAGAACCCGATTACTATTCTAGGACAGGTTGAGCCAACTAAACCTCAGTAGGGAAGGGTACTTACCTATGGACTTCATACAAGCCTTTGAACCTAAGGCTTTTGTATGACTTGTTTATGTGTACTACTTATTTACTATTAACATGTACATGACATCATAACATATCATTTTCACTAACCATTTCAAGGACCAAGGAATTTATCTTTATTCATCATTACAGGTCATGGCTTCCGTTCCTAGAAATTTCATCCGAGTCAACTTTGTAAGGGTTCCTTCCCAGCTTAAAGAATTGGTCTCAAAGGTTCTCGATGGTTCTCGATTCACCAAAAGGCATGGTTTTCTACTCGACTTGGTTACCTCAGGTTTTGAAGAAGACATGATGAGAGTCCTATTCCAATTCTTCGATCCTAAGCACCACTGTTTCACCTTCCCGGATTACCAATTGGTGCCCATGATGGAGGAGTTCTCTAAGTTACTTGGAATACCTATTCTCGATCAGATGCCTTTTACCGGTCTAGAAAATGTTCCAAAGCCTGAAGTCATTGCAGCTGCTTTACATCTGAAGAGGTCAGACATTGTGTCTAATTGGGAAACAAGGAGTGGAGTCAAGGGGTTTCTTGCTAAGTTCCTGATTGAGAAGGCTCAATTGTTCCTAAGCGCTATGAGTTACCATGCTTTTGAGGAGGTATTGGCTTTGTTGATCTATGGGTTGGTGTTGTTCCCTAATCCACACCAACTCATAGACGTGCACGCTATCAAAATATTTCTGACTCATAACCCGGTACCTACCTTGCTCGGGGATATTCTGCACTCGCTTCACACTCGTACTATCAAGAAGCGAGGGACTCTCATGTGTTGCATACCCTTACTATCCAGGTGGTTTATTTCGCACCTTCCCCGGTCAGTATTGAAGAATGAACAAAGGTTGCAGTGGTCTCGAAGGATAATGTCACTCTCCCATTCAGATATCTATTGGTGTGCCCGATCTCTTGAAGACTTCACTCTTATTGATCATTGTGGGGAATTCCCTAATGTACCACTCCTTGGCATTAGGGGAGGCATCACCTATAATCCTTCGCTAGCCTTGCGCCAGTTTGGTTATGCTAGAAGGAATGGTCCTCATGATATGCTTATTCACGGTATTGTGTTCGATTATGAAGATGATCCTCAAGGTTACCGTCAAAGGTTTATACGCGCATGGAATAATGTGTATAAGATTGAAAGCAGGACCTTGGGACAGAAAAACTCTATTCCTTTGGAGCCTTACCTCAGATGGGTGTGCACTCGTGCTCGAGATCTTATTATGCCATATCCAGCTGTCAGACCAGTGATTGTTGAACCTGAGTTTGAGGGAGATGTTTCTCAAGTCATTCTCCATCCAGATATGCCTACCGATCTTGAAGAGCTGCAGAAATCCTGGGTTCAGATGAAAGAAGAAAGAGACACCTTTGAGACTCAGTTTTATGCTAGTGAGAAGAAGGTGTTGGAGTTGACGAAATTACTTCATGAGGAGCAGAGCATCAATGCTTACATCGGCACAAAGAGGAAGCGCCCGTGGGAGACTTGAGTATTGAGTCCTAGGTCTTAGGCGTTTTTTGAATTTTCTTTTTGAAATTTCCTTTCATTGTAGCCCAAGAGGCATAAAAGAAAAAAAATGAATTTTGAGTTTACTAATAAAAGTTTTCCTTTTGTTTCTGTTTGCAAAGATAAACTCTAAAGTCCTTGAAATCATTGCATATGCATCTACATCTCATAATCATTGCATAGCAGGTTTCTAAGATAGGTCTCTCATCTTCTCGCTGTTTATTTCAGAAGAAATGGCTCTCAAGAAAACCGTCAAAGATCTCCAGGCCCAGAACGCCCAGTTCCAAGAGCTGATCCTGAACTTGTCCAAGGGGCAAGAAGAACTGAAAGCACTTCTGACCAAGAAGAAGAAGAAAGCAAGAAAATCAACTGGCGTCATCAACCTGGGGAGGAGATTCAGAGGTCCGGCTAAACAGGTCAAGGAAGTTGGGATCCCAGTAGACCAAGATGATGAACAGGATGAAGATGGTAAAAGTGTTAAAACTGAGGAAAAAAGCAACCATGGTTCTGACAAATATTCTGATGGAGAGGAAGAAGATTATTTGGATGAACAATACCCTCCTGCTGATGAGAAGTATAAGCTATTAGAAGAACGTCTGAAAGCTATGGAAATCAATAAGGTGCCTGACTTGAATTTTGAGGATTTGGGTCTAGTCTCAGAGGTTGTCATTCCTCCTAAGTTCACAATTCCCACTTTTGCTAAGTATGATGGTGTTTCTTGTCCGAAGCTGCATTTGAGATCATATGTCCGAAATATTCAACCACACACTGCTGACAAGAAATTGTGGGTGCATTTCTTTTAAGAGAGTTTGTCTGGAGCACAGTTGGAATGGTACTGTCAACTCGAAAGTACCAACATTCATACATGGGAAGATTTGGCTGCAGCTTTCTACAAACAATACCAGTACAATTCTGATCTGGCACCAACCCAAATGCAACTGCAGAGTATGTCAATGGGTTCTGAGGAAAGCTTTAAAGAGTATGCACAAAAGTGGAGAGATCTCGCAAGCAGAGTTCAACCTCCTTTAGCTGACAGAGAGTTGATTGACATGTTCATGAGCACATTAACCGGTCCTTTCTATAGTCATCTACTTGGAAGCTCGTCATCCGGTTTCACCGAGCTGATATTGACAGGAGAACGTGTTGAAAATGGAATTCGAAGTGGTAAAATACAAGTGGCTGCATCTTCAAACACTACAAAGAAGCCACATAATGGGAAGAAGGAATCTAATGATGTACACGGCCAGAAAGGTCGCAACCAATCTGTTGGGGCAGTTCTGATCTCTGCATCGGTGCCACAACAACAACAAGGTAATCAGCGTAAGCAGGATACACCCAGGAGACAGTTTACAAAGATCAACATGTCATTGGCTCAGGCGTTGCAGCTTTTGTTGAAGGCAGAGTTGCTTACTTTGAGGGATCCTCCTAGGAACCCTAATACTTCCGCTCCTAGCTATAATCCCGATGCAAGGTGTGCATACCATTCTAATAGTCCCGAACATGATACGAACAGCTGTTGGGTGCTGAAGAACAACATTCAAGACATGATTGACGCTAAGGAAATTGAGTTTGATCCCCCTGAGACTCCTAATGTGATTACCGCTCCTATACCGAATCATGACAAGATTGTTAGTGTTATTGATGATGTTTCTTATGTTGCTACTGTGGTTGACTTGACTACTCCTCTATCAATTGTTAAGAAGAAGTTGTTGCAAGCCGATTTATTTCTAGGCTGCGTTGAAAACTGTCATTATTGTGCGTCTCAATCCAATGGTTGTGTGAAGCTGAAAGAGGGCATTCAACGTTTGATGGACGACCGTACTATACTGTTTGAGAAGATTCCTTCTATGGAGAGCTTATGTGAAAATTTGTCCCGAGGTCTAAAGTTTGAGGACGTATCTGTGGTTACTAATTCCAAAACTCCTGTGAGGATCACCTCTAAATTTCCTATGAAGATTACCGCCGAGCCTAGAGTGGCTCCCCTGATTATTACTACGCCCGGTCCGATTCCATATTCCTCTAGCAAGGCTATCCCTTGGAAGTATGGTGTGGATGTTTACATTCATGGTGTCAAGCAAGAGCCTTTGACTGATGAAACTACTGAAGTTACTAATCCCGGTGTCGACAATATCGTCGGGACTAGTAAGGTTACCCGAAGTGGAAGAGTTTTCTCCCCAGAAATCTCTCCGAATACTGTTACTACTCCAGTTCGTATCTCTGCCTCCAAATCAATTACTGAAACTCGAGACAAAGAACCGGTGGTTGAGCCTGCCCAAATGAAGACCCCGGGTGAAACTACTATCGAAGACCCCTCCAAAGAAATGGAGGAAGTGCTAAAAATTATCCGCATGAGTGATTACAATGTTGTTGAACAGTTAGGGCACACCCCTTCCAAGATCTCTATGCTATCTCTGTTGTTGTGCTCTGAGGCCCATGCTAAGGCTTTGGTGAAGTTTTTGAAATCTGCGCATGTGCCGCAGGAAATCTCTATTGACCAGTTTGAAAATTATGTCGCTAGCCTGACAACTGATAATGTTCTAGGATTTTCTGACACTGATCTGACTCCTGCCGGAAGGAACCATAATAAGGCCCTGCATGTCTCCATTGAGTGTAGGGAAACTACTCTATCTCATGTACTGGTGGACACGAGTTCCTCATTGAATGTATTGCCAAAGATTGCTCTAAACAAGCTTGACTGTGAAGGGGTTGTGCTGAGACCCAGTGATGTTGTGGTGAGAGCTTTTGATGGTTCAAAGAGATTAGTGCGCGGAGAGGTTGATCTTCCAATCAGAGTGGGTTCTCAAGTCTTTGTTTCTACTTTCTATGTAATGGACATTCGTCCTACCTATTCCTGTCTGCTAGGGCGCCCTTGGATACATGGGGCAGGCGCTGTGACTTCTACCTTACATCAGAAGCTGAAGTATCCCGTGAAAGGCAAGATTGTTACCGTCTATGGTGAAGAAGAGTATATGGTTAGTCATTTGAATACTTTCAAGTATGTTGAGATGGATGGCGAATTCCTCGAGACTCCTTGTCAAACATTTGAATTGGCTCCTCAGACTGCTCCTATTGCTAAACCAGTTCCTACTGTTCCCAAGGTTACTAGAGTGCCTCCTACAATGGTTTCCCTAAAGGATGCTAGAGCTGTGGTTGAAGAAGGTGGTTGTACCATTTGGGGTCAGCTTCCTGACATCCCTTACAAGTTTGACAAATTTGGTTTGGGCTTCACTTCAGAGGCTCAGAGGGTTGTACGTCGTGCTCGTGCTATTCGTATCACCAACAAAGGAGTTCATAAAGATCAGGTCAACGCTGTGGAGGATGCTGATAGTGACTGTGATCTAGACAGTTGGATCTTTCCTACCATTGGCAGTGGGCTCAACAATTGGAAGACTGAAGACATTATTCCTATCTCCTTTAGTCAGGAGTAAATGACATTTTCTGTTTTTCTTATTTTCAAAGTTTGGTTTTGTTAATTTGAATGATAAAACTTTTAAGCCTTGTGCCTTGCCCTGGGCACAATGGCCCATTTGTTAGGGTTGTCATTTCATCGCATATTTTCATTCAATAAATCAATGGATGTTTTGCATTCAAATTTTGCGCTCTTTGTCTTTTCTTTTACTTTATATTCATCAAAATAGCTATGTGTTCTTACACACACCCACACGATAAATTGCAGATCCACATCCACTCTGGATCCCATTGATAACGGTTCTGCTATTGTCAATTATGACTTCGAAAATCCGATCTACCAAGCCGAGGACGAAGGCGAGGAAGATTGTGAAGTGCCTAGAGAGCTTGCTAGACTATTAGAGCAAGAAGAAAAGATCATACAACCGCACAAAGAACCAGTCGAGGTCGTAAATCTAGGTACTGAGGAGGATAAGAAAGAAATCAAGATAGGTGCTGGATTAGAAGACCGTGTCAAGAAAAGACTGATTCAGATGCTACGTGATATGCTGAGATTTTTGCTTGGTCTTATGAAGATATGCCGGGACTTGATGTCGATATCGTGGTTCACCGTTTACCAATGAAGGAAGGTTGTCCTCTGATAAAGCAGAAGGTTCGTCATATACGCCCTGAGATGCCTGAAAAGATCAAAGCCGAGGTTATGAAGCAGTTCAATGCAGGTTTCCTAGCTGCCACATCATATCCTCAGTGGGTTGCAAATGTGGTACTAGTACCTAAGAAGGATGGTAAAGTCCGTATGTGTGTGGACTACAGGGATCTGAACAGGGCAAGCCCCAAAGATGACTTCCCTCTCCCACATATTGACGTTCTGGTAGACAACACTGCTCAGCACAAGATATTCTCATTCATGGATGGTTTCTCAGGTTATAATCAAATCAAGATGGCACCTGAAGACATGGAGAAGACTACATTCATTACGCAGTGGGGCACCTTTTGTTACAAGGTAATGCCATTTGGTTTGAAGAACGCAGGGGCAACATACCAGCGCGCTATGGTTGCTTTATTCCATGATATGATCCATCACGAGATAGAGGTATACGTTGATGATATGATAGCCAAATCTCAGAATGAAGAAGAGCACCTTGACCACCTACACAAGCTGTTTGAGAGGTTGAAGAAGTACAAGTTGAGATTGAATCCAAACAAATGCACCTTTGGGGTTAGATCCGGTAAACTTTTGGGTTTCGTCGTCAGTGGTAAAGGTATTGAAGTCGACCCTGCAAAGGTAAAAGCTATACAAGATATGCTCGCTCCCCGTACTGAGAAAGAAGTCAGAGGTTTCTTGGGACGTTTGAATTATATTTCCAGATTTATCTCCCATTTGACCGCTACTTGTGAGCCAATCTTCAAATTACTGAGAAAAGATCAAGTAGTGAAGTGGAACGACGAATGTCAAATAGCTTTTGATAAGATCAAGGAGTATCTCCAAGAACCTCCGATTCTGATGCCATCAGTTGAAGGAAGACCTCTAATCATGTACTTAACAGTGCTAGAGAATTCAATGGGGTGTGTGTTGGGGCAACATGACGAGTCTGGTCGAAAAGAGCATGCAATATACTACCTTAGCAAAAAGTTTACCGACTATGAAACAAGATATTCACTACTTGAGAAAACTTGCTGCGCTTTGGCATGGGCTGTTCGCCGACTAAGACAGTATATGTTGACTCATACCACTTTATTGATCTCTAAGATGGATCCTATCAAATACATATTTGAGAAACCTGCTCTCTCCGGACGAATAGCAAGATGGCAAATGGTCTTGACAGAATACGACATCCAGTACACTTCGCAGAAAGCAATCAAGGGAAGTGTACTAGCTGATCATTTGGCTTATCAAGCGGTGGATGACTATCAGTCTATGAATTTTGAGTTCCCAGATGAGAATATTATGCTTGTTACTGATTATGAAGAACCTGGACCATATGAAGGACCTGAACTAGGATCCCGATGGACTATGGTTTTTGATGGAGCTTCTAACGCACTCGGCAATGGTATTGATGCTGTAATTATCTCTCCTAAGGGTTGCCATACGCCGTTTACTGCTAGACTTTGCTTTCATTGTACCAACAAAATGGCTGAATATGAAGCGTGCATCATGGGTATCAAAGCTGCCATTGATATGAGGATCAAATTCTTGAATGTATATGGGGACTCAGCCCTAATGATCAGTTAGATTAAAGGAGAATGGGTCACGAAGCATCCAAATCTCATTCCTTACCGAGAACATGTGTTGACTTTGATTCCATACTTTGAAGAAATCACTTTTAAGTATATTCCACGAGAAGAGAATCAGTTGGCGGACGCGTTAGCTACCATGTCATCTTTGTTCAAAGTCAGATGGGACAACGAGGCTACTAGGATTACTATTGACAGACTAGATGAGCCGGCATACTGTTATGAAGTTGATACTGATGGGGTAGAAGAGAAACCTTGGTTCCACGAAGTGAAAAGATATCTCGAAACTCAGGAATATCCTGAAGGGGCATCTACCAATGATAGGAAGTTTCTAAGGAGGCTCTCTGCTAAGTTCTTTCTGAGTATGGGAATTTTGTACAAACGCAACCATGATTCAACCTTGCTTCGCTGTGTAGACAAGAAGGAAGCAGAAAATATTATGGAAGAGATGCATCACGGAATTTTTGGCACTCACTCCAGTGGGCATACAATGGCTAAGAAAATTTTGAGAGCAGGTTACTACTGGTCTACCATGGAAACTAATTGCCATAATCACTCCAAAACTTGTCACAAGTGCCAGATCTATGCTGACAAAGTACATGTACCACCGGTTCCGTTGAATGTTCTGACTGCTCCTTGGCCTTTTGCAATGTGGGGCATTGATATGATTGGAGAGATTAAACCTACCGCTTCCAATGGACATCGTTTCATCCTTGTTGCTATCGATTACTTTACGAAGTGGGTGGAAGCAGCCTCGTTCGCTTCTGTTACCAAGAATGTTGTAGCTCGGTTCATCAAGCATAACCTTATTTGTCGATATGGCATCCCTGAAAGGATTATCACAGACAATGGTACTAATCTGAACAACACTATGATCACTAAACTCTGCACGCAGTTCAAGATTAAGCATCACAATTCTTCTCCATATCGACCAAAGATGAATGGCGCAGTGGAAGCTGCCAACAAAAATATTAAGAAGATCTTGCAAAAGATGACGGTGACATACAAAGATTGGCATGAGATGTTACCATTTGCTCTTCATGGTTATCGCACCTCAGTACGTACCTCAACAGGGGCAACCCCTTTCTCTTTAGTCTATGGTATGGAGGCAGTTTTACCTGTTGAAGTTCAGATTCCTTCCCTAAGGATTATGTAAGATGCAGGCTTAGACGAAGATGAATGGGTTCAGACTCGACTTGATCAGATAAATTTGATTGATGAGAAGAGGCTTACGGCTGTCTGTCATGGCCAGATGTATCAAAAGCGTATGATCAAGGCCTTTAACAAGAAAGTCAAGCACCAATTGTACCAGGCCGGTGATTTGGTAATAAAGCGTATCATACTACCACAGGGTGATCCCAGGGGAAAATGGACCCCCACATATGAAGGTCCATTTGTAATCAAGAAAATATTTTCTGGCGGTGCTATGATGCTTACTACTATGGACGGTGAAGATTTCCCGCACCCTGTGAACGCGGACATAGTCAAAAGATACTACACATAAAAAGAGACCCGCTAGGTTGACTGGCCTAGGCAAAAATAAGGGCATCCCGGCTAACCAAAAGGGTTCGAGCAAAAATTAGGGATCTATATACAAAAGAACTGTACACCCGGCAAGTCGAAAACCTGAAAAGGCGGCTTGGACAAAAAAGGGTATCCCGGTGGACTGAAAACCTGAAAAGGCGGTCCAGGTAAAAGTTAGGGATTAAAACGTACGACTATGTCCCGTTGGATCACTTATCTGCTTCCAGCTTAGTTTTTATCAAGTTCGAACGGCGCAGATCAATCCAGTCATCTTCCTTCCGACAGCAAAGGATGAGATGCTTGAAGATATAGTGGCAATAGCAGAGTTGAAACTCAACGGGATCATTTCCACATAGTTGTTTTTCTTTGTTTATCACTTTGTACCTTTTCAATTTTACGAAAATTTCCTCTTACTAGGATTTCTGTCTCCTTGTACAAAACTGCCTGTTTATAGGCCAATTTCAAAATCAATACAAGTCTATTTTCAAATTCAAAAATTGCTTTTACTTTCCCTGTTTTGTTTGCGTAAACGTATAATGGGTACTTTGAATGAACATATGCACTTGAATATGATTGATGTTTACCAAAAAATATATATACATGAAAACAGGAATAACATTTACTAAGGATTCTAGGAGTTGGGATAGTGTTCAAGATATCCACGAACCCCCACAGAGCCAGTTCATTGAAATATCCGCACAGAGCAATCTCCATGGAATTATTTCTATTGAGCTATCTTCACAAGCTCATCCCCAACAGAGATATATTCCCCTACAGAATTAGTATGCCCTCAGACAGAAATTTGGGCATCTTCCAGCGATTCACTTCCATATCTTCGATAGACAGCTTGGCATGATTATAGATCCCCTAGCAGATAAAGAAGTTGATCATTTCCCTAGCATACAGCAGAAATTTCCTCAACGCAGCCTATGAAATTCTAATCCCCACCGGAGGTTATTCCCTCTATGTAGTATGCAGAATTCAATTCCCCAGCTGAGTTTATTTCTCTAACACTATAGAATACTCTCCCCCAGCAGAATTTATTCAAGGATGCTATCCCCATAAGAGTGGACACTCGTGTCTGAAACCTGGTCAGATAGTGCATCGGAAAATTATCCATCTCTGTTATTCCCAGTCAGAATGCATACAATTAATTTCCACAGTAAAAGGACCACGAACTACCGACTCTCCTGACAGAATACTTCTATCCCCAAGCGGAAGTCAAAGATCCCCAGCGGAATATTCCCAAACAGAAAGTATGAATCCCCAGTAGAGTCATTCCAAATAGGATCTGAAGATTTATTTTCTCCATCCCCAACAACAGTCAGGGATTTATTTTCCCCAATCAGACTTTACTATTCAAAGCCACCGCTACCTTCAGCGACATTTCATACCCATACATCATTCACAATACATCATAGCATACGCATACAAAACGCATATAACATTCTCATTTAGTTTAAGAGCATCATTACGCAATGCATTACATATATCATGACATTGCATAAAACTAACTTGGTTTTTTCAGGTTAGTTCTCTAACGGACAAATATTGTCAACAGTTTATCATCTTTCAGATACAATCAGTCGAAGATTCATTCTGATACTCCTTTGGATACAGTCAGGAGTAGACTTATTCCAGTACATCTTCTAGACACGGTTCAGATACAATCAAGACACAGATTCATTCTGATACTCATTCCAGTACATATTCTAGACATAGTTCAAATACAATCAAGACACAGATTCATTCTGATACTTATTCCAATACATCTTTTAGATACAGTCGGTCGAAGACTCATTCTAATACTAATCTTTTAGATACAGTCGGTCGAAGACTCATTCTAATACTAATTTTTCAGATACAGTCAGACGTAGACTCATTCTGATACGGCACTCAGATACAGTTAGGCAAAGACTCATTCTGATCTCCTTATAGATACAGTCAAGACGTAGACTCATTCTAGAACATCATACAGATACAATCAAGGCATAAGAATCATTCTGGCACTCCCCAACACGTCTCCTAGATACAGTTGGACACAGACTCATTCTATTATATTCCTCAGATACAGTCAAACCTAGACTCATTCTGATACTCCTATCAGCAGTTACTTTGGATGGCATCTATAAGACCATCTTCATCCTGTCATCTTTACGAATGGCATCTTTAAGCCCATTCAAGCAATACAATCAACCAACAAGCGCTACTTCGTGCATCCGTGAGTGCAAATTTTGGGGCACTTAAGTGTTCAATCCTCTTCCACCTTCAGATCACGAATGGCAGACATGTCAATCTAACTCCTCAGGTTTAAGAAGATTGAACGGGGGCAGCTGTTGTACCCCAAAATTTGCCTGCCTTATTTTCTAACATTTAAATTATTTTTTAACTTTGATTTTATAAGTTTTTTGGCTCAATTTTTACTAACATTTAAACAGTAAGTTTTACTCAAAAAATAGGTAACAGTTTACTTTAAATTGTTTAAATAACAAATAGTTGTTTGGCCTTCATATGCTTTCAAGTGCATTTTTGTTTCGAATAAATGAATTGGCACAATTGGAAAGGAGATAAGGCTTGCAAGTATGAGGTCGCGGGTTCGAATCTCACATGTTACATTTTGAATTTGTTTCTGTTATTTGTTACTAACTTTCTTTCCATTTTAAATTATTTTCAAAAAAATGACAAAAATTGTATTTTATTATTATTTGTTTTTAATTTTCGTTTTTTATTTTAAGGCATTTTTGAAAAATAGTTATTTATTTGATTTTATGCACTTTTTACCAAAAAGGAGTGCAAAAAATCATAATATATGCAAAAAAATATTTTTCTTTTAGTGTACTCATAAAAATCAGATACTACTTGATTTTTATTCAGATATTATTTGATCAATAGGATTATTACTGTTTTTAATTTAATTTAATTTTAATCATTTTTATTGTTTAATTTTTATTTAGTATTATTTAATTTGGGCCTAAAATTATCCATTAAGGACTTTTTTGGATTTTAGAAAATAGTTAACCCTAATTTGTTTCATCATATATATATATATATATATATATATATATATATATATATATATATATATATGTGTGTGTGTGTGTGTGTGTGTGTACGGAGTGGAAGACGGGAAAAAAAAGAAAACTAAGAGAAACACGCGGCCGGAATTGTCAAATAGTAAGTAACGTAGCCATCTTTTCTCATTCCGATCCTCACTGATTTTTTCCATCGGCATACCATCACGTAAATGCATTCATATTACTGACAAGTATATATAAACTAGTTTGCTATTGATACAGTATAATTTTTGCATTGATACATTCTTGTATTGCATAACACATTCCTATAATTTGGTTTTGATTTGTAATATATTGTTCAAAATTTGGTTATGCTAACGTTTTTTCATAATATATAATAATTTTTTTTTATAATCCTATTGTTAATACATATTGCTTTCTAATATTAATTTTATTTGTTCATCTTTTTATTTTTTTATTATTTATTTATTATATTATTATTTTTAGATTGAACCGTGTCGATACGCTATTTGCATATTGATGTGCATAATGCGTGACATTTGTATTGGTTCGATCTGGTTGCGATGATCCAATTTCCGCGGTAGCAACACTGTTGTTTTTTTTACACATTTTAAAAGTCCTTTCGCTTTTCTATTTTTATAAATTCAGATCCGCAGAATTTGGATCTGGTTGCGATGATCGTATTTTTGCGTTAGCAACATTGTTGATTTTTTTTAGCACGTTAAATTTACATTTTTATGCATTTTCTATCTCTAAAAAATTAGATCCTCGCGATTTGGATCCGGTTGCGATGACCGCGTTTTCGCGTTAGCAACTTTGTTGGCTTTTATCAAATTTTAAAAAAATTCTTTTACTTTATTTCTTTTTATTTAGATCCTCACGATTTGGATCCGGTTGCGATGATCCCAATTCTGCGATAGCAACATAGTTGTTTTTTTACACGTTATAAAATTTCTTTTTGCTTTACGTTTTTGATAAATTTAGATCCGCCTGATTTGGATCCGGTTGCGATGATCGCGCTTTTGCGTTAGCAACTTTGTTGGTTTTTATCAAATTTTAAATAATTCTTTTACTTTATTTCTTTTTATTTAGATCCTCACGATTTGGATCTGGTTGTGATGATCCCAATTCCGCTGTAGCAACATTGTTGTGTTTTTATTTCATGTTTTAAATTTTCTTTTTGCTTTACGTTTTTGATAAATTTAGATCCACCTCCTCCCTCCGTTTTTTAACGTTCATATCAAGTTTTTCTGACATTTTCTTTCATTTATTTATTTATTGGCTATTTAAATTCCTAGAAAAATTGTATAGATCGCATAGTTTTTTTTTGTAATAGCCATAGTTTTATTTCTCGCAAGGTTTGTTATACTTATGTATCTCTCCCAAAGCCTTGTAATAGCGTAGGAATTTTACTTTCCGCACTTTATATTCCGCTATTTTATTTTACAACTGTGTAGTAATTAGGGTTTGTATGGCAAAACTAAAAAACAATCTAGAAAACCCTAATTCAAGATAAATAATTGAAACTAATCCACTCAATCACACTTGCACCTCTAGGGTAGCCTCTCTCAGTTGCCTTACGAACATGGTCATGTCCCTCGAACGTAGGGATACTTTAGCAAAAGACGCTTACGAATAATATCATCATAGTCCCTTCGATATAAAGATCATAGTCCCTCGATGACCCTTCGAGTTGCCTACGAAAAATGATCTTGTCCCTCGATGACCCTTCGAGTTGCCTACGAAAAAATGATCTTGTCCCTCGATGACCCTACGGAAAAATGATGATAATCCCTTCGAATTGCTAAGGTATCCTTACATGTTGCCTTCTATGACCATTCGATGACCCTTCGCTGTCCCTTCACATCCAATAGATAGGACTACCTACCCACTAATGGTATGGATAGTACTATCTCTCAAGGAAAAGGATAAGTACAAGAAAAACCTTATAAATTATGGGTAAGTAACTATTAAATGCTTGCTCACAACTCAAAACAAATACTTTTCACACCTCACACTTTCGAAAATATTTTCAAAAACAAACACTTTGTATACATTCTTACACGAATTATTACAAAGTCAACTCTTTCAAAAATATTTTCTAAACACACACCACATTTCAAAAAAAAAAGCAAGTTAAAGTGAGCAAGCAATTAAGAGCCCGTAGATAACTACGGATGAAAAGGGGTGCTAACACCTTCCCTTTTCATAACTTACCCCCGAACTCAAAATCTTTTCAAAAAGGTCTTTCCTGTTCTTTTCACCTTTCCTAAATAAATTGGATAAAAGAAAAGTCGGTGGCGACTCTTGCTAACCGCAACATGTTTTACGAAAACAAAATTAAAAAGTCAGTTCTCCACCGTATTACACTCACAATCGTCTATAATCATCGCTTTCAGTCCTCTTTGTATAAGGCTCACGATGTTATAGCGGATTCCCTCTGGAATCAATTCGACGCTCACACCCACTAGGGCACACGACATCACAAGAATGCATATCATGATGCTTGGCATACAATGACTCATGACATTCAAATGCACACATAATGCAACCATCATCAGGCATATATTTCAACTCATCAATTCCATACATTCACAATATGAATTATCTCATCATCATTATTCATGCATTGAAAACACTTCAAATAATGCATTTCATCACAAACCACAAACCACAACAATCATGCAACCACAATTACTTCCACAAGGGATTCACACCACAAAGGCTACCCACAACACATCATAACAACATACATTGATATTCAATCCAACAATGTATTTTACCACACAACAACATCAGTAATCATGCATCGAAGTTTAACCCAAAACAACGCATTTACTTGCCATAAGGCCACAAACCATCATCACATCATTTAATCAAATGCATTCATATCACATATCCGCAAACAAGTCATACGATGTATATCAAAAGTATATTGCATGATAACACATCAAATACACACAGTTACGATGGTAAAAGTCGACCAAACGACACATTTCCAAACCCCCGACATAATTTAATTGGCCAACAATCTCAAAACCATTTTAATAAGAAAGAACATGTCAAAAGCTTTCCAACGCATTACACCGCGCCTCAAACCGACTTACGGATCACAAGTTATAAAGAAAACAAGTTGGAAAAAGCTGTCATGTTCGCAATGCGAAGCTCCTAGCGAGTCCTTCGCTTCCTCATTCACAGTGCGAATACCCCAGCGAACCATGGCAGAAAGGAAAATAGCCTACAGTTCGCAGTGCAAACTCCCAGCGAACCTTCGTTGTCCCCTTCGCAGTGCGAATTCCCCAGCGAACCGTGGCAGAAAGAAAAACAACACAACGTTCGCTTTCCACTTCGCTGCCGTTCGCAATGCAAACCTGCGAATTCTTTGATACCCAGCAGCGCTTTTATAGGTCATAATGGGTCCAAATTCATCATTCTTCCACCCCAAACACTCCCAACTCATACTATAACAACCAAAACATGATCCAAACCTAATAACAAGTATTCTACTCAGTTTATATCGAATTTCATCCGTGAAAACATCAATTTCTATCAATTGCTCCTAATTCCAATCGGTAAGAAAAGTCGCGAAACAACCAAAACAATTACAACAAACAACACATATACATACACAAGCAAGATATAATTGAAACTTCTCACCCTTACCCGATTAATCGCGCTCGAAACGGAGTTATGTCGATTTTCCTCTTTCTCCCCTTTTCTCTCCTCTTTCTTTCCTTCCCTTCTCTTTCTTTCCTTTTTCTTTCCTTTCTCTCTATTTCCCTCTAATCTCTATTTATATAAAATATCTAAACTCCTAAAAGACTATTTTACCCCTCAGCTCAAATATCTCGCAAACGCTCTCAAAATGCGATAAAACATAAACAACGATGAAAATAATATATATTGTCAAATAAAAGTCAAGAATAAAATAATACAAAACAAAAATAATTAAATCGACTCAATTAAATAAATAAGACAAAACCGGGGCGTTACACCTCACAGGTGTGATCTAGACACAACAAGGTCGTCCCTAGAAAAGGTCTCCCAAACCATAGGACTCAGGATGAAAATTCCCCACCGTAGTGAATTCTCACAGGACGAAAGTATTCTCAAACGAATCACGATATGGGATGTGGGGCTCATGATATCCCAACGCGCAAAACGCAGGCCTCACGACTATCCACATTCTAGCCTATGTGTATACTAGGCCCGGTGTTAGGACCTTTCTCTCCAATAATATCTACCTATCCCAACAGCAGAAAATAGAAGATATCCAGAATATGCAGCATATGAATATTCAAAGCAGTAAATGAATGCAGTAAATAAACATAAAGCTAAAGCATAAAGATAAATCAAGTAAAGCGCGAAAGATAAACACCCAAGCAAGCAAGAAAACAAACAAAACTAGGCGAGACCCCAATCTTGCAAGCAAAAATGTCTGCAGCAGAGTCGCCAGCTGAAGATGGCTGGTTTATACCTGAGTGAACCACACACTCAAAGATAACACGGATTCGCCACCTAACTTTATTTAGTCCAGAAGGACAGGGAAATATCGATAAAACCCAAGGGGAAGAGAAACGGGAACAGGGGTCGGTTATGTGGAAGGAAGGTACTAGCACCTTACGCATCCGTCGTACTCGACGGGAATTATTTCGCTTGCTTCTAGGCTTGGATGGGTTATCTATCTAAAGGCTTCTAGCTAAAAGAAGAGGAGAGAGAAGAGAAGGGAGAAAGAAAGAAAGAAAAGAAAGTGCTCGCAGAGGGTTGGGGCCCTCGTGCCTACGTACCCTCATAGTGCAATGAGGAAATCAGAGCATCGTAGTTCATGGAACGAGGGGACAGAGAGGAAGAAAGGGAGAAGGAAGGAAGGGTGGAAGTGTGCTCGCCAAGATCATCGCGATCTCGTGCCTACATATCATTTATTCGACAGAATGCAGAATCAGAGCTTCCGTAGTTTGTGGAACCAAGGAAAAGAAAGCAAGAGAAAAAGAAAGGAAACTCCACTGGGGACTTTCTAGAAATGGTGTCAAAAGCAAGAGTGAAAAGAATAAGAAACTCTACTGGGGAAAGACCGACCAGAAAGAGCAACTGTGCTGGGGAAAGCAAAGAAAATGATGTCAAAACCAAGAGCAAAAGAAGAAAGAAAGATCCGCTGGGGATACAGTGCAAGAGTAAGACTGATCTGGGGAAAATGCAAGAATGGTGTAGGAACCAGGATATAAAGGAACAAGAGGGATAGAAAGGATTCCACTGGGGAAGAAGAGGCGTAGAAAACGTGTTGAGAAACAGAGGGTAGACACTCTGTGGGGAAAAACAGGAGTATGGTGTAAAAACCAAGCAAAAAGGTTCGCCATGTTAACTGACTGGCAGTGGTTAACCGAAGAAAAAGAGATAGACTCTGTGGGGAAAAAGAAGGGTGTCAACAGACAGGCTGTGAAGAATCGAAGGAGAGCAAAGAGTACTGAACCAAGAGAAGGTGTTAAACTCTGAGGGGATTATTGATCTTGACTGAATAAACAGTAATTGATCAACAAAAAGGAGTATTGAACCAAAAGGGTTTGCCAACTCTGGGGGAACAAATGGTTTTAACAGATAAACTATGATTAACCAGAAGAAAATGAGTGATTAACCAAAAGATGGTGATTAACTCAGAAAAGGGGTTCAGTGTTTTAACAGACTGGTTGTGGTTAATTGAAAGCAAGGGTGATTAACCAAGAGAAGGTGATTAACCCAAAAGGAAGCTCATTATATTAAAAGATAGATTGTGGTTAACTGAAGAAATCGTGCAAATTGGTGTTTTAACTGACAGGCAATGATTAACTAATCAAATGGAGAAAACCAAGAAAAGGTTGCAAACCCCCGGGGATTCGGTCTTAAAAGTAAACCTGTGATTAACCGAAGAAAAAGGAATTAGAGACTCTTCAAGGGAATCAAAAAGCAAATGACCGACCACAAGAAAAGGATAGTGAAGTAGAAGAAAGGCAATAATCTATAACCAAGAGAATGGTGATTGATCAAAAGAGAAATTGAAAGAGCAAGAGTAAGAGTGATCAAGGATCGACTGGACTGGGAAAGGAAAGACGCTACCGCTTGAGGATAGAGATGACTAAGCCAAGCACGGGATGATTCGTCCCCTACCTGAAGTAGTCAGAATGAGAGTAGGAATTCTCCATTCTCATTCCTTCTCTATCACACAAGGTGTAGTGCATAAATTGAAACGGACAGAGTAACAGCTCCAATTTGTACAGTGCTCCAGTGCAGTGTGTTGCGCGTCATGCGTCGTGCGTTGTGCGAACTCTTACTCCACAAGGGATCAAGAAAGAGAAAGTCTAAAGAGATCCTAAAGAGAAGGAAGGGGAAGATCAGCTAATCGAAACATGGTTTCGATCAATTAATCAAAGGGTTTGGTTTGCTAACAATTTTCCAAAGAGAATGAAAAATCATTAAAGCAAAAGGTGTGAATTATTGATTAAGCAAGATTAAATTTTCTCAATAAAGAACAAACTTAATGCAATCAAGGAACACACATGCAAAACAGTACCAAATACTATTTAGTATGCAATGCAAAACATGTTAACAAGTGATCAAATGGAATGCAAGATGTTCATGAACAAACATTGCCAAAAAATATGAACAAATTGAATAATCAAAATCGTGCATCAAAAGTTCATAAACATGCTTCAAACAGAGGTTAAATGACACTTAAAACATCCATAAAAATTAAGCATATCAATCCATGGAAGTTAGAAGAAGAAAGGATACCAAACAAGCTTGAAAAACTCAAAATTGGCCATTCTGTTCAGTGGTAACCCGTTACAGCATATCTGCTAACCGGTTACTTGCTTGAAAATCAGCGTTTTTGGTGAAATTTACACTGAGTAACCGGTTAGCAGATATGCTGTAACCGGTTACCACTGAGACAATGGCAAAAATAACAGCAAAAACAGCTTTTCAAAAGTGATTTTCAGCACATAATCACTTGTGTCCAACACCACATGCTAGGGCATGAATTTGTGCATGAAAAATGAACTTGAAAACAGCAAATAAGCAGTGATAGAATCAATTAACACATCAAGATCATGGATCAAACAATTCAAAATCAATTCACACGCAAAATTATCGACTACATCGCGGATGATGCGAAAATGCTCGAAACAGTAAAATTAGTGAGATCCACCAAACTACAAGCTGGAGATTTGGCTTGGTGAATGTTGCAAAGTGATCTTGATGCAGAAAATCAAAGAAAACCATAGCAATCTTCAGTTTGTAGACATAACGTATCGGAACCGAACAAAATACATCGAAACTCTGAAATGCGAATTCGAACCGTTGAATGTTGGAGCAAATACTTGAGATTAATCCATAAGATACGATAACTCCAGAAATCTAAGTAAAAATGAAAATTTGATGGAGCTTAAGCTTTAGAAATAATCACTTTCAATGTGAAAAGTGTTTATCCTTCATGAATTAAGAGCTTTTGGTGAGGTTTTGGAAAGAAGATGAGGTAGAGTGTGTAGAAGTTGCAGAAAATTGCAGAGGAGAATGTGAGAGATTAGAGAGTGAAATGTGTGAATTTGTGTCAATGATTGTGGAGTTTATGTGTGTGTTGCAAAATGGCGAAGCTTGGCTTATATAGAGTTTAGGTATGGAGTGTGAGAGCTTTGGAATTTGGTTTGGACTTATCTTTGGGAGGTTTGGAGTTAGGGTTGGAGTTAGTTACACTTGACTCACTGAGTCAAGGCGGTTAACTCGGTTAGTTAGGATCAACTCGGTAACAATCCCAAGGTGAGCTCCAACATCCAAAGGTTGACATGTTTGGAAAGCAAGGAACATGGTGCACTTAAATTAGAGTGAAGCATTAGAATAAATGCAAGTGAAGTGTCTTGAATAGCCTTGAAATGTCCAGAATATTCCACATGCTGCTAGAATAATGTAGAATCAATGACCAAAGAGAGTGCACCCCTGCTGTCTCAAAAATGCAGCAAAATCTGCAACTTTGTACAGAGTAACCGGTTACTGCATATCTACTAACCGGTTACTTGCTTGAAAATCTGCATTTCTTGTGAAAAATACACTAAGTAACCGGTTACTTCAGCCCATTTATCCCAAATTTGCTTGGAAATGATGCTGAAATGCCGGTTTCGGTTTTCCACCGCTTGTTTTGATGAGTAAACATGGAAACCTTTATTATGAGCTTGTTTTGGTGATGAAATAATCTTGAGAGGATACGATTAATCGGGCTTGGAAAACCTGCAGATCCTGCAACAAGAAACACATAGAGAAAAATGTGAATGCGTATGTCGACAATGCTAATGCACATGCTTATGCAAAAACCAAAAGAGGGAGGTCAAATTTCGGGTTACGACACCTAGGAACTTAGGCACTTAGGCTCTTTTCATGATTGTACTGGACATTAGGATCCTGCCTTGTTTTAATCTTGTTTTGATCTCCCTGATTTTAATGAAATTTTTTTTCTTTTTGATTATGACAAAAAGGGGAGAAATATAATATGAACGTAATATTTTGATTCACAAAATCAAATTCTGAAAAACAAGCTGCTTACATTCTAACCAATAAACTTCTATTTCTGTTAGATTTGTTTTCTTGTTTTCTTTTTCAGGAAATATGGAATCTGAATACTTTTGGCATCCAATGCGTTTGACTATGAGTTATCAATATTTCAATTGGCACAATTGGCTTCTAAAAATTAAGTAAAGACTCTAAAGATCTCAATAATTGACCTATTGTAACTAGGGGGAGTTCACCCACAAGGTTCACAAGTCAGGATATTTGATCTTCGTTCAGTCTAAGACTCAGGGCGAGATTCTCATCGGAAGGATAAGTATTCCTTAACCTTCTTACTCTGATTACTTTTTATGTTATGTACAAAATTGTGTCATCAAAATACATAGTTTTGTCATCATCAAAATGGGGGAAATTGTTAGAACAAGGTTTGGTTCTGCAATAATACCTCTGAGTTTTGATGATAACAAACAAGTATGTTTATATGAACAATTTTGGTATTCTAATGTTTGTTACTTTTGAGAATTTAACAAACAGGTTCTGCTTCTAATAAATAGCGTGGCTAAGTTATTAGAAGAGAATTGTTTCGCTTCTACGCTACACATTGTTCTGCTAAACGGTAGCATTTACTTCAGAAGACTCTGAAGTTACATAACTCTAATACAATGGCTTAAGAAAACAAGTTCTGAAGATCTGAAGACAGAAGTTCTGATGGACAAGTCCAGATGCTGAAGACTTAATAAAACAAGTTTTGAAGATCTGAAGACAGAAGTTCTGATGAACAAGTCTAAATGCTGAAGACTTATGATTATGAAGACATTGGGTTCTGAAGACCAAGTGTTGAAGACTCTGAAGATGTAGCTCTGCAGACTATGAAGACTTGAAGTTCTTAAGACCCAAGTTACGTTTTCCCTTCTTCTAACTCATGCTCTATGAAGTCTCTAAAGTCTAGAAGTTGAGAAGACTAAGCAACGTGGTACAATAGTACAACAGTACAAGGACACATTGCTCCACTCCGGATAGGACGGACGCAAATGTACTATTTGTCCCCCACGATCCTTCAAGCCTCCATAATTCTGAAATGTCATAAATATCCTTCAACGGTCATATTATACACGGCTATATAAAGGCGTGAAGACTTCAAGAATGGTTACAAAAACTTTCACTGTTCATACGCTATATTGTTAATATCATTCTTAAGTCATTTTGTTCTCAAAATATGCTTACTCATCTGCTTGTGTAGAAGCATCACTTTTGTAAACAAATCTTTGTAACAAACAGTTGTTTGTGTTCCCTAAAGGACCAGTTGGGTCAGAATTTTTAGGAAGACTAAGGCAGTGTGTCTTAGTGTTGTTAGTCACTTGCAGTTGGCTTGTGCATTGTATTCCTTAAGGGACCGGGTAGGTCAGAATTCTTAAGAAGTCTAGGACAGTGTGTCTTAGAGGTTGTTAGTCACCAGCAGTTGGCTAGTGCGATTGTAATCAGTTTGGTTATAGTGAATTAAGTCCTCGTTTAAGAGAGGCGAAATCACCTTGGCGGGTGGACTAGACTAACTTGAGGATTTCTCAAGTGAACTAGTATAAACATACTTTGTTCTTTCTTTTCAAGTTTTAATGCTTTATTATCAAGAAGTGAAGTTTGTTTGTAAAGGGGATAATATTTTTTTTAATACCTTTAGTTTTCAAAAACTCAACTCAAACCCCCCTTTCTTGTGTTTTTCACACATTCAAGTGCTAGACATTGCATTCAACTTTGGTTTTATTTGCAAAAGAGACTCGATGTTGGATCGAATATTTATTTTTTGTTCTTTTGTGAATGTTGATTTTATTAACAGAATTAACAATCTACTAATAAAATAAAACAGTAAAGGAGAGCGATAAAATAATTACATATTTGTGGTAATGAGGGTACATTTTGTCAAATGGGGATTTACAATACAGTAATTAATAATGCAAGCTTAAATAAACAACGGTAAACAATAAAAAAATAAACAACATTGGAATTGATGTAAAATACAACAAAGAAAAATAATAATTGAAAATAAATCGGAGTTTTAATTTTACTAAAATTTAGAGTTATGTTAAGAAATCGTAAAGCAATTCATGTAGGAATTATTTTATAGGAGGCCGGTCAACAAAACTTTATGCGTATATGCAGTTTTTGAAATCAAATTGAATTTTAATTCCGAAACTGCAACGCATCTGTAAAAAACCAAAGTTTTCCAAAAGACCTTTTTAAAGGAAAAATAAATAACAAACAAATTAAAGAATTTTGCGATATGTTAAGCAATCGTAGAACGATTCATGTAGGAATCACTCTATGGGAAGTCAGTCAACAATAATGTATGCGTTTAAGCAGTTTCTGAAGTTAAATTGAATTTTTAACTCCGAAATTGCAATGCATCTGTGAAAAATCGACGGGACCGAAAATCAAATTTCTTTTTAACAACTAATAAACAAATTACTCAATAAATAATAATAAACAATACTAGTAAACAAATAATTATAATAATGATAAACAATAATAATAAACAATAATAAAAAAATAATTAACAATAATAATAATAATTATAAATGTTAGTAATAATGACGAAATTAACCATAATAATAAATAAATAATTATAATAATGATAAACAATAATAAACAACAATAATAATAGTTAAACAATAATGATAATTATAATTTGTTAGTAATAATAATAAAATTAACAATAATAGTAAATTATAATAATAATAATATAATATAGTAATAATAATTATAAATGATAATAAATAATAGTAGTAGTAAATAAATTATATATATATATATATATATATATATATATATATATATATATATATATATATATTATTAATGGTTATATTCATAATAGTAATAATAAAAGTAATAATTATAATAATATAATAGTAATAATAACATATAATAATAATATATAATAATAATAATAATAATTTTAATAATAGTATTAATATATATATAAATAATAATAGAAAAAAGAATAATAATGACATCCATGTTCGTCTGGAACTGATCCATCCGACCTTGGAATTGAGCCAGAGTTTCCTTATAAGCGGCGTTCTCAGCTTCGAAGTCAGCCATGATTCTGGATTTGTTTGAGCGAGTAAAATACCGATGTCGAGTCGTCGTCTTGCTATAAGGAAGGCGGACAAGGATGGGCAACGGTTTCGGATGACGGGATGTGCATATGTGTGCAAATGAATGTATGATATGCATGCAAAAAATAAAAATTTTAAATTCCAAGAATTCTTAAACTTATCTTTGTTGACAATAATCATAAAGCATACAAGTAAAGGTGCGACAGATAAAATTGGCAAGCAACTTCATTCATTCATTCAACAATAAAGGAAAAAAGTACAAGTCAAATATCTGCCTTTTGGGCTACAACAAAATTCGCATGGATCCTATCAAATACCACCCTGCAAACAGACAAGAAGTGGAAAACAGCCCAAGGAAGCTGGTGTGGCAATACATCAGCATATGCATCCCTCAACAACCCAGGTAGGTCCTCCAATGCATGCTCAGCAAATCTGGCTAGACGGTCATGCCTCTCACTCCAATACTTCGCATCCTTCATGAGGTTACGCAGCTAAGAATGGTTAGGTCCCTGAAGCATATCCTGAAGAAAGGCCTCTTTCTGATCCAGGAGGTTATGCAGATGATGACTTTGATGCTCCCAATAAGTGCTCTCTGTGTTGAGCTGACTAATCTGCTCTCGGCTCTGGTGTGCCTGATCCTGTAGCTTCTAAATCTCACCGAAGACTTTGTCTAGCTGGGTTTGACATTGAGAAAAGTCCTTTGCTAACTGATTAGCACGGTCTTGCTCACTTTGCCACTTTGTCTTGAACTCTAATAACTTCCCTCGAAGCTCTTCAAGTTGCTTGTTGTAGCTCAACTCATCCTTGTAGGCTTGATACTGGATATCGGCGAGTTGTCTCTTCTTTGAAGCAAGTCCCTCGTAGGTGCTCTTCAAAGCATCACCCACCTTCCTACGCTTGTTTTGTTCAACCTCCACCTCTTTGAGCATGTGCTAGTGCTTTTGGCGGAGCTCAACCTGTAGGCTATCCTTCTCGGAAGTGACTCTATCAAGGTTGAGACGAAGGTCAGCATTCTCCTTCTTCAAATTCTCAATAACCAGCTTGAGTTGGTTGACCTCAGATGGAGGAACAAAGGAAAGTTTAGGAGGCTTGGCATTCATAGAAGGCTCGAGAGAAAATGGCAACAAGATCTCTTTGACGCGCTCTTTGACCCAAAGTGTGTAAGCTTCCTTGGCTACGCAATTCTTCTTACCCAAATCGGTTCTTCTTTCGAGATGAATCTGAGTCCAAGCGGCATTAAACCTCTTCAACAAACCCATGCCATCAACCCCTTCATGAAAGATGAACTCTTCCACTACCTCAAGATCTGGCTTGGAAACCATAGGGTATCCCAACTGTCGGAAGGCCATTCTCGGATTGTAGTGAATTCCACCCTTTGTACCCAAGAGAGGCACATTGGAGAATTTCCCACAATGAAGAATGATTGGAATGTCATCGAAGACTCGAGAATACCAAGAAATGTCATCAGCAGTAAGAGACATGATTCGTTGAGACCACTTGAGATTACCCTTATTCTCAACAAAGGGACCCTTCTGTGGAAGGTGAGATATGAATCATCGATACAACAAAGGGGCACAACAGGCAATGGTTCCCTTTTTCTTTTCATTCTGGAAAGAATAGAATGGTGGGTATCAGCAAGAAGTGTCGGAACAGGGTTCTTGGACAAGAAGATACTGATGGCAGCCTGATCTACGACATCCTCCATGTTCGGAAACAAGACAATCCCATATATCAGCAAAGCAAGAACGGCGTTGAAAGCCTTCCAGCGTCCATCCTTAGCAAAAGAAGTGGCCTTGTCAACCAAGAACTTCAAAGTGAACCCTCAAATACCTTTCCCTTTGGTCTTGAGATTATCCTCCACGTCCTTCTTACTAATGCAAAGCGCATCAGCAATAAGGGGAAACTTCGGACAACCACTAGTGTAAGCATAATGAACCTACTTCTTGATCTCAACCCCCAGAATGTAAGCATACTCCTCGAGTGTAGGTGCTAGCTGATAATCCTGAAATGTGAAGCACCTATATGGCGGATCATAGAACTGAACCAGAGTATGAATGAAGGTGATGTTCACTTCAGTATTGAGGATGGTCAACAGATTACCATAAGTATCCCTGAAAATCCCTCTGTTGTCTTCAACCACACGAGATGCTAGACCTCTCAGAATACCCAGCTTAGGCTCCACAAACTTGTAGCTGAAAATGCCTTGACAACCAGTACTCATCTCTATGATAATGTCAACAAAGAATAAGTCCTCGAAAACCTGGAAATGCACATGCAAAAATTAATTTACATGATGAAATGATATGCAACACAACAAGAAGAAGCCAACACTATCTGAACAATCAAGTCTGAACAATCCAGATATTTGCATATAATTTTGTGTCGGTGCAACATAATCTAATGTGTCGGTGAAGAATCTGATGTGTGTCAGAGAACAAAGGTATGAAGTGGCTTGTTTTCTTGCAAAAACTCATCCCCCTCACAGGTGTGATCTAGACATAACAAGGTGGTCCCTAGAAAAGGTCACCCAAACCATAGGACTCAGGATGAAAATCCCCCGCCGTAGTGAATTCTCACAGGACGAAAGTATTCTCAAAAGACTCACGATCTGGGATGTGGGTCTCAAGATATCCCAACACGCAAAACGCAGGCCTCACGGCTATCCATGTTCTAGCCTATGTGTATACTAGGCCCGGTGTTAGGACCTTTCTCTCCAATAATATCTACCCATCCCAACAGCAGAAAATAGCAGATATCCAGAATATGCAGCATATGAATATTCAAAGTAGTAAATGAATGCAGTAACTAAACATAAAGCTAAAGCATAAAGATAAATCAAGTAAAGCGCGAAAGATAAACACCCAAACAAGCAAGAAAACAACCAAAACTAGGCGAGACCCAAATATTGCAAGCAAAAATGTCCCGAGCAGAGTCGCCAGCTGAAGATGGCTAGTTTATACCTGAGTGAACCGCACACTCAAAGATAACACAGAGTCGCCACCTAACTTTATTTAGTCCAGAAGGATAGGGAAAATATCGATAAAACCCAAGGGGAAGAGAAACGGGAACGGGGGTCGGTTATGCGAAAGGAAGGTACTAGCACCTTACGCATCTGTCGTACTCGACGGGAACCATTTCGCTTGCTTCTAGGCTTGGATGGATTATCTATCTAAAGGCTTGTAGCTAAAAGAAGAGGAGAGAGAAGAGAAGGGAGAAAGAAATAAAGAAAAGAAAATTCTCGCAGAGGATTGCGGCCCTCGTGCCTACGTACCCTCATAGTGCAATGAGGAAATCAGAGCATCGTAGTTCATGGAACGAGGGGACAGAGAGGAAGGAAGAAAGGTAGAAGGAAGGAAGGTTGGAAGTGTGCTCGCCAAGATCATCGCGATCTCGTGCCTACGTATCATTTATTCGACAGAATGCAGAATCAGAGCTTCTGTAGTTCGTGGAACCAAGGAAAAGAAAGCAAGAGAAAAAGAAAGGAAACTCTGCTGGGTACTTTCTAGAAATAATGTCAAAACCAAGAGTGAAAAGAATAAGAAACTCTACTGGGGAAAGACCGACCAGAAAGAGCAACTGTGTCAGGAAAAGCAAAGAAAATGATGTCAAAATCAAGAGCAAAAGAAGAAAGAAAGATCCGCTGGGGATACAGTGCAAGAGTAAGACTGAGCTGGGGAAAATGCAAGAATGGTGTAGGAACCAGGATATAAAGGAACAAGAGGGATAGAAAGGATTCCACTGGGGAAGAAAAGGCATAGAAAACATGCTGAGAAACAGAGGGTAGACACTCTGTCGGGGAAAAAATAGAAGTATGGTGTAAAAACCAAGCAAAAAGGTTCGGCATGTTAACTGATTGGAAGTGGTTAACCGAAGAAAAAGAGATAGACTCTGTGGGGAAAAATAATGGTGTCAACAGACAGACTGTGAAGAACTGAAGGAGAGCAAAGAATACTGAACCAAGAGAAGGTGTTTGACTCTGAGGGGATTATTAATCTTGACTGAATAAACAGTAACTGATCAACAAAAAGGAGTATTGACCCAAAAGGGGTTGCCAACTCTGGGGGAACAAATGGTTTTAACAGATAAACTGTGATCAACCAGAAGAAAACGAGTGATTAACCAAAAGATGGTGATTAACTCAGAAAAGGGGTTCAGTGTTTTAACAGACTGGCTGTGGTTAACTGAAAGCAAGGGTTATTAACCAAGAGAAGGTGATTAACCCAAAAGAAAGCTCAGTATATTAACAGATAGACTATGGTTAACTGAAGAAATCGTGCAAATTAGTGTTTTAACTGACAGGCAGTGATTAACTAATCAAAGGGAGAAGAACCAAGAAAAGGTTGCGAACCCCCGGGGATTCGGTCTTAACAGTAAACCTGTAATTAATCGAAGAAAAAGGAATTAGAGACTCTTCAAGGGAATCAAAAAGCAAATAACCGACCACAAGAAAAGGATAGTGAAACAGAAGAAAGGTAATGATCTTTAACCAAGAGAATGGTGATTGATCAAAAGAGAAATTGAAAGAGCAAGAGTAAGAGTGATCAAGGATCGACTCGACTGGGAAAGGAAAGACGCTACCGCTTGAGGATAGAGATGACTAAGCCAAGCACAGGGTCATTCGTCCCTACCTGAAGTAGTCAGAATGAGAGTAGGAATTCTCCCTTCTCATTCCTTTTCTATCACACAAGGTGTAATGCAGAAATTGAAACGGACAGAGTAACAACTCCAATTTGTACAGTGCTCAAGTGCACTGTGTTGCGCGTCATGCATCGTGCGTTGTGCGAACTCCAACTCCACGGGGGATCAAGAAAGAGAAAGTCTAAAGAGATCCTAAAGAGAAGGAAGGGGAAGATCAACTAATCGAAACATGGTTTCGATCAATTAATCAAAGGGATTGGTTTGCTAACAATTTTCCAAAGAGAATGAAAAATCATTAAAGCAGAAGGTGTGAATTATTGATTAAGCAAGATTAAATTTTCTCAATAAAGAACAAACTTAATGCAATCAAGGAACACACATGGAAAATAGTACCAAATACAATTTAGTATGCAATGCAAAACATGTTAACAAGTGATCAAATGGAATGCAAGATGTTCATGAACAAACATTGCCAAAAAACATGAACAAATTGAATAATTGAAATCGTGCACCGGAAGTTCATAAACATGCTTCAAACAGAGGTTAAATGACACTTAAAACATCCATAAAAATAAAGCATATCAATCCATGGAAGTTAGAAGAAGAAAGGATACCAAACAAGCTTGAAAAACTCAAAATCGGCCATTTTGTTCAGTGGTAACCGGTTACAGCATATCTGCTAACCGATTACTTGCTTGAAAATCAGCGTTTTTGGTGAAATTTACACTGAGTAACCGGTTAGCAGATATGCTGTAACCGGTTACCACTGAGACAGTGACAAAAATAACAGCAAAAACAGCTTTTCAAAAGTGATTTTCAGCACATAATCACTTGTGTCCAACACCACATGCTAGGGCATGAATTTGTGCACGAAAATTGAACTTGAAAATAGCAAATAAGCAGTGATAGAATCAATTAACACATCAAGATCATGGATCAAACAATGCAAAATCAATTCACACGCAAAATTATCGACTACATCGTGGATGATGCGAAAATACTCGAAACAGTAAAATTAGTGAGATCCACCAACCTACGAGCTGGAGATTTGGCTTGGTGAATGTTGCAAAGTGATCTTGATGGAGAAAATCAAAGAAAACTAGAGGAATCTTCAATTTGTAGACGAAACGTATCGGAACTGAGCAAAATATGTCGAAACTCCGAAATACGAATTCGAACCGTTGAATGTTGAAGCAAATACTTGAGATTAATCCATAAGCTACGATAACTCCAGAAATCCAAGTAGAAATGCAAAGTTGATGGAGCTTAAGCTTTAGAAATAATCACTTTCAATGTGAAAAGTGATTATCCTTTAAGAATTAAGAGCTTTTGGTGAGGTTTTGGAAAGAAGATGAGGTAGAGTGTGTAGAAGTTGCAGAAAATTGCAGAGGAGAATGTGAGAGATTAGAGAGTGCAATGTGTGAATTTGTGTGAATGATTGTGGAGTTTGTGTGTGTTTTGCAAAATGGTGAAGCTTGGCTTATATAGAGTTTAGGTATGGAGTGTGAGAGCTTTGGACTTTGGTTTGGACTTAGCTTTGGGAGGTTTGGAGTTAGGGTTGGAGTTAGTTACACTTGACTCACTGAGTCAAGGCGGTTAACTCGGTTAGTTAGGATCAACTCGGTAACAATCCCATGGTGAGCTCCAACATCCAAAGGTTGACATGCTTGGAAAGCAAGGAACATGGTGCACTTAAATTAGAGTGAAGCATTAGAATAAATGCAAGTGAAGTGTCTTGAATAGCCTTGAAATGTCCAGAATATTCCACATGCTGCTAAAATAATGTAGAATCAATGACCAAAGAGAGTGCACCCCTGCTGTCCCAAAAATGCAACAAAATCTGCAACTTTGTACAGAGTAATTGGTTACTGCATATCTGCTAACCGGCTACTTGCTTGAAAATCTTCATTTCTGGTGAAAAATACACTGAGTAACCGGTTACTGCATATCTGCTAACCGGTTACTTCTGCCCATTTTTCCCAAATTTGCTTGGAAATGATGCTGAAATGCCGGCTTCGATTTTCCACCTCTTGTTTTTATGAGTAAACATGGAAGCCTTTATTTTGAGCCTGTTTTGGTGATGAAATTATCTTGAGAGGATGCGATTAATCGGGCTTGGAAAACCTGCAGATCCTGCAACAAGAAACACACAGAGAAAAGTGTGAATGCGCATGTCGACGATGCTAATGCACATGCTTATGCAAAAAGCAAAAGAGGGAGGTCAAATTTCGGGTTACGACACCTAAGAACTTAGGCACTTAGGCTCTTTTCATGATTGTACTGGACATTAGGATCCTACCTTGTTTTAATCTTGTTTTGATCTCCCTGATTTTAATGAATTTTTTCCTTTTTGATTATGACAAAAAAGGGAGAAATATAATATGAACGTAATATTTTGATTCACATAATCAAATTCTGAAAAACAAGCTGCTTACATTCTAACCAATAAACTTCTGTTTCTGTTAGATTTGTTTTCTTGTTTTCTTTTTCAGGAAATATGGAATCTGGATACTTTTGGCATCCAATGTGTTTGACTATGAGTTATCAAGATTTCAATTGGCACAATTGGCTTCTAAAAATTAAGTAAAGACTCTAAAGATCTCAATATCTGACCTATTGTAACCAGGGGGAGTTCACCCACAAGGTTCACAAGTCAGGATATTTGATCTTCATTCAGTCTGAGACTCAGGGGGAGATTCTCATCGGAAGGATAAGTATTCCTTAACCTTCTTACCCTGATTACTTTTTATGTTATGTACAAAATTATGTCATCAAAATACATAGTTTTGTCATCATCAAAAAGGGGAAGATTGTTAGAACAAGGTTTGGTTCTGCAATAATACCTCTAAGTTTTGATGATGACAAACAAGTATGTTTGTATGAACAATTTTGGTATTCTAATGTTTGTTACTTTTGAGAATTTAAAAAACAGGTTCTGCTTCAGATAAATAGCGTGGCTAAGTTATTAGAAGAGAATTGTTTCGCTTCTACGCTACACATTGTTCTGCTGAACAGTAGCATTTACTTCAGAAGACTCTGAAGTTACATGACTCTGATACAATGGCTTAAGAAAACAAGTTCTGAAGATCTGAAGACAGAAGTTCTGATGGATAAGTCCAAATGCTGAAGACTTAAGAAAACAAGTTCTGAAGATCTGAAGACAGACGTTCTGATGAACAAGTCCAGATGCTGAAGACTTATGATTATGAAGACAATGGGTTCTGAAGACCAAGTGCTAAAGACTCTGAAGATGTAGCTCTGCAGACTCTGAAGACTTGAAGCTCTTAAGACCTAAGTTACGTTTTCCCTTCTTCTAACTCATGCTCTCTGAAGCCTCTGAAGTCTGGAAGTGGAGAAGACTAAGCAACATGGTACAATAGTACAATAGTACAAGGACACACTGCTCCACTCCGGATAGGACGGACGTAAATGTACTATTTGTCCCCCACGATCCTTCAAGCCGCCATAATTCTGAAATGTCAGAAATATCCTTCAACGGTCATATCATAACGGCTATATAAAGGCGTGAAGACTTCAAGAATGGTTACAAAAACTTTCACTGTTCATACGCTATATTGTTAATATCATTCTTAAGTCATTTTGTTCTCAAAATCTGTTTACTCATCTGCTTGTGTAGAAGCATCACTTTTGTAAACAAATCTTTTTAACAAACAGTTGTTTGTGTTCCCTAAAGGACCAGTTGGGTCAGAATTTTTAGGAAGACTAAGGCAGTGTGTCTTAGTGTTGTTAGTCACTTGTAGTTGGTTTGTGCATTGTATTCCTTAAGGGACCGGGTAGGTCAGAATTCTTAAGAAGTCTAGGACAGTGTGTCTTAGAGGTTGTTAGTCACCAGCAGTTGGCTAGTGCGATTGTAATCAGTTTGGTTATAGTAAATTAAGTCCTCGTTTAAGAGAGGCGAAATCACCTTGGCGGGTGGACTAGACTAACTTGAGGATTTCTCAAGTGAACTAGTATAAACATACTTTGTTATTTCTTTTCAAGTTTTCATGCTTTATTATCAAGAAGTGAAGTTTGTTTGTAAATGGGATAATATTTTTTTTAATACCTTTAGTTTTCAAAAACTCAATTCAAACCCCCCTTTCTTGTGTTTTTCACACCTTCAAGTGCTAGACATTGCATTCAACTTTGGTTTGATTTGCAAAAGAGCCTCGATGTTGGATCGAGTATTTATTTTTTGTTCTTTTGTGAATGTTGATTTTATTTACAGAATTAACAATCTACTAATACAATAAAACAGTAAAGGAGAGCGATAAAATAATTACATATTTGTGGTAATGAGGGTACATTTTGTCAAATGGGAATTCACAATACAGTAATTAATAATGCAAGCTTAAATAAACAATGGTAAACAACAACAAAATAAACAACGTTGGAATTGATGTAAAATACAACAAAGAAAAATAATAATTGAAAATAAATCGGAGTTTTAATTTTACTAAAATTTAGAGTTATGTTAAGAAATCGTAAAGCAATTCATGTAGGAATTATATTTATAGGAGGCCGGTCAACAAAACTTTATGCGTATAAGCAGTTTTTGAAATCAAATTGAATTTTAATTCCGAAACTGCAACGCATCTGTAAAAAACCAAAGTTTTCCAAAAGACCTTTTTAAAGGAAAAATAAATAACAAACAAATTAAAGAATTTTGCGATATGTTAAGCAATCGTAGAACGATTCATGTAGGAATCACTCTATGGGAAGTCAGTCAACAATAATGTATGCGTTTAAGCAGTTTCTGAAGTTAAATTGAATTTTTAACTCCGAAATTGCAATGCATCTGTGAAAAATCGACGGGACCGAAAATCAAATTTCTTTTTAACAACTAATAAACAAATTACTCAATAAATAATAATAAACAATACTAGTAAACAAATAATTATAATAATGATAAACAATAATAATAAACAATAATAAAAAAAAATAATTAACAATAATAATAATAATTATAAATGTTAATAATAATAATGAAATTAACCATAATAATAAACAAATAATTATAATAATGATAAACAATAATAAACAACAATAATAATAGTTAAACAATAATGATAATTATAATTTGTTAGTAATAATAATAAAATTAACAATAATAGTAAATAATAATAATAATAATAATATAATACTGTAAATAATAATTATAAATTATAATAAATAATAGTAGTAGTAAATTATATATATATATATATATATATATATTATTAATAGTTATAATAATATTAATAATAATAATAATAAAAGTAATAATTATAATAATATAATAGTAATAATAACATATAATAATAATATATAATAATAATAATAATAATAATAATAATAATAATAATTTTAATAATAGTATTAATATATATATATATAAATAATAATAGAAAAAAGAATAATAAAAAAAAAAGAGAGAAAAGGGGCGGTGTGCTTGGAAGAGTAGAGGGAGTATATATATATATATATATATATATATATATATATATATATATATATATATATATATATATATATATATATATATATATATAATCAAGTTTTATGTCATATTTAATTAATTTTAAAAAATTAAATTTATTTGTTTCTATGTATTAGTTTATAAAGTCAAAATAGATTACTAAATCTTTGTTTTGTGATATTTATTTATGAAAAAAAATAAGACATGAATAACCAAAAGTAAGCACTAACAATTTGTAGAAATAAATAAATGCAGTAGGTACTAATTAAATATTGAATAAACACTAACATATGTTTTGATAGATAGTAACAAAAACATATTCTTAAAGTATATTCTCAATTTTAATATTTACAAACAAGAATTTAATTAATAAATAAATAATTGTGTGTTCCCTCATCATAACTCATATCAAGTGCAGTAGATAAAAAGTAGAATTCATGTATAAATAAGAATGAGTTACTAAAAGACAAAGATAAGGCTAACTAAAAATTGGGAGATAACATGGTCTTTGTTGTTACTCTTTTGTACCAGCTTATTCAGCATGCTTCTCTAACCTTTGAGACCAAGGATAAGGTTAACTGGAAATTGGGAGATAACAAGGTCTTTATCGTTCGTGATGTTTACGCAAATCTGGTGCCCCGTACTGCAACTCAACATCTCCCCCCAGCCAGATTTCCGCGCTCAGAATCTTATGGAATTTAAAAATGCAGCCTAATTTGAAGATGTTTGGGTGGAAATTCTTTTGGGACAGATTGCCTACTGTAGCGAGCGATTTTGGACGCGGTTGCGAAGCGCTATCGCTCTTTGGTGTCTACAGCTTGATTCATTTTTTATCCTATTAAAGCTGATGAAGGAAGGGAAATAGATGTCTCAAATTAACCCTGCTTACAAACTGAGTTTAAACAGCGGTATGTTAGGTTACAGATGCTACAAAGATTCAGGGTCTCTATCGGGTTTATTTTTTTAAAAGTGGTTAGATGTTAGGACGGATGCTTCTTGATAGATATGTGAGAGTATGGGATTTTGGGTTTTTGTTTAGTGTGCTCGCTAAGATCTTATCTTTCAATCTTATGCCTACGTATTCCCGTTTACCGAAACAGGGAAATCAGAGCGTTCGCAGTAGAATAGGAGGAAATTGTTGTTTTGGTGTCTTGTTCAAAGCCCAAGACGTGAAGCGAAAGGTAGTTTGTATCTTGATCAAAGCCCAAGATATGAAGCTAAAGGTGATTTGTATCTTGTTCAAAGCCCAAGATGTGAAGCTAAAAGGTGTTGTCTTTAGAGAGAATTTGTCATCTCTAAAGACGGGGTTGTATGTCACAACTGTTTATAAAGGAGAATTACTTTAACCGGGATGTGTGAATCCGGCAATGCCATAATTTCCTTTATAGGGGATTTTAACCTGAAGGAGAAGACTTTAACTCAGTGTAGAGCAATGATATCTTTCCTTAGGAATTTCTCATGCTAAAAGAGGGACAGTGGCATGGATATAGATGATCCAGAGGCTTGCCGCTTACAGCGATTAGATGAAGGAGTTGTTGATGTTTATGTACTGTGAACGAGGCACAGCTTTGATGCTAAAAGGTTGATTGGATCAACCAGTGGTTTTCTTATACAAAGCCTAAGAGGAGGCTAATATGTGTCTCGTACAAAGCCCGAGAGAGAGGTTAAAAGGTTTTGACTCGACGATGGAGTCTTTTGGTATCTCGTATAAAGCCCGAGATGAAGGCTATTTGACTCAACAAGAGAGTTTTTTTGGATATCGTACGAAGCCCGAGATGGAGGCTGTTGTTTGTTTGGCTCAATAAGAACCTTTTTGTATCTCATATAAAGCCCGAGATGGAGGCGAAAGGGGTGATTGACTCAACGAGGGAGTCTCTTATATGTCTCGTACAAAGCCCGAGATAGAGGCTAAACGTTGTTTGACTCTGCTGGGGAGAATTATTGTACAAAGCCCAAGAGGAGGCTATGGTGACTGTTTCAGTTGAGTGACAGGTCTAGTATACTAATTTTGAAAGAGAAAAATAGTTCTTATATGAGTAATGTTGTGCTCAAGGCTTTGATTCGAGGATCAGGGTTGTTCCCGTTCTTTAAGGAAGTGGGGAATTCGAAGGGTATTGAGACTGTCCGAGTCTACGAGTTTTCTTCCTATTTAACGAAGGGGTCACTTGAGAATGTCTTTGAGACTCAAGGAGATTAGACTGTCCAAGTCTAGAGTTTCATCTTTTGTACTATGCTTTGAGAAATAGTAGTAGACTCTTTAAAAGGACTGTTCTATGCAGATGATTAAGTTATGTTCCTATACCTCTAGGAGGTCGTTGGGACAATTTGTACGAAGCCCAAGAGGAGGCTGGAAGCTTTTAAGAAGCCGAGAGGTCCTTGTACGAAGCCCAAGAGGAGGCTATCATTCCCGGAGGAAGAGATCATTATATGAAGCCTAAGAGGAGGCTGTGAAAACTTCTAAGAAGCCGGCGGGTCCTTGTACTAAGCCCAAGAGGAGGCGAGGTTGCTTTTAAGAAGCCTGTGGGTCCTTGTACGATGCCCAAGAGGAGGCCGATGCTTTTAGGAAGCCGATGGGTCCCCAAACCCCGAGAAATTCAAGACATGCTATTCACGAGGAATAGATCAAGACAGGAAAGTTCGAGAATTTGGAAGAAACTCAAGAGATGCCATTCACAGAGAAAAGATCATCTCTGGGGAGTAGAGTTCCTTGACAAGTGCTTTTAAGATGCCCGTGGGTCCCCAAACCCCGAGAAGTTCAAGACAGGCTATTCACAGAGAATAGATCAAGCCAGGAAAGTCCGAGAATTTGGAAGAAACTCAAGAGATGCAATTCACGGAGAAGAGATCATCTCTGGGAAATAGAGTTTCTTTGACAACTTCTAAAGGTGACAGTCTATGAAAGGGTTCACCGAGAATGCTGCCTTTCATATCTCCATATTGTTTAACCCCAAGAGGAGGGAAGACTGTGTCTGGTAATCCTATGGGGATCTAGTTTTGACTATTTCTACGAATAAACGAAACGGCGTCACCTAGTTCTAGACGTAGTTGCCGGGAAAACTCTAAATATCTATACTATTATTACACAGTTGATATGAGTTTATGAAAGAAGACTTGCAGCGAAACAGCCCCACAATACAGTTATATGTATATGAAAGCGGTAAATGAAAGCAATAACCACTTACTCGGTTGTAGAGCTTCCATGCTGTTTGGTTAGTTGTTCAACAAAGAAAGATTGAAAACAACAGTATATTTCAAAATCAAAGGAGAAAGTGCTTTGAAAAAGAAATATTTGGGGCTTACAGCTCAAGGAGAGGCCCAGAAAGTTTTATCAGTGAGCGCACTGTTTGAATTTCTACAGAGGGACTTATACAAGTGACTGTGGCCCAAAAAAGGTTTTCTGTACAAAAGGTTGGGTCTTACACTATCTCAAGAGGCCCAAAAAGTTTTAAAAGAGTGAGAGTGGGGCTTATAACACGAGGGTAGGCCCAGTTTATTTTTTCGTTTGAAATGGCGATCGCGCCGAGATTTTCTTTTAACGCGAAGGGGCTTATACAATATCTGAGGCCCAAAATGTTTTGGTTAAAAGGGGATTGGGTCTTACACTCTATTAGAGGCCCAAAATTTTTGAATGGGGCTTATAGCTCGAGGAGAGGCCCAAGGTTATTTTTCAAAAGGCGACAATCGTGCCATTTGTTTTTGACGGTATCGGGACTTATACAATACACTGAGGCCCAAAAATGATTTGGTCAAAAAAGGATTGGGTCTTACACTCTATTAGAGGCCCAAAAGTTTTGAATGGGTCTTATAGCTCAAGGAGAGGCCCAAAAGGTTAATTTTAAACTGGCGACGATCGCGTCGTTTATTTGAAAATGTATAGAGGGACTTATACAACGAATGAGGCCCAAAAAAGTTTTCTGTACAAAGGGGTTGGGTCTTACACTCTAATAGAGGCCCAAAAAGTTTTAAAAATGATTTATGAGGGTTGAATTAATCCAAAACCCTAATTTGTTTTCAAAATGTGTTTTAATTAAATAAAAATTCAATTAAAATGATCAAAATTGTTTAACATATGGAAAACAAATTGTGATCTTGGATTAATGCTTCAAAAATTAAGTATTGACCTACAAAATAATTAGAAGACATTAAAAGTTGCAAAAATCAAGGTGGAAAAAATATTTTAAATGTTAAAAACAATTAAAACATTAATTCTTTGCAAAAATATCAATTATACAAAATAAATAATATTTTTGGGATTTTTTGGGAAAATAAAATATTTTAACATTTTTGTGAATTATTCAAAAAAAAAATCAACTCAAAATCATTAAAACTCAGAGAGAAATTAATTTTTGAATCAATTAAATAAAATCACAAAATTCAAATATTTGAATTTTCAAAAAAATGGCGCCAAGAACAGCTGAAGAACACGCGCGTGTTCTGGGTTTGGCTGATTTGCATTTTCTCTCCAATCTCACTGAATACTTGATTATATCATGCAATCCACATACCAATCAACTCGTTTCAACCTCACGATCTTGTCTATGACAATTAATTTCATTTAAATTAAGCATAAAACAAGAAATCACGAAAAATCCTCAAGAACCCTAATTTCTGCATGAAGGTTAGGATTTTTGATACACGATTCAAACAATGCAATTAATTGAGGGGAAACATTCCATGCATGATTATGAACATATGGCCAAATTATTGTGCAGCAAAAATTGCATGGATCATAGAGTTAGAAGAGCTCATGCTTACCACTTGCAGCTGGTGATCGTGATTTGTGTTGGAGGTGTTACAGCTATGTTTCAATGATCTGGATAGCTTCCCTAGGTGCCATGGAGTGTGTATGAATGCTTGGAATGAATTGAAATGATCTGGAACTTGAAATGGTACCCCAACTGCAAATCTGTCAAGAACTTGAGCAATTGGCTGGTGATTTTGTGAAATCTGTGTTCCAGATGTTATGTGAGTGTTTGGATCACTTCTATATGATGTATATGAGGTGTGTGTGTGTGTGTGATTGGTTTGATTAGAAAAGCTCTCAAACACAAAACCCGATAGTGACTTGCCTTAGAAGGCAAAATTGGAGTGAAAGAAGAGATTTTGAGGAAAGCATCTGTTTGATGGCTTTGGTGTACTCAAACTGATCACAATTGAGCTCTATTTATAGTAGAGCAAGTTTTTTTTCTAAGGAATAGTGAATGGCAACTGCTGAGTAGGTTTGGCCAATGTTGGCAAATGAAAATCCAAGTCTCCTCTAGCCATTGACTAGAGGTTAGGGCACAGGCTGCTGGTTCCCTTGGTCTTGGATAAGTCTTGACTGAATTTAGTTAAGAATGGCTCAGTCCATGCCACCTTGATGCTTCCACTGAATGCTCCAATCCAAAATTGGAGTCTTGTCCCTATTTTGCCAATTATAGGTTCAACATGCTATTTCTTGTTCCAAAGACTTTGGAGGCTTGGCTCAGTGATTGTCCCCTTTAGATTCAATCCTCGGAGGTGTCCAAGTGGATAGGAGCATTTGGATTTGGCTGATTTTGGAAAATCGACCAAAAGTGTAAAAATCTGCCTTGCCTTGGCAGATTTCAGCAAGGCAACTTGCCAATGTCATATCTCATGACTCAAATTGAATTTGGTAATGTTCTTGGCCATTTTGGAAAGCTCTTACATGATACAACAACTGTTTAAACATGTTTGGTTTTGATCTCTTTTGAATCCAAGTGAAAAATCCCCCTACATTTGGAAAAAAGTAAGGCAAAATCTGACTTAGTGAAATTTTCACTAAGTGTTGGAACAAAGTGACTTTTCTTGATTTTGATCACTCCATAACTCAAAATCCATGAGGAATTTGGACATAGGTCAGTATGAAGCTTTTGTAGAGGGCAATGAGATCTATAAATTAAGCTTTGAATGGGGAACAATGGCCTTGTGGTTTAGGAGTTATGGTCCTTCAAAGTTGGCACATTAGTGTCACTTTTCATAACTTAGAAAATTTTCTAAGTTTTTATGGTTACCCCTTTTACAAGTTATCCCACTTTCTTTGATTTTTCTTGATGAATGATGATTCAAATCATACATTAACATCATTTTAGGGTTAAAAATCCATTTTGGTGAAAAATCTCAAAAAGTCAAAGTTGACTTTTGTGCACAGTTGACTTTTTATCAGATGAATTCCAAACTGCGTAATTCTTCAGGAAATCATGTCCTTGACCTAAATCAAACTTGATGGACATGTTCCATGGGTGTCATAGGGTATATTGAATCATGTCTTAGGGCTTGGGAGCATGTCCTGGTCAAAAGTCAAAGTTACAGTTGACTTTCCTCGCGAAACCCCAATTGTGGTGCAGATGAAATTGAGACTTGTTGCTCAAGCTTCTTGGATTAATCCATTGTTCCAAATGGATAAATGTAGTTCATTAGAGACCCTCAAACCATCTCTTGAGGTCTTGGCTCATGATTTGCCCTAAAAGTCAACTTAGGGGTGAATTAGGTCAAGAAACCCTAATTCCTGATTTTTGATGAATGCATCCCTTGAGGCAAAATTGACTTGATGATTGGGTCCATGAGGTCCCATGAAGTATATTGGTTTATGTTTTGGATCATTGGCTTGTGCCCAGATGAAAAATTTCCATCTGGAGGCCCTGGTCCACCAAAACCCTAATTTGGTGACATTGTCGATCTTGAGACTTGATCCACCTAGAAGGGAGCAGCCTTGTGCTTGTCCTTGAAGTGGGAGTCCTTTTGATCCATTGTGGATGTTTGAGAGGTTAGAAAAGTTGAAGATCATGTCATTCCTTGATTGATCCTTTGTCTAAGGCTCTGAGAGGGCTTGAAACCCTAATTTTGATTATAGTGGATGCTCATCCATCTTTGGGGAGACTGATGAAGTATGATGGTTCCTCCATATTGTGATGATGATTTTCACAATGATGGGAAATCTTAGTGGTCAAAATTTGGGGTATGACAGATGCCCCTATTTAATCTTCTTGGACACGAAGGTGTGAATGACGAAGGTATTCGGGCATTCGGGGTGCAAGAGGATTAAATATCGGAATACCCGAAATTTTGATGGTGGTTATGAATGGTAGCTGACGCATTCATCTTCTTTAGCTAAGCGATGATGCTTAGAAAAGGTAAACTTCCCCTCGATCCTGGTCTTCAGCCAAGGAGCTGGTCTCAATTTCCTTTTGGGATAACCCCCCCCCCCCCCCGATCCTGGTTTCCTACCAAGGAACTGGTCTTAGTTTCTCTTGTTAACTTCCCCTCAATCCTGGTTTCCTACCAAGGAACTGGTCTTAGTTTCTGATTTAAGCTTCCCCTCGATCCTGGTTTCCTACCGAGGAACTGGTCTAAGTTTCTTTTGTCAATAAACTTTATTGACAAGGGACGCTATTTGTAGCGGTTTTCCTCAAACTTCTCACCGAATTTTCCTGGGGAGATGCCATTTGACAGAAACAATTTTGATGTCAGAGTTGCTGGGGAACCCAGTCGTCTGAATTGTAGAGGTGCATAAACTTCTTTGTTGGAGACGCCATTTGCCGACTCTATCTGGGGAATGCGAGTCTCTTGAGAGACTGCTCCTGCTTGGGGATATTGCATCATACTTTTCTCGGGATCTTCCTGGAGAAATGCCATATGATGGGATCCAATTTGAGGTGCCGATGACCTTTTCTTCAGCGGTTCTTTCGGAGAAAAACTGTCGTATTGCCGAAGTTCCAATTAAGGGGCTTTCTCTAGGGATTTTCCTTAATCCAGGAAAGCAAGGATATCATCTTCAATGGCGAAGAGTGATGCTGACTGAAAGTTCCTCTGGTTTTTCAGAGGTTCAAGTTATCAAAGTGGTCAAGGGCCAACTTCCTTCCAGAAATAAACTGGAGGCGAGGTTGTTCAAATGCAGCGTTTCCTGCTGAGGCAAGAACTGACAACTCGATTGAGAGAACTTCTATCACTAGGGGACAAGACCTACTAGAGTGATAGTGATGCAATATGAATATGAATGGAAATCAAATGCATGATGTATGTATGTTTATGCTGACAAAACTGACGCGACATACAAACTAACGGGTGAACACTACTGGATACTCGGCCATCGCAGGGCAAAAAAGTATCGCTGGTTCAAGATAGCAATTCTACCTTGCTTAGGAAAGATAGTCCCTGCGGGGAATACTGTTGATCGGGCTTAGGAGATAAGAACTCGGTCGAGGGTATCAGATGGGAAAGCCGTATCTCATACAGTTGATCCTTCATTCAGGCGTACTGGCCTAGAAGGAGTACTTTGATTCTGAACTTTGAAATTCAAACGCCTTTGGAGACGCAATCGACGTTCTTTCGATGTTCAACAGTCAAAAGCAATTGCCATCTTTAATTTAAAAGCAGAAAAAGTTTTAACAAGTAAATTCATTTTTGTTTCATTTCAAGAATCGTTAATCATATTAAAATGTCGTTTTGTAAAGTTAAAACAAATAAGAATTACAAACAAAAGCACAAGGGCTCAAATTTTATTGATAAGATGGAGATCAGCCAAACGCGTGATTCCAAAAAGTATTTACAAAGTTAGAAAATGGTAATTTACAGGGAAAAGGGCTACATTGAAACATAACGACCGCTATCCTCCTACCAACTTTGAATTTGGGGCATCCTGAGCTTCTGTCGAAGATGACCTTGACATGGAGTTTTCTGACGGATAATGTAACTGCTGCTGCTGAGGGACTCGCCTCTGTTGAACATAGTTACTTGCCATTATCCCTAATTTTTGCCTGGATTGTACTATGATGTTTCCAATCCATCGGGATGATTTTTTTTTATGTCTCTAACTTTTGCCTGGACCTCCTTTTCAGGTTTTCAATCCACCGAGATGATTTATTTTTAGTTTAGGCGAAGTATTTCTTGACTACATCAACATTCGTGGGGTAGGCAAATTCCTCTCTGTCCATGGTTACAAGTCTCAAGGCGCCGCCTGAGAAAGCTTTCGTGACCACATAGGGGCCATCATAATTCGGAGTCCACTTGCCCCGGGAGTCAGTGAGAAATGATTGTATCTTCTTGAGCACAAGGTCTCCTTTCCTGAAGATGCGGGGTTGAACCTTTTTGTCGAACGCCTTCTTCATTCTCTGTTGATACAACTGACCGTGGCATAGTGCCGTGATTCGCTTCTCTTCGATCAGTTTTAATTCGTCATGTCGACTTTGACACCATTCAGCTTCTGTAAGCTTAGCTTCCATCAATACTCTGATTGATGGGATCTCTACTTCTATGGGGAGCACTGCTTCCATGCCATATACTAGAGAGAAAGGGGTTGCCCCTGTTGAAGTGCAGAGAGATGTGCGATAACCGTGAAGAGCAAAGGGTAGCATCTCATGCCAATCTTTATAGGTTACAACCATCTTTTGAACGATCCTCTTGATATTCTTGTTAGCCGCTTCTACCGCTCCGTTCATCTTTGGTCGGTAGGGAGATGAGTTATGATGTTCGATCTTGAACTCTGTGCACAACTCTTTCATCATCTTGTTGTTCAAGTTAGATCCATTATCAATAATGATCTCGCTTGGAACACCATAACGGCAGATGATATTGTTTTTGATAAATCGGACCACCACTTGTCGGGTTACATTAGCGAATGACGCTGCTTCGACCCACTTGGTGAAGTAGTCAATGGCTACTAGGGTGAACCGATGTCCGTTTGAAGCCTTAGGTTCAATCAAGCCAATCATGTCGATTCCCCATATGGAAAAAGGCCACGGGGAAGAAAGAACTTTGAGATATGATGGCGGTACATGAATTTTGTCGGAGTATATCTGACACTTGTGACACCTCCTCATGTACTTGTAGCAGTCGAATTCCATGGTCAACCCGTAGTACCCTGCTCTTAGAATTTTTCTTGCCATTGTATGTCAGTTGGCATGAGTGCCAAAGGATCCTTCATGAATTTCTTTCATAAGCATGTCTGCTTCTGGTCTGTCTACGCATTGGAGCAAGACCATGTCAAAATTTCTCTTATAGAGAGTGTCACCGCTCAGGAAGAAGTTTCCAGCCAATCTTCTGAGGGTTTTTCTGTCTTTCCTGGATGCCCCAGGTGGGTACTCTTGTTTCTGAAGGAAGCATTTGATATCATGATACCAATGTTTATCGTCTATGACTGCTTCAATTGTGAAGATGTAAGCGGACCGTTCTAGGCGCATTATGTCGATCTTAGGTACGTCATTCCATTGACCTACACTAATCATGGAAGACAGAGTGGCTAATGCATCAGCCACGTGATTCTCCTCACGAGGGATGTGATGAAACTCGACTCTGTTGAAGAAAGGTAACAACCTTCTTGCATAGTCTTTGTAAGGAATCAGTCCTGATTGGTATGTGTTCCAATCTCCTTTAATCTGATTGATAACCAGGGCTGAATCGCCATATACGTCCAAGTTTTTGATCCTTAAATCAATCGCTTCTTCGAGACCCATGATACATGCTTCGTATTCGGCCTCGTTGTTCGTACATTTGAACGTAAGTCTGGCAGTGAAAGGAATGTGGGTACCCTGAGGGGTAACAATGATTGCCCCAATTCCATTTCCATAATGATTAACTGCTCCGTCAAAGATAAGTCCCCACTGGGAACCTGGTTTTGACCCTTCACTGAGTAATGGTTCATTGCAATCTTTCATTTTCAGATACATTACATCTTCGTCTGGGAATTCGAACCCGATTGATTCTTGATCGTCAATCGGTTGATGAGCCAAATGATCGGCTAAAATACTTCCTTTAACGGCTTTTTGAGCGTGGTACTCTATGTCATATTCTGATAACAACATCTGCCAATGGGCAATCCTTCCCGTGAGAGCAGGTTTTTCGAAAACGTACTTGATTGGATCCATTTTTGAGATTAACCAAGTAGTATGACGAATCATGTATTGGCGAAGACGTTTGGCTGCCCAAGCTAAAGCGCAACAAGTTTTCTCAAGCATCGTGTACCGAGTTTCGCAGTCGGTGAATTTCTTGCTCAAATAGTAGATGGCAGACTCCTTCCTTTTGGTTTTGTCCTGTTGGCCAAGTACACATCCCATTGAGTCTTCCAAGACTGTGAGGTAAATGATCAGTGGTCTTCCTTCCACTGGAGGTGATAGAATCGGCGGATTCAATAGGTATTCCTTAATACTGTCGAAGGCGGTTTGGCAATCTTCTGACCAAAAGCAATCCTGGTTCTTTTTGAGTAATTTAAAAATTGGCGCACATGTGGCGGTCATAAGGAATATGAATCTGGAGATGTAGTTCAAACGTCCCAGGAATCCTATGACTTGTTTTTTAGTTTTCGGAGAAGGCATTTCTTGAATGGCCTTGACCTTGTCAGGATCAACCTCAATTCCTTTCTGGCTGACGATGAACCCTAAGAGTTTCCCTGAACGGACACCAAAGGTGCACTTATTGGGATTCAAGCGGAGTTTGTACTTTCGCAAACGCTCGAATAATTTTGACAGATGTTCAACGTGCTCACTCTCTATTTTTGCTTTTACAATCATATCATCGACATATACCTCAATTTCTTTGTGTATCATGTCAGGAAACAGAGTATTCATAGCCCTTTGATAGGTTGCCCCGGCATTCTTCAAATCGAACGGCATTACCTTGTAACAAAAGGTACCCCAGGGGGTAATGAACGATGTTTTCTCCATGTCTTTCGGCGCCATTTTGATCTGATTATAGCCCGAGAACCTATCCATGAAGGAGAAAACTTTGAACTTTGATGTACTGTCCACCAGCATGTCAATGTGTGGCAAAGGAAAGTCATCCTTTGGACTAGCCTTGTTTAGATCCCTATAGTCGACACACATTCTGACCTTTCCGTCCTTTTTGGGAACAGGTACGATGTTGGCTAACCATTGAGGATATTCTGATGTGGCAAGGAAACCCGCGTCAATCTGTTTCTGTACCTCCTCTTTGATTTTGATGGCCATGTCTGGGTGAGTACGTCTCAACCTCTGTTTTACTGGCGGACATTCCAATCTTAAAGGTAAATGATGTTCCACGATGCTGGTATCCAACCCTAGCATATCCTGATAGGACCAAGCGAATACATTGGGAAATTCTCTGAGAAGCTTCATCAAACTCTCTCTGGCAGTTGGACTGAGCAGTGCCCCAATCCTGATTTCTTTTCTCTCTTTTTCTGAACCCAAGTTGACTATTTCCAACGACTCTTTGTGAGGTTCAATGGACCTTTCCTCTTGTCTGAGTAGTCGAGAGATCTCTTCTGGAATTTCGTTGTCAACTTCTTCTTCAGCCCCAAATACCGGGAACTCAAAGTTGGGAGAAGGCATTGGATCGTATGTTTCAACTGGGTTTAAAACAAGCAATCTGCATGACGTGATGATTCGTGTTTAGAAGAGATAGAGAAAATGCAAATATGTGCAGTGTTTTATTTTACTGCTTGTTTTTATTTTTAAATTGTTTTTTAGGATTACCATTTTCTGAAAAAGCAAAAAGAGAAAACAACGATTAATGCGGAAATTACAGAACGACGTTATTTTATTAATGAACAAGTCAATTCTCGAAACTACCGCCCTATAAAACAAAACTCTGTCGCTTTGGGCAAAGCGAAGAGGGAAAATTTACAGAAAGCGAGCCCTATCAAAACATCCGTTTCACCTGGGCAGGGTGAAAGGTTAAAGATGGCAATTACTTTGACTGATGAATGATCTTCGGAACTTCGACGACAACCCATTGGCGGAGAACTCCTCGGTGAATCACAAAGTCTGGCACCTTCCTTGATTTGTCTTCAGAAATAACACTGATTTCTGGTGAAGCGGGATCATTGGAATCTGTCTCCCAGGCAGAGCTGTCGTAGGAGGATTCCTCAGTTGCATTTTGCAGAGTATTTATGCTCTCAACTGTATCTCCCCATCCAGTCGGCTGGATATCTTCGAGCCTGATACGAGAGCTTTCGGGAGCGGTGTAATTGACCATATAGTCGTATTTTCCACTCGGTTGTCCCAAGGTGTCCCACACTTCTTTGGAACTGGAGGAGTCACCTCTCTCGATGACGTTGACCTCAGGAAAAGCATAGTTGATGAATTCAAGTCCTGCAAACGTTGCGAATTCATCTTCATGTTGAGTAGCTTTAGGATGACCCGAGTGTTGATCCCATGACATGGTTGGGACACAGGTATTCTGTTCAATCAGACTCAGCTGATTTTCATTACTCGACTTACTTTCTTGCCCCAAATCTCCTGGATAAGGTTGCCACATTGGCAGACCATCCATTGGGCCATAGTAGTTGTAGTCAAAGTTGTCTTTCATCAGAGTGTCTTCTTCTAATGAATTTGGTGGAGCACGACATCCTTCCGGATCACAATCTCCATATATCATTTCGACATCTGACCGTGGTATAAATCTCGGACTCTGTGCGGGATAGCAAAATGGTATAGGCACCTCTTCCTGAGACATATAACCGTCCTCGTTAAGGTAGGACTTCCATTCTTCATCTGTGTCAGAGGGATCCTCCTCATTGATAGTATGGATCGCCTGAGGCACTAGGTGAAGGAACCCTCCACCGTGGAAAAAGTTCTGAATGGGATGAAGACTTCCATCACTGGCAGCTGTCTGGGTACAGGTTGCAGAAAAACCAAGACCCTTCTTTGTTTTATTATCAATAGGAATGACAAGCTGTCCCCATCCATTTGTATCGGTACTCTCTACCGCTTTGATAGCATATTTGTATGAGGAAATCGAGGTTCCTCCTTGGGATTGATTGTCCTTGCTCACCGACAGTGCTTGGAACTGAGTTCCAATAACCTCCTCGGGATCTACACAAGTAGATGATGACAAGTTACTTACAAGCAAAGCTTGTTCCCCATAAACTGTGACAAGTTGATCGTTCCTGATGAACTTTAGCTTTTGGTGGAGGGTTGAAGTAACCGCTCCAGCATGATGTATCCAAGGTCTTCCTAATAAACAACTGTACGTTGCCCGGATGTCCATGACCTGGAAAGTGACTTGGAAAGTGTGAGGACCAATAGTTATGGGAAGATCAACTTCGTCGATAACCGCTTTTCTGGATCCGTCAAATGCTTTGACGACAACCTCGCTGACTCTCATCGGAGGGCCTTTGAATAATAATTGCATCAAAGTGGACTTCGGTATAACATTCAGGGCTGACCCTGTGTCTACCAGTACGCTGGCTAAAGCATCATCCTGGCACTTGACTATGATATTGAGCGCCATGTTATGACGGCGACCCTCTTCGGGTAATTCCTCATCACTAAATCCCAAATTATTGCAGGAAGTGATGTTAGAGACAATGTTATCGAACTGTCTGATTGTTACATCCTGTTCCACAAAGGCTTGCTCCAAGACTTTCTGTAGAGCCTCCCTAGACGCTTCTGAACTGAGTAACAGTGATAACACCGAGATCTTTGAAGGAGTTTGTAACAGTTGATCAACAATGTTGTATTCACTCCTTTGGATGAGCTTCAGCATCTCATCATCATTTTTCGAAAGGTCGGGATTACTAGATTGACCGACTGGTAGATCAGGAGTTTCCGTCTGAAGTTCCTTTTCTTTGTTAGGTTCCCAAACCCCTCGGTTGAAGATTCTACCACTCTGTGTTACACGACTGATGTCTGCAATATTCACGACGGAGGGTAATGGAATTTCCTTTCCATTTTCAATGGTTGTTGCACCGTACTTGTAAGGGATAGCCTTAGTTGATTCATACGGTAATGGTCCCGGCAGATAGATGACTATGGGAACCTTCTGATTTTGCTGACCATCATAAGTAATCTCGATCCATTCCTGGTTGGGAATTCTAGATTCGTCAAGTAGATGGATGATGGCAAAAACATCCCTGGTCTGGTGACGACCAGAGATTGTGACAACATCCTCGACTTGATTGGCAAGGTAGCTCGGCGTCCAGTTGATGGGTCCAGAACCCGAATATGGGCGAATCTCTCCACGATCCACCTGCCCCGGGAGAGCTGCTCTCATAAGGTAACACCCTTGGTTACTTTCCGAACAGACACTACAACGGCCATAATTGTGTGGTGGCACCTGGCCACACCCACTTTGAATACAATGTAACCTCACTAGGTTAACTTCCACAGATCGGACATCCTGACTCTTACGTCGAGTAGGATTCCTGTTACTGATACTAATCTGCTGAGTATATTTATCCATATAGATTGGCATCCACCAGTGATTTAACAAATGCTGAAGTGCTTCCTGGACAAGGGTACAACCTCGATCGTTTTCGCAACCCGCTTTACAGCTGTGATAGTCGTGTGATATTAAGAATCCGAGTTGGACCTGTTCAGCATGTAACTCTACCAGGTTGGTATTCATCACACGAATATCAAAGATCTGAACCATGTTGATCTGATAAGGGTTCCTATCATGGTAGTCTTGGATCCGTCCAAGATCCATCTGACGCTAGAGGGCCTCTTGTATGAAAGAGCATCCCCGTTTGTTTACCGAGAAAGTCAAACAGGAACTGTAATCGTGTTCTGAATAACGTTGGAATTCGTGTAAACCATGATTATGATACTGGCTTTACCTTGAGTGCATTGCCACCAAGTTGACATTCACTGCACGGATGTCGTGTTCTGAATGACGTTGGAATTCGTGTAAACCATGTTAACTCCACGAACTTGGTGCTCTTGGATCCATCCGAGATCCATTTGTTCCTGTAGGGCTGCTTGCACTACCGAACATCCTTGATTACTTTTAGAGCAGACATCACATTGATGATAATTATGAGGTGGCACATGGTGTGACGCCCCCAATCTACACCCCCAAATTAGCATGCATTTAAAGCAATAAAAGAAAATTCGAAATTTGATCAGAGTATATTTGAAAACATGGCATAGACCAAGGGTCACATCAATTGAAACCAAAGAAATTCATACATCACCTGCCCATACAGATATGCAACAGTGGGGTAGCAAACATACGGGGGAAACTTCGTTCCTTACACCCACATTTTCAGAAATTAGAATTAGAGCGGAAAATCTAAAATCTGATTAACATATATACACAGTACACAATAGCACAAACAACCACCCTAGCTACCCGGTGTCACATATCAGAGCCGACCGACAAAAAGGGGGAAGACACAAAGCTTCACAAAAGACCTCCAGCAACTCTAATCTGCAATGCCTCATAGAGCATTATAAAACGAGCAGAAGGGTGAGAAAAACAACCATAATATAAATGCATATAATTATATATATCAACATAAAAATACACATATACCACATATTCTCACCATTCTATCATACTACAAAAACATACATACTATGTTTACTATGCACCAATCATCACATCTCACTCAATATACATCATGCATAATTCACCAATCCAATCAAGACCCGACGATACCACGCATCACATAACTGGGAATGACAGCATAGTCATTCTACCCAATATACCTCACTAGGAACGACACATAGTCATTCCACTATAGGACACCTCTCATTGGGAATGACAACATCGTCATTCTACCCCAATGAATACCCCACTAGGCACGCCAACTCAATTGTACATCACTAGGAACGACAACATAGTCATTCTACCCCAGTGAGCACCACACCAGGAACGACATCAACGTCATTCTACCCCAGTGCACACCTCATTAGGAATGACATCATAGTCATTCTACCCCAATGAGTATCCCACTAGGAACGACAACATAGTCATTCTACCCCAGTGGACACGACAACTCAATTGTACATCACTAGGAATGACAACATAGTCATTCTACCCCAGTGAGTACTCCACCAGGAACGACATCAACGTCATTCTACCCCAGTGGACACAACGACACACTCGCACTTCACTAGGAATGACATATAGTCATTCTACCCTAATGAGTACAACAACAACACTAGGAACAACATACAGTCATTCTACCCTAATGTGTTCGACCAAAACATTAATACCTCACTAGGAATGGCATATAAGCCATTCTACCCCAATGAGTATTCTAACACAATTGGAATTCAATCCACACACCAAATATTACTATTATAGCAATCCCATGATAATCAATACCCTTCCATTCATCTTGTTGTGGATCTACGCCACAGAGGCCGCCATATCATACATTAATCATACACTCGAAACCACGTACATTGATACTTACTTAAACAATGTATTTATCACTAACTACAACCCACAACAAATAGAATTTCATCATTTGCACCCATATCCATTCACATCAAGAATTACTCACCATCAACCACAACAATCCATCATCACAACATCTCATAGCATAATACACATCAATTGTGCACACTTACACCGACAAAAGTCGACAATCGACACGATTCACCTTTTCTGACATAATTAAATCGGCCAACAAATTCCAAAACATCATAATCACAAAGTACAGTTCAATACCTTTCCAACGACACCAAGAATGTCAAAATCAGATAAACGGAACAAAAGTTACGGACGAAAACGAAAACGACATTTTCAAAAATCACATTTTTCCAATCTCCTGGCCATGCGCGTACTTCCCAAGGCCATACGCGTATTGCCCAAATTCCTCGCCATGCCATACGCGTATTGCCCAAGGCCATACGCGTATCAACATCTCTCATACGCGTAATGACCCAAACATAGGCCAATGTTACGCGTACTGCCGAGTCCCATACGCGTATGGACATGCCCCATACGCGTATGACCTGCAGAAACCCAGAAAAATTCTGCAGAAACGGGTTCTGCGTTTTCCACCCAAAATCATCCCAAATCCATCACCTAAACCCAGAAAATTACCAATTTGATTCACAACAACACATATCTATCAAGTATCAACAACAAGGAACACCAAAAACATCATTTCCAACACGATTAAATCGAATTCTAACATTTTCTACAAAAATGGGTTTTGTTATATTTTTCATATAATCCAACAAAACAACAAACAAACACACACATAATCATACCCATGTATAAGATAATTGAATTTCACACCCTTACCCGATTAAATCGATTCCTAGAAGTTGTTTTCTTTGATTCCTAGCTTTTTCCTCTTTTTCTCTCTTTCTTCTTTCCCTTCTCTTTTCTTCTTCTCCTTTTCTTTCTCTTACTATTTTTCTTTCTTTTCTAATTCCCTCTATTTCTATTTCTTTTTCTTTCTTTTCTAACTTAGTAAAATAAATGTGAAATGACCAAAATTCCCCCACGCTCAAATATCCCGCAACCGTTCCCAAAATGCGATAAAATATAATCATATCGAAAAATAACATAATTTCAGATAAAAGTCGAAAATAAAATAATATAATAATAAAATAATCAAAAACGATTCAATTAAACAAAATACTAAAACTGGGGCGTTACAACTCTCCCCCACTTGGAAATTTTCGTCCTCGAAAATGTAACCGACACGAACAACTTCGGACACGGCTCTCGCACCCGACCAACAAACAACAGGCCTACCACAAGGCACACCACAAACAACACGACACGACGACCACTACAACGACAAGATGCAAAGCCCATACAATGCACTTGACGACTAACACACAACTCAAAGAATATCCAAAACACAACTCACAGGCTCACTCTTGAACCGAAACACAACAGGACCGTCACCGCCACCGTAGGTAACACTCCTCTAATTCCCATACAGAAATTAGCTCTTCGCACTCGAACCACCACAATGGAAACGAGACAATAACCCAAACAAGAACATAAAGTTCCACGACACCACACGGTCTCAACAGCATCTACAAAACCAGAACGCTAACCTCCTTGTCACACAACCTTATCACATCAATGCTACGATTCACCAATCGAACATATAACCAAAACATTCATCTTCTTAGTAACCCATGAACATTATTCAAACCTCTTACCTAACACTTCCATTCTGAAACATCAAACGGTCTCAACATTTCTACAGACTTTCAATATTCCACCTAAAAACTCTTACAAGTCGCACACACATATGAAATGTGCTACATCACGCTTTCACTGCGCACTCTGATGACTCGTAACCATCAAAACTACCAATCTCACTTCCCAAGTCTAACTTTTCACATACTTCCCAACAACTACTGTTCACATTCTTTCGTGTTATCTTACACACCAGACACAAGCCTCTGAATTGCTCAAACAATTCTAATTCCCAAATCACCACAACAGATATACTTAGAAATTTCCGACTTAACTCCTCTGATACAACAATAACTCTTCACAAATGATAGTCCAAGTCAAATTCATAACTCATCACAATTCCAACCATTGCAATTCTAGTCAAACTTAACTAAATCATTCCAGTTACCTAATTCCTGAAAGTGGATACTTATTCTCAATCGTCACTCCATACCCAATTCCTTCTCTTGACAATCCAAATCCAATCTATTGTAACAACCAACCAAAAGGACTCTCAATGACTTCACCACTTAACCACATACTAGAACCTCTAATCCATCTCATCCTCTGATATAAGAATTCTCATCGACTCAACAACGCACTTGTAACCATCAAACAAAAATCTTGATTCCGCATCACCGTCAGATATATAACCTTCCTCAACTTGACAAAGTAATCCGCAATTATTCCCTCCAATTTTAGGTAATCCATTCCGCACCACTATCAAAGCCGGAAAGACACGTCCATTCCATCTAACATAATTCCCGTCCGCTATCAACAAGAGATTAAGGGTGATCAGTTCCTCAATTTGTCAATAGACAGCCGACAACCATGATGAGGCATAAACCGTCTCCACCAAACGATAATAGCATCCACTACATCCTATGCACAAAACTACCTAAAGCACAAATCCTTAGTTGACGTAAACCTTACTTCTGCATCCCTTTCTTGAACCAGAACCACACTATAACCTTGCAATACATAACACATTGAGCCAACGCCCTACACTTGAAACAACATGGAGAAGTGCCAGCTTCTCCCCCACTTATCTCATTCTAATCCTTCCCACGGTAAACACACTAATTCCATCCCAAGCCTTTACCACAAATGCTCAAAGAATAATTTAAACAAACCAGAGAATAAATTACCGATCCTTAAGCAGAAATATCAAGAACCATCTTACTACTCCAAGAAGATCACAACAAATTCAAACACTTCACGCACTCACACGAAATAAACGAATGAGTCGTCCCAATATCAATAATAGCAATTAAAGACGTACTATTAATAAAACAAGTACCTTGAGTCAGACGATCCGCACTAGTAGTCTCATCTCCTGCCAATGCAACAACTTTCCCACCAGTCTGAGCTCTCTTCGGTTTCGTACACCTCGTACTGATATGACCTGTTTCACCGCAGTTGAAACACTTCACCCCAATTCTCCTACAATCAACTGCGACATGTCCCGAACCTCCACACTTGGAACATTTCAGTTTATTCCTCCTACACTCCTACTTACGATGTCCCACTTCCCCACACTTGTAACACTTAATGTAACACCTCAGAGGACTAGACATTCCTCCCCCACTACGAGACTGTTGTTTCCCTTTCCTGTCATTCACATTCTCATAGGGAGTAGCACGCACCTTACGATTCTCTTCGTAACTCCTACAACTGTCCACCAAATCAGAAAACCTTCCAACCCTCTGATAACCGATTGCCCGTTTAATCTCCGGACGCAATCCGTTCTCATACTTCACACACTTAGAAAATTCAGCAGTCCCTTCCAGATAATGAGGATAGAACTGCACAAGTTCCACAAACCTTGCAGTGTAGTCAACCACAGACATATTGCCTTGTTTCAACTCCAAGAACTCAATCTCTTTCTTTTCCTTCACACCCTCAGGATAATACTTCCTCCGAAACTCCCAGCTAAATAAATCCCAAGTAACTCCTTCATCATCCACTCCCAACACTTGGCGTAAACTAACCCACCAATCAGCTGCTTCTTCTTCCAGCATGTGAGTACCCAGTCTCACCTTGTCCTCTTTAGCATAATCCATCACATGGAAGGTTCTTTCAACCTCCTCAAACCAAAATTGTGCACCATCAGGATCATATCTTCCCTTGAAGATAGGCAGCTTATTCCTTCCGAACTCATTATTACCCATAACATTCGGTACATCCTGCACAGCCCGAGCCATATTCTGTTCATTTCCAATAACAGCAACTATGGTTAAACAAACAGCTCACCGAACCACAAAGACCAACAAGGACTGACGCAACTGACACAGACTGGCTCTGATACCACTTAATGTGACGCCCCCAATCTACACCCCCAAATTAGCATGCATTTAAAGCAATAAAAGAAAATTCGAAATTTGATCAGAGTATATTTGAAAACATGGCATAGACCAAGGGTCACATCAATTGAAACCAAAGAAATTCATACATCACCTGCCCATACAGATATGCAACAGTGGGGTAGCAAACATACGGGGGAAACTTCGTTCCTTACACCCACATTTTCAGAAATTAGAATTAGAGCGGAAAATCTAAAATCTGATTAACATATATACACAGTACACAATAGCACAAACAACCACCCTAGCTACCCGGTGTCACATATCAGAGCCGACCGACAAAAAGGGGGAAGACACAAAGCTTCACAAAAGACCTCCAGCAACTCTAATCTGCAATGCCTCATAGAGCATTATAAAACGAGCAGAAGGGTGAGAAAAACAACCATAATATAAATGCATATAATTATATATATCAACATAAAAATACACATATACCACATATTCTCACCATTCTATCATACTACAAAAACATACATACTATGTTTACTATGCACCAATCATCACATCTCACTCAATATACATCATGCATAATTCACCAATCCAATCAAGACCCGACGATACCACGCATCACATAACTGGGAATGACAGCATAGTCATTCTACCCAATATACCTCACTAGGAACGACACATAGTCATTCCACTATAGGACACCTCTCATTGGGAATGACAACATCGTCATTCTACCCCAATGAATACCCCACTAGGCACGACAACTCAATTGTACATCACTAGGAACGACAACATAGTCATTCTACCCCAGTGAGCACCACACTAGGAACGACATCAACGTCATTCTACCCCAGTGCACACCTCATTAGGAATGACATCATAGTCATTCTACCCCAATGAGTATCCCACTAGGAACGACAACATAGTCATTCTACCCCAGTGGACACGACAACTCAATTGTACATCACTAGGAATGACAACATAGTCATTCTACCCCAGTGAGTACTCCACCAGGAACGACATCAACGTCATTCTACCCCAGTGGACACAACGACACACTCGCACTTCACTAGGAATGACATATAGTCATTCTACCCTAATGAGTACAACAACAACACTAGGAACAACATACAGTCATTCTACCCTAATGTGTTCGACCAAAACATTAATACCTCACTAGGAATGGCATATAAGCCATTCTACCCCAATGAGTATTCTAACACAATTGGAATTCAATCCACACACCAAATATTACTATTATAGCAATCCCATGATAATCAATACCCTTCCATTCATCTTGTTGTGGATCTACGCCACAGAGGCCGCCATATCATACATTAATCATACACTCGAAACCACGTACATTGATACTTACTTAAACAATGTATTTATCACTAACTACAACCCACAACAAATAGAATTTCATCATTTGCACCCATATCCATTCACATCAAGAATTACTCACCATCAACCACAACAATCCATCATCACAACATCTCATAGCATAATACACATCAATTGTGCACACTTACACCGACAAAAGTCGACAATCGACACGATTCACCTTTTCTGACATAATTAAATCGGCCAACAAATTCCAAAACATCATAATCACAAAGTACAGTTCAATACCTTTCCAACGACACCAAGAATGTCAAAATCAGATAAACGGAACAAAAGTTACGGACGAAAACGAAAACGACATTTTCAAAAATCACATTTTTCCAATCTCCTGTCCATACGCGTACTTCCCAAGGCCATACGCGTATTGCCCAAATTCCTCGCCATGCCATACGCGTATTGCCCAAGGCCATACGCGTATCAACATCTCTCATACGCGTAATGACCCAAACATAGGCCAATGTTACGCGTACTGCCGAGTCCCATACGCGTATGGACATGCCCCATACGCGTATGACCTGCAGAAACCCAGAAAAATTCTGCAGAAACGGGTTCTGCGTTTTCCACCCAAAATCATCCCAAATCCATCACCTAAACCCAGAAAATTACCAATTTGATTCACAACAACACATATCTATCAAGTATCAACAACAAGGAACACCAAAAACATCATTTCCAACACGATTAAATCGAATTCTAACATTTTCTACAAAAATGGGTTTTGTTATATTTTTCATATAATCCAACAAAACAACAAACAAACACACACATAATCATACCCATGTATAAGATAATTGAATTTCACACCCTTACCCGATTAAATCGATTCCTAGAAGTTGTTTTCTTTGATTCCTAGCTTTTTCCTCTTTTTCTCTCTTTCTTCTTTCCCTTCTCTTTTCTTCTTCTCCTTTTCTTTCTCTTACTATTTTTCTTTCTTTTCTAATTCCCTCTATTTCTATTTCTTTTTCTTTCTTTTCTAACTTAGTAAAATAAATGTGAAATGACCAAAATTCCCCCACGCTCAAATATCCCGCAACCGTTCCCAAAATGCGATAAAATATAATCATATCGAAAAATAACATAATTTCAGATAAAAGTCGAAAATAAAATAATATAATAATAAAATAATCAAAAACGATTCAATTAAACAAAATACTAAAACTGGGGCGTTACACATGGCCGTACCCACTCTGTCTACAATGCATCTTGACCAAATTGGTCCTCAACAAGAGTACATCGTGAATTTGATAGACATTGTTAAATTATTTCTCAATTAGGTTGACTGCAGCTTTCTCATGTTGAGGCAGCGGGTTCGTAAGAACATTAGGATTTGTATCCTTGAAGGATAAGACCCCGCTCATAACAAGTTTTTGCACGTCGGATTTGAAATTGAGACAATTCTCAATGTTATGCCCTGGACCTCCTTGATGATAAGGGCAAGTTTGATCCATCTTAAACCAGAATGGCAGATTTTCCGGTACTGTAAGAGGGGACTTAGTCTGAATGTGCCCCTTGGATAGCAGTAATGGAAACAGCTCTGCGTACAATATGGGTATAGGATCAAATCCTGGTGGCCGCGTTGTACGGTTGTTGTTATATGGAGGACGAGCCTGCTGAAGAGGCTGTTGTGTGTAGCGAGCGATTTTGGACGCGGTTCTTAAGCGCTGGTCGCTCTCTGCGGTTGAGTTTACTACTGGTCGATTCATTTTTTATCCTATTAAAGCTGATGAATGAAGGGAAATAGATGTCTCCAATTAACCCTGCTTTGCATACTAAGTTTAAACAGCGGTCTGTTAGGTTACGAATGCTATCAATGTGGGGGGGGGGGCCCTTGTACTGGTTATTTGTATTTTCGCCAATACGGTTTTTCTCTTTCTAGGATCTTATAGCGGGGAACAAGGATTAGGATGTTAGGACTGATGCTTTTTGATAAATACATGAGAGTATGGGATTTTGGGTTTTTGTTTAGTGTGCTCGCTAAGATTTTTCTTTCAATCTTATGCCTTTGTATTCCCGTTTACCGAAACAGGGAAATCAGAGCGTTCGTAGTTCCTCCTAGTCTATGGGAGGAAATGGTATTTTGGTGTCTTGTTCAAAGCCCAAGACGTGAAGCGAAAGGTGGTTTGTATCTTGTTCAAAGCCCAAGATGTGAAGCTGAAGGGTCTATTTGTATCTTGTTCGAAGCCCAGGATATGAAGTTAAAGGGTGTTGTCTTTAGAGAGAATTTGTCATCTCTAAAGGGGTTTGTTTGTCACAACTGTTGGGTGACTTGTTATAAAGGAGGATTACTTTAACCGGGATACGCGGATCCGGTAATGCCATAATTTCCTTTAGAGGGGGTTTTAACCTGAAGGAGAAGACTTTAACTCAGTGTAGAGCAATGCTATCTTTCCTTAGCAATTTCTCATGCTAAAAGAGGGACAGTGGCATGGATGTAGATGATCCAGAGGCTTGCCGCTTACAGCGATTAGATGAAAGGAGTTGTTGATGTTTGTGTACTGTGAACGAGGCACAACTTTAATGCTAAAAGGTTAATTGGATTAACTAGTGGTTTTCTTATACAAATCCTAAGAGGAGGCTGATATGTGTCTCGTACAAAGCCCGAGAGAGAGGCTAAAAGGTTTTTGACTCAACGATGGAGTCTTTTGGTATCTCGTATAAAGCCCGAGATGAAGGCTATTTGACTCAACAAGAGAGTTTTTTGTGTATCTCGTACGAAGCCCGAGATGGAGGCTGTTATTTGTTTAGCTCAATAAGAACCTTTTGTATCTCGTATAAAGCCAAGATGGAGGCGAAAGGGGTGATTGACTCAACGAGGGAGTCTCTTATGTATCTCGTACAAAGCCCGAGAGAGAGGCTAAACGTTGTTTGACTCCGCTGGGGAGAATCATTGTACAAAGCCCAAGAGAGAGGCTAACTTCACTGGAGAAGGATCATTATACAATGCCTAAGAGGAGGCTATGGTGACTGTTTCAGTTGAGTGACAGGTCCAGTATACTGATTTTGAAAGAGAAAATCAGTTCTTATATGAGCAACACTGTACTCAAGGATTTGATTCAAGGATCTGGGTTATTTCTATTCTTTAAGGAAGTGGGAAATCCAAAGGGTATTGAGACTGTCCGAGTCTACGGGTTTCCTTCTTGTTTAACGAAGGGGTCACTTGAGAATGTCTTTGAGACTCAAGGAGATCAGACTGTCCAAGTCTCGAGTTTCATCTTTTGTACTATGCTTTGAGAAATAGTAGTAGACTCTTGAAAGGACTGCTCTATGAAGCTGACTAAGCTCTATTCCTATACCTTTAGGAGGTCGTCGGGACAATTTGTACAAAGCCCAAGAGGAGGCTGGAAACTTTTAAGAAGCCGACGGGTCCTTGTACGAACCCCAAGAGAAGGCTATCATTCCCGGAGGAAGAGATCATTATACGAAGCCTAAGAGGAGACTGTGAATACTTCTAAGAAGCCGACGGGTCCTTGTACTAAGCCCAAGAGGAGGCGGGGTTGCTTTTAGGAAGCCTGTGGGTCCTTGTACGATGCCCAAGAGGAGGTCGATGCTTTTAAGAAGCCGATGGGTCCCCAAACCCCGAGAAATTCAAGACATGCCATTCACCGAGAATAGATTAAGCCAGGAAAGTCCGAGAATTTGGAAGAAACTCAAGAGATGCCATTCACGGAGAAAAGATCATCTCTGGGGAATAGAGTTTCTTGACAAGTGCTTTTAAGAAGCCTGTGGGTCCTTGTACGATGCCCAAGAGGAGGTCGATGCTTTTAAGAAGCCGATGGGTCCCCAACCCCCGAGAAATTCAAGGCAAGCTATTCACAAGGAATAGATCAAGTCAGGAAAGTTCGAGAATTTGGAAGAAACTCAAGAGATGCCATTCACAGAGAAAAGATCATCTCTGGGGAATAGAGTTTCTTTGACAACTTCTACGAGTGACAGTCTATGAAAAGGTTCACAGAGAATGCTGCCTTTCATGTCTCCATATTGTTTAACCCCAAGAGGAGTGTCTGGTAATCCTATGGGGATCTAGTTTTGACTATTTCTAAGAGTGATCAACGGGCTTAACGCTAGACGTAGTTTCCAGGGAAACTCTAAATATCTATACTATTATTACACAGTTGGTATGAGTTTATGAAAGAAGACTTACATTGAATAGCCCCACAATACAGTTATATGTATATGAAAGCGGTAAATGAAAGCAATAACCACTTACTCGATTGTAGAGCTTCTATGCTGTTTGGTTAGTTGTTCAACAAAGAGAGATTGAAAACAACAGTATATTCAAAATCAAAGGAGAAAGTGCTTTAAAAATGAAAGATTTGGGGCTTACAGCTCAAGGAGAGGACCAGGGTTTTATCAGTGAGCGCACTGTTTGAATTTGTACAGAGGGACTTATACAAGTGACTGGGGCCCAAAAAAAAGGTTTTCTGTACAAAGGGATGGGTCTTACACTCTTTCAAGAGGCCCAAAAAGTTTTAAGAAAAAGAATGGGGCTTATAACACGAGGGTAGGCCTAGATGATTTTTCATTTAAAATGGCGGTCGCGCCGAGATTTTCTTTTAACGCAGAGGGACTTATACAATAAGTGAGGCCCAAAATTGATTTTGGTTAAAAGGGGGTTGGGTCTTACACTCTATTAGAGGCCCAAAAGTTTTGAATGGGTCTTATAGCTCGAGGAGAGGCCCATGCTTATTTTGAAAAGGCAACGATCGCACCGTTTGTTTTTTACGGTATCGGGACTTATACAATACTCTGAGGCCCAAAAATGATTTGGTCAAAAAAAGGATTGGTTCTTACACTCTATTAGAGGCCCAAAGTGTTTTGAAAAAGATTTATGAGGGTTGAATTAATCCAAAAACCCTAATTTGTTTTAAAAAATGTATTTAATTGAATAAAAATTCAATTAAAATGATCAAAATTTCTTTAACATATGAAAAACAAATTGTGATCTTGGATTAATGCTTCAAAAATTAAGTATTGACCTACAAAATAATTAGAAAGCATTAAATATTGCAAAATCAATGTAGAAAAAATATTTAAAATGTAAAAAACAATTAAAATATTAATTCTTTGCAAAAATATCAATTATATGAAATAAATAATATTTTTGGGATTTTTTGGGAAAATAAAATATTTTAACATTTTTGTGAATTATTAAAAAAAGAATAAACTCAAAATCATTAAAACTCAGAGAGAAATTAATTTTTGAATCAATTAAATAAAATCACGAAATTCAAATATTCAAATATTCAAAAATGGCGCCAAGAACACACCAAGAACACGCGCGTGTTCTGGGTTTGGCTGATTTGCATTTTCTCCTCAATCTCACTGAATACTTGATTATAACATGCAATCCACATATCATTATGCTCGTCTCAACCTCACGATCATGTCTATGTCAATTATTTTCATTTAAATTAAACATATAACAAGAATTCATGAAAAATCCTCAAGAACCCTAATTTCTGCATGAAGGCTAGGATTTTTTATACACGATTCAAATAATGCAATTAATTGAGGGGAAACATTCCATGCATGATTATGAACATATGGCCAAATTATTGTGCAGTAAAAAATGCATGGATCATAGAGTTAGAAGAGCTCATGCTTACCACTTGCAACTGGTGATCGTGTTTGGTGTTGGAGGTGTTACAGCTTGGTACCAATGATGTGAATAGCTTCCCTAGGTGCCAAGTGATGTGTCTGAGTGTATAGAATGGATTGAAATGGTTTGGAATTGAGGATGGCACCTCAACTGCAAAACTGTCATGAACTTGAGCAATTGGCTGGTGATTTTGTGAAATCTGTGTTCCAGATGTTATGTGAGTGTTTGGATCACTTCTATATGATGTATGTGAGGTGTGTGAGTGATTGGTTTGATTGGAAAAGCTCTCAAACTCAAAACCCGATAGTGACTTGCCTTAGAAGGCAAAATTAGAGTGAAAGAAGAGATTTTGAGGAAAGCATCTGTTAGATGGCTTTGGTGTACTCAAACTGATCACAATTGAGCTCTATTTATAGTAGAGCAAGTTTGTTTTGCAAGGAATAGTGAATGGTAACTGCTGAGTAGGTTTGTTCAATGTTGGCCAATGGAAGTTCAAGTCTCCTCTAGCCATTGACTAGAGGTTAGGGAACAGGATGCTGGTTCCCTTTGTCTTGGATAAGTATTGACTGAATTCAAATGAAAATGGCTCAGTCCATGCCACCTTGATGCTTCCATTGAATGCTCCAATCCAAATTTGGAGTCTTGTCCCTATTTTGGCAATTCTAGGTTCAACATGCTTTTTCTTGTTCCAAGGACTTTGGAGGCTTGGCTCAGTATTTGTCCCCTTTAGATTCAATCCTCAGAGGTGTCCAAGTGGATAGGAGCATTTGGATTTGGCTAATTTTGGCAAATCGACCAAAAGTGCAAAATCTGCCTTGCCTTGGCAGATTTCAGCAAGGCAACTTGCCAATGTCATAACTCATAGTCCAAATGGAATTTGGCAATGTTCTTGGCCATTTTGGAAAGCCCTTACATGATACAACAACTGTTTGAACATGTTTGGTTTTGATCTCTTTTGAATCCAAGTGAAAAATCCCCCTACATTTGGAAAAAAATGAAGACAGATTTGGACTTAGTGAAAATTTCACTAAGTGTTGGAAAAAGTGACATTTTCATTTTTCAGCCATTTTGATCACTCCATAACTCAAAATCCTTAATGAATTGGAATGACTTGTAGTTGAAGTTTTTGTAGAGGGTAATGAGGGCTACAAATCCATTTTTGGATGAGGAAAAATGGCTTTGTGGTTTAGGAGTTATGACCCTCCAAAGTTGGTACCCTTGTCACTTTATTTTTAACTTAGAAAAATTTCTAAGTTTTTACGGTTACCCCTTTTACAAGTTATCCAACTTTTCTTGATTTTTCTTGATGAATGATGATTCAAATCACACATTAACATCATTTTAGGGTTAAAAATCCATTTTGGTGAAAAATCTCAAAAAGTCAAAGTTGACTTTTGTGCACAGTTGACTTTTTATCAGATGAATTCCAAACTGTGCAATTCCTTAGGAAATCATGTCCTTGACCTAAATCAAACTTGATGGACATGTTCCATGGGTGTCATAGGGTATATTGAATCATGTCTTAGGGCTTGGGAGCTTGTCCTGGTCAAAAGTCAAAGTTATAGTTGACTTTTTTCCTTAAAACCCTAATTGTGGTGCAGATGAAATTGAGACTTGTTACTCAAGCTTCTTGGATTAATCCATTGTTCCAAATGGATCAATATAGTTCATTAGAGACCCTCAAACCCTCTCTTGAGGTCTTGGCTCATGATTTGCCCTAAAAGTCAACTTAGGGGTGAATTAGGTCAAGAAACCCTAATTCCTGATTTTTGATGAATGCAACCCCTAAGGCAAAATTGACTTGATGATTGGGTCCATGAGGTTCCATGGAGTATATTAGGTTGTGTTTTGGATCATTGGCTTGTGCCCAGATGAAAAATTTCCATCTGGAGGCCCTGGTCGACCAAAACCCTAATTTGGTGACACTGTCAATCTTGAGACTTGATCCACCTAAAAGGGAGCATCCTTGTGCTTGATCCTTGAAGTGGGAGTCCTTTTGGTCCATTGTGGATGGTTGAGAGGTTAGACAAGTTGAAGATCATGTTGTTTCTTGATTGATCCTTTGTCTAAGGCTCTGAGAGGGCTTGAAACCCTAATTTTGATAGTAGTGGATGCTCACCGATCTTTGGGGAGACTGATGAAATATAATGGTACATCCATATTGTGGTGATGATTTGCAAAATGATGGGAAATCTTAGTGGTCAAAATTTGGGGTATGACAAATGCCCCTATTTAATCTTCTTGGACACGAAGGTGTGAATGACGAAGGTATCCGGGCATTCGGGGTGCAAGAGGATTAAATATCGGAATATCCAAAATTTTGACAGCTATGAATGCCAGCTTGCGCATTCATCTTCTTTTGATAAGCAATGATGCTTAGAAAAGGTAAAAACTTCCCCCATCTTCTTTTGATAAGCAATGATGCTTAGAAAAGGTAAAAACTTCCCCTCGATCCTGGTCTTCAGCCAAGGAACTGGTCTCAGTTTCTTTTGTCAACTTCCCCTCGATCCTGGTTTCCTACCAAGGAACTGGTCTTAGTTGCTGAAACAAACTTCCCCTCGATCCTGGTTACCTACCAAGGAACTAGCCTTAGTTTCTGATTTAAACTTCCCCTCGTTCCTGGTTTCCTACCAAGGAACTGGTCTTAGTTTCTTTTGTCAATAAACTTTATTGACAAGGACGCTATGCGTAGCGATTTTCCTCAAACTTCTCGCCGAATTTTCTTGGGGAGATGCCATTTGATAGAAAAAATTTTATGTCAGAGTTGCTGGGGGACCCAGTCGTCTGAGTTATAGAGTTGAACAAACTTCTCTGTTGGAGACGCCATTGTTTCTACTGGGGGGAAAGCAGGTCTCTTGGGAGACTGCTGTCGCTTGGGATCTTACATCATACTTTTCTCGGGATCTTCCTGGAGAAATGCCATATGATGGGTCCAATTTTGAGGTGCCGATGACCTTTTCATCAGCGATCTTTTCGGAGCGAAACTGGCGTGCTCCTGAATCTCTGATTACGAGGCTTTCTCTGCGGATTTTCCTTAATCCGGGAAAGCAAGGATATCATCTTCAATGGTGAAGAGTGATGTTGACTGAGGGTTCCTCTGGTTTTTCAGAGGTTCAAGTTATCAAAGTGGTCGAGTGCTGACTCTAATCCAGAGATACATTGGAGGAGAGAGGTAGTGCAGACGTAACATTTCTTGACGAGGCAAGAACTGACAACTCGATTGAGAGGACTGTTATCACTAGGGGACAAGACCGACTAGAGTGATAGCAATGCAATATGAATGCGAATGCAAATAAAATGCATGATATATGTATGTTTATGCTGACAAAACTGACGCGACACACAAACTAAAAGATGAACATGACTGGATACTCGGCCATCGCGGGGCGAAGAAGTACCGTTGGTTCAAGATAGCAATTCCACCTTGCTTAGGAGAGATAGTCCCTGTTGGGAGCTATGTTGGTCGGGCTTAGGAGGTGAGAACTCGGCCGTGGTGTGTCAAACGAAACAAGGTCTCTGACACAGTTGATCCCTTCATTCAGGCGTACTGGCGTAGAAGAAGTACTTTGATTCTGCACTTTGAGGTTCGATTACTTCTGGAGAAACAACCGATGTTCTTCTGATGTTCAACAGTCAAAAGAAATTGCCGTCTTTATTAAAAAGCAGAAAAAGTTTTACAAGTAAATTCATTTTTGTTTTATTTCAAGAATCATTAATCATGTTAACAACGTCGTTCTGTAAAGCTAAAACAAATAAGAATTACAAACAAAAGCACAAGGGCTCAAATTTTATTGATAAGATGGAGATCAGCCAAACGCGTGATTCCAAAGAGTATATACAAAGTTAGAAAATGGTAATTTACAGGGAAAAGGGCTATGTTGAAACATAACGACCACTATCCTTCTATCAACTTTGAATTCTGGGCATCCTGAGCTTCTGTCGAAGATGACCTTGACTGGAGTTTTCTGACGGATGATGTAACTGCTGGTGAGGGACCTGCCTCTGTTGAACATAGTTACTTGCCATTATCCCTGATTTTTTCCTGGATTATACTTTGATGATTTCCAATCCACCGGGATGATTTTTTTTTATTTTGTCTCTAACTTTTGCCTGGACCGCCCTTTCGGGTTTTCAATCCACCGAGACGTTTTTTTTTCTTTTTTTTTTAGTTTAGGCGAAGTATTTCTTGACTACATCAATATTCGTGGGGTAGGCAAATTCCTCTCCGTCCATGGTTGCAAGTCTCAAGGCGCCGCCTGAGAAAGCTTTCGTGACCACATAGAGGCCATCATAATTCGGAGTCCATTTACCCCGAGAATCCGTGAGAAATGAGTGTATCTTCTTGAGCATGAGGTCTCCTTTCCTGAAGACGCGAGGTCGGACCTTTTGGTCGAACGCCTTATTCATTCTCTGTTGATACAGCTGACCATGGCATAGTGCCGTTATTCTCTTTTCTTCGATCAGATTTAATTCGTCGTGTCGACTTTGACACCATTCAGCTTCGGCGAGCTAGCTTCCATCAATACTCGGATTGACGGGATCTCTACTTCTATAGGGAGCACTGCTTCCATGCCATACGCTAGAGAGAAAGGGGTTGCCCCTATTGAAGTGCGGACATATGTGCGATAACCGTGAAGAGCAAAGGGTAGCATCTCGTGCCAGTCTTTGTAGGTTACAACCATCTTTTGAACAATCTTCTTGATGTTCTTATTGGCCGCTTCTACCGCTCCGTTCATCTTGGGTCGGTAGGGAGATGAGTTATGGTGTTCGATCTTGAACTCAGCGCACAACTCTTTTATCATCTTATTGTTCAAGTTAGATCCATTATCAGTAATGATCTCGCTTGGAACACCGTAATGGCAGATGATATTGTTTTTGATAAATCGGACCACCACTTGTCGGGTTACATTAGCGTACGATGCTGCTTCGACCCACTTGGTGAAGTAGTCAATGGCTACTTGGATGAACCGATGTCCGTTTGAAGCCTTGGGCTCAATCATGCCAATCATGTCGATTCCCCATATGGAAAAAGGCCATGGGGAAGAAATAACTTTGAGATGTGATGGCGGTACATGAATTTTGTCGGAATATATCTGACACTTGTGACACTTCCTCATGTACTTATAGCGGTCGGATTCCATGGTCAACCAGTAGTACCCTGCTCTTAGGATTTTTCTCGCCATTGTGTGTCCGTTGGCATGAGTGCCAAAGGATCCTTCACAAATTTCTTTCATAAGTATGTCTGCTTCTGGTCTGTCTACGCATCGGAGCAAGACCATGTCAAAATTTCTCTTATAGAGAGTGTCACCGCTCAGGAAGAAGTTTCCGGCCAATCTTCTGAGGGTTTTTCTGTCCTTTCGGAGTGCCCCAGATGGGTACTCTTGTTTTTGAAGGAAGCATTTGATATCGTGATACCAAGGTTTGTCGTCTATGACTGCTTCAATCGTGAAGATGTAAGCGGGCCTTTCAAGGCGCATGATGTCAATCTTAGGTATGTCATTCCATTGACCTACACTAATCATGGAAGAGATGGTGGCTAATGCATCAGCCATGTGATTCTCCTCACGAGGGATGTGATGAAACTCAACTCTGTTGAAGAAAGATAGCAACCTTCTTGCGTAGTCTTTGTAAGGAATCAACCCTGATTGGTATGTGTTCCAATCTCCTTTTATCTGATTGATAACCAAGGTTGAGTCGCCGTATACGTCCAAGTTTTTGATCCTTAGATCAATCGCTTCTTCGAGACCCATAATACAAGCTTCGTATTCAGCCTCGTTATTTGTACACTTGAATGTCAGTCGAGCAGTGAAAGGAATGTGGGTACCCTGAGGGGTAACAATTATTGCCCTAATTCTGTTTCCATAATGATTAACTGCTCCGTCAAAGATAAGTCCCCATAGGGAATCTGGTTCTGGCCCTTCATTGGGTAGCGGTTCATCGCAATCTTTCATCTTAAGATACATGACATCTTCGTCTGGGAAGTCAAACCCGATTGATTCTTGATCTTCAATCGGTTAATGAGCCAAATGATAGGCTAAAATACTTCCTTTAACGGCTTTTTGAGCGTGGTACTCTATGTCATATTCTGATAACAGCATCTGCCAACGGGCAATCCTTCCCGTAAGAGCAGGTTTTTCGAAAACGTATTTGATTGGATCCATTTCGGAGACCAACCAAGTAGTATGACGAATCATGTATTGGCGAAGACGTTTGGCTGCCCAAGCCAAAGCACAGCAAGTTTTCTCGTGCATCGTGTACCGAGTTTCGTAGTCGGTGAATTTCTTGCTCAGATAGTAGATGGCAGACTCTTTCCTTTTAGTTTCGTCTTGTTGGCCAAGTACACATCCCATTGAGTCCTCTAGAACTGTGAGGTAAATGATCAGTGGACTTCCTTCCACTAGAGGTGATAGAATCGGTGGGTTCAACAAGTATTCCTTGATACTGTTGAAGGCGGTTTGGAAATCTTCTGACCAAACGCAATCCTGGTTCTTTTTGAGTAACTTGAAAATCGGCGCACATGTCGCGGTCATAAGGAATATGAATCTGGAGATGTAGTTTAAACGTCCCAGGAATCCTCTGACTTGTTTTTCAGTTTTCGGAGAAGGCATTTCTTGAATGGCCTTGACCTTGTCAGGATCAACCTCAATCCCTTTCTGGCTGACGATGAACCCTAGTAGTTTCCCTGAACGGACACCAAAGGTGCACTTGTTAGGATTCAAGCGGAGCTTGAATTTTCTTAAACGTTCAAACAATTTTGACAGATGTTCAACGTGCTCACTCTCTGTTTTTGATTTTGCAATCATATCATCGACATATACCTCGATTTCTTTGTGTATCATGTCATGAAACAGAGTAGTCATGGCCCTTTGATAGGTCGCCTCGGCGTTCTTCAAACCGAATGAAATTACCTTGTAACAAAAGGTACCCCAAGGGGTAATGAACGAAGTTTTCTCCATGTCTTTCGGCGCCATTTTGATCTGGTTATAGCCCGAGAATCCATCCATGAAGGAAAAAACTTTGAACTTTGTTGTACTGTCAACCAGCATATCAATGTGTGGTAAAGGAAAGTCGTCCTTTGGACTAGCCTTGTTCAGATCTCTGTAATGGACACACATTCTGACTTTTCCGTCCTTTTTGGGAACGTGTACGATGTTAGCTAACCATTGAGAATATTCTGATGTGGCGAGGAAACCTGCGTCAATCTGTTTCTGTACCTCCTCTTTGATTTTGATGGCCATGTCTGGGTGAGTGCGTCTCAACCTTTACTTTACTGGCAGACATTCTGATCTTAACGGTAGATGATGTTCCACGATGCTGGTATCCAACCCTGGCATATCCTGATAGGACCAAGCGAATACCTTGGGAAATTCTCTGAGAAGCTTTATCAAACCCTTTCTGGCAGTTGGACTGAGCAGTGCTCCAATCCTGATTTCTTTTCTCTCTTGCTCTAAACCCAAGTTTACCGTTTCCAACGGCTCTTTGTGAGGTTCAATGGACCTTTCCTCTTGTCTGAGTAGTCGGGAGATCTCTTCTGGAATTTTGTGGTCATTTTGTTCTTCAGCCTCAAATACCGGGAACTCAAAGTTGGGAGAAGGCATCGGATCGTATGTTTCAACGGGGTTTAAAACAAGCAATCTGCATGACGTGATGATTCGTATTTAGAAGAGATTGAGAAAATGCAAGTGTGTGCAGTGTTTTATTTTACTGCTTGTTTTTATTATTGATTTGTTTTTTAGGATTACCATTTTCTGAGAAAAACAAAAGAGAAAATAGCAATTAATTCAGAAATTACAGAACGACGTTATTTTATTAATGAACAAGTCGATCCTTGAAACTAAAGCCCTATAAAACAAAACTCTGTCGCTTTGACAAGGCGAAGCGAAGAGGGAAAATTTACAGAAAGCGAGCCCTATCAAAACATTCATTTCACCTGGGCAGGGTGAAAGGCTAAAGATGGCAATTACTTTGACTGGTGAATGACCTTCGGAACATCGACAGTAACCCATTGGCGGCGAACTCCTCGGTGAATCACAAAGTCTAGAACCTTCCTTGATTTGTCTTCAGAAATGACGCTGATTTCTGGTGGAGCAGGATCATTGGAATCTGTCTCCCAGGCAGAATTGTCGTAGGAGAATTCCTCTATTGCGTTATGCATAGCATTTGTGCTCTTAGGTACATCTCCCCATCCAGTAGGCTGGATGTCTTCGAACCTGATACGAGAGCTTTCGGGAGCGGTGTACTTGACCATAAAGTCGTATTTCCCACTTGGTTGTCCCAAGGTATCCCACACTTCTTTCGAACTGGAGGAGTCATCCCTCTCGATGACGTTGACCTCGGGAAAATCATAGTTGATGAATTCAAGTCCTGCAAACGTTGCGAATTCATCTTCATGTTGAGTAGTTTCTAAATGACCTGAGTGTTGATCCCATGACATGGTGGGGACACAGGTATTCTGTTCAATGATGCTCAGCTGAGTTTCATTACTCGGCTGACTTTCCGGCCCCAAGTTTCCTGGGTAAGGTTGCCACATTGGCAAACCATCCATTGGGCCATAGTAGTTGTGGTCAAAGTTGTATTTCATCAGAGTGTCTTCCTCTAATGAATTTGGCGGAGCACGACATCCTTCCGGATCACAATCTCCATATATCATTTCGACGTCTGACCTTGGTATAAATCTCGGACTCTGTGCGGGATGGCGTAGGCACCTCTTCCTGAGACATATAACCGTCCTTGTTAAGATAGGACATCAATTCTTCATTTGTGTCAGAGGAATCTTCCTCATTGATAGCATGAACTGTCTGAGACACTGGGTGGAGAAAACCTCCACTGTGGAAGAAGTTTTGAAGGGGATGAAGATTTTCATCGTTGGCAGCTGTCCGGGTACAGGTTGCAGAAAAACCAAGACCCTTCTTTGTTTTATTGTTAATAGGAATGACAAGCTGTCCCCATCTGGTTGTATCGGTACTCTCGACTGCTTTGATAGCATCGTTGTATGAAGAAATGGAAGTTCCTTTTTTGAATTGATTGTCCTTGCTCACCGACAGTGCTTGGAACTGAGTTCCAATAACCTCCTCGGGTTTTATCCCAGTAGATGATGACAAGTTACTCACAAGCAAGGCCTGTTCTCCACAGACTGTGACAAGTTGATCTTTCTTGATGAACTTTAGCTTTTGGTGGAGGGTTGAAGTAACCGCTCCATCCTGGTGTATCCAAGGTCTTCCTAATAAACAACTGTATGTTGCCCGGATGTCCATGACCTGGAAACTGACTTGGAAAGTGTGAGGACCGATAGTTATGGGAAGATCAACATCGCCGATAATCGCTTTTCTGGATCCGTCGAATTCTTTGACGACAACCTCGCTGATTCTCATTGGAGGGCCTTTGAATGATAATTGCATCAAAGTGGACTTCGGCATAACATTCAGGGCTGACCCTGTGTCTACCAGTACGCTGGCTAAAGCATCATCCTGGCAGTTAACTGTGATATTGAGCGCCATGTTATGACGGCGACCCTCTTCGGGTAATTCCTCATCACTAAATCCCAAATTATTGCAGGAAGTGATGTTAGAGACAATACTATCGAACTGTCTGATTGTTACATCCTCTTCCACAAAGGCTTGCTCCAAGACTTTCTGTAGAGCCTCCCTATGCGCTTCTGAACTGAGTAATAGTGATAATACTGAGATCTTTGAAGGAGTTTGTAACAGTTGATCAACAATGTTGTATTCACTCCTTTGGATGAGCTTCAGCATCTCATCGTTGTTTTTTGAAAGGTCGGGATTACTAGATTGACCGACTGGTAGATCGGGAGTTTCCGTCTGAAGTTCCTTTTCTTTGTTATGTTCCCCAAACCCTCGGTTGAAAATTCTACCACTCTGTGTTACACGACTGATGTCTGCAATATTCACGACGGAGGGTAATGGAATTTCCTTTCCATTTTCAATGATTGTTGCACCATATTTGTAAGGGATAGCCTTAGTTGATTCATACGGTAATGGTCCCGGCAGATAGATGACTACAGGAGCCCTCTGATTTTTCTGACCATCATAAGCAATTTCGATCCGTTCCCGGTTGGGAACTTTAGATTCATCCAATAGAGGGATAATGGCACAAACGTTCCTGGTCCTATGATGACCAGAGATTGTGACAACATCTTCAATTTGATCGACAAGGTAGTTCGGCGTCCAGTCGATAGGTCCAGAACCTGGATATGGACGAATCTCTCCACGATCCACCTGACCCTGAAGGGCTGCTCGCACAAGGTAGCATCCTTGGTTACTTTTTGAACAGACGCTACAACGGTCATAATCGTGTGGTGGCACCTGGCCACGCCCACTTTGAATACAATGTAACCTCACTAGGTTAGCTTCCACTGATCGGACATCCTGACTCTGACGCCGAGTAGGATTCCTGTTACTGATACTAATTTGCTGAGTATCTTCATCCATGTAGATTGGCATCCACCAATGATTTAACAAGTGCTGAAGTGCCTCCTGGACAAGGGTACATCCTTGATCGTTTTCGCAACCCGCTTTACAGCTTTGATAGTCATGTGATATTAAGAATCCGAGTCGGACCTGTTTAGCATGTAACTCTACCAGGTTGGTATTCATCACGCGAATGTCAAATATTTGAACCATGTTGATCTGATAGGGATTCCTATCATGGTAGTCTTGGATCCATCCAAGATCCATATGACGCTGGAGGGTCTCTTGTACAAAAGAGCAACCCTGTTTGTTTAACAAGCAAGTCAGACAGGAACTGTAATCGTGCCGCGGCAGATTATGATACTGGCTTTGCCTTGAGTGCATTGCCACCAAGTTGACATTCATCGCACGGATGTCATGGTTCTGAATGACGTTGGAATTCGTGTAGACCATGTTAACTCCACGAACTCGGTGCTCTTGGATCCATCCGAGATCCATTTATTCCTGTAGAGCTGCTTGCACCACAGAACATCCCTGGTTGTCTTTAGAGTAGATATCACACTGATGATAGTTATGAGGTGGCACATGGCCATATCCACTCTGTCTACAATGCATCTTGACCAGATTGGTCTTCAACAAGAGTACATCGTGAATTTGATAGACATTATAAGTCTCTCTTTCTATTAGGTTGACGACAGCCTTGTCATGTTGAGGTAGCGGGTTCGTGAGAACATTAGGATTCGTATCCTTGAAAGATAAGACCCCGCTCCTAACAAGCCTTTGCACGTCGGATTTGAAATTGAGACAAGTCTCGATGTTATGCCCTGATCCTCCTTAATGATAAGGGCAAGTTTGATCCACCTTAAACCAAAAAGGCGGATTTTCCGGTACTATAAGAGGGGACTTAGTCTGAATGTGCCCCTTGGCTAGCAGTAACGGAAACAGTTCTGCGTACGTCACGGGTACAGGATCAAATCCTGGTGGACGTGTTGTACGGTTGTTGTTATATGGAGGACGAGCCTTCTGAAGAGGCTGTTGTGTCCTTTGCTGATCAGGTTGGCTCTGTGCAACCCGAGGTTGATATGTAGGAATAAGTGCAGGGATGATAGCAGAAGTGACAGCTGCTACTGGTTGATAACGACGCCTTTGCTTTCCGAGAGAGATATTCCCAATATCTTGCTCTTTTTTCTTAGGGAGAGCACTACCGTATTTTTTAGTACCGCTCGTCGATCCAGTGTCTTTTACCAAACGTCCTTCTCGGACGGCTTCCTCACGATGTACACCCATGCCGACCATCTCGGTGAAGTCACTGGGTGCACTGGCAACCATTCGGTCATAGTAAAATGAGCTTAAGGTCTTTAAGAAGATCTTTGTCATCTCTTTTTCCTCAAGAGGTGGACAAATTTGAGCGGCAATTTCACGCCACCTTTGAGCATACTCCTTAAAGGTTTCCTTGTCCTTTTGCGACATCGATCTGAGTTGATCTCTGTCGGGTGCCATGTCCAAATTGTATTTGTATTATTGGACGAAGGCAGTGCCAAGATCTTTGAAAGTGCTGATCGTGGCACGGTTTAAACCCATGTACCATTTTAATGCGGCACCTGTTAAACTATCCTGGAAGTAGTGAATCAGTAGGTCTTGATTCTCCATCTGAGCTGACATCCGCCGAGCGTACATCACTAGATGGCTCTGAGGGCAAGAGTTACCCTTGTACTTTTCAAAGTCAGGCACTTAGAATTTGTGCGGAACTTTCACATTGGGGACCAAGCAGAGGTCTGCGGCGTCCTTTCAAAATAAATCCTGACCGCGGATGGCTTGCAGTTCTTTCTGCATTTCCAAGAACTGCTCCTGGAATTCATCCATTTTGTCAAACAAAGTTTCCTTTTTACCAGAAGGTATCGGTGGAATCTGTCCTTCCGGGACAGTGTGCACCACAGGGGGTGGTACCGTGACTACGGCAGTAAATCTTGGTGTTTCCCGAAGTTTGTAACCTTCAGGAGTCTTCAGTATGCCCCTGGCATCTTCGTTTTCCCGAAGTTTGTAACCTTCAGGCCCAGCGGCTTCTGTTGAGATTCCCTGATCTTCAGCGATCGGCAGAACATATCCTTCTGGGATATAGTTAACAGGCATGCCCCAGGGACGATCTTTCGGCATTTGACACCTAGGATCATACTTCTCCACGATGGGTGTTGAGGTGATCTCTGAGATCATAGTTCGTTGTAGCTGAGCTTCTACCATGGCTTGCATGTCGTTACGAAGCTTTCTCATATCCTCTCTTAGAGCGTCGATCTCTTCTTTCAACTCTCTGTTTTCTTCCTCAAGATCATCCATCTTTTTCTGACGATTGGCCCGAATATTGTACGAATGAGACAGTTTGACTCTAGAATCGAGACACAAACATGATATTCGTAGGGAAGAAGAATACGTGATGTGAGAATGATGAATGCAATGATTATATTAATTGTTTTTTTTTGGTTTAATCAAAATAAACTTCGACAATTAGATTGCAAATATCAAACAGTGGGGAAACCCTTTTTTATTGAATTCAAAGGATTACAGAAATGGAAATACAGTAGATTACAAGGTGCAGAAACAGAAACCTAAGCTAATAGGTCCCGAGTCCTCTCTGAAGAGAAATCGGGTGCTGATTCTGGTATCTTTCTTTTCTTTGACCGGGGCTCCTGGGCCGTTGTCGGGTTGTCATTCCTTTGCCAGGTGAAAGCAGTGAGCAAATTCCTTTGGTCATCTTGATTCTCTACAGCATGTTGCTCCAAAATCTCAATCAGAGCATCTTTTTCTTTCAGTAATTGCTATATTTTGATGCACTCTACGTAGAGGGTGCGGTATTTGTTCTTCCAAGACCTTCTCTCCCTTTGAACTTTGTTGAGAGTAACCTGAAGCTTTTCAGTTTCCGTCATGAAGTACATGACAGATTCCCTCGGCGGAAGAATTCCGTAACGAGGATAAGGCATTTTTAGCTTGAGAGCTCTAGTTTGAACCCAGTGGAGATAAGGCTCCACCGAGACACAATCCGGTTTTCCTAGAGACTCTCGTCCTTTCTTATGAACCTGTTTCCAAGCATGCAATATTTCCATCTTTAGTGCTCTGTCAGTTTCTCCTTATTTGAAGAAAAGACCTTCCAGATGAACACCCTGTGGGACGTGTCTCATCGGGTATTCAAACTGACGACGAATAAGAACTGGATGGTAGTTGATTCCTCCCTTAGTTCCTATAAGGGGTACGTTGGGGAAGTTTCCACAACGATCAATGATTCTGATTCCCTCATAGATCCTATTACACCAATCTATATCAGAGTTGGTGAGGGACATGATCTTCTGCGACCAACGTAAGGCACTCTTGTAATCCCAAAAAGCAGCAAACTTGGGCAAGTGGGAGATAAACCATTTGTAAAGCAAAGGTACACAGCATGTGATCTCCCCTCCGCTGTACAAATTTCCCAAGTGTACAGAATGATACGCATCTGCGAGCAAAGTCGGCACAGGGTTTCCAATGAGAAAAACCTTAATGGAGTTAATATCGACGAAGTTATTGATGTTGGGAAACAAAAATAACCCGTAGGTGAGCAAGACAAAGACGCTTTCAAAAGCAGTCACGTTTCCTATACTGGCAAAATACAGGGCTTTCTTTGTTAAGAACTAGGCTGGCAAACCTTGGATGCCACCCTTAGTGGTTATGTGAGTCCTGACCTCAGACTCGTCCAAATGAATTGCTCTTGCAATGGTCTGATTCTTTGGAATTTCTTCCAGTCCAGAAAATGGAGCTCGATCAGTGATATATAAATCGATCAGATGAGAATACTCCTCCAGCGTTGGTGCTAGCTGGTAATCCAGGAATGTGAAACAGTGATAAACCGGATCGTAAAACTGAATGAGCGCATCCATGATTCCCTCAATCACATGGACTCTTAACAGTGGTAGCAAAACTCCGTGCTTGGCTCTGAAAGCCTCAGGGTTAGTGATCATCCTCGCCAGCCTTCTCAAATCCTCTAGTTTTGGAACCTTGAAGGTGTACGTATGAGTTATCCTTCTACCGAAATCCATTAGTGCAATCCTTTTCTCTGATATTTGCAATCACAGTCTTAGTTTAATTTGAAAAACAGAGAGACTAGAAGATAAATTTTTTTTGAATGTTTTAATGTTTTTTAAATGAATGCATGAATGTAGCACACAAAAACATAGAAAAAACATGGGGTCAAAGGGTCGTTGTCATGAAGTCAAGGCTCTACCCATCCCCAAAGGTTATACTAAGGTGATTTTGGTACCTGTACTCATTATCATCAGCTCCTCCCAGGAAAGCAAAACAACAAGCGGATCGCCAGCGAGTTGTATAGCAATCTTAGAGTAAGTGCCATTCACCGAGAATAGATCACCAGCCTCAAATGAGGGTAGTATCGTGTAACAACTATTCCTGATAGTTTCCGCACTACAAAAGGGTTTGGCTCCTCAGCTTCTCAGACTTAACAGTCGGCCCATTGTCTAGGTGAGAGAATGGGTTGCATTAGTCAGCCTCCACTGAGGTTGATGGTCGACCCGGTCGCCATCACTTATCTTAAGTGTATACTCAATCTTTCCACATGCGGCATCACACACATTCCCATTTAGCAAAAAAATAAACAAGTATAGCAATTAGGAAAAGTAATATATATACTTGTCCTAAACATCCTAGACCTTTAAAGCTATGAATCCTAAGTTCCTGACAGAAAATGGGTTCCCCGGCGGAAGCCCCAATCTGTGGTATTCACACAAGAGGTGAAAAGGAAGAAGAAAAAAGTTTGACCGACCCCACGGTGGGTGCCATTTTTCTGTAGCGAGCGATTTTGGACGCGGTTCTTAAGCGCTGGTCGCTCTCTGCGGTTGAGTTTACTACAGGTCGATTCATTTTTTATCCTGTTAAAGCTGATGAAGGAAGGGAAATAGATGTCTCCAATTAACCCTGCTTTGCATACTGAGTTTAAACAGCAGTTTGTTAGGTTACGAATGTTATCAATGTGGGGGGGCCCTTGTACTGGTTATTTGTATTTTCGCCAATACGGTTTTTCTCTTTCTAGGATCTTATAGCGGGGAACAAGGATTAGGATGTTAGGACTGATGCTTTTTGATAAATACATGAGAGTATGGGATTTTGGGTTTTTGTTTAGTGTGCTCGCTAAGATTTTTCTTTCAATCTTATGCCTACGTATTCCCGTTTACCGAAACAGGGAAATCAGAGCGTTCGTAGTTCCTCCTAGTCTATGGGAGGAAATGGTATTTTGGTGTCTTGTTCAAAGCCCAAGACGTGAAGCGAAAGGTGGTTTGTATCTTGTTCAAAGCCCAAGATGTGAAGCCGAAGGGTCTATTTGTATCTTGTTCGAAGCCCAAGATATGAAGCTAAAGGGTGTTGTCTTTAGAGAGAATTTGTCATCTCTAAAGGGGTCTGTTTGTCACAACTGTTGGGTGACTGGTTATAAAGGAGGATTACTTTAACCGGGATATGCGGATCCGGTAATGCCATAATTTCCTTTAGAGGGGGTTTTAACCTGAAGGAGAAGACTTTAACTCAGTGTAGAGCAATGCTATCTTTCCTTAGGAATTTCTCATGCTAAAAGAGGGACAGTGGCATGGATGTAGATGATCCAGAGGCTTGCCGCTTATAGCGATTAGATGAAAGGAGTTGTTGATGTTTGTGTACTATGAACGAGGCACAACTTTGATGCTAAAAGGTTAATTGGATTAACCAGTGGTTTTCTTATACAAAGCCTAAGAGGAGGCTGATATGTGTCACGTACAAAGCCCGAGAGAGAGGCTAAAAGGTTTTTGACTCAACGATGGAGTCTTTTGGTATCTCGTATAAAGCCCGAGATGAAGGCTATTTGACTCAACAAGAGAGTTTTTTGTGTATCTCGTACGAAGCCCGAGATGGAGGCTGTTGTTTGTTTGGCTCAATAAGAACCTTTTGTATCTCGTATAAAGCCCGAGATGGAGGCGAAAGGGGTGATTGACTCAACGAGGGAGTCTCTTATGTGTCTCGTACAAAGCCCGAGAGAGAGGCTAAACGTTGTTTGACTCCGCTGGGGAGAATCATTGTACAAAGCCCAAGAGAGAGGCTAACTTCACTGGAGAAGGATCATTATACAATGCCTAAAAGGAGGCTATGGTGACTGTTTCAGTTGAGTGATAGGTCCAGTATACTGATTTTAAAAGAGAAAATCAGTTCTTATATGAGCAACACTGTACTCAAGGATTTGATTCAAGGATCTGGGTTATTCCTGTTCTTTAAGGAAGCGGGAAATCCAAAGGGTATTGAGACTGTCCGAGTCTACAGGTTTCCTTCCTGTTTAATGAAGGGGTCACTTGAGAATGTCTTTGAGACTCAAGGAGATCAGACTGTCCAAGTCTAGAGTTTCATCTTTTGTACTATGCTTTGAGAAACAGTAGTAGACTCTTGAAAGGACTGCTCTATGAAGCTGACTAAGTTCTGTTCCTATACCTTTAGGAGGTCGTCGGGACAATTTGTACGTAGCCCAAGAGGAGGCTGGAAACTTTTAAGAAGCCGAAGGGTCCTTGTACGAAGCCCAAGAGAAGGCTATCATTCCCGGAGGAAGAGATCATTATACGAAGCCTAAGAGGAGGCTGTGAATACTTCTAAGAAGCCGGCGGGTCCTTGTACTAAGCCCAAGAGGAGGCGGGGTTGCTTTTAGGAAGCCTGTGGGTCCTTGTACGATGCCCAAGAGGAGGCCGATCCTTTTAAGAAGCCGATGGGTCCCCAAACCCCGAGAAATTCAAGACATGCCATTCACCGAGAATAGATCAAGCCAGGAAAGTCCAAGAATTTGGAAGAAACTCAAGACATGCCATTCACGGAGAAATGATCATCTCTGGGGAATAGAGTTTCTTGACAAGTGCTTTTAAGAAGCCTGTGGGTCCTTGTACGATGCCCAAGAGGAGACCGATGCTTTTAAGAAGCCGATGGGTCCCCAAACCCCGATAAATTCAAGGCAAGCTATTCACAAGGAATAGATCAAGTCAGGAAAGTTCGAGAATTTGGAAGAAACTCAAGAGATGCCATTCACGGAGAAAAGATCATCTCTGGGGAATAGAGTTTCTTTGACAACTTCTACAAGTGACAGTCTATGAAAGGGTTCACAGAGAATGCTGCCTTTCATGTCTCCATATTGTTTAACCCCAAGAGGAGGGAAGACTGTGTCTGGTAATCCTATGGGGATCTAGTTTTGACTATTTCTAAGAGTGATCAACGGGCTTATCGCTAGACTTAGTTGCCGGGGAAAATCTAAATATCTATACTATTATTACACAGTTGGTATGAGTTTATGAAAGAAGACTTACAGTGAACAGCCCCACAATACAGTTATATGTATATGAAAGCGGTAACTGAAAGCAATAACCACTTACTCGGTTGTAGAGCTTCCATGCTGTTTGGTTAGTTGTTCAACAAAGAGAGATTGAAAACAACAGTATATTCAAAATCAAAGGAGAAAGTGCTTTGAAAAAGAAAGATTTGGGGCTTACATCTCAAGGAGAGGCCCAGGGTTTTATCAGTGAGCGCACTGTTTGAATTTGTACAGAGGGATTTATACAAGTGACTGGGGCCCAAAAAAAGGTTTTCTGTACAAAGGGATGGGTCTTACACTCTTTCAAGAGGCCCAAAAAGTTTTAAGAAAAAGAGTGGGGCTTAAAACACGAGGGTAGGCCCAGATGATTTTTCATTTAAACTGGCGGTCGCGCCGAGATTTTCTTTTAACGCAGAGGGACTTATACAATAAGTGAGGCCCAAAATTGATTTTGGTTAAAAGGGGGTTGGGTCTTACACTTTATTAGAGGCCCAAAAGTTTTGAATGGGTCTTATAGCTCGAGGAGAGGCCCATGGTTATTTTGAAAAGGCGACGATCGCGCCGTTTGTTTTTGACGGTATCGGGACTTATACAATACACTGAGGCCCAAAAATGATTTGGTCAAAAAAAGGATTGGGTCTTACACTCTATTAGAGGCCCAAAGTGTTTTGAAAAAGATTTATGAGTGTTGAATTAATCCAAAAACCCTAATTTGTTTTCAAAAATGTATTTAATTGAATAAAAATTCAATTAAAATGATCAAAATTGTTTAACATATGAAAAACAAATTGTGATCTTGGATTAATGCTTCAAAAATTAAGTATTGACCTACAAAATAATTAGAAAGCATTAAATATTGCAAAATCAATGTAGAAAAAATATTTAAAATGTCAAAAACAATTAAAATATTAATTCTTTGTAAAAATATCAATTATATGAAATAAATAATATTTTTGGGATTTTTTGGGAAAATAATATATTTTAACATTTTTGTGAATTATTAAAAAAAGAATCAACTCAAAATCATTAAAACTCAGAGAGAAATTAATTTTTGAATCAATTAAATAAAATCACAAAATTCAAATATTCAAATATTCAAATATTCAAAAATGGCGCCAAGAACACACCAAGAACACACCAAGAACACGCGCGTGTTCTGGGTTTGGCCGATTTGCATTTTCTCCTCAATCTCACTGAATACCTGATTATAACATGCAATCCACATATCATTATGCTCGTCTCAACCTCACGATCATGTCTATGTCAATTAATTTCATTTAAATTAAACATATAACAAGAAATCATGAAAAATCCTCAAGAACACTAATTTCTGCATGAAGGCTAGGATTTTTGATACACGATTCAAACAATGCAATTAATTGAGGGGAACCATTCCATGCATGATTATGAACATATGGCCAAATTATTGTGCAGCAAAAAATGCATGGATCATAGAGTTAGAAGAGCTCAGGCTTACCACTTGCAGCTGGTGATCGTGTTTGGTGTTGGAGGTGTTACAGCTTGGTTCCAATGATGTGAATAGCTTCCCTAGGTGCCAAGTGATGTGTCTGAGTGCTTAGAATGGATTGAAATGGTTTGGAATTGAGGATGGCACCTCAACTGCAAAACTGTCATGAACTTGAGCAATTGGCTGGTGATTTTGTGAAATCTGTGTTTAAAATGTTATGTGAGTGTTTGGATCACTTCTATATGATGTATGTGAGGTGTGTGAGTGATTGGTTTGATTGGAAAAGCTCTCAAACTCAAAACCCGATAGTGACTTGCGTTAGAAGGCAAAATTGGAGTGAAAGAAGAGATTTTGAGGAAAGCATCTGTTAGATGGCTTTGGTGTACTCAAACTGATCACAATTGAGCTCTATTTATAGTAGAGCAAGTTTGTTTTGCAAGGAATAGCGAATGGCAACTGCTGAGTAGGTTTGTTCAATGTTGGCCAATGGAAGTTCAAGTCTCCTCTAGCCATTGACTAGAGGTTAGGGCACAGGCTGCTGGTTCCCTTGGTCTTGGATAAGTCTTGACTGAATTCAAATGAAAATGGCTCAGTCCATGCCACCTTGATGCTTCCATTGAATGCTCCAATCCAAATTTGGAGTCTTGTCCCTATTTTGGCAATTCTAGGTTCAACATGCTTTTTCTTGTTCCAAGGACTTTGGAGGCTTGGCTCAGTGATTGTCCCCTTTAGATTCAATCCTCAGAGGTGTCCAAGTAGATGGGAGCATTTGGATTTGGCTGATTTTGGCAAATCGACCAAAAGTGCAAAATCTGCCTTGCCTTGGCAGATTTCAGCAAGGCAACTTGCCAATGTCATAACTCATAGCCCAAATGGAATTTGGCAATGTTCTTGGCCATTTTGGAAAGCCCTTACATGATACAACAACTATTTGAACATGTTTGGTTTTGATCTCTTTTGAATCCAAGTGAAAAATCCCCCTACATTTGGAAAAAAATGAAGACAGATTTGGACTTAGTGAAAATTTCACTAAGTGTTGGAAAAAGTGACATTTTCATTTTTCAGCCATTTTGATCACTCCATAACTCAAAATCCTTAATGAATTGGATGACTTGTAGTTGAAGTTTTTGTAGAGGGTAATGAGGGCTACAAATCCATCTTTGGATGAGGAAAAATGGCTTTGTGGTTTAGGAGTTATGACCCTCCAAAGTTGGTACCCTTGTCACTTTATTTTTAACTTAGAAAAATTTCTAAGTTTTTATGGTTACCCCTTTTACAAGTTATCCAACTTTTCTTGATTTTTTTTTTATGAATGATGATTCAAATCACACATTAACATCATTTTAGGGTTAAAAATCCATTTTGGTGAAAAATCTCAAAAAGTCAAAGTTGACTTTTGTGCACAGTTGACTTTTTATCAGATGAATTCCAAACTGTGCAATTCCTTAGGAAATCATGTCCTTGACCTAAATCAAACTTGATGGACATGTTCCATGGGTGTCATAGGGTATATTGAATCATGTCTTAGGGCTTGGGAGCTTGTCTTGGTCAAAAGTCAAAGTTACAGTTGATTTTTTTCCTTAAAACCCTAATTGTGGTGCAGATGAAATTGTGACTTGTTACTCAAGCTTCTTGGATTAATCCATTGTTCCAAATGGATCAATATAGTTCATTAGAGGCCCTCAAACTCTCTCTTGAGGTCTTGGCTCATGATTTTCCCTAAAAGTCAACTTAGGGGTGAATTAGGTCAAGAAACCCTAATTCCTGATTTTTGATGAATGCAACCCCTAAGGCAAAATTGACTTGATAATTGGGTCCATGAGGTTCCATGGAGTATAATAGGTTATGTTTTGGATTATTGGCTTGTGCCCAGATGAAAAATTTCCATCTGGAGGCCCTAGTCGACCAAAACCCTAATTTGGTGACACTGTCGATCTTGAGACTTGATCCACCTAAAAGGGAGCATCCTTGTGCTTGATCCTTGAAGTGGGAGTCCTTTTGGTCCATTGTGGATGTTTGAGAGGTTAGACAAGTTCAAGATCATGTTGTTTCTTGATTAATCCTTTGTCTAAGGCTCTGAGAGGGCTTGAAACTCTAATTTTGATAGTAGTGGATGCTCACCCATCTTTAGGGAGACTGATGAAATATAATGGTACATCCATATTGTGGTGATGATTTACACAATGATGGGAAATCTTAGTGGTCAAAATTTGGGGTATGACATTGTGTCCTTTGCTGATCATATTGGCCCAGTGCAACCTGAGGTTGATACGTAGGAATAGGCGCAGGGCTGATAGCAGGAGTTACAGCTGCTACCGGCTGATAACGTCGCCTTTGCTTTCCGAGGGAGATATTCCCAATATCTTGCTCTTTTTTCTTAGGGAGAGCACTACCGTATTTTTTAGTACTGCTCGTCGATCCAGTGTCTTTTACCAAACATCCTTCTCGGACGGCTTCCTCAAGATGTACGCCCATGCCCACCATCTCGGTGAATTCACTGGGTGCACTGGCAACCATTCGGTCATAGTAAAATGAGCTTAAGATCTTTAAGAAGATCTTTGTCATCTCTTTTTCCTCAAGTGGTGGACAAATTTGAGCGACAATTTCATGCCACCTTTAAGCATACTCCTTAAAGGTTTCCTTGTCCTTTTGTGACATCGATCTGAGTTGATCTCTGTCGGGTGCCATGTCCAAATTGTATTTGTGTTATTGGATGAAGGCAGTACCAAGATCTCTGAAAGTGCTGATCGTGGCACGGTTTAAACCCATGTACCATTTTAATGCGGCACCGGTTAAACTATCTTGAAAGTAGTGAATCAGCAGGTCCTGATTCTCAGTCTGAGCTGACATTCGCTGAGCATACATCACCAAGTGACTTTGAGGGCAAGAGTTACCCTTGTATTTTTCAAAGTCGGGCACTTGGAACCTGTACGGGACTTTCACATTGGGGACCAAGCAGAGATCTGCAACGTCCTTTCCAAATAGATCCTGACCGCGAATGGCTTGCAGTTCCTTCTGCATTTCCAGGAACTGCTCCTGGAATTCATCCATTCGGTCAAAAATAATTTCTTTTTTACCAAAAGGTATCTGTGGAATTTGTCCTTCCGGGACAGTGTGCACCACAGGGGGTGGTACCGTGACTACGGCAGCGAATCTTGGCGTTTCCCAAAGTTTGTAACCTTCAGGAGTCTTCAGTATGCCCCTGGCATCTTTGCTTTCCCAAAGTTTGTAACCTTCAGGCCCAGCGGCACCTGTCGCGATTCCCTAATTTCAGCGATCGGCGGAACATATCCTTCCGGGAAATAGTTTGCAGGCATGCCCCAGGGACGATCTTTCGGCATTTGATACCTAGGATCAAACTTCTCCACTATGGGTGCTGAGGTGATCTCTGAGATCACAGTCCTTTGTAGCTGAGCTTCTGCCATGGCTTGCATGTCGTTACGAAGCTTTCTCATATCCTCTCTTAGAGCGTCGATCTCTTCTTTCAACTCTCTGTTTTCTTCCTCAAGATTATCCATCTTTTTCTGACGATTGCCCCGAGTATTATACGAATGAGACAGTTTGACTCTAGAATCGAGACACAAACGTGAGTTACGTAGGTAAGAAGAATACGCGATTTGAGAATGATGAATGCAATGATTATATTAATTATTTTTTGGTTTAATCAAAATAAACTTCGACAATTAGATTGTAAATATCAAACAGTGGGGAAATCCCTTTTTATTGAATTTCAAAGGATTGCGGAAATGAAATACAGTAGATTACAAGGTGCGGAAATAGAAACCTAAGCTAAAGGGTCCAGAGTCCTTTCTGAGGAGAACTCGGGAGCTGATTCTGGTGCTTTCCTTTTCTTTGACCGGGGCTCTTGGGCCGTTGTCGGGTTGTCATTCCTTTGCCAGGTGAAAGGAGTGAGCAAATTCCTCTGGTCATCTTGATTCTCTACAGCATGTTGCTCCAAAATTTCAATCAGAGCATCTTTTTCTTTTAGTAGTTGCTGTATCTTGGTACACTCTACACGGAGGGTGCGGTACTTGTTCTTCCAAGACCTTCTCTCCTTTTGAACTTTGTTGAGAGTAACCTGAAGCTTTTCAGTTTCCGTCATGAAGTACATGACAGATTCCCTCGGCGGAAGAATTCCGTAACGAGGATAAGGCATTTTTAGCTTGAGAGCTCTAGTTTGTGCCCAATGGAGATAAGGCTCCACCGAGACACAGTCTGGTTTTCCCAGAGACTCTCGTCCTTTCTTATGAAAATGCTTCCAAGCGTGCACTATTTCCATATTTAGTGCTCTGTCACTTTCTCCTTCCTTTAAGAAAAGACCTTCCAAATGAGCATTTCGGGGAACATGCCTCACCGGGTTTCCAAACTGACGGCGAACCAATATCGGATGATAATTGATTCCTCCCTTAGTTCCTATGAGGGGCATGTTGGGGAAGTTTCCACAAGGATTAATGATTCTGATCCCATCATAGACCCTATTACACCAATCTATATCAGAGTTGGTAAGAGACATGATCTTCTGCGACCAACGTAAGGCACTCTTGTGATCCCAAAAAGCAGCAGACTTAGGTAAATGGGAGATAAACCATTTTTAAAGCAAAGGTACACAGCATGTGATCTCCCCTCCGCTGTACAAATTTCCTAAGTGTATAGAATGATACGCATCTGCGAGCAAAGTCGGTACAGGGTTTCCAATGAGAAAAACCTTAATGGAGTTGATAGCGACGATGTTATTGATGTTGGGAAACAAAAATAACCCGTAGGTGAGCAAGACAAAGATGCTTTCAAAAGTAGTAATGTTTCCTATACTGGCAAAATACATGGCTTTCTTTGTCAAGAACTGGGCTGGCAAACCTTGGATGCCACCCTTGGTGGTCAGGTGAGTCCTGACCTCAGACTCGTCCAAATGAATTGCTCTTGCAATGGTCTGATTCTTTGGAATTTCTTCCAGTCCAGAAAATGGAGCTCGATCAGTGATGTGTAGATCGATCAGATGAGAATACTCCTCCAACGTTCATGCGAGCTGGTAATCCGGGAATGTGAAACAGTGATAAACCAGATCGTAGAATTGAACGAGCGCATCCATGATTCCCTCAATCACACGGACTCTTAACAGTGGTAGCAAACCTCCGTGTTTGGCTCTGAAAGCCTCAGGGTTAGTGATCATCCTCGCCAAACCTCTTAAATCCTCTAGTTTTGGAATCCTGAAGGTGTACGTATGGGTTCTCCTTCTACCGAAATCCATTAGCGCAATCCTTTTCTCTGATATTTGCAATCACAGTCTTAGTTTAATTTGAAAAACAGAGAGACTAGAAGAGAAATTTTTTTGAATGTTTTAATGTTTTTTAGATGAATGCATGAATGCAGCACACAAAAACATAGAAAAAATATGGGGTTAAAGGGTCGTTGTCATGAAGTCAAGGCTCTACCCATCCCCAAAGGTTTATACTAAGGTGATTTTTGTACCTGTACTCATTATCATCAGCTCCTCCCAGGAAAGCAAAACAACAAGCGGATCGCCAGCGAGTTGTAAAGCAATCTTAGAGTAAGTGCCATTCACCGAGAGTAGATCACCAGCCTCAAATGAGGGTAGTATCGCGTGACAACTATTTCCGATAGTTTCCGCACTACAAAAGGGTTTGGATCCTCAGCTTCTCATACATCACAATCGGCCCATTTTTCCTGTAGCGAGCGATTTTTGACGCGGTTGCGAAGCGCTATCGCTCTTTGGTGTCTACAGCTTGATTCATTTTTTATCCTATTAAAGCTGATGAAGGAAGGGAAATAGATGTCTCAAATTAACCCTGCTTGCAAACTGAGTTTAAACAGCGGTCTGTTAGGTTACAGATGCTACAAAGATTCGGGGTCTCTATCGGGTTTATTTTTTTAAAAGTGGTGGGAGGTTTAGATGTTAGGACGGATGCTTCTTGATAGATATGTGAGAGTATGGGACTTTGGGGTTTTGTTTAGTGTGCTCGCTAAGATCTTTTCTTTCAATCTTATGCCTACGTATTCCCGTTTACCGAAACAGGGAAATCAGAGCGTTCGTAGTTCCTCCTATTCTATGGGAGGAAATGGGTGTTTTTGGTGTCTTGTTCAAAGCCCAAGACGTGAAGCGAAAGGTGGTTTGTATCTTGATCAAAGCCCAATATATGAAGCTAAAGGTGATTTGTATCTTGTTCAAAGCCCAAGATGTGAAGCTAAAAGGTGTTGTCTTTAGAGAGAATTTGTCATCTCTAAAGAGGGGGTTGTATGTCACAACTGTTTATAAAGGAGAATTACTTTAACCGGTGTCGCTCCCGGGATTTTTTATCCTAGTACAAACGCGAAAGTGGCACCGAAACAGAGTCGCCAGCAATGTGTATTTATCCCATGAGAGGGAAAGGAAACACTGCATAAACCTGAGGGAAAGTATAGAGCATGATCTTGCGACCAAGAGAATGGGTAAGGGAGTCGGTTACGCGAGAGGAAGGTATTAGCACCCTCACGCGTCCATCGTACCCGATGGGATCCACGCTTGCTGCTTCAATCAAAGGGTGTAAGAAATGGAAAAAGAACTGCTAACTGGAGAACTGGAAAAGGAAAGGAGAGAGAAAGAGAAGCAAATGTAGGGAAAATAAAAGAAGTGCTCGCATGGGCCCTACCCCACTGCCTACGTATCTCATCGGGAACATGAGAATCAGAGCGACGTAGTTCCCCTCACTAGGGATGGATTGTTTGTGTTTTTTAAGGAACGGCTAATGTTCTAGCTCAGGTGTTGCAGGCTCGCTGGTCCGAGTGCGTTACCATCTTGCAAGAGAACGAGTAGGAGCACGTTCATACGTTGAGAGTGAATGAGGTGAGAAAAGAATTCCCGAAGGAAAGACGTTATTGTTTGTTTTTTGTCTTTTAAGAAAGAAATGTTTTGTTATTTGTTTGCATATGATAGTGTATCTAAATCTTAATCATTGGAATGTATTCATCCTCACATTCCAAGATGGAATGAGTAAGAAAATACACTAAGTGTGAAGAAGACCCTCACACTTAGTTCCAATTATTAAGGTTCAAACACACTAGCATACTTGTATTTATTAAGTGTTTTTGTTGATTATGAAATGAAGAAGTGCTTTTCTTTATTTGTATCTTCAACAAGCATTGCATTTAAGTCCCTCACATAAGATCAAATGTTTAACACATCGACCCAAGATGGGTTATATGCTATACATTTTAAGATTATAAGAGAAGACCCCTTATAATCTTTTCTTTATATGAAAGGCCTAAATGCAATAAATGCCTACCTTTATTATATGTTTTGAATTTTCTTTGAGATGAGAAGATGAAAGACTCAAGAGTGGATCAAAGGTGAAAACTAAGGGGAGACTAAGACACACCCTAGTGTTAGCATACATGGTGATCCTAAGGTTAATGAGGTTTAAAGATTCTAATCCTAAAAGAAGAGAGAAGAGACTCAAACTGTAAGAGAAAACGAAAGTTAGTTGTTAGTGTGCTCGCCGAGATATCGCATCTCGTGCCTACGTATCCGCAATCCGAAAAGAAAGAGGAATCAGAGCATCCGTAGTTCATGGTACTACGGGTGAACAGGAAACAGGATCTCGATCGCATAGGTGCGAGAGAACAAAAGGGAATGACACACAGAAAGTCTAAGGGGAAACTCGGTCCTACAAGTCAGCATGCAATGATGGTCCTAAGGTCAGGATCAAGGGAAGTCTACCTAATGTTGTCGGGCATGGATTGCTATCCTAATGTCTCTCCTACCTCTGACTTAATCAAAAATTAAGTGGAGCGAGGAATCCTACGGGATCATGTCATCAGACAAGTAAACACAGGATAAATCAATCACAAAATGAATTAAAAGCAATGAAGGAGCAAACAATATCAGTCAGCAATAGTATCACACAACCAAAGGGAGAAAAGGGAAGCTTTAACCAAGGGGTCATATCAACCGAGGCAAACAAGCTAGCTGTGGGAAGTAAGTACTCATCCAATGGTATCGAGAACCATGGAGAGCAGAGTAAGAAAGGGGGAGATGTGAGTCAGATCCCATAGGCATCAGCATCGATCAATGCGAGCTATAGACAAGGCGTGGGGGTTGGTTGCGAACCCTATCTTCCACTTGTCTGACTCGATAACAGGAGCAGGTGATGTTCAAAGCTTCAATCATGTAATGAGAGCTAAGAACGACTCAACTAGAATAACGGGGGTCGATTGCGAACCCTGCCTTCCGTCAATTGCCTCCTTAGAGGTCTTCAGCACAAAGGGAAATGGGAATGGGATGCCTCATAGAGGTCTTCAGGCACAATATTAAACAATCACAAATAGAGCCTCCTTTGAGGACTTCCATCATTGCCGGCCAAGTGGCACGGACTCCCAATCCTACTTCTCATGGCATCAAAAGGAAAAATGCAGAATTAGTAAAAGAGAAGAGAAGTGACACCGAACGGATATTAATCCGTAGCAACGCAAGCAAACTATAAGCAAACCGACAAGCTTCTAGCAACCTAGCATAAATGAACAAGAGTGTTAGAAAGCGAAACGGATCCGTGAAAGGCATGGAACCAAATGCTCTTAAAAAATAAGAAAACAAGGTCATAAGCCATAAACAGCAGCAACAACAGCGCTCCAGCACCTGCATAGCTGTAAAAACTAGCAACAAGTAAAAACAGTCTATAACAGCTACTAATTCCAGAACAGGGTATGTGTATATGCAACCAGCCAGGATATTAACATTCTACAGCACACTTCGTTCACAGCAGCTATGTATGTAGCAGCAACTTCTACTTCACTTAATTAACTAAGTCAAGTGAGAAACACTACAAAACAAACTCAAAAATTTGTCAAAGCTCAAATGGAAATAACCAAAGTGAGCAACTAAGATCAAAAGGAAATGTCAATGAGAAGTAATTGAAATCAATACTAAAATGTAAACACCAATTAGTCAAAACTAACATGTAACAAGTATTAAGGACTATCAACAAAGTTATCAAATGAAACTATTAAGAATATTAGTCAATATTAGCATTAAAATCAAAGCATAGGCAATGTTAAAACAAAATCAAATCAAACTATGTCAACATCAATTAGTTCGAAGTTCTAATTCTAAAACCATTAATGAGCACTTAAGCCAAAAACAATTAATGCCATTAAGCCAAAAATGAGTAATGCAATTAAGCAAAAAACAAATAGTGCAATTAAGCAAAAATGATTATTCAATATCTAAATCAAATTGAAATTGGTTCCTAAACAAAAGTTAATCGGAATTAATCTATAATTAGGAACAAAATTGAAGTTAAAAATCACAAATCAAAGTTAAAACCTAAATCAAAATTAGATTCTAATTCTGAAATCTATTTCTAAACTTAGGAATTATTTCTAAACTCTATTTTTACAATCGTTATTAATTCTGAAGAAATTCTACTCCAAATTAGAAACTAATCCTAAACACAAAGCTTAGAAATCAATTAATCCAAATCACAATTAAAACCTAAATCGAAAAACACAATTAGGACCTGAATCTAGAATTAACACCTACTTAAAATTTGGTTATTTCTAAAATAGAAATGAAAAAAAAAACAAAAGAGAGTTACCGTGGGGGTGCAGAACTGAATTACACAAGGGCCTTTGAGTCCGATCCAAGAAGATTCATTGTACATGAACATCAGCAAACCCTAAGGTGTCCCACTCCCTCAACCTCTCCTTCATTATTGTCGGCGGTTATCATCTTCGTGCTCATGCTCTCATCCGTCGTAACTTCTTCTTCTTCTCATTCACTTCGCCGTGCCAACATCCTCGCCGTCTTCAACAAACCCCCTTCGTTCGCCTCCATGTTCTTCTCTCAATCCACCAATGATCATCTCTCACACAAGCTCGCACGAATGACGGCTTCAAACGCGATCTACACGATATATCCGCGCAAGGACAAACAGACGCGCGCGAAGATGCTTACCTGAGATTGGAGCTTGTTCAAGTATGAATCCAAACGGTAATCCGTAAACTCATTTGTTTCGTAACTCCTTCTACTCTCGTGCGTGTTGAATTTCTGAATTGATATTGAATTCTTGATATCGTTTCGACTCGTATCAATTTGTCGAATTTCTGTTGTTATCGCTTGTTCCTCGATTTGCTCTGAAATTGTGGTTGCGGAATTGGTGATGCGAAGCTGTTGATGATTTGCAGGTATATTGATGGAGGTCGAAGGTTGTGGAGTTGGCGAATTGCAGAAGAACGAAGGTGCGGCTATGGTTTTCGCGGTTGGGAATTCAAGGTCGTGGAAGAAAATTGAAGACGATGATGAATCAAACTTCAAGCGGTTGATTGAAGTTCTAGGGAAGAAGAATCTGTTTCCTGAATTTCTGTTAGGAGAGGTTAGCGATTCAGTTTTTTGTTAGAGTTGGTTAAAGAGAATGGAGAAATTCATAGAGGTTGAATTGAAGGTTCCAGGTAGAAGATTGAAGATGGTGAATTAAAGAAGAAGATTGAAAACGGTGAATTGAAGAAGAAGATTCAAGACGGTGAATTCTTCCTTTTTTCTGTTAATTCTGTTAGAAGTTAGAGAGAATTGGTTAGTGAAAAAAATGTTAGTTTCAGTTAGGAGTTGGTATTTTGATAGTTGAGATTGTTATTTTGCAATGAATAATTGAGGAGCTTCGGTTATGAAATGTGTTTCTGGTTATCAGTTTGGATTGAAAAAAAGTCATGAGTTTTTACTGCTGTAGCTGGATTTTCTCTTACTGATATGCTACACTAAGTATTTTTCCCATTTTCTGAACTGCTGTTATGAAGCTTTTTTTCGGTATTGGGAATTTTTTATTCAAAAATTTGCCACTGAGATCAAGTGACTTAAAAGCTGAACCAAACTGGTGTGGAATACTTCCTCCAATTTTATTACCGCCTGAATTCGACAGTCGTTACACCGACAAGTTCTAATGGCATGACACCAGAACTATTATTGCCCGGTACAGGTACCTTAAATTACCACCAGAGCATACTTGAGACGGCAAACGGCCATCCAAATGAGAAGACGGCAAACGGCCATCCAAATGATTCTCAGACACAACAAAGAAAAACCAATTGGTAATGTTGTGAAATCCATTTGGAACTCTACCGTGAAGTTTATTGTTAGCTACTTCAAAAATAGTGAGCTTCTTCAAATTTCCAATTGAATCTTTAAGTCCAAATGGGCCTTAATTGTGTATTTGTGAATTATTGAGAGCCACAAGTTAGAAGAATCTGCAGTGACCCACATAATAAATCTTTGTATATGAATTCCAAAATACATAGCCGCACTGACAAGAATTGACTAATACGTTTCTAATATGGATCGAGAACGCCACTTTCTATTTCTACCGTAGAAACGTCTCAAACTTGATTACCTGCAGAACCTGTACAAGGGAATATTCAACACATGCATGATTGTTATGTTAACATATACTAGCCCAATAATCATTCGTAACATAAGTCCAATAATTATTTATAAATATTCAGGGTTTATAGTTGAAATTGATTTGGATTTATCACAATGAATCCCTTGCCATTGGCATAGATTTGTGGTATTGATCCAAAAAATTATGTTTAAACTTCATTAAACCAATTTGCAACATCGAACCAAATTTCAACTTCTTGATTAAGATCTTGAATCAGTCCCCGGGAAATAAGAGTAACTGTAAATCAATCTTGGCCCTAAACGAACTAAATCCTCCGAATCAATGAATCTTCCAATGGATCAGTCCTCAGACTCTGAATGCATTACGGCCTTGAAATACAGATCAATCTTAAATTTCTTTGTGAACATTGGGACGGACCGATACCTTTGAATCAGTAAGTCCTTTGATGAAGATAAGTTTTGAGATGCTCACTGATGAAGAAATGACAACCTTTGATGAATCCTCTAAAATAGGAAAACCTTAGGCTCTTGATGTATACTGATGACCTGCTGAATCACCCCTGAATAAGGCAAACACTGATAATAAGAAAACCCTTTCGATCCCATGTCTTAGGAGCACAATGCAAATGAATGAATGAGTTATGACCTAGTGGAAAATGCAGATGAATGCGAAATAAAAGCAAAAAAAAAGGTAGGGCAAATTTTCGGGTATTACAACCGGGATGTGTGAATTCGACAATGCCATAATTTCCTTTATAGGGGATTTTAACCTGAAGGAGAAGACTTTAACTCAGTGTAGAGCAATGCTATCTTTCCTTAGGAATTTCTCATGCTAAAAGAGGGACAGTGGCATGGATATAGATGATCCAGAGGCTTGCCGCTTACAGCGATTAGATGAAGGAGTTGTTGATGTTTGTGTACTGTGAACGAGGCACAACTTTGATGCTAAAAGGTTGATTGGATCAACCAGTGGTTTTCTTATACAAAGCCTAAGAGGAGGCTAATATGTGTCTCGTACAAAGCCCGAGAGAGGGGCTAAAAGGTTTTGACTCGACGATGGAGTCTTTTGGTATCTCGTATAAAGCCCGAGATGAAGGCTATTTGACTCAACAAGAGAGTTTTTTTGGATCTCGTACGAAGCCCGAGATGGAGGCTGTTGTTTGTTTGGCTCAATAAGAACCTTTTTGTATCTCGTATAAAGCCCGAGATGGAGGCGAAAGGGGTGATTGACTCAACGAGGGAGTCTCTTATATGTCTCGTACAAAGCCCGAGAGAGAGGCTAAACATTGTTTGACTCCGCTGGGGAGAATCATTGTAGAAAGCCCAAGAGGAGGATATGGTGACTGTTTTAGTTGAGTGACAGGTCCAGTATACTGATTTTGAAAGAGAAAATCAGTTCTTATATGAGTAATGTTGTACTCAAGGCTTTGATTCGAGGATCAGCGTTGTTCTCGTTCTTTAAGGAAGTGGGAAATCCGAAGGGTATTGAGACTGTCCGAGTCTACGGGTTTTCTTCCTATTTAACGAAGGGGTCACTTGAGAATGTCTTTGAGACTCAAGGAGATTAGACTGTCCAAGTCTAGAGTTTCATCTTTTGTACTATGCTTTGAGAAACAGTAGTAGATTCTTTGAAAGGACTGTTTTATGCTGATGATTAAGTTATGTTCCTATACCTCTAGGAGGTCGTCGGGATAATTTGTACGAAACCCAAGAGGAGGCTGGAAGCTTTTAAGAAGCCGAGAGGTCCTTGTACGAAGCCCAAGAGGAGGCTATCATTCCCGGAGGAAGAGATCATTATATGAAGCCTAAGATGAGGCTGTGAAAACTTCTAAGAAGCTGGCGGGTCCTTGTACTAAGCCCAAGAGGAGGCGGGGTTGCTTTTAAGAAGCCTGTGGGTCCTTGTACGATGCCCAAGAGGAGGCCGATGCTTTTACGAAGCCGATGGGTCCCCAAACCCCGAGAAATTCAAGACAGGCTATTCACGAGGAATAGATCAAGCCGGGAAAGTTCGAGAATTTGGAAGAAACTTAAGAGATGCCATTCATGGAGAAAAGATCATCTCTAGGGAGTAAAGTTCCTTGACAAGTGTTTTTTAGAAGCCCGTGGGTCCCCAAACCCCGAGAAGTTCAAGACAGGGTATTCACAGAGAATAGATCAAGCCAGGAAAGTCCGAGAATTTGGAAGAAACTCAAGAGATGCAATTCACGGAGAAGAGATCATCTCTGGGGAATAGAGTTTCTTTGACAACTTCTAAAGGTGACAGTCTATGAAAGGGTTCACCGAGAATGCTGCCTTTCATATCTCCATATTGTTTAACCCCAAGAGGAGGGAAAACTGTGTCTGGTAATCCTATGGGGATCTAGTTTTGACTATTTCTACGAATAAACGAAACGACGTCACCTAGTTCTAGACGTAGTTGCTGGGGAAACTCTAAATATCTATACTATTATTACACAGTTGATATGAGTTTATGAAAGAAGACTTACAGCGAAACAGCCCCACAATACAATTATATGTATATGAAAGCGGTAAATGAAAGCAATAACCACTTACTCGGTTGTAGAGCTTCCATGTTGTTTGGTTAGTTGTTCAAGAAAGAAAGATTAAAAACAACAGTATATTTCAAAATCAAAGGAGAAAGTGCTTTGAAAAAGAAAGATTTGGGGCTTACAGCTCAAGGAGAGGCCCAGAAAGTTTTATCAGTGAGCGCACTGTTTGAATTTGTACAGAGGGACTTATACAAGTGACTGTGGCCCAAAAAAGGTTTTCTGTACAAAAGGATGGGTCTTACACTCTCTCAAGAGGCCCAAAAGGTTTTAAAGAAAAAGAGTGGGGCTTATAACAAGTCGCCATTTTTCTGTAGCGAGCGATTTTGGACGCGGTTGCGAAGCGCTATCGCTCTTTGGTGTCTACAGCTCGATTCATTTTTTATCCTATTAAAGCTGATGAAGGAAGGGAAATAGATGTCTCAAATTAACCCTGCTTGCAAACTGAGTTTAAACAGCGGTCTGTTAGGTTACAGATGCTACAAAGATTCGGGGTCTCTATCGGGTTTATTTTTTTAAAAGTGGTTAGATGTTAGGACGGATGCTTCTTGATAGATATGTGAGAGTATGGGATTTTGGGTTTTTGTTTAGTGTACTTGCTAAGATATTTTCTTTCAATCTTATGCCTACGTATTCCCGTTTACCGAAACAGGGAAATCAGAGCGTTCATAGTTCCTCCTATTCTATGGGAGGAAATGGTTATTTTGGTGTCTTGTTCAAAGCCCAAGACGTGAAGCGAAAGGTAGTTTGTATCTTGATCAAAGCCCAATATATGAAGCTAAAGGTGATTTGTATCTTGTTCAAAGCCCAAGATGTGAAGCTAAAAGGTGTTGTCTTTAGAGAGAATTTGTCATCTCTAAAGAGGGGGTTGTATGTCACAACTGTTTATAAAGGAGAATTACTTTAACCGGGATGTGTGAATCCGACAATGCCATAATTTCCTTTATAGGGGATTTTAACCTGAAGGAGAAGACTTTAACTCAGTGTAGAGCAATGCTATCTTTCCTTAGGAATTTCTCATGCTAAAAGAGGGACAGTGGCATGGATATAGATGATCCAGAGGCTTGCCGCTAACAGCGATTAGATGAAGGAGTTGTTGATGTTTGTTTACTGTGAACGAGGCACAAATTTGATGCTAAAAGGTTGATTGGATCAACCAGTGGTTTTCTTATACAAAGCCTAAGAGGAGGCTAATATGTGTCTCGTACAAAGCCCGAGAGAGAGGCTAAAAGGTTTTGACTCGATGATGGAGTCTTTTGGTATCTCGTATAAAGCCCGAGATGAAGGCTATTTGACTCAACAAGAGAGTTTTTTTGGATCTCGTACGAAGCCCGAGATGGAGGCTGTTGTTTGTTTGGCTCAATAAGAACCTTTTTGTATCTCATATAAAGCCCGAGATGGATGCGAAAGGGGTGATTGAATCAACGAGGGAGTCTCTTATATGTCTCGAACAAAGCCCGAGAGAGAGGCTAAACGTTGTTTGACTCCGCTGGGGAGAATCATTGTACAAAGCCTAAGAGGAGGCTATGGTGACTATTTCAGTTGAGTGACAGGTCCAGTATACTGATTTTGAAAGAGAAAATCAGTTTTTATATGAGTAATGTTGTACTCAAGGCTTTGATTCGAGGATCAGGGTTGTTCTCGTTCTTTAAGGAAGTGGGGAATTCGAAAGGTATTGAGACTGTCTGAGTCTACGAGTTTTATTGTTATTTAATGAAGAGGTCACTTGAGAATGTCTTTGAGACTCAAGGAGATTAGACTGTCCAAGTCTAGAGTTTCATCTTTTGTACTATGCTTTGAGAAACAGAAGTAGACTCTTTGAAAGGACTGTTCTATGCAGATGATTAAGTTCTGTTCCTATACCTCTAGGAGGTCGTCGGGATAATTTGTACAAAGCCCAAGAGGAGGCTTGAAGCTTTTAAGAAGCCGAGAGGTCCTTGTACGAAGCCCAAGAGGAGGCTATCATTCCCGTAGGAAGGGATCATTATATGAAGCCTAAGAGGAGGCTGTGAAAACTTCTAAGAAGCCGGCGGGTCCTTGTACTAAGCCCAAGAGGAGGCGAGGTTGCTTTTAAGAAGCCTGTGGGTCATTGTACGATGACCAAGAGGAGGCCGATGCTTTTAGGAAGCCGATGGGTCCCCAAACCCCAAGAAATTACAGACAGGCAATTCACGAGGAATAGATCAAGCCAGGAAAGTTCGAGAATTTGAAAGAAACTCAAGAGATGCCATTCATGGAGAAAAGATCATCTCTGGGGAGTAGAGTTCCTTGACAAGTGCTTTTAAGAAGCCCGTGGGTCCCCAAACTCCGAGAAGTTCAAGATAGGCTATTCACAGAGAATAGATCAAGCCAGGAAAGTCCGAGAATTTGGAAGAAACTCAAGAGATGCAATTCACGGAGAAGAGACCATCTCTGGGGAATAGAGTTTCTTTGACAACTTCTAAAGGTGACAGTCTATGAAAGGGTTCACCGAGAATGCTGCCTTTCATATCTCCATATTGTTTAACCCCAAGAGGATGGAAGACTGTGTCTGGTAATCCTATGGGGATCTAGTTTTGACTATTTCTACGAATAAACGAAACGACGTCACCTAGTTCTAGACGTAGTTGCCGGGAAAACTCTAAATATCTATACTATTATTAAACAGTTGATATGAGTTAATGAACGAAGACTTACAGTGAAACAGCCCCACAATAAAGTTATATGTATATGAAAGCGGTAAATGAAAGCAATAACCACTTACTCGGTTGTAGAGCTTCTATGCTGTTTGGTTAGTTGTTCAACAAAGAAAGATTGAAAACAACAGTATATTTCAAAATCAAAAGAGAAAGTGCTTTGAAAAAGAAAGATTTTTGGCTTACAGCTCAAGGAGAGGCCCAGAAAGTTTTATCAGTGAGCGCACTGTTTGAATTTGTACAGAGGGACTTATACCAGTGGCTGTGGCCCAAAAAAGGTTTTCTGTACAAAAGGATGGGTCTTACACTCTCTCAAGAGGCCCAAAAAGTTTTAAAAGAGTGAGAGTGGGGCTTATAACACGAGGGTAGGCCCAGTTTGTTTTTTCGTTTGAAATGGCGATCGCGCCGAGATTTTCTTTTAACGTGAAGGGGCTTATACAATATCTGAGGCCCAAGATGTTTTGGTTAAAAGGGGATTGGGTCTTACACTCTATTAGAGGCCCAAAATTTTTTAATGGGGCTTATAGCTCGAGGAGAAGCCCAAGGTTATTTTTCAAAAGGCGACAATTGCGCCGTTTGTTTTTGACGGTATCGGGACTTATACAATACACTGAGGCCCAAAAATGATTTGGTCAAAAAATGATTGGGTCTTACACTCTATTAGAGGCCCAAAAGTTTTGAATGGGTCTTATAGCTCAAGGAGAGGCCCAAAAGGTTAATTTTAAACTGGCAACGATCGCGTCGTTTATTTGAAAATGTACAGAGGGACTTATACAACGAATGAGGCCCAAAAAAGTTTTCTGTACAAGGGGGTTGGGTCTTACACTCTAATAGAGGCCCAAAAAGTTTTAAAAATGATTTATGAGGGTTGAATTAATCCAAAACCCTAATTTGTTTTCAAAATGTGTTTTAATTGAATAAAAATTCAATTAAAATGATCAAAATTGTTTAACATATGGAAAACAAATTGTGATCTTGGATTAATGCTTCAAAAATTAAGTATTGGCCTACAAAATAATTAGAAGGCATTAAAAGTTGCAAAAATCAAGGTGGAAAAAATATTTTAAATGTAAAAAACAATTAAAACATTAATTCTTTGCAAAAATTATCAATTATACAAAATAAATAATACTTTTGGGATTTTTTGGGAAAATAAAATATTTTAACATTTTTGTGAATTATTAAAAAAAGAATCAACTCAAAATCATTAAAACTCAGAGAGAAATTAATTTTTGAATCAATTAAATAAAATCACAAAATTCAAATATTTGAATTTTCAAAAAAATGGCGCCAAGAACAGCTGAAGAACACGCGCGTGTTCTGGGTTTGGCTGATTTGCATTTTCTCTCCAATGTCACTGAATACTTGATTATATCATGCAATCCACATACCAATCAACTCGTTTCAACGTCACGATCATGTCTATGACAATTAATTTCATTTAAATTAAGCATAAAACAAGAAATCACGAAAAATCCTCAAGAACCCTAATTTCTGCATGAAGGCTAGGATTTTTGATACACGATTCAAACAATATAATTAATTGAGGGGAAACATTCCATGCATGATTATGAACATATGGCCAAATTATTGTGCAGCAAAAATTGCATGGATCATTGAGTTAGAAGAGCTCATGCTTACCACTTGCAGCTGGTGATCGTGATTTGTGTTGGAGGTGTTACAGCTAGGTTCCAATGATCTGGATAGCTTCCCTAGGTGCCATGGAGTGTGTATGAATGCTTGGAATGGATTGAAATGATCTGGAACTTGAGATGGTACCCCAACTGCAAATCTGTCAAGAACTTGAGCAATTGGCTGGTGATTTTATGAAATCTGTGTTCCAGATGTTATGTGAGTGTTTGGATCACTTCTATATGATGTATATGAGGTGTGTGTGTGATTGGTTTGATTAGAAAAGCTCTCAAACTCAAATCCCGATAGTGACTTGCCTTAGAAGGAAAAATTGGAGTGAAAGAAGAGATTTTGAGGAAAGCATCTATTTGATGGCTTTGGTGTACTCAAACTGATCACAATTGAGCTCTATTTATAGTAGAGCAAGTTTGTTTTGCAAGGAATAGTGAATGGCAACTGCTGAGTAGGTTTGGCCAATGTTGGAAAATGAAAATCCAAGTCTCCTCTAGCCATTGACTAAAGGTTAGGGCACAGGCTGCTGGTTCCCTTGGTCTTGGATAAGTCTTGACTGAATTCAGTTGAGAATGGCTCAATCCATGCCACCTTGATGCTTCCATTGAATGCTCCAATCCAAAATTGGAGTCTTGTCCCTATTTTGGCAATTCTAGGTTCAACATGTTATTTCTTGTTCCAAAGACTTTGGAGGCTTGGCTCAGTGATTGTCCCCTTTAGATTCAATCCGCAGAGGTGTCCAACTGGATAAGAGCATTTGGATTTGGCTGATTTTGGCAAATCGACCAAAAGTGTAAAAATTTGCCTTGCCTTGGCAGATTTCAGCAAGGCAACTTGCCAATGTCATATCTCATGACTCAAATTGAATTTGGTAATGTTCTTGGCCATTTTGGAAAGCCCTTACATGATACAACAACTGTTTGAACATGTTTAGATTTGATCTCTTTTGAATCCAAGTGAAAAATCCTCCTACATTTGGAAAAAAGTAAGGCAAAATCTGACTTAGTGAAATTTTCACTAAGTGTTGGAACAAAGTGACTTTTCTTGATTTTGATCACTCCATAACTCAAAATCCATGAGGAATTTGGACATAGGTAAGTATGAAGCTTTTGTAGAGGCCAATGAGATCTACAAATCAAGCTTTGAATGAGTAATAATGGCCTTGTGCTTTAGGAGTTAGGGTCCTTCAAAGTTGGCACATTAGTGTCACTTTTCATAACTTAGAAAATTTTCTAAGTTTTTATGGTTACCCCTTTTACAAGTTATCCCACTTTCTTTGATTTTTCTTGATGAATGATGATTCAAATCATACGTTAACATCATTTTAGGGTTAAAAATCCATTTTGGTGAAAAATCTCAAAAAGTCAAAGTTGACTTTTGTGCACAGTTGACTTTTTATCAGATGAATTCCAAACTGTGCAATTCTTCAGGAAATCATGTCCTTGACCTAAATCAAACTTGATGGACATGTTCCATGGGTGTCATAGGGTATATTGAATCATGTCTTAGGGCTTGGGAGCATGTCCTGGTTAAAAGTCAAAGTTACTATTGACTTTCCTCGCGAAACCCCAATTGTGGTGCAGATGAAATTGAGACTTGTTGCTCAAGCTTCTTGGATTAATCCATTGTTCCAAATGGATCAATGTAGTTCATTAGAGACCCTCAAACCCTCTCTTGAGGTGTTGGCTCATGATTTACCCTAAAAGTCAACTTAGGGGTGAATTAGGTCAAGAAACCCTAATTCCTGATTTTTGATGAATGCATCCCCTGAGGCAAAATTGACTTGATGATTGGGTCCATGAGGTCCCATGAAGTATATTAGGTTATATTTTGGATCATTGGCTTGTGCCCAAATGAAAAATTTCCATCTGGAGGCCCTGGTCGACCAAAACGCTAATTTTGTGACACTGTCGATCTTGAGACTTGATCCACCTAGAAGGGAGCAGCCTTGTGCTTGATCCTTGAAGTGGGAGTCCTTTTGATCCATTGTGGATGTTTGAGAGGTTAGACAAGTTGAAGATTATGCCATTCCTTGATTGATCCTTTGTCTAAGGCTCTGAGAGGGCTTGAAACCCTAATTTTGATTGTAGTGGATGCTCGTCCATCTTTGGGGAGACTGATGAAGTATGATGGTTCCTCCATATTGTGATGATGATTTTCACAATGATGGGAAATCTTAGTGGTCAAAATTTGGGGTATGACACCTACTAAAGACAATTTGGCGAAACGAGGCATGACTCTATCCGAGCCTTGCTGCCCTTTCTGCAGATCTGGTAGTTAGAGTTTGTTTCATCTCTTTTTCTTATGCCCTCTTGCTTCGCGGGTCTGGAACTATATTGGAGATTGGATTGGCTGTTATGTTACTTTCACAGGTTGCAGTTGGAGATCTTTTTTGTCTTGGTTTTAGCATGGTTGGAATCCTGAAGTTTCAAGCAGGTTTGGTTGGTGCTGGATTGCAACTTGCTGGACTCTATGGAAGGCTAGAAATAGTTGCATTTTTAGGAATGAATCTTTTAATCTTAATGATATCTGTTGGGACATAAAGTTGCTATTGTGGAAAAACTATATGCTGTATGATATTGCATCCTCCAACTCTAGTTTCTTGGCTTTCTCTTTGGATCCCTTAGGTCTTTAAGTTAGATTGGAGTTGGTTTATAATATTAGTTTCTCTGCTATATTTTGTTATGGAGAATACCCCTTGTATTCAAATATATCATATTTGCTTTCAAAAAAAAAAAACTAAAATGCAAAGAAAAAACATTGGTGTCGGAAGCAGTATAGCAGCGATGATGGTAAATGTGGGTTCCCACTCTTCCCTAACTCATCTTCTAAATCTTGAAACAAGGACAGAAAAAAATTAAATAAAAAAAAGAAAGCCACAACCATAAAAACAAACAAATCACGAGATGAGAAAAAAAGAAGAAAATGCAGTATACCAAATCGGAGAAAGTGATACAAAGCAAAAAAAATGTAGGTACAGTTGTGTTGTGTTTCCGTCCAAGCATCACTAGTGGTTTACATAATTTTCCATCAAGTTGAGAGAGAGTCTGAGCGTCGTTTGTATTATTTTAGTTGGGTATCCTCCTCCTTCAGTAAATGCTAAAGTTGCTATTTATATAACCCTATTAGGTTTAACAAAATTATCTTATTCTAAAAACACCCCTTTAAATATTTATGTTATAAAAACGAGTTTAAAACAATTATATTAAGAAAATTCAAACAATTTTAAATAATTATAATAAAAATGGAAATGTAAAATGACTAATCTTATTTAGTTTTATGAACATGTTGACAAAAAAAAAATGGACTCAAAAATAAATAAAAATCGAACACGAAAATACTCAAAAAAATAAAATGAATGTACTAAAATGATCAGCACAAAATAAACATTTCGAAAACACACATATTTTGATCAAATTTTAAAATAAAAATGACCGATTAAAAAGCCCAGGGTGGAAAAGTAGTCAAAAAATAAAATGAGCGCGCAAGGTTAAACTACGCGAACCGTAGATTAAAATAACTGAAGTTTGTAAGCTCAATTTTGAAATTTTCCGCCCGCTAATTCGACATACAATTGAGAAACGGTTCGACCGATCTGTCTATAGATCCGAAAAATTATTCTAATTGATATTTTAAGTGTTATACGGAATAAAATGCATGTTGTGATTAGTAGAAAATGCAGATGTCTTGTAAATGCGTTAAATACTGATCGAATAATCCTGAATAGACAATTAGATGCAAATGAATCGCTATTGGACCCTTTACTTATGATTCTTAATCACAATTAAAACTATTCTGAGATTCAGATGACAATAATACTCTTGATTTTCACCCTCTGCACCTCAGATTTTTATATAATTGGTGCATACCTGTTTGTGTTTGTGTGTGTCATACCCCAAATTTTGACCACTAAGATTTCCCATCATTGTGCAAATCATCATCAAAATATGGATGTACCAACATGCCCCAATCAATCTCTTCATAGATGTTTGAACATTCACTACTATCAAAGATTGGGGTTTCAAGCCCTCTTAGAGCTTTTAGAAAAAGGATCAATCAATGAATGACATGATCTTCAACTTTTCTAACCTCTCAAACACCTATAAAGGGTCAAGAGGACTCCCACACCAAGAATCAAGCACAAGGTTGCAACATTCCAAGTGGATTAAGCCTCAAGATCGCTAGTATCACCAAATTAGGGTTTTGCTCGACCAAGGCCTCCAGATGGAAATTTTCCTCTGGGCATGAGCCAATGCTCCAAAGCATGACCCAAGATACTCCAAGGGACTTCATGGACCCAATCATCAAGTCAATTTAACCTCAAGGGATGCATTCATAAAAAATCAGGAATTAGGGTTTCTTGACTTAATTCACCCCTAAGTTGACTTTTGGACAAAGCATGAGCCAAGACCTCAAGACATGATTTGAGGGACTCCAATACACTACATTGATCCATTTGTAACAATGGATTGATCCAAGAAGCTTGATCTACAAGTTTCAATTTCATCTGGACCACAATTAGAGTTTTTGAGGAAAAAGTCAATTGTACCTTTGAATTTTGACTCAGACATGCTCCCAAAACTTGGGACATGATTCAATACACCCCATAACACCTATGAAACATATCCATCAAGTTTGATTTAGGTCAAGAACTTGATTTCACAAAGGATCGCACAGTTTGGAATTCATTTGATAAAAAGTCAACTGTGCACAAAAGTCAAGTTTGACTTTTTGAGAATTTTCATAATTATTGTTCTTTAACCCTAAAACAAGAAAAATCAAAGAAAGTGAGTTAACTTGTAAAAGGGGGTAACCATAAAAACTTAGAATTTTTCTAAGTTATGGAACAAAGTGGCTAGGGTACCAACTTCCAAGGATCATAACTTGAGATCCAAGCAACCATTTTTGCTGGTCCAAAGATGGATTTGTAGCTCTCATGGCATAATTTAAAATTGTCAACTACACCTTATTCCAATTCCTCATGGATTTCAAGTTATGGAGTGATCAAAATGGCTGAAAACATGAAATGTCACTTTTTCCAACACTTAGTGAAATTTCACTAAGTCAGAATTTATCTTGCTTTTTTTCAGAATGTAGGGGCATTTTTCACTTGGATCCAAAAAGTTTCAAGACAAACTATGATCCCCCATGGATTGTGTCACATAAGGGCTTTCCAAAATGTCCAAGAACTCCATCAAATTCCACCTGAGCTAGGAGTTATGACAGCTGCAACATGCCTTGCTGCAAACTGTCTTGGCAAGGCAGATTTGTGCATAAAGGCTCGATTTGCTCAAATTGTGCAATTCCAAGGATGCTTATCCATCTGCACACCTTAAGGGGGAATAACCAAGGGACAAACACTGATATATCAGCCTCCCAAGTCCATGGATCTATGTTTAGGCATGACACTCCTAAATTCAAAGATGCTTCAAATATTCAATTTTGTTTCAAAGCATTTAACTAATACATAGAGGTGGCATTCATCAAGACAATGTTATCCAAGTTCAGTAAAGACTTATCCCTGAACCAAAGACACATAGGCCTGTGCTCTAACCTCTAGTCAATGGCTAGAGGAGACTTGAGATTCCAAAATGATCCAATTGTCCACAGACCTGTACCAGTTGCTATACCATATTCCTTACAAAACAAACTTGCTCTACTATAAATAGAGCTCATTTGTGATCAGTTTGAGTACACCAAAGCACCCAAACTGATGCTTTCCTCAAAATCACCTTCTCACTTCCAAAATTGCCTTCTAAAGCAAGTCACTATCGGGTTTTGAGTTTGAGAGCAATTCCAACCAAACCAATCACACACACACCTCATAAACATCATATAGAAGTGATCCAAACACTTAAACAACATCTAGAACACCGATTCCACAAAATCACCAGCCAATTGCTCAAGCTTTTAACCAAGTTGCAATTGAGGTGCCATAACCTGTTCCAGTCCATTTCCAATCACTCCAAGCACTCAAACACATTCCATATGGTGTAGGGAAGCTGTTCAGATCATCACAACAAATCTATAACACCTCCAACTCAAAAATCAAATTGCCCTTGCTGCCACGACCTTCAACTAAGCCTAAACTTGGTCATTTTATGATTCATGCATATTTCCTCGCACAATAATTTTGCCATACGTTCATAATCATGTATGGAGGGTTTCCCCTCAATTAATTGCTTTGTATGAATCGTGTATCAAAATTCCCAGCCTTCATGCATAATTCCAACCAAACCAATCACACACACACACCTCATAAACATCATATAGAAGTGATCCAAACACTTAAACAACATCTGGAACACCAATTCCACAAAATCACCAGCCAATTGCTCAAGCTTTCAACTAAGTTGCAATTGAGGTGCCATAACCTGTTCCAGTCCATTTCCAATCACTCCAAGCACTCAAACACATTCCATATGGTGTAGGGAAGCTGTTCAGATCATCACAACAAATTTGTAACACCTCCAACTCAAAAATCAAATTGCTCTTGCTGCCACGACCTTCAAGTAAGCCTAAACTTGGTCATTTAATGATTCATGCATATTTCCTTGCACAATAATTTTGCCATATGTTCATAATCATGTATGGAGGGTTTCCCCTCAATTAATTGCTTTGTATGAATCGTGTATCAAAATTCCCATCCTTCATGCATAATTTAGGGTTCTTGAGGTTTTGTCTTGATTTCTTATACCATGCTTAAAATAAATGAAATTAAAGACCATATACATGATCGTGAGGTGAAAACGAGTAGATTGATATGTGGATTGTGTGATTTCATCAAGTATTCAGTGAGATTGAGGGGAAAACGCAAATCTGAAGAAACAGAGGGCGCGGGCAAGAACTTGGTGTTCTTGGCGCCCTTTTTTGAATTTTTAAATATTTGAATTTTTTTTATTTTATTTAATTGATTCAAAAATTAATTTCTCTCTGGTTTTTAATGATTTTGAGCCGATTCTTTTTTTAATAATTCACAAAAATGTTAAAATATTTTATTTTACAATAATTTCCCAAAAATATTATTTATTTCATATACTTGATATTTTTGCAAAGAATTAATTTTTATATGTTTTTTGACATTTAAAGTATTTTTTCTTTCTTGATTTTCCAAACTTAAATGGTTTCCAATCATTTTGTGGATAAAAATGTGATTTTTCAAACATTAATCCAAGATCACAACTTATTTTTCACACATGTTTGATAATTTTGATCATTTTAATTAAATTTTTATTTAATTAAAATACATTTTGAAGTTAATTTAGGGTTTTGATCATAATCACCCTAAACAAATCTTTTTAAAACTCTTTGGGCCTTTTGAGAGAGTGTAAGACCCAACCCTTTGAAAATACAAAACCATTTGGGCCTCAGATATTTTATAAGTCCCTCTGCGTTAAAAAAATCTCGGCGCGATCGCCAATTCAAAACCAAATCCTCTGGGCCTCTCCTCGAGCTATAAGTCCCATTCCTTTTCTTAAAAATAATTTTGGGCCTCTAATAGAGTGTAAGACCCAAACCCTTTTGTAATAAACCTTTTTGGGCCTCACATATTGTATAAGTCCCTCTGTATATTTTCAAAACAACGGCGCGATCGTCGCCTTTTCAAAATCAACCGGGCATCTCCCTGAGTTGTAAGCCCCATCTCCTGTACAAAAATAATCTTTGCACCTCTAATAGAGTGTAAGACCCAATCCCCTTTTTTGACCAAAACTTTTTGGGCCTCAGTCGTTGTATAAGTCCTGATACGATATTCGAAACAACAGTGCAATCACTGTTAAAATTTGGGCCTCTCCCTGAGCCGTAAGCCCCGATCTCTGTTTAAAATACTTTCTCCTTTGATTTTGAATCCAAATGTATAGTTGGTATCAAAACTTTCTTTAATTTCTTTGAACAACTAACAAAACAACATGGAAGCTCTACAACGGGTAAGTGTTTATCCGCTTTCTTTTATATGCTTTCATATACATAACTGTATTGTGGGAAGCTGCACATGGTTAGTCTTCTTTCATACCTTTTAAATACTCATCATATATTAACTGTATATATACTAGTATAGTTATTTAGAGTTTTCCCCGGCAACTACGTCTAGAACTAGGTAAAGCCTTGTTGGTCACTCTTTAAATACAAACAAGACTAGATCCCCATAGGATTTCCAGATACAGCCTTCCCTTCTTTTGGGGTTAAACAATATGGAACAAAGAGAAAGACAGTATTCTCGGTGAACCTTTTCTCAGACTGTCACCCCTAGAAATTGTCAAAGAAATTCTACTCCCCAGAGTTGATCTATTCTCCGTGAATAGTATCTCTTGAGTTTCTTCCAAACCCTCGAACTTTCCTGGAATGATCTCTTCTCTGTGAATTGTATTTCTTGAACTTCTCTTGGTTTGAGGACCCACATACTTCCTAAAAGCATCCCCACCTCCTCTTGGGATTTATACAAGGACCCTTCGGCTTCTTAGAAGTTCTCATGCCTTCTCTTGGGCTTAATACAAGGACCCTCACGACCTCTTAAAGGTATAAGACAGAACTTAGTCATCCTTTGCTAGAGCAGTCTTTCCAGTGTCAAACCTTATGCCACTGTAGGGTTGATTCTCATCCCTTAAGGCCCTTGTCCTCTTTTGGGCATCCTACAAAAGATAAAACTCTTCAACACTAGTAAACTTGGACAGTCTAATCCCATTGAGTCTCAAAGACATTATCAAGTTCCTTATAACTATAGGAAAAAGCTTCGGGCACTCTGGATCGATCTCCAGTAGAAACCCAGCCTCTCTCCTGAGAGTTCCCCGACCAGGGTCAACACTATCCCAAATCAGAACCTCAAGGTATCTGACATCTCAACTCTTTTGTAATCCTCAGCAAAAGTTGATTCCCCACTTGGACCTGCCTAGGGATCTCAATAATCCCCAGTAGTAAGATAGCCTCCTCTTAGGCTTTGTATAATGATCTTTCCTCGACACAGTCAGCCTCCTCTTGGGCTTTGTACAATAATTCTCCCCCTAGCAGAGCTAACCTTTTCAGACTCTCTTGTTGAGTCCATCACTTTTTAGGACTCTCTTGTTGAGTCAATACCCTTTTAGCCTCAATCTCGCGCTTCGTACTTAACAATAAATCACTCTCTTGTTGAGTATAAAAGACTCTCTTGCTGGGTCAATCTCCTTTTAGCCTCAATCTCGGGCTTCGTACGAGACAGAAAATCACTTTCTTGTTGAGTATAAAAGACTCTCTTGTTGAGTTAATCAACTTTCAGGCTCTCTTGTTGGGCCAATCACCTTTGCAAGACTCTCTTGTTGAGTCAACTCTTTTAGCCTCCGTCTTGGCCTTTGTACAAGGCATATAAAAGCACTCTCTTGTTGAGACAAACTCATTTCAGCCTCTGTCTTGGGCTTTGTATAAAACACATACAAACTTCCCCAACGGAGTCAAAAATCCCTTTTAGCCTCAATCTTGGGCTTTGTACAAGACAGAAAGAACATTTTCCCCATAAAAGTCAAACTGTTAGCCTCCTCTTAGGCTTTATATAATGATATCCCCAAATAGTCAGTCTCTTTTTTTCCTCAATCTTGGGCCTTGTACAAGACATATATACACTCTCTTGTTGAGTCGGTCTTATCTAGACTCCTCTTAGGCTTCGTATAAAGAAATCCCTAGCTGAGTCAATCAACCTTTTAGCATGAAACTTGTGCTTTGATCAAAGCACACAAACATCAACAGTCCCTCTTTAGAGAGGACAAATTCTCTCTCAGCCAAAACCCTTTAGCTTCATATCTTGGGCTTTGAACAAGATACAAATCACATTTAGCTGCATGTCTTGGGCTTTGAACAAGACATGCAGCTAAACAGGAATACGTAGGCATAAGATTGCCAGATCTTAGCGAGCATACAAATCAAAAACTTTAGGTCTAGTACCTTCACATCAATCAAAACTTAGTTCCAGTACCTTACCAAAAACATGAACAAAACTCACTCTCCCTGTCACACTTTCCCAAGAAACTTTCCCAACCCATCAGCAGATAAACACTATCAATTACAAAGAAAGACCTAAAAGCTAACATCCTATGGATAACCACATATAGGATGGGTAATTGATAACTACCCATTGTATAACCTGACCCCGGACCCCCAATCTCTTTTAAAGCGTTTGTTCAGTTAAACATTCACGTGCAAGGTTAGTTTCAGATACCTTCTTGTAGCGAGCGATTTTGGACGTAGTTCTTAAGCACTGTTACTCTGGGGTACTACAGGTCGATTCATTTTTTATCCTATTGAAGTTGATGAAGGAAGGGAAATAGATGTCTCCAATTAACCCTGCTTGCATACTGAGTTTCAACAGCGGTCTGTTAGGTTACAGATGTTATGTGGATGTGGGGCCTCTCTCTGCTTATTTTGCCAAGAGTGAAATGTCTGGATTATTTATGAGGATGTTAGGACTGATGCTTTTCGATTAATTTATGAAGGCAAGGGATTTTGGGTTTTTTGATTAGTGTGCTCGCTAAGATTTTTCAATCTTATACCTACGTATTCCCGTTTTAACGAAACAGGGAAATCAGAGCGATCGTAGTTCCTCCTATTCTATGGGAGGAAAAAGGTTGTTTTGGTGTCTTATTCAAAGCCCAAGACGTGAAGCTAAAAGTGGTTTGTATCTTGTTCAAAGCCCAATATGTGAAGCTGAAAGGTCTATTTGTATCTTGTTTGAAGCCCAAGATGTGAAGCTAAAGGGTTTTGACTTTAGAGAGAATTTGCCATCTCTAAAGGGGGATATTTGGTCTGTCTGTCACAACTGTTGGGTGACTGATTATAAAGGAGAATTACTTTAACTGGGATATGTGAATCTAGTAATGCCATAATTTCCTTTATAGGGGATTTTTAACCTGAAGGAGAAGACTTTAACTCAGTTTAGAGTAATGCCATCTTTCCTTAGGAATTTCTCATGCTAAAAGAGGGACAGTGGCGTGGATGTAAATAATCCAGAGGCTTGCCACTTACAACAATTAGATGGGGGAAAAGGAGTTGTTGATGGTTGTATACTATGAACGAGGCACATATTTTGATGCTAAAAGGTTGATTGACTCAACCAGGGTTTCTTTATACAAAGCCTAAGAGGAGGCTATTGGCCTAACAAAAGGGTGTTTTTATGTGTCTCATACGAAGCCCGAGAGAGAGGCTAAAAAATTTGACTCAACAAGAGAGTGCTTTTGTATGTGTCTTGTACGAAGCCCAAGACGGAGGCTAAAGGAGTTTGACTCAACAAGAGAGTCTTTGTATCTCGTACGAAGCCCGAGATGGAGGCTGAAAGTGCTTGACTCAACAAGAGAGTCTTTTATACTCAACAAGAGAGTGTTTTTGTATCTCGTACGAAGCCCGAGATGGAGGTTAAAAGTGTTTGACTCAACAAGAGAGTCTTTTATACTCAACAAGAGAGTGATTTTGTATCTCGTACGAAGCCCGAGATGGAGGCTGAAAGGGTTAGCTCTGCTGGGGAGAATCATTGTACAAAGCCCAAGAGGAGGCTAGTGTACTGGTAACTGTTTCAGTTTAGTGATAGGTCCAGTATGTTGGATAAAAGAGAAAATCAGTTCTTATATGGGTAATGTTATACTTTGAGATTGATCAGAGGATCAGGGAGATTTCTTGTTCTTTAAGGAAATGGAAAATCCAAAGGGTATTGAGACTGTCCAAGTCTACTGGTGTTTTGAGAAATCGATTCTCAGATAGTGAGTGATCTTTGTATGATGCCCAAGAGAAGGCTGGTATGTTAAGGGATGAAGGTCAACCCGTTAACTGGTCTGACACTTGACTCAGAAAGACAACTCTTGCAAATTGATGACTAGGTTATGTTCCTATACATGTAGAGGTCTCTGGGTCCTTGTACTAAGCCCAAGAGAAGGCATGAGAGCTTTTAAGAAGCCGAAGAGTCCTTGTACAACGCCCAAGAGGAGGCGGGGATGCTTTTAAGAAGCCTGTGGGTCCCCAAACCCCGAGAAGTTCAAGACAAGCCATTCATTGAGAATAGATCAAGCCAGGAAAGTTCGAGAATTTGGAAGAAACTCAAGAGATTCCATTCATGGAGAAAAGATTATCTCTGGGGAGTTAGAGTTTCTTTGACGATTTCTAAGGGTGACAGTCTGAGAAAGGGTTCACCGAGAATGCTGCCTTTCACGTCTCCATATTGTTTAACCCCAAGAGGAGGGAAGACTGTGTCTGGTAATCCTATGGGGGTCTAGTTTTGTTTGTATTTAATAGTGACCAATAGGGCTTTACCTAGTGCTAGACGTAGTTGTCGGGGAAAACTCTAAATAACTATACTAGTATTACACAGTTGATATTTGACGAGTATATAAAAGTTTGTGAAATAAGACTTACAGTGAGCAGCCCCACAATACAGTTATATATATGAAAGCGGGTAAACACTTACTCGGTTGTAAAGCTTTCATGCTGTTTGGTTAGTTTGTTCAACAAAGAAAGCTTTGATAACAATATTATATTCAAAATCAAAGGAGAAAGTGCTTTGAAAAGATTGTTGGGGGCTTACAGCTCAAGGAGAGGCCCAAAGTTTTATCAGTGATGGCACTGTTATTTTGAATTTGTACAGAGGGACTTATACAAGTGACTGAGGCCCAAAAAGGTTTTCTGTACAAGGGGGTGGGTCTTACACTCTCTCAAGAGGCCCAAAGGTTTATTTTAAACTGGCGACGATCGCGTCGAACTTTTTGATGGTATCGGGACTTATACAATACACTGAGGCCTAAATTATTTTGGTTTTCAAAAAGGGTTGGGTCTTACACTCTACTAGAGGCCCAATGATTTTTAAAGAATGAGGCTTATAACATGAGGGTAGGCCCAAGGGTTTGATTTTTCAACTGGCGATCGCGCCGAGGTTTTCTTTTAACGCAGAGGGACTTATACAATATCTGAGGCCCAAAAAGGTTTAGGTTAAAAGGGGATTGGGTCTTACACTCTATTAGAGGCCCAAAGTGTTTGAAAAAAGTTTGATGAGGGTTGAATTAATCAAAAACCTTAATTTGTTTCCAAAATGTATTTTAATTGAATAAAAATTCAATTAAAATGATCAAAATTGTTAAACATGTGGAAAACAAATTGTGATCTTGGATTAATGTTTCAAAAATCAGGTTTTGATCCACAAAATGATTGGAAATCACTAAAATTTGAAAAATCAAGAAAGAAAAAATATTTTAAATGTCAAAAACAATTAAAATATTAATTCTTTACAAAAATATCAAGTATATGAAATAAATAATATTTTTGGGATTTTTTTGGGAAAATAAAATATTTTAACATTTTTGTGAATTATTAAAAAGAGAATCAACTCAAAATCATTAAAACTCAGAGAGAAATTAATTTTTGAATCAATTAAATAAAATCACAAAATTCAAATATTCAAATTTTCAAAAAAGGCGCCAAGAACAAGGGCAAGAACACGCGCCACCCTCTGTTTCTGCAGATTTTCATTTTCTATCCAATCTCACTGAATACTTGATTATATCATGCAATCTACATATCAATCTACTCGTTTCAACCTCACGATCATGTATATGCTCTTTCATTTCATTTATTTTAAGCATGGAATAAGAAATCAAAGAGAAACCTCAAGAACCCTAAAATTTGCAGGAAGGTTCAGAAATTCCATACATGATTCAAACAAAATAATTGATTGAGGGTAAACACTCTATGCATGATTATGAACATATGGCCAAATTATTGTGCAGCAAAAAATGCATGGATCATAGAGTTAGAAGAGCTCATGCTTACCTCTTGCATCTGGTGATCGTTTTTTGTGTTAGAGGTGTTACAGCTTGGTTCCAAGGATATGGACAGCTTCCCTAGGTGCTATGGAGTGTGTCTGGGTGCTTGGAATGGTTTGAAACAAGCTGGAACTGAAGATGGTATCCCAACTGCAACTTGGTTAAACCTTAAGCAATTGGCTGGTGATTTTGTGAAATCAGTGTTCTAGATATTGTTTAAGTGTTTGGATCACTTCTATATGATGTTTATGAGGTGTGCGTGTGATTGGTTTGGTTGGAATAGCTCTCAAACTCAAAACCCGATAGTGACTTGCTTTGGAAGGCAATTTTGGAGTGAAGAAGGAGATTTTGAGGAAAGCATCTGTTTGATGGCTTTGGTGTACTCAAACGGATCACAATTGAGCTCTATTTATAGTAGAGCAAGTTTGTTTTGCAAGGAATAGTGAATGGCAACTGCTGCATAGGTTTGGCCAATGTTGATCAATGAGAATCCAAGTCTCCTCTAGCCATTGACTAGAGGTTAGGGCACAGGCTGCTGGTTCCCTTGGTCTTGGATAAGTCTTGACTGAGTTCAGTTGGAAATGACTCAGTCCATGCCACCTTGGTGTATGCATTGAATGCTCCAATCCAAAATTGGAGTCTTGTCCCTCTTTTAGGCATTCCTAGGTTTGGCATGCTATTTTTGGTTCCAAAGACTTAGGAGGCTTGTGATCAGAGTTGGTTCCTCCTTGGTCCCCCCTTGAGATGTTCAGATGGATACAGTTGCTTGCCCTTTGTAAAATTTGAGCAAATCGAGCAAAACTCCAAAATCTGCCTTGCCATGACATTTTGCAGCAAGGCATATTGGCATTGTCATATCTCATGGCTCAAGCGGAATTTGATGGAGTTCTTGGCCATTTTGGAAAGCCCTCATATGATACAACAATTGTTTGATCATAATTGGTTTTGATACTTTTTGGATCCAAGTGAAAAATGCCCCTATATTTGGAAAAAAGTGAAGGCAGATTTTGACTTAGTGAAAATTTCACTAAGTGTTGGAAAAAAGTGACATTTTCACTTTTTGTGATTTTGATCATTCCATGACTCAAAATCCACGATGAATTGGAATGAGGTGTAGTTGAAGCTTTTGTAGAGGGCCATGAGGGCTACAAATCCAGCTTTGATTGGGGAAAAATGGCATTGTGGTTTAGGAGTTATGATCCTCCAAAGTTGGTATCCTAGCCACTTTGTTCCATAACTTAGAAAAATTTCTAAGTTTTTTATGGTTATCCCTTTTACAAGTTATCTCACTTTTCTTGATTTTTCTTGATGAATGATGATTCCAATCACACATTAACATCATTTTAGGGTCAAAGAACCATAATTGTGAAAAATCTCAAAAAGTCAAAGTTTGACTTTTGTGCAAAGTTGACTTTTTGTCAGATGAATTCCAAACTGTGCGATCCTCTATGAAATCAAGTCCTTGACCTGAATCAAGCTTGATGGATTAATTTCATAGGTGTTATAGGGTGTATTGAATCATGTCCTAGGGTTTGGGAGCATGTCCTGGTCAAAAGTCAAAGATACAGTTGACTTTTCTCGCGAAACCCTAACTGTGGTTCTGACGAAATTGAAACTTGTGAGCCAAGCTTCTTGGATCAATCCATTATTGCAAATGGATCAATGTGGTGTATTAGAGACCCTCAAATCATGTCTTGAGGTCTTGGCTCATGCTTTGCCCCAAAAGTCAACTTATGGGGTGAATTAGGTCAAGAAACCCTAATTCCTGATTTTTTGTGAATGCATCCCCTGAGGTTAAATTGACTTGATTATTGGGTCCATGATGTCTCTTGGAGCATCATAGGTTATGCTTTGAAGCATTGGCTCATGCCCATAGGAAAATTTTCATCTAGAGGCCCTGGTCGACCAAACCCTAATTTTGGTGACACTGGTGATTTGAGGCTTAATCCACCTGGAATGCTGCAAAATTGTGCTTGATTCTTGATGTGGGAGTCCTCTTGATCCATTGTGGATGTTTGAAAGGCTAGACAAGTTAAAGATCATGTCATTCCTTGATTGATCCTTTGTCTAAGAGCTCTGAGAGGGCTTGAAACCCTAAGTCTAATTGTAGTGGATGCTCACCCATCTTTGGGAAGACTAATGGTTCATCCATATTGTGATGGTGATTTGCACAATGATGGGAAATCTTAGTGGTCAAAATTTGGGGTATGACACTTCCCTTTCCCTTCCAGCTTCACGGGATAAATAAGAAATCAGAAAGTAGCACCCTTTCTCCTCGAGGAGAAAACCCAAACTTCAGTGATAAGCTGGTCGCGTCACCGAAAAAAATCGCTCACTACAGAAAAATGGAGACTCTGCTGGGGAGTCCTTAGAATGATCTTTGGGACATCGTCCCCATTTTCCACAGAAAAATGGCGACTCTGTTGGGGAAGTCATTGACTGTTAGGATCATAGGACTAGAGGTCTAGGATGTTACGACAAATATATATACTGCTTTTCCTAATTGATATCCGTGTTTATTTTTCTGCTAATAGGAATGTGTGTGATGCTGCATCTAGAAAGATTGAGTATACACCTAAGATAAATGATGGCACTAGACGGGTAATCTTACAGCGAGTGACTCCCAAATAGGAGGTCCCGATCGACCATTGAATCAGTGGAGATGCCCTTTGCGGATTCAATGCCTATACGACTTTGGTTATTGAAAGCAGATTGTTTGGTTGGGTTATCTGAGAAGCTGAGGATTTTAGTAGACTGAAACCTTGTTACTATTTTGTAGTGCGGAAGCTATCGTAAATAGTTGTCACGAGATACTACCCTCATTTGAGATTACTCTAAGATACTGCAGCTCGCTCGGGTGATTCCAGCCTGCTGTTGTTATCCCAAGAGGGGTCAGTGATTTTGAGGACAGGTACAAATAACCACCAGTATAAACCTTTGGGGAGGGGTAGAGCCATGACTTCAAGACACCAAGCCTTTGACCCCATGTTTTTTCTATGTTTTTGTGTGTTGCATTCATGCATTCATTTCATTAAAAAACATTAAACAAAAATCTTCTCTTCTAGTCTCTCTTTTTCAAATTAAACTAAGACAATGATTGCAAATGTCAGATAAAGAGATTGCGTTATGGATTTCGGTAGAAGGAGGACTCACAAGTACACCTTTAAGGTTCCAAAACTAGAGGATTTGAGAGGTTTGGCGAGGATGATCACCAACCCTGATGCTTTCAGAGCCAAGTACGGAGGACTGCTGTCTCTATTAATGGTCCATGTAATTGAAGGAATACTGGCAACGCTCATTCAGTTCTACGATCCAGTCTATCACTGTTTCACATTCCCAAATTATCAACTAGCACCAACGCTAGAGGAGTAATCTCACCTGACTGATTTACATATTACTGATCAAGCTCCCATTTTTAGACTGGAAGAAATTCTAAAGGATCAAACCATTGCAAGAGCAATTTATTTGGATGAGTCAGAAGTTAGGACTCACATGACCACTAAGGGTGGAATCCAGGGTTTGCCAGCTCAGTTTTGGATAAAGAAAGCCCTGTACTTTGCTAGTATAGGGAACATGGCCGGTTTCAAGAGCATCTTTGTTTTGCTCATCTACGGGTTATTTTTGTTTCCCAACATCGATAACTTTGTAGATATCAATGCCATTAAGATTTTTCTGATTGGAAACCCTGTACCGACCTTGCTCGCCGATGCTTATCATTCTGTACATTTAAGGAATGTGTACAGCGGAAGAATGATCACATGTTGTGTACCCCTGCTGTACAAATGGTTCATTTCCCACTTGCCCAAGTCTGCAGCATTTTGGGATCCTAAGAATACTTTACGTTGGTCGCAGAGAATCATGGCTCTTACCAACTCTGACATCGACTGGTACAATCGAATCTATGACGGAATCAGAATCATTGACCGTTGTGGAAACTTCCCTAATGTACCCCTCATAGGAACTAAAGGAGGAATCAACTATCATCCAATTTTAGTTTGTCGTCAATTTGGATACTTGATGAGGCATGTCCCGCGTAATGCTCATCTGGAAGGTCTTTTCTTCAAGGAAGGAGAAAATGACAGAGCACTAAAGACAGAAATAGTGCATGCTTGGAAACATGTTCACAGGAAAGGAAGAGAGTCTCTAGGAAAACGGGACTGTGTCTCGGGGGAACCTTATCTCCACTGGGTATAAACTAGAGCTCTCAAACTGAGGATGCCTTACCCTCGTCAGGAAGTTCTTCCGTTAAGGGACCCTATTCTTTATTTTATGTCGGATACGGAAAAACTTCAGGTTACTCTCAACAGAGTTCAACAGGAGAAGAAGTCTTGGAAGAACAAGTATCGTATTCTCAGTGTGGAGTGCAAGAAAATACATCAATTGTTAAAAGAAAAAGATGCTCTGATTTAGATTTTAGAGCAACACGCTGTAGAAAACCAAGATGACCAAAGGAATCTGCTCACTCCTTTCACTTGGCAAAGGAATGATAACCCGACAACGACCCAAGAGCCCCGGTCAAAGAAAAGGAAAATACCAGAACCAACACCTGAGCCCTCCTCAGAGAGGACTCAGGATCCATTACCTTAGACATTTCCTTTTATAGCACTATGTAAATTACTGTATTTCCATTTCCGCAATCTTTGAATTCAATAAAACAGGGTTTCCCCACTGTTTGATATTTGGAATCTCATTGTCGAAGTTTATTTTGATTAAACAATATATATATATATATATATATATATATATATATATATATATTATAATCATTGCATATCATTCATCATTATCATGAAATGCATTCTTCTTCTCTGCGAGTCTCACGTTAGTGTCTCGATTCTAGAGTCAAACTGTCTCATTCGTACAATACTCGGGCCAGTCAACAAAAGAAAATGGATAATCTCGAGGAAGAGAACAGAGAGTTGAGAGAAGAACTCAACGCTCTAAAAAAGGATTTGAGAATGCTTCACAACGATATGCAAGCTCTGGCAGCAGCTCAGATGTAACAACAAAGGACTGTGATCTCAGAGATCACATCGACACCCATAGTGGAAAAGTATGATCCTCAATATACCATGCCTAAAGATCGTCCCTGGGGCATGCCACTCAACTATATCCCAGAAGGATATATTCCGCCGATCTCGGAAGATCCAGAAACTGGAGCAGGAACCGCTGGGCCTGAAGGTTACAACCTTTAGGAAAGCGAAGATGTCATGGGCATGACAGCAACTCCTAAAGGTTACAAACTTCGGGAGAGGGAAGTACCCAGAGTAACCGCCATAATGACTGTACCACCCCATATGGTATACACAGTCCTGAAAGGACAAATTCCACAGATACCGTCTGCTGGAAACGAAAGTATGGACGAGAGAATGAGGGAATTCCAGGAACAGTTCCTGGAAATGCAGAAAGAACTGCAAACCATTTGCGGTCAGGATCTATTTGGAAAGGACGCCGCAGACCTTTGTTTGGTCCCCAAAGTGAAAATTCAGCACAAATTCAAGGTGCCCGAATTTGAAAAGTACAAGGGTAACTCTTGCCCTCAAAGTAATTTGTTGATGTATGCTCGGAGGATGTCAACTCAGACAGAGAACCAACAGCTACTGATCCATTATTTCCAGGACAGTTTAACCGGTGCCGCACTCAAATGGTACATGGGATTTAACTACACTAAGATCGTCACTTTCCGAGATCTTGGCGCTGTCTTCATTCAGCAGTATAAGTATAACCTAGACATGGCACCGGACAGAGATCAACTCAGAGCCATGTCGCAGAAGGACAAGGAAACTTTTAAGGAGTACGCTCAGAGATGGCGTGAAATTGCCTCCCAGATTTTTCCACCTCTTGAGGAAAAAGAGATGACAAAGATCTTCCTGAAAACCTTGAGCTCATTTTACTACGACAGAATGGTTGCCAGTGCGCCCAGCGACTTCACTGATATGGTCGGCATGGGAGTTCGTCTTGAGGAAGCAGTCCGAGAAGGATGTTTAGTTAAAGACGCTGGACCATCAAGCAGTACCAAAAGATACGGTAGTGTTTTCCCTAAGAAAAAAGAGCAAGATATTGGTAATATCTCTCTCCGAAAACAAAGGCGACGATACCAACCAGTAGTAGTTGTAACTCCTGCTATCAACCCAGTGCATGTTCCTACATATCAACCTCGGGTTGCTTAGAGCCAACTGAATCAACAACAATATCAGCAAAGGACACAACAGCCTCTTCAACAGGCTCGTCCTCCGTACAACAAAAACCGTACAACGCGATCACCAGGGTTCAACCTTATACCAATGTTGTACGCAGAACTATTTCCATTATTACTGGTTAAGGGGCATGTCCAAACCAGGTCTCCTTTTACAGTACCAGAGAATCTGCCTTTTTGGTTCAAAGCGGATTAGACTTGCCCTTACCACCAAGGAGGACCAGGGCATAACATAGAAAATTGTCTCAGCTTCAAATCCGACGTACATAAACTTGTTAGGAGCGGGGTCTTATCCTTCAAGGATACGAATCCTAATGTTCAGACAAACCCGCTGCCTCAACATGATAAAGCTGCAGTAAATTTGATAGAGGGAGAGTCTAACCACAGCTATCAAATTCATGATGTACTCTTATTAAGGGCCAACCTGGTCAAAATGCATTGCAGACAGAGCGGATATGGGCATGTACCATCTCATAACTATCACCAGTGTGATATATGTTCTAAAAGCAATCAAGGATGTTCTGTGGTGCAATCAGCTCTACAGGAACAGTTGGATTTCGGATGGATCCAGGATCACCAAATCCGTGAAGTCAACATGACTTATACAAATTCCAACGTCATTCAGAACCACAATATTCTGGCCATGAATGTCAACTTGTTGGAAATGCACTCAAGGCAAAGCCAACATCACAATCTGCCTCGGTACGATTACGATTCTTGTCTGATTTTCTCGGTAAACAATCAGGGATACTCTTTTGTACAAGAGGACCTCCAGCGTCAGATGGATCTTGGATGGATTCAGGATTACCATGATAGAAATTAGTATCAAGTGAATATGATTCAAATCTTTGACATTCGCTTGATGAATACCAACTTGGTGGAGTTACATGCTAAGCAGGTCCAGCTCGGTTTTCTGACTTCACATAATTATCAGAACTGTAAGGGATGTCGTGAGAGCGGCCAAGGATGTGCTCTCATTCAAAGAACTTTGCAACACTTGTTAAACCATTGGTGGCTTTCGATCTATTTAGACGAAGACACACAACAAGTCAATATGATTAATGGGAACCCTACTAGGCATGCATGTTAGGATGTTCGATTAATGGGAACAGATCTAGTGAGGTTACACTGGATACAGAATGGACGTGGCCATGTGCCACCACATAACTATAAACATTGTAGAGTTTGCTCAAAAGATAATCAAGGATGTTACCTCGTGCGAGAAGCCCTTCAGAGTCAGTTGGACCACAAAGAGATTCGACCGTGTCCAAGTTCTGGGTCAACCATTTTGATACCAGACTATTTCGCTAATCGAATCAAGGACGTTGTCATAATCTCTGATCATGAGAGGACCAAAGATGTTTGTACCATCATCCCTTTACTGGACGAATCGAAAGTTCCCAACCAGGAACTGATTGAAATTACTTACAATGGTCAGAAGAATCAGAAGGCTCCTGTAGTTATCTATCTACCGGGACCGTTACCGTATGAATCAACTAAGGTTATCCCTTACAAATACGGTGCAACAACAATTAAGAATGGAAAGGAAATTCCCTTACCCTCCGTCGTGAATATTGCAGACATCAGTCGAGTAACACGGAGCGGTCGAATCTTCAACCGAGGAGTTGGAGAACCTACCAGAGAAAAGGAACCTCAGACAGAAATTCCTGATCAACCAGTCGGTCAATCCTTCGATCCTGACCTTTCAAAGAACAGTGATGAGACGCTGAAGCTCATCCAGAAGAGTGAATACAACATTGTTGATCAGCTATTGCAAACTCCTTCAAAAATCTCTGTGCTATCACTTTTACTCAGTTTCGAAGCTCACAGGGAAGCTCTACAGAAAGTCTTAGAGCAGACCTTTGTGGAAAAGGATGTAACAATAAGACAATTCGACAACATCATCTCTAACACCACTTCCTGCAACAGCTTGGGGGTGGGTTTAGTGATGAGGAACTTCCAGAAGAAGGCAAAAGTCACAACATGGCGCTCAATATTACAGTCAATTGCCAGGGAGATGCATTAGCCAGCGTATTGGTAGACACCGGATCAGCTCTAAACGTGATGCCGAAATCCACTCTAATGCGACTATCATTCAAAGGATCTCCGATGAGAGGCAATGAGGTCACCGTCAAAGCATTTGACGGATCCCGGAAAACAGTTATCGGCAAAGTCGACCTTCCCATAACTATCGGTCCCCACACTTTCCTAGTCACTTTCCAGGTCATGGACATCCGAGCAACATACAGTTGTTCGTTGGGAAGACCTTGGATACACGAGGCTGGGGCAGTCACTTCGACGCTTCACCAAAAGCTGAAGTTTGTCAAGAATGGCCAACTCGTCACAGTCTGTGGAGAGCAAGCCTTGATCGTGAGTAACTTATCGTCATCCACTTATGTGGAACCGAAAGAGGTTGCTGGAACCCAGTTCCAAGCACTTTCGGTGAGCAACGATAATCAATCAGAAAAAGGAACATCGATTTCCTCGTACAAAGATGCTATCGAAGTGATTAAAAGTAACAATACCAAAGGATGGGGACAGCTTGTCATTCCTACGGACAATAAGAAAAAGAAAGGTCTTGGTTTTTCTTCAAACTGTACTCAGACTGCTATTAACAATGAAAGTCTTCGTCCCATTCAGGATTTCTTCCACAGTGGAGGTTTCCTTCACCCAGTGTCTCAAGAAGTACATACCATCAACGAGGGAGATTCCTCCGATACAGATGAGGAATGGAAGTCCTATCTTAACGAGGACGGTTATATGTCTTAGGAAGAGGTGCCTACACCATTTTGCCTTCCGACACAGAGTCCGAGATATATACCAAGGTCAGATGTCAAGATGATATACGAAGATTGTGATCCGGAATGATGTCGTGCTCCACCCAACTCATTAGAGGAGGACACTCTGATGAAAGACAACTTTGACCACGACTATTATGGTCCAATGGATGGCCTGCCTATCTGGCAGCCGTACCCAGGAGACTCAGGACAAAAGAGTCAGCCGAACAATGCATATCAGCTGAGCATCATTGAAAAGAATACCTGCGTCCCCACCATGTCATGGGATCATTACTCGGGGCATTCTAAAAATTTCCAGCACGATGTTGAATTTGCAAAACTTACAAGACAAGAGTTCCTTAACTATGCTTTTCCTGAGGTCAACGTCATCTAGAGGGATGACTTCTCCAGTTCCAAAGAAGTGTGGGACACCTTAGGACAACCAAGTGGCAAATTCGAATTTTTGGTCAAGTACACCGCTCCTAAAAGCTCTCGTATTAGGACATTCAGCCAACTCGGCGGGGAGATCCACCTGAGAGTGCAAACACTATGCAAGATGCAACAGAGGAATCCTCCTATGACAACTCTTCCTGGGAGGCAGATTCCAATGATCCTGCTCCACTAGAAATCAACGTTATTTCTAAAGACAAATCGAAAAAGAAGGTACCAGACTTTGTGATTCACTGAGGAGTTCGCCGCCAATGGGTTACTGTTAACGTTCCGAAAGTCGTTCATAAGTCGAAGTAATTGTCGTCTTTACTTTAACCTTTCACCCTGCCCAGGTGAAACTGATGTTTTGATAGGGCTCACTTTCTGTAAATGTCCCTCTTCGCTTCGCCCAAAGCAACTGAGTTTTGTTTTATAGGGCTGTAGTTTCAAGAATCGACAAGATCATAAATAAAATAAACGTTGTTCTGTAATTTCCGCATTTATTGTTGTTTTCTCTTTTCGCTTTTTCAGAAAATGGTAATCCTAAGAAACATATCAAATGATAAAAACAAACAGTTTTAAAAAAAATACACTTCCCACACTCTTGCATTTCTCTCTATCTCTTCTAAAACAAATCATCACGTCATGCAGATTGCTTGTTTTAAACCCCATTGAAACATACAATCCAATGCCTTCTCCCAACTTTGAATTCCCGGTATTTGAGGCTGAAGAAGAAGATGACAAAGAAATTCCAGAAGAGATCTCCCGATTACTCAGGCAAGAGGAAAGGTCCATTAAACCTCACAAAGAGCCGTTGGAAACAGTCAATTTGGGTTCAGAGGAAGAGAGAAAAGAGGTCAAGATTGGGGCACTGCTCAGTCCAATTGTCAAAGAAAGTTTGACAAAGCTTCTCAAAGAGTTTCCCGATGTGTTTTCTTGGTCCTATCAAGATATGCCAGGGTTAAATACCAGCATCATGGAACATCATCTACCTTTAAGATCAGAATGTCCGCCAGTAAAACAGAGGTTGAGATGGACTCATCCAGAAATGGCCATCAAAATCAAAGAGGAAGTACAGAAACATATTAACACGGGTTTCCTCGCCACATCAGAATATCCTCAATGGCTAGCAAACATAGTACCAGTTTCGAAAAAGGACGGAAAGGTCAGAATGTGTGTAGACTACAGGGATCTGAACAAAGCCAGTCCAAAGGATGACTTTCCCTTACCACACATTGACATGTTGGTAGACAGTACAGGAAAGTTCAAAATCTTCTTCTTTATGGATGGATTCTCGGGCTATAATCAGATAAAAATGGTGCCAGTAGACATGGAGAAAAATTCATTCATTACCCCATGGGGAACTTTTTGTTACAAGGTAATGCCGTTCGGTTTAAAGAACGTCGGGGAAACCTATCAAAGGGCCATGACTACTCTGTTTCATGACATGATACACAAAGAAATCGAGGTATATGTCGATGACAAGATTTCCAAATCTAAAACAGAAGAGGAGCATGTGACCCACCTGTCAAAGCTATTCGAGCGTATAAGAAAGTACAAACTCCGCTTGAATCCCAACAAATGCGCATTCGGTGTCCGCTCAGAAAAACATTTAGGGTTCATCGTCAGCCAGAAAGGAATTGCGGTTGATCCTGACAAGGTCAAGGCCATTCAAGAAATGCATTCTCCAAAGATTGAGAAACAAGTCAGGGGAGTCCTGGGACGTTTGAACTACATTTCCAGATTCATATTCCTCATGACCGCGACATGTGTGCCAATCTTCAGATTACTCAAAAAGAATCAGGACTGCGTTTGGACAGAAGACTACCAAACTGCCTTCGACAATATCAAGGAATACCTGTTGAACCCACCTATTCTATCACCTCCAGTGGAAGGAAGACCACTGATCATCTACCTAACAGTCTTGGAAGACTCAATGGGTTGTGTACTTGGCCAACAAGATGAAACAAAAAGGAAAGAGACCGCCATCTACTATTTGAGCAAGAAGTTCACTAACTGCGAGACTCGGTACACTATGCTTGAGAAAACTTGTTGTGCTTTGGCTTGGGCAGCCAAACATCTCCGCCAGTATATGATTCGTCACACTACTTGGTTAATCTCCAAAATGGATCCAATCAAGTATGTCTTTGAAAAGCCTGCTCTCACGGGAAGGATTGCCCGTTGGCCGATGTTGTTATCAGAATATGACATCGAGTACCATGCTCAGAAAGCAGTCAAAGGGAGTATTTTAGCCGATCATTTGGCTCATCAACCGATTGACGATCAAGAATCAGTTGGGTTTGACTTCCCAGACGAAGATGTCATGTATTTGAAAATGAAAGATTGCGATGAACCGCTACCCAGTGAAGGGCCAGAACCAGGTTCCTAATGGGGACTTATCTTTGACGGATCTGTCAATCATTATGGAAATGAAATTGGGGCAATCATCATAACACCTCAGGGTACCCACATTCCTTTCACCGCCAGATTAACGTTCAAGTGTACAAACACGAGGCCGAATACGAAGCTTGTATCATGGGTCTCGAAGAAGCGATCGACTTAAGGATCAATAACTTGGATGTATATGGCGACTCAGCCCTGGTTGTCAATCAGATCAAAGGATATTGGAACACATACCAATCAGGATTGATTCCTTACAAAGACTGGTATGAAATACTGCCCTTTGCTCTTCACGGTTATCACACATCTGTCCGCACTTCAATAGGGGAAACCCCTTTCTCTCTAGTATATGGCATGGAGACAGTGCTTCCCATAGAGGTATAGATCCCATCAATCCGGGTATTGGTGGAAGCCAAGCTAACAGAAGCTGAATGGTGTCAAAGTTGACACGACGAACTGAATCAGATTGAAGAAAAGCGAATAGCGGCACTATGCCATGGTCAGTTGTATCAACAAAGAATGAAGAAGGCGTTTGACAAAAAGTTCCGACCTCATGTCTTCATAAAAGGAGACCTTGTGCTCAAAAAGATACAATTATTCCTCACTGATTCTCGGGGAAAATGGACTTCGAATTACGATGGCCCCTATGTGGTCAAGAAAGATTTCTCAGGCGGTGCCTTGAGACTCACAACCATGGATGGACAAGAATTTGCCTATCCCACAAATGTTGACGTTGTCAAGAAATACTTTGCCTAAATAAAATAAAATAAAAAACATCTCGGTGGATTGAAAACCTAAAAGGGCGGCCCAGGCAAAACTTAGAGACATAATAAAAAATCATCCCAGTGGATTGGAAATATCAAAGTACAATCCAGGCAAAAGTTAGGGATAACGGCAAGTAACTATGTCTGATCAGTTCAACTCCTCAGCAGTAATGCCATCCATCAAGAAAACTCCAGTCAAGGTCATCTTCGATGAAAGCTTAGGATGCCCAGAATTCAAAGTTGGTAGAAGGATAATAGTCGTTATGTTTCAATATAGCCCTATTCCTTTGAAATTACCATTTTCTAAACTTTGTAAATACTCTATGGAATCACGCGTTTGGCTGATCTCCATCCTATCAATAAAATTTGAGCCCTAGCGCTTTTGTTTGCAATTCTTATTTGTTTTAGCTTTATAGAATGATACATTTTAACATGATCAACGATTCTTGAAATAAAACAAAAATGAATTTACTTGTCAAACTTTTTCTGCTATTAAATAAAGATGGCGATTTCTTTTGACTGTTGAACATCGAAAGAACAACGATCGCTACTCCATTAGTAATCGAGCTTCAAAGTGCAGAATCAAAGTACTTCTTCTAAACCAGTGCACCTGAATGAAGGATCAGCTGAGTCAGATGTGAATATTCCGTCCGACATCCCCGACAGAGTTCTTATCTCCTAAGCCCGACCAACGGTTTTCCCCACAGGGACTATCTCTGTGATACTTTTCATCCCCCGCAGTGGCCGAGTATCCAGTCATGTTCATCCGTTCCGTGAGTTTGTATGTCGCGTCAGTTTTGTCAGCATAAACATACATACATCATGCATTATTGATTTACATCCACATTTATATTGCATCACTATCACGCTAGTTGGTCTTGTCCCCTAGTAATAAAAGTCCTCTTGTCAATTGAGTTGTCAGTTCTTTCCTCGTCAGGAAATGAATCATCTAAGCAATCTCTCTCTACTCTATCTCTGGATTAGAGACGTTCTTCGACCACTTTGATAACTTGAACCTCTGAAGGACCTGAAGGCATTCGACAAACGTCACTCTTCGCCATTGAAGATGATATCTTTGCTTTCCCTGATTAAGGAAAATCCCAGAGAGAGCCCCGCAACTAAAGACTCTCAGCAACATAGTGGTTCTTCTCTCTAGAAAATCAATGTTAATAAAGTCATCAGCACCTCTAAATTGGGATACATTATATGGCATTTCTCAGAAAAGGTCTGGAAGAAAACTATGATGTAGTATCCCCAAGCAGGAAGCAGTCTCTCAAGAGACTCGTTTCTCCCCAGTAGAGCAGACAAATGGCGTCTCCAACCAGAGAAGTTTAAACACCTCTACAGCTCAGACCAATGGGTTCCCCAGCAAGTCTGACATCAAAACTTTTTCCATCAAATCGCATCTCTCCAGGAAAATTCAGCGAGAAGTTTGAGGAAAAACCGCTACGAATAACGTCCCTTGTCAAGAAAGCTTATTGACAAAAGAAACTGTGGCCAGTTCCTTGGTAGGAAACCAGAATCGAAGGGAAGCTTACATCAAAAACTAAGACCAGTTCCTTGGTAGGAAACCAGGATCGAGGGGAAGTTTATTTCAGAATCTAAGACCAGTTCCTTGGTAGGAAACCAGGATCGAGGGGAAGTTTATTTCAGAAACTAAGACCAGTTCCTTGGTAGGAAACCAGGATTGAGGGGAAGTTTATTTCAGAAATTGAGACCAGTTCCTTGGTAGGAAACCAGGATCGAGGGGAAGTTTATTGATAAAGGAAACTTAGACCAGTTTCTTGGCTGAAAACCAGGATCGAGGGAAGTTTTTACCTTTTCTAAGTATTAACGCTTAGCAAAAGAAGGTGAATGCGTACACTACCATTCATAATCACTGTCAAAATTTCGGGTATTCTGATATTTAATCATCTTGCACCCCGAATGCCCGAATACCTTCGCCATTCACACCTTCGGGTCCAAGATGATTAAATAGGGGCATCTGTCATACCCCAAATTTTGACCACTAAGATTTCCCATCATTGTGCAAATCATCATCACAATATGGATGTACCAACATGCCTCAATCAATCTCCTCATAGATGTTTGAGTATTCACTACTATCAAATATTAGGGTTTCAAGCTCTCTTAGAGCTTTTGGACAAAGGATCAATCAAGGAATGACATGATCTTCAACTTGTCTAACCTCTCAAACACCTATAAAGGGTCAAGAGGACTCCCACACCCGGAATCAAGCACAAGGTTGCAACATTCCAAGTGGATTAAGCCTCAAGATCGCTAGTGTCACCAAATTAGGGTTTTGGTCGACCAAGGCCTCCAGATGGAAATTTTCCTCTAGGCATGAGCCAATGCTCCAAAGCATAACCCAAGATACTCCAAGGGACTTCATGGACCCAATCATCATGTCAATTTAACCTCAGGGGATGCATTCATAAAAAATCAGGAATTAGGGTTTCTTGACCTAATTCACCCCTAAGTTGACTTTTGGCACAAAGCATGAGCCAAGACCTCAAGACATGATTTGAGGGACTCCAATACACTACATTGATCCATTTGCAACAATGGATTGATCCAAGAAGCTTGATCTACAAGTTTCAATTTCATCTGGACCACAATTAGGGTTTTTGAGGAAAAAGTCAACTGTACCTTTGACTTTTGACTTAGACATGCTCCCAAAACTTGGGACATTATTCAATACACCCCATAACACCTATGAAACATATCCATCAAGTTTGATTTAGGTCAAGGACTTGATTTCACAAAGAATCGCATAGTTTGGAATTCATCTGATAAAAAGTCAACTGTGCACAAAAGTCAAGTTTGACTTTTTGAGATTTTTCATAATTATGGTTCTTTAAACCTAAAACAATGATAATGTGTGATTTGAATCATCATTCATCAAGAAAAATCAAAGAAAGTGAGTTATCTTGTAAAAGGGGTAACCATAAAAACTTAGAATTTTTCTAAGTTATGGAACAAAGTGGCTAGGTACCAACTTCCAAGGTTCATAACTTGAGATCCAAGTAACAATTTTGGCTGGTCCAAAGATGGATTTGTAGCTCTCATGGCATACTTTAAAAGTGTCAACTACACCTCATTCCAATTCCTCATGGATTTCAAGTTATGGAGTGATCAAAATGGCTGAAACACATGAAATGTCACTTTTTCCAACACTTAGTGAAATTTTCACTAAGTCATAATCTGTCTTGCTTTTTTTTAGAATGTAGGAGCATTTTTCTATTGGATCCAAAAAGTTTCAAGAAAAACTATGATCACCCATGTGTTGTGTCACATAAGGGCTTTCCAAAATGTCCAAGAACTCCATCAAATTCCACCTGAGCTAGGAGTTATGACAGCTGCAACATGCCTTGCTACAAACTGTCTTGGCAAGGCAGATTTGTGCATAAAGGTTCGATTTGCTCAAATTGTGCAATTCCAAGCATGCTTATCCATCTGCACACCTCAAGGGGGAACAACCAAGGGACAAACACTGATCTATCAGCCTCCCAAGTCCATGGATCTATGTTTAGGCATGACACTGCTAAATTCAAAGATGCTTCAAATATTCAATTTTGTTTCAAAGCATTTAACTGATGCATAGAGGTGGCATTCATCAAGACAATGTTATCCAAGTTTAGTCAAGACTTATCCCTAAACCAAAGACACATTGGCCTGTGCTCTAACCTCTAGTCAATGGCTAGAGGAGACTTGAGATTCCAAAATGATCCAATTGGCCACAAACTTGTACCAGTTGTCATACCCTATTCCTTGCAAAACAAACTTCCTCTACTATAAATAGAACTCATTTGTGATTAGTTTGAGTACACCGAAGCACCCAAACTGATGTTTTCCTCAAAATCACCTTCTCACTTCCAAAATTGCCTTCTAAAGCAAGTCACTATCGGGTTTTGAGTTTGAGAGCAATTCCAACCAAACCAATCACACACACACACCTCATAAACATCATATAGAAGTGATCCAAACACTTAAACAACATCTGGAACACCAATTCCACAAAATCACCAGCCAATTGTTCAAGCTTTCAACCAAGTTGCAGTTGAAGTGCCATAACCTGTTCCAATCCATTTCCAATCACTCAAACACATTCCATATGGTGTAGGGAAGCTGTTTAGATCATCACAACAAATCTGTAACACCTCTAACCCAAAAATCAAATTGCTCTTGCTGCCACGACCATCAAGTAAGTCTAAACTTGGTCATTTCATGATTCATGCATATTCCCTCGCACAATAATTTTGCCATATGTTCATAATCATGTATGGAGCGTTTCCCCTCAATTAATTGCTTTGTATGAATCGTGTATCAAAATTCCCATCCTTCATGCAGAATTTAGGGTTCTTGAGGTTTTGTCTTGATTTCTTATTTCGGGCTTAAAATAAATGAAATTAAAGACCATAGACATGATCGTGAGGTGAAAACGAGTAGATTGATATGTGGATTGTGTGATTTCATCAAGTATTCAGTGAGATTGATGGGAAAACGCAAATCTAAAGAAACAGAGGGCGCGGGCAAGAACTTGGTGTTCTTGGCGCCCTTTTTTTAATTTTTAAATATTTGAATTTTTCTGATTTTATTTAATTGATTCAAAAATTAATTTCTCTCTGGTTTTCAATGATTTTGAGTTGATTCTTTTTTTAATAATTCACAAAAATGTTAAAATATTTTATTTTACAATAATTTTCGAAAAATATTATTTATTTCATATACTTGATATTTTTGCAAAGAATTAAATTTTTTTTTTGTCATTCAAAGTATTTTTTCTTTCTTGATTTTCCAAACTTAAATGGTTTCCAATCATTTTGTGGATAAAAATGTGATTTTTCAAACATTAATCCAAGATCACAAATTGTTTTTCACACATGTTTGATAATTTTGATCATTTTAATTAAATTTTTATTTAATTAAAAAACATTTTGAAATTAATTTAGGGTTTTGTTCTTAATCACCCTAAACAAATCTTTTTCCAACTCTTTGGGCCTATTGAGAGAGTGTAAGACCCAACCCTTTGAAAATACAAAACCATTTAGGCCTCAGATATTGTATAAGTCCCTCTGTGTTAAAAAAACATCTCAGCGCGATCGCCAATTCAAAACCAAATCCTCTGGGCCTCTCCTCTAGCTATAAGTCCCATTCCGTTTCTTAAAAACACTTTTGGGCCTCTAATAGAGTGTAAGACCCAACCCCTTTTGTAAATAAACCTTTTTGGGCCTCACATATTGTATAAGTCCCTCTGTATATTTTCAAAACAACGGCGCGATCGTCGCCTTTTCAAAATCAACCAGACATCTCCCTAAGTTGTAAGCCCCATCTCCTGTACAAAAATAAACTTTGGGCCTCTAATAGAGTGTAAGACCTAATCCCCTTTTTTGATCAAAACTTTTTGGGCCTCAGATCAACTGTATATATACTAGTAGTTATTTAAAGTTTTCCCCGGCAACTACGTCTAGAACTAGGTAAAGCCCTGTTGGTCACTCTTTAAATACAAACAAGACTAGATCCCATAGGATTTCCAGATACAGTCTTCCCTTCTCTTGGGGTTAAACAATATGGAACAAAGAGAAAGGCAGTATTCTCGGTGAAACTTTTCTCAGACTGTCACCCCTAGAAATTGTCAAAGAAATTCTACTCCCTAGAGTTGATCTATTCTCCGTGAATAGCATCTCTTGAGTTTCTTCCAAACCCTCAAACTTTCCTGGAATGATCTCTTCTCTGTGAATTGCATTTCTTGAACTTCTATTGGTTTGGGGACCCACAGGCTTCCTAAAAGCATCCCCGCCTCCTCTTGGGCTTTGGTACAAGGTCCCTTCGGCTTCTTAGAAGTTCTCATGCCTTCTCTTGGGCTTAATACAAGGACCCTCACGACCTCTTAAGGGTATAAGAAAGAACTTAGTCATCCTTTGCTAGAGCAGTCTTTCCAGTGTCAAACCTCAGGTACTGTAGGGTTAATTCTCATCCCTTAAGGCCCTTGCCCTCTTTTGGGCATCCTACAAAAGATAAAACTCTTCAACACCAGTAGACTTGGACAATCTAATCCCCTTGAGTCTCAAAGACATTCTCAAGTTCCTTACAACTATAGGAAAAAGCTCCGGGCACTCTGGATCGATCTCCAGCAGAAACCCAGCCTCTCTCATGAGAGTTCCCCGACCAGGGTCAACACTATCCCAAATCAGAACCTCAAGGTATTTGACATCTCAAATCTTCTGTAATCCTCAGCAAAAGTTGATTCCCCACTTGGACCTGCCTAGGGATCCCAATAATCCCCCGTAGTAAGATAGCCTCCTCTTAGGCTTTGTATAATGATCTTTCCTTGACACAATCAGCCTCCTCTTGGGCTTTGTACAATAATTCTCCCCCTAGCGGAGCTAACCTTTTCAGACTCTCTTGTTGAGTCCATCATTTTTCAGGACTCTCTTGTTGAGTCAATACCCTTTTAACCGCAATCTCGGGCTTCGTACGAGACATCAAATCACTTTCTTGTTGAGTATAAAAGACTCTCTTGCTGGGTCAATCTCCTTTTAGCCTCAATCTCGGGCTTCGAACGAGACAGAAAATCACTCTCTTGTTGAGCATAAAAGACTCTCTTGTCGAGTCAATCAACTTTCAGGCTCTCTTGTTGGGCCAATCACCTTTGCAAGACTCTCTTGTTGAGTCAAATCTTTTAGCCTCCATCTTGGGCTTTGTACAAGACATATACAAGCACTCTCTTGTTGAGACAAACTCATTTCAGCCTCCATCTTGGGCTTTGTACAAAACACATATAAACCTCTCCAACGGAGTAAAAAATCCCTTTTAGCCTCAATCTTGGGCTTTGTACAAGACAGAAAGAACATTTTCCCCAGAAAAGTCTAACTGTTAGCCTCCTCTTAGGCTTTATATAATGATATCCCCAAAGAGTCAGTCTCTTTTTTGCCTCAATCTTGGGCCTTGTACAAGACATATATACACTCTCTTGTTGAGTAGGTCTTATCTAGCTTCCTCTTAGGCTTCATATAAAGAAATCCCTAGCTGAGTCAATCAACCTTTTGGCATCAAACTTGTACTTTGATCAAAGCACACAAACATCAACAGTCCCTCTTTAGAGAGGACAGAATCTCTCTCAGCCAAAACCCTTTAGCTTCATATCTTGGGCTTTCAACAAGATAAAATCACCTTTAGCTTCATGTTTTGGGCTTTGAATAAGACACCAAAACATCTTTTCCTCCCATAGAATAGAAGGAACTATGATTGCTCCGATTTCCCTGTTTCGCTAAACGGGAATACGTAGGCATAAGATTGCTAGATCTTAGCGAGCATACAAATCAAAAACTTTAGGTCTAGTACCTTCACATCAATAAAAACTTAGGTCCAGTACCTTACCAAAAACATAAACAAAACTCACTCTCCCTGTCACACTTTCCCAAGAAACTTTCCCAACCCATCAGCAGATAAACACTATCAATTACAAAGCATGACCTAAAAGCTAACATCATGTGGATAACAACATATAGGATGGGTAATTGACAACTACCCATTGTATAACTTGACCCCAGACCCCCCAATCTCTTTTAAAGCGTTTGTTCAGTTAAACATTCGCGTGCAAGGTTAGTTTTAGATACCTTCCCTTTCCCTTCCAGCTTCACGGGATAAATAAGAAATCAGAAAGTAATACCCTTTCTCCTCGAGGAGAAAACCGAAACTTCAGCGATAAGGCGGTCGCGTCACCAAAAAAAATTGTTCGCTACAGTGTGGTCTAACACCGCCTTAACAACCAAGCTTATCCTCCATATGAAGACTGGATAAAGAAGATGGTTAAAGACTTCTACTTGCCTTTTGATCCTGCACCTCCTTTGTATCTTGAGAATGTGAAAGAATGGACCACCGTAGCCGTTGAAGAATTCAATAAGTTGCAAGCTCTGGTGCATGAGCTCCGTGTAGAAAATTCAGACTTGAGTAGCCGTCTCCAAGATACTTTGCATAACAACGTGGACTTGGAATGTGAGGCTAAGGACGCAACAAAGCGGCTGGCAGAGAAAGAGGTAGACTTTATAGACAGAGCTCGGTTCTACCAGAAATCTAATTTGGCTGCAGAATCCTCCAACCAGACTCACAAGAAAACTAAGCACCTTTTGTCTGAGCCAAAAGTCAAACTTGCTAATTCTCAGAACAGGTGGGTTGAAATCATGACGGAAAATGAGGAACTAAAGGAAGAGCTCCAAAAGGCGAAGAGCGGCAAGAAGCACTTCTCTGACAAACTGAAGGAAGCTCAGAAGGAGATTGCAGAGCTCAAGATTTAAGATAGGATCAAGAAGTCAAAGCTCGGAGATGTCTTCGGAGACGACAATAATGCAGAACAGGAATAAGCTGATCAAAGGGCTATTAGAACGACCAACTCACCTAGATACCGAAGCCCTCCTTGAAGAGGTCAAGACTAGTTTATATGGGCTAGGGGTTTGGGATTGATCTATTTATGTATTTTTGTATGCTTTCTATTGTGATTACCATCAGGCTTATTGATGGACTCACCCTCGGTTGTATCAGATATATTTGTATGACTTTCAAAAATGTTATATGAAGATGTGGTTGTTTCAGCTATATTATTTCAGTAGTATTCTCAGCAGTGTTGTTTCAGCTGTATTTTTCTACAATATCTATCTGTTCCTGTGATATTATTTTCACTGCAGCGTATCTGATCCCTCACCCGATTAATACTGGAATCAAAGTAGATATATCTTGGAAATGATTAAACATGGCATATGCATGCATTCATACATCTCATTTTTTCATAATAGGTGTTTATCTCTGGATTTTCGAACCTTATTTGATTAACAGGCAGGATTGCTAATTCTCATATCCACCGCTATTCAACGCGTCAAAACCAACAACGAATCATGGAGCAATTACAGGCGGAAATTGCTGAAATGAGGGCCCGGATGAACCAGTTTATGGACCTGATGCAAGGAGTGGCTCAGGGCCAACAAGAGCTAAGGGCAATGGTGTAGAGACCCGAAGTTGAGATTCCAAATACTGGCAATCAAGTTGACCCTCCGGTTGGAGGTGATATTCTCGTCGGTGGAGTTAATACTGGTAATCCTGTCGGTGTAGTTAATACTGGTATTCCTATCGGTGGAGTTAATGTTGGTATTCCTGTTGCTGGAGTTAATGGTGGTATTCCTGTTGATCAAGCTATTGGGGGTCCTATCCCCATTCCTATTCCTGTTCCTCATTTGGAGGATAATCACTATGATCTGTTTTCTCTGATAACACAGATCTGGGTAGTAACACTGGTGAAGGGGACCGAAGGTACCAACTGCTTGCTGAAAAAATCAGGGCCATAAAATGTCTGAATACTATGGGCATTGACGTAGCAGACATGGGGTTGGTTCAGGGGGTAAGAATCCCTCCTAAATTTAAGGCTCCATCTTTCGACAAATACAACGGAAATTCTTGCCCAAAAACTCACTTGCAAGCGTACTTTAGAAAGATTTCTGCTTACTCCAATGATGAAAAGCTTTAGATGTATTTTTTCCAAGACAGCCTGTCTGGGGCATCTCTGGAGTGGTACATGAAGCTTGAAAGGGTCCACGTCAGGAACTGGAAAGAGTTGACAGAGGCGTTTCTAAAACAGTACCAATACAACATCGATATGGCACCTAATCGTACTCAACTGCAGAGCCAGACACTGAAAAGTAAAGAAAGCTTCAAGGAATACGTCCAGCGGTGGCGTGAGTTGGCTGCACATATGCAACCACCATTGCTGAAAAGAGAAATGGTTGACATGTTCATGGGAACGCTGCAAGGTCCATTCTTGGAATGCTTGGTAGGGTGTCTTTCATCTGGTTTTTCCGATATTGTAGTTGTTGGGGAGAGGATTGAGAATTTGCTTAAGATGGGCAAGATTCAAGACAATGTTGGGTCATCTTCTGGTGTGCAAAAACCTTTTGCGGGTGCAAGTAAAAAATGTGAAGGGGAGACTAATGCTGCATCTTCTCAGAAGAGTAGAAATAGGGGATATCAGGCTCCATACCATCAAACTATTGTTGTAACCATTCTCGTTTCTACACAACAATGAAATCAACAACAACAACAGGCCCCAAGGTAGGCCTATGAACAGAGGCAGAGAGTGGTTGATCGACATTTTGATCCCTTACCAATGTCCTATGCTATGTTGTTTCAATAATTGCTCAAGTTAAATCTGGTAGAACCCCGTGCAATGGGTCCCCCTTGGACAAAGCTTCCAGTGGGGTATGATACAAACGCGCGTTGTGACTTTCATTTCGGTGGCCCTGGGCATACTATTGAAAGATGCAGAGCCTTTCAACATAAGGTCTAGGATTTGATAGATTCCAAAGCTATTAATTTTGCTCCTTCTTCCACCCCAAATGTTATTCAGAATCCGATGCCTACCCACGGTAGGGCAACTGTTAACGCAGTTGAAGAAGACGACGGTTGGAGGTTGGTATTTGATGTTGGGGCTGTTAAGATGTCATTGCTGGTCATGAAAGATCGTTTGTTGAGGGGAGGCGTATTCCCTGGTTGAGATGAAGATTGTTCAGATTGTTTGATTCATGAGAATGGTTGTGATAAGTTGAGACGTTGTATTCATAATTTGATGAACGGCGGGTGTTTGCAATTCAGTCAGGTTTCCGGTGCCGATAATGATGTTTCAACTATTACCATCCCTTTTACACCGGTACAGATTCCAGTGCCTGTAAGGCGAGCTCCGGTAACCATCACGGTGCCCGGACCAATCCCGTTTGAAAGTGAAAAGGCAATCCCATGGAAATATGGTGCTGAAGTATACTACAACAGTCAAAAGCAAGAAGTTGATACTCCAGTTGTAGTTGATCAGAAAATTGATAATGTAGGAGTTGGTGGTTTCACTAGAAGCGACAAGCTATTTGCGCCGCAAACTCTCCGAAATGATAACGCAGATGCCTTGGTAAAAGCCAAAGGCAAGCAAGTGATGAACGAAGAGCCTGTGCAGAGGACGGAGCCTGGTACCTCTTTTGAAAGTGATGTCGAAGAATTTATGAAGATCATCAAGAAAAGTGACTACAAGATTGTAGATCACCTCCACCAAACTCCATAGAAGATATCCATTTTGTCTCTATTGTTGTGTTCTGAAGCACACCGCAATGCCTTGTTGAAAGTCCTGAACGTGACGTATGTGCCTTAAGAAATCTCAGTCAACCAACTGGAAGGGGTAATATCCAATGTTAATGCCAGCCGTGGGCTGGGTTTCACTAACTTTGATTTGACTTTGGAGGGCCGAAACCACAACAAAGCACACCATATTTCTATGGAATGTAAAGGGGCAATTCTCTCTCACATGCTAGTAGACACCGGATCTTCGCTTAACGTGTTTCCCAAAAAGGCACTTATTAAGTTGGACATTGAAGGAGTGGTGCTCATATCGAGCGACTTGGTAGTTCGAGCATTTGATGGGTCGAAAAGATCAGTTTTTGGGGAAGTGGAATTACCTATCAATGCGGGGCCCCAAATCTTCAACACTACTTTCTACGTGATGGATATTCAGCCCGCATATAGCTGTTTGCTAGGGCGCTAGAGATGTATCATCGACCCTCCACCAGAAAGTTAAGTTTGTGGTAGATGGATAAGTAGTCACCGTCTGCGGTGAAGAGGACATCTTTGTGAGTCACCTATCTTCCTTGAAGTATGTAGAGATGGATGGCGAAATCCACGAGTCGTTGTGTCAAGCATTTGAAACTGTGAATGTGCAAGAAGTCTCTCCTTCATCAGAGAAGAAGCCAGAAGTTTCAATTGCATCATACAAGTAAGCCCAAGCTGTCATGCAGTCTGGCAACACAGGAGGTTGGGGTTGAGTGATTGAAGTGCCCCTCAAAGAAAACAGGTTCAGAATTGGTTATCGAGGACCAAAGGTTCAAGGCCGTCAAGGACCCATTACTTTCTCTAGTGCTGGAGTCATCGATCCTGGATAGATTTTTGCACTGAGCGATATGAAGATGGAGACACTGACTGCGACATCAACAACTGGATACACCCAGCTGTCCCGGGTCAAGAACTTCACAATTGGTCTTCTGAAGGCTTCGTCCAAGTCACTCTTCGCGAAGAGTAATTTTCCTTGTTTTCATGTTAAATCCTGCGCCCCGCCCAAGGCGTAGAGATTCTTTGTAGGGCTTACATTGTTAAACATTCAATTTTATCATTAATAAAGGACGTTCTTTTTGCATTCAAATAATGTGCTCCCTGTCTTTCTCTTTTTTACTTTTTAATAATAAATGGCAATGTTGTTTTTTTGCACTCATAAAGTGTGAATAATCATTCATGCAGATGCATTTCATCTGATTCCATTGATAACGATTCTGCTATGGCTTATTATGACTTTGACAATCCGATTTACCAAGCCGAAGAGGATGGTGGAGAAGATTGTGAAATTCCTGAGGAATTAGCCAGGATGTTGAAACAGGAGGAAAGGGCCATTTAGCCACATAAAGAGGCACTGGAGGTTATTAATATGGGAACCGAAGACACCAAGAAAGAAGTTAGGATCGAGGCTTCCTTAAATGAGAATGTAAAGAAGGGGTTGATTGAAATGTTGCATGAATACGTAGACATCTTTTCTTGGTCGTATCAAGATATGCCAGGGCTTGACACCGATATTGTTGTGCACAGATTGCCTCTCAAAGATGGTTGCTCTCCAGTCAAGCAGAAGCTTAGAAGAACGAAACCAGAAATGCAAATCAAGATCAAGGAAGAAGTCCAAAAATAGTTGGATGCAGGTTTTTTAGCTGTTACCAGTTATCCACCATGGGTTGCAAATATTGTGTTGGTACCTAAGAAGGATGGCAAGGTTCGGATGTGTGTTGATTACCGTGATCTAAACAGAGCAAGTCCAAAGGACGACTTCCCATTACCTCACATTGATGTTTTGGTTGATAACACCACTCAGTTCTCAGTATTTTCTTTCATGGATGGCTTTTGTGGCTACAATCAGATAAAGATGGCACTAGAGGACATGAAGAAAACAACATTCATTACCCCATGGGGAACATCCTGTTATAAAGTGACGCCCTTTGGTTTAAAGATTGCAGGGGCAACCTATCAACGCGTAATGGTGACTCTCTTTCATGATATGATTCATAAGGAGATTGAAGTATACGTTGATGAAATGATCGCGAAGTCACAGACCGAAGAGGAACACTTGGTGAATTTGCAGAAACTGTTTGAATGGTTGAGAAAATTCAAGTTGAGGCTGAATCTGAATAAGTGCACCTTCGGGGTGCGGTCTGGCAAATTGTTGGGCTTTATCATCAGTGAAAGAGGCATCGAGGTTGATCCAGCCAAAGTAAAAGCAATTCAAGATATGCTTGAGCCTAAAACAGAAAAACAGGTTCGTGGTTTCCTAGGGAGGTTGAACTACATTGCTAGATTTGTTAGTTTCTTGGATTGGCTGGAATTTTGGTAAAACAAAGTATGTTCAATGTTGATGTCAAGGTGGTGATGTTGCAACATTGAGTCTTAACACTGGGCTGTGTTAAGTAGTGAAGCTGTTCAATGTTTGATGTCATATGGGTGATGTCACAACATTGAGTCTTAACACTGGGCTGTGTTAAGTGTTTAAATAACTGAAGTTTGGATGTATGATGTCACAAGCGATGTTGTGACATTAGATCTGCAGAATTAATAACATCAGGTTGTGATGTTGTTAGGGTTTGCGTGTTAGCTAGAATTGTGGAGAGCAAGCTGTCTCATTGGATGCGAATATCTTGGGATAGATATTCTCTGCTGCATAGGAGATCTGGTGCAGATTTGTAGGAGATTTAAAAGGTTGAAAATTTGAAAAGATTTTAGGAGAAAATCTATTTTGAATATTCAGTTTTAAATAACAAATCAGGTCAGATATTGTAGCAGGTCCAAGTCCAATTCAAGGAGCTATATAAAGCGCACCAGTAATGAAGAAAAAGTAACGAAGAAAGAGAGCTAAAGACTGAGTTTCGATTGTGTCTTTGTGTATGTTTTGTAAACCATTCGAGTATGAATTAGTATTGTTATTTTGAGTTGTTCTTGATCAAAGCTGTGAAGCAGAATCAAGTAGTGTTATTCAAAGTGTGTAATCTTTGAAGTATATCACTGAAGTGTTTTAGGGATTGAGTAGTGTTCTCATATCTAAGTGGTTTCTTAGGTAGAAAGTCACTAGTAGGAATTAAGATTAGGAGATTGTCAACTGGGTTGTTGAGTCTGTAATTTAATTCTACAAGTAGTGAATTTCATCCCTGGCTTGGTAGCCCCCAGACGTAGGTAGTTAGACCGAACTGGGTGAAGAATTTGGTGTGTTATTCTGCTAGTTTGTCCATTGTGCAGAGTGTGTTGTTGTGACATCGCACTTAACATCACACGTCTGATACCAGAATTTCAATTGGTATCAGAGCAGGCATCTTGTCTGTCTCTGGGTGAGATCTAGGGAAGTTACTTTCTGGTGTAAAGATGGACAAAGAAGTTGGAGGATTTGTCAACAGACCCCCTATTTTGGATGGTCCAATTATGATTATTGGAAGCCAAGGATGATCACATTTTTGAAATCCTTGGACAGTAGGGCTTGGAAGACTATAATTAAAGAATGGAAAGCACCTGTTGTGTTTGAAAAGGATGATGCTGGGAAAGATAAAGAGGGCCCCTCAAACCCGAAGCCTGAAGAAGAATGGACCAAGGAAGAAGATGAGCTTGCCCTTGGTAATTCCAAAGCTCTGAATGCAATCTTCAATGGAGTGGATAAAAATATATTCAGGCTGATCAATACATGTGAAGTTGCTAAGGAAGCATGGGATATTTTGAAGGCTACACATGAAGGAACATCTAGAGTTAAGATGTCAAGACTTCAGCTTCTAACATCGAAGTTTGAGAGTCTGAAGATGAAGGAAGATGAGACTATCCATGACTTCCATATGAGTGTGCTTGAGCTGGCTAATGCATCCAGTGCCCTTGGTGAAAAGATGTCAGATGAAAAGCGTGTAAGGAAGATCCTTAGGTCCCTTCCTAAGAGGTACAAGATGAAGGTGACTGCTATTGAAGAAGCTCAAGACATCAGCAAGATGAGGGTTGATGAGCTCATTGGATCCCTTCAAACTTTTGAGCTGGGGTTAAGTGAAGAAGAAGACCAAGAGTATAGCTTTAGTTTCCAGTTCTGAAGAAGCCAAGAAAGAGAAAGTAGATGACTCTCAGGAGGAGCTGTCTCAGGCTGTTGCTTTGCTGGGTAAATAGTTCAACAAAGTTATGAAGGGGATAAATAGGAGTTATAATCCCAATATCAAGAACATTACCTCTGACATCAACAGATCAGGAGATCAAGGGAAGAAGTCTAAAGATGAAGAAAAATCCAGTAATGACAAAGGGGTACAATGCTTTGAGTGTGAAGGGTATGGACATGTCAAGAAGGAATGTCCCACTTTTCTAAAGAAGCAGAAAGGGTTATCAGCTTCTTGGTCTGACAGTGAGAGTGAATCTGAAGAAAATTCAGCTAAACTCGCTAGAGCTATGGTTGGGGTTTATGAGTCAGATGATGAGTCTTGTGATGAAGAGGTCTCTTACGATGAACTGGCTATCACTTACAAAGATCTTTTCGTGAGAAGTGAGCAAGTGTGTCTTAAAGGAGAAGAGCTGAAGAAAAACATAATCCAGTTGAAGGCAGAAAAGACTGAGCTTGAAGCCGAAGTCAGTATGCTCAACTATAAGCTGGAGTCTATGAACAAAACTATCAGAATGTTGAACAATGGTACTGATGCGTTAGACAACATTCTCAGTATTGGGAAGATGGCTGGAGACAAATGTGGTTTGGGATTCACCAGTGATACAGGTTCTATCACCCCAAAACCAGTGATGTTAAAACATCATGACAGAACTCCATCTAAGAAGAAATACAGACGCTGGAGATGTCACCATTGTGGATGTTTTGGACACATTAAGGCTTATTGTTATAAGCTACATGGGTATCCACAGAAGGCTCATCAGGCTGTTCACAAATAGAACTGTGATAAAGGAAGGCAGGTTTCCAAGCCTAAGAAGCAATGGGTCCCTAAAGTTAAGGTTACCAGCTTAATAGCTCACACTTCCTTAAGGGTTTCTACCAAAGAAGACTGGTACTTTAACAGTGGGTGTTCAAGGCACATGACTGGAGTAAAGAATCTGTTGGTAGATGTGAAACTTCAGTCTTCAGGCTATGTTACATTTGGTGATGGAGTCAAAGGAGAGATCAAGGGGATTGGTAAACTAAACTGTGCTAGTGCTCCCAGACTGGAGGATGTTCTTCTTGTTAAAGGACTAACAACAAATTTGATTAGCATTAGTCAACTTTGTGATCAAGGATTCAAAGTAGACTTTACAAAGTCTGAATGTATTGTCAAAGATGATAAAGGAGAAGTCATTATGAAGGGAGCCAGGTCTAAGGACAATTGTTATCTTTGGGTACCTCAAAACTCAAATTCTTCCACGTGTGTGCTTGCTAAAGAAGATGATGTCAAAATCTGGCATCAGAAGTTGAGACATCTTCACCTAAAGGGAATGAAGAGAATCATCTCCTCAGAAGCAGTCAGAGGAATTCCCAAACTTAGTATTGAGGAAGGAAAGGTGTGTGGAGACTGTCAAAAAAGGAAGCAAACAAAGATGTCTTATCTGAAGCTTCAACATGACACCACCTCCAAGGTATTGGAACTACTTCACATGGACTTGATGGGACCTATGCAGGTGGAAAGTCTGGGTGGAAAGAAATATGCTTATGTAGTTGTGGATGACTATTCAAGATACACCTGGGTGAACTTCATCAAAGACAAATCAGAGGTGTTTGATATCTTTAAAGAGCTTTGTCAAAGACTCCAAAGAGAAAAGCAGAGTAAGTTTATCAGAATAAGAAATGATCATGGAAGAAAGTTTGAGAATAGTAAGTTTGAAGAATTTTGCTCTGCTGAAGGTATAAGTCATGAGTTTTCATCGCCTATTACTCCTTAGCAAAATGGAGTTATTGAGAGGAAGAATAGAACTATCCAAGAGTCTGCTAGAGCAATGATCCATGCCAAGAAACTTCCTTATCATTTCTGGGGTGAAGCTATGAACACTGCCTGCTACATTCACAACAGGGTTATCCTAAGAAGAGGCACTTCATCCACTCTGTATGAACTATGGAAGGGAAGAAAACCTAATGTTAAGTACTTCCATGTTTTTGGAAGTAGATGTTATATTCTGGCTGATAGAGAGCAGAGAAGAAAATTGGATTCCAAAAGTGATGAAGGAATATTTTTGGGATACTCTACTAACAGCAGAGCATATAGGGTGTTCAACTCTAGAACCAAGGTGATGATGGAGTCAATCAATGTGGTGATTGATGACAGTGACAAGCAGGAAGATGATGATGTCCCAGATGTTGTTGAGACATCAGTTGGTGAAGTTGCACCAGAAGCTGAAGACAGAAGCCAAACTCCTAGTGTTGCTGCTGCTGAGCCTGAAGCTGAGCAACCTCATAAGGATCCCTCCATCAGAGTGCAGAAGGACCACCCAAAGGAGCTCATTATAGGTGATCCAAACTCTAGAGTAAGGACTAGGTCAAGAGATGTTATAGCAAGTTCATGCTTTATCTCTAAAATTGAGCCAAAGAATGTCAAGGAAGCATTGACTGATGAGTTTTGGATAAATGCAATGCATGAAGAGCTGGAGCAGTTCAAGAGGAATGAAGTATGGGAGCTTGTTCCTAGGCCTGATGGAGTTAATGTGATTGGCACCAAGTGGGTCTACAAGAATAAATCTGATGAACAAGGAGTGGTCACCAGAAACATGGCCAGACTAGTTGCTCAGGGATACGCTCAGGTTGAAGGAATTGATTATGATGAAACCTTTGCTCCTGTGGCAAGACTAGAGTCTATCAGGTTGCTCTTAGGCGTGGCTTGTAATTTAAAATTCAAGCTCTTTCAGATGGATGTTAAAAGTGCCTTCTTGAATGGCTACTTAAATGAAGAAGTGTATGTTGATCACCCAAAAGGATTTATTGATCCAACATTTCCTGACCATGTGTACAAACTAAGGAAAGCTCTATATGGTTTGAAGCAAGCACCAAGAGCTTGGTATGAAAAACTCACTGAGTTCCTGGTTGTGAATGGCTACAGAAAAGGAGGGATTGACAAGACCTTGTTTGTTAAAGAGGAAGAAGGGAAATTGATGGTAGCTCAAATCTATGTTGATGACATAGTATTTGGTGGGATGTCAGATGCGATGGTTAAACAGTTTGTGGAACAGATGCAGTCTGAATTTGAAATGAGTCTTGTTGGTGAGCTAAACTATTTTCTTGGCCTACAAGTTAGACAAATGGAGGACTCCATATTTATTTCACAGAGCAAGTATGCAAAGAACATAGTGAAGAAGTTTGGTTTGGAGAATGCTAATCACAAGAGGACTCCTGCTCCTACTCATCTAAAATTATCCAAGGATGAACATGGTGTCAGTGTGGATCAAAGTTTATATAGAAGCATGATTGGGAGTTTATTGTATCTCACGGCTAGCAGACCTGACATTGCTTTTGCTGTTGGAGTTTGTGCCATATATCAATCTAAACCTAAGGCCAGTCACTTGAATCAAGTGAAAAGGATCTTGAAATATGTTAATGACACCAGTGACTATGGGATGCTATATAGTCATGGATCTGGGACTGAGTTAAGGGGATATTGTGATGCTGACTGGGCTGGAAGTGCAGATGATAGGAAAAGCACGTCAGAAGGGTGTTTCTTCTTGGCGAATAATCTGATATCAAGGTTTAGCAAGAAGAAGAACTGTGTGTCGCTCTCTACTGCTAAGGCTGAGTACATAGCAGCAGGAAGTTGTTGTTCTCAACTTGTTTGGATGAAGCAAATGCTGACTGAATACAATGTCAAGCAAGATGTCATGACATTGTACTGTGATAATTTGAGTGCAATCAATATTTCTAAGAATCCTATTCAGCATAGCAGGACTAAACACATTGATATAAGGCATCATTTTATAAGAGAGTTGGTTGAAGACAAAGTTGTTGTCTTAGAACATGTAGCTACAGATAAGCAATTAGCAGATATTTTCACTAAAGCCTTAGATGCAACCCAATTTGAAAGTTTAAGAAGTAAATTGGGAATTTGCATTTATGAAGATTAAATGTGATGGAGAGTGTATTGTGCAGTTGTGTACTTTATTGAAAATTGATTCAACTGCTGAAAGCATACAAGATTGAAGTGCAAACAAAGAGTCTACAGGTTGTCAAATTGTGGCTAAAAAGGGGGAGAAGTAGCCAAGAAGTTAAAGGCCAAGGAGTTAAAGTTGTCAAATATTCTCTGTTGTCAAAGGAGTTGAAGGGTGTTGCTGCTGAGGATGTAACTGATTGCTGAAGTTATAGTTTAGAAGTGCGGATATTAAGGGGGAGTAATTACTGAATTGCTGAACAGCTGGTTATGCTGGTTCATGATTAAGGGGGAGCAACATGTATGATTGTCGCAGTTGCTGTTGAAGATGGTGCTGCAGCAGAGTGAAGTCTTTATGTATTGAAGATGCTGCTGCTTGATGTTTTCAAAATTAGTCAAGTTAATTCTGCTGCTGAAGTCTCTGAAGGTGCAGAGATTGTTTTAGCCAAAATTAGCCAAAGGGGGAGATTGTTAGTTTCTTGGATTGGCTGGAATTTTGGTAAAACAAAGTATGTTCAATGTTGATGTCAAGGTGGTGATGTTGCAACATTGAGTCTTAACACTGGGCTGTGTTAAGTAGTGAAGCTGTTCAATGTTTGATGTCATATGGGTGATGTCACAACATTGAGTCTTAACACTGGGCTGTGTTAAGTGTTTAAATTACTGAAGTTTGGATGTCTGATGTCACAAACGATGTTGTGACATTAGATCTGCAGAATTAATAACATCAGGTTGTGATGTTGTTAGGGTTTGCGTGTTAGCTGGAATTGTGGAGAGCAAGTTGTCTCATTGGATGCGAATATCTTGGGATAGATATTCTCTGCTGCATAGGAGATCTGGTGCAGATTTGTAGGAGATTTAAAAGGTTGAAGATTTGAAAAGATTTTAGGAGAAAATCTGTTTTGAATATTCAGTTTTAAATAACAAATTAGGTCAGATATTGTAGCAGGTCCAAGTCTAATTCAAGGAGCTATATAAAGCGCACCAGTAATGAAGAAAAAGTAACGAAGAAAGAGAGCTAAAGACTGAGTGTCGATTATGTCTTCGTGTATGTTTTGTAAACCATTCGAGTGTGAATTGGTATTGTTATTTTGAGTTGTTCTTGATCAAAGTTGTGAAGCAGAATCAAGTAGTGTTATTCAAAGTGTGTGATCTTTGAAGTATATCACTGAAGTGTTTTAGGGATTGAGTAGTGTTTTCATATCTAACTGGTTTCTTAGGTAGAAAGTCACTAGTAGGAATTAAGATTAAGAGATTGTCAACTGGGTTGTTGAGTATGTAATTTAATTCTACAAGTAGTGAATTTCATCCCTGGCTTGGTAGCCCCCAGACGTAGGTAGTTAGACCGAACTGGGTGAAGAATTTGGTGTGTTATTCTGCTGTTTTGTCCATTGTGCAGAGTGTGTTGTTGTGACATCGCACTTAACATTACACGTCTGATACCAGAATTTCAAGATTCATCTCTCATCTTACAGCCACTTGTGAACCAATTTTCAAGCTGCTAAGAAAATATCAGGTTATCAGGTGGAATGATGACTGCTAGAGGGCTTTTGAAAAGATAAAAGAGTATCTTCAACAACCTCCGATCCTTATACCTCCAGTTCCAGGGAGACCACTGATAATGTATTTGACAGTACTTGAGAACTCAATGGGTTATGTACTCGGTCAACACGACGAGATAGGTAGGAAAGAACACGCCATCTACTACATGTGCAAGAAATTTAGTGATTGTGAGTCAAGATACTCAATGCTTGAGAAGACATGTTGTGCACTTGCATGGGCTGCTAAGCATTTGAGTTAATACATGCTGACTCACACATCTCTGCTAATATCCAAGATAGATCCAGTCAAGTACATTTTTGAGAAGCCAGCTCTCACCGGAAGGGTTGCTCATTGGCAAATGGTCTTGACAGAATATGATATTCAATACACTTCCCAGAAAGCCATCAAGGGTAGTGTTATGTCCGACTATCTTGTTCAACAACCACTTGATGATTATCAGCCAAAGAAATTTGAGTTCCCTGATGAAGACATCATGTATTTGAAAATGAAGGACTGTGAAGAACCGTTAGTTGACGAAGGGACAGATCCTGATTCTAAGTGGTGCTTAAAGTTCGATGGGGCCGTTAATGTGAATGGTAATGGAGTTGGGGCAGTTATTATCACTCCGAAGGGTTCTCATATACCTTTCACCACTAGACTGACATTCGAATGCACCAACAATGAAGCTGAGTATGAAGCTTGCATTATGGGTATCGAGGAGGCTATTGATCTGAGGATTAAAACTCTTGACATATTTGGGGATTCCGCTTTGGTTATCAATCAGGTCAACGAAGACTGGAATACTCATCAGCCAAATTTGATCCCGTATAGAGACTACACGAGAAGACTGTTGACTTTCTTCAATATAGTGAAGCTTCACCATATACCTCGTGATGAAAATCAGATGGCAGACGCTCTGGCTATGTTATCCTTCATGATTAAAGTGAATTGGTGGAAGCATACACCCAAATTTGATGTGGCGCGCCTTGATAAGCCCGCTTATGTGTTTGTAGCCGAGACAGTTGTGGATAGTAAGCCTTGGTATCATGATATCAAGTGCTTTCTGAAAAGTCAAGAGTACTCGGCTGGAGCATCCAACAATGATAAGAAGACTCTGAGAAGATTGGCTGGTAGTTTCTTCTTGTATGAGGATGACGTGTTGTATAAACGGAACTTTGACATAGTCTTGCTCAGATGCGTGGATAGACACGAAGCAGACATGTTAATGCAAGAAGTGCACGAAGGGTCCTTTGGTACCCATGCCAACAGACATGCTATGGCAAAGAAGTTGTTGAGAGCTGGTTATTACTGGATGACCATGGAATCAGATTGCTTCAAATATGCTCGAAAGGGCCATAAGTGCCAGATTTATGCTGACAAAGTGCATGTGCCTCCGAATCCTTTGAATGTTATGACTTCTCCATGGCCCTTTGCTATGTGGGGCATTGATATGATTGGAAAGGTCGAGCCCACTGCTTCCAATGGGCACCGTTTCATTCTAGTTGCCATGGATTATTTCACCAAGTGGGTAGAAGCAGCTTCATTTACAAACGTTACCAAATAAGTGGTTGCCCAGTTTATCAAGAAAGAGATCATTTGTCGTTATGGGGTTCCTAAAAGAATTATCACTGATAATGGTTCTAACCTCAATAACAAGATGATGCAAGAGATTCAAGATTGAACGGTGCTGTTGAAGCAGCCAACAAGAACATTAAGAAGATTGTGCAAAAGATGGTTGTCACGTACAAGGATTGGCATGAGATGTTGCCTTTCGCTTTACATGGGTACCGTACCTCAGTGCGTACGTCAACCGAGGCAACTCCGTTCTCACTTGCGTATGGTATGGAAGCAGTCCTGCAGGTTGAAGTTGAGATTCCATCTCAGAGGGTTATGATGGATGTGAAGCTAGACGAAGCTGAGTGGGTCCGAACAAGATTCAACTAGCCAAGCCTCATTGAAGAGAGAAGAATGGCAGCTGTGTGTCACGGGCAGTTATACCAGAGGAGGATGAAGAAGGAATTTGATTAGAAAGTGCGTCCTCGTTGTTTCCAGGCTGGTGATTTGGTGTTGAAGCGGATTCTTCCTCCATAGACAGATCACAGGGGCAAATGGACCCCGAATTATGAAGGCCCGTACGTTGTTAAGAAGGCTTTCTCTGACGGAGCCTTGATGCTTTCAACTATGGACGGTGAAGACTTTACGTCCCATGTGAACTCAGACGCAGTTAAAAAATACTTCGCATAAAAGAGACCTGCTGGACAACAAAAAGAATAAGTCCAGGCAAAAAAGGGGCATCCCGGCGAACCATAAAAAGAAAAGGTTCAGGCAAAAATTAGGGATATATAAAAGAAAAATGAGTAAACCCGCTAAGTTGAAAACCTGAAAAGGCAACTTAGGCAAAAATGGGTATCCCGGTGGATTGAAAACCCGTAAAGGGAGATCCAGGCAAAAGTTAGGGATTAAAGCGAAAGGTTGCGATCTGAGTAGTTTGTACTTCATCTCTTTTCAACATCTGGGAATCTCGAAGGATATGAATCAGTCCAATCACCTTTCCCGGAAAGCATAGTATTCAGAGCGTTTTGAAGACATACAAGTCATAGCGGAATTGAAACTCAATGGAAATTTGTTTTTACATTGCCACTAGTGTAGTTTCTTTTCTTTTTACGCAATTACCTCTTTCTAAGAATTGCTCCCTGATGTAAACGCCTATTTACAGGCCCATTCAATCAATAAATTCATTTTCACTCAAATAGCTTTCTCTTTTGTTTTCATTTAACCGTTTTGTTTGCAAAAGACGTCCGAGTTTTTTATAAACGTTGCACGTGAAAACAATAGAGCTCTACAAAAACATGCGTGAAAACATTTAAAATTGCTTTGAATGTTGAGTGTCCTTAGGTGGTAAATTCATACCATATAATACCCTGGGGCACACATGTGTATATTTTTGTATTTGCAGGCACAGGTATTCGTACTCGAAGATCAGTGTGCTAGTCAAAGACCAATACCTCCTCGCAACACTGGAGGCAGGGTTCAGATATAAGAATGAATATCTCCCCAGCAAAAATAATCAAGATAGTATCATCCTCGGCAAAGGTTATGTCTTCTTGTTATGCTCCCCAGCAAGAGTCCAGAGATTTGGTTTCCCCAGCCAGAGATGGATTTATCTTTTCTCCAGTAAGAGTTCAAGCCCCGAACAGGGTAAAGATGGTATGTCTTGCTCCCCAAGTAGGATGGCATCCACAGCAAGAGACTTGTTTTGCTGCCCGTATTTAGTAGAATTTCTCTCCCCACTGAGTACTGATATAATTTCCTCATCAAGTCAGGAAATGTTTCCTTCCTCAGCAGAGGCCTGTTAATCCCTATTCTCCAACAAGCATCTTCTTCCTCAGCATAGGCTTATTTGACCTCAGTTCCTCAGCAGCCAGGTCAGAAGGTTGTCATTTTTCCAACTGAGTCCTATGGTTATAGGTTTTCCTCAAGCAGGACTGGTTCAGGTGATGTCTTCCCAGCAAAGTCATCGTTATCCGTAATTCAGAGTCCAGATCTATCAACATTCTTCCCAGCCGAGTTGTTGATCTGTTTCCCCATAAAAATTCAAAAGATCAGATCGATGATCACTTCCTCAGCAGAGTTGCTAATCATCATACCCAGCAGAGGATTCCCTTTGCATCTTGCATGTAGTAATCATTGCATCCTCAAAATGCGTAGCATTTCCATTTAGTATGGAGCATTACGCCATAGAAAAATTCAAACATATGCATTTGAAGCATAAGCCAGGTTTGGATATTCTCATTGCCAGACGGTTCCCCAGCAGAAAGTGGCTTAATCCGGGAGGACTAGTCTTACCTTATCCCCGGTGAAGTTACTAATGAACTTGTTCATCTTACTAGTATTCCCCTGTAGAGTTATCTGTTCAGACTTCTCTTGTCCCCAGCAGAAACGATGTAACTGTAACCCTCCAATAGGCACCTTAATCAACCCCTAGGGTAGTAGATATATCCATCCTCCCCTTCTGTTCTTTGCCCCCTAGCAGAGTTGTCTTACTAGGATTCCAGTATACCCTCCGATTTTTTTTCTTGATATCGGAAAGTATCATCTTTTGATGCCGGTAAGTGTCGTCATTTCATTTTTTCCTTGATACCGAAAAGTATCATCTTTCGATGCCAGTAAGTGTCGTCATTTCATTTTTTCCTTGATATCGGAAAGTATCATCTTTCGATGCCGGTAAGTGTCGTCATTTCAATTTTTTCCTTGATACCGGAATGTATCATCTTTTGATGTCGGTAAGTGTCGTCATTTCATTTTTTCCTTGATACCGGAAAGTATCATCTGTCGATGCCGGTAAGTGTCGTCATCTCAATTCATCTTTCGATGTCGGTAAGTGTCGTCATCTTAATTCATCTTTCGATGCCGGTAAGTGTCGTCATCTCAATTCATCTTTCGATGCCGGTAAGTGTCGTCATCTCAAATCATCTTTCGATGCCGGTAAGTGTCGTCATCTTAATTCATCATTCGATGCCGGTAAGTGTCGTCATGTCAATTCATCTTTCGATGCCGGTAAGTGTCGTCATCTCAATTCATCTTTCGATGCCGGTAAGTGTCGTTATCTCCATTTGTCTTTCGATGCCGGTAAGTGTCGTCATCTCCATTCGTCTTTTGATGCCGGTAAGTGTCGTCATCTCAATTCATATTTCGATTCCGGTAAGTATCGTCATCTCAATTCATCTTTCGATGCCGGTAAGTGTCGTCATCTCAATTCATCCTTCGATGCCGGTAAGTGTCGTCACTCAATTCATCTTCCGATGTCGATAAGTGTCGTCATCTTAATTCATCTTTCGATGCCGGTAAGTGTCGTTATCTCCATTCGTCTTTCAATGCAGGTAAGTGTCGTCATCTCAATTCATCCTTTGATGTCGGTAAGTTTCATCATGTGAATTCATCTTTCGATGCCGGTAAGTGTCGTTATCTCCATTCGTCTTTAGATGTCGATAAGTGTCGTCATCTCAATTCGTCTTTCGATGCTGGTAAGTGTTGTCATCTCATTTCATCTTTCGATTCCGGTAAGTGTCATTTATTCAGTACACTCTTATGTGTCTGTATTCCTTCTGATACCGGTAAGTGTCATCGATCTAGCACACGTTTTCGTGTCTGTATCATCTCCCTTGATACCGGAAAGTATCATCTTTTGATGCCGATAAGTGTCTTCGATCCAGCACACGTTTTCGTGTCTGTATCATCTCCCATTTGATACCATAAAGTATCATCTTTCGATGCCGGTAAGTGTCGTCGATCCAGCACACATTTTTGTGTCTGTATCATCTCCCTTGATACCGAAAAGTATCATCTTTCGATGCCGGTAAGTATCGTCGATCCAGCACACATTTTTGTGTCTGTATCATCTCCCTTGATACCGGAAAGTATCATCTTTCGATGCCGATAAGTGTCATCGATCCAGCACACGTTATCGTGTCCGTATCATTTTCCTTTTGATACTGGTGAGCATCATCTTCTGATATTCATCCTACCTCGTGATTTTAGACACCGGTCTGTGTCTTGTCTTCTCCATAGCATATTTTCCAATCTCACTTATCCCTTGTTATCCCTAGTAGAGTCTTCCACAGTCATCAGATCTTCTACCCAAGTTTATACATACAGATTGCAAATTTTTGGTTTCTATTGGTATTCGATCCCTATTTACCTCGAATGTCTGAAAGCGCTGCTCTCATCCCTTCAGGTCCATAGTTAATTGAATACCCCAAAATTTTCCCTCTTATTTATACCCAATAAGTGGCTTATGCTTCACACTTCATATGCATTTAGGTCATGAACATTACACACGCATCATTGGTCTTCTCAAAGCATGGTATCAAGGGTATCACCATCATTGATTGTGCAAAGCAGGGAGAATGAGACATACTCAATCACTCAAGCCATAAAGGCTCCTCAAGGGTCAAGACCCCTCATTTGATCCACCATTTCATCAAGAGATGGATATTGGAAAGAAACTTGAAGAGAATCACCTCCTCTCATCCATTGATCCTCTAATTAGGGTTTTGATCATCAGGCAACATCTCCTATCATCCAGTGCCAAAATTTAGGGTTTTGCATAAAATTAGTTTATTTCTGTTTTTTTTGGGCAAGACTTGATCTCATGGCTTTCTATGTGTTCTCAAGCATCTAGGATTGGAATATGGACTATCAATGTCTTTCACAAGGGTTTCAGTTGGCCAGATGGTTGAAAATCAGACAGATTAGGAATAAAGTCAATTGATCCAGGAAAAAGTCAACTCTTGACTTTTTTATGTCAAATTCATGCTCATCATGTCAAATATGGTAAATGTGTGAATTTTGATCAAGAAATGTCAAAGGAATCAAGGAAAATCAAGAATTATGGAAAGTTACTTAATTTGGAAATTTAGGGTTTTTGAAACTTTCCATTTTGGGAAAGTTTTCCATGCCATGCAACCAACTTTATGGCCATTTTTCTCTATGATCCAAGCTTCATTTGAATTTTTTTCTCAAATGAAAGTTGTAGTGTGTATTCCAAGCTTTCCAACCATATCAAGAATGTTCCATTTGGATTTCTAGATCAAGAGTTATGATCAATCAATGTTGGTATCTTTAAGTTGTTCAAATGAAAAAACTTAGAATTTTTTCTAAGTTCTAAAAATCAGCTTTGTGACCAGGTTTTCAACACCATTTTTCACCATGTTCCAAGCCTTTTTTCAATCTGATTTCCACATCAAACTTGTTGTAAGAAGTGAGAACCTTAATTTGGTACCAAGAACTTGATGATTGGATCAATATTCATAAAGTTATGGTGCTCCAAAGTCATGTTCATGCAAGTTGTGAAACATAAAAACTTAGAAAAATTTTCCAACACATGTGGCAGCTTGTGTCATACCAACTTCATGCCAATTTTTCATGGTGTTAGAAACTTCAATTCCAAATTTCATAAACATCAAATATGTTGTATGAAATGCCATCTTTCCAAAGACACAAAAACCATCCTTTTTGGTCCAAAATCCATCATGATACTCAAGCTTAAAGTCACTACCATGGAAATGTGATTTAAGGAATCAAAAACCATGCCAAATTTGAACCACCACCAAAACCAATCCCTTGCCATCCGCATGATTCTATGTCACCATCATTTCCATTGTTAACCTTGCATATCTTACACATCCATGCACACATATGAAACTTACCACATATGCCATAAAAGAGAAAAAATAAAAACTTAATAAACAAGTTGTTGTTGTTCTATCCATACGAGCTAGTGTACTGATCCATTATCACTCATCATCATCATTGTTATCGTCATGCCATAGCCATAATTTACTACAAAGGCAAGCCAAACCCGTATGCACAACATAACCTCCATTTTTCCATTTTTAACCAAAGCTTTTAACCACACCTCTAACCATGATTAACACTCCCTAACCACCCATATATAAACTGTAAACCCTAACATATTTAGTTACACACACTCATTCTTACAAAACAGATCCAAAGTCACCAAGATCCACCATTGAAGCTCAACACTCCATAGCTTCAAAGATCACTTCTCCTTGGAGTTTCCTCCATTTTTTCTCCATACTCATCATCATCAACCCTCAATTCATCTACTGTATGCACTATTGTGGACCTAGAATCACCTCCATTGTCTTACAAGGGTTCATTATCTTCTTCATTTTTGGGAGTTTTAGCAAGATCCAAGAAGATCAAAGCATTTATTTTGCTTTCCTGAAGTAGATTAGAAGAATTGCAGGAAGTTATCGGGTTTCTCGCACGTGAGTAAAGCTTCATCCAGGTTTGTGATTCTTGAAACTTTAGCATCATGGTAGAACTCACAGAGGTCTTAAAATCATGTGGTTAACGTGCATCTGAAGTCCTCTATGAAGAGGAAATGTGTTTGGATAAAGATTGGTTGAAATGGTGATTCTTCAAAGTATGAGGTCATAATTTATCCCCTTTATATCTTCTTGTGTGTGGTTTGTTTGAGAATTTTGAGCATGGATTCATGATCTACATTTCGTGTACTTCAATTTAGATTTTTATTTCGTGAAAAATGGTTAATAAATGAGTGAGCAAAGTGTAGTTAAAGTTGGTTGTTTTCACACTTTTTTTCCTTGCACAAGCCATGTCCATGGAGGAAGAAGATTCACGGTTTGTTGCATGGTGGGAGGAGGAAGACGACCACGTGTCGTCTTCAAATACATCATGGTCTGGTTTTGTCTTTTTCTTACTTAAAATCCGCATGACCAATTGATGAAGGTCCTTTAATGTAACATTTTCTTCTTCATCTTAATGCAGAACAAATAATAAATAATATGTGGTAGCATGATTATCCTGGCCGTGTGATGAATCAAAGGGGAGAGGGAGTGCCAACACATTAATGAGGCAGACTCCCCCTCACGTGACACCCTTTTCCACCATTCCCTTGTTTTTTTTCAGCATTCAAATGGTTTTTTGGCACATTGGGCCTACATGGATTGCTATGCGCACCCCAGTCATGAGCCCATATGGCTTTTGTACTATATTCTTGCTAGTGTAACACCCTCCCTTGTATTCTTGTGCTTTTTTTAATTTAATTTTTCTTACACGTTCAAGGAATGAATATTAAAAATACTAAAAATTGTCCAAAAATCCTGAAAAAATTCAAGGCTATTCTGGAACATGTTAATTAATTTTTGATGAATTTAAATTTCATTTTGGGGCTGTTTGGATATTTTTCTTGGATTTTTGAAAGATATGTGTTCATAATGGTGTGCCTTGTGATACAAGCCACAAAAAGTGACCTTCCTCTAATCTTTTGGACCTCATTTTTGGTATGCAAGTAGCCACTTGATTTATTAACATGTTGATGCTTGATTGATATCTTGTCCATGAATTTTGGAATGCTTTTGAATTTCATCTTTTGAGATTTGCTTCATATGAACATCCTTGACATATGCTTGATGTTTGCAATTAATTGAATGCTTTTGATGCATGATTTTGATCCAAATATTTGTACATAATCACTCACTGACCTTAAAATAACATGGTTAATTTATTATAATTTTCCAAACAATCTAACTATTTTTCATGGACAATTCCATTACATGACTAATCTTTTGATACATGCTAGAACTAGGTCAAGTTTAATGCAAATGTGTGAGCTCTTTAAAACCAATTTTGGGGGAATGTTTGAGCCTATATAGAATGACATTTTAGGTACCTTTTTGATCCTTGGATATGACTTTTTGATCATGACTCACATGATTCTTTTTGAACCCTAAGTTGCTTTCCAGATCATGCTTGTTGTTTGCTTAGGTGTTTTAGTTTGATGATGTATTTGTGCTATCCTCTTTAGGATATTTTTGTGCATCATTTCACATATGGATTGGAATGAATCATATCCTTCCCATGTTGATTTATAGGTCACTTCACATGTTCCTAATTGGTGTTATGTCTTCACAAGTTTGGACATGAATGAAAGGTTAACTTTTTGTTTCCACTTGGACTTTGGATGTGCCATATTTGTACAATGCTTTTGATATTCAAATGAGTCATTCCACATATCATTTTCCACTGCCTCATGTGTATAAAAACTTGATTTATTTGACATTGGATTTAATTTTACATACTTGAACTTGTTTGCTTCTAGTGGAAGACAAAGTGAATTTTGACCACCACTTGTAACATAATTTGATTGTCACATTTGCCTATTGCTTTTGGTATTAAAATGTGATATATCTTAGGTATCTTGCTTCTGGTGTGGATTCTTGGATGTTACTTTACCATGTTCTTTCTTTGCTCTTTGCTTGGTTGATAAGTTACACGCCTTAAAAGATGCTTAAGTGTGGTTTTGACCCTTACTTCCCTTAGCTTTTGAGATTGAGTTTAACATGAAATGTTGTGACAATTTGAGATTGATCTTAAACATTGGATACATGTCTCCACTTATGACCTATGACTTGTGAGTTCATCTCACACTTGTTTTCTTGTTGTATAACCTTGAATGATTAAAGCATGCTTTATGTGCCATCTTTGGATGCAACTTTCAAACCACTTGAACATAATTGATGTACATTCCATGATTACTTTGCATAATTCAAGCTTGACTTTTACATGTTTATATCACATGTGTTGCTTAAATACTTGACTTGACTTCCATTTTTGTGACTTTTACAAGTCTTTTTGACATAGTTTGTTAATAGCAATTGTTGTGTGTTGTTGTAAGACATAACTTGTAACCTTTTGACTTTGTTTAGGATATTAACATATATAGGTGAGAGTAGCTTTAACTACTGCCAATTGTATGTCATGTACCTCTAGGTTTCACTATTCATTGCTTATGGTTTGACTTTGCTCCTAGGGTAGAACTAGAGCACTTCCTTGTGCATTAGGACATAGTTTTGTACTTTGCTTTCAACTACTTGATAGTTGAGCTTGGCTTGAAGATGGTAAGTTACTTGTGATTGTCATACCCCAAATTTTGACCACCAAGATTTCCCGTCATTGTGCAAATCATCACCACAATATGGATGTACCTTCATGCCTCATCAATCTCCTCAAGGATTGTCGAGCATCCACTACAATCAAGAATTAGGGTTTTGAGCCCTCTCAGAGCACTTAGACAAAGGATCAATCAAGGAATGACATGATTTTCAACTTTTCTAACCTCTTAAACACCCATAAGGGATTAAGAGGACTCCCACATCAAGAATCAAGCACAAGGTTGCAACATTCCAAGTGGATCAAGCCTCAAGATCGCTAGTATCACCAAATTAGGGTTTTGGTCGACCAAGGCCTCCAGATGGAATTTTTCCTTTGGGTATGAGCCAATGCTTCAAAGCACAACCAGAGATACTCCAAGGGACCTCATGGGTCCAATCATCAAGTCAATTTAACCTCAGGGGATGCATTTACCAAAAAAATCAGGAATTAGTGTTTCTTGACCTAATTCACCCCGAAGTTGACTTTTGGAGAAAAGCATGAGCCAAGACCTCAAGACATGATTTGAGGGCCTTAAATACACCACATTGATCCATTTTCAACAATGTATTGACCCAATAAGCTTGATTCACAAGTTTCAATTTCATCTGGACCACAATTCGGGTTTTAAAGGAAAAGTCAATTGTACCTTTGAATTTTGACCAAGACACGCTCCCAAACCTTGGGACATGATTCAATACACCCTATAACACCTATGGAATCCATACATTAGGTTTTATTTAGGTCAAGGACTTGATTTCACAAAGGATCGCACAGTTTGGATTTCATCTGATAAAAAGTTAACTGTGCACAAAATCAAGTTTGACTTTTTGGAATTTTTCACAAATATGGTTCCCCTAAGTTAAAAATAATGTTAATGTATGGTATTGATCATCATTCATTAAGAAAAATCAAGAAAAGTGAGGTTTCTTGCAAAAGGGGTAACCTTGAGAAACCAAAATTTTTCTAAGTTATGGAACAAAAGTGGTTTTGGTACCAACTTTGCAAGGTCATAACTCCTAAACCACAAGGCATTTTTCTCCGATTCAAAGCTCAAATGAAAGTCCATCTAACATACTTTAAAAGTTTCAACTACAAGAGATTCCAAATCCTCGTGGATTTTGAGTTATGGACTGATCAAAATGACAAAAATGAAGAAAATGACACTTTTCCAACACTTAGTAAAAATCTGCCTAAGTCATCAGCTTTGAACACCAATGTTCATGAGGATTTTTCAATGGGATCCAAATATTTTCAAGACAAACTATGATCACACATGTATTGTATCATAATAGGGCTCTTTAAAAAGCACAAGAGCCTCCCATAACTCAACCTGAGTAGGGAGATATGAATCCCTCAAAATCACCATTTCCAACTGTCCTAAGCAAGGTAGAATTTGGTGTTTTGCTCGATTTGGAAAATTTGGACAACCCCAAGCCTTGTCATACATTTGGACACATCAGAGGATGAAATCAAAGGGGAATGATCTAATCCCCAAGCCTCCAAAGTCCAAGAATCTACACATAGCCATAACAAACCTAAAAAGGCTAAAAAGTGCCAAGACTCCAATTTTGTTTCAATGCATTCAATGGATGCATCAAGGTGGCATGAATTGAGGCAAATATAACTGAATGAGTCAAGCCTTATCTCTAAACTAAAAGACCATAAGCCTATGCTCTAACCTCAAGTCAATGGCTAGAGGAGAGTTGAGATTCCATTTGATCCACATTGGCCATAGACCTGCTGCAGTTGCCACACACTATTGCTGCTAAAACAAACTTGACACACTATAAATAGAGCTCATTTGTGATCAGTTTGAGTACACCAAAGCACCTAAACTGATGCTTTCCTCAAAATCTCTCCTTCGCTACAATTTTTGCCTTCTAACTCAAGTCACTATCGGGTTTTGAGATTGAGAGTGATTCCAACCAAACCAATCACACACACACCTCATAAAAATCATGTATGAGTGATCCATAACACAAAATCACATCTGGAACATCAAATTCAAAAAATCACCGGCCAATTGCTCAAGTTTTTGACAGAGTTGCAGTTGAGGTACCACAACCAGTTCCAACTCATTTCAATCCACTCCAAGCATTCAAACACACTCATTGGCACCTAAGGAAGTTGTCCAGATCATTGGAACCTAGCTGTAACACCTTAATCAACAAACTCGATCACCAGCTGCAAGAGGTAGGCCTGAACCCTTCAAACTCTATGATCCATGCATCATGAATGAATTTTTTAGTTACCATCTTGTTTATGCATGTATGTAGAGTAATAACCCTCAATCAACTGCCATGAATCCATCGTATATAGAATTTCATTGTGTTCATGCTTAAATTAGGGTTCTTGAGGTTTTCTGTTGATTTCTTCCTCCATACTTAATATAAATGCAATTAATCTATATGGTTGTGATCCTTGTTCAAAAACGAACAAGATTGGTACTTGAATCGTGCAAAACTATTGAGAAATCATGGAGAAAAGTGACAAAACACAAATCTGCAAAAACAGAGGATGCGGGCAAGAACCAAGTGTTCTTGGCGCATACTTCAAATTTTTGAATTTTTAGTTATTTTGTTTAATTGATTCAAAAATTAATTTCTCTCTGAATATTTGTGTTTTTGAATTGATTCTTTTTCTCAAAATTCACTAAAATGTTTAAATATTTTATTTTACAAAAAAATCCAATTTATATTATTTATTTAATATAGTTAGAATTTTTATAATTAATTTCATTTTAATTGATTTTAAACATTTTTAAATGAAATTCTCACTTTAATCTTCCAAAACCAATTGAATTTCAAGCTTTCATGTGATTAGACATGATTTTTCAAAATATTTTTCAAAGTTTACAACTTGTTTTTGAATATATTTGATATTTTGTCATTTATTATTTAAATTTCCTTTGAAAAAATGACATTTTAATTTAAAATTAGGGTTTCCTCTCGATTTTAAATTTTCAAACACTTTCGGGCCTCTAATAGAGTGTAAGACCCAACCTTCTTTGTACCTAAATAATTTTGGGTCTCAGTCATTGTATAAGTCCCACTGTATTTTCAAAAACCTCAGCGCGATCGCCGTTTTCAAACGAAAAATCATTTGGGCCTCTTCTTGAGTTGTAAGCCCTATCTCTTGTACAAAAATAAAACTTTTGGGCCTCTTGATAAAGTATAAGTCCCATCCCTTGTAAATAAATAAATTTGGGCCTCAGTCATCGTATAAGTCCCACTGCGATTTCTAAAATCTCGGCGCGATCGTTGCCTTTTAAACAAAAGTCATTTGGGCCTACCCTTGAGTTGTAAGTCCCATTTATTTTCTTTTTTCAAACCTTTGGGCCTCTCCTTGAGTTGTAAGACCCAACCCTCTTTGTAAATATACCTTTTTGGGCCTCAGTCATTGTATAAGCCCAAGTACAATTTTCAGATCAACGGTACGATTACTGTTTTTCATCAGGGCCTCTCCTTGAGTATAAGCCCCAACAATCTTTTCAAAAATAACTTCCCTTTTGATTTAGGTTCAAACTCATAGTTGTTATCAAAAATTTCTTTAATTTCTTGAACAACTAACCATACAGCTGTTACTATGGAAGCTTGCTCACCTGTAAGTTTTTATCAGCTTTCTTTACATGATTTCATATATATATATATATATATATATATATATATATATATTTTTTTTTTTTTTATCTGTATTACTGGAAGCTTGCTCACCTGTAAGTCATTCTTTCATATCCTTTTAAATACTTGTCATATATCAACTGTATATATACTTGTATACCTGCTGAGAGTTTTCCCCGACAATTAGGTCTAGAACTAGATAGAGCCAGTGGTCACTCTTTCCACACAGTCAAAATTAGTTCCCCATAGGAATTCCAGATACAGTTTTGTCTTTTCTTGGGCTTAAATAATATGGAACAAAGAGAAAGGCATTATTCCCGGTGAAACTTTTCTCAGACTGTCACTATTAGAAAATTATCAAAGAAATTCATTTCCCCCAGAGAGGATTAATTCTCGGTGAAACCTCTCTTGAATTTTTTCAAACCCTAGAACTGTTCATTAAAGGAAGGATTATTCCCGGTGAAACCTTTCTTGAACTTTTCTTAAGTTTGGACCCACAGGCTTCCTAAAAGCATCCCCGCCTCCTCTTGGGCTTTGTACAAGGACCCTCCGGCTTCTTAGAAATTCTCATGCCTTCTCTTGGGGCTTAATACAAGGACCCTGAAGACCTCTTAAAGGTATAAGACAGAACTTAGTCATCCTTTGTTAGAGCTGTGTTTTTAAAGAGTCAAAACCTCAGATCATGTTTAGGGTTGATTCTCATCCCTTAAAACAACAGCCTCCTTTTGGGTATCATACAAAGATAAACTCTTCCATACCAGGAGACTTGGACAGTCTAACCTCCTCTTAGATCTCTAAGACATTCTCAAGTTCCCTACAAACACAGGAGAAACCCTGATCATTCGATCAATCTACAGTAGAGTTAAAACCCTCATAGGATTTGAAACTCGGTCTTTTATCCTAAATTTCCCCAGCTAGGGTCATATCATCATCAATACCATACTAGCCTATCAGAACCTCAAGGCATCTGATACCTCGACTCTTCTGTAACCCTCAGCTAGAGTTGATTCCCCGCTTTGGACCTGCCTCTGGATCTCAATAATCCTCAGCAGAAGTCAGCCTCCTCTTAGGCTTTGTATAATGATTTTTCCTCAGCAGTTAATCTTAAAAGCACTCTCTTGTTGAGTCAACCCTTTTTTAGCCTCAATCTTGGGCTTTGTACAAGACAGATAAAAGCACTCTCTTGTTGAGTCAATCTTTTCAGCCTCCTCTTAGGCTTTGTATAATGATTTCCCCTAGCAGAAGTCAGCCTCCTCTTAGGCTTTGTATAAAGATTTTAAAACACTCTCTTGTTGAGTTAATTACCTCAAGGCACTCTCTTGTTGAGTCGACCCTTTTTAGCCTCCTCTTAGGCTTTGTATAATGATTTCTTTAGCTTGTTCAGCCTCAATCTTGGGCTTTGTACAAGACACGCAAAGATACTCTCTTGTTGAGTCAATCACCTTAAAACACTCTCTTATTGAGTAATCATCTCTCAGCCTCCTCTTAGGCTTTGTATAAAGATCCTTCTTTTCCTCAGCAAAAGTCAGCCTCAATCTTGGGCTTTGTACAAGACACCCATAAATATCTTCAGCTGAGTCAAGCAAATATCTTCCTTGCCTCAATCTTAGGCTTTGTACAAGACACATATAAATCTCTCCAGCAGAGTCAATCTCTTTTTCAGCCACAATCTTGGGCTTTATATAAGACAGATAAAACCTCTCACCAGTAGAGTCAGTTTCCCCATTTAGCCTCAATCTTGGGCTTTGTACAAGACAGACAAAATCTTTCCCCAGAAAAGTCAACTTTTAGCCTCCTCTTAGGCTTTGTATAATAATTTCCCCAAAAGAATCAATTCTCTTTTAGCCTCAATCTTGGGTTTTGTACAAGACACACTCTCTTGTTGAGTCAGCCTTTTTCAGCCTCCTCTTAGGTTGTGTATAAGGACTTCCCCAATGGAGTCAATCAATCTCTTAGCTTCAACCTTGGGCTTTGATCAAGGCACATACAAAAACCACCATCCCCTCAGAGGAAATCAAAATCTCTATGTAGGAAGACATTTCTCTGTATATCACTACATCTAAACGGATAAATCAAAACAAACCCAAATCCTAGATAACTGCTATAAGTGGCACACTTGTTGATTCAAAAATCCAAGTTGTAGTCCATCTCTTATCCTGGTAAACTTCCTTTTTCATTTAATTGCTGTAAGTGGCAAGCCTCTGGATTATTTACATCCACGCCACTGTCCCTCTCTTAGCATGAAAGATCCCTAAGGAAAAATGGCATTGTTCAACACTGAGTTAAAGTTTTATCCTTCAGGATAAATCCCTTATAAAAGGAATTATGGCGTTGCTGGATTCTCATATCCCATTTAAAGTAATTCTCCTTTATAACCAGTCACCCAACAGTTGTGATAAACAGACAAGATGTCTTCCTTTAGAGATGACAAATTCTCTCTCAGTCAAACCTTTAGCTTCAATCTTAGGCTTTGAACAAGACATAAATAGTCAACCATTTAGCTTCAATCTTAGGCTTTGAACAAGACAGCAAAACATCTTTTTCCTCCCATAGAATAGGAGGAACTACGATTGCTCTGATTTCCCTGTTTTCTTTAAACGGGAATACAACCTTTGGTAGACATTAACCATATAGCCATTTGGTAATACGGTGGCTATCGGAAATAGTTGACATGCGATACTACACTCAATTGAGATTACCCTAGGATGCTACAGCTCGCTCGGGTGAACCAGCTTACTGTTGTTATCCCTAGGGGGTTAACGATTTTGGGAACTTTTACCCATTCTACAGGTACAAATATAACCAGAATACAACCTTTGGGGATGAGTAGAGCCATGACTCCATGCTCGTGACGTTGAACCCTTGAACCCATGTTTTTTCAATGTTTTTGTGTGATGCATTCATGCATTCATTTAAAAAACTCTTAAACAAAGAAAAAAATCTTATTTTCTCTTCTCTCTTTTTCAAATTAAACTAAAACAATAATTGCAAATATCAGAGAAGGATTGCGTTAGGGATTTCGGTAGAAGGAAGACGCACAAGTACACCTTCAAGGCTCCAAAACTAGAGGATTTAAGGGGGTTGGAAAGGATGATCACCAACCATGATGCTTTCAGAGCTAAGCATGGAGGACTGCTGCCTCTGTTAAGGGTCCACGTAGTCGAAGGAATCCTGTCTACGCTGATTCAGTTCTACGATCCAGTTTATCATTGTTTCACATTCCCGGATTATCAACTAGCACCAACGCTAGAAGAGTACTCTCACCTGACTGATTTACCCATCACCGATCAAGCTTCCAAAGGATCAAACCATTGCAAGAGCAATCTATTTGGACAAGTCAGAAGTCAGGACTCACATGACCACTAAGGAAGGAATCCAAGGTTTATCAGCCAAGTTTTTGGTAGAGAAAGCCCTACACTGCAAAGTGTAGGAAACGTAACTGCTTTCGAAGATGTCTTTGTTCTACTCATATACGGGCTTTTCCTTTTTCCCAACATCGATAACTTTGTCGATATCAATGCTATTAAAATATTTCTGATTGGAAACCCCGTACCAACCTTGCTCGCAGATGCTTATCATTCTGTACACTTAAGGAATTTATACAGCGGAGACATAATTACATGTTGTGTACCCCTGCTTTATAAGTGGTTCACTTCCCATTTACCCAAGTCTGCTGCTTTTTGGGATCATAAGAGTACTCTACGTTGGTCACAGAGAATCATGTCTCTTACGAACTCTGACATAGACTGGTATACTAGGATTTTTGAGGGGATAAGGATCATCGACAAATGTGGAAATTTCCCCAATGTACCCATCATAGGAACTAAAGGAGGAATCAACTATCATCCAATTTTAGTTCGTCGTTAACTCAGATACCCGATGAAGCATATCCCGCATAATGTTCATCTGGAAGGTCTTTTCTTCAAGGAAGGGGAAAATGACAGGGCACTAAAGAAAGAAATAGTGCATGCCTGGCAACATGTTCACAAGAAAGGAATAGAGTCTCTAGGAAGACCGGACTGTATCTCCGTGGAACCTTATCTCCACTATGTACAAACTAGAGCCCTCAAGCTGAGGATGCCTTACCCTCATCAAGAAGTTCTTCCGTTAAAGAAATATGTCCTTTATTTTATGTCTGATATGGATAAACTCCAGGTCGCTCTCAACAAATTTCAACGGGAAAGGAACTCTTGGAAAAACAAGTACCATATCCTCAATGTGGAGTGTACCAAAATTTAGGAACTATTAAAAGAAAAGGACGCTCTGATCGAGATTCCAGAACACCATGCTATAGAAGATCAAAGGAACTTGCTCACTCCTTTCACTTGGCAAAGGACTGATAACCCGACAACAGTTGAAGAACCCCGATCAAAGAAAAGGAAAGTACCAGAACCAGCATCTGAGCTCTCTTCATAGAGGACTCAGGATCCATGAACTTAAACATTTCCTTTTACAACACTTTGTAAAATACTGTATTTCCCTTTCAGCAATCTTTCAAATTCAATAAAACGGGATCTCCCCACTGTATGATATTTGCAATCCATTTATTGAAGTTTCTTTTTTATTAAAACAAAAAAAATTAATATATATCATTGCATATCATTCATCATTCTCACATAAACACATTCTTCCTATCTACGAGTCTCACGTATGTATTACGATTATAGAGTCAAACTGTCTCGCTCGTACAATACTCGGCCCAATCGACAAAAGAAAATGGACGATCTCGAGGAAGAGAACAAAGAGCTTAGAGAAGAAATCGACGCTCTGAAGGAAGATCTGAAAAAACTTCACAGTGACATGCAATCCCTGGAAACAACTCAGAGGCAACAACAAAGGACTGTGATCTCGGAACTCACATCTACGCCCATAGTGGAGACGTATGATCCTCGGTACAACATACCTAAAGATCCTCCTGGGGCATGCCTATCAACTTTGTTTCTGAAGGATACATCCCGCCGGTCACTGAAGACCCAGAAACTGCAGCAGGAACCACTGGGCCTGAAGGTTACAAACTTCGGGAAAACAAAGACGCAAGAGTGATGGTAGCAACTCCTGAAGATTACAAACTTCTGGGCATAGAAGAACCAAGAGTCACCGCCGTAATGACTATACCACAACCTGTGGTACACACTATCCCGAAAGGACAGATTCCACAAGTAATCTCTGGTAGAAATGAAGAGATGTACGGCAGGATGAATGAGTTCCAAGAACAATTCCTGGAAATTAAGAAGGAACTGCATGCCATTCGCGGCCAGGATTTATTTAGAAAGGACGACACAGACCTTTGTCTGGTCCCCAATGTGTAAATACCGCACAAATTCAAGGTGCCTGACTTTGAGAAATACAAGGGCAACTCTTGCCCTCAAAGTCATTTGGTGATGTACGCTCGAAAGATGTCAACTCAGACTGAAAATCAACAGCTACTGATCCATTATTTCCAAGACAGTTTAACCGGTGCCGCACTTAAATGGTACATGGGTTTAAACCGCACCAAGACCGTCACTTTCAGAGATCTTGGCACTGCCTTCGTTCAACAGTATAAGTATAACCTGGACATGGCACCAGACAGAGATCAGCTCCGAGCAATGTCGCAGAAGGACAAAGAAACTTTTAAAGAGTATGCTCAGGGATGGCGTTAAATTGCCGCCCAGATTAGTCTCCCTCTTGAGGAAAAAGAGATGACCAAGATCTTTTTGAAAACCTTGAGCTCATTTTATTACGACCGAATGGTCGCCAGTGCGCCTAGCGACTTCACTGAAATGGTGAACATGGGGGTACGCCTTGAAGAAGCAGTTCGAGAAGGACGATTGGTCAAAGGTGCAGAACCATCTAGCAATACCAAAAGATACGATGGTGCTTTCCCAAAGAGAAAAGAGAAAGATATTGGTAATATCTCTCTCGGAAAGCAAAGGCGAAGGTATCAACCAGTAGCTGCAGTAACTCCTACTATCAACCCAGCACCGGCTCTAACTTATCAACCTCAGGTTGCTCAGAGCCAACCAAATCAACAACAATATCAGCAAAGGACACAATAGCCTCTTCAGCAGGCTCGTCCACAGTACAATAACAACCGTACGACACGACCACCAGGGTTCGACCCTATACCGATGTTGTATGCAGAACTGTTTCTACTTCTACTGGTCAAGGGGCATGTCCAAACCAGGTCTCCTCTTACAGTACCATCAAATCCTCCTTTTTGGTTTAAAGCGGATCAAACTTGCCCTTATCATCAAGGAGGACCGGGGCACAACATTGAGAACTGTCTCAGCTTTAAGTCTGATGTGGAGAAGCTTGTCAGGAACGGGGTCCTATCTTTGAAAGATACAAATCCAAATGTTCAGACGAACCCGTTGCCTCAACATGAGAAAACTGCCGTAAATTTGATAGAGGAAGAATTTAACCGCAGTTATCAAATCCAAGATGTACTTCTATTAGAAACCAATCTGGTCAGGTTGCATTGCAGACAGAACGGGTACAGTCATGTACCATCTCACAATTATCGCCGGTGTGATATCTGCTCAAAGAATAATCAAGGATGTTCCGTAGTGGAATCAGCTCTACAAGAACAGTTGAATCTCGGATGCATTCAAGATCATCGAATCCGTGAGGTTAATATGGCTCACGTAAATCCCAACATTATTCAGAACCACAACATTCTGACGATGAACGTCAACTTGGTGGCAATGCACTCAAGGCAAAGTCAACATCATGATTTGCCATGGAACGATTACAATTCTTTTCCGATCTGCTCAATAAACAATCAGGGATGCTCTTTTGTACAAGAGGCCCTTCAAAGTCATATGGATCTCGGATGGATCCATGATTACCGTGATAGAAGTAGCCATCAAGTTAATATGATTCAAATCTTTGATATTCGCTTGATGAATACCAATCTGGAAGAATTACACGCTAAGCAAGTCAGGCTCGGTTTTCTGGCTTCACACGATTATCAGGACTGTAAAGTGTGTCGTAAAGACGACCAAGGATGTGCACTTGTCCAAAGAACACTTCAACACTTGTTGGACCACTGGTGGCTTCCAATCTACTTGGATGAAGCTACATAACATATCAGTATGACTGACAGGAATCCTGGTAGGCATCAAAGTCAGGATGTCCGCTCGATGGAAACAAATCTAGTAAGGTTGCACTGCATACAAAGCGGGCGTGGCCAGGTGCCACCACATAACTATGAGCGCTGTAGAATTTTCTCAGAGAACAACCAAGGATGCTACCTTGTGTAGTCAGCTCTTCAAAATCAATTGGGCCGAAAAGAGATTCGACCATGTTCAAGTTCTGGTTCGATCAATGTAATGCAAGACTATCTTCCTGATCAAAGCAAAGACGTTGTTATAATCGCTAATCATGAAATGACCAAAGACGTATGCACCATAATCCCTCTACTCCATGAATTAAGAGTTCCTCTTCATAGTAGAAAGATTCTCAACCTCGAAACAATTGAGGGCGGCTACGATGGTCAGAAAAATCAAAAGGCTCATGTGGTTATCTATTTGCCTGGACTAATACAGTACAAATTCGATAAGGTTATCCCTTACAAGTACGGTGTAACAACAATCGAAAATGGAAAGGAAACTCCATTACCCTCCATTGTAAACATTGCCGACATCAGTCAAGTAATACGGAGCGGTCGGATATTCAACCGAAGAGTTGGAGAACCTACCAGGGAAAAGGAACCTCAAACAGAAGTTCCTAATCAACTAGTCGGTCAATCTAGTTATCCGGAATTGGTAAAGAACCACGATGAGATGCTGAAGCTCATCCAAAAGAGCGAGTACAACATTGTAGACCAACTATTGCAAACTCCATCGAGAATATCTGTGCTATCTCTCTTGCTTAGTTCCGAAGCTCACAAGGAAGCCTTGCAGAAAGTCTTAGAGCAAGCTTTTGTAGAACAATATATGACGATAAGATAATTTGACAGTATCATTTCCAATATCACTTCCTGCAACAATTTAGGATTTAGTGATGAAGAGATGCCGGAAGAAGGCAAAAATCACAACATGGCACTTAACATTACAGTTAATTGCCAGGACGATGCTTTAGCCAACATACTGGTAGACACAGGATCAACTATGAATGTTATGTCAAAATCTACTCTGATGTGACTATAATTTCAAAGATCTCCGATGAGACGCAGCGAGGTCATCGTCAAAGCCTTTGACGGATCCTGAAAAATAGTTATCGACAAAGTTGATCTTCCCATAACTATCAGTCCTCACTCTTTCCAAGTCACTTTCTAGGTCATGGACATCCGGGCAGTATACAGCTGTTTATTAGGAAGACCTTGGATACACGAAGCTGGGGCAGTCACTTCGACACTTCACCAGAAGCTGAAGTTCGTCAAAAATGACAAGCTAGTCACAGTATGCGGAGAGCAGGCCTTAATCGTGAGCAACTTATCAACATTCTCCTGTGTAGAACCCGAGGAGGTTGTTGGAACCCAGTTTCAAGCACTTTCGGTGAGCAATGAGAATCGATCAGAGAAAGGAACATCGATTTCCTCATACAAAGATGCTCTCAAAGCGATCGAGAGTAACAACGCAAAAGGATGGGGACAGCTTGTCATTCCTAAGGATAATAAGACGAAGAAAGGTCTTGGTTTCTCCTCAACTTGTATTCAGACTGCTACTAACGATGAAAGTTTTCATCCCATTCAGGACTTATTCCACAGTGGAGGCTTTCTCCACCCAGTGTCTCAAGAAGTACATACCATCAATGAGGGTGACTCCTCCGATACAGATGAAGAGTGGAAGTCCTATCTCAACGAGGATGGTTATATGTCTCAAGAAGAAACGCATATACCATTTTGCTATCCCACACAGAGTCTGAGATATATACCAAGATCAGACGTCAAGATGATATACGAAGATTGAGATCCTGAGGGATTCCTTGCTCCACCCAACTCATTAGAGGAAGACAGTCTGATGAAAGACAACTTCGGCTATGACTATTATGACCCAATGGATGACGTGTCTATCTGGAAACCGTACCTAGAAGACTTGGGGCAGAAGAGTCATCCCAACGATGCATATCAGCTGAGCATCATTGAAAAGAATACCTGCGTCCCCACCAAATCATGGGATCATTACTCAGGACATTTCGAAGATATCCATCACAACGACAAATCTGCAAAGATTGCAGGACAAGATTTCATCAACTATGCTTTTCCTGAGGTCAACTTCATCGAGAAGGATGACTCCTCCAGTTCCACCGAAGTATGGGACACCTTAGGATAGCCGATTGGCAAGTACGACTTCTTGGTCAAGTACACCGCTCTTGCATTTCTCTCTGTCTCTTCTAAAAACAAATCATCACCTCATGCAAATTTCTTGTTTTAAACCCTGTTGAAACATACGATCCAATGCCTTCTCCCAACTTTGAATTCCCGGTATTTGAAGCTGAAGAAGAAGAAGACGAAGAAATTCCAGAAGAGATCTCCCGATTACTCAGACAAGAGGAAAGGTCCATTGAACCTCACAAAGAGACATTGGAAATGGTCAACTTGGGTTCAGAAGAAGAGAGGAAAGAAGTCAAGATTGGGGCACTTCTCAGTCCGATTGTCAAAGAAAGCTTGATAGAACTTCTCAAAGAATTTCCCGATGTATTTGCTTGGTCCTATCAGGACATGCCAAGGTTGGATACCAGCATCGTGGAACATCATCTACCGTTAAGATCAGAATGCCCGCCGGTAAAACAAAGACTGAGATGGACTCATCCAGATATGGCCATCAAAATCAAAGAGGAAGTACAGAAACAGATAGATGCGGGTTTCCTCGCCACCTCAGAATATCCTCAATGGTTTTCCAACATAGTGCCAGTTTCGAAAAAGGATGGAAAGGTTAGAATGTGCGTAGACTATAGGGATCTGAACAAAGCCAGACCAAAGGATGACTTTCCCTTACCACACATTGACATGCTGGTAGACAGTACAACAAAGTTCAAAGTTTTCTCCTTCATGGATTGATTCTCGGACTATAATCAGATCAAAATGGCGCCGGAAGACATGGAGAAAACTTCATTCATCACCCCATGGGGCACCTTTGGTTACAAGGTAATGTCGTTCAGCTTGAAGAACGCCGGGGCAACCTATCAAAGGGCCATGACTACTTTGCTTCATGACATGATGCACAAAGAAATTGAAGTGTACGTCGATGACATGATTGCCAAATCTAAAACAGAAGGGGAACATTTGACCCACTTGCCCAAACTATTCGAGCGTCTGAGGAAGTACAAACTCCGCTTAAATCCCAATAAGTGCACGTTTGTTGTTCGCTAAGGAAAACTGTTAGGGTTCATCGTCAGCCAAAAGGGAATTGAGGTTGATCCTGACAAAGTCAAGGCCATTCGAGAAATGCCTTCACCAAAGACTGAGAAACAAGTCAAAGGGTTTTTGGGATGTCTGAATTACATCCCCAGATTTATCATCCTCATGACCGTGACATGCCCGTCAATCTTTAAATTACTCAAAAAGAATCAGGGCTGCGTATGGACAAAAGATTGTCAAAAGGCCTTCGACAATATCAAAGAATATTTGTTGAATCCACATATCCTGTCACCTCCAGTGGAGGGAAGACCGCTGATCATCTACCTAACAGTCTTAGAAGACTCAATGGGTTGTGTACTTGGCCAACAAGATGAAACCAAAAGAAAAGAGCCTGCCATCTACTATTTGAGCAAGAAATTCACCAACTGTGAAACTCGGTACACTATGCTTGAGAAAACTTGTTGTGCCCTGGCTTGGGCAGCCAAACGTCTTTGCCAGTACATGATTTGCCACACTACTTAGTTTATCTCCGAAATGGATCCAATCAAGTACGTCTTTGAAAAGCCTGCTCTCACGGGAAGGATCGCTCGTTGGCAGTTGTTGTTATCGGAATACGACATAGAGTACCATGCTCAAAAATCCGTTAAAGGAAGTATTTTAGCCGATCATTTGGCTCATCAACTGATTGACCATCAGGAATCAGTCGGATTTGACTTCCAAGACGAAGATGACATGTATCTGAAAATGAAAGGATTGCGATGAACTGCTACCCAGTGAAGGGCCAGAACCAGGTTCCCAATGGGGACTAATCTTTGACGGAGATGTCAATAATTATGGAAACGGAATTGGGGCAATCATCGTGACACCTCAGGGTACCCATATTCCTTTCACTGCTAGACTGAAATTCAAGTGCACAAACAACGAGGTCGAATATGAAGCTTGTATCATGGGTCTCGAAGAAGCAATTGACTTAAGGATTAAGAACTTGGATGTGCATGGAGACTCAGCCCTGGTGATCAATCAAATCAAAGGAATTGGAACACATACCAAACAGGATTGATTCCTTACGAAGATTACGCGAGAAGGTTGTTACCATTCTTTAACAAAATCGAGTTTCACCATATCCCTCGTGAAGAGAATCACATGGCTGATGCATTAGCCACTCTCTCCTCCATGATTAGTGTAGGTCAATGGAATGACATACCTAAGATTGACATAATGTGTCTTGAAAGGCCCGCTTACATCTTCGCAATTGAAGCAGTCATAGACGATAAACCTTGGTATCACGATATCAAATGCTTCCTTCAGAAACAAGAGTACCCACCTGGGGCATCAAGAAAAGACAGGAAAACCCTCAGAAGGTTGGCAGGAAACTTCTTCCTGAGCGGTGATACACTCTATAAGAGAAACTTTGACATGGTCTTGCTCCGATGCGTAGATGGACCAGAAGCAAACATGCTGATAAAAGAAATTCACGAAGGAACCTTTGGCACTCATGCCAACGGACACGCGATGGCGAGAAAAATTATAAGAAGATTGACAATGGAATTCTATTGGTTGACAATGGAATCCGATTGCTACAAGTACACGAGGAGATGTCATAAGTGTCAAATATACGTTGACAAAATCCATGTACCGCCAACGCATCTCAAATTTCTCTCTTCCCCATGGCCTTTATCCATATGTGGAATCGACATGATTGGCATGATCGAACCTAATGTTTCAAACAGACATCGGTTCATTCTGGTAGCCATTGACTATTCACCAAGTGGGTCGAAGCGGCGTCATATGCCAATGTAACCCGACAAGTGGTGGTCCGATTTATCAAAAATAATATCATCTGCGATTATGGTGTTCCGAACCAGATCATTACTGATAATGGATCTAACTTGAACAAAAAGATGATGAAAGAGTTATGCGTTGAGTTCAAAATTGAACACCATAACTCATCTCCCTACCGACCTAAGATGGACGGGGCGGGAGAAGCGGCTAACAAGAACATCAAGAAGATTGTTCATAAGATGGTTGTAACCTACAAAGACTGGCATGAGATGCTGCCTTTTGCTCTTCACGCTTACCGTACATCTGTCCGCACTTCAACAGGGGAAACCCCTTTCTCTCTAGTGTATGGCATGGAAGCAGTGTTCCCCATAGAAGTAGAGATACCATCAATCAGGGTATTGATGGAAGCTAAGCTAACAGAGACTGAATGATGTCAAAGTCGACACGACGAACTGAATCTGATAGAAGAAAAATGAATAACAGCTCTATGCCACGGTCAGTTGTATCAGCAAAGAATGAAGAAAGCGTTTGACAAAAAAGTCTGACCCCGTGTCTTCAGAAAAGGAGATCTCGTGCTCAAAAAGATTCAATCATTTCTCACTGATTCCCGGAGCAAATGGACTCCGAATTATGACGGCCCCTATGTGGTCAAGAAAGCCTTCTCAGGCGGCGCCTTGAAACTCACAACCATGGATGGAGAAGAATTTGCCTACCCCACAAATGTTGATGTAGTCAAGAAATACTTCGCCTAAAAAAACGTATCAGTGGATTAAAAACCCGAAAGGGTGGTCCAGGCAAAAATTAGAGACATAAGCAAAAATCATCCCGATGGATTGGAAACCTCAAAGTATAATCCAGGCAAAAGTTAGGGATTCATGGCAAGTAACTACGTCTGACAAGGTTAAATCCCCAGCGGTAACTCTATTCGTCGTAAAACTCCAGTCAAGGTCATCTTCGACAGAAGCTCAGGATGTCCAGAATTCAAAGTTGGTAGAAGGATAACGGTTGTTATGTTTCAATGTAGCCCCTTTTCCCTTAAATTACCATTTTCTAAAGCTTTGTAATACTCTATGGAATCACGCGCTTGGCTGATTTCCATCCTATCAATAAAATTTTAGCCATAGTGCTTTTGTTTACAATTCTTATTTGTTTTAGCTTTACAGAATGACATTTTTAACATGATCAACGATTCTTAAAATAAAACAAAAATGAATTTACTTGTCAAATTTATTTTCTGCTTTTAAAATAAAGATGGCAATTTTTTTGACTTTGAATATCAAAAAGAACATCGATCGCTTCTTCGAAGGTGGTTGAACCTCAAAATACAGAATCAAAGTACTCCTTCTAAACTAGTACGCCTGAATGAAGGATCAACTGTGTCAGATGTGAATGTCCCGTCTGATATCCCCGACATAGTTCTTACCTCTTAAGACCGATTGCTGACTGTTTTCCCCCCACAGGGACTACCTCGTCTAAGCAAGGCAGGATTCCTATTTTGGACCAATGGTACTTTTCATCCCCCGCAGTGGCCGAGTATCCAGTCGTGTTCATTCATTAGTCTGTATGTCTCGTCAGTTTTGCCAGCATAAACATACATACATCATGCATAATTGATTCACATTCATATTCATATTGCATTACTATCACTCTGGTCAGTCTTACCCCTAAGTGGTAAAGTCCTCTTAATCAATCGAGTTGCCAGTCCTTTCCTCGTCAGGAAAAATGTCACCTAAACAATCTCTCCCCTAGTTTATTTCTGGATTGGAGACGGTCCCAGACCACTTTGATAACTTAAACCTCTGAAAGGCAAGAGGACACCTTTGAAACGTCACTCTTCACCATTGAAGATGATATTTTCGCTTTCTCAGATTAAGGAAAATCCCCAGAGAAAGCCTCTTAACCGAAGACTCTCGGTAATACAGCAGTTTCTCTCCGAATTGGATGACGTCACATGGCATTCCTCTGAAAAGATCTCGAAGAAAAGTATGATGTAGTATCCCCAAACAGAATAGCAGTCTCTCAAGAGACTCGTTTTTCCCCAGTAGAGAAAACAAATGGCATCTCTGACAGAGAAGTTTGCACACCTCTACAGCTCAGGCAAATGGGTTTCCCCCAGCAAGTCGAACCTCCAATCTTTCTCCATCAAATGGCATCTCCCTAGTAAAACTCGTTGAGAAGTTTAATGATGACCGCTACACATAGCATCCCTTGTCAAGGAAGAAACTCGACAAGAAGAAACTGAGACCAGTTCCTTGACTGAAGACCAGGATCGAGGGGAAGTTTATATCAGAAACTAAGACCGCTTCCTTGGCTGAAGGCCAGGATCGAGGGGAAGTTTATATCAAAAACTGAGACCAGTTCCGTGGCAGAAGACCAGGATCGAGGGGAAGTTTATATCAAAAACTGAGACCAGTTCCATGGCAGAAGGTCGGGATCAAGGGGAAGTTTATTTCAAAAACTGAGACCAGTTCCGTGGCAGAAGGCCAGGATCGAGGGGAAGTTTATATAAAAAACTGAGACCAGTTCCGTGGCTGAAGACCAGGATCGAGGGGAAGTTTTACCCTTTTCTAAGCATCATTGCTTAGCAAAAGAAGATGGACGGCAGAATTGCCATTCATAACTACCGTCAAAATTTTGGATATTCCGATATTTGATCCTCTTGCACCTTGAATGTTCGAACATCTTCGCCATTCACACCTTCAGGTCCAAGAAGATTAAATAGGGGCATCTGTCATACCCCAAATTTTGACCACCAAGATTTCCCATCATTGTGCAAATCATCACCACAATATGGATGTACCTTCATGCCTCATCAATCTCGTCAAGGATTGTCGAGCATCCACTACAATCAAGAATTAGAGTTTTGAGCCCTCTCAGAGCACTTATACAAAGGATCAACCAAGGAATGACATGATTTTCAACTTGTCTAACCTCTTAAACACCCATAAGGGATCAAGAAGACTCCCACATCAAGAATCAAGCACAAGGTTGCAACATTCCAAGTGGATCAAGCCTCAAGATCGCCAGTATCACCAAATTAGGGTTTTGGTCGACCAAGGCCTCCATATGGAATTTTTCCTCTGGGCATGAGCCAATGCTTCAAAGCACAACCCAAGATACTCCAAGGGACCTCATGGATCCAATCATCAAGTCAATTTAACCTCAGGGGATGCATTTACCAAAAAAATCAGGAATTAGGGTTTCTTGACCTAATTCACCCCCTAAGTTGACTTTTGGAGCAAAGCATGAGCCAAGACCTCAAGACATGATTTAAGGGCCCTAAATACACCACATTGATCCATTTGCAACAATGGATTGACCCAATAAGCTTGATTCACAAGTTTCAATTTCATCTGGACCACAATTAGGATTTTAAAGGAAAAGTAAACTGTACCTTTGACTTTTAACCAAGACATGCTCCCAAACCTTGGGACATGATTCAATACACCCTATAACACCTATGGAATCCATCCATTAGGTTTGATTTAGGTCAAGGACTTAATTTCACAAAGGATCGCACTATTTGGATTTCATCCGATAAAAAGTCAACTTTGCACAAAATCAAGTTTGACTTTTTGGAATTTTTCACAAATATGGTTCCCCTAAGTCAAAAATAATGTTAATGTATGGTATTGATCATAATTCATTAAAAAAAAGTCAAGAAAAGTGAGGTTTCTTGCAAAAGGGGCAACCTTGAGAAACCAAATTTTTTCTAAGTTATGGAACAAAAGTGGTTTTGGTACCAACTTTGCAAGGTCATAACTTCTAAACCACAAGGCCTTTTTCTCCCATTCAAAGCTCAAATGAAAGTACATCTGACATACTTTAAAAGTGTCAACTACAAGAGATTCTAAATCCTCATGGATTTTAATTTATGCACTGATCAAAATGACAAAAATGAAGAAAATGGCACTTTTCCAACACTTAGTAAAAATCTGCCTAAGTTGTCAGCTTTGAACACCAATGTTCATGAGGATTTTTCAATGGGATCCAAATAGTTTCAAGATGAACTATGATCACACATGTATTGTATCATATGAGGGCTCTTTAAAAAGCATAAGAGCCTCTCATAACTCAACCTGAGCAGCGAGATATGAATCCCTCAAAATCACCATTTCCAACTGTCCTAAGCAAGGCAGAATTTGGTGTTTTGCTCAATTTGGCAAATTTGAACAACTCCAAGCCTTGTCATCCATTTGGACACATCAGAGGATGGAATCAAAGGGGAATGATCAGATCCCCAAGCCTCCAAAGTCCAAGAATCTACACATAGCCATAACAAACCTAAAAAGGCTAAAAAGTGCCAAGACTCCAATTTTGTTTCAATGCATTCAATGGATGCATCAAGGTGGCATGAATTGAGGTAAACTTAACTGAATGAGTCAAGCCTTATCTCTGAACCAAAAGACCATAGGCCTGTGCTCTAACCTCAAGTCAATGGCTAGAGGAGACTTGAGATTCCATTTGATCCACATTGGCCACAGACCTGGTGCAGTTGCCACACACTATTGCTGCCAAAACAAACTTGACACACTATAAATAGAGCTCATTTGTGATCAATTTGAGTACACCAATGCAACCAAACTGATACTTTCCTCAAAATCTCTCCTTCACTCAAATTTTTGCCTTCTAACTCAAGTCACTATTGGGTTTTGAGATTGAGAGTGATTCCAACCAAACCAATCACACACACACCTCATAAACATCATGTATGAGTGATCCATAACACAAAATCACATCTGGAACATCAAATTCAGAAAATCACCAGCCAATTGCTCAAGTTCTTGACAGAGCTGCAGTTGAGGTACCACAACCAGTTCCAGCTCATTCCAATCCACTCCAAGCATTCAAACACACTCCTTGGCACCTAAAGAAGCTGTCCAGATCATTGGAACCTAGCTGTAACACCTCCATTACCAAACTCGATCACTAGCTGCAAGAGGTAGGCCTGAACCCTTCAAACTCTATGATCCATGCATCATGAATGAATTTTTTAGTTACCATCTTGTTTATGCATGTATGTAGAGTAATAACTCTCAATCAATTGCCATGAATCCATCGTGTATGGAATTTCATTGTGTTCATGCTGAAATTAGGGTTCGTGAGGTTTTCTGTTGATTTCTTCCTCCATACTTAATATAAATGCAATTAATCTATATGGTTGTGATCCTTGTTCAAAAACGAACAAGATTGGTACTTGAATCGTGCAAAACCATTGAGAAATCATGGAGAAAAGTGAGAAAACGCAAATCTGCAAAAACAGAGGACGCGGGCAAGAACCAAATGTTCTTGGCGCCATAATTCAAATTTTTGAGTTTTTAGTTATTTTTTTTAATTGATTCAAAAATTAATTTCTCTCTGAATATTTGTGTTTTTGAATTGATTATTTTTCTTAAAATTCACTAAAATATTTAAATATTTTATTTTACAAAAAAATCCAATTTATATTATTTATTTAATATAGTTAGCATTTTTATAATTAATTTCATTTTAATTGTTTTTAAACATTTTTAGATGAAATTACCACTTTGATCTTTCAAAACCAATTGAATTTCAAGCTTTCATGTGATTTATACATGATTTTTCAAAATATTTTTCAAAGTGTACAACTTTTTTTTGAATATATTTGATATTTTATCATTTATTATTTAAATTTCCTTTGAAAAAATGACATTTTAATTTAAAATTAGGGTTTCCTCTCGATTTTAAATTTTCAAACACTTTTGGGCCTCTAATAGAGTGTAAGACCCAACCCCCTTTGTACCTAAATAATTTTGGGCCTCAGCCATTGTATAAGTCCCACTGTGTTTTCAAAAACCTCGACACGATCCCCGTTTTCAAACAAAAAATCATTTGGGCCTCTCCTTGAGTTGTAAGCTCCATCTCTTGTACAAAAATAAAACTTTTGGGCCTCTTGATAGAGTGTAAGTCCCATCCCTTGTAAATAAATAAATTTGGGCCTCAGTCATCGTATAAGTCCCACTGCGATTTCTAAAATCTCGGCGCGATCATCGCCTTTTAAACAAAAGTCATTTGGGCCTACCCTTGTGTTGTAAGTCCCATTTCTTTTCTTTTTTCAAACCTTTGGGCCTCTTCTTGAGTTGTAAGACCCAACCCTCTTTGTAAATATACCTTTTTGGGCCTCAGTCATTGTATAAGCCCCAGTACAATTTTTAGATCAACGGTACGATTACTATTTTTCATCAGGGCCTCTCCTTGAGTATAAGCCCCAACAAACTTTTCAAAAACAACTTCCCTTTTGATTTAGGTTCAAACTCATAGTTGTTATCAAAACTTTCTTTAATTTATTGAACAACTAACCATACAGCTGTTACTATGAAAGCTTGCTCACCTGTAAGTTTTTATCAGCTTTCTTTACATGCTTTCATATATATATATATATATATATATATATATATATATATATATATATATATATATATATATATTTGTCTGTATTGCTGGAAGCTTCCTCACCTATAAGTCCTTCTTTCATATCCTTTTAAATACTTGGCATATATCAATTGTATATATACTTGTATACATGCTTAGAGTTTTCCCCAGTAATTAGGTCTGGAACTCAATAGAGTCAGTGGTCACTCTTTCCACACAGTCAAAACTAGTTCCCCATAGGAATTCCAGACACAGTCTTGCCTTCTCTTGGGCTTAAACAATATGGAACAAAGAGAAAGGCATTATTCCCGGTGAAACTTTTCTCAGACTGACACTCTTAAAAAATTGTCAAAGAAATTCATTTCCCCCAGAGAGGATTAATTCTCGGTGAAACCTCTCTTGAATTTCTTCAAACACTAGAATTGTTCATTAAAGAAAGGATTATTCCCGGTGAAACCTTTCTTGAACTTTTCTTAAGTTTGGACCCACATGCTTCCTAAAAGCATCCCCACCTCCTCTTGGGCTTTGTACAAGGACCCTCCGGCTTCTTAGAAATTCTCATGCCTTCTCTTGGGCTTAATACAAAGACCCTGAAGACCTCTTAAAGGTATAAGACAGAACTTAGTCATCCTTTGTTAGAGTTGTCTTTCTAAAGAGTCAAAACCTCAGATCATGTTTAGGGTTGATTATCACCCCTTAAAACAGCAGCCTCCTCTTGGGCATCATACAAAGATAAACTCTTCCATACTAGTAGACTTGGACAGTCTAATCTCCTCTTAGATCTCGAAGACATTCTCAAGTTCCCTACAAACATAGGAGAAACCATAATCATTCGATCAATCTCCAGTAGAGTTAAAACCCTCATAGGATTTGAAACTCAGTCTTTTATCCTAAATTTCCCCAGCTAGGGTAATATCATCATCAATACCATACTAGCCTATCAGAACATCAAGGCATCTGATACCTCGACTCTTCTGTAACCTTCAGCAAGAGTTGATTCCCCGCTTTAGACCTGCCTCTGGATCTCAATAATCCTCAGCAGAAGTCAGCCTCCTCTTAGGCTTTGTATAATGATTTTTCCTCAGCGGTTAATCTTAAAAGCACTCTCTTGTTGAGTCAACCCACCTTTAGCCTCAATTTTAGGCTTTGTACAAGACAGATAAAAGCACTCTCTTATTGAGTCAATCTTTTTAGCCTCCTCTAAGGCTTTGTATAATGATTTCCCTTAGCAAAAGTCATCCTCCTCTTAGGCTTTGTATAAATATTTTAAAATACTCTCTTGTTGAGTTAATTAGCTCAAGGCACTCTCTTTTTGAGTCGACCCATTTTAGCCTCCTCTTAGGCTTTGTATAATGATTTCTCCAGCTTGTTCAGCCTCAATCTTGGGCTTTGTGCAAGACATACAAAGATACTCTCTTGTTGAGTCAATCACCTTAAAACACTCTCTTGTTGAGTAATCAAATCTCAGCCTCCTCTTAGACTTTGTATAACGATCCTTCTTTTCCACAGCAAAAGTCAGCCTCAATCTTGGGCTTTGTATAAGACACCTATAAATATCTTCAGCTGAGTCAAGCAAATATCTTCCTAGCCTCAATCTTCGGCTTTGTACAAGACACATATAAATCTCTCCAGCAGAGTCAATCTCTTTTTCAGCCACAATCTTGGGCTTTGTACAAGACAGATAAAACCTCTCACCAGTAGAGTCAGTTTCCCCTTTTAGCCTCAATCTTGGGCTTTGTACAAGACAGACAAAATCTTTCCCCGAAAAAGTCAACTTTTAGCCTCCTCTTAGGCTTTGTATAATAATATCCCCAAAAGAATCAATTCTCTTTTAGCCTCAATCTTGGGCTTTGTACAAGACACACTCTCTTGTTGAGTCATCCTTTTCCAGCCTCCTGTTAGGCTTTGTATAAGGACTTCCCCAGTGGAGTCAATCAATCTCTTAGCTTCAACCTTGGGCTTTGATCAAGGCACATACAAAAACCACCATCCCCTCAGAGGAAATCAAAATCTCTCTGTAGGAAGACATTTCTCTGTATATCACTACATCGAAACAAACAAATCAAAACAAACCCTAATCCCAGATAACAGCTATAAGTGGCACACTTGTTGATTCAAAAATCCAAGCTGTAGTCCATCTCTTATCCTGGTAAACTTCCTCTTTCATCTAATTGTTGTAAGTGGCAAGCGTCTGGATTATTTACATCCACGCCATTGTCCCTCTCTTAGCATGAAAGATCCCTAAGGAAAAATGGCATTGGTCAACACTGAGTTAAAGTTTTCTCCTTCAGGACAAATCCCTTATAAAAGGAATTATGGCATTGCTGGATTCTCATATCCCAGTTAAAGTAATTCTCCTTTATAAACAGCCACCCAACAGTTGTGATAAACAGACAAGATCTCTTCCTTTAGAGATGACAAATTCTCTCTCAGTCAAACCTTTAGCTTCAATCTTGGGCTTTGAACAAGACACAAATACTCAACCATTTAGCTTCAATCTTGGGCTTTGAACAAGACACCAAAACATCTTTTTCCTCCCATAGAATAGGAGGAACTACGATTGCACTGATTTCCCTGTTTTCTTTAAACGGGAATACGTAGGCATAAGATCGCGAAACCTTAGCGAGCATACCAATCAAAAACTTTACGTCCAGTACCTTCACATACCAATCAAAAACTTTAGGTCTAGTACCTTACCAAAAACATCGGAAAGCCTGAAATCAACAAAAACTCTCTCAAACATCTCTCAATGAAAAACTTTCCCAACGCACAACAAATAAACACCATCAAGTACAAAGCAGAACCTAATGCTAATCAACCTGTGGATAACCACATATAGGATGGGTAATTGACAACTCCCCACTGTATAACCTGACCCCAAACTCCCCGAATCTCTTAAAGCGTTTGTTCAGTTAAACATTCGTGTACAAGGTCAGTTTTAGATAGCTTCCCTTTCCCTTCCAGCTTCACGGGATAAATAAGAAATCAGAAAGTAGCACCCTTTCCCTACCATTGCGGTGAGGAGGAACCCATGGCGATAAGGTGGTCACATCACCGACAAAAATCGCACGCTATAGTGATACTTTGCATGCTTGCTTACACTTACATGATTCCTTTTCATCTCACTTCTTATTCGCTTCTCTCTTTTGTGATTGTTTAGAATAATGTTTACTTGTGTTGATTCACATGATCCCTTAGGATTCCTAGCTCCACTTAATTTCCGATTAAGTCGGAGGTAGGAGAGACATTAGGCTAGCAATCCATGTATGATAACAAGTAGGATAGTCCTCACATAACCTCAACTATAGGGCCATCATTGCAGGATAACATTAGGATCTAGTTTCCCTTTAGTAGTTTTCCTTTCACCTTGAGTCTCTTCTTTCATCTCAAAAGAAAAGCTAAAAAAACAATAATTATCGTATGTGGAGTGCGCCACGAGCCTTAAGCACATGGGAAATGATTAGTGAAGGTCTCCTTCACTCTTCTAGGATGCTTTGCAAACGTTCCGTTGGGAGCGACCTTGTAAAGTATTCACTCTTATGTCATAGTCTTTAGCACGATACATACAACAAACACAATCATTCAAAACACTTTCTTCTAAAAAACAAAAACAAATAATCGTCTTCCTTTGGGATTATCTTCTCATCTCCCTCACTCCATTCGTAAAGGATACGTCATTTTCATTCTACTGCAAACAGGTAATCGCGTAAGACTCCATACATCGAGCGACAACACCTAAACTGCTAGAACGTGAATGCTGACGTCATCCACTTAAAAAGCACAAAACAACAAGACCCTGTAGGTCGAACTACGACTGCTCTGACTTCCTATCTCTCATTTGATTGAGGATACATAGGCACGAGACGGCGATGTCTTGGCGAGCAACCTTCCCCCATAATCCCGTAGTCCTCCGAACTATGTTGACTCTGACTTTCCCACTCCCGAGGGAATACGTAGGCATTGAATGGTGATGTCCTATCGAGTCACCTTCTCTTTTCTTTTCCCGTTTTCCCCGTTCCTCATTCCTTTCCCATTTAGCAGTTGAGCTTCAGATAACCTACACCCTTTGATTGAGACAACAAGCGTGGATCCCATCGAGTACGATGGATGCGAGGGGGTGCTAATACCTTTCTCTCACGTAACCGACTCCAGAACCCAGACTATGGTTGCGATGATCATGTCTTTCCCTTTGTTGAGGTTTTCTTCTATCGTTTCCTTTCCCTGCATCAAGATAAATAACGTTCGGGTGGCGACTTTTTTACCTTTTCCGCCAGTTGATTTTCGCAGATGCGACATCATCGATGACAAACAATGGTATCGTGATATCAAGTGCTTCCTTCAAAGACAAGAATACCCACCCGGGGCATCCAGAAAAGATAGTAAGACTCTCAGAAGACTAGCTGGCAACTTCTTTATGAACAGTGATACACTCTATAAGAGAAACTTCAACATGGTTTTGCTCAGATGCGTAGACAGACAAGAAGCAAACATGTTGATGAAAGAGATTCACGAAGGTTCCTTTGGCACTCATGCCAATGGACATACAATGGAGAGAAAAATTCTAAGAGCAGGATATTATTGGCTGACAATGGAATCCGATTGCTACCAGTGCATGAGGAGATGTCACAAGTGTCAGATATACGCAGACAAAATCATGTACCGCCAACGCATCTCAAAGTTCTTTCTTCTCCATGGCCTTTTTCTATATGGGGAATCGACATGATTGGCATGATTGAACCCAAAGCTTCAAACAGACATCGGTTCTTCCTGGTAGCCATTAATTACTTCACTAAGTGGGTCGAAGCAGCATCATACGCCAACGTGACCAGACAAGTGGTGGTCCAATTTATCAAGAACAATATCATCTGTCGTTATGGTGTTCCAAGCCAGATCATTACGGATAATGGATCCAACTTGAACAATAAGATGATGAAGGAGTTGTGTGCTGAATTCAAAATCGAACACCATAACTCATCTCCCTACCGACCTAAGATGAATGGAACGGTAGAAGCAGCTAAGAAGAACATCAATAAAATCGTTCAAAAGATGGTTGTAACCTACAAAGACTGGCACGAGATGCTACCCTTTGCTCTTCACGGTTATCGCACATTTGTTTGCACTTCAATAGGAGCAACCCCTTTCTCTCTAGTATATGGCATGGAAGCAGTGCTCCCCATAGAATTAGAGATACCATCAATACGAGTCTTGAGGGAAGCCAAGCTAACAGAAGCTGAGTGGTGTCAAAGTCGACACGATGAATTAAATTTGATTGAAGAAAAGATAATGACAGCTTTATGCCATGGTCAGTTGTATCAGCAAAGAATGAAGAAAGCGTTCGATAAAAATGTTAGACCCCATGTCTTTAGGAAAGGAGACCTTGTGCTCAAAAAGATACAATCATTCCTCACTGATTCCAGAGGCAAATGGACTCCGAATTATGATGGCCCTTACGTTGTTAAGAAAGCCTTCTCAGGCAGTGCCTTGAGACTTGCAACCATGGATGGAGAGGAGTGTACCTACCCCACGAATGTTGATGTAGTCAAGAAATACTTCGCCTAAATAAAAAAAATGTCTCGGTGGATTGAAAACTCGAAAGGACGGTCCAGGCAAAAATTAGAGACATAAGCAAAAATCATCCTGATAGATTGAAAACCTCAAAAGGCAATCTAGGCCAAAATTAGGGATTCATGGCAAGTAACTACGTCTGACAAAGTTCAGATCCTAAGCGGTGACGCCATCCGTCGAAAGGCCTTCAGTCAAGGTCACCTTCGACAGAAGCTCAGAATGTCCAGAATTCAAAGTTGGTGGATGGATAACGGTCGTTATGTTTCAACGTAGCCCCTTTTCCTTTAAATTACCATTTTCTAAACTTTGTAATGCTCTATGGGATAACGCGCTTGGCTGATTACCATTCTATCAATAAAATTTGAGCCCTAGAACTTTTGTTTGCAATTCTCATTTATTTTGCTTTACAGAACGACATTTTTAATATGATCGGCGATTCTTGAAACAAAACAAAAATGAACATCGACGGCTTCTCCGAAAGTGATTAAACCCCAAAGTACTAAAGTACTAGGGATCATTTATTTTGAAGTGATTAAGCCCTAGTACTTTTGATTGAACGCAAGAAGGAACATCGACGGCTTCTCCGGAAGTGATTAAACCCCAAAGTACAGAATCAAAGTACTCCTTTTAAACCAGTACACCTGAATGAAGGATCAACTATTTCAGATGTAATGTCTCATCTGATATCCCTGACATAGTTCTTACCTCTGAAGACCAATTGATGGTTCTTTCCCCCCAGTAGGGTCTACCCCTCCTAAACAAGGAAGGATTGAGATTTTGAACCAATGATACTTCTTATCCCCCGCAGTGGCCGAGTATCCAGTCATATTCATTCACTAGTTTGTATGTCGCGTCTGTTTTGTCAAGACAAACATACATACATCATACATAATTGATTCATATTCATATTCATGTTGCATTAGCATCACTCTGGTCATTTTCATCCCCGAGCGATGAACGTCCTCCCACCAATAAAGTTGTCAGTGCTTTCCTCATTCAGAAATGTATTGTCTGGGCAACTTTTCCCCAGTTTATTTCTAGATCGGAGACTGTTCTCAACCACTTTGATAACTTGAACCTCTGAAAGGCAAGAATACATTCGATAGACGCCTTTGGAACATCACTCTTCACCATTGGAGATGATATTTTCGCTTTCCCGGATTAAGGAAATTCCCCAGAGAAAGCCTCTTAACAGAAGACTCTCAGCAATACATCGGTTTTTCTCCCAAGAAATTCGATATTTATGAAGTCATCAGCACCTCAAAATTGGATCACATCACATGGCATTTCTCCGAAAAAAAGTCTCGAAGGAAAGTATGATGTAACCTCACCAAGTGACAATCGGCCTCTCAAGAGATTCGTTTTCCCCAGTAGGGTCAACATATGGCATCTCCAAAAGAGAAGTTTGCACACCTCTATAGCTCAAACTATTGGGTTTCCCCAACAAGTCTGACCTCAAACTTTTTCAATCAAATGGCGTCTCCCCAGTAAAACTCGGTGAGAAGTTTAATAAAGACCGCTACAAGTAGCGTTCCTTGTCAAGAAAGAAACTCGACAAGAAGAAACTGAGACCAGTTCCGTGGCTAAAGACCAGGATCGAGGGGAAGTTTATTTCAAAAGAAACTGAGACCAGTTTCGTGGCTGAAAACCAGGATCGAAGGGAAGTTTATTTCAAAATATACTGAGACTAGTTACGTGGCTGAAGACCAGGATCGAGGGGAAGTTTTACCTTTTTCTAAGTAACATTGCTTAGCAAAAGAAGATGTATGAGTAAACTTCTATTCATAACCATAGTCAAAATTTTAGGTATTCCGATATTTAATCCTCTTGCACCCTGAATGTCCGAATATCTCCGCCATTCACACCTTCGGGTCCAAGAAGATTAAATAAGGGCATCTGTCATACCCCAAATTTTGACCACAAGATTTCCCATCATTATGAAGATCATTACCACAATATAGATGTACCATCATACCTTATCAATCTCCTCAAGGATTGTTAAGCATTCACTACAATCAAGATTTAGGGTTTTGAGCCCTCTTAGAGCACTCAGACAAATGATCAATCAAGAATTGACATGATCTTCAACTTGTCAAGCCTCTCAAACATTCACGAAGGATCAAGAGGTCTCCCATATCTAGAATCAAGCACAAGAGTGCAACATCTCAAGCTGATCAAGCCTCAAGATCCGCAGTGTCACCAAATTAGGGTTTTGGTCGACCAAGGCCTCCAGAGGAAAATTTTCATCTGGGCATGAGCCAATACTTTAAAACATGATCCAAAATGCTCAAAGGGACCTTATGAGTCCAATCATCAAGTCAAATCCTTCAGTCAGCATCACTCTTCGCCATTGAAGATGATATCTTTGCTTTCCCGAATTAAGGAAAATCCATAGAGAAAGCCTCGTAATCAGAGATTCGGCAGCATTCCAGTTTCGCTCCGAAAAGATCGCTGATGAAAAGGTCATCGGCACCTCAAAATTGGACCCCATCATATGGCATTTCTCCGGGAAGATCCCGAGAAAAGTATGATGTAAGATCCCAAGTGACAGCAATCTCTCAAGAGACCTGCTTTTCCCCAGATAGAGTCGATAAATGGCATCTCCAACGGAGAAGTTTGTACACCTCTGCAGATCAGACGACTGGGTTCCCCAGCAAGTCTGACGTCAACTTTTTCCGTCAAATGGCATCTCCCCAGGAAAATTCGGCGAGAAGTTTAAGGAAAATCGCTATGTATAGCGTCCCTTGTCAAGAAAGTTTATTGACAAAAGAAACTTAGACCAGTTCCTTAGTAGGAAACCAGGATCGAGGGGAAGGATACAACAGCAACTTAGACCAGTTCCTTGGTAGGAAACCAGGATCGAGGGGAAGTTTAATTCAAAAACTGAGACCAGTTCCTTGGTTGAAGACCAGGATCGAGGGGAAGTTTTACCTTTTCTAAGCATCATTGATTAGCAAAAGAAGATGAATGCGCAAGCTGCCATTCATAGCCATCAAAATTTCAGATATTCCGATATTTAATCCTCTTGCACCCCGAATGCCCGAATACCTTCGTCATTCACACCTTCGGGTCCAAGAAGATTAAATAGGGGCATCTGTCATACCCCAAATTTTGACCACTAAGATTTCCCATCATTGTGCAAATCATCATCACAATATGGGGGGGCCATCTTGCCTCATTAGTCTCCCCAAAGATGAGTGAGCATTCACTACTATCAAAGATTAGGGTTTCAAGCCCTCTCAGAGCCTTAGACAAAGGATCAACCAAGGAGTGACATGATCTTCAACTTGTCTAACCCCTCAAACATCCACAATGGATCAAAAGGACTCATACTTCAAGGATCAAGCACAAGGCTGCTCCCTTCTAGGTGGATCAAGTCTCAAGATCGACAGTGTCACCAAATTAGGGTTTTGGTCGACCAGGGCCTCCAGAGGGAAATTTTCCTCTGGGAATGAGCCAAGGATCCAAAACATAACCTAATATACTCCATGGGACATCATGAACCCAATCATCAAGTCAATTTTGCCTCAGGGGGTGCATTCATCAAAAATCAGGAATTAGAGTTTCTTGGCCTAATTCACCCCTAAGTTGACTTTTAGGGCAAATCATGAGCCAAGACCTCAAGAGAGGGTTTTAGGGTCTCTAATGAACTATATTTATCCATTTGGATTAATGGATTAATCCAAGAAGCTTGAGCAACAAGTCTCAATTTCATCTGCACCACAATTAGGGTTTCACGAGGAAAGTCAACTGTAACTTTGACTTTTGACCAGGACATGCTCCCAAGCTCTAAGACATGATTCAATATACCCTATGACACCCATGGAACATGTCCATCAAGTTTGATTTAGGTCAAGGACATGGTTTCCTGAAGAATTGCACAGTTTGGAATTCATCTGATAAAAAGTCAACTGTGCACAAAAGTTAACTTTGACTTTTTGAGATTTTTCACCAAAATGGATTTTTAACCCTAAAATGATGTTAATGTATGATTTGAAACATCATTCATCAAGAAAAATCAAAGAAAGTGGGATAACTTGTAAAAGGGGGTAACCATAAAAACTTAGAAAAATTTCTAAGTTATGGAAAAAGTGACACTAATGTGCCAACTTTGGAGGACCATAACTCCTAAACCACAAGGCCATTGTTCCCCATTCAAAGCTTGATTCTTAGATCTCATTGCCCTCTACAAAATCTTCATACTGACCTATGTCCAAATTCCTCATGGATTTTGAGTTATGGAGTGATCAAAATCAAGAAAAGTCACTTTGTTCCAACACTTATTGAAAATTTCACTAAGTCAGATTTTGCCTTACTTTTTGCCAAATGTAGGGGGATTTTTCACTTGGATTCAAAAGAGATCAAAACCAAACATGTTCTAACAGTTGTTGTATCATTTAAGGGCTTTCCAAAATGACCAAGAACATTACCAAATTCAATTTGAGCCATGAGATATGACATTGGCAAGTTGCCTTGTTGAAATCTGTCAAGGCAAGGCAGATTTTGCACTTTTGGTCGATTTGCCAAAACCAGCCAAATCCAAATGCTCCTATCCACTTGGACACCTCTAAGGATTGAATCTAAAGGGGACAATCACTGAGCCAAGCCTCCAAAGTCCTTGGAATAAGAAGTAGCATGCTATTCCTAAAAATCCCTAAAAGAGGGACAAGACTCCAATTTTGGATTGGAGCATTCAATGGAAGCATCAAGGTGGCATGGACTAAGCCATTCTCAACTGAATTCAGTCAAGACTTATCCAAGACCAAGGGAACCACAGCCCTGTGCCCTAACCTCTAGTCAATGGCTAGAGGAGACTTGGATTTTCATTGGCCAACATTGGCCAAACCTCTGCTGCAGTTGCCATTCACTATTGCTGTGAAAACAAACTTGCTCTACTATAAATAGAGCTCATTTGTGTTCAGTTTGAGTACACCAAAGCCATCAAACAGATGCTTTCCTCAAAATCTCTTCTTTCACTCCAATTTTGCCTTCTAAGGCAAGTCACTTTCGGGTTTTGAGTTTGAGAGCTTTTCCAATCAAACCAATCACACACACACCTCATATACATCATATAGAAGTGATCCAAACACTCATATAACATCTAGAACACAGATTTCACAAAATCACCAGCCAATTGCTCAAGTTCTTGACAGTTTTGCAGTTGAGGTACCATCTTCAACTCCAAACCATTTCAATCCATTCCAAGCATTCATACACACTCCGTGGCACCTAGGGAAGCTATCCAGATCATTGGAACCTAGCTGTAACACCTCCAACACAAATCACGATCACCAACTGCAAATGGTAAGCATGAGTTCCTCTAACTCTATGATCCATACAATTTTTACTGCACAATAATTTGGCCATATGTTCATAATCATGCATGGAATGTTTCCCCTCAATTAATTACATTGTTTGAATCGTGTATAAAAAATCCTAGCCTTCATGCAGAAATTAGGGTTCTTGAGGATTTTTCATGATTTCTTGTTATATGTTTAATTTAAATGAAATGAAATACCATAGACATGATCGTGAGGTTGAAACGAGTTGATTGGTATATGGATTGCATGATATGATTAAGTATTTAGTGAGATTTGAGAGAAAATGCAAATCTGGGCAAACCCAGAACACGCGCGTGTTCTTGGGTGTTCTTTGCGCCATTTTTTGAATATTTGAATATTTGAATTTTGTGATTTTATTTAATTGATTCAAAAATTAATTTCTCTCTGAGTTTTAATGATTTTGAGTTGATTCTTTTTTTAATAATTCACAAAAATGTTAAAATATTTTATTTTCCCAAAAAATCCCAAAAATATTATTTATTTTATATAATTGATATTTTTTAAAAGAATTAATGTTTTAATTGTTTTTTACGTTTAAAATATTTTTTCCACCTTGATTTTGCAACTTTTAATGCTTTCAAATTATTTTGTAGGTCAATACTTAATTTTGGAAGCATTAATCCAAGATCACAATTTGTTTTCCATATGTTAAACAATTTTGATCATTTTAATTGAATGTTTATTCAATTAAAACACATTTTGAAAACAAATTAGGGTTTTTGGATTAATTCAACCCTCATAAATCATTTTCAAAACACTTTTGGGCCTCTAATAGAGTATAAGACCCAATCCTTTTTTTGACCAAATCATTTTTGGGCCTCAGTGTATTGTATAAGTCCCGATACCGTCAAAAACAAACGGCACGATCGTCGCCTTTTGAAAAATAACTTTTGGGCCTCTAATAGAGTGTAAGACCCAATCCTTTTTTTGACCAAATCATTTTTGGGCCTCAGTGTATTGTATAAGTCCCGATACCGTCAAAAATAAACGACGCGATCGTCGCCAATTTAAAATTAAACTTTTGGGCCTACCCTCAAGTAGTAAGACCCATTTCATTCAAAACTATTGGGCCTCTAATAGAGTGTAAGACCCAATCCTTTTTTTGACCAAATCATTTTTGGGCCTCAGTATATTGTATAAGTCCCGATACCGTCAAAAACAAAGGGCGCGATCGTCGCCTTTTCAAAGCAAACCTGGGCTTCTCCTTGAGCTATAAGACCCATTTCTTTTCTTAAAACTTTTGGGCCTATAATAGAGTGTAAGACCCAATCCTTTTTTTAACCAAATCATTTTTGGGCCGCAGTGTATTGTATAAGTCCCGATACCGTAAAAAACAAACGGCGCGATCGTCGCCTTTTCAAAAAACAATTGGGCCTACCCTCGAGTAGTAAGACCCATTTCTTTTCTTAAAACTCACTTGAGCCTCTATTAGAGTGTAATACCAAACCCCCTTGTACAGAAAACTTTTTGGGCCTCATTCGTTGTATAAGTCCCTCTGTACATTTTCAAATAAACGACGCAATCATCGCCAGTTTAAAATTAACCATTTGGGCCTCTCCTTGAGCTATAAGACCCATTCAAAACTTTTGGACCTTTAATAGAGTGTAAGACCCAACCCCCTTTTAACCAAACAACATTGGGCCTCACTTATTGTATAAGTCCCTCTGCGTTAAAAGAAAACCTCGGCGCGATCTCCATTTTAGATGAAAAATCATCTAGGCCTACCCTCGTGTTATAAGCCCCACTCTTTTTCTTTAAAAACTTTTTGGTCCTCTTGAGAGAGTGTAAGACCCAAACCCCTTTGTACAGAAAACAATTTTTGGGCCTCAGTCACTTGTATAAGTCCCTCTGTACAAATTTAACAGTGCGATCACTGATAAAACCCTGGGCCTCTCCTTGAGCTGTAAGCCCCAAATCTTTCTTTTTCAAAGCACTTTCTCCTTTGATTTTGAATATACTGTTGTTTTCAATCTTTCTTTGTTGAACAACTAACCAAACAGCATGGAAGCTCTACAACCGGGTAAGTGGTTATTGCTTTCATTTACCGCTTTCATATACATATAATTGTATTGTGGGGCTGTTTTACTGTAAGTCTTCTTTCATAAACTCATATCAACCATGTAATAATAGTATAGATATTTCGAGTTTCCCCGGCAACTACGTCTAGAACTAGGTGACGCCGTTTCGTTTATTCATAGAAATAGACAACTAGATCCCCAATAGGATCACCAGATACAGTCTTCTCTTCGGCTGTCCTCATTAGGAATTGTCAAGAAACTCTACTCCCAGAGATGAATGTATTCTCCGTGAATGGCATCTTTGAGTTTCTTCCAAATTCTCGAACTTTCCTGACTTGATCTATTCCTTGTGAATAGCTTGCCTTGAATTTCTCGGGGTTTGGGGACCCACATGCTTCTTAAAAGCATCGGCCTCCTCTTGGGCATCGTACAAGGACCCACAGGCTTCCCAAAAGTAACCTAGCCTCCTCTTGGGCTTAGTACAAGGACCCTACGGCTTCTTAGAAGTATTCACAGCCTCCTCTTAGGCTTCGTATAATGATCTCTTCCTCCGGGAATGATAGCCTCCTCTTGGGCTTTGTACAAGGACCCGTCGGCTTCATAAAAGTTTCCAGCCTCCTCTTGGGCTTCGTACAAATTGTCCCGACGACCTCCTAGAGGTATAGGAATAGAACCTAGTCATCTGTATAGAATAGTCCTTTCAAAGATTCTACTACTGTTTCTCAAAGCATAGTACAAAAGATGAAACTCTAGACTTGGACAGTCTAATCTCCTTGAGTCTCAAAGACATTCTCAAGTGACCCCTTCGTTAAATAGGAAGAAAACCCGTAGACTCGGAGAGTCTCAATACCCTTTGGATTTCCCGCTTCCTTAAAGAACAGGAGATAACCCTGATCCTCGCATCAAAAATCCCTGAGTATAGTGTTGCTCATATAAGAACTGATTTTCTCTTTTAAAATTAGTATACTGGACCTGTCACTCAACTGAAACAGTCATACTAGCCTCCATCTCGGGCTTCGTACGAGATACAAAAGACTCCCTTGTTAAGTCAAACAACGTTTAGCCTCTCTCTCGGGCTTTGTACGAGACACATAAGAGACTCCCTCGTTGAGTCAATCACCCCTTTCGCCTCCATCTCGGGCTTTATACAAGATACAAAAAGGTTCTTATTGAGCCAAACAAACAATAGCCTCCATCTCGGGCTTCGTACGAGATACAAAAAACTCTCTTGTTGAGTCAAATAGCCTTCATCTCGGGCTTTATACGAGATACCAAAAGACTCCTTCGTCGAGTAAAAACCCTTTTAGCCTCTCTCTCGGGCTTTGTACGAGACACAAAAACACCCTCTTGTTGGGCCCATAGCCTCCTCTTAGGCTTTGTATAAGAAAACCACTGGCTGATCCAATCAACCTTTTAGCATCAAAGATGTGCCTTGTTCACAGTACACAAACATCAACAACTCCTTCCCCTTCATCTAATCGCTGTAAGCGGCAAGCCTCTGGATCATCTACATCCATGCCACTGTCCCTCTTTTAGCATGAGAAATTCCTAAGGAAAGATGGCATTGCTCTAAATTGAGTTAAAGTCTTCTCCTTCAGGTTAAAATTCCCTATAAAGGAAATTATGGCATTGCTAGGATCCGCGTATCCCGGTTAAAGTAATCCTCCTTTACAGTCAGTCACCCAACAGTTGTGACAAACAGACCCCTTTAGAGATGACAAATTCTCTCTTAAGTCAACACCCTTTTAGCTTCACATCTTGGGCTTTAAACAAGATACAAATAGACCCTTCAGCTTCACATCTTGGGCTTTGAACAAGATACAAACCACCTTTCGCTTCACGTATTGGGCTTTGAACAAGACACCAAAACAACCATTTCCTCCCATAGAATAGGAGGAACTACGAACGCTCTGATTTCCCTGTTTTGGTAAACGGGAATACGTAGGCATAAGATCGAAAGAAAATATCTTAGCGAGCACACTAAACAAAAACCCAAAATCCCATACTCTCATATATCTATCAAAAATCATCAGTCCTAACATCCTAATCCTTGTTCCCTGCCAGAAACCTGTCATTCTGTCAAAATAGCACAAGAAAGGCCCCACCACATTGATCGCATCCGTAACCTAACAGACCGCTGTTTAAACTCAGTATGCAAGCAGGGTTAATTAGAGACATCTATTTCCCTTCCTTCATCAGCTCACAATAGGATAAAAAATAAATCGACCTGTAGTAAACTGAACCCAGAGAGCGACCTCGTGGAATCGGGTTTTTCTTGATCCTAATATGTTGGTATGTATTTATGTGATATTACCATGTATTTATTCGGAAGAAAGTAATTGAATCGGTCGGGTTTCGGGCGATTACGCAGCTGTACCAGAATGTAGCAGAATTTCTGGTTTTGTGCGCAGTCGTACGGACGCGTGCTGTAGGTGGAAAATTCTGTTTTGGAAAAACTTCGGAAATTCATATCTCTTGAACCGTAAGTCGGTTTTGATCCCCGTTCGAAGCGTTGGGAAGCTAACGAGATGTTCTTTCTAGGAAAAATAGTTTTGAGGTCTGAACCTAGTCCAATCGGTACAGTTTTTTCGAACCGTTTCGTAGTGTCGGGCGTCCGATTTATGTTTTTGTGTTATTTTGAAATATTCATATCTTCTTCGTTGTTTATCCGATTTAAGTGTTCTTTATATGGATGTGAAGCTAAAAATATGTTCTATGATTTGGTGAAGAAAAATATTATTTTTAGCCGATTTTTGGCCGACTTTACCGATTAATCGTGAATAGTTGTTTTTGATGAAATGTTGTGATGATGATTTGTGGCCGAAAGGCAAGAAAATGTTAAGTGTGGTATTTGATGATATATGCATGATTGTGGATGTGTGTGTGCATGCAATGTGAATGTCATGAGTCATTGTATGCCAAGCATCATGATGTGCATTGTTGAAACGTCCTGAGTGGCGGTTTGGTTCCTGATGGAATCTGCTATAACATCGTGTGCCTCGAAAATATGAGGCGCTGCCTGAGGATCTAAAGCGGTGGTTATAGACGATTGTGGGCTCCTTTGGAGACTTAAAGCAATCCTTAACGTCGTGTGCCTCGAAAATATGAGGCGTTGCCTGAGGACCTAAAGCGACAGGTGAACATCGTAGGCCCGACGGGGAGTTACTTGAGATTCTCAGTAACGAGCGATGGTTCCAATAGTTCCTGAGTGAACTGATGATGAGACATGAGACATTGGAAGTCGGTACCGCATGGCATGTGCATAGAGTCGTTGTGTCGGTCTATGTGCATTGCATAAATCATGAATTAATTGTGTGTGAATTTGTGAATGTGATTGATGATTGTATGGTATATGTGTGGTGTGTAATGGTATTCGATGCTTGAGAATTGTGCGGTATTATGTTATATGTGGTTGTGGTGAGAATGTGTTACTTGTACATTTTTGTGTTTATATATATAATTTTATTCAATTATATTATGGTTATTTTTCTCACCCTTCTGCTATTTTATAACGCTCTATGAGGCGTTGCAGATTAGAGCTGCTAGAGGTATTCCTTTTTGTGAAGCGTTGCGTCTTCATTATTTTGGTCGGTCGGCTCTGATATGTGACTCCGGGTAGTTAGGATGGCCGCGTGCTATTATTTTGTATATCTGATGATATATTTTGGTTGTACATATGCTACCTGATGTATGACAAACTGTTTATATGTGTATATGTATATATGTTAATCCGATTTTAGATTTTCTGCTTTAATTCTAATTTCTGAAAAGTGGGTGTAAGGAACAAAGTTTCCTCTGTATGATTGCTACCCCACAGTTGCATATCATTATGGGCAGGTGTTGCATGTTATGTGTATGTTTGGTTACTTTGATGTGATTCCCCTTTCTATGCCGTATTTCAAATATACTCTGACGAATATTCGAATTTTCTTTTACCGCCTTAATTGCGTGTTTTTGGGGGTATTAGATTGGGGGCGTCACATTAAGTGGTATCAGAGCCAGTCCGTGTCAGTTGTGTCGTTTGTGTCTGTTGTGTCTGGCATATTGGGTGAGTTGTGTTGAGCAAGTTGTTGTTTAACCATATTTTTTGCATTTGGATGAACAGAATATGGCTGGTCGTAATGATGCTGCTTTGGATGTTGCGATGGAAGCGATGGCACGAGCTGTACAGGGTGCATCGAATGCTTCCGGAAATGATGAGTTTAGAAAGAATAAGCCGCCGGTTTTTAAAGGGAAACATGATCCGGATGGTGCACAGTTGTGGTTGAAAGAGATTGAGAGGATGTTCAGGGTAATGGATTGTGACGATGATGATAAGGTGAGGTTAGGCACTCATATGTTACATGAAGAGGCTGACGACTGGTGGATCAGTACTCGTCAGGTGTTGGAAGCTGAGGAGGAGGAAGAAGAGATTACTTGGGAAGTGTTTAGCCGAGAGTTTCTAAGGAAGTATTTTCCGGAGGATGTCCGAGGAAAGAAAGAGATTGAGTTTTTGGAACTAAAACAAGGTAATTTGTCTGTTGTTGAATATACTGCTAAGTTTGTGGAACTTGTGCAGTTTTATCCTCACTATGTGGAAGCGACAGCTGAATTTTCAAAGTGTGTAAAGTATGAAAGTGGGTTGCGTCCTGAGATAAAGCAGGCTATTGGATATCAGAGGATTCGAAGGTTTGCTGATTTGGTGGAATGATGTAGGATTTATGATGAAGATAGTAAGGCTCGTTCTGCTCACTATAAAAGTGTAAGTGACAGGAAAGGGAAGCAACAGTTCCGTGGTGGACCGTATGTGTCACCGGCTGATAAAGGTAAACAAAGGAGTACTTTTGATCGTAGGTCAGGTGGAGGTGGTATGTCTAATTCTCCTAGGTGTTTTAAATGTGGTGAATTGGGTCATCGCCAGCATGAATGTAGGAGGAATGTGATTAAGTGTTCTAATTGTGGCGGTGAAGGGCATGTTGTAGCGGATTGTAAAAGGAAAAATGTGGTGAAATGTTACAATTGTGGGGAACCTGGTCACATTAGCTCGAAGGGTCCGAATCAGAAGAAAGCTCAGGCTAGTTGCAAAGTGTTTTCATTGGCGGGAACTCAGACCTCAAGTGCAGATCGTCTGATAAGAGGTACTTGCTTTATTAATAATATGCCTTTAATCGCTATTATTGATACTGGAGCGACTCATTCGTTTATTTCGTCTGAGTGCGCGAAGAGTTTGAATCTTGTGTTGTCTGTGATGGATTTTGAGATGGTTATTGATACTCCAGCGATGGGGTCAGTAACTACTTCTTTGGTGTGTCTAAGTTGTCCTTTGGCCATTTATGGAAAAGACTTTGTGATGGATTTGGTGTGTTTACCATTGGAAGGTTTAGATGTGGTGTTGGGAATGAACTGGTTGCAATTTAATCGGGTGCACATTGACTGTTATCATAAGCTTGTAAGGTTTCCTTCTCTTGAGGAAGATGAAGACTCGAGTTTCTTGTCTACTAAAGAGTTGAAGAAACTTTTAGCGGACGAAGCTCAATTGTTTGGTTTGTTTGCATCATTAACTGTGGATAGTCAAGTTTCTCTTGAAGTGTTTCCTGTTGTGTGTGATTTTCCTGAAGTGTTTCCTAAGGATATTTTAGATGTACCGCCAGAGAGAGAAGTTGAATTTTCTATTGATCTAGTTCCTGGTACTAGACCTGTTTCTATGGCACCTTATAGAATGTCGGCATCTGAATTGGTGGAGTTGAAAAAGTAGTTAAATGAGTTGTTGGAAAAGAGGTTCGTGAGGCCAAGTGTTTCTCCATGGGGTGCTCCAGTTTTGTTAGTGAAAAAGAAAGATGGGAGTATGCGATTATGTATTGATTATCGCCAGTTGAATAAAGTGACGATTAAAAACAAATATCCGCTTCCAAGGATTGATGATCTGATGGATCAGTTGGTTGGTTGTTATGCATTTAGTAAGATTGATTTGAGATCGGGTTATCATCAAATAAGAGTGAAAGAAGAGGATATTCAGAAGACGGCCTTTAGAACACGGTACGGTCATTATGAATATTCGGTGATGCCGTTCGGGGTTTCTAATGCGCCTGGTGTGTTTATGGAATACATGAATCGGATTTTCCACGAGCATTTGGATCGTTTTGTGGTGGTGTTTATTGATGATATTTTAATCTATTCTAAGTCTCGGGAAGAACATGCAGAGCATTTGCGTATTGTTTTGCAGGTTTTGAAGGAAAGGAAGCTTTTTGCCAAATTGTCCAAGTGTGAATTCTAGTTGTCTGAGGTGAGTTTTCTTGGGCACGTAATTTCAGGTAATGGTATTGCTGTGGATCCATCTAAAGTAGAAGCAGTTCTACAATGGGAGGCTCCTAGATCCGTTACTGAAATTCGAAGCTTTTTGGGTTTAGCTGGTTATTACCGGAGGTTCATTGAAGGTTTTTCTAAGCTAGCTCTTCCTTTGACGCAGTTGACTTGTAAGGGCAAAGCATTCATTTGGGATATTCAATGTGAAGAGAGTTTTTGTGAGCTGAAGAGAAGATTGACGACAGCTCCGATTCTTATTTTACCTAATCCTAATGAACCATTTGTTGTGTATTGTGATGCTTCTTTAATTGGTTTGGGTGGTGTTTTGATGCAGGAAGGTAAAGTTGTAGCTTATGCTTCAAGGCAATTAAGAGTTCATGAGAAAAACTATCCTACTCATGATCTTGAATTAGCGGCTGTGGTTTTTGTGTTGAAGATATGGAGGCACTATCTCTATGGTGCAAGGTTCGAGGTCTTTAGTGATCATAAAAGCTTGAAATATTTATTTGATCAGAAAGAGTTGAACATGAGGCAGCGGAGATGGTTGGAATTCTTGAAAGATTACGACTTTGGCTTGAATTACCATCCTGGTAAAGCTAATGTGGTAGCCGATGCATTGAGCCAGAGATCGTTGCATATGTCCGCATTGATGGTGAAAGAGTTGGAACTTTTGGAATCGTTTAGAGATTTGAGTTTAGTTTGTGAAGTGACATCGGTTAGTGTAAGGCTTGGAATGTTGAAAGTTACGAATGAATTTTTGATGTCGGTTAGTGAGAAACAAAAATTGGATTTGAAATTTGTTGATTTGATGATGAATGAGAATGTGGATTTCAAGGTTGATAATTTTGGTGTTTTGAGATTCCGTGGTCGTATTTGTATACCTGATGATGCGGAGTTGAAAAGAATGATTTTGGAGGAAGGACACCGAAGTAATTTAAGTATTCATCCGGGAGCGAATAAGATGTACCAAGATTTGAAGAAGATTTTCTGGTGGTCTGGTTTGAAAAGAGATGTGGCTCAGTTTGTGTATGCTTGTTTGACTTGTCAGAAATCGAAAGTGGAACATTTGAGACCTAGTGGTTTGTTGCAACCGTTGGATATTCCTGAGTGGAAATGGGATAGCATTTCGATGGATTTTGTGACGGGATTACCGAACACTCAGCGTGGGCATAATGCTATTTGGGTGATTGTGGACAGGCTGACTAAATCGGCGCATTTTATTCCGATTGACATCAGTTTTTCTTTGGAACGGTTAGCTGAGATCTATATCAGTGTGGTGGCGAAATTGCATGGGGTTCCTTTAAGTATTGTTTCTGATCGAGATCCTAGGTTTACATCGAGATTTTGGGAAAGTTTACAGAAGGCTTTGGGTTCTAGATTGAGGTTGAGTTCGGCTTATCATCCGCAGACGGATGGTCAGACCGAAAGAACGATTCAGTCTTTGGAGGATTTGTTGAGAGCGTGTGTTTTGGAACAAGGTGGTACGTGGGACAGTTATCTTGCATTGGTTGAGTTCACGTATAATAACAGTTTCCATTCTAGTATCGGAATGGCACCTTTTGAGGCTTTATATGGACGAAGATGTAGAACGCCGTTGTGTTGGCACGAAACTGGTGAGAGTTCTGTGGTTGGACCGGAATTAGTGCAACAGACGACGGAAAAGGTAAAGTTTATTCGTGAGAAAATGAAGGCTTCTCAGAGTAGACAAAAGAGTTATCATGATCGGACACGGAAGGATCTTGAGTTTCAAGAGGGTGATCACGTATTTCTGAGGGTTACGCCGGTAACGGGTGTTGGTCGTGCTTTGAAATCTAAGAAGCTTACTTCTCAATTTATTGGTCCTTACCAGATATCTGCGAGAGTGGGTGTTGTAGCGTATCGTGTGGCATTACCGCCGAATCTGTCGAATTTGCATGACGTTTTTCATGTTTCACAGCTTCGGAAGTATGTTTCGGACCCTTCACATGTGATTCCTATGGACGAGGTTGAGGTAAGAGATAACCTTACGATCGAGCCATTACCAGTTAGTATTTCGGATCGCGAGGTGAAGCGGTTGAGGGGTAAAGAGATTGCACTTGTGAAAGTGGCGTGGGGAGGCGCTGCTGAGGGTAATTTGACGTGGGAATTGGATAGTAGGATGCGGGAGTCGTATCCAGAGTTGTTTGTATCAGGTAAGATTTTCGAGGACGAAAATTTCTAAGTGGGGGAGAATTGTAACGCCCCGTTTTGCCAATTTTATTTTATGGAGTCGTTTTGATTATTTTATTTCCGACTTTTATGTGAAAATGTGTTATTTTTTGTCGTGATTATATTTTATCGCGTTTTGGGAACGTTTGCGAGATATTTGAGTGTGGGGGTATTTTGGACATTTCACATTTAATTTCACTAAGTTAGTAAGAAAAGAAAAGAAAAATAGAAATAGAAAGAATAGAAAGAAAAAGAGAGAAAAGAAAAGTAGAGAAGAAGAAAAGAAAAGAGAAAGAAGAAAAGAGAGGAAAAACTTGTGAAGGAAGAAATCAATCTCCCGACTTTCTAGAACACGATTAAATCGGGTAAGGGTGCGAAACTCGATTATACTATGATTGTGTATGATTATGTATGTTTGTGTGGAAGTTTTGTTGGTTTTTCAAATATAGGTCAAAATGAGATAAACGAGTAGAAACCGATGTTTTCACCGATGAATTTCGAAATAAATTGCGTAGATTAGTCGTATGAGGTTAGGCCGAGATTATAGAAACTCGTTTGGTTGAAATCGGTTGATATTGTGAGTTTTGACATTTTTGGGTTTTGAGAATGTGAGATTTTGGTGAAAAATAAAAGTCGTGGAATCGGGTTTTTCTTGATCCTAATATGTTGGTATGTATTTATGTGATATTACCATGTATTTATTCGGAAGAAAGTAATTGAATCGGTCGGGTTTCGGGCGATTACGCAGCTGTACCAGAATGTAGCAGAATTTATGGTTTTGTGCGCAGTCGTACGGACGCGTGCTGTAGGTGGAAAATTCTGTTTTGGAAAAACTTCGGAAATTCATATCTCTTGAACCGTAAGTCGGTTTTGATCCCCGTTCAAAGCGTTGGGAAGCTAATGAGATGTTCTTTCTAAGAAAAATAGTTTTGAGGTCTGAACCTAGTCCAATCGGTACAGTTTTTTCGAACCGTTTCGTAGTGTCGGGCGTCCGGTTTATGTTTTTGCGTTATTTTGAAATATTCATATCTTCTTCGTTGTTTATCCGATTTAAGTGTTCTTTATATGGATGTGAAGCTAAAAATATGTTCTATGATTTGGTGAAGAAAAATATTATCTTTAGCCGACTTTTGGCCGACTTTACCGATTAATCGTGAATAGTTGTTTTTGATGAAATGTTGTGATGATGATTTGTGGCCGAAAGGCAAGAGAATGCTAAGTGTGGTATTTGATGATATATGCATGATTGTGGATGTGTGTGTGCATGCAATGTGAATGTCATGAGTCATTGTATGCCAAGCATCATGATGTGCATTGTTGAAACGTCCTGAGTGGCGGTTTGGTTCCTGATGGAATCTGCTATAACATCGTGTGCCTCGAAAATATGAGGCGCTGCCTGAGGACCTAAAGCGGTGGTTATAGACGATTATGGGCTCCTTTGGAGACTTAAAGCAATCCTTAACATCGTGTGCCTCGAAAATATGAGGCGTTGCCTGAGGACCTAAAGCGACAGGTGAACATCGTAGGCCCGACGGGGAGTTACTTGAGATTCTCAGTAACGAGCGATGGTTCCAATAGTTTCTGAGTGAACTGATGATGAGACATGAGACATTGGAAGTCGGTACCACATGGCATGTGCATAGAGTCATTGTGTCGGTCTATGTGCATTGCATAAATCATGAATTAATTGTGTGTGAATTTGTGAATGTGATTGATGATTGTATGGTATATGTGTGGTGTGTAATGGTATTCGATGCTTGAGAATTGTGCGGTATTATGTTATATGTGGTTGTGGTGAGAATGTGTTACTTGTACATTTTTGTGTTTATATATATAATTTTATTCAATTATATTATGGTTGTTTTTCTCACCCTTCTGCTATTTTATAACGCTCTATGAGGCGTTGCAGATTAGAGCTGCTGGAGGTATTCCTTTTTTGTGAAGCGTTGCGTCTTCATTATTTTGGTCGGTCGGCTCTGATATGTGACTCCAGGTAGTTAGGGTGGCCGCGTGCTATTATTTTGTATATCTGATGATATATTTTGGTTGTACATATGCTACCTGATGTATGACAAACTGTTTATATGTGTATATGTATATATGTTAATCAGATTTTAGACTTTCCGCTTTAATTCTAATTTCTGAAAAGTGGGTGTAAGGAACAAAGTTTCCTCTGTATGATTGCTACCCCACAGTTGCATATCATTATGGGCAGGTGTTGCATGTTATGTGTATGTTTGGTTACTTTGATGTGATTCCCCTTTCTATGCCGTATTTCAAATATACTCTGACGAATTTTCGAATTTTCTTTTACCGCCTTAATTGCGTGTTTTTGGGGGTATTAGATTGGGGGCGTCACATTAAGTGGTATCAGAGCCAGTCCGTGTCAGTTGTGTCGTTTGTGTCTGTTGTGTCTGGCATATTGGGCGAGTTGTGTTGAGCAAGTTGTTGTTTAACCATATTTTCTGCATTTGGATGAACAGAATATGGCTGGTCGTAATGATGCTGCTTTGGCTGCTGCGATGGCAGCGATGGCACGAGCTGTACAGGGTGCACCGAATGCTTCCGGAAATGATGAGTTTAGAAAGAATAAGCCGCCGGTTTTTAAAGGGAAACATGATCCGGATGGTGCACAGTTGTGGTTGAAAGAGATTGAGAGGATGTTCAGGGTAATGGATTGTGACGATGATGATAAGGTGAGGTTAGGCACTCATATGTTACATGAAGAGGCTGACGACTGGTGGATCAGTACTCGTCAGGTGTTGGAAGCTGAGGAGGAGGAAGAAGAGATTACTTGGGAAGTGTTTAGCCGAGAGTTTCTAAGGAAGTATTTTCCGGAGGATGTCCGAGGAAAGAAAGAGATTGAGTTTTTGGAACTAAAACAAGGTAATTTGTCTGTTGTTGAATATACTGCTAAGTTTGTGGAACTTGTGCAATTTTATCCTCACTATGTGGAAGCGACAGCTGAATTTTCAAAGTGTGTAAAGTATGAAAGTGGGTTGCGTCCTGAGATAAAGCAGGCTATTGGATATCAGAGGATTCGAAGGTTTGCTGATTTGGTGGAATGCTGTAGGATTTATGATGAAGATAGTAAGGCTCGTTCTGCTCACTATAAAAGTGTAAGTGACAGGAAAGGGAAGCAACAGTTCCGTGGTGGACCGTATGTGTCACCGGCTGATAAAGGTAAACAAAGGAGTACTTTTGATCGTAGGTCAGGTGGAGGTGGTATGTCTAATTCTCCTAGGTGTTTTAAATGTAGTGAATTGGGTCATCGCCAGCATGAATGTAGGAGGAATGTGATTAAGTGTTCTAATTGTGGCGGTGAAGGGCATGTTGTAGCGGATTGTAAAAGGAAAAATGTGGTGAAATGTTACAATTGTGGGGAACCTGGTCACATTAGCTCGAAGTGTCCGAATCAGAAGAAAGCTCAGGCTAGTGGCAAAGTGTTTTCATTGGCGGGAACTCAGACCTCAAGTGCAGATCGTCTGATAAGAGGTACTTGCTTTATTAATAATATGCCTTTAATTGCTATTATTGATACTGGAGCGACTCATTCGTTTATTTCGTCTGAGTGCGCGAAGAGTTTGAATCTTGTGTTGTCTGCGATGGATTTTGAGATGGTTATTGATACTCCAGCGATGGGGTCAGTAACTACTTCTTTGGTGTGTCTAAGTTGTCCTTTGGCCATTTATGGCAAAGACTTTGTGATGGATTTGGTGTGTTTACCATTGGAAGGTTTAGATGTGGTGTTGGGAATGAACTGGTTGCAATTTAATCGGGTGCACATTGACTGTTATCCTAAGCTTGTAAGGTTTCCTTCTCTTGAGGAAGATGAAGACTCGAGTTTCTTGTCTACTAAAGAGTTGAAGAAACTTTTAGCGGACGAAGCTCAATTGTTTGGTTTGTTTGCATCATTAACTGTGGATAGTCAAGTTTCTCTTGAAGTGTTTCCTGTTGTGTGTGATTTTCCTAAAGTGTTTCCTAAGGATATTTTAGATGTACCGCCAGAGAGAGAAGTTGAATTTTCTATTGATCTAGTTCCTGGTACTAGACCTGTTTCTATGGCACCTTATAGAATGTCGGCATCTGAATTGGTGGAGTTGAAAAAGAAGTTAAATGAGTTGTTGGAAAAGAGGTTCGTGAGGCCAAGTGTTTCTCCTTGGGGTGCTCCAGTTTTGTTAGTGAAAAAGAAAGATGGGAGTATGCGATTATGTATTGATTATCGCCAGTTGAATAAAGTGACGATTAAAAACAAATATCCGCTTCCAAGGATTGATGATCTGATGGATCAGTTGGTTGGTGCTTGTGCATTTAGTAAGATTGATTTGAGATTGGGTTATCATCAAATAAGAGTGAAAGAAGAGGATATTCAGAAGACGGCCTTTAGAACACGGTACGGTCATTATGAATATTCGGTGATGCCGTTCGGGGTTTCTAATGCGCCTGGTGTGTTTATGGAATACATGAATCGGATTTTCCACGAGCATTTGGATCATTTTGTGGTGGTGTTTATTGATGATATTTTAATCTATTCTAAGTCTCGGGAAGAACATGCAGAGCATTTGCGTATTGTTTTGCAGGTTTTGAAGGAAAGGAAGCTTTTTGCCAAATTGTCCAAGTGTGAATTCTAGTTGTCTGAGGTGAGTTTTCTTGGGCACGTAATTTCAGGTAATGGTATTGCTGTGGATCCATCTAAAGTAGAAGCAGTTCTACAATGGGAGGCTCCTAGATCCGTTACTGAAATTCGAAGCTTTTTGGGTTTGGCTGGTTATTACCGGAGGTTCATTGAAGGTTTTTCTAAGCTAGCTCTTCCTTTGACGCAGTTGACTTGTAAGGGCAAAGCATTCATTTGGGATATTCAATGTGAAGAGAGTTTTTGTGAGCTGAAGAGAAGATTGACGACAGCTCCGATTCTTATTTTACCTAATCCTAATGAACCATTTGTTGTGTATTGTGATGCTTCTTTAATTGGTTTGGGTGGTGTTTTGATGCAGGAAGGTAAAGTTGTAGCTTATGCTTCAAGGCAATTAAGAGTTCATGAGAAAAACTATCCTACTCATGATCTTGAATTAGCGGTTGTGGTTTTTGTGTTGAAGATATGGAGGCACTATCTCTATGGTGCAAGGTTCGAGGTCTTTAGTGATCATAAAAGCTTGAAATATTTATTTGATCAGAAAGAGTTGAACATGAGGCAGCGGAGATGGTTGGAATTCTTGAAAGATTACGACTTTGGCTTGAATTACCATCCTGGTAAAGCTAATGTGGTAGCCGATGCATTGAGCCGGAGATCGTTGCATATGTCCGCATTGATGGTGAAAGAGTTGGAACTTTTGGAATCGTTTAGAGATTTGATTTTGGTTTGTGAAGTGACATCGGTTAGTGTAAGGCTTGGAATGTTGAAAGTTACGAATGAATTTTTGATGTCGGTTAGTGAGAAACAAAAGTTGGATTTGAAATTTGTTGATTTGATGATGAATGAGAATGTGGATTTCAAGGTTGATAATTTTGGTGTTTTGAGATTCCGTGGTCGTATTTGTACACCTGATGATGCGGAGTTGAAAAGAATGATTTTGGAGGAAGGACACCGAAGTAATTTAAGTATTCATCCGGGAGCGAATAAGATGTACCAAGATTTGAAGAAGATTTTTTGGTGGTCTGGTTTGAAAAGAGATGTGGCTCAGTTTGTGTATGCTTGTTTGACTTGTCAGAAATCGAAAGTGGAACATTTGAGACCTAGTGGTTTGTTGCAACCGTTGGATATTCCTGAGTGGAAATGGGATAGCATTTCGATGGATTTTGTGACGGGATTACCGAACACTCAGCGTGGGCATAATGCTATTTGGGTGATTGTGGACAGGCTGACTAAATCGGCGCATTTTATTCCGATTGACATCAGTTTTTCTTTGGAACGGTTAGCTGAGATCTATATCAGTGTGGTGGTGAAATTGCAAGGGGTTCCTTTAAGTATTGTTTCTGATCGAGATCCTAGGTTTACATCGAGATTTTGGGAAAGTTTACAGAAGGCTTTGGGTTCTAGATTGAGGTTGAGTTCGGCTTATCATCCGCAGACGGATGGTCAGACCGAAAGAACGATTCAGTCTTTGGAGGATTTGTTGAGAGTGTGTGTTTTGGAACAAGGTGGTACGTGGGACAGTTATCTTGCATTGGTTGAGTTCACGTATAATAACAGTTTCCATTCTAGTATCGGAGTGGCACCTTTTGAGGCTTTATATGGACGAAGATGTAGAACGCCGTTGTGTTGGCACGAAACTGGTGAGAGTTCTGTGGTTGGACCGAAATTAGTGCAACAGACGACGGAAAAGGTAAAGTTTATTCGTGAGAAAATGAAGGCATCTCAGAGTAGACAAAAGAGTTATCATGATCGGAGACGGAAGGATCTTGAGTTTCAAGAGGGTGATCACGTATTTCTGAGGGTTACGCCGGTAACGGGTGTTGGTCGTGCTTTGAAATCTAAGAAGCTTACTTCTCAATTTATTGGTCCTTACCAGATATCTGCGAGAGTGGGTGTTGTAGCGTATCGTGTGGCATTACCGCCGAATCTGTCGAATTTGCATGACGTTTTTCATGTTTCACGGCTTCGGAAGTATGTTCCGGACCCTTCACATGTGATTCCTATGGACGAGGTTGAGGTAAGAGATAACCTTACGATCGAGCCATTACCAGTTAGTATTTCGGATCGCGAGGTGAAGCGGTTGAGGGGTAAAGAGATTGCACTTGTGAAAGTGGCGTGGGGAGGCGCTGCTGAGGGTAATTTGACGTGGGAATTGGATAGTAGGATGCGGGAGTCGTATCCAGAGTTGTTTGTATCAGGTAAGATTTTCGAGGACGAAAATTTCTAAGTGGGGGAGAATTGTAACGCCCCGTTTTGCCAATTTTATTTTATGGAGTCGTTTTGATTATTTTATTATTATTTTATTTTATTTCCGACTTTTATGTGAAAATGTGTTATTTTTCGTCGTGATTATATTTTATCGCGTTTTGGGAACGTTTGCGAGATATTTGAGTGTGGGGGTATTTTGGACATTTCACATTTAATTTCACTAAGTTAGTAAGAAAAGAAAAGAAAAATAGAAATAGAAAGAATAGAAAGAAAAAGAGAGAAAAGAAAAGTAGAGAAGAAGAAAAGAGAAGAGAAAGAAGAAAAGAGAGGAAAAACTTGTGAAGGAAGAAATCAATCTCCCGACTTTCTAGAACACGATTAAATCGGGTAAGGGTGCGAAACTCGATTATACTATGATTGTGTATGATTATGTATGTTTGTGTGGAAGTTTTGTTGGTTTTTCAAATATAGGTCGAAATGAGATAAACGAATAGAAACCGATGTTTTCACGGATGAATTTCGAAATAAATTGCGTAGATTAGTCGTATGAGGTTAGGCCGAGATTATAGAAACTCGTTTGGTTGAAATCGGTTGATATTGTGAGTTTTGACATTTTTGGGTTTTGAGAATGTGAGATTTTGGTGAAAAATAAAAGTCGTGGAATCGGGTTTTTCTTGACCCTAATATGTTGGTATGTATTTATGTGATATTACCATGTATTTATTCGGAAGAAAGTAATTGAATCGGTCGGGTTTCGGGCGATTACGCAGCTGTACCAGAATGTAGCAGAATTTATGGTTTTGTGCGCAGTCGTACGGACGCGTGCTGTAGGTGGAAAATTCTGTTTTGGAAAAAATTCGGAAATTCATATCTCTTGAACCGTAAGTCGGTTTTGATCCCCGTTCAAAGCGTTGGGAAGCTAATCAGATGTTCTTTCTAAAAAAAATAGTTTTGAGGTCTGAACCTAGTCCAATCGGTACAGTTTTTTCGAACCGTTTCGTAGTGTCGGGCGTCTGGTTTATGTTTTTGCGGTATTTGGAAATATTCATATCTTCTTCGTTGTTTATCCGATTTAAGTGTTCTTTATATGAATGTGAAGCTAAAAATATGTTCTATGATTTGGTGAAGAAAAATATTATTTTTAGCCGACTTTTGGCCAACTTTACCGATTAATCGTGAATAGTTGTTTTTGATGAAATGTTGTGATGATGATTTGTGGCCGAAAGGCAAGAGAATGCTAAGTGTGGTATTTGATGATATATGCATGATTGTGGATGTGTGTGTGCATGCAATGTGAATGTCATGAGTCATTGTATGCCAAGCATCATGATGTGCATTGTTGAAACGTCCTGAGTGGCGGTTTGGTTCCTGATGGAATCTGCTATAACATCGTGTGCCTCGAAAATATGAGGCGCTGCCTGAGGACCTAAAGCGGTGGTTATAGACGATTGTGGGCTCCTTTGGAGACTTAAAGCAATCCTTAACATCGTGTGCCTCGAAAATATGAGGCATTGCCTGAGGACCTAAAGCGACAGGTGAACATCGTAGGCCCGACGGGGAGTTACTTGAGATTCTCAGTAACGAGCGATGGTTCAAATAGTTCCTGAGTGAACTGATGATGAGACATGAGACATTGGAAGTCGGTACCGCATGGTATGTGCATAGAGTCGTTGTGTCGGTCTATGTGCATTGCATAAATCATGAATTAATTGTGTGTGAATTTGTGAATGTGATTGATGATTGTATGGTATATGTGTGGTGTGTAATGGTATTCGATGCTTGAGAATTGTGCGGTATTATGTTATATGTGGTTGTGGTGAGAATGTGTTACTTGTACATTTTTGTGTTTATATATATAATTTTATTCAATTATATTATGGTTGTTTTTCTCACCCTTCTGCTATTTTATAACGCTCTATGAGGAGTTGCAGATTAGAGCTGCTGGAGGTATTCCTTTTTGTGAAGCGTTGCGTCTTCATTATTTTGGTCGGTTGGCTCTGATATGTGACTCCGGGTAGTTAGGGTGGCTGTGTGCTATTATTTTGTATATCTGATGATATATTTTGGTTGTACATATGCTACCTGATGTATGACAAACTGTTTATATGTGTATATGTATATATGTTAATCAGATTTTAGATTTTCCGCTTTAATTCTAATTTCTGAAAAGTGGGTGTAAGGAACAAAGTTTCCTCTGTATGATTGCTACCCCACAGTTGCATATCATTATGGGCAGGTGTTGCATGTTATGTGTATGTTTGGTTACTTTGATGTGATTCCCCTTTCTATGCCGTATTTCAAATATACTCTGACGAATTTTCGAATTTTCTTTTACCACCTTAATTGCGTGTTTTTGGGGGTATTAGATTGGGGGTGTCACATTAAGTGGTATCAGAGCCAGTCCGTGTCAGTTGTGTCGTTTGTGTCTGTTGTGTCTGGCATATTGGGCGAGTTGTGTTGAGTAAGTTGTTGTTTAACCATATTTTCTGCATTTGGATGAACAGAATATGGCTGGTCGTAATGATGCTGCTTTGGCTGCTGCGATGGAAGCGATGGCACGAGCTGTACAGGGTGCACCGAATGCTTCCGGAAATGATGAGTTTAGAAAGAATAAGCCGCCGGTTTTTAAAGGGAAACATGATCCGGATGGTGCACAGTTGTGGTTGAAAGAGATTGAGAGGATTTTCAGGGTAATGGATTGTGACGATGATGATAAGGTGAGGTTAGGCACTCATATGTTACATGAAGAGGCTGACGACTGGTGGATCAGTACTCGTCAGGTGTTGGAAGCTGAGGAGGAGGAAGAAGAGATTACTTGGGAAGTGTTTAGCCGAGAGTTTCTAAGGAAGTATTTTCCGGAGGATGTCCGAGGAAAGAAAGAGATTGGGTTTTTGGAACTAAAACAAGGTAATTTGTCTGTTGTTGAATATACTGCTAAGTTTGTGGAACTTGTGCAGTTTTATCCTCACTATGTGGAAGCGACAGCTGAATTTTCAAAGTGTGTAAAGTATGAAAGTGGGTTGCGTCCTGAGATAAAGCAGGCTATTGGATATCAGAGGATTCGAAGGTTTGCTGATTTGGTGGAATGATGTAGGATTTATGATGAAGATAGTAAGGCTCGTTCTGCTCACTATAAAAGTGTAAGTGACAGGAAAGGGAAGCAACAGTTCCGTGGTGGACCGTATGTGTCACCGGCTGATAAAGGTAAACAAAGGAGTACTTTTGATCGTAGGTCAGGTGGAGGTGGTATGTCTAATTCTCCTAGGTGTTTTAAATGTGGTGAATTGGGTCATCGCCAGCATGAATGTAGGAGGAATGTGATTAAGTGTTCTAATTGTGGCGGTGAAGGGCATGTTATAGCGAATTGTAAAAGGAAAAATGTGGTGAAATGTTACAATTGTGGGGAACCTGGTCACATTAGCTCGAAGTGTCCGAATCAGAAGAAAGCTCAGGCTAGTGGCAAAGTGTTTTCATTGGCGGGAACTCAGACCTCAAGTGCAGATCGTCTGATAAGAGGTACTTGCTTTATTAATAATATGCCTTTAATTGCTATTATTGATACTGGAGCGACTCATTCGTTTATTTCGTCTGAGTGGGCGAAGAGTTTGAATCTTGTGTTGTCTGTGATGGATTTTGAGATGGTTATTGACACTCCAGCGATGGGGTCAGTAACTACTTCTTTGGTGTGTCTAAGTTGTCCTTTGGCCATTTATGGCAAAGACTTTGTGATGGATTTGGTGTGTTTATCATTGGAAGGTTTAGATGTGGTGTTGGGAATGAACTGGTTGCAATTTAATCGGGTGCACATTGACTGTTATCATAAGCTTGTAAGGTTTCCTTCTCTTGAGGAAGATGAAGACTCGAGTTTCTTGTCTACTAAAGAGTTGAAGAAACTTTTAGCGGACGAAGCTCAATTGTTTGGTTTGTTTGCATCATTAACTGTGGATAGTCAAGTTTCTCTTGAAGTGTTTCCTGTTGTGTGTGATTTTCCTGAAGTGTTTCCTAAGGATATTTTAGATGTACCGCCAGAGAGAGAAGTTGAATTTTCTATTGATCTAGTTCCTGGTACTAGACCTGTTTCTATGGCACCTTATAGAATGTCGGCATCTGAATTGGTGGAGTTGAAAAAGCAGTTAAATGAGTTGTTGGAAAAGAGGTTCGTGAGGCCAAGTGTTTCTCCTTGGGGTGCTCCAGTTTTGTTAGTGAAAAAGAAAGATGGGAGTATGCGATTATGTATTAATTATCGCCAGTTGAATAAAGTGACGATTAAAAACAAATATCCGCTTCCAAGGATTGATGATCCGATGGATCAGTTGGTTGGTGCTTGTGCATTTAGTAAGATTGATTTGTGATCGGGTTATCATCAAATAAGAGTGAAAGAAGAGGATATTCAGAAGACGGCCTTTAGAACACGGTACGGTCATTATGAATATTCGGTGATGCCGTTCGAGGTTTCTAATGCGCCTGGTGTGTTTATGGAATACATGAATCGGATTTTCCACGAGCATTTGGATCGTTTTGTGGTGGTGTTTATTGATGATATTTTAATCTATTATAAGTCTCGGGAAGAACATGCAGAGCATTTGCGTATTGTTTTGCAGGTTTTGAAGGAAAGGAAGCTTTTTGCCAAATTGTCCAAGTGTGAATTCTGGTTGTCTGAGGTGAGTTTTCTTGGGCACGTAATTTCAGGTAATGGTATTGCTGTGGATCCATCTAAAGTAGAAGCAGTTCTACAATGGGAGGCTCCTAGATCCGTTACTGAAATTCGAAGCTTTTTGGGTTTGGCTAGTTATTACCGGAGGTTCATTGAAGGTTTTTCTAAGCTAGCTCTTCCTTTGACGCAGTTGACTTGTAAGGGCAAAGCATTCATTTGGGATATTCAATGTGAAGAGAGTTTTTGTGAGCTGAAGAGAAGATTGACGACAGCTCCGATTCTTATTTTACCTAATCCTAATGAACCATTTGTTGTGTATTGTGATGCTTCTTTAATTGGTTTGGGTGGTGTTTTGATGCAGGAAGGTAAAGTTGTAGCTTATGCTTCAAGGCAATTAAGAGTTCATGAGAAAAACTATCCTACTCATGATCTTGAATTAGCGGCTGTGGTTTTTGTGTTGAAGATATGGAGGCACTATCTCTATGGTGCAAGGTTCGAGGTCTTTAGTGATCATAAAAGCTTGAAATATTTATTTGATCAGAAAGAGTTGAACATGAGGCAGCGGAGATGGTTGGAATTCTTGAAAGATTACGACTTTGGCTTGAATTACCATCCTGGTAAAGCTAATGTGGTAGCCGATGCATTGAGCCGGAGATCGTTGCATATGTCCGCATTGATGGTGAAAGAGTTGGAACTTTTGGAATCGTTTAGAGATTTGAGTTTAGTTTGTGAAGTGACATCGGTTAGTGTAAGGCTTGGAATGTTGAAAGTTATGAATGAATTTTTGATGTCGGTTAGTGAGAAACAAAAATTGGATTTGAAATTTGTTGATTTGATGAAGAATGAGAATGTGGATTTCAAGGTTGATAATTTTGGTGTTTTGAGATTCCGTGGTCGTATTTGTATACCTGATGATGCGGAGTTGAAAAGAATGATTTTGGAGGAAGGACACCGAAGTAATTTAAGTATTCATCCGGGAGCGAATAAGATGTACCAAGATTTGAAGAAGATTTTCTGGTGGTCTGGTTTGAAAAGAGATGTGGCTCAGTTTGTGTATGATTGTTTGACTTGTCAGAAATCGAAAGTGGAACATTTGAGACCTAGTGGTTTGTTGCAACCGTTGGATATTCCTGAGTGGAAATGGGATAGCATTTCGATGGATTTTGTGACGGGATTACCGAACACTCAGCGTGGGCATAATGCTATTTGGGTGATTGTGGACAGGCTGACTAAATCGGCGCATTTTATTCCGATTGACATCAGTTTTTCTTTGGAACGGTTAGCTGAGATCTATATCAGTGTGGTGGTGAAATTGCATGGGGTTCCTTTAAGTATTGTTTCTGATCGAGATCCTAGGTTTACATCGAGATTTTGGGAAAGTTTATAGAAGGCTTTGGGTTCTAGATTGAGGTTGAGTTCGGCTTATCATCCGCAGACGGATGGTCAGACCGAAAGAACGATTCAGTCTTTGGAGGATTTGTTGAGAGCGTGTGTTTTGGAACAAGGTGGTACGTGGGACAGTTATCTTGCATTGGTTGAGTTCACGTATAATAACAGTTTCCATTCTAGTATCGGAATGACACCTTTTGAGGCTTTATATGGACGAAGATGTAGAACGCCGTTGTGTTGGCACGAAACTGGTGAGAGTTCTGTGGTTGGACCGGAATTAGTGAAACAGACGACGGAAAAGGTAAAGTTTATTCGTGAGAAAATGAAGGCTTCTCAGAGTAGACAAAAGAGTTATCATGATCGGAGACGGAAGGATCTTGAGTTTCAAGAGGGTGATCACGTATTTCTGAGGGTTACGCCGGTAACGGGTGTTGGTCGTGATTTGAAATCTAAGAAGCTTACTTCTCAATTTATTGGTCCTTACCAGATATCTGCGAGAGTGGGTGCTGTAGCGTATCGTGTGGCATTACCGCCGAATCTGTCGAATTTGCATGACGTTTTTCATGTTTCACAGCTTCGGAAGTATGTTCCGGACCCTTCACATGTGATTCCTATGGACGAGGTTAAGGTAAGAGATAACCTTACGATCGAGCCATTACCAGTTAGTATTTTGGATCGCGAGGTGAAGCGGTTGAGGGGTAAAGAGATTGCACTTGTGAAAGTGGCGTGGGGAGGCGCTGCTGAGGGTAATTTGACGTGGGAATTGGAGAGTAGGATGCGGGAGTCGTATCCAGAGTTGTTTGTATCAGGTAAGATTTTCGAGGAGGAAAATTTCTAAGTGGGGGAGAATTGTAACGCCCCGTTTTGCTAATTTTAATTTATGGAGTCGTTTTGATTATTTTATTATTATTTTATTTTATTTCCGACTTTTATGTGAAAATGTGTTATTTTTCGTCGTGATTATATTTTATCGCGTTTTGGGAACGTTTGCGAGATATTTGAGTGTGGGGGTATTTTGGACATTTCACATTTAATTTCACTAAGTTAGTAAGAAAAGAAAAGAAAAATAGAAATAGAAAGAATAGAAAGAAAAAGAGAGAAAAGAAAAGTAGAGAAGAAGAAAAGAGAAGAGAAAGAAGAAAAGAGACGAAAAACTTGTGAAGGAAGAAATCAATCTCCCGACTTTCTAGAACACGATTAAATCGGGTAAGGGTGCGAAACTCGATTATACTATGATTGTGTATGATTATGTATGTTTGTGTGGAAGTTTTGTTGGTTTTTCAAATATAGGTCGAAACGAGATAAACGAGTAGAAACCGATGTTTTCACGGATGAATTTCGAAATAAATTGTGTAGATTAGTCGTATGAGGTTAGGCTGAGATTATAGAAACTCGTTTGGTTGAAATCGGTTGATATTGTGAGTTTTGACATTTTTGGGTTTTGAGAATGTGAGATTTTGGTGAAAAATAAAAGTCGTGGAATCGGGTTTTTCTTGATCCTAATATGTTGGTATGTATTTATGTGATATTACCATGTATTTATTCGGAAGAAAGTAATTGAATCGGTCGGGTTTCGGGCGATTACGCAGCTGTACCAGAATGTAGCAGAATTTCTGGTTTTGTGCGCAGTCGTACGGACGCGTGCTGTAGGTGGAAAATTCTGTTTTGGAAAAACTTCAGAAATTCATATCTCTTGAACCGTAAGTCGGTTTTGATCCCCGTTCGAAGCGTTGGGAAGCTAACGAGATGTTCTTTCTAGGAAAAATAGTTTTGAGGTCTGAACCTAGTCCAATCGGTATAGTTTTTTCGAACCGTTTCGTAGTGTCGGGCGTCCGGTTTATGTTTTTGCGTTATTTTGAAATATTCATATCTTCTTCGTAGTTTATCCGATTTAAGTGTTCTTTATATGGATGTGAAGCTAAAAATATGTTCTATGATTTGGTGAAGAAAAATATTATTTTTAGCCGATTTTTGGCCGACTTTACCGATTAATCGTGAATAGTTGTTTTTGATGAAATGTTGTGATGATGATTTGTGGCCGAAAGGCAAGAAAATGCTAAGTGTGGTATTTGATGATATATGCATGATTGTGGATGTGTGTGTGCATGCAATGTGAATGTCATGAGTCATTGTATGCCAAGCATCATGATGTGCATTATTGAAACGTCCTGAGTGGCGGTTTGGTTCCTGATGGAATCTGCTATAACATCGTGTGCCTCGAAAATATGAGGCGCTGCCTGAGGACCTAAAGCGGTGGTTATAGACGATTGTGGGCTCCTTTGGAGACTTAAAGCAATCCTTAACGTCGTGTGCCTCGAAAATATGAGGCGTTTCCTGAGGACCTAAAGCGACAGGTGAACATTGTAGGCCCGACGGGGAGTTACTTGAGATTCTCAGTAACGAGCGATGGTTCCAATAGTTCCTGAGTGAACTGATGATGAGACATGAGACATTGGAAGTCGGTACCCGCATGGCATGTGCATAGAGTCGTTGTGTCGGTCTATGTGCATTGCATAAATCATGAATTAATTGTGTGTGAATTTGTGAATGTGATTGATGATTGTATGGTATATGTGTGGTGTGTAATGGTATTCGATGCTTGAGAATTGTGAGGTATTATGTTATATGTGGTTGTGGTGAGAATGTGTTACTTGCACATTTTTGTGTTTATATATATAATTTTATTCAATTATATTATGTTTGTTTTTCTCACCCTTCTGCTATTTTATAACGCTCTATGAGGCGTTGCAGATTAGAGCTGCTGGAGGTATTCCTTTTTGTGAAGCGTTGCGTCTTCATTATTTTGGTCGGTCGGCTCTGATATGTGACTCCGGGTAGTTAGGGTGGCCGCGTGCTATTATTTTGTATATCTGATGATATATTTTGGTTGTACATATGCTACCTGATGTATGACAAACTGTTTATATGTGTATATGTATATATGTTAATCAGATTTTAGATTTTTCGCTTTAATTCTAATTTCTGAAAAGTGGGTGTAAGGAACAAAGTTTCCTCTGTATGATTGCTACCCCACAGTTGCATATCATTATGGGCAGGTGTTGTATGTTATGTGTATGTTTGGTTACTTTGATGTGATTCCCCTTTCTATGCCTTATTTCAAATATACTCTGACGAATTTTCGAATTTTCTTTTACCGCCTTAATTGCGTGTTTTTGGGGGTATTAGATTGGGGGCGTCACATTAAGTGGTATCAGAGCCAGTCCATGTCAGTTGTGTCGTTTGTGTCTGTTGTGTCTGGCATATTGGGCGAGTTGTGTTGAGCAAGTTGTTGTTTAACCATATTTTCTGCATTTGGATGAACAGAATATGGCTGGTCGTAATGATGCTGCTTTGGCTGCTGCGATGGAAGCGATGGCACGAGCTGTACAGGGTGCACCGAATGCTTCCGGAAATGATGAGTTTAGAAAGAATAAGACGCCGGTTTTTAAAGGGAAACATGATCCGGATGGTGCACAGTTGTGGTTGAAAGAGATTGAGAGGATTTTCAGGGTAATGGATTGTGACGATGATGATAAGGTAAGGTTAGGCACTCATATGTTACATGAAGAGGCTGACGACTGGTGGATCAGTACTCGTCAGGTGTTGGAAGCTGAGGAGGAGGAAGAAGAGATTACTTGGGAAGTGTTTAGCCGAGAGTTTCTAAGGAAGTATTTTCTGGAGGATGTCCGAGGAAAGAAAGAGATTGAGTTTTTGGAACTAAAACAAGGTAATTTGTCTGTTGTTGAATATACTGCTAAGTTTGTGGAACTTGTGCAGTTTTATCCTCACTATGTGGAAGCGACAGCTGAATTTTCAAAGTGTGTAAAGTATGAAAGTGGGTTGCGTCCTGAGATAAAGCAGGCTATTGGATATCAGAGGATTCGAAGGTTTGCTGATTTGGTGGAATGATGTAGGATTTATGATGAAGATAGTAAGGCTCGTTCTGCTCACTATAAAAGTGTAAGTGACAGGAAAGGGAAGCAACAGTTCCGTGGTGGACCGTATGTGTCACCGGCTGATAAAGGTAAACAAAGGAGTATTTTTGATCGTAGGTCAGGTGGAGGTGGTATGTCTAATTCTCCTAGGTGTTTTAAATGTGGTGAATTGGGTCATCGCCAGCATGAATGTAGGAGGAATGTGATTAAGTGTTCTAATTGTGGCGGTGAAGGGCATGTTGTAGCGGATTGTAAAAGGAAAAATGTGGTGAAATGTTACAATTGTGGGGAACCTGGTCACATTAGCTCGAAGTGTCCGAATCAGAAGAAAGCTCAGGTTAGTGGCAAAGTGTTTTCATTGGCGGGAACTCAGACCTCAAGTGCAGATCGTCTGATAAGAGGTACTTGCTTTATTAATAATATGCCTTTAATTGCTATTATTGATACTGGAGCGACTCATTCGTTTATTTCGTCTGAGTGCGCGAAGAGTTTGAATCTTGTGTTGTCTGTGATGGATTTTGAGATGGTTATTGATACTCCAGCGATGGGGTCAGTAACTACTTCTTTGGTGTGTCTAAGTTGTCCTTTGGCCATTTATGGCAAAGACTTTGTGATGGATTTGGTGTGTTTATCATTGGAAGGTTTAGATGTGGTGTTGGGAATGAACTGGTTGCAATTTAATCGGGTGCACATTGACTGTTATCATAAGCTTGTAAGGTTTCCTTCTCTTGAGGAAGATGAAGACTCGAGTTTCTTGTCTACTAAAGAGTTGAAGAAACTTTTAGCGGACGAAGCTCAATTGTTTGGTTTGTTTGCATCATTAACTGTGGATAGTCAAGTTTCTCTTGAAGTGTTTCCTGTTGTGTGTGATTTTCCTGAAGTGTTTCCTAAGGATATTTTAGATGTACCGCCAGAGAGAGAAGTTGAATTTTCTATTGATCTAGTTCCTGGTACTAGACCTGTTTCTATGGCACCTTATAGAATGTCGGCATCTGAATTGGTGGAGTTGAAAAAGCAGTTAAATGAGTTGTTGGAAAAGAGGTTCGTGAGGCCAAGTGTTTCTCCTTGGGGTGCTCCAGTTTTGTTAGTGAAAAAGAAAGATGGGAGTATGCGATTATGTATTGATTATCGCCAGTTGAATAAAGTGACGATTAAAAACAAATATCCGCTTCCAAGGATTGATGATCTGATGGATCAGTTGGTTGGTGCTTGTGCATTTAGTAAGATTGATTTGAGATCGGGTTATCATCAAATAAGAGTGAAAGAAGAGGATATTCAGAAGACGGCCTTTAGAACACGGTACGGTCATTATGAATATTCGGTGATGTCGTTCGGGGTTTCTAATGCGCCTGGTGTGTTTATGGAATACATGAATCGGATTTTCCACGAGCATTTGGATTGTTTTGTGGTGGTGTTTATTGATGATATTTTAATCTATTCTAAGTCTCGGGAAGAACATGCAGAGCATTTGCGTATTGTTTTGCAGGTTTTGAAGGAAAGGAAGCTTTTTGCCAAATTGTCCAAGTGTGAATTCTGGTTGTCTGAGGTGAGTTTTCTTGGGCACGTAATTTCAGGTAATGGTATTGCTGTGGATCCATCTAAAGTAGAAGCAGTTCTACAATGGGAGGCTCCTATATCCGTTACTGAAATTCGAAGCTTTTTGGGTTTGGCTGGTTATTACCGGAGGTTCATTGAAGGTTTTTCTAAGCTAGCTCTTCCTTTGACGCAGTTGACTTGTAAGGGCAAAGCATTCATTTGGGATATTCAATGTGAAGAGAGTTTTTGTGAGCTGAAGAGAAGATTGACGACAGCTCCGATTCTTATTTTACCTAATCCTAATGAACCATTTGTTGTGTATTGTGATGCTTCTTTAATTGGTTTGGGTGGTGTTTTGATGCAGGAAGGTAAAGTTGTAGCTTATGCTTCAAGGCAATTAAGAGTTCATGAGAAAAACTATCCTACTCATGATCTTGAATTAGCGGCTGTGGTTTTTGTGTTGAAGATATGGAGGCACTATCTCTATGGTGCAAGGTTCGAGGTCTTTAGTGATCATAAAATCTTGAAATATTTATTTGATCAGAAAGAGTTGAACATGAGGCAGCGGAGATGGTTGGAATTCTTGAAAGATTACGACTTTGGCTTGAATTACCATCCTGGTAAAGCTAATGTGGTAGCCGATGCATTGAGCCGGAGATCGTTGCATATGTCCGCATTGATGGTGAAAGAGTTGGAACTTTTGGAATCGTTTAGAGATTTGATTTTGGTTTGTGAAGTGACATCGGTTAGTGTAAGGCTTGGAATGTTGAAAGTTACGAATGAATTTTTGATGTCGGTTAGTGAGAAACAAAAGTTGGATTTGAAATTTGTTGATTTGATGATGAATGAGAATGTGGATTTCAAGGTTGATAATTTTGGTGTTTTGAGATTCCGTGGTCGTATTTGTATACCTGATGATGCGGAGTTGAAAAGAATGATTTTGGAGGAAGGACACCGAAGTAATTTAAGTATTCATCCGGGAGCGAATAAGATGTACCAAGATTTGAAGAAGATTTTCTGGTGGTCTGGTTTGAAAAGAGATGTGGCTCAGTTTGTGTATGCTTGTTTGACTTGTCAGAAATCGAAAGTGGAACATTTGAGACCTAGTGGTTTGTTGCAACCGTTGGATATTCCTGAGTGGAAATGGGATAGCATTTCGATGGATTTTGTGACGGGATTACCGAACACTCAGCGTGGGCATAATGCTATTTGGGTGATTGTGGACAGGCTGACTAAATCGGCGCATTTTATTCCGATTGACATCAGTTTTTCTTTGGAACGGTTAGCTGAGATCTATATCAGTGTGGTGGTGAAATTGCATGGGGTTCCTTTAAGTATTGTTTCTGATCGAGATCCTAGGTTTACATCGAGATTTTGGGAAAGTTTACAGAAGGCTTTGGGTTCTAGATTGAGGTTGAGTTCGGCTTATCATCCGCAGACGGATGGTCAGACCGAAAGAACGATTCAGTCTTTGGAGGATTTGTTGAGAGCGTGTGTTTTGGAACAAGGTGGTACGTGGGACAGTTATCTTGCATTGGTTGAGTTCACGTATAATAACAGTTTCCATTCTAGTATCGGAATGGCACCTTTTGAGGCTTTATATGGACGAAGATGTAGAACGCCGTTGTGTTGGCACGAAACTGGTGAGAGTTCTGTGGTTGGACCGGAATTAGTGCAACAGACGACGGAAAAGGTAAAGTTTATTCGTGAGAAAATGAATGCTTCTCAGAGTAGACAAAAGAGTTATCATGATCGGAGACAGAAGGATCTTGAGTTTCAAGAGGGTGATCACGTATTTCTGAGGGTTACGCCAGTAACGGGTGTTGGTCGTGCTTTGAAATCTAAGAAGCTTACTTCTCAATTTATTGGTCCTTACCAGATATCTGCGAGAGTGGGTGCTGTAGCGTATCGTGTGGCATTACCGCCGAATCTGTCGAATTTGCATGACGTTTTTCATGTTTCACAGCTTCGGAAGTATGTTCCGGACCCTTCACATGTGATTCCTATGGACGAGGTTGAGGTAAGAGATAACCTTACGATTGAGCCATTACCAGTTAGTATTTCGGATCGCGAGGTGAAGCGGTTGAGGGGTAAAGAGATTGCACTTGTGAAAGTGGCGTGGGGAGGCGCTGCTGAGGGTAATTTGACGTGGGAATTAGAGAGTAGGATGCGGGAGTCGTATCCAGAGTTGTTTGTATCAGGTAAGATTTTCGAGGACGAAAATTTCTAAGTGGGGGAGAATTGTAACGCCCCGTTTTGCCAATTTTATTTTATGGAGTCGTTTTGATTATTTTATTATTATTTTATTTTATTTCCGACTTTTATGTGAAAATGTGTTATTTTTCGTCGTGATTATATTTTATCGCGTTTTGGGAACGTTTGCGAGATATTTGAGTGTGGGGGTATTTTGGACATTTCACATTTAATTTCACTAAGTTAGTAAGAAGAGAAAAGAAAAATAGAAATAGAAAGAATAGAAAGAAAAAGAGAGAAAAGAAAAGTAGAGAAGAAGAAAAGAGAAGAGAAAGAAGAAAAGAGAGGAAAAACTTGTGAAGGAAGAAATCAATCTCCCGACTTTCTAGAACACGATTAAATCGGGTAAGGGTGCGAAACTCGATTATACTATGATTGTGTATGATTATGTATGTTTGTGTGGTAGTTTTGTTGGTTTTTCAAATATAGGTCGAAATGAGATAAACGAGTAGAAACCGATGTTTTCACGGATGAATTTCGAAATAAATTGCGTAGATTAGTCGTATGAGGTTAGGCCGAGATTATAGAAACTCGTTTGGTTGAAATCGGTTGATATTGTGAGTTTTGACATTTTTGGGTTTTGAGAATGTGAGATTTTGGTGAAAAATAAAACTCGTGGAATCAGATTTTTCTTGATCCTAATATGTTGGTATGTATTTATGTGATATTACCATGTATTTATTCGGAAGAAAGTAATTGAATCGGTCGGGTTTCGGGCGATTACGCAGCTGTACCAGAATGTAGCAGAATTTCTGGTTTTGTGCGCAGTCGTACGGACATGTGCTGTAGGTGGAAAATTCTGTTTTGGAAAAACTTCGAAAATTCATATCTCTTGAACCGTAAGTCGGTTTTGATCCCCGTTCAAAGTGTTGGGAAGCTAACGAGATGTTCTTTCTAGGAAAAATAGTTTTGAGGTCTGAACCTAGTCCAATCGGTACAGTTTTTTCGAACCGTTTCGTAGTGTCGGGCGTCCGGTTTATGTTTTTGCGTTATTTTGAAATGTTCATATCTTCTTCGTTGTTTATCCGATTTAAGTGTTCTTTATATGGATGTGAAGCTAAAAATATGTTCTATGATTTGGTGAAGAAAAATATTATTTTGAGCCGACTTTTGGCCGACTTTACCGATTAATCGTGAATAGTTGTTTTTGATGAAATGTTGTGATGATGATTTGTGGCCGAAAGGCAAGAGAATGCTAAGTGTGGTATTTGATGATATATGCATGATTGTGGATGTGTGTGTGCATGCAATGTGAATGTCATGAGTCATTGTATGCCAAGCATCATGATGTGCATTGTTGAAACGTCCTGAGTGGTGGTTTGGTTCCTGATGGAATCTGCTATAACATCGTGTGCCTCGAAAATATGAGGCGCTGCCTGAGGACCTAAAGCGGTGGTTATAGACGATTGTGGGCTCCTTTGGAGACTTAAAGCAATCCTTAACGTCGTGTGCCTCGAAAATATGAGGCGTTGCCTGAGGACCTAAAGCGACAGGTGAACATCGTAGGCCCGACGGGGAGTTACTTGAGATTCTCAGTAACGAGCGATGGTTCCAATAGTTCCTGAGTGAACTGATGATGAGACATGAGACATTGGAAGTCGGTACCGCATGGCATATGCATAGAGTCGTTGTGTCGGTCTATGTGCATTGCATAAATCATGAATTAATTGTGTGTGAATTTGTGAATGTGATTGATGATTGTATGGTATATGTGTGGTGTGTAATGGTATTCGATGCTTTAGAATTGTGCGGTATTATGTTATATGTGGTTGTGGTGAGAATGTGTTACTTGTACATTTTTGTGTTTATATATATAATTTTATTCAATTATATTATGGTTGTTTTTCTCACCCTTCTGCTGTTTTATAACGCTCTATGAGGCGTTGCAGATTAGAGCTGCTGGAGGTATTCCTTTTTGTGAAGCGTTGCGTCTTCATTATTTTGGTCGGTCGGCTCTGATATGTGACTCCGGGTAGTTAGGGTGGCCGCGTGCTATTATTTTGTATATCTGATGATATATTTTGGTTGTACATATGCTACCTGATGTATGACAAACTGTTTATATGTGTATATGTATATATGTTAATCAGATTTTAGATTTTCCGCTTTAATTCTAATTTCTGAAAAGTGGGTGTAAGGAACAAAGTTTCCTCTGTATGATTGCTACCCCACAGTTGCATATCATTATGGGCAGGTGTTGCATGTTATGTGTATGTTTGGTTACTTTGATGTGATTCCCCTTTCTATGCCGTATTTCAAATATACTCTGACGAATTTTCGAATTTTCTTTTACCGCCTTAATTGCGTGTTTTTGGGGGTATTAGATTGGGGGCGTCACATCCAGCAGGATGCCCTAATTTTGTCTTAGTCTCCTTCATAGGTTTTGACTTAGCGAGCTTTTTCTTTTTTCCATTTTTGATTTATGAACCAATCGTGTGATTCTAAGTTGTTTTGACTTTTTTTTAAAGGATTATGACTGCCTCATTCCTTAGCTAGTTGAGGGATAATCATTATGAATTTGAATCCTAGCCTCCTAATGTGTGAGGGTTAGGTGAAGTGAATCCTCGGATGTTCACTCCTTTTTTGAATGTATGGGTGCTCGATCAGCTTAACTGAAAATTACCCTGCCCCAGGTTAAAACCGAGGGTTTTTTGTATGAAAATAAAACTCCTAGTTCAAGGATCAAAGGGGTTAAAGAAGGTCTATCTCCCTTATATCTCTGGTGTTTGGGGATTTGAAACAACGCCTTACATCATCAGCAGGGTTTTACTAAAAACCATACGATAAGAGATCTTGTGTTTTCACTTCGTCATCCTCCCTCCAATTCTCTGCCTAGGCAAGAGATTTGGTGGCATTGGCATTATAAAGCAGAAAAAGCATTTTATGGGTGAATACGAATGGATTACTTCAAGACAAACATATTCATTGCATTAATCATTCAAAACAAACAAGTTCTTACATGCAACTCATGCTTTTACAATCAAAGGAATAACAAAAAATGCAAGCAAACAAACAAATAGCCTGATGATCTTGGGAATGAACTCTCCTCCTGAGTTCACAGGCTTGGAAATGACTCTCTTAAGTCTTCATATCTATCAGCATAAAGGCGTTCCATTCACAACTGGGCTTCCTCCCTTGAAGGTCAGTACTTCATCATCGATTATCTCTTGAACCTTTTTCTGGAAAACCCTTCACTCTTCAATCAGATGCCCCACTACTCCACCATGAAACTCAAAACTGGTATTTGGATTGCACCAAGGAGGGCGAGATTTCATGGCCCTAGCCTTTCTGGGCGCCATTACTGAGTTTCAGGAAAAATAAGACCATAATTGACTGTAAGTCATCGGGATTGGATCAAACTGGCGAGTCTCTCATTCTGGACTTTTCAAAGGTCTCTGCTGATTCTAGCGCCGATTCTGATAATTCAGACTCCGAGCTTGTCAATTTTGATGTTGATCCTGAGGAGTCAACCTGTGTTGCTAAACGGAAGTCCACGCAGCAGTGGTTGCTGGCACTAAACAGGTGCTGCATACTGATATTGGTGATAAAGCGCCGGAAGTGGAGCTTGCAAAATCTGAGGAGAATCCCAAATTACATCAACATTTCTTTCCTCTTGGGAATCACTAATAGATTTCTCTTCACTAGCTTGGCTATTTGAGTCATCTTGGATTCTTCCACTATTGAATGCATCCTTGATGTTTACTCCAACTTCCACAATTTTAGAGAACTCTAATGGCCCAATGCCTACCATCCTAACATAATAAGAGTCTGACAACGTTTTTAGAAACATCTTGGCCAGTTCTTTCTCTTGGAGTGGTGGATGAGCTTGTGCTGCCAATTCCTTCCACCGCTGTACGTACTCCCTGAAGGATTCGTTGTCTTTCTGACTCATGCTTATCAATTGATCGTTGCTTGAAGCCATGTCCATATTGTAATTGTACTGCTTCACAAAAGCGTCAGCTAGGTCTTCCCAAGACTGAATACGACTCCTTTCTAGTTTCATATACCACATCAAGGATGTGCCACATAAACTTTCTTGAAAGCAGTGAATCATCATCTCGTCGTTGCCGATATAAGCGGTCATCTTTCGACAGAACATCGTCAAATGTTACCTTGGATAGCTAACACCCTTGTATATTTCAAAGACAGACATTTTGAACTTCGGGGGAATAACCACGCCCAGAACTAGACAGAAGTCATGAGCCTTAAGATCATATGCGTTGAGTTTTTTCATCATCTTCAATTGTTCCTTGAGATCACGAACTCCTTCCTCGATTTTCCCAACTCAAGGATAATTCACCTTTGTCACAGAGTGGACATTCTGAGGATTTGGCATATACCTCAGAAATCAGGAATCTCTTTCATCAACTTGAATAGCTAGGTTATCTTGCATAGGCTGCGATCGAGTAGGAACATCCATTTGTGGAGCATTGTCGTCAGGAGGAAATCATACATCGGTTTAGTCATCACTCTAAAGCCTGACATGGGATTAACATTCGATGTCCTCTCCATTGTCTTTCAGTAACTACTTCGAGCTCGATATGAATTCCAGGAAATAAGCTAAACAAACACAAGGATAGCAGGACGAATGAGTTTTGTTTAGGGAAAAGCATGTATGCAAATGATAAATGCAATGCTACATGATGCATGATAGGCAAATGCAAATGAATTTCAAGGAACTCAAAAGTTATGTTACAAACACCATAAAATGGATAACACTTTAATTGGCTGAAAATCTCATTTCATTAAAACTTTTGAAGGATTGCAAAATGGAGTATAACTTCCAAATCCATGGTAAAACCTATGACGTTTGCAAAATAACTCTAAGTTCCTTGAAGAGTTAGAAATATGGTGCATGAATGCATGGATGGATGAATGCACAAATGCACATATATACATATTCACATATATACAAATATAGACTTATATACAAATATGGGGTTTAGGGTTTGAGCTCACGAGTATGGAGTCATGGTCTAACCATCCCAAAGGTATGAACTATAGGTTTATTTGTACCTGTACAACAGGTTCTACAAAGTTCCCAGAGTCATCGATAAATCTTTCAGATATTATCGGCTTGCATGCCTACTCATGCGGGCTAATAATAATCTCAAGATAAACTCGCCTGAGTGTAGTATCGCATGACAACCATCACAGGTCTACACCTGGATAATCACTGCACTACGTCCTAAAAGGCTAAGAGGGGTGAAGGGATACTAAGGTCCTCAGCTTCACGGACTCCCAGGTCGGAAAAAATAATTCCAATACGACTACTCGTACGACATCAGTAATCCCAAAGGGGCCTCCACTGAGCGTGGTTACATCATATGTTAATCATGTTAGGGCTACTCCCAATAGTTAACTATTGATCATACCACAATCCTATCTTATGTGTACTCAAGTCCGGGTTATGACTTATCTCACCACAATATGGTCACCCAAAGTAACCCAAGCATATAGCAACAAATATATACATATATATACAAATATACAAATAAATAACACATATAAAACAAGTTAGGTGTAACCCTCAAGGATCCTCAGTGAAGTCTCTATTTCTGTCGTGGTGAGAATCGGAATCATAGCAATCCTATGCTTATGTATCTTGTATAGGAAGTCAGAGCAATCATAGTTCAGCTAACTACGAGTGAGAAAAAGAAAAGGGCGTAAAAAAGAAAAAGGTAGAAAAAGAAAAAGGTAGCTCGCTAGGATCATTGCAATCATATGCCTATGTATCTTGTATAGGAAGTCAGAGCAGTCATAGTTCAGCTAACAGTGGTAAGTGATGTTCCACGATGCTGGTATCCAACCCTGGCATGTCTTGGTAGGACCAAGCAATCACATTTGGAAATTCTTTGAGCAGCTCTATCAAGCCTTTTCGGACAGTTGGTCTGAGCAGTGCTCCAATCTTAACTTCTTTCTTTTCTTCTTCTGAACCCAAATTGACAGTTTCCAACGAATTTTTATAAGGTTCAAAGGACCTTTCCTCTTGTCTGAGTAGTCGGGAGATCTCTTCCGAAATTTCTTCGTCTCCTTCTTCTGCTTCAAATACCGGGAAATCAAAGTTGGGAGAAGGCATTGGATCGTATGTTTCAATGGGGTTTAAAACAAGTAATCTGCACGACGTGATGATTCCTTTTTAGAAAAGTCAGAGAGGATACAAAAGTGTGTGCAATGTTTTTCTGAAAATGCTTGTTTTTAGGCTTAAATGCAGTTTTGGTCCCCATAGTATCATTTTTCTAAACTTTTGATCCCCCTTTAAAAAAACCCAGGTTTTGGGTCCCTTGTTTTGATTTTTTTTGGGATTATTTTGGTCCCCTCTCAAAATTAGGGTATGTGGCATTTTTCTCGCTGATGTGGATTACTAACTAGGATTATTTATTATTTTATATTTATTTACATAATTAATTGATAATTTTAATAGAGTTTCTCTAAAACTTAATTAATAAATATTTTTTAGAAATTAGATAATTAATGAGCTATATTTTTTAGAAATTAAATTTTTTTAAAACAGTTTGGGTCACTAACCCAACTCATTTTAACACTAGCCCAATACACAAGTTTACACTTGGTAGTCTAAATGAGCTATATAAACACTAACCACTTTTGTTAAAAAATCAATGTGGGACTTTAATGGAAAACAAAACCCACACTACACCTGTTAGCCCAATACATTGATTGGTTCAGTTCATTTCTTTGTATGAGTTTTGTTCACTGATCCTTGGTGTGAGTATGTGAATTTTGCGGGGATTTTGTGATGCCGTGACGCTCAAATTTTTTGTGTATGATGGAATGGATATTGAGGCTTTTTGATATGTATATCTGAACTTGTTTCTATCGTTTCTTCCTCTCCACCCATCTTGCTGTGATGTATGTGATTTATAGGCTGACATGTTAATCCTGAATTGAATGCGATAAATTCCCCTGTCGGTTCTTGTCTTGGTAAGTAATTGAACCATTCAAACTGTGTTTAGAAACTATTTTAGAAACAAAATATGTTTGTCTTTGTGATGAATTCATGGAAATGTATTTCCTTTTTTGATTAGTAGTATCCTATTTTTCTTCTGATTACGTATGTTTTTGTTTGCTCTCCAGTCACTTCTTGCAGCTTTGGGATCTGTTCAGTTTGTATCTAACCTTGCATTCGCTTACTTTGTGTTGAACAAAGTGGTGACAGCCAAGTATGCCAAATTTGAATTAAGATTACTGTTTCACTTTTGTCTTTTCACCAAAATGGTTCTACCTATGAAAATTCTTTTGGCTTAATAATTGTCCTTCAAAGAGGGTACTGGTTGCCACGGCTTTCATTGTTCTTGGAAATGTTTTTCTAGTTGCTTTTGGCAATCACCAATCGTCTGGTATGTAACAAATTGCCTTGGTCAATTAAAGCATTGTGTTTTAGTTAAAATGATATGTATGCTATTAAATGTCAAGATTCATTTTTGCTATACATTTGAACGAATCATCGTGTCATTAAGAAATAAATATTAATTTCAATGGTGAAAACTAATTTTGTAATGAACTGCATGTGTTTCAGTTTATACTCCAGAGCAGTTGACAGAGAAATATACCAATGATTTTGTATGAAAAAGTAGTGTTTATATAGCTCAAAGTGTAAATGAGCTACCAGGTGTAGTGTGGGTTTTGTTTCCCATTAAAGTCCCACATTGATTTTTTAACAAAAGTGGCTAGTGTTTATATAGCTCATTAAGATTACCAAGTGTAAACTTGTCTATTGGGCTATGTTAAAACTGTTTTAAAAAAATTTAATTTCTAAAAAATATTTATTAATTAAGTTTTAGAGAAATTCTATTAAAATTATCAATTAATTATGTAAATAAATATAAAATAATAAATAATCCTAGTCAGCAATCCACATCAGCGAGAAAAATGCCACATACCCTAATTTTGAGAGGGGACCAAAATAATCCCAAAAAAAATCAAAACAAGGGACCTAAAACCTGGGTTTTTTTAAAGGGGGATCAAAAGTTTAGAAAAATGATACTATGGGGACCAAAACTGCATTTAAGCCTTGTTTTTATTTTGGGTTGTTTTTTAGGATTACCATTTTCTGAAAAAGCGAAAAGTGAAAATAGCAATAAATGCAGGAATTCAGAGTGACATTATTTATTTATGATTTGTAGATTCTTGAAACACAACCCTATAAAACAATACTCTGTCGCTTTGGGCGAAGCGAAGAAGGACATTTATAGAAAAGTAAGCCCTATAAAACATCCATTTCACCTGGGCAAGGTGAAAGGTCAAAACAAAGATGTGGCAATTACTTCGATTTATGAACGACTTTTGGGACATCGACCGCAACCCAATGGCGACGAACTCCTCTATAGATCATAAAGTCCGGTACTTTCCTTCTTGGTTTGTCTTCAGAAATGACACTGATTTCTGGCGGAGTAGGATCATTGGAGTCTTCTTCCCATGCAGAGTTATCATGAGAGGACTCTTCTGTTGCATCTTTCATAGTGTTTTCACTCTCAAGAGGATCTCCCCATCTAGTTGGCTGGATGTCCTCGTATCTGATGCGAGAGCTTTTGGGAACAGTGTATTTGACTAGAAAGTCATACTTGCCGCTTGACTGCCCCAAGGTATCCCAGGTTTCTGTGGGAATAGATGAGTCATCTTCCTCAATGACGTTGACTTCAGGAAAGGTGTAGTTAATGAATTCTTGTCCTGCGACCTTTGCAAATTCATCAACATGGTGTTGGACCTTTGCAATCCTATGCCTATGTATCTTGTATAGGAAGTCATAGCAATCATAGTTCGGCTAACTAGGAGTGAGGTTCCAAATTTCTTGGCCAAGGAGGCCACTTTTGAGATTAAATAACGTTTATGAAATCTAATTTCAGTCATATATTTAACTTCAGTTTAATAACGTTTAATAATTTTTTAATAATTGTTTAAAATAATTCAATATTATTATTTAAAATCAATTTTGAAAATAAATGTTAACTATATAATTATACATTTTGAAGTAAAAATAAATCATAAAAATCAAACTAGTCAGGTAGGTGTCCCTTTAAAATACCTTAGAAACTTCCATGAATTACACATTCACATCGTAGAACCCATCAACGATTTTTTATAGATTAATTTGCACTATATAAATAAATAAATAAATAATTAAAAAATAATTTCGCATTATTTTTGGTCTACTAAAATATTAAAATTGTATGTTTTGGTCCATAAAATATTTTTATTTTAAGAGAAATTCATGTCAGGTGAAGAGCAACATCCTTTAAATCATTGGTTATTTGCGACTCTTAAATATTATTACCGCTCAAATTTCAATCCAAAACATTGTATTGGATGGGGGTTGGTTCAATATGTCCTTGGTTCAAATCCAAGTAGGTGTGGCTTTTGGTTTTTTGTGAAACACTATTAAACAATTTTATAATTCAATATACTAAACTGTAATAGTCATAATTGTAGCAATAACTAGTAACTACCTCTCTATATAATCATGAAAAAAGTTAAACCAATCATGCATGGTTAGATTTTACCATGCAATGTGCAGAGAGAGATGTATAAGCATATATGTATAATGTATTATTGAATGATATAATAATACAAAATAGATAACTCTTTTATTCAACAACAAATAACAAAAATACAATTGAAAAGAATACCAAACTGGTTTATTTTGGACATGAATTTGCTGCAGTAAAATAAGTGCAGTCACAGTACTCGGTAAAATTGATTTTCAAGTGCCTGCTCCAATTTGGTGGCACTGGATCAACTAAAGATTCAGCTATAGGATGATCGAAATCGACCTTATTGATGTCGCCAAGAGAGCTACAGTTTTGAGGATCATTCTTCTCCATGAAATTACATCCTTCAGATGAAAGCTTGTTGTCAGAAGGATCAGACTGACCAATATGATCGCTAGGATCATGGCAATCCTATGCCTATGTATCTTGTATAGGAAGTCAGAGCAATCATAGTTCAGCTAACTACGAGTGAGAAAAAGAAAAGGGTGTAAAAAAGAAAAGTGTGCTCGCTAAGGATTGAGACCTTGTGCCTCCGTATTCTCGAAATGAACTTAAGAAATCAGAGCGTCCGTAGTTCGTGGAACCACGGGTAAAAGCAATGTTTGTTGGTTGGTTTTAGGAGAAGAGACAAGTTGTCATCTTAAGGAGAATACTCAACTAAACCACCACAAACATGCGGAAGATGGATCTTTGCTTCACATTGAGAGAAGGGCTCTAACTCGGATATAGAATCTACGAGTATGCCACATACCTCTCTCAAGTGGAAAAGAAATCTACATCTTTCTCAACTATGTCAGGGGGTAGGAGAATTACACCTCAACTAGGGATGACTCATGTCTAATTCTCTCATGAGAAAGAGAAACTTAACTGTAAGTTATCTAAAGTTGTAAATATCCTAATGGTAGCTACCTAAAAGGATAAACAAACTAAGTATATACAGCCTAAGGTGATCAACCTAAAAGGGGAAACAAGAATCACATAATGGGTGAAAGAATGCAAAGAGAAATGCAATGCACATGACTATAAAGTCAACCATAAACCCTTCCCTTGGATTCAAACATACTCAAAAATAAAAATTCAAGAGTCACAAGTGAATATCGAACAAGAATGGGCATCATGACAATAATGTACAATGAGCAAACAACGAGGCCTCAAACATCAAAATTAAGAGCATGAACAAATAACAGCATGTGTACAAGACATAAATCAAGGCATGTAATCAGCTCACAAGGTAAGACATCAAGAATATACATCATCAATTAATCAAGACGAAGTATCAAGAATTAATCATGAAAAAAGCATCAAGTTTCATCAAGTATTAATCAAGTCAAAGTATCAAGGAAGGTCAAGGCATAACATCAAGTCAAAGAAAGCTAAAAATGAATCAAAAATGTAATTCACAAGCATTTCATATTTTTATCATTTTTCAATATTATCATGAACAATTAACAATATAAATGAAAGAAATTGACAATTTAAAATAAATAATTTAAAAATATTTTTTTTAGAATATTATAAAAAATGAAAAAATAACTAAAAATTAAATAGAAATTAAGAGAAAATTAAATAAATCAAATACATAAAATAAAATAAAAAAAATAGAAATTGAAGGTAGTGCATAGTCATGGGAGTGTGTAGAAACAAAATTAATGGGCTCAAAAGTCCATCAATGCCACAACATAGTGAATAAAAGAAACTTAAGAAAGAAAAAAATTACCCAAAAGAAGGTTGGGTTTCCTCTGTTTGCTCCACGTTCTTTCTCATTCTATCTTGTTTCCATTTTTTTCTGTTTGCGGCGGAGTATCGGAGGAGAACAACAATACCGGCTCTCAATCTTTTTCTGCCCGCGATGTCGATTTACATTGCTGAGTGTAATGGTCAAGACAGCTGGCAGCATGACCCACAAGGAGAAAGAAAGTGGTGTGAGACGTGGAGAGAGAAACAAATTGCCAAATGTTCATTTGAAGGATTGCTCACGTGAATGAGGTTTTATATAGTAAGGGAATAATCAAGATAAGGTGTGAAGAATGTGTGAGGTCATTTTTCTAAATTCTCAGATCCCCTTCTTCCTTTAACTTGTACCTTATATTTTTCTGCAATTTCTCAGACTCCATAACTATCAATTCTTATCAATTTCAGTGTACTTTTCAAATTGTCTTCCATGTTGGAATTCAATTACTATTACTAAATAAAAGTGCTACTTAAATTCTTCCATCAATTTGGTTTGTTCATTCCAATTGGTGCTTTCATCTCACCATGGCAGATAATACACGTATGAAGGAGCTGTATGCAGAAATTAAGAAAAATGCAGAAGAGATTGAGCTGAATCGTGCGAATCTGCGGTCCCATATGGAACGAATGGAAGCTGCAAACGACCTGCGTTTTGGACGGATAGAAACCTCACAAGTTTCAACTAAACACAAGCTCACGCAGATTCGCAAGGAGTCTCCTAGATCTCACTTCTGCAACGCAAGGAGTCTCCTAGATCTCACCATGGTGGTTCGAACTTAAGCAAACAACCATTTCAGGTAAGGAATGTAAAGCTTGAATTTCCTAGATTTGATGGAAAAAAAGTTATGGATTGGATTTTTAAAGCTGAACAATTCTTCGATTACTATGATACTCCTGATTTGGATCGAATTACTATCGCATCTGTGCACTTAGATCAGGATGTAGTCCCTTGGTTCCAAATGATGCAAAGAACCTAACCCTTTCAGTCTTGGAAAATGCTTACCAGAGCCTTAGAACTTGATTTTGGTCCTTCGATGTATGATTGTCCCCGTGCAAGCTTGTTCAAACTCCACCAGACCAATACTGTTAATGAATATTACATCGAATTTACTGCTTTGGCTAATCGGGTTTATGGATTGAGCAATGATGTACTTGTCGATTGTTTTATAAGTGGGTTGCAAACAGATATTCGCAGAGATGTGATGATACATGGCCCTAGTTCTATAGTAAAAGTAGTAGCCTTAGCTAAAGTATATGAGGAAAAATATAGCCCACCAAAAACAAAAAAAAAACATCTGTAGCAACCAAACCACTGCAAACAGAGCTCCATTCAATCCAACCAAACCTAACACCAATACCTTTTCATCCAAAACCAGTACTACACCTATCCTACAAACACCACCAACTAGATCTATGCATCAAGATCAGAAAAACCAAAACATAAAAAGAATATCACCTGCTGAAATGCAAATCAGGAAAGAAAATGGACTGTGCTACTTTTGTGATGATAAGTTTTCCTATAACCACAAGTGTCATAATAAAGACTTGATGTTACTACAAGTAGATGAGGATATGGCAGAAGAGTCAGAGGAAAAACCTCCATATCCTGGGGAACAAGAAGAGAGTAATGAAAGTGAGCAACACCATTTATCTTTCAATGCTTTGAAGGGATCAAATGGTGTAGGAACAATGAGGTTTCAAGGAAAAATTGGCAGCATTAATGTACAAATTCTGGTAGATGGTGGGAGTTCTGATAATTTTTTACAACCGAGAATCGCACAAGTGCTCAAACTGCCTGTTGAAAATGCTCCAACCTTCAAGGTTTTAGTGGGGAATGGACAATCTATGAATGCTGAAGGAAGGATAAAGAAACTGTCTTTTTGGGTCCAAGGGCATTAATTAAAAGTCCCTATCTATTTGTTGCCGGTAGCTGACGCTGATTTAATACTAGGAACAACGTGGTTAGCCACTTTAGGACCTCATGTAGCAGATTATGCTGCTTTAAGCTTGAGATTTTTTCAAGGCAAGTTCATTACATTTCAAGGAGAAAGAAATCTACAGCCTGTGGTCGCTCAATTCCATCATATGACTAGAATGCAACACACTACTGCTATTGGAGAATTGTTTACAATTCAACAAATTAAACCATAAGTTACACAAGATACGTTGTCTGATTTGTCTGAAAAAATAGATCCTGATTTGGCCATACTGTTGACTGGGTATCAATCCATTTTTCATGCTCCCACAGGGCTGCCACCGCTGAGATTTCAAGATCATGCTATACCATTACTTGAGGGAAGTAAACCTGTCAAAGTAAAACCATATAGGTATCCTCACAGTCAAAAAGAGCAGATTGAAAAGATGGTACAAAAGATGTTGAGTCAAGGAATAATTCAACCAAGTAATAGTCCTTTTTCCTCACCTATTATCTTGGTAAAAAAAAAGATGGCAGATGGAGATTTTGTACTGATTATAGAGCGTTGAATGCCATTACGGTGAAAGACAAGTTCCCTATGCCCACCGTCAATGAACTGCTCGACGAATTATTTGGGGCTAAGTATTTTTCAAAGCTCGATCTACGGTCAGGCTATTATCAGATTTTAATACAACCTGAGGATAGACATAAATCCGCTTTTCGAACTCATCACGGGCATTATGAATGGCTAGTGATGCCATTTGGTTTAACAAATGCACCAGCAACCTTTCAATGCCTTATGAATGAAATTTTCCAGAAGGTGTTAAGAAAGTATGTACTAGTGTTTTTTGACGACATCCTAGTCTATAGTCCAAGTTGGTAGGATCACTTGACACACTTAGAGGAGGTACTGAAAACTCTACAGCAGAACAAGCTATTTGTGAAGTTGTCAAAATATTCTTTTGGTGCGGTAGAGGTAGAGTATTTGGGGCATATGGTATCAGGTACAGGAGTGTCCATGGATGCTAGTAAAGTGCAAGCCGTGATGGATTGGCCAATACCAAAGAACCTTAAGCAGTTGAGAGGATTCTTGGGCCTAACTGGATATTATAGAAGATTTATAAAATCTTATGCAAAAATTGCTAATGGTTTGACTGAGTTATTAAAGAAAGATGGGTTATGTTGGAATCAAGAAGCGGAGAACTCTTTTTTACAGTTAAAGAAAGCAATGACAACTGCACCAATTTTAGCACTCCCTAATTTTTAGCAACCTTTTGTTCTAGAAACAGATGCATCGGGCATCGGCGTCGGAGCAGTGTTACATCAAAATAGCCACCCTATAACATACTTTTCAAAAAAACTAGCTCTAAAATGCAAAAGAAGTCAGCCTATGTCAGAGAGTTGTTGGCAATTACAGAATCATTGGCTAAATTCAGACATTACTTGTTAGGACATAAGTTTGTCATCAAAACCGACCAGAAGAGTTTAAAAAGTTTGTTAGATCGGTCTTTGGAAACACCAGAACAACAGGAGTGGTTGCATAAATTCCTAGGATATGATTTCACTGTTGAGTATAAAGCAAGGAAAGAAAATGTCGCTGCTGATTCTTTGTCTAGGATGATGATGTTATGCTGGTCTGGCCCACAAGCAAGCATAATAGAAGAGTTAAAAGCTGCATACCAGCAAGACAAACAGATGCAAGAATTAATTCACAAGTGCAGTCAAAATCCAGCAGCCTATCCTCACTACACTGTCAAAGAAGGGTTGTTGTTATGGAAGAACAAGTTGGTTGTACCTAGCACTGATCCTTTAATTCAAGTTATTCTCAAGGAATTTCATAGCACTCCAATAAGAGGACATGCTGGTGTCACAAGGACTTTAGCTAGAATAAGTGCTCAGTTTTATTGGACTGCAATGAAAAATACAATCAAGCAGTTTATTAAATAATGCACTATATGCCAACAGGCAAAGGTTGCTCATACTCTCCCTGCAGGATTACTTCAGCCATTACCTATACAATCTCAGATATGGGAAGATGTTGCTATGGATTTTATAGTTGGGTTACCGAGTTCATATGGGTACACAACTATAATGGTAGTAATGGATCGACTTACAAAGTATGCACACTTTGTAGCTATGAAATCTGATTTCAATAGCAAGTCGGTCGCAGAGGCATTCATGACACACGTTGTTAAGTTACATGGCATGCCAAAGACAATAGTTTCAGATAGGGACAAGGTTTTCACAAGCAACTTTTGGAAAAGCTTGTTTCAATTACAAGGGACAACATTGGCTATGTCAACAGCTTATCATCCCCAGTCGGATGGTCAATCCGAGGCGCTGAATAAATGTTTAGAAATGTATTTGAGATGTTTCACTTTTGACAATCCGAAAGCCTTGTTCAAGGCCTTGACATGGGCCGAATTCTGGTATAACACGACATATCATACTAGCATTGGTATGACCCCATTTAAGGCAGTATATGGAAGAGACCCTCCGTTCCTTCTGCGATATGAACCCAAAAATGCAGATCCCCAAGAGGTTAGAGATCAACTCAAAGATAGAGATGAGATTTTGACTCAACTAAAACAAAATTTGACCAGGGCTCAACAAGTTATGAAACAACAAGCAGATAAGAAAAGAAGAGACCTGCAACTGCAAGTGGGAGATAAGGTGTTAGTGAAATTACAGCCTTATAGACAACGCTCAGTCACATTACGAAAGAATAAAAAACTGGGGATGCGTTTCTTTGGTCCTTTCCCAATTATGGCCAAGATTGGAGAAGTTGCATATAAGTTAAAATTGTCGGAAGCGACACGCATACATCCTGTGTTCCATGTTTCACAGTTAAAACTTTTCCATGGAAATTAAAAAGATCCATACTTACCACTACCCCTTAGTGAAGTTGGAAACAATCCCATAATCCAACCTTTAGAGGTCCTGCAGACAAGAACAATATTGCAGGGAACCATTAAAATTCCCCAACTATTAATTTAGTGGGATAACACGCCTATGGAAGAAGCTACATGGGAAAACATGGCAGACTTTCAACACAATTATGCTTCCTTCAACCTTGAGGACAAGGTTGTTTTCAAATGGGATGGTGATGTAATGGTCAAGACAGCTGGCAGCAGGACCCACAAGGGGAAAGAAAGTGGTGTGAGACGTGGAAAGAGACACAAATTGCCAAATGTTCATTTGAAGGATTACTCATGTGAATGAGGCTTTATATAGTAAGGGAATAATCAAGATAAGGTGTGCAGAATGTGTGAGGTCATTTTTCTAAATTCTCAGATCCCCTTCTTCCTTTAACTTGTACCTTATATTTTCATGCAATTTCTCAGACTCCATAACTATCAATTCCTATCAATTTCAGTGTACTTTTCAAATTTTCTTCCACGTTGGAATTCAATTACTATTACTAAATAAAAGTGCTACTTAAATTCTTCCATCAATTTAGTTTGTTCATTCCACTGAGCTTGTTGTGACGAACTCAAGGTCGTTGATGGTGAGGGAAAATGGAAGTAGAAGAGGTTTGCATGTAGCGGTTGGTGCTCATGACAGCGATAATGGAAAGGAAATGATACCGATGCAAACTTAAGACACGACGACAACGAAGCAAATCCCATCCTCTCGTAGCACAATGACACGGTGGCTGAGTTGTGTTATTGTTTGTTGTTGCAGTATTAAACAGGGATGAGGATGACCCAAATGCCTGCGACAAAGAGTTAGCACCAAACAGAGATGTGGATGAGCCAAAAATGGATGGTGTTGCTGCTGACGTTGAAGAACCAAAAGCCGATGAATTGAAAGCAGGAGCTGAAGTTCCAAATCCATAAGAAAATTTTGAAGTATTTGGTGCAAATGGGTTAGAATTAGGTGTTGTTGTGATGTTTTTTCACACGGTTTTGAAGGAGGTGATGAAATTTGTTCACATGGTTTTGGAGTAGAGTTGGCGTGAGGGTTTAAAAATTGTGTGGTCGGATTACATACGTCGTTTCATTGTGATCAGTCCACTGCTTGAGCTTCTTCATGCCCTATTGTATGATCTTCAATGCATCGGAAGGCTGTTTCCATACAATGACGATTTTGGGCCATTATAACTTCATTATCTGGCATGAAAGAGAAGTTCTTAATGATATTTGAAGCAGCAACAACACATTGCTATTTTTCTGCTCGCCCTTCATCATCTAAATTAAATAGACCCTCTTCATTAAATCGCAACTCTGAAAAGCGAGGTTAGCCGGAAAACCGAGGAAGGTTGTTGTTGGGTCGGTGGTGGTGGTTTTCATTAGGTTATAATGAATTGTTATGCAGTAGAAAAATAGCAGAAATAACAGTGAGAGAGTTTTGCAGCAAGACTGTGTATTTCACACTTAGCAGAAAATGAATATCATACAACAATCATCAAATAGCAGTTTATATGCAATGGACTATTTACACTAAGCCCAATATCTACACCAAGCCCAAAAGTATTGAATTACATTTTAACATCCCCCCTTAATTTAAAACTATTACATTGAGACAACATTCAGCATTCTTCTCAATTTCTTGAATCTTTCACTGTTCAGTGGCTTGGTCAAAATGTCTGCTATTTGTAGTTCAGTCTTGCAATGTCTGAGCTTGATTCTTCCCTTACCAACTTGGTCTCTAAGGAAGTGAAATTTTGTGTCAATATGTTTTCTCCTGCCGTGTGACACAGGATTCTTGGCCAAATCTATTGCTGATATGTTATCTACCAACAACTCCACTGCTTCTTCATTCCAAATCCTCAGTTCTTTGAGTAGTGCAGTCAACCACAAAGCCGGACAAGCAGCTGAGCATACTACTATATACTCTGCTTCACATGTTGACAGAGCTACTACATTTGGTTTCTTGGAACTCCAGGATATGGGGGAACCTTCCAGCAAGAATACTTGTCCCATGGTGCTTCTCCTATCATCCATATCACCACACCAGTCAGAGTCAGAATAGGCTACAAGGTGTAACCTGTTATCTGCTGTGTTGTGACATGAGAATAGAATGCCCTGATTCAAAGTTCCCCTTAAATATCTCATTATTCTCTTGGCAGCCTTCATATGTGAATGCCTGGGATCACTCATAAACCTGCTGATCAATCCCACACTGAAAGTTATCTCAGGCCTGCTATGACATATGTATCTTAGACTGCCTACCATTTGTCTGAATAATGTGCCATCTACATGTCCTTCATCTTCATTTTTTGTCAACTTTACATTTACTTCAGTAGAAGTCTCTACCGATTTGCTTCCCATCACGTTGAACCTTTTCAGTACCTCCATCACATACTTTCTCTGATTCATAGTGATGCCATTTTCTGAGTATAGCAACTCAAGTCCCAGAAAATAGGACAATCTTCCTAAATCAGTCATTTCAAATTCTCCTTTGAGCTTTCCTTTGATTTCTTCTATAGCCCTTGGATTGCTGCCAGTGATGACTAACTCATCAACATACAGACATAACATTAGTAAGCCACATTCCTCCAAGGTCTGAACATACATGCCATGTTCTACTGAGCATTTTTGAAAACCAAGGCTATTAAGGTATGAGTCTATTCTTTTATTCCATGCCCTTGGTGCCTGTTTTAGACCATAGAGGGACTTCTTCAACCTCAACACCTTTTGCTCTTCACCATTCAAAAAGGCAGAATTGACATCTAATTGCCACAATTTCCAGTTTTTCCAGCTGGCTATTGAGACAATTAATCTCACAGTCTCCATTCTTGCTACAGGTGTAAACACCTCATCATAATCCAGACCCTCTTGTTGCATGAACCCCTTTGCCACAAGTCTGGCTTTGTGCTTGGGTATGGATCCATCTGGCTTGAGTTTGGTCTTGTATACCCACTTGACAGCAACAACCTTTTTATCTTGGGGTAGGGTCACCATTTCCCAAGTTTCATTCTTCTCAATGCTCCTTAATTCATCTTCCATAGCTACTCTCCATACTTCTTTTGTAACAGCTTCCTCAAATGTAATAGGTTTTACATCTACCATGAGAGCCATATGATGCACCAGGTTTTCTTCTTCTGTCATATGACCAACAAAATATACTTCATAGTCATTCAAGTGGATTGGAGGATGTCTTGTTCTTGTAGGCCTGCCTGTGACTCTTTGCTCTTCAATTTCTGTTGCTTCAGGTTGTATATTCTCACTTGATTCTCCATCTTCCCACTCAAGTTGAATGTTGGAGCTAGCATTGTCTTTTGTTGAGTGTCTTTCCATGATCCTGCTTCATCAAACAAAATATCTCTGCTGAATATTACTTGTTGCTTCTCTGGGATGTATAGCTTGTATGAGCCAGTTGAGTTGTATCCTACAAAGATCATTTTTTCACTCTTATCATCTAGTTTCTTCCTCCTTTGGTCTGGTACATGTCTGTAACATAGGGAGCCAAACATTTTGAAGTGTTTGATTGAAGGCTTGTTTCCTGACCATGCTTCTTCAGGAACCATTGAGCCAAGCCTTTTGGTTGGGCATCTATTTAACACATATACTGCAGTCATAGCAGCTTCACCCCAGAAGTTGTGAGGAAGACCTTTCTCTTTAATCATGCTTCTCACCATATTTAGAATTGTTCTGTTTCTTCTCTCTACAGTGCCATTGTGTTGTGGTGTGTAAGGTGCAGTCACTTCATGAATTATGCCCTGTTTTCTGCAGAAGTCTTCAAATTCTCCTGATGTGAACTCTCCACCACCATCTGTTCTCAGTACTTTGATTTTCTTCCATGACTGCTTTTCCACAAGGGCCTTGAACTCTTGGAATATCTTGTACACCTCACTCTTGGCCTTGATTAGGTATATCCAAATTTTCCTGCTCAAGTCATCAACAAAGGATACAAAGTATCTATTTCCTCCTAGTGATGGTGTATCAAAGGGACCACAAACATCAGAATAAACAACATTTAGTATTTCACTAGCTCTAGAATTAGTGTGATTACTAAATGAGTTTCTAGATTGTTTGCTAATCAAGCATTTTTCACAGATCTTATTTGGAATCTCAAGTAGGGGCAGTCTTGTAACCATTTCTTTTGACCCTAATTATTTTATGTCCCTAAAATTCAGATGGCCTAATCTGAGGTGCCACAACCATGAGTCATCTTTTAAGACATCAGCAGTAAAACATTGTGTTTCAATAGTGTTCAGGTTTACCTTGAAAGTTCTATTCTTGGCCAGAGGTACTTTCATCACTATATCTCCCTTTTCATCAATGATCCTTAGGAAACCTTTATCCGAATTCGTTGTGAAGCCTCTCTCCACTAACTGACCTAAACTGATCAGATTAGTGGTCATGCTAGGTACATACAGCACATTTGTGATCACCACTTGCTTTCCATCTTCTCTCTTGACAGTAACATCACCTGTTCCTTCAGCTTGTGTGGATCTATTGTCTGCAAACTTCATCATACTCTTCATTTCTGGATCAAAGTTAATTAGCTAATTTCGATGCCCTGTCATGTGGTTTGAGAATCCAGAATCTATATACCAAACTTCATTGTCCTGCAACTCTGGATTAGTCAACATCATTAGCATGACTGGTTGATCATCCGCACTTGCTTCTTCTTTGGCTATGTGGGCCTGATGTTCTTGTTGACTTGATGATGCAGTACACTAAGATGAAAAATGTCTAATTCGATTGCAGTTAAAACATTTGAGTCTCTTTCTATCAATTTTCTTCTTTCCTCCTCGCAAATTTGTTGATCCCCCTCTTCGATTTGAACTGCCAGATTGATCTTGCTCAGTTTTCTCTTATTCTTAGCTCTGGAAATTTTTCCAATTTGTGTTTCTGCTTTCTCTTCCACGACCCTTACCTCTCGATCCCAATTTGCCATTGAAGCCACCTCTTCTTGGAATGTAGGCTTGTAAGGGTTGATTCTCACTTACTTTCTCTGTGTTCCGTTTAGTGATTCTTTGCTCGTGTGCTTCGAGGGTTCCTTGCAGTTCTTCAACCTTCATTTCTTCTATTTTCTTTGATTCTTCTATTGCCACCACGATGTGATCGACTTTGGTGGTTAGGGTTCATAGGATCTTTTCAACAATCGTCTTATCTTCAAGCTTTTCTCCATAATTCTTCATCGAGTTTCTGTGAGTAGTGATCCTATTGAAGAATTCTGCTATCTTCTCGTTCTCTTCCATTTGCATCAATTCATATTGACGTCTCAATGTCTGTAATTTCACTTTCTTCAGCTTTTCCGCACCTTCGTTACACTTCACTAAGATCTCCCATGCCTCTCGCGAAGTTGCAGCTCCTGCAATCTTCTCAAAATGTGCTTCATCAACACATTGATGGATCAAGAACGTCGCTTTACAATATTTCTTCTTATTCTCTTTGTAAAGCGTCTTCTGTGCTTCTGTGGGATTTACAGGAAGCTTTGGGTAGCCATCTTCCACAATTTCTGTGACTTCTTGATACCCCATTATCGCCTTCATCTGTAATATCTGTAACGGTCCGTTTTTTAATATTTCCTTTTTCCGTGCTTTTTGGTGTTAATTGGTCGAGTCTTTATTTTTAATTGAGCAATATTTATGTTAATTGCTAATTGGTGTGATTATATGTTATTTTTGCACATTGTGTATTTTTACCGTTTTTGAGAGTTGCGGGGAAAATTGGAATAGGGGGTATTTGACATATTTCATAATAAATAGTATTAGTTAATAATAGTTAGTTTAGATAATTATTAGAAATGTTTAGAATTTTTAAGTTAAGAAAATATAAAAGAAAATAGTTAGTATAAGTTTAGAAAAGTTAGTAAGAATTTCCAAAAGAGAAGAAAAAGAGAGAAGAAGAAAAGAGAAAAGAAAGAAGAAAAGAGAGGAAAACTTGTGAAGGAAGAAACCAATCTCCCGACTTTCTAGAACACGATTAAATCGGGTAAGGGTGCGAAACTCGGTTATTATATCATTGTGTATGATTATATATGTTTTGTGTGGATGTTTTGGATTGGTTTTCCATATGTTTCCGTTTACGCCGTATTGGACGAAATCGTTAGAAACCGATGTTTTTACGGTCGAAAAGTCGTATAAATACATGTGTTGGTTGGTTATATGTATGTGAGTTTCTGTTTTAAAGTCTCATGAAGTTTGGATATGTTTCGGTTAGTTTTCGCTATGTTTCCGTTATTTTGTCCGTTTAGGTCGAATTGTAGGAAGTCGATAGGAACCGATGTTTTCACGGTTAGAATTTGAAATAAATTACGTAGTTGTATCGAGTAAGGTTAGGTCGTCGTATGTCGTGATTTTTATTCGATTTGATGATGTTTGAAAATTCTGGTTTTTGGAAGGTTGAAATTTAATCGAAAAATCGAACGTCGTAGAAATTTCGTTTATGTGTTCTAAAATGTTCTTATGTATTTGGTGGTTGCGCGTATATGTTTGTTTCGGTGAAAATGTTCGATTTAGTCGAGTTTTCGGGCAAAAGGAAAAATGGCAGCAAAGGTGTATTTTGAGAAATTCTGATTTTTGAGAAAAACAGGGCTATGCATCGATACATAAGCTATGTATCGATACGAAATGGATTATGTATCGATACATAACCCTTATGCATCGATACATACTGTGAAAATTGGGAAAAACAGCATTTTCACTACAGCATGTGTCGACACATGCGTGCTATGTATCGATACATGTGGCTTTTTGTATCGATACATAAGCCTATGTATCGATACATACTGTGCTGAACCACGAAAATCTGGTTTTTCGGGGAAACTTCGGAAATTCATATCTCTTGAACCGTAAGGCGGTTTTAACCCTCGTTCGAAGCGTTAGAAAGCTAACGAGATGCTCTTTCTAGGAAAAATAGTTCTGGGGTCTGAACTTGGTCCAATTGGTACAGTTTTTACGAACCGTTTCGTTGTGTCGAGCGTCCGGTTTATGTTTCGCGTTATTTTGAAATATTCATATCTTGTTAACCGTTTATCGTATTTAAGAGTTCTTTATACCGAATCGAAGCTATCGATGAGTACTTGTTGATGAAGGTAGAAAATATTATTTTTGGCCGACTTTTAGCCGACTTTTCCGAGAAACCGTAAAATGGAATTTTTGAGTTATTTTCTATATTGTACGATAGAATGTGATATGTTATGAGATGGTTTGTGTGATGATTCTTTGATGGTATATTGGTGTTTGTGGCCATTTTGGGCAATTGTGTGCATTACTTTATATGTACTTGAAATGCATGATTTAATGTATGAGCTTTGATTGCCATGGGTCATTATATGACATGCATCATGTGGTAGACATTGTAGATCCCTTTGTGGGTGTAAACAATGCAGTTAGACATTGTAGATCCCTTTGTGGGTGTAAACAATGCATGAAGACATTGTAGATCCCTTTGTGGGTGTAAACAATGCATGTTGAATTGTAGATCCCTTATGGGTGTAAGCAATTGTTGTATTGATCGTGTGCCTATTATAAAGGACTAAAAACGATCCATAACGTCGTATGCTTGGTGATAAGTGGTAGCGACGGGGAACATCGTATGCCCGACGGGGAGTTACCCTAAGTAACGAGCGATGATTCCAAGAGTTCCTGGGGGACTAATGGTACCGCATGCATAGAGTCGTTGTGTCGGTCTCTGTGCATTTGTATAATTCATTACATGAATGTTTATGTGTTGAATTTTGAGAAGGAATTGTTATGCATTGTGTTAATGTATAGGCTTGTGTGATTGATGTGTGAAATGGGGTTAATATGTCTTGTATTGTTTACAAGTATCATATTTGTATGGTGAGAATAATTGTGCATATTTTGCTAAGTGTTATATAATGATATGCAAGTATATTATAATCCTGTTTCTCACCCTTCTGCTGTTTTATAATGCTCTATGAGGCATTGCAGATTAGATGCTGGAGTCTTTTGCGAAGATTAGTGTCTTCGTCTTTTTGTCGTTCCGTCGGCTCTGATATGTAACACGGGTAGTCGGGGTTCGAGTGTAGATGTTTCTTTTGGCCTGTATCTAGTGGCTTTGTATGAACATGTATATGACATACTTATCTTTTGTGATGACATCAGTTATGGATGTTCCGCTTTAATTCTGTAACTGAATGATGGTATTTTGGAACTGAGTTCCTATGTTTATATGGCTATCAGGTTGTTATATATCTATATGAGCAGGTTGTTTTAGTTCACGTTGGTGTGGCATCTCTGGCTATATCATGATAAATTATTCTTTGCTCTGATGTTTTATTTATAAGAATAGTTTACTCCGATTTTTGTACGGGGTATAGAAGGGGTGTTACATTAAGTGGTATCAGAGCCAATGTTTGGTTTGTCCGACCATGTTGTCGTGTCTGTTGTGTCTTGTTGGTCTGTTGCACTCTGTTGAGTGGTTGTTTAACCATAATTTGCTATCGTTGGGAACGTTCAGATTATGGCTGGAAGAGGTGCTGCTGCTATGACTGCGGCCATGCAAGCTATGGCGCAAGCGATGCAGAATTTACCCAATGCTGCGGCGGACGAGGAATCGCGTAGCATGGATAAGTTTCAGAAGAATAATCCACCGAGCTTCAAGGGTACTCATGATCCTGATGGAGCACAGATTTGGCTGAAGAAGATTGAGAAGATCTTCCGTTTCATTAGGTGTTCCGAGGATCAGAAGGTGCAGTTTGGTACTCATATGTTGGAAAAGGAAGCTGAAGACTGGTGGGTGAATGCTTCTCAGAGGTTTGAGGAGGATGAGATAGTGGTTACATGGGCTGTGTTCAAAGATGCTTTTCTTGAAAAGTATTTTCCGGAAGATGAGAGAGGTAAAAAGGAAATTGAATTTCTTGAACTGAAGCAGGATAATTCCTCTGTTGCGGATTATGCTGCTAAGTTTGAGGAACTTGTGAAGTTCTGTCCTAATTATAATACGGCTGGTTCGGAGAGGTCTAAGTGTCTGAAATTTGTGAATGGCTTGAGGCCAGAAATCAAGCAAGGTATCGGTTATCAGGAGATAAGACAGTTTTCAGTGTTGGTGAACAAGAGTCGGATTTTTGATGAGGATAGCAAAGCACGTGCTACTCATTACAAGAATCTGAATGATAAGAAAGGAAAGGGGCAGTTTAGAGGTAGGCCTTATGTGACTTCTGTTGATAGGGGGAAACAGAAGGCTACTTTTGATAGGAAGCCGAGTGGTGGAGGAATGAATTCTTCTGTGAAATGTTACAATTGTGGTGGTTTAGGTCATCGTATATCGGAATGTAAGAGGAATATGAATAATATGAATAGGTGTGCTAATTGTGGGTTGAAGGGTCATGTGGCTGCTGATTGTAGGAGGAATGCAATCAAGTGTTATAATTGTGGGGAGAATGGTCACTATAGTACAAAGTGCACGAAACCAAGACAAGCTCAAGCGGGCGGAAAGGTGTTTGCATTGGCTGGGACTCAAACTACGAATGCAGACCGTTTGATTAAAGGTACATGCTTTATTAATAGTACACCTTTAGTTGCTGTTATCGATACGGGAGCGACTCATTCGTTTATTTCGTCTGAGTGCGCGAAGCATTTGAATCTTGCGTTAACTTTGATGGGTGCTGAAATGGTTATTGAGACTCCTGCTTCAGGGTCGGTAAATACATCTTTGGTGTGTATGAGTTGTCCTTTAACCATGTATGGTAAAGACTTTGTTATGGATTTAGTATGTTTGCCGTTGGTGGGATTAGACGTGATCTTGGGTATGAACTGGTTGCAATTTAATCGAGTTTATATAGATTGCTATCACAAATTAGTAAGGTTTCCTTCTATGGAAGATGATGAATTTGAGAGTTTCCAATCCACTAAAGAGTTGAAGAAACTTTTAGCGGACGAAACTCAATTGTTTGGTTTGTTTGCATCATTGTCGGTGGAGAGTAAAGTTGAGCTTGATGTGTTTCCAGTGGTGTGTGAATTTCCAGAAGTATTTCCGGAAGATATTACGGATGTACCGCCGAAAAGAGAAGTTGAATTTTCTATTGATCTAGTTCCGGGTACTAGACCGATTTCGATGGCACCGTATCGTATGTCGGCATCGGAATTGGTAGAATTGAAAAAGCAATTGAATGACTTGTTGGACAAGAAATTTGTAAGGCCAAGTGTTTCTCCTTGGGGTGCTCCGGTATTGTTGGTAAAGAAGAAGGACGGGAGTATGCGGTTATGCATTGATTATCGACAGTTGAACAAAGTGACAATTAAGAACAAATATCCGCTTCCAAGGATCGATGATTTGATGGACCAATTGGTTGGTGCGAATGTTTTTAGCAAGATTGATTTGAGATCAGGATACCACCAGATTCGTGTGAAAGGAGAGGATATTCAAAAGACGGCCTTTAGGACACGGTATGGTCATTACGAATACTCCGTGATGCCATTCGGGGTTTCTAACGCGCCGGGTGTGTTTATGGAATACATGAATCGTATTTTTCATGAACAGTTGGATCGTTTTGTGGTTGTGTTCATCGATGATATTTTGATTTACTCTAAGTCTCAAGAGGAGCATGAAGAGCATTTGAGAATTGTGTTGCAAATTTTGAAAGAGAAACAATTGTATGCTAAGTTGTCAAAATGTGAATTTTGGCTGTCGGAAGTAAGTTTCCTTGGACATGTTATTTCCGGTAGTGGTATTAGTGTTGATCCATCCAAGATAGATGCGGTGATGCAATGGGAGGCTCCTAGGTCGGTTACGGAGATTCGAAGCTTTTTAGGCTTGGCAGGTTATTATCGGAGGTTTATTGAGGGATTTTCGAAATTGGCACTTCCTTTGACGCAATTGACTTGTAAAGGAAAGGCTTTCATTTGGGATATTCATTGTGAAGAGAGTTTCAATGAGCTAAAGAGAAGGTTGACAACGACTCCGATCTTGATTTTGCCTAATCCTAATGAACCATTTGTTGTGTATTGTGATGCTTCATTGACGGGTTTAGGTGGTGTTTTGATGCAAGATGGAAAAGTTGTGGCATATGCTTCTAGACAATTGAGAGTGCATGAAAAGAATTATCCTACGCATGACTTGGAGTTAGCGGCCGTGGTGTTTGTTTTGAAAATATGGAGGCATTATCTTTATGGTGCGAGATTTGAAGTTTTTAGTGATCACAAGAGCTTGAAATATTTATTTGATCAAAAAGAGTTGAACATGAGACAAAGGAGGTGGCTAGAACTTTTAAAGGATTATGATTTTGGTTTGAATTACCATCCGGGTAAGGCAAACGTGGTGGCCGATGCTTTAAGTCGGAGGTTGTTACATATGTCCACATTGATGATGAAAGAATGGGAACTTTTGGAGGATTTTAGAGACTTGAGTTTAGTTTGTGAAATGACGCCGAGAAGTGTGAGACTTGGTATGCTACATGTTACAAATGATTTTCTTGCAACGGTAGGTGAAAAGCAAAAGTTGGACTTGAAATTCGTTGATTTGATGTTGAATGAGAATGAAGATTTCAAAGTTGATAATTTTGGAGTTTTGAGATTCCGTGGTCGTATTTGTATTCCCGATGATGTGGAGTTGAAAAAGATGATATTGGAAGAAGGGCACCGAAGTAACTTAAGTATTCATCCGGGAGCGAACAAAATGTATCAAGATTTGAGAAAAATCTTTTGGTGGTCCGGATTAAAGAGGGACGTTGCTCAATTTGTGTATGCATGCTTAACTTGTCAAAAGTCTAAGGTGGAACATCAAAAACCGAGTGGATTTATGCAACCGTTGGATATTCCGGAATGGAAATGGGATAGTATATCGATGTATTTTGTTACGGGATTGCCGAATACGCAAAGAGGTCATAATGCTATTTGGGTAATTGTTGATAGGCTTACTAAATCTGCTCACTTTATTCCAATTGATATTAGTTATCCTTTGGAGAAGTTAGCCGAGATTTATATTCTTGTGGTGGTGAAGTTACATGAAGTTCCTAAGAGTATTGTATCGGATAGAGATCCTAGGTTTACATCGAGGTTTTGGGAGAGTTTACAAAAGGCTTTGGGTTCTAAGCTAAGATTGAGTTCGGCTTACCATCCGCAAACGGACGGTCAAACCGAGAGGACGATTCAATCGTTGGAGGATTTATTGCGTGCTTGTGTACTCGAGCAAGGTGGTGCTTGGGATGGTTATTTGGCGTTGATTGAATTCACTTACAATAACAGTTTTCATTCAAGTATAAGTATGGCACCATTTGAGGCTTTGTATGGTCGGAGATGTCGAACACCTTTGTGTTGGCATAAAACCGGCGAGAGGACGATAGTTGGACCGGAAATGGTACAACAAACAACGGAGAAAGTGAAGTTTATTCGGGAGAAGATGAAAGCTTCTCAAAGTAGACAAAAGAGCTATCATGACAAGAGAAGGAAAGATCTTGAATTTCAAGAAGGCGACCATGTGTTTTTGAGAGTTACACCGGTTACGGGTGTGGGTCGTGCTCTGAAGTCGAAGAAGTTGACTTCTCGTTTTATTGGTCCATATCAGATATCCGAAAGAGTTGGTGCAGTGGCTTACAGGATAGCATTGCCACCGAATCTTTCGAATCTACATGATGTTTTCCATGTTTCACAGCTACGAAAGTATGTTCCAGATCCGTCTCATGTGATTCCGATGGATGAGGTTGAGGTAAGAGATAATCTTACGGTTGAGGTTTTACCGGTGAGGATTTTAGATCGCGAGTTGAAAAGGTTAAGAGGCAAGGAGATTGCACTTGTGAAAGTGGCGTGGGGAGGCGCTGCTGAGGGCAATTTGACTTGGGAATTGGAAAGTCGGATGCGGGAATCGTATCCGGAGTTGTTTGGATCAGGTAATATTTTCGAGGACGAAAATTTCTCAAGTGGGGGAGAGTTGTAACGGTCCGTTTTTTAATATTTCCTTTTTCCGTGCTTTTTGGTATTAATTGGTCGAGTCTTTATTTTTAATTGAGCAATATTTATGTTAATTGCTAATTGGTGTGATTATATGTTATTTTTGCACATTGTGTATTTTTACCGTTTTTGAGAGTTGCGGGGAAAATTGGAATAGGGGGTATTTGACATATTTCATAATAAATAGTATTAGTTAATAATAGTTAGTTTAGATAATTATTAGAAATGTTTAGAATTTTTAAGTTAAGAAAATATAAAAGAAAATAGTTAGTATAAGTTTAGAAAAGTTAGTAAGAATTTCCAAAAGAGAAGAAAAAGAGAGAAGAAGAAAAGAGAAAAGAAAGAAGAAAAGAGAGGAAAACTTGTGAAGGAAGAAACCAATCTCCCGACTTTCTAGAACACGATTAAATCGGGTAAGGGTGCGAAACTCGGTTATTATATCATTGTGTATGATTATATATGTTTTGTGTGGATGTTTTGGATTGGTTTTCCATATGTTTCCGTTTACGCCGTATTGGACGAAATCATTAGAAACCGATGTTTTTACGGTCGAAAAGTCGTATAAATACATGTGTTGGTTGGTTATATGTATGTGAGTTTCTGTTTTAAAGTCTCATGAAGTTTGGATATGTTTCGGTTAGTTTTCGCTATGTTTCCGTTATTTTGTCCGTTTAGGTCGAATTGTAGGAAGTCGATAGGAACCGATGTTTTCACGGTTAGAATTTGAAATAAATTACGTAGTTGTATCGAGTAAGGTTAGGTCGTCGTATGTCGTGATTTTTATTCGATTTGATGATGTTTGAAAATTCTGGTTTTTGGAAGGTTGAAATTTAATCGAAAAATCGAACGTCGTAGAAATTTCGTTTATGTGTTCTAAAATGTTCTTATGTATTTGGTGGTTGCGCGTATATGTTTGTTTCGGTGAAAATGTTCGATTTAGTCGAGTTTTCGGGCAAAAGGAAAAATGGCAGCAAAGGTGTATTTTGAGAAATTCTGATTTTTGAGAAAAACAGGGCTATGCATCGATACATAAGCTATGTATCGATACGAAATGGATTATGTATCGATACATAACCCTTATGCATCGATACATACTGTGAAAATTGGGAAAAACAGCATTTTCACTACAGCATGTGTCGACACATGCGTGCTATGTATCGATACATGTGGCTTTTTGTATCGATACATAAGCCTATGTATCGATACATACTGTGCTGAACCACGAAAATCTGGTTTTTCGGGGAAACTTCGGAAATTCATATCTCTTGAACCGTAAGGCGGTTTTAACCCTCGTTCGAAGCGTTAGAAAGCTAACGAGATGCTCTTTCTAGGAAAAATAGTTTTGGGGTCTGAACTTGGTCCAATTGGTACAGTTTTTACGAACCGTTTCGTTGTGTCGAGCGTCCGGTTTATGTTTCGCGTTATTTTGAAATATTCATATCTTGTTAACCGTTTATCGTATTTAAGAGTTCTTTATACCGAATCGAAGCTATCGATGAGTACTTGTTGATGATGGTAGAAAATATTATTTTTGGCCGACTTTTAGCCGACTTTTCCGAGAAACCGTAAAATGGAATTTTTGAGTTATTTTCTATATTGTGCGATAGAATGTGATATGTTATGAGATGGTTTGTGTGATGATTCTTTGATGGTATATTGGTGTTTGTGGCCATTTTGTGCAATTGTGTGCATTACTTTATATGTACTTGAAATGCATGATTTAATGTATGAGCTTTGATTGCCATGGGTCATTATATGACATGCATCATGTGGTAGACATTGTAGATCCCTTTGTGGGTGTAAACAATGCAGTTAGACATTGTAGATCCCTTTGTGGGTGTAAACAATGCATGAAGACATTGTAGATCCCTTTGTGGGTGTAAACAATGCATGTTGAATTGTAGATCCCTTATGGGTGTAAGCAATTGTTGTATTGATCGTGTGCCTATTATAAAGGACTAAAAACGATCCATAACGTCGTATGCTTGGTGATAAGTGGTAGCGACGGGGAACATCGTATGCCCGACGGGGAGTTACCCTAAGTAACGAGCGATGATTCCAAGAGTTCCTGGGGGACTAATGGTACCGCATGCATAGAGTCGTTGTGTCGGTCTCTGTGCATTTGCATAATTCATTACATGAATGTTTATGTGTTGAATTTTGAGAAGGAATTGTTATGCATTGTGTTAATGTATAGGCTTGTGTGATTGATGTGTGAAATGGGGTTAATATGTCTTGTATTGTTTACAAGTATCATATTTGTATGGTGAGAATAATTGTGCATATTTTGCTAAGTGTTATATAATGATATGCAAGTATATTATAATCCTGTTTCTCACCCTTCTGCTGTTTTATAATGCTCTATGAGGCATTGCAGATTAGATGCTGGAGTCTTTTGCGAAGATTAGTGTCTTCGTCTTTTTGTCGTTCCGTCGGCTCTGATATGTAACACGGGTAGTCGGGGTTCGAGTGTAGATGTTTCTTTTGGCCTGTATCTAGTGGCTTTGTATGAACATGTATATGACATACTTATCTTTTGTGATGACATCAGTTATGGATGTTCCGCTTTAATTCTGTAACTGAATGATGGTATTTTGGAACTGAGTTCCTATGTTTATATGGCTATCAGGTTGTTATATATCTATATGAGCAGGTTGTTTTAGTTCACGTTGGTGTGGCATCTCTGGCTATATCATGATAAATTATTCTTTGCTCTGATGTTTTATTTATAAGAATAGTTTACTCCGATTTTTGTACGGGGTATAGAAGGGGTGTTACAATATCCATTGATCCCAGTTCTTTCCGGTGAGGACGGGAAGATTTGTTGTAAACGTCGCGCCAGTTTGTACTATTGCAAATTGCTATGCTCGTTTGATCGGAACCGAGCTCTGGATACCAGTTGTTAGGTTCTAATGAATTGTTATGCAGTAGAAAAATAGCAGAAATAACAGTGAGAGAGTTTTGCAGCAAGACTGTGTATTTCACACTTAGCAGAAAATGAATATCATACAACAATCATCAAATAGCAGTTTATATACAATGGACTATTTATACTAAGCCCAATATCTACACCAAGCTCAAAAGTATTGAATTACATTTTAACAGTTTTGCCACTGTTTTGATATTTTTTGTGAGGTGTGAATGAGGCTAATGGCAGTGAGAAAGTGGGGATAGGTGTTTTCGTAAAATGAGAGTGAGAAAGGTTAGTTCATGAAGAAGAAAAAGAGTGGAGGATAAATATGGGTACTGCGCAAAAAATAAGAAGGGAAAGTTGATAGATCAAGTTTTTTTTTGTTACCGTGTTCCTCCAAATGTTTTTGTTTCCATTTTCCTCTTCAATCTTTTGAGTGAGTCATTTGAGAAAGTGGGTTAATGTTTTCATGGTGTTTTGTGAGCAGTGAAAAAAAAAGAATGGCTTGTGTGTAATAGGTAGCACAATGGAGAGGGTCCAGCGTGTTTAGTGGTTTAACGGATGGAAGGTGTTATGAGGTTGGAAACAAAAGAAGCACATAAGCGTGTTTCTTGTGAATAGTAACACACCAAGGTTAAGATATGGCTATCGCAAATGAGTTGTGAGTGGAGAAAAAGTGGCGAGAGAGAAAATAAGGGTGGACATTCTCAGTGTGTGTTGTGTGGGGTATATGGTTTCAGAAAGAAGATGATGTCCTTTTGTTGTGCTTTTTTCTTCAAATTAAATGGGAGAAAGAGAGAGATATGGTATGGGTGTTTTGTTGTGCCCACAAAAATGGAAGAACTTTTTATTAAGTCAAATCCATATCGTCTCAGTGAAGTTTTTGTAGTCTTTTTAAAATAAAATGAAGAAGTGTCCTTTTATGTTGTCATTTGTCTTCTTTTTTCTTTAACTAAAAATCAAACCTTCTTTTAATGAGAGAGGAGAAGTATATTAAAGTGGAGAAAAAAGTGCAGCGCATGGGATGATGGGTCCTCGTCAGTCTGGTGCATAACAGGTATTTTCACATAAAAGAGATCCAAACAAAACTAGTTTCTAAACTTAATTATTAAGTTGTACTAAAAACAAAAATCAAAACAAAAATTTTTATATTATTATTTTTTTAAGCTAAAATAAAAATTAAATAAACTATTTTAAAATAAAAATCTAAATTAATTAAAAAAACTGATTAATAAAAGAAAATGAATGAAATAAAACCGGTTAAAAATGAGAAATTGGACCGGTACCGAAGTGCTCGAAAAAAATAAAATGAATACACCAAAATGATCGGCGCAAAATATACGTATTGGAAAAATACAACGTTTGGTCAAATTACGAAATAAATTTTACCCGCTTAAATGGCTTAAACTAATTAAAAAGCGACCGAAAAGTGGTCAAAAAATTCAAATAAGCACGCCCGATTAAACTACGTGAAACGTAGATTAATATGACTGGCGTTTGCAAACTTGATTTTGAAATTCTCCGTCCACTGATTTTATGCACAGTTGACTTTTGATTTGACCGATTCGGCTGTAAATCTAACAAGTTTATTCTGGCTGATAAATTGGGTATTATGCGAGACAAAATGCATGTTGTGCTATGATGCAAAGACAAGCGAAACCTTAGGGTCAAAAATTAGGGTATGAAAAATGCAACATTGTTGTCATACTGTTCTTGACAATTCCACAAGTGAGAGAGGTGTTTTTGAGTAATGAGTGCATGGATTTGGGACTGCAACATGTTAAGAAGATAAATGTTACAAGCAACCGAAAAACACCTTGGGGGCATCAATATCGAAAGGCTAGTAATGCTGCAGGTAAAATTGATAGGGAGAGAGCTGAAGAAAGGAAGAAGAAAGGACTGCCTACTAAATATTACTATAAAAGCTTGTACTGGCCTAAGAGGGGTGCTTTCTTCAGTCTTCTGTTTGATACGCTGGGTCTGGCGTCTGTCACTCTTGCAATGTACAAGAAGCTAACAAGGTGAAGGAAAATTTCAAAGTAAATATGTCTAAGTCTAGTTTTGTATTGGAGGGAACATAATATTCTTTGAATGACTATTTTTATGCAAGTCCTTTTGAATTTGAGGAAAAGATCGAGCAGGGAACTCATAAGAGTGGGAGGAATATAGGTCTGAAAGCTTATGTAGTCTGCCAAGTGCTTGAGATAATTGCCAAAAAGGAAACAAAACAAGCTTAAATAAAATATACATAACTCAAAGTCAGAAGATTCTTTCGACCGGAAGATGTATCAAGTGAGAAAGCATACTGTAATACCCCATATTATTTAAATGCTCAATTGGATATTAGATGAGATCAAATGAGTATCTCTGTGCTCTATCTTTGGTAAATTGGATTAATGGAATCCTCTAAGTACTTTAAGTATTGACATTTGTGATCAATAGAGCAACTAATGAACTCTAAAGAAATTAATTATTTTATGAAAGAGACAGATCAATAATTATTAGTTCAAGAGAGTATATTAAGGTAACTCTAATAATTGATCAATTGGTGTGAGACGATAAAATATCAATTGGAGATATTTTACCCTATTGGATTATATAATATAATATTGGTATATATATATATATATATATATATATATATATATATATATATATATATATATATATATATATATATATATAAGAAAAGAAAGAAAGATAGAGAAGAAGAAGAAGAAGAAGAAGAAAAGGAAAGGAAGAAAAGGAAAGAAGAGAATGAAGAAGAACTTGGGAAGAAGAAGTTCATGGATCATCAATTCATCATCTTCTTCAAACTCCTCTTCGATTACCAGGTGGGTTCTAGTTAGACACTCTAAGTTCTAGAAATATAAGTTTAGAACTTAGGTTAGTTTTGAGAGAAAATGATTAAAAGGTTAAATCAATAAAATATAACGGATGAAATGCGATATATACTGCGTAGAATACTTGTTGTTATGTTAGGAACATGTTTTGGTTGATATAGTATGGATTGGAAGTGTTTGGGTGGAAGAAATGGGGGATTTTGGCCCCAAATGACCTATATTGACGCTGCTGATAATTTCTGAGTTCCCGGGTTCGCCTAGCGAACCCAAGGCGAAGGGAAGGCAAAGGTTCGACTAGAAGTTCTCTTAGCGAACTTTATGCCCTTTTTCTTCTGACTTGGTTCGCTGGGGGTTCGCCTAGCGAATACAGTAGCGAAAGTGACAGATATTTCCATCTTGTTTCCTTCATAACTTTTGATCCGTAACTCGGATTGAGGCACGGTCGGATGCGTTGCAAAGCTATTTCAATGCTCTTTATGATAGTGAAATAGAAACATATGTTTATGTCATGTATTGATATGGTAGAGCTAAATATTGTGATGAATGTGAAAAGCGTGGTTTATGTTTCCACCGGAAATTCATGAATCGGGAAGCCGATTGTTATGGGACTTAAAGCCTTGGAAAGAGAATCCAATATGCTATCAAATGGTAATGTGAGACTATGATTTAACCAAGGATGCTTGGTAGAGGATAGTAGTGGCTTGTATGCCTTAAAATATATGTGAACTATGTGAAAATAATGTTTTTGTGATATGTTGAAAATCCATATCTTTTGGATCATAAGTCCAATCGAGGCATAGTAATAGCCGTTGGAAAGATGTGAAAATATCCTACGAGATAAGAGTGAGAAATATTGATTTGATACCCGATTAAATGATCGGAGGGAAACCAAGAGCTATGTGACTTGTGGGTGAATCATTATATGTGATCCTATTATACAATTGTAATATGTTTTTGTATAACTTGTGATGAAATTATTATATGTAATTCAAATGTGCAATTGTAATATGCTTTACCTAATATCGTTGTTAAACATTATCAAGAGAATATGCATGCTTTAAATATGAATTAGGTAGAGTGAGGAAACTTTACCCCAAAACAAATGGCATAGTTTAAAATAGTGGAACCTAGTAACGGCTAGGAAATTGATGTATGACAAAATGACAACGCTCGTACAAAAGAGGCCGAGGCGTGTGTCCATTACCGAATGATATATAAAGAATGAGACACTAGTATGGAACACATGTAATTATTATGTTTAATTAATAAAGGCGAAAGAGGCCTAAAGGCTAGTGTGGCCTAGAAATGTTGGATACAATTACGGTTGTATGTGAAATCATGAAATCGTAACCGTTATCCTATTATGTGTCGTTTCATGAATAACGCGCTCCTCTGGAATGATTGCACGATTACTTGGTAGGTTTGATTCCCAATGTTATAGTACGAATGAACCTATATGGTAAAGAGACTTGTGACGGTGTACGGGCCGTGTGAAGTGATGAATTAAGGTGATGACATGTCCCTTAGTTCCGAATCCATCTCGTATGCCAAGTAATCCACGAGGGTCCATGACTCGTTCCTACTTCTAGACGTAGAAGAGGTCGGGAGAAAGGGGATGCCTTGACAAGGTTATCGATTAGTGATACTTTTGAGTTAACGGACTCAATAACGTGTTTCCATATAGTGTGAGATTGAGAACTCAAGGTCATTTTTCCCTTCCCCTTAACTTGAGTTAGGATTGGTTAAAACCTTGTAAAGCCGAGAGAATCCATAGGATAAGGAACTCACTGAGATTTGATGTATCTCACCCCACTATTGTTGATTATTTTCAGGAGGTATTTGCAGGTTTGATTTACAAGTGGAGCTATGCTTGGATGTTTCAAGAGAAGCTTAGTTGAGCTTATTTTCCGCCGTGTATTATTTTCTTGTACAATGAGGAATATTGTATAATGATCTTAGTTTTTATTGTTTTGGCTAATTTCCATGTCTTGTACCATAGATTGTTTATGTATTAGAAATGGTCAAGTATGTGAATTATGCCATTAGGTACTTATGATGATGTCAGTACCAAACAAAATGCTTGTATTGTATTATTCTAGATATATATTATATAGGGCATTACAGTTGGTATCAGAGCAGGTCGTGTCCTCGACCTAGCCTTGAAACATAATAAGTAAATCTATTCATGCCTCTTAAGTGTGTCTTGCCAGTATGACTCTTAATATCATACTATGTAGTGTTGGGCCTGATCAACCTAATGCTATGTATGTGATAGGTAGAATCATGGTTGAGCGACCAAGAGGACTCCGAAGTGTTGTCAGAACTTGTGCTGTGAGGATAGGCTCAAGCCATGAGTTATTAGTGAGGAGTTTTGGTCAGCTCAGTGAGGTTTTGGTAGAAGTTGTGATTGGGTAGCATGGAAATTAAAGAGTAGTGTGTTGTTCAAGCAAATCCTTTGGAATTTTGGAGCCTGAAAGTTAAGGATCTCTATTGGATGATTGGTTAAGGTATTGAGGAATATGTAAAATCGCTAGTAGAGATGGATTGGCCACTAGTACGGATAAGGATTTCAAGTAATCTCATTCCGTGGAAAAGAAAAGTTGTTTTGTGGAATGTGTGACGTAAAGTCCGGAAGTGAGATAATTATTGGTGTTTTGTTCTAAGGTCGCAATGGTATCTTAAATGGACGAGAGTACCCTAGGGAATGTGTTCGGAACGATATCTTTCAAATGGTTAGAAGGTGGAGAGTTAAGGACGTTCGACTTTTATGGGAACTTAAAGTAGTAGAGAAGCGTGTGAAGAAACACATAGATGTGTTTAAATGCTTCAAGTGAAATAAGTATGTGTCGGACAAAGAGTAGGAGATAAGTTGTGTATATTTAGTTATGAAGAGAGATTAAGTTCGAGTTAGTACATCGGGATTTTCTGTATTCGATGAGAGACCAATTTGGATTTTGGAAATGTTAAATTACCCAAGGAACCGTATAAGGTATTGTGTTGGAGAAAGAATGAGCTTCATTTAGTAACAGAAACTGTAGTGATACGGTCCGGAAAGAGTTTGTATTAAGAAACAGAGTAAGTACCTTGGATTTAAGGAAATCTTAGTATGGTGATTTTATTTTTTAGACCTAAGAGGATTACAATGGAGTTTTAAGGTGTTGATGAACCTATAGTTAAGGAAGTGTAATCAAAGATGGTTCACCCATGAGGACCCCAATGGTATGACGTGGAATGAGAAAAGTTACACTTTGGTATTAAGAACGAGCGTAGTGGTAGCACCGTGGTAACGAGTGTACGTGATGGATTTTTATTCTTGAGACAAGTGTGATGGGACGTACTCTGTGGAATAGTGAATATTGTATTTTAAGAAGTAAGATTGTGGTAAAACAACGAAAAGCAAGACAAGACTTATCACAGACTAAGGGTAAATGATGGAATGATTTATACCGGAAAGGTCTTGTAGATAGTTGATGAGAATTATTGTTTGCGAACCTTTCGTTAAGTAATTTGGTGTAAGTGTGGTGTGCAATGGAGAGTGAAGGGTAAGAAATCCCGGTTAATGTGTACGCAATGATGGAAAGGTTCTTCAAGAGGATGCATTACCCCGATTTAATTTCAAGTATAGAGAAACTTCTGTATTTGTGAATAATCGGAATTTTTGGAATCTACCTTTTGTTGGACTAACAACGTTGTTGTATTAATTCTCTCCAAGGAAATTCAAGTGAGAGAATAAGGTTGTATGCTTGATATGAGATGTCCATTAATTTTTTGTGGTACCGTATAATGGTTGTGTGTTGGGTTTTGCTTGTGGACGAATTAAGTATGAGTGGTGGATGAAACCCTATAATGTCGTCATTATTGGCTTTCATCTAGTGTAGTTGTTTGAGCAGAAAAATGAACTATCCCGCTGAAGTTTTGTAGTGCGACCGTGTCAGAATTTGGAATTTTGCCTTGTCACTTGGTTGGAGAGTGTCGTCTGAATGTTTTGACCTTGTCGGTTTTACCTTGAGTGGATCATGGTTAGTGGATGTAATACAAGTTAAGAAACCATGAGCTGAGAATGATATTGTGGGTTAGAGCAAGATAGATTGATGGTTTTGAATAGGGATGTTTTTTTTGAATTAGGAGAAATTGGTTTTTGATTCTGTAGCAGTGTTGACCGATTAACACATGCATGAAAGGTGTTTTACGTTGAATTTTGAGAAGTTAACTGATTTTGCTCAGATGGGTAATCGTTTAAAATGTGTGTAAATTGTGAAATCCCTTAGGAACCATCATCTGCATTTTGTTACTTTATGTTGCTCAGAGTGGAGAGTATTGTGTGAAGGAGAACTGGATTGCGAGTAAATGAAAGACGGATTTTTGTTTTGAAATCGGAACTTGTGGAAGGGTATTACTTAGTTGATCATCTATTTAGATGACAAGGGAATTTGACTTCGAGGAAGTAATCTTGTGAATTATGTTGAGTATGAGAAAGTCTTAAGTGTATTACTGTCGGGAACCTTAAGGACGAAGTTAGAGATACTCACGAAGTATTGATCTCACAAGAAATAGTTCGGTGCGTAATTGGTGTTTTTAAGATATGAGCGGTTGGTCAGAGTTAGTAAACGCTATCTTCTGCAATTTTATGGTTTTGGGATTTAGACTGCGAGAGTGGTACCAGTTATGTGCAGTTGTGTTTTACCCGGAGAAGGAAATTCGAAGGTTATCCTTCCAAGTACGAGTAAGAATTAGGCATTCTGAAATTAAGCATGTAACTTGGATCGTTTATGAAACGGAACGAATGAGAAAAATGGATTCAATTCAAAAGCGTGGCATGTCCTTTAGGGGTGTGTGCATGTGTAGAGTGTTGTATGTGGAGTGGTGAGTAGTATGGAAACTCACAATTTCGCTTTGAATGGTTTAAGTTTTGATAAGTGGTGATTCATATATGTGGAAGTTTTGTGTTGGTGTTACATTGTTTTGAGTCAAGATCTCGTGTCAACAAGAAACCTTGAGTGAGTCAGAACTCTATAAGAAGAATCGATGTGGAATGTGGTAACCGGAACCGGAGGTTGTTAAATTATTTTGGATATATTATTTCGAGTTTAGAATGGATTTGGAGTTGTGAATGTTATGGTAGTAGCAGTATAACTCCTGTACCTCTGCCGTCTGGAGGGTATTGGACATATGTTAAGATATTGTGTGTTGGCGAGGAAATTGTTCTACCATAGGACGTCAGTAAGCTTTTTGTATCATTGGTTAGTAAGGACCCCAATGGATAAGCGTATTTCTCTGCAGACTGTTAGCTACTTGGTAATGCTTAAGAATTGGTGGTATTCCACTGTTAGAATTTTGGATTGCGCAGTGGAAGGAGATAGATGAAAGAGTTGGTCAGAATAGTAAGGATTTGAAATTGTCGCTTATAAGTATGAAAATAAGAGGATTTTGTTCTAAGTGTGTTACCTTTTGGTGTGATACGAAAGAGATGAATTATCGGATGTAATGGTTACAATGTTTAGTATCAGACCAGATGGAACTGGTAAAGAAGTCGTTTGACTAATTATGAATTAGTATTGGACGTTGAAAGATTTATGAAAAGGTGAATCGTCGGTAATTGCATGAAGTTAAGGAATCACCGAATTACCTCACGAGGATTTGATGAGTGTTATTGTCCCAATTTGAGATAAGGTGTTACAGTTTTGTTTTATGACTCGGTAGAAGAGTATAAGAATGGTATATTTCTTCCGAAGGTAGAATATGACCAAGTATTTTGCATGACACAATAGATGAATTACGGAAAAGGCAAAATTAGAGGTTAACTCAGTATTGGAACAAGAGTATGATTAAGGACGTGAAGTTTGATAATTCGTGAAATTAAAGATTTTGATCTGTGAAGTCAAGTTAGATTTTGGATTATGTCAGAAATTCTAACGGAAGTAAAGTTAAGTGTGGATCTAAGACAGTGATATAAGTTGCAGTTATTGTCGAGTAGAGGAAATTCGAGGGCGAATTTCAATTTAAGGGGGGGAGAGTGTGATACCCCGTATTATTTAAATGCTTAATTGAATATCAGATGAGATCAAATGAGTATCTCTGTGCTCTATCTTTGGTAAATTGGATTAATGGAATCCTCTAAGTACTTTAAGTATTGACATTTGGGATCAATAGAGCAACTAATGAACTCTAAAGAAATCAATTATTTTATGAAAGAGACAGATCAATAATTATTAGTTCAAGAGAGTATATTAAGGTAACTCTAATAATTGATCAATTGGTGTGAGACGATAAAATATCAATTGGAGATGTTTTACTCTATTGAATTATATTATATAATATTGGTATTATATATATATATATATATATATATATATATATATATATAAGAAAAGAAAGAAAGATAGAAAAGAAGAAGAAGAAGAAGAAAAGGAAAGGAAGAAAAGGAAAGAAGAGAAAGAAGAAGAACTTGGGAAGAAGAAGTTCATGGATCATCAATTCATCGTCTTCTTCAAACTCCACTTCGATTACCAGGTGGGTTCTAGTTAGACACTCTAAGTTCTAGAAATATAAGTTTAGAACTTAGGTTAGTTTTGAGAGAAAATGATTAAACGGTTAAATCAATGAAATCTAACGGATGAAATGCGATAAAAACTGCGTAGAATACTTGTTGTTATGTTTGGAACATGTTTTGGTTGATATAGTATGGATTTAAAGTGTTTGGGTGGAAGAAATTAGGGATTTTGGCCCCAAATGACCTATATTGACGTTTCTGAGAATTTCTTAGTTCGCGGGTTCGCCTAGCGAACCCAAGGCGAAGGGAAGGCGAAGGTTTGCCTAAAATTTCGCTTAGCGAACTTTATGCCCTTTTTCTTCTGACTTGGTTCGCTGGGGGTTCGCCTAGCGAATACAGTAGCGAACGTGAGAGATTTTTCCATCTTGTTTCCTTCATAACTTTTGATCCTTAACTCGGATTGAGGCACGATCGGATGCTTTGGAAAGTTATTTCAATGCTCTTTATGATAGTGAAATAGAAACATATGTTTATGTCATGGATTCATATGGTAGAGCTAAATATTGTGATGAATGTGAAAAGTGTGGTTTATGTTTCCACCGGAAATTCATGAATCGGGAAGCCGATTGATATGGGACTTAAAGCCTTGGAAAGTGAATCAAATGTGCTATTAAATGGTAAAGTGAGACCATGATTTAACCAAAGATGCTTGCTAGAGGACAGTAGTGGCTTGTATGCCTTAAAATGTATGTGAACTATGTGAAAATAATGTTTTTGTGATATGTTGAAAATCCATATCTTTTGGATCATAAGTCCGATCGAGGCATAGTAATAGCCGTTGGAAAGATGTGAAAATGTCCTACGGGATAAGAGTGAGAAATATTGATTTGATACCCGATTAAATGATCGGAGGGAAACCAAGAGTTATGTGACTTGTGGGTGGATCATTATATGTGATCCTATTATACAATTGTAATATGTTTTGTTATAACTTGTGATGAAATTATTATATGTAATTCAAATGTGCAATTGTAATATGCTTTGCCTAATATCTTTGTTAAACATTATCAAGAGAATATGCTTGCTTAAAATATGAATTAGGTAGAGTGAGGAAACTTTACCCCAAAACAAATGGCATAGTTTAAAATAGTGGAACCTAGTAACAGCTAGGAAATTGATGTATGATAAAATGACAACGCTCCTGCAAAAGAGGCCGAGGCGTGTGTCCATTACCGAATGATATAGAAAGAATGAGACACTAGTATGGAACACGTGTAATTATTATGTTTAATTGATAAAGGCAAAAGAGGCCTAAAGGCTAGTGTGGCCTAGAAATGTTGGATACAATTACGGTTGTATGTGAAATCATGAAATCGTAACCATTATCCTATTATGTGTCGTTTCATGAGTAACGCGCTCCTCTGGAATGATTGTACGATTACTTGGTAGGTTTGATTCCCAATGTTATAGTACGAATGGAACCTATATGGTAAAGAGACTTGTGACGGTGTACGGGCCGTGTGAAGTGACGAATTAAGGTGATAACATGTCCCTTAGTTCCGAATTCATCTCATATGCCAAGTAATCCATGAGGGTCCATGACTCGTTCCTACTTCTAGACGTAGAAGAGGTCGGGAGAAAGGGGATGCCTTGACAAGGTTATCAATTAGTGATACTTTTGAGTTAACGGACTCAATAACATGTTTCCATATAGTGTGAGATTGAGACCTCAAGGTCAGTTTTCCCTTCCCCTTGACTTGAGTTAGGATTTGTTAGAACCTTGTAAAGCCGAGAGATTCCATAGGATAGGGAACTCGCTGAGATTTGATGTATCTCACCCCACTATTGTTGATTATTTTCAGGAGGTATTTGCAGGTTTGATTTACAAGTGGAGCTATGCTTGGATGTTTCAAGAGAAGCTTAGTTGAGCTTATTTTCCACTGTGTATTATTTTCTTGTACAATGAGGAATATTGTATAATGATCTTAGTTTTTATTGTTTTGGCTAATTTCCATGTCTTGTACCATAGATTGTTTATGTATTAGAAATGGTCAAGTATGTGAATTATGCCATTAGGTACTTATGATGATGTCATTACCAAACAAAATGCTTGTATTGTATTATTCTAGATATATATTATACAGAGCATTACACATACTGATCTGATGTACAAGAGGTAAAATCTACATAGAAGTATTAATTGAATCAACATGCACAAAAAATGACTTGGCAATGCATATTTTTAATTATTTTTTGACCAAGTGATTTGTGCTTGATCTTGTTGAGGTTGATAAGTGACCTGGTTTTTGCGTGTTAATGTTTGCCGCTATCTTTAGAATCTTAGTTTTATTTTGTATACATTTTCTTCATGTAAGTATTTATATTGACACAAATATTATGATTTATGGTTTTAGGTGTATTTCAGTGATTAAACATATACGATCTCTGTTCAATCTGTAGAAGGTAAATGTGAAGTCAGAAACAAGATTGATATCCTTGAAGGAAGTGCCCCTGGAGCCTTCCACAACGTCTTTTTCTGTGAACTCCTGTATGATCCTGCCACAGGACCACTCAAGAAGGTAATGTATTCCTGACCCTATTATTATAACTATATAGTGTGCTTGCTAATTGTCAGAAAAATCTGCAAAAGCATTGGTATTTTATGATTTATGAATTTTTATGCTTTTTATTTTAATGAAGTTTTATGCTTTATGAAGTTTTTATTTCAAATCTAAATATTCAAATTTTAATCCTTGTACTTATATAGATATATTTGCTGACATTATTTTTTTCATTAAATCCCAAGCAATTATTTTTTTTAGTATAGTGAATTGTTATTGTCAGATAATGCTTTTCAATGAATAACTATTTTATTTTTCATTTGCTTCGCCTCTGCAGTTGCCATCTCACATCAAAGTAAAATATTCTAGTGGACCTACAGCTGATGATGCAGCTAGAAAGAAAAAGGGAAAATGTAAAGAGGGAGATAGCATTTCAGTGCCTGATCTAAAGCGTAAAACATCAAATGAAAACCGTTTAGCAACCCTAGACATTTTTGCTGGATGCGGTGGCTTATCAGAGGGGTTGCATCAGTCTGGTAAGCTTACACTTTTTAGTATAGAAAGAAACACTATTGTATATGCTATACATATCCAAACATAATGTAACTTCTGTGTTACTGCTTTCATGCTTCAGGTGCTTCATCAACTAAATGGGCTATTGAGTATGAAGAACCAGCTGGCAATGCATTCAAATCTAATCATCCTGAAGCTTTGGTGTTTATTAACAACTGTAATGTTATTCTCAGATAAATGATTCTGAATAGAATATATTTTAGGCCACAAGTTTGAATAGAGTCAGAAACATTTAAGTGACTCATAAATTATATTAATGCAAGGCAATAATGGAGAAATGTGGAGATATAGATGAATGTATCTCAACAACCTAGGCTGAAGAATTGGCCTTTAAGCTTGATGATAAGGATTTGAATAGTTTACCATTACCCAAGCAAGTTGATTTCATTAATGGGGGGCCTCCATGCCAGCTTTGTATAGTTCTTTGCTCTGTGCAGCAAATAATACTCTTTAAAATTTCCTTGGGTCTAACTCAAATCTAAAAAATGGGTTCAATAACGGGTGTTTCAATTCAAATATAGGATATTTGATACCATATTTGAATTTGGTTCAAGCTTAACTCAATCCTCCAAACCAGTTTCTAAGACGTGGGATGCTTCTCACTCCTAAACTCATTTCAAGCCACAACTTGATTAGTGTAATCATATTATGAAATTCTTATTTTTCTATATCTTTTTCACTATTCTAAGTGATGTTGTGGATTGAGTTTTAGTTTTATTACACTTTAGTGAAAGAGAAGAGTTGTTAAGTGTGCGGTGAATATACTCCAATGGCAGCATGGGGTGCATATGAAATTTGGTGGAAACATCATATTTATACTTCCCGGTTTCATTTTTCAAGTTTACTGAATAATCATTGTATTTGGTTTATATATATAAACCAAATACATCGGTTATTAAATTAACAGGAAAAGTGGATTTTAATTTATAATAGTGATTGGAGGGAGTATATTATTATTGGTTTGACAAACGATTAGTAAATTCCAACTTATGTATTTCAATTCATTTAAAAATATTTCTATCAGAAATAGGTACTCATTGAAGGGAAGTTGGTATCGTAAGTAAACTACTTTGCTCAGATAATTGACCTGAAGTGACAATGGTAACCTTAAGAAGACGCAGACTTTCGGGACTATGCTTAGGTAAATGTTGGATAAACAAGAGAAAATAGGCTTTTGTAGTTTTGATTCTGCCACATGAGTTGTATGTTACATTCAATTGATACTATTTGTTAAATTGATTGGAAATTCTTAGAAAATAATTCATTTGTTACTCCACTTCTTCTATACAGTTAGAATCTAGCTCAGTACGAAAATTCACGACATAATGCTTATCCTATTAGTGAACAATCCATGGTTTCGGATATTGCAAGCATTCTTGACAGCATAGGAACAAAGGTACTACTAAACGATTGACTATCCATAGACCTTTTATTTCATGTTTCTCTGTTGATTTAAGTGCTTTCTGGTGTTTATCTGCTGTGGATTGGGAAAGTTTCTCTTTTGGGAGTGTTAAGAGAGTGTTTTTTTTTGTTTTCGGGTTTTCCGTTGTTTTTGGGAAGGTACTGGACCTAAAGTTTTTAATTTGTGTGCTTGCTAAGATTTCACAATCTTATGCCTACGTATTCCCGTAAAGATAACTCGGAAATCAGAACAATCGTAGTTCCTCCTATTTCTATGGGAGGAAATTTGGTTGGTGTCTTGTTCAAAGCCCAAGATTGAAGCTAAATGAGTATTTGTGTCTTGTTCAAAGCCCAAGATTGAAGCTAAAGGGGTGACTGAGAGAGAATTTGTCATCTCTAAAGGGAGAATATCTCACCTATTCATCACAAAATGTTGGGTAATTGATTATAAAGGAGAATTACTTTAACTGTGATATGAGAATCCAACAATGCCATAATTTCCTTTATAAAGGGTGATGTCATGAAGGAAGAAACTTTAACTCAGTATTGAGCAATGCCATTTTTCCTTATGAATCTTTCATGCTAAGAGAGGGACATTGGCATGGATGTAAATAATCCAAAGGCTTGCCACTTACAGCAGTTAGATGAAAGATGATTTTTGAGCAGGATAAAAGAAGGACTCCAGCTTGGATTTTGAATCAACAAGTGTACCACTTACAACAATTATCTAGGAAAAAAGGTTTTGGTTGTCTGTTTTGAGATGTGATGTATAGAGGAAATATCCTCCTGCAGAGTGGACTCATGGTCTCATATGAGGGGATGTTGATTTTTGTGTGCCTTGATCAAAGCCCAAGGTTGAAGCTAAAAGGTTGACTCTACTAGGGGAGTTTTATATCTGTCTTGTATAAAGCCCAAGATTTAGGCTGAAAAGAGATTGACTCCACTGGTGAGGTTTATATATGTCTTGTGCAAAGCCCAAGATTGAGGCTGAAAAGAGATTGACTCCACTGGGGAGGTTTTATCTGTCTTGTACAAAGCCCAAGATTGAGGCTGACTTTACTGAGGAAAATCATTATATAAAGCCAAAGAGGTGGCTAGTTGGGGGAAATTCTTATATGAAGCCTAAGAGGAGGTTGACTTCTGCTGAGGATTATTGAAGTCCAAAGATAGGTCCAATATGTGTTGGGGAATCCCAAAGGTTTTACTCTTTTTGAGGATCAAATGGGGAGTTACAGTATCAGATACTGTGAGGCTAGGATTCTGTTAGGGTTTTATTGATGGTAAAATGACACTGGCTGAGGTTTCTTTAAGGTGAAGGTTTAAACCTAGAGTTTGAAAACCTATGGAGGTTTTGGCTCTGCTGGAGATTAGTGTGTTGATGAAATGATAAGGGTTTTTCCTGTGCCTTTAGGAAACTTGAGTGTAATACCCTGTAAAATTCTGAACGCTTTGGATAATATTATTATGATCAACTGGGTTCCGGTGTACTCTGAGCAATTATTGGATAAAATAATTAGAGTAGACTGACGAACTCGGACTGATTAGATTAATATTATTTAACGTGGAATTTTATTAATTGGTGCATTTGAGATAATTTGGACAATTAGTAGTATTACCAATTAATGTTTTCTATATCTATTTTCCTTTTCCTTTATTTGAAAAGTTAGTAACTTGGAGAGAGAATTGGAGGAGAAGGAAAAAGGAAGGAAAAGGAAGGAAGGAAGAGGAAAATTTCTCAAGAGCTCAAGCGATTGTTTCATCAACCCATCTCCAATCTTTTCATATCAGCTTCATCATCCTCATCTTGGAATCCAGGTGGGTTCTAGTTAGACACTTTAGAGTAGAGTTTTATTGAGTTTTAGAGTTAGTTGATATTGATAGAAAATGAGAAATTTTACACTAAAATCATGTTTTGGTATTCCTTATGATTGATACATGTTAGTTTTGTGTTGTTGTGTATCCAATTGGTATTTTTCTGGTGTTTAGAAGTGAATTGGAAGGGAAAATGGATAGTTTTCACAGACCCAATTATGCAGGAAAAATTCTGGGTTCACGCTGCCCATACGCGTATCACCCAATGCAATACGCGTATTGGTTAAGGCAATACACGTATGGCAATGAAGAAAGGTGGGCAATACGCGTATGGGGTTCCATTTTCTCGGCCATCTGCTCATTTGCATAATGGTACGCGTAGGGTTTTGGGCAATACGCATATGAAGTGGGGCAATACGCGTATTAGGGTTTTAAAAGGAATTTTTGGGAAAAATCAGTCTCTACCCATACGCGTATCACTTTGGGCAATACGCGTATGGTTGGGCGAGTGAGCAAGGCAATACGTGTATGGCTTAGGGCAATACGCGTACGGCCAGGAGGGTGCAGAATTGTATTTTTCGCGATACCATTTCTCGTTATGTCCATAACTTTTGACTCGTTTATCCGTTTTTAACATTCTTGATATCGTTGGACAGCTAACAAAATGTACTTCCTTATTAAAATGGTTTTAAGATTTGTTGTTCGATTTAATTATGTCAGGATTTTTGGAATAGTGTCGTTTTGTCGACTTTTATCGTTTAATGGTGGGTAATTGTTGTTGAGTATGTATGCATGTTAAAATACGAAATAGGTAGAGTGAGGAACATTACCATAAATAATGTTGGAAAGTGTGAAATGACATAGTGACAACGCTTGCGCATGAAAGGCCGAGGCGTGTGTGTAGTAATCATAACCAGTTTATCTTACGGTGTAGTTTCATGAGACTCGAGCACCTCCTCTGAAACGTATGCACAATTACTTGGCAGGTTTGATTCCCGCGTGTAGTACGAATGAAACCTATATGGTAAAGAGACTTGTGATGGTTAACAGGCCATGAGAAGTGATGGTTCACGGCTAACAGGCCGATGATCCCGAATCCATTTCGTATGCCAAGTAACTTCAAGGATCCATGACTCGGATCGTCTTCTAGACGTAGAAGCGGACGGGAAAAGGGGATGCCTTGGTACGATTATTGATTAGTGAGATTCTTGAGTTAACAGGCTCAGGACGTACGTTGGTACTAGTGTGAGTTAACAGGCTCACGAGTGTGGATACATATTTAGTGTGTGTACTCATAGTCATTTCCCTTCCCTATGACTTAAGTTAGGTTTATTAGAACCTTGTAAAGCCAAGAGGACTTTAAGATAGGGAACTCACTGAGATTTGATGTATCTCACCCCACTGTTGTTGTTTACATCACAGGTACTGCAGGTTCCGCGAAGGGTAAGGATAAGGCTGTGTGATTATCCTTACTTATCTGATGGCTTTGCTTCCGTTGTGGAGTTTTTGAGATCATTATTTGATCTAGTTCTTAGTATTTGTCTTTGGAACATCTTGTAGATATACTATGCTGTAGTTTTTTTGTATTAGGATTTTTGGGCATGTATATGTATAATGTGTTTACTAGGAACTTATTGTATATTTCAGTACCAAAAAGTGGAATTCATGTATAATATATGCTTTGATCTATGTATATATATATATATGGGTGTTACAGTTGGTATCAAAGCAGGTCGTATCCTCGATCAAGCCATGAAATAGAATAAGTTTTCCTTCCATTTCATATGCGGCGTGTCGCCATTGGTCTTGCGTGTTATATTTATGGTATTGAGTCTGATCAACTTAATCCTATCTGTATGAAATTCAGGAACATGGCTGACAGGCGTAGAAATAACCGTGGTAGACCGAGAACCGCCCTAGCAGGGACTAATCTGCCAGGTGACGAGGGAAATGCCCCTTTATACCAATTTATGCAACAGATGCAGCAACAGCAGAATCCGTTTGTGCAACAAATGGTATAGCAAATGGCTGGTGGCGTACATCCTCCAGTGGCAGTTCCTGAAGCTGCAGGGGGAACCTTTAGGGATTTCATTCGTATGAATCCTCCGGAATTTCAGGGAGGGTTAGATCGAGTAAAGGCTCATGAATGGATATCAGGTATGGAACGGATTTTCCTAATAGTTCAGTGCAGTGAGGAAAACAAGGTGGTCTTCGCTTCTCACTTGTTGAAGGGTCCTGCCATGAGGTGGTGGGAGAGCGCTTCAGCCTTAATGACAATTCAAGAGGTACCAAAGGTATGGGAGTAGTTTAAGATAACTTTTATGGAGAAATATTTTCCAAGTTCCTTGAGGTCTCAGAAGGAATTCGAGTTTCAACAATTGAGACAAGGCAACTTGACTGTGGCTTCTTATGCGGAAAAGTTTGAGGTTATGGCTACTTATTCTAGACAGGCTATGTATGCTCCTGATGAGAGGTGGAAGATTGATCAGTTTCTTTTCGGGTTGAGGGCTGAAATTTCACATAGTGTGTCTCAGAGAGAATTCACTAGCTATGCCGAATTGTTAAGACAATGTTATGTGGTGGAGCATAGTTTGAAGAAGGTACAAATGGAAGGAGATTTGAGTAGGATGAATCAAAGTGATCGAGGGAGACCGAATCAACAAGTTAGACCAAGGCAACAATCATTCAAAGGGAAGCAAGTTCAGAGTTCTAAGACTAGTGTGCCTCCGGTATGCCGTACTTGTGGAAAGAATCATTATGGTAGGTGCAGTTTGGAGGGAATAAGGTGTTATCAGTGTAATAAGGTGGGCCATATATCGAGGGATTGTCCTCAGGGTAGGAATCAGACACAAGGGAGGAGTACCAGCCGAGTGTATACCTTGGATGCGAGGAAAGCAAAGAATGACAACTCCTTGATTGCGGGTACGTGTTTTGTAAATGGACATCCTTGTTTTGTTTTATTTGATTGTGGGGCAACGCATTCTTTTGTGTCCACGCAATGTGTGAAGCGACTTGGGTTGCAAGCTGTTCCTTTGTTTCCTCCTATGGTGGTTACTACCGCCATGGATGAGATGGTTGAGACACCGTTGATGTGTGAAAATTGTGTTTTGTCTGTGAATGATAGAGTTTTCCATATTGACCTTATCTGTTTACCGCTTAAGAAAGTGGATGTTGTTCTGGGAATGGATTGGCTTTCCACTAATTCGGTGTTTATTGGGTGTGAGGAAAAGCTGATCATTATTCCATCCGATGAGGCTACTCCGAAGGATGTGTTAACTACTATTTTAGAAGGTACGGTTGGAATGATTAATTTCTTGTTTGAGGAGGAAAAGTCTGTTCTTTTGATTCTTACTAAGGAGGAGAGTAGTAACATCCAAGTTTTGAGTATTCCGGTAGTTTGTGACTTTCCTGAAGTTTTCCCCGAGGATATCACTTCTCTTCCTCCGGAGCGGGAAGTGGAATTCTCTATTGACCTGATACCGGGAACGGCTCCAATATCCGTTTCTCCGTATCGGATGGCGCCACTTGAATTAAGAGAATTAAAGGATCAATTGGAAGAGTTGTTGACTAAGCATTTCGTTCGACCCAGTGTTTCTCCCTGGGGAGCTCCAGTGTTATTGGTAAAGAAAAAGGATGGTGGAATGCGGTTATGTATTGATTACCGTCAGTTGAATAAGGTCACCATCAAGAACAAATACCCATTACCAAAGATAGACGACCTGTTAGATCAATTGAAAGGAGCCTGTGTGTTCTCGAAGATTGATTTACGGTCGGGTTATCATCAGATTCGTGTGAAGAGTTCAGATGTACCAAAGATTGCATTTAGAACCCGTTATGGTCATTATGAATTTTTGGTGATGCCTTTCGGTGTGACGAATGCTCCGGCAGTTTTCATGGATCATATGAATTGGATATTCCAACCTTACTTGGACCAATTTGTGGTGATTTTCATTGATGACATTCTTATTTATTCTCGTGATCCTCAAGAGCACGGAGAACACCTAAGAATTATTTTATCCATCTTACAAGAGAAGCAACTTTATGCTAAGTTAAATAAGTGTGAGTTTTGGATGTCTGAAGTTAATTTTCTCGGTCATGTCATATCCCAGGGAGGTGTAGCGGTTGATCCATCAAAAGTTGAAGCAGTGATTAATTGGGAGAGACCGAAGAATGCTTCTGAAGTTAGAAGTTTCTTGGGATTGGCAGGGTACTACAGAAGGTTTATCAAGGGATTTTTGCAACTGGCTTTACCATTAACAAGACTTACTCGGAAGGATTATTCGTATGAGTGGGATTCGGCTTGTGAAAGAAGTTTTAGGAGTTTGAAGGAGAGATTGACGATCGCTCCTGTTTTGGTTATTCCTGATTCTAGCAAGTCGTATGAGGTATATTGTGATGCATCGAAGAAGGGATTAGGCGGTGTGTTAATGCAGGAAGGACATGTAGTGGCTTATGCTTCACGACAGTTGAAAGTCCACGAAGAGAATTACCTAACGCATGATTTGGAGTTGGTGGCAGTTGTATTTACTTTGAAAGTGTGGCGTCACTATTTGTATGGTGTACGTTTTGAGATGTTTAGCGACCACAAGAGCTTAAAGTACTTATTTGATCAGAAAGAGTTGAACATGCATCAGAGGAGATGGATGGAATATTTGAAGGATTATGACTTGGAGTTAAAATACCATCTGGGTAAAGCAAATAAGGTGGCGAATGCCTTGAGTAGGAAGGTGTTGCATAATGCCGAGTTGATGATGTTAGAGTATACCTTAATGGAAAAGTTTAGAGATCTAAATCTTTAATTTAACTGGACTCCAAATTGTGTAATTATGGGGAATTTGAATGTCTCTTCTACTCTTAGGGAAGAAATCCAGCAAGAGCAAGGGTTAGACGAGAAGTTACAGGAAGTGTTATTGCAACCGGGTTTTGTGCGAGCTACCGACAGAACTATTTTGTTTAACCAAAGGATTTGTGTTCCGGATAGCACGGAGTTAAAACGAAGGATTTTGGAAGAAGCGCATAAGGGTGCTTTTACTATACATCCGGGGTCTTCAAAGATGTATCAAGATTTAAAGAGGGACTATTGGTGGCCCGGGATGAAAAAGGATATTGCGGTGTATGTGTCGGAATGTGCGGTGTGCCAACAAGTGAAAATTGAGCACCAAAGGCCGGGTGGCTTGTTACAACCTTTAGAAATTCTGATGTGGAAATAGGATAGTATTTCGATGGACTTCGCAGTGGGATTACCCCGTGCGCAAGGTGGTTATGATTCAATTTGGGTAATTGTGGACCGGTTAACAAAATCCGCGCATTTCTTAGCTGTGAAGACTACCTACAAGGCGAGTCATCTCGCAAGGTTGTTCATTTCAGAAATAGTGAGATTGCATGGTATTCCTACTAGTATCGTTTCGGATAGAGATCCAAAGTTTACTTCTAGATTTTGGAGAGCTTTTCAATAAGCCATGGGAACGAGGTTATGTTTGAGTACGTCGAATCATCCGCAAACGGACGGTCAGATGGAACGGACAATACAAACTATGGAGGACATGTTGAGAGCTTGTTTACTTAAAAGTGTAGGAAATTGGATAGAACTTTTCCCATTGATCGAATTCTCTTATAATAACAGTTATCATGCAAGTATTGGTATGGCACCTTATGAGGCGTTATATGGTAGGAAGTGTAGAACGCCATTGTGTTGGGCAGAGGTTGGCGACGATAGAATTTTGGGACCTGAGATTATTCACGAGACCACGGAAAAGATTAGAATGATTCGTGGAAAAGTTAAACAAGCCCAAGATCGTCAGAAAAGCTATGCGGGCAACCGTAGAAGACTGTTGGAGTTTGATGAGGGGGATCATGTATTTTTGAAGGTTACTCCGAGATTGAGATTGAAAGGACCATTTAAATCGCGGAAGTTAAGTCCAAGATACGTGGGACCGTATCAAGTCTTAGAAAGAATTGGAGAAGTATCTTACAGATTAGCCTTATCGCCTTCTCTGTCAGAGATGCACGACGTTTTTCATGTGTCTCAGCTTCAGAAATTTGTCCCAGATCCTCTTCAGCCAATTTTACCAGATACAATTGAGATAGAAGCTGATTTGACGTTTGAGCCTCAACCAAGTCGTATCACAGGAAGAGAAACTAAAGTGTTAAGAAATAAAGAGATTCCTCTTGTTAAGGTCCAGTGGGATGAGACGCATCCGGGCGATGCAACTTGGGAATTGGAATTAGAAATGCGAGAGGTCTACCTTCATCTGTTCAGGTATACTTTTAAATTTGTGGGCGAATTTCTATTTAAGGGGGGGAGGATGTAATACCCCGTAAAATTCTGAACGTTTCGGATAATATTATTATGATCAACTGGGTTCTGTGTACTCTGAGCAATTATTGGATAAAATAATTAGAGTAGACTGACGAACTCGGACTGATTAGATTAATATTATTTAACGTGGAATTTTATTAATTGGTGCATTTGAGATAATATGGACAATTAGTAGTATTACCAATTAATGTTTTCTATATCTATTTTCCTTTTCCTTTATTTGAAAAGTTAGTAACTTGGAGAGAGAATTGGAGGAGAAGGAAAAAGGAAGGAAAAGGAAGGAAGGAAGAGGACAATTTCTCAAGAGCTCAAGAGATTGATTCATCAACCCATCTCCAATCTTTTCATCTCAGCTTCATCATCCTCATCTTGGAATCCAGGTGGGTTCTAGTTAGACACTTTAGAGTAGAGTTTTATTGAGTTTTAGAGTTAGTTGATATTGTTAGAAAATGAGAAATTTTACACTAAAATCATGTTTTGGTATTCCTTATGATTGATACATGTTATTTTTGTGTTGTTGTGTATCCAATTTGTATTTTTCTGGTGTTTAGAAGTGAATTGGAAGGGAAAATGGATAGTTTTCGCAGACCCAATTATGCAGAAAAATTCTGGGTTCACGCTGCCCATACGCGTATCACCCAAGGCAATACGCGTATTTGTTAAGGCAATACGCGTATGGCAATGAAGAAATGTGGGAAATACGTGTATGGGGTTCCATTTTCTCGGCCATCTGATCATTTGCGTAATGGTACGCGTAGGGTTTTGGGCAATACGCGTATGAAGTGAGGCAATACGCGTATTGGGGTTTTAAAAGGAATTTTTGGGAAAAATCAGTCTCTGCCCATACGCGTATCACGTTGGGCAATACGCGTATGGTTGGGCGAGTGAGCAAGGTAATACGCGTATGGCTTAGGGCAATACGCGTACGGCCAGGAGGGTGCAGAATTGTGTTTTTCGCGATACCATTTCTCGTTATGTCCATAACTTTTGACTCATTTATCCGTTTTTAACATTCTTGATATCGTTGGACAACTAACAAAATGTACTTCCTTATTAAAATGGTTTTAAGATTTTTGGCCGATTTAATTATGTCGGGATTTTTGGAATAGTGTCATTTTGTCGACTTTTATCGTTTAATGGTGGGTAATTGTTGTTGAGTATGTATGCATGTTAAAATACGAAATAGGTAGAGTGGGGAACATTACCATAAACAATGTTGGAAAGTGTGAAATGACATAGTGACAACGCTCGCGCATGAAAGGCTGAGGCGTGTGTGTAGTAATCATAACCAGTTTATCTTACGGTGTAGTTTCATGAGACTCGAGCGCCTCCTCTGAAACGTATGCACAATTACTTGGCAGGTTTGATTCCCGCGTGTAGTACGAATGGAACCTATATGGTAAAGAGACTTGTGATGGTTAACAGGCCATGAGAAGTGACGATTCACGGCTAACAGGCCGATGATCCCGAATCCATTTCGTATGCCAAGTAACTTCAAGGATCCATGACTCGGATCGTCTTCTAGACGTAGAAGCGGACGGGAAAAGGGGATGCCTTGGTACGATTATTGAATAGTGAGATTCTTGAGTTAACAGGCTCAGGACGTACTTTGGTACTAGTGTGAGTTAACAGGCTCACGAGTGTGGATACATATTTAGTGTCTGTACTCATAGTCATTTCCCTTCCCTATGACTTGAGTTAGGTTTATTAGAACCTTGTAAAGCCAAGAGGACTTTAAGATAGGGAACTCACTGAGATTTGATGTATCTCACCCCACTGTTGTTGTTTACATCACAGGTACTGCAGGTTCCGCGAAGGGTAAGGATAAGGTTGTGTGATTATCCGTACTTATTCGATGGCTTTGCTTCCGTTGTGGAGTTTTTGAGATCATTATTTGATCTAGTTCTTAGTATTTGTCTTTGGAACATCTTGTAGATATACTATGCCGTAGTTTTTTTTGTATTAGGCTTTTCTATATCTTTTTCACTATTCTAAGTGATGTTGTGGATTGAGTTTTAGTTTTATTACACTTTAGTGAAATAGAAGAGTTGTTAAGTGTGCGGTGAATATACTTCAATGGCAGCATGGGGTGCATATGAAATTTGGTGGAAATATCATATTTATACTTTCCGGTTTTATTTTTCAAGTTTACTGAATAATCATTGTATTTGGTTTATATATATAAACCAAATACATCGGTTATTAAATGAACAGGAAAAGTGGATTTTAATTTATAATAGTGATTGGAGAGAGTATATTATTATTGGTTTGACAAACGATTAGTAAATTCCAACTTATGTATTTCAATTCATTTAAAAAGATTTCTATCAGAAATAGGTACTCATTGAAGGGAAGTTGGTATCGTAAGTAAACTACTTTGCTCAGATAATTGACCTGAAGTGACAATGGTAACCTTAAGAAGACGCAGACTTTTGGGACTATGCTTAGGTAAATGTTGGATAAACAAGAGAAAATAGGCTTTTGTAGTTTTGATTCTGCCACATGAGTTGTATGTTACATTCAATTGATACTATTTGTTAAATTGATTGGAAATTCTTAGAAAATAATTCATTTGTTACTCAACTTCTTCTATACTGTTAGAATCTAGCTCAGTACGAAAATTCACGATATAATGCTTATCCTATTAGTGAACAATCCATGGTTTCGGATATTTCAAGCATTCTTGACAGCATAGGAACAAAGGTACTACTAAACGATTGACTATTTATACTTCCTGCTCTTCAAGCTGATACCCTGCTCACAGTCTATCTTCCAAAACTGTCTCATTTCTTCAATTGGTGTGTTTTCCAAGCGTGCCTCCCACCGCCACAGTCAAGCCACTCATATAGTTCTCTCTAGTGTACCTCACACTATTTCAGGAATCGGTGCAACCCTTTGTATCGTGCGATTTTTGTTGGTGACACGACCACCTTACCGCAATGGTTGGAATTGGGTGCTACTTTCTGATTTCTTATTTATCCTATGAAGCTGGAAAGGAAAGGGAAGATATCTAAAACTAACCTTGCACGCAAATGTTTTCTTTAACAAATGCTAAGAGATTGGGGGTTCGGGGTCAGGTTATACAAAGGGAAGTTGTCAACACCCAGTGTATATATGGTTATCCATAGACCTTTTATTTCATGTTTCTCTGTTGATTTAAGTGCTTTCTGGTGTTTATCTGCTGTGGATTGGGAAAGTTTCTCCTTTGGGAGTGTTGAGAGAGTGTTTTTTTGTTTTAGAGTTTTCCGTTGTTTTTGGGAAGGTACTGGACCTAAAGTTTTTAATTTGTGTGCATGCTAAGATTTCGCAATCTTATGCCTACGTATTCCCGTAAAGATAACTGGGAAATCAGAACAATAGTAGTTCCTCCTATTTCTATGGGAGGAAATTTGGTTGGTGTCTTGTTCAAAGCCCAAGATTGAAGCTAAATGAGTATTTGTGTCTTGTTTAAAGCCCAAGATTGAAGCTAAAGGGGTGACTGAGAGAGAATTTGTCATCTCTAAAGGGAGAATATCTCACCTATTCATCACGAAATGTTGGGTAATTGATTATAAAGGAGAATTACTTTAACTGTGATATGAGAATCCAACAATGCCATAATTTCCTTTATAAAGGGTGATGTCATGAAGGAAGAAACTTTAACTCAGTATTGAGCAATGCCATTTTTCCTTATGAATCTTTCATGCTAAGAGAGGGACATTGGCATGGATGTAAATAATCCAGAGGCTTTCCACTTACAGCAGTTAGATGAAAGATGATTTTTGAGCAGGATAAAAGAAGGATTCCAGCTTGGATTTTGAATCAACAAGTGTACCACTTACAACAATTATCTGGGAAAAAAGGTTTTGGTTGTCTTTTTTGAGATGTGATGTATAGAGGAAATATCCTCCTGCAGAGTGGACTCATGGTCTCATATGAGGGGATGTTGATTTTTGTGTGCCTTGATCAAAGCCCAAGGTTGAAGCTAAAAGGTTGACTCTACTAGGGGAGTTTTATATCTGTCTTGTACAAAGCCCAAGATTTAGGCTGAAAAGAGATTGACTCCACTGGTGAGGTTTATATCTGTCTTGTACAAAGCCCAAGATTGAGGCTGAAAAGAGATTGACTCCACTGGGGAGGTTTTATCTGTCTTGTACAAAGCCCAAGATTGAGGCTGACTCTACTGAGGAAAATCATTATATAAAGCCAAAGAGGTGGCTGGTTAGGGGAAATTCTTATATGAAGCCTAAGAGGAGGCTGACTTCTGCTGAGGATTATTGAAGTCCAAAGATAGGTCCAATATGTGTTGGGGAATCCCAAAGGTTTTACTCTTTTTGGGGATCAAAGGGGGAGTTACAATATCGGATACCATGAGGCTAGGATTCTGTTAGGGTTTTATTGATGGTAAAATGACACTGGCTGAGGTTTCTTTAAGGTGAAGGTTTAAACCTTGAGTTTGAAAACCTATGGAGGTTTTGGCTCTGCTGGAGATTAGTGTGTTGATGAAATGATAAGGGTTTTTCCTGTGCCTTTAGGAAACTTGAGTGTTTCTTGGGTTTCAAGAGAATATGAGACTTTCCAAGTCTACTTGTATGAATAGGTTGACTATTAGCTGGAGGATTATCTTTGTATGATGCCCAAGAGGAGGCTGAGACTGTCCAAGTCTCTCAAGAAGTGGTAGACTCTAGTGTAGATAGAGATCTTTGTATGATGCCCAAGATAAGGTTGTGGTTTTAAGGGATGAAGATCAACCCTAAAATGGTCTGATGTTCTGGAATTCTGACTCTCCGGAGGATTGAACTAGTAAAGATGACTAATTTCTATCCTGTACTTGTAGGAGGTCTTTGGGTCCTTGTACTAAGCCCAAGAGGAGGCTGAGAAACTTATAAGAAGCCTGAGGGTCCTTGTACTAAGCCCAAGAGGAGGCTGGGGATGCTTTTAGGAAGCCTGTAGGTCCAAACCTAAGAAAAGTTCAAGAAAGGTTTCACCGGGAATAAATCCTTTTTTTACAGAACAATTCTAGAGTTTGAAGAAATTCAAATGAGGTTTCACCGAGAATTAGTCCTCTTTGGGGAATTGAATTCCTTGTACATGAAACTTCTAAGTTTGGACAGTCTTGAGAAAAGTTTCACCGGGAATAATGCCTTTCTCTGTTCCATATTGTATAAGCCCAAGAGGAGGCAAGACTGCATCTGGAATTTCCTATGGGGAACTAGTTTTGACTATGTTGAAAGAGTAACCTCTGGTTTGACCTAAATGTAGACTCAACTGCTGGGGAAAACTCTTAGCAAGTATGTACAAGCATATATATATATATATATATATAAACAGGTATGTATTGAAGAGATAGTGGGACTTACAGTCTGATGAAAGACCAAGCATATTAACTACAGCTGCATGGTTAGGTTTTCAAGAAATTGAAGAGAGTTTTGGAAACTTTGAATTTTGAATTTAAATAAAAAATAAAGTTGTTTTAAAAGTAAGTTTGGTTCTTATACTAAAGGAGAGGCCCAGATGATCTCTTTTGAAAAGGCGACGATCGCGTCGTAGTTTTGAAAACCACAGAGGGACTTATACAATGACTGAGGCCCAAATTATTGTATTTACAAAGAGGATGGGTCTTACACTCTATTAGTGGCCCAAAAGTTTATTTTTATACAAGAGATGGGACTTATAGCTCAAGGAGAGACCCAGATGAAAAACAGCGATCACACCGTTTATTTTAAAAATCGCGTAGGGACTTATACAATGACTGAGGCCCAAATTATTTATGTACAAAGGGGGTTGGGTCTTACACTCTATTAGAGGCTCAATTTTTTTTTGAAAAAGAAGAAAAATGGGGCTTACAACTCAAGGAGAGGCCTAGATGAAAATTGTTTTGAAAAATGGCGATCGCGCCGAGATTTTTTAAATCGTATCGGGACGTATACAAAGACTGAGTCCCAAATTTATTTATTTACAAAGGGATGGGACTTACACTCTTCCAAGAGGCCCAAAAGTGATTTGAAAAGTGTTTGATTAATTAAAATTAAGAGAAGCCCTAATTTTAATTAATAAATATAATCTACCATATAAGAAAATATGGTACCACTAAAAATACTTTTATACCCTTCGGGACACATGTCACCATACCATGCATTCTTATTCCAATTCATATATTTTTATTATTAAAATAAATCAAGGTATAACTTCTATGAGAAGCTTTGGTTTAGATTCTCTTTCTCTCTTTCTTCACGTCTTCTCTGTCTCTCTGTCTTCATTTCTCTCTTTCTCTTTTTTCTGCATTGTCTTCATTTTTCTTTCTATTGATAGATTTAGATGTTAAAAAAATACATATATCTCCAACTTTAATTTACATCTGTTTTTAACATATTTTCTCTTTTGTTTTTTCAGGATGAAGAGATCTAAAAGTTTTGGGTGTGGATTTATGTTCTTGAGGTTTAGTATTTCTTCAACACAATGTATGGTGTAAGTGTTCCAACATTACCTTCTTTAGTGTTGGTTAAACTTTCTGTGTATATGGTTTCTTACGAATTTTTATCTCTTTCCCTTTCAAAATTTTAAATGAGTTTGATATTTCATAGATTTAAACTCATATCTTTGTTTTTCTTCTATTTTGTTCTTCAGATCTAGAAAATATAGTGGAGGGCATTTTGGATGTGAAGGCATTTTTGATGTACTGTAAGTTTTTGTTATCTATATTATTTTTGGGTTAAATATCCTCTTTGATTTTTATTTTTTGTGTTTTTGTTTTGTTTTGATTTTCTTTTTATTTTGTTTTTGGTTTATTTTTTAGGGGTTTCTTGATAAAGCTACTGTGTGTTCTTGATGTTTTAGAGTTTTGAATGAAAATGTTCTTATCGGTAAGAACTTTAAATTTTCTCTGTTTCACTTTTCACTTTTCACTTTCTCCTTTCTTTCTCTTCCTACTTTCTCTTCCCTCTTCTGGTTTCACATCAATTTCTACTTTCTATTTTTCTTTGTCTGTCGTCTTCATCTTTCAGATTGTGATTACTCGGCCTTACAATTTATTGAGGTCAGATTCTTGACTAAATGATTTTTGCGTTATGACTTATTATCACGTGTTTGTTTCAGATCTTGCAGAAGCACTGCTTGAATGCAAAGAAAATGTTCAATATCTCTTAGGATATGTGCAATAGAAGGTGCAGATGAACAAATGTATCTTTACATCATAAATCTTTTTTTGAACAAGTATTTTGGGGCATGAGTTGTTTAGATAGATTGTTCCTTGCAGATCTTTCTACTTTTTGTATTTTCTATAACTTATGTTGTGACAAATTACTAATGTTTATTTTATGATTCATGTTTATTTTCTGATCAATGTTTATTTTGGGGCATGATTTCTGATCAATGTTTATTTTCTGTTCCTATTAGAGATTTTGGTACTTATTTGCCACTCCTTCAATTCCATTCCCATAACTGGTTAGTCACTTATTGCTCACTTTCAAATCTTATGGTTGTTTCTTTCTGAACTTTTTAATAAACAGCTACTTTAGTTACTTCATTAGCACCACAAATCCAACCTTTTTTTTAAACTGTGTTGTTTAAACAGAATATATTTTAGTCTGCAATGCAAGTGTTTATTCAGGAGATTGTTAAGATATGACAATTTGTTGTTAATTTTTATTGAATACTTTATGATGCAGTAGCAAATTAAGAATAATAATTTTCTCTTGATTTTTTTAGGTTCAATGCTCCCATTTTCTTATGAGAGTATTTAAGATAAGAGTTATTTTTAATTAATATAATTTTAGCTAATTGTCATTTGTTGTTAATCCAAATCTTTCATTTTTTATAATTTTTGACTTATTTGTTGTTAAAATTGCAACATAGGATAAAAAAAATATGAAACACTATATATTAATACTAATATTTTGATTGATGTATGCAGGTCAAACAGACAATCAATAGCCGACAGTCTGTCAGTGGTGCATCTTTCAGAATTAATTCCAAGATCACATGGGATGGCTTATACACTATTCATATCAGAGTTTTAGTTATAAAATAATTTTTTTATTAGAAGTTAGGTCATTATAGTGCAAGTTATACATTGTTTATATCAAACCTCATATATTGTTCGTATCATATATTTTAATCAATCATTTATTATTGCATAAAATAAAAAGATCTTTAATTTATAATATTTTTTTTGTATATTTCGATTTGATTAAATCTTATAAATAGATAAAGTTATTGATATTTGCTTATATAAAAAAATGTTTTTAAAAAAATATATAATACATTAACTACAATTATAAATATTTTTATTATACATTAAATGTAATTTATAATATTAAATGTTTAATTTATGAAAAAATATTAGTATTATTTTGAATAACTTATATTATAGAATCATTATTATAATAATGATTACAATGATTTATTTTGATTTTCTATAATATTTACAAAAGGTTGATATTCCAAATTAGAGTTATATTTAATTCCAAATGAAAATTTCTTTGATTAGACATTTCAGATTTTAGAAAAAAAATAGATTAAAATTCATTAAAGTTGTGAACAGAAAAGTAGTAATATTTTAAAACAATGCAGACGTAGGGTGTAGGGCATCATTGGGAAGACAACTAGCAATGGTATGTGTAAAAAATAAGAAGTGTTAATGAAGAATAAAAAATAGATGATGTGTAGTGCATTGGGCATCACTTTCTATCTCCTGCCACGTGCTATACTATTATTTTGGTTTAAAGTTTCCTGTATCTTATTAATGTCTATTAATGTCACATTTTTAATTTCTATTAATGTTTAGTAAAAACGATTGAAAATGGATTTAAAAACTTGGTCAAATATTATGTTCAAATATTATGTTTAATGCACTTTAATATATAATATATAATGAAGAGATTTAAGTTTTTTTATTAGACTATATTACTTATATATATATATCCTACATGAAATATAAAACGATTGAATTGCATATAAACTTTAATTATATTGTTATAAAAAGTTAAAATTTAATTTTTTGTTGATAACTTTTAAAAAAATATTTTTTTAAAGAAAAAACAAATAAAACAAACCATTCTAATAAAATTAAAATCTAAACAAATAGAATATCTGAAAAATTATGTATTTAATTTTGATTTAAAATAGATATAAATTTTTCACAAATCATTTTTATTTAAATTTTATTTTTTAATGAGCATTAGTTAATTGTTCACTTTATAGCATATTAAATACAAACGCAATAACATACTCCATCCGTCCCAAATTATAAGACGTTTTGGGTTTTTCACACAAATTAAGAAACTTAATTATTACTTTATGGGAAAGACAAACTATGTATAACTTTACAGTAATGCCCCTCGTAATTATATAGGAGAGAGAAATTAAAAAAGTTGAAAGAATAAATAATAATAAATATTTGAGGGTATATTGGGGAAGATGTCATTTATATTGCATTGGGAATGTAAGATGACTTATAATTTGGGAGAATTTTTTTTGGCAAAATGACTTATAATTTGGGACAGAGGGAGTATTAAGTACTATTATTTAGACCTTTTAATTTATTTTAAAATCACTTACACATTCATATGATCCATTCTTTCATCCCCTTTTTCTCTCTCATCGTTAACAACAACAACACAACATAAATTATTTGTTTTAAAAAATTAGTGAAATAATATTTAATAATAAAATGCTTTAATCCATAAAATATTTGTTTTCTCTCTCATATTTGTTTTAGTTGCTTTTTTTTTCATTAAATCAATAAATGCATAAATATTTTTTCATTACTCTATTTTTTTAATTCATATTTTTTTTATGTTTATCAACGCTAGAAAATAATTTTTGAACATATCACAACTTATCCATACTATTAAAACACCAAATTAAAATAATTATCACGTGAACATGAAATTATTGATCAAAATATTGAATATTAACGGGAACATGAAGTTACTGATCAAAATATTGAATATTAACGGGAACATGAAGTTACTGATCAACATATTGAATATTTACGGGAATTTAAAGTTACAGGTAGAAAATTTGAATATTAACGGGAACACGAAGTTACTGATCAAAAGATTGAATATTAACGGGAATTTAAAGTTATTGATAGAAAACTTGAATATTAACGGGAACACGAAGTTACTTATTAAAATATTGAATATTAATGGGAACATGAAGTTACTGATCAAAAATTGAATATTTACGGGAAATTGAAGTTACTGGTAGAAAATTTGAATATTAACAGGAACACGAAGTTACTGATCAAAATATTGAATATTAACGAGAATTTGAAGTTATTAATAGAAAACTTGAATATTAACGGGAACACGAAGTTACTGACTAAAATATTGAATATTAATGGGAACATGAAGTTATTGATCAAAATATTAAATATTAACAGGAGCATGAAGTTACTAATCAAAATATTGAACATTAACAGGAATTTGAAGTTATTGATAGAAAATTTGAATATTAATGGGAACACGAAGTTACTGATCCAAATATTGAATATTAACGGGAACATGAAGTTACTTATCAAAATATTGAATATTAACGGGAACTTGAAGTTACTGATCAAAATATTGAATATTAACGAGAATTTGAAGTTACTGATAGAAAATTTGAATATTAACGGAAACACGAAGTTACTGATAAAAAAATATTGAATATTAACGAGAATTCGAAGTTATTGATAGAAAACTTGAATATTAACGGGAGCATGAAGGTACGAGCAAAATGTTGAATATTAAGGGAAACATAAAGTTACTGATAAAAATATTGAATATTAACGGGAACATGAAGTTACTGATCAAAATATTGAAAATTAACGGAAGCATGAAATTTCTGATCAAAATATTGAATATTAACGGGAACATGAACTCACTGATCAAAATATTGAAAATTAACAGAAACATGAAGTTTATGATCAAAATATTGAATATTAACGGGAACATGAACTCACTGATCAAAATATTGAAAATTAACGGGAAATGAAGTTTCTGATCAAAATTCTTAGCTGTGAAAAATGAACATAAAGTTGCTGATCAAAATTTTGAACACGATTGTTTTTGTATTGGGTGTTATGATTTTAATTTTTTTTAATTTACAACAAAATTTTTATATTTTCAATTTTTTTATATTTTATAATGTAACTGATGACGTATCTGTGGTCCACACCAGAACCCGTGCGGACAAACGGGTTTCCTACTAGTTTTTAAAGGAAATTAAATACAAAATGATACAAAATATCAAATATATTTAAAAATAAGTTGTCAACTTTAAAAAATATTTTGAAAAATCATGTTTAATCACATGAAAGCTTCAAATCCAATGGGTTTTGAAAAATCAAAGTGAGAATTTCATTTAAAAATGTTTAAAAACAAATAAAATTAAATTAAATTCAAAAAATCAAACTATATTAAATAAATAATATAAATATATTTTTTGTAGAATAAAATAATTTAACATTTTTGTGATTTTTTAAAAAAAGAACCAATAAAAAATGATAAAAAATGAGAGAGAAATTAATTTTTGAAATCAATTAATAAAACATCAAAAATTCAAAAATTCAAATATTTAAAAAATGGCGCCAAGAACACATGTTCTTGCTCGCGCGTGTTCTTCTTCCCCAGATTTGCAAAACCTCTCATATCTCTCTGATTACTCAATGGTTTTGACTTTTGTAAACATGAAACTTGCTCGTTTTTTAACAAGGATTCCAATGGTACCAATTAATTGCATTTATATTAAGTGTGGAATGAGAAATCAAATGATGAACTCAAGAACCCTAATTTCTGCAAGAAAACTATGAAATCCTATACACGATTCATACATAGCAATTGATTGAGGGGAAACACTCTACATAAGTGCAGAAACATGTTTGTAACTTGAAAATACATTTATGATGCATGGATCATAGAGTTTGAGAGTGTCAGGCTTACCTCTGCAAGAGGAAATCGAATACTCAGTTGTAGGTGTTACAGAAGTTGTGTAATGATCTGGATAGCTTCAATGGACCTCAAGTAATGTGTTTGAAAGCTCGAATGAATTGAATCATCTTGGAACCTGTTGTGGCACCTCAACTGCAAATAGGCCAAAAAGCTCGAGAAAATGGGGGTGACTTTGTGATTCTGATGTTCCAGATGAGTTTTAAGGTTATGGATCACTCATATATGATGTATGTGAGGTGTTGGCATGATTGGTTTTGATTGAATTGCTCTCAAATTGAAAATTCGATAGTGACTTGAAAGAGAGGCAAAATTTGGTTTTTTTTAGTGAGATTTGGAGGAAAGCATGTATTGTTATGCTTTGGTGTACTAGAATTGATCAGAAAGAAGCTCTATTTATAGTAGAGCACGTTTGTTTTTGGAGAAATAGTGAATGAAGGTTGGATCTCTCCAATATCCATTGAACTTTGTCTTGTTGCCAAAGTCTCCTCTAGCCATTGACTTGGGTCAATCTTGCAGGCCTATGGTCCTCTGATGCTTGAGTTTATCTTGACTCATTTGATTGATCATGGACTGATACATTCCAGTTCTATGCATCCCTTAAATGCCTCATGACAAAATTGGAGTTTTTGGATTTTTGAACTTTGAATGTCACATGCCAAATGATGAGGTTTTTGACTTGCAAGACTCTATGGTGTTGTAGCTCTGCAGAGATCATGTTCATTGCACTTTAGAAACTTGTCTTGTATGCTGACAAGGCTTGCTAAGTCATGGAAATTAAAAAATTGTGTGGTAAGTACAAGACTGTCTTGTAAAACCAGTCTTGGAGGTGTCATGTTTCCATGCTTGTAACTCCTTACTCAAGTTGAATTAGGATGAGTTATGGTACTCTTTGGAAAGCTTGTAAATCATACTTTAACTTTGATGTCCAACATTGGTCTTGAATCAACTTGTATCATGGTGAAAAATGGCCTTAAAGTTGGTGAAAACCCAAGACAGATTCTGTCCAAAATTTTCACTAAGTGTTGGGAAAAGTGGTCATTTTCATGTTTTTGTGATTTTGATCAATCCATAACTCAAAATTCATGAGGATTTGGAATCTGATGTAGTTGAAAATTTTAAAGTATGTAATGAGAGTTTTCATTTGAGCTTTGGATGGGAGAAAAAGGGCTTGTGGTTTAGGAGTTATGACCTTGCAAAGTTGGTACCAAATCACTTTTCTTCCATAACTTAGAAAATTTTAAGTTTTTCAAGGTTGCCCATTTTTCAAGTAACCTCACTTTTCTTGATTTTTCTTGATGGATGATGATCCAAACCATGTATAACATTGTTTTTGACTTAGGGAAGCCTTGATTTTCAAGAAATTCAAAAAGTCAAACTTGGTTTTTTGGCACAGTTGACTTTTTGTCAGATGAATTCCAAACCGTGTGATCTTCTATGAAATCAAGTCCTTGAACTAATTTAAACCTAATGGATGGATTACTTAGGTGTTATAGAGTGTCTTGAATCATGTCCCAAGGTTTGGGAACATATCTTGGTCAAAAGTCAAAGATACAGTTGACTTTTCATCAGGAAACCCTAATTGGTCCAGTTGAAATTGAATCCTTGCATTGCTTGTGAACCAAGTTCTTTGAATCAATCCAACCTTGAGAATGGATCAAAATGATGTATTTGAGGTATTTAAAACACTTATTGAGGTCTTGGTTTTTGTCTTGCTCCAAAAGTCAACTTAGGGGTGAATTAGGTCAAGAAACCCTAATTCCTGATTTTTGATGAATGCATCCCCTAAGGCTATTTTGACTCTATGATTGGGTTAATAAGGTCCCTTTGAGCTTCTTGACTCATGTTTTGAAGTATTGGCTCATGCTCAGATGAAAATTTCTCTCTGGAGTCCTTTGTCGACCAAAACCCTAATTTGGTGACACTGATGATCTTGAGGCTTGATCCACTTAGAATGTTGCAACTTTGTGCTTGGTCATTGATGTGGGAGACCTCTTGATCCTTTATGGGTGTTTGATTGATCCTTTGTTTGAGTACTCTGAGAGGGCTCAAAAACCTAATTCTTGATTATAGTGAATGCTCAACAGTCCTTGAGAAGATTCACGAGGTATGATGGTACATCCATATTGTCGTGATGGTTTCCACAATGATGGGAAATCTTGTGGTCAAAATTTTGGGTATGACAAATGCCCCTATTTAATCTTCTTGAACCCGAAGGAGTGAATGGCGAAGACATTCGGACATTCAGAGTACAAGAGGATTAAATATCGGAATACCCGAAATTTTGATTGTGGTTATGAATAGCAGCTATTTGCTCATCCATCTTCTTTTTCTAAGTAATGTTACTTAGAAAAGGGTAAAACGTCCCCTCGATCTCAGTTTTCAGCCACGGAACTAGTCTTAGTTTCTTTTTGAAATAAACTTCCCCTCAATCCTGGTCTTTAGCCATGGAACTGGTCTCAGTTTCTTTTTTTGAAATAAACTTCCCCTCGATCCTGGTCTTCAGCCATGGAACTGGTCTTAGTTTCTTTTTTTGAAATAAACTTCCCCTCGATCCTGGTCTTCAGCAATGGAACTGGTCTTAGTTTCTTTTTTGAAATAAACCTCCCCTCGATCCTGGTCTTCAGCCATGGAACTGGTCTCAGTTTCTTCTTGAAATAAAATTCCCCTCGATCTTGGTCTTCAGCCATAGAGTTGGCCTCAGTTTTCTTCTGAAATAAAATTCCCCTCGATCCTAGTCTTCAGCCATGGGACTGGTCTTAGTTTCTTCTTGTTGAGTTCCTTCCTCGACAAGGAACGCTATTTGTAGCAGTCTTCATCAAAATTCTCGCCGATCTTTACTGGGGAGATGCCATTTGATGGAAAAATTTGATGTCAAACTTGCTGGGGAAACCCATTTGTCTGAACTGCAGAGGTCCGCAAACTTCTCTGTGGGAGATGCCATTTGTCGACCTACTGGGGAAAACGAGTCTCTTGAGAGACCACCTTTTTGATTAGTGAGGTTACATCATACTTTCCTTCGAGACCTTTTTGGAGAAATGCCATGTGATGTAATCCAATTTTGAGGTGTTGATGACTTCATTGAAAACAATTTTTTTTGGGGAAAAACCGCCGTATTGCTAAGAGTCTTTTGGTGGAGAGTGTCATACCCAAATTTTGACCACAAGATTTCCTATCATTGTGAGGATCATTACCACAATATGGATGTACCTTCATGCCTCATCAATCCTCTCAAGGATTGTTGAGCATTCACTACAATCAAGAATTAGGGTTTTAAGCCCTCTCAGAGCACTTAGACAAAGGGTCAATCAAGAAGTGACATGATTTTCAACTTGTCTAGCCTTTCAAACACCCACAAAGGATCAAGAGGTCTCCCACATCAAGAATCAAGCACAAGGTTGCAACATTCCAAGTGGATCGAGCCTCAAGATCGCCAGTGTCACCAAATTAGGGTTTTGGTCGACCAAGGCCTCCAGATGAAAAATTTCATCTGGGCATGAGCCAATACTTCAAAATATAATCCAAAATGCTCCAAGGGACCTCATGGATCCAATCATTGAGTCAAAGTAGCCTCAGGGGAAGCATTCATAAAAAATCAGGAATTAGGGTTTCTTGACCTAATTTACCCTAAGTTGACTTTTGAGACAAGACATGAGCCAAGACCTCAAGACATGATTTAAGGGCCTTAAATACACAACATTGATTCATTTGTAATAATGTATTGATCCAAGAAGCTTGATTCACAAGTTTCAATTTCATCTGGACCACAATTAGGGTTTCCTAATGAAAAAGTCAACTGTACCTTTGACTTTTGACCAAGCCATGTCCCCAAACCTTGGGACATGATCCAAGACACCCTAAAACACCTATGTAATTCATCCATTAGGTTTGAATTAGTTCAAGGACTTGATTTCATAGAAGATCACACAGTTTGGAATTCATCTGTCAAAAAGTCAACTGTGCCTAAAATCAAGTTTGACTTTTTCGATTTTTTCACAAATATGGCTCCCCTAAGTAAAAAGCAATGTTAATGTATGGTTTTAATCATCATTCATTAAGAAAAATCAAGAAAAGTGAGGTTTCTTGCAAAAGGGGCAACCATAGAAAACCTAAAATTTTCTAAGTTATGCAACAAAATGGATTTGGTACCCACTTTGCAAGGTCATAACTCCCAAACCCTAAGGCCTTTTTCTTCCATCCAAAGCTCAAATGAAATTTCACATGGCATACTTCAAAAGTGTCAAATACATCAAATTCCAAATCCTCATGGATTTTGAGTTATGGATTGATCAAAATCACAAAAAGTGAAAATGACCACTTTTTCCAACACTTAGTGAAATTTTCAAAAAGTTAGAATCTGTTTCATTTTTTTACCAAATTTAAGGTCATTTTTAACCTTGATCTAAGCTGAACCAGGTCCATTTGTGGACATCAAAGTCAAAGTATGTCATGAGAGCTTTCTAAAGAATACATGAACTCCCATTGATTCAACTTAATCAAGGAGTTATGAACCTCACAACATGCCTTGCTCAAACTGATTTCCAAGACAGATTTTTGGCATTACTTGTGGCACACGATTCTTGAGTCAAAATTTGGTGACTGTGTAAGACTGATCCTCATCCAAATTCAACAAGAATCTCAGTCAATCATGAAAAACTTGCAAGCTTGGGCCCTAAGGCAAGAATCCAATCCCTTTGGCATGTGATCATCAAGTTTCAAATCCAAAACTCCAAGTTTATTATTTACCATTGATGTGGAACATGGAGTTGTCATGAACCAAGCCATATCAGTCCAATTGAGTCAAGATTGACTCAAAACTCAGAAGACCTAGAGCTACAAAGACCAGCTCTAGTCAATGGCCAAGTGAAGACTTGGTACCTTGGCATTTAAAGAAGTGATACATGGGCATATCCGTTGGATAATAGACTGATCCCTCATCCAACATTATTCCTTCAAAAACAAAACTCCTCTACTATAAATAGAGGTCATTTTTGATGTTTCAAACCACACCAAAACAATACCAAAGCCTTGTTTTCTCACTCTCCCTCTCTTACTTCATTTTCAAGTCACATTGGAGCAATTTGGGAATTCTTGAAACCAGAGCAAAAACCACTCAAATAACCATCCAAACACATCATAAATCATCCATTGGAGGTGTTCAAAACTTCATCCACATTGTACAACCTCAAAATCAGAAAGTCAACCTCCAAAACCTCAAATTTTGACTTTTCTGCATTTTACAAGCCATGTCTTGATTCAGTCACTTTCAAAACCAAACAAAACTTCAAACATACTCCAAATATCATCCTCAAACTGTCCCAATAGGTTTCCCTCAACTGTAACACCATTTGAGTGAGTTAACATTTTGGTTACTTTTGCCACTTTTGTAAGAAAGAGCCAATTCTTGTTCCTAGGGTTTCCAGCTGCTTTTGATCATCCTAAAAGCTTCTAAGGGATCAATCAAGAGTGTCTAAAGCATTGGATTACTTCTAGCACAAGGATCTTGACAGTTAGCACAAGGAGCTTCAAGAGGTAAGTTCATCACAACTTGACCTCTTAAAATATGCATTGCTTTGATGTCCATTTATCATAAACATGTCATATATATCAAATGTGTTGTGTTTGAACCAATTTATCATGCTATTGTTGCTTGTATGATAAGATAGCATATAACTTGCAAATCTTGGCCTATTTTCAAACCACTATCGGGTTTTAAAATAGAAGCATCTTTAAAAAATTCTAAAAGCACCATTGGATTCCTCATGAAATTCTAGGCAAGATCCATCTAAATTTCATCCAATTCCATGAAGAATTGAGAAAGTTATGGGCTTCTTGCAAATCCACCAAAACTTGGTTTTTTACCTTGGCCAGGCCTAGAATTCAGGCCACCCATATATGTTTATGGGGTGGTTTTGATATACGGATGTATCACCACCCCAGTGGTAGAAGCGCGCTTGTGTTTGGTTGGAGGTCATGGGTTCAAGACCCACCCAGACCATTTTTCTATTCCTCTCATTTTTGCTATTTTTCATATTTTTTATGGTTTTTATTAATTAATTCCAAAATTAATTTCTCTCTCAATTTTAATTATTTTTTATTGGTTCTTTTTTTGAAAAATCACAAAAATGTTGAAATATTTTGTAATTAATTTCATTTTATTTATTTTCAAACATTTTAAAATGAGATTTCCACCTTGATCTTTCAAAATCAATTGAATTTCAAGCCTTCATGTGATTAACCATGATTTTTTCAAAATATTTTTCAAAGCTTACCACTTTTTTTTAAAAATATATTTGGTATTTTATATTTAATTTCCTTTGAAAATAATATTATATTAATTAAAATTAGGGTTTCCCTCAATTTTAATTTTTCAAACTTCATTTGATACAATAATTTGGGCCTCTTGATAGTGTAAGTCCCATCCCTTTGTAAATAAACCTTTTTGGGCCTCAGTCATTGTATAAGTCCCGATACATCTTTTAAAAATCTCGGCGCGATTGCCGTTTTCAAAACAATTTTCAACTGGGCCTCCCTTTGGTTGTAAGTCCCATTTTTCTTCTTTTTCAAACACTTTTGGGCCTCTTGATAGAGTGTAAGTCCCATTCCTTTGTAAATAAACCTTTTTGGGCCTCAGTCATTGTATAAGTCCCGATACGATTTTTAAAATAACGCTGTGATCGTTGTTTTTCATCTGGGCATCTCCTTGAGCTATAAGCCCCATTTCTTGTACAAAAATAAACTTTTGGGCCTCTAATAGAGTATAAGACCCGTCCTTTTTGTAAATACAATAATTTGGGCCTCAGTCATTGTATAAGTCCCTCTGTGATTTTCAAAACTACGACGCGATCATCGCCTTTTCAAAAGAGATCATTTGGGCCTCTCCTTGAGTATAAGCCCCAAACTTCTTTTCACAACCAACTTTCTTTTTTATTTAGATTCAAATCTTAACTTTCATCAAAACTTTCTTCAATTTCTTGAACAACTAGCCATACAGCTGTAATTACAATGCTGGAGCTTGCACACCTGTAAGTTCTACTATTGCTTCAACAATACCTGTTTATATATTTCATCTGTATATATATGCTTGTATATACTTGCTTAGAGTTTTCCCCAGCAAATAGGTCTAGTTCTAGATCAAACCAGTGGTTACTCTTTCAACATGGTCAAAACTAGTTCCCCATAGGAAATTCCAGATACAGTCTTGCCTCCTCTTGTGCTTATACAATATGGAATAGAGAAAGGCATTATTCCCGGTGAAACTTTTCTCAAGACTGTCACAACTTAGAAATATCTGTACAAGAAATTCATTTCCCCAGAGATGGTTATTCCAGGTAAAACCTCTTTTGAATTTCTTCAAACCCTGGAACTGTTCACTAAAGAAAGGATTATTCCCAGTGAAACCTTTCTTGAACTTTTCTCAGGTTTGGACCCACAGGCTTCCTAAAAGCATCCCCAGCCTCCTCTTGGGCTTAGTACAAAGACCCTCAGGCTTCTTAGAAGTTCTCAGCCTCCTCTTGGGCTTAGTACAAGGACCTAAAGACCTCCTACATGTATAGGTCAGAACTTAGTCATCTCTACTAGCTCAAATCTTCCGGAGAGTCAGAACATCAGACCAGTCTAGGGTTGATTCTCATCCCTTAAAACATCAGCCTCCTCTTAGGCATCATACAAAGATCAACCTCTTCATACCAGTAGACTTGGAAAGTCTCATCTCCTCTTGGATCTCAAAGAAACCCTCAAGTTTCCTAAAAGCACCGAAAAAACCCTGACGACTTCATCAATCTCCAGCAGAGTTAGAACCTCCATAGGCTTTAAAACTCAATCTTTAAAATTTCATTCTAAGTTCCCCAGCTAGGGTCAACTTACCATCAATACAACACTAACAGAATCAGAACATCATGGTCTCTGATATTTTAACTCTTCTGTAATCCTCAGCAGGAGCTGATTCCCCAGTTTGGACCTGTCTCTGGATCTCAATAATCATCAGCAGAAGTTAGCCTCCTCTTAGGCTTTATATAAGAAATTCCCCAACCAGCCTCTTCTTAGGCTTTGTATAATGATTTTTCCTCAGCTGAGCGAGCCTCAATCTTGGGCTTTACAAATCATATTCTCCAGCTGAGTCAATCAAATCTTTTAGCCTCAACCTTGGGCTTTGTACAAGCCAGATAAAACCTCTCCCCATTGGATTCAATTCTTTTAAACTCATCTTGGGCTTTGTACAAGACAGACAAAACTTTCCCCTGAAGAGTTATCTCTTTCAGCCTTAATCTTGGGCTTTGTACAAGACAGATATGAACCTCCCTAATAGAGTCAACCTTTTAGCTTCAAACCTTGGGTTTGATCAAGGCACATAAAACAAACATCCCCTCAGAGGATATCAAGAGTTCTCTCTGTAGAAAGACATTTATCTGTACATCACATCAAAATAGATAAAAAAACCCTAATTCCAGATAACTATTGTAAGTGGCACACTTGTTGATTCAAAAATCCAAGCTGTAGTCCCTCTTTTATCCTGGTAAACTTCCTCTTTCATCTAACTACTGTAAGTAGTAAGCCTCTGGATTATTTACATCCAAGCCCATGTCCCTCTCTTAGCATGTAAAGACTCCTAAAGAAAAATGGCATTGCTCAATACTGAGCTAGAGTTTCATCCTTCAGGACATCTCCCTTATATAGGAAATTATGGCATTGCTGGATCCCATACATTCCAGTTAAAGTAATTCCCCTTTATAATCAGTTACCCAACACTTGTGATGAATAGGTGAGATATCTCCCTTTAGAGATTACAAATTCTCTCTCAGTCACCCCTTTAGCTTCAATCTTGAGCTTTGAACAAGACACAAATAACCTCTAGCTTCAATCTTGGGATTTGAACAAGACACCAAACATCTTTTCCTCCCATAAAATAGGATGAACTACGATTTCTATGATTTCTCTGTTATCTTTACGGTAATACGTCGGCATAAGATTGTGAAATCTTAGCGAGCACACAAATCAAAAACTTTAGGTCCAGTACCTTACCAAAAACAATAAAACACTCTCTCAACATTCCCAACCTATAACAGTAAACACCATAAAGTATTTAAACATGCCACACAAAGTCTATGGATAACCATATATACACTGGATAATTAACAACTTCCCTTTGTATAACCTGACCCCGGACCCCCCAATCTCTTAGCATTTGTTAAAGAAAACATTTGCGTGCAAGGTTAGTTTTAGATAGCTTCCCTTTCCTTTCCAGCTTCATAGGATAAATAAGAAATCAGAAAGTAGCACCCAATTCCAACCATTGCCGTAAGGTGGTCGCGTCACCGACAAAAATAGCAAGCTACAGAGAAGCTTTCTCTGGGGATTTTCTTTAATCCGGGAAAGCAAAAATATCATCTTTAATGGTGAAGATTGATGTTCCAGAGGTGTCTATTGAATGTCTTCTTGCCTTTCAGAGGTTCAAATTATCAAAGTGGTCGAGGACAGTCTCCAATCCAGAAATAAACTGGGGAAAGATTGCTTAGGCGGCACTTTTCCAGACGAGGAAAGAATTGACAACTCTATCGGTGAGAGGACATTATCACTTGGGGATGAAAATGACCAGAGTGATATTAATGCAACATATGTATGAATATGAATCAATCATGATGTATGTATGTTTATGCTTGAAAGCACTTGTTGTTTGACTAAAATTTGCTAAAACATTCTGATGATATAACTGAAGAATCTACAGAAGAAAAAGATGTCGAAGGAGATGTCCCAGCATGGTGACTCGACATCCTGACTGACTTACTAAGTTAGCAGGTTTTAATCTGTTACAAGAATTAAGGAGCGGATCAAGGAATCACATGATCAAAGATAGAAAGCCCAACAGAAGACTATATAAGGAGACTTAGACCTATGGTTTTGATATCGAATGTACCTTTTGTATCACTTGTAACTTTGTAACCTAGTTCTCTTGTGTTGAATAAGGGTTTAGGGTTTGAGAGACGTTGGCTCTCTTAGGAGTTGTAAGTTTCCCTCTGTAGTATGAGATACATAGTGGAAGGCATAGGTACAGGGACAAAACTAGAAGCCTTTAGGTAATGGTTTGTGTATCGATCTTGGACGAAGCTTTGAAGCAAGTCCAAGATGACTTGTTGGTCAAGAAAGCATGATAGAGATTCTGAATTGGCAGAAGACAGAGATATCACAGGTTGGGATTGAGGAAGTGAGTAGGTCTCTCATATCAGAGTTATAAACGATGGTGTTTAACTGTGACAAAGATGTTCATTAAGGGTAGTGATTATGATAAAGTTGTAAACGTTTAAGTTTAGCTTTATAACAGTACTACAAGATAGTGAAGTCTTCTTCCTGGATTGGTATCCCCCAGATGTAGGTGAACTGAACCGAACTGGGTTAACACATACTGTCTTATTTAACATTCTGCAATTTACAGTTTTGTTATTGTTCTTGATTAACATGTTGGATCAGATGTTGTGACATCTGTGATTGTGCAGTTCTGATATTCAAGTTATCAGTCTGTTGTTGCGCCTCTGAGTTTAAATGATTATGTAGCATAATATCTTGACATGTGTTAGGACATCTACTGTCTGTATAGGCGAGAATTTCAATTGGTATCAGTGCGGGTATCCTGTCTGGTTCTGGATGAGATCTTTGGGAGATACTTTCTGGCGTTTAAATAAGGAGGAATTTTGAAGATCAGATCAATCAACTCAGACATACTCAAGGGTATTAATGGATGAGATGGATGTACTGGATCGAAGGTAACAACCTGTTGGTTGTTCATGTTGCTGAGGAGATTCTAAAACTACTGCAGGAGAAGTGGCTAGTTCTCTTATTAGGGTGTCTTATAAGATGTTCTGACATCTTATTAGGGTAAGCAAGATTTGTTCCTTGGTGGTTCCGCTGCATGTGTTTCTATTGGAAGAGCTTTAGAATTGTGGGATTCTGGAGCTGTTACTGAAGACAGTTGGTGGAAGATCTCAATCGTCGACCTCTATATGTGAAGATATTTGTTTTCTCTTATTCCAAAGTCGAGAGCAAAGGAATGAAGGGAGTTGTGGGTAGATATCTGGTATGGTGACTTGGTACTTGGAAGCTTGGTTTTTTGGTGCAGTTGAAGTCAGTTGAAGAGGAGAGGGGTTGAGTTTAAGTTTATCAAGTTCTTGCTCTGGGAGTTTGATAAATTATTGATCGGCTAGGTTGTCAAAGATACTTGAGAATTCTCTCAAGTCCACTCATAAAGGCATCTATGTCATGCATCTGGAGTCTTCTAGTTATTCTTCTGACTAGAAGGTGTTTCTTTGAAACACAATCTGAAGAAAGTGGAGGTGATTTATTTTCACCATCCAAAAACAGCAAGGAAGGATTCATCTCTCTTGACCTAAAGGGTGGATCTAATTTGATTGGAGCGTTCAGAATTGTTAAGGTAAATAAGGTTCATTCAGAGAGAATCTTAGTTACTTGAGTCAAGGGTGGCAGCCTTGGTATCTCAACACTGTTTGTCAAAGAAAATACTTGTAAAAGATTGAATACTTGACAAGTGTTCATGAAGTGATCTGGTGGAGCTTAGCTACAACAGTGAAGAAGGGTTATTGGACAAGGATTTAAGATCAATTGCTATTTGTGGAGCTCACAATTATTTAATTGATTATCTTTGAAAGTCAAGATTGCTGATGTTCAACAAGATATTGGAACATCTTATCATCAGAGTTTGTGCAGAATCATGGGAGGGGTACTGCATACGCTTTAGCATCTGTTTTAGTCTTAGGTCGTGACCTAAGAATGGGCTTCAGTCGGGTGTGACAGAAGCATGTGTTTTCTGGAGAGTTTCCTGGCAATAAACTGGTCTGGACTTTGATGCTGTTGAAGATGAAGATGAAGAAATCATGATCTTGATAGTTACAACTTGGATCAATTTATTTCTGATCTAGGTACTTTCGAGCATGGATTTTGCTCTTCTTGGAAGTCAAATTTAAGCGGTAGTTATCTCTGACTTTCTACAAACTGCTCTACTAAGGAAAGTGGCATTCTTTGGTATGGCTATGGTGTAGTCTATAACTACTTATTTTCTGAAGATTCAGACGTGGCAGGTGTGAAGTCTTTGGAGTTTCAAAGCAGGATGGAGGTTGTATACTCAAAATTGGTTGTTGAATCAAGTCTATGAGAGCATGTAACTCTTGCTCTGCAAAGGGAGGAGGTTCTTCTAAGTGGCAGAAGGAGGAGTTGAATTCAGCAGTTGGATGTCGTATCAGAATGTTCTGACATCTAGCTTAACATCAGAGTCTAAGCTGGTAATGTGGCACATCAGCTTAAGATAAGGTGATCTACAGGAGAATGGAAGTTATGGATGCTCCAAAAAGGTCTATCTCATGCAGTTTGAGGGAGCTGTGGATGGGAAGATGTTACATGTCTAGAGGCTTGGTGGATCCAAAATGTCTTGCTATGGTGCAAGTAGTTCATGTGACTTAAAGATCTGATTTCATTGGTGGATCAGTGTATCTTGTGGAAGTTCTGAAGAAGAATGAGATCAGTCAAACAGTGGCATTTGGTTGATCTTTACTGTATATTCAAGCAGGATGCTTGAAATTGATTGCTCTTGTGCAGAAGAGTAGTTAGTTGAAAACGTAAGGAGGTTCTGGTTCTCTTGGAGCTTGTGACAGAAGTTCTGGGTTGAGGATGGAAGTATACCTTCTTTTGGTGGATGAGAGTTTATTTCTCTCTGGGTTTCTGAAGTTTTCTTTGTTTAAGCTGGTGGTGTCTGTGATGTGTGAAGGATGTCCTAACTGATGTTAGAACATCTTTGGGTTAGTTATCCTTGGAGGAGGATTCTTAAGTTCTGGTCTAGGAACTTGTGGGCTACATCATGGCTAAGGAGTATCTATCTTGTCATACGGGAGAATGATGAAGTAGAAGAACTGCCTTGGGAGGATGGTGTGGAGAAGACTGAAGTGGATCATGTGTTGATTGCATGAAGGTCTGGATTCTGATGCGTTTAGAAGTGGATATTCACCAGAAAATCAGAAGTATTTTAGGTTATCATATGGGAGAATGATAAGGAATGACTGTCTTGGATTATGGGGTGTCTATCTCAGTTGTTGGCTTTGGTAAGGTCAGTGGAAAATCTTGCGAATGGGATACTGCCCCTGGCTGCAAGTCATGCTAGTAGTGGATCAGTTTGGCAGCTGTGAAGTTCAGGAGCATGCATATGATATCTCACATCGTTATAACAAACTAAGGGGTCATGTGTGTCTTTTTGAGGAATGTGAAGCATTCTGATTCAATTGATTTGTGCCTCAAGCAGCTGGAGGTCTATACATGAGAATTCAAGAGGAGTTCGTATGGTGTGTAGATGGTTGTAGGAAGAGGGGGATCAATGTGACTTTGATCTTAATCCAAGAGTTTGTTATGGTAGGATGGTGGTCCTGTTATTTCCTCACGGGTAGCATGATGGTGATCATGTGTGAGTGATTATTGGTTCTTGTCAGAAGAAGCAATAAGAGGGTTGATGATTATGTTCAGTAGGTAGGTTGAACTGAGGGTGCGCTCTTGAAGACATGAAGATGCGTCTTATGTTTTCCATTCATCAGCTTAGTGTTCTGTGGAGGAGCACTGGTTATCTTAGATAGGGGGAGTTGCTCCCTGATCTAAATTATTTTACTGCGAGGGTGCAGTTGGAGTTCCAGTTTGTATTATGCGTCAAGCAAGCTGTGATTATGTGTTCATCTTAGGAGGATGAGATGTCAAGAAGGATGTCTTGACATATTTGTATTGTTGCAAGTTGGGGGAGACTTGGCAGTGCAAGTAACATGATTCTTATTGGATGCTTAAGAATCATTGGTTGAGTCTGGGATAATTTATTTTTCTCTGCAGACTGTGATCATAAAACTGTGAAGAAGTCTTGGTAATGTCAAATCAGAAGAAGAACCTGGGAAGAATAAACAGGGTCTGACATAATGTCAGGACATGGTTATAAAACATGTTTGTATGTAATGGGTTCTTTAGTTGGCGTTCTTAAAAGAAGAAACAATCAAAGTAGTCTTGGTCAGTGCGCTATTGGTGGAGTTATTACCTTCGATTAATGATCCTTTGAATTAACTAGCATTATTTTCTGTGGTTCGTTACTTTCTAAGGAAATTGCTCGGCTATAAATAGGATTTCTTTGGTCTTCTTTAGTCTCAATGCTCTCTCTTTGGGTTGGTGACAGATGGGGTTTTTCAAAATCTAGGTGTGTTGCGTCTGGGTTTGGGGCTATCTTGGTCACTTTTGCCAAGTTTTGGCTAAAAAGGGGGAGAATGGTTTTCTGATGCTGTCTGGGATTGGGTACATTCCTGCAGTTGTTTTGCAAGAATGTTGGGTAAGATGTTCTGACATCTTAATAATCTTATTTTTCTTGTGTCTTGTGATCTGAGTTGTGAAGCAGGTTGTGTCTTGTGACCTGAGTTACGCAGTCTATGCTCTCAATGTTACGAAGCCTATGTCATACCCCAAATTTTGACCACCAAGATTTCCCATTATTGTGAGGATCATTGCCACAATATGGATGTACCTTCATGCCTCATCAATCTCCTCAAGGATGGTTGAGCATTCACCACGATTAAGAATTAGGGTTTTAAGCCCTCTCAGAGCAGTCAGACAAAGGATCAATCAAGAAATGACATGATCTTCAACTTATATAACCTCTCAAACACCCACAAAGGATCAAGAGGTCTCCCACCTTAAGAATCAATCACAATGTTGTAACGTTCTAAGTTGATCAAGCCTCGAGATCGCTAGTGTCACAAAATTAGGGTTTTGGTCGACCATGGCCTCCAGATGAAAATTTTCATCTGGGCATGAGCCAATGCTTCAAAGCATAACCCAAGATACCCCAAGGGACCTCATAGACCCAATCATCAAGTCAATTTAGCCTAAGGGGATGCATTCATAAAAATAAATCAGGAATTAGGGTTTCTTAACCTAATTCACCCCTAAGTTGACTTTTGGAGCAAAGCATGAGCCAAGACCTCAAGACATGATTTGAGGACCTCAAATACACCACTTTAATCCATTTTCAATAATGGATTGATCCAAGAAGCTTGATTCACAAGTTTCAATTTCATCTGGACCACAATTAGGGTTTTGAAGGAAAAGTCAACTGTATCTTTGACTTTTGACCAAGACATGCTCCCAAACCTTAGGACATGATTCAATACACCCTATGACACCTATGGAACTCATCCATTAGGTTTGAATTAGGTCAAGAACTTGATTGCACAAAGGATCGCACAGTTTGGATTTCATCTGACAAAAAGTCAACTGTACATAAAATCAAGTTTGACTTTTTGGAAATTTTCACAAATATGGTTCCCCTAAGTCAAAAACAATGTTAATGTATGATATTGATCATCATTCATTAAGAAAAATCAAGAAAAATGAGGTTTCTTTCAAAAGGGGCAACCTTGAGAAACCAATTTTTTTCTAAGTTATGGAATAAAAGTGATTTTGTACCAACTTGGCAAGGTCATAACTCCTAAACCACAAGGCCTTTTTCTCCCATTCAAAGCTCAAATGAAATTCCATCTGACATACTTTAAAAGTGTCAACTACAAGAGATTCCAAATCCACATGGATTTTGAGTTATGGATTGATCAAAATCACAAAAACATGAAAATGACAACTTTTCCAACACTTAGTGAATTTTTTAATAAGTCAGAATCTGCCTTATTTTTTCCAAAATGTAGGGACATTTTTCACCTTGATCCAAGTAGAACCAGGTCCATTGGTGAATCAAAGTTGAAGTATGCCATGAGGGCTTTCCAATAAGTACCAGATCATCTCCAAATTCAAATTGAGTATGGAGATACAACCCTTGGAACATGGCATCATGGACTGATTTTTACAAGGCAGATTTGTGCATTTTGCTCGAGTTAGCTAATTTGGACAACTCCAAGCCTTGTCATCCATTTGGACACATCAGAGGATAACATCTAAGGGAAAACATCTGATCCCTAAGCCTCCCAAGTCAAAGGAACTACATGTAGCCATAATTGCCCTAAAAAGGCTTAAAAAGGTGCCAAGACTCCAATTTTGTCTCCAAGCCTTCAATGGATGCATCAAGGTGGCATGGAGTGAGACATTCCTAACCGAATGAGTCAAGATTCAGCTCTGAATCAAAAGACCATAAGCCTGTGCCCAAACCTCAAGTCAATGGCTATAGGAGACTAAAGATTCCTTTTGCTACAATTGGCCAAGGGACTGTCCAAGTTGCCATTCAATATTGATGCAAAAACAAACTTGTTGCACTATAAATAGACCTCAATTCTGATCAGTTTGAGTACACCAAAGCACTACAACTGATGCTTTCCTCAAAATCTCTCTCTTTAGGTCAAAATGCCTTCTTTTGCAAGTCATCTATGAGTTTTGAGTTAGAGAACAATTCCACCACAGCTCATGATCCAAACAGATCCAATATATCATATCTAAGCTGTTCAAACACTCACCCTTGATCTGAAACACCAAAATAAAAAAGTCAACCTCTAAAACCTCAAAATTTGACTTTTTTGCATTTTTCAAGCCATGTCTTGATTCAGTCACTTCCAAAACCAAACCAGGCCTCAAACACACTCCAAATATCATCCTCAACCTGTCCCAATTGGTTTCCCTCATCTGGAACACCATTTGAGAGAGTTACTATATTGGTCACTTTTGCCACTTTTGCAAGAAAGAGCCTATTCTTGTTCCCGAGGATTCCAGCTGGTTTTAATCATCCTAAAAGCTTCTAAGGGATCAATTAAGAGTGTTCAAATTATTGAATTACTTCTGGCACAAAGAACTTGGTAGATAGCACAAGGAGCTTCAAGAGGTAAGTGCATCACAACTTGAACTCTCTAAATCATGCATTGTTTTGAGGTCCCTTGATCATGGACCTCTCATACATATTATATGTGTTGTGTTTGAACCAATTTATCATGCTATTATTGCCTGTACCATGAGATAACATAGAACATGCAAATCTAGGCCTATTTTGAAATCACTATCCAATTTTGAAATGGAGACATTTTCTGAAAATTCCAAGGGCACCATTGGATTCCTCATGAAATTCTAGGCAGGATACACCTAAATTTTGTCCCAATCCAAGGAGAAATGAGAAAGTTAGAAGCTTCATGGCAATGTGTGTTTGGTTGCAAGGTCGTGGGTTTAACACCCACCCAAACCATTTTGCCATTTTGCCATATTTTGCTATTTTTTCACATTTTTATGGTTTTTGTTAATTAATTCCAAAATTAATTTATCTCTCAATTTTAATTATTTTTTATTGGTTCTTTTTCTGAAAATTCCCAAAAATGTTAAAATATTTTATTCCATAAAAATTTCACAAAAATATTATTTATTTCATATATTTAGTATTTTTGTAAAGAATTATGTTTTATTTGTTTTTTAACATTTAAAAATATTTCTTTCTCTTGATTTTGCAAATTCAAATGGTTTTCAAATCATTCTATGAATGAAACATGTTTTTTCAAACATTAATCCAAGATCACAACTTGATTTTCACACATGTTTGATAATTTTGATCATTTTAATTGAATTTTTATTCAATTAAAATACATTTTAAAATCAAATTAGGGTTTTGATTATTTTCACCTTCACAAATCTTTTTCAAAATACCTTTGGGTCTCTAATAGAGCGTAAGACCCATCCCTTATAAATAAAAACCTTTTTGGGCCTCAATCATTGTATAAGTCCCGATATAGTTTTCAAAATAACGGTGCGATCGTTATTTTTCATCTGGGCCTCTCCTTGAGTTGTAAGCCCCATCCCTTGTACAAAAATAAACTTTGGGCCTCTAATAGAGTGTAAGACCCATCCCTTGTACATATAAACCTTTTTGGGCCTCAGTCATTGTATAAGCCCCACTGTGTTTTCAAAATCCTCGGCGCGATCGCCGTTTTCAAACAAAAATCAACTGGGCCTCCCCTTGTGTTGTAAGTCTCATCTTTATTCTTTTAATAAATCTTTGGGCCTCTTAATAGAGTGTAAGACCCATATCTTTATACATAAACCCTTTTGGGCCTCAGTCATTGTATAAGTCCCGATACAATTTTCAGAACGACGGTACGATTACTATTTTCATCTGGGCCTCTCCTTGAGTATAAGCCCCAACAATCTTTTTAAAAAACAACTTTCCTTTTGATTTAGGTTCAAATTCATAGTTGTTATCAAAAATTTCTTTAATTTCTTGAACAACTAATCATACAGTTGTTACAATGGAAGCTTGCTCGCTGTAAGTTTTAAACAGCTTTCTTTTACATACTTGCACATATATATATTTGTTTGTTCTGGAAGCTTGCTCACCTGTAAGTCCTCCTACCCTCTTTTTACATACAGTATATATTTCTTCTGTACATATATACCTGTATATTATCTACTTAGAGTTTTCCCCGGCAATTAGGTCTAGGATTAGATAAAGCCAGTGGTCACTCTTTTAATACAGTCAAAACTAGTTCCCCATAGGAATTCCAAATACAGTGTTGCCTCCTCTTGGGCTTATACAATATGGAACAAAGAGAAAGGCATTATTCCCGGTGAAATTTTTCTCAGACTGTCACTATTAGAAAATTGTCAAAGAAATTCATTTCCCCCAGAGAGGATTAATTCCCGGTGAAATCTCTCTTGAATTTCTTCAAACTCTAGAACTGTTCACTAAGAAAGTATTATTCCCGGTGAAACCTTTCTTGACCTTTTCTTAGGTTTAGGCCCACAGGCTTCCTAAAATCATCCCCAGCCTCCTCTTGGGCTTTGTACAAGGACCCTCCAGCTTCTTAGAAGTTCTCATGCCTTCTCTTGGGCTTAATATAAGGACCCTGAAGACCTCTTAAAGGTATAGGACAGAACTTAGTCATCCTTTGTTAGAGCCGTCTTTCCAAAGAGTCAAAACCTCAAATTAATTTAAGGTTTATTCTCATCCCTTAAAGCACCAGCCTACATTTGGCATCATACAAAGATAAACTCTTCCATACCAGTAGACTTGGACAGTCTAATCTCCTCTTGGATCTCAAAGACATTCTCAAGTTCCCTACAAATACAGGAGAAACCCTGGTCATTCGATCAATCTCCAGTAGAGTTTAAAACCCTCACAGGATCTAAAACTCAATCTTTATCCTAAATTCCCCCAGCTAGGGTCATCTTATCATCAATACCATACTAGCCTATCAGAACCTCAAAGCATCTGATACCTAAACTCTTCTGTAAAACCTCAGCAAAAGTTGATCCCCCGACTTGGACCTGCCTTTGGATCTCAATAATCCTCAGCATAAGCTAACCTCCTCTTAAGCTTTGATAATGATTTTCCTCAGCAAAATTAACCTCAAAGGCACTCTCTTGTTGAGTCAACCCTTTCTAGCCTCCTCTTAGGCTTTATATAAGGACCTTTCCACACTCTCTTGTTGAGTCAATCACCTTAAGGCACTCTCTTATTTAGTCGACCTTTTTCAGCCTCCTCTTAGGCTTTGTATAATGATTTTTCCCCAGCTTTTTCAGCCTCAAACTTGGGCTTTATACAAGACAGATAAAAGCACTCTCTTGTTGAGTCAACCACCTTAAAAGCATTTTCTTGTTAAGTCAATCACTTTTAGCCTCCTCTTAGGCTTTGTATAATGATCCTTCTTTTCCTCAGCAAAAGTCAGCCTCAATCTTGGGCTTTGTACAAGACACCATAAATATCCTCAGCTGAGTAGTCAATCATCCTTTAGCCTCAATCTTGGGCTTTGTACAAGACACATATAAAATCTCCCTATACAGAGTCAAATCTCTCCCCAGGCTCAATCTTGTTCTTTGTACAAGACAGACAAAATATTTCCCCGAAAAAGTCAATGTTCAGCCTCCTCTTAGGCTTTGTATAATGATATCCCCAAAAGAGTCAACTCTCTTTTAGCCTCAATCTCTGAGATGTTTTAGGTGTGGTGACTTAGGACATCGTCAGTTTGAATGTAGAAAGGATATGAGATAGTGTTCCATTTGTGGAGGTATAGGACATGTAACAGCTGAGTGCAAAAAGAATGTGGTGAAGTGTTTCAACTGTGGGGAAGCTGGTCATATTAGTACGAGGTGTCCGAAACCAAAGCAAGCTTCAGCTGGAGGGAAAGTATTTGCATTGGCAGGAACTCAGACTACTAGTGTAGATCGTCTCATCAGAGGTACTTGTTTTATTAATAGTATGCCTGCCTTTAGTTGCTATTATTGATACCGGAGCGACTCACTCATTTATTTCGTCTAAGTGTGCGAAGCGTTTGAATCTTTTGTTGTCTTCGATGGGTGGAGAGATGGTTATTGATACTCCAGCAATGGGGTCGGTAACTACTTCTTTAGTTTGTTTAAGTTGTACTTTGACCATTTATGGTAGAGATTTTGAGATAGATTTGGTGTGTCTGCCGTTGGAGGGTTTAGATGTGGTTCTGGGAATGAATTGGTTGCAGTTCAATCGGGTTCATATTGATTGTTATCATAAGTTGGTAAGATTTCCTTCTCTTGAGGAAGACGAGGAATCAAGTTTCTTATCTACCAAAGAGTTGAAGAAGCTTTTGGCGGATGAAGCTTAGTTGTTCGGGTTGTTTGTGTCGTTGACTGTGGATAGTCAAGTTGCAATTGATGTGTTTCCAGTTGTGTGTGATTTTCTAGAGGTGTTTCCAGAGGATATTTCAGATGTGCTGCCAGAAAGAGAGGTGGAGTTTTCTATAGATCTAGTTCCTGGTACTAGACCTGTATCTATGGTACCATATTGTATGTCGGCATCTGAGTTAGTTGAGTTGAAGAAGCAGTTGAATGAATTGTTAGAAAAGAGGTTTGTGAGGCCGCGTGTATCGCCTTGGGGTGCTCCAGTTCTTTTGGTGAAGAAGAAAGATGGAAGTATGCGATTGTGTATTGATTATCGCCAGCTGAATAAGGTGACGATTAAGAATAAGTATCCTCTTCCGAGAATTGATGATCTGATGGACCAGTTGGTAGGTGCGTGTGTGTTTAGTAAAATTGATTTGAGGTCAGGTTATCATCAAATTAGAGTGAAAGAGGAAGATATTCAGAAGACGGCTTTTAGGACACGCTACGGACATTACGAATATTCTGTGATGCCGTTCGAGGTTTCTAATACGCGGGGTGTGTTTATGGAGTATATGAATCGTATTTTCCATGAGCATTTAGATCGATTTGTTGTTGTGTTTATTGATGACATCTTGATTTATTTTAAGTCTCGGGAGGAACATGCGGAGCATTTGCGTATTGTATTGAAAATTTTGAAGGAGAAGAGACTTTATGCCAAGTTATCCAAGTGTGAGTTCTGGTTGTCAGAAGTGAGTTTTCTTGGGCATGTGATTTCAGGTAATGGTATTATTGTGGATCCATCCAAAGTAGATGCAGTTCTACAATGGGAGGTTCCTAGATCTGTTACTGAAATTAAAAGCTTTTTGGGTTTAGCTGGATATTATCGAAGATTCATTGAAGGCTTTTCCAAGTTAGCACTTCCTTTGACCTAGCTGACTTGTAAAGGTAAAGCGTTCATTTGGGATATTCAGTGTGAGGAAAGTTTTAGTGAGCTGAAGAGAATATTGACTACAACTCCGATTTTGATCTTACCGAATCCTAGTGAATCGTTTGTGGTGTATTATGATGCGTCTTTGAGTGGTTTAGGTGGAGTGTTGATGCAAGAAGGTAAGGTTGTGGCTTATGCTTCGAGACAATTGAGGATTCATGAGAAGAATTACCCTACTCATGATTTGGAATTAGCGGCTGTGGTGTTTGTATTGAAAATTTGGAGGCATTATCTCTACGGTGCAAGATTCAAAGTCTTTAGTGATCATAAGAGTTTGAAATACTTATTTGATCAGAAAGAGTTGAATATGAGGCAACGGAGATGGTTGGAATTTTTGAAGGACTACGATTTTGGCTTGAATTACCATCCTGGTAAAGCTAATGTGGTAGCCGATGCGTTAAGCCAGAAATCTTTGCATATGTCCGCTTTGATGGTTAAAGAGTGGGAACTTTTTGAAGCATTTAGAGATTTGAGTTTGGTGTGTGAATTGACATCTGATAGCGTGAGGCTTGGTATGTTAAAGGTTACTAATGATTTTCTGTTAACCGTTAGTGAGAAATAGAAGTTGGATGTGAAATTTGTTGATTTGATGACGGTTGGAGATCAAAGTGTGAATGGTGACTTTAAAGTGGATGGTAAGGGTGTTTTGAGATTTCGTGGTAGAATTTGTATTCCTGATGATTCGGGCTTGAAAAAGATGATTTTAGAGGAAGGACACTGGAGTAATTTAAGTATACATTCGGGAGCTAATAAGATGTATCAAGATTTGAAGAAGATCTTTTGGTGGTCCGGATTGAAGAGGGATGTGGTTTAGTTTGTTTATGCGTGTTTGACGTGTCAGAAGTCGAAGGTAGAACATCAGAAGCCTAGTGGATTATTGCAACCGTTGGATATTCCCGAGTGGAAATGGGACAGCGTTTCTATAGATTTTGTGACAGGGTTGCCGAATACACAGAGGGGACATAATGCCATTAGGGTAGTTGTGGATAGGCTGACTAAATCGGTGCATTTCATTCTGATTGACATCAGTTTTTCTTTGGAGCGGTTGGATGAGATTTATATCCGTGTGATTGTGAAGCTACATGGTGTTCTGTTGTGTATTGTTTCAGATCGAGATCCAAGGTTTACTTCTAGATTTTGGGAAAGTTTGCAAAAGGCGTTAGGTTCCAAGTTGAGATTGAGTTCTTCTTATCATCCTCAGACGGATGGTCAGACCGAGAGAACTATTCAGTCATTGAGATGGTGCTTGGGATAGTTATCTTTCGTTGGTGGAATTCACGTATAACAACAGTTTCCATTCGAGTATTGGAATGGCACCTTTTGAAGCGTTGTATGGAAGAAGATGTCGAACACCTTTGTGTTGGCATGAATCTGGTGAGAGTTCGGTGGTTGGACCGGAGTTAGTGCAACAAACTACGGAAAAGGTGAAACTTATTCGTGAGAAAATGAAGGCTTCTCAGAGTAGGCAGAAGAGTTATCATGATCTAAGGAGGAAAGATCTTGAGTTTCAAGAAGGCGATCATGTATTTTTGAGAGTTACACCGGTGGTGGGTGTTGGGTGTGCATTGAAGTCGAAGAAGCTTACTTCTCGATTTATTGGTCCTTATCAGATATCCGCGAGAGTGGGTGTTGTGGCTTATCGGGTGGCGTTGCCGCCGAATCTTTCGAATTTGCATGATGTGTTCCATGTTTCACAGCTTCGGAAGTATGTTCTGGATCCGTCGCATGTGATTCCGATGGATGAGGTTGAGGTAAGGGAGAACCTTACGGTTGAGGCATTACTAGTGAGAATTTTGGATCGCGAGTTAAAGCAGTTAAGAGGCAAGGATATTACGCTTGTGAAAGTAGCGTGGGGAGGCGCTGCTGAGGCCAATTTGACTTGGGAGTTGGAGAGTCGGATGCGGGAGTCGTATCCGGAGTTGTTTGTCTCAGGTAATATTTTCGAGGACGAAAATCTCTAAGTGGAGGAGAGTTGTAACGCCCCAGTTTTTGTTAGAGTTATTTAATCGAGTCGATTTAATTATTTTTGTTTTTATATTATTTTATTTTTTACTTTTATTTGGCAATATATTATTTTTCATCGTTATTATGTTTTATCGCGTTTTGGAAGCGTTTGCGAGATATTTGAGTGTAGGGGTATTTTGGTCATTTTACTTATTTTTCTTAAGTTAGAAACTTAGAGAAAAAAAAAAGAGAAAATAGTAAGGAAGGAAAAGAGAAAGGAAAGAAGAAAAAAGAGGAAAATTTGGGGTTTAAGGAATCGAATCAACCGACATTTCAAAACACGATTAATCGGGTAAGGGTGCGAAACTCGATTATTCTATACTTGTGTATGATTATGTATGTATGTATTTGTTGGTTGTTGGGTTGAAATTGAATATAGAACTAAAACCATTACTATGTTGAGATTGTTAGAATTTGATACAATTTGTGTCGGAAATCATGTTTTAGGGTTCCTTATTGTTGATACATGTTAGATATATGTTGTTGTGCATTCAATTGGCAATTGGCTGTTGTTTAGATGAGATTTGGGAGTGAATTTGGTTGAATTTCGCAGCAGAAATTCAGCAGAAAAATTCTGGGTTTCGCTGTCCATACGCGTAACAGGCATGGAAATACGCGTATTGGTTAGGGCAATACGCGTATGGCAAGGGGAAAATGAGGGCAATACGCGTATGGAACCCATTTTGCACGGCCCTCTGCTGAAATGCGTAATGGTACGCGTACTTGGCAAGGCATTACGCGTAACTAGGAAGGCAATACGCGTACGGGGTTTTTAGTGGAATTTTTGGGGAGAATTCAGTCTCTGTCCATACGCGTAGCAGTTTGGGCAATATGTGTATGGATGGGCGAGCGAGCTTGGCATTACGCGTATGGCCTAAGGCAATACGCGTATGACCAGAGAGGGTGCAGAATTTTCCCGATTTTGCATCCGATGTCGTAACTTTTGATCCGTAACTCAGATCGAGGCGTTCTTGGTACCGTTAGGAAGCTATTGGAATGTTCTTTCTTATAAAAATGGTTTGAGATTGGTGGCCGATTTAATTATGTCGGGAATTTGGGAATGTGTCATTTTGCCGACTTTTACCGTCTGAATTGTGTGTATTTGATGTGTTATCATGCAATATGCTTTTGATATATGATGTATGACTTGTGCACTGTGGTATGATGTAAATGCATGTGATGAAATGTTGTGATGATGGTTTGTGGCCTAAGGGAAAGTAAATGCATTGTGATTGTAGTTGATTGTATATGCATGATTATGGGTGTATATATGTACGCATTTGATTGTCATGAGTCTTTGTATACCAAGAATCATGATATGCATTCTTGTGATGTCGTGTGCCCTAGTGGGTGTGAGCGACGAAACGATTCCAGAGGGAATCTGCTATAACGGTCGTGAGCCTTATACCGAGAGGACCTAAAGCGACGTTATAGACGATCGTGAGCCTTATACAAAGAGGACCTAAAGCGATCGAATCGTGAGCCTTATACAAAGAGGACCTAAAGCGATCCATAAACATCGTGAGCCTTATACCAAGAGGACCTAAAGCGACGGGGAACATCGTTTTCCCGATGGGGAGTTACACTAAGTAATAAGCGATGATTCCAATAATTCCTGAGTGAATTAATGATGAGAATGATGGATGGAACGGTACCGCATTGTATTGCATAGAGTCGTTGTGTCGGTCTCTGTGCATTTGCATAAATCATGAATGGATTGATTATGTGTGGAATTGTGAATGGAATGGATGAGTTGATATATATATATATATATATATATATATATATATATATATATATATATGTGGGTGATAAATGCATTGAGCATGATTGATATGTCTTTGTGATGGATGTATGAGATATGAATTGTGTTGTTTTGTTTTTGAATTTTGGTGTAAGTTGTGGTGAGAATATTTTACATGTGTATTTTTGTGTTATTATATAATTGTATGCAATTATATTATAATTGTGTTTCTCACCCTTCTGCTGTTTTGAATGCTCTATGAGGCATTGCAGATTAGATGCTGGAGGTCTTTTTGTGAAGCTTAGGTCTTCATTCTTTTGTCGGTCGGCTCTGATATGTAACACTGGGTAGTCGGGGAGATCGTTTGTGATTATGTGTATATGTATATGTTCTTTTTGGGATTGTACATGTATGACTCTGTGTATGACAGACAAACTTTTATGTTATATATATGAGATTCAGTTGCAGATTTTCCGCTTTTATTCTGTATCTGAATTGTGGGTGTTAGGAACTGAGTTCCTCTGTTATGTGCTACCTGATTGTTGCATATCTATATGAGTAGGTTGTTGTATTTCGTGTTTTTGATGTGACGCTCCCGTGTATGCCATGAATGTTTTAATTATACTCTGATTATTTGTTATCGCTTTAATTCCTCGGGGTATAGATTAAGGGTGTTACACCCTCTATCATTCAAGATTGGTTTGAGAAAATTGTTTGTTGGACAACGAACATTGATAATGATCAATGATTCAAAGAGTTATGTTAGAATGCTAGATTCCAACGTCTCTTGATCCAAATTATTTATTAAGTGTTTTAAGGATGAAAGAAAGAAATAACTGGCTACTTTAATGTGCAAGACTTTAGACCAATCTTTCAAGGGTTTTGCTAGAATGCAAGATTCCAACAATCCTTTTCTTCCAAGTTTATTTAAAAAGAGTATGATGTACTTTGAAGTATTTTAGCTATCCTTAAAGAACGACAGAGTCTTGAGATGCCACTTGACGAAGGGGCAGAGTTTGAGAAGACACTACGGTGAAAAAGAAAAGGGTTGAAAAGAAAAAGGTAGGAGGTGGCTCGCCAAGGATTAGGGTCTTTGTGCCTATGTATTCTCATTGATAAATGAAAATTTAGAGCGTCTGTAGTTCTGGGTCTACGGGCTGTTAGTTCGTTATATCGAACATATGTTTAGGTCGTGATCTAAAGGCGAAACATTAGCTTTTCTACTCTCGGCAGAGGCTTAAGCATTTAGTTTACTGGCGCATTAGAAGGAACTAAACATCGTTCTTTTGAAAAAAAAAGTTTTAATCGCATGGCGGCGAGAAAAGATAATTTGATGGGTTGAGACATATTAAGTGAATGACGAACATTTGATCAAATGTTCAAAGAGTTATGCCAGAGGGCTAGACTCTAACGGCTCTTATTCATTTAAGTTGATAATGAAAGTTGTTTGATGGACACCGAAAACTTGATGATAATCAATTGTTTAAAGAGTTGTGCCAAGATGCTAGCTCTTGACGGCTCTTATTCGTCCAAGTTGAGATTTAGATTATTTTGAGGACAACGAGATCTTGATGATAATCAATCGCTCAAAGAATTTTTCCTAGATACTAGATCTCGACGACTCTTATTCGTCTAATTTGATTAAGTATTTTGAAAACAAAATAGGAGAATGAACAACTACCCCAATGCGCGAGCCTCGGGACTGATCATTCGAGGGTTTTGCTAGAATGCTAGATTCCAACAGTCCTCTTCTTTTGAAATCTTGATAATGTGCTTGATTAGAAGGAAATAACTCGACGTGATTGAGGTTTGATTCATGATTTGAAAATAATTCGAGTTGGTAATGTTTGAAATGACTAGCTTGATTTTAAATATTAAAACTTAACTTGAGATTAATCATATATTCATTGTCTTGTCTTATTTTGCACAAATAAAAGTCCAAACACCACACTAGATAAATCATAAAGCACAACATACAATCATCCACAACCTCAAATGGCAAACAAATCAAACAAACATACTCAAGCTCAAAAACAGTCAAATGGATCGAGTCAATCCGAGTTAAAATTGTTTCTTAAGTCCCAATTTTCTTTTGAGAGAATAACTATTATTTTGTCAATTTTAGAAATTGACAAAACAAAATCTAATTCATACATTTAAAAAAATCTCTAATAAAAAAAAAAGTTTATTCTAATTTTTCTAATAAAGTAAAAAATTGAGAAAATTAATTAAAACATTTATACAATTTTATTAAAACAATCTTGACATAATAACAATAAAAATGGGTTTTCCAAATTTTTTTTAAGAAAGATCTTTATCTGTTTCCTATTCCGCTAAAAAGGTTAAATATTACATTAAAAGAAGAAAGAAACTAATTTCTAACTTTAAACTAAAAAAGAATGGGCCAGGTGAATGAACTAGGAGGTGGGAGTGAGGGCCCAAGTCTGGACTTGGTTGGGTCGCGGGTCCTGACCCGATTTGAGTTGAAACACAACTTTAAACAACACTAAATCAGCCGTGAGTGAAACTTCAAATGGAAAAAAAGGTGCCCTCTTCTGCAGAACACGATCTTATTCCCTCTCATGTTCTACCTCACGATCTCTCTTATTTCTCGCTATTTCTCTCTCGATTGCGCTATATATATATTTTTAAGGATTCTCTCTTTCTCGCGGTTCTCTTTTTGGCATAAAGATCGAAAATCAAACTCAACGAAATATCGGTCGGTTTCAAGAAACACAATACGCTCGAGTTCGGAAAAGTGTAACACCAGCAAATGAAAAGCATACGGGATTGCGACTCAAGTTCATCAGTATATTTATGGAAACACAACAACAAGAACAAGAGGCTTCAACTTTTCGTGATTCCAAAAGAAGAGCAGTAACGACATCAACAGGTTCAGAAAATTAAAGGGAAAATACCGAGCAAAGAGATATACCTCAGGTTTGCTTCAGACTCTCCTCTCTTTTCCCACTACCCCTCGATTTCTATTGATGTGAATCCTGTGTTTTGGTTCATGTTTTGTGCCGTGAAGAAAGTTGTGTGATAACTGAAACATTTTTCTTTTTTTTATTTCGAAATTTTGATGGTCCTTCCTTCTTTTCGGTGAAAAAATGTTCAGTGTTTTGTGTGATATGATACAGAGGATTCGATGTGGGTATGCATGATTTCCGTGATGTGGTTCTCTATTTTATAGTTTATGGTTTTTCAAATCCTTCTGATATGGGTGTCTGATCCCTTGAGTTTTCTGAATGTCTCCCTTTTATTTTCAAAATTCAGTTATGTTCTTTTTTAAAACTACTCAAACTTCTCCCTTAAGTATCATGGTACAGGTTTTTGTCTTGTTACTTATGTTATGTTGCTTTCAAACGATATCAGGTTTTGATGCAGGAAGGTTTACATTGATGCAGAGTGAGGTTTTGGCATGTTATGGAGTTTAGGGAGATGGTCGAAGGCTGTACCATGGTGATGTCATAATGCAGCAGGTTTTGTTTTGGTGTAATTGTGGAGGATTGGTGTGTTGTGTAGTGAAAAGCAGTTTAGCAGGTAGCATGGTTTGGTGTTGCTCTGATTCATGATGCAAGTTCTGTGGTGTCTCTAAAAATGATAGACTGCACTACTTTCTTTTTACTCTTGTTGTACTTATTTCTACAACCATGATTATGCAGGGCAAGACTTGTTCAACACTGCTCCTATGCTAAGGAAAGAACTAATACATGAGGAAGAAACAAAAGGACAACCAACCTACTGATGTTGTTATGCGCATGGACTCCATGCTTTTTTTACTGCAATTTCTATTGGATTAAATGTAAAAATAAGTGTTGTTTATTATAATGATTTTTTTTGTCATTTTGTGATTTTAAAAGAATATTGTAAAGAGTAAAATAAGCTTTTTTTTTTTTAATTTTAATGAGACATACGTGTATATTTTTGTTTAATCATAATGTAAAAGAAAAGGTACTATATAATGTAGTATAAACAAAGAAATAATCAACTTGTGATTTACAATATTAATGTAAAAGAGAAGTTGTAATACCCTAATTTTTACTCCTAAGATCCCATATGTCATTTGCATCTCATATCACAAACAAGATCACAATCTGTGTTTCTCCTGAGTATCTGTGTATTTCTCACTTGCTTTATATTTGATTATGTTTACGAACCTTTAACCAAAAATACCAAAAAATATGTTACAGTTTGCCTGTTCTTCTCTCTGTGTGTTTAGGTTTCGTAGGTTTGTCCAAGCAAGGCCTAATTTGAAGTCACATGTGACTGCTCATTTATGATCCAGTTATGATGGATGTTTGACCTAATCCTGGTCAAACTATCAATCAATTGTTCCAAGTACGAGTTATTTGCGTCATTGGCTATTTTTCAAGCAACGACTATTCAAAGTCAAGATGTCTTGTGTTGAGATTCTTCAGTTTATCAAGCAGTGGTTATGTGAAGTGTGGGTTCATCATGATCAGAGTTCACCAGTTTAATGTTGAGTTGTGTTCATCTGTGGATTTATTTTCCCAGATAACTGATTCAGATGAATTTTGAAGTGATTCAGATCATATTATCAGAGATTCAGAGGATGTTTTGTTTCAATGGCAAGATTGTTCAATAGTGGTTGTGTGCATTTCCAACAGATGCTTTGTGGATAATTTCAAGTTGGCTTTGGATTAAAATTGAAGAGGGTTCATGTCCACTTGATAAACCATTTCTTTTTCTAAACCAATTCCTTTTTCCATTTCCTAAATCCACATTTTTTTATCCATTCTAAAAATCCATTTTTTTTCCATTTGTCCAATTAAACCATTTCTATTCATTATATCCAATTCATTTTATCCATACCAAATTCATTATCCATTTCCAACAATCAATTTTAAGATCCATATCCAATTATCCAATTTATTTTTTTATCCATTTTTTTGATAGTCCATAATTCATATCCAAATTTTATTTCCAATATTTCAAATATCCATATCCATATTTTCATATCCATTCAAAGTCCTAATCCATATCATTCACAAAATTTAAGCAAAAAAAAAGAGTCCATCACAAAAGGACAAGATAACCCAACGGCCCATCTACACACATGAACCCATCACAACTTGCAATGAAATTGGAAAAAATGAGTACATGAAAAAATCAGCTACTACCAGGTTGAATTTTCCAGCTACACAAGCGCAATTCCCAGCCACTACAAAAGGCTTTTCACGCTACCAGCTATTCACTAAGCATCTTATCAACCTTCAATAAGCCACATCATGAAATTTCCAAGCCGTGCAAGTTTCTTCAATGAGCCAGCTGAAACTTATGCTACATTTCCAATCTTCACAAAGCATGAAGCCATACAACGAGTCTCTTGCCAGGCCTACATGAGCCGTGCGAGCAATCCAAGCATCCAACAAGCTTATGTAACGTGCCAAGATGCAAAATGATGAAGCTAACCGCAAGCCGTTTCCGAAATGCAACGATTATGTGATCTAGCAATTGCAATTCACGTCACAATGCGTATTCAAAACGACATGAATGAGCTACAAAAATAAATTAGCAAAACGACACATGAGAAATTCAGCAGCAGGTCACGCGTAGCATCAATTCAAAACGCAGTGAAATTCCCCAAAACGGCAAATCAAAATCACTCATCTCTTCTATAAATTGAGTGATTCATCACCATTCTTATAGCTTTGAAAAGCCAAAAAATCCCTGCAAAATTAGCATCAGAAACTCTCTCCAAATTCATACTTCAAGCTTCACTTCACAACCTTCAATTTCAATTCTCAATTCCCATTTGAACAAACCTTCATCAATTCATCCATAAACCTGCAACAAATTGTGAAAACTCACCTCAAATCTCTTTCAATCTCCAATCAAACTCAAGTTTCTAAACCATCAAAACTACGATTCCAAAACACTCAACAACCTTCAACGCACGAATCCAACATCAACAACCACTTCGGAAATTCGCGCAGAGAAGCAAGAAGAAGAAGAGTGAAGCTAAACTCACCATTTTCGAAAGTATTGGAGCTTTTCCGATGAACTTTCGTCTCTGAAATTCGTTGCATACGTACTCTGTCGGTTGGAATCGTCGGTATATTTGGATTCACCTCGTAATTCTAATCAAGATGGTACCTCAACAGAACTCCGCCGCTCCGATTCGGTGGAGCTCTGATTTGTCAGCTTCCATGGTGAATAGTACCGCTGCGTGATGCTTTTGGAGAAGAAGATGATGAACTTCTTGTTCTGATTCTCTTTTATTTATTTATTTAATTTTTTTTAAAAAAACATATATCTTCCTTTTGTTTTAGCTTGGGCCGTGGGCTTGGGAGTGTGCTACTCACCATCCTTTTTTCTAACATTAACCTCCCTAATTTTTTTATAATTTTCTTATAATTTTCTATTTCATGGTTTTTCTTTTCTAATTTTCTTAATCTTTTTTTGATTTACAATTTGTTTTGGATCTTAAATCTTGATAAAATCTCATCAATATCAATGGACTTTGGGTGTCGATTTTATCCACCAAGAAAGGTGATTGATATTAATGATGATTTAATCGATTTAAGATTCAAATTATTGATGTTTCTTTTCATCTTGACCTCCTTCTTCTTCTTTTTTTTTTTCATTTTGATCGATGAAAGTCTTATGGATCTTAGAATTTCTTTGTTGAATTCTTGATCAAGACTAGATTGTTACCTATTTTCTTTTTGTGCGGTATTGCTTTCAGATGACGATTTACATATCGCTCATCTAGCATGCATTAACACAAAGATCTATTGACCGGCCTCATTGTAGGGTAATTACTCCGTAAATTACTCGGTGATTGCTTAACATAGCGCAACATTTGTCCCTCTTTATCCAATTCAAAATTTGAACTTTCGTGGTCTGGACCTTGATTGGTCGCGTCAATTCAATGTTGATTAATTTTTTGCATTAGGTCTATAATTTTTGAAACTTGGCATTGTAAAGGCTCTGGTCTTACCAATCTTCTGTCAAGTTCATTAACCTTGACCTAAGTCCATTGTTTAATCACTATAGTTCAAAACGCGAAACGGAATAATCGGTGAAGGCTTACGGCACTAGAGCCTTGTGCTACTAATTACTAACTTCTAACTTCTTTTTATGTTTCCTTCTCGCTCCCTATCTCTCTTTTACTTTTATGCAATTTTTTCCTTTGCCCGTTGGACACATGTTTATGCTTCCAGATATTTTTCCTTTGTCTGTTGGACACATGTTTATGCTTCCTCAATTTTTCCTTTGTCCGTTGGACACATGTTTATGCTTATACCTTTTTCTCTTTGTCCACTTGGACTAAAAACATTAATAAAGGATTAAACCACTAAAAGACTTGTGCTCTTAATTGTTGGACTATGGCCACTATCCCTTGCATTGGAGGATCTTCTTGGCTTGATTATGGACTTATGGACTTAGACTTAGGACTCTCTCCCTTGTGCTTTGGACCTTTATGGAGTTTGATGTTCTAGCCTTTATTTGGCTTGCTTATTGGCTCAAGAGGATGGAATTATTTTCTTATTATGCTTTGAAGAGTGCCTCCATGTGGTTAGATCTTTCTTACCTTAGCTTTTATTTTATGCACTAGGATAGTCACTTCTTCTCCACCCCTTCTTCAATTTTCAAAATCTCCTCTATTTTTCAAAAATCTTCTTGTTTTCAAAACTTGAACCGCTTTCATAATAAAACCTTGACTTCGGTCAAGTGATTTTTAAAACTTTGCTTTTTCTCTAATAAATGTCAATCAATGTTAATCATATTTTGACCATTTCAAAAAGACATAAAAAATACAAAACTCATTCAAACTTTTTGGTGCTTTTATGCACCTTTTTCTTTTAAAACTTTTCAAAAATAATTAGACATGAGTCATTTTTTTGATGAGATGTAAAGCTCCTAACCATGGTATTTTTGTGTAAAGTATGGCCATTTTCCACTTAGATGTTGAAGTGATAGTCTTGTTGATTGTAATCCAAGAAAATCCTCCATCTTAATGTGATGCAAATGCCTCTTTCCAATACCTTTGGGTAATTAGTTGAGTATTCTATCTTGAGAATGACAGGTTGTATTTTCAAATTAAAATGAATCATAACCAATCATTTTTGTTATTTGTACCATGAACTACAGGGTTTTTGATCCTATATTGCACTTTGTGGGTACGTAGGCATGAGGCGATAAGTCTTTCCAAACACAAAAATCTTAAAAAATAATTCTCCTCTCATCTCCTCAATCTCTTTTCAAGCAAACCTTTTCAGACCAAAATGCGGTATATATTTCAAAGGGTTCCTATAGGGTATTATAGACATTTTGGGTGCTAACATCTTCCCTTAACGTAACCAACCCCCTTCCCCATTCTCTGTTTGTTCTTGTTTTTTTTTTAGAACTCCTTAGGTTTTGTTCGCTCTTTTTCCTTTCCTTTTTTTGGATAAAATAAAAGTGCGGTGGCGACTCTTGCATTTTTTGAGTTAAGTTAATCAATAGCTTATACTCACAAATTTCCCCGCTACAGAAAAGTGGCGACTCTGCTGGGGAAATACTCCCTTGAGGGGTTTAGCCTACTTTGATTTATTTACTGCTTTTTGTCTGATTTGCTTATTACTTGTTTGTTCTGTTTGGGAGTTCCTCTGTGTGTGAGATAGGTCCTATACTCGGACCAGAGTGTACTTTGAGATAGGAGGATAGTATAGTCAAGGGAGCTTTGAGGGAGTCGAATCCCAAAAAAGTAGAACTTGAAAATCTATCCACTCGGTGGTTGCCTATTTGGAATTACTGATGCCGATCGAGCGATCGTGAAGGCATTACTTTTTCCATAGAAGCCTATAACACTGAGGACCGTAGTAACCCTTAACCCATCTTAGCCCTTTTAGGATCGTGGCGCGGAAGCTATGAGGATGCAAATCTGACTTAGCTGTCATGCGATGCCACACTCAGGTTAGATTCTTTTGAGGATAACTACCAACCTCCGAGCAAATCAGTGCGCTGGTGTGTCTGATAGTGGATTGTGGACCCTGGGCACTCTGTTAGAACCGTTATTTTCTGCATGTACAATGAAGACAAAACCTTAGTACCCACCTTTGTGGGATTGGTTCTTACCATTGGCTTCATGCTCGTGACTTGAATCTTGACCCATGTGCTTTGTATGATCTTGTTTGTGGTTGTTGCATACACGCATTTATGCATTCATGGGCATTTTCCTCAGTTTTCAAGGAACTCAGAGTTGTCTTTTTGCAAATGTCGCAAATTTTTGAGAATCACGGATATTGAAAGAAGTAACACTAAGAAGTACACTTTCATGAGCTTTGACTTACAAGAGTTGAGAAAGCTTGGATCTTTGGTATCTAGTCCTGTGGATTTCAAAAGACGTTTGGGAAACTCTTGTTTATTCTGACGACTGATGTTGAAGAAGGGATTCTTAATACCTTGGTTCAGTTTTACGATTTGTTGCATCGTTGATTTACTTTCCCAGATTATCAGCTATTGCCAACCTTAGAGGAGTATGCCAGTCTTTATTGAGTTCTTGAGCGACATGTCATGAAGAGATCAAGGGAGCCAGAGGATTTATTTTCCTCTAGCACTTCACCATCTGCTCATCTTCCTACTTCCGGTTCTTGGAAGGGTATTGTGGATTGACTCGTAAAAGAGAAAGACACCATGAAGATCAGCTATGTAAGATAAATCAAGAGGCTTCGCAAGAAGTATCAGCTCAGAGTTGGGTCGTTTTCAGACAGGATTCCTTAGAACTAGCTTTCATTTTCTTTTGTGTTGTAAGATTGACGAAACTGCACTTCAAAGCTGTAATTCTTTCAATATTAATGAAATTATATTTTTGGTATGTCCAGTGTGTTATCTTAATGTAATGTTTGCAAACTTCTTTATAGTTCCTGGAAAACTTTTATTTGCATTTGCACATCAAGCATCATCTCTTGCATTATTTCTTGCCTTTTCCAGGTGTCTTACTCTATCCTCTTGGTCTTCATCCAGTTTCAAGCTGACTCACCAGTATTATACTCGGGCTAATCAGAAGAGAAAGATGGATCAACTGCAACAAGAGAACTTTGAACTTCGTGAAGAAGTTTCGACTCTGAAGGACAATCTTGAGAGATTGGCAGCTATGATGAAGAGCTTGGTGGCTGATCAGAATGTCCATTCTGCTTCAAAGATGAATGATCCCAGATTTTTGGAAATTGAGGAAGGAGTTTGCAACTTCGAGGAGCAATTGAAGACGATGAAAGGACCCAATGCATCTAGTTTTAAGGCTCGTGACTTATGTCTGGTTCCTGATGTGGTTATTCCTCCTAAGTTTAAAATGCCTGTCTTTGAAATGTACAAGGGTGCTAGTTGTCCAAAGTACCATTTGACGATGTTCTGTCGAAAGATGACTGCTTATATCGACAACAATAAGCTGATGATCTACTGCTTTCAAGAGAGTCTATGTGGGTCATCCTTGATGTGGTACATGAAATTAGAAAGGACCCATGTTCAGTCATGGGAAGATCTAGCTGATGCTTTAGTGAAACAGTACGATTACTATATGGATACGCTCCCTGTTCCGGTGGAATCTGTGATGATTGCTTAGAATCAACTACTTCCTCTTCCTCTGACTCCTGTTCAAAGGATCATTGTCTCTGAGATTGTTTCGACACCCATTTTCGTGGCTCCCAAGGTGAGAAATATGAAGAGGCATCTAGAGGAATGTAGCCAAAAGGGATAATTGATAAAAGGAAGTATTTCTTCTAGCAGTTCTAAGAGGTTTGGAAATGACTTTTCCAAGAAGAAAGAACAGGATGCTAATGCTATCTCACAAGAAAAACATGGAAAATCTCACAGGACCAATCAACTTCATCAGCAAGCAGCATCAGTAACTCCTATTGTTAAACAAAACAATGTTCATAATAAAGAGCAGTTCAATCCAATTCCAATGCCTTATGTTGAGTTGCTTCCAACAATGCTTAAGAAGAATCTTGTACATCTGCGTGACCCACCAGCTGTGCTAGAAAAACTTCCATGGTGGTATAAACCTGGCGCTCATTGTGCTTTTCATCAAGAAACACCTGGTCATGACACTGAAGACTGTTTTCCTCTGAAACATGAAGTAAAAAAAGCTTATACAAAATGGTATTCTGTCTTTTGAGAATAAGAGACCTAATGTGCAAGCCAAGCTTGGAGAAGCTATGGAGGGATGTCCTGAAAGATACCGTATCTCTGATGTGGACTCGATAAGAGGATCTTTGGTTGATATGCATGTCGATTTGTCTAGGATTACCTATTATGAGCATGATCATGATTCTTGCAAAATCTACTCTGTGAATCCCCGAGGATGTTCTGTTGTGAAGAGAGATCTCCAAGATATGTTGGATCAAAGATTGTTTCATTTTACTAGAGAGAGGGTTGATGTTGATCCTGAAGTAAATGCCATAATTACAAATTTCAAGATACTGGAACCATTGGTAGTTACTTACAACGGTCAGAAGTTTTCTGCCTCTCCCTTGGTGGTTCCCAAACAAGAGTTATGATGTCATGATGAAAAGGAAGTACATTGACCCCTGGTGGTCGTGTTGTTTCTTTTATGTCTCCCAAGAAAGTCGAGGATGTTCTTTCGAGTTCAAGCTGGCACAGTTTCCTCAGATTATTAGTTCATCTACTACAATTTCACTTGTAATATTTAATGTTTGTTAATGATGTGTTTGCATGTAGAATTTGGTTGTTTTGAATATTAATCATAATGCAATGAGTATGTTTGTCTTGAAGTGATCCATTCGCATTCGCTCGTAATTTGTTTTCTGCATTTGCAATACCAACTTCTTGTTTAAACTCTTGGAGGGAGGATGATGAAGTGAAAACGCAAAATTTCTGGTTGTGTGCTTTTGAATAAGACCCTGCTGATGATGTAAGGCATTGTTTCAAATTCCCAAACACCGGAGATATAAGGAAGATAATCCTTTGTTAACCCCTTTGAGTCCTGAAGTAGGAGTTTCTTTTCTAATTGAAAAAACCCTCACATTTAACCTTGGGGTAGGGTAGTCTCAGTTAATTTGACCAAGTGTCCAAATTTCAAAAGGGGTGTGTATCTAGGGACTAACCACAATGGTTATCCCTCATTCTGAAAGGAAGAGGCAGTCACAACCCTTTTAACAAGTCAGATAAGCCAATGTCACATGATTTGTTCGGAAAAAAGAAATCAAAAGAAAATAAAAGCCCGCTAAGTCGTAAAACTTGAAAACAAGTGACTTAGGCAAAAATCGGGGCATCCCGCTGGACATTAAAAATTCAAAAGAATCAGTCCAGGCAAAAGTTAGGGAAAATAAATGAATGAAAATGTGAAACGCGAAAAAAATAAAAGAAAAATCTTCATCCAAAGAACAAATATGTGTGACTACAAGTCGAAAGACGATAAAGGTGACTGTTATTCCCCGAAAAAAACCTCATTGGTTCTTAAACCATCAGCCTCATTGGCTCCTCAACCATCACAAAATCCTTTTGAGAGATGAACATTTGTGTCAAATTAGCTGAATGTAGGACTGAAGAACTTCACGGAGAATGAGTGGCTACAAATGATTTTGAGCCTAAAAATCCTTTTTTCTGAAAACCGTGAACCAGGCCAAGTTATAACCCTCAAAAGACCTAATTGAAGCAGGGTTTATTTTGAAAGCATACTTTAACAAGATAGCGTTCCTGACTCCCATGAGTTGTGCTAAAAGACCTTTGTTGGTATTGCATATGCATTCAAAAAAATCAATGTCACATCTTAATTAGTGATTCGTTCACAAGGTTTTGCAACATCTTTTCAATAAAAAAACTTCAAGACTAACATATGTAGTTGCATTAGAATTATCATTCTCAGAATTGACATTTTCTGCTTGCATACATTTATTGACATCATAGAAGCTTACATATGAGAATCAGTGATGAACTTAATATTTTGAAGACTGAAGCTCTGATGAGTAATTGGCAAATCATTTCAAGGAATGATCATATCTAGGGGAATGTTGCTTGAAGACTTTGTTGAGCATGAGCAAGTTTGTTGTTTTCCTAGTTGATGTTTTCACAGGGGCAAAGCTCGAATACCCCATTGATCAAAGAATGTGCCAAGTTCAGTTAATCTGGGGCAACTACGTCGCGATTCGACGAATCTCTCAGAGTTTGAAGATATAGGGGCAGTTTATTTCAAGTTCTTTTGGTACAAAGTTTCCTTTTGGTGTAAAATCCTTTGTAGATCAGTCAATCTAGGGCAGTTACGTCGAGATTCGACGAATCTCTCAGAGTTTGAAAAAAATTGGGGCAGTTTATTTCAAGTCTTTTTGGTACAAATTTTCCTTTCGAGGAAAACTTTTGTAGACCAATCAGAGTTTGTCATTGTTGATGTTCTCCCTAGTAGAGTATGTTGATAATTCCTCAACAGAGTTTGTTCATATAACCAGTTGTTGACAAGAGGATGGGTTCCTTCAAAGGTTTGTTATGGTGTGTTGAATTCATAAGGTCCAATGATGTTTGGTTTTTCCCCAACTAGGTCTTGATCCAAATCTTCTCCAGCTGATTATGTTATGGTCAGATAGTTGAGTAGTTTTGAGGTTCACCTCTCCTTGATGACAGTCCTTATGCAGAGATTCATTTTTGCTGTCCCCAGCAAAAGTCATATGAAGAATCCTCACTCAGAGTTTTACCCTCTAGACGTGTTGTTGTTGCTTTGGGTGTCCCCAAACAGAGAGCACTATTATTTTTCTCTAAAAAGCATTGACACGATAGCTACTTGTCGGGTTTTATCATGTCTTGTGGATGTCTTTCTCTCCAGGTTGTTCTACCCAGAGATTTATCCTTGCTGATTCCCCAACGGAGACAATGCATTATTGTTTCGATTGTTTCCCAATCATAGATCAGTGATGTTAACTTCTTATCTTCCCCGGCAAGTCCAGGATGTACTTCTCTCCGAATTATTTTTCAGATATTTATCCTCCCTGTAAAGATTATGCATCACTATTGCGGCTATTCCCTAATGAAGTCGATGATGATATCTTTATTCAAGAGATATTGATATATTAGTCACCTGTTGGGTTTTCTCTCATTTATGATGAGTATTGATCTATAGTCCCCCACAGTTTGACCCTTTACTGTTTTCCTCAGCAAGTCCAGGAAGCCTCGCTCAGATTTGGTTAATCCTCAGAGAGTTTTTCTCTTGTATCTCCAGCAGATCTAGCTTGTATTCCCAGTGGATTTTGTGTAGATGTTTATATGTCTACTATCCTCAGCAGATTCATTTATCTTTTTTTCGCAACAGATTCCCTCATATTTTGGAAATGGAAGTTCCTATAAATTCTTTATGACCCCCAGGAAGAGTCAGAAAGATTTGGGTCGTTATGATTCCCCAACAGCTTTCCTTCCATCCTCGGAGCAGAGTTTATATTTTATCCTCTTTGTGGATCATTGATGTTAGAAGATTGATATTTGGGTTGCCCCAAGGAGTATCTTCTTTTCTCAAGCATGATTTGAGCCTTGTAGTAGGATTTATTTTCCTTTGATGGCTTTTGTTTATCTCTTGCAGGATTCCTTCAGACGAATCCCTAGCAGAGCTGCTAATGATATCTCCATCTTGTTGAGATTAGCTGAGTATTCAGTGGTGTTGTGACATTTATTCATCCCCTGCTTATCCTTTATGTCTGTTTTGTCAGCATATTCATACTCATACACATCGCATGCGCATTCATTTGTTGTGCATAGCATGTTGTTGTTGCATTATGCATTTTGCGTTTATGTTGGTGCTTCTTTGCTCTCTGGTACTGTTATCCCCGCAGAGCATGTGTGTCCTCTCTCCATTTAGAGTGTCGACCTGTAAGCAGAAAATGTCTATCTTTGTTAATTCCCCACTGAGTTTGTTTCTCGTGGAAGATTTTGATTCAGTTTCCTTCCCAGTTCATTTGTCTGGATGGAATTAATCCCCAGTTGAGATATTTCCTCCTCGAGATGAGTCTTGTTTAACCGTTTCTCTCTGGTTTATTCCCGGAGTGAATTTTGGTCCCTTGCTGTGACAATGGAAGCTTATCACCTTTGTCGTCCTACCCGTTTAGTTGGTAGTAGGTGATATAGTTGGCTTATTACCTTGGCGTCCTGCCCTGTGTTGGTAGTAGGTAATATAGTCGGGTTTGATTACCTTGTTGTAGCTATCACTTGTTTGATAGTTGGTAATCTCTCCCTTCTTTGTTCGAGCTTATCCCCTTTGTCGTCCTACCCATTTAGTTGGTAGTAGGTGATGTAGCTGGCTTATTACCTTTGTCGTCCTGCCCATTAGTTGGTAGTAGGTAATATAGTCTGGTTCGATTACCTTGTTGTAGCTGTCACTTAGTTGATAGCCGGTAATTTTTCCATTGTTCGAGTGTATCGCCTTCGTCGTCCTACCCTCTGTTGGTAGTAGGTGATATTTCTCGGATCTTTTGAGATTATTACCTTTGTCGTTCTACCCTTTGTTGGTAGTAGGTAATATTTCTCATACCCTTGGTTGATTACCTCGTCGTAACTGTCATTTGGTTGATAGTTGGTAATCCCTCTTTTTGGCTTATTACCTTTGTCGTACTGCCCTTTTAGTTGGTAGTAGGGAATATAGCCGGGTTTGATTACCTCGTTGCAGCTATCACTTGTTTGATAGTTGGTAATCTCTCCTTTCTTTGCGGGTCTATAACCTTTGTCGTCCTACCCTTTGTTGGTAGTAGGTAATTTTTCTCGTACCCTTTTTTTGGTTGATTACCTCGTCATAAATATCACTTGGTTGATAGTTGGTAATCCCTCTTTTTGAGCTTATCACCTTTGTTGTCCTGCCCATTTAGTTGGTAGTAGGTGATGCAGCTGGCTTATTACCTTTGTCGTCCTGCCCATTTAGTTGGTAGTAGGTAATGTGGCCGGGTTTGATTACCTCGTTATAGCTATCACTTGTTTGATAGTTGGTAATCTCTCCCTCCTTTGTTCAATTTTATCGCCTTTGTCGTCCTGCCTTGTGTTGGTAGTAGGTGATACTTCTCGACCCCTTGGAGATTATTACTTTTGTCATCCTACCCTTTGTTGGTAGTAGGTAATCTTTCTCATACCTTTGGTTGATTACTTTGTTGTAACTGTCACTTGGTTGATGGTTGGTAATCTTTCTTTAGCTAGCTTATTACCTTTGTCGTCCTGCCCTTTGTTGGTAGTAGGTAATATAGCCCGGTTTGGTTGCCTTGTTATAGTTGTCACTTGGTTAATAGCTGGTAATCTTTTTCCTTGTTCGAGTTTATCACCTTTGTCGTCCTGCCCTGTGTTGGTAGTAGGTGATACTTCTCGTTCCCCTTTGTGAGATCGTTACCTTTGTCGTCCTACCCTTTGTTGGTAGTAGGTAATTCTTCTCATATCCTTTTGAATGACTGCCTTGTTGTAGCTATTACTTAGTTAGTAGTTGGCGATCTTTCCTTTTGATCATGCTATTACCAGATGTCTGGTATTAGACGATCTTTTCCCCAGCGGAGATTTTTCTCTCCATGTTGGGACGATGTTATCCCTCTTTTATTTCTGGTGTCGGTAATTTTCCCTCAGTTGGAATCTTACTCTTTATTCTTCCCCAGCGGAGATTGTTTCCTCCCCTGTTGGGATGTGTTTTCCCTCTTTTGGTTTTCCCTGTGGAGTCTGTTTTCTTTTCTGTTGCTCTCTGGTTCTTGTTTGTCTCCTGTGGCGTTTTCTCCCCCACAGTGGTCTTGTGTCTGTATATCATCCGCATAATCATATCATTTTGTGGTCTCTTAGGGCCAAAAATTAGGTTTATTGTTATATTTAAGTCTCTTCTATCTCGTCGAGACAAAGATGCCCATCTTCATATCTCCGGATAGCAGAAACTTAAATAGGGGCAGCTGTAATACCCTAATTTTTACCTCTAAGATCCCACATATCATTTGCATCTCATATCATAAACAAGATCACAATCTGTGTTTCTCCTGAGTATCTGTGTATTTCTCACTTGCTTTATATTTGATTATGTTTACTAACCTTTAACCAAAAATACCAAAAAATATGCTGCAGTTTGCCTGTTCTTCTCTCTGTGTGTTTAGGTTTTGCAGGTTTGTCCAAGCAAGGCCTAATTTCAAGTCACATGTGGCTGCTCGTTCATGATCCAATTATGATGGATGTTTAACCTAATCCTGGTCAAACTATCAAGCAATTGTTCCAAGTGTGAGTTATTTGCATCATTGGCTAATTTTCAAGCAGCGACTATTCAAAGTCAAGATTTCTTGTGTTGAGATTCTTCAGTTTATCAAGCAGTGGTTTATGTGAAGTTGGGTTTATCATGATCAAAGCTCATCAGTTTAATGTTGAACTGTGTTCATCTATGGATTTATTTTCCCAGATAACTGATTCAGATAAATTTTGAAGTGATTCAGATCATATTACCAGAGATTCAGAGGATGTTTTGTTTCAATGGCAAGATTGTTCCATAGTGGTTGTGTGCATTTCCAACAGATGCTTTGTGGAAAATTTCAAGTTGGCTTTGGATTAAAATTGAAGAGGGTTCATGTCCACTTCATAAACCATTTCTTTTTCTAAACCAATTCCTTTTTCCATTTCCTAAATCCACATTTTTTTATCCATTCTAAAAATCCATTTTTTTCCATTTGTCCAATTAAACCATTTCTATTCATTATATCCAATTCATTTTATCCATACCAAATTCATTATCCATTTCCAACAATCAATTTTAAGATCCATATCCAATTATCCAATTTATTGTTTTATCCATTTTTTGATAGTCCATAATTCATATCCATATTTTATTTCCAATATTTCAAATATCCATATCCATATTTTCATATCCATTCAAAGTCCTAATCCATATCATTCACAAAATTTAAGCAAAAAAAAAGAGTCCATCACAAAAGGACAAGATAACCCAACGGCCCATCTACACACATGAACCCATCAAAACTTGCAATGAAATTGGAAAAAATGAGTACATGAAAAAATTAGCTACTACCAGGTTGAATTTTCCACCTACACAAGCCCAATTCCCAGCCACTACAAAAGGCTTTTCACGCTACCAGCTGTTCACTAAGCATCTTAGCCACCTTCAATAAGCCACATCATGAAGTTTCCAAGTCGTGCAAGTTGCTTCAATGAGCCAGCTGAAACCTATGCTACATTTCCAATCTTCACAAAGCATGAAGCCATACAACAAGTCTCTTGTCAAGCCTACATGAGTCGTGCGAGCAATCCAAGCATCCAACAAGCTTATGTAACGTGCCAAACTGCAAAATGATGAAGCTAACCGCAAGCCATTTCCGAAATGCAACGATTACGTGATCTAGCAATTGCAATTCACGTCACAATGCGTATTCAAAACGACATGAATGATCTACAAAAATAAATTAGCAAAACGACACATGAGAAATTCAGCAGCAGGTCACGCGTAGCATCAATTCAAAACGCAGTGAAATTCCCCAAAATGGCAAATCAATATCACTCATCTCTTCTATAAATTGAGCGATTCATCACCATTCTTATAGCTTTGAAAGCCAAAAAATCCCTGCAGAATTGGCATCAAAAACTCTCTCCAAAGTCATACTTCAAGCTTCACTTCACAACCTTCAATTTCAATTCTCAATTCCCATTCGAACAAACCTTCATCAATTCATCCATAAACCTGTAACAAATTGTGAAAACTCACCTCAAATCTCTTTCAATCTCCAATCAAACTCAAGTTTCTAAACCATCAAAACAATGATTCCAAAACACTCAACAACCTTCAACGCACGAATCCAACATCAACAACCACTTCGGAAATTCGCGCAGAGAAGCAAGAAGAAGAAGATTGAAGCTAAACTCACCATTTTCGAAGGTATTGGAGCTTTTTCGACGAACTTTCGTCTCTGAAATTTGTTGCATACATACTCTATCGGTTGGAATCGTCGGTATATTTGGATTCACCTCGTAATTCTTATCAAGATGGTGCCTCAACAGAACTCCGCTGCTCCGATTCGGTGGAGCTCTGATTTGTCAGCTTCCAAGGTGAATAGTACCGTTGTGTGATGCTTTTGGAGAAGAAGATGATGAACTTCTTGTTCTGATTCTCTTTTTTTTATTTAATTTTGTTTTAAAAAAAAACTTGTATCTTCTTTTTGTTTTTGCTTGGGCCGTGGGCCTGGGAGTGTGCTACTCACCATCCTTTTTTCTAACATTAACCTCCCTGATTTTTTTTATAATTTTCTTATAATTTTCTAATTCATGGTTTTTCTTTTCTGATTTTCTTCTTAATCTTTTTTTTATTTACAATTTCTTTTGGATCTTAAATCTTGATAAGATCTCATCAATATCAATGGACTTTGGGTGTCGATTTTATCCACCAAGAAAGGTGATTGATATTGATGATGATTTAATCGATTTAAGATTCAAATTATTGATGTTTCTTTTCATCTTGACCTCTTTCTTCTTTTTTTTTTCATTTTGATCGATGAAAGTCTTATGGATCTTAGAATTTCTTTGTTGAATTCTTGATCAAGACTAGATCGTTAGCTATTTTCTTTTCGTGCGGTATTGCTTTCCGATGACGATTTACATATCGTTCATCTAGCATGCATTAGCACAAAGATCTATTGACCGGCCTCATTGTAGGGTAATTACTCCGTAAATTACTCGGAGATTGCTTAACATAGCGCAACATTTATCCCTCTTTATCCAATTCGAAATTTGAACTTTCGTGGTCCGGACCTTGATTGGTCACGTCAACCCAATGTTGATTAATTTTTTGCATTAGGTCTATAACCTTTGAAACTTGGTGTTGTAGAGGCTTTGGTCTTACCAATCTTCTGTCAAGTTCATTAACCTTGCCCTAAGTGCATTGTTTAATCACTATAGTTCAAAATGCGAAACGGAATAATCGGTGAAGGCTTACGACACTAGAGCCTTGTGCTACTAATTACTAACTTCTAACTTCTTTTTATGTTTCCTTCTCGCTCCCTATCTCTCTTTTACTTTTATGCAATTTTTTCTTTGTCCGTTGGACACATGTTTATGCTTCCGCATATTTTTCCTTTGTCCGTTGGACACATGTTTATGCTTCCTCAATTTTTCCTTTGTCCGTTGGACACTTGTTTATGCTTATGCATTTTTCTCTTTGTCCACTTAGACTAAAAACATTAATAAAGGATTAAACCACTAAAAGACTTGCGCTCTTAATTGTTGGACTATGGCCACTATCCCTTGCATTGGAGGATCTTCTTGGCTTGATTATGGACTTATGGACTTAGACTTAGGACTCTCTCCCTTGTGCTTTGGGCCATTATGGAGTTTGATGTTCTAGCCTTTATTTGGCTTGCTTATTGGCTCAAGAGGATGGAATTCTTTTCTTATTATGCTTTGAAGAGTGCCTCTATGTGGTTAGATCTTTCTTACCTTAGCTTTTATTTTATGCACTAAGATAGTCACTTCTTCTCCACCCCTTCTTCAATTTTCAAAATCTCCTCTCTTTTTCAAAAATCTTCTTGTTTTCAAAACTTGAACCGCTTTCATAATAAAACCTTGACTTCGGTCAAGTGATTTTTTAAACTTTACTTTTTCTCTAATATATGTCAATCAATATTAATCATATTTTGATCATTTCAAAAAGAGATAAAAAATACAAAACTCATTCAAACTTTTTGGCGCTTTTATGCACCTTTTTCTTTTAAAACTTTTTAAAAATAATTATACATGAGTCCTTTTTTTGATGAAATGTAAAGCTCCAAACCATGGTATTTTTGTGTAAAGTATGGCCATTTTCCACTTAGATGTTGAAGTGATAGTCTTGTTGATTGTAATCCAAGCAAATCCTCCATCTTAATGTGTTGCAAATGCCTCTTTCCAATACCTTTGGGTAATTAGTTGAGTATTCTCTCTTGAGAATGACAGGTTGTCTTTTCAAATTAAAATGAATCATAACCAATAATTTTTGTTATTTGTACCACGAACTATGGGGTTTTGATCATATATTGCACTTTGTGGGTACGTAGGCATGAGGCGATAAGTCTCTCCAAACACAAAAATCTTAAAAAGTAATTCTCCTCTCATCTCCTCAATCTCTTTTCAAGCAAACCTTTTCAGACCAAAAAGCGGTAGATATTTCAAAGGGTTCCTATAGGGTACTATAGACGTTTTGGGTGCTAACACCTTCCCTTAATGTAACTAACCCCCTTACCCATTCTCTGTTTGTTCTTGTTTTTTTAGAACTCCTTAGGTTTTTTTCGCTCTTTTTCCTCTCCTTTTTTTGGATAAAGTAAAAGTGCGGTGGCGACTCTTGCATTTTTTGAGTTAAGTTAATCAATAGCTTATACTCACAAATTTCCCCGCTACAAGAGTCACACTATAATTTCCTATAGAAATGGCAAACTTGAACGATAAAAACTACTTCTCAATTTATGGTTAAAAAAAAAGAAAAAAGGACAAATGCCACTAGTATTTAACATCAAAGATTTTTCTAAAACAACAAGACATAATGAAGACCTAAGGACTAAAATCACGGTACAAACTAAAACCTAATTTTAAGAAAGCAAAAGGTCATGAGATAAGACTAATCTTTCAATGCAAATACAAAAAGTCAAATATGCATACATAAACAACAATGTAGCTCTAATTGATCAAACTTAATGAGAAATTCTAACAAAACCTTAAATTATCAATCTTCTAAAAAATAAGTGAAATTCAAAACCAGAGCTAATCATAGATTTATAAATGACTGAATGGATGTTGGAATTGATTGTGATATACCAAGTGACCGTTTGTCCTGAATTATGCACGAGAAGATGAATGAGAACATCTCGGAGTCAAGCAGAGTTTGAACCTTGCTTTTGAGCACCTTGCAGTCTTCAGTCGAATGCCCCTGTGCCCTAACATGCTAGTCACATCAAGCATTGGTGTTAAAGCCTGATGGGTATAGAGGGATAACTGGATCTATCTCGTTTGGCACAATCAAACCACCATTGATCAATTTTGGTAATATCTGATTGTATGACATTGGTAACAGAGTGAAATGCCTCTAGCTTCCTTGGCCTTTGTCGAGCGTGCTGACGCGGCTGACAGCGGTCTGACCGTTGATACTGAGGAGATCCTTGATATGGAAGATCCACAGGAGATGATGAAGTGATAAATTCTCTGGATGCAATAGGGTAAGAGTTCCCCTCTTTCTTCATCAAGTTCTGCAAAGTCTCCAAGAACCAATTCATCTGACCTTTGAGAACTCTGATCTCCTCCTTCAAGGCTTCCTAACCTTTCAAAAGCTCGTTCATCATCGCCATTTATCACAAATGCGTGCTAGGTATCCTTCTTGAGATATAGGAAAGAGAAGATGAGACTCAAGGTTGAGAAACGTAAATGATATGCAAATGTGATGACATATGTATGGATTTAATGCTTAGTATGCTTATTTTATTTTTAAGGAGTCCTTTTTAAACTTTTCAGTTGCTTAGCACAAATTTGCGCGTAATTAAGATCAACACGAATTTAGAACTAAAATACTCATTCATTCAAATAAGAGCAAGAGTACATAGTACAAGTGGATAATGAATTGAGTCACCCAAATACAACAATACTAAAATCCAAAATACAGAAACCATAATAAAAAATTCTTCTTCGCCTCGCGCTCATGAAGCTCTTTCAATTCACTCTTGAACATCTTCATCATCCTCTCAATGAGCTGAATGAAGTAACTGACAAAGGGAGGAGTGTCTTCATCAATATCTTCCACAGCTATCTCTAACCTCAAAGGTAAATCCTTGGCTATCTCATTGCAAAACCTTATCAAGCTTGCAAGTTTGTCACGATACATGGTAGCAGAAGGCTCAAGGAAACTAATGGTCTGCTCATAAGTCTTTAAAATCTTATCCAACTGCTTCTTTTCATTCATCCATCCCACACTCTAACTCTTCAAGGTCTGATATTAGGCTTTCCAGTGTTCCACCAACTATTTGCTAGTGGCCAACTCATCACACTTCTCCTTCCATGCTTCAGAACTGATTCCAGAGACATTCCTTGCTTGCTATCCTTGGCGACGCTCGTATTCTAATTCATCTTCATATCTTCGGAGGAGCTTTTTCAGTTCTTTGATCTGGGCCTCGAGATTTACTCTTATTCCATTCTTCTGTTTGGTGGCTAAGTTCCACCAATGCTTTCATTCTTCGTCCATTTCTCTTAGCTTCCTCTAACTACTCATGAAGAGACTCCAAACCACCATTGACTTGGTCCAAACACTCTAAGACGCACTCCTTGCGATTTTCCTCCACCTTTCTTTTCTTATTACTCTCCTCTAACATCTCTTGTTTCTTATCAAACTTCCTCTTGAGAACCATGTTCTCGCCAGTCGTTTTGTTCAGTGGCAACTATAGATCTTTATTCTCTTTCCCAAGTCTAGCCACCATGGTTCTAAGCTCCTCTACTTCCTCGAGAGAAATAGGCACATACTCGGGTGGGGGAGACCTTGGAGGAATAGGATCTTCTACGGAGAAAGGGATTTTCAAAACTTTGACTCTTTCTATAACCCATTATTGATATGGCATATCACTTTCCTTTGATATCCTTGAACCTTTAGTATGTACCTTCTCCCAAGATCTGATAATCCTACGGAGTAGAGGTGGACCACTGGCTCCCATATCATTCAAAACCATTTTTTCCAATTCTCCATCGTTAGGTTTTCCACGCATCGGGTGTCCAAGTTGTCGCAAGGCTAACATAGGATTGTAGCTAATGCATACTTTAGAACCTATTAATGGCACATTTTGGAAATTTCCACAGCTGATAATAATCTCATAGACATTAAGCTTGTAACGATACCAAGGAATATTGTTGCTAGTTAGAGACACCAAGAACCTAGCTCATTCTTCATTGGACATCTTACTCAACTGATCATTGGATTTGAACACACATGCAATGAGCCAATTGTAAAGCAAAGGAAGACAGCAAGTTAAAGTTCCAATCTTCTTTTCATGGCGAGTGTGCAAGGTGTGGAAATTATCTTCTAGGAGAGAATGAACGAGATTTTGTTTCTTTTTCGAGACCGCCCCAAAGACACTGATAGCTGATGAGTCAATAAAGCCTTCATAATTAGGGAACATTACCAACCCATAAATGAGGAGGGCTAATATGTTTGCCAATGCATCCCAATGACGTGCTATCAACCATTTCTCTGCTTCATTTTCTAATAAAGATCTCCAAAACCCATGGAAATTCTCCTTCTTTTTCCAATTCCCTACATCATCAGATATGGGAATGTGTAGTGCAAGAGCCAGCTCCTTCACATCAGGTTTTTGACCAATTATGTTGTATGTCGTCCTTCCTTTCATGGTGAAACCCAGAATCCTGTCATATTTTTCCAAGGTGGGGGTCAACTGAAAGTCTTGGAAAAGGAAACTTCAAAGTGGTGGGTCGTAGAACCGGGCCAAAGTAGTGATAGCTGGAATCTGGACATCTACTGTGAGGAGATCCAAAATATGACCAAACCTTCCTTACATTATAGTTTTGAATCAAGAAGGAATCTTTTCCAAGAGTCTCAATATGTTGGTAACATCTTGCATCCTCGCCTTGAGTTGCAATGGTTTCCTCCTGTCTGAACTCATTACGAACTTTTTGTGCTAAACAACTTCTTGTTATTAGGATTCCCTGAAAATAAAATTTATGAGTGTTATGATGTTATGCAAATGCTCATGAATTTATGGTAAAGGTTTTGGATAAGGTAAACAAATCTTAACTCCTTAATTAGTAGGCCTCTTAAAAGACACGCTTCTACGGCAATTACCCTTAAACCCACTCACATGATAGTTTCTAGGTTTTTGATAAAGATTTCAGAGTCATAGACCTTAGTCATATCAACGTTATGCAATGAGCTAGCCATTTTAGAACGAGAGTGACGAAAAGATCTCTTCTGATTGGGGTTTTCATATTGGTTGGAGCAAGGAGATATCCTTGAAGTCCAATATTACGCAACCACCAAAATAACACTGGTTCTAAATGGGGGACCTAGAGTCATGGACCCTTCATGAATCAGCGTTATGCAACTGCCTAGCCGTTTTATAACGATATCTACAAACAAGTCTACTCTAGAGGAGCCTTCATGTTAGTTACTACAAGGAGCTTGCCCTCTTAGTCTAACACTACAAACTACCAAAACTAAACTTATGTTTTCTCTCTGCTTTTTCCAAAACTCGGGTATAGAGCTTTAATTCAAGATATCAGATCCCCAAAGCCCACACATGATGTATATAGAAATATATAAATGCCACAAAGCAAAGATAAACATATAATCAAAGAAAACAAGAAACAAACAAAGCTAACACACATATAACACCAAACTAAATAGGCTCGACTCACTTAGGGATGGGAAAGTCCCCACCAGAATCGCCATCTGTCGTATTTTAGCGTGCGATTTTTGTCGGTGACGCGACCACCTTATCGCCACGGGTTTCTCCTCACCGCAATGGTATAAGCGGGGTGCTACTTTCTGATTTCTTATTTATCCCGTGAAGCTAGAAGGGAAAGGAAAGCTATCTAAAACTAACCTTGCATGCGAATGTTTAACTGAACAAACGCTTAAGAGATTCGGGGAGTTGTCAATTACCCATCCTATATGTGGTTATCCATAGGTTGATTAGCATTAGGTTCTGTTTTGTACTTGATGGTGTTTATCTGTAAATGGGAAAGTTTCTTCTTTGTGGGGATTTTTGTGAGAGAGAGAGTATTTTTGTTGTTATTCGGTCTTGCCGATGTTTTTGGTATATGTGTGAAGGTACTGGACCTAAAGTTTTTTGATTGGTATGCTCGTTATGATTTCGCATCCTTATGCCTACGTATTCCCGTTAAGGATAAACAGGGAAATCAGAGCAATCGTAGTTCCTCCTATTCTATGGGAGGGAAAAGATATTTTGGTGTCTTGTTCAAAGCCCAAGATTAAAGCTAAAAGGTTGAGTATTTGTGTCTTGTTCAAAGCCTAAGATTGAAGCTAAAAGTTTTAACTGAGAGAGAATTTGTCATCTCTAAAGGGAGACATCTCATCTGTTTATCACAGTTGTTGGGTGACTGAGTATAAATGAGGATTACTTTAACTGGGATATGTGAATCCAGCAATGCTATAATTTCCTTTATAGGGGATTTGTCCTGAAGGTGAAAACTTTAACTCAGTGTAGAGCAATGCCATTTTTCCTTAGGAGTCTCTCATGCTAAGAGAGGGACAATGGCGTGGATGTAAATAATCCAGAGGCTTGCCACTTACAGCAATTAGATGAAAGAGAGGGATTTACCAGGATAAGGGATGGACGACAGCTTGGATGTTTGAATCAACAAGTGTGCCACTTACAGCAGTTATTTGGGATTAGGGTTTGTTTTGATTTTCTATTTGAGGTGTGATAACACAGAGAAATGTCTTCCTACAGAGGGTTTTTTCTTGATTTCCTATGAGGGATGTTAGTTTTTTGTATGTGCCTTAATCAAAGCCCAAGGTTGAAGCTAAGAGATTGATTGACTCCACTGGGGAAGTCCTTATACAAAGCCTAAGAGGAGGCTAGAAAAGGCTGACTCAACAAGAGAGTGTTTATCTGTCTTGTACATGGCCCAAGATTGAGGCTAAAAGAGAAACTGACTCTTTGGGGGATATCATTATACAAAGCCTAAGAGGAGGCTAGAAAAGACTGACTTTTCTGGGGGAAGATTTTTTCTGTCTTGTACAAAGCCCAAGATTGAGGCTGAAAAAGGGTTTTTTGATTCCACTGGGGAATATTTGTTTTATCTGTCTTGTATAAAGCCCAAGATTGTGGCTAAACGAAGAAGATTGACTCTGCTGGAGAGTATGGTTTGTCTTGTACAAAGCCCAAGATTGAGGCTAAGAAGATATTTGAGTCTTGCTTAAGGAGATTTTATATGTGTCTTGTACGAAGCCCAAGATTGAGGCTAAAGGATGATTGACTCACTCAGCTGAGGATATTTATGGTGTCTTGTACAAAGCCCAAGATTGAGGCTGACTTTTGCTGAGGAAAAGAAGGATCATTATACAAAGCCTAAGAGGCGGCTGACTTCTGCTAGGGGAAATCATTATACAAAGCCTAAGACGAGGCTGAAAAGATTGACTCAACAAGAGAGTGCTTTTTCCTGTCTTGTACAAAGCCCAAGATTGAGGCTAAAAAAGGGGTTGACTCAACAAGAGAGTGCTTTTTGAAGCTAGATCTATTGAGGAAAATCATTATACAAAGCCTAAGAGGAGGCTGGCTTCTGCTGAGGATTATTGAGATCCAGAGGCAAGTCCAAAGCGGGGAATCAACTCTTGCTGAGTGTTCCAGAAGAGTTGAGGTATCAGATGCCTTGAGGTCTGATAGTAAGCTGACCCTAGTTGGGGAAATTTAGGATGAAAGACTGGGTTTTAGAACCTACGGGTTTCAATTCTACAGGGGATTGATTAAATGACTAGTGTTTCTCCTATATTTTTAGGGAACTTGAGAATGTCTTTGAGATCCAAGAGGAGTTTAGACTATCTAAGTCTACTGGTATGGAAGAATTTATCTTTGTATGATGCCCAAGAGGAGGTTGTTGCTTTAAGAGATTAGGATCAACCCTAAACACGATCCGAGGTTTTGACTCTTTAGAAAGACAGCTCTAACAAAGGATGACTAAGTTCTGTCTTATACCTTTAAGAGGTCTTCAGGGTCCTTGTACTAAGCCCAAGAGAAGGCATGAGAACTTCTAAGAAGCCGGAGGGTCCTTGTACAAAGCCCAAAAGGAGGTGGGGATGCTTTTAGGAAGCCTGTGGGTCCAAACCTAAGAAAAGTTCAAGAAAAGTTTCATCTAGAATAATCTTTTCTTTAGTGAACAGTTCTAGGGTTTGAATAAATTCAAGAGAGGTTTCACTGGGAATTAATCCTCTATGGGGAAAATTAATTTCTTTGACAATTTTCTAATAGTGACAGTCTGAGAAAAGTTTCACCGGGAATAATGCCTTTCTCTTTGTTCCATATTGTTTAAGCCCAAGAGAAGGCAAGACTATATCTGGAATTCCTATGGGGAACTAGTTTTGACTGTGTTGAAAGAGTGACCACTGGCTTTATCTAGTTCTAAACCTAATTGTCGGGGAAAACTCTAAGCAGATAATATACAGGCATATATATATATATATATATATATATATATATATATATATACAGATGAAATATATACTGTATGTAAAAAGAGGGTAGGAGGACTTACAGGTGAGCAAGCTTCCAGCACAAAAAAAAAAAAAAAATATATATATATATATATATATATATATGTGCAAGTATGTAAAAGAAAGTTGTTTAAAACTTACAGGTGAGCAAGCTTCCATGTTAACAGTTGTATTGTTAGTTGTTCAAGAAATTAAAGAAAGTTTTGATTACAACTATGAATTTGAACCTAAATCACAAGGGAGAAGTTGTTTTTTTAAAAAGATTGTTGGGGCTTATACTCAAGGAGAGGCCTAGATGAAAACAGTAATCGTACCGTTGATCTGAAAATTGTCTTGGGGCTTATACAATGACTGAGGCCCAAGAAAGATTTATTTACAAAGAGGGTTGGGTCTTACAACTCAAGGAGAGGCCCAAATTGTTTGAAAAAGAAAAGAAATGGGGCTTACAACTCAAGGAGAGGCACAAATGTCTTTTGTTTAAAAGGCGACGATCGCGCCGAGATTTTAGAAATTGCAGTGGGACTTATACAATGACTGAGGCCCAAATTTATTTATTTACAAGGGATGGGACTTACACTCTACAAAGAGGCCCAAATTTTTTATTTTTGTACAAGAGATGGGGCTTACAACTCAAGGAGAGGCCCAGATGAAAACAACGATCGCACCGTTATTTTGAAAATCGTATCGGGACTTATACAACGACTGAGGCCCAAATTATTTTATTTACAAAAGGATGGGACTTACACTCTACAAAGAGGCCCAAAGAAAAGTCTTGAAAAAGGTTTGTGAGGGTGAAAACAACAAAACCCTAATTTGATTTAAGAAAATGTATTTTAATTGAATAAAATTCAATTAAAATGATCAAAATTATCAAACATGTGTGGAAAACTAGTTGTTATCTTGGATTAATGTTTGAAAAATCAAGTTTTATTTATTGAATGATTTGAAAATCATTTGAAGTTGAAAAATCAAGAGAAAGAAATATTTTTAAATGTTTTAAAAACAAATAAAACATAATTCTTTACAAAAATACTAAGTATATGAAATAAATAATATTTTTGTGAAATTTTTATGGAATAAAATATTTTAACATTTTTGGGAATTTTTAAAAAAAGAACCAATCAAAAATAGTTAAAATTGAGAGAGAAATTAAGTTTTGAATTAATTAACAAAAACCATAAAAATATTGAAAATAGCAAAAATATGGAAGGGTAGCAAAAAAGGTCTGGGTGGGGGTTTGAACCCATGACCTCCAAAACAAACACATGTGTGCGCTACCACTGGGGTGGTGATACATCCGTGTATCAAAACCACCCCATTAACATATATGGGTGGCTTGGTTTCTAGGCCTGGCCAAGCCAAGAAACCAAGTCATGGTGGATTTGCATGAAGGCTGTAACTTGCTCATTTCTCCATGGATTGGGACAAAATTTAGGTGCATCTGACCTAGAATTTCATGAGGAATCCAATGGTTCCCTTTGAATTTTCTGAAAATGCCTCGATTTCAAAATCCGATAGTGATTTCAAAATAGGCCTAGATTTGCATGTTCTATGCTATCTCACTACACAGGCAATAATAGCATGATAAATTGGTTCAAACACAACACATATGATATGTATGAGAGGTTCATGATCAATAGACCTCAAAGCAATGCATGATTTAGAGAGTTCAAGTGATGATTCACTTACCTCTTGGAGGTCCTTGTGCTATCTGCCAAGTTCCTTGTGCCAGAAGTGATCCAATGCTTTGAACACTCTTGATTGATCTCTTAGAAGCTTTTAGGATGATTAGAACCAGCTGGAACCCTCAGGAACAAGTATTAGGATCTTTCTTGCAAAAGTGGCAAAGTGACCAAAATAGCAACTCTCTCAAATGGTGTTCCAGATGAGGGAAACCAATTGGGACAGTTTGAGGATGATATTTGGAGTGTGTTTGAGGCTTTGTTTGGTTTTGAAAGTGACTGAATCAAGGCATGGCTTGAAAAATGCAGAAAAGTCCAATTTTGAGGTTTTGGAGGTGGATTTTCTGATTTTGGTGTTTCAGATCACAAGTGAGTGTTTGGATAGCTTAGATATAACATATTGGATGTGTTTGGATCATGAGCTGTGGTGGAATTGCTCTCTAACTCAAAAACTCAGAGATGACTTGCAAAAGAAGGCATTTTGGCCTAAAGAGAGAGATTTTGAGGAAAGCATCAGTTGTAGTGCTTTGGTGTACTCAAACTGAGCACAAATCAGCTCTATTTATAGTGTGTCAAGTTTGTTTTGGCATCAGTAGTGAATGGCAGCTGCAGCAGGCCTTTGGCCAATGTTGATCCAAGGGAATCTTTAGTCTCCTCTAGCCATTGATTTGAGGTTAGGGCACAGGCCTATGGTTGTTTGATTCAGAGCTTATTCTTGACTCATTCAGTTAGGAATGTGTCAGTCCATGCCACCTTGGTGCATCTATTGAATGCTTGGAAACAAAATTGGAGTCTTGGCACCTTTTTAGCCTTTTTAGGTTTGTTATGGCTATGTGTAGATTCTTGGACTTTGGAGGCTTGGGGATCTGATCATTCCCCTTTGATTTCCTCCTCTGATGTGTCCAAATGGATGACAAGGCTTGGGGTTGTCCAAATTTTCCAAATCGAGCAAAATACCAAAATATTCCTTGTACAAGGCAGTTGGAAATGGTGATTTTGAGGGGATCATATCTCCTTGCTCAGGTTGAGTTATGGGGATGCTCTTGTACTTTTTAAAGAGCCCTCATATGATACAATACATGTGTGATCATAGTTTATCTTGAAACTATTTGGATCCCATTGAAAAATCATCATGAACATTGGTGTTCAAAGTTGATAACTTAGGTAGATTTTCACTAAGTGTTGGAAAAAGTGTCATTTTCATGTTTTTGTCATTTTGATCACTCCATAACTTAAAATCCATAAAGAATTGGAGTTGGAGATAGTTGAAGCTTTTGTAGAGTGCAGCAAGACCTACAAATCCAACTTTGGATCACCCAAAATGGTTGCTTGGATCAGAAGTTATGGTCCTTGGAAGTTGGCACCAAAACCATTAAAATTTAGTAACTTAGAAAAATTTTCAAAATTTCAAGGTTACCCCTTTTGCAAGTTATCTTGATTTCTTGATCAATTCTTGTCCAAATGTCATTATAAGTCACATTTTATGAAAATATGAATCATAAGGATCATTTTTGCCAAAAAAAGTCATGTTTTGACTTTTGGCTCCGGAACGGTTCGACGTGTAAAAACCCTAATTCCCGACTTTTGAGGAATGCATCCTCTGAGGGTAATTTAACTTTTAAAATGGGTCCTTAGGGTTATTTTGAGCATATTGAGTCATATGTTGAAGTCTTGGCTCATTATCTTGTGAAAATCTATCTCTGGAGGCCCCGGTCGTCCAAAACCCTAATTCGGCAACATCGGGTGTTTCGAGGCTCAAACCACTTGGAATGCCACAACTTTGTGCTTGATTCTTGATGTGGGATTCCTCTTGATCCCTTATGGGTGTTTGAGAGGTTAGACAAGTTGAAGATCATGTCATTTCTTGATTGGTCCTTTGTAGTGGTCTTCATCAAACTTCTCACCGATTTTTCCACTGGGGAGATGCCATTTGACGGAAAAGGTTTGAGGTCAGACTTGTTGGGAACACCCATTTGTCTGAGCTGTAAAGGTGTGCAAACTTCTCTGTTGGAGATGCCATTTGTTGACTTTACTGGGGAAAAACGAGTCTCTTGAGAGACTGCTTTTCTGTTTGGGGATACTACATCATACTTTTCTTCGAGATCTTTTCGGAGAAATGCCATGTGATGTCATACAATTTGGAGGTGTTGATGACCTTGTTGACAGTAAACCTTTCGGAGAGAAACTGTTGTATTGCCGAGAGTCTTCGGTTAAGAGGCTTTCTCTAGGGATTTTCCTTAACCCAGGAAAACGAAAATATCATCTTCAATGGTGAAGAGTGACGTTTGTCGAATTCCTTCTTGCCTTTCAGAGGTTTAAGTTATCAAAGTGGTCGGGGACCGTCTCCAATCTAGAAATAAACTGGGGGAGAGATTGTTTAGGTGACACTTTTCCCGACGGGGAAAGGACTGACAACTCGATTGATAAGAGGACTTTATCACTTGGGGATAAGACTGACCAGAGTGATAGTGATGCAATATGATTATGAATGTGCATCAATTATGCATGATGTATGTATGTTTATGCTGACAAAACTGACGCAACATACAGACTAATGAACACGACTGGATACTCGGCCACAACGGGGGACAAAAAGTATCATTGGTCCAAAATAGCAATCCTGCCTTGCTTAGAAGAGGTATACCCTGTGGGGGAGCAAGAATCATCAATCGGTCTTAAGAGGTAAGAACTCTGTCGGGGATGTCAGATGGGACATTCACATCTGACACAGTTGATCCTTCATTCAGGCGTACTGGTTTAGAAGGAGTACTTTGATTCTGCACTTTGAGGTTCAATCACCTTCAGAGCAGCGATCTATGTTCTTTTCGATGTTCATCAGTCAAAAAGAATTGCCATCTTTATTTTAAAAGTAGAAAAGTTTTGACAAGTAAATTCATTTTTGTTTTATTTCAAGAATCGTTGATCATGTTAAAAATGTAATTCTGTAAAGCTAAAACAAATGAGAATTGCAAACAAAAGCACTAGGGCCCAAATTTTATTGATAGGATGGAAATCAACCAAGCGCGTGATTTCATAGAGCATTTACAAAGTTTAGAAAATGGTAATTTAAAGGAAAATGGGCTACATTGAAACATAACAACCATTATCCTTCTACCAACTTTGAATTCTGGACATCCTGAGCTTTTGTCGAAGATGACCTTGACTAGAGTTTTCCTGATGGATGGCATTACTGCTGGGGATTTAACCTCGTCAGAAGTAGTTACTTGCCACAAATCCTTAACTTTTGCCTGGATTGTACTTTGAGATTTCCAATCCATCGGGATGATTTTTTTTTGCTTATGTCTCTAATTTTTGCCTGGACCGCCCTTTCGGGTTTTCAATCCACCGAGATGTTTTTTTTAGGCGAAGTATTTCTTGACTACATCAACATTTATGGGGTAGGCAAACTCTTCTCCGTCCATGGTCGTGAGTCTCAAGGCGCCGCCTGAGAAGGCTTTCTTGACCACATAAGGGCCGTCAAAACTCGGAGTCCATTTGCCCTGGGAATCAGTGAGAAATGATTGTATCTTTTTGAGCACGAGGTCTCCTTTACTGAAGACAAGGGGTCGGACCTTTTTGTCAAACGCTTTCTTCATTCTTTGTTGATAAAACTGACCATGGCATAGAGCTGTTATTCACTTTTCTTCTATCAGATTCAGTTTGTCGTGTCGACTTTGACACCATTCAGCCACTGTTAGCTTAGCTTCCATCAATACCCAGATTGATGGGATCTCTACTTCCATGGGGAGTGCGGCCTCCATGCCATATACTAGAGAGAAAGGGGTTTCCCCTGTTGAAGTGTGAACAGATGTGCGATAATCGTGAAGAGCAAAGGGTAGCATCTCGTACCAGTCTTTGTAGGTTACAACCATATTTTGAACGATCTTTTTGATGTTCTTGTTAGCCGCTTCTACCGCTTCATTCATCTTAGGCCGGTAGGGAGATGAGTTATGGTGTTCAATCTTGAACTCAGCACACAACTCTTTCATCATTTTGTTGTTCAAGTTAGATCCATTATCCGTAATGATCTGGCTTAGAACACCATAACGGCATATGAGATTGTTTTTGATGAATCGGACCACCACTTGTTGGGTTACATTGGCGTATAACACTGCTTCAACCCACTTGGGGAAGTAGTCAATGGCTACCAGGATGAGCCAATGTCCGTTCGAAGCCTTGGGTTCGATTATGCCAATCATGTCGATTCCTCATATGGAAAAGGCCATGTGGAAGAGAAAACTTTGAGATGTGTTGGCGGTACATGGATTTTGTCAGCTTATATTTGACACTTGTGACATCTCCTCATGTACTGGTAGCAATCGGATTCCATTGTCAACCAATAGTACCATGCTCTTAGAAATTTTCTCGCTATTGTGTGTCCGTTGGTATGAGTGCCAAAGGTTCCTTCGTGAATTTCTTTTATCAGTATGTTTGCTTCTGGTCTGTCTACGCATCAGAGCAAGACCATGTCAAAGTTTCTCTTATAGAGTGTATCACCGCTTAGGAAGAAACTGCCAGCCAGTCTTCTGAGGGTCTTTCTGTCTTTCCTGGATGCCCCAGGCGTGTACTCTTGTTTCTGAAGGAAGCATTTGATATCGTGATACCAAGTTTTGTCATCTATGACTGCTTTGATTGTGAAGATGTGAGCGGGCCTTTCTAGGCGCATTACGTCAATCTTAGGTACGTCGTTCCATTGACCTACACTAATCATGGAAAAAATAGTGGCTAGTGCATCAGCCATGTGATTCTCTTCACGAGGGATATGATGAAACTCGATTATGTTGAAGAATGGTAACAACCTTCTCGCGTAATATTTGTAAGGAATCAGTCCTATTGGTATGTGTTCCAATCTCCTATGATCTGATTGATCACCAGGGCTGAGTCTCTATACACATCCAAGTTCTTAATCCTTAAGTCGATCGCTTCTTCGAGACCCATGATACAAGCTTCGTATTCGGCCTCGTTGTTTGTACACTTGAATGCCAATCTGGTAATGAAAGGAATGTGGGTACCCTGAGGTGTTATGATGATTGCCCCAATTCCGTTTCCCTAATTGTTGACAGCTTCGTCAAAGATTAATCCCCATTGGGAACCTGGTTCTGGCCCTTCACTAGGTAATGGTTCATCGCAATCTTTCATTTTCAAGTACATGACATCTTCGTCTGGGAAGTCAAACCCGATTGATTCCTAATCGTCAATCGGTTGATGAGCCAAATTTTCGGCTAAAATACTTCCTTTGACAGCTTTTTGAGCATGGTACTCTATGTCGTATTCTGATAACAACATCTGCCAACGGGCGATCCTTCCCGTAAGAGCAGGCTTTTCAAAGACGTACTTGATCGAATCTATTTCGGAAATTAACCAAGTAGTGTGACAAATCATGTACTGGCGAAGATGTTTGCCTGCCCAAGCCAGAGCACAATAAGTTTTCTCGAGCCTGGTGTACCGAGTTTCACAGCCGGTAAATTTCTTGCTCAGATAGTAGATGGCAGACTCTTTTCTTTTTGTTTCATCTTATTGGCTAAGTACACAACCCATTGAGTCTTCCAAGACTGTTAGGTAGATAATCAGCGGTCTTCCCTCCATTGGAGGTGATAGGATAGGTGGATTCAACAAATATTCTTTGATACTGTCGAAGGCTTTCTGGCAGTCTTTTGTCCATACGCAATCCTAATTCTTTTTGAGTAATTTGAAGATTGACGTGCATGTCACGATCATGAGGAATATAAATCTAGAGATGTAATTCAGACGTCCCAAGAATCCTCAGACTTGTTTCTCAGTCTTTGGAGAAGGCATTTCTTGAATGGCCTTTACCTTGTCGGGATCAACCTCAATTCCCTTTTGGCTGACGATGAACCCTAACAGTTTTCCTGAACGAACACCAAATGTGCATTTATTGGGATTCAAGCAGAGTTTGTACTTTCTTAGATGCTCAAATAGTTTGGACAAGTGGGTCACATGCTCCCTTCTGTTTTAGATTTGGAAATCATATCATCGACATACACTTCCATTTCTTTGTGCATCATGTCATGAAACAGAGTAGTCATGGCCCTTTGATAGGTTTCCCCGATGTTCTTTAAACCGAACATCATTACCTTATAACAAAAGGTGCCCCATGGGGTGATGAAAGAAGTTTTCTCCATGTCTTTCGGCGCCATTTTGATTTGATTATAGCCCAAGAATCCATCCATGAAGTAGAAGACTTTGAACTTTGTTGTACTTTCTACCAGCATGTCTATGTGCGGTAAGGGAAAGTCGTCCTTTGGACTAGCTTTGTTCAGATCCCTGTAGTCTACACACATTCTGACTTTTCCGTCCTTTTTCAGAACTGGCACTATGTTGGCTAACCATTGAGGATATTCCGAGGTGGCGAGGAAACCTGCATCAATCTGTTTCCGTACTTCCTCTTTGCTTTTGATGGCCATGTCTGGATGAGTCCGTCTCAGTCTTTGTTTTACCAGCGGCCATTCTGATCTTAACAATAGATGATGTTCCACGATGCTGGTATCCAACCCTGGCATGTCCTGATAGAACCAAGCAAATACATCAGGAAATTCTTTGAGAAGTTTTATCAAGCTTTTTTTGACCGTCGGACTGAGCAGTGCCCCAATCTTGACCTCTTTCCTCTCTTCTTCTGAACCCAAGTTGACCGTTTCCAACGGCTCTTTGTGTGGTTCAATGGACCTTTCCTCTTGTTTGAGTAATCGGGAGATCTCTTCTGGAATTTCTTCGTCCTATTCTTCTTCAGCTTCAAATACCAGGAATTCAAAGTTGGGAGAAGGCATTGGATCGTATGTTTCAACAGGGTTTAAAACAAGTAATCTGCATGACGTGATGATTGTTTTTTAGAAGAGATAGAGAGAAATGTAAGAGTGTGTGCAGTGTATTTTCTGAAAAATGCTTGTTTTTTTTAGTTGTTTTTAGGATTACCATTTTCTGAAAAAACAAAAAGTGAAAACAGCAATAAATGCGGAAATTACAGAATGACGTTTGTTTATTTATGATTTTGTCGATTCTTGAAACTACAGCTCTATAAAACAAAACTCTGTCGCTTCGTGCAAAGCGAAGAGGAACATTTACAGAAAGTGAGCTCTATAAAACATCTGTTTCACCTGGGCAGGGTGAAAGGTTAAAACAAAGACGACAATTACTTAAACTTATGGACGAATTTCGGAACATCGACACCAACCCATTGGCGGCGAACTCCTCGGTGAATCACAAATTCTGGTACCTTCTTTCTTAGTTTGTCCTCAGAAATGATGTTGATTTCTGGCGGAGCAGGATCGTTGGAGTCTTCCTCCCAGGCAGAGTTATCGTAAACAAACCCTTCTGTTGTATCTTGCACAGTGTTTTCACTCTCAGGCGGATCTCCCCATCCAGTTGGCTGGATGCCTTCAAGCCTGATACAAGAGCTTTCAGGAGCGGTGTACTTGACCAAGAAGTCGTACTTGCCACTCGGCTGTCCTAAGGTGTCCCGTACTTCTGTGGAACTGGAGGAGTCATCTTTCTCGATGACGTTGACCTCAGGAAAGCATAGTTGATGAACTCTTGTCCTACAATCTTTGTAGATTCGTCATTATGTTGGATATCTTCGGAATGTCCGGAGTAATGATCCCATGATTTGGTGGGGACGCAGGTATTCTTTTCAATGATACTCAACTGATATGCATCGTTGGGCTGACTCTTTTTCCCCAAGTCTTCCGGGCACGACTGCCAAATAGGCAAGTCATCCATTGGGTCAAAATAGTCATAGTCAAAGTTCTCTTTCATCAGAGTGTCTTCCTCTAATGAGTTGGGCGCAGCACGATATCCTTCCGGATCACAATCTCCGTACATCATCTTGACGTCTGATCTTGGTATAGATCTCGGACTTTGCGTGGGATAGCAAAATGGCATATGCGTTTCTTCCTGAGACATATAACCGTCCTCTTTGAGATAGGACTTCCACTCTTCATCTGTATCGGAGGAGTCACCCTCTTTGATGGTGTGTACTTCTTGAGACACTAGGTGAAGGAAACCTCCACTGTGGAAGAAGTTCTAAATGGGATGAAAACTTTCATTGTTAGTAGCAGTCTGAGTATAGGTTGAGGAGAAACCAAGACATTTCTTTGTCTTGTTATCCGTAGGAATGACAAGCTGTCCCCATCCTTTTGCACAATTACTCTCGATTATTTTGAGAGCATCTTTGTATCTTTCTCTGATCGATTCTCATTGCTCACCGAAAGTGCTTCGAACTGAGTTCGAACAACCTCCTCGGGTTCTACACAGGAGAATGATGATAAATTGCTCACTATCAAGGCCTGCTCTCTACATAGTGTGACTAGCTTGTCATTCTTGACGAAATTCAGCTTTTGGTGAAGTGTCGAAGTGACTGCCCCAACTTTGTGTATCCAAGGTCTTCCTGTAGCGAGCGATTTTTGTCGGTGACGCGACCACCTTATCGCTGAAGTTTAGGTTTTTTCCTCGAGAAGAAAGGGTTGCTGCTTTCTGATTTCTTATTTATCCCGTGAAGCTGGAAGGGAAAGGGAAGGTATCTAAAACTAACCTTGCACGCGAATGTTTAACTGAATAAACGCTTTAAGAGATTCGGGGAGTCGCGGTCAGGTTATACAATGGGTAGTTGTCAATTATACATCTTATATGTGGTTATCCACAGGATATTAGCTTTAGGTTTCACTTTGTAATTGATAGTGTTTATCTGCTGATGGGTTGGAAAAGTTTCTTGAGAAATATGAGTGAGTGAGTGAGTTTTTTGTTGATGTTCGGGTGTTTTTGGTAAGGTACTGGACCTAAGTTTTGAATGATGTGTGAAGGTACTGGACCTAGAGTTTTTGATTAGTATGCTCGCTAAGATTTCATAATATTATGCCTACGTATTCCCGTTTAAACGAAACAGGGAAATCAGAGCAATCGTAGTTCCTCCTATTCTAAGGGAGGAAAATGATGTTTTGGTGTCTTCTTCAAAGCCCAAGATTGAAGCTAAAAGGGTATTTGTGTCTTGTTCAAAGCCCAAGATTGAAGCTAAAAGGGTATTGAGAGGGAATTTGTCATCTCTAAAGAGAGATTGTTGATTTTTGTGTGCCTTGATCAAAGCACAAGGTTGATGCTAAAAGGTTAATTGGCTCAGCTAGGGGATTTCTTTATACAAAGCCTAAGAGGAGGCTAGAAGTGACCAGCTCAATAAGAGAATGTTTTTATCTGTCTTGTACAAAGCCCAAGATTGAGGCTAAAAAGAGACTGACTCTTTGGGGATATCATTATACAAAACCTAAGAGGAGGCTAAAAAGGGTTTTGACTCCGTCGGGGAGGTTTATATGTGTCTTATACAAAGCCCAAGATTGAGGCTGAAATGAGTTTGACTCTTGCTGGAGAGTATTATCTGTCTTGTACAAAGCTCAAGATTGAAGCTAAAACGGGAAATTTAACCAACTCTAGTGAGGATGTGTCTTGTACAAAGCCCAAGATTGAGGCGGCAATGAGTTTGACTCTGCTTGGGGGGAATTATTCCTCAAAGCCTAAACGAAGGCTGGGAGGAAATGACTCGGCTGGGGAAGGTATATGTCCCCAACTCAAGAGAGAGAAATTTATGTCTTGTACAAAGCCTAAGATTGAGGCTAAAAGGGTTATGACTCAACAAGAGAGTGTTTTTATCTGTCCTGTACAAAGCCCAGGATTGTGGCTGAACAAGCTGGAGAACTTGAGAGGAGGCTAGCTCCTACTAAGGGGGAAATCTTTATACCAAGCTTTGGATAAAGATAGACTCGACAAGAGAGTATTTTTATCTGTCTTGTACAAAGCCCAAGATTGAGGCTAAAGAAGGTTGACTCAACAAGAGAGTCCGTAAAGGTGACTGACTCAACAAGAGAGTCTAGGAAGTGATTGACTCAACAAGAAAGTCTTAAAAGGTGGTTGACTTAACAAGAGAGTCTGAAAGTTGATTGACTCAATAAGAGAGTCTTTTATACTCAACAAGAGAGTGATTTGATGTCTCGTACGAAGCCCGAGATTGAGGCTAAAATGGTCTTGACTCAACAAGAAAGTCTGAAAAGGTTAGCTTCGCTAGGGAGAATCATTTGTACAAAGCCCAAGAGGAGGCTGACTTCACTGAGGAAGGACCATTATACAAAGCCTAAGAGGAGGCTAGCTTTCCGCTGAGGAAAGGTCCTTATACAAACCCTAAGAGGAGGCTATCTTTTGCCGTGGATAATTGAGATCCCGAGGCAGGTCCAAATGGGGAATCAACTCTTGCTGAGGGTTACAGAAGAGTTGAGATGTCAGATACCCTGAGGTTCTGATTTGAGATAGTGTTGACCCTGATCGGGGAACTCTCATGAGAGAGGCTGGGTTTCTGCTGGAGATTGATCCAGAATGCCCGGGGTTTTTTCCTATAGTTGTAAGGAACTTGAGAATGTCTTTGAGAGTCAAGGGGATTAGACTGTCCAAGTCTGCAGGTGCGGAAGAGTTTTATCTTTTGTATGATGCCTCCAAGAGGAGGCAAAGGCATTATGGGATGAGAATCAACCCTAAAGTGGCACGAGGTCTGATACTAGAAAGACTGCTCTAGCAAAGGATGACTAAGTTCTGTCTTATACCTTTAAGAGGTCGTCAGGGTCCTTGTATTAAGCCAAAGAGAAGGCATGAGAACTTCTAAGAAGCCGAAGGGTCCTTGTACAAAGCCCAAGAGGAGGCGGGGATGCTTTAGGAAGCATGTGGGTCCCCAAACCAAGAGAAGTTCAGAAATGCAATTCACAGAGAAGAGATCATTCCAGAAAAGTTCAAGGGTTTGGAAGAAACTCAAGAGATTCTATTCACAGAGAATAGATCAACTCCGGGGAGTAGAATTTCTTTGATAATTTCTAAGGGTGACAGTCTGAGAAAAGGTTCATCGAGAATTCTGTCTTTCTCTTTGTTCCATATTGTTTAACCCCAAGAGAAGGGAAGACTGTATCTGGAAATCCTATGGGGATCTAGTTTTGTTTGTATTTAAGAGTGACCAATCACGGCTTTACCTAGTTCTAGACCTAGTTGCCGGGGAAAACTCTAAATAACTATACTAGTATATATACAGTTGATATATGACAAGGATTTTAAAAGGTATGAAAGAAGACTAACCATGCGCAGCTTCCCACAATACAATTATATATATTTGACGTGTATTTAAAAGAATGAAAAAAGACTAACCATGCGCCGCTTTCCATAATTCAGTTATATATATATATATATATATATTAAAGCGAGTAAAAGAAAGTTGTTAAAACTTACAGGTGAGCGAGCTTCCATGTTGAATTGTTAGTTGTTCAGAGAAATTAAAGAAAGTTTTGATAACAACTATATATTTGAACCTAAATCAAAAGAGAGTTGTTTGTGAAAAATTGTTAGGGCTTATACTCAAAGAGAGGCCCAAGGTTTGAACTGTGATTGTACTGTTGTTTTGAATATCGTATCGGGACTTATACAACGACTGAGGCCCAAAAAGTTTTAATCAAAAGGGGATTGGTTCTTACACTCTATTAGAGGCCCAAAGTTTACTTTTGTATAGGAGATGGGGCTTACAACTCGGGGAGATGCCCAGATGATTTTGAAAATGCAACGATCGCGCCGTTGCTTTGAAAATATACAGAGGGACTTATACAATATGTGAGGCCCAAAAATGTTTATTTACAAAATGGGGTTGGGTCTTACACTCTATTAGAGTCCCAAAAGTGTTTTTAAGAAAAGTAATGGGACTTATAGCTCGAGGAGAGGCCCAGATGATTATTTGTTTGAAAAATGGCGATCACGCCGAGGTTTGAAAACACAATGGGTCTTATACGATGACCGTGGCCCAAAAAGTTTTGGTTTTCAAAAGGGATTGGGTCTTACACTCTATTAGAGGCCCATAAGTGTTTGAAAAAGATTTGTTGGGGTGAAAATCAAAGAAACCCTAATTTCATTTTCTTTTAAAAGTAATCCTTTTAATAAAAACGAATAAAATGACAAAAATACCAAATAAGTCTAAATAAACTACTTGTGATTTTTGGTTAAGTTTTGAAAAATGAGGTTTTAATCACAAGATGATTTAGGACTCATTTGATTTTGATTTTCAAGATGAATATTCATTTTTAAAAGGTTTAAAAACAATAAAAATGAATTTATTTACAAAATACCAACTATATTAAATAAATAATATAAATCTAATTTTTGGTGGAATAAAATATTTCAACATTTTTGTGATTTTTTGCAAAAACAACCAATAAAAAATAATTAAAATTGAGAGAGTTATTAATTTTTCAAATCATTTAAAAAATAATATGAAAAATAATAAAAATGGAATAAGTGATAAAAAAGAGGTCTGGGCGAGGGGGATTCAAACCCCAGTCCTCTCCGTTGCCAATACTCACAAACCAGCTGATCAACCACTGGGGCGCAATGCCAATTCATTAAACATATGGCAAATGAAAAATATATAGAGAACTTGGTTTGAAAACCTGAAGAATGGCGCCATGGCCATCTTCTTCCTTGGGCCAGATGCGTGAAGCTCTATGTCTCACTCGTTTCTCAACCATATGCGTTTTTTAACAAGGAACATGATGGCAATATTTGATTTCATTTATTTTCAGTGTGTGGCAAGTTACATCAACATGAGTGTATGAACCTTAATTTTACAAAAGCAATCGTGCATACATGTTTATGAGTGTTATGGTCAAATTTTTTGAGGGGAAACACTCAACATATGATGATAAGCAATTGGCAAAAGTATCATGCGAGGAAATATGCATGGATCATGTTATGAGAGTTTGAGGCTTACCTTGCTGCAAGAAGAATTGGAACTCTGCACAAAGTGTGTTCCAGAAGTAATTTGATGACCTCTACAGCTTCAATGGATGTTATGGAGTGGATTGCAAGCCTTAGAACACTTTGAAAATCTTTGGATTAAGTTGTGGTATCCCAACTGCATAAGGGCTAGGTTGAAGATTGAGATTTTGATTCAGGTGTTTCAGAAGTGGTTTAGGTGTTTGGACAGCTTCTATACATCATGTGTGATGTGTTAGAAGTGATGGTTTAAGTTTCTTGGCTCTGCAACTCAAAACCCGATAGCACTTGCTCAAGAACAAAGAAATTTGGCACTTAAGGAGAGAATGAGAGAAAGCAATGTTGTAGGCTGCTTTGGTGTAGTTTGAATGATCAGTTAGGACCTCTATTTATAGTGGAGGAGTTGTGTTGAAGTGGTTCTCTTGAAGCTCAGAGGATAAGGCCATGGTTCAATGGTCTTGGCTTGGCATAAATGCCTCTTTCACTAGGTGTAACATCTGCCCCAAATAGATCAGCTATGTATTGACTGATTCCACATTCCTCAGTCATTTTAATTGTTGTTTAATCAGAGAACTTAACTGAGGAGAGTGAGAATCTTGAAAGTGAACTACTCCACATTAATTCCCTTTAAATTCAAGGCATATATGCCAAAAACACATCAATTCTCAAGGACAAGCCCTTGGCATTTCAGTCCAAGTTTGTTGGTTGGATCAGATGTATTGTGATTAGATTAGATGAACTTGGCATAGTGATCCTTGGCTTTGACTCCGAAATCGTGTAAAGCAAGAAAACATGCAAATTGGGTTTTCCATGACAGCCTTGCCATAGTGTTTTGTAGTAGCCATAACTCTTGGCTCAAGCTGAGTTGTTTCATGCCAATAAGTTCCTTGGATTGTAGGCAATATGGACAACAACTTTGATGTTTACAACTTGAATTGATTCAGCCTAAAACTATGTGAAACAGCCCTCCAAGTTTTGGTGTTTCACTTGAAATCTGCCTTGAGCAGAATTTTTCTAAGTGTTGGAAAAAGATGCATTTTCATGTTTTTAGTGATTTTGATCCAATCATAATTTGAAATATATGAGGAATTGGAATGAGGTGTAGTTGACACTTTTAAAGTATGCCATGAGAGCTACAAATCCAGCTTTGGACCATCCAAAATGGTTGCTTGGATCTCATGTTATGGTCCTTGGAAGTTGGTAACCTAGCCACTTTGTTCCATAACTTAGAAAAATTCTAAGTTTTTATGGTTACCCCTTTTACAAGTTATCCCACTTTCTTTGATTTTTCTTGATGAATGATGATTCAAATCACATATTAACATTGTTTTTGGGTTGAGGAACCATAATTGTGAAAAATCTCAAAAAGTCAAACTTGACTTTTGTGCACAGTTGACTTTTTTCCACCAAACCCTAACTGTGGTCCTAATGAAATTGAAACTGGTAGATCAAGCTTCTTGGATCAATCCATTGTTGTAAATGGATCAATGTGGTGTGTTGGAGACCCTCAAATCATGCCTTGAGGTCTTGGCTCATGTTTTTTCCCAAAAGTCAACTTAGGGGTGAATTAGGTCAAGAAACCCTAATTCCTGATTCTTTTGTGGATGCATCCCTTGAGGTAAAATTGACTTGATGATTGGCTCCATGAGGTCCCTTATAGTATCTTGAGTTATACTTTGAAGCATTGGCTCATGCCTAGAGCAAGATTTTCATCTGGATGCCCTGGTCGACCAAAACCATAATTTGGTGACACTTGTGATCTTGAGGCTTGATCCACTTGGAATGTTGCAACCTTGTGCTTGATTTTTGATGTGGGAGTCTTCTTGATCCCTTATGGATGTTTCGAGAGGTTAGAAAATTTGAAGATCATGTCATTTCTTGATTGATCTTTTGTCTAAGGCTCTAAGAGGGCTTAAAACCCTAATGCTTAGTTGCAGGGAATGCTCAACAATTCTTGAGGAGATTGATGAGGCATAAAGGTACATCCATATTGCGATGATGATTTGTACAATGATGGGAAATATTAGTGGTCAAAATTTGGGATATGACAGATGCCCCTATTTAATCTTCTTGGACCCGAAGGTGTGAATGGCGAAGGTATTCGGGCATTCGGGGTGCAAGATGATTAAATATCGGAATACCCGAAATTTTGACAGTGGTTATGAATGGTAGTTTACGCATTCATCCTCTTTTGCTAAGCGTTAATACTTATAAAAGGTAAAACTTCCCCTTGATCCTGGTTTCCTACCAAGGAACTGGTCTCAGTTTCTGATATAAACTTCCCCTCGATCCTGGTTCCCTACCAAGGAACTGGTCTCAGTTTCTGATACAAACTTCCCCTCGATCCTGGTTTTTAGCCAGGGAACTGGTCTCAGTTTCAGATGTAAACTTCCCCTCGATCCTGGTTTCCTACCAAGGAACTGGTCTCAGTTTCTTTTGTCAATAAACTTTCTTGACAAGAGACGCTATTTGTAGCAGTTTTTCCTCAAACTTCTCGCCGAATTTTCCTGGAGAGATGCCATTTGATGGAAAAATTATTGATTTCAGATGTAACACCCCCAATCTATACCCCCAAATAAATAAAGCAATAAAAATTTCATCAGAGTATAATTAAACATTCATGGCATAGACGAAGGCATCACATCAATTGATACAAAACACAATAAACCTGCTCATAAAGATATGCAACAATCAGGTAACAATTAACAGAGGAAATTAGTTCCTACTACCCACAATTTAGATACAGAATAAAAGTGGAAAATCTGCAACTGAATCTCATATATATATCACATAAAGAGTTTGTCTGTCATACACAGATCCATACATGTACAATCCAAAAGATATATATATACATATACACATAAATCACAATGATCTCCCCGACTACCCGGTGCTACATATCAGAGCCGACCGACAAAAGAATGAATACCTAAGCTTCACAAAAAGACCTCCAGCATCTAATCTGCAATGCCTCATAGAGCATTAAAACAACAGAAGGGTGAGAAACACAATCATAATATAATTGCATACAATTATATAATAACACCAAAATACACATGTAATATTCTCACCACAACTTATACCAGAATTCAAACGCAAAACAACACAATGCATATCATCATATATCCATCACCAAGGCATATATAATTAAATAAATGCATTTTACCAACAACATATATATATATATATATATATATATATATATATATATATCTCAACTCATCAATTCCATTCACAATTCCACACAAAATCAATCCATTCATGATTTATGCAAATGCACAGAGACTGACACAACGACTCTATGCAATGCAATACGGTACCATCCATCCATCATCTCAACACTAGTTCACTCAGGAACTATTGGAACCATCGCTTGTTACTTAGTGTAACTCCCCGTCGGGCAAACGATGTTCCCCGTCGCTCACACCTATTTTGTATAAGGCGCACGATGTTTATGGATTGCTCACACCTCTTTGTATAAGGCACACGACCCGATCGCTCACACCTCTATGTATAAGGCACACGATCGTCCATAATCATCGCTCACACCTCTTTTACACACAATTAAAACGGTAAAGTCGACAAAATGACACATTTCCAAATTCCTGACTTAATTAAATTGGTCAACAATCTCAAAACCATCATCATAAGAAAGTACAGTTCAATAGCTATTCAACGATACCAAGAATGTTAAAAACGGATAATCGGAACACAAGTTACGGACTGAACAAGAAAAGTAATCGCGAAAAAACACAATTCTGCAATCTTCCTGGCCATACGCGTATTGCCCTGAGCCATACGCGTATTGCCTTGCTCCCTCGCCCATTCCATATGCGTATTGCCCAACTTGATACGCGTATGGGCAGAGACCAATTCCTCCTAAAAATCCCACTAAAAACTCCAATACGCGTATTCCTCACTTCATACGCGTATTGCCCTCAACCTTACGCGTACCATTACGCAAATGGGCAGATGGCCGAGAAAAATGGAACTCCATATGCGTATTGCCCTCACTCTTTCAATGCCATACGCGTATTGCCTTAACCAATACGCGTATTGCCTTGAGTGATACGCGTATGGGCAGTGGAAAAACCAAAAATTTCCTGCATAATTTTTCTGCGAAATTCACCCAAAAATCACTCCCAATCTCACCTAAACACCAGAAAATTACCAATTGAATGCCTAACAACATGTATCTATCAGGTATCAACAATAAGGAACACTAAAACATGATTTCAGACATAGATTATACCAATTTCTAGCAATTCCAACATATTATGGTTTTTACTCTATATTTTAATTTCAATCCAATATCAACCAAAAACATACATACATAATCATACACAAGTATAAGATAATCGAGTTTCGCACCCTTACCCAATTTAATCGTGTTTTTGAAAGTCGGTTGATCGATTTCTTAATCCACAAGTTTTCTCTCTTTTTCTTCTCTTCTTTTCCTTCTTTCTCTGTTTCTTCTTCTCTTTTTCTTTCCTTACTATTTTTCTCTCTATTCTTTCTATTTCTAACTTAAAGAAAATAAAGCAAAATGACTCAATTACCCCTACACTCAAATATCTCGCAAACGCTCCCAAAACGCGATAAAACATAACAACAATGAAAAATAATATATTTTCAAATAAAATTCAAAAATAAAATAAAATAATCAAAACGACTCGATTAAATAAAACTAACCAAAACTGGGGCGTTACAACTCTCCCCCACTTAGAAATTTTCGTCCTCGAAAATATTACCTGAGACGAACAACTCTGGATACGACTCCCGCATCCGACTCTCCAACTCCCAAGTCAAATTGCCCTCAGCAGCGCCTCCCCACGCTACTTTCACAAGTGCAATATCCTTGCCCCTTAACCGCTTCGACTCGCGATCCAAAATTCTCACTGGTAATGCCTCCACCGTAAGGTTCTCCCTTACCTCAACTTCATCCATCTGAATCACATGCGACGGATCCGAAACATACTTCTGAAGCTGTGAAACATGGAACACATCGTGCAAATTGATAGATTCGGTGGCCAGGCCACCCGATAAGCCACAGCACCCACTCTCGCGGATATCTGGTAAGGACCAATAAACCGAGAAGTAAGCTTCTTCGACTTCAATGCATGACCAACACCCGTTACTGGCGTAACTCTCAAAAATACATGATCGCCCTCTTGAAACTCAAGATCTTTCCTTCTTCGATCATGATAACTCTTTTGCCTATTCTGAGAAGCCTTCATTTTCTCACGAATAAGTTTCACCTTTTCTGTAGTCTGTTGAATCAATTCGGGTCCAACCACCGTACTCTCACCAGATTCATGCCAACACAACGGTGTTCGACATCTTCTTCCATATAACGCTTCAAAAGGTGCCATTCCAATACTAGAATGGAAACTGTTATTATACGTGAATTCCACCAACGCAAGATAACTATCCCACGCACCACCTTATTCAAGAACACAAGCCCGCAACAAATCTTCCAACGACTGAATCGTTCTCTCCGTGTGTCCATCCGTCTGAGGATGATAATCCGAACTCAATCTCAATTTAGAACCCAACGCCTTTTGTAAACTTTCCCAAAATCTCAAGGTAAACCTCGGATCTCGATCCGAAACAATACTTAATGGAACACCATGCAGCTTCACAATCACACTGATATAAATCTCAGCTAACCTCTCCAAAGAAAAACTGATGTCAATCGGAATGAAATGCGCCGATTTAGTCAGTCTGTCCACAACCACCCAAATAGAATTATGTCCTCTAAGTGTATTCGGCAACCCTGTTACAAAATCCATATAAATTCTATCCCATTTCCACTCAGGAATATCCAACGGTTGCAACAAACCACTAGGCTTTTGATGTTCCACTTTCGACTTTTGGCACGTCAAACACGCATACACAAACTGAGCCACATCTCTTTTCAATCCAGACCACCAAAAGATCTTCTTCAAATCTTGGTACATCTTATTAGCTCCCGGATGTATACTCAAATTACTCCGGTGTCCTTCCTCTAAAATCATCCGGAATACAAATTCGACCACGAAATCTCAAAACACCATTATCATCCACTTTAAAATCACTACTCGCATCTTTTTCTCCAACCAACATCAAATCCACAAATTTCACATCCAGCTTCTGTTTCTCGCTTACGGTCAACAGAAACTCATTAGTAACCTTTAGCATACCCAGCCTCACGCTGTCGGATGTCACTTCACACACCAAACTCAAGTCCCTAAAAGCTTCCAAAAGTTCCCACTCTTTAACCATTAAAGCCGACATATGCAACGATTTTCAACTCAACGCGTCGGCTACCACTTAGCTTTACCAGGATGGTAATTCAAGCCAAAATCATAGTCCTTCAAAAATTCCAACCATCTCCGTTTCCTCATATTCAACCCTTTCTGATCAAACAAGTATTTTAAACTTTTGTGATCACTAAAGACTTCGAATCTTGCACCAAAGAGATAATGCCTCCAAATTTTCAATACAAACACCACAGCCGCTAATTCCAAATCATGAGTAGGGTAATTTTTCTCATGCACCCTCAACTGCCTCGAAGCATAAGCCACCACCTTACCCTCTTGCATCAACACACCACCTAGACTAATCAAAGACGCATCACAATACACCACAAATGGTTCACTAGGATTCTGTAAGATCAAAATTGGAGTTGTCGTCAATCTTCTCTTCAGCTCACTAAAGCTTTCCTCACACCGAATATCCAAATGAACGCTTTACCTTTACAAGTCAACTGGGTCAAAGGAAGTGCTAGCTTAGAAAAACCTTCACTGAATCTCCGATAATAACCAGCTAAACCCAAAAAGCTTCTTATTTCAGTAACAGATCTAGGAGCCTCCCATTGTAGAACTGCTTCTACTTTAGATGGATCCACAGCAATACCATTACCTGAAATCACGTGCCCAAGAAAACTCACTTCTGACAACCAGAACTCACACTTGGACAATTTGGCAAAAAGTCTCTTTTCCTTCAAAATTTGCAACACCACACGCAAATGCTCCTCGTGCTCCTCCCGGGACTTAGAATAAATTAATATGTCATCAATGAACACAACGACAAATCGATCCAAATGCTCATGGAAAATACGATTCATATACTCTATAAACACACCTGGCGCATTAGATACCCCGAACGGCATCACAGAATATTCATAATGACTGTATCGTGTCCTAAATGTCGTCTTCTGAATATCTTCCTCTTTCACTCTAATCTGATGATAACTAGACCTCAAATCAATCTTACTAAACACACACGCACCTACCAACTGGTCCATCAAATCATCAATTCTTGGAAGAGGATACTTATTCTTAATCGTCACTTTATTCAGCTGGCGATAATCAATACACAGTCGCATACTTCCATCTTTCTTTTTCACCAATAAAACTGGAGCACCCCAAGGCGACACACTTGGCCTCACAAACGTCTTTTCTAACAATTCATTCAACTGCTTCTTTAACTCCACCAACTCAGATGCTGACATACGATAAGGTGCCATAGAAACAGGTCTAGTGCCAGGAACTAGATCTATAGAAAACTCCACCTCTCTCTCTGGCGGTACATCTGAAATATCCTCAGGAAACACCTCAGGAAATTCACACACAACAGGAAACACATCAAGTACAACTTGACTATCCACTATCAACGATGCAAACAACCCAAACAACTGAGCTTCTTCCCCCAAAAGTTTCTTCAACTCTTTGGTAGATAAGAAACTCGAGTCCTCGTCTTCTTCAAGAGAAGGAAATCTTACCAACTTATGATAACAATCAATATGAACCCGATTGAACTGCAACCAATTCATTCCCAAAACCACATCTAAACCCTCCAACGGCAAACACACCAAATCCATCTCAAAGTCTTTACCATAAATGGTCAAAGGACAACTTAAACAAACCAAAGAAGTAGTTACTGACCCCATTGCTGGAGTATCAATAACCATCTCTCCACCCATCGAAGACAACATAAGATTCAAACGCTTCGCGCACTCAGACGAAATAAACGAATGAGTCGCTCCAGTATCAATAATAGCAACTAAAGGCGTACTATTAATAAAACAAGTACCTCTGATCAGACGGTCTGCACTTGTAGTCTGAGTTCCTGCCAAGGCAAAAAAATTCCCACCAGCTGGAGCTTGCTTCGGTTTCGGACACTTCGTGCTAACATGTCCAGGTTCCCCACAGTTGAAACACTTCACCACGTTCCTCTTACAATCAGCTGCAATATGTCCTAAACCTCCACAATTGGAACATTTTCTCATATCCTTCCTACATTCAAACTGACGATGTCCTAAGTCACCACACCTATAACATCTCAGAGGACTAGACATTCCTCCCCCACTTGGCATTTTCTCAAAATTCCCCCTTTGTTTACCCTTATCAGCTGGTGTTATATAAGGACTACTACGAAACGGTCGTTTCCCTTTCCTTTCGTTCACACTCTTATAGTGAGTAGAACGAGCTTTGCTATCTTCTTCATAAATCCTACAACAATCCACCAAATCAGAAAACCTTCGAATTCTTTGATAACCAATTGCCTGCTTAATCTCAAGACGCAATCCGCTCTCAAACTTCACACACTTAGAAAACTCCGCAGTCGCTTCAGCATAATGTGGATAAAACTGCACAAGCTCCACTAACTTAGCAGTATAATCAACAATAGACATATTACCTTGTTTTAATTCCAAGAACTCTATCTCCTTCTTTCCCCTTACTTCCTCAGGAAAATACTTTCTCAGAAACTCAATACTAAATAAAGCCCAAGTGACTTCTTCCTCTACAGCTTCCAACACCTGACGAGTACTAACCCACCAGTCATCAGCTTCCTCCTGCAACATGTGACTACCCAGTCTCACCATCTAATCCTCAGCACAATCCATCACTCGAAAAATCCTTTCAATCTCCTTCAGCCAAATCTGAGCACCATCAGGATCATGCCTCCCTTTGAAGACAGGCGGTTTGTTCTTCCTGAACTCATCATTCCCAGCAGCATTAGGTGCACCCTGCACAGCCCGAGCCATAGCTTGCATAGCAGCAGCCAAAGCAGCGTCATTCCTACCAGCCATATTCTGTTCATATCTAATAACAGCAACTATGGTTAAACAAACAGCTCATCCAAACACAAACACCGACAAGAACTGACACAAACTGACACGGACTGGCTCTGATACCACTTAATGTAACACCCCCAATCTATACCCCCAAATAAATAAAGCGATAAAAATTTCATCAGAGTATAATTAAACATTCATGGCATAGACGAAGGCGTCACATCAATTGAGACAAAACACAATAAACCTGCTCATAAAGATATGCAACAATCAGGTAGCAATTAATAGAGGAACTTAGTTCCTACTACCCACAATTCAGATACAGAATAAAAGCGGAAAATCTGCAACTGAATCTCATATATATATCACATAAAGAGTTTGTCTGTCATACACATATCCATACATGTACAATCCAAAAGATATCTATACATATACACATAAATCACAACGATCTCCCCGGCTACCCGGTGCTACATATCAGAGCCGACCGACAAAAGAATGAAGACCTAAACTTCACAAAAAGACCTCCAGCATCTAATCTGCAATGCCTCATAGAGAATTAAAATAGCAGAAGGGTGAGAAACACAATCATAATATAATTGCATACAATTATATAATAACACCAAAATACACATGTAATATTCTCACCACAACTTATACCAGAATTCAAACGCAAAACAACACAATGCATATCATCATATATCCATCACCAAGGCATATATAATTAAATAAATGCATTTTATCAACAACATATATATATATATATATCTCAACTCATCAATTCCATTCACAATTCCACACAAAATCAATCCATTCATGATTTATGCAAATGCACAAAGACCGACACAACGACTCTATGCAATACAATGCGGTACCATCCATCCATCATCTCAACACTAGTTCACTCAGGAACTATTGGAACCATCGCTTGTTACTTAGTGTAACTCCCCGTCGGGCAAACGATGTTCCCCGTCGCTCACACCTCTTTTGTATAAGGCACACGACGTTATGGATCGCTCACACATCTTTGTATAAGGCACACGGCCCTATCGCTCACACCTCTTTGTATAAGGCACACGATCGTCCATAATCATCGCTCACACCTCTTTTACACACAATTAAAACGGTAAAAGTCGACAAAACGACACATTTCCAAATTCCCAACTTAATTAAATCAGTCAAAAATCTCAAAACCATCATCATAAGAAAGTATAGTTCAATAGCTATTCAACGATACCAAGAATGTTAAAAACGGATAATCGGAACACAAGTTACGGACTGAACAAGAAAAGTAATCGCGAAAAAACACAATTCTGCAATCTTCATGGCCATACGCGTATTACCCTGAGCCATACGCGTATTGCCTTGCTCCCTCGCCCATTCCATACGCGTATTGCCCAACTTGATACGCGTATGGGCAGAGACCAATTCCTCCTAAAAATCCCACTAAAAACTCCAATACGCGTATTGCCTCACTTCATACGCGTATTTCCCTCAAACTTACGCGTACCATTACGCAAATGGGCAGATGGCCGAGAAAAATGGAACTCCATACGCGTATTTCCCTCACTCCTTCAATGCCATACGCGTATTGCCTTAACCAATACGCGTATTGCCTTGAGTGATACGCGTATGGGCACTGGAAAAACCAGAACTTTCCTGCATAATTTTTCTGCGAAATTCACCCAAAAATCACTCCCAATCTCACCTAAACACCAGAAAATTACCAATTGAATGCCTAACAACGTGTATCTATCAGGTATCAACAATAAGGAACACTAAAACATGATTTCAGACATAGATTATACCAATTTCTAGCAATTCCAACATATTATGGTTTTTACTCTATATTTCAATTTCAATCCAATATCAACCAAAAACATACATACATAATCATACACAAGTATAAGATAATCGAGTTTCGCACCCTTACCCGATTTAATCGTGTTTTTGAAAGTCGGTTGATCGATTTCTTAATCCACAAGTTTTCTCTCTTTTTCTTCTCTTCTTTTCCTTCTTTCTCTTTTTCTTCTTCTCTTTTTCTTTCCTTACTATTTTTCTCTCTATTCTTTCTATTTCTAACTTAAAGAAAATAAAGTAAAATGACCCAATTACCCCTACACTCAAATATCTCGCAAACGCTCCCAAAACGCGATAAAACATAACAACAATGAAAAATAATATATTTTCAAATAAAAGTCAAAAGTAAAATAATATAATAATAAAATAATCAAAACGACTCGATTAAATAAAACTAACCAAAACTAGGGCGTTACATCAGACTTGCTGGGGGAACCCATTGGTCTGAGCTGTAGAGGTGTTCAAACTTCTCTGGTTGGAGACGCCCTTTGTCTACTCTACTGGGGAAAAACGAGTCTCTTGAGAGACTGCTTTCTGCTTGGGGATACTACATCATACTTTTCTTCGAGACCTTCTCGGAGAAATGCCATACAATGTACCCCAATTTTGAGGTGCTGATGACTTCATTAACATTGATTTTCTGGAGAGAAGAACCACTGTGTTGCTGAGAGTCTTTAGTTGCGAGGCTCTCTCTGGGATTTTCCTTAATCCGGGAAAGCGAAGATATCATCTTCAGTGGAGAAGAGTGAAATTTGTCGAGAGTTTTCTTGTTTTTCATAGGTTCAAGTTATCAAAGTGGTCAAGGGACCAACTCCAATCCAGAAATAAACTGGAGGAGAGATTGTTCAGACGCAACATTTCCTGACGATGAAAGAACTGACAACTCGATTAAGAGGACTCCTATCACTAGGGGGTAAGACCGGCTAGAGTGATAGTGATGCAATATGAATATGAATGCAAAGTAATAATGCATGATGTATGTATGTATATGCTGACAAAATCTGACACGACATACAGACTAGTGGATGAACACGACTGGATACTCAGCCACAGCAGGGGATGAAAAGTATCACTGGTCCAAAAGTAGCAATTCTGCCTTGCTTAGGAGAGGTAGTCCCTGTGGGGAACAACGTTGGTCGGGCTTAGGAGATTAGAACTCTGCCGGGGATGTCAGATGAAACAAGGTCTCTGACATAGCTGATCCTTCATTCAGGCGCACTGGTTTAGAAGGAGTACTTTGATTCCGCACTTTGAGGTTCGATTACCTCTGGAGAAGCGATCGATGTTCTTTTGATGTTCAATAGTCAAAAGAAATTGCCATATTTATTTTAAAAGCGGGAAAAATTTGACAAGTAAATTCATTTTTGTTTTATTTCAAGAATCGTTGATTATGTTAAAAACATCATTCTGTAAAGCTAAAACAAATTAGAATTACAAACAACAGCACTAGGGCTCAAATTTTATTGATAGGATGGAAATCAGCCAAGCGCGTGATCCCATAGAGTATTTACAAAGTTAGAAAATGGTAATTTAAGGAAAAAGGGCTACATTGAAACATAACAACCGCTATCCTTCTACCAACTTTGAATTCCGGGCATCCTGAGCTTCTGTCGAAGATGACCTTGACTGGAGTTTTCCTGATGGATGGTATTACTGCTGAGGAGTTGAACTGATCAGACATAGTTACTTGCCATTATCCCTAACTTTTGCCTGGATTGTACTCTGATATTTCCAATCCACCGGGATGACTTTTGATTACGTCTCTAATTTTTTCCTGGACCGCCCTTTCAGGTTTTCAATCCACCGAGACGTTTCTTTTTTTTTTTATTTAGGCGAAGTATTTCTTGACTACGTCAACATTTGTGGGGTAGGCAAATTCCACTCCATCCATGGTTACGAGTCTCAAGGTGCCACCAGAGAAGGCTTTCTTGACCACATAGGGGCCATCATAATTCGGAACCCATTTGCCCTGGGAATCAGTGAGAAATGATTGTATCTTCTTGAGCACGAGGTCTCCTTTTCTGAAGACGCGAGGTCGGACCTTTTTGTCAAATGCCTTCTTCATCCTTTGTTGATACAACTGACCATGTCATAGTGCCGTTATTCTCTTTTCTTCGATCAGATTTAGTTTATCGTGTTGACTTTGACACCATTCAGCCTTTGTTAGCTTAGTTTCCATCAATATCCGGAATGATGGGATCTCTACTTCTATGAGGAACACTGCTTCCCATGCCATATACTAGAGAGAAAGGGGTTGCCTCTGTTGAAGTGCGGACAGATGTGCGATAACCGTGAAGAGCAAAGGGTACCATTTCGTGCCAGTCTTTGTAGGTTACAACCATCTTTTGAACAATCTTTTTGATGTTCTTGTTAGCCGCTTCTACTGCTCCGTTCATCTTGGGTTGGTAGGGAGATGAGTTATGGCGTTCGATCTTGAACTCAGCGCACAACTCTTTCATCATATTATTGTTCAAGTTAGATCCATTGTCAGTAATGATTTGGCTTGGAACACCATAACAACAAATGATATTGTTTTTGATAAATTGGGCCACCACTTGTCGGGTTACATTGGCGTATGACGCTGCTTCGACCCACTTGGTGAAGTAGTCAATGGCTAATAGGATGAACCGATGTCCGTTCAAAGCCTTGGGTTCGATCATGCCAATCATGTCAATTCCCCATATGGAAAAAGGCCAAGGGGAAGAAAGAACTTTGAGATGCGTTGGCGGTACATGGATTTTGTCTGAGTATATCTGACACTTGTTACACCTCCTCATGTACATGTAGCAATCGGATTCCATGGTCAACCAATAGTATCCTGCTCTCAGAATTTTTCTCGCCATTGTGTATTCGCTGGCATGAGTGCCAAAGGATCCTTCGTGAATTTCTTTTATCAGCAAGTTTGCTTCTGGTTTGTCTACGCAGCGAAGCAAGACCATGTCAAAGTTTCTCTTATAGAGTGTATCACCGCTCATAAAAAAGTTGCCTGCCAGTCTTCTGAGGGTCTTCCTATCTTTTCTGGATGCCCCTGGTGGGTACTCTTATTTCTAAAGGAAGCATTTGATATCGTGATACGAAGGTTTGTCATCTATGACTGCTTCAATCGTGAAGATATAAGCGGGCCGCTCAAGGCGCATTATGTCAATATTAGGTATGTCATTCCATTGACCTACACTAATCATGGAAGAGAGTGTGGCTAGTGCATCAGCCATGTGATTCTCTTCACGAGGGATGTGATGAAACTCGATTCTGTTGAAGAATGGTAACAACCTTCTCGCGTAATCTTTGTAAGGAATCAGTCCTGATTGGTATGTGTTCCAATCTCCTTTGATCTGATTAATAACCAGTGCTAAGTCGCCATATACATCCAAGTTCTTGATCCTTAAATCGATCGCTTCTTCGAGACCCATGATATAAGCTTCGTATTCGGCCTCGTTGTTTGTACACTTGAATATTAGTCTGGCGGTGAAAGGAATATGGGTACCCTGAGGTGTTATGATGATTGCCCCAATTCCGTTTCCAAAATGATTGACAGCTCCGTCAAAGATAAGTCCCCATTGGGAACCTAGTTCTGGCCCTTCATTGGGTAGCGGTTCATCGCAGTCATTCATTTTTAGATACATGACATCTTCGTCTGGGAAGTCAAATCCGACTGATTTCTAATCATCAATCGTTTGGTGAGCCAAATGATTAGCTAAAGCACTTCCATTGATGGCTTTCTGAGCATGGTACTCGATGTCGTATTCTGATAACAACATCTGCCAACGGGCAATCCTTCCCGTGAGAGCAGGCTTTTCAAAGACATACTTGATTGGATCCATTTCGGAGATTAACCAAGTAGTGTGACGAATCATATACTGGCGAAGACATTCGGCTGCCCAAGCCAGAGCGCAACAAGTTTTCTCAAGCATAGTGTACTGAGTTTCATAGTCGGTGAACTTCTTGCATAGATAGTAAATGGCGGACTCTTTCCTTTTTGTTTCGTCTTGTTGGCCAAGTACACAGTCCATTGAGTCTTCCAAGACTGTTAGGTAGATGATCAGTGGTCTTCCTTCCACTGGAGGTGATAGAATCGGTGTATCCAACAGGTATTCCTTGATACTGTCAAAGGCAGTTTGGCAGTCTTCTGTCCAAACGCAGTCCTGATTCTTTTTGAGTAATTTGAAAATTGGCGCGCATGTCGGGGTCATGAGGAATATGAATCTGGAAATATAATTCAAACGTCCCAGGAATCCCCTGACTTGTTTTTCAGTCTTTGGAGAAGGCATTTCTTGAATGGCCGACCTTGTCAGGATCAACCTCAATTCCTTTCTGGCTGACGATGAACCCGAGCAGTTTCCCTGAACGGACGCCGAATGTGCACTTATTGGGATTCAAGCGGAGTTTGTACTTTCTTAATCGCTCGAATAGTTTTGGCAGGTGGATCACATGCTCCTCTTCTATTTTAGATTTGGCAATCATATCTTCGACATATACCTCGATTTCTTTGCGTATCATGTCATGAAACAGAGTAGTCATGGCCCTTTGATAGGTTGCCCCGGCGTTCTTCAAACCGAACGGCATTACCTTGTAACAAAAGGTACCCCATGGGGTAATGAACGAAGTCTTCTCCATATCTTTCGGTGCCATTTTGATTTGGTTATAGCCCGAAAATCTATCCATGAAGGAGAAAACTTTGAACTTTGTTGTACTGTCTACCAGCATGTCCTTGTGTGGTAAGGGAAAGTCATCCTTTGGACTTGCTTTGTTCAGATTCCTGTAGTCTACACACATTCTAACCTTTCTGTCCTTTTTCGAAACTAGTACTATGTTGCCTAACCATTAAGGATATTCTGATGTGGCGAGGAAACCTGCGTCAATCTATTTATGTACTTCCTCTTTGATTTTGATGGCCATGTCTGGATGAGTCCGTCTCAACCTTTATTTTACTGGCGGACATTTTGATCTTAACGGTTGGTGATGTTCCACGATGCTGGTATCCAACCCTGGCATATCCTGATAGGACCAAGCGAATACATCTGGAAACTCTTTAAGAAGCTTTGTCAAACTTTCTTTGATAGTTGAACTGAGCAGTGCCCCAATCTTGACTTCCTTTCTCTCTTCCTCTGAACCCAAGTTGACTATTTCCAATGGTTCTTTGTGAGGTTTGCTGGACCTTTCCTCTTGTCTGAGTAATCGGGAGATCTCTTCTGGAATTTCTTTGTCATCTTCTTCTTCAGCCTCAAATACCGAGAATTCAAAGTTGGGAGAAGGCATTGGATCGTATGTTTCAATGGGGTTTAAAACAAGCAATCTGCATGACGTGATGATTCATTTTTAGAAGAAATAGAGAGAATGCAAGAGTGCGTGCATTGTATTTTTTGAAAACTGCTTGTTTTTATTATTTAAGCTGTTTTTTAGGATTACCATTTTCTGAAAAAGAGAAAAGAGAAAATAACAATAAATGCGGAAATTACAGAACGACGTTATTTTATTTATGATCTTGTCGATTCTTGAAACTACAGCCTTATAAAACAAAACTCTGTCACTTTGGGCAAAGCGAAGAGAGACATTTACAGAAAGTGAGCCCTATCAAAACACCCGTTTCACCTAGGCAGGGTGAAAGGTTAAGATTAAGACGACAATTACTTCGACTTATGAACAACTTTCGGAACGTTGACAGCAACCCAATGGCGGCGAACGCCTCGGTGAATCACAAAGTCTGGTACCTTCTCTTTTGATTTATTTTCAGAAATAACGTTGATTTCTGGTGGAGCAGGATCGTTGGAATCTGTCTCCCAAGCAGAGTTGTCGTAGGAGGATTCCTCTGTTGCATCTTGCACATTGTCTGTACTCTCAGGTATATCTCCCCATCCAGTTGGCTGGATGTCTTCGAGCCTAATACAAGAGCTTTCGTGAGAGGTGTACTTGACCAGAAAGTTGTACTTTCCACTTGGTTGTCCCAAGGTGTCCCACACTTCTTTGGAACTGGAGGAGTCATCCCTTTCGATGACGTTGACCTCAGGAAAGGCATAGTTAAGGAACTATTGTCCTGTAATTGTTGCAAATTCATCATTGTACCAGATATTTTCTGAATGCCCTGAGTAAAGATCCCATGATTTGGTGGGGACACATGTATTCTTTTTAATGATGCTCAGATGATATGCATCGTTCAGCTGACTCTTTTGTCCTGAGTCTCCTGGGTACGGATGCCAGATAGGCAGGCCATCCATTGGGCCATAATAGTCGTGGTCAAAGTTGTCTTTCATCAGAGGGTCCTCCTCTAATGAGTTTGGTGGAGCACGACATCCTTCCGGATCACAATCTCCGTATATCATTTTGACATCCGCTCTCGGTATAAATCTCGGACTCTGTTCCAGAAAGCAAAATGGCGTAGGCACCTCTCCCTGAGACATATAACCATCCTCGTTAAGATAGGACTTCCATTCCTCATCAGTATCGGAGGAATCCCCCTCGTTGATGGTATGTACTTTTTGAGACACTGGGTAAAGGAAACCTCCACTATGGAAGAAGTTTTGAATGGGATGAAGACTTTCATCGTTAGTAGCTGCCTGGGTACAGGTTGAAGAAAAAACAAGACCCTTCTTTTTCTTATTGTCCGTAGGAATGACAAGTTGTCCCCATCCCTTCGCATTTTTGCTTTTGATCACTTCGAGAGCATCTTTGTACGAGGAAATCGACGTTCCTCTTTCTAACTGATTGTCATTGCTCACCGAAAGTGCTTGGAATTGGGTTCCAACAACCTCCTCTGGTTCCACATAAGTGGACAATGATAGGTTACTCACGATCAAGGCTTGCTCTCTGCAGATTGTGACTAGTTGGTCGTTCTTGACAAACTTCAGCTTTTGGTGAAGCGTCGAAGTGACTACCCCAGCCTCGTGTATCCCAGGTCTTCCTAACAAACAGCTGTAGGCTACCCTGATGTCCATGACCTAGAAAGTGACTTGGAAAGTATAGGGACCGATAGTTATGGGAAGGTCGACTTCGCCGATAACTGTTTTCCGGGATCCGTCAAATGCTTTGACGATAACCTCACTGCCTCTCATCAGAGATCCTTTGAATGATAGTCGCATTAGAGTGGACTTCGGCATTATGTTTAGAGCCAATTCGGTGTCTACCAGTACGCCGGCTAAAGCATCGTCCTAGCAGTTGACTGTAATATTGAGTGCCATGTTGTGACTTTACCTATCTTCTGGAAATTCCTCATCACTAAACCCAAATTGTTGCAGGAAGTGATGTTGGAGATGATGCTGTCAAATTGTCTTATTGACACATCTTGTTCCACAAAGGCCTGCTCTAAGACTTTCTGTAGAGCCTCCTTATGAGCTTCGGAACTGAGTAAAAGTGATAGCACCGAGATTTTTGAAGGAGTTTGCAACAGTTGATCAACAATGTTGTATTCACTCCTCTGGATGGGCTTCAGCATCTCATCATTGTTCTTTGACAGGTCGGGATCACTGGATTGACCGACCGGTTGATCGAGAACTTTTGTTTGAGGTTCCTTTTCTCTGGTAGGTTCTCCAACTCCTCGGTTGAAGATTCGACCACTCCGTGTTACTCGACTGATGTCTGCAATATTCACGATGGAGGGTAATGGAATTTCCTTTCCATTCTCAATTGTTGTTGCACCGTATTTGTAAGGGATAGCCTTAGTTGATTCATACGGTAATGGTCCCGGTAAGTAGATAACTACCGGAGCCTTCTTATTTTTCTGACCATTATAAGTAATCTCAATCAGTTCTTGGTTGGGAACTTTCGATTTGTCAAGTAAAGGGATGATGGTATAAATATCTTTGGTCCTCTTATCATTAGAGATTACAACAACATCTTTGATTCGATCAGCTACAAAGTTGGGCATCAAGTTGATTGACCCAGCACTTGGTCACGGTCGAATCTCTTTGTGGTCCAACTGACTCTAAAGGGTTGCTCGCACGAGGTAACATCCTTGAGTATCTTCAGAGAAAACTCTACAGCGTTCATAGTTGTGTGGTGGCACCCGGCCACGTCCGCTTTGTATGCAGTGTAACCTCACTAGATCTGTTTCCATTAATCGAACATCCTGACTTTGATGCCTAGTAGGGTTCCCATTAATCATACTGACTTATTGTGTGTCTTCGTCTAAATAGATCGGAAGCCACCAGTGATTTAACAAGTGTTGCAAAGTTCTTTGAACGAGAGCGCATCCTTGGTCGCTCCCACGACATCCCTTACAATTCTGATAATTATGCGAAGTCAGAAAACCGAGTTGGACCTACTTAGCATGTAACACTACCAAGCCGGTATTCACCAAGCGAATATCAAAGATTTGAATCATATTCACTTGACACTTATTTCTATCGCGGTAATCTCGAATCCATCCAAGATCCATCTAAAGCTGGAGGGTCTCTTGTACAAAAGAGCATCCCTGATTGTTTACCAAGCAGACCAGACAGGAATCGTAATCGTGTCGTGGCAGATTATGATGTTGGCTTTGCCTTGAGTGCATTGCCACCAAGTTGACATTCATTGCCAGAATGTTGTGATTCTGAATGACGTTGGAATTTGCATAAGTCATGTTGACTTCATGGATTCAGTGATCCTGGATCCATCCGAGATCCAACTGTTCCTGTAAAGCTGATTGCACCACAAAACATCCTTGATTATTTTTAGAGAAGATATGACACTGGTGATAGTTATGAGATGGTACATGTCCATATCCGCTCTGTGTGCGATGCATTTTGACTAGGTTAGCCCTCAACAAGAGTACATCATGAATTTGATAGCTGTGGTTAGACTCTCCCTCTATCAAATTTATCGCAGCTTTCTCATGTTGAGGTAGCGGGTTTGTCTGAACGTTTGGATTCATATCCTTGAAGGATAAGACCCCGCTCCTAACAAGCTTCTGTACATCGGATTTGAAGCTGAGACAGTTTTCTATGTTATGCCCTGGTCCTCCTTGATGGTAAGGGCAAGTCTGATCCACTTTGAACCAAAAAGGCGGATTTTTCGGTATTGTAAGAGGAGCCCTAGTTTGGACGTGCCCTTTGACCAGTAGTAATGGAAACAGTTCTGCGTACAACATTGGTATAGGGTCTAACCCTGGTGGTCGCGTTGTACGGTTGTTGTTGTACGGAGGACGAGCCTGCTGAAGAGGCTGTTGTGTCCTTTGCTGATATTGTTGTTGATTCGGTTGGCTTTGACCAACCTGAGGTTGATACATAGGAACAAGCACAGGGTTGATAGCAGGAGTTACAGCTGCTACTGGTTGATATCGTCGCCTTTACTTTTTGAGAGAGATATTACCAATATCTTGCTTTTTTTTCTTTGGGAGAGCACTACCGTATCTTTTAGTACTGCTTGATGGTCCAGCGTCTTTAACTAAACGTCCTTCTCGGACTGCTTCCTCAAGACGAACTCCCATGCCCACCATCTCAGTGAAGTCAATGGGCGCACTGGCGACCATTCCATCGTAGTAAAATGAGCTCAAGGTTTTCAAAAAGATCTTTGTCATCTCTTTTTCCTCAAGAGGTGGATAAATCTGGGCGGCAATTTCACGCCATCTCTGAGCATATTCCCTGAAGGTTTCCTTGTCCTTTTGCGACATGGCTCTGAGTTGATCTCTATCCGGTGCCATGTCCAGGTTATACTTATACTGTTGAACGAAGGCAGCGCCAAGATCTCTGAAAGTGACGATCTTAGTGCGGTTTAACCCCATGCACCATTTGAGTGCGGCACCGGTTAAACTATCCTGGAAATAATGGATCAGTAGCTGTTGGTTCTCTGTCTGAGTTGACATCCTCCGAGCATACATCACCAAGTGACTTTGAGGGAAAGAGTTACCCTTGTATTTTTCAAATTCGGGAACCTTGAATTTGTGTGAAACTTTCACATTGGGGACCAAACAAAAGTCTTCGGCGACCTTTCAGAATAGATCCTGACCGCGAATGGCTTGCAGTTCTTTCTGCATCTCCAGGAACTGCTCCTGGAATTCCCTCATTCTGTTGTCCATACTTTCGTTTCCAATAGAAGATATATATGGAATCTGTCCTTCCGGGACAATGTGTACCACAGGTTGTGGTATGTCATTATGGCAGTGACTCTTGATACTTCCCTCTCCCAAAGTTTGTACCCTTCAGGAGTTGCTGTCATGCCCCTGGCAATCTTCGTTTTCCCAAAGTTTGTAACCTTCAGGCCCAGCGGATCCTGCTGTAGTTTCTAGATCTTCCGAGATCGGTGGAATATATCCTTCCGGGATATAGTTGAGTGGCATGTCCCAGGGACGATCTTTAGGCATGGTATATCGAGGATCATACTTTTCCACTATGGGCGTAGATGTGATCTCTGAGATCACGGTCCTTTGTTGTTGCATCCGGGCTGCTGCTAGAGCTTGCATATCGTTGTGAAGCTTTCTCAGATCCTCTTTCAGAGCGTCGAGTTCTTCTCTCAACTCTCTGTTCTCTTCCTCGAGATTATCCATTTTCTTTTGTTGACTGGCCCGAGTATTGTACGAATGACACAGTTTGGCGCTAGAATCGAGACACAAACGTGAGATTCGTAGGTAAGAAGAATGCGTTACGTGAGAATGATGAATGATATGCAATGATTATATTAATTATATATTTTTTTGTTTAATGAAAATAAACTTCGACAATTGGATTGCAAATATCAAACAGTGGGGAAACCCCATTTTATTGAATTCAAAGGTTGCGGAAATGGAAATACAGTAATTTACATAGTGCTATAAAAGGAAAAGTCTAAGCTAATGGATCCTGAGTCCTCTCTGAGGAGGGTTCAGGTGCTGGTTCTGGTATTTTCCTTTTCTTTGACCGGGGCACTCGAGCCGTTATCATGTTGTCATTCCTTTGCCAAGTGAAAGGAGCGAGCAAATTCCTTTGGTCATCTTGGTTTTCTATAGCATGTTGCTCTAAAATCTCGATTAAAGCGTCTTTTTCTTTTAACAGTTGCTGTATTTTCTTACACTCCACATTGAGAATGTGGTACTTGTTATTCCAAGATTTCTTCCCCTGTTGAACTTTGTTGAGAGTAACATGAAGTTTTTCCGTATTTGACATAAAATAAAGGATAGGGTCCCTTAACGGAAGAACTTCCTGACGAGGGTAAGGCATCCTTAGCTTGAGAGCTCTAGTTTGTACCCAGTGGAGATAAGGTTCCACTAAGACATAGTCTGGTTTTCCTAAAGACTCTCTTCCTTTTCTGTGAACATGTTTCCAGGCATGTACTATTTCTGTTTTTAGTGCTCTGTCATTTTCTCCTTCCTTGAAGAAAAGACCTTCCAGATGAGCATTACGCAGGACATGCCTCATCGGGTATCCAAATTGACGACGAACTAAAATTAGATGATAGTTGATTCCTCCTTTAGTTCCTATGAGGGGTACATTAGGGAAGTTTCCACAACGGTCAATGATTATGATCCCGTCATAGATTCGATTGTACCAGTCGATGTCAGAGTTGGTAAGAGACATGATTCTCTGCGACCAACGTAAAGTATTCTTAAGATCCCAAAATGCAGCAGACTTGGGTAAGTGGGAAATGAACCATTTGTATAGCAGGGGTACACAGTATGTGATCATTCCTCCGCTGTACAAATTCCTTAAGTGTACAGAATGATAAGCATCTGCGAGCAAGGTTGGTACAGGGTTTCCAATCAGAAATATCTTAATGGCATTGATATCTACAAAGTTATCGATGTTGGGAAACAAAAATAACCCGTAGGAAAGCAAAACAAAGATGCTCTCGAAAGCGGCCACGTTTCCTATACTGGCAAAGTACAGGGCTTTCTTTATCAAAAACTGGGCTGGAAAACCTTGGATTCCACCCTATGTGAGTCCTGACTTCTGACTCGTCCAAATAAATTGCTCTTGCAATGTTTGATCTTTTGGAATTTCTTCCAGTCCAGAAAAGGGAGCTTGGTCAGTGATATGTAAATCAGTCAGGTGAGAGTACTCCTCCAGTGTTGGTGCTAGTTGATAATATGGGAATGTGAAACAGTGATAAACCGGATCGTAAAACTGAATGAGTGTAGCCAGTATTCCTTCAATTACATGGACCCTTAATAGAGACAGCAGTCCTCCGTACTTGGCTCTGAAAGCATCAGGGTTGGTGATTATCCTCGCCAAACCTCTTAAATCCTCTAGTTTTGGAACCTTGAAGGTGTACTTGTGAGTCTTCCTTCTACCGAAATCCATAACGCAATCTCCCTCTCTGATATTTGCAATCATTGTCTTAGTTTAATTTGAAAAAAGGAGAGAGTAGAAGAGAAGATTTTTTTGTTTTAATGTTTTTTAATGAAATGAATGCATGAATGCATCACACAAAAACATAGAAAAATCATGGGGTCAAAGGTTCGGTGTCATGAAGTCATGGCTCTACCCATCCCCAAGGTTATACTGGTGATTTTTTGTACCTGTCCTCACAATCATTGACCCCTCTTGGGATAACAACAGCAGGCTGGTTCACCCGAGCGAGCTGCAGTATCTTAGAGTAATCTCAAATGAGGGTAGTATCGCGTGACAACTATTTCCGATAGCTTCTGCACTACAAAATAGTAACATGGTTTCAGCCTACTAAAATCTTCAGCTTCTCAGATAACCCAATCGAACAATCTGCTTTCAACAACCGAAGTCGTATAGGCATTGAATCCACAAAGGGCATCTCCACTGATTCTATGGTCGACTGGGACCTCTTATTTGGGAGTCACTCCCTGTAAGATTACCCGTCTAGTGCCATCACTTATCTTAGGTGTATACTCAATCTTTCCATATGCGACATCACTCGCAGTCCCATTAGCAGAAAAATAAACACGGATATCAATTAGGAAAAGCGATATATATTTTTATCCTAACATACTAGACCTCTATAATCCTATTCTTATACAGACAATGACTCCCCAGCAGAGTCGCCATTTTCCTGTAGCGAGCGATTTTTGTCGGTGACGTGACCACCTTATCGCTGAAGTTTGGGTTTTCTCCTCGAGGAGAAAGGGTTGCTACTTTCTGATTTCTTATTTATCCCGTGAAGTTGGAAGGGAAAGGGAAGGTATCTAAAACTAACCTTGCATGCGGATGTTTAATTGAACAAACGCTTTAAGAGATTCGGGGAGTCGGGGTTAGGTTATACAATGGGTAGTTGTCAATTATCCATCCTATATGTGGTTATCCACAAGATATTAGCTTTAGGTTTCGCTTTGTAATTGATAGTGTTTATCTGCTGATGGGTTGGGAAAGTTTCTTGGGAAATATGAGTGAGTGAGTGAGTTTTTTGTTGATGTTCGGGTGTTTTTGTTAAGGTACTGGACCTAAGTTTTGAATAATGTGTGAAGGTACTGGACCTAGAGTTTTTGATTAGTATGCTCGCTAAGATTTCACAATCTTATGCCTACGTATTCCCGTTTAAATGAAACAGGGAAATCAGAGCAATCGTAGTTCCTCCTATTCTAAGGGAGGAAAATGATGTTTTGGTGTCTTGTTCAAAGCCCAAGATTGAAGCTAAAAGGATATTTGTGTCTTGTTCAAAGCCCAAGATTGAAGCTAAAAGGGTATTGAGAGGGAATTTGTCATCTTTAAAGAGAGATTGTTGATTTTTGTGTGCCTTAATCAAAGCACAAGGTTGATGCTAAAAGGTTAATTGACTCGGCTAGGGGATTTCTTTATACAAAGCCTAAGAGGAGGCTAAAAGTGACCAACTCAACAAGAGAGTGTTTTTATCTGTCTTGTACAAAGCCCAAGATTGAGGCTAAAAAGAGACTGGCTCTTTGGGGATATCATTATACAAAGCCTAAGAGGAGGCTAAAAAGGGTTTTGACTCCGTCGGGGAGGTTTATATGTGTCTTGTACAAAGCCCGAGATTGAGGCTGAAATGAGTTTGACTCTTGCTGGAGAGTATTATCTGTCTTGTACAAAGCCCAAGATTGAGGCTAAAATAGGAAATTTAACTGACTCTGGTGAGGATGTGTCTTGTTCAAACCCAAGATTGAGGCGGCAATGAGTTTGACTCTGCTTGGGGGAATTTATTCCTTAAAGCCTAAATGAAGGCTGGGAGAAAATGACTTGGCTGGGGAAGGTATCTGTCCCCAACTCAAGAGAAGGAAATTTATGTCTTGTACAAAGCCCAAGATTGAGGCTAAAAGGGTTTTGACTCAACAAGAGAGTGTTTTTATTTGTCCTGTACAAAGCCCAGGATTGTGGCTGAACAAGCTGGAGAACTTGAGAGGAGGCTAGCTCCTACTTAGGGGGAAATCTTTATACCAAGCTTTGGATAAAGATCGACTCGACAAGAGAGTATTTTTATCTGTCTTGTACAAAGCCCAATATTGAGCCTAAAGAAGGTTGACTCAACAAGAGAGTCCGAAAAGGTGACTGACTCAACAAGAGAGTCTAGGAAGTGATTGACTCAACAAGAGAGTCTAAAAAGGTGGTTGACTCAACAAGAGAGTCTGAAAGTTGATTGACTCAACAAGAGAGTCTTTTATACTCAACAAGAGAGTGATTTGCTGTCTCGTACGAAGCTCGAGATTGAGGCTAAAAGGGTCTTGACTCAACAAGAGAGTCTGAAAAGGTTAGCTCCGCTGGGGAGAATCATTTGTACAAAGCCCAAGAGGAGGGTGACTTCGCTGAGGAAGGATCATTATACAAAGCTTAAGAGGAGGCTAGCTTTCCGCTGAGGAAAGGTCCTTATACAAAGCCTAAGAGGAGGCTATCTTTTGCCGGGGATAATTGAGATCCCGAGGCAGGTCCAAATGGGGAATCAACTCTTGCTGAGGGTTACCGAAGAGTTGAGATGTCAGATACCCTGAGGTTCTGATTTGAGATAGTGTTGACCCTGTCGGGGAACTCTCATGAGAGAGGCTAGGTTTCTGCTGGAGATCGATCCAGAATGCCCGGGGTTTTTTCCTATAGTTGTAAGGAACTTGAGAATGTCTTTGAGACTCAAAAGGATTAGACTGTCCAATTCTGCGGGTGTGGAAGAGTTTTATCTTTTGTATGACGCCTCCAAGAGAAGGCAAAGGCATTAGGGGATGGGAATCAACCCTAAAGTGGCTTGAGGTCTGACACTGGAAAGACTGCTCTAGCAAAGGATGACTAAGTTCTGTCTTATACCTTTAAGAGGCCATCAGTGTCCTTATATTAAGTCCAAGAGAAGGCATGAGAACTTCTAAGAAGCCGAAGGGTCCTTGTACAAAGCCCAAGAGGAGGCGGTGATGCTTTTAGCAAGCCTGTGGGTCCCTAAACCAAGAGAAGTTCAAGAAATGCAATTCACAGAGAAGAGATCATTCCAGGAAAGTTTGGCGGTTTGGAAGAAACTCAAGAGATGCTATTCACAGAGAATAGATCAACTTTGGGGAGTAGAATTTCTTTGACAATTTCTAAGGGTGACAGTCTGAAAAAAGGTTCACCGAGAATACTACATTTCTCTTTGTTCCATATTGTTTAACCCCAGGAGAAGGGAAGATTGTATCTGGAAATCCTATGGGGATCTAGTTTTGTTTGTATTTAAGAGTGACCAATCATGGCTTTACCTAGTTCTAGACCTAGTTGTCGGGGAAAACTCTAAATAACTATACTAGTATATATACAGTTGATATATGACAAGTATTTTAAAAGGTATGAAAGAAGACTAACCATGCACAGCTTCCCACAATACAGTTATATATATTTGACGTGTATTTAAAAGAATGAAAAAAGACTAACCATGCGCCGCTTCCCACAATTCAGTTATATATATATATATATATATTAAAGCGAGTAAATGAAAGCTGTTAAAACTTACAAGTGAGCGAGCTTCCATGCTGTATTGTTAGTTGTTCAGAGAAATTAAAGAAAGTTTTGATAACAACTATATATTTGAACCTAAATCAAAAGGGAGTTGTTTGTGAAAAATTGTTGGGGCTTATACTAAAAAAGAGGCCCAAGGTTTGAACAGTGATTGTACTGTTGTTTTGAATATCGTATCGGGACTTATACAACGACTGAGGCCCAAAAAGTTTATGTCAAAAGGGGTTTGGGCCTTACACTCTATTAGCGGCCCAAATTTTACTTTTGTACAGGAGATGGGGCTTATAACTCGGGGAGATGCCCGAATGATTTTGAAAAGGTGGCGATCGCTTCGTTGCTTTGAAAATATACAGAGGGACTTATATAATATGTGAGGCCCAAAAATGTTTATTTACAAAAAGGGGTTTGGTCTTACACTCTATTAGAGGTCCAAAAGTGTTTTTAAGAAATGGAATGAGACTTATAGCTCGAGGAGAGGCCCAGATGATTATTCGTTTGAAAAATGGCGATCGCGCCGAGGTTTGAAAACACAGTGGATCTTATACAATGACCGAGGCCCAAAAAGTTTTGGTTTTCAAAAGGGATTGGGTCTTACACTCTATTAGAGGCCCGTGAGTGTTTGAAAAAGATTTGTTGGGGTGAAAATCAAAGAAACCCTAATTTCATTTTCTTTTAAAAGTAATCCTTTTAACAAAAATGAATAAAATGACAAAAATACCAAATAAGTCTAAATAAACTACTTGTGATTTTTGGTTAAGGTTTGAAAAATGAGGTTTTAATCACAAGATGATTTAGGACTCATTTGATTTTGATTTTCAAGATGAATATTCATTTTTAAAAGGTTTAAAAACAATAAAAATGAATTTATTTACAAAAATACCAACTATATTAAATAAATAATATAAATCTGATTTTTTTGTGGAATAAAATATTTCAACATTTTTGTGATTTTTTGCAAAAAGAACCAATAAAAAATAATTAAAATTGAGAGAGTTATTAATTTGTCAAATCATTTAAAAAATAATATGAAAAATAATAAAAATGGAATAAGTGATAAAAAAGAGGTCTGGGGCGAGGGGGATTCGAACCCCGGACCTCTCGCTTGCCAATACTCACAAACCAGCTGATCAACCATTGGGGCGCAATGCCAATTCATTAAACATATGGCAAATGAAAAATATATAGAGAACTTGGTTTGAAAACCTGAAGAATGGCGCCATGGCCATCTTCTTCTTTGGGCCAGATGCGTGAAGCTCTCTATCTCACTCGTTTCTCAACCATTTGACACGATTCAAACACCAAATTCATGCGTTTTTTAACAAGGAACATGATGGAAATATTTGATTTCATTTATTTTCAGTGTGTAGCAAGTTACATTAACATGAATTTTTCAAAAGCAATCGTGCAGACATGTTTGTGAGTGTTATGGTCAAATTTTTTGAGGGGAAACACTCAACATATGATGATAAGCAATTGGCAAAAGTATCATGTGAGGAAATATGCATGGATCATGTTATGAGAGTTTGAGGCTTACCTTGCTGCAAGAAGAATTAGAACTCTTCACAAAGTGTGTTCCAAAAGTAATTTGATGACCTCTAGAGCTTCAATGGATGTTATGGAGTGGATTGCAAGCCTTAGAACACTTTGAAAATCTTTGGATCAAGTTGTGGTATCCCAACTGCATAAGGGCTAGGTTGACGATTGAGATTTTGATTCAGGTGTTTCATAAGTGGTTTAGGTGTTTGGACAGCTTCTATACATCATGTGTGATGTGTTAGAAGTGATGGTTTGGGTTGCTTGGCTCTGAGACTCAAAACCCGATAGCACTTGCTCAAGAACAAAGAAATTTGGCACTTAAGGAGAGAACGAGAGAAAGCAATGTTGTAGGCTGCTTTGGTGTAGTTTGAATGATCAGTTAGGACCTCTATTTATAGTGGAGGAGTTGTGTTGAAGTGGTTCTCTTGAAGCTCAGAGGATAAGGCCATGGTTCAATGGTCTTGGCTTGGCATAAATGCCTCTTGCACTAGGTGTAACGGCTGCCCCAACTAGATCTGCTATGTATTGACTGATTCCACATTCCTCAGTCATTTTAATTGTTGTTTAATCAGAGAACTTGACCGAGGAGAGTGAGAATCTTGAAAATGCACTATTCCACATTAATTCCCTTTGAATTCAAGGCATATATGCCAAAAACTCATCAATTCTTAAGGACAAGCTCTTGGCATTTCAGTCCAAGTTTGTTGGTTGGATCAGATGTATTGTGATCAGATTGGATGAACTTGGCATAGTGATCCTTGGCTTTGACTCAGAAATCGTGTAAAGTAAGAAAACATGCAAACTGGTTTTTTCATGACAGCCTTGCCATAGTGTTTTGCAGCAGCCATAACTTTTGGCTCAAGCTGAGTTGTTTCATGCCAATAAGTTCCTTGGATTGTAGGCAATATGGACAACAACTTTGATGTTTACTTCTTGAATTGATTTAGCCTAAAACTATGTGAAACAGCCCTCCAAGTTTTGGTGTTTCACTTGAAATCTGCCTTGAGCAGAATTTTTCTAAGTGTTGGAAAAAGAAGCACTTTCATGTTTTTAGTGATTTTGATCCAATCATAACCTGAAATCTATGAGGAATTGGAATGAGGTGTAGTTGACACTTTTAAAGTATGCCATGGGAGCTACAAATCCAGCTTTGGACCATCCAAAATGGTTGCTTGGATCTCAAGTTATGGTCCTTGGAAGTTGGTACCCTAGACACTTTGTTCCATAACTTAGAAAAATTCTATGTTTTTATGGTTACCCCTTTTACAAGTTATCCCACTTTCTTTGATTTTTCTTGATGAATGATGATTCAAATCACATATTAACATTGTTTTAGGGTTGAGGAACCATAATTGTGAAAAATCTCAAAAATTCAAACTTGACTTTTGTGCACAGTTGACTTTTTTTTGCGAAACCCTAACTGTGATCCTGATGAAATTGAAACTTGTAGATCAAGTTTCTTGGATTAATCCATTGATGTAAATGGATCAATGTGGTGTGTTGGAGACCCTCAAATCATGCCTTGAGGTCTTGGCTCATGTTTTGTCTCAAAAGTCAACTTAGGGGTGAATTAGGTCAAGAAACCCTAATTCCTTTTTCTTTTATGGATGCATCTGTTGAGGTAAAATTGACTTGATGATTGGGTCCATGAGGTCCCTTGTAGTTTCTTGAGTTATACTTTGAAGCATTGGCTCATTCCTAGAGGAAGATTTTCATCTGGAGACCCTGGTCGACCAAAACCCTAATTTTGTGACACTGGTGATCTTGAGGCTTGATCCACTTGGAATGTTGCAACCTTGTGCTTGATTTTTGATGTGGGAGTCCTCTTGATCCCTTATGGATGTTTTGAGAGGTTAGACAAGTTGAAGATCATGTCATTTCTTGATTGATCTTTTGTCTAAGGCTCTAAGAGGGCTTAAAACCCTAATGCTTAGTTGCAGGGAATGCTAAAAAATTCTTGAGGAGATTGATGAGGCATAAAGGTACATCCATATTATGATGATGATTTGCACAATGATGGGAAATCTTAGTGGTCAAAATTTGGGGTATGACACTTCCTAATAAACATTTGTATGCTGCCCTGATATTCATGACCTGGAAAGTGACTTGGAAAGTGTGAGGACCGATGGTTATGGGAAGATCAACTTCGCCAATAACTGTTTTACTGGATCCATCGAAGGCTTTGACGATGACCTCGCTGCCTCTCATCGGAGATCCTTGAAATGATAGTCGCATCAGAGTAGATTTTGGCATAACATTCAGAGCTGATCCTGTGTCTACCAGTACGCTGGCTAGAGCATCGTTCTGGCAGTTGACTGTAATGTTAAGCGCCATGTTATGATTTTTGCCTTCTTCCAACAATTCTTCATCACTGAATCCTAAGTTGTTGCAGGAAGTGATGTTGGAGATGATGCTATCAAACAGTTTTATCGTTACATCCTGTTCTACGAAAGCTTGCTCCAAGACTTTCTACAAAGCTTCTCTGTGAGCCTCGAAGCTGAGTAATAGAGACAACACAGAGATTCTTAAAGGAGTTTACAATAGTTGGTCTACAATGTTGTACTTGCTTTTCTGGATGAGCTTCAGTATCTCATCGTTGTTCTTTGTAAGTTCGGGATTACTGGATTGCCCGACTGGTCGATTGGGAACTTTTGTTTGAGGTTCCTTTTCTTTGGTGGGTTCTCCAACTCCTCTGTTAAAGATCCGGCCGCTCCGTGTTACTCGACTGATGTCAGCAATGTTCACGACGGAGGGTAATGGAGTTTTCTTTCCATTTTCAATTGTTGTTGCACCGTACTTATAAGGGATAACCTTTTCTGATTTGTACGGTATTGGACCTGGCAAGTAGATAACCACAGGAGCCTTTTTATTTTTCTGACCATCGTAGGCAGTCTCAATTGGTTCGAGGTTGAGAATCTTTCCACTATCAAGAGGAACTCTTGATTCATGGAGTAGAGGGACGATGGCGCATACGTCCTTGGTCCTCCCATGATCGGAGATTATGACAACGTCTTTGCTTTGATTAGGAAGATAGTCTTGCATCGCGTTGATCGACCCAGAACTTGAACATGGTCAGATTTCTTTCCGGTCCAACTGATTTTGAAGAGTTGACCGAACAAGGTAGCATCCTTGGTTATTCTCTGAACAAACTCTACAGCGCTCGTAGTTGTGTGGTGGCACCTGGCCACGCCCGCTTTGTATGCAGTGCAACCTTACTAGATCTGTTTCCATCGAGCGAACATCCTGACTTTGATGCCTACCAGGATTCCCGTCACTCATACTGATCTGTTGTGTAGCTTCGTCCAAGTATATTGGAAGCCACCAGTGGTCCAACAAGTGTTGAAGTGTTCTTTGGACAAGTGCACATCCTTGGTCGTCTTCATGACACACTTTACAGTCCTGATAACCATGTGAAGCCAGAAAACCGAGTCTGACTTGCTTAGCGTGTAATTCTACCAGACTGGTATTCGTCAAGAGAATATCAAAGATTTGAATCATATTAACTTGATGGTTACTTCTATCATGGTAATCCTGGATCCATCCAAGATCCATCTGACGTTGAAGGGCCTCTTGTACAAAGGAGCCTCCCTGATTGTTTATTGAGCATATCGGACAGGAATTGTAATCGTGCCATGGAAAATCATGATATTGACTTTGCCTTGAGTGCATTGCCACCAAATTAACATTCATCGCCAGAATGTTGTGGTTTTGGACAATGTTGAGATTTGCGTGAGCCATATTGACCTCACGGATTCGATGATCTTGAATCCATCCAAGATTCATTTGTTCTTGTAGAGGTGATTGCACTACGGAACATCCTTGATTATTCTTTGAGAAGATATCACACTGGTGATAATTGTGAGACGGTACATGACCGTACCCGCTCTGTCTGCAATGCATCCTGACCAGATTGGTTCCTAATAGGAGTACATCGTGAATTTGATAACTGCGGCTGAATTCCTCCTCTATCAAATTTACTGCAGTCTTCTCATGTTGAGGCAACGGGTTCATCTAAACATTCGGATTAGTATCTTTGAAAGATAGGACCCCGTTCATGACAAGCTTCTGTACATCAGATTTGAAGCTGAGACAGTTCATAATGTTGTGCCCCGGTCCTCCTTGATGATAAGGGCAAGTTTGATCTGCTTTAAACCAAAATGGAGGATTTTCCGGTACCGTAAGAGGAGACCTGGTTTCGACATGCCCCTTGACTAGTAGAAGTTGAATGCTCTGAGTGTTTGACTAAATTTTGGTAAAACATAAATGTTGTGAAAGATGTTTCAACATGGAGGTTTTCAGCCCCAGAATAAAGATGTTGAGTAAAATGTCACAACATGAAGATTCGACATCATGACTGTTACAACGGGTTTTGGTTTTAAATCTGTTCCAAGATTCAAGGCAATTGCCAGTGGATCAAGGATCAAATATATGAAGCCCAACTCAGCAGAAAACTATAAAAGAAGTCCAAGACCTTGACAGAAAAGTGAGAGCAGACGACATAGACTTAAAAATCCTATTTTGTAAAGTAGGTTTTAGGTTTGAGAGTCATAGGTTTCTCTTGTAAGTCTCCCTTTGTATCAGTTGATACACTGTGGTAGATATAGGTGTCGCACAGATCCATAAGCCTTGAGGTATTGGATTATGTATTGTTCTTGGATGAAGCTTTTAAGCAAATCTGATTTAGCTTGTTTGTCAAGTATGCTTGACAGATTTCTGTATTGATAGGGATGATGTAGAAATCACAGTTGGTGATTAAGGGAAGTGAGTGGGGTATCTCATATCAGGGTTGTAAACGTTTGAGTTTAGCCTTGGTAAAGATGTTCATTGGGTATATGTTAGGGATAAAGTTGTAAACGGGGGAGTTTAACTTTGTAATAGTCTACAGATAGTGGAGTCTTCTTCCTGGATTGGTATCCCCCAGATGTAGGTGAGTTTGCACCGAACTGGGTTAACAATTACTGTACTCTTTATCATTATGCAGATTTACGTTTTCTGTTAGGGTTCATGATAAACATGTTGGATCAGATGTCGTGACATCTGTGATGGTGCAGTTCTGATATTCAAGGTATCAGTCTGTTGTTGCGCCTCTGAGTTTAAATGATTATGTAGCACAATGTCTTGACATGTGTTAGGACATCTGTTGTCTGCATAGGCTAGAATTTCAATTGGTATCAGAGCAGGCATCCTGTCTGGTTCTGGATGAGATCTTTGGGAGATACTTTCTGGCGTTTAAACAAGGAGGGGTTTTGAATATTAGATCAATCAACTCAGATATACCCAAGGGTATTAATGGATGAGATAGATGTTCTGGATCGATGGGAGCAACCCGGAGGTTATTCGTGTTGCTGAGGAGATTCTACAACAACTACAGGAGAAGTGGCTAGTTCTCTTGTTGGTGTGTCTTATAAGATGTTGTGACATCTTATTAGGGCAAGTAGGATCTGTTCCTTGGAGGTTCCGCTGCATGTGTTTCTGATGGAAGAGCTCTAGAATTATGGTATTTTGGAGTTGTTACTGAAGACAGTTGGTGGAAGGTCTCAATCGTCGACCTCTATATTTGAAGATATCTTCATTCTTTATTCCAAAGTCGGGAGCGATGGAGTGAAATGAGTTGTGGTTAGATATCTGGTACGGTGACCTGGTACTTGGAAGCTAGGTTTCTTGGTGCAGTTGAAGTCAGTTGAAGAGGAGAGGAGTTGAGTTAAGTTTATCAGGTTCTTGCTCTAGGAGTTTGATAAATTGTTGGTCGGCTAGGTTGTCAAAGATACTTAAGAATTCTCTCAAGTCCACTCATAAAGGCATCTATGTCGTGTATCTGGAGTCTTCTAGTTACTCTTCTGACTAGAAGGTGTTTCTTTGAAATACAATCTGAAGTAAGTGGAGGTGATTTATTTGCACCATCCAAAAACAGCAAGGAAGGATTCATCTCTCTTGACCCTAAGAGTGGATCCAATCTGATTGAAGAATCATTGAGGTAAATAAGATTTGTTCAGAGAAAGTCTTAGTTACTTGAGTCAAGGGTGGCAGCCTTGGTATCTGAACATTGTCCTTTGAAGAAGATACTTGCAAAAACATTGAATACTTTATAAGTGTTCATGACATGATCTGGTGGAGCTCAGCTACAACAGTGAAGAAGGGTTATTGGACAAGGATTTAAGATCAATTGCTATTTGTGAAATCCACAAGTATTTAATTGATTATCCTTGAAAGTAAAGATTGTGGATGTTCAACAAGATGTTGGAACATCTCATCATCAGAGTTTGTGCAGAATCATGGGAGGGGTACTGCATACGCTTTAGCATCTGTTTAGTCTTAGGTGGTGACCTAAGAAGTGGCTTCAGTCGGGTGTGACAGAAGCATGTGTTCTCTGGAGAGTTTCCTGGAAAGAAACTAGTTTGGACTTTGATGCTGATGAAGATGAAGATGAAGACATCATAGCCTTGATGGTTATAGCTTGGATCAGTTTATTTCTGATCTAGGTGCTTTGGAGCATGGATATTGCTATGTTTGTGAAGGTCGAGGATAAGTAGCAGTTATCTCTGGCTTTCTACTGACGGCTCTACTGAGGAAAGTGGCATTCTTTAGTATGGCTTTTGGGTAGTCTTGGACTACTTATTTTCTAAAGATTCAGACGTGGCAGGTTTGAAGTCTTTAGAGTTTCAATGCAGGATGGAGGTTGTCTACTCAAACTTGGTTGTTGAATCAAGTCTATGAGAGCATGGAACTCTTGTTCTGCGAAGGGAGGAGGTTCTTCTAAGTGGCTGAAGGAGGAGCTGAATTCAACAGTTGGATGTCATATCAGAATGTTCTGACATCTAGCTTAACATCCGAGGTCTCAGCTGGTGATGTGGCACATCAGCTTAAGATAAGGTGATCTACAGGAGAATTGAAGTTATGGATACTTCAAAAAGGTCTATCTCATGCAGTTTACGGGAGATGTGGATGGGAAGACGTTACATGACTAAGAGGATTGGTGGATCCAAGATGTCTTGCTATGGGGCTAGTAGTTCATGTGACTTGAAGGTCTGATTTCATTAGTGGATCAGTGTATCTTGTGGGAGTTCTGAAGAAGAGTGAGGTCAATCAAAAAGTGGCAGTTGGTTGATTTCACAATGTGCATTCAAGCAGGATGCTTGAAATTGATTGCTCTTGTACATAAGAGTAGTTAGTTGAAGTTGTAAGGAGGTTCTGATTCTCTTGGAGCTTGTGGCAGAAGTTCTGGGTTGAGGATGGAAGCATACTTTCTTTGGTGGATGAGAGTTTATTCCTCTCTGGGTTTCTGAAGTTTTCTTTGTTCAAGCTGGTGGCACAGTGTTGTGTGAAGATCTTTAGTGTGGATTACTATGCTGATAGTAAGTCCAGTGGTGGAGAATATCAAGAACCATGGTGTGTGGTGTCTGTGATGTGTGGAAGATGTCATAACTGTTGTTAGAACATCTTTGGGTTGGTTATCCTTGGTGGAGGATTCTTGAGTTCTGGTTTAGGAACTTGTTGGCTACATCATGTCTGAGGAGTATCTATCTAGTCATACGAGAGAATGATGAAGTAGAAGAAATGCCTTGGGAGGATGGTGTGGAGTAGACAGGAGTGGATCATGGGTTGACTGTACGAAGGTCTGGTTTCTGATGCGTTCAGAAGAGGATATTCACCAAAAATCAGAAGTATTCCAGGTTATCATACGGGAGAATGATAAGGAATGATTGTCTTGGATTGTGGGGTGTCTATCTCAATTGCTGGCTGGGTAAGGTCAGTGGAAAATCTTGTGAAGGGGATGTTGCCCTGGCTGCAAGTCATGCTAGTAGTGGATCAGTTTAGCAGTTGTGAAGTTCTGAAGCATGTATACAATAGCTTACATCGTTATAACAAACTAAGGGGCCCTGTGCATCTCTTTGAGGAATGTGAAGCATTCTGATTTAATTGGTTTGTGCCTCAAGCAGCTGGAGGTCTATACATGAGAATTCAAGAGGATTTTGTGTGGTGTGTAGATGGTTGCAGGATGGGGGGATCAATGGGACTTTGATCTCAAGCCAAGAGTTTGTTATGGTTGGTATACATTTCCTCAAGGGTAGCATGATGGTGATCATGTGTGAGTGATTATTGTTTCTTGTCAGAGGGAGCAATAACAGAGTTGGTGATTATGTTCAGTTGGTAAGTTGAACTGAGGGTGCGCTCTTGTAGACATGAAGATGCATCTTATGTTTTCCATTCATTAGCTTAGGTGTTCTGTGGAGGAGCACTGGTTACCTTAGATAGGGGGAGATGCCTCTTTCTCTAAGATGAATTGCTGCGAGGATGCAGTGGATGGTCCAGTTTGCATTTGTGCGTCAAGCAAGCTGAGATGTCAAGGAGGATGTCTTGACATTGTTGTATTGTTGCAAGTTGTGGTAAACTTGGCAGTGCATGTTAAATGGTTCTTATTGGATGCTTAAGAATCATTGATTGAGTCTGGGGGAATTTATTTTTCTCTGCAGGCTGTGATCACAAAGTTGTGAAGATTTTGCTCAATACAGAAATCTATTGGGAGCTAACTGGGAAAAATTGGTTTTCTGCAAATGGAGAGGAAGAGCAAACAAATTCTATTGTATTCTTTGTTACTAAATCTGGACTAAGTAAATCCTAGCGGTGGGGACCATAAACCTGACATATGCAGGATAGGCATCAGAACAATGTTCAGAAGTAGGCTCAAAGACAAGTCAGAAAAAGTGGAATCTCTCATAACTAACTTGACCAGCAGTTATTACACTCCTTGACTAGTATTTTGTCTGGATTTTCTCTACTCACATAACTTCTTCATATTTAAGGAAGATCGAGCTAGAACATCTTACTTAGAGTAAGATAAAATGTGTTGTTTGTGTGTGGGTAAGCATTATTTGGGTCTGGATGTGCATGGGCCATTTTTCTCAATTTTTGGCTAAAAATGGGGAGAATGGCTTGTTACTGCTGAGATGTGTATGGTGTACGTGTCTTGTGTTACTGATCTGCAAAATGTCTCAAAGGATGCCTCGACATTCTTGGTATATGCATATTTGTGTTTTGTGATCAGAGTTAGGGAGCAAGTTCTGTCTTGTGATCTGAGTTACATCCTCTATGTATCCAGTATCACAAGGGAATGAAGAGGGTAACTAGATATTATCTTCTTCCTCTTCCTTAGCACTTGCTTCAAGTACTTTTCCACTGCATGCACCATAAGGATGAAAGAATCTTATAGCCAAAATTTGTCAAAAGGGGGAGATTGAAAGCTCTGAGTGTTTGACTAAATTTTGGTAAAACATAAATGTTGTGAAAGATGTTTCAACATGGAAGTTTTCAGCCCCAGAATAAAGATGTTGAGTAAAATGTCACAACATGAAGATTTGACACCATGACTGTTACAACAGGTTTTGGTTTTAAATCTGTTCCAAGATTCAAGGCAATTGGCAGTGGATCAAGGATCAAATATATGAAGCCCAACTCAGCAGAAAACTATAAAAGATGACCAAAACCTAGACAAAAAAGTGAGAGCAGGCGACATAGACTTAGGAATCCTATTTTGTAAAGTAGGTTTTAGGTTTGAGAGTTGTAGGTTTCTCTTGTAAGTCTCCCTTTGTAACAGTTGATACACTGTGGTAGATATAGGTGTCGCACAGATCCATAAGCCTTGAGGTATTGGATTGTGTATTGTTCTTGGATGAAGCTTTTAAGCAAATCTGAGTTAGCTTGTTTGTCAAGTATGCTTGATAGATTTTTGTATTGATAGGGATGATGTAGAAATCACAGTTGGTGATTAAGGGAAGTGAGTGGGGTATCTCATATCAGGGTTGTAAACGTTTGAGTTTAGCCTTGGTAAAGATGTTCATTGGGTAGATGTTAGGGATAAAGTTGTAAACGGGGGAGTTTAACTTTGTAACAGTCTACAGATAGTGGAGTCTTCTTCCTGGATTGGTATCCCCCAGATGTAGGTGAGTTTGCACCTAACTGGGTTAACAATTACTGTATTCTTTATCATTCTGCAAATTTACATTTTCTGTTAGGGTTCATGATAAACATGTTGGATCAGATGTCGTGACATCTGTAATGGTGCAGTTCTGATATTCAAGATATCAGTCTGTTGTTGCACCTCTGAGTTTAAATGATTATGTAGCACAATGTCTTGACATGTGTTAGGACATCTGCTGTCTTCATAGGCCAGAATTTCAGAAGTGGAAATAGTTATGCGTACAACATTGTTATAGGGTCGAGCCCTGGTGGTCGTGTCATACGATTGTTGCTGTTGTACTGAGGATGAGCCTGCTGAAGAGACTGTTGTGTTCTTTTCTGATTTTGTTGTTGATTCGGTTGGCTCTGAGCAACCTGAGGTTGATACGTTGGAGCCATCGTTGGGTTGATAGCAGGAGTTACCGCTGCTACTGGTTGATACCTTCGCCTTTGCTTTCCAAGAGAGATATTATCGATATCTTGCTCTTTTTTCTTTGGGAAAGCACCAGCGTATCTTTTGGTACTACTTGATGATTCTGTGTTTTTAATCAGACGTCCCTCTCGGATTGCTTCTTCAAGGCGTACCCCCATGTTCACTATTTTAGTAAAGTCACTGGGCGCACTAGCGACCATTCGATCATAATAGAATGTGCTTAAGGTTTTCAGAAAGATCTTGGTCATCTCTTTTTCCTCAAGAGGGGGACAGATCTGGGCATCAATTTCACGACATCTCCGAGCATATTCCTTAAAAGTTTCCTTGTCCTTCCGCGACATTGCTCGGAGTTGATCTCTGTCTGGTGCCATGTCCAGGTTATACTTATACTGCTGAACGAAGGCAGCGCCAAGATCTATGAAAGTGACGATCTTGCGCGGTTTAAACCATGTACCATTTAAGTGCAGCACCGGTTAAACTGTCTTAGAAATAGTGGATCAGTAGCTGTTGATTTTCAGTCTGAGTTGACATCTTTCGAGCATACATCACCAAATGATTTTGAGGGCAAGAGTTGCCCTTGTATTTCTCAAAGTCAGACACATTGAATTTGTGCGGTATTTTCACGTTAGGGACCAGACAAAGGTCTGTGGTGTCCTTTCCGAATAAATCCTGGCCGCGAATGGCATGCAATTCCTTCTGCATCTCCAGGAATTGTTCCTGGAACTCATTCATCCTGTCGTACATCTTTTCGTTTCCACCAGAAATTACTTGTGGAATCTGTCCTTCCGGGACAGTGTGTACCACTGGTTATGGTATAGTCATTACGACAGTGACTCTTGGTTCTTCTATGCCCTGAAGTTTGTAACCTTCAGGAGTTGCTGCCATCACTCTTGCGTCTTCACTTTCCCGAAGTTTGTAACCTTCAGGCCCAGTGGTTCCTGCTGCAGTTTCTGGGTCTTTCGTGACCGGTGGGATATATTCTTCAGGGACAAAGTTGATAGGCATGCCCCAGGGACGATCTTTAGGCATGTTGTACCGAGGATCATACGTCTCCACTATGGGCATAGATGTGATCTCCGAGATCACAGTCCTTTGTTGTTGCCTCTGAGCTGTTGCCAAGGATTGCATGTCACTATGAAGTTTTTTCAGATCTTCCTTCAGAGCATCAATTTATTCTCTCAGCTCTCTGTTCTCTTCCTCGAGATTGTCCATTTTCTTTTGTCGATTGGCCCAAGTATTGTACGAGTGAGACAGTTAGACTCTAGAATCGTGACGTATACGTGAGATTCGAAGGTAAGAAGAATGCGTTATGTGAGAATGATGAATGATATACAATGATATACATTAATTTTCTTTTGTTTTTTCTTTAATCAAAAAGAAACTTCAACAAATGGATTGCAAATATCATACAGTGGGGAGACCCCGATTTTTCATTGAATTTGAAAGATTGCAGAAAGGGAAATACAGTATTTTACAAAGTGATGTAAAACGAAATGTCTAAGTTCATGGATCCTGAGTCCTCTCTGAAGAGAGCTCAGATGCTGGTTCCGGTACTTTCCTTTTCTTTGACCGGGGTTCTTCAGCTGTTGTCGGGTTGTCAGTCCTTTGCCAAGCGAAATGAGTGAGTAAGTTTCTTCGGTCTTCTTGATTTTATACAACATGCTGTTCTAGTAACTTAATCAGAGCATCCTTCTCTTTTAACAGTTCCTAAATTTTGGTACACTCTACATTGAGAATGCGGTATTTGTTCTTCCAAGAGTTCTTTTCCCGTTGAACTTTGTTGAGAGCGACCTGGATTTTTTCCGCATCAGACATAAAATAAAGGACAAATTCCTTTAATGGAAGAACTTCTTGATGAGGGTAAGGCATCCTCAGCTTGAGGGCTCTAGTTTGTACCCAATGGAGATAAGGTTCCATGGAGATACAATCCGGTCTTCCTAGAGACTCTCTTCCTTTCCTGTGAATGTGTTTCCAGGCATGCACTATTTCCTTCTTTAGTGCCCTGTCATTTTCTCCTTCCTTGAAGAAAAGACCTTTCAGATGAACATTATGCGGGATATGCTTCATCGGGTATCCGAGTTGACGACGAACTAAAATTGGATGATAGTTAATTCCTCCTTTAGTTCTTATGAGGGGTACATTAGGGAAGTTTCCACATTTGTCGATGATCTTTATCCCGTCATAGATCCGATTGTACCAATCTATGTCAGAGTTGGTAAGAGACATGATTCTCTGTGATAAACGTAGAGTACTCTTATGATCCCAAAAAGCAGCAGACTTGGGTAAATGGGAAGTGAACCACTTGTAAAGCAGGGGTACACAGCATTTGATCATTCCTCCGCTTTACAAATTCCTTAAGTGTACAGAATGATAAGCATCTGCGAGCAAGGTTGGTACGGAGTTTCCAATTAAAAATATCTTAATGGCATTGGTATCGACGAAGTTATCGATGTTGGGAAAAGGGAACAACCCGTATGTGAGTAGGACAAAGATATCCTCGAAAGCAGTAACATTTCCTACACTGGCAAAGTATAGGGCATTCTCTACCAAAAACTTGGTCGGTAAACCTTGGATTCCTTCCGTAGTGGTCATGTGAGTCCTGACTTCTGACTAGTCCAAATAGATTGCTCTTGCAATGGTTTGATCCTTTGGAATTTCTTCCAGTCCAGAAGAGGGAGCTTGGTCAGTGATGGGTAAATCATTCAGGTGAGAGTACTCTTCTAGCGTCGATGCTAGTTGATAATCCGGGAATATGAAACAATGATAAACCAGATCGTAGAACTGAATCAGCGTAGACCAGATTCCTTCAACTACATGGAACCTTAACAGAGACAGCAGTCCTCCATGCTTAGCTCTAAAAGCATCAGGGTTGGTGATCATCCTTGCCAACCCCCTTAAATCCTCTAGTTTTGGAGCCTTGAAGGTGTACTTGTGCGTCTTCCTTCTACCGAAATCCATAACGCAATCCTTCTCTGATATTTGCAATTATTTTTTTAGTTTAGTTTGAAAAAAAAAAGAAGAGAAAAGAAGATTTTTTTTTCTTTGTTTAAGAGTTTTTTAAATGAATGCATGAATGCAGCACACAAAAACATTGAAAAAACATGGGTTCAAGGGTTCAACGTCACGAGCATGGAGTCATGGCTCTACCCATCCCCAAAGGTTGTATTCTGGTTAATTTTTGTACCTGTAGAACGGGTTAAAAGTTCCCAAAATCATTGACCCCCTAGGGATAACAACAGCAAGCTGGTTCACCTGAGCGAGCTGTAGCATCCTAGGGTAATCTCAATTGAGTGTAGTATCGCGTGTCAACTATTTTCGATAGCCACCGCACTACCAAATGTCCATATGGTTAACGTCTACTAAATCCTCAGTTTCACGGATACCACATTGGGACAATCTGCTTTCACGACGAAGTCGTTCAACATTGAATCCGCAAAGGGTATCTCCATTAATTTGATGGTCTACAAGGATCGCTTATTCGGGAATCACTCCCTGTAAGACTACCCGTCTATGCCATCACCTATCTTAGGGTTCTCTCATACTTTCCACATGCGACATCACTCGCATTCCCATTGACAGAAAAATAAACACGAATATCAAGTAGGAAAAGCAATATATATGTAGTTTGATACCTAAGCTAATCATCCTAGACCTCTTAGGAATTCTAATCCTAGTCCTAGTTATACTCCCCAGCAGAGTCGCCATTTTCCTGTAGCGTGCGATTTTTGTCGGTGATGCGACCACATTATCGCCATGTGTTTCTCCTCACCGCAATGGTAGGAGCGGGGTGTTACTCTCTGATTTTTTATTTATCTCGTGAAGCTGGAAGGGAAAGGGAAGCTATCTAAAACTAACTTTGCACACGAATGTTTAACTGAACAAACGCTTAAGAGATTCGGGGAGTTCGGGGTCAGGTTATACAATGGGGAGTTGTCAATTACCCATCCTATATGTGGTTATCCACATGTTGATTAGCATCAAGTTCTGCTTTGTACTTGATGGTGTTTATCTGTAAATGGGAAAGTTTCTTCTTTGTGAGGATTTTTGTGAGAGAGTATTTTTGTTGTTATTCGGTCTTGCCAATGTTTTTGGTATATGTGTGAAGGTACTGGACCTAAAGTTTTTTGATTGGTATGCTCGCTAAGATTTCCCAATCTTATGCCTACGTATTCCCGTTAAGGATAAACAGGGAAATCATAGCAATTGTAGTTCCTCCTATTCTATGGGAGGAAAAAATGTTTTGGTGTCTTGTTCAAAGCCCAAGATTGAAGCTAAAAGTTTTGACTGAGAGAGAATTTGTCATCTCTAAAGGGAGACATCTCGTCTGTTTATCACAGTTGTTGGGTGACTGAGTATAAAGGAGGATTACTTTAACTGGGATATATTAATCCAGCAATGCCATAATTTCCTTTATAGGGGATTTGTCCTGAAGGTGAAAACTTTAACTCAGTGTAGATCAATGCAATTTTTCCTTAGGAGTCTCTCATGCTAAGAGAGGGACAGTGGCGTGGATGTAAATAATCAAGAGGCTTGCCACTTACAGCAATTAGATGAAAGAGAGAGATTTACCAGGATAAGGGATGGATGACAGCTTGGAATTTTGAATCAACAAGTGTGCCACTTACAGGAGTTATCTGGGATTAGGGTTTGTTTTGATTTTTTGTTTGAGGTGTGATAACACAGAGAAATGTCTTCCTACAGAGGGTTTTTTCTTGATTTCCTCTGAGGGGTGTTGGTTTTTTGTATGTGCCTTGATCAAAGCCCAAGGTTGAAGCTAAGAGATTGATTGACTCCACTGGGTAAGTCCTTATACAAAGCCTAAGAGGAGGCTGGAAAAGGCCGACTCAACAAGAGAGTGTTTATCTGTCTTGTACAAGGCCCAAGATTGAGGCTAAAAGAGAAACAGACTCTTTGGGGGATATCATTATACAAAGCCTAAGAGGAGGCTAGAAAAGACTGACTTTTCTGGGGGAAGATTTTGTCTGTCTTGTACAAAGCCCAAGATTGAGGCTTAAAAAGGGTTTTTTGATTCCACTGGGGAATATTTGTTTTATCTGTCTTGTATAAAGCCCAAGATTGTGGCTAAACGAAGAAGATTGACTCTGCTGGAGAGTATGGTTTATCTTGTACAAAGCCCAAGATTGAGGCTAGGAAGATATTTGATTCTTGCTTAAGGAGATTTTATACGTGTCTTGTACGAAGCCCAAGATTGAGGCTAAAGGATGATTGACTCACTCAGCTGAGGATATTTATGGTATCTTGTACAAAGCCCAAGACTGAGGCTGACTTTTGCTGAGGAAAAGAATGATCATTATACAAAGCATAAGAGGAGGCTTAGAGATGATTACTCAACAAGAGAGTGTTTTAAAGTGATTGACTCAACAAGAGAGTATCTTTATGTATCTTGTACAAAGCCCGAGATTGAGGCTGAACAAGCTAGAGAAATCATTATACAAAGCCTAAGAGGAGGCTAAAAAGGGTTGACTCAACAAGAGAGTGCCTTAAGGTAATTAACTCAACAAGAGAGTGTTTTAAAATCCTTATACAAAGCCTAATAGGAAGCTGACTTCTGCTAGGGGAAATCATTATACAAAGCCTAAGAGGAGGATGAAAAGATTGACTCAACAAGAGAGTGTTTTTTTCTATCTTGTACAAAGCCCAAGATCGAGGCTAAAAAAGGGGTTGACTCAACAAGAGAGTGCTTTTTGAAGCTATATCTACTGAGGAAAATCATTATACAAAGCCTAAGAGGAGGCTGGCTTCTGCTGAGGATTATTGAGATCCAGAGGCAAGTCCAAAGCGGGGAATCAACTCTTGCTGAGGGTTCCAGAAGAGTTGAGGTATCAGATGCCTTGAGGTTCTGATAGTAAGCTGACCCTAGCTGGGGAAATTTAGGATGAAAGACTAGGTTTTAGAACCTACGGGTTTCAATTCGACTGGGGATCTATTAAATGACCAGTGTTTCTCCTGTATTTGTAGGGAACTTGAGAATGTCTTTGAGATCCAAGAGGAGTTTAGACTGTCCAAGTCTACTGGTATGGAATAGTTTATCTTTGTATGATGCCCAAGAGGAGGCTGTTGCTTTAAGGGATGAGGATCAACCCTAAACATGATCTGAGGTTTTGACTCTTTAGAAAGACAGCTCTAATAAAGGATGACTAAGTTCTGTCTTATACCTTTAAGAGGTCTTCAGGGTCCTTGTACGAAGGCCAAGAGAAGGCATGAGAACTTCTAAGAAGCCGGACGGTCCTTGTACAAAGTTCAAGAGGAGGCGGGGATGCTTTTAGGAAGCCTGTGGATCCAAATCTAAGAAGAGTTCAAGAAAAGTTTCACCGACAATAATCTTTTCTTTAGTGAACAGTTCTAGGGTTTGAAGAAATTCAAGAGAGGTTTCACCGGGAATTAATCCTCTCGGGGGAAAATGAATTTCTTTGACAATTTTCTAATAGTGATAGTCTGAGAAAAGTTTCACTGGGAATAATGCCTTTCTATTTGTTCCATATTTTTTAAGCCCAAGAGAAGGCAAGACTGTATCTGGAATTCCTATGGGGAACTAGTTTTAACTGTGTTGAAAGAGTGACCACTGGCTTCATCTAGTTCTAGACCTAATTGTTGGGGAAAACTCTAAGCAGATAATATACAGGCATATAAATATACATATGAAATATATACTGTATGTAAAAGGAGGGTAGGAGAACTTATAGGTAAGCAAGCTTCCAGCACAAACAAATATATATATGTGCAAGTATGTAAAAGAAAGTTGTTTAAAACTTACAGGTGAGCAAGCTTCCATGTTAACAACTGTATTGTTAGTTGTTCAAGAAATTAAAGAAATTTTTTATTACAACTATGAATTTGAACCTAAATCACAAGGAGAAGTTGTTTTTTTAAAAGATTGTTGGGGCTTATACTCGAGGGGAGGCCCAGATGAAAACAGTAATCGTACCGTTGATCTGAAAATTGTATTGGGGCTTATACAATGACTGAGGCCCAAGAAAGATTTATTTACAAAGAGGGTTGTGTCTTACAACTCAAGGAGAGGCCCAAAGTGTTTGAAAAAGAAAAGAAATGGGGCTTACAACTCAAGGAGAGTCCCAAATGACTTTTGTTTAAAAGGCGACGATCGCGCCGAGATTTTAGAAATCGCAGTGGGACTTATTCAATGACTGAGGCCCAAACTTATTTATTTACAAGGGATGGGACTTACACTATACAAAGAGGCCTAAAAGTTTTATTTTTGTACAAGAGATGGGGCTTACAACTCAAGGAGAGGCCCAGATGAAAACAACGATCGCACCGTTATTTTGAAAATCATATCGGGACTTATACAACGATTGAGGCCCAAATTATTTCATTTACAAAAGGATGAAACTTACACTCTACAAAGAGGCCCAAAGAAAAGTCTTGAAAAAGGTTTGTGAGGGTGAAAACAACAAAACCCTAATTTGATTTAAGAAAATGTATTTTAATTGAATAAAATTCAATTTAAATGACCAAAATTATCAAACATGTGCGGAAAACAAGTTTTTATCTTGGATTAATGTTTGAAAAATCAAGTTTTATTTATGGAATGATTTGAAAATCATTTGAAGTTGAAAAATCAAGAGAAAGAAATATTTTTAAATGTTTTAAAACAAATAAAATATAATTCTTTACAAAAATACTAAGTATATGAAATAAATAACATTTTTGTGAAATTTTTATGGAATAAAATATTTTAACATTTTTGGGAATTTTCAAAAAAAAAGAACCAATAAAAAATTGTTAAAATTGAGAGAGACATTAATTTTTGAATTAATTAACAAAAACCATAAAAATATTGAAAATAGAAAAAATATGGAAGGGTAGCAAAAAAGGTCTGGGTGGGGTTTGAACCCATGACCTCCAAAACAAACACATGCGCACGCTACCACTGGGGTGGTGATACATCTGTGTATCAAAACCACCCCATTAACATATATGGGTGGCCTGGTTTCTAAGCCTGGCCAAGGCAAGAAACCAAGTCATGGTGGATTTACATGAAGGCTGTAACTTGCTCATTTCTCCATGGATTGAGACAAAATTTTGGTGCACATGATCTAGAATTTCATGAGGAATCCAATGGTGCCCTTGGAATTTTCAGAAAATGCCTCGATTTTAAAATCCGATAGTGATTTCAAAATAGGCCTAGATTTGCATGTTCTATGTTATCTCACTACACAGGCAATAATAGCATGATAAATTGGTTCAAACACAACACAAATGATATGTATGAGAGGTCCATGATCAATGAACCTCAAAGCAATGCATGATTTAGAGAGTTCAAGTGATGATGCACTTACCTTTTGGAGCTCCTTGTGCTATCTGCCAAGTTCCTTATGCCAGAAGTGATCCAATGCTTTAAACACTCTTGATCGATCTATTAGAAGCTTTTAGGATGATCAGAACCAGCTGGAACCCTCAGGAACGAGTACTAGGCTCTTTCTTGCAAAAGTGGCAAAGTGACCAAAATAGCAACTCTATCAAATGGTGTTCCAGATGAGGGAAACCAATTGGGATAGTTTGAGGATGATATTTGGAGTGTGTTTGAGGCTTTGTTTGGTTTTGAAAGTGACTGAATCAAGGCATGGCTTAAAAAATGCAGAAAAGTCCAATTTTGAGGTTTTGGAGGTGGATTTTCTGATTTTGGTGTTTCAGATCACAAGTGAGTGTTTGGACAGCTTAGATATAACATATTGGATTTGTTTGGATCATGAGCTGTGGTGGAATTGCTCTCTAACTCAAAAACTCAGAGATGACTTGCAAAAGAAGTCATTTTGGCCTAAAGAGAGAGATTTTGAGGAAAGCATCAGTTGTAGTGCTTTGGTGTACTCAAACTGAGCACAATTGAGCTCTATTTATAGTGTGTCAAGTTTGTTTTGGCATCAATAGTGAATGGCAGTTGCAGCAGGCCTTTGGCCAATGTTGATCCAAGGGAATCTTTAGTCTCCTCTAGCGATTGACTTGAGGTTAGGGCACAGACCTATGGTCCTTTAATTTAGAGCTTATTCTTGACTCATTCAGTTAGGAATGTGTCAGTCCATGCCACCTTGGTGCATCTATTGAATGCTTGGAAACAAAATTGGAGTCTTGGAACCTTTTTAGCCTTTTTATGTTTGTTATGGCTATGTGTAGATTCTTGGACTTTGGAGGCTTGGAGATCAGATCATTCCCCTTTGATTTCATCCTCTGATGTGTCCAAATGGATGACAAGGCTTGGAGTTGTCCAAATTTGGCTTATCGAGCAAAATACCAAAATCTGCCTTGTACAAGGCAGTTGGAAATGGTGATTTTGAGGAGATCATATCTCCTTGCTCAGGTTGAGTTATGGGAGGCTCTTGTACTTTTTAAAGAGCCCTCATGTGATACAATACATGTGTGATCGTAGTTTATCTTGAAACTATTTGGATCCCATTGAAAAATCCTCATGAACATTGGTGTTCAAAGCTGATAACTTAGGCAGATTTTCACTAAGTGTTGGAAAAAGTGTCATTTTCATGTTTTTGTCATTTTGATCACCCTGTAACTTAAAATCCATAAAGAATTGGAGTTAGAGGTAGTTAAAGCTTTTGTAGAGTGTAGCAATACCTACAAATCCAACTTTGGATCACCCAAAATGATTGCTTGGATCAGAAGTTATAGTCCTTGGAAGTTGGCACCAAAACCATTAAAATTTAGTAACTTAGAAAAATTTTCAATTTTTCAAGGTTACCCCTTTTACTAGTTATCTTGATTTCTTGATCAATTCTTGTTCAAATGTCATTATAAGTCACATTTTATGAAAATATGAATCATAAGGATCATTTTTGCCAAAAAAGTCATGTTTTGACTTTTGGCTCCGGAACGGTTCGACGCGTAAAAACCCTAATTCCCGACTTTTGAGGAATGCATCCTCTGAGGGTAATTTAACTTTGCAAATGGATCATTAGGGTTATTTTTAGCATATTGAATCATATCTTGAAGTCTTGGCCCATTCTCTTGTGAAAATCTACTCTGGAGGCCCCGGTGGTCCGAAACCCTAATTCGGCGACATCGAGTGTTTCAAGGCTCAAACAACTTGGAATGCCATAACTTTGTGCTTGATTCTTAATGTGGGATTTCTCTTGATCCCTTATGGGTGTTTGAGAGTTTAGACAAGTTGAAGATCATGTCATTTCTTGATTGATCCTTTGCCTAAGTGCTCTGAGAGTGCTTAAAACCCTAATTCTTGACTATGGTGAATGCTTACCCATCTTTGGGGAGATTGATGAGGCATGATGGTACCTCCATATTGTGATGATGATTCTCAAAATAATGGGAAATCTTGGTGGTCAAAATTCGGGGTATGACACGTACCTCGAAAAATGAGAATGACCTCGCGAAGCACAATCGCACGCCTGCGAGATGGATTTAACAGAGTCGCCACCGATCGTTATTTATTCCCATGGAGGGAAATGGGAAATATCAAATAAAACCTCTAAAAATAAATAATAAGATATGTTCATCATAACCAATGTCTGAGTTCGGGAGTCGGTTACGCAAGGGGAAGGTATTAGTACCCCCTCACGTCCGTTGTACTCAACAGGAACCATTTAGTTAGGGTCGTATGAATGTTAGCTTAAGGATAATTTCTAATCTTCTACTTATAATGGGAAAATAGAGATAAGGTAAATTTTTTTTAGATTTTTATTAGAGAGAGGCCTAAGGGTTTTTTTTTATTTTTAGGGTGCTCGCCAAGACTTCGCAGTCCCGTGCCTACGTATCCTTACAAAGATGGAATCAGAGCAATCGTAGTTAGGGTAAACTTTGTTGGTTAATTTTAGCGAAAGCTAAATTGTATTAATCAACGTAAGAACTTTGTTTTACCCAAAACAAGTGAGGGGCGGACGTTTTCACCACATTGGATGGATTTACAAATCTCGTTCATGTCACTTATCTCAACTCAATGGTTGTAGGAAAAACATTGCTCTAGTGTTTATTAAGACAACCTATCTTTCATTTTGAAAAAGAATCTTTAACCTTATTAGATATCTTAAAGATTTGTCTACGAAAATACACTTGATGATGATCAAGGTTTGTTCATAACTATGAAGGTACTTTGGTCCCTTGATGATAATCAAGGTTTATCCATAAAAATGGAGATGTTGAGTGTTGCTTGGATATATTGTAAGAATGATGAACATTTGATAATGATCAAATGCTCAAAGAGTTTATGTTAAAGTGTTAAACTCTAACACTTTCTATCATTCAAGATTGGGATGAGAAAATTATTTGTTGGATAACGAACATTGATAATGATCAATGGTTCAAAGAATTGTGTTAGAATGATAGATTCCAATGTCTCTTGATCCAAGTTATTTATTAAGTGTTTTAAGGATGAAAGAAAGAAATAATTGGCTACCTCAATGTGCAAGACTTGAGACCAATCTTTCAAGGGTTTTGCTAGAATGCTAGATTCCAACAATCCTTTTCTTTCAAGTTTATTTCAAAAGAGTATGATGTACTTTAAAGTATTTTAGCTATCCTTAAAGAAGGAAGGAGTCTTGAGATGGCACTTGACGAAGGGGAAGAGTTTGAGAAGACACTACGGTGAAAAAGAAAAGGGTTGAAAAGAAAAAGGTAGGAGGTGGCTCGCCAAGGATTAGGGTCCTTGTGCCTACGTATTCTCATTGATAAATGAGAAATCAGAGCATCCAAAGTTCTGGGTCTACGGGTTGTTAGTTTGTTATATCGAACATATGTTTAGGTCGCAACCTAAAGGCAAAACATTAGCTTTTCTACTCTCGGCGGAGGCTTAAGCATTTAGTTTACAGGCTAATTAGAAGGAACTAAACATCGTTATTTTGAGAAAAAGTTTTAATCGCACGACGGAGAGAAAAGATAATTTAATGGGTTGAGAGATATTAAGTGAATGACGAACATTTGATCAAATGTTCAAAGAGTTATACCAGAGAGCTAGACTCTAACGACTCTTATTCATTCAAGTTGATAATGAAATTTGTTTGATGGACACCGAACACTTGATGATAATCAATTTTTCAAAGAGTTGTGCCAAGATGCTAGATCTCGACGGCTCTTATTCATCCAATTTGATTAAGTATTTTGAAAATGAAAGAGGAGAATGAACAGCTACCCCAATGAGCGGGGCTCGGGACTGATCATTCGAGGGTTTTGCTAAAATGCTAGATTCCAACAGTCCTCTTCTTTCGAAATCTTGATAATGTGCTTGATTAGAAGGAAATAACTCGACGTGATTGAGGTTTGATTCATGATTTGAAAATAATTCGAGTTGGTAATGTTTGAAATGACTAGCTTGATTTTAAATAATAAAACTTAACTTGAGATTAATCATATATTCATTGTCTTGTCTTATTTTGCACAAATAAAAGTCCAAACACCACACTAGATAAATCATAAAGCACAACTTATAATCATCCACAACCTCAAATAGCAAACAAATCAAACAAACCTACTCAAGCTCAAAAAGGGTCAAATTGATCGAGTCAATCCGAGTTAAAATTGTTTCTTAAGTCCCAATTTTCTTTTGAGAGAATAACTATTATTTTATCATTTTTAGAAATTGACAAAACAAAATCTAATTCATACATTTTAAAAAAAAAAACTCTAATAAAATAAAATGCTTATTCTAATTTTTCTTATAAAGTAAAAAAATTGAGAAAATTAATTAAAACATTTATACAATTTTATTAAAAAAATCTTGACATAATAACAATAAAAATGGGTTTTCCAAAAAAAATGAAAGAAAGATCTTTATCTGTTTCCTATTCCACTAAAAAAGGTTAAATGTTACATTAAAAGAAGAAAGAAACTAATTTCTAACTTCAAACTAAAAAAGAATGGGCCAGGTGAAGGAACTAGGAGGTGAGAGTGAGGGCCCAAGTCTGGACTTGGTTGGGTCGCGGGTCCTGATCCGGTTTGAGTTGCAACATAACTTTAAACAACCCTAAATCAGTCGTGAGTGAAACTTCAAAGGGAAAAAAGGTGCGTTTTTCTGTAGAACACGATCTTATTCCCTCTCATGTTCTACCTCACGATCTCTCTTATTTCTCGCTATTTCTCTCTCGATTGCGCTATATATATTTTTTACGGATTCTCTCTTTCGCGGTTCTCTCTTTGGCATAAAAATCGAAAATCAAACTCAACGAAATATCTGTCGGTTTCAAGAAACACAATACGCTCGAGTTCGGAAAAGTGTAACACCAACAAATGAAAAGCATACGGGATTGCGACTCAAGCTCATCAGTATATTTATGGAAACACAACAACAACAACAACAACAACAACAACAACAACAATAAGAGGCTTCAACTTTTCGTGATTCCAAAAGAAGAGAAGTAACGACATCAGCAGGTTCAGAAAATTAAAGGGAAAATACCGAGCAAAGAGATATACCTCAGGTTTGCTTCAGACTCTCCTCTCTTTTCCCACTACCCCTCGATTTCTATTGATGTGAATCCTGTGTTTTGGTTCAAGTTTTCAGTTGTGAAGAAAGTTGTGTGATAACTGAAACCTTTTTCTATTTTTTTCGAAATTTTTATGGTCTTTCCTCTTTTCTGTGAAAAAATGTTCAGCGTTTTGTGTGATATGATACAGAGGATTCGATGTGGGTATGCATGATTTCCGTGATGTGGTTTTCTATTTTGTAGTTTCTGGTTTTTTAAATCCTCCTGATATGGGTGTCTGATCCCTTGAGTTTTCTAAATGTCTCCCTTTTATATTCAAAATTCTGTTATGTTCTTTTTTAAAACTACTCAAACTTCTCCCCCTAATTATCATGGTACAGGTTTTTGTCTTGTTACTTATGTTATGTTGCTTTCAAAAGATATCAGGTTTTGATGCAGGAAGGTTTACATTGGTGCAGAGTGAGGTTTTAGCATGTTGTGGAGTTTGGGGAGATGGTTAAAGGTGTACCATGGTGATGTCATAATGCAGCAGGTTTCGTTTTGGTGTAATTGTGGAGGATTGGTGTGTTGTGTAGTGAAAAGAAGTTTAGCATGTAGTAGAGTTTGGTGCTGTTGTGACTCATGATGCAAGTTCTATGGTGTCTCTAAAAATGATAGACTGCACTACTTTCTTTTTACTCTTGTGATACTTATTTCTACAACCATGTGTCACACCCTAATTTTTTAACCCTAAGATCCCACCTCTTTATGCATCATCTCGCATAACATCTTTAGGTCATAGGGTCTTGTATGTGTGCTTATTATCACTAACCAGCTTGCGCTGGTGCATTAAATTTCAAATGGAAATAACAGTCGTTCTCTCAATCAGGAATTTCAGGGCATGACTAGTTGATCCTATTTTGAAATGGTTTTAGGGTTTCTATTTGGGTCAAGCATTACTGTTAGAACTCTTTATTATTCTTGGGCCATCTGTGGATCAGTGCTTTAGAGATATCTTGGATGGGTCTTGTGGCTATATCTCATTAAAGTCAAGATCGGGTTTTGGTTTCTTATGGAACAAGGTATTGTTGCAAGTTGTTCTTGACGACATGGTGTATTGATCTCAAACTTGAGTTTTTGTTGGGCTTTGATGCATTATGGTTATAAAGTTGGGCCATGGTTTATTTTATCTTAAACTTGATTACAATGTGATGTTTTAAAAGATTCTGGGCGCATTATTCTTTGAATATATTTTGGCCATTGTTAAGAATTTTTCAAGGTTACAAAGATCAAGTATAAAAGTCATTCATCATTCACCATCCAAATATCCCAAGTTACAAATTCAAAGGAGTTGTTTTGGCATAATAGCATCTTCATGTGATTAGGGAGATTAAGTTCTACCAAGTTCAAGATGTACAAATTAATTTCAAGACTCATGTTCTTTACAAAAGTTCAAATTGACTTCAAGATTCATCACAAGTCTAAGATTACAAGTTCAAGCATAAAGTTTCATTGTTCAAATTCAAGATCCAATCATGATTTACAAATTGGATTCATAAGTTTGAGAATTTTATCCAGTCTAAAATGCCACTTGGTTCAACACCCATACACCTCAAGTCTCCAACAATCCATGTTACACATAACACTACCACCAATCCTTACATTCCTGTAAAATACCCAACGCCCAATTTTAGGACACAAAAAGAATCCATTCCTACACACAAGAAAACGCTTACTTTATCTTTACCACAAAACCACAATAACATCTTCATATTTCAAACTCCTTCTCCATCAAAACTCATCACCACACCATAACAAAAACACCATCAATCTAAATATAACAGCAAAACAAAAAATGCAAATACAAAAGAATCAAAAAGAGAAGGAAGAAAAAGTTGTTGTGAATCTGAAAGTCACCGAATCTTTAGGAATGCCCAAAAGTGTTTGAAGTTGCACTTGCTGTGGAAATAAGAAATAACAGAAACATGAGACCAATACCAGTCACGGGACCAAAATTGAGTAGGAATGCAACTGCTCTGAATCCTTCACCAATAGATCAAATATCTGATGTAGGTTTAGATGGTGTTGTATCATCTACTCCTTGTATATATTCTAGTCCAAGTGATGGCCATCCTTCCACGTCTTCCCTTTTGAGTTCACCTTAAAAGCAACAAGTTCCTGATAGAGCCTTACCGCCCATAACAGATGGACAAATACCAGTCATAATGCCAGAAAATAAACATGAAGAGACTGGTTAATAATTAACAGATAATGTGGAGGTTAATGAGAATACCGCAGTAGACAAAACCATGGAAGAAAACACTTCATCCCAGGAGACTTCAGTATCTAGAGCAGTGGATCCCATTGAGCCTCAAAGAAAAAAGTAAATGCATGGGCAACCATTATCATCAGCAGAGCCACCCTCTTTTCTCGATGAATTCTTTACAAACCTGACAAATCAAAAGGGAAAGTTCATTAAATCATGAACCATCAAAATCAATTCAATTCTTTCGAAAACAATAATCAAACATGTTCTAACATTCTCCAATACTTTCCAAAGCACATATCAAGCATGTTGGATTAAAAAAGGAAAAAAGAAGAGCATGTTTCAAACATCAATCGGAGCAGAATCAGACACAATAAGCCGAAAACGGAAACAAAAATTGATGGCATTCAATCCCTAAGGCCTATATAAACACACATAGCATTAGAGACTCAGTCGGAGGAGGAAGAGTAATCCATCATTGTGAGAAAAAAACACAATACACATAAACAGTACCAAAATTCACAAGCACACGCATAGCAGGTAAGTAGACAACATCGTCGTATTCATCATACAACATCAAAAACGCAGGGACAACGCGCATAGTAGCACACAAAAAATCAGTATCATCAGAAAGTCACAGAATTCACACACATACTCACAACAGAGGAAAAATTCATTCACGATACACGCAGAGAAGAAGCACTTATCAAAAATCACAAACACATGTACACTACAGTAGCAGAGCAATGAAACAATTACACCAATTCTTCAATAAGCCGTGACATCGACAATAAGAAGCAGAATCATAGCAACAACAATACACAACACCACATACACACACATATTGAAGAAAATCAGAATACGCAGAGGAGAAAAAAGGGACGCAAGCATACACACAACAAAAGGAATATAACAATACGTAAGAGAAAAAGGAGGACTAAGACTTATCTCATTGTTGATTCGCTTTCTTCAGGTAACAGTTCCTCCATCTTTTCTCTTGCTTGCCTTCGATCGTGTTTATTGGGCCTGTTTTGCTTTGGATCTTCTTGAGTTGTGGATACTTATGTTGAATTCTGGGTTTTAGGGTTAGGGTTTGTGTTGTTCAGATTTGGGATTGCATGGGTTCTTGTACGATTTTATGAAATCTGGTGGTAGATTCGTGTTTAGGAGGTGTGGGTTAATGTAGAAAGAAAGGTTTGGTCGGATTCTGGAACGTCCACGGTGGCGCCACCGTGATGTTCTTGGCCGCCACCGTGGAGTTCATCTCCCCCACCACGGTGTTCTTCAGGAACCGCCGCGTTCAATCACGTTTTCTAGGTTTCATGTGTTGTTGATGATATAGAAAGAAAGAAGAGTAGCGTTGTGAGAGAGATAAGAGCAATTGAGAGAGAATGAAGGGAAAGGCGTGAGAGAGAGAGAGAGAGAGAGTAAATGATGAGCTGGGAATCATGAGTTGAGGTGTTGAAGTGAAATGTCACTAACATTACTCCCTCATGAAGCACAATTCGGGTGGGCTTGGGTGATTAAGCCCAAGATGTTCTTTTTCAAACACTTCATCTAAAAAAACTTGAAATCCGGTTGGGCTTAATATCATAAGCCCATGTAATTTGTTTTCTTTCTAACATTCCCATATGCCTATTTGCACCCTATTATGTTTCTTTTTCGTTTATTTATTTTCATTTAATTTTTTTTAAAATTTTAGTGTTGATTAAATATTAGTTTAAATTAATTTTGATATTAGATTTTAATGGAAATTTGATTTTTAAATGTTGATTCTAATTTTGATGTTAATTTTGCTGATGATTTAGATTAATCATGATGTTAATGCTAGCTTAACTAAATTCTGGTGTTATTTTTAATATTGATTTTGAACTGGTTTCGATTTTAATATTGGTTGTGTTTAGATCTTGATCAAATCTTCTTGCTAATTACTTGTGAATATCCTCCTTGATGATACTTGATTTAATCTCGATCCTTATATTGACTATGTCGTTGTTCATTATGTTGTTTTTATCCATCTGATGCATGCATTTTCGGTCATATTGTTTTCTCTTTGCCTTATTCTTAGTTTGTGTCTATCACTCTCATGACTTGATCCTATTTTCTCGTATTAATTGCCTATACATGATTCCAAGGGAGGATCCCTTTTGTTGACTGCCACGTCATACTTTGCCTAACTTTAGGTCCTTCCCGTTTCATCCTAGCCTTAGGATTAGAGTCGTCGTACTCTATGTGAGTGTCCTACCATGGACATTTCCTTTCCCGTTTAACCTAGCCTTAGGTTTAGAGCCGCCGCACTCTATGTAGGTGTCTTGCTACAGACGCTTACTTTCCCTTTGGAACCTTGACCACAGTCAAGAGTTCCCTTTGGAACCTTATTGAGGGGAACTACGAATGCTCTGATTCCATTCTCGTCAGGATACGTAGGCACGAAATGCGATATCTTGGCGAGCATACTTAAAAATAACACCTTAGGTCTTCTTTTACCTTTTCACCCTTAGCAGACAAATAAAAAATAACACAATAAAAAAAGAGGTTCTTGTAGAGTACTACAGATACTTAGGATGCTAGCACCTTCCCTAGGTATAATCAACCCCCGAACCTTAGATCTCTAGCTTTGTTGTTACATAGCGCACTTAGGGTTTTCTTCGATCTTTACCCTTTCCTTTGGATAAATCAAAGCTCGGTGGTGAATTATGATTTGTGATTCAAGTTAATCCAATAGCTTGATATCAGATTCTCACCACGACACCATAATTATGGAGGGCAATACTTGTTCAACATTGCTCCTATGCTAAGGAAATAACTAATACATGAGGACGAAACAAAAGGACAACCAACCTGCTGATGTTGTTATGCGCATGAACTCCATGCCTTTTTTACTGCAATTTCTATTGGATTAAATGTAAAACTAAGTGTTGTTTATTATAATAATTTTTTGTCATTTTGTGATTTTAAAAGAATATTGTAAATAGTAAAAGAAACTTTCCTTTTTTTGAATTTTAATGAGACACACATGTATATTTTTGTTTAATCATAATGTAAAAGAAAATGTACTATATAATGTGGTATAAACTTAAAGAAATGATCAACTTGTGATTTACAATATTAATGTAAAAGAGAAGTCACACTATAATTTCCTATAGAAATGACAAACTTGAATGATTATAACTACTTCTCAATTTATGGTTAAAAAAAAGAAAAAAGGACAAATTCCACTAGTATTTAACATCAAAGATTTTGCTAAAATAACAAGACATAATGAAGACCTAAGGACTAAAATCATGGCACAATCTAAAACCTAATTTTAAGAAAGCAAAAGGTCCTAAGATAAGACTAATCTTTCAATGCAAATACAAAAAGTCAAATATGCATACATGAATAACAATGTAGCTCTAATTGATCAAACATAATGAGAAATTCTAACAAAACCTTAAATTATCAATCTCCAAAAAAAATAAGTGAAATTAAAACCAGAGCTAATCATAGACATATAAATGACTGAATGGATGTTGGAATCAGTTGTGATATACCAAGTGACCGTTTGTCCTGAATTATGCATGAGAAGATGAAACCTTTAGGACCAGATGAAATGGTCATAAGGGATTAAACTAAAAAAAAGAGATGCAAACGAAAGAAACATAAATGAATGATTGCCAATGGATGAATGTTAATGGATGCGTGCAGACGAAATAGGCGGGGCAAAATTTAGGGTATGGCAATTGCCCCTATTTAAATATCTTCACCAAATGGCATGAGTGATGATAATCTTCATGGGATCATGGTGAAAGGTATTTAAATAAAGAAAACCGGAAAATTTTCCCTTAGATGTAATGACATACTGACATGCAATGAACTCTAACATGATGAAAATGATGGAATGATAGATGCAAAATGCAAACGAAAACGAAAGCAAACAAGGATAACGTCAACACAATGAGTAAACACTCACTGGGGAAGCTAAAACAAACTTGGGAAATCTAAAGTGATTGAGTAACGGGTATGAGCACGACCGATGAAACTTTAGAGGAAAATATCCTCACTAGAGGTAGAACCGAAAAGACGGTCTCCAATGGGAATATCCAGAGTAGTTGATCAACAAGTTCAAATAATCACTGGTTGACACTCTGAAAAGAGTAGGCAGGAATAAGACACAATCCTCAAAGCTTTAGGATTGGACCAAAGAAAAGATAAAAGTAACATCCTCATTGGAAGTAGAACCAAAAGATGGGCTCCAATAGAGGTATCTAGAATGATGGATCATCAAGTTCAAGCATGACCGGATGACATTCTAGAACAAAAAGATTCTCAATGAAGGTTGAACCAGGAAACAGGAAACATAAATGAAATGGTCATAAGGTATTAAACTAAATAAAAGAGATGCAAAAGAAATAAATATAAATGAATGATTGCCAACAGATGAATGTTAATGGATGCGTGCAGACGAAATATGCGGGGCAAAATTTAGGGTATGACACGTCCCATATACCTTTTGTCAATGGAGTTGAAATGAATACACATAAGAGATTTCAAATAGCCATAATTTTCGCCGGTGAAAATTGGTGCTCTATTGTAAGCTCCCTTAGGTTCGATTGCCATTCTTCTAAAGGGTAAATCTCAAGCACGGAATTAACTGGAGCTTTTTATACCACTTGTTAGACAGTAGGCTTCGATCTAGAGGGGGTGAATAGATCATAAATTTAAACCAAAAACTCTTGGCAAAAATTTGTTTTCAAAAAGTATGGCACAACAGAAACAACCCGAATCAAATCATCTAACTGAAAGTACTATCGAAAATCTCGTATATGCATAATGAAAACCGGTGGAATGATAATGAACACAAATTGTTCAATCAATAATTAATTTGTTGATCAATCAAATGCAACGCTGTTCGTAATGCTTATTTTTAATGAACACAAAGCGGAAAAAATACTCAAAGACAATTTATCGAACACTTTGGTGTGCGATTGATCACGATTGGAAATTCGATTTATTTTGTTGATTTAAAAAGCCAATCACAATCAAAGTGATTGTGATTATATCAACAACAATAATTTAAACGAAAATTTAAAACAATTTCCAATCGAATTAATCAAAACGACAACGAAATCGATAATTTGCAAGAACAACATTTAAAAAAAATAAAGCAATAAAGAGACACAAAGATTTGTTTAGGCAGTTCCCCGATCGGCCTCGCCATGGGTGCGTCTGCCCCCAATCCGAAATCGAATTGAGATACTTGTAATTAACCTTACCTTTTCAAAAATGTTTATACAAGAGGTGAAGAATTCTAACCCCACAAACCTTATTATTTGTTGTTGATTCAACCACCTCCAAACCCTTGATCAAAGCTTGATCAAGTCACCAACAATGTGGCTACAATCCTCCGATTATCCCAAGCACGCACTTGTTGAACCCAAGATTCCCAAACACGATTCACCGTATCGCGCTACTCCCTTGCAAGGAAACCACCTTGTCCTAAGTCCTTCACTCGGTTGAATCCGTGTTGACGTGATCTTGTCCAAAACCTTCAAATCACATAAATCTTGAAGGAAAACCCCACCTTGGTTTTCTTATTTAAAACACACAAAGATTCCAACCCAATATTCTCGGTTACACCAAACCTAATTGGACGTTATCAACCCTAATCTAGATGGTCACCCAATCGAAAAATGATTATGTGTAGTTCAATTGTGTGTATTCATAAAAGATAGGTTAAAGATGATGAGAATGCTTTGTAATCTGGTTTCGTATAGGTAGATCACTAGTAACTTGCTATATAAAGGTGCATGTATGAGTATATATATGTGTATGGGATTTAGGGAAAATTAAAGCAAGAAAAATAAGATGCAAAACAAAATTTCTATTTTTGAAGGCTACAGGTCGGCCTATGAAAGCAATAGGTCGGCCTGAAGAAGGCGACCTATGGACAGAATCCACAGGCTTCTTTATTGGAGCGTGGGAGCCGACTTGTAATTGTATATGTCGTCCTGAACATGTATTGGTCGGCCTATGTAGCTGTGTTTGCACAAAAACTTGGTTTTTGATGTGTAGTCCATGCCTAAGGCTTTTCAAAAACATTTGTATGCATCCTAGGGCTAAAATGATTCAATGCATATATAAATTTTGGTTGATACCGTCCAATATACAAAAACTCTAAGTCTAAGTCTTACTCCTAGTTTAGACATCATTCAAAACATTGATAAGTTGAAGAATACATTCACAATATTTTTACCTTATGTTTATCTTTATGAATTGTTTAGTCATGAGTAGCTAAATCTCTCAAATTTGGTTTTGTTAAGATGAACTTGTATGGACATAAGGAAACTATATGTTAGGTATTTTTAGTGTTTATTTTTTGTTTAATTCAATTTTCTATTCAGTTAACCCTTGTTCAATTTTCTCTCATGTTGATTACTAGCCATAGCTATGTGAATTGGACATAAATTAAATGTTCAACCTATTTATTAAGCTAGAGATAGGAAATCTTTAGATTGTGACTTAGGGTTTAACGAACAAACATCGCCTATTCTGACTATCGAATTAACCTAAGAGATTAGGGAACTATAAATTTGGATAGTGAGGTATACGCCAAGAGACTGGGTATACTGGCTTAGTTAGACCATCGTGGCAATTGAATTAAACATCATAAGGGTAACAGATGCTAACATCTGTAGTAACATACAAGGGATTCAAGACGAAACCTAATTTCCTTTCACATTCAGATAGCTTGTCTATTTACTTTTCACATTCAAAAGCAAACCACCACCACCCCCCCCCCCCCCCAAGTTACTTTTAATTTTGCATAAACATACACCTTAATAAATAGAAATCCATGTGGATGTGATATTTGAATTATTACTTTAACTCGACCGGTACACTTGCTGATTTTGTCATCAAGTTTTTGGCATCGTTGCTGGAGACTGTTGAAATTTCAACACAACAACTTTTCTACGATGTTTTAGTTTTTATTTATTTATTTATCTTTTACTTTTGAATTGTTTGTTTGGATAGTACTACTAAAGTTTGCATGCTATGTCTTCCCAACGAAACACAATCACACTGCGCTACTAGCTCAAATTAAACTCCTCAACAAAAAGTTGGTTGAAAGTAACCTTAATTAGGTCAAAGTAAGTTAGGTACGACTTTTGAAATTTAATTTCTGCAGAGAAGGACAGACGAATGGAATGTGTGTTCCATAAGGGAACAATGAAGAAGTTCAATTTGCAAATTTTGAGAATAATAACCCTTACTCCAACACATACAATCAAGGTTGGAAATGTAACACCCCGACTTAACTAGTTTTTTAATTATTTATTTGATTTAATTGATTAAATTATTTAAATAATTATTTTATGTGATTTATGACGTGTTTGGATTATGTTGGAATTTGTGGTGGTTGCTTAATTAATTAAGTTTTGGTGGGATTTAACTAATTAATTAATTAATAGAAAATTGGCTAAAATGTAGAGTTTGTCAAATTTTATGAAATAAGAGAAGTGGTGAGGGGAGAGAATCTGAGTTTTAGTTGGGACAAAAATGCATTATGAGAAATTAATTAGAATATTATTGTTGCAGTGAGAATTGGATATCAAGCTATTGATTAACTTGAATCACAAATCTTTAAATATTCACCACCGAACTTTATTTTGTCCAAGGGAAAGGGAAAAGATCGTATAAAACCCTAAGTTGCAATGTAACAACAATGCTAAGAGATTGTAAGGTTCGGGGGTTGGTTATACCTATGGAAGGTGTTAGCATCCTAAGCATCTATAGTACTCTATAGGAACCTCTTGAATATATTTGTGTTATTGTTTGCTATTTGATTTGAAATGTCTTGTGTTTAAGTTTTATTGGCGAGGGTAGGAAACTAAGGGTTTATTTACTAAGTATGCTCGCCAAAACTTAGCGGTCTTGTGCTTACATATCTTTACAAGGATGGAATCAGAGCATTTGTAGTTCACCTCACTAGGGATGAATGAACACTTTGATTATGATCAAGGTTCAAAGGGGGGAGGTAAGTGTTACAACCTTAACACTTACATGACTTTCACAAAGTCAAAAGAGTTATGAATTTTACCCTAAGTCTAAGTTGAAAAACTTAATGGCTTTAACAAGGTCAAGAGGGAATTTAGGTGTTGCTAAACTACTTATGACATTAAGTCAATGAAGTATTCTTTCTCTTGGATTTGGAATCAAGAGGCAACAAAAGAAGATGAAAGCTAACAAGCTAACATCACTTGGGGAATAACTTGACAAAGTTAAAAGTAAGCATGAACAAATGGATGAGATGAACAAGTATGATATTCAAACATGATATCAATTGCAAGTAATCAAAGTAATATTCAAACATGATGTTAATTGTGAATAATCAAAGGTAACATTAAACATGATGTTAATGGTGAGTAATCATATAAGGTATGACAAGGTTAAGGCATATGGTAATAACCAAAGCATAAAGGTAGACGTGACAACATCTAAAGCAAAGACTTGACAAAGTCACAAAAGATCAAGGTAACAACCATGAACACATTCAAAGTTTAATGAAGTTACAAATCAACATGGTGACAACCAAGGTAAGTACATACAAGCAAAGATGTTACAACACTTAAACATACTTGACGTATAGTTCTAACTAGACTAAAACATCATGGATGTAATCAAGAATTCAAATCAATCATGGATATAACAAAATCAACACGGTGTAATGGATGACAAGTTCAATTTTACAACTAGGGTAAGCAGGAATTAGGGTTTACTGACACTACTTAATCATGAATACAAGATAAGCATGGATAAATGTAACAACACTTAATCATGAATACAATTTAACAATGACAAATTGTAACAACACTTAAACATTGATAAGATGAAGTAAATCATGTATAAGTCAAAACATTACTTAACATGGTTTCATTCATGGTTCAAAACAAACACGTATAAATCAAAACATTATTTAACATGTGTGGAGATTCAAGAGTTTAACAAAGCATGGATAAACATGAGTAAGGTCAATCAACTTGAATGGATTAAAACATTGTTCAAACATGACATATATATGCTAAAGAATCATATTGAGACATGGTTTAAGTTAAACACCACTTAATCATGAATACACTTTAACATGTTCAAGACAAGTAAAGGTAACAACCAAAGCATACTTGAGAAAAAAGACATGTTCATGACAATAACATGTGGATGGAGGATGCAAACACATAAAGGATGACATGTGAGCATACATATAGATGACAAGTCATAGTTTAAACATCATATAAACAAGTTAAGACATTACTTGAATATTAAATCATGGATACAAGTTGAACATGTTTAGGACAAGTAGGTAACAACCAAACATACATGTTATGAATTCAATCATGGCTTTAGACAAGGTGAAAACATCACAAAATCTTTTGACATACAAGTATGTATATAAAGGCATGTTAAGACAAAAATCAAGTGTTTATGAACACATAATCATGGTAGGATCCACACAAGGCACATATGCACATCAAGGTTCATATAAACATGGAGGAAAATCACATGCCAAAGACAAAATAACCAAGTAAAATCTCATGGTATAATTAAAGTTTTAACATACACTTTAACATGTAAACATACACAAAAAATGTGTCAAATTCAAGTTAAATCAAAGATGCACAAGTTCACAACATCCCATAAGGTCTATACAAAGTGTAAGAGGTTTAAACAAGTCAATGAGCACAAAGGAAATCAAAATATCAATCAAAGAGTTAAGAGAAAAAAACCTAAGAAACCCTAAAAAGGTCACATACTTTATGTAAGCATAAGTTCAAGAAAAATATTTTTTTTTGAAAATTTCTTTTTATAAACAGAAATTATACATTTTCATGAACATTTAGCAAAAAGAATGGGTTCAAAAGCTTTTGGGATGAAGAAGTTATGAAGGTTTCAAGTTGTGAAAGAAAATGAGAAAATGAGTGATAAAAAAATAGGAAATGGCCTTGGTGGGACTTGAACCCAGGCCAGGTTGGTTAACAGCTCAAAACAAGACCAACTGAGCTAAGGCGCGCGTTTGGAAAAATGATGGAAGCACACCATAGTATATGAAAGTTCCTTCACAAAATGAATTAAAAAAACACAAAAGGTCTGGGCGAGGGGGATTCGAACCCCTGACCTATAGGACAAACAAGAACACGTGCATCACACTCTACCACTGGGGTGGCCAATACATCCGTGTATTGAACCACCCAAAATAATATATATTTTACACTTTCAACCAAATGGTCACCTCAGCGCCCAACTTAGCATCATCTTCCTCCCTCGCTCACTCTTTTTTCTTCTCTCTCTCTCGTGCCCTAGTTTCCTTCCATTGCCAGATTTTCAACTCATTATAACTCTCTCATCTCTCAACCATTTTCAGTTTTGTAAAAACCAAACTTGGAGCATTTTTTACAAGGATTGTAAATATGTCATTGGTTCATCCTAAAACTAACTATATAACACACAAATAACTCAACAACAGTGCAACACAACAACACTTTCACATGTCAAAACATATCATGTTCAAATCATTTAATGCAAGCAATGTTTCAAACATTTAGCATATGATATGGACTACATTTTTGTTTCACAAATAAGTCAATGAAGATGCTTGAGTTATGAGGTTGGTGATTCAAGAAGCTTACCTCTTGGAGACAGTCCAAGGCTTCTTCAAATGTTGTTACAGAAGTGCGAAGATAACCTCTTTAGCTTTGTAAATCCTTAGAGAGATGGCTTGCGTGTTTAGATAGATTGGAAGTGGCTTCAATGTTAAAACCCGAGCCTTCTTTCAAGATGAAGGTGTGAAATGGTGATTGATGTGGGGGTTGATACAGAACTTGTTTGATGGTTGGAACAAACTCTATGGAGTGTTTAGGGATGGTTTATGAAGTTTCTTTGAAGTATGCACGAGTGGAAAGTGTCTAGCTTGAGAATTATCAAAAATGAGCTTGTTTGCAAATTCTGTTGGGAAGGGAAGTTTGCTGAGGTTTCAAGTGTGTTTGTTGTGTCTTTTGAGACTTGATGAAGTCCTCTATTTATAGGAAAAGAGTGGAAGTAAAGAGCTGGTCAGATCATTAAGCTCTCAACATTTGGCTTGGTTGAGTTGCAACTTGATGGTTTCATGGATTTGTGTCATTCCAATGCAAGGTACCAGCTTCTTCTAGGGTTGTTGAGAGGTTCAGACATGTTGCTTTTCAGTACAAATACTTTTGAGTGCAAAAAAACCCAATGCAATGCTCAAGACAAGTTGACTTTGGTTAAAAGTGGCTTTAAGAAAATGGAAGTGTGACCTTTCTTCCAAAAATGGCATAATCCTTTGAACAAAGACTCAAACACTTGTGTAATGCTTCATTATTTCGTGCAAACTTATGATTATGGATGGATTTAGAGGTAATGTGGATTGAAAAGCAAGATTATGAGGCATGATTTGGAGATTTGGCCAAGAACAAGTTGTGAAAATGCCTTGAAATCCAACTTTGTGACACCATCTTCATGAATTCGAAACTCTAAGCTCAAGAATGGGATCAAGGAGTTCTTGTACTTTTTGAAAATCCCCAAGCATGCTCTACAAATTTCATGTTTGAAGAATTTCCTGATTCTCAATGGATCATAATGAAAACTGGCTCCAAACTTGGTACTTTTTTAGAACAAAAACTGTCTTGAAATTTTTATATGTGTGGAAAGTTTGTCACTAACATGATGGCTTCATAACTCAAAATCCTTTCACTTTTTGGAGATTAACCTTAAATAAAAAAGTTGTAGTATGTTGTAAGATCTTCAATTTTATCTTTGGAACACAAAAAATGGTGGTCTAGATTGAAAGTTATGACCTTTCAAAGTTGGCACCAAATTAGGGTTTTTTTACCATACTTAAAAAATTCAACTTCTTCCACTTTACCCCTTTTGCAAGAAACCTCCAAATTCTTGGTTTTTCATGATCAAACTCATTGATCAAACATGTCTTCATGAAATTTAGCTTGAGGACTTCAATTTTGACCAAAAATCTCAAAAGTCAAAGAGTTGACTTTGCAGTTAAAGGCTTGTGTATCAGATGAATTTGATTGTGTGATCTTCAATAATATTGAACTCTTGAGTCTTGTAAACATCATGTATGGACTCCAAGGATGTATTTGAGCATCTTGAATCATGTCCCAAGGCTTGAGATCATGTCTTAATCAAAAGTTAAAGGCACAGTTGACTTTGCCTGAGGAAACCCTATTTTGGGGTCAGATGAAGTTGAGCCTTGATGAATTTGTAATGAGACCAATTTGCACTTGATTTTTGATGGAGTGAAGCCTCTTGAGTGTATGCACACTTGGTAGGTTGATGATCAATCCAAGACATTGACTGATCAAATAAAGATCCTCTTGATTCTTCTTGGTTCAAAACCCTAATTCACATATAAAACAAAACAAAAAGAAACTTGTACAAGGTTAGGGTTAGCAATGCAAAGTGTGATGCTCCTAGAGTGATGATGAAATCTAGGGTCAAAATTTAAGGTATGATAGTTGTCCCTATTTAAATAACTTTACTAGATGGCATAAGTGGTGACAACCCTCATGGAATCAAAGTGAAAGGTATTTAAATATATAAATAACTGGAAATTTTGCCCCTAGATGCAATGGCATGCTATGTTATGGACAAAACTAACTCTCTCTAACATTGTTGGGATCAATGCTAACATGAAATGAACTCTAGTATGATGATTTATGATGAATGCTGGATGCATAATGCAGACAAAGACGACAATGAGTAAAGACTCGCTGGGGATAACATAAACTGGGGAAAAAAGAACACAACACTGGGGATATTCAAAGTGACTAATCAACAGGTTCAGACATGACCGGGTGTAACTGAAAATATCAAAAAAAAGCAAGACCTTCTTACAAGAGATCAATGACAAAAAGGAATCCTCATAACAATAAGATACATAACATAACAAGATCCTCATAACAATAGGAATGGCAAACAAATATCCTCATAACAATAGGATTGACCCTCATAACAATAGGATGAACAACAATATCCTTATAACAATAGGATGGATCCTCATAACAATAGGATCAACGAAAAAGAATCCTCATAACAATAGGATACAAAGCGGGGTAAAATCTTCATAACAATAGGAATGCAATGTCCTCATAACAATAGGAATGGCAGACAAAGGTAGAATCCTCATAACAATAGGATTACCGAGCATAATATGATCCTTATAACCACAGGATCAACAACACATGCTATTGGAATTTTCAAACATCCAATCTTCTGAAAATTCCTTAAAGGGAAGAGTTTAAACATGATCTTCGGGAACCATCAAGAAAGGTACAGGGTAATCAAACTCTTCTGTGCCAAATCAATTGCACTTAGACCGCGAGCAAAGGTATCAAGACCAGCTTTCTACGGATTGGTGCTAGTAACAATTAGACTTCAAAGGAATATTGGTGACAACCAAAAACAGCTTACCAATGAAAATTCGATCTTAAGAAGACTTGTTGGGGAAAGAAATATTGGTAACGAACAATACTTCAAGACACCAAGAATAAACAAATTGGTGAATGCCAGTGACAACTGGGGTAAAGACATATGGTGACGACCAAGGGGAATGGATTTAACAATCACAAAACACTAATGGTAACTGGACTTCATGGAGAAAGAAAATTGGTGATAAACAAACCCAAGATAAGAAGTTAATGTTAAATGTGCATGATTGAAAATGATATGAATGATCATGGCATGCAAATGCTGACTCCTGGAGAGACAAAGATTTTGTGGGGAGACCCTTGCGGGGAAATGAATTCTCAACATCAGTAACTCAAAAAAAAATGCCATAAGATGGACACCGGGGAAGCATCCTCATACTTGATGATTACATATTTGATCAATGGATCGATCCAAGAGTGTTATTAGTTTAGACTTTCAGTGGGGATTCTTAGTCTGCAAATGGTATGATAATACGTTTGCAACCTTGAGGTTTCTTGGGGATACTTAGGATTTCATTTTTTTTATCCTCCCATATGTCAAATAGATTTTATGTTTTATCAAGATGTTTTCAAAACATTTTCTTTTAAAAAACCTTTCTATTTTTGAAAATTCCTTATTAACAGATAAATGGCATTTTGCATAACAAGAAAAAGAAGAAAAAGTATAAATGACAACAAATGATGGGCAAGGTTTGTATTTTATTCAAGAATGGTATCTTGCCAATGGAAAAAAGCTCCATGCAGTACTACAATTGTGAAAATGAGAATAGGGAAAGGTTTACATTGAATCTAACAACTATTACAATCCCTAATAACTAAGATGCCCCAAATCCTTGCTTCTGACGAGAGCGATTTGATTGATCTTCTGCTGATTCTTCAGTATTGGTAAACATCATCTATATAGTCAAATGCCTTTTGTCCCTAACTTTTTCCCGGATTTCCCTTTCAGGTTTAAAATCCACCGGGACTCTTATTTTTGCATAAGCCTCCCTTTCGGGTTTTCAACTTAGCGAACTCTTATTCTTTTTATTTTATCCCTAACGTTTGTCTGGATCTCCTTCATAGGTTTAGATCCACAGGGATACCCATTATTGCCTAAGTCGCCATTTCTGGTTTTTGACCTAGCGGGTTTTATTTAGGCATAATATTTTTTGATTGTATCGGCATTTACGAGATGTGCAAGTTGTTCATCATCCATTGTTGTGAGGATTAGGGAACCTCCTGAGAAGACTATCTTTACAATAAATGGGCCTTCGTAGTTGGGAGCCCACTTCCCTCGGGCATCTTTCTGTGATGGCAAGATTTTCTTGAGTACCAGATCTCCCTCTTTGAATTCACGCAGGCGAACCTTCTTGTCAAATGCTCTCTTAAGCCTCTTCTGGTATAACTGCCCATGGCACATGGCTGTCATCCGCTTTTTGTCAATGAGTTTCAATTCGCTGTATTTGCTTCAGATCCATTATGCTTCTTCTAACTTGGTTTCCATTAGGATTCTCAAGGATGTTATCTTCATTTACATTGGGAGAACTGCTTCCATGCCATAAACTAAAGAGAATGGGGTTGCCCCTGTTGAAGTGCGGACTGAGGTCCGATATCCATGAAAAGTAAAGGGTAGCATTTCATACAAATCCTTGTAAGTCTTGACCATTTTTTGCAGGATTTTCTTGATGTTCTTGTTGGCGGCTTCAACAGCTCCATTCATCTTCAGACGGTAAGGTGAAGAATTGTGGTGCTCGATCTTGAAGGATTCACACAGTTCTTTCATAGTCCTATTATTCAAATTAGTTCCATTATATGTGATAATTCTTCTTGGAATTCCGTAACGATAGATAATTTCCTTCTTGATGAAGTGGGCAGCCACTTGCTTTGTCACATTGGTGTAGGAAGCAACTTCTACCCATTTCGTGAAGTAGTCGATGGCAACCAAGATGAAATGATGGTCATTGGAAGCTTTAGGCACGATTTCTCCAATCATGTCAATTCCCCACATAGAGAAAGGCCACGACGATGATAAAACATTCAACAGTGTTGGAGGCACGTGCACCTTATCAACATAAATTTGACATTTACCCAGCTCTCAAAATCCTTTTGGACATAGCATGACCATTGGCGTGAGTTCCAAATGGTCCCTCGTGAATTTCTTGAATTAACAGGCCTGCTTCACGTCTGTCAACACATCTAAGTAGAACCATGTCGTGATTTCTTTTATACAACACATCATTGGTGAGGAAGAATTTGGACGCCAATCTTCTCAAAGTCTTTTTGTCAAGAGCGGTAGCATCAACTGGGTATTTCTAGTTTTGCAGATACCTCTTGATGTCGTGGAACCATGGCTTTCCATCAGTTTCCTCTACAACTAATTGGCAGTAGGCAAGTTCGGTCTTTCGTTTAATCCAGATGAGTGGTGCTTCATTTACGAATCTGACTTTCTGTAACGCCCCAGTTTTTGTTAGATTTATTTAATCGAGTCGATTTAATTATTTTTGGTCTTTATATTATTTTATTCTTGTTTATTACGTTTTATCACGTTTTGGGAACGTTTGCGAGAAAATTGAGTGTATGGGTATTTTGGTCTTTTTGGCTTGGGGGGTTATTGTTTTTCATAAAATAGGAATAGAGAGAAAAATAGAGAGAATAGAAAGAAAAGAAGGAAAAGAGAAAGGAAAGAAGAAAAAGAGGAAAAACTTGGAGTGTAAGAAATCGAATCAACCGACACTTCGAAGCACGATTAATCGGGTAAGGGTGTGAAACTCGATTATCTTATCATTGTGTATGAATATGTATGTGTATGTTTGAAGTCTATTTGTCTTTCCATAGTTTTCAATTCTAGGTTGGGAATGAGAAAAATGATTGGGAATCGATGTTTTCGCGGTTGGAATGTGATATAAATGTTGTAGGATACTTGTTGTTATGATTTTGGTATGTTTTAGTGGTTATGTTATGGTTTGGAAGAGATTTTGGTTGAAGAAATATGGTTTTTGGACCCATAACAGCGCTGCAGAATTTCTGAGTTATCCTTGGTTCGCCTAGAGAACCTGGGGCGAAGCGAAGGCGAATGATTTTCGCGGGTTCGCCTAGCGAGCCCGTCAGCGAAGGTTAGCGAATGTTCGCCAACGTTGTTCGCCTAGCGAACTTTGTCTCTTTTCAGTTATGTTTGTTGCTGCCTTGGTTCGCCCAGGGATTCGCGAAGCGAACGGCAAGGCGAAGGTTCGCCAAGGAGTTCGCCTAACAAACTTTGTGTCTGTTTTGGTCTGGTTGTGGTTTTTCTTGGACATTCGCCTAGCGAAGGTGGTAGCGAATGCTCGCTAGAAGGTTCGCCTAGCGAACATGACAGTTTGTGCAGTTTTGTTTCCTTCATAACTTTTGATTCGTAGCTCGGATCGAGGCGCGGTCGGATGCGTTGGGAAGCTAATGAAATGTTCTTTCTTATAAAAATAGTTTTGAGATTGTTGGCCGATTTAATTATGTCGTGAATTTGGAAATGTGTCGTTTTTCTGACTTTTACCGTCTTAACTGTATGTGATTGTTGTGTTATCATGCAATATGCTTCATATATATATATCGTAGGACTTGTGTGATGTTATACGATGTGAATGCATGTGATGCAATGTTGTGATGATGGTTTGTGGCCTAAGGGCAAGAAAATGCATTGTGTGGTGTTTGATTGTATATGCATGATTATGGATGTGTATATGTGTGCATTTGAATGTCATGAGTCATTGTATGCCAAGCATCATGATATGTATTTTTGTGATGTCGTGTGCCCTAGTGGGTATGAGCGACGAAACGATTCCAGAGGGAATCCGCTATAACATCGTGTGCCTTATACAAAGAGGTGTGAGCGGTGATTATAGACGATCGTGTGCCTTATACAAAGAGGTGTGAGCGATCGGGTCGTGTGCCTTATACAAAGAGGTGTGAGCGATCCATAAACATCGTGTGCCTTATACAAAGAGGTGTGAGCGATGGGGAACATCGTTTGCCCGACGGGAAGTTACACTAAGTAACAAGCGATGATTCCAATAGTTCCTAAGTGAACTAATGATGAGAATGATGGATGGAACGGTACCCCGCGTTGCATTGCATAAAGTCGTTGTGTCGGTCTCTGTGCATTTGCATAAATCATGAATGGATTGATTATGTGTGGAATTGTGAATGGAATTGATGAGTTGATATATATATATATATATATATTATATATATATATATATATATATATATATATATATATATATATATATATATGTTGGTGATAAATGCGTTGAGCATGATTGATATGCTGTTGTGATGGATGTATGAGACATGGATTGTGGTGTTTTGTATTTGAATTGTGGTGTAAGTTGTGGTGAGAATGTTTTACATGTGTATTTTGTGTCATTATATATTTGTATGCAACTATATTATAATTGTGTTTCTCACCCTTCTGCTGTTTTAAATGCTCTATGAGGCATTGCAGATTAGATGCTGGAGGTCTTTTTGTGAAGATTATGTCTTCATTCTTTTGTCGGTCGGCTCTGATATGTAGCACCGGGGAGTCGGGGAGATCGTTATGTGATTTATTTGTATATGTATATATATGTCTTTTTGGATCGTACATGTATGATTCTGTGTATGTCAAACAAACTTCTATGTTTATATATATGAGATTTCAGTTGCAGATTTTCCGCTTTTATTCTGTATCTGAATAGTGGGTGATAGGAACTGAGTTCCTCTGCTTATGTGGCTACCTTATTGTTGCATATCTATTTGAGCATGTTATTTTATTTCATCATTTTGATGTGACGCTCCCGTCTATGCCATGAATGTTTTAATTATACTCTGATTATCTGTTATCGCCTTTAACTGCTCGGGTTATAGATTAGGGGTGTTACATTAAGTGTTATTAGAGCTACGTTTGTGTTAGTTTGTGTCTGTGTCAGTCTGTGTCGGTCATTGTGACCAAGTTGGTTGTTGTGCGACATTTGTGTTGGGTGAGCTGTTTATTTAACCATAGTTACTGTTATTGGATGAACAAAATATGGCTGGTAGGAATGACGCTGCTCTAGCTGCTGCTATGCAAGCTATGGCTCAGGCTGTGCGGGGTGCACCTAATACTGGTGGGAATGATGAGTTCAGGAAGAACAAACCGCCTGTCTTCAAAGGAAGACATGATCCTGATGGTGCCCAGATTTGGCTTAAGGAGATTGAAAGAATCTTTCGAGTGATGGACTGTGCTGAGGAACATAAGGTGAGACTGGGTACTCACATGTTGTAGGAGGAGGCTGATGATTGGTGGGTTAGTGCGCGTCACGTGTGGGAAGCTACAGGTGAAGAGGTCACTTAGGCTTTGTTTAGCAGGGAGTTTTTGAGGAAGTATTTTTCGGAAGATGTAAGAGGAAAGAAAGAGATAGAGTTCTTGGAGTTGAAATAGGGTAATATGTCTGTTATTGATTACACTGCTAAGTTTGTGGAGCTTGTTCAGTTTTATCCACATTATGCTGAAGCAACTGCGAAGTTTTCCAAATGTGTGAAGTTTGAGAACGGGTTGCGTCCCGAGATCAAGCAAGCAATTGGGTATCAAAGAATCAGGACGTTTCCAGATTTGGTGGATTGTTGAAGAATTTATGAGGAGGATAGCAAAGCTCGTTCTGTTCATTATAAGAGTGTGAACGAAAGGAAAGGAAAGCAACCATTTTGTGGGGGTCCTTATGTGTCACCAGCTGACAAGGGTAAGCAAAGGGCTAACTTTGATAAAAGGCCAAGTGGGGGAGGTATGAATAATCCTCTGAGGTGTTTTAGGTGTAGTGACTTAGGACATCGTCAGTTTGAATATAGAAAGGATATGAGGAAGTGTTCCAATTGTGGAGGTATAGGACATGTAGCGGCTGAGTGCAAGAAGAGTGTGGTGAAGTGTTTCAACTATGGTGAACCTGGTCATATTAGTACGAAGTGTCCGAAACCAAAGCAAGCTCAAGCTGGTGGGAAAGTATTTGCATTGGCAGGAACTCATACTACTAGTGCAGATCGTCTGATCAGAGGTACTTGTTTTATTAATAGTACGCCTTTAGTTGCTATTATTGATACCGGAGCGACTCATTCGTTTATTTCGTCTGAGTGTGCGCAGCATTTGAATCTTTTGTTGTCATCGATGGATGGAGAGATGGTTATCGATACTCCAGCAATGGGGTCGGTAACTACTTCTTTGGTTTGTTTAAGTTGTCCTTTGACCATTTATGGTAAAGATTTTGAGATGGATTTGGCGTGTCTGCCGTTGGAGGGTTTAGATGTGGTTCTGGGAATGAATTGGTTGCAGTTCAATTGAGTGCATATCGATTGTTATCATAAGTTGGTAAGATTTCCTTCTCTTGAAGAAGACGAGGAATCGAGTTTCTTATCTACCAAAGAGTTGAAGAAACTTTTGGCGGATGAAGCTCAGTTGTTTGGGTTGTTTGCATCGTTGACCGTGGATATTCAAGTTGTAATTGATGTGGGTCCAATCATGTGTGATTTTCCAGAGGTGTTTCCAGAGGATATTTCAGATGTGCCGCCAGAGAGAGAGGTGGAGTTTTCTATAGATCTAGTTCCTGGTACTAGACCTGTATTTATGGCACCATATCGTATGTCGGCATCTAAGTTGGTTGAGTTGAAGAAACAATTGAATGAATTGTTAGAGAAGAGGTTTGTGAGACCGAGTATATCGCCTTGGGGTGCTCTAGTTTTATTGGTTAAGAAGAAAGATGGAAGTATGCGATTGTGTATTGATTATCGCCAGCTGAATAAGGTGACAATTAAGAATAAGTATCCTCTTCCGAGAATTGATGACCTGATGGACCAGTTGGTAGGTGCGTGTGTGTTTAGTAAGATTGATTTGAGGTCAGGTTATCATCATATTAGAGTGAAAGAGGAAGATATTTAGAAGACGGCTTTTAGGACACGATACGGACATTACGAATATTCCGTGATGCCGTTCGGGGTTTCTAATGCGCCGGGAGTGTTTATGGAGTATATGAATCGTATTTTCCATGAGCATTTGGATCAATTTGTTGTTGTGTTTATTGATGACATCTTGATTTATTCTAAATCTCGGGAGGAACATGCGGAGCATTTGCGTATTGTATTGCAAATTTTGAAGGAAAAGAGACTTTATGCCAAGTTGTCCAAGTGTGAGTTCTGGTTGTCCGAAGTGAGTTTTCTTGGGCATGTGATTTCAGGTAATGGTATTGCTGTGGATCCATCTAAAGTAGATGCAGTTCTACAATGGGAGGCTCCTAGATCTGTTACTGAAATTAGAAGCTTTTTGGGTTTAGCTGGATATTATCGAAGATTCATTGAAGGCTTTTCCAAGTTAGCACTTCCTTTGACCCAGCTGACTTGTAAAGGTAAAGCGTTTATTTGGGATATTCAGTGTGAGGAAAGTTTTAGTGAGTTGAAGAGAAGATTGACTACAACTCTGATTTTGATCTTACCGAATCCTAGTGAACCGTTTGTGGTGTATTGCGATGCATCTTTGATTGGGTTAGGTGGAGTGTTGATGCAGGAAGGTAAGGTGGTGGCTTGTGCTTCGAGGCAATTGAGGGTTCATGAGAAAAATTACCCTACTCATGATTTGGAATTAACGGCAGTGGTTTTTGTATTGAAAATTTGGAGGCATTATCTCTATGGTGCAAGATTCGAAGTCTTTAGTGATCATAAGAGTTTGAAATACTTGTTTGATCAGAAAGAGTTGAATATGAGGCAACGGAGATGGTTGGAATTTTTGAAGGACTACGATTTTAGCTTGAATTACCATCCTAGTAAAGCTAATGTGGTAGCCGATGCGTTAAGCCGGAAATCGTTGCATATGTCTGCTTTGATGGTTAAAGAGTGGGAACTTTTGGAAGGATTTAGAGATTTGAGTTTGGTGTGTGAATTGACATCTGATGGAGTGAGGCTTGGTATGATAAAGGTTACTAATGATTTTCTGTTGACCGTTAGCGAGAAACAGAAGCTGGATGTGAAATTTGTTGATTTGATGATGATTGGAGATGAAGGTGTGAATGGTGACTTTAAAGTGGATGATCAGGGTGTTTTGAGATTCCGTGGTAGAATTTGTATTCCTAATGATTCAGAATTGAAAAAGATGATTTTAGAGGAAGGACACCAGAGTAATTTGAGTATACATCTAGGAGCTAATAAGATGTATCAAGATTTGAAGAAGATCTTTTGGTGGTCTGGATTGAAGAGGGATGTGGCTCAGTTTGTTTATGCGTGTTTGACGTGTCAGAAGTCAAAGGTAGAACATCAGAAGCCTAGTGGATTTTTGCAACCATTGGATATTCCCGAGTGGAAATGGGATAGCATTTCTATGGATTTTGTGACAGGGTTGCCGAATACACAGAGGGGACATAATTCCATTTGGGTGATTGTGGATAGGCTGACTAAATCGGCACATTTCATTCCGATTGACATCAGTTTTTCTCTAGAGAAGTTGGCTGAGATTTATATCCGTGTGATTGTGAAGCTACATGGTGTTCCGCTGTGTATTGTTTCAGATCGAGATCTGAGGTTTACTTCCAGATTTTGGGAAAGTTTGCAAAAGGCGTTAGGTTCCAAGTTGAGATTGCGTTCGGCTTATCATCCGCAGATGGATGGTCAGACCGAGTGAACTATCCAGTCATTGGAAGATTTGTTGCGGGCTTGTGTTCTTGAGCAAGGTGGTGTTTGGGATAGTTATCTTTCGTTGGTGGAATTCACGTATAACAACAGTTTCCATTCGAGTATTGGAATGGCTCCTTTTGAAGCGTTGTATGGAATAAGATGTCGAACACCTTTGTGTTGGCATGAATCTGGTGAGAGTTCGGTGGTTGGACCGGAGTTAATTCAACAAACTACGGAAAAGGTGAAACTTATTCGTGATAAAATGAAGGCTTCTCAGAGTAGGCAGAAGAGTTATCATGATCGAAGGAGGAAAGATCTGGAGTTTCAAGAAGGCGATCATATATTTTTGAGAGTTACACCGGTGACGGGTGTTGGTCGTGCATTGAAGTCGAAGAAGCTTACTTCTCGGTTTATTGGTCCTTACCAGATATCCGCGAGAGTTGGTGCTGTGGCTTATAGGGTGGCGTTGCCACCGAATCTTTCGAATTTGCATGATGTGTTCCATGTTTCACAGCTTCGAAAGTATGTCCCGGATCCATCGCATGTGATTCTGATGGATGAGGTTGAAGTAAGGGAGAACCTTACGGTTGAGGCATTACCGGTGAGAGTTTTGGATCGCGAGTTGAAGCGGTTAAGAGGCAAGGATATTGCGCTTGTGAAAGTAGAGTGGGGTGGCGCTGCTGAGGGCAATTTGACTTGGGAGTTGGAGAGTCGGATACGGGAATCGTATCCGGAGTTGTTCGTCTCAGGTAATATTTTCAAGGACGAAAATTTCTAAGTGGGGGAGAGTTGTAACGCCTCGATTTTTGTTAGATTTATTTAATCGAGTTGATTTAATTATTTTTGGTCTTTATATTATTTTATTCTTGGTTATTACGTTTTATCACATTTTGGAAACGTTTGCGAGAAAATTAAGTGTAGGGGTATTTTGGTCTTTTTGGCTTGGGGGTTATTGTTTTTCATAAAATAGGAATAGAGAGAAAAATGGAGAGAATAGAAAGAAAAGAAGGAAAAGAGAAAGGAAAGAAGAAAAAGAGGAAAAACTTGGAGTGTAAGAAATCGAATCAACCGACACTTCAAAGCACGATTAATCGGGTAAGGGTGTGAAACTCGATTATCTTATCATTGTGTATGAATATGAATGTGTATGTTTGAAGTCTATTTGTCTTTCCATAGTTTTCAATTCTAGGTTGGGAATGAGAAAAATGATTGGGAATTGATGTTTTCGCGGTTGGAATGTGATATAAATGTTGTAGGATACTTGTTATTATGATTGTGGTATGTTTTAGTGGTTATGTTATGGTTTGGAAGAGATTTTGGTTGAAGAAATATGGTTTTTGGACCCATAACAGCGCTGCAGAATTTTGGAGTTTTCCTTGGTTCGCCTAGCGAACCTGCGGCGAAGCGAAGGCGAATGATTTTCGCAGGTTCGCCTAGCGAGCCCGTCAGCGAAGGTCAACGGATGTTCGCCAACGTTGTCCGCCTAGCGAACTTTGTATCTTTTCAGTTATGTTTGTTGCTGCCTTGGTTTGCCCAGGGATTCGCGAAGCAAACGGCAAGGCGAAGGTTCGCCAAGGAGTTCGCCTAGCAAACCTTGTGTCTGTTTTGGTCTGGTTGTGGTTTCGCCTGGACATTTGCCTAGCGAAGGTGGTAACGAATGCTCGCTAGAAGGTTCGCCTAGCGAACATGACAGTTTGTGCAGTTTTGTTTCCTTCATAACTTTTGATCAGTAGCTCGGATCGAGGCGCGGTCGGATGCGTTGAGAAGCTAATGAAATGTTCTTTCTTATAAAAATGGTTTTGAGATTGTTGGCCGATTTAATTATGTTGAGAATTTGGAAATGTGTCGTTTTGCCGACTTTTACCGTCTTAACTGTATGTGATTGTTGTGTTATCATGCAATATGCTTCATATATATATATATATATATATATATATATATATATATATATATATATATATATATATATATATATATATATATCGTAGGACTTGTGTGATGTTATACGATGTGAATGCATGGGATGCAATGTTGTGATGATGGTTTGTGGCCTAAGGGCAAGAAAATGCATTGTGTGGTGTTTGATTGTATATGCATGATTATGGATGTGTATATGTGTGCATTTAAATGTCACGAGTCATTGTATGCCAAGCATCATGATATGCATTATTGTGATGTCGTGTGCCCTAGTGGGTGTGAGCGACGAAATGATTCCAGAGGGAATCCGCTATAACATCGTGTGCCTTATACAAAGTGGTGTGAGCAGTGATTATAGACGATCGTGTGCCTTATACAAAGAGGTGTGAACGATCCATAAACGTCGTGTGCCTTATACAAAGAGGTGTGAGCGACGGGGAACATCGTTTGCCCGACGGGGAGTTACACTAAGTAACAAGCGATGATTCCAATAGTTCCTGAGTGAACTAATGATGAGAATGATGGATGGAACGGTACCACTTTGCATTGCATAGAGTCGTTGTGTCGGTCTCTGTGCATTTGTATAAATCATGAATGTATTGATTATGTGTGGAATTGTGAATGGAATTGATGAGTTGATATATATATATATATATATATATATATATATATATATATATATATATATATGTTGGTGATAAATGCATTGAGCATGATTGATATGCCGTTGTGATGGATGTATGAGATATGGATTGTGGTGTTTTGTATTTGAGTTATGGTGTAAGTTGTGGTGAGAATGTTTTACATGTGTATTTTGTGTCATTATATATTTGTATGCAACTATATTATAATTGTGTTTCTCACCCTTCTGCTATTTTAAATTCTCTATGAGGCATTGCAGATTAGATGCTGGAGGTCTTTTTGTGAAGATTATGTCTTCATTCTTTTTTCGGTCGGCTCTGATATGTAGCACCGGGGAGTCGGGGAGATCGTTATGTGATTTATTTGTATATGTATATATATGTCTTTTTGGATTGTACATGTATGATTCTGTGTATGACAGACAAACTTCTATGTTTATATATATGAGATTTCAGTTGCAGATTTTTCGCTTTTATTCTATATCTGAATAGTGGGTGATGGGAACTGAGTTCCTCTGCTTATGTGGCTACCTGATTGTTGCATATCTATTTGTGCATGTTATTTTATTTCATCATTTTGATGTGACGCTCCCGTCTATGCCATGAATGTTTTAATTATACTATGATTATCTATTATCACCTTTAATTGCTCGGGTTATAGATTAGGGGTGTTACACCATCCACATCAGGCTAGCATAGCCAATGAATCAACTATTTAGTTTTCAGACCTTGGGACGTGTCGGAAAGTGATCTCATCAAAGTATTTGATCATCTCCACAATATAAGCACGATATAGAATCAATTTTTTTGTCTCGGGTCTCCCATTCACCCTTAAGTTAGTATATTACCAAAGTTGAATCTCCACTCACTTCAAGGATTTTGATTCGGAGATCAATAACTGCTTCAAGGCCTAAAATGCATGCTTCATATTCTGCGATGTTATTTGTACACTAAAAACATAACCTTGTTGTGAACGGAGTATAGCCACCATCTGGATTCATCAAAATATCACCTACACCATGCCCACTATAATTAGAGGAACCATCGAACATCATCTTCCAACGGGAGCCTGGTTCGGGACCCTCATCTGGACCAGGTTCTTCACAATCTTTCTTTATCAACATACTATCTTCATCGGGAAAGTCAAGCTTCAGAGGCTCATACTCTTCAACTGGTTGCTCTGCGAGGTAATCTGATAAAATACTACCTTTAATAGACTTTTGAGTTACATACTAGATGTCGTATTCGGAAAACTACATATGCCAACGAGCATGCCTTCCAGTTTGAGCAGGCTTTTCAAAATTGTACTTTATTGGATCTATCTTGGAGATCAATAAAGTAGTGTGACATATCATATATTGCCTGAGACACTTAGCAGCCCATGCTAAAGCACATCAAGTTTTCTCCAAGAGTGAATATCTGCATTCACAGTCGGTCCTTTCGCCCAGTGTCATCATGTTGCCCTAGTACGCAACCCATATACCCTTCTAGCATAGTCAGATACATGAAAAGAGGTTTCCCTGGCACAAGAGGAATCAGGATTGGAGGTTCTTGTAGATAACCCTTGATCTTTTCAAAAGCTAGCTGGCAATCGGAATTCCACTCAACTGCTTGATCCTTTCGGAGCAGCTTGAAGATGGGCTCACAAGTAGCGGTCATATTGAAGATGCATCTAGAGATGTAGTTTGGTCTTCCAAGAAAACCTCTGACTTGCTTCTCGGTTTGTAGAGCGGGCATTTCTTGAATGACTCTAACTTTATCTGGGTCAACTTCAATCCCTTGTTGGCTAACAATGAATCCAAGAAATTTTCCATACCGAACTCCAAAAGTACACTTAGTTGGGTTTAGTCATAATCTGAACTTTTTGAGATGCTCAAACAGTTTAAACAAATGATCCACATGGTCAGCTTTGCTTTGGGATTTAGCGATCTTGTCGTCGACATAGACCTCTATCTCTTTATGCATCATGTCATGGAAAAGCGTAACCATCGCCCTTTGGTAAGTGGCGCCTGCATTTTTAAGACCAAATGGCATGACCTTATAACAATAGGTCCCCCAAGGTGTGATGAATGTAGTTTTCTCCATGTCATCAGGATCCATTTTGATCTGGTTGTAACCTGAGAAGCCATCCATGAAAGAAAAAATAGAGAATCTAGCAATATTATCCACCAAGGTATCAATGTGCAGAAGAGGGAAATCATCCTTTGGACTGGCTTTGTTCAAGTCCCTATAGTCGACACACATTCGAACCTTTCCATCCTTTTTTGGTACAGGAACAATATTGACCACCCACTGAGGGTACTTTACAACAGCAATAAATCTAGCATCAATTTATCTTTTCACCTCTTCTCTGATCTTCAAGGCCATGTTTGGTCTTGTCCTTCGGAGTTTCTGCTTCACAGGAGGACAATCGGGTCGGAGTAGTAGCTTATGAACAATAATGTATGTGTCCAAACCAAGCATATCTTGATACAACCATGCGAACACATCCACATATTCTTGGAGAAGCTTGACCAACCTTGACCTAACATCTGCCCCAAGTGTGGTGCCAATTTTGATTTCCTTTCTCTCCTCTTCACTGCCCAAGTTGATGGTTTCGACCTGCTCTTGGTGAGGTTAGAGATCTGTGTACTCATATTCAATCATCTTAGTCAATTCATATGGGATATCGCAATCTTCCTCGCCCTCTTCTCCGGCTTGATTGATGGATGCATCAAATTTAAGAGAGATTGAAGAGTCATCAGATTCAATGTGGGTATCAATGATTCTGCATGTTTTTAGATGAATGCTTTTATAAAAATGAAAAACAAAAGGTAATGCAATGAGAGAATGCTTTTTCTTTCTAGTGGTTTTTTCTTAAAGATTTCCATTTTCTTTTAAAAGTGAAAGAGAAAAAACGGTAAATGAACAAAACGGGATTTTTAACAAGATGACTTCATTCATTAAGATTTGAAAATCAGAAGGGGGCCCTACAAAATAATCATATAGCCTTGGGCATAACTATGGATTTTCGAAAACATTAAAATGAAAAACAACAAAATTACTTTGATAAAGGGAGGATTTCGGGGATGTCCATAGAGTCCCAATTGCTCAAGGACACATTAGAACGGTACACCAAATTGCTTAAGCCTTTATCTTTAGAATATTCATCAATTGCATTCACTTGGAAGCCAGCACTGACGAACACTCCTTGGATTTCTTTTGGACGACCCTTGATTGGAGTTGACGCTTTGTTTGCAGTCGGTTTGTAACCCAACCCAAAGCTGTCCATCTTGACTTTGACATTGATCATTTCAACCTAGCCTCCCAGTTTACCCTCCTCAATGGTGGAAATGGTGCTCTTTAGAGATGTAAAAGATGGAATGACCCTCTACACAAGCTCCTCTACCTCCAACAAGACTGCATTTGCAATTCAAGCGCTTGGAAAAAAGTTTCCAACGCGTCCTCATCTGCCTCAATGTATTTGAATGAAGAAAGATTTCTCACCATGAGATCTTCCTCTCCAAATATAGTCACCAGCTTATTATCCACAACAAATTTCATTTTCTGATGCAAGGTTGACGTCACTTCCCCAGCGGCATGGATCCATGGCCTTTCCAACAAACAACTATAATTGGGGTTGATATCCATAACCTGGAAGGTTATATTAAAAACATGGGGACCAATAAAAATGGGAAACTCCACTTCGCCAATCACGGTCCTTCTCGAACCATCAAATGCTTTCACAACAAGAGCACTAGGTTTCATCTCCGCTCCTTCATATGCTAGCTTTGCAAGAGTTCTCTTGGGTAACACATTAAGGGATGATCCAATATCTACCAATACCCTAGCCAAACTTTCCTCTTGACATTAAACAGAAATGTGCAAGGAACGATTCTGATTGTTGCCTTCTTTGGGAAATTCCCCTCCATCGAAGCTTAATGTATTAAAGACAGCGATGCTAGCTATCACACTATCAAATTGTTCCACGGTGATATCCTGTGTTACATGAGCTTGAGCAAGAAACTTCTGCAGAGCACTGCGATGTGTGGGGGAGCACATAAGAAGAGACAGTATTGATGTTTTTGATGTAATTGGTCAACGATCTTGTAATCACTTCTCTTGATGATTTTGAGGAACTCCTCATCGTTATAGAAAGAGACAACATCCTTGTCCTTGGATGGAACAGTAGTAGTGGTTTTTTTTGACATCTGCGGTATCACATAGATCAGAAGGTTATAAATTTGACCACTACGGGTCATTCTGCTCGGCCCTGCTATGTTTGTTACCTAATCATTAACAACCTTCAGCCCCTTTTCTAGATTCGTGGATTTCTAATTACCAACAACCACTTCATAATTCCAAGGCAGAGCTTTTGTACTCTTGAAAGAAAAATGACTGGGTCTTCGCTCAACAGATGATTTCGGAACATGAACAGTTTTCTTACCTTGAATAGGAGTCACAACTGGATCTAGAAAATTGGAAACTGGTTTAGGAAGATTGAAGACAGGTTCAACTTCTTTGTGAATAGGCTCGGCAAAATTGAACACAGGAGTTGGTAAATTGAACATTGGCTCAATCACAACTACTTCATTCTTCTTCACACATTTGCTGATCTGAAGTTCACCTTGGTCAATTAAAATATGGACATCCCTTTAGAGTCCTTCATAACCCTTCGGTTGAATAGCGCATTCGAGACAATTCTTGTGACACACTTTGGCTAAACCTGCTTCAACCAACTTAGCATGAAACTCTGGCAATAGAGTTTTGATATCCTTCATATCACAGATTAAGACTTTATCAACTTCTTCTATGGCATTGATAGATGCCCCATGGGAGGGCAAAGGATTACTCTTACATTTGGATTTGTATCATTGAAAGACAAAATCTTCTTCTCGACCAATTCCCTTACAATATGTTTTAAAGCAAAGTAGCCTTCAAGATCATGTCCAACATCCCCCTCATGGAAATGATAGTGGGCGTTAGGGTTGTAATAAGGTGGTAGAGGATCTGGAGGAAGACCCAAAGGCCTTGGAGTTGCCAAGCCTTGCTCATTGAGGAACAGATACAGTTTTGTGTAAGTCATAGGGATGGGGGCTATAGGAGGCCTCCCTCCCAGTCTTTTATTCTGACCTTGATTATTCTGGCATTGGACTGGATTCCTTTGAGGAGCGTTGGACGCTAGTTGATACCGAGGAACTGGTGGAGCTTGTTGAAATACAGGCACTTGTTGATTGAAGGTAGGGGTAACAGCTGCCACATATGATTTAGGGGAAAATTGATACGCTGGTTGTTGAATGAATTTTTGTTGTTGCTGACGTTGTTGTTGATGCTTCCAAGAAGGTTTTCTTCTACGGACAGACATTACAGCATTAGCTTCTCCTTCTTTCTTCTTATGAAAACTGCTAGGAGGCTTTTGCGCACGCCTAGTTGCACCATTGGAACTTCTGAAGCTAGCGGGATTATACCTGAGTGAATCGCACACTCAAAGATACAACAGAGTCCCCACCGAACTTTATTTAGTCCCAAAGGACAGGGAAAATATCGATAAAACCCAAAAGAAAGAAATACGGGTAAGGGGTCGGTTATGCGACAGGAAGGTACTAGCACCCCACGCATCTGTCGTACTCGACGTGAACCATTTTTGCTTGGTTCTAGGCTCGGATGGGTTATCTATATAAAGGCTACTAGCTAAAAGAGGAAAAGGAAAGAAAAAAATAAAGTGATCACGGAGGATTGGGGCCCTCGTGCCTATATATCCTCATAGTGCAATGAGGAATTCAGAGCTCCGTAGTTCAGGGAACCAGGGAAAAGAAAAGGGAAGGTGGCTCGCCAAGATTTCGCAATCTCATGCCTACGTATCCTTATAATGCAATAAGGAATTCAGAGCCTACGTAGTTCGAAACAAACATGGAGAAAGAAAAGGGAATGATGTCAAAACCAAGAGCGGAAGGAGGTAGAAAGACTCTACTGGGGATCGCAAAAGAATGGTGTCAAAAACAAGAAAGAAAGACAAAGGAATGGTGACGGCTCCACTAAGGAGAAAACAAAGGAATGGTGTCGAAACCAAGAGAATAAAAGAGAAAAGGACTTGATTTAAGATACGGCGAGATCCACTAGGAATTCGGTATGTTACTGACTGGCAGTGGTTAACCAAAGATGAATAAGAGTAAGACTCTGTAGGGGAGAAAGGATTTGGTGTCAACAGACGGACTGTGATGAACCAGAAAGAGAGTAGGACCAAGAAAAGGTGTTAGACTCTCTGGGGACTCGGTATGTTAACTGATAAATAGTGGTTAACCGAAAGAAAGGGTGTGGAACCAATCGAAGGTTGTGACCGAAATGAAGGGTGTGGAACCAAGCGAAGGTTGTGACCCAAAGGACGGGTGTGACACCAATGGAAGTTTGTGACCCAAAGGACGGGTGTGGAACCAAGCGAAGGTTGTGACCCAAAGGACGGGTGTGACACCAATTAAAGTTTGTGACCCAAAGGACGGGCATGAAACCAAGCGAAGGTTGTGACCCAAAGGACACGAGATAGCAAGGCATCCATGCAAGTCACCGATATATGCAAGGCTCTATTATGCACAGTTCCTTCAGGAGGCAACTCTGACTCGTTGAAACCCAAATACCGACTTGCAATTATGTTTGCAACCATGTCATCAAATGACTCTACAGTGATATTGTGCATTACATGAGCGGCATTCAAAACTTTTAGCAACGCTAATTTGTGCGCGGGAGAGCTCATGAGCAAAGACAAGATTGAAATCTTTGAGGGTGTCTGCCCCAACTGATCCACAATCTTAAAATCACTCTTCTTGATCAACTTGAGAAATTCTTGATCATCAGTTGCCTCTTTACTTTTTGTAGCATCCATAGATGGAGTGACTGGTACTGATGCAACGGTAGATGCCCCTTGTTTCACAACAGTGGTTGTTGAAGCAGACTTCTCCTTGGGAGGAACAATAGTTGGAACTTGCACTAGCTTAGATGTGACCTTTGGAGCAAACACTCGCCCACTACGAGTCATGCCTCCAGCAGCGGTTACATTCACAATCTCAGATTCAAAAAACTGTATTTCTCAACCCCAAGAAAACACGGTAGAACCATACTTCCAAGGAACCTCTTTTGAATTCTGATATGGGAAAGGCTTTGGAACACAAACAGTGATAGGTTTTACCTTCGTGAACGTATCAATGGTAGCTACTTCTTCTACAGACTTGGATCTGGCAAACTAAACCGCACCTTGGTTCATCAAGATCTGAACACAGCACTTCAACCTTTGGCACTGATTGGGATTGTCATCACAAATCTAGCATTTTCCATGAAGCCTTTTCAATAACCCATGTTCATTTAACTTCTTGATCACAATAGTCATCGGAGTTTTCACTTCGTTGACATCTCTGATTAACTCATCCCCTTGATTGTCTTCGACCATGTTAACCCCCGGTCCACCATGAGTAGGCAAAGGATTAGTCTGTATATTAGGCCGCTTTTCATCAAATGTCAAGATTTTCCGATCAATAAGCTCTTGAACTTTGGTCTTTAAAACAATACAATCTTCGGTAGCATGTCCTATATACCCAGAATGGTAAGCACATGATGCATTCGGATTATGCTTCAGATTATAAGGAGGAATTATATGCGAGATCTCCTTTGGAATGATTTCCCCTTGATGGACTAGATAAGGAAACAACTCTATATACGGCACGGGAATTTTGTCAAAATTCGGACGGTTGCGATTGTACTGATTGTTGTTGTTATGTCTATTCTGCTGATTACCATTGTTTTGTTGAGATTTTTGACATTGCGGCTGTTGATTATAAGAATTTTGGGTTTGTGGTTGTGGATGATATTGGTATGGCGGTTGTTGATACTGAGCAACAACGATATAAGGATATGGATAATACGGCATGGGAGCCATAGGAGCCTGATACTGAGGAGGGGCTTTTGCCATCACGGCTGTAATACCCCATATTATTTACGTACTCAATTGGATATCAGAAGAGATCAATTATTTTATTAAAAAGACAGATTGATATTTATTAATGCAAGAGAGTATTTTAAGGTAACTCTGATAATTGATCAATTGGGTTGAGACGACAAAATATCAATTGGAGATATTTTACCTTGCTGGAATATATATATATATATATATATATATATATATATATATATATATATATATATATATATGTGTGTGTGTGTGTGTGTGTGTGTGTGTGTGTGTTATAAAAGAAAAGAAAAAAGATAGTAAGAAGAGAAAAAGGAAAAAAGAAAGAAGGAGAAAGAGAAGAGAAGAAGAAAACCATGGGAGAAGAAGGAAAAACTTGGGTTCTAGTTAGACACTCTAAGTTCTAGAAATATAAGTTTAGAACTTATGTTAGATTTGAGAGAAAATAAAATCTAACGGACGAAATTCAATATAAATTGCGTAGAGTAGTTGTAATATGCATGTGATTAGTTGTTAATACTTGTTTTGGTGTTTGGAAACGATTGGGTATGGAAAAGGTGAATTTTGGAGCCTTGGAACCCTAAGAAACGCAACAGAAAATTCTGCTTCTGGTGCAGAGCATCGGGCGGTGCTTAGAGCGCCGGGCGATGGCCAAGGGGCGCAGCATGGAACGTTTCTGTAACTTTTGAGTTTTGGATATGGGAATTGATGCCGCTGCTTCGCCGGGCGAAACCTTGACCGCTAGGCGCTCCTGGGAATTTTCAATAATTCTGTTTTCTTTAAAACTCCATAACTTTTGATCCGTAACTCGGATTGAGGCGTTCTTGGTATCATTGGAAAGCTATGACAGTCCTCTACCCAATAAAAAATGGAAATTAAGGGTATGATGTGGGATAAATTATTTAGTGCAAAATGAAGGAAATTAATGTTATGTGATATGTAGAAATCCATATCTTTTGGATCGTAAATCTGATCGAGGCATATTTATAGCCGATGTAAAGCTGTGAAAATATCCTACGGGATCAAGGTAAAAAGTATTGAGTTCGATACACGATTAAATGGATTGGAGGGAACCCTAAAGTGATGTTTTATGTGATGTGTTATTATATGCGTTTACTTGTAATAATTGTGTTATGCCGTATCTATCTGTTTGTTGTTGAGTATGAATGAAAGAAATATGCATGCTTAAAATGAATTAGGAAGAGTGAGGAAACTTTACCCCAAAACAAATGGCATAGTTAAGATTGTTATAATTCCAGGTTGTGAATAAAATTGTGATAGAAACTCTGGATAGCGACGCTCGTTCATTCATTGATGAGTTCTGGCCTGGAGTAGATAACCTAGATGGCAAGGCTCGGGCACCTAATGTAGGAAGGTACATCCGTGATGAGATTGGTCTAGGAGAGAGCGAAACACTAGTATGGAACATGTGTGAACCTTTGTGATTATGAGAAAAGGCAAATGTGGCCTTAAGGCATTGTGGCCTTGTGATTGTTGAATACAATCACGTTTGTGTGTGAGATCACGTAATCGTAACCAGTTATCTTGAGTGGCAGTTTCATGAATCTCGAGCTCCTCTGAAACATAGGCATGATTACTTGGCAGGTTTGATTCCCGCGTGCAGTACGAATGGCGCTCAGGGAGCGTATGCTTGTGACGGTTAATGGCCCGTGTGAAGTGACGGTTCATAACGGTTAATGGCCCGTAGAACCCGAATCCATTCGTATGTCAAGTAGGTTACCGGGATCCATGACTCGAGTCGACTTCTAGACGTAGAAACAGACGGGAAAAAGGGATGCCTTGGTGTGGTTATCGATTAGTGATATACATTTTGAGTTGATGAACTCATGAACATGTTTCCATATAGTGTGAGATTATGAAATTGTGAGAATATATACTCAAGGTCATTTCCCTTCCCCTTGACTTGAGTTAGGATTGGTTATAACCTTGTAAAGCCGAGAGAATCCATAGGATAGGGAACTCACTGAGATTTGATGTATCTCACCCCACTATTGTTGATTATTTTCAGGTATTGAGTACAGGTTTGATTTACAAGTGGAGCTATGCTTGGATGTTTCAAGAGAAGCTTAGTTGAGCTTATTCCGCTGTGTATTTGTTGTATACAGTTGAGGATATTGTATATTGATCTTAGTTTTTATTGTTTTGGCTAGTTTCCATATCTTGAGCCATAGATTGTATTTATGTATTTAGAATGGTCAAGTATGTGAATTATGCCATTAGGCACTTATGATGGTGTCAGTACCAAATAAAATGCTTGTATTATATTATTCTAGATATATATTATATAGGGTATTACAATATTCGCCACACCTTTTTTCTTCTTCGAATGATTGCTCTGAGGTTTCTTGTTGGTTGATTGTTGACCCGCGGTACCAGCAATCTTACCAATTTTCAAACCATTTTCAATTCTTTCACCAATAGTCATAATATCAGCAAAATTTAAAGAAGAACTGCCCACCATTTTCTCATAGTACCGCCCTTGTAAAGTTCCCATAAAGATATCGACTAGATCAGTGTCAGAAAGAGCGGGTTGCATGCAGGAGGCCATTTCGCGCCACCTTTGAGCATATTCTTTAAAGTTTTCAATTGTACGCTGGGACTGATTTTGCAATTGCAATCTGGTAGGAGCCAAATCAAGGTTATACTTATATTGTTTCAAGGAAGATTCAGACAAGTCTCTCCACGAGCGAATCTTGCTATGCTCTAAGCCCATATACCAATCCAAAGAAGCTCCAGACAAGCTGTCTTGAAAGCAATGCACTAGCAATTCATCATTGTCAATGTAAGATGCCATCTTCCTACAATACATTATCACGTGACTGCAAGGTCAGCTTAACCCTTTGTACTTTGGAAGCTCAGGAATCTTGAACTTTAGTGGCAGCACAACATTGGGAACCAAACACAAGTTTTTGGCATTCGTCCCAAAAGCAGAATATCCTTCGATAGCTCTGATCCTTTCATCTAACAGCTTATAATCAGCAGGTCTGTTATGATCGGCAGGTTTGACAAGAGTATGTGGATTTGGAAGTTGTGACGCAGCTGGAGCAGGCATCTAAGGAGAAGCAAACTGAGACGGATATACCAGCCCAGAATGTACCAGCTGACCAGAGTTCTGACCCATCTGGAAACCATACTGATAACCAGAAGGAGGTACCACGGCAGCCGAGGACGCCCTAGGATAAGGCATTCCATAATGAACATTCTCAATAGCAGTCTCAGTAGATTGAGACAAAAACGGAACATGAATCGGAGGACCCCTATACACATGCTCATCTTCATCACGGGCTTCAACATCAGTAGACATAGGAGTCTGGCTAGTCTGCGCCTGAGGAATCCCATGATCATCATGGTTCACCACAGGAGGTGGAATCGGAGTAGGCATGCCTCATGGATAAGCAGCAGAATTCCCATTGGGCATGGGCGCAAGAAAAGGTTGATACAACACAAAGGCACTACCAATGGCAATCTAAGGAGTGAAATTCGGGGGCAATCTAAGCCAATGTTTCCTTATAGGCAGCATTTTCTACTTCGAAATCAGCCATGATCTTGGATTTTCTTGAGCGAGTGAAGTAACGATGTCGAGTCGTCATCTTGCTACAAGGCGGAGACAGACATTGTAAGCATTTTGTTCTTCTAGATGAGGGTCATGCATATTTGTGCATGAATGAATATAATACATGCAAAAATAAAGTTATAAATTCTAGGAATTCATGAGCTTTTATCTTTGTTAACAATAATCATAAAGCATACAAGTAAAGGTGCAAAGATAAAATTGGCAAGAAACTCATTCATTCAATAAAGGGAAAGAAGTACATGTCAAATACAATTCAAATATCTGCCTTTTGGGCTACAATAAGATCAGTCTGGATCCTATCAAAAACCACTCTACGAACAGATAAGAAGTGAAAAATAAACCAAGGAGTCTTGTATAATAACACATCAGCATATGCATCCCTCAACAACCCCGGTATGTCTTCAAATGCATGCTCATCAGATCTAGCTAGACGGATGTGTCTCTCACTCCAATACTTTGCATCCTTCATGAGGCTATGCAGCAAAGAATGATTAGGTCCCTATAGAAGATCCTGTAGAAAGGCCTATTTCTGATCCAAGAGGACTTGCAGACGACGGCTTTGACGCTCCCACTAAGTACTCTCCAAGTTGAGATGACTGATATCCTCTCAGCTCTGATATGCTTAATCTTGCAGCTTCTGAATCTCACCGAAGGCTTTGTCGAGCTTGGCTTGACACTGAGAAAAGTCCTTTACCAGCTGGTCAGCACGGTCTTATTCACTATGCAGTTTTGTCTTGTACTCTGATAACTTTCCTCGAAGTTCTCCAAGTTGCTTCTTATAGCTCTACTCATCCTTGTAGGCTTGATACTGAGTGTAGGCGAGTTGTCTCTTCTTTGAGGTAAGGCCATCATAAGTACTTTTCAAAGCATCACCCACTTTTCCCGGCTTGTTCTGTTCAACTTCCACCTCTTTAATCATGCACTCTCTCTTCTGATGGAGCTCAATCTGTAAGCTTTCCTTCTCGAATATGATTCTATCAAGGTTGAGACGAAGATCAACATTCTCCTTCTTCAACATCTCAATAGTCTGCTTGAGCTGGTCGAATTCAGATGGAGGAACAATAATAAGTTCAAGAAGCTTGACATTCATGGAAGGTCCAGAAGGAAATGGTAGCAAGATCTCCTTGACTCGTTCCTTAACCCATTGTGTGTAGGCTTCTTTGGCTATGCAGTTCTTCTTACCCAACTTAGATCTTCCTTCACAGTGAATATGTGCCCAAGCAGCACTAGACCTCTTCAGTAATCCCATGTCATCAACCCCTTCATGAAAGATGAACTCTTCCACTACCTCAGGATCTAGCATGTCAAGCATAAGATACCCCAATTGACAGATGGCAAGTCTCGCATTGTAGTTAATTCCACCCTTTGTACCCAAGAGAGGCACATTGGAGAATTTACCACAATGAAGAATGACCCTATTGTCATCGTATACTTGAGAATACCAAGAGATGTCATCAGCAGTAAGAGACATGATCCTTTGAGACCATTTGAGATTTCCCTTATTCTCAATGAAGGGACCTTTCTGCGGAAGGTGAGTCATAAACCAACGATATAGCATAGGAGCACAACAGACAATAGTTCCTTTATTCTTTTCATTCCTCGAATGAATAGAATAATAGGTATCAACAAGAAGTACAGGAACAGGGTTCTTGGACAAGAAGATACTGATGGCAGCTTGATCCACAAAATCCTCCATGTTTGGAAACAAAACAATCCCATATATCAACTAGGCAAGCACAACATTGAAAGCCTTCCATCTTCTAGCTTCAGCAAAAGAGATGGCCTTGTCTACCAGAAACTTTGAAGCAAACGCTCGAGTACCATTCCCTTTAGTCTTGAGATTAGCTTCCACATCCTTCTTACTAATGCAAAGAGCTTCCGCAATAAGGGGAAGCTTTAGACAACTGCTGATGTAGACAAAAGGAATCTGATTCTTGATCTCAACCCCTAAGATATGAGAATACTCCTCAAGTGTAGGCACTAACTTATAATCCTGGAATGTGAAGCACCTAAGTGGCGGGTCGTAGAACTGAACAAGTGTATGAATGACAATGATGTTGAATTCAGTGTTGAGGATGGCCAACAGATTACCATAATCATCTTTGAAAACACATCTATTATCTTCAACCAAACGGGATGCTAAACCTATCAAAGTCTTCAACTTAGGCTCCACAAACTTGTAGCTAAAGATACCTCTGCAACCAGTACTCATCTTCTATGATTATGTCAACAAAGAATAAGCCTTCGAATAACCTGGAAATGCACATGCAAAAATTAATTGTCATGATGAGATGATATGCAACACAAGAATCAAGAAGCCAGCACAGTCTGAATAATTAATTATGAATAATCTGAATATCTACATATATAATTTTGTGTCGGTGCAAAGATATGACGTGCGTGAGAGAACAAAAGGTATGAAGAGTCTTGGTTTCCTGAAAAAACCTAATATCTCCTCACAGGTGTGATCTAGACTTCCAAATATGGTCCCTAGAAGGTCTCCCATAGTCATGGAATCAAGTGAAAATACCCAGCCGTAGCGAATTTTTGCATGACGAAGGTATTCTCAAGCGAAACTAGTTTGGGTGTGGTTCTCGTGACAGCCCAACGCGCAACACGCAGGCGTCATGACTATCTACATTTCTATCATGTGTGTATGGTCAAGTCTGTGTAGTGGGCTTATCTCTCAAGTAATATCTACCCATACCAACAACAGCAGAAAATATAGCAGATATCCAGAGTATGCAACATATGAATATTTGAAGCAGCAAAGAAATGTAGTAAATAACATAAAGATAAAGCAAGTAAAGCATAAAGATAAACACCCAAACAAACCAGAAAGCAAACAAAACTAGGCGAGACCCTAACTTGCAAGAGCAAGGACTCCCTAGCAGAGTCTCCAGCTAAAGCTAACGGGATTATACCTGAATGAATCGCACACTCAAAGTTACAACAGAGTCGCCACCGAACTTTATTTAGTCCCAAAGGACAGGGAAAATATCGATAAAACTCAAAGGGAAGAGAAACGGGTAAGGGGGTCGGATATGTGAGAGGAAGGTACTAGCACTCCACGCATCCGTCGTACTCGACGAGAACCGTTTTGCTTGGTTCTAGGCTCGGATGGGTTATCTATCAAAAAGTTACTAGCTAAAAGAGGAAAGAGAAAGGAAAAAAGAAAGTGCTCGCGGAGGATTGGGGCCCTCGTGCCTACGTATCCTCATAGTGCAATGAGGAATTCAGAGCTCCGTAGTTTAGGGAACCAGGGAATAGAAAAGGGAAGGTGGCTCGCCAAGATTTCGCAATCTCGTGCCTACGTTTCCTCATAGTGCAATGAGGAATTCATAGCCTACGTAGTTCGGAACAAAGACAGAGAAAGAAAAGGGAATGGTGTCAAAACCAAGAGCGGAATGAGGTAGAAAGACTCTACTGGGGATCGTAAAAGAATGGTGTCAAAACCAAGAAATAAAGACAAAGGAATGATGGCGGCTCCACTGAGGAGAAAACAAAGGAATGGTGTCAAAACCAAGAGAATAAAGGAGCAAAGGACTTGATTCAAGATAGGGTGAGATCCATTAGGAATTCGGTATGTTAACTGACTGACAGTGGTTAACCGAAGAAAAATAAGTGTGGGGAAAAGGAATTGGTGTCAACAGACGGACTGTCATGAACCAGAAAGAGAGTATGACCAAGAGAAGGTGTTAGACTCTTTGGGGACTCGGTATGTTAACTGGTAAACATTCGTTAACCGAAAGAACGGGTGTGGAACCAAGCGAAGGTTGTGACCCAAAGGACGGGTGTGGAACCAAGCGAAGGTTGTAACCTAAAGAACAGGTGTGAAACCAAGCGAAGGTTGGGACCCAAAGGATGGGTATGAAATCAAGCGAAGGTTGTGACCCAAAGGACGGGTGTGGAACCAAGCGAAGGTTGTGACCCAAAGAAGTTCGGTACACTGACTGAGCAAGCAGTACTTGACTGATGAAAGGGTATTTGAACCGAAGAAGGTTACTAACCCAAAGGTGCGAGTATTTGAACCAAAAGAAGGTTATTAACTCACATGGGTATTGGTTTTAACATAAGACTGTGATTAACCAAAAAGAAAAAGTGATTAACCAAGAGAAGGTGATTAACTCAAGAGAAGCTCAGTGTGTTAACAGACGGACTGTGGTTAACTGAGGAACGGGTGCAATTGGTGTTTTAACTGATAGGAAGTAATTAACAAAAAAGTGAGAGAGAACCAAGAAAAGGTGCAAACTCTGCTAGGGATTTAGTATTTAACAGGAAGACTGTGTTTAACCAAAGAGAAGGATTGCGACTTCGTTGGGGAAGAAAAGTATTTGGTAATTAACATACTGACTGTGATTAACCGAAGAAAGAATGATTGCAACTCTTCTGGGAAATCAATAAACAGTGAATGACCAAAAGAAAAGGTGTCGAAACAAGAGATGGTTGTTAAACCAAGAGACAATGATCTTGAACCAAAGACATGGTGATTGATCAAAGGAAAGATTAAAGGGGCAAGAGTGATCAAAGATCTACTCGGATGGGAAATGGGAGACACTACAGTCTAGAGATTGTGACAATTATTCCAGGCATAGGGTCATTCGTCCCCTACCCAAAATAATCAGAATGAGTTTAGGAATTCTCCACTCTCATCCCTTCTCTAGCACTCAGAGGATAGTGCAGAAATTGAAACTGATAGAGTAACAGCGCCATCTTGTACAGTGCTCTAATGCATTGTGCAGACCTCCGACTCATTAGGGGATTAAGAGAACAAGGCTCTACAAGATCCTAAAGAAAGGAAAGAGGGAAGATTAACTAATCGAAACAAGGTTTCGATCAATCGATTAAAGGGAATGAATAAGCCAACAACCTTTCACACGAGTTGTAAGATCGTCAAAGCAAAAGTGATGAATAATGATTATACAAAATTAAATTAGCTCAATAAAGAGAAAATGTAATGCAATCAAGAATGAAATTGCAAAGCATTAATAAAACATCAATTAGCATGCATCACCAATCATGTTATCATAAAAGTATGCCAAAAGCAACATGATCATACAATTTCAAGAATGCAAACAATTCCATAATTGATAAATCGTGCATCAAAGTTTGAATACATGCTTCACACAGAGGCTAAACAGTTCTTAAAACATCCACAAATATCAAGCATATCAAGCCATGGAAGTTAAATGAGGAAAGAAGACCAAACAAACATGAAAAAACACAAAAATCATATTTTGGTACAGTGTTAATCGATTAACTATTTGCTAGGCAAAAGTGGTTAATCGATTAACCCCTTAAAAACAACAGAAAAAATGAAAACAGAGGTGTTAATCGATTAACCATTTTTTCCTAGCAAATGGTTAATCGATTAACACTGGGACAATGGCAGAAAAAATAATTTTCAAACGCACTTCCAGCAATTAATCACTTCTCCAATCATCCACATGTTATGGCATGTAATTGTACACGAAAATTACATCAAATAGAAGAAATTAATCATCAATTAAGTTCAACAAGCATCAATATCAACAATCAAACAATTGAATGATCAAATCACATCAAAAAGCCAAAAGATCTACACTGCGAACATGCGAAAATGATCGAAAACAGTAAATTGAGCAAGAATTACCAACCTATAAGGCAGAGGATTGCCTTGGTGATTGTTGTAAGAAAAATGTGGTGAGAATAAGCAAAGAAAACCAGAGAATTCCAAGCTTGAGATCGAATCGTAGCGAAACCGATAAAAACGCGATAAATGCTCTAAATACGAATATGCACCAAAACGATCGAAACGATTACTTGAATTGAAGTAGAAACTAATTTAAATCCAGAAATCCAAGTAGAAATGTAGTGGAATGAAGGTTTAGCTCAAGAGAATAACAATTTCAATGCGAAGATTGTTACACTCTAATGGTGGAAATTGAGCTTTTGTGTGTGGTTTAAGGAAGAAGATGAAGATGAATGTGAGAAAGTTGCAAAAAATTCAGAGAGAATTGGGAGTGAAGAGTGAAAATTAGGAGTGAAAATGATCAAGGTTGAAGGCCCCCTTCACAAATGTGAAGGCTTCTTTATATAAAGTGGAGATTTGGAGTGGGCTAGATTTGGAGTTTGCTTTGGAGCTTGCTTTAGAGTTAGTTACATCTAACTCACTGAGTCAGAAGTTGACTCAGTTAGTTATTTGTTAACTCGGTGTGAACATCTCAATGCAAGTCCAAAATCCGATGGTTCTCATGCTTGGAAATGAAGTTACATGGTGGTCTTGATTGAAAATGATGTATTATAGCAAATGCAAGTGGATTCTTGAAGTGTCTTGAAGTATCTAGAACATTCCACATGATGCTAGAACCAAGTAAACCCCAAAGAAGTAGAGGAAAATCTGATGTCATGAAAACAATAGAAATCTGCCAAAATACAAGGGTTAATCATTAACCATTTTGGCCTAGCAAATGGTTAATCGATTAACACAACTAAAACTTGCCCAATTTACTTGAAAAAAGGTGATATGGCCATGGCTTCGATTTTTGACTCTTTTTTTTGATAAATTGGCATGAAAACCATTACATTTTGCTTGTGTTGATGATGTGATAATTTTTTGAGGATGGGATTAATCAGGCTTTGAAATCTTCTGAAATTCTGGATATGCCTGCAATAAAATCACAGGGAAAAATGCTAATGCGTATGCCAATAATACGAATGCACATGCTTATGCAAAACGGCAAAAGGGAGGTCAAATTTCGGGTTACGACAACTTCCAACTGAACTGCTCATCTTTCCATTTTTCAAACCCAATTCTACCTTGATTCCCACAGCTACCCAATCAGAAAAACTGACAGTGACACTACCCACCATTCTCTCATAAAACTCTGGTCGAACAGTATCGACAAACCAGTCTGCTAACTCTTTCTCTGACAAAGGAGGCTCTACCCGAGAGACAGACTCCCTCCATCTTTGTGCATATTCCTTGAAGGATTCAAAACTTTTCTGCAACATACTCAGCAATTGTCTTCTGTATGGTGCTAAATCCATGTTGTATTTATAATGCTTAATGAAAGCGTCAGAGAGATCTTGGAAGCAACAAATGCGTGATTGGTCTAAACTCAGATACCACTTAGAAGATGCTTCATTCAAACTATCTTGAAAGCAATGGATCATCAACTTGTCGTTATCCACATGGGCGGCCATTTTGCGGTAGTACATGATAAGGTGGTTTTTAGGACAAGAGGCCCCTTCATATTGGTCAAAGTTGGGATTTTTGAACATGGCTGGAATCACCAACCCAGACACCAAGCATATCTCTCGGGAAGCAACTCCTAATATTTGATTACCCTCCATGGCCCTTAGCCTTTTCTCAATTGTTTCCACATTCTCCCTCAATTTATCATGTTTTTCATCTTTTTACTCGGATCCATCGGGTATTGTCATACCCCAAATTTTGACCACTAAGATTTTCCATCATTGTGCAAATCATCATCACAATATGGATGTGCCATTATCTCTCATCAATCTCCTCATAGATGTTTGAGCATTCCCTACAATCAAGCATTAGGGTTTTAAGCCCTCTTAGAGCCTTAAACAAAGGATCAATCAAGAAATGACATGATCTTCAACTTGTCTAACCTCTCAAAACATCCATAAAGGATCAAGAGGACTCCCGCATCAAGAATCAAGCACAAAGTTGCAACATTCCAAGTGGATCAAGCCTCAAGATCGCCAGTGTCACCAAATTAGGGTTTTGGTCGGCTGAGGCCTCCAGATGAAAATTTTCCTCTGGGCATGAGCCAATGCTTCAAAGCACAACCCTAGATACTCCAAGGGACCTCATGGAACCAATCACCAAGTCAATTTAGTCTCAGGGCATGCATTTACCAAAAATAAGGAATTAGGGTTTCTTGACCTAATTCACCCCTAAGTTGACTTTTGGGACAAAACATGAGCCAAGACCTCAAGACATGATTTGAGGGTCTCTAATAAACCAAATTGATCCATTTGCAACAATGGATTGATCCAAGAAGCTTCACTCACAAGTTTCATTTTCATCAGGACTACAATTAGGGTTTTGAGGAAAAAGTCAAATATACCTTTGACTTTTGACTTGGACATGCTCCCAAACCTTGGGACATGATTCAATACACCCTACAACCCCTATGGAACATATCCATTAGGTTTGATTTAGGTCAAGGACTTGATTTCACCAAGGATAGCACAGTTTGGAATTCATCTGATAAAAAGTCAACTGTGCACAAAAGTCAAGTTTGACTTTTTGAGATTTTTCACAATTACGGTTCCTTGACCCTATAAAAATGTTAATATGTGACTTGAATCATTATTCATCAAGAAAAATCAAAGAAAGTGGGATAACTTGTAAAAGGGGGTAACCATAAAAACTTAGAATTTTTCTAAGTTATGGAACAAAGTGGCTAGGGTACCAACTTCCAAGGACCATAACTTGAGATCCAAGCAACCATTTTGGATGGTCCAAAGCTGGATTTGTAGCTCTCATGGCATACTTTAAAAGTGTCAACTACACCTCATTCCAATTCCTCATAGATTTCAAGTTATTATTGGATCAAAATCACTAAAAACATGAAAATGCATCTTTTTCCAACACTTAGAAAAATTCTGCTCGAGGCAGATTTCAAGTGAAACACCAAAACTTGGAGGGCTGTTTCACATAGTTTTAGGCTGAATCAATTCAAGATGTAAACATCAAAGTTGTTGTCCATATTGCCTACAATCCAAGGAACTTATTGGCATGAAACGACTCAGCTTAAGCCAAGAGCTATGGTTGCTGCAAAACACCATGGCAAGGCTGTCATGAAAAAACCATTTTGCATGTTTTCTTGCTTTACGCGATTTCTGAGTCAAAGCCAAGAATCACTATGCCAAGTTCATCAAATCTGATCACAATGCATCTGATCCAACCGACAAACTTGGACTAAAATGCCAAGGGCTTGTCCTTGAGAATTGATGAGTTTTTGGCATATATGCCTTGAATTCAAAGGGAATTAATGTGGAATAGTGCATTTTCAAGATTCTCACTCTCCTCGGTCAAGTTCTCTGATTAAACAACAATTAAAATGACTGAGGAATGTGGAATCAGTCAATACATAGCTGATCTATTTGGAGCAGCTGTTACACCTAGTGCAAGAGGCATTTATGCCAAGCAAAGACCATTGAACCATGGCCTTATCCTCTGAGCTTCAAGAGAACCACTTCAACACAACTCTTCCACCATAAATAGAGGTCCTAACTGATCATTCAAATCACCCCAAAGCAGCCTACAACATTGCTTTCTCTCATTCTCTCCTTAAGTGCCAAATTTCTTTGTTCTTGAGCAAGTGTTATCGGGTTTTGAGTTGTAGAGCCAAGCAACTCAAACCATCACTTCTAACACATCACACATGATGTATAGAAGCTGTCCAAACACCTAAACCACTTCTGAAACACCTGAATCAAAATCTCAATCTTCAACCTAGCCCTTATGCAGTTGGGATACCACAACTTGATCCAAAGATTTTCAAAGTGTTCTAAGGCTTGCAATCCACTCCATAACATCCATTGAAGCTGTAGAGGTCATCAAATTACTTCTGGAACACACTTTGTGCAGAGTTCCAATTCTTCTTGCAGCAAGGTAAGCCTCAAACTCTCATAACATGATCCATGCATATTTCCTCGCATGATACTTTTGCCAATTGCTTATCATTATATGTTGAGTGTTTCCCCTCAACAAATTTGACCATAACACTCACAAACATGTCTGCACGATTGCTTTTGCAAAATTAGGGTTCATATACTCATGTTGATATAACTTGCTACACACTGAAAATAAATGAAATCAAATATTGCCATCATGTTCCTTGTTAAAAAACGCATGAATTTGGTGTTTGAATCGTGTCAAATGGTTGAGAAACTAGTGATATAGAGAGCTTCACGCATCTAGCCCAAGGAAGAAGATGGCCATGGCGCCATTCTTCAGGTTTTCAAACCAAGTTCTCTATATATTTTTCATTTGCCATATGTTTAATGAATTGGCATTGCGCCCCAGTGGTTGATCAGCTGGTTTGTGAGTATTGGCAAGCGAGAGCTCTGGGGTTCGAATCCCCCTCGCCCTAGACCTATTTTTTTTATCACTTATTCCATTTTTATTATTTTTCATATTATTTTTTAAATGATTTGGAAAATTAATAACTCTCTCAATTTTAATTATTTTTTATTCGTACTTTTTACAAAAAATCACAAATGTTGAAATATTTTATTCCACAAAAAAATCAGATTTATATTATTTATTTAATATAGTTGGTATTTTTGTAAATAAATTCATTTTTATTGTTTTTAAACCTTTTAAAAATGAATATTCATCTTGAAAATCAAAATCAAATGAGTCCTAAATCATCTTGTGATTAAAACCTCCTTTTTCAAACCTTAACCAAAAATCACAAGTAGTTTATTTAGACTTATTTGGTATTTTTGTCATTTTATTCATTTTTATTAAAAGGATTACTTTTAAAAGAAAATGAAATTAGGGTTTCTTTGATTTTCACCCCAATATATCTTTTTCAAACACTCATGGACCTCTAATAGAGTGTAAGACCCAATCCCTCTTTAAAACCAAAATATTTTGGGCCTCAGTTATTGTATAAGACCCACGGTGTTTTCAAAAATCTCGGCGCGATCGTCAGTTTAAAATAAAACCACTTGGGCCTCTCCCTGAGTTGTAAGCCCCATTCTTTTTCTTAAAATTACTCATCGGTCTCTAATAGAGTATAAGACTTAATCCCCTTTTAACCAAAACCATTTTAGGCCTTAAATATTGTATAAGTCCCTCTATGTTAAAAGAAAAACCTCGGCGCAATCGCTAGTTTGAATAAAAAACTTTTGGGCCTCTCCTTGAATTGTAAGCCCCATATCTTGTACAAAAACAAACTTTTGGGCCTCTTGATAGAGTGTAAGTCCCACCTCTCTATAAATAAAACCTTTTTGGGCCTTAGCGTATTGTATAAGTCCTGATATTTTCAAAAGTTTGGCGCGATTATCGCCTTTTTAACAAAATCAACTGAGCCTACCCTTGTGTTGTAAGTCCCATTTATTTTCTTTAAATAATCTTTGGGCCCCTCCTTGAGTTGTAAGACGCAACACTTTTGTAAATAAACCTTTTTTGGGCCTCAGGCATTGTATAAGTCCCAAGACGAGATTTAAAATAACGGTGCCATCACTGCTAGAACCTTGGGCCTCTCCTTGAGTATAAGCCCCACTAATCTTTTCAAAACAATCTCCCTTTTGATTTAGATTCAATATATATGTTGTGATCAAAACTTTCTTTAATTTCTTTGAACAACTAACCACACAGCATGGAAGCTTGCTTACCTGTAAGTTTTAACGGCTTTCATTTACTCGCTTTCATATATATATAACTGTATTGTGGGAAGTTGCACATGGTTAGTCTTCTTTCATACTCTTTTAAATACTTGTCATATATCAACTGTATATATACTAGTATAGTTATTTAGAGTTTTCCCCGACAACTAGGTCTAGAACTAGGTAAAGCCCTGTTGGCCACTCTTAAATACAAACAAAACTAGACCCCCATAGGATTTCTAGATACAATATTCCCTTCTCTTGAGGTTAAACAATATGGAACAAAGAGAAAGGCAGTATTCTCGGTGAACCTTTTCTCAGACTGTCACCCCTAGAAATTGTCAAAGAAATTCTACCCCCCGGAGTTGATCTATTCTCTGTGAATAACATCTCTTGAGTTTCTTCAAACCTCGAACTTTCCTGAAATGATCTCTTCTCTGTGAATTGCATTTCTTGAACTTCTCTTGGTTTGGGACCCACGGGCTTCCTAAAAACATCCCCGCCTCCTCTTGGGCTTTGTACAAGGACCCTTCGGCTTCTTAGAAGTTCTCATACCTTCTCTTGGGCTTAATACAAGGACCTAGATGACCTCTTAAAGGTATAAGACAGAACTTAGTCATCCTTTGCTAGAGCAGTCTTTCTAGTGTCAAAACTCCGGCCATTTTAGGGTTGATCTCATCCCTTAATGACCGTGCCTCCTCTGGGAGGCATCGTACAAAAGATAAAATTCTCCCACACTAGTAGACTTGGACAGTCTTATCCCCTTGAGTCTCAAAGACATTCTCAAGTTCCTTATAAGTATAGGAAGAACCTCGGTCACTCTGGATCAATCTCCAGCAGAAACCCAGTCTCTCTCATGAGAGTTCCCCAACCAGGGTTAACTTATCCTAAATCAGAACCTCAAGGTATCTGATACCTCAACTCTTCTGTAATCCTCAGCAAGAGTTGACTCCCCACTTGGACCGGCCTCGGGATCTCAATTACCCTCGGTAAAAGTTAGCCTCCTCTTAGGCTTTGTATAATGATCTTTCCTCAACACAGTCAGCCTCCTCTTGGGCTTTGTACAATGATTCTCCCCAAAGGAGCTAACCTTTTCAGACTCTCTTGTTGAGTCAATACCCTTTTAGCCCCAATCTCGAACTTCGTACGAGATAGCAAATCACTCTCTTGTTGAGTATAAAAGACTCTCTAGTTGAGTCAATCACCTTTTCAGACTCTCTTGTTGAGTCAATCACCTTTCAGTACTCTCTTGTTGAGTAAACCCTTTTAGCCTAAATCCTAGGCTTTGTACAGGACAGATAAAAACACTCTCTTGTTGAGTCAGAACCTTTTAGCCTTAATCTTGGGCTTTGTACAAGACATAAATTTCCCTCTCTTGAGCTTGGGACAGATATCTTCCCCAGTCGAGTCATTTCCTCCCAGCCTTCGTTTAGGCTTTAAAGAACAATTTCCCTAAGCAGAGTCAAACTCATTGCAACCTCAATCTTGGGCTTTGTACAAGACACATAAAAAATATCCTCACCAGGGTCAGTTAAATTTCCCATTTCAGCCTCAATCTTGGGCTTTGTACAAGACACATATAAACCTCCCCGACGGAGTCAAAACCCTTTTTTAGCCTCCTCTTAGGCTTTGTATAATGATATCCCCAAAGAGTCAGTCTCTTTTTTGCCTCAATCTTGGGCTTTGTACACGACAGATAAAACACTCTCTGGTTGAGTCGGTCTTATCCAGCCTCCTCTTAGGCTTTGTATAAAGAAATCCCCTAGCCAAATCAATTAACCTTTTAGCATCAACCTTGTGCTTTGATCAAGGCACACAAAAATCAACAATCTCTCTTTAGAGATGACAAATTCCCTCTCAATACCCTTTAGCTTCAATCTTGGGATTTGAACAAGACACAAATACCCTTTTAGCTTCAATCTTGAGTTTTGAACAAGACACCAAAACATCATTTTCCTCCCTTAGAATAAGAGGAACTACGATTGCTCTGATTTCCCTCTTTCGTTTAAACGGGAATACGTAGGCATAAGATTGCAAAATCTTAGCGAGCATACTAATAAAAAACTCTAGGTTCAGTACCTTCAAACCAAAACTTAGCTCTAGTACCTTACCAAAAACATCGGGAACACCCGAACATCAACAAAAACTCACCCACTCACTCATACTTCCCAAGAAACTTTCCCAACCCATCAGCAGATAAACACTATCTATTACAAAGCGAAACCTAAAAGCTAACATCCTATGGATAACCACATATAGGATGGGTAATTGACAACTACCCATTGTATAACCTGACCCCGGACCCTCCTCCTAATCTCTTTAAATCGTTTGTTCAGTTAAACATTCACGTGCAAGGTTAGTTTTAGATAGCTTCCCTTTCCCTTCCAGCTTCACGGGATAAATAAGAAATCAGAAAGTAGCACCCTTTCTCCTCGAGGAGGAAAAACCCAAACTTCAGCGATAAGGTGGTCGCGTCACCGACAAAAATCGCTCGCTACAGTAAAATACGACTCTGCTGGGGAGTCATTGTATGATCTGTTTTACCTTAGTCATCATCGTCCCCATTTTCCAACAGTAAAATCGCGACTCTACTGGGGAAATCATTATCTGTATAGGAATAGGATTATAGAGGTCTAGGATGTTAGGATAAATATATATATCGCTTTTCATAATTGATATATGTGTTTATTTTCCTGCTAATGGGACTGCGGGTGATGCCGCATCTGGAAAGATTGAGTATACACCTAAGATAAGTGATGGTACTAGACGGGTAATCTTACAGGGAGTGACTCCCAAATAAGAGGCCCCGGTCGACCATTGAATTAGTGGAGAGACCCTTTGCGGATTCAATGCCTATACGACTTCGGTTGTTGAAAGCAGATTGTTCAATTGGGTTATATGAGAAGCTTTAGTAGACTGAAACCATGTTACTATTTTGTAGTGCGGAAGCTATCGGAAATAGTTGTCACGCGATACTACCCTCATTTAAGATTACTCTAAGATACTGCAGCTCGCTCGGGTGAACCAGCCTACTGTTGTTATCCCAAGAGGGGTCAATGATTGTGAGGACAGGTACAAAAAATACCAATATAACCTTTGGGGATGGGTAGAGCCATGGCTTCATGACACCGAACCTTTGACCCCAAGTTTTTTCTATGTTTTTGGGTGCTGCATTCATGCATTCATTTCATTAAAAAACATTAAAACAAAAAAAATCTTCTCTTCTACTCTCTCTTTTTTCAAATTAAACTAAGACAATGATTGCAAATACCAGAGAAAGGAGATTGCGTTATGGATTTCGGTAGAAAGAAGACTCACAGGTACACCTTCAAGGTTCCAAAACTAGAGGAGTTGAGAGGTATGACAAGGATGATCACTAACCTTGATGCTTTTAGAGCCAACTACGGAGGACTGTTGTCTCTGTTAAGGGTCCATGTAATTGAACGAATACTGGCTACGCTCATTCAGTTTTATGATCCGGTCTATCACTATTTCACATTCCCGGATTATCAACTAGCACCAACATTGGAGGAGTACTCTCACCTGACTAATTTACCTATCACGGACCAAGCTCCCTTTTCTGGACTGGAAGAAATTCCAAAGGATCAAACCATTGCTAGAGCAATCTATTTAGACGAGTCAGGAGTCAGGACTCACATGACCACTAGGGGTGGAATCCAAGGTTTACCAGCCAAGTTTTTGTTAAAGAAGGCCCTGTACTTTGCTAGTATAGGGAACGTGGCCGCTTTCGAGAACATCTTTGTTTTGCTCACCTACGGGTTATTTCTGTTTCCCAAATATCAATGCGATTAAGATTTTTTTGATTGGAAACCCTATACCGACCTTGCTCGCAGATGCTTATCATTCTGCACACTTAAGGAATTTGTACAGCGGAGGAATGATCACCTGTTGTGTACCCCTGCTGTACAAATGGTTCATTTCCCACTTGCCAAACTCTGCTGCATTTTGGGATCCTAAGAATACTTTACATTGGTCGCAGAGAATCATGTCTCTTACTAACTCTGACATCGACTGGTACAATCGAATCTATGACGGGATTAGAATCATTGACCGTTGTGGAAACTTCCCTAATGTACCCCTCATAGGAACTAAAGGAGGAATCAACTATCATCCAGTTTTAGTTCGTCGTCAATTTGGATACCCGATGAGACATGTCCCGCGTAATGCTCATCTGGAAGGTCTTTTCTTCAAGGAAGGAGAAATGACGGAGCACTAAAGACAGAAATAGTGCATGCTTGGAAACATGTTCATAGAAAAGGAAGAGAGTCTTTAGGAAAACCAGACTATGTCTCTGTGGAACCTTATCTCCACTGGGTACAAACTAGAGCTCTCAAACTGAGGATGCCTTACCCTCATCAAGAAGTTCTTCCGTTAAGGGACCCTGTCCTTTATTTTATGTCGGATACGGAAAAACTTCAGGTTACTCTCAACAGAGTTCAACAGGAGAAGAAGTCTTGGAAGAACAAGTTCCATATTCTCAATGTGGAGTGTAAGAAAATACAACAACTGCTAAAAGAAAAGGATGCTCTGATCGAGATTTTGGAGCAACATGCTGTAGAAAACCAAGATGACCAAAGGAATTTGCTCACTCCTTTCACTTGGCAAAGGAATGACAACCCGACAACGGCTCAAGAGCCCCGGTCAAAGAAAAGGAAAGTACCAGAACCAGCACCTGGCCCTCCTCAAAGAGGAATCAGGATCCATTAGCTTAGACATTTCCTTTTACAGCACTATGTAAATTACTGTATTTCCATTCTGCAATCTTTGAATTTAATAAAACGGGGTTTTCCCATTGTTTGGTATTTGCAATCCAATTGTTGAAGTTTATTTTGATTAAAAAAAATTTAATATATTCATTGCATATCATTCATCATTCTCACATAACACATTCTTCTTACCTACGAATCTCACGTTTATGTCTCAATTCTAGAGCCAAACTGTCTCATTCGTACAATACTCGGGCCAGTCAACAAAAGAAAATGGATAATCTCGAGGAAGAGAACAGAGAGTTGGGAGAAGAACTCAACGTTTTGAAAGAGGATCTGAGAAAGCTTCACAACAATATGCAAGCTCTGGCAACAACTCAGATGCAACAACAAAGGACTGTGATCTCAGAGATCACATCTACGCCCATAGTGGAAAAGTATGATCCTCGGTATAACATGCCTAAAGATCGTCCCTGGGGCATGCCACTTAACTATATCCCAGAAGGATATATTCCGCCGATCACGGAAGATCCGAAAACTATAGCAGGAGCCGCTGGGCCTGAAGGTTAGAAACTTTGGGAAAGCGAAGATGCCAGGGGCATGACAACAACTCCTGAAGGTTATAAACTTTGGGAGGTACCCAGAGTAACTGTCGTAATGACTGTACCACCACCTATGGTACACACTGTCCCAGAAGGACAGATTCCACAGATATCTTCTGTTAGAAACGAAAGTATGGACAACAGAATGAGGGAATTTTAGGAACAGTTCTTGGAGATGCAGAAAGAACTGCAAGCTATTCGTGGTCAGGATCTATTCGGAAAGGACGCCGCAGACCTTTGTTTGGTCTCCAATGTGAAAGTTCCGTACAAATTCAAGGTGCCCAAATTTGAAAAGTACAAGGGTAACTCTTGCCCTCAAAGTCGTCTGGTGATGTATGCTCGGAGGATGTCAACTCAGACAGAGAACCAACAGCTACTGATCCATTATTTCCAGGATAGTTTAACCGGTGCCGCACTCAAATGGTACATGGGTTTGAATTGCACTAAGATCGTCACTTTTCGAGATCTTGGCGCTGCCTTCGTTCAATAATATAAGTATAATCTGGACATGGCACCGGACAGAGATCAACTCAGAGCCATGTCGCAGAAGGATAAGGAAACCTTTAAGGAGTATGCTTAGAGATGGCGTGAAATTGTCGCTCAAATTTGTCCACCTCTTGAGGAAAAAGAGATGACAAAGATCTTTTTGAAAACCTTGAGCTCATTTTACTACGACAGAATGGTTGTCAGTGCGCCCAGTGACTTCACTGAGATGGTGGGCATGGGAGTTCGTCTTGAGGAAGCAGTCCGAGAAGGACGTTTAGTAAAAGACACTGGATCATCAAGCAGTACCAAAAGATGCGGTAGTGCTCTCCCTAAGAAAAAAGAGCAAGATATTGGCAATATCTCTCTCAGAAAGCAAAGGCGACGGTACCAACCAGTAGCAGCTGTAACTCCAGCTATCAACTCTGCGTCTGTTCCTACGTATCAACCTCAGGTTGCTCAAAGCCAACTGAATCAACAACAATATCAACAAAGGACACAACAGCCTCTTCAACAGGCTCGTCCTCAGTACAACAACAACCGTACAATGCGACCACCAGGATTCGACCCTATACCAATGTTGTACGCAGAACTATTTCCACTACTACTGGCCAAGGGGCACGTCCAAACCAGGTCTCCTTTTACCGTACCGGAAAATCCGCCTTTTTGGTTCAAAGCGGATCAGACTTACCCTTACCATCAAGGAGGACCAGGGCATAACATAGAAAACTATCTCATCTTTAAATCCGATGAACAGAAGCTTGTTAGGAACGGGGTCTTATCCTTCAAGGATACAAATCCAAATGTTCAGACAAACCCGCTGCCTCAACATGAGAAAGCTGTAGTAAATTTTATAGAGGGAGAGTCTAACCACAACTATCAAATTCATGATGTACTCTTATTGAGGGCTAACCTGGTCAAAATGCATCACAGACAGAGCGAATATGGGCATGTACCATCTCATAACTATCACCAGTGTGATATCTGCTCTAAGAACAATCAAGGATGTTCTGTGGTGCAATCAGCTCTACAGGAACAGTTGGATCTCGGATGGATCCAAGATCACCGAATACGTGGGGTCAACATGACTTATACGAATTCCAACATCATTCAAAACCACGACATCCGTGCGATGAATGTCAACTTGGTGGCAATGTACTCAAGGCAAAGCCAGCATCATAATCTGCCATGGCACAATTATGATTCCTATCTGATTTGCTCGGTAAATAATCGGGGATGCTCTTTTGTACAAGAGGCCCTCTAGAGTCAGATGGATATTGGATGGATTCAGGATTACCGCGACAGAAATCAGTATCAAGTGAATATGATTCAAATCTTTGATATTCGCTTGATGAATACCAGCTTGGTGGAGTTACATGCTACACAAGTCCAGCTCGGTTTTCTGACTTCGCATAATTATCAGAACTGGACAGTATGCCGTAAGAGCGACCAAGGATGCGCTCTCGTTCAAAGAACTTTGTAACACTTGTTAAACCACTGGTGGCTTCGGATCTATTTAGACGAAGACACACAACAAGTCAATATGATTAATGGAAACCCTACTAGGCATTAAAGTCAGGATGTTCGATCAATGGAAACAGATCTAGTGAGGTTACACTGCATACAGATCGGATGTGGCCAGGTGCCACCACACAACTATGAACTCTGTAGAGTTTGCTCTGAAGATAATCAAGGGTGTTACCTTGTGCGAGCAGCCCTTCAGAGTCAGTTGGACCACAAAGAGATTCGACCGTGTCCAAGTTCTGGGTCAACCAATTTGAAGCCAAACTTTGTCATTGATCAAATCAAGGATGTTGTCGTAATCTCTGATCATAAGAGGACCAAAGATGTCTGTACCATCATCCCTTTACTTGACGAATCAAAAGTTCCCAACCAGGAACTGATTGAAATTTTTTACAATGGTCAGAAGAATCAGAAGGCTCCTGTAGTTATCTATCTACCGAGACCATTACCGTATGAATCAATTAAGGCTATCCCTTACAAATACGGTGCAACAATAATTGAGAATGGGAAGGAAATTCCATTACCCTTTGTCGTGAATATTGCAGACATCAGTCGAGTAACACGGAGTGGTCGAATCTTCAACCGAGGAGTTAAAGAACCTACCAGAGAAAAGGAACCTCAAACGGAAGTTCCTGATCAACCAGTCGATTCATCTAGTGATCTCGACCTTTCAAAGAATAATGATGAGATGCTGAAGCTCATCTAGAAGAGTGAATACAACATTGTTGATCAGCTGTTGCAAACTCTTTCAAAAATCTCAGTGATATCACTTTTACTCAGTTCCGAAGCTCACAGGGAAGCTCTACAGAAAGTCTTAGAGCAGGCCTTTGTGGAAAAAGATGTGTCAATATGACAATTCGACAGCATCATCTCCAACATTACTTCCTGTAACAACTTGGGGTTTAGTGATGAGGAATTGCCAGAAGAAGGCAAAAGTCATAACATAGCGCTAAATATTAAAGTCAACTGCCAGGACGATGCTCTAGCCAGCATACTGGTTGACACCAGATCGGCTCTAAACGTGATGCCAAAATCCACTCTAATGCGACTATCATTCCAAGGATCTCCGATGAGAGGCAGTGAGGTCATCGTCAATGCATTTGACGGATCCCGAAAAACAGTTATCGGCGAAGTCAACCTTCCCATAACTATCGGTCCCCACACTTTCCAAGTCACTTTCCAGGTCATGGACATCAGGGCAGCATACAGTTGTTTGTTAGGAAGACCTTGGATACACGAGGCTGGGGAGGTCACTTCGACGCTTCACCAAAAGCTGAAGTTTGTCAAGAACGACCAACTCGTCACAGTCTGCGGAGAGCAAGCCTTGATCGTGAGTAACTTATCGTCGTCCACTTGTGTAGAACCAGAGGAGGTTATCAGAACCTAGTTCCAAGCACTTTCGGTGAGTCATGACAACCAATCAGAAAGAGGAACGCTGATTTCCTCGTACAAAGATGCCCTCGAAGCAATCAAAAGTAACAATGCAAAAGGATGGGGACATCTTGTCATTCCTATTAATAACAAAACAAAGAAGGGTCTTGGTTTTTCTTCAAACTGTGCCCAAACAGCTACTAACGATGAAAGTCTTCATCCCATTCAGAACTTCTTCCACAGTGGAGGTTTCCTTCACCCAGTGTCTCAAGAAGTACATACCATCAACGAGGGAGATTCCTCCGATATGGATGAATAGTGGATGTCCTATCTTAGTGAGGATTGTTATATGTCTCAGGGAGAGGTGTCTACGCCATTTTGCTTTCTGGCATAGAGTCCGAGATATATACCAAGGTCAGATGTCAAAATGATATATACCACGACTATTATGGCTCAATGGATGGCCTTCCTATCTGGCAGCCGTACCCAGGAGACTCAGGACAAAAGAGTCAGCCAAACGATGCATATCACATGAGCATCATTGAAAAGAATACTTGCGTCCCCACAGAATCAGCGTTATTTCTAAAGACAAATCAAGAAGGAAAGTACCTGACTTTGTGATTCACCGAGGAGTTCGCCACCAATGGGTTGTTGTCAACGTTCTGAAAGTTGTTCATAAGTCGAAGTAATTGCCGTCTTTATCCTAACCTTTCACCTTGCCCAGCTGAAACAGATGTTTTGATAGGGCTCACTTTCTGTAAATGTCCCTCTTCGCTTCACCCAAAGCGACTGAGTTTTGTTTTATAGGGCTGTAGTTTCAAGAATCGACAAGATCATAAATAAAATAACGTCGTTCTGTAATTTCCGCATTTATTGTTGTTTTCTCTTTTCTCTTTTTTAGAAAATGGTAATCCTAAAAACAACTCAAATAATAAAAACAAGCATCTTTCAAAAAATTACACTGCGCATACTCTTGCATTCTCTCTATCTCTTCTAAAACAAAATCATCACGTCATGCAGATTGCTTGTTTTAAACCCCATTGAAACATACGATCCGATGCCTTCCCCCAACTTTGAATTCTCGGTATTTGAGACTGAAGAAGAAAATGACGAAGAAATTCCAGAAGAGATCTCCCGATTACTCAAAAAAGAGGAAAAGTCCATCAAACCTCACAAAGATCCGTTGGAAATGGTCAACTTGGGTTCAGGAGAAGAGAGCAAAGTAGTCAAGATTGGGGCACTGCTCAGTCCAGCTGTCAAAGAAAGTTTGACAAAGCTTCTCAAAGAGTTTCCCGATGTATTCGCTTGGTCCTATCAGGATATGCCAGGGTTGGATACCAGCATCGTGGAACATCATCTACCGTTGAGATCAGAATGTCCGCAGTAAAACAAAGACTAAGACGGACTCATCCAGACATGGCCATCAAAATCAAAGAGGAAGTACAGAAACAGATTGACGTGGGTTTCCTCGCCATATTAAAATATCCTCAATGGTTAGCCAACATCGTGCCAGTTCCAAAAAAAGGACGGAAAGGTCATAATGTGTGTAGACTATAAGGATCTGAACAAAGCAAGTCCAAAGGATGACTTTTTCTTACCGCACATAGACATGCTAGTAGACAGTACAACAAAGTTCAAAGTCTTCTCCTTCATGGATGGATTCTCGGGCTATAATCAGATAAAAATGGCGCCGAAAGACATAGAGAAAACTTCGTTCATCACCCCATGGGGTACCTTTTGTTACAAGGTAATGTCGTTCAGTTTGAAGAACGCCGGGGCAACCTATCAAAGGGCCGTGACTACTCTGTTTCATAACATGATACACAAAGAAATCGAGGTATATGTCGATGATATGATTGTCAAATCTAAGACAGAAGAGGAACATGTGACCCACCTGTCAAAACTATTCGAGCGTCTAAGAAAGTACAAACACCGCTTGAATCCCATTAAGTGCACATTCGGTGTCCGTTCAGGGAAAATTTTAGGGTTCATCGTCAGCCAGGAAGGAATTGAGGTTGATCCTGACAAGGTCAAGGCCATTCAAGAAATGCCTTCTCCAAAGACTGAGAAACAAGTCCGAGGATTTTTGGGACGTTTGAATTACATTTACAGATTTATATTCCTCATGACCGCGACATGCGCGCCGATTTTCAAATTACTCAAAAAGAATCAGGACTGCGTTTGGATAAAAGATTGCCAAATCGCCTTCAACAGTATCAAGGAATACCTGTTGAACCCACTGATTTTATCACCTCCAGTGGAAGGAAGACCACTGATCATTTACTTAACAGTCTTGGAATACTCTATGGGTTGTGTACTTGGCCAACAAGACGAAACCAAAAGGAAAGAGTCTGCCATTTACTATTTGAGCAAGAAGTTTACCGACTATGAGACTCGGTACACTATGCTCGAGAAAAATTGGAGTGCTTTGGCTTGGGCAGCCAAACGTCTTCGCCAGTATATGATTCGTCACACTACTTGGTTAATCTCCGAAATGGATCCAATCAAGTATGTCTTTGAAAAATCCGCTCTCAAGGGAATAATTGCCCGTTGGCAGATGTTGTTGTCAAAATACGACATTGAATACCATGCTCAGAAAGCCGTCAAAGGAAGTATTTTAGCCGATCATTTAGCTCATCAACCGATTGACGATCAGGAATCAGTCAGGTTTGACTTCCTAGACAAAGATGTCATGTACTTGAAAATGAAAGATGGCAATGAACCACTACCTAGTGAAGGGCCAGAACCAGGTTCCCAATGGGGACTAATTGTAGCGCGAATTTTTGCGTGGTTGCGAAGCACTATCGCTTTAGGGTACTACAATTCGATTCATTTTTTATCCTATTGAAGCTGATTAAGGAAGGGAAATAGATGTATCCAATTAACCCTGCTTACACACTAAGTTTAAACATATGACTGTTAGTTTACAGATGCTATTAAGATTGTGGGTCTCTCTTAGGTCATTTTGTTAAAAAAAAAATAGAGTGCCTGAACTATTTGTGAGGTAAGATGTTAATGTGTTTAGATTTGATGCTTTTGGGTTGATTTGGTGGAGATACTGGGTTTTGGGTTTTTGATTAGTATGCTCGCTAAGATTTTTTCAATCTTATGCCTACGTATTCCCGTTTAACGAAACAGGGAAATCAGAGCGATCGTAGTTCCTCCTATTCTATGGGAGGAAAAAAAAGGTTGTTTTGGTGTCTTGTTCAAAGCCCAAGACGTGAATCTAAATCTGGTTTGTATCTTGTTCAAAGCCCAAGATGTGAAGCTGAAGGGTTTATTTGTATCTTGTTCGAAGCCCAAGATGTGAAGCTAAAGGGTTTATTGATGAGAGAGAATTTGTCATCTCTAAAAGGGGATATTTGGTCTGTTTGTCACAGCTGTTGGGTGACTGATTATAAAGGAGAATTACTTTAACTGGGATATGTGAATCTAGCAATGCCATAATATCCTTTATAGGGGATTTTTAACCTGAAGGAGAAGACTTTAACTCAGTTTAGAGCAATGCCATCTTTCCTTAGGAATTTCTCATGCTAAAAGAGGGACAGTGGCGTGGATGTAAATAATCCAGAGGCTTGCCGCTTACAGCAATTAGATGAAGGAAAAAGAGTTGTTGATGTTTATATACTGTGAGCAAGGCACAAATTTTGACGCTAAAAGGTTGATTGACTCAACCGGGGTTTTCTTATACAAAGCCTAAGAGGAGGCTATTGACCCAACAAGAGGGTATTTTTATGTGTCTCGTACGAATCCCAAGACGGAGGCTAAAAGGTTTTGATTCCACATGAGGGTCTTTTATACTCAACAAGAGAGTGATTTTGTATCTCGTACGAAGCCCGAGGTGGAGGCTGAGAGGGAAGTGACTCAACAAGAGAGTGATTTTTATCTCGTACGAAGCCTGAGATTGAGGCTAAACAGGTTTGACCCAACAAGAAAGTCTTTTATACTCAACAAGAGAGTGTGAAAAGGTTAGCTCTGTTGGGGAGAATCATTGTACAAAGCCCAAGAGGAGGCTATCTATGCTGGTGACTATTTCAGTTTAGTGACAGGCCCAGTATGTTGGATAAAAGAGAAAATCAGTTCTTATGAAGGGAACGATTAAAGGTATTGTTGTGCTTTGGGATTGATCAGAGGACCAGGATTACTTCCTTTTCTTTAAGGAAATGGAAAATCTAAAGGGTATTGAGACTGTCCAAGTCTACTGGTGTTTTGAGAAATCGATTCTCAGGTAGTGAATGATCTTTGTGTGATGCCCAAGAGAAGGCTGGTATGTTAAGGGATGAAGGTCAACCCATTAACAGGTCTGACACTTGACTCAGAAAAATAGCTCTAGTAAATTGATGACTAGGTTCCGTTCCTATACCTGTAGAGGTCTCTGGGTCCTTGTACTAAGCCCAAGAGAATGCATGAGAGCTTTTAAGAAGCCGAAGGGTCCTTGTACAACGCCCAAGAGGATGTGGGGATGCTTTTAAGAACCCTGTGGCTCCCCAAACCCCGAGAAGTTCAAGACATGCCATTCACCGAGAATAAATCAAGCCAGGAAAGTCCGAGAATTTGGAAGAAACTCAAGAGATACCTTTCACGGAGAAAAGATCATCCCTGGGGAGTAGAGTCTCTTTGACGATTTCTAAGAGTGACAGTCTGAGAAAGGGTTCACCGAGAATGCTGCCTTTCACGTCTCTATATTGTTTAACCCCAAGAGGAGGGAAGACTGTGTCTAGTAATCCTATTGGGATCTAATTTTGTTTGTATTTAAGAGTGACCAATAAGGCTTTACCTAGTGCTAGACGTAGTTGCCGGGGAAAACTCTAAATAACTATAATAGTATTACACAGTTGATATTTGACAAGTATATAAAAGTTTGTGAAAGAAGACTTACAATGAGCAGCCCCGCAATACAGTTATATATATGAAAGCGGGTAAACACTTACTCGGTTGTAGAGCTTCCATGTTGTTTTGTTAGTTTATTCAACAAAGAAAGATTTGATAACAATATTATATTCAAAATCAAAGGAGAAAGTGCTTTGAAAAGATTGTTGGGGCTTGCAGCTCAAGGAGAGGCCCAAGGTTTTATCAGTGATTGCACTGTTGTTTTGAAATTGTACAGGGACTTATACAAGTGACTGATGCCCAAAAAGGTTTTTTGTACAAAGGGATGGGTCTTACACTCTCTCAAGAGGCCCAAAGGTGTTTAAAGAAAAAGAATGGGGCTTATAACACGAGGGTAGGCCCATATGATTTGTTTTTGAATTGGCGATCGCGCCGAGGTTTCTTTACCGTACTGGGTCTTATACAATGCATTGAGGCCCAAAAGGTTTTGGTTAAAAAAAAGGGGTTGGGTCTTAGACTCTATTAGAGGCCCAATGATTTATTTTTGTACAAGTGGTGGGGCTTACAGCTCAAGGAGAGGCCCAAGGATTTTGCTAAAAAAGGTGACGATCGCGCCGTTGTTTTTGAAAATACAGTGGGACTTATACAATGACTGAGGCCCAAAAAGTGGTGTATTTACAATGGGGATGGGTCTTACACTCTAATAGAGGCCCATGAGTGTTTGAAAATGATTTGTGAGGGTGAAAATCAAAGAAACCCTAATTTTGTATTTCTTTAAAAGTAAATATTTAAAGAAAATCAAATAAAATGACAAAAATACCGAATAAGTTTGAATGAACCACTTGTGATTTTTGTTTAAGGTTTGAAAAAAAATGAGGTTTTAATCACAAGATGAATTAAACTCATTTGGTTTTGATTTTCAAAGTAAATATTCACTTTTAAATGTTTAAAAACAATTAAAAAGGAATTTATTCAAAAAAATACTAATTATATTAAATAACTGATATAAATTTTATTTTTTTATGGAATAAAATATTTTAACATTTTTGTTATTTTTTCCAAAAAGAACCAATAAAAAATAATTAAAATTGAGAGAGTTATTAATTTTTCAAATCATTAAAAATAATAAGAAAAACAATAAAAAGTGGAAAAAATAGCAAAAAGAGGATCTGGGGCGAGGGGGATTCGAACCCCAGACCTCTTGTGTATAGGGCGCGCGCCTTACTACTGGGGTGGTGATACATCCGTTGATTGAAATACAACCACAAATATACAAGGCTTGCCTTGTTTTTGGCCTAGCCCAAGGCAAGGCAAGGCAAGATTTTGGTTGAAAACGTAAAGGCCATAACTTTCTCATTTCTCCATGAATTGGGACAACATTTAGGTTTATCCTGCCAAGAATTTCACAAGGAATCCAATGGTGGGGGTGTTTTTTTTTTCAGATCATGCTCCTATTGAAAAACCCGATAGTGGTTTTGAAATAGGCCATGATTTGCATTTTTTGTGCCATCTCTTGGTACAAGCATTAATTACATGATAAATTGGTGCAAACACAACACATATAACATGTATAAGAGATGCATGATCAGTGGACATCAAAAGAAAGCATGATTCAAAGAATCCAAGTTGTGATGTTACCTCTTTTTGGAGCCTTTGTGCAATCTGCCAAGCCCCTTGTTCCAGAAATGATTTGATGCTTTGGACACCCTCAAATGTTCTCTTAGAAGCTTTTAGGATGGTTGGAATCAGTTGGAACCTCAGGAACAAGTTTGAGCACTTTCTTGCAAAAGGGGCAAAAATGGCCAAAATAGCAACTCTCTCAATTGGTGTTCCAGATGGGGGGAACCATTTGGGACAGTTCAAGGATGATATTTGGAGTGTGTTTGAGGTTTTATTTGGTTTGGAAAGTGACTGAGTCAAGACATGGCTTGAAAAATGCACAAAAGTCCTATTTTGAGGTTTTGAGAGATGACTTTGTGATTTTGGTGTTACAGGTCACTTGTGAGAGTTTGGACGACTTAGATATGACATATTGGATGTGTTTGGATCATGAGCTGTGGTGGAATTACTCTCTAACTCAAAAACTCAGAGTTACCTTGCTAAAGAAGGTATTTTTACCTAGAGAAAGAGTTTTTGAGGAAAGCAAGTGTTGTAGTGCTTTGGTGTACTCAAACTGAACACAATTGAGCTCTATTTATAGTAGAGCAAGTTTGTTTTGGCTGCAATAGTGAATGGAAACTGCAGCAGAGATTTGGCCAATGTTGATCAATGAGAATCCAAGTCTCCTCTAGCCATTGACTAGAGGTTATGGCGCAGTCTGTTGGTTCCCTTGGTCTTGGATAAGTCTTGACTGAATTCAGTTGGAAATGGCTCAGTCCATGCCACCTTGGTGCATCCATTAAATGCTCCAAACCAAAATTGGAGTCTTGTCCTTCTTTTAGGAATTTCTAGGTTTGGCATGCTACTTTTGGTTCCAAAGACTTGGGAGGCTTATGGATCAGTGTTTGTCCCTCCTTGGTCCCCCCTTGAGGTGTTCAGATGGATAGATTTACTTGCCCTTTACTTGCCCTTTGCAAAATTTGAGCAAATCGAGCAAAACTCCCAAATCTGCCTTGCCATGACAGTTTGCAGCAAGGCATATTGGCATGGTCATATCTCATGGACCAAGTGGAATTTGATGGAGTTCTTGGCCATTTTGGAAAGCCCTCATATGATACAACAACTGTTTGATCATAATTGGTTTTGATACTTTTTGGATCCAAGTGAAAAATGCCCCTACATTTTGAAAAAAGTGAAGGCAAATTCTGACTTAGTGAAAATTTCACTAATTGTTGGAAAAAAGTGACATTTTCACTTTTTGTGATTTTGGTCATTCCATAACTTAAAATCCATGAGGAATTGGAATGAGTTGTGTTTGAAGCTTTTGTAGACGGCCATGAGAGCTACAAATCCAGTTTTGAATGGGGGAAAATGGCCTTGTGGTTTAGGAGTTATGATCCTCCAAAGTTGGTACCCTAGCCACTTTGTTCCATAACTTAGAAAAATTTCTAAGTTTTTATGGTTACCCCTTTTACAAGTTATCCCACTTTTCTTGATTTTTCTTGATGAATGATGATTCCAATCACACATTAACATCATTTTAGGGTTAAGGAACCATAATTGTGAAAAATCTCAAAAACTGTGCGATCCTCTATGAAATCAAGTCCTTGACCTAAATCAAACTTGATGATTGATTTTAGAGGTATTATAGGGTGTATTGAATCATGTCCTAGGGTTTGGGAGCATGTCCTGGTCAAAAGTCAAAGGTACAGTTGACTTTTTCCGCGAAACCCTAACTGTGGTTCTGATGAACTTGAAACTTGGGGACCAAGCTTCTTGGGTCAATACATTGTTGCAAATGGATCAATGTGGTTTATTAGAGACCCTCAAATCCTCTCTTGAGGTCTTGGCTCATGATTTGTCCCAAAAGTCAACTTGGGGGGGTGAATTAGGTTAAGAAACCCTAATTCCTGATTTTTGATGAATGCATCCCCTGAGGTCAAATTGACTTGATGATTGGGTCCATGATGTCCCGTGGAGCATATTAGGTTATGCTTTGAAGCATTGGCTCATGCCCAGAGGAAAATTTCCATCTGGAGGCCCTGGTCGATCAAACCCTAATTTGGTGACACTGGCGATCTTAAGGCTTAATCCACCTGGAATGCTGCAACATTGTGCTTGATTCTTGCTGTGGGAGTCCTCTTGATCCATTGTGGATGTTTGAGAGGTTAGAAAAGTTGAATATCATGTCATTCCTTGATTGATCCTTTGTCTAAGGCTCAAAGAGGGCTTGAAACCCTAATTATTGTTTGTAGTGAGTGCTCACCCATCTTTGGGGAGACTGATGAGGCACGATGGTTCATCCATATTGTGGTGATGACTTGCACAATGATGGGAAATCTTAGTGGTCAAAATTCGGGGTATGCCACTAATCTTTGACGGAACTGTCAATCATTATGGAAATGGAATTGGGGCAATCATCATAACACTTCAGGGTGCCCACATTCTTTTCACTGCCAGACTGACATTTAAGTGTACAAACAACGAGGCGGAATACGAAGCTTGTATCATGGGTCTCGAAGAAGCAATTGATTTAAGGATAAAAAACTTGGATGTATATGGCGACTCAGCCCTGGTTGTCCATCAGATCAAAGGAGATTGGAACACATACCAATCAGGATTAATTCCTTACAAAGACTACGCGAGAAGGTTGTTACCCTTCTTCAACAAAATCGAGTTTCATCATATCCCTCGTGAAGAGAATCACATGGCTGATGCATTAGCCACTCTCTCTTCCATGATTAGTGTAGGTCAATGGAATGACATACCTAAGATTGACATAATGCGCCTTGAACGACCCACTTACATCTTCACGATCGAAGCAGTCATAGACGATAAACCTTGGTATCATGATATCAAATGCTTCCTTCAGAAACAACAGTACCCACCTGGGGCATTAAGAAAGGACAGAAAGACTCTCAGGAGACTAGTTGGCAGCTTTTTTCTGAGCGGTGATACACTCTATAAGAGGAACTTTGACATAGTCTTGCTTCGATGTGTAGACAGACCAGAAGCAAACATGTTAATGAAAGAGGTTCACGAAGGATCCTTTGGCACTCATGCCAACGGACAGCAATGGCGAGAAAAATTCTGAGAGCAGGGTATTACTGGTTAACCATGCACTATAAGAATTTTATTGATTTGCGACAGTTGAGTTGCGACGGTTACATATAAACTGTCCTTATTTACCATTTGCGACAAGTGTCACAATAGTTATGGAGAACTGCCTCAACTAATTTTTCTAAAAATGAAGAATCCTATTTAAAAATTAAGGCTGCGACAGTTCCGTATCTGCCATCACGCCAATTACATTCCAAATTATGTTTCTATAACCGCCCTCACATTCATCCTTTCAAGTATTTTTACATTAAATTTTCATTTCCCTCGTTCTTGAAACCCTTTCCTTTTCCCCTAAATTTGAATCGTATTCCATTTTCTCTTAAATTGAAAAACCCGTCGTGTGCAAGAGTTCTCGAGCTTTTGCAAGAGGAGATTGACGCTTGACTTCTGAAGAAACTCTCTCGTCCATAGAACCAATTGATACTTTGGATTCATTGATTGAAATAATTCGGGCGTCGAAGGATTTCCTTCCCTACAATTGGAAAACCCTTGACTTGATAGTTCTTATTATCTCAAATTTCATTTTCGATTTTGATTTTGGTTTCGATTTAGTGCACACTTCATTTCCAAGTTTCTCTTTCATTTTCAATATCAGTTTCGATTTTGATTTATAACTCACTACATTTTCAGGTTTCAAATTACATTTGAAGGTATTTCAATTTCCAGGGTTTGATTTCAATTTGAAGGTATTTCAATTTCTAGGTTTTGATTTCAATTGAAGGTATTTCAATTTCCAAGTTTCGATTTCAATTTGAGTTACAGTGATATTCCTAGTGGAATCTTTTTTATTTTGATTGGTTATCTAGTCAAATTTCTAGGTAAAGTTGTTTTGGTGAAGTTGCACTACCGAAGCCAGCCTTGTCTACAGTGGCACTATGTTCTGATTGCTTAACTGTGTCCTCATTTTGATCCGTGATAATATCATAACTACAGGAAAGATTTACTAAGCAAGTTTTCTTCTATATTCTCTACGTATTCTCATTTTCAATATCAACTTTTTCTAAGAATGGATTATCAAATAGCTTGTATGTTTCGTAGATAGATAACATTGTCAACCAATTGACAAATAATGATTTACAAATCCACCAAAATTATGGCTTGTTATTTCCCAAGATGGAAAAGTAGGAGCTGGTTACCTAAGTAACCAGCAGAAAAAGTTGCACCTAACTTAATAGCATTGTAAATTGTGCTACAACAAATGTAAGGTAATAGCCTGAACTTCGTTTGGTTAAGCATATGCTGACGAATACCATATGCCTCCCGTAATATATATCAGTGGGAGATGCCCCATACCTGTTACTAGGAACAGTAGAATACTAAATTATTCTGCCCCGGATATACTGTGCAAATTGTGAAGTGGATAAGTTATCCTGCACTAACTACTGAGCTGGCAGTAATTAACAACCGAGTTGGCGTAACTAACATCTCGTAGTAATTTGTCACTGATAGTTCCGTGTAGTTAGTTTCTGCATTTTCTCCCTTATACTCTTCTAATGGCCATGAAGTAATTTGATCTAAACATGGTAATATTATCTTACACTCAAAACAACTAACAAGTCAGATGGTATAGGTAAAGAGTGAAAACATGTCTTCCACTAATTTATGAACATTACAAAGGGACTTGCAAGGACAACGGTGATAAAGCTTTTGCTGATTGTGCTATTCCTCAAGAAAAATCAAATGCAGAGATTAATACAGAATTAGGATTATCATATGCATCTGGTGAAGAAAATGTACGAGACGACTCCAAAAATTATAAGGAATTGGAATATCGACTACCAATGGGTGTGTGGTATTAGCTAGAAAGTGTTACTATTATTATTTTTAACATAACTAACATTGAAACTAGACTTCTAGCCTCTTAGAAATGTCATTTAATCTTCCTTGTTGTCTGATATACACTTTTCTTTTTGCACTGCAGTTTCCCAAGGGTCATCTTTCAGCCACATTTCCACCAATGAGTTTCTGCACCGTAATCCGAAAAGGGAAGAGGCCTCTTATAAGATTCAATATTTATAGATATTGTTTTCATTGTAGAAGAGTTTATTTACTGGTCATTATTTTAGTTTCACATTTTTTTCATCTAATTTGGCATTTTTTTCCTGTTGTAGTTTCGATGGCTTGATGCACTTTTGGCTGGGCTGGTTTTTCACAACAACGAGTTATTATTTAAAGCATAAGTATGATGTTTTGTCCTAAATTCTGATATGTTACATTAGTTTAGGCACTGGTTTAGGGTGGACCTGGTGTAGGGGCTGGTTGGATGATTTTTCCTAATTTGGTCATTTTTGTTTAATGCCTAGATATTATTGGCAGTTGGCAAGTCAGAGTGGGAGAAGGTGCATCTTTTTTGTGTTTCTCTTAATTTACTTCAGTTATGTCGTATCTTACTTTTAAGCACCTAAGATATATGTTTTTTTTGGTTCAGTAGTATATGTTTCCTATATTTGTTGTGCAATCATTACTCATAGCTCTTTTGTTTAGGACTACAAAGGATAGGATACATGAATGCTTTTCTTCAAGATCTCCTAGGTTTTAGGCTTCATCCAGAGAGCTTTACATAATAGGAATTGAAGAAGAAAATGAGTGTATCATTAATTGAAGTTAATTATTGGTTATTGTTTCAACTCGGTTGTGTTTGGATTATACCTTATCTTTGTGATTTCTCAAGCTATAATTTTTTGTAACAGAGCATTGTGGCTAGCTTTTGGATATGCCTTAATCTATATAAGAAATAATTACACCATAAGTTGTTTATGTGATACCTTTAACTGACTTCACTAGAAAAGAATGATATTGTATGTGGGTAAGGTCAGGAGACAGGATCATAGGCCAGACTATTCAAATGGAAAAGAATGATATTGGATTTGGGTATTATGGGATGCCAAAGTCTCACATTGTGTAGTATAGGGTGCTCAATGAGTATTCAAGTGGCTTAGATGTTTCTTCCCCCTTGATAGCTACCGTTAAGGAGGGTTTCCCAAGTGCGAACATAATTATCAATTGACATCAAATCCGGTTGTTGGTTGCTTGTAAAAGGTTGCCTACAAAGGGGCTGACCAGACTAATCAAGTAAAGAATCGTAGAGTGCAGCCACCAGGACGTTGGCTCTCACAGATGGTGTTGTGATATAGACTTGGGAATTATGGATTCTTTTAAATGTTGGTGGTTTTGACTAAATTAGTTAGTTAAAACTTTAATGTCATGAAGTCTTGAATTAATCATTCATTTAAGTTGTTCTTTATGTATGATATGATATGACATTATAAGTGCAGGTGGAAAACGTTTGTAGATGATAGAGTAATACATGACTCTAGCCATTTGGTCTCTCATTAGATGGATTTTGAAATCATCATATAACTTTATTGTTGTATTTTTCTATGGTAGAAATTAAAATTCATTATAAGTTGTGTTGACTACATAGTTTATTGTTATTTTTTTTTCTGGTGGCAATAGCTTTGCAGTCCTCAAAATGCAGGTGCCACTGGGATTTTTCATTATGCAGCTGGGAGTCACTTTAATCACCAATTCCGCCAAGTAAAGGCTCTATTTCAAAATCTTAAAAACATTCAAATTTTGCTCCGCATTATTAGAAGTTTCTTAGTAATATGTTTTCAAATTAACTAGAGATCTATACATAGTTTAAAATAATGGAATTACTTATTATACTTATTTTTCAATGTATGAAAGTGATTCTTTTGTAGGATTTTTCAGTAATAATTTTTTCATTATTTTGTTTGTGCATATATGTATATGGTAGTCTTGCACGTGGCCTTCACGAAGGTACAAAAGTTATTGAGAAGCACGCAGGACACCATTTTTGTTCTTGCAGGAGAAAAAGCTAGAATTTTACCAAATTGCAGCCATGAATTTCATTTAGATTGCATTGATATATGGTTTCAATCTTATTCTACTTGTCTTCTTTGTAGAAATCTAGTTTCTAATGAATCCTTTAAACTAAATAGTACTTCAAATGCTGAAGAGATCAATGTGTTAGTTTCATCAGAAAGTGAAAATTTTATTCCTATGAATGGTTTAGGGTCTTTCAAATTTTCCAAAAATAAAATGTTTTGGTTTGGGGTAATTGCAAAACACAAATACAGGTTAGTTCTTTTGATGGATAGAAAAAGTAGCCTGGCTTGAATATTATTCAATTTGACATGATTTAAATGAAACTGAATTATTTGCATTCCAAGAAAGAGAGATACATATTTAACTAATCAATTTTTTTTTGTAGTCACAGAAGCAGCAAAGGGCATTTTTACTGTTAAGTAGCAAATGTTTGAATTTGTGCAAAGGAATTTGTGGACCTGGCTTAACTCAAAATCTATATGCTTGAACGGGAAATGTATCTCAATGGTACATGAATTCCATACTTGCTACATTTAACCGGTTGGTTATGGAGTCTAATGCATCTTTTAATCTGCCTCGATGAATTGGTTGGGTAGAATCAAAGTCTGAGCTTTGGCAGGTATGGGTGTTATCTAGCTGTTTGTTTTCTTAAACTGTGCGACTAAGGGTCAGGTATTTTGTTGTATCAGGCATGGTAGATTTGTTCTGGATTAGGAGTCTTGGTGTATGAACTCTAAGATATTGGCATCAATAAGGAGCTTAAGAACTTGTATGTCCTTGGGTGTGGTCTTCTGATATGGTCAGTGTGTGTATGTATACATGTTTTCTAGTTTATATTTGCAGCTCTGCCGCTATGAACTAATTTTGATGGTATAGGGCAATACTACTTGTTTGAGATTCTTTTCCTCATATTTATGACAGTTCAAACAAAACCATCCTAACTCACATTTAACGACACGCGCTACGACAGTTTTAGCTAACCGTAGCAGCTTTAGTCACATAATTGAGAAATCCATACCTTTTTCATAAGAAGTAAATGGTTGAATGAATAACTGAAATCTCTCCTACAAATATATTAGTTTTGTACTTTCACTCAAATAAACCTAAATAATATGAGCTATTTTGTTTCTTTTTTAAGACTGAAATGATTAACCTGTCCAAATTCAAATCAAAACTTAAACCAGTTCATATATCTTTTGTCATCTTCTTTTTTTCCAGAGAGGGACAATTGTTGTCCTTGTATCCTTGGGTGCAGATTGTGGAGTTTTGATAGATCTATATCCCTAAGTTCCTTCAGGTAGAACAACTGTAAATCTCATCTCGCTTCTAGCATTAAGCACAAAGGACTCTCTAGTTTTATAGAGGATCTTTGTTAACAAACTATAACACTTAAGGTTTACAATGATATGCCTGATGCCCTCTTTCTTAAGGATTATCTAACTGTTGTCCACAACGCTTCATAAGCTGTTGATCGCATGCATTAAGTATAAAAAATGTAACACTTTTAGATGAATAAATTAACTAAGTATATTCGAAACCCTTAATGAGTTTCTATTTCTGCATGCATGTTATAGGAATACGCCAATGCTGGTACTGTGAAGCAAAACTATGTCAACATTTTATCGTTGCTTTTGCGCCTTAGACAAGCTTGCAACCACCCTCAGCTTGTTAAGCCTTACAATTCTTCTACTCTCTGGAAATCTTCAGCTGAGACGGCCATGAAACTTTCTCGGAAAAATTGAGATGCTTAGAGGCTTCCTCGACTCTCTGTGGTATCTGTAATGTATGTTTGCTCATGCTTTTATATACATCATCTTGATTGAGACCACATCTCTTGACAAAGTGTACATTATCTTCTCTGCTTTAACATTCTTATCACATGATTCTATGCAGGATGCTCCTGAAGATGTTGTTGTTTTAGTCCGTGGTCATGTTTTCTGTAACCAGTGCATCTGTGAATATCTAACTGGCGAGTACAATCAGTGCCCTTCTACAAACTGCAAAACTCGACTTAGCATGTCTTCAGTGTTTTCCGAAGCTACACTGAACAGTTATGATCAGTTTTCTAAGGGCGAGGATTCTGAACCTTGTTATCCGACTAAGCCATATAATTCTTCAAAATTGGAATTGGCACTTAAGGCGTTGCAGTCATTGTCTAAGCGGCAACACCGTACTTCCCATGAAAACTGTGTGGCGTGCACTTCTAAGGATTGCAGCTCCACATCTGATGACAGTCGTGCAATTGATTCTCTAGGGGAGAAAGCTATAGTGTTTTCTTAGTGGACAGGGATGCTAGATTTACTTGAAGCGGGTCTAAAGGATTCTTCACTTCAGTACATAAGACTTGATGGAACGATGCCTGTCAATGCAAAAGATAATGCTATTAAGGATTTTAACACACTCCCTGAGGTTTGTAAAGTCATATTTAGATTTTTTATGTACTGATGAGTATTGTTACTGAGCCAACCTCACATATATGTTTCAGGTAACAGTTATGATAATGTCTTTGAAGGCTGCTAGTCTTCGTCTGAACATGGTGGCAGCCTGCTATGTTGTCATGCTAGATCTATGGTGGAATCCTACAATTGAAGATCAAGCCATAGACAGAGCTTATCGAATTAGACAGACTCGTCCGGTTATAGTTTTGCATTTAACTGTTAAAAATATGATTGAAGACCGCATTTTAGCACTGCAGGTATTTTTCTTGGTTCCATTGTCGTCACGGAAATATATGGGTTGTGGACAGTTGAAGATATGATGTTTGATATATATTTGCAGGAAAAGAAGCGAAAGATGGTTGCATCTGCGCTTGGAGAGGATGAAACTGGTGGTCCTCAAAGTCGGCTTACAGTGGGTGATTTAAATTTCTTGTTCACGGGGTGATTAGGAGCATACACAGCAACATATAAATTATTGTTTGTGAATAAAAATCAATGTCTTTCAAAATCTAATCAAAGGAGCTGGTAATTATCAATGGAGTCAGTCAGATGTATCAAATCCCATATATAAATTCTCTGATAAGGTTATGTAAATAAAACCTTGGCATTATTCGTATGGATTATTTTTGTAAATGAAAATAATGCTTTGTGTGTGCTAAAAGTTCATTTGATTTTTTTTAATTTTAGAAACATATTAGCTGCGGAATTACCTGCGGATTTACCTTTGGGAATACCTATGGTTTTTTATTTTTGGATAACAAAAACAATTATTTATGGCGGTTTTAACCGCCGCAATTTTCAATTTACAACAGTTCCTTACCCGTCGCAACATAGAACGGCGGTTGGAGTGGCGGTTTTAGGAACCGTCGCGATATAGCCTGGCGACACACATTTTCGCGACAGAAGCATAACTGTCGCGACTAGTAAATTATGGCGGTTCAAACCGCGTAATCTTCCAATATTAACCGTCGCAACTTGCCGATTTTCTTGTAGTGATGGAGTCCGATTGCTACAAGTACATGAGGAAGTGTCACAAGTGTCAGATATACTCAGACAAAATCCATGTACCGCCAACGCATCTCAAAGTTCTCTCTTCCCCATGGCCTTTTTCCATATGGGGAATCGACATGATTGGCATGATTGAACCCAAGGCTTCAAACGGACACCGGTTCATTCTGGTAGCCATTGACTACTTCACCAAATGGGTCGAAGCAGCATCATACGCTAATGTAACCCGACAGGTGGTGGTTCGCTTTATCAAAAACAATTTCATCTGCCGTTATGGTGTTCCAAGCCAGATCATTACCGATAATGGATCCAACTTGAACAATAAGATGATGAAAGAGTTGTGTGCTGAGTTCAAGATCGAACATCGTAACTCATCTCCCTACCGACCTAAAATGAACGGAGCGGTAGAAGCGGCTAACAAGAATATCAAGAATATTGTTTAGAAGATGGTTGTAACCTACAAAGACTGGCACGAGATGCTACCTTTTGCTCTTCACGGTTATCGCACATCTGTCTGCACTTCAACAGGGGAAACCCCTTTCTCTCTAGTATATGGCATGGAAGCAGTGCTCCGCATAGAAGTAGAGATCCCATCAATCTGGGTATTGATGGAAGCTAAGCTAACAGAGGCTGAATGGTGTCAAAGTCGACACGATGAACTGAATCTGATCGAAGAGAAGCGAATAACGGAATTATGCCATGGTCAATTGTATCAGCAAAGAATGAATAAGGCGTTTGACAAAAAGGTCAGACCTCGGATCTTCAGAAAAGGAGACCTTGTGCTCAAGATGATACAATTATTTCTCACAGATTCTCGGGGCAAGTGGACTCCGAATTATGACGGCCCCTATGTGGTCAAGAAAGCCTTCTTAGGCGGCACCTTGAGACTCGCAACCATGGATGGAGAGGAATTTGCTTACCCCACAAATGTTGACGCAGTCAAGAAATACTTCTCCTAAATTAAAAAAAACATATCGGTGGATTGAAAACCCGAACGGGCGGTCCAGGCAAAAATTAGAGACATAATAAAAAATCATCCCGATGGATTGGAAATCTCAAAGTACAATCCAGGAAAAAGTTAGGGATTAATGGCAAGTAACTACGTCCAACAAAGGGGTAAACCCCCCAGCAACAATAGTGTCATCCATCAGGAAAAACTCCAGTCAAGGTCATCTTCGACAGAAGCTCAGGATGTCTAGAATTCAAAGTTGGTAGAAGGATAGTGGTCGTTATGTTACAATGTAGCCCTTTTCCCTTAAATTACCATTTTCTAAACTTTGTAAATACTCCATGGAATCACGGGCTTAGCTGATCTCCATCCTATCAATAAAATTTGAGCCCTAGTGCTTTTGTTTGCAATTCTTATTTGTTTTAGCATTATAGAATGATGTTTTTAACATGATCAACGATTCTTGAAATAAAACAAAAAAAATGAATTTACTTGTCAACATTTTTCTGCTTTTAAAATAAAGATGGCAATTTCTTTTGACTATTGAACATCGAAAGAACATCGACCGCTACTCCAGAAGTAGTCGAACTTCAAAGTGCAGAATCAAAGTACTCCTTCTAAACCAATGCACCTGAATGAAGGATCAGCTGTGCCGGATGCGAATATTCCATCCGACATCCCCGACAGAGTTCTTATCTCCTAAGCCCGACCAACTTTGTTCCCCACAGGGACTACCTCTCCTAAGCAAGGCAGAATTGCTACTTTTGGACCAGTGATACTTTTCATCCCCTGCAGTGGCCGAGTATCCAGTCGTGTTCATCCACTAGTCTGTATGTCGTTTCAGTTTTGTCAGCATAAACATACATACATCATGCATTATTGATTTATATTCATATTCATATTGCATCACTATCACTCCGGTCGGTCTTATCCCCTAGTGATAAAAGTCCTCTCAATCGAGTTGTCGATTCTTTCCTCGTCAGGAACTAAATCATCTAAGCAATCTCTCTCCCAGTTTGTCTCTGGATTAAAGACGGTCCTCAAACACTTTGATAACTTGAACCTCTGAAAGATAAGAAGGCACTCGACAGACGTCACTCTTTGCCATTTAAGACGATATCTTCTCTTTCTCAGATTAAGGAAAATCCCCAGAGAAAGCCTCTTAATCGAAGCTTCGGCAATACGACAATTTTTTCTCCAGAAAATTCACTAACGAAAGGGTCATCAGCACCTCCGAATTGGATTACATTACATGGCATTTCTTCGAGAAGATCTCGAGGAAAAGTATGGTGTGATACCCCCCAAGCGAAAAGCAGTCTCTCAAGAGACTCGTTTTCCCTAGTAGAGTCAACAAATGGTGTCTCCCACAGAGAAGTTTGTACACCTCTACAACTCAGACGAATGGGTTCCCTAGCCAGTCTGACATCAAAACCTTTTCCCATCAAATGGCATCTCCCGAGGAAAATTCGGCGAGAAGTTTGAGGAAATCCGCTACGAATAGCGTTTCTTGTCAAGAAAGTTTATTGACAAAAGAAACTGAGACCAGTTCCTTGGTAGGAAACCAGGATCGAGGGGAAGTGTAAATCAGAAATTGAGACCAGTTCCTTGGTAGGAAACCAGGATCGAGGAGAAGTTTATATCAAAAACTGAGACCAGTTCCTTGGTAGGAAACCAGGATCGAGGGGAAGTTTACATCAGAAATTGAGACCAGTTCCTTGGTAGGAAACCAGGATCGAGGGGAAGTTTATATCAGAAACTGAGACCAGTTCCTTGGTAGGAAACCAGGATCGAAGGGAAGTTTACATCAGAAACTGAGACCAGTTCCTTGGTAAGAAACCAGGATCGAGGGGAAGTTTATTACAGAAACTGAGACCAGTTTCCTAGCTGAAGACCATGATCGAGAGGAAGTTTTTACCTTTTCTAAGAATTATTTCTTAGCAAAAGAAGAAGGATGCGTAAACTACCATTTATAACCACTGTCAAAATTTTGGGTATTCTGATATTTAATCTTCTTGCACCCCGAATGCCCGAATACCTTCGCCATTCACACCTTCGGGTCCAAGAAGATTAAATAGGGGCATCTGTCATACCCCAAATTTTGACCACTAATATTTCCCATCATTGTGCAAATCATCATCATAATATGGATGTACCTTTATGCCTCATCAATCTCCTCATAGATGTTTGAGCATTCCCTGCAATCAAGCATTGGGGTTTTAAGCCCTCTTAGAGCCTTAGACAAAGGATTAATCAAGAAATGACATGATCTTCAACTTGTCTAACCTCTCAAAACATCCATAAAGGATCAAGAGGACTCCCACATCAAGAATCAAGCACAAAGTTGCAACATTCCAAGTGGATCAAGCGTCAAGATCGCCAGTGTCACCAAATTAGGGTTTTGGTCGACTGAGGGCTCCAGATGAAAATTTTCCTCTGGGCATGAGCCAATGCTTCAAAGCACAACCCTAGATACTCCAAGGGACCTCATGGACCCAATCACCAAGTCAATTTAGTCTTAGGGGATGCATTTACCAAAAATCAGGAATTAGGGTTTCTTGACCTAATTCACCCCTAAGTTGACTTTTGGGACAAAACATGAGCCAAGACCTCAAGACATAATTTTAGGGTCTCTAATAAACCACATTGATCCATTTTCAACAATGGATTGATCCAAGAAGCTTGACTCACAAGTTTCATTTTCATCAGGACCACAATTAGGGTTTTGAGAAAAAAGTCAACTGTACCTTTGACTTTTGACCTGGACATGCTCCCAAACCTTGGGACATAATTCAATACACCCTACAACCCCTATGGAACATATCCATTAGGTTTGATTTAGGTCAAGGACTTGATTTCACCAAGGATCTCACAATTTGGAATTCATCTGATAAAAAGTCAACTGTGCACAAAAGTCAAGTTTGACTTTTTGAGATTTTTCACAATTATGGTTCCTTGACCATAAACCAATGTTAATATGTGACTTGAATCATCATTCATCAAGAAAAATCAAAGAAAGTGAGATAACTTGTAAAAGGGGTAGCCCTAAAAACTTAGAATTTTTCTAAGTTATGGAACAAAGTGGCTAGGGTACCAACTTCCAAGGACCATAACTTGAGATCCAAGTAACCATTTTGGATGGTCAAAAGCTGGATTTGTAGCTCTCATGGCATACTTTAAAAGTGTCAACTACGCCTCATTCAAATTCCTCATAGATTTCAAGTTATGATTGGATCAAAATCACTAAAAACATGAAAATGCATCTTTTTCTAACACTTAGAAAAATTCTGCTCGAGGAAGATTTCAAGTAAAACACCAAAACTTGGAGGGTTGTTTCACATAGTTTTAGGCTGAATCAATTCAAGATGTAAACATCAAAGTTGTTGTCCATATTGCCTACAATCCAAGGAACTTATTGGCATGAAACAACTCAGCTTGAGCCAGGAGTTATGGCTGCTGCAAAACACCATGGCAAGGCTGTCATGAAAAAACTAGTTTGCATGTTTTCTTGCTTTACAATATTTCTGAGTCAAAGCCAAGGATCACTATGCCAAGTTCATCCTATCTGATCACAATGCATCTTATCCAACCAACAACCTTGGACTGAAATGCCAAGGGTTTGTCCTTGAGAATTGATGAGTTTTTGGCATATATACCTTGAATTCAAAGGGAATTAATGTGGAATAGTGCACTTTCAAGATTCTCACTCTCCTCAGTCAAGTTCTCTGATTAAACAACAATTAAAATGACTGAGGAATGTGGAATCAGTCAATACATAGTTGATCTATTTGGGGCAGCTGTTACACCTAGTGCAAGAGGCATTTATGCCAAGCCAAGACCATTGAACCATGGCCTTATCCTCTGAGCTTCAAGAGAACCACTTCAACACAACTCCTCCACTATAAATAGAGGTCCTACTGATCATTCAAATCACCCCAAAGCAGCCTACAACATTGCTTTCTCTCATTCTCTCCTTAAGTGCCAAATTTCTTTGTTCTTGAGCAAGTGCTATCGGGCTTTGAGTTGCAGAGCCAAGCAACTTAAACCATCACTTCTAACACATCACACATGATGTATAGAAGCTGTCCAAACACCTAAACCACTTCTGAAACACCTGAATCAAAATCTCAATCTTCAACCTAGCCCTTATGCAGTTGGGATACCACAACTTGATCCAAAGATTTTCAAAGTGTTCTAAGGCTTGCAATCCACTCCATAACATCCATTGAAGTTGTGGAGGTCATCAAATTACTTCTGGAACACACTTTGTGCAGAGTTCCAATTCTTCTTGCAGCAAGGTAAGCCTCAAACTCTCATAACATGATCCATGCATATTTCCTCGCATGATACTTTTTCCAATTGCTTATCATTATATTTTGAGTGTTTCCCCTAAAAAAATGTGACCATAACACTCACAAACATGTCTGCACGATTACTTTTGCAAAATTAGGGTTCATATACTCATGTTGATATAACTTGCTACACACTGAAAATAAATGAAGTCAAATATTGCCATCATGTTCCTTGTTAAAAAAACGCATGAATTTGGTGTTTGAATCGTGTCAAATGGTCGAGAAACGAGTGAAATAGAGAGCTTCACGCATCTGGCCCAAGGAAGAAGATGGCCATGGCGCCATTCTTCAGGTTTTCAAACCAAGTTCTCTATATATTTTTCATTTGCCATATGTTTAATGAATTGGCATTGCGCCCTAGTGGTTGATCAGCTGGTTTGTGAGTATTGGCAAGCGAGAGGTCTGGGGTTCGAATCCCCCTCGCCCAGACCTCTTTTTTTTATCACTTATTCCATTTTTATTATTTTTCATATTATTTTTTAAATGATTTGGAAAATTAATAACTCTCTCAATTTTAATTATTTTTGATTGGTTCTTTTTGCAAAAAATACAAAAATGTTAAAATATTTTATTCCACAAAAAATCAGATTTATATTATTTATTTAATATAGTTGGTATTTTTGTAAATAAATTCATTTTTATTGTTTTTAAACCATTTAAAAATGAATATTCATCTTGAAAATCAAAATCAAATGAGTCCTAAATCATCTTGTGATTAAAACCGCATTTTTCAAACCTTAACAAAAAATCACAAGTAGTTTATTTAGACTTATTTGGTATTTTTGTCATTTTATTCATTTTTATTAAAAGGATTACTTTTAAAAGAAAATGAAATTAGGGTTTCTTTGATTTTCACCCCAACAAATCTTTTTCAAACACTCATGGGCCTCTAATAGAGTGTAATACCCAATCCCTCTTTGAAACCAAAATATTTTGGGCCTCAGTTATTGTATAAGACCCACGGTGTTTTCAAAAATCTCGGCGCGATCGTCAGTTTAAAATAAAACCACTTGGGCCTTTCCCTGAGTTGTAAGCCCCATTCTTTTTCTTAAAATTACTCATGGGCCTCTAATAGAGTATAAGACCCAATCCCCTTTTAACCAAAACCATTTTGTGCCTCAGATATTGTATAAGTCCCTCTGCGTTAAAAGAAAAACCTCTGCGTAATCGCCAGTTTGAATCAAAACTTTTGGGCCTCTCCTTGAATTGCAAGCCCCATCTCTTGTACAAAAACAAACTTTTGGGCCTCTTGATAGTGTGTAAGCCCCATTTCTCTGTAAATAAAACCTTTTTGGACCTCAGCGTATTGTATAAGTCCTGATATTTTCAAAAGTTCGGCGCGATCGTCGCCTTTTTAACAAAATCAACTGGGCCTACCCTTGTGTTGTAAGTCCCATTTCTTTTCTTTAAATAATCTTTGGGCCTCTCCTTGAGTTGTAAGACCCAACCCTTTTGTAAATAAACATTTTTTGGGCCTCAGGCATTGTATAAATCCCAAGACGAGATTTAAAATAACGGTTCGATCACTGTTAGAACCTTGGGCCTCTCCTTGAGTATAAGCCCCACTAATCTTTTCAAAGCAATCTCCCTTTTGATTTAGATTCAATATATATGTTGTGATCAAAACTTTCTTTAATTTCTTTGAACAACTAACCACACAGCATGAAAGCTTGCTCACCTGTAAGTTTTAACGACTTTCATTTACTCGCTTTCATATATATAACTGTATTGTGGGAAGCTGCGCATGGTTAGTCTTCTTTCATACTCTTTTAAATACTTGTCATATATCAACTGTATATATACTAGTATAGTTATTTAGAGTTTTCCCTGGCAACTAGGTCTAAAACTAGGTAAAGCCATGTTGGTCACTCTTAAATACAAACAAAACTAGACCCCCATAGGATTTCCATATACAGTCTTCCCTTCTCTTGGGGTTAAACAATATGGAACAAAGAGAAAGGCAGTATTCTTGGTGAACCTTTTCTCAGACTGTCACCCCAAGAAATTGTCAAAGAAATTCTACCCCCCGGAGTTGATCTATTCTCTGTAAATAGCATCTCTTGAGATTCTTCAAACCTCGAACTTTCCTGAAACAATCTCTTCTCTGTGAATTGCATTTCTTGAACTTCTCTTGGTTTGGGACCCACAGGCTTCCTAAAAGCATCCCCGCCTCCTCTTAGGCTTTGTACAAGGACCCTTCGGCTTCTTAGAAGTTCTCATGCCTTCTCTTGGGCTTAATACAATGATTCTCCCCAAAGGAGCTAACCTTTTTAGAATCTCTTGTTGAGTCAATACCTTTTTAGCCTTAATCTAGGCCTTCGTACGAGACAACAAATCACTTTCTTGTTGAGTATAAAAGACTCTCTTGTTGAGTCAATCACCTTTTCAGACTCTCTTGTTGAGTCAATCACCTTTCAGACTCTCTTGTTGAGTCAATCACCTTTCAATACTCTCTTGTTGAGTCAACCCTTTTAGCCTCAATCCTGGGCTTTGTACAAGACAAATAAAAACACTCTCTTGTTGATTCAGAACCTTTTAGCCTCAATCTTGGGCTTTGTAGAAGACATAAATTTCCCTCTCTTGAGCTTGGGATAAATATCTTACCCAGCCGAGTCATTTCCTCCCAGCCTTCGTTTAGGCTTTAAAGAACTATTTCCCCAAGCAGAGTCAAACTCATTGCAGCCTCAATCTTGGGCTTTGTACAAGACACATAAAAAATATCCTCACCAGAGTCAGTTAAATTTCCCATTTCAACCTCAATCTTGGGCTTTGTACAAGACACATATAAACCTCCCCGACGGAATCAAAACCCTTTTTTAGCCTCCTCTTAGGCTTTGTATAATGATATCCCTAAAGAGTCAGTCACTTTTTTGCCTCAATCTTGGGCTTTGTACAAGACAGATAAAACACTCTCTGATTGAGTCGATCTTATCCAGCCTCCTCTTAGGCTTTGTATAAAGAAATCCCCTAGCCAAATCAATTAACCTTTTAGCATCAACCTTGTGCTTTGATCAAGGCACACAAAAATCAACAATCTCTCTTTAGAGATGACAAATTCCCTCTCAATACCCTTTTAGCTTCAATCTTGGGCTTTGAACAAGACACAAATACCCTTTTAGCTTCAATCTTGGGCTTTGAACAAGACACCAAAACATCATTTTCCTCCCTTAGAATAGGAGGAACTACGATTGCTCTGATTTCCCTATTTCATTTAAACGGGAATACGTAGGCATAAGATTGCGAAATCTTAGGGAGCATACTAATCAAAAACTCTAGGTCTAGTACCTTCACACCAAAATTTAGGTCTAGTACCTTACCAAAAACATCGGGAACACCCGAACATCAACAAAAACTCACTCACTCACTCATACTTCCCAAGAAACTTTCCCAACCCATCAACAGATAAACACTATCAATTACAAAAGGAAACCTAAAAGCTAACATCCTGTGGATAGCCACATATAGGATGGGTAATTGACAACTACCCATTGTATAACCTGACCCCGGACCCCCAATATCTTTAAAGCATTTGTTCAGTTAAACATTCACGTGTAAGGTTAGTTTTAGATAGCTTCCTTTTCCCTTCCAACTTCACAGGATAAATAAGAAATCAGAAAGTAGCACCCTTTCTCCTCGAGGAGGAAAAACCTAAACTTCAGCGATAAGGTGGTCGCGTCACCGACAAAAATCGCTCGCTACAAGTATATTATATACTTGATGATGGTCATCAAAGTAGGACTGATTCACACGAGTATGCACTGCAGTAGGTGCAAAGGTTAGAACTATGTTGGGAACATCAGCGGTCAACAGAACAGTTTGTTGAGTAGTAACAAGCATTTTTGACTGGGGTACAAAGCCATGGGGAAGACCAAATGGAGGCCAAGTGTAACACCCTAATTTCCCAACATAAAAATATTATAGTATAAATCAGAGTACATCGTAAACAGGATGTCACATTTCAGTCTTTAATACGTCGTTCAACATAAATAAAGTTAAAAATCACCTTTATCAAACAACTTCTTTCAAACTGTCTAAGACATCAACATAGACACTCGGCCTCTTCGCTATACGACTACAACTTCACATCACAACTTCACAATTAATCAACATTATTCTTCACAAATAAACAATAATTTCATTCACACACTTATAATTACAAAACTCAAGCATGTATACTTTAATCGAAAACGCTTCAAAAGCAGCTCAAGGACATGACAAAATAATTATTAAAATACACCTAAATTCATCATTAAATACAAGGAATCACATTCTAAATTCATTTCACAATCTGGAAAATTTTCAATTTCGAAATTGCGCTAAAACTCAAACTTTCACTTCGCCAAAAATCATAATTTTAACACTATAATTCCATTTCAGTTATTCCATAACAAGACAACTCACCCCTGGGCTAGAAACTATTATTATAAGATAACTCGTCTCTTTATCTTTCCAACGCTTCGAGCGGCGTACGAATCGGACTCCCGGAACTCAAGTTACGAATTTTCGAAGTTTCTAAAATTCTGCACTAACATAGTTACGGGTTTGATCACTTTTTGCCCAAAAACTCATCCGAAACTTCGATTTAATTCATGAGACTCTTATTTTAACTTAGTTATACCTATTAGAACTCATTGGTAGCATAAAAACTAATTTTCGCGACGATGAACTTCGCACCAAAATTTCTAGTTTTCACTATTCCTAACCCAAAACAGAATTTCTTCACATTATTCTCATAGAAATACTACATCATAACGATAACATTATAATTCAATCATTGCAAACTCCTAACATCAAATTGGGTTCAAATTCCTAATATCAAGATACTCAATTAACACGTATCAATCAATTTCGTTCATCTCTAACAACAACAATTATCAACCAATATCTAACTCAATCCCTTTCATGATTATTGAACCCGTATTAGAGAAAGTTAGTCCCACCCTTACCTTAGATTGGATGACCTTTTTTAATCTCTAAACTCTAGTCTCTTGCCTTCTCACGATCGCTCTTCTTTTCTTTCTTCTCACTTCTACGGTTTCCTCAAAAGTTATATTCACGTTCTATTGTGTAACTTCCTCAAACTCCTTATAACATATTCCCCTTATTCCAACTTAGCCCCTAGAACCCCTAAGTTCCCTCTTTTTGCCAGTTTTGCCTTTACTACCTCATTATTCCATTTTAATTTTATTCCATTAAATAAATATTTAATGTCACGCTAGTTAAACAATTATTTAACTAATATTCTAATAATCAAACAATACCACTAATTCTCATTATTGATTTCCCTGCTAATAATATTATAATAAGCTAATAATATTATTCACCAACACCCATCAACACATCACAAAACATCATACATCACAAATATTCATGTAAATCACTCAAAATTGTCGCTAAACTCGGTAAAATAATTAAATAATAAATCAGGGCGTTACAACTCTCCCCCACTTAGAATGTTTTCGTCCTCGAAAATGTACCTCATTCAAATAACTCTGGATACGACTCCCGCATCTTACTTTCCAACTCCCACGTCATATTTTCACCAGCCGTTCCTCCCTAAATGACTTTCACAAGAGGTATCTCTTTGCCTCTCAGCTTCTTCACTTCACGACCTTCAATCCTCACTGGTAAGATCTCGATCGTAAGATTGTCTCTCACTTGCACATCATCTCTCGAAATCACATGAGATGGATCCAAAACATACTTCCGAAGTTGCGATACATGAACCACATCATGCAAGTTTGAAAGATGCGGTGGTAAACCCACTCTATATGCAACCGCTCCAACTCTTTCCGAAATCTGATACGGACCAATAAACCTCGGAGTCTGTTTCTTTGATTTTAGCGCCCGTCCAACACCGGTCACAAGAGTGACTCTCAAAAACACAAGGTCTCCTTCTTGAAACTCAAGATCCTTCCTACGCTTATCATGATAACTCTTTTGTCTACTCTGCGACGCTTTCATCTTTTCTCTAATCAACTTAACCTTCTCAGTAGTCTGTTGAACAATGTCCGGTCCAAGTACCACACTCTCACCGGACTCATACCAACATAACGGAGTTCTGAATCTCCGACCATACAACACTTCGAACGGTGCCATTCCAATGCTAGAATAGTAACTATTATTATAAGTGAACTTAATCAATGGAAGATAACTATCCCAAGTTCCCCCTTGCTCAAGTACACAAGCTCTCAACAAGTCCTCCAATGATTGAATCGTCCTCTCTGTCTGTCCATCCGTCTGCGGATGATACGCCGAACTCAAACTCAACTTAGAATCCAATGCCTCCTACAAACTCTTCCAAAATCTAGAAGTAAATCTTGGATCTCTATCTGATACAATACTCGATGAAACACCATGCAGCTTCACAATCACACGGATATAAATCTCTGCTAACTGAGATACAGGAAAACTGATGTTAATCGGAATAAAATGAGCCGACTTCGTCAGTCTATCCACAATGACCCAAATTGCATCATATCCATTTGGAGTGTTCGGCAAACCCGTCACAAAATCCACGGATATACTATCCCACTTCCACTCTGGAACATCTAAAGCTGTCAACTACCCAGTAGGTTTTTGATGTTCAACTTTCAACTTTTGACAAGTTAAACACGCATACACAAAATGCGCCACATCTCGCTTTAACCCGGACCACCAAAACAACTTCTTCAAATCATGATACATTTTTGTAGCTCCCGGATGAATACTCAAACTACTTCGATGACCTTCTTCTAGAATCTTCTTTTTCATTTCTACGTCATCAGGAATACAAATTCTATCCCGAAACCGCAACACACCTTGATCATCAACTTTAAAATCACTATCTGCGGTCTGATTTTTTCCAACCATCAAATCTACCAACTTCACATACATCTTCTGAGCCTCTTTGATACTATCCAAAAATTCACTGTTGATCTTCATCATTCCCAATTTGACACTCTGTGGCGACACTTCACAAACTAAACTCAAGTCTCTGAACTGTTCAAGCAACTCTAACTCTCTAACCATCATAGCAGACATATGTAAAGTTTTCCTACTTAAAGCATCTGCAACAACATTAGCCTTACCCGGATGGTAATTCAACCCGAAATCATAATCCTTTAGCAATTCAAGCCACCTTCGCTGTCTCATATTTAATTCTTTCTGATCAAATAAATACTTTAAGCTTTTATGATCGCTGAATACTTCAAATCTAGAACCATACAGATAATGTCTCCAAATTTTAAGTACAAAAACCACTGCAGCTAACTCAAGATCATGAGTAGGATAATTACGTTCATGAATCCTCAACTGCCTCGATGCATAAGCTACTACCTTATCATTTTTCATAAGCACACCACCTAAACCCAACTTAGACGCATCACAGTATACAACAAATGGTTCGTCAGATTTTGGTATTATTAAAATCGGAGTCGTCGTCAAACGTTGCTTTAACTCATTAAAATTTTCTTCGCACTGAACATCCCACACAAAAACTCTACCTTTACAGGTCAACTGAGTTAACGGAAGTGCTAACTTGGAAAATCCTTCAATAAACCTTTGGTAATAACCTGCCAAGCCCAAAAAGCTTCAAACTTCGGTAACCGACTTCGGAGTCTCCCATTGCGATACTGCATCAACCTTAGATGGATCCACAACAATACCACTACTAGAAATAACATGACCGTGAAAACTCACCTCGTGCAACCAGAATTTGCATTTTGATAACTTGGCATATAATTTCTTCTCTTTCAGCACTTGCAACACAACTCTCAAATGCTCGGCATGCTCCTCTTCGGACTTGGAGTTTATAAGAATATCATCTATAAACACAACAACAAAATGATCCAGATAAGTATGAAAAATACGATTCATATATTCCATAAATACTCCCGGCGCATTAGTAACACCAAAAGGCATCACGGAATATTCGTAATGCCCGTAACGTGTCCTAAAGGCCGTTTTCTGAATATCCTCATCTTTCACTTTGATCTGGTGATAACCCGACCTTAAATTAATTTTACTGAACACACGTGCACCCACTAACTAATCCATCAAATCGTCGATCCTCGGAAGTGGATACTTATTCTTTATTGTCACTTTATTCAACTGCCGGTAATCTATACATAACCTCATGCTACCATCTTTTTTTTTTAACTAATAACACCGGTTCTCCCCAAGGCGATACACTTTGTCTTACAAACTTTTTATCAAGCAAATCTTCTAACTGCTTCTTCAACTCAGCTAGTTCGGAAGCCGACATACGGTAAGGTGCCATAGAAATAGGCTTCGTACCCAGAACAAGATCAATAGAAAATTCTACTTCCCTATCTGGTGGCACATCAGGAATTTCATCAGGGAAAACTTCTAGAAAATCACATACTACTAGAAACTTATCAATCACAGCTTGATTTTCAATGGACAAGGACGCCATCAAGGAAAACATTTAGATTCCATCACGCATTAGCTGGTTCAACTGCTTAGTAGTTAAGAACTCGGTTTCTCCCTCTTCTTCAGCAGAAGAAAAACACACTAACTTTCTAAAACAATTAATATGAACACAGTTAAACTTCAACAAGTTCATACCTAATATCACATCCACCCCACTCAACGGCAAGCAGACTAAGTCCATTGCAAAATCTCTACCAAACATCGACAAAGGACACTTTAAGCACACTAGAGAAGTAGTCACCGAACCCTTAGCCGGAGTTTCGACGACCATTTTCCCATTCATAGACGACACAACAAGATCCAATCTCGAAACACAATCAGTAGCAATAAAACAATGTGAAGCACCAGTATCTATAATAGTCATTAAGGGAGTACTATTAATGAAACATGTACCTCTGATCAGACGATTCTCATTCACTGTCTGAGTACTAGCTAAAGCAAACACCTTCCCACTGGTGTGAGCTTTCTTAGGCTTCTGGCACTGAGAGCTAATATGTCCTTCTTCGCCGCAGTTAAAACAAATCACAGACTTATGCGTGCAATCCGCAACTGCATGTCCCAACTTGCCACAACGGAAACACCGTTTCACATCACCACCACAAGCGTTACTTTTATGACCCAATTTTACACATCGAAAACAAACAACTTCAGTAGGGGCACCTCCTCTACTGGATCTCTTCCCATCATTCATCCTCTGTTTACCCCTATCAGTCGGAGTGTTGTAAGGCTTACCACGACTCTGTTGGTGCTTACCCCTCCGCTCATTCAGAACCTTATAATGAGCTTTGGTGTCATCTTCATATATCCTGCAACTACTTACCAACTCAGAAAACTGTCGGATCTTCTGATACCCAATCGCTCGCTTAATCTCAACATGCAAGCCACTCTCGAATTTGATACACTTAGAGAACTCACTAGTCTCGACATTATAGTGCCGATAAAACTTTTCCAACTCAACAAATTTTGCAGCATACTCAGTTACTGACATATCACCTTACTTCAGCTCTAGGAACTCAATTTCCTTTTTCCCGCGAACATCTTCCGGGAAGTACCTCTTCAGAAACTCTCTGTTAAAAACAACCCAAGTCACAACCTCATCTCCGTTCTCCAGAATCGGGCGAGTACTTACCCACCAATCATCAGCCTCCTCAGCCAACATATGCGTACCAAAACGCACCTTTTGAGGGTCAGTGCATTCCATGACTCGAAAAATTCTCTCGATTTCCTTGAGCCATGTCTGAGCTCCATCAGGATCATACCTACCTTTGAAGGTAGGCAGATGGTTCCTCAGAAAAGTCTCCAGCATCCGAACCCCATCATTACCACTGGCACCGACATTAGGCTGATGCCCCATAGCTTGAGCCACAGCTTGCAACGCAGCAGCAATAGCAGCATCGTTCCTTCCAGCCATTCTCAGTTCTGCACAACAACACCGAACAACGATTAGGAAAACACAACGACAGTATTCAACCGTCACACGATGCCCACGACTCGACAACTTGGCCAGACGGACCGACCTGCTCTGATACCAATTGTAACACCCTGATTTCCCAACATAAAAATATTATAGTATAAATCAGAGTACATCATAAACAGGATGTCACATTTCAGTCTTCAATACATCGTTTAACATAAATAATGTTAAAAATCACTTTGATCAAACAACTTCTTTCAAACTGTCTAAGACATCGCAGTGGAAGTATTTAATCTTTTAACATCACTCGGCGCTAAAGCCTCAATAGCAACAACTCAAATAAAATCCACATAAAAGTGGTCCAACGTCAAGATATAAGGAAATACGTAACAAATGGAAAACAAAGCAGTATAAAAAAAATCCCATCCCGTTACGTATCAGAGCATGACTTCTAAGATGACACAAGACTTCGACTCACTTCAGCTATTACTCCGAAATATCTGCACGTTACCCACGTAGAGGTAACATTCAAACAGAAGGGGTGAGATTTCACATTCAATAATACAAGGCAATAACTCGTATAAAGGAATTAGAAACACATAACATCATATAACTGCACAACTCATCATTATCAATACTTCGCATAAGTCCAACAACAAATCATCACATAACTTCGCTTAACAATACAACAAAACGACTCAACGGATGCAATGCAGTGCAATCATGCATGTGGTACCAACAGAGCTACAGCTCCCTTCGCTAATGCCGTGATTCGGCTTTGACAGGCTACAGCCCCCTTCGCTTAACAAATTTCCCATTCAGGCCATCGTGGTGCCAATCCAGGCCATCGTAGTTAAAATGAAATGATTATGCAACGATACAATTAAAATGCAACAACAATAACATCAACTTCGCAAATCAACATAGGCACTCGGCCTCTTCGCTATACGACTACAACTTCGCATCACAACTTCACAATTAATCAACATTATTCTTCACAAATAAACAATAATTTCATTCACACACTTATAATTACAAAACTCAAGCATGTATACTTTAATCGAAAACGCTTCAAAAGCAGCTCAAGGACATGATGAAATAATTATTAATATACACCTAAATTCATCATTAAATACAAGGAATCACGTTCTAAATTCATTTCACAATCTGGAAAATTTTCAATTTCGAAATTGCGCTAAAGCTCAAACTTTCACTTCGCCAAAAATCAGAACTTTAACACTATAATTCCATTTCAGTTATTCCACAACAATATAACTCACCCCTGGGCCAGAAACTATTATTATAAGATATCTCATCTCGTTATCTTTCCAACGCTTCGAGCGGCGTACGAATTGGACTCCCGAAACTCAAGTTACGAATTTTCGAAGTTTCCAAAATTCTGCACTAACATAGCTACGGGTTTGATCACTTTTTGCTCAAAAACCCATCCGAAACTTCAATTTAAATCGCGAGACTCTTATTTTAACTTAGTTATACCTATTAGAACTCATTGGTAGCATAAAAACTAATTTTCGCGACGATGAATTTCACACCAAAATTTCTAGTTTTCACTGTTCCTAACCCAAAACAGAATTTCTTCACATTATTCTCATAGAAACACTACATCATAACGATAACATTATAATTCAATCATTGCAAACTCCTAACATCAAATTGGGTTCAAATTCCTAATATCAAGATACTCAATTAACACGTATCAATCAAGTTCATTCATCTCTAACAACAACAACTATCAACCAATATCTAACTCAATCCCTTTCATGATTATTGAACCCGTATTAGAGAAAGTTAGTCCCACCCTTACCTTAGATTGGATGACCTTTTTGAATCTCTAAACTCTAGTCTTTTGCCTTCTCACGATCGTTCTTCTCTTCTTTCTTCTCACTTCTACGGTTTCCTCAAAAGTTGGATTCACGTTCTATTGTGTAACTTCCTCAAACTCCTTATAACATATTCCCCTTATTCCAACTTAGCCCGTAGAACCCCTAAGTTCCCTCTTTTTGCCAGTTTTGCCCTTACTACCTCATTATTCCATTTTAATTTTATTCAATTAAATAAATATTTAATGTCACGCTAGTTAAACAATTATTTAACTAATAGTCTAATAATCAAACAATACCACTAATTCTCATTATTTATTTCCCCACTAATAATATTATAATAAGCTAATAATATTATTCACCAACATCCATCAAGACATCACAAAACATCATACATCGCAAATATTCATGTAAATCACTCAAAATTATCGCTAAACTCGGTAAAATAATTAAATAATAAATCAGGGCGTTACACCAAGTAACAGGAGTAGTAGTAGAGGCAGAGGGTCTATCACAGGATTTGTAATTTTAGAGACAATAGTTGGCTGGGTGTCCATCTTGGCACGAATTACTTGCAACATTTCCATGATTTGTCCTACGTGCCAACTCATTGTTGACATGGTCTATCTCTTGCTCGTGTTCTGCCATTCTCCTTCCGGCCTAAGCATGGGTATTGTACTAATGTGGAGGATTCAGCGTGAAAACTGGATATGATAAGACGGAATGAGTTTATTGAAGAAATGCAATGCAAATGTGACAACAGATGCATGAATGCAAAATGCAAATGCAAAAGTTTCGTGGAACTTTAAGAAATATTTGCAAACATCAAGAGGGATATCAAAAGAAACTCATTTTCTTTAACCAAAAGAGAGGATTAAAAAATTTAGTACTTCTTACAAGAGTCCTAAACAAAAGGTAAATAAAATCTAACAAAAATCATAAGGAGTTTACTGAGTCTGCTCCTCCATCTGAGTCTTCTCGAGTATGAGCTTATCCACTATCATCTTCCAAGGAGTTTACTGAGGGCTAGAGGAAAATAAATCTTCTTGCGCCTTCCTCTTCTTACTAGAGAGTGCTTCTTCTATCTTCATATGTAGCTTCCTTTGGAGTCTGGTGTTCTTGTCGACGATAACTTGATATTTGTTCTTCCAAGCATCTCCTTCTCGTTGTGCTTTGCTCAAAGAGATCTTTAACTTCTCTGCTCCAGACATGAAAATCAGAGTGGGTTCTTTCTTTAGAGACACGGGCTCTTGGCGAGGATAAGGCATATTCAGCTTGATGGCCCTATCTCGTACCCATTGGAGATAGGGTTCCAAAAAAACACAGTTAGGTTTTCCCAAGTCTTTCTTTCCCTTCTTATGCAAGTGATGCCAAGAAAATACAATCTTCTCCTTGAGCTCCTTGCTATCTTCCCCTTCCTTGAAGAAGACACTCTCCACATGGACACCATTGGGTTTGTCTTTCAAAGGATACCCTAGCTGACGATGAGCCAAGACTGGATTGTAACTGATCCCTCTTTTGGTACCAAGAAAAGGTACATTAGCAAAGTCTCCACAACTATTGATGTTCATTGCCCCATCATAGACATGATTGTACCAATCAATATCAGAGTGAGTAAGGGACATAATCTTCTGCGACCACCACAAACCCTTCTTGAGATCCCAAAAAGAACTTGACTTGGGCAAGTGAGAAATAAACCACTTGTACAATAATGGCACACAACATGTGATCATCCTTTCTCTATGGAAGTTCCTTAGGTGAACGGAGGGATAAGTATCTGCTAACAAGGTAGGCATTGGGTTCTTCCTTGGGAAAATCTTGATAGCGTTGATGTCGATGAAGTCCTCAAAGCTAGGGAAGAGAAACACACCATAGATGAGTAAGGAAAGAATAGCCTTAAATGCATCCATACTCATATTATCAGCATAGTATTGAGCTTTGCCTATCAAAAACTTTGTGCTTAACCCAAAGACTCCTCCTTTAGTGGTCATGTTGGCTTGGATTTCAGACAGTCCCAAATGTGTAGCTTTGGCAATGTCTTGTTCCTTAGGATCTTTCTCCAAGATAGGAAAGGGAAACTCATCAAGGATATGTAACCCAACTAGATAAGAATATTCTTCCAATGTAGGCACAAGTTAGTAGTCGGGGAAGGTGAAATAATGATAGACTGGATCATAAAACCGAAGTAGTGTAGAGAGAAGTCCATCTTCCATATTTGTCTTCAACAATGATAAAAGCCTTCCATACTTGTTCTTGAAACCTTCTTGGTCGGTAACCAAAGCTCCCAATCTCCTTAGGTCATCCAGCTTAGGACTCTTGAAAGTGTACTTCTAAGTCTTTTTCCTTTCACAATCCATGACAATCCATGATGTTTGCAAACAAAAGTCTCTAAGTTCCATGAAACTTTGATGAAAATGATGCTTATGGATGCATGTATGCACAAACATAACAAGATTAAACACAAACAAGGTTTACAGGCTTGCATGAAGTCAAAGGTTTACCCCTCCCATTAGGTATGTACTAGGGTTTATTGTGTACCTATACAACGAGTTCTAACAAGTTCTCAAAGTCATCAGTCCATCTTTTACTCGGTAGTTAATAATATTCTTAAGAGAACCTCTTTTGAGAACCTCTTTTGAGTGTAGTGTCGCGTATAAACTATTTTGGGTCTACACCCTCATAGTCATCACACTACGTTCCTAACAAGGCCAAGTGGGGTTAAAGGTGACTAAAGGTTCTCATCTTCATAGGCTCAATCAAGAAATAGTATCATTTTCACAATCTCTTGATCAACAATACTTATTCTCAAAAGTGCCTCCACTGAGTGAAGATTTCTCAAGTAAGCTTGGTCGGGAATCAACTCCCTATAAGTCTCCTTGAATATTCCACCTTCCTATCTTATTTTGTGCTCAAGTACAAGGTTGGGACTTATCTCACCATATATAAGGTAACCACCCATGAAAAGCAACAAGACAAATAGCAAGCAAACAATAACATAAATATAAGCAAGTTAGGCTTAACCCTCTTGGGTTTCCCTAGCAGAGTCGCCATTTCTGTTGCGGTGAGAATTGGATATCAAGCTATTGATTAACTTGAATCATAAATCTTTAAACATTCACGACCAAACTTTATTTTATCCAAGGGGGAGGGAAAAGATCGTATAAAACCCTAAGTTGCAATGTAACAACAATGCTAAGAGATTGTAAGGTTCGGGGGTTGGTTATGCCTAGGGAAGGTGTTAGCATCCTAAGAATCTATAGTACTCTATAGGAACCTCTTGAATATATTTGTTTTATTGTTTGCTATTTGATTTGAAATGTCTTGGGTTTAAGTTTTATTGGTGAGGGTAGGAACCTAAGGGTTTATTTTCTAAGTACGCTCGCCAAAACTTCGCGGTCTTGTGCCTATATATCCTTACAAGGATGGAATCAAAGCATTTGTAGTTCACCTCACTGGGGATGAATGAACACTTTGATTATGATCAAGGTTCAAAGGGGGGGAGGTAATTGTTATAGCCTTAACACTTACATTACTTTCACAAAGTCAAAAGAGTTGTGAATTTTACCCTAAGTCTAAGTTGAAAAACTTAATGGCTCTAACAAGGTGAAGAGGGAATTTAGGTGTTGCTAAACTACTTATGACATTAAGTCAATGAAGTATTTTTTCTCTTGGATTTAGAAACAAGAGGAAACAAAAAAGGATGAAAGCTAACAAGCTAACATCACTTGGGGAATAACTTGACAAAGTTAAAAGTAAGCATGAACATATGGATGAGATGAACAAGTATGATATTCAAACATGATATCAATTGCAAGCAATCAAAGTAACATTCAAACATGATGTTAATTGTGAATAATCAAAGGTAACATTCAAACATGATGTTAATGGTGAGTAATCATATAAGGTATGACAAAGTTAAGGCACATGGTAACAACCAAAGCATAAAGGTAGATGTGACAACATCTAAAGCAAAGACTTGACAAAGTCACAAAAGATCAAGGTAACAACCATGAACACATTCAAAGTTTAATGAAGTTACAAATCAACATGGTGACAACCAAGGTAAGTACATACAAGCAAAGATGTTACAACACTTAAACATACTTGAAGTATAGTTCTAACAAGACTAAAGCATCATGGATGTAATCAAGAAGTCAAATCAATCATGGATATAACAAAATCAACATGGTGTCATGGATGACAAGTTCAATTATACGACTAGGGTAAGCATGTATTAGGGTTTACTAACACCACTTTATCATGAATACAAGATAAGCATGGATAAGTTGTAGCAACACTTAATCATGAATACAATTTAACATGGACAAGTTGTAACAACACTTAAACATGGATAAGATGAAGTAAAACATGTATAAGTCAAAACATTACTTAACATGGTATCATTCATGGTTCAAAACAAACATGTATAAATCAAAACATTATTTAACATGTGTGGAAGTTCAAGAGTTCAACAAAGCATGGATAAACATGAGTAAGGTCAATCAACTTGAATGGATTAAAACATTGTTCAAACATGACATATATAAGCTAAGGAATCATATCGAGACATGGTTTAAGTTAAACACCACTTAATCATGAATACAAGTAAAGCTAACAACCAAAGCATAGTTGAGAAAAGAGACATGTTCATGACAATAACATGTGGATGGAGGATGCAAACACATAAAGGATGACATATGAGCATACATATAGATGACAAGCCATAATTTAAACATCATATGAACAAGTTAAGACATTACTTGAATATTCAATCATGGATACAAGTTGAACATGTTTAGGACAAGTAGGTAACAACCAAATATACATGTTATGAATTCAATCATGGATTTAGACAAGGTAAAAACATCACAAAAGTTTTGACATACAAGTATGTATACAAAGGCATGTTAAGACAAAATACAAGTGTTTATGAACACATAATCATGGTATGATCCACACAAGGCACATATGCACATCAAGGTTCATATAAACATGGAGGAAAATCACATGCAAAAGACAAAATAACCAAGAAAAATTTCATGGTATAATTAAAGTTTTAACATACACTTTAACATGTAAACATACACAAAAAATGTGTCAAACTCAAGTTAAATCAAAGATGCACAAGTCCACAACATCCCATAAGGTCTATACAAAATGTAAGAGGTTCATACAAGTCAATGTGCACAAGGGAAATCAAAAGATCAATCAAAGAGTTAAGAGAAAAAACCTAAGAAACCCTAAGTAAGTATAATTGCAAGAAAATATTTTTTTTGAAAATTTCTTTTTATAAACAAAAAGTAGACATTTGCATGAACATTTAGCAAAAAAATTGGTTCAAAAGCTTTTGGGATGAAGAAGTTATGAAGGTTTCAAGTTGTGAAAGAAAATGAGAAAATCAGTGATACAAAAATAGGAAATGGCCTTGGTGGGACTTGAACCCAGGCCAGGTTGGTTAGCAGCTCAAAACAAGGCCAACTGAGCTAAGGCGCACGTTTGGAAAAATGATGAAAGCACAACATAATATATGAAAATTCCTTCAAAAAATGAATTAAAAAAACACAAAAGGTCTGGGGCGAGGGGGATTCGAACCCCTGACCTATAGGACAAGCAAGAGCACGCGTATCACACTCTACCACTGGGGTGGCCAATACATCCGTGTATTGAACCACCCAAAATAATATATATTTTACACTTTCAACCAAATGGCCACCTCAGCACCAACTCAACATCATCTTCCTCCTTCGCTCACTCTTTTTTCTTCTCTCTCTCTCTCTCTCTCTCTCTCTCTCTCTCTCTCTCTCTCTCTCTCTCGTGCCATAGTTTCCTTCCATGGCTAGATTTTCAACTAATTATAACTCTCTCATCTCTCAACCATTTTCAGTTTTGTAAAAACCAAACTTGGAGCATTTTTTACAAGGATTCTAAATATGTCATTGGTTCATCCTAAAACTAAATGTATAACACACAAATAACTCAACAACAGTGCAACACAATAACACTTTCACATGTCAAAACATCACATGTTCAAATCATTTATTGCAAGCAATGTTTCAAACAGATAACATATGATACAGACTACATTTTTGTTTCACAAATAAGTCAATAAAGATGCATGCGTCATGAGGTTGGTGATTCAAGAAGCTTACCTCTTGGAGACAATCCAAGGCTTCTTCAAATGTTGTTATATAAGTGCAAAGACAACCTACTTAGCTTTGTTAATCCTTAGAGAGATGGCTTGAGTGTTTAGATGGATTGGAAGTGGCTTTAATGTTCAAACTCGAGCCTTCTTGCAAAATGAAGGTGTGAAATGGTGAATGATGTGGGGGAGGTTGATACAGAAGTTGTTTGATGGTTGGAACAAAATCTATGGAGTGTTTAGGGATGGTTTATGAAGTTTCTTTGAAGTATGCACGAGTGGAAAGTGTTTGGCTTGAGAATTTGCAAAAATGATCTTGTTCGCAAATTCTGTTGGGAAGGGAAGTTTGCTGAGGTTTCAAGTGTGTTTCAAGTGTGTTTGATGAAGTTTATTTGTTTTTCATGATCAAACTCATTGATCAAACATGTATTCAGGAAATTTATCTTGAGGACTTCAATTTTGACCAAAAATCTCAAAAGTCAAAGAGTTGACTTTGTAGTTAAAGGCTTGTGTATCAGATGAATTTGACTGTGTGATCTTCAATGATCTTGAACTATTGAGTCTTGTAAACATCATGGATGGAATCCAAGGGTGTATTTGAGCATCTTGAATCATATCCCAAGGCTTGAGATCATGTATTGATCAAAAGTCAAATGCACAGTTGACTTTGCCTGAGGAAACCCTAATTTGGGGTCAAATGAAGTTGAGCCTTGATGAATTTGTAATGAGACCAGTTTGCACTTGATTTTTAATGGAGTAAAGCCTCTTGAGTGTATGCACACTTGGTAGGTTGATGATCAATCCAAGACATTGACTGATCAAATAAAGATCCTTTTGATTCTTCTTAGTTCATAACCCTAATTCACAGATAAAACAAAACAAAAAGCAACTTGCATAAGGTTAGGGTTAGCAATGTAAAGTGTGATGCTCCTAGAGTGATGATTAAATCTAAGGTCAAAATTTGGGGTATGACAATGACATATTCATTTTAAAAGAGAAAACAAGTGTTATTGGGATTTTTGACAGTACGTGAAAAAGAAGAGAATAAAGAGGAATAGAAAAGCGACTTTTTGGAGAGAAGACCATAGAAGGTTGCTTTTTCTGGAATTACAAGGTAAGGAGGAGATTATTCATCTAACGGTGCCTTAATCATTAAAGGGTAGAGAGGTTTCCCTTAACCTCGAATATGATTTTCTTCCTTTTTCTTTTGATTGGTTGCTTGACGAATTCATGAATGTGATGTTGTGTTATGCAATAAATTGATTGAAATTCATGCTCTTTGAATATGGTGATTATTGATTATGTTAAACTGTTCATAAGCATTGTGTTTGATTTGAAATTGAGGGTTTTATAACATGAACATAATGCTGAATTTTTGAGATTAATTGATGGAATACATTATTAGTCTGTGAAGTGTGATGTGTTTAATGGCATGTGATTGATGTATGTTGTTGAGTTCATATTATGAAATTCTTGGACATGTGTTATATCCCAAATTTTACCCCTTAGATGTTGTCGCGGCCGACAAAAATTATCGAGTCGCCATCATATTTTTTAAGGAAAATAAATGATAAACCTAAAATCCTAATCCTAAGGGTAGAGATTCCTAAGGTTCGGGAGTCGGTTAAGTGAGGGGAAGGTGTTAGGCACCTCTCACTTCTATTGTACTCAATGGGATCCTCCTTAAGTTCTAGGGTTAGTTTGTTTGTTATTTTTAATGTTTGACTTTTATTTTATTTATAAAAACCTATTATTCTACAAAGAAGAAAAGTTAATATAAGGGGGGACCCTAAGTTTTATTATTAATGTACTCGCTAACCCTATGCCTACGTACCTTCAATTTTGAAGGATCAGAGTAACCGTAGTTCACCTCCCCTATCCCCTACCCCTATCTCCTATTTCCATTCCCAATCCTAATCCTAATCCTAATCTTAATCCGAATCCTAATCCAAATCCTTTATTTATACTCTTGGATCAAGAGTTCTATCCCTTAAATCCTAATCCCTTGGCCTATATTTATACTCTTGGAACCTAAGAGTTTTATCCCACATCCTATCCATTATTTATACTCTCGGACGAAGAGTACTATCCCAATTCCTTATCCATTATTTATACTCTCGGATGAAGAGTTCTATCCCTTAAATCCTATCCATTATTTATACTCTCAGAAGAAGAGTTCTATCCCTTAAATCCTAATCCCTTGGCCTATATTTATACTCTTGGAACCTAAGAGTTTTATCCCAAAAAATCCTAAATCATTTGGCCTATATTTATACTCTTGGAACCCAAGAGTTTAATCCCAAAAATCCTTTGTCCTAAATTTTATACTCTTTGGACCAAAGAGTTTTATCCCAAAATTTATCCCTTGTACTTTTATTGTGGAAATAATATTATATTTTCTAAATCCCTAACCCTTATCCCTTATTTCAATTTTATTTATCCCACAAAAAACCTTAGATTTTTATCCCTTTGATTTATAAAAATATCCTCAAGTTTTTATCTCATTTTATTTGTAAAATTATCCCTAAGTTCATATAATTATATTTAAAATTATATAAAGAAATCCTAAGTTTATTATCCCCAAAAATTATTATAAAATACCTCTTTCGATTTATTTATAAAATAAAATAATTGTAATAATTTATAAAATAAAAACCATATTTTGTCTTTAATCCCTATTTATTTATCCCAAATTATATTCCTTAGTTATCCCAAAAATCATCCCTAAAACTATCCCAAAGTTATCCCTTAATTTTATTATAGAAAATATTCCTAATATTTATCCCTTAAAATTATCCCCTAAATTAATCCTAATAGTTATATTGTAAACTATCTCTACTTATCCCAAGAATTTTACCCCTTATTATCCCTTAGAATTAATCCTAATTTTCCAAATTAATATCCCATACTTATCCCTATATATACCAACTCATTTTTAAAAATTAATTTCTAATTCTAATATACCTGATTGTTCCCAAAATTAATCCCTAATGTTAATTTAAATCCCTAATTACATTTTGGCATTTTGATTCCATATTATTATTGTTATCTAATTATTATTTAATTATCTTTATTAATCTAATTATTATATTAACTAAACCCTAAATATATTAATTCTCCTAATCAATTTTTTTCTCTTTTTATTATTTTATTAAAGGGGACATTTTTATCGTTTAAAAAAGGGTAACAACTAATTTAATTATGTGTAATTATTCCAAACTTAATTCCCTAATTATTGGTATTTTATTCTATGTTAATTATAACTACCTAAAATACTTATTTAATTATTTTATGTTAATTAATCCCTAAACATATTAACTATTCCAATTAATCCAAATTACAATCCTAATTTATTAAGAGTCCAATTACCTTAACCTAAATAAATATTTAATTATTATTTATTCATTTAATTATTTTTATAGGAGGGAAAATGTTTTTATCATAAACTAGTTGATTATCATGATTAATCTTAATATTAATTAATTAGCCCTATTGATCTAATATTAATAATTTAATAATTTAATATTTGTATTTTATTATATTAAATATAAAAGAAATATTTTGTTTTATGATTTTAATAAAATAGACTAATTAATCTAATTAAATTGATTAAACCTAAATTACTCTAATTAACCCTAAATAATCCTAGAATTATCTTAAGGACTATGGAAAAACTTTAGGTGAAATTTAAATGATGAAAACAAGGCTACAGGGCGCAAGCATCAAAGTGAGCTTAGAGCCCATCTAATATTCCTAAACTCACTTAATCTTAATTAGTGAAACATATGAATTAACCAAAAATAGGAAATAATAATTAACAAAAAAAAAGATAAGAAAACTCTTTCTATTAAACATCCAGCATGTGATTAATACCAACATATTTCGATCACTTCACACTACTTATTATCACTACCGGCTATTCACAAAATTTATACATTTATATACTTAGAAACTTTTGACTTAGATAAATAAGGTTTTATTTGTGAGTGTGCCACCAACATTATATTTTAAATTCTTGCTAATAGGTTTTCTTTCACTCTTTTATCTAAGTATGTCACTAACAGCTAGAACCAACACAAACATAGCAAACATAGCACACATAGCAAACATGAAGAAACAGATAAAGTGCAGAAAAAGAACGAACCAAAAAGGAGGACGTGCGGCGGTAGCGGATCGGAGGAGTCGTTGGACTTTCGTCTTTGCAACAGCTGCAAAACGAAGTGGCGACAGTGGCTTTTTCGGCAGATCTTGTGGTCGGTGCGTCTGAGTGGCAGTCTCGTCGCGGTATCCAATCGCATTTTCGACGACATTGCGGATCTTTGTTGTTGTATACTGTTTTCCATTTTGATTGTTCCTAGTTGTGGTTTAAAATGCCGCGGACGGAAGGAGAAGCACACGGTGTTGTGGGGTTGGATCCAGGAAGGAAACGACAATCACGCGCAGTTGGATTTGAGATGTAAACGGAAATCACGTGCGGCTACACGGCAGTGACTCCAATTTCGTTGTTGTTTATGAACCTTTTCATTGAGTGCTCCTATTACTTCTATTTTGATTCAATTTCTTTGGTTCCGGTACTGTTGTCACTGTGTCGTGAAAGAAACAATTAGCTTTTGTGTGCTCACGATGAAGGTTCACGGTAGATCCATGTTGCTGAGGAAGATTATTAGTGCAAAATTTGTACGTGAGTGAGGAGTGTGGGAATTCTCTTTTCCCTCTCTGATGTTAGGCTATTATGTGTAATAGTGTAAGTAAGGTTATGAGATCTCTTGTATCGTGTACAGAGACGAGTTATTAGTGTGTAAGCAAAATTTTATATGCTTGTGTGTATGAATATTTACACGTGAAAGGTGTATTGTTGGTGGTAAGGGTTAGTTTTGTGAATGGCAGTGGCCTCCTCAAATGTGAGAAAAAGGTTAATCAAAATTAGGTTAATCAAATTAGGTCAAACAAATAAAGTAATTAATCAAAAATTAAATCATATCTAATTTGGTTTTGATTTCTTACCATATTGTATTAATCCCATTTTCCTAAAATTGTTTACTTGTTTTCTAAGATCTAAATGAAAATAAAAATAAAATCTTTTTTCCCTAATATTCTAAAAACCAATCTTTTCTATAACATCTTGATTTTAAAAATATTTTAATCCTAATTTAATTATAATATTTTCTAAAACGATAACCTCATTAAATTTAATTCTAAAATAATACTAATTAAATTGAAAGTAAATTCCAATTTATTAAATTAAAAAAAAATCCTATAATTAAACTATATTAATTTTAATTCTCACTTTACTTTCTATTCTATTTTAAAAGGGATGATTCTATTCTAGAGTTAAAATCCAATAAATCTAATAACAAAAAAATGAGAGAGATGATAGTCGAACTCCTGCCTTTATGCTTGTATGTCCTTATCCTTAAGTCACTACAAGAAAAATAGTGTTTTGCGACAGTTCCATAAAAACTGTCGTCATTTGTAAGTTACGGCGGTTGCCACGACGGTTTTACACAACCGTCGTTAAATTTTTTAAAAATTTAAACATATTGCGACGGTTTTGGATAACCGTCGTTAAATTTTTTAAAAATTTAAAACATATTACGACGGTTTTGGATAACCGCCGTTAAATTTTTTAAAAATTTAAAACATATTAAACTCAAATTTTTAAAATAAAATCAATAATATAAATTAGTAAAATAAAATAAAATTTAAATTAAATTAATAAAAATAAATTAAAATTGAAGTAAAATTGAGTTTATAAAATAATATTTAAAAAGTAATCTTTAAAAATTTATTAAAAATTATTAAAAACTTAAATTATTTTAAACTCATAAATAAAGTATACCTATTTTATTATTTTAATTAAAAATATATATATATATATATATATATATATATATATATATATATATATATATATATATATATATATATATATATATAATTTTAAACTATAAATAAAAAAATTCAAAAAACCTATTTCAAAAATCCCTAGACTTTGACGGACGGTTGTTTCACCTGCCGCCCCACCCCTATTCAATGTCGCGACGGATTCTTCACCCGCTGTTTCCTAATTCCATTCTAAACCGTAAAAAACAGTGTAAAGCGCAAAGGTTAAGACGGTTACTTCACCCGCCGCGATGGGTACTTTATCTTCCGTTTCCCCAAAATCCTAAAGCGCGAAGCTCAAAAGGTTATTTCACTTTTTCTCTTCTTCTTCTTTCTTTGCCCGACCATCAAGCACGTGCACATCCTCTTTACGAGTCAACTCATTCTGGTATCTTGAATGGTTAACCTGTAAGTGTTCGATTCTGTTTCTATTTTCCATTCTACTATGAACGATTCTGATTATTATTAAATTTTTTTGGTTTTTTCGGTTTTGCATTTTAGGGTTTTGAACTCTGTTGTGTTAAATTCTTGAATTTCATAGGATGTGATGATAGTAATTGCCACCCTTTCTATTATGAATGGTAATATTTTAGGGTTTTAAACCATGTTCTTAATTTGCACTCTAAAGTTTAACATGGTGACTGATTTATTATTTGGTCCTCTTGCTTTGTCGTATAATCAACTTGCATCAGTTTTAGTTTTATTTGTTTTTGACACTTTGCAATATTGGAATATAAATGTGACATCCAGTCTTACTGTGAATTTCTTACTTGGTGAAAGAATAGGATTTGTGATAGCATCGTTGTTGTTATGGATTTGAGAGTGAAAAAAAATGAATTTTTGAGAATTTGAGATTTCAAAATTCAAATTAGAGAGTGTTGATTATGAGTGGGTTTGAATAAAGTTTGAATCTTTGCTTGATTTGGGATAAAATCCAACTCAGACATTTTAACAAATAGGTAATGAGCACATTGGAAAGGTTATTAAGAGGAGGATTAGGCAAGGATTATTAAAAAATCTGATTTTTTTTGTTGGGTGTTTAAACGAGTATAAGTAGTTTTAGTTCTTTGAGTGAAGATGAGTCTAATGACGATGATGAGGATGTTGAAGAGGAGAAGAGGTTTAAGGTTTATTTTTGTAGTAGGATGCATTCTCAGCTTTCGCAGTTCGTGAAGGAGTTGAGGAGGACGGTGTTTGCTGATGAGATGTGAGTTGTGAGTTTAGGTTCCAAGAAGAATCTTTGTGTTAATAAAGGTTTGGAATTTTGCTTAATTTGGAAGGTTTTTTTGTGTTCTCCTTTTGATTACTTGATTATGTTGGCGTTGTTTCAAATGTTTGTATGTTGTGTGTTTTACAGAAGTACTTGCAATTGGGAACTCTGCAGGCATAAAAGAGCAATGCTTGGAACTCCGAAAGAAAACGAAAAATGACGCGTCAAAGTTAAGGTGCGTGGAGGTTGGATTTTAAAGAATATTAAAGAATGTGGCTTCTTAGTACTCATGAAAACATGAATATTAAAGAATTTAGTGTCCTAGGTGTCTAACTCAGTACTACTCACTGCCTAGCATTACCAATCAATCTTCTGTCGGGAAACTCTGTGGAATGTTTGAAAGGGTTTATACTAGATCTTATATATTTTCTATTTGTGACTAACTTGTATAAACCGCCAACCCTAATTAGCAATTCCTATACCTGCTATTTGTGCCTTATCCTGGTGCTTCCTACTGCAGTATTTGTTAGCAGCAGATTTTGGGCGTTTTTCGGCAAGAGATTTGATCTTTGTTCCTTCATCTCTCTAGAACCTAACCTTTGTTGGTTATGCTGTTGCTGTTTTGGTGTGCGACCGGTGGGTTAGTTGCTTCCTGTTGCAGCCTGTCCCGTTGTCGCTCTTTGTCTGGTGCAGGTTGGGTGGTTTTTTGGTGGTAGAATTTTCTTCCTTGGTCTTGGTGGCTTCAGTGGAGCGTTTTTTCCGTCATCTGTATTTAACTTTAACATTCTTTAATGTAAGACATTTATGGCATCAACGTATTTCCTTTTGTTGGTGAAATGGTACCTTGTGTGATGCTTATATTAGGTTTATGTTTTCTTTCTTTATCAGGTTGTTTAGTCCCATCATCATTGTACCTATTGTATCTGTTGTCGGTCTCAGTCTGTTCACGAGGGGCTTTTCGTTGGTACGACAACATTATATACAAGAATAAATTACTTACTTTATTAAACTAAAAATTTAAAATGGAAAGTTCATAAACTCATCCGCGTTCTTCCATGTAGGTTGCCGATTGTGTGCAAATTGGACTACCTATGCTCATTCTACTGATCATAACACAACAGGTTTTACATCTACTCTGAAACAATCTTGTACGGTTTTACTCGCTTTTAATAGTAATAACATTTTACGTTTTCGGTCCTGCAGTATTTGAAGCGCCTTCATCCTCAAGCTCATCATATACTTGAGAGGTTTGCTTTACTTATCTGCATTGCCATTATTTGGGCTTTCGCTGCTATCCTTACCATTGCTGGTGCATACAATAACTCCAAATCAAAGACTCAAACGAGTTGCCGCACAGATCGCTCTTACCTTTTGACTTCTGCTCCTTGGTATGTAGCATAAGTAGTAGTTTTAGGAAATCTTTGGTCTGACTTATTTCTGCTTATATACTTACATAAGCACTTGTGAGATTTTTTGTGAAACAGTTTATGACATGTCTATAAATTGTTTCTAGCTTATGAAAATAGTTCATAGCTTATATGAAAAAAATTCGACTTTGTTTTAACTTCTTTTATAGAAATAGCTTATACATTAGCACTTTTAGTTAAATTGTTTATCCAAACAGGACTTTAACTTGACTGATTAAGTTCAAATTCTCTTTCTTAAACTTTATGATAGTAATTATGTTTCTATTTCAGGGTTAAAGTTACATACCCATTTCAGTGGGGTACCCCCATATTCAAGGCTAGTCATGTTTTTGGCATGATGGGAGCAGCACTTGTTTCTTCTGCTGAGGTCTAACAACTTTTCCTTATCTTTAGTATTTTTAATTCTACAGATTGTTCGGTTAATTTATATGCTATGAAGTGCCGACACAAACACCAGACACAACAAATTCCACTCATATACGTGTAATGATTTAAGAAATGGAAGTAGTTGAATGTAGCTACACGTGTCAGTGTCGTGTTGGATATCAGACACACGACTGCATTGTTTGTATGTTCACTTAATGGAAAATGATCTTAACTGCATTACCCTATCTTACTATTATTGTCGATCAGTTGTCATCAAACGGATGATCTAATATGGATCTTTAACTTAATGAAATTTTGAATGCAGTCAACTGGTACTTACTTCGCCGCAACCAGGCTTTCTGGTGCAACACCCCCCTCCTGCACATGTGTTCAGCCGAAGCATCGGACTCCAAGTGAAATTTCAATCATGTTTTGTTTTGAACGATTAACTTAATTATTCTTTTACATTACGAAATCTCAACATCATTGTAACTTTTGTGATACAGGGCATTAGTTAAATCTGCTGTCACCTACACAGTGTTGATTCATTTGCATATGTAAATATTAGAGTAAGAACGCATAAATGGTGAGAACTTATCTCAATTTCACTTAGAGTAACCTGGTTGAAGAATGGTCGAGATTCCATGTTTTGGGCTCGAAAAGTATCCACATTGATTGCTTGATAATTTGTAACTGATCTCAAAAACTTTGGTCTCTGTTATTACAATATTAAAAATGTTTTGGATGAAGATCATGGCATGGAGCTGGCTCAGAATAAAATCAAATCAAATTAAGGACGATATAGCCATGTGAAGCGAGTGGATCGGCTTCTGTATCATTCAACAGTTATGATTATGTCGGCAGTCTGGCAGAGTCTGTATTTGGTTGTGGTGTGATTAGTGTTTTTTGAGCAGGCAGGGTGTTATCTGTTAAGTTTTAGAGCTCGCCTCTGTTGTTTTGTGTCTTGGAGTATTACCTTGTGATCGAAGAGAGTAAAGCGTCTTTTCTTTGTTGCTGGTGTTTCTGCAGTTGTCTGGTTCGGGTGAATGTTTCTCTTTAATTGGTGTTGATTTGTTCTAACTTTTTGAATTCAGATTTTGGGTGAATCAATTCTCATCTCTATAGTGTAGTTGTGAGGTGGTTCAGTTGTTTGAAGGTTTGTGTTTTGCTGCTATTGCAGTCTTTGTTTTGGGAGTATGGGAATGCATGGGAATGCTTACCAAGTCTAGCAGTAATGAAGGGTAAGTACGAGTTGAATATTCTGCCTAATTTGTGATTTTATAATTAGTTAAGGCAAAAGAAAATGGAATAATCAGTGTTCTGAACTTTTAGAATATCTAAATTTCTTACGAATCATTTCTATGAAGGTGGGGTTCACAAATGAGTGGTACATCATTTAACGAGAACAAATCTAAATTTGGTCGTGGAGCTAACATATTGTTAACATGGCATCTGTAAAACCTGAAGTGTTATTGAAGTAGTATTCCCATTTTCTTGTTTTTCTTAACAATGTAAGAGGTGTTCAATTTTAGCACTGGAAGGATAATCAACAAGGCCGTATTTGACGTTGAAATTACCGCCATGGACCACGATCATACTGGTCATCTCATATTTTGTGGAGATACACAGGTGTGCTGCTCTATACATGCACGACTATATCGTAATCATTAAGTTTATCTCATTTTGTTTACTTACTGGATTCAATACGCAGGGATGTATATACTCTGTAAATATGAACTCCCACACAGGTATATTATCCCGCTCTCATCGTCATCGAAGTAGCGGCAAACACAGATCTCCGGTCACAACAGTGCAATATAGGAGTTTCTCTCTGCTGGCTCGAGGACCTGTGTTGTTGACTTGTACTCAGGATGGAAATCTGTCTTACTTCAGGTTCAAAAACAATTAGCCATTACTCCCATTTGCATTCTCTTGTCCTAATTGAGCCCTTATGTTTCTTTGGAGAGCTAAATTTAACATATTGCAGTGTGGCTTTAGAGATAAAAGGTTATTTAACTCTTCGTTGCTCGCTCAAGTTAACTCGTCGGATACACAAAATTCAAGCTTCTTTCTGCCCCCTTCTTTCTCTTGAAAAAGGAGAATTCATTGGTATGTTGATATCTCGATATCATTGAAAGCCACCGCATAGTTTTTCTGAAATTTCTTTGACTACACGGACATCACTGTTGCTCTATGTCTAACTTTTCTCTGTTATACGCAGTTGCCGGAAGTGAGGACTCAAACGTCTATTTCTACGATCTTACAAAGCCAAAACATACATGTGTAAACAAGTTACAGGTCGGTCTTACCTCCATCAAAGGTAAAGCTACTATTGTTACAACGAAATACAAAATGACAAGAATTTTCATGATGCAGGCTCATCGTTTTCCTGTGATGGGGATCGCTTGGAACCACGGAGAAAACTTTCTGGCTTCATCTGATTTTTACGGAATAGTAATTGTTTGGAAGAGAGAAAGAACAAATCAGAACAAGAATTCTGTATACAAATTCTGAGAGGTATATTTTGTTTTGACAAAGCTCACATTGTAATTTTATGCTATCAAAGAATAAGGCTATGTGTAAAGCAGTCATGCAAATCCATTGTAGTTTGGCTGGTCAATAAGTGGAATTTCTGATTTTGTTTTAAATAAAATATGGCTTGGTGTCTGTGTCATGTTTTCTCTAACATATTTGCTTACAATGCTATATTTGCTTTATAAACCAAAATCAGATTTAGCTTTATAAACCAGAATTCGCTTTATAAACCAGAAACTTAAATCTAAAGCTATGTCAACAAAATCAGATTTAGGTGAACCAGTGGATCCAAACCAGGAAAATGTCTTAGAAGGTTCTAGAGAAAAGCTAGACACAATTGTCTTCAAGCAGCTGATACCTCAAAAGAAGACGACACGAAGTCAGCTGATATTGGAGAATTAATGTATGTCCCTTTATATATGTGCTCAGTAGTATAGTGAAAGTAGTTTAGACAACTTTTCTGATAATGTTGCTTTGGTACTTTTATATAGTTTCAATTTGGGCATACAAGTCTTTTGTTTTTTTTTTTTGAAAGAAGTCTTCTGGTTTCACATTGCCGAGACAATGGACATTCTAAATTAAAGCTTATGATGGCTTGTGAAAAGTTCAAAATCTAAATTGTTTTAAGTAGGATCTGTGATATTTCTTGTTGGGAATCATTTGGCGTGGAGAGCCTTGAGCTTCTACTTTTTCTTTAACTGATTTAGATCTTTCATATGCAGACCAGCAACTCGTTTATTAAAGAAAAAAAAGCTCAAGATTAACTTGCATAGACCACTCGGGAGTCGAGTTGTATTCGATGATGAAGGCAACACACTTCCTCCACTAGCCAGGATTTTGGATGTAATTGTAATATGATAAGCTTTTAACATATAAAGTGACATGATGTAATATGATATATATGTTAAGTTGAATGAAGAATTTTAACATATAAAGTGACACGATGTAATATGATATATATGTTTAGTTGAATGAAGAATATATGTGTGATTTTCTGCCCCATTCTGTTCATATTTCTAAAAATAATTTTTTTTAATTTTAAAAATAAATTACCTGCGGATTTACTTGTGGAAAGTAAATTTGCTACGGATTTACCTGCAGGTTTACCCGTGGAACAGAAATTGCGACAGTTGGAACCGTCGTAATCACAAATAAAAACAAAAATCAAATAGAAAGTTACGGCGGTTATAACCGTCACAATATTCATATTACGTCAGTTCTGTACCCGTCGTAATAGATAACGATGGTTGGTATGACGGTTTTGACAACCGACGCGATACGGCCTCGCGACGCACGTTTCTGCGACTGGGCTGCAACTGTCGTGACTTGAAAATTACGGCGGTTTTAACCGTCGTAACCTGCCAAAATAACCGTCGCAATCTGCCAATTTTCTTGTAGTGAGTCCCTAACAAATGGACTATTGTATTTAGTTGAAATGCCATGCCACTAATAATATAATTTAACTACTTAATGAATCATTTAACTTTACTGCTTAATCCTACTTAATTTCTAACTAATAATAATAGCCACTAAAAAATAGAATAAAAATAAATAATAGACTTGTTCTAAATTTTCTTCTAATAGGTGTTAGTCCTAATTTTTTCTAAAATGATTATATAGTACCCTAATTAGTTAATTAGATGAAAATATATATTAAATTAAAATTAAAATTATATCCTAAAAAGTTTAAAAACAACCACTAAACCATGACGAGAACAAAACTCCTAAAGAGTCAAAATGGTCCTCCGTTGACCTTTTAGGTCATTAGTTTTGACGAGATTGTATGAGACTTTGGTCATATCAGTAATCTAAACTCTAAGTTAGCTGAAAATAAAAAAGAAGGATGGTAAAAATTTGGGGTACGACAGCTGTCTCTATTTAATCGTCTCCGAATCAGAAGGATGATGTCGATGAGTCTTCCTCTTTGTTAAGAGGAGACGATTAAATAAAAGAGGAACACTAATTTTGACCGCAGAGTTGATAAGTTTAGAGTCCGCATGGACCAATCCCTGATGCTCCGTTAATATCCCAAAATCCCTGGTTGTAGAAGTCGAATAGTATTTTGACGATCCTCCGATTCCGTTTTGATGAACCCTGGTAGAACCCCTGATAAAACCCTTAGTAATATCTTGATAAAATCCATGTGACATCTTTTGGTGGAACCCCTGATAATAAATTTTTTGTCAAAAATGTCTGAAAATCCCTGATGGAACCCCTTGATTAACCCTGATGATCCGTTTCAACCCTTCCGGGTGGATCTTGCCTATAATTCCCATGATCCTCTGATCTTGCTACTGGAATCAGGTAGGACTTTTAGTGATGCCCTGATCACTCTGGATGAAACCCCTGGATAGAACCCCTTTAAAAATCCTAATTAAAATCCCTCTGATAAATCCCTTGGATAAAAATCCGATAAAACCCCTCGATAAATCCCTTAGATAAAAATCTGATAATACCCTTTTGATAAATCCCTTGGATAAAAAATCTGATAGAACCCCTTGATAAATCCCTTGGATAAAAATTCGATAAAACCCCTTGATAAATCCCTTGAATAAAAAATCTGATAGAACCCCTTGATAAATCCCTTGGATAAAAATCCGATAGAACCCCTTGATAAATCCCTGCTGAAATCCTTTGATATAACCCCTTGGGTAAAAATCCGGTAGAACTCCTTTTGAGAGAAAATTTCGGTAAAATCCCTTTTGATAAATTCCTTGGTAAAACCCCTTTTGGTAAATCCCTGTGTAAAATTTTCCGATGTAAACACTTTGATAGAACCCCTTTGATAAAAATCCCTTGGATGCAACCCCTTAAATACAAATCTGGTAGAACCCCTGATAAGACTCCTTGACAAAACCCCTAGATGTATCCCTTATGTGAAACCCTGAGATGAATCTTTTTAAATGAAACCTTGGTGGAATCCCTTTGATAAATCTCTGGTAAAACCCCTAATAGAACCCTTGAAAAAAACCCTTAGTGGAACCCTTGATGAAAATCCTTAGATATTTAATGAAACATATCCCTTATGAAGGCCATGTTGTCGAGCTATGGATGTGAGAGATGAAGACATACTCATTGATGGACGATAATCCTGTAAAATCCTTTATCGAAGCGATGTTTCAATGATATAGTTGGGGATTAAACCCCTAAGAGTAATTATGAATCCTATGCAGGTATGCATGTTTGTGTGTATGAGTGTATGTATGCATGTGATGCTATGTTATATATGCCCGATTAGATGCTAGAGCGTAGTGACATGATTAATGCATGACAATGATTTTAATGTCTCCATAAGTGCCCCAATCTGTTGGGTCTTTAAAGAGTTTTGCCTCAATATGAGTTTTGAAGCAACTTGTATTTGAAGATTTTCCATTGTATTATCCTTTGGAGAAATTTACCCTTGGAATGATATGCTCCAAATAAACCGTTTTTTTAAGCGGTTCCTTTTGATTAATCCTTGCAATGTCCCAGATTGATTGAGTCTTGAAAAGTATGCCTGAAAAGAACTTAGATCCCACCATGATTAGATATGACCTTGATATGGATTGCCCCAGTATTTGAGTCCTGAAAAATATGCCCCTGATTATTAGGATCTGGAGGAGTATCTTGAGAAAGAACTTGGATCCCACCATATTATGACCTTGATAAGGACTGCCCCCAATATTTGAATCTTGAAAAGTGTGCCCCAGTGTTTGAATATTTGAAAGGTATGCCCCTGATTAAACTGAATCTTGGAGTGGTTGGTTTAAATGTTCGCTTGAGGTGGCCTGCCCCACTATGAGCCCCTTGAAAGGTCCTACTCCTTATTATTAGACTCATGGAGGTATTTTGATATAGGTGTGCCAAATCTTTGGATGGTTTGCCCCTAGTTAGTAGGATCTTCAGATGATGTACCCCTATGATCATTAGGTTTTGCCCTTGGTTGGAAAGATTCCTTGGTAATTTGCCCCCTAATCATAAATGTCTTGAATCCTTGTGCCCCTGATCAAACCTTTGTTGATATTTCCTTGGTGCTAAGTATTGATTTGTGAGAAAAATGTCCCCTTTGAAAAGTAATTATAATTCCATGTTCATGCAAGTTTTTGAAATCTGAAATTTTAGACGAGGTGTATGATAGATGATATTCGGCCATGAGGTTGGCATAACTGAAGATGTGAAAATGTGGTTAGCGATGTTCCAACAACCATTCAGATTTGGAGTCAGTTTAACAACGATTTTGCCGAGTATGCTTTTATAGTTCCCCTGGCTTCAATTAGTACTTTTAAATGTTGTAACGTGACCTGGTTCACAGTTTAAGAAAAAAAGGATACAAGGCTCAAAATTTTGGAATTTAACCCACCCCATTCTCATTGATGTTCTCTATTCCTAAATCCAATTAACCCAACAGATGCGTTCATCCTGCAAGAGAATTTCTTCAGTCACTGTTATAATGGTTTAAGCACTTTATGAGATCTTTGAGGTGGCAATCACCCAATCCCGTTTATAAGAGGGGTCAATTTCCCCCTTTTTCTTAGCTTTTAATCCCTTATTTTTGCATGGACAAATTCTTTTGAATTTGTGGTCCATCGGGATGCCCAAATTTTTTGCTTAAGTCAATTTTTTCAGCTTTTGATTTTTTCTTTTTTGACTTAGCGGGCTTTTTTTTTGGAACAAATCTCGAATTTTTGCTTTTGGTTTAGAACGGTTGTGACTGCCAAGTTGACTCTTGATTTCTTCCTCGATGTTGAATGGTGTGAGGAAGAAGATGTGCTTAAACCCCTTGCTTAGATATATGATTCTTTTGAGATTAGAATGCATCATTGAGTTAATTGAAATCTACCCTGCCCCTGGTTAAGATTAAGGTCTTTTGAAAATAGAAAGAACACCGACTTCTGGCTCGAGGAGGTTGACTACGGATTATCTCCTTATTCCTCCAGTGTTTGGGAAGTGAAATAATGTCTTACATCGTCAGCTGGGTCTTACTATTAAAGCATACATCAGCAACTTCGTTTCTTTATTACATCCTTCTCCTCCTAAGTTTGTTACTGGTGAAGGAGTGAAATGGAAGAGCTTTGATTTTTTTTATGGCATAAGAAAGAGAGTGTAAACGAATGGATGAATTCCAAAAACATGCATGCTCATCTTATTAAAATTATTCCCCAAAAAGTACATCTTTTAATTACAAACAACACTTAGCAAAAAGGAAAATACAACTGGGAATGATAAAGGCCTAGTGATCCTAGAAGTGAGCTCCCTTGTTGATCCACCAAATTTAGGAGTCACTTCTTGAAGTTCTTGCACTTTGTCCAAGTAAGGGTAACCTCTCACCAATGGGACTCTTCCTTTGAAATTCAATTGTCAGTCTTGTACTTTGTACTCATAACTTGTATGGTCTGAGTAGGGTCAAGTAATCGCAACTTCACTATGGCACCTCTGAGTAAGTCACGAAACATTGGTGTAGGATCCAGTTCCCTTCCAAGCTTCCTTTGTTGAAGCGCATGAGGCTACTACTGAAATAGATACAATTGAGACTCTATTGCAGAGGCATATATCATCCAAGGTTGTTATATTTGAGGCTCTAGATGGGCCTCTAGTTTGCATGGTGAAGGGTTACCTTCCCTCTTCAATGGTACTTTCCCCCCTTGAGTTGCTTTACAGCTTCTTAAGGTATCCTTTAAGTTCGTTCATGAGTATCGGGAAACCTCTTAGCTCTTAGCTCATGAGTTGATCTTATCCAGCCTCCTCTTAGACTTTGTATAAGGACTTCCTTAGTGGAGTCAATCAACCTTTTAGCATCAACCTTGTGCTTTGATCAAGGCACACAAAAGTCAACAATCTCTCTTTAGAGATAACAAATTCCCTCTCAATTACCCTTTTAGCTTCAATCTTGGGCTTTGAACAAGACACAAATACTCAACCTTTTAGCTTCAATCTTGGGCTTTGAACAAGACACCAAAACATCTTTTTCCTCCCTTAGAATAGGAGGAACTACGATTGCTCTGATTTCCCTATTTCGTTTAAACGGGAATACGTAGGCATAAGATTGCGAAATCTTAGCGAGCATACCAATAAAAAATCCTAGGTCCTGTACCCTCATGTCAATCAAAACTTAGGTATAGTACCTTACCAAAAACACTGAGAGTAACCCGAATACAAACAAAATCTCACTCACTCACTCATACTTCCCAAGAAACTTTCCTAACCCATTAACAGATAAACACCATCAATTGCAAAGCGAAACCCTAAAGCTAATATCATGTGGATAACCACATATAGGATGGGTAATTGACAACTACCAATTGTATAACCTGACCCCGGACCCCCAATCTCTTTAAAGCGTTTCTTCAGTTAAACATCCGCGTGCAAGGTTAGTTTTATATACCTTCCCTTTCCCTTCTAGCTTCACGGGATAAATAAGAAATCAGAAAGTAGCACCCTTTCTCCTCGAGAAGGAAAACCCAAACTTCAGCGATAAGGTGGTTGCGTCACCGACAAAAATCGCTCGCTACAGGAAAATGGCGACTCTGCTGGGGAGTCCTTGCATTTTTATCCTTGGGGCATCGTCCCCATTTTCCACAGGAAAATGGTGACTCTGCTGGGGAGTCATTTTATTTGTTAGGACTAGGATTATAGCTCTTAAGAGGTCTAGGATGTTAGTTTTAGGATAAATATATATATATATATATATATATATATATATATATATATATATATATATATATATATATATATATATATATATATATATCGCTTTTCCTAATTAATATCCGTGTTTATTTTTCTGCTAATGGGACTGCGAGTGATGTCGCATCTGGAAGGATTGAGTATACACCTAAGATAAGTGATGGCACTAGACGGGTAATCTTACAGGGAGTGACTCCCAAATAAGAGGTCCCGGTCGACCATCGAATCAGTGGAGATGCCCTTTGCGGATTCAATTCCTATACGACTTCGGTTGTTGAAAGCAGATTGTTCGATTGGGTTATCTGAGAAGCTGAGGATTTTAGTAGAATGAAACCTTGTTACTATTTTGTAGTGCGGAAGCTATCGGAAAAAGTTGTCACGCGATACTACCCTCATTTGAGATTATTCTAAGATACATCAGCTTGCTCGGGTGATTCCAGCCTGCTGTTGTTATCCCAAGAGGGTCAATGATTTTGAGGACAGGTACAAAAAACCACCAGTATAGCCTTTGGGGATGGGTGGAGCCATGACTTCATGACACCGAACCTTTGACCCCATGTTTTTTCTATGTTTTTGTGTGCTGCATTCATGCATTCATTTCATTAAAAAAACATTAAACAAAGAAAAATTTCTCTTCTAGTCTCTCTTTTTCAAATTGAACTAAGATAATGATTGCAAATGTCAGAGAAAGAGATTGCGTTATGGATTTCGGTAGAAGGAAGACTCACAAGTATACCTTCAAGGTTCCAAAATTAGAGGATTTGAGAGGCTTGGCGAGGATGATCACCAACCCTGATGCTTTTAGAGCCAAGTACAGAGGACTGCTGTCTCTGTTAAGGGTCCATGTAATTGAAGGAATACTGGCTATGCCCATTCAGTTTTATGATCCGGTCTATCACTGTTTCACATTCCCGGATTATCAGCTGGCACTAACACTGGAGGAGTACTCTCACCTGACTGATTTACCTATCACTGACCAAGCTCCCTTTTTCGGACTGGAAGAAATTCCAAAGGATCAAACCATTGCAAGAGCAATTTATTTGGACGAGTCAGAAGTCAGTACTCACATGACCACTAAGGGTGGAATCCAAGGTTTACCAGCCCAGGTTTGATAAAGAAAGCCCTGTACTTTGCTAGTATAGGGAACGTTACTGCTTTCGAGAGCATCTTTAATTTGCTCACCTACAGGTTATTTTTGTTTCCCAACATCGATAACTTCATGGATATCAATTCCATTAAGATGTTTTTGATTGGAAACCCTGTACCGACCTTGCTTGCGGACGCTTATCATTCTGTACACTTAAGGAATTTGTATAGCGGATGAATGATCACATGCTGTGTACCCCTGCTATACAAATGGTTCACTTCCCACTTGCCCAAGTCTGCTGCATTTTGGGATCCTAAGAATACTTTACGTTGGTCGCAGAGAATCATGTCTCTTACCAACTCTGACATAGATTGGTACAATCGAATCTATGACGGGATCAGAATCATTGACCGTTGTGGAAACTTCCCTAATGTAGCCCTCATAGGAACTAAAAGAGGAATCAATTATCATCCAGTTTTAGTTCGTCTTCAATTTGGATACCCGATGAGGCATGTCCCTCGTAATGCTCATCTGGAAGGTCTTTTCTTCAAGGAAGGAGAAAACGACAGGGCTCTAAAGACAGGAATAGTGCATGCCTGGAAACATGTTCACAGGAAAGGAAGAGAGTCTCTAGGGAAACCAGACTGTGTCTCTATGGAACCTTATCTCCACTAGGTACAAACTAGAGCTCTCAAACTGAGGATGCCTTACCCTCGTCAAGAAGTTCTTCCGTTAAGGGACCCTGTCCTTTATTTTATGTCTGATACAAGAAAAACTTCAGGTTACTCTCAACAGAGTTCAACAGGAGAAGAAGTCTTGGAAGAACAAGTACCGTATTCTCAATGTGGAGTGTAAGAAAATACATCAACTGTTAAAAGAAAAAGATGCTCTGATTGAGATTTTAGAGCAACATGCTATAGAAAACCAATAAGACCAAAGGAATTTGCTTGCTCCTTTCACTTTGCAAAGGAATGACAACCCGACAACTGCTCGAGAGCCCTGGTCAAAGAAAAGGAAAATACCAGATCCAATATCTGAGCCCTCCTCAAAGAGGACTCAGGATCCATTAGCTTAGACATTTCCTTTTACAACACTATGTAAATTACTGTATTTCCATTCTGCAATCTTTGAATTTAATAAAATGGGGTTTCCCCACTGTTTGATATTTGCAATCCAATTGTCGAAGTTTATTTTGAGTAAACACAAAAAATTAATATAATCATTGCATATCGTTCATTATTCTCATGTAACGCATTCTTCTTACCTACGAATCTCACGTTTGTGTCTCAATTCTAGAGTCAAATTGTCTCATTCGTACAATACTCGGGTCAGTCAACAAAAGAAAATGGATAATCTCGAGGAAGAGAATCGAGATTTGAGAGAAGAACTCGACGCTCTGAAAGAGGATTTGAGAAAGCTTCACAATGATATGCAAGCTCTGGCAGCATCCCAGATGCAACAACAACAGACTGTGGTCTCAGAGATCACATCGACACCCATAGTGGAAAAGTATGAAACTCGATATACCATGCCTAAAGATTGTCCCTGGGGCATGCCGCTCAACTATATCCCAGAAGGATATATTCCGCCGATCACTGAAGGTCCGAAAACTACAGCAAGAGCTGCTGGGCCTGAAGGTTACAAACTTCGGGAAAACAAAGATGCCAGGGGCATAACAGTAACTCCTGAAGGTTACAAACTTCGGGAAGCACCAAAAGTTTCAGCCGTAATGACTATACCACCACCCGTGGTACACACTGTCCCAGAAAGACAGACTTCACAGATACCGTCTGGTGGAAATGAAAGTATGTTTGACAGAATGAATGAGTTCCAGGAACAATTCTTGGAGATGCAGAAGGAACTGCAAGCCATTCGCGGTCAGGATCTATTTAGAAAGGCGCTGCAGACCTTTGTTTGGTCCCCAATGTGAAATTTCCGCACAAATTCAAGGTGCCCGAATTTGAAAAATACAAGGGTAACTCTTGCCCTCAAAGCCATCTGGTGATGTACGCTCTGAGGATGTCAACTCAGACAGAGAGCCAACAGCTACTGATCCACTACTTTCAAGATAGTTTAACCGGTGCCGCACTCAAATGGTATATGCGTTTAAACCACACTAAGATCGTCACTTTCAGAGATCTTGGCACTGCCTTCGTTCAACAATATAAGTATAATCTGGACATGGCACCGGATAGAGATCAACTCAGAGCCATATCGCAGAAGGATAAGGAAACCTTTGAGGAGTATGCTCAGAGATGGCGTGAAATTGCCGCTCAGATCTGTCCCCCTCTTGAGGAAAAAGAGATGACAAAGATCTTCCTGAAAACCTTGAGCTCATTTTACTACGACAGAATGGTCGCCAGTGCGCCCAGTGATTTCACTGAGATGGTAGGCATGGGAGTTCTTCTTGAAGAAGCAGTTCGAGAAGGACGTCTGGTCAAAGATGTCGGACCATCAAGCAGTACCAAAAGATACGGTAGTGCTCTCCCTAAGAAAAAAGAGCAAGATATTGATAATATCTCTCTCGGAAAGCAAAGGCGACGGTACCAACCAGTAGCAGCAGTAACTCATGCTATTAACCATGCGCCTGTTCAAACGTATCAACCTCCGGTTGCTCAGAGCCAACTGAATCAACAACAATATCAGCAAAGGACACAACAGCCTCTTCAGCAGGCTCGTTCTCCATACAACAACAACCATACAACGCGACCACCAGGGTTCAACCCTATACCAATGTTGTACGCCAAACTTTTTCCACTATTACTGGTCAAGGGGCGTGTCCAAACCAGGGCTCCTCTTACAGTACCGGAGAATCCGCCTTTTTGGTTCAAAGCGGATCAGACTTGCCCTTACCACCAAGAGGTCCAGGGCATAACATAGAAAACTATCTCAGCTTCAAATCCGATGTACAAAAGCTTATCAAATTCATGATGTACTCTTATTGAGGGCCAACCTAGTCAAAATGCATCGCAGGCAGAGCGGATATGGGCATGTACCATCTCATAACTATCACCAGTGTGATATCTGCTCTAAAAACAATCAAGGATGTTCTGTGGTGCAATCAGCTCTACAGGAACAGTTGCATCTCGGATGGATCCAAGATCACCGAATTCGTGAAGACAACATGACTTATACGAATTCCAATGTCATTCAGAACCACAACATTCTGGCAATGAATGTCAACTTGGTGGCAATGCACTCAAGGCAAAGCCAACATCATAATCTATCACGGCACGATTACGATTCCTATCTGATCTGCTCGGTTAACAATCAGGGATGCTCTTTTGTACAAGAGACCCTCCAGCGTCAGATGGATCTTGGATGGATTCAGAAATCACCGCGATAGAAATCAGTATCAAGTGAATATGATTCAAATCTTTGATATTCGCTTGATGAATACCAGCTTGGTGGAGTTACATGCTAACCAAGTCCAACTCGGTTTTCTGACTTCGCATAATTATCAGAACTGTCAGGGATGTCGTGAGAGCGACCAAGGATGTGCTCTCGTTTAACGAACTTTGCAACACTTGTTAAACCACTGGTGGCTTCCGATCTATTTAGATTAAGACACACAACAAGTCAGTATGATTAACGGGAACCCTACTAGGCATCAAAGTCAGGATGTTCGATCAATGGAAATAGATCTAGTGAGGTTACACTGCATACAAAGCGGACGTGGCCGGGTGCCACCACATAACTATGAACGCTGTAGAGTTTTCTCTGAAGATAATCAAGGATGTTACCTCGTACGAGCAGCCCTTCAGATTCAGTTGGACCACAAGGAGATTCGACCGTGTCCAAGTTCTGGGTCAACCAATGCGATGCCAGACTTTGTCGCTGATCGAATCAAAGATGTTGTCGTAATCTCTAAGCATAAGAGGACCAAAGATATTTATACCATCATCCCTTTACTTGACGAATCGAAAGTTCCCAACCAGGAACTGATTGAAATTACTTACAATGGTCAGAAGAATCAGAAGGCTCCTGTAGTTATCTATCTACCGGGACCATTACCGTATGAATCAATTAAGGCTATCCCTTACAAATACGGTGCAACAACAATTGAGAATGGAAAGGAAATTCCATTACCCTTTGTCGTGAATATTGCAGACATCAGTCGAGTAACACGGAGTGGTCGAATCTTCAACTGAGGAGTTGGAGAACCTACAAGAGAAAAGGAACCTCAAACGGAAGTTCCTAATCAACCAGTCGGTCAATCCTTCAATCCCAACCTTTCAAAGAACAGCGATGAGATGCTAAAGCTCATCCAGAAGAGTGAATACAACATTGTTGAAAAGCTGTTGCAAACTCCTTCAAAAATCTCGGTGCTATCACTTTTACTCAGTTCTGAAGCTCACAGGGAAGCTCTACAGAAAGTCTTAGAGCATGCCTTTGTATAACAAGATGTGTCAATAAGACAATTTGACAGCATCATCTCCAACATCACTTCCTGCAACAACTTGGGATTTAGTGATGAGGAATTGCCAGAAGAAGGCAAAAGTCACAACATGGCACTCAATATTACAGTCAACTGCCAGGACGATGCCTTAGCCGGCGTACTGGTAGACACCGGATCGGCTCTAAACATAATGCCGAAGTCCACTCTAATGCGACTATCATTCAAAGGAGCTCCGATGAGAGGCAGTGAGGTCACCGTCAAACCATTTGACGAATCCCGGAAAACAGTTATCGGTGAAGTCGACCTTCCCATAACTATCGGTCCCCACACTTTCCAAGTCACTTTCCAGGTCATGGACATCCGAGCACCATACAGCTATTTGTTGGGAAAACCTTGGATACACGAGGCTGGGGCAGTCACTTCGACACTTCACCAGAAGCTGAAGTTCGTCAAGAATGACCAACTAGTCACAGTCTGCGGAGAGCAAGCCTTGATCGTGAGTAACCTATCGTCGTCCACTTATATGGAACCAGAAGAGATTGTAGGAACCCAGTGCCAAGCACTTTCGGTGAGCAACGACAATCAATCAGAAAGAGGAACATCAAAGGGATGGGGACAGCTTGTCATTCCTACTGATAACAAAACAAAGAAGGGTCTTCATCTACTAACGATGAGAGTCTTCATGCCATTCAAAACTTCTTCCGCGATGGAGGTTTCCTTCACCCAGTGTCTCAAGAAGTACATACCATCAACGAGGGAGATTTCTCCGATACTGGTGAAGAATGGAAGTCCTATCTCAACGAGGACGGTTATATGTCTCAAGAAGAAGCGCCTACGCTATTCTGTTTCCCCACGCAGGATCCGAGATATATACCAAGGTTAGATGTCGAAATGATATACGGAGATTGTGATCCAGAAGGATGCCGTGCTCCACCCAACTCATTAGAGGAAGACACTCTGATGAAAGACAACTTTGACCATGACTATTATGTCCCAATGGATGGTCTGCCTATCTGGCAGCCGTACCCAGGAGACTCAGGACAGAAGAGTCAGCCAAACGACGCATATCAGCTGAGCATCATTGAAAAGAATACCCGTGTCCCCACCATGTCATGGGATCAACACTCAAGGCATTCTGAAAATATCCAGTACAACGATGAATTTGCAAAGCTCGTCGGACTAGAGTTCATCAACTATGCCTTTCCCGAGGTCAACGTCATCGAGAGAGATAACTCCTCCGGTTCCAAAGAGGTGTGGAACACCTTGGGACAACCAAGTGGAAAATTCAACTTTCTGGTCAAGTACACCGCTCCAGAAAGCTCTCGTATCAGGCTCGAAGACATCCAGCCAACTGGATGGGAAGATCCGCCTGAGAGTGCAAACACTGTGCAAGATGCAACAGAGGAATCCTCCTACGACAACTCTGCCTGGGAGACAGATTCCAACGATCCTGCTCCACCAGAAATCAGCGTTATTTTTGAAGACAAATCAAGAAGGAAAGTACCAGACTTTATGATTCACCGAGGAGTTCGCCGCCAATGGGTTGCTGTCAACGTTCTGAAAGTTGTTCATAAGTCGAAGTAAATGTCATCTTTATCTTAACCTTTCACCTTGCCCAGGTGAAACGGATGTTTTGATAGGGCTCACTTTCTGTAAATGTCCATCTTCGCTTCGCCCAAAGTGACAGAGTTTTGTTTTATAGGGCTGTAGTTTCAAGAATCGACCAAATCATAAATAAAATAACGTCGTTCTGTAATTTCCGTATTTATTGTTGTTTTCTCTTTTCGCTTTTTCAGAAAATGGTAATCCTAAAAAACAGCTCAAATAATAAAAACAAGCTTTTTCAGAAAATACACTGCACGCACTCTTGCATTCTCTCTATCTCTTCTAAAAACAATCATCACGTCATGCAGATTGCTTGTTTAAAACCCCATTGAAACATACGATCCAATGCCTTCTCCCAACTTTGAATTCCCAGTATTTGAGGCTGAAGAAGAAGATGACAAAGAAATTCCAGAAGAGATCTCCCGATTACTCAGACAAGAGGAAAGGTCCATTAATCCTTACAAAGAGCTGTTAGAAACGGTCAACTTGGGTTCAGAGGAAGAGAGAAAAGAAGTCAAGATTGGGGCACTGCTCAGCCCAACTATCAAAGAAAGTTTGTTAAGCTTATCAAAGAGTTTCTTGATGTATTCGCTTGGTCATATCAGGACATGCCAGGGTTGGATACCAGCATCGTGGAACATCATCTACCGTTAAGATCAGAATGTCCGCTAGTAAAACAAAGGTTGAGACGGACTCATCCAGACATGACCATCAAAATCAAAGAGGAAGTACGGAAACAGATTGACGCAGGTTTCCTCGCCACATCAGAATATCCTCAATGGCTAGTCAACATAGTACCAGTTCCGAAAAAGGACGGAAAGGTCAGAATGTGTGTAGACTACAAGGATCTGAACAAAGCCAGTCCGAAGGATGACTTTCCCTTACCAGAAATTGACATGCTGGTAGACAGTACAACAAAGTTCAAAGTCTTCTCCTTCATGGATGGATTCTCGGGCTATAATCAGATAAAAATGGTGCCGAAAGACATGGAGAAAACTTCGTTCATCACCCCATGGGGCACTTTTTGTTACAAGGTAATGTCGTTCGGTCTGAAGAATGCCGGGGCAACCTATCAAAGGGCCATGACTACTCTGTTTCATGACATGATACACAAAGAAATCGAAGTATATGTCGATGATATGATTGCCAAATCTAAAACAGAAGAGGAGCATGTGACCCACCTGTCAAAGCTATTCAAGCGGCTAAGAAAATACAAACTCCCTTGAATCCCAATAAGTGCACATTCGGTGTCCGCTCAGGAAAAATTTTAGGGTTCATCGTCAGCCAGAAAGGAATTGAGGTTGATCCTGACAAGGTCAAGGCCATTCAAGAAATGCCTTCTCTAAAGACTGAAAAACAAGTCAGGGGATTCCTGGGACGTTTGAACTAAATTTCCAGATTTATATTCCTCATGACCGCGACATGCGCGCCGATCTTCAAATTACTAAAAAAGAATCAGGAATGCGTTTGGACAAAAGACTGCCAAACCGTCTTCGACAGTATCAAGGAATACCTGTCGAACCCACCGATTCTATCACCTCTAGTGGAAGGAAGACCACTGATCATTTACCTAACAGTCTTGGAAGACTCAATGGGTTGTGTACTTGGCCAGCAAGACAAAACGAAAAGGAAAGAGTCTGCCATTTACTATCTAAGTAAGAAGTTTACCAACTGTGAGACTCGGTACACTATGCTTGAGAAAACTTGTTGTGCTTTGGCTTGGGCAGCCAAACGTCTTCGCCAGTATATGATTCGTCACACTACTTGGTTAATCTTCGAAATGGATCCAATCAAGTACGTCTTTGAAAAACTTGCTCTCACGGGAAGGATTGCTCGTTGGCAGATGTTGTTATCAGAATACGACATCGAGTACCATGCTCAGAAAGCCATAAAAGGAAGTGTTTTAGCTGATCCTTTGGCTCATCAACCGATTGACGATCAGGAATTAGTTAGATTTAACTTCCCAGACGAGGATGCCATGTATCTAAAAATGAAAGATTGCGATGAACCGTTACCCAGTGAAGGGCCAGAACCAGGTTCCCAATGGGGACTAATCTTTGACGAAGCTGTCAATCATTACGAAAATGAAATTGGGGCAACATTCATAACACCTCAGGGTACCCACATTCCTTTCACCGCCCGACTGAGATTCAAGTGTACAAACAATGAGGCCGAATACGAAGCTTGTATCTTGGGTCTCAAAGAAGCGATCGACTTAAGGATCAAGAACTTGGATGTATATGGCGACTCAGCCCTGGTTATCAATCGGATCAAAGGAGATTGAAACACATACCAATCAGGATTGATTCCTTAAAAAGATTACGCGAGAAGGTTGTAACCCTTCTTCAACAGAATCGAGTTTCATCATATCCCTCGTGAAGAGAAGCATATGGCTGATGCATTAGCCACTCTCTCTTCCATGATTAGTGTAGGTCAATGGAATGACATACCTAAGATTAACATAATGCGCCTTGAACGGCCCGCCTACATCTTCACAATTGAAGCAGTCATAGACGACAAACCTTGGTATCACGATATCAAATGCTTCCTTCAGAAACAAGAGTACCCACCTGGGGCATCCAAAAAAGACAGAAAGACCCTCAGAAGGCTAGCAGGCAGTTTCTTCCTGAGCGGTGATATACTCTATAAGAGGAACTTTGACATGGTCTTGCTTCGATGTGTAGACAGACTAGAAGCAAACATGCTGATAAAAGAAATTCATGAAGGATCCTTTGGCACTCATGCCAACGGACACACAATGGCGAGAAAAATTCTAAGAGTCGGGTACTATTGGTTGACAATGGAATCCGATTGCTACAAGAACATGAGGAAGTGTCACAAGTGTCAGATATACTCAGACAAAATCCATGTACCGCCAAAGCATCTCAAAGTTCTTTCTTCCTCATGGCCTTTTTCCATATGGGTAATCCACATGATTGGCATGATTGAGCCCAAGGCTTCAAATGGACATCAGTTCATCCTGGTAGCCATTGATTTCTTCACCAAGTGGGTCGAAGCAATGTCATACGCCAATGTAAACCGACAAGTGGTGGTCCGATTTATCCAAAACAATCTCATTTACCGTTATGGTGTTCCGGGCCAGATCATTACGGATAATGAATCCAACTTGAACAATAAGATGATGAAGGAGTTGTACGCTGAGTTCAAGATCGAACACCATAACTCATCTCCCTACCGACCCAAGATGAACTGAGCGGTAGAAGCGGCTAACAAGAACATCAAGAAGATCGTTCAAAATATGGTTATAACCTATAAAGGTTTGCACGAGATGCTACCCTTTGCTCTTCACGGTTACCGCACATCTGTCTGCACTTCAACGGGGGCAACCCATTTCTCTCTGGTATATGGCATGGAAGCAGTGCTCCCCATAGAAGTAGAGATCCCATCAATCCGTTTATTGATGGAAGCTAAGCTAACAGGGGCTGAATGGTGTCAAAGTCGACACGATGAACTGAATCTGATTGAAGAGAAGTGAATAACGGCTTTATGCCATGGTCAGTTGTATCAGCAGAGAATGAAGAAGGCGTTTGACAAAAAGGTCCGACCTCGTGTCTTCAGGAAAGGAGACCTTGTGCTAAAAAACATACAATCATTCCTCACTAATTCCAGGGGCAAATGGACTCCGAATTATGACGGCCCCTATGTGGTCAAGAAAGATTTCTCTAGCGGCGCCTTGAGACTCGCAACCATGGATGGAGAGGAATTTTCCTACCCCACAAATGTTGACGTAGTCAAGAAATACTTCGCCTAAATAAAAATAATAATAACTAAAAAAAAAAATGTCTTGGTGGATTGAAAATCCGAAAGGGCGGTCCAGACAAAAATTAGAGAAATAATCAAAAATCATCCCGGTGGATTGGAAATATCAAAGTACAATCCAGGCAAAAGTTAGGGATAATGGCAAGTAGCTATGTCTGATCGGTTCAACTCCTCAGCAGTAATGCCAGCCATCAGGAAAATTTCAGTCAAGGTCATCCTCGACAGAAGCTCAAGATGTCCAGAATCCAAAGTTGGTAGAAGGATAGTGGTCGTTATGTTTCAATGTAGCCTTTTTCCCTTAAATTACCATTTTCTAACTTTGTAAATACTCTATGGGATCACGCGCTTGGCTGATTTCCATCCTATCAATAAAATTTGAGCCCTAGTGCTTTTGTTTGCAATTCTTATTTGTTTTTGCTTTACAGAATGATGTTTTTAATATGATCAACGATTCTTGAAATAAAACAAAAATGAATTTAATTGTCAAACTTTTTTTTCTGCTTTTAAATAAAGATGGCAATTTCTTTTGACTGTTGAACATCGAAAGAACGTCGATCGCTTCTCCAGAAGTAATCGAACCTCAAAGTGCATAATCAAAGTACTCCTTCTAAACCAATGCACCTGAACGAAGGATCAGCTGTGTCAGAGACCGTGTTTCATCTGACACCCCCGGCAGAGTTCTTATCTCCTAAGCCCGACCAACGGTTTTCCCAACAGGGACTATCTCTCCTAAGCAATGCAGAATTTCTATTTTGGACCAAATGGTACTTTCTCGTTCCCCGCAGTGGCCGAGTATCCAATCATGTTCATCCGTTAGTCTGTATGTCGTGTCAGTTTCGTCAGCATATACATACATTCATCATGTATTGATTTACGTTCATATTCATATTGCATCACTATCACGCTAGTCGGTCTTACCCCCTAGTGATAAAAGTCTTCTCAATCGAGTTGTCAGTCCTTTCCTCGGCAGGAAGTGAATAATCTAAGCAATCTCTCTCCCAGTTTATTTTTGGATTAGAGACGGTCTTTGACCACTTTGATAACTTAAACCTCTGAAAAGCAAGCAAACTTTCGACAAATATCACTCTTCGCCATTGAAGATGATATCTTCGCTTTCCCAGATTAAGGAAAATCCTAGAGAAAGCCTCTCAACCAAAGACTCTTAGCAACACATTGATTCTTCTCTCCATAAAATCAATGTTAATGAAGTCAGCAGCACCTCAAAATTGGGGCACATTGTATGGCTTTTCTTCGAGAAGGTTTCGAAGAAAAGTATGATGTAATATCCCCAAGCAGAAAGCAGTCTCTCAAGAGACTCGTTTTCCCCAGTAGAGTCGACAAATGGCGTCTCCAAACAGAGAAGTTTGAACACCTCTACAGCTCAGACGAATGGGTTCCCCAGCCAGTCTGACAGTAAAACTTTTTCCCATCAAACCACGTCTCCCCAGGGAAATTCGGTGAGAAGTTTAAGGAAAAATCGCTACAAACAGCGTCCCTTGTCAAGAAAGTTTATTGACAAAAGAAACTAAGACCAGTTCCTTGGTAGGAAACTAGGATCGAGGGGAAGTTTATATCAGAAACTGAGACCAGATCCTTGGTAGGAAACCAGGATCGAGGGGAAGTTTACATCAGAAACTGAGACCAGTTCCCTGGCTAAAAACCAGGATCGAGGGGAGGTTTAGTCCAAATTAAAACTAAGACCAGTTCCTTGGTAGGAATCCAGGATCGCGGGGAAGTTTGTACCAGAAACTAAGACCAGATCCTTGGTAGGAAACCAGGATCGAGGGGAAATTTTAGCTTTTCTAAGTATTAATGCTTAGCAAAAGAAGATGAATGCGTAAACTACCATTCATAACCACTGTCAAAATTTTGGGTATTCCGATATTTAATCATCTTGCACCCCGAATGCCCGAATACCTTCTCCATTCACACCTACGGGTCCAAGAAGATTAAATAGGGGCATCTGTCATACCCCAAATTTTGACCACTAAGATTTCCCATCATTGTGCAAATCATCATCATAATATGGATGTACTTTCATGTCTCATCAATCTCCTCACAGATGGGTGAGCATTCACTACAACTAAGAATTAGGGTTTCAAGCCCTCTTAGAGCTTTAGACAAAGGATCAATCAAGGAATGAAATGATATTCTACTGGTCTAACCTCTCAAACATCCATAAAAGATCAAGAGGACTCCTACATCAAGAATCAAGCACAAGGTTGTAACATTCCAAGTGGATCAAGCCTCAAGATCGCTAGTGTCACCAAATTAGGGTTTTGGTCGAATGGGGCCTCCAGATGAAAATTTTCCCCTGGGCATGAGCCAATGCTTCAAATCATAACCCAATATACTCCAAGGGACCTCATGAACCCAATCATCAAGTCAATTTAGCCTCAGGGGATGCATTCACCAAAAATAAGGAATTAGGGTTTCTTGACCTAATTCACCCCTAAGTTGACTTTTGGGACAAAACATGAGCCAAGACGTCAAGACATGATTTGAGGGTCTCTAATAAACCACCTTGATCCATTTACAACAATGGATTGATCCAAGAAGCTTGATCCACAAGTTTCAATTTCATTAGGACCACAATTAGGATTTCGAGGGAAAAGTCAATTGTACCTTTGACTCTTGACCCAGACATGCTCCCAAACCTTGGTACATGATTCAATACACCCTACAACCCCTATGGAATATATCCATTAGGTTTGATTTAGGTCAAGGACTTGATTTAACCAAGGATCGCACAGTTTGGAATTCATCTGATAAAAAGTCAACTGTGCACAAAAGTCAAGTTTGACTTTTTGGGATTTTTCATAATTATGGATCTTTAACCCTAAAACAATGTTAATATGTGATTTGAATCGTCATTCATCAAGAAAAATAAAAAAAGTGGGATAACTTGTAAAAGGGGTAACCATAAAAACTTAGAATTTTTTCTAAGTTATGGAACAAAGTGGCCAGGGTACCAACTTCCAAGGATCATAACTTGAGATCCAAGAAACCATTTTGGATGATTCAAAGATGGATTTGTAGTTCTCATGGCATACTTTATAAGTGTCAACTACACCTCATTCCAATTCTTCATGGATTTTTAGTTATGGAGTGATCAAAATGGCTGAAAACATGAAATGTCACTTTTTCCAACACTTAGTGAAATTTTCACTAAGTAAGAATCTGTCTTGCTTTTTTTTCAAAATGTAGGGGCATTTTTCACTTGGATCCAAAAAGTTTCAAGACAAAATATGATCACACATGTGTTGTGTCACATAAGGGCTTTCCAAAATGTCCAAGAACTCCATCAAACTCCACCTGAGCTAGGAGTTATGACAGCTGCAACATGCCTTGCTGCAAACAGTCTTGGCAAGGCAGATTGTACATTAGGGCACGATTTGGTTAATTTGTGCAAATGACAAAAAAGTTTATCCATCTGCACACTTCAGGGGGAGACCAAGGAGGAACAAACACTGATCCATGAGCCTCCCAAGTCTTTGGAACTACATATAGGTTTGGCACCCCTAAAAGCTAAAGATGCCTCAAGACTCCAATTTTGTTTTGAGGAATTCAATGGATGCTTAAAGGTGGCATGTATCAGAGCAAAGATGAACACTTCAGTCAAGCTTTATCCTTGAATCAAAGAACCATAGTTCCGTGCTCTAATCTTAAGTCAATGGCTAGAGGAGACTTGAGATTCCAAAATGATCCAATTGGCCACAGGCCTGTACCAGTTGCCATACACTATTGCAGCCAAAACAAACTTGGTGAACTATAAATAGACCTCATTTGTGATCAGTTTGAGTACACCAAAGCACCCAAACTGATGCTTTTCTCAAAATCACCTTTTTCACTCCAATTTTGCCTTCCAAAGCAAGTCACTATTGGGTTTTGAGCTTGAGAGCAATTCCAACCAAACCAATCACACACACACACATCATAAACATCATATAGAAATGATCCAAACACTTAAACAACATCTGGAACACCAATTTCACAAAATCACCATCCAACTGCTTAAGCTTTTAGCAGACTTGCAGTTGGGGTACCATTTTAAGTTCCAGCTTGTTTCTAATCACTCCAAGCATTCAGACACACTCCATAGCACCTAGGGAAGCTTTCCACGTCATTGGAACCAAGCTGTAACACCTCTAACTCAAAACACGATCACCAGCTGCAAGAGGTAAGCCTCAACTTGGTCATCTCATGATTCATGCATATTTCCTCGCACAATAATTTTGCCATATGTTCATAATCATGTATGGAATATTTCCCCTCAATTAATTGCTTCGTATGAATCATGTGTGGAATTTCTGAGCCTTTATGCAGAATTTAGGGTTCTTGAGGTTTCTCTTTGATTTCTTATTCCATGCTTAAAATAAATGAAATTAAAGACCATAGACATGATCGTGAGGTGAAAACGAGTAGATTGATATGTGGATTGTGTGATTTCATCAAGTATTCAGTGAGATTGATGAGAAAATGCAAATCTGGGCAAAACTCAGAACACGCGCGTGTTCTTGGCGCCCTTTTTCAAAAATTCAAATATTTGAATTTTGTGATTTTATTTAATTGGTTCAAAAATTAATTTCTCTATGAATTTTAATGATTTTGAGTTGATTCTTTTTTTAATAATTCACAAAAATGTTAAAATATTTTATTTTACAAAAATTTCCCAAAAATATTATTTATTTCATATACTTGATATTTTTGCAAAGAATTAATTTTTATTTGTTTTATAACATTTAAAATATTTTTTCCTTCTTGATTTTCCAAACTTAAATGGTTTTCAATCATTTTGTGGATAAGAACATGATTTTTGAAACATTGATCCAAGATCACCACTCATTTTTCACATGTTTTCAATAATTTTTGTTAATTTTTAAACAAAATTAATTCCATTTTAGACAAAATTAGGGTTTTGATTAATTCAACCCTCATCGCATCTTTTTCAAACACTTTTGGGCCTCTAATAGAGTGTAAGACCCAACCCCTTTTGAAAACCAAAACTTTTTGGGCCTCGGTCATCGTATAAGACCCACTGTGTTTTCAAACCTCGGCACGATCGCCATTTTTCGAACAAATAACTTTGGGCCTCTCCTCGAGCTATAAGTCCCATTCCTTTTCTTAAAAAACACTTTTGGGCCTCTAATAGAGTTTAAGACCCAACCCCTTTTGTAAATAAACATTTTTGGGCCTCACATATTGAATAAGTCCGTCGGTATATTTTCAAAACAACGGCGCAATCGTCGTTTTTTAAAATCAACCGGGTATCTCCCTAAGTTGTAAGCCCCATCTCCTGTACAAAAATAAACTTTGGGCCTCTAATAAAATGTAAGACCCAATCCCTTTTTGACCAAAATTTGTTGGGCCTTAGGGATTGTATAAGTCCCGATACGATATTCAAAACAACAGTGCAATCACTGTTCAAACCTTGGGCCTCTCCTTGAGTATAAGCCCCAACATTTTTTCATAAACAAATCCCTTTTGATTTAGGTTCAAATATATAGTTGTTATAAAAAATTTCTTTAATTTCTCTGAACAACTAACAATATAGCATGGAAGCTCGCTCACCTGTAAGTTTTAACAGCTTTCATTTACTCGCTTTAATATATATAACTATAATGTGGGAAGCGGCGCATGGTTAGTCTTCTTTAATTCTTTTAAATACACGTCAAATATATATATATATATAATTGTATTGTGGGAAGCTGCGCATGGTTAGTCTTCTTTCATACCTTTTAAAATACTTGTCATATATCAACTGTATATATACTAGTATAGTTATTTAGAGTTTTCCCTAGCAACTAGGTCTAGAACTAAGTAAATCCATGTTGATCACTCTTAAATACAAACAAAACTAGATCCCCATAGGATTTCCAGATATAGTCTTCCCTTCTCTTGGGGTTAAACAATATGGAACAAATAGAAAGGTAGTATTCTTGGTGAACCTTTTCTCAGACTGTCACCCTTAGAAATTGTCAAAGAAATTCTACTCACCGGAGTTGATCTATTCTCTGTGAATACCATCTCTTGAATTTCTTCCAAACCCTCGAACTTTCTTGGAATGATCTCTTCTCTGTGAATTGCATTTCTTGAACTTCTCTTGGTTTGTGGACCCACAGGCTTCCTAAAAGCATCCTCGCCTCCTCTTGGGCGTTGTACAAGGACCCTTCGGCTTCTTAGAAGTTCTCATGCCTTCTATTGGGCTTAATACAAGGACCCTGACGACCTCTTAAAGGTATAAGACAGAACTTAGTCATCCTTTGCTAGAGCAGTCTTTCCAGTGTCAGACCTCAGGCCACTTTAGGGTTGATTCTCATCCCTTAATGCCTTTGCCTCCTCTTGGAAGCATCATACAAAAGATAAAACTCCTCCACACCAGTAGACTTGGACAATCTAATCCCCTTGAGTCTCAAAGACATTCTCAAGTTCCTTACAACTATAGGAAGAAACCCGGGCATCCTAGATCGATCTCCAGCAGAAACCCAGCCTCTCTCATGAGAGTTCCCCGACCAGGGTCAACGCTATCTCAAATCAGAACCTCAAGGTATCTGACATCTCAACTCTTTTGTAATCCTCAGCAAAGGTTGATTCCCCACTTGGACCTGCCTGGGGATCTCAACTATCCCCGGCAAAAGATAGCCTCCTCTTAGGCTTTGTATAAGGACCTTTCCTCAGCATAAAGCTAGCCTCCTCTTAGGCTTCGTATAATGATCCTTCCTCAGCGAAGTCAGCCTCCTCTTGGGCTTTGTATAAATGATTCTCCCCAGCAGAGCTAACCTTTTCAGACTCTCTTGTTGAGTCAAGACCCTTTTTTCCTCAATCTCGGGCTTCGTACGAGACATCAAATCACTCTCTTGTTAAGTATATAAGACTCTCTTGTTGAGTCAATCACCTTTTCAGACTCTCTTGTTGAGTCAATCACCTTTCAGACTCTCTTGTTGAGTCAATCACCTTTCAGTACTCTCTTGTTGAGTCAACCCTTTTAGCCTCAATCTTGGGCTTTGTACAAGACATAAATTTCTCTCTCTTAAACTGGGGACAAATATCTTCCCCAGCCGAGTCATTTCCTCCCAGCCTTCGTTTAGGCTTTGAGGAATAATTTTCCCAAGCAAAGTCAAAACTATTTTCAGCCCCCGTCTTGGGGTTTTGTACAAGACAGATAATACTCTCCAGTAGAGTTAAATCCTTTTAGCCTCAATCTTGGGCTTTATACAAGACACATAAAATACATCCTCACCAGAGTCAGTTGAATTTCTCATTTCAGCCTCAATCTTGGGCTTTGTACGAGACACATATAAACCTCCCCCGACGGAGTCAAAACCGTTTTTTAGCCTCCTCTTAGGCTTTGTATAATGATATCCCCAAAGAGTCAGTCTCTTTTTAGCCTCAATCTTGGGCTTTGTACAAGACAAATAAAACACTTTCTTGTTGAGTCGATCTTATCCAGCCTCCTCTTAGGCTTTGTATAAGGACTTCCCCAATGGAGTCAATCAACCTTTTAGCATCAACCTTGTGCTTTGATAAAGGCACACAAAAGTCAACAATCTCTCTTTAGAGATGACAAATTCCCTCTCAATTACCCTTTTAGCTTCAATCTTGGGCTTTGAACAAGACACAAATACTCAACCTTTTAGCTTCAATCTTGGGCTTTGAACAAGACACCAAAACATCTTTTTCCTCCCTTAGAATAGGAGGAACTACGATTGCTCTAATTTCCCTGTTTCGTTTAAACAGGAATACTTAGGCATAAGATTGAAAAATCTTAGCGAGCATACCAATCAAAAATCCTAGGTCCTGTACCTTCATATCAATCAAACCTTAGGTCTAGTACCTTACCAAAAACACCGGGAGTAACCCGAATACAAACAAAATCTCACTCACTCACTCATACTTCCCAAGAAACTTTCCCAACCCATTAACAGATAAACACTATCAATTGCAAAGCGAAACCCTAAAGCTAATATCCTATGGATAACCACATATAGGATGGGTAATTGACAACTACCCATTGTATAACCTGACCCCGGATCCCCCAATCTCTTTAAAGCGTTTGTTCGGTTAAACATTCGCGTGCAAGGTTAGTTTTAGATAGCTTCCCTTTCCCTTCCAGCTTCACGGGATAAATAAGAAATCCGAAAGTAGCACCCTTTCTCCTCGAGGAGGAAAACCCAAACTTCAGCGATAAGGTGGTCGCGTCACCGAAAAAATCGCTCGCTACAATATGGCTTCAAATACTTGCCATTTATTCGCAGGGTTCGACCTTCCAAGGTCAATTCTTCAATTTCATGCGCGTTATTTAAAAATGTCTGTAAAAGTTTGAAAGGTCCTTCCAAGTTTCGGGACCATTTGCCTAACATTCTGTCCTTTTGGTCCAAAGGCAGTATGATCTTCTAAACCAAATTGCCTTCACAAAACACTTTAGGCTTCACTTTTTTGTTGTAAGCCTTAGAGACCCTTTCTTTTTGTCACATCAGAATATCAAGAGCAGTTAACCTATCTTCGTCTAACTGAGCCAATTCATCAAACATCATTCCCCAATAAAACTCAGCTAGGATTTTAGACTGCCTCTGAATCTTGACTGACTGTAGGTAAATTTCTAAAGGCAACACTGCACTGTGTCCATATACCAATCAAAACGGCGTTGAATTAGTCGATTCCTTCAAAGAGTTTCGACATGCCCATAAGACTTGACTTAGAGTCTTATGCCAATTTTTTGGCTTTTGCCCTACATGCTTCTTAATTAGCCCAATCAATATCTTGTTTGCCACTTCGACTTGACCATTGGCCTAAGCATAATATGGTGTCAATGTCAAGAGCTTAAATCCCACCGTCAAAGCAAATTCCACCATTTTACGCCTAGTAAAAACTGAGCTTTGGTCCATTGTGATGGTTTCAGGGATTGCAAACCTATATATAATATGATTTTGGATGAAACTCATCACTTCTTCTTGGTCCACATTAGGTAAAGGAATGGTCTATATCTACTTAGTGAAATAATTTATTCCCACCAAGATATGCACGTGTCCTCTTGACGAAGAAGGCTTAATCTCACCAATGATATCTAAAGCCTAACCTCTGAATGTCCACGACTTTGTTATTGAGTGCAGCTCACTGGCAGGCACATGTTGGATTCTTGAATGCTTTTGACATTCTTGACAACCTTTGGTGAAGTCTATACAATCTTTTAATATAGACAACCACCATACTCCTAGTCGACACAACAACATTTCATTTTGTTGCAAGCTTGGTGTGAACCACATGACCCCTTGTGAACTTTAGAAATTTCTAAATAGGCTTCATTTTTGCCCAGACATTTCAAAAGGAGTCCTTCAGGAGTCTTCTTCAACAATTCATTTCCCATTACCACATATCTCAGAGCTCTGTACTTGATCTTTATATATGTCGTCCCTGTTGGACTCTGCAGATAGTCTACTATGGGTCTTCGCCAGTCCCTTTCAGACATCGAGTAGATGGTTAAAACTTCAAAATTCATCGCTCTATCGACTTCCAAACCATCCAAACTTTGTAAATCTTTATACTCCTCTGCCCCCTGAAGTTTTAACATTGACGAGGCAGCAAGTGCTTCATTTTTGGATCAATCTTTGCGCTGATGTACGTTAGTCTTCTTTCTGTTGCTTCGCCCAAATCTATTTCATCCAAAGGATCTTGGGTCTGCATTTTAACGCTGGTTCCTAGCGGGTCTTTTTCAAACCCTAAAAGCTCACTGTCGTAGATACAGTCGAGCCTCCGGCTTTTCGAAGATGTTGTCTGGACCACAGGGCCTTCTCCAAAATTTTCAAAAGTTTTGACAGTGGCTTCGAAAGCCATGTTTTGAAACAACTCAGCCTCTAGGGCCGAGTTTATTTTGTTCTCAGCCATATAGGCTGAGATCCGATCTGTAACGCCCCATTTTGTCTTATTTATTTAATCGAGTCGATTTAATTATTTTTGTTTTTATATCATTTTATTCTTGACTTTTATTTGACAATATATTATTTTTCATCGTTATTATGTTTTATCGCGTTTTGAGAGCCTTTGCGAGATATTTGAGCTGAGGGGTAAAATAGTCTTTTAGGGGTTTAGATATTTTTATATAAATAGAGATTAGAGAGAAATAGAAAGAAAGGAAAAAGAAGAGAAAGAAAAGGAGAAGAAATAAAGAGAGAAGAGGAGAAAGAGGAAAATCGAGGAAACCTCTATTTCAATCACGATTAATCGGGTAAGGGTGAGAAGTTTAAATTATATCTTGCTTGTGTATGTATATGTGTTGTTTGTTGTAATTGTTTTGGTTATTTCACAAATTTTTCTCATTGATAAATTGACGAACCATTGCTAGAAATCGATGTTTTCACGGTCAGAATTCGATATAAATTGCGTTGTATGATCACACTGTGTTTATGAACAATCGTTGATACTTGTTTTGCCGTTGGAATTGATTTGGGATGAAAAATGGGATTTTTGGGGGTTTTGGAACCATGTAACCCACAACAGAAAATTCTGGTTCTGGTGCGATTCGCCAGGCGAATTAGGTCTCGCCACTAGTTCTCCAGGCGAAGTGCTGGCGAAGGGGGATTCGCCAGGCGAAATCGTAAGTCGCCAGGCGAAAACGGAGAGACAGAAATGGGTTAGCTTCTGTAACTCTTGGGTTTTTTCTAAATTTGTGGTTCGCCACTAGTTCGCTAGGCGAAGTGCTGGCAAAGAGGGATCCGCCAGGGAAAATCCTAAGTCGCCAGGCGAATCTGACTGTTTCTCAATAAATTATTTTCTTTGAAAATTCATAACTTTTGATCCGTAACTCGGATCGAGGTGTTCTTGGTACCGTTGGAAAGCTAATAAAATGTTATTTCTTATTAAAATGGTTTTGAGATTGTTGGCCGATTTAATTATGTTGGGAATTTGGAAATGTATCGTTTTGTCGACTTTTACCGTTTTAATGGTGTGTATTTGATGTGTTATCATGCAATATGCTTTTGATATATATCGTATGACTTGTGTGATGTTATATGATGTGAATGCATGTGATGAAATGTTGTGATGATGGTTTGTGGCCTAAGGGCCAGAAAATGCATTGTGTTGTGTTTGATTATATATGCATGATTATGGATGTGTATATGTGTGCATTTGAATGTCATGAGTCATTGTATGCCAAGCATCATGATATGCATTCTTGTGATGTCGTGTGCCCTAGTGGGTGTGAGCGATGAAACGGTTCCAGAGGGAATCCGCTATAACATCGTGAGCCTTATACCGAGAGGACCTAAAGCGATGATTATAGACGGTCGTGAGCCTTATACAAAGAGGACCTAAAGCGATCGGATTGTGAGCCTTATACCGAGAGGACCTAAAGCAATCCATAAACGTCGTGAGCCTTATACCAAGAGGACCTAAAGCGACGGGGAACATCGTTTGCCCGAAGGGGAGTTACACTAAGTAACAAGCGATGATTCCAATAGTTCCTAAGTGAACTGATGATGAGATTGATGGATGGATGGTACCGCATTGCATTTGCATAGAGTCGTTGTGTCGGTCTCTTTGCATTTGCATAAAGCATGAATGGATTGATTATATGTGGAAAATCATGAATGGATTGATTATGTGTGGAAAATCATGAATGGATTAATTATGTGTGGAAAATCATGAATGAATTGATTATGTGTGGAAGATTATGAATGGATTGATTATGTGTTGAGTTTGTGATTGGATTGGTGAATTGATGTGCATATGTGATAAATGCATTGGTTATGGATGATATATTTTATGTATAGACATATGCTATGTTTTGTGGGGATGTTGTACCTTACAATGATTGTATTAATTATCTATGGTATGCTATACATGAATATATGTGATGTGGTGGTGTGTTTCCATATGTCATAACTTTGGTATGCCTTATGTGCGAATATGTGATTATGTTGGTATAAGTGATATATGTTATGTATTTGTGGCATGAAATATGTATTAGTATGTGATGCTTGTGGTGAGAATAACTATGCATGTGAATTTTTATGTGTTTGCATATTATTATGCAATCTTGATTTAGTTGTTATTTCTCACCCTTCTGCTGTGGTTTGTTGCTCTATGAGGCAATTGTAGATTAGTATCTTGGAGGCTTTTGTGAAGATTAGTCCTCCGTCCTTTGTCGGTCTGTCTGCTCTGATACGTAACACGGGAGTCGGGGAACGCTTTTGTTATATATGTATACATTTGTTGGATATATTTTGTATTACCTTTGTATGAATATTTTGATGTTATAAAATAATTTATTTTGTAAAACAAGTCAGTTATGGATCTTTCCGCTTTATTCTATAATTGAACTTTCCATTTGTTGGGAAAAGTTTCCCTTTTATGTTTATTCCATTTTGTGTTATGTATCAAATTTATGAGCAGGGATTGTGTTTTCTTTCTTTAAATGTGGAATCCTTGTTTCTGTCGGAAAAATAAATTTTTATTTACTCTGATTTAATTATGTATTATTTATTCACGATGGGAATTGGGGTGTTACACGATCCAACGCTTGTGACTCAATAGACATTCTCGTCTATCAGTGTCCACCCAGTGGGGGTGGACTTCCTTCCTTGACAGGGGCAGTACCCACCTGCTCTTTATCCTAGATGAACCCATAGTTAGGGTGTAAATTTAAAGAGTAGGTTGTATCTCCTTCAGAGGTGTAAACCTCTTCTGCAGCATAGCAAGGCAAAAAAATTTACAAGTTCATATCGAAGTATTTCTTGCCAACCTTGCTTATATCAGCCTTGTAGTAACTCTGGTCAACTTCAATATTTTCCACAATGCCATTCTCTCTCCAAATGGCCATTCTTTGGTGTAGAGTTGATGACACAACCCCAATGCTATGTATCAATTCACAACCCAAGAGTAGGTTGTAATTTGCATTAGATCTGATAACCATGAACAAAGTTGGCCTAGATGTCGATCCCACAGACAGATCGACCTGGATTACCCCTAAGATATTGTTGGTTTTACCCTCATAGTTAGATAATACCATGTTGTGGGGTCTCAAATCTTCATCAGCCTTCCCTAACTTCTTGAACACGGAGTATGGCATCAGATTAACTGTTGCGCCACCATCTACAAACACCTTGTTGACAGCTTTAGCATCCACCTTTGCCCTAATAAAGAGTGATTTCAAATGATACATCATCCAAGGTTATGGCCTCTCAAACACCGCCTCTTGCTCCTCGACTACTCTGTTGTTCATAACATAGTGGCATAAAGGCTTCTGATTGATAGCCTCGTTCAGGGCAAAGTCTTCCTTGACCTCTGAGACCTCTGAAACTCGATCATACCCGATTGGAAGTAGTGATGCAATACCATAGTTAATCTAGAGGTCTCCCTCTGACTCCTTGCTAAAATTGTCTTCAACCATCTCATTGTCTGAACTAGGGGTATACTCAGGTTCTTTGTGTCTTGGTCGAGGCGCATGAAAGGGTACATAAGCATCCTCAGTGTCAAGAGAGTACTCAGGATCATAGTGATGATGGTCTTCCTTGTCTGGTTGAGGGCGTAATCTACAGCCTCGTCCTCTGATTAAGGATAGTACTCAGGGGTTTTCTCCCTTACCCTTAATTCTCCTTCGATAGGGGAATTGTGCACCATTTTTAGGACAGACTGTGGTTTTTCACCTTTGTTAATATTCTTAGAATATGGCTTCTGATTTGCCTTCTCCACAGTCGCCTCATGTTTCTCTATTGGTGCACCATGCCAATTGACTTGAGCCTCTCTTTCAGTTTTTTTCCTTATTTGATATTGCCTCCATTGAGTACGTGTCATAAGATTTTTTCATTTGTAGGCTGGAGGCACATGAGTTCTTTTGTTCACCTCCTTCTGGGTCTTGTCATTTGGCATCTCACATTTTGGATCAACCTCTCTCCACTTTGGGTTGCTTGTCCCTTTGTGGTTAATAGGTTTCACCCATTTATCTTTTGGCGCACCCGTAGGTGGCTTGGAGGTCTTCTGTCGAGGCTGTTGGAACTGCCTCCTATAGTCCTCATTTCGACGGGACCTGCCCCCACTGTTAGGAGCAAACCTTGCTGTTCGACCTCCACCGTATCCACGACCGGAATTGGTCCTTTGGGATCTTTCCACTTTCTTAGTAAACTTTTTGTCAAAGACCGCAGTGCAGCGTGGGTACAACATAGTTTTGGAATCGTTCACCTTGCAACGCTCCAGGAAGTCGATTAACCCCTCATCGGCCTGGGGGTAAATTTATTGAAAATCAGAGTCATTAAAATCAAGGATCCGCTCTTCCTTGTCGACGTCCATGTTGGAGCCATCAGTAGCATCCACCATCAAGTTTTTGAGGCATAGTGTGCCTCCTCCATCTGAATGGGGCCGACATCCACTTTCTTTGTTGATTTTGGCTTCTCTCCAAATTGGAGTCTTCCATCGTTCAAAGCTTTTTGAACCAAATCCATGAAAAGAATACATTGATAAGTTTTATGATCCAAGAAATTATGATATTTGCAAAATCCTCTTTTCTTCCTTTGCTCTAAAGGAGGAGTTTTCAAACCAGGAGTGTCACTATGCGAAAAACAACCGGCGAAGACATAGAGTCGCCATCGAACTTTATTTATCCCAACGGGGAAAGGAAAACATTGAGAAAACCTCAGGAGGGAAATAACACGGTCATCGCAACCAAGTTTGGGGTTTGGGAGTCGATTACTCAAGAGGAAGGTATTAGCAACCCTCGCGTTCGTTGCTCTCAATGGGATCCCCTCTTGTTGTTCTAACCTAAGGGTGTGTATATGTAAAGCTTAATCTGCTAAGGGATTGCGGAAACGAAAAGGGAAAACAAAAGAAAAGGAGACTCGATAGGATCTCGCAATCCTATGCCTATGTATTCCCTCGTGCAAAGGGAAAGTCAGAGTCAATGTAGTTCAGAGGACTACGAGTGAAAAATGGGAAGTTTGCTCGCCAAGGATTGGGGTCCTTGTACCTACGTATTCTCAACAGGTATGAGAAATCAGAGCATCCGTAGTTCGGATGACTACGGTGAAAAAATATCTCGATCGCACTAGGGCGAGAGAAAAGGCTTGGTTAGTTGTTAGTGAGCTCGCCAAGGAATGTGACCCTTGTGCCTACGTATTCTCAATGGGAATGGGAAATCAGAGCGTCCGTAGTTTGTGGGACTACGGTTTGTTGGTGTTTTTTATGAACGATGCTAATGTTCACATTCTAGCAGTTAGGTGTTTGCCGCTCGTTGTCTAGAGTCTTACGCGTTACGTGTTTGCGGTAGAACGGAAATAATATGCCCTTTCTGAAAAATGGTTTTGGACTTGTTGAAGTGTTTTTGTTAGGGTTTTGAAAATAAGTTTGAGATGCATATTGTACTAAATTCTATTGGTAGAGATGAATATTTCGAACTACTAAGCCGAGCGTCTTGTGTTCAAAATACTCTGAGTGAGTGTAGGGAAGCTCCATTCTCACTCCTTCTCCACCACGTACTACACGCATCGTGTTTATTAAATGTTTTGGGATTTTTTATTAAGAAAAGATGACGCAAAAAGAAAGGAAAATCTAGAGGAACTGAATCCTAAATGTTGTCATGCAATGATTGTCCTAAAGTTGAGGTAAAAGGGGAAAATTTATCCTAACGTTGTCATGCTTGGATTGAGAACCTAATGTCTATCCTACTTCGAACTTAATCAAAAATTAAGTCAAACTAGGAGGTTCTAAGGGAACGTGAGAATTCACAAGCGAGTAAATTAACAAAACAAAGCTCAAATGTCAAGATGAACGTCAAGAATTAAACATAACCAAAGCTTCAATAAATAATCGGGACATCAAGAATTAATCACAAAGCTACATGAACAATAAGGCACAGAACCAATCAAAGAAATGATTCAACAAGTCATGAAAAAAATTATTCAAGAAAAAAACGTGAAAGAAATAATCCATGATCAAATATGGCAAATAATAAAACCAAACAAATCACGGCGACGATCCATCATCATCTTCTGGTCGCGCTTTTGATCCACTCTCTCTTCCTCTCGCGTTCAGTTTCTCGCAGCGGTAATGGTGTACGTTGTCGTGTTTTTGGTAGTGGTTATATGTACGACGAAAGCTGTGGATGGTGGCAAAAGTGTGGTGCGTTGCTACTATTCTTTGCGGTTCGTCGCGAATGAGGAAGGGTAAGCGGCGGAGAATTTTGTGAGCAAAGTCGTTATGGGTTGAGATTGTTGATTTGATCAAAGATGATGGTGAGTTTAATGGATTTTGAAAATGAGTTTTTCTTTTTCTTCTTCTTTGAGAGTTGGCAGATGAGTAAGGCTCTTGAGTTTGATGTTTAGGAAGGTGAAGAAGTGGTGGTGAGGAAAAAGAAGGCTTCTTGGTGATGAAGATGGAAGGTTTTGAATGGAGGATGGTGTTAATGAAGGTTTGTGTCACGGTGAGAATTGGATATCAAGCTATTGAATTAACTTGAATCACAAATCATAAGTCACCACTGTTATACCCCAAATTTTACCCCTTAGATGTCATGACATTTTACACTTGCATTAGGGATCAATCATCTATGCATTGTCAATTAACCTTTATATTTTGCTAGTTTGTTCTTTTACTTGAAAGCTAGGGTTTGCACAAGAAATAAGCCAAGATCAATAATCCAAGCTCTCATATGTTTCAAGGTCTCCTAAGACATTTCTTTGGCTCAATACATCCATCCCAAGTGTTCACTAGGTGGTTAAGAAAAGTGTTTGAAGTCATCTGGTCAAGGAAGTCAACTGAGGTTCCAAGAGCTTAATCTTTGGCTTGGAGTGCTAATCATGAAGTTCTCAAATCATATTCCATGGTATCATGTGATTGAATCAAGAGAAATCAAAGAGAAACCATAAAATCAAGAGTTGTGGAATTAGGGTTTTAACCTGAAGAATCACAAAGGAATCTTGGTGTGATCAGTCAATGCTTTGATTGGTTCATCAACCAATTGAGCTTACATATATTCAAGAGGCCTTATTCATCAAGAAACCAAGTGTGTTTGGCTCCCATCATAAGTGCAATGAGCCTCAAGTTCATCTGGCCCCAAATTAGGGTTTTGTCAGGAAAAGTCAACCATGCCTTTGACTTTTGATCAAGGCATGATTCCAAGTCTTGGGACATGATTCCACATGTTCATATACATCCTTGGAGCCCATATATTGGTATTTTAAGAGATTGAGAAATCAAGATCACAAACGATCACCCAGTTGAATTCCTGAGGAAATTAGGGTTTTGTCTGAAAAGTCAAACCTTTGACTTTTGATATTTTTGATCCAAGATGAAGTATTCAAGTCATATTCCATCAAGACGTGTTTGATTTTTGAATTATAGCATGAGAAATCAACATTTGAGAGGTTTCTTGCAAAAAGGGCAAAGTTTGGTTCTTGAAATTTTCTAAGTATGGGAGAATTCACTCCTTGTGTGAACTTTGAAGAGTCGTAACTTTCAAACCACGCATCCAACTTTTGTGGTTCAAAGATCAAATTGAATCTCTCATCATGAAATTTAAAATGTATTAGAGGGTCCTTCTATAAAAATGGCTTGCTTTTTAAGTTAGGAAGCTTGGAAGTTCAAGACAATTTATGACTTAGTGAAATTTCACTATTTTTGCCCTAGTTTTCAGCCAACTTCACCTCCATTTTTCATCATGATCCCTTTGGATTCAGAAGTTGGAGTGAACATGAACTTTATAGAGCATACTTGGGGCTTTCCAAAAAGTACAAGAACTACCCAATCCAATGTGTGAACTGTGAGAATCGAATCCATGAAGTTGGGGGTTTGAAACTTGATTTTTCATGTTTTCCACTTGGTGAACTTGTTGCAAAACCAATTCCTTGCCACACAATATTACATTTCAGAGTAGATTACTTGCAAATATTCATTTGTTCAGAATATTGCACGAATTTGGGAGCAATATCCAACAAGTTTGAGGATTGTCCACTTGACATTTCCATTTATGGCATAAAGAGATGACTTCCATTTTGGAAAAGCATGGCTTTATGCAAAGTCAGCTCCTTGAGCCTCTAAATTGTCCCTTCTACACCAGAGCTTTTGCCTTGTATCATGATAAAGTATCTGAAATCCTAACAACTCTAGAAAGGTTGGTACAATGACTTGGAACTCTTGAAGCATCTTGCCAAAGTCCACTTGCATTCCAACCAAATTTCCAACTAAACCAAAATGAACCAAGTCACATTTCTGCAAACTAACTTCTCTCATCCTTTTACCTATAAATAAGGCCTCATAATACATTTCAAAACACACAACAAACCTGATAAAAACACTCAAGCAAGGCTGGATAAATCAGTTCTTGCATTCATCCACCCTTTGTGCCAAGAAACCACCCTTTGCACAAACTTGTCCAAAACCATTTCCAAACACCAAACCACTGAACCAATCACTCTAACACATCACAAAACATGTGTTAGAGCTGTTCAAACTCTCACCACCATAAAAAACCTCTCAAACCAGAAAGTCAACTCCCAAACCTAAGAAAGGTTGACTTTCTACATCTTTCAAAGCCAGTCTTGATTCATTCCATTTCCAACCACTTTAACACTTCAAACACCATCCATAAATCATCCTCCAACTGTTCAAACCTTGTATTTGTAACTGTAACTCCATTTCTTGAAGTTTCACTTTTGGTTATTTTGCATTTCTTGCAAGAGGGAATCCACTTTCAGTTCCACTGGTTTTTTCTTGGTGTCCAAGCATTCAATCAGGATCTTTGAAGCATATTAGGAGTGTCCAAGGCCAGGTCTCAGTTCTGTAACATCTTTTGAAAGTTTTGTAAAGTTGACTACAAGAGGTAAGTTCATCTCAATCTGCAACTTTTTGAAACATGTTGATTTTTGATGTGCATTGAATGTGATTAGCTTAAATAGGTTATATGTGATGTGTTTGGCTCATTAAACACGACTTAACATAGCTGTGTTGGAATGTGAACATGAAAATGCAAATTTGGACTCATTTTAGGAACCCTGTCGTGTTTTAAGTTAGAAGCACATTTAGCAAAAACCAATGGTACAATCATAATCCTCTTGAAAAAATACCCGATTTTCATTTTTGTTTCATTAGATTTCATGGAGTATTAAGAGTGTTCCATCCCCTTTTGTAAACTGATCAACTCTAGGTCATGACTAGGTTGAGCAATGGCCATGGCATCATCCTGGCCTAGAAATTAGGTTTAGTACTTATTTTATTGGTTGCATTTTGATTACCGGATGTAATAGCCACCCCAGTGGAGCAATACTTGCCTTGCCTTTGCCTTGTACCTCTCATGACCTGGGTTCGATACTGTTATCAACCCTTTTGGCCAACGCGCTCTATTTTTCTGAGATTCATGTTGCCTTCATATTTATTTTAGCCTGAGCAATTATTGTATAAGCCTTACAACCAGCGCAGCTGGTTAAGTCTTTTAACCAAAACCATTAGGGCGTAGGTTCAAACCCCACCAGGACCCGCCTTTCTTTTCTAATACCTAGTTTTCTCTATTTCCTTCACAAACTTAAAAATTTCATAAACTCTTCATTTTTTATGCTTTTTAATCCATTCCTTTTGTATTATTTTTCTTTTGTTGTATATTTTATTATGACATTAAAAAATATCCAAAAAATATTAATTTTAAAGTCTTTTATCCATATGTGAAACATAGGTGTCTTAGAATAGTTTTGGTTCTTAAGGTCATACCTTTGATCTCCTTTACCTCTTAGAACTTGTATAGGCTTGTCTTAACATATTAAGATCAATCCCCCGTGACTTAGACTTGTGTATAGTTGTAAGTTTTGTTTTTAGGTACACTTGTAAATGTATTTGTTTACCTTAGAATGTATGAACTCTTATCATCCCCTTTGAAGTCTTAGATAGGTCCTTACCTTCAAATTAAGACTCCCCCCTCATCTATATGACATCATGTAGATACAAACCATACACTTAGGTTATACCATATCATTTGTGCTTAGACTTCCCTTTCATAAAAGTGAACTTTAGGATAACATAAGTGATACTTTCCCCTTGACACAAAGATTAGGTCAAAGACTTTCCTCTTTATTAGGGCATCACCTATTTGCTTAAGAAGTCTAGACTTGAATCATGTTCCCTTAGGTATTTACCTTGTTCATTAATGAATGATCTTTGTGTGTTAACATGATACTTGTGTACTTTTTAAAGTGTTTACCTTGAATGTCATCACATTCACCATCCTTATTCATGTGTTATATCCATGTACTTTTGCTATCATTAAATGTGAATATCATTGTTAACTTTATTAAGTTACCCCTTTAGTGAGGCTAGCTTGTTAGCTCTCCTCCTTAACCCTCTTTGTTCCCACTCCTTCCAAAGGAAAGTCTCTCTATTGACTTTTTGTCATAGATAGCTCATTATCCTATTGACCTCATTAGAGCCATCTCCTCATTAGGATCAACCCCTTGGCCTCATTAGAGCCACTCTTCCCTTGACCTAGGTTTCCCTCTCTTGTAAGCACTATCATCATAGATGCTTACCTCCGTCCTTGGCCTCATTAGAGCCACTTACCTTACAACTTAGGATTCATCTAGAGTTCTTCAACTCTATGTGAGCATCATCATAATGATGTTCCTTCTCCCTTTGGCCTTATTAGAGCCATTCATCCCTTAAACTTAGAAATATGATAGATTTCTACAACTCTATGTGATTCTCATCATCATGAGTATTCACTTGCCTTACAACTTAAACTTAGAGAGTTATTTAACTCTATGTGAGTATCATACTCATTCCCCTTGGAACTTTGACCATAGTCAACGGTTCCTCACCCTCATTGAGGTGAACTATGAATGCTCTGATTCCATCCTTATTAGGATACGTAGGCACAAGATGTGACGTCTTGGCGAGCATACTTAGTTTATATGCCCTTAGGTCTTTACCTTTAGTACCTTGGTCTTCACCATATGTTTTTACCTTTAGCCTTAGCGGATTTCCTTAGCAAGCAAACAATAGCATAACATAAATACTAACAAGAGGTTTCTGTAGAGTACTACAGATACTTAGGATGCTAACACCTTCCTTAAGTATAACCAACCACCGAACCTTAGATCTCTTAGTTGTGTCTTCACATAGCGTAATTAGGGTTTTCTTCGATCTTTACCCTTTCCTTTGGATAAATCAAAGCTCGGTGGTGAATTCAAAGATTTGTGATTCAAGTTAATTAATAGCTTGATATCCGATTCTTACCGCAACAGAAACGACGACTTCACTGGGGATAGATCCTAGAGGGTTAAGACTACCTTGTTTTGTTTGTGTTATTTATATGTTTTGCTTGCTTGTTTGTACATATATATGTATATTTGTTTGGGTTCTTCTGTTTAGCAGGGTTACTACTTTTGAGTGGTGAGATAAGTCCTAACCCAGACTTGAGAGCACACATATGATAGGATTGTGGTGTAATCAATAGTCGGCTGTTGGGAGTAGTCATAACATGTTTGGCATATGATGACCACGTTTAGTGGAGGCCCTTTTGGGATTATTGATGTCTGATGCGAGTAGTCGTATTGATGTCACTCTTTCCGACCTGGGAGTCCGTGATACTGAGGACCGTAGTTACCCTTTACCCCACTTGGCCATTTTAGGACGTAGTGCAGTGATTATCCAGGTGTGTACAGTGATTATCCAGGTGTGTACAGTGATTATCTAGGTGTGTGCAGTGATTATCTAGGTGTAGACCTGTGATGGTTGTCATGCGATACCACACTCAGACGAGTTTATCTTGAGAATATTATTAACCCGCACGAGTAGTCGTGTAGGCCGATAATATCCGAAAGATTTATCCATGACTCTGAGAACTTTTTAGAACCCTGTTTTGCACTCGATAAACCCATAGTACATACCTTTTGGAATGGGTAGACCATAGCTCCATGCATGTGACCCTAAACCTAGGCCTTGTATGCTTTGTTGTGTGTACATTTGTTTGTGTTTATGTGTGCTTGGGTGTTTTGTGCATTGCATACATCCATCATTACATTCATTGTTGGTTTTAAGGAACCCAGTCATCTTTTCCTTTGCAAATCATAGGTATCATGGATCTTGAGAAAAGGAACACTAAGAAATACAATTTTAAGAAGCCCAATTTGGTAGAGTTGAAAAAGCTGGCAACTTTGGTGTCTTGTCCTGAAGATTTCAGAAAGCGTTATGGAAGGTTGATTGGTATCCTTAGGACTAAGATGGAAGATGGAGTTCTTGACACGTTGGTGCAGTTTTATGACCCTCTTTACCATTGCTTCACCTTTCCCGACTACCAACTTGTTCCAACATTGGAGGAGTATTCTTATTGGTTTGGTCTACCTGTAAAGGAACATGAGCCTTTCAGTGGTCTAGAGAAGATTCCTTCACCAAAGGATATTGTTGATGCTATTCACTTGGAGATGTCTAAAGTCAAAGCTAACCTCTCCACCAAGAATGGAATCAAAGGTCTACCCTCTAAGTTCTTGATGGACAAGGCTTTCTACCTAGCTAAGATGAACAGTATGGATACCTTTGAAGAAGTCTTCACTTTACTTGTCTATGGTTTGGTTCTGTTTGCTAATATTGAGGAGTTTGTTGATATCAATGCCATTCAGATCTTCTTAAGTGGAAACCATGTACCCACATTGCTTGGTGATACTTATCACTCCATCCATCACAGAACTTTCAAGGGAAATGGTACCATCTCGTGTTGTGCACCTTTGCTTTACAAGTAGTTTGTTACGCATTTACCTCGAACATCATGCTTTAAAGATAATCTAGACAAGCTTCGTTGGTCTCAGAATCATATCTCTCACTCACATTGATGTGTTTTGGTATGACCCAACCTATGACAAAGGAGTCATCATTGATAGTTGTGGCCCATTCCCCAATGTGCCACTCCTTGGTATCAGAGGTGGGATTAGCTATAACCCTATTCTTGCTAGACGCCAGTTTGGATACCCTATGGAAGACAAGCCTAAGAACATCCTTTTGTCCAGTTTCTTCTATCTTAATGAGGAAGCTAGTGCAGAAACTAAGGATAGAGTTTTGCATGCTTAGGGAACGCTCCACAAGAGAACTAAGAATGACTTGGGAAAGAGAAAATGTGTGGCCTTAGAACCATTCCTTCAATGGGCTCGATCCCGAGCTCGTGATCTTAAGATGCCATACCTCCCCGAGATACCTCCACAACCAACTGTTGCATCTCCCTCTATCATTCCTATTGAGCGCATGGAAGAATGCCAGGAAACTCTGGCAAGGATGAAGCTGGAGAGAGACACTTGGGAAGGAAAGTACCATGCCATCTATGTTGAACAGATGGAGATGAAGAAGTAGATGAAAGAGAAGGATGATTTGATTGAGTTGCTTGAGAGACGTGTAGTAGAGAGACATGTGGCGCGAGAGAATTTATTTTTCTCTAGCGTGCAACCAACTTCGAGTACTCACGAGTATTCAAGTATTCCTCCAACATTTGGCACTTGGAAAGGAATTGTTGACAAGCTGATTTTGGAAAACGACAAGCTGAAGAGATAGAAAAGGATGCGTGGAGTGGAGCCTTTCTAGATAGGGTTACTTTTTAGGCCTAGCTGTTTTTTTTCTCTCTTTGTATTTTGAGCTTCTTGAAATGTACATTGAAAGTTGTAACTTTTCTCAATATTAATGAATGGAAGTTTATTTTGAAAATATCTCTTTTGAGTTCCTTAAAACCAACTGCATTTGCATTGCATTCGGCATTTTGCTAACCCTATCAAGGAACTGAATTTTTGTTTTGCAGACATTGTAAGATGGATTTTGGAAAGAAAGGAACTTGTTCGTACACCTTCATGGTTCCCAACGTTGAGAAACTAAAGGAACTAGGAGAATTGATTGAAGACCCATTGGCTTTCTCAGAAAAGTATGGAAGGATTCTCCCGCTGTTGAAGCTTAGAAGGGCTGAAGGACTGCTAGAGACCTTGGTTCAACTCTACCATCCCCTTTATCATTGCTTCGTGTTCCCCGATTACCAGTTGATGCCGACCTTGGAAGAATACTCTGCTTTGATGGGTCTCCCTGTCAATGATTTCCCTCCATTCTCTGGATTAGAAGACGAGCTTTGTGAGAAGGATATTGCAATAGGAACAAGACTAAGGTTATCTGATATTCGAGCCCACATGACTATCAAAGGGGGACTTTCTGGATTGCCCACTCAGTTCTTATTCGAGAAGGCTCGGTATTTTGCTGATAGGAAGAACACTGTGCTCTTTGAGTCTACCTTCGCTTTGCTAGCTTATGGATTGTTCCTATTCCCCAACATTGAAGACTTTGCCGATGTCAATGCTATTCAGATTTTTATGCTCAAGAATCCGGTTCCCACTCTGTTGGCTGATACTTATCATGCAATCCACTAGAAGAATATGCAAGATGGAGGACAGGTCGTTTGCTATGTTGATCTCCTTTATAGGTGGTTTATTTTGCACCTACCAAGGACCGCAACCTTTTGGGATGTGAAAGACAGTACAATTTGGTCCAAAAGACTCATGGAGCTTACCCACTCAGACATCGAGTGGTATAACCCAATCTATGGGGGGATTCTTATGAGTCACAGCTGTGGCAATTTCCCGAATGTACCTCTTGTTGGCAGGAAGGGATGCATCAGTTATAACCCCGTTCTAGCTCGCCGACAGCTTGGTCACCCAATGGAGGAAGAACCTGATCCTAGCAATCTGAAGAGACTTTTTCTTGAAGAAGGGGAAAATCCTGAGTTTAGGGTCAAAATTGCACGTGCTTGGCGTTGCATAAACAGACAAAGATGAACCGCATTGGGAAATCCTGATTGCACGGTCACTAAAGCTTTCTTGGAATGGGCCCGTGAAAGAGCTTTTGTGATGAGGATGCCATATATGCGTCATAAGCCACCTGTAGTCCCTACAAATGAAGAGTTGAAGATGAAGAAAGCGCTGGAAGAGCTGACCCTCGACAAAGCGAGGATGCAAGAGCAAATCAACAACCTCATGAAGGAGCTCCATGGAGGGGAAGGACCGTCATCAAGTGGATTAGATTTCTAGTTCCTTTTATGTTGTATTTCTGTTTGCTTATGTAATGGACTTTGAAGGTGTACCACCTATGTTGTAATATTTGCAAATTTGCTAATGAAAGTGCTTATTTTTAAGAAGTATCCTCAATATCTACAATGTTTGCAAAAATTTTAGTTCCTTGATAGTTTTACCTGGATTTGCATTTGCATTCTTTCATGTCGTAACATGTGCATTCTTTCTTGTCGTGTCTTATCCTGTCGTCTTGTCTTCAGAAACCGTCACACTGAATCTCTGACACCGCTACAAAACTAGAGCCCAAGCTCGCCAAAGGATGTCTGAACATAACTTTGAACTGGATAAGGTCAACAACGAGTTGAATGATTTACGAGGAAACATGGGGCATATCATGGAAGCCCTACAGGTTATCAAAGCAAAGATGGATACTCAGACCACCGTGGTCTCCGAGATTGTCACTCCAACTGTGGAGCCTTCTACAAATGTCAACACTGCTCTCTTGCCACCATATGGGTTGCCCCCTGGTTTTGTGCCACCACCAATTGTCGTGACTACTCAACAGGTTGTTCCCGTGGGAAATGAGAATCCCCAAGCTATCCTAACTGTTATACCCCAAATTTTACCCCTTATATGTCATAACATCTTGCACTTACATTTAGGGTTCAATCATCTATGCATTGTTAACTAACCCATATCTTTGCTAGTTTGTTTCTTTTGTGAAGGCCAGGGTTTGCACAGGAAAGAGAACAAAGGTCAATAAGCCAGACTCTCACATGTTTCAAGGTCTCCTAAGACATTCTTTGGCTCCATACAACTATCACAAGTGTCCCCTAATTGATTGAGAGTGGTGTGTGAATGTCATATGTTCAAGAAAGACAAATGAGGCTCCAAGTGCAACCATTTCAGTTTTCATACTTTCAAGAGGTCTTATTCAACAAGAAATCAAGTGTTTGGTTCCTATTACAAGTGCCTTGAGCCACAAGATTCACCAGGACTCAAACTAGGATTTTATCAGCACCAGTCAACCATTGCCTCTGATTTTGATCAAGACATGTCCCCAAGCTTTGGAACATGATTCTACATGATACTGTACATCATTAGATTCCATTTATGGTCCTTGAGAGAGATTGAAGAAGCAAGATCTTCAAAGGCCTTCCAGCGGAATTTCTGAGGAAATTAGGGTTTTTACTGATAAAGTCGAGACTCCGACTCTGATGTTACTAGACCAAAATGAAGTATTCAAGTCATTGTCTCATCTTAATATGTTCAACCATTGACTGAGGGCATGAGAGATCACAAGGCATTTGTGAATTTTATTTGAAGAAAAAAAAACAAAAGAAAAAGAAACAAAAGAAAAAGAAAAAAAGGGAAAAGTATCTCATGGCACTGGCCACACTTTGGTGGCACTGGCCATGAGATACATGGCGCCCACCACACATAAAATACATGGCGCCCACCAGCACAAAAAAGCATTGTGCCTGCCATGTTAATTTGTGGCACTTGCGATGAAGCACATGGCATTTACCATGAAAAAAGACGTGGCGTTTACCACCTTGCCACAATCTGCACTTAAGAAAAGTTTGTTTTAATTAAAATAATATATTTTAAACAAGACAATGCAAGTGGATCAATTCATCATGACGAAGAAAAAAGGCTTTTCAGTAAAAGTATGGTTGCAAGTCTCATCAGCACACAAAAGTAAAACCTATCCTGATCCTACTCTGATCAAATGAAGACTTTTCAAACCAACCACTTGCACTTGCACGAAGATTTGAAAAAAGGGTAAACTTGGTCGTGCTGCAAGCTCCTCACTTTCTCCTATAAATAGGACGTTCCTCTTCAGAAAATGACACACCAAATTCACCCGATAAAAGGCTGAATACTCTCCTCATTTTCTCCCCCCAGTTACTTTTATAATTCTGAATATTGTTGCAAGAGTTTTTCGGTTCGAGTTCTCCACCATCCAACCTTGCAGTAGCTGGCATTTAGAGGAAGAAGAAGTTCATCCGTTTTTTTCGAATACGTATTCGTGAAGAGGCAGTGGACCGTCTCCACTAGGTAACACTCCCTCCTTTGTTTTTTAACTCTTCTGACTTCATTCCAAAATATCATGACCATTTGTTTCATACCATTTTCATATTTGTTATCTTGTTAATATCTGATTAAATGTTGCAACGTGTATTTCTGTTTTAATTTTATCTGGGTTTATGGATGTTATTTAAAAGAAGGAAACAAAATAAAATAAAATAAAAAAGAAACAAAGGTGGCGCCTGCCACCATTCCTTAAGAGTGGCGCCTGCCACAAGTGTTGTGGCACTGGCCATGGGTTTTTTTTGGTGCAATATGGCGCCTGCCATGCCTTAGTGTGGTGCCTGTCATGCCTTGGTGTGGCACTCACTAAATAACATGGCGCCTTCTGTAACGACCCAGTTTTTGTGTGCGTTTTATTTAATCGAGTCGTTTGATTATTTTATTATTATTTTATTTTATTTTTGACTTTTATCTGCAAATATGTTATTTTTCAATGTTGTGATATTTTATCGGGTTTTGGGATCGTTTGTGAGATATTTGAGTGTGGGGGTATTTTGGTCATTTTAGGATATTTTTGATTAAGTAAGAAAAATAGAAAATAGTAGAGAGAAAAAGAGAAAGAAAGAAAAGGAAAAGAAAGAAAAAGGAGAGAAAAGAGAAGAAGAAGAGAAATAGTGGAAAAACTTGGAAAAATCAAGAGAAATCAACTTCTAGTATCGATTTAATCGGGTAAGGGTGCGAAATTCAATTATTGTATACTTGTATATGATTATGTATGTATATTTGTGATGTTTGTTGGATTGAAATGGAAATATTTTAGTAAACCCATTTTTGGTAAAATTGAGTAGAAAGTGATTAAATGTGTAGAAATTTATGTATTAAGTGTTCATTCTTGTTGATACATGATAGATACTTGTTATTGGACATTGTATTGGCAATTTTCTGGTGTGTAGGTGAGATTTGGGGTGTTTTTGGGTTGAACCCGTATGAACAATTATGCAGAAGAATTTTTCTGAGATTTCCAGGTCATACGCGTATGGGGCATGTTCATACGCGTATGAACCTTGGCATTACGCCTATGGTGGGCGAGCCATAGGGCCAATACGCGTATGGGGTGCTTGTTTTCTCGGCCATCTACCCATTTGCGTATGATACGCGTAGCTTTTTAGGTCATTACGCGTACGGGCTTGGGCATTACGCATACGGCCATTTACACGTGAACTTTGGGAAAAAATGAGTCTCTGCTCATACGCGTATGGCTCATGGTGGTACGCGTATGGACAGGACTTTTGCAAAATGTGACTTTTCAAAATATCGTTTTTCGTTTTCGTTCGTAACTTTTGATCTGTTTATCCGATTTTTACATTCTTGGTATCGTTGCGTAGCTATTGAGCTGTACTTTCTTATTATGGTGATTTTGAAATTGTTAGCCGATTTAATTATGTCGAAAAGTCGGGAATAGTGTCGGTTGTCGACTTTTGTCGTTATACTTGTGCGTAATTGATGTGTATTGTGCAAGGTGCTGTTGTATGATGTAAATGTATGTGTTTAGATGATGTGGTGGTGATTTGTGGCCGTATGGAAATTAAATGCATTGTTTTGGGCATAAGTACAAAGTATGATTTTTGTCGATGTAAATGAATATGTGTGTGTGTGTGCATATTAAATGTTGTGGGTCATTGTATGCCAAACATCATGATATGCATTGTTGAACGTCCTGAGTGACGGTTTGGATTCCAGAGGGAATTCGCTATAACTTCGTGTGCCCATGTGGGGTGTGAGCAATGATCATAGACGATCGTGTGCCCATGTGGTGTGTGAGCGATCGGCTCGTGTGCCCGTGTGGGGTGTGAGCGATCCATAAAGACCATGTGCCCGTGTGGGGTGTGAGCGGTGGGGAACATCGTAGGCCCGACGGGGAGTTACAGTGATGTAACGAGCGATGGTTCCAGCAGAGTTCCTGAGTGAACTAGTGATGAGAAACAATGGAAGTCGGTACCACATGTGCATATGCATAGAGTCGTTGTGTCGGTCTCTTGCATTTGCATAAATCATTTATGGTTGATTATGTGTGGATTTGTGGATGAAGTGATATATGGATAGGTGTTGGTGATGGAAATATGTATTATGTCTTGTAATGCCTTGTGTTTTGAATTATAGCGTGAGTTGTGGTGAGAACCGTATATTTGTGTATTTTTGTGTTATATATATAATTGTATGCAATTATATTATGGTTGTTTTTCTCACCCTTCTGCTGTTTTATAATGCTCTATGAGGCATTGCAGATTAGAGTTGCTGGAGGTATTTTTTGTGAAGCTTTGCGTCTTCATTCTTTTGTCGGTCGGCTCTGATATGTGACACTGGGTAGTTAGGGAGGCCGTTTGTGATAATTGTATATTATGTATATGTATATCTTTTGGCTTGTGCATGTACAACTTGATGTATGACAAACTTTTCATGATATATATGCATGTTATTCAGTTTTAGATTTTCCGCTTTTATTCTAAATTCTGAAATGTGGGTGTAAGGAACTAAGTTCCTCTGTTTGATTGCTACCCCACTGTTGCATATCTTTATGAGCAGGTGTTGTATGTATTATTTCAAATTGATGTGACCCTCCCGGTCTATGCCATGATAATTTAAATATACTCTGACGAAATTTCAAATTTTCTTTTACTGCTTTTTATTATTTGGGGGTATAGATTGGGGGTGTTACATTAAGTGGTATCAGAGCCAGTTTGTGTCAGTCCGTGTCAGTTGTGTCAGTCCTTGTTGGTTGTTGTGGTTGGATGAGCTGTTTGTTTAACCATAGTTTCTGTTATTGGAAATGAACCGAATATGGCTGGTAGGAATGATGCTGCTTTGGCTGCGGCTATGCAAGCTATGGCTCGTGCTGTGCAGGGTGCACCTAATGCTGTGGGTAATGATGAGTTCAGGAAGAACAAACCGCCTGTCTTCAAAGGAAGATATGATCCGGATGGTGCACAGATTTGGCTGAAAGAGATCAAAAGGATTTTCCGAGTGATGGATTGTGATGAAGATCAGAAGGTGAGACTGGGTACTCACATGTTATTGGAAGAAGCTGATGATTGGTGGGTTAGTACACGACGTGTGTTGGAAGCTGCAGAAGAGGAAGAAATTACTTGGGAAGTTTTTAGCCGGGAGTTCTTGAGGAGGTATTTTCCTGAAGATGTGAGAGGGAAGAAGGAAATTGAGTTCTTGGAGCTAAAGCAAGGTAATATGTCTGTTGTCGATTATACTGCTAAGTTTGTGGAACTTGTGCAGTTTTATCCTCATTATGCTGAAGCTACTGCTGAATTCTCTAAGTGTGTGAAGTTTGAGAATGGCTTGCGTCCTGAGATAAAGCAGGCGATTGGATATCAGAGGATTCAGAGGTTTTCTGATTTGGTAGATTGTTGTAGGATTTATGAAGAGGACAGTAAGGCTCGTTCTACTCATTACAAGAGTGTGAGCGAGAGGAAAGGGAAACAACAGTTCTGTGGTGGTCCGTATGTGACACCAGCTGATAAAGGTAAACAAAGAGGGAATTTTGAGAAAAGGTCAGGTGGAGGAGGGATGTCTGGTCCTATGAGGTGTTATAAATGTGGTGAGTTGGGGCATCGTCAGTTTGAGTGCAGGAAAGATTTGAGGAAGTGTACTAATTGTGGAGGTGTAGGACATGTTGCAGCGGATTGTGCCAGGAAGAATGTGGTGAAATGTTACAACTGTGGTGAACCTGGTCATATTAGTACGAAGTGTCCGAAACCGAAGCAAGCTCCAGCTGGTGGAAAAGTGTTTGCATTATCGGGGACTCAGACTTCGAGTGCAGATCGCCTGATTCGAGGTACTTGTTTTATTAATAGTACTCCTTTGATTGCTATTATTGATACTGGAGCGACTCATTCGTTTATTTCGTCTAAGTGCGCGAAGCGTTTGAATCTTGTGTTGTATGTGATGGGTGGTGGAATGGTTATTGATACTCCAGCAATGGGGTCAGTAACTACGTCTTTGGTTTGTCTAAGATGTCCTTTGACCATTTATGGTAAAGACTTTGAGATGGATTTAGTGTGTTTGCCATTGGAGGGTTTAGATGTGGTTTTGGGTATGAATTGGTTGCAATTCAATAGGGTTCATATTGATTGTTATCATAAGCTGGTAAGGTTTCCTTCTCTTGAGGAAGACGAAGACTCGAGTTTCTTATCTACCAAAGAGTTGAAGAAACTTTTGGCGGAGGAAGCTCAGTTGTTTGGATTGTTTGCATCATTGACTGTGGATAGTCAAGTTTCACTTGAGGTGTTTCCTGTTGTTTGTGAATTTTTGGAAGTGTTTCCTGAGGATATTTCAGACTTACCGCCGGAGAGAGAGGTGGAAGTTTCTATAGATCTAGTTCCTGGTACTAGACCTGTTTCTATGGCACCTTATCGTATGTCGGCATCGGAGTTGGTGGAGTTAAAGAAACAGTTGAATGAGTTGTTGGAAAAGAGGTTCGTGAGACCAAGTGTTTCTCCTTGGGGTGCTCCAGTTTTATTGGTGAAAAAGAAGGATGGAAGTATGAGGTTATGTATTGATTATCGCCAGTTGAATAAGGTGACGATCAAGAATAAGTATCCTCTTCCAAGGATTGATGATCTGATGGATCAGTTAGTTGGTGCGTGTGTGTTCAGTAAGATTGAGTTGAGGTCAGGGTATCATCAGATAAGGGTGAAGGAAGAAGACATTCAGAAAACGGCTTTTAGGACACGATACGGTCATTATGAATATTTTGTGATGTCGTTCGGGGTTTCTAATGTGCCAGGTGTGTTTATGGAATACATGAATCATATTTTTCACGAGCATCTGGATCGTTTTGTCGTGGTGTTTATTGATGATATCTTAATTTATTCTAAGTCTCGGGAGGAGCATGCAGAACATTTGCGTATTGTTTTACAGGTTTTGAAGGAGAGGAAGCTTTTTGCTAAATTGTCCAAGTGTGAATTCTGGTTATCGGAAGTAAGTTTTCTAGGGCACGTAATTTCAGGTAATGGTATTGCTGTGGATCCATCTAAAGTAGAAGCAGTTATACAATGGGAGGCTCTGAGATCCGTTACTGAAATTCGAAGCTTTTTGGGTTTGGCTGGTTATTATCAGAGGTTTATTGAAGGTTTTTCGAAGCTAGCACTTCCTTTGACCCAGTTGACTTGTAAAGGGCAAGCGTTCATTTGGGATATTCGGTGTGAAGAGAGTTTTACTGAGCTGAAGAGAAGATTGACGACAGCTCCAATCTTGATTTTGCCGAATCCTAATGAACCATTTGTGGTTTATTGTGATGCTTCTTTGATTGGTCTAGGTGGTGTTCTGATGCAGGAAGGTAAAGTGGTGGCTTATGCTTCAAGGCAGTTAAGAGTTCATGAGAAGAATTATCCTACTCATGATCTTGAGTTAGCGGTTGTGGTTTTCGTGTTGAAGATTTGGAGGCATTATCTCTACGGTGCAAGGTTTGAAGTCTTTAGTGATCATAAAAGTTTGAAATATTTGTTTGATCAGAAAGAGCTAAATATGAGGCAACGTAGATGGTTAGAATTCTTGAAGGACTACAACTTTGGCTTGAATTACCATCCTGGTAAAGCTAACATGGTAGCCAATGCATTGAGCCGGAAATCGTTACATATGTCCGCTTTAATGGTTAAGGAGTGGGAACTTTTGGAATCGTTTAGAGACTTGAGTTTGGTTTGTGAAGTGACGTTGGATAGCGTTAGGCTTGGTATGCTAACGATTACTAATGATTTTCTGATGACGGTTAGTGAGAAGCAAAAGCTGGATGTGAAATTTGTGGATTTGATGTTAGTTGGAGGAAAAGATGCGAATAGTGATTTTCAAGTGGATATTAATGGTGTTTTGAGATTCCGAGGTAGGATTTGCATTCTAGATGATGCGGAGTTGAAAAGGATGATTTTGGAGGAAGGACACCGGAGTAATTTGAGTATACATCCGGGAGCGAATAAGATGTAACAAGATTTGAAGAAGATTTTCTGGTGGTCTGGATTAAAAAGAGATGTGGCTTAGTTTGTTTATGCATGTTTGACTTGTCAGAAATCGAAGGTGGAACATCTGAGGCCTAGTGGTTTGTTGCAACCATTGGATATTACTGAATGGAAGTGGGATAGTATTTCCATGGATTTTGTGACAAGGTTACTGAATACTCAGCGAGGGCATAATGCTATTTGGGTGGTTGTTGATAGGTTGACTAAATCGGCTCATTTTATCCCGATTGACATCAGTTTCTCTTTGGAGCGGTTAGCGGAGATTTATATCAATGTGGTTGTGAAGTTGCATGGAGTTCCATTGAGTATTATTTCTGATCGAGATCCTAGATTTACGTCGAGATTTTGGGAAAGTTTACAGAAGGCTTTGGGTTCTAGATTGAGATTGAGTTCGGCTTATCATCCGCAGACGGATGGTCAGACGGAGAGGACGATTCAGTCTTTGGAGGATTTGTTGAGAGCGTGTGTTTTAGAACAAGGTGGTGCGTGGGATAGTTATCTTGCATTGATTGAGTTTACGTATAATAACAGTTTCCATTCTAGTATTGGGATGGCACCGTTTGAAGCACTGTATGGACGAAGGTGTCGAACACCTTTGTGTTGGCACGAATCTAGTGAGAGAACGGTGGTTGGACCGGAGTTGGTGCAACAGACAACAGAGAAAGTGAAGTTTATTCGTGAGAAGATGAAAGCTTCTCAGAGTAGACAAAAGAGTTATCATAATCGGAGACGGAAGGATCTTGAGTTTCCAGAGGGCGATCATGTATTTCTGAGGGTTACGCCGGTAACAGGTGTGGGTCGTGCTTTGAAATCGAAGAAACTTACTTCTCGGTTTATTGGTCCTTACCAGATATCCGCGAGAGTGGGTGCTGTGGTTTATAGGGTGGCGTTGCCGCCGAATCTGTTGAATTTGCACGATGTGTTTCATGTTTCACAGCTTCGGAAGTATGTTCCGGATCCATCGCATGTGATTCCGATGGATGAGGTCGAGGTAAGGGAGAACCTTACAATTGAGGCATTACCAGTTAGGGTTTTGGATCGCGAGGTGAAGAGGTTGAGAGGCAAGGATATTGCACTTGTGAAAGTGGCGTGGGGAGGCGCTGCTGAGGGCAATTTGACTTGGGAGTTGGAGAGTCGGATGCGGGAGTCGTATCCAGATTTGTTCGTCTCAGGTATATTTTCGAGGACGAAAATTTCTAAGTGGGGGAGAGTTGTAACGACCCAGTTTTTGTGTGCGTTTTATTTAATTGAGTCATTTGATTATTTTATTATTATTTTATTTTATTTTCGACTTTTATCTGCAAATATGTTATTTTTCAATGTTGTGATATTTTATCGGGTTTTGGGATCGTTTGTGAGATATTTGAGTGTGGGGGTATTTTGGTCATTTTAGGATATTTTTGATTAAGTAAGAAAAATAGAAAATAGTAGAGAGAAAAAGAGAAAGAAAGAAAAGGAAAAGAAAGAAAAAGGAGAGAAAAGAGAAGAAGAAGAGAAATAGTGGAAAAACTTGGAAAAATCAAGAGAAATCAACTTCTAGTATCGATTTAATCGGGTAAGGGTGCGAAATTCAATTATTGTATACTTGTATATGATTATGTATGTATATTTGTCATGTTTGTTGGATTGAAATGGAAATATTTTAGTAAACCCATTTTTGGTAAAATTGAGTAGAAAGTGATTAAATGTGTAGAAATTTATGTATTAAGTGTTCATTCTTGTTGATACATGATAGATACTTGTTATTGGACATTGTATTGGCAATTTTCTGGTGTGTAGGTGAGATTTGGGGTGTTTTTGGGTTGAACCCGTATGAACAATTATGCAGAAGAATTTTTCTGAGATTTCCAGGTCATACGCGTATGGGGCATGTTCATACGCGTATGAACCTTGGCATTACGCGTATGGTGGGCGAGCCATAGGGCCAATACGCGTATGGGGTGCTTGTTTTTCTCGGCCATCTGCCCATTTGCGTATGATACGCGTAGCTTTTTAGGTCATTACGCGTACGGGCTTGGGCATTACGCGTACGGCCATTTACACGTGAACTTTGGGAAAAAATGAGTCTCTGCTCATACGCGTATGGCTCATGGTGGTACGCGTATGGACAGGACTTTTGCAAAATGTGACTTTTCAAAATATCGTTTTTCGTTTTCGTTCGTAACTTTTGATCCGTTTATCCGATTTTTACATTCTTGGTATCGTTGCGTAGCTATTGAGATGTACTTTCTTATTATGGTGATTTTGAAATTGTTAGCCGATTTAATTATGTCAGAAAGTCGGGAATAGTGTCAGTTGTCGACTTTTGTCGTTATACTTGTGCGTAATTGATGTGTATTGTGCAAGGTGCTGTTGTATGATGTAAATGTATGTGTTTAGATGATGTGGTGGTGATTTGTGGCTGTATGGAAATTAAATGCATTGTTTTGGGCATAAGTGCAAAGTGTGATTTTTGTCGATGTAAATGAATATGTGTGTGTGTGCATATTAAATGTTGTGGGTCATTGTATGCCAAACATCATGATATGCATTGTTGAACGTCCTGAGTGACAGTTTAGATTCCAGAGGGAATTCGCTATAACTTTGTGTGCCCATGTGGGGTGTGAGCGATGATTATAGACGATCGTGTGCACATGTGGGGTGTGAGCGATCGGGTCGTGTGCCCGTGTGAGGTGTGAGCGATCCATAAACATCGTGTGCCCGTGTGGGGTGTGAGCGGTGGGGAACATCGTAGGCCCGACGGGGAGTTACAGTGATGTAACGAGCGATGGTTCCAGCAGAGTTCCTGAGTGAACTAGTGATGAGAAACAATGGAAGTCGGTACCGCATGTGCATATGCATAGAGTCGTTGTGTCGGTCTCTTGCATTTGCATAAATCATTTATGGTTGATTATGTGTGGATTTGTGGATGAAGTGATATATGGATAGGTGTTGGTGATGGAAATATGTATTATGTCTTGTAATGCCTTGTGTTTTGAATTATAGCGTGAGTTGTGGTGAGAACCGTATATTTGTGTATTTTTGTGTTATATATATAATTGTATGCAATTATATTATGGTTGTTTTTCTCACCCTTCTGCTATTTTATAATGCTCTATGAGGCATTGCAGATTAGAGTTGCTAGAGGTATTTTTTGTGAAGCTTTGTGTCTTCATTCTTTTGTCGGTCGGCTCTGATATGTGACACCGGGTAGTTAGGAAGGCCGTTTGTGATAATTGTATATTATGTATATGTATATCTTTTGGCTTGTGCATGTACAACTTGATGTATGACAAACTTTTCATGATATATATGCATGTTATTCAGTTTTAGATTTTCCGCTTTTATTCTAAATTCTGAAATGTGGGTGTAAGGAACTAAGTTCCTCTGTTTGATTGCTACCCCACTGTTGCATATCTTTATGAGCAGGTGTTGTATGTATTGTTTCAAATTGATGTGACCCTCCCGGTCTATGCCATGATAATTTAAATATACTCTGACGAAATTTTGAATTTTCTTTTACTGCTTTTTATTATTTGGGGGTATAGATTGGGGGTGTTACACCTTCCATGAATAAAAGCATGGCATTTTGTGGCGACTGCCACCTTGCATGCTTAAGCTTAGTTTTTTTTATTTCACCTCATATAATAATTTCATTTCTTTCTAAACTTCAAAACAAAATATGTCTGTTTAGTTCTTGGACTTATTTTTGTGAATCATCAACTTTTTTCTTAAAGACTTTTTGAGAATTATTTTTGAATATCCTGTTTGCTTAAGATATTTATTCCCTGCCTTGGACAATGTCATTCTGTTGTTTATACGCTTTAACATGTCTTTGATTTCAAAACTTTGAAAATGTTATCTCTGCCTTACTTGTATTCACTTATCCATGCTTGCCATGTTCATACTTGAATTTTCATTTGGGTTAATGTTTACTGTCTTGGAATTCTTGAGCTCATATTGTTCATTTAATTTCAATCCCTTAGCTCTTGTTCATAAGTTATTATCTCTCCCCTTCCAAAGGAAAGTCTCTCTATTGACCGCAAGGTCATAGATAGCTCATTACCCCTTTTAACCTAGCCTTAAGTTTGGAGTCGCCGCACTCCACGTAGGCGTCTTGCTGTCAGACCCTACTTTCTCCTGAACACTTCATTCCTTTTTAACCTAGCCTTCCTAAGAGACAACCATTAATCACTTATAACTCTTAAACCTTTCTTTAACCTTCACAAGAGATAGCCATTAATCTCTTCTCCTTCACCAACCTTTAACCCTTCACAATCCTTTCCCAAGAGATAGCCATTAATCTCTTCTCCTAAACAATCAATCCTCACAAGCTTTGCTTTCAAGCTTTCCACCCTACTTTCCCATAGACACTTCCTTCCCTGTTTTACCTATCCCTAAGTTTGGAGTCACCGTACTCCACGTAGGAGTCTTGCTGTCAGACCCTACTTTCCCGTGAACACTTCTTTCCCTGTTTTACCTAACCTTAAGTTTGGAGTCGCCGCACTCCACGTAGGTGTCTTGCTATCAGACCCTACTTTCCCGAAGACACTTCTTACCCTTTAACCTAGCCTTAGGGTTGGAGTCGCCGCACTCCACGTAGGTGTCTTGCTGTCAGACCCTACTTTCCCTTGGAACCTTGACCACAGTCAAGAGTTCCTCACCCCCATTGAGGGGAACTACGAATGCTCTGATTCCATTCCCGTCAGGATACGTAGGCACGAGATGCGATGTCTTGGCGAGCATACTTAGTGTACATACCCTTAGGTCTTTACCTTAGCACATTTCCCTTAGCAAGCAAACAATAACAAATAACACAAATACTAACAAGGGGTTCCTGTAGAGTACTACAGATACTTAGGGTGCTAATACCTTCCCTTAGTATAACCAACCTCTGAACCTTAGATCTCTAGCTGTGTTTCTACATAGCGCACTTAGGGTTTTTCGGTCTTTACCCTTTCCTTTTGATAAATCAAAGCTCGGTGGTGAATTTCAATGTTTTTGTGATTCAAGTTAATTAATAGCTTAATATCTGATTCTCACTGCAACAGAAAATGGCGACTTCACTGGGTATGGGTTTCTAAGAGGGTTAAGCTCACCTTGTTTGCATTTGTGTTATTTATATGTTTGCTTGCTTGTATACTTGTATATTTTGTATATTTGTATATACCTATTGTGCTTGGTTTTTCTGTATGCAGGGTGTTACCTTGAGTGGTGAGGATAAGTCCTATACCCGGACTTGAGTGCACCTATGATAGGACGATGGTACATTCAAGGAGACTTTGAGGGAGTCGATTCCCGAAAAAGTTGACTTGAGACACCATCACTCAGTTGAGGACCTCTTGAGAGTTTAGTCATGTTGAACGATTTTATTCATGAAAAGGTTACTACTCTCGACCTAGGTGCCCTTGATACTGAGGACCGTAGTTACCTCTAACCCCACTTGGCTTTTTAGGACATAGTGCGAGGACTATGAGGGAATCTATTCCCGAATTGGTTGCTACACGATACTACACTCGGACGAGACTCTCTTGAGAATATTATTGACTACCGAGTCATTCGGGAAATCGATAATATCCGAAAGATGGGCTGTTGACTCTGGGAACTTCTTAGAACCCTGTTCTACGGATCATGAACCCTAGTACACACCTTGTGGTTGGTTCTTTACCCAGGCTCCATGTTGTGATCTCGAACCCTTGATCCTGTTGCATGTGTTTTGCATTGCATATCATTTGCATCCTTGCATGTTTCATTGCATACGTCTGTCTGTCCAGTTACTCATTTCCAGTTGTCTCAACCTTCCAGTGTCACTTGTGAGTCGTCAAGCTGATTCCTCGACACCGATACCAGACTAGATCTAACTACACTACTGTTGCTGCTGTCACTCCCATGGTTACTGCTTCCCGACCAGCTCAAGCTCCCCAATGTCCGGCTGCAGGACAGAACCAGTACCGTAATAGGAATCAATTTGATCCTATTCCAATGACATACACCAAACTTTATCCTGGTATGGTTCAATAAGGTTTGATTACCACAAGGCCTTTGCCTCCTCCTCCAAATCCTCTACCAGCCGGATATAGGGCTGATCTTCATTGTGAATACCATCAAGGTGGTGCAGGCCATAACTTGGAAGGTTGATTTGCATTGAAGGCTAAAGTACAAGAGCTGATGAGAAACAAAATCATCTCCTTTAAGGACAATCCCAATCTCCAGAGTAACCCTCGGCCAGGGCACGCCAAGTGAAGCTTCAGCCGACTTCAGCTCAGCTACTTCTTAAAGACAAGACAGCTCATCCTTATGTTTAACTAGTCACTAGGCCTTGTTTCTTATTGTTTGTATTTTCCTTATTTTGTACTGGCTGTTTGCCTTCAAACTATGTTTGTAAATTCGTGATTAATGAAATGAGCATTGTAACTTTTGATTCAATTCATTTTGTCTGCTATTTACATCTTTATGCTTTCTTTTGCAAAATATTTTATCTCTTTTCCACTTTCTTTTTAATTGTGCAAACATTGGAGGAAGGATGATGAAAACATAATACTCATAAGTGTTGTGGTATGCTTTCAATTAAACTTTGCTGACGATGTAAGGCATTGTTTCAATTCCCAAACACTGGAGAAATAAGGAAGTTATTCCCTTGTCAACCCCTTCGAGCCTAGAAGTAGGAGTTTTCTTTCTTTACAAAAACCCGCAATCTTAACCTGGGGCAGGGTAGTTCTCAGTTAACTTGGTTGTGCGTCCATACAAAATACCTTTCATATAATGGTTGCATTCACAAATTTTCCTTCGCACACAGCAAGCAAGTGTCGAAGATGTCCCTCAAGTCAAATGCCAATGATGGTTCACCGAAATCATTAAGTTGTGTAGTCACTTTCCTTACCCAAAGAATGAGCCGAGTCCCTTTCAAGGCAAATGCTAAGAAAGATGGGAAGCTCATGACCTTGCCTTATAAAAAAAAAAGAGAGAGAAAAAAAGAAGAAAGAAAAGTTTGTATGACAACCCAAAAAGAGGAAACCTTTAAATTTTCATCCTGAAAGTCCTCAATGGCAAACATTGGTGAGGAAGTAGTGACTGCCATCTCAAGTCCCTTGACTTCTGAACTATCATCATCACTATCATCAGTACAATTTCTAACCTCTTGAGAACCCGAGTGCATAGTCTAAGTAAACTGAGTGTAGGACTGAAGATCATCACGAAGTTTGGGCGGGGATAAATAAACTTTGAGCCTTTATCCTTTGTTTCTTAAACCGTGAACCAGGCCACGTTATAACCCTCAAAAGACCTAACTGAAGCAAGGTTATTTTGAAAGCATACTACAGCAAAGTTGCGTAAACTGACTCCCAAAGATCTTTGCAGATCATTTGTTTTGGCATTACCACTTTTGCTTTACTCCTCACTTTTGAATGTCTTGAACTGCCGTGTTCAGACTAGTGACTCATTCTGTTTTGCATCTTCCAAAAATAATTTTGATTTCAAAAGTTGCATGAATTTGCTTTAAAATTACCATGTTTGTACAAATACTTTTGTTTGCAAACTGGCTTTCCTCTCAAGGAATTTTCAAACATTTAAGAAACTTGGTTGGTGATCCTATCAGGGGCAAGTTCATTCTAAATTCTGTTGAAGAATCAGTTCAAGGGTTGTTGTTCAGGGGCAAGTCCTCCTCAGAATTAGTTTATCCAGAATATTTTTCAAGGCTCATACTGGGGCAAGCTTTCCCAGTGTACATCAAAGCAGTCAGTTACAGAGTCAGACAAACTGAAGCAATGATCAGTTCATCTACAACAATCAGCTAGTCTGGGGCAATTTACTTGAAGAATCCCCAAGCAACACTTTATCCTTCCTACAAGGATCATCACTTGATACAATTTACTAGTGTGGCAGAGATGTGTCCAGCAGTAGCACCTCCAGTCCCTAAGCAGAATGACAGTGATCTCCGTGTTGAGGAATTAGTCTTCCAGTCTTGTCTTCTCACCAAAAGAGTCGAGCTGTGTCGTCAGCATCTGCATTTGCATGACATAATTCATATACCATATGCATAGCATGAGTGTTTCATCCTCATTTGCATTTCGTCCGAGGTCGTGTCGTTATCCACGTCTTACCTTGTGGTCAAAGTCCAACTTACTTGGTACCTACCAAAACGTTATCCGTCCTTTCATTCAGTGCCATTCCTGAATGTTGTCGTTTCTTTGAGCATCTAGTACTGTTGTTGGATGTTTGTCTTCTCTCATTCCAGTCCTATTCCTGAATCTTTATATTATCTCACTCCAGTGCCATTTCTGGATGTCCGTCTCTTGTGATCTCCAGTGCCATTCCTGGATATCTTATTCCTCTTGTTTCTCCTAGTGTTATTCCTGGAAGTTTTGCCTATCTTCTGTAACCCCCATCAAATTTGCTTGGATATCTTTCGGTGTCATTCCTGAAAGTATTATATGTTCATTCAGTACCATTCCTGGATGAGTTTTCTCCTTTGCATTCAGTGCCATTCCTGGATGTCTTTCTCACTATCATGCGATACCATTCCTGAATATAATGATTTGCCTTTACTTTCAGTACCATTCTTGAAAGTTCACAGTCATTCAATGTTGTCTTGGATACTGTGATTCCTTTTATCCAATGCTTTCTTGGATTTCACCTTTGTTCACATTCATCCAATGCTTTCTTGGATATTGTGATTCCTTTTATCCAATGCGTTCTTGGATTTCACTTTTGTTCACATTCATCCAATGCTTTCTTGGATATTGTGATGCTTTCTTGGGTATCTCCTTGTTCATTTTTGTTCAATGCTTTCTTGGACGTTGTGGTTTATCCAATGCCTTCTTGGATTTCACCTTTTGTCTCATTTGCGTCTGATGCCTTCTCAGATAGTATGAGTTTTCCTTTCATTCAAAGCCATTATTTAATGCCTGGTGTCTGTTTGTCCAATGCTTTCTTGGATCCTTACTTTGTTCACTTTATCTAAAGCCATTATTAGATATTGTGATTTGTACCTTTCATTCAAAGCCATTATTGGATGACTGGTTTCTTTTATCCAATGCTGTCCTGGATCCCTGTTTTGTTCACTTTTATCTAAAGCCATTATTAGATATTGTGATTTGTACCTTTCATTCAAAGGCATTATTGAATGATTGGTTTCTTTGTATCCAATGCTTTCTTGGATCTCTACCTTTCTCACGATTATCTGATGCCTTCTCAGATATTGTGATTTGTATCTTTCATTCAAAGCCATTATTGGATGACTGGTTTTTTTTATCCAATGCTGTCTCGGATCCCTGTTTTGTTCACTTTTATCTAAAGCCATTATTAGATACTGTGATTTATACCTTTTGTTCAAATCCATTATTCAATGTTCAGTGTCCTTTTATCCAATGCCTTCTTGGATTACCCTTGTTTGCTCAATTTTTTTATCTGATGCTTTCTCAGATATTGTGATTTGTACCCTTCATTCAAAGCCATTATTGGATGACTGGTTTCTTTGCATTCAATGCTTTCTTGGATCCCTGCTTTGTTCACTTTTATCTAAAGCCATTATTAGATATTGTGATTTGTACCCTTCATTCAAAGCCATTATTGGATGACTGGTTTCTTTGCATCCAATGCTTTCTTGGATCCCTACTTTGTTCACTTTTATCTAAAGCCATTATTAGATATTGTGATTTGTACCTTTCATTCAAAGCCATTATTGGATGTCTGGTTTCTTTTACCATCTGATGTTTTTCTGGATGTGCCTTTCTCTGTCTTTTCTGGCTTTTCTTGAAGATCCCGTTTGAACTCTTCAGTATAAGAAAATCCAAGAAAATCTTTTGTTGAGGTCTATCCTTTTATTTCAAATTAATCCCCAGTGGAGATCATGTCTTCTTTCTGGTTTCATGCCCAATAAAGAGTGTACTTTCATTTTCTTAGTGTCGTCCGGTCACCTATAAACCTGCCGTCCATCTCCCTGGACTTTTCCCCAGTGGAGAGCACCTCTCTGGCTCCTATCTCCAGTGAGGATCTGTGAGGTTTTCCCTCAATTTTATTTTTCTATCCCCGGTGTTCCCTCAAAATCTCCCCAGTGAGACTCTGTCGTTGGTCAGTCTGTATCCCCAGTAAGCCTTCCTTGTGGATATTAACCTTATCCTTCCCCAGTAGGCTCACCTGTAGTTGTTTTCTTTGGTGTTTTGTTTGTCTGCATCTTTGCACTATCATGGCATCATATCATCGTATTAGAAGTTCATGGCATGTCAGCATTTGCACGTCTGTTACCTGTCCTTAGCATCTGCGTTCCATCTAAGGGAGAAAATTTTTGGTTTGCTATATTTAAATATTTTTCACCTTGATGTCCCGAGGATTTCCATTCCTCGTACCATCTGGTAAAGTTATTTAAATAGGGGAAATTGTTATACCCCAAATTTTACCCCTTAGATGTCATAACATCTTGCACTTACATTTAGGGTTCAATCATCTATGCATTGTTAACTAACCCATATCTTTGCTAGTTTATTTCTTTTGTGAAGGCCAGGTTTGCACAGGAAAGAGAACAAAGATCAATAAGCCAGACTCTCACATATTTCAAGGTCTCCTAAGACATTCTTTGGCTCCATACAACTATCACAAGTGTCCCCTAATTGATTGAGAGTGGTGTGTGAATGTCATCTGTTCAAGAAAGACAATTGAGGCTCCAAGTGCAACCATTTCAATTCACACACTTTCAAGAGGTCTTATTCAACAAGAAATCAAGTGTTTGGTTCCTATTACAAGTGCCTTGAGCCACAAGATTCACCAGGACTCAAACTAGGGTTTTCTCAACACCAGTCAACCATTGCCTCTGATTTTGATCAAGACATGTCCCCAAGCTTTGGAACATGATTCTACATGATACTGGACATCCTTAGATGCCATTTATGGCCCTTGGGAGAGATTGAAGAAGCAAGATCCTCAAAGGCCTTCCAGCGGAATTTCTGAGGAAATTAGGGTTTTTACTGATAAAGTCAAGACTCCGACTCTGATGTTACTAGACCAAAATTAAGTATTCAAGTCATTGTCTCATCTTAATATGTTCAACCATTGACTGAGGGCATGAGAGATCACAAGGCATTTGTGAATTTTATTTGAAGAAAAAAACAAAAAAAAAAAGAAACAAAAGAAAAAGAAAAAAAAGGGAAAAGTATCTCATGGCACTAGCCACACTTTGGTGGCACTGGCCATGAGATACATGGCGCCCACCACACATAAAATACTGGGCGCCCACCATACTTAAAGCATGGAGCCCACCACCACAAAAAAGCATGGCGCCTGCCATGTTAATTTATGGCACTTGCCATGAAGCACATGGCACTTACCATGAAAAAAATGTGGCGTTTGCCACCTTGCCATAATCTGCACTTAACAAAAGTTTGTTTTAATTAAAATAATATATTTTAAACAAGAAAATGCAAGTGGATCAATTCATCATGACGAAGAAAAGAGGCTTTTCAGTAAAAGTATGGTTGCAAGTCTCATCAGCACACAAAAGCAAAACCAATCTTGATCCCACTCTGATCAAATGAAGAATTTTCAAACCAACCACTTGCAGTTGCACGAAGATTTGAAAAAAGGGTAATCTTGGCCATGCTGCAAGCTTCTCACTTTCTCCTATAAATAGGACGTTCCTCTTCAGTAAATGACACACCAGATTCACCCGATAAAAGGCTGAATACTCTCCTCATTTTCTCCCCCCAGTTACTTTTATAATTCTGAATATTGTTGCAAGAGTTTTTTGGTTCGAGTTCTCCACCATCCAACCTTGCAGTAGCTGGCATTTAGAGGAAGAAGAAGTTCGTCCGTTTTTTTCGAATACATACTTGTGAAGAGGAAGTGGACCGTCTCCACTACGTAACACTCCCTCCATTGTTTTTTTAACTCTTCTGACTTCATTCCAAAATATCATGAACATTTATTTCATACCGTTTTCATATTTGTTATCTTGTTAATATCTGATTAAATGTTGCAACATATATTTCTGTTTTAATTTTATCTGGGTTTGTAGATGTTATTTAAAAGAAGGAAACAAAATAAAATTAAAAAAAAAAGAAATAAAGGTGGCGCCTGCCACCATTCCTTAAGTGTGGCGCCTGCCACAAGTGTAGTGGCACTGGCCACAAGTGCATGGCGCTGGCCATAGGTTTTTTTGGTGCCATATGGCGCCTGCCATGCCTTAGTGTGGCGCCTTCCATGCTTTGGTGTGGCACTCACCAAATAACATGGCGCCTGCCATGAATAAATGCATGGAATTTTGTGGCAACTGCCACCTTGTATGCTTAAGCTTAGTTTTTTTTATTTCACCTCATATAATAATTTCATTTCTTTCTAAACTTCAAAACAAAATATGTCCGTTTAGTTCTTGGACTTATTTTTGTGAATCATCAACTTTTTTCGTAAAGACTTTTAGAGAATTATTTTTTAATATCCTGTTTGCTTAAGATATTTATTCCCTGCCTTGGACAATGTCATTCTGTTGTTTGTACGCTTTAACATGTCTTTGATTTCAAAACTTTGAAAATGTTATCTCTGCCTTACTTGTATTCACTTATCCATGCTTGCCATGTTCATACTTGAATTTTCATTTGGGTTAATGTTTACTGTCTTGGAATTCTTGAGCTCATATTGTTCATTTAATTTCAGTCCCTTAACTCTTGTTCATAAGTTATTATCTCTCCCCTTCCAAAGGAAAGCCTCTCTATTGACCGCAAGATCATAGATAGCTCATTACGCCTTTTAACCTAGCCTTAGGTTTGGAGTTGCCGCACTCCACGTAGGCGTCTTGCTATCAGAACCTACTTTCCCATGAACACTTCATTTTCTTTTAACCTAGCCTTCCCAAAAGACAGCCATTAATCTCTTATAACTCTTAAACCTTTCTTTAACCTTCACAAGTGATAGCCATTAATCTCTTCTCCTTCACCAACCTTTAACCCTTCACAATCCTTTCCCAAGAGATAGCCATTAATCTCTTCTCCTAAACAATCAATCCTCACAAGCTTTACTTTCAAGCTTTCCACCCTACTTTCCCGTAGACACTTCCTTCCCTGTTTTACCTAACCTTAAGTTTGGAGTCGCTGCACTCCACGTAGGCGTCTTGCTGTCAGACCCTACTTTCCCGTGAACACTTCTTTCCCTGTTTTACCTAACCTTAAGTTTGGAGTCGCCGCACTCCACGTAGGTGTCTTGTTGTCAGACCCTACTTTCCCGAAGACACTTCTTACCCTTTAACCTAGCCTTAGGGTTGGAGTCGTCGTACTCCACGTAGGTGTCTTGCTGTCAGACCCTACCCTTGGAACCTTGACCAAAGTCAAGAGTTCCTCACCCCCATTGAGGGGACCTATGAATGCTCTGATTCCATTCCCGTCAGGATACGTAGGCATGAGATGCGATGTCTTGGCGAGCATACTTAGTGTACATACCCTTAGGTCTTTACCTTAGCACATTTCCCTTAGCAAGAAAACAATAACAAATAACACAAATACTAACAAGAGGTTCCTGTAGAGTACTACAGATACTTAGGGTGCTAATACCTTCCCTTAGTATAACCAACCCCTGGACCTTAGATCTCTTGCTGTGTTCCTACATAGCGCACTTAGTGTTTTTCGGTATTTACCCTTTCCTTTGGATAAATCAAAGCTCGGTGGTGAGTTTCAATGTTTTGTGATTCAAGTTAATTAATAGCTTGATATCCGATTCTCACCGCAACACCAACCTTTGCTCCACCAGCTGTGCAAACTCAAGTGCACCCCATTTTCCATAATCCACAGTCGGTCTATGATTACCCCGAAGTGTCTGAGGAGGGGGACGAGCGCCATGAAAGGCTGAAAGAAATTGTGGAAACTATCCAAAGAAAGATGAGAGCAATGGAAGGTAGTAATATCTTTAGTACTGATGCTAGAGATATGTGTTTAGTTTCTGGTTTAGTGATTCCACCAAAGTTCAAGACTCCAAGCTTCGACCAGTATTCAGGCGCGACGTGCCCAAAGTCGCACTTGATTATGTATTATAGAAGAATGGCAGCTTATGTGGATAATGACAAGCTAATGATCCGCTATTTTCAGGATAGTTTGAAAGGAGCCTCTGCTAAATGGTATATGGGTTTGGACCAGTCCAGAATTCACAGTTTTCAAGATTTGTCAGATGCTTTTGTGAAACATTACAAGTATAATATGGATTTGGCCCCTAATCGTAGGCAACTTTTAAGCATGACTCAGAACAACTCAGAGTCCTTTAAATAATACGCTCAACGTTGGTGGGAGACTGCTTCCTAGGTGGAACCTCCATTGTCTGAGGAGGAACTAGCTGATTAGTTCGTAGACACTGTGAAGCCTGAGTTTTATGAAAGAATGATTAGTAGTGTTAGCGCCAACTTTGCTGACATTGTGGCTGTGGGAGTGAAAGTAGAAGCTGGTTTGAAGAGTGGAAAGGTGATTAGTTCTTCAAGAAACTCAAGCAGTAGCAACAACAAGAAACCTCCTAGTAGTTTCCATAAAAAGAAAGAAAGAGAGACAAATGCAGTCATGACAGGCAAGAAAAAGAATCAAGTTTGGAAACATCCAGTTTATCAACAGCAGTCTAACCCAAGTTTTGTTCAACCACCAGTATACCTTGTGCAGTTTTCCCCACAACCTTATGTGACAGCTGTGACTCCAACTTTCAACAACCCAACTATCAGCAAGCTCCCAATGCTCCAGCTTACCAAGCTCCTCAATCAAAGACAAGGGGCAAAGCCTTCATTTCCTCCAATTCCAATGACTTACACAGAGCTTTACCCTTCTTTGGTTCAACAAGGTTTGATCGTCACTAGACCCTTGGGCCCACCTATAGAAAATTCCATGCAATTCCATAATCCTAATGCCCACTGTGCATTCCACCAAGGCGCTTCCGGTCATGACCTAGATGGATGCCTTGCGTTGAAATATGTTGTGAAGGGTTTCAAGGAAAAAAATATTATGTCCTTTGCGGATAATCAGCCAAATGTGAAGAATAATTAGTTGCCTACACATGGGACTGTAAATGCTATTGAAGATGAAAGCGACGAGGTGTTGATCATGGATGCATCTAAGATCAAGACTCCTGTCAGGGTTTTTCATGCAAAACTGTTTGAAGCTGGTTTAGTGAAGGTTTGCCACAATGACTGTGAAGATTGTGATGCCAGTGTCTGAGGATGCCAATTGGTTCAAGATGACGTTCAAAATTTGATTGATGAAGGTTTTCTGCAAGTGATCAGTAAAGTGAAGAAAGAGGAAGTTGCGGTAATTGAGCCCATATTCAATTTACCAGAATCAAGAGAGAATGTGCCCATTTTCAATATGCCAAAGCCTGGTTCTGTGGTCCCTATTTTCAATAAACCAAAGCCAATATTCAACGCATTAGAATCTGTTGTTGCTTCTGCTGCCAATCAACCAAGGCCAAAAATCCTCAGAGAGCCTGTTCCGTTCCGTTTCAGAAATTCTAAACCTGTGCCATGGAAATATGAAGATACTATGACTAACAAAGAGTCTGGAAGTGTGGTTCCAGGGAAAGAGGTGGGAACTACTAGTGAAGAAGTAACCAATATAGTTGGGGCTGGAAAGATGACACGAAGTGGTCGAATTTATACTCCCCTCTTCAAAGGGAATGTGCCCAAAGAAACTGTTGCTCCTGTGCCTGCCAAGGACAAGGAAAAAGAAGTGGTTACCAGTGATGAAGATGCTGAGTTTCTGAGGATCATCAAAAGAAGTGACTATAAGGTGGTGGATTAGCTTCACCAAACTCCTTCTAAAATCTCAATCTTGTCTCTGCTGTTGAATTCACCTACTCATCAAGCTGCCTTACAAAATATATTGGCCCAAGCCCATGTTGCTCGAGATATTACTGCCGGCCAGTTTAACAGTGTAATTGCAAATATCACTGCTTGCAACACCTTCAGCTTTAGCCAAGAGGAGCTACCTAGGGAGGGTCAAAATCACAATCTTGCTCTACATGTATCCGTGAAATGCCAAGAAGACACTTTGGCAAGAGTCCTCGTGGACACTGGCTCCTCTCTGAATGTTCTGCCTAAGAGGACACTTGAAAAGTTGGCTTACAAGGGGGGTGAAATGAAACCTACCTCCCTAATTATCAAAGCTTTTAATGGCTAACGAAGATCTGTAATGGGTGAAGTTGAGCTACCAACCTTAATTGGCCCGCATGTTTTCAACATCACATTCCAAGTATTGGACATTAATCCCGCCTACTGCTGCCTACTTGGAATGCCATGGATCCATGAAGCTGGTGCTGTAACTTCAACATTACACCAAAAGATGAAGTTCGTGATTGATGAAAAGTTGGTTATCATACATGGTGAAGAGGACATGATGGTCAGTAATTTGTCTTTCTTCCGCTACATTGTCTGATTTCTGCCCCAAGTGTTACCCCAATCTTGACTTCATTCTTGTTCTCATCGGTACCAAGATTGATGATGTCAACTTGTTCCTCATGTGGTTGAAGATCCGTGTACTCATACTCACACTTTTCTGCCAAATCATCTGGGACCTCATAATCTTCCTCTCCCTCATCCTCATCTTGATAGATGGGTGAATCAAAGTCAATGGTGAAAGAATGGCATTGAATACAACAGGTTTGTGGATTATTCTGCATGATGGGGGACTTATTTTATTAAAATGCACAAAATTAAATGCAAGAAGAAATGTTTTTGGTAGTTTTGAAAAGATTGCCATTATCCCTTAAAAGCAAAAATAGTAACTGAAAGCAAAAGAGTTTAACAAAACGTCTTCATTGATTAATAAAAGTTTAAAGCGATATCCCATACAAAATAGTCCAATAGCCTTGGGCACGACTATGGAATTGAAACCAAACAACAAAAACAAACATATTACTCTGGCACAAAGAACAACACAGGGATCTCAATAGCTTCCCAATTATCTAGTGCGGCATCACACTGAAATACCAAATGGCTGATGTCCTCATCTTCTTCGTCTTCTATAACGGCATTAACATGATATCCTTTGCTGAAGAACACTTCCTGGATTGTCTTTGGTCGCATTGTTGTAGAAGCAGCTGCTTTATCATGAGTTGGTTTGTTCTTCCTTTCTTGAATTTCAATAAACTTTCCCCAGCCTGCGCGAACACCCTCTTTAAGGGAAGATTGCATACTCTTGAAGGAAACAAAAGATGGATTACTCGGGACCACCGACTCTTCAATGTCCATCATGAGCATTGGCGAGTAATTTGTCTTTCTTCCGCTACTCGCCAATGCTATCATGATGGACATTGAAGAGTCGGTGGTCCCGAGTAATCCATCTTTTGTTTCCTTCAAGAGTATGCAATCTTCCCTTAAAGAGGGTGTTCGCGCAGGCTGGGGAAAGGTTATTGAAATTCAAGAAAGGAAGAACAAACCAACTCATGATAAAGCAGCTGCTTCTACAACAATGCGACCAAAGACAATCCAGGAAGTGTTCTTCAGCAAAGGATATCATGTTAATGCCGTTATAGAAGACGAAGAAGATGAGGACATCAGCCATTTGGTATTTCAGTGTGATGCCGCACTAGATAATTGGGAAGCTATTGAGATCCCTGTGTTGTTCTTTGTGCCAGAGTAATATGTTTGTTTTTGTTGTTTGGTTTCAATTCCATAGTCGTGCCCAAGGCTATTGGACTATTTTGTATGGGACATCGCTTTAAACTTTTATTAATCAATGAAGACGTTTTGTTAAACTCTTTTGCTTTCAGTTACTATTTTTGCTTTTAAGGGATAATGGCAATCTTTTCAAAACTACCAAAAACATTTCTTCTTGCATTTAATTTTGTGCATTTTAATAAAATAAGTCCCCCATCATGCAGAATAATCCACAAACCTGTTGTATTCAATGCCATTCTTTCACCATTGACTTTGATTCACCCATCTATCAAGCTGAGGATGAGGGAGAGGAAGATTATGAGGTCCCAGATGATTTGGCAGAAAAGTGTGAGTATGAGTACACGGATCTTCAACCACATGAGGAACAAGTTGACATCATCAATCTTGGTACCGATGAGAACAAGAATGAAGTCAAGATTGGGGTAACACTTGGGGCAGAAATCAGACAATGTTTGGTAAAGCTTCTTGAAGAGTATGTGGATGTGTTTGCATGGTCTTATTAGGACATGCCTGGTTTGGATACAAACATAGTAGTTCATAAACTACCACTCAAGCCTGAGTGCCCACCAGTGAAACAGAAACTCCAAAAAAGTAGACCCGATATGGCTCTCAAGATCATAGATGAGGTCAAGCGATAAATTGATGCAGGATTTCTGGCTGTCTCAAAATACCCCAAATGGGTGGCCAACATTGTGCCTCTGATAAAGAATAATGGTAAAGTGTGAATGTGTGTGGATTATAGAGATCTTAACAAGGCAAGTCCAAAGGACGATTTCCCTCTGCCGCATATTGACACTCTTGTGGATAATACGTCCCATTTTGCAGTTTTCTCCTTTATGGATGGCTTCTCCGGTTATAACCAGATTAGAATGGATCCTGCTGATATGGACAAAACTATGTTCATCACTCCTTGGGGAACTTATTGCTACAAAGTCATGCCCTTTGGTTTGAAAAACGCAGGGGCAACCTATCAGAGAGCTATGGTGACTCTTTTCCATGATATGATACATAAGGAAATTTAGGTGTATGTTGACGATATGATTGTTAAATCCCAAAGTGAGGAGGACCATTTGGATCACCTTCTGAAACTGTTCAAAAGACTCCAAAAATATCAATTAAGGTTGAACCTCGCCAAATGTACCTTCGGTGTTAGATCAGGAAAGTTGCTCAGTTTTATCGTTAGTCAACGAGGAATTGAGGTAGACCCTGATAAAGTGCGAGTTATTCAAGAGATGTCAGCTCCACAAGCTGAGTCTCAAGTAAGAGGTTTTCTTGGTCGTTTGAATTACATCTCCAGGTTTATCTCCAATATGACTCCTACTTGTGAGTCGATTTTCAAGCTGCTTCGCAAACACCAAACTGTAGAGTGGAACTCCGACTGCCAGCAGGCCTTTGACAAAATCAAGAGTTATTTGCAAGAACCACCGATCTTGGTCCCGCCTGTTCCAGGGAGACCCCTCTTCATGTACATGACTGTATTAGAAGGATCAATGGGTTGTGTTTTGGGCCAACATGATGATTCTGGGCGTAAAGAACATGCCATCTACTACTTGAGCAAGAAGTTTACTGATTGCGAAAGTCGTTATTCACTTTTGGAAAAGACTTGCTGTGCTTTAGCATGGGCCACCAGGCGTTTGAGGCAGTACCTGATATGTCATACTACTTTATTGATCTCAAAAATGGACCCAATAAAGTATATCTTTGAAAATCCTGCTCAAACAGGAAGACTTACCCATTGGCATATGCTCTTATTAGAGTATGATATTCAGTACGTCACTTAGAAGTCTATCAAGCGAAGTGTCTTATCAGATTACCTTGCAAATCAGCCTGTAGAAGACTATGAGCCCCTCAAGTTTGATTTCCCAGATGAAGACATTATGGTGGTTAAGGATTGTGAAGAGCCAGGCCCTGATGAAGGTCCTGAACCTGGTTCCCGATGGAAGATGATGTTTGATGGTTCTTCTAACTACAGTGAACACGGTGTAGGTGTTGTGTTGATGAACCCTGATGGTGGTTACACCCCGTTTACAGCCAAATTATGTTTTGAATGTACAAACAACATTGCTGAATATGAAGCATGCATTCTAGGGTTGGAAGCAGCTATTGATCTCAGAATTAAGATTTTGGAGGTCAGTGGAGATTCTGCTTTGGTTATTTATCAAGTTAAAGGTGAATGGGAAACTAGAGATAAGAAGTTGATCCCGTACCGTGCTTATGTTGTGGAGATGATCCAATACTTTGATGAGATTAATTTCCGTCATGTTCTGTGTTCAGAAAACCACATTGCTGATGCTTTAGCCATGTTAGCTTCAATGTGGAAGGTTAATTTTGTTAATGAGGTGCCACTCATCAGTATCGAGCGCAAGACTGAACCAGCATACTTCCAATTGGTTGAAGAAGAGGAGGATGGGAAACCATGGTTTCATGACATCAAAAATTATTTGAAGAATCAAGAATATCCTGCCAATGCTTCCACTCTTGACAAGAAGACTTTGAGAAGGTTGTCGTCTAAGTTTTTCCTCAGTAATGATGTGCTATACAAAAGGAATCATGACATGGTTTTGCTAAGGAGAAAATGGGTGATGCACTGACAGTGTAAATTTTTTTACACTGTCAACCAATCACGACCATGAATCCCGCCAAGTCAGACTGTAATTTTTAAAAAATTTAAATGACATGGTAAAATGATATGTTTCTATTGGATGACAGTGTAAAACTATTTTACACTGTCAGTGCATATCCATTAAACCCTTTGCTAAGATGTGTTGACAAACGAGAAGCAGACCTGTTGATTCATGACATTCACGAGGGAGCATTTGGCACTCACGCCAATGGGCATGCCCTAGTTAAGAAGATCTTGAGGGTTGGATATTATTTGTTGCCTATGGAGACTGATTGCATCCAATACACCAAAAATGCCACAAATGCCAAGTTTATGCTGACAAGGTGCATGTACCTCCAACATTGTTGAATGTGTTGTCGTCACCTTGTCCGTTTTCTATGTGGGGCATTGACATGATTGGGGAAATTGATCCAAAAGCTTCTAATGGTCATTGGTTCATCTTAGTGGCTATCGACTACTTCACAAAGTGGGTTGAATCTGCCTCCTACGCCAGCGTGACCAAACAAGTGGTTGCCCGTTTTATCAAGAACCAAATTATATTTCGTTATGGAATTCCAAACAGGATCATAAAGATAATAGAACAAATTTGAACAACAAGACAATGAAGGTGTTGTGTGATAGTTTCAAGATTGAACATCATAATTCTTCACCTTACCGTCCCAAGATGAATGGAGCTGTCAAAGCTGCTAACAAAAACATCAAAAAGATCCTGCAGAAAATGGTCAAGACTTATAAAGATTGGCATGAGATGTTACAGTTTGCCTTGCATGGGTATAGAACTTCGGTTTGGACTTCGACAGGGGCAACTCCCTTCTCTTTGGTGTATGGGATGGATGTCGTTCTTCCCATCGAAGTAGAGATACCGTCTTTGAGAATCCTGATGGAGACCAAGCTTGATGAAGCAGAGTGGGTCCAAGAAAGATATGATCATCTGAACCTCATCGATGAGAAACATCTGAGTGCGATGTGTCATGGTCATTTGTATCAGAGAAGGATGAAAAAGGCATTTGACAAGAAGGTCCGCGTTCGGGAATTCCGTGAAGGAGAACTCGTACTCAAGAAGATCTTGCCATCTCAAAGGGATGTACTTGGAAAATGGCATCTCAAAGGCATTTGACAAGAAGGTCTGCGTTCGGGAATTCCGTGAAGGAGAACTCGTACTCAAGAAGATCTTGCCATCTCAAAGGGATGTACTTGGAAAATGGGGGCTAATTATGAAGGCCCATTTGTGGTGAAGACAATATTCTCAGGAGGTTCTCTAATTCTTACAATGATGGATGGTGAACAACTCTTACACCCTGTAAATGATGACTCAGTAAGAAAATATTACGCCTAAAAAGCCCACTAAGTCAAAAACCAGAAATGGCGACTTAGGCAAGAAAAGGGTATCCCGGTGGGTCATAACCTATGAAGGAGACTCAGGCAAAAGTTAGGGATTAAATAAAAAAAGAGAAAGCTCGCTAGGTTGAAAACCCGAAAGGGCGGCCTAGGCAAAAAGAAGCGTCCCGGTGGATTGAAAACCCAAAAGGGCGGTCCGGGCAAGATTTAGGGACAAAAGGTGTTTCACTGTGTCATAAGGGTTGTCACCAATACCAAGGAATTCAAGCAGAAGTTCAAGAACATTCGCTCTCATCAGCAGCGAGGTTTTTGAAGGATTCTTAGTCATTAGGGATAATAGTGGTCATTGAATATGATGTAACTTTTTTTCTATTGCCATTTCCTGATTGTAATGTTCCATGGAACTTTGCCATTGGCGAGTTGCCATTCTAATGAAATCTGATTTTGAACCATTCTTTGTTTGATATTTATCATTTCTTTACTCTTTTCTTGTTCTGTAAAACTTCATTTATTCATTAATAATGGTTTTGAAAGCGGGAAGATTTTGAAATAAAAACAAATCTTTTGAGAAAACACAGTGGAAACATAATCTATTTTGGCTTGTGCGACGATTTAGTAAAATCACATGCTTCCCCAGTGGTTTTTGTTGCGACGAAAGCACAGTTAAACCATCTGGCGAGTAATTCCCCAATGAAACGAGTTTAGCTGGCAATGCCTCCTGGATTGGACACTTCAGTAATGACTGACTACCATGATACCAAGGATTTCTCCCCAGTATCTCCCACAGATGTTTGTTGAAAGTGGACGGTCCTTACCTCCTCAGGTGAAAGAAGAATGTTCCCTATTAGACCCTTGAGCGGCTGTTTTCTTCAGATTCAGTGTGGTTCTTTGTAGTAGTTATGTTACCCATTTTCCTTTCTTCCCCCAGTCTTTTGCCTCTCGTCAGAGTCGTCTCTTGTATATCATTGAGCATTCGTATCATACCATATCATGGTGCATTTTAGCATTTGGTGTGTCTTCTCGTGGGTCTTTACCTCCTTTACCATAACCTGCTCAGGTTAGGTACCCTTTTGAGTTCGTGAATCATTATCTGTGTCCTACTTGCGTCCGATTGTCACCTGCGTGCGTCAAATTTAATAATCATCCTTATTCCCCAGGAAGCTTAGTCATCACTATGCAACACCGGTGATATTTCATTTGTTGTTTAAACTCTGTCATCAGGCCAATCATTATTGGTATTGAAAGTTGTAGCGCAATTTTTTGTGGTTTCGAATCACTATCGCTTTCGTACTACAGTTCGATTCATTTTTTTATCCTATGAAGTTGATTAAGGAAGGGAAATAGATGTCTCCAATTAACCCTGCTTGCATACTGAGCTTAAACAGATGACTATTGCTTTACAGATGCTATCAAAATAGGGGGGTCTGTCTTAGGTTATTTTGCTTAAGAATACAGTGTCTGGACTATTTGCGAGGCTTTTGGTGAGGTGTTAGATCTGATGCTTTTTGATTGATGTATGGATGTACTGGACTTTTAATTTTTGATTAGTATGCTCGCTAAGATTTCGCAATCTTATGCCTACGTATTCCTATTTAACGAAACAGGGAAATCAGAGCGATCGTAGTTCCCTCTTATTTTTAGGGAGGAAAAAGATGTTTCGGTGTCTTGTTCAAAGCCCAAGATTGAAGCTAAAAGGGTATTTGTATCTTGTTCAAAGCCCAAGATATGAAGCCGAAGGGTTTTTTGTGTCTTGTTCAAAGCCCAAGATTGAAGCTAAAAGGTTTGACTGAGAGAGAACTTGTCATCTCTAAAGAGGAACTGTTGATGTTCGTATGCATTGACTAAAGCATAAGTTTGATGCTAAAAGGTTGATTGACTCAACTAGGGATTTCTCTATACGAAGCCTAAGAGGAGGCTATTGACCCAACAAGGGGGTGCTTATTATTTGTCTCGTACGAAGCCCGAGATAGAGGATAAAAGGGTTGACTCAACAAGAGAGTACTAACAAGTGACTGACTCAACAAGAGAGTGCTTTTATATGTCTTGTACGAAGCCCAAGACGGAGGCTAAAAAAGGTTGACTCAACAAGAGAGTCGGATAAGTTGATTGACTCAACAAGAGAGTCTTTTATATGTCTTGTACGAAGCCCACGACGGAGGCTAACAAAGGTTAGACTCAACAAGAGAGTACCTTTATCTGTCTTATACGAAGTCCAAGATGAAGGCTAAAAAGGTTGACTCAACAAGAGAGTCAGACAAGTTGATTGACTCAACAAGAGAGTCTTTTATACTCAACAAGAGAGTGATTTGCTGTCTCGTATGAAGCCCGAGATAAAGGCTAAAAGGAAAGTGACTCAACAAGAGAGTCTTGAAAAGTGATAGACTCAACAAGAGAGTCTGAAAAGGTTAACTCCGCTAGGGGGAATCATTGTACAAAGCCCAAGAGGAGGCTGACGTTGCTGAGGAAGGATCATTATACAAAGCCTAAGAGGAGGTTATACTTCTGCCGGGGATTCTTGAGATCCCGAGGCAGGTCCAAGAAGGGAATCAATCTTTGCATGGGAACGTAAAAGGAATTGATAGATCAAAAACCTTGAGGCTCTGGTTTGAGATAGTGTTAAACTGACCCGGGTTGGGGGATTTTGGGAGAAGGACGGGGTTTTAGAACCCGCAAAGTTTTAACTCGGCTGGAGATTAATCCAGGATCCGAGGTTTCTCCTATATTTGAAAGGTGACTTGAGAATGTCTTTGAGACTCAACGATGTTTAGACTGTCCAAGCCTATTGGTAGAGTTTTATCTTTTGTATGATGCCCAAGAGGAGGCCGACTCGTTTAAGGTATGAGTATCACCCTAAAATTGGTCTGAGAGTGTTTGACTCTTTTTAGAAAGACAGCTCTAACGAAGGATGACTAAGTTATGTTCCTATACCTGTAAGAGGTCTTCAGGGTCCTTGTATTAAGCCCAAGAGGAGGTATGAGTACTTCTAAGAAGCCGAAGGATCCTTGTACAATGCCCAAGAGGAGGCGGGGATGCTTTTAGGAAGCCTGTGGGTCCCCAAACCAAGATAAATTCAAGAAATGCAATTCAAAGAGAAGAGATCATTCCAGGAAAGTTTGAGAATTTGGAAGAAACTCAAGAGATGATATTCACGGAGAATAGATCAACTCTGGGGAGTAGAGTTTCTTTGACAATTTCTAAGGGTGACAGTCTAAGAAAAGGTTCACCGAGAATACTGCCTTTCTCTTTGTTCCATATTGTTAAACCCCCAAGAGAAGGGAAGACTGTATCTGGAATCCTATGGGGGATCTAGTTTTGTTTGTATTTGAGAGTGACCAACAGGCTTTACCTAGTTCTAGACGTAGTTGTCGGGGAAAACTCTAAATAACTATACTAGTATTACACAGTGGATATGTGACAAGTATATAAAAGGATGTGAAAGAAGACTTATAGTGAAACAGCCCCACAATACAGTTATATACATATAAAGCGGTAAATGAAAGCGGATAAACACTTACCCGTTGTAGAGCTTCCATGCTGTTTTGTTAGTTGTTCAACAAAGAAATTAAAGAAAGTTTTGATAACAACATATATTTGAATTCAAAATCAAAGGAGAAAGTGCTTTGAAAAGATTGTTGGGGATTACAGCTCAAGGAGAGGCCCAAGTTTTAATGATGATCGTACCGTTGTCTTGAAAACTGTACAGAGGGACTTATACAATATGTGAGGCCCAAAAAGCTTTTATGTACAAGGGGATGGGTATTACACTCTATTAGATGCCCAAAGTTTATTTTTGTACAAGAGATAGGGCTTACAACTCAAGGAGAGGCCCAGGGTTATTTGTTTACAAACGGCGATCGCACCGAGGTTTTTGAAAACACAGTGGGTCTTATACAACATCTGAGGCCCAAATCATTTTGGTTTCAAAAAGGGGTTGGGTCTTACACTCTATTAGAGGCCCAAAGAGTTTCAAAATGAATAAAGATGGGTCTTATAGCTCAAGGAGAAGCCCAGTTGATTTTGTTAAAAAGGCGACGATCGCGTTGAACGTTTGAAAATATACAGAGGGACTTATACAATGTGTGAGGCCCAAAAGGTATTATTTACAAAGGGGTTGGGTCTTACACTCTATTAGAGGCCCAAAGAGTATTTAAAGAAAATAAATGGGACTTATAACACAAGGGTAGGCCCAGTTGAAAATAGTTTGAAAACGACGATCGCGTCGAAATTTCTGAAACTGTATCGGGACTTATACAATACACTGAAGCCCAAATTATTTTATTTACAAAGAGGTGGGACTTACACTCTATCAAGAGGCCCATGAGTGTTTGAAAATGATTGATGAGGGTTGAATTAATCAAAACCCTAATTTTGTTTAAAAAGGAATTAATTTTGTTAAAAAAATTAATAAAAAGTATTGAAAACATGTGAAAAATGGGTGGTGATCTTGAATCAATGTTTCAAAAATCATGTTTATATCCACAAAATAATTGGAAACAATTAAATTTGGAAAATCAAGGAGGAAAAAATATTTTAAATGTTAAAACACAAATAAAAGATTAATTCTTTGCAAAAATATCAAGTATATGAAATAAATAATATATTTGGGAATTTTTGGCAAAATAAAATATTTTAACATTTTTGTGGATTATTAAAAAAAGAATCAACTCAAAATCATTAAAACTCAGAGAGAAATTAATTTTTGAATCAATTAAATAAAATCACAAAATTCAAATATTCAAATTTGTGAAAAAGGCGCCAAGAACATGGGCCAAGAACACGCGCGAAGGGAGATTTGCTCAGATTTGCATTTTCTATCCAATCTCATTGAATACTTGATGAAATCACACAATCCACATATCAATCTGCTCATTTTCACCTCACGATCATGTCTACGGTCTTTAATTTCATTTATTTTAAGCATGGAATAAGAAATCAAGACAAAACCTCAAGAACCCTAAAATTTGCATGAAGGCTGAGAATTTTGATACACGATTTAAACAAAGCAATTAATTGAGGGGAAACATTCTATGCATGATTATGAACATTTGGCAAAAGTATTGTGCGAGGAAATATGCATAGATTAAGAGATGACCAAGTTTAGGCTTACTTGAAGGTCGTGACAGCAAGAGCAATGTGATTTTTGAGTTGGAGGTGTTACAGATAAGTTGTGATGATCTGGACAGCTTCCCTACACCATATGGAGTGTGTTTGAATGCTTGGACTTGATTGGAAATGGCTAGATCACTTCATGGCATCTCAACTGCAACTTGGTTGAAAAATTGAGCAACTGGCTGGTGATTCTGAGAAATCAGTGTTACAGTTCTGTGTTTAGTGTTTGATCAGCTCACATATGATGTTTATGAGGTGTTAGAGCAATTGGTTTGAGTGGAATTGCTCTCTACTGAAAAATTCGATAGTGACTTGCTAAGAAAGGCATTTTTTAGAGTGAGAATATGATTTTGAGAAAGGCAAGTGTTGTAGGCCTTTGGTGTACTTAAACTGAGCACAAATGAGCTCTATTTATAGTAGAGCAAGTTTGTTTTGCAAGCAATAGTGAATGGCAACTGCAGCAGTTCATTGTCCAATTGCATCACTTTGGAATCTTAAGTCTCCTCTAGCCATTGACTAGAGGTTAGAGCACAGGCCTTTGGTTCCCTAGTTCAGAGATCATCCTTGACTCATTCAGTTGGAAAAGGCTCAGTTCATGCCACCTTGGTGCATCCATTGACTGCTCCAAAACAAAATTGGAGTCTTGTCCCCCTTTTAGGCATTTTTAGGTTTGGCATGCTAATTTTAGTTCCAAAGACTTGAGAGGCTTATGGATCAGTGTTTGTTCCTCCTTGGTCTCCCCCTAAGGTGTTCAGATGGATAAACTTGTTTATCATTTGCACAATTTGATCAAATCGAGCAAAATGCACAAATCTGCCTTGCCATGACAGTTGCAGCAAGGCATATTGCCACTGTCATAACTCTTAGCTCAAATGCCTTGCTGCAACATATGATACAACATATGCGTGATCATAATTTGTCTTGAAACTTTTTGGATCAATGTGAAAAATTCCCCTACATTTTGAAAAAAGTGAAACAGATTCTGACTTAGTGAAAATTTCACTAAGTGTTGGAAAAAGTGGCATTTTCATGTTTTTGTCATTTTGGTCGCTCCATAACTAAAAATCCACGAAGAATTGGAATGAGGTGTAGTTGACACTTTTAAAGTATGCCCTGAGAGCTACAAATCCATCTTTGGATCATCCAAAATGGTTGCTTGGATCACAAGTTATGATCCTTGGAAGTTGGTACCCTAGCCACTTTGTTCCATAACTTAGAAAATTTCTAAGTTTTTTATGGTTACCCCTTTTGCAAGTTATCCCACTTTTCTTGATTTTTCTTGATGAATGATGATCTCAATCACACATTAACATCATTTTAGGGTTAGGGAACCATAATTGATCAAAAAATCAAAAAGTCAAACTTTGACTTTTGGGCACAGCTGACTTTTTATCAGATGAATTCCAAACTGTGCGATCATCTATGAAATCAAGTCCTTGACCTAAATCAAACTTGATGGATTGATTTCATAGGTGTTATAGGGTGTATTGAATCATGTCCCAAGGTTTGGGAGCATGCCTGGGTCAAAAGTCAAAGGTACAGTTGACTTTATTCCGCGAAACCCTAACTGTGGTTCTGGTGAACTTGAAACTTTTGAATCAAGCTTCTTGGATCAATCCATTGTTGCAAATGGATCCATGTAGTGTATTAGAGTCCCTCAAATCATGTCTTGAGGTTTTGGCTCATGCCTTGTCCCAAAAGTCAACTTAGGGGTGAATTAGGTCAAGAAACCCTAATTCCCGATTTTTTTTTGTGAATGCATCCCCTGAGGCTAAATTTACTTGATGATGGGGTCCCCTTGGAGTATCTTGGGTTATGCTTTGAAGCATTGGCTCATGCCCTGAGGAAAACTTCCATCTGGAGGCCCTGGTCGACCAAAACCCTAATTTGGTGACACTGGCGATCTTGAGGCTTAATCCACTTGGAATGTTGCAGCATTGTGCTTGATTCTTGAAGATCATGTCATTTATTAATTGATCCTTTGTCCAAGTGCTCTGAGAGGGCTTGAAACCCTAATCCTTGATTGTGGTGAATGCTCAAACATCTTTGAGGAGATTGATGAGGCATGTAAGTACATCCATATTGTGATGATGACTTGCACAATGATGGGACATCTTGGTGGTCAAAATTTGGGGTATGACAGATGCCCCTATTTAACCTTCTTGGACCCGAAGGTGTGAATGGCGAAGGCATTCAGGCATTCGAGGTGCAAGATGATTAAATATCGGAATACCCAAAATTTTGACAGTGGTTAGGAAAGGTAGTTTACGCATTCATCTTCTTTTGCAAAGCAATAATGCTTAGAAAAGGTAAAAACTTCCCCTTGATCCTGGTCTTCAGCCATGGATTTGCTCTCAGTTTCTGATATAAGCTTCCCCTCGATCCTGGTTTCCTACCAAGGATCTGGCATCAGTTTCTTTTGTAAACTTCCCCTCGATCCTGGTCTTCAGCCAAGGAACTAGTCTCAGTTTCTGATATAAACTTCCCCTCGATCCTGGTTTCCTACCAAGGGTCTGGTCTCAGTTTCTTTTGTCAATAAACTTTCTTGACAAAGGACGCTATTTGTAGCGGTTTTCCTCAAACCTCTCGCCGAATTTTCCTGGGGAGATGCCATTTGATGGAAAGAGTTTTTATGTCAGACTAGCTGGGGAACCCATTCGTCTGAATTGTAGAGGTGCGCAAACTTCTCTGTTTGGAGATGCCATTTGTTGACTCTACTGGGGAAAATGTGTCTCTTGAGATACTATTTCCTGTTTGGGGATATTTCATCATACTTTTCCCCGAGATCTTCTCGGAGAAATGCCATGTGATGTAATCCAATTTGGAGGTGCTGATGACCTTTTTGATAGCAAATTTCAAAGAGAAACCGCTACATTGCCGAAGCTTTGATTAAGAGGCTTTCTCTGGGGATTTTCCTTAATCTGGGAAAGCAAAGATATCATCTTCACTGATGAAGAGTGACATTTATCGAGAGTCTTCTTGCCTTTTAGAGGTTCAAGTTATCAAAGTGGTCGAGGACCGTCTCTAATCCAGAAATAAACTGGAGAGAGATTACTTAGACGAAACACTTCCTGACAGGGAAAGAACTGACAACTTGATTGAGAGGACTCTTATCACCAGGGGGTAAGACCGACCGGAGTGATAGTGATGCAATATGAATGTAAATGCAAATAAATAATGCATGATGTATGTAAGTATATGCTGACAAAACTGACATGACATACAAACTGACGTATGAACACGACGGGATACTCGGCCACTGCAGGGGACGAAGAAGTACCATTTGTTCAAGATAGCAATCCCGCCTTACTTAGGAGAGATAGTCCCTTTGGGGAACAACGTTGGTCGGGCTTAGGAGATAAGAACTCTGCCGAGGGGTGTCAGATGAACCATGGTCTCTGACATAGCTGATCCTTCATTCAGGCGTGCTGGTTTAGAAGGAGTACTTTGATTCTGCACTTTGAAGCTCGATTACTTCTGGAGAAGCGATCGATGTTCTTTCGATGTTTAACAGTCAAAAGAAATTGCCATCTTTATTTTAAAAGCAGAAAAATTTTGACAAGTAAATTCATTTTTGTTTTATTTTAAGAATCGTTAATCATTTTAAAACGTCGTTCTGTAAAGCTAAAACAAATAAGAATTGCAAACAAAAGCACAAGGGCTCAAATTTTATTGATAGGATGGAAATCAGCCAAGCGCGTGATTCCATGGAGTATTTACAAAGTTAAAAAAATGGTAATTTAAGGGAAAAGGGCTACATTGAAACATAACGACCGCTATCCTTCTACCAACTTTGAATTCCGGACATCCTGAGCTTCCGTCGAAGATGACCTTGACTGGAGTTTTCCAGATGGATGGAATTACTGCTGCTGGTGGATTTGCCCCTTTGTTGGACATAGTTACTTGCCATGAATCCCTAACTTTTGCCTGGATTGTACTTTGAGGTTTCCAATCCACCTGGATGACTTTTGATTATGTCTCTAATTTTTTGCCTAGACCACCTTGTTGGGTTTTCAATCCACCTATATGTTTTTTTTATTCAGGAGAAGTATTTCTTGACTACGTCAACATTTGTGGGGTAGGCAAATTCCTCTCCATCCATGGTTGCAAGTCTCAAGGCGCCGCCTGAGAAAGCTTTCTTGACCACATCGGGGCCGTCATAATTCATATTCCACTTGCCCCGAGAATCAGTGAGAAATGATTGTATCTTTTTTAGCACAAGGTCACCTTTCCTGAAGACACGAGGTCGTACCTTTTTGTCAAACGCTCTCTTCATCCTTTGTTGATATAATTGACCATGGTATAAAGCCGTTATCCACTTTTCTTCGATCAGATTCAGTTCGTCGTGTCGACTTTGACACCATTCAGCTTCTGTTAGCTTGGCTTCCATCAATACTCAGATTGATGGGATCTCTACTTCTATGGGGAGCACTTCTTCCATGCCATATACTAGAGAGAAAGGGGCTGCCCCTGTTGAGGTGCAGACAGATGTGCGATAACCGTGAAGAGTAAAGGGTAACATCTTATGCCAGTCTTTGTAAGTTACAACCATCTTCTGAACAATCTTCTTGATGTTCTTGTTAGCCGCTTCTACCGCTTCGTTCATCTTAGGTCGGTAGGGAGATGAGTTATGGTGTTCGATTTTGAACTCTGTGCACAACTCTTTCATCATCTTGTTGTTCAAGTTGGATCCATTATCAGTAATGATCTGGCTAGGAACACCATAATGGCAGATGATATTGTTTTTGATAAATCGGACTACCACTTGTCGGGTTACATTGGCGTATGATGCTGCTTCGACCCCTTGGTGAAGTAATCAATGGCTACCAGGATGAACCGATGTCCGTTTGAAGCTTTGGGTTCAATCATGCCAATCATGTCGATTCCCCATATGGAAAAAGGCCATGGGGAAGAAAGAACTTTGAGATGGGTTGGCAGCACATGGATTTTGTCTGAGTATATCTGACACTTGTGACACTTCCTCATGTACTTGTGGCAGTCGGATTCCATGGTCAACCAGTAGTACCCTGCTCTCAGAATTTTTCTCGCCATTGTGTGTCCGTTGGCATGAGTGTCAAAGGATCCTTCGTGAATTTCTTTTATCAGCATGTTTGCTTCTGGTCTGTCTATATATTGAAGCAATACCATGTCAAAGTTCCTCTTATAGAGTATATGACAGCTCAGGAAGAAACTGCCTGCTAGTCTTCTGAGAGTCTTCCTGTCTTTTCTGGATGCCCCAGGTGGGTACTCTTGTTTCTGAAGGAAGCATTTGATATCATGACACCAAGGTTTGTCGTCTATGACTGCTACAATCGTGAAGATGTAAGCGGGTCATTCAAGGCGCATTATTTTAATCTTAGGTATGTCATTCCATTGACCTACACTAATCATGGAGGAGAGAGTGGCTAATGCATCAGCCATGTGATTCTCTTCACGAGGGATGTGATGAAACTCGATTCTGTTGAAGAATGGTAACAACCTTCTCGCATAATTTTTGTAAGGAATCAATCCTAATTGGTATGTGATCCAATCTCCTTTGATCTGATTGATAACCAGGGCTGAGTCGCCATATACATCCAAGTTCTTGATCCTTAAGTCGATCGCTTCTTCGAGACCCATGATACAAGCTTTGTATTTGGCCTTGTTGTTTATGCACTTGCATGTCAATCTGGCAGTGAAAGGAATATGGGTACCCTGAGGTGTTATGGTGATTGCCCCAATTCTGTTTTGGTAATGATTTACAGCTCCGTCAAAGATTAGTCCTCATTGGGAACCTGGTTCTGGCCCTTCACTAGGTAGCGGTTCATCGCAGTCTTTCATTTTTAAATACATGACATCTTCGTCTGGGAAGTCAAATCCGACTAATTTTTGATCGTCAATCAGTTGATGAGCCGAATGATCGGTTAAAATACTCCCTTTGACGACTTTCTAAGCTAGTACTCGATGTCGTATTCTGATAACAACATCTGCCAACGGACAATCCTTCCCGTGAGAGCAGGTTTCTCAAAGACGTACTTGATCGGATCCATTTCAGAGATTAACAAAGTAGTGTGACAAATCATATACTGGCGAAGACGTTTGGCTGCCCAAGCTAAAGCGCAACAAGTTTTCTCAAGCATGGTGTATCGAGTTTCACAGTCAGTGAATTTCTTGCTCAAATAGTAAATGCCAGACTCTTTCCTTTTCGTTTCGTCTTGTTGGCCAAGTACACAACCCGTGGAGTCTTCCAAGACTGTTAAGAAGATGATCATTGGTCTTCCTTCCACTAGAGGTGATAGAATCAGTGGATTTAATAGGTATTCCTTGATACTGTCGAAGGCGGTTTGGCAATCTTCTGTCCAAACTCAATCCTGATTCTTTTTGAGTAATTTGAAAATCGGCGCGCACGTCGCGGTTATGAGGAATATAAATCTGGAAATGTAATTCAAACGTCCTAGGAATCCCCTGACTTGTTTTTCAGTCCTCGGAGAAGGCATTTCTTGAATGTCCTTAACCTTGTCAGGATCAACCTCAATTCCTTTTTGGATGACGATGAACCCTAAGAGTTTCCCTGAACGGACACCGAAGGTGCACTTGTTGGGATTCAAGCGGAGTTTATACTACCTCAACCGCTCGAATAGTCTTAACAGGTGGGTCACATGCTCCTCTTCTGTTTTAGATTTGGCAATCATGTTATCGACATACACTTCGATTTCTTTGTGCATCATGTCGTGGAACAAAGTAGTCATGACCCTTTGATAGGTTGCCCCGGCGTTCTTCAAACCAAACGACATTACCTTGTAACAAAAAGTACCCCATGGGGTGATGAACAAAGTTTTCTCCATATATTTCGGCGCCATTTTTATCTGATATAGCCCGAGAATCCATCCATGAAGGAGAATACTTTGAACTTTGTTGTACTGTCAACCAGCAAGTCAATGTGTGGTAAAGGAAAGTCGTCCTTTGGACTAGCCTTGTTTAGATCTCTGTAATCCACACACATTCTAACCTTTCCGTCCTTTTTCGAAACTGGTACGATGTTAGCTAACCATTGAGGATATTCTGATGTGGCGAGGAAACCCGTGTTAATCTGTTTCTGTACTTCCTCTTTGATTTTGATGGCCATGTCTGGGTGAGTTCTTCTTAACCTCTATTTTACCGGCGGACATTCTGATCTCAACGGTAGATGATGTTCCACGAAGCTGGTGCCCAACCCTGGCATGTCCTGGTAGGACCAACCAAATACATCGGGAAATTCTTTGAGAAGCTTTGTCAAACTTTCTTTGACAGTTGGACTGAGCTGTGCCCCAATCTTGACTTCTTTTCTCTCTTCTTCTGAACCCAAGTTGACTGTTTCCAACGGCTCCTTGTGAGGTTTAATGGACCTTTCCTCTTGTCTGAGTAATCGGGAGACCTCTTCTGGAATTTCTTCGTCATTTTCTTCTTCAGCCTCAAATACCGGGAATTCAAAGTTGGGAGAAAGCATTGGATCGTATGTTTCAATGGGGTTTAAAACAAGCAATCTGCATGACGTGATGATTGTTTTAGAAGAGATAGAGAGAATGCAAGAGTGTGTGCAGTGTATTTTTTGAAAAACTGCTCGTTTATTTTGAATTATTTTTAGGATTACCATTTTCTGAAAAAGCGAAAAGAGAAAACAACAATTAATGCGGAAATTACAGAACGACGTTGTTTTATTTATGAACTTGTCGATTTTTGAAACTACATCCCTATAAAACAAAACTCTATCGCTTTGGACGAAGCGAAGAGGGATATTTACAGAAAGTGAGCCCTATCAAACATCCGTTTCACCTGGGCAAGGTGAAAGGTTAAGATAAAGACGGCAATTACTTAGACTTATGAACAATCTTCGGAACATCGACTGCAACCCATTGGCGGCGAACTCCTCGGTGAATCACAAAGTCTGGTACCTTCTTTCTTGATTTTTCTTCAGAAATGACACTGATTTCTGGTGGAGCTGGATCATTGGAATCTGTCTCCCAGGCAGAGTTGTCGTATGAGGATTCCTCAGTTGTATTTTGCATAGTATTTGTGCTCTCAGGTAAATCTCCCTATCCAGTTGGCTGGATGTCCTCGAGCCTGATACGAGAGCTTTTGGGAGCGGTGTACTTGACCATAAAGTCGTATTTGCCACTCGGTTGTCCTAAGGTATCCCACACCTCTTTGGAACTGGAGGAGTCATCCTTCTCGATGGCGTTGACCTCAGGAAAAGCATAGTTAATGAATTCTAGTCCTGCAAACTTTGCAAATTCATCGTCGTGCTGGATATTTTCTGAATGCCCTGAGTGTTGATCCCATGACATGGTGGGGACGCAGGTATTCTTTTCAATGATGCTCAGCTAATTTTCATTGTTCGGATGATTTTCTTGCCCCGAGTCTCCGGGGTACGACTTCCAGATATGCAGGCCATCCATCGGGCCATAATAGTCATGGTCAAAGTAGTCTTTCATTAGAGTGTCTTCCTCTAATGAGTTTGGTGGAGTACGACATCCTTCCGGATCACAATCTCCGTATATCATTTTGACATCTGACCTTGGTATAAATCTCAAACTCTGTGCGGGATAGCAAAAGGGCATAGGCACTTCTTCCTGAGACATATAACCATCCTCGTTAAGATAGGACTTCCACTCTTCATCGGTATCAATGGAATCTCCCTCGTTGATGGTATGTACTTCTTGAGTTGCTGGGTGAAGGAAACCTCCATTGTGGAAGAAGTCATGAATGGGATGAAAACTTTCATCGTTAGTAGCAGTCTAGGTACAGGTTGAAGAAAAACCAAGACCCTTCTTTGTTTTATTGTCAGTAGGAATGACAAGCTGTCCCCATCCCTTCGCATTGTTACTTTTGATCACCTTGAGAGCCTCTTTGTATGAGGATATCGATATTCCTTTCTCTAATTGATTCTCATTGCTTACCGAAAGTGCCTGGAACTGAGTTCCAACAACCTCCTCGGGTTCTACACAAGTGGACAATGAAAGGTTACTCACGATCAAGGCTTGTTCTCCACAGACCATGACGAGTTGGTCATTCTTGACGAACTTCAGCTTCTGGTGAAGTGTTGAAGTGACTGCCCTAGCCTGGTGTATCCAAGGTCTTCCCAACAAACAGCTGTATGTTGCTCGGATGTCCATGACCTGGAAAGTGACTTGGAAAGTGTGAGGACCGATAGTTATGGGAAGGTCGACTTTGCCGATAACTATTTTTCGGGATCCGTCAAATGCTTTGACGACGACCTCACTGCCTCTCATCGGAGATCCTTTGAATGATAGTCGCATTAGAGTGGACTTTGGTAAACGTTGAGAGCCGATTCGGTATCTACCAGTGCACTGGCTAAGGCATCGTCCTGACAGTTAACTGTGATATTGAGCGCCATGTTGTGACTTTTGCCTTCTTCTGGCAATTCCTCATCACTAAACCCCAAGTTGTTGCAGGAAGTGATGTTGGAGATGATGCTGTCGAATTATCTTATAGACACATCCTGTTCCACAAAGGCTTGTTCTAAGACTTTCTGTAGAGCCTCTCTGTGGGCTTCGAAACTGAGTAAATGAGATAACACAGAGATCTTCAAAGGAGTTTGTAACAGCTGATCAACAATGTTGTATTCACTCCTTTGGATGAGCTTCAGCATCTCATCATCGTTCTTTGAAAGGTCGGGATTACTGGATTGTCCGACTGGTTGATTAGGAACTTCTGTTTGAGGTCCCTTTTCCTTTGTGGGTTCTCCAACTCCTCTGTTGAAGATTCAACCACTCCATGTTACCGACTGATGTCTGCAATATTCACGATGAAGGGAAATGGAATTTCCTTCTCATTCTCAACTGTTGTTGCACCGTGTTTGTAAGGGATAGCTTTATCAGACTTGTACGACACTGGTCCCGACATATAGATAACTACAGGAGCCTTCTGATTTCTCTGACTATCTTAAGTAACTTAAATCAGTTCTTGGTTAAGAACCTTCGATTCGTCAAGTAGAGGGATGATGGTACAAACATCTTTGGTCCTCTCGCGATCAGAGATTACGACGACGTCCTTGATTCGATCAGCAAAATAGTCTGGCATCAAATTGATGGACTCCGAAATTGGACATGGTTGAATCTCTTCGCGGTCCTACTGGCTCTGAAGGGCTGCTCGCACGAGGTAACATCCTTGGTTATTTTCCGAGCAGACTCTACAGCGCTCGTAGTTATGTGGTGGCACCTGGCCACGTCCGCTTTGAATGCAGTGTAACCTCACTAGGTCCGCTTCCATAGATTGAACATCCTGACTTTGATGCCTAGTAGGGTTCCCATTAGTCATGCTGACTTGTTGCATGTCTTCGTCTAGATAAATCGGAAGCCACCACTGATTTAACAAGTGTTGCAAAGTTCTCTGAACGAGAGCACATCCTTGGTCACTCTCACAGCATACTGTACAGTTCCGATACTCATGCGAAGTCAGAAAACCGAGATGGACTTGCTTAGCGTGTAATTCTACCAAGCTGGTATTCATCAAGCGAATGTCGAAGATCTGAATCATGTTGATATGATAAGGACTTTTATTATGGTAGTCTTGGATCCAACCAAGATCCATCTGACGCTGGAAGGCCTCTTGTACAAAAGTACATCCCTGTTTGTTTACCGAGCAAGTCAGACAGGAATTATAATCGTGCCAAGGCAGATTATGATACTGGCTTTGTCTTGAGTGCATTGCCACTAAGTTGACATTCATCGCATGGATGTCGTGATTCTGAATGATGTTGGAATTAGCATAAGTCATGTTAACTCCACGAACTCGATGCTCTTGGATCCACCAGAGATCCAATTGTTCCTGTAGAGCTAATTGCACCACAGAACATCCTTGATTGTCTTTAGAGCAGATATCACACTAGTGATAATTGTGAGGTGGTATATGGCCATACCCGCTCTGTCTGCGATGCATCTTGACCAGATTGGTGCTCAATAAGAGTACATCATGAATTTGATAGCTGTTGTTAGACTCTCCTTCTATCAAATTTACTGTAGCTTTCTTGTGTTGAGGCAACGGGTTCGTGAGAACATTCGGATTCATATCTTTGAAAGATAAGACCCCGCTCCTAACAAGCTTTTACACATCGGATTTGAAACTGAGACAGTTTTCTATGTTATGCCCCGGTCCTCCTTGATGGTAAGGGCAGTTTGATCTGCTTTGAACCAAAAAGGCGAATTTTCAGGTATTGTAAGAGGAGACCTGGTTTGGACGTGTCCCTTGACCAGTAAGAGTGGAAACAATTCTGCGTACAACATCGGTATAGGGTCGAACCCTGGTGGTTGCGTTGTACGGTTGTTGTTATTTGGAGGACGAGCCTGCTGAAGAGGCTGTTGTGTTCTTTGCTGATATTGCTGTTGATTCGATTGGCTTTGCGTAACCTGAGGTTGATACGTTGGAACAGGCACAGGATTGATAGCAGGAGTTACAGCTGCTACTGGTTGGTATCGTCGCCTTTGCTTTCCGAGAGAGATATTCCCAATATCCTGCTCTTTTTTCTTAGGGAGAGCACTACCGTATCGTTTTGTACTACTTGATGATCCAGCTTCTTTAACTAAACGTCCTTCTCGGACTACTTCCTTAACACAAACTCCCATGCCAACCATCTCGGTGAAGTCACTGGGCGCACCGGCGACCATTCTGTCGTAGTAATATGAGCTCAAGGTTTTCAAGAATATCTTTGTCATCTCTTTTTCCTCGAGAGGCGGACAAATCTGGGCGGCGATTTCACGCCATCTCTGAGCATATTCCTTAAAGGTTTCCTTGTTCTTCTGCGACATGGCTCTGAGTTAATCTCTGTCTGGCGCCATGTCCAGGTTATACTTATATTGTTGAACGAAGGCAGGGCCGAGATCTCTGAAAGTAGCGATCTTAGTGCGGTTTAAACCCATGTACCACTTGAGTGCGGCACCGGTTAAACTATCCTGGAAATAGTGGATCAGTAGCTGGTGGTTTTCTGTCTGTGTTAACATCCTCCGAGCATACATCACCAAATGGCTTTGAGGGCAAGAGTTACCCTTGTACTTTTCAAATTCGGACACTTTGAACTTGTGCGAAACTTTCACATTGGGGACCAGACAAAGGTCTGCAGTGTCTTTTCCAAATAGATCCTGACCGTGAATGGCTTGCAGTTCCTTCTGCATTTCCAGGAACTGTTCCTGGAACTCCTTCATTCTGTTATCCATACTTTCATTTCAACCACAAGGTATCTGTGGAATCTGTCCTTCCGGGACAGTGTGTACCACGGGTGGTGGTATAGTCATTACGGCAGAGACTCTTGGCGGTTCCTGCTACAGTTTTCGGATCTTCCGTGATCGGCATAATATATCCTTCCAGGATATAGTTAATAGGCAATGCCCCAGAGACGATCTTTAGGCATGTTATACCGAGGATCATACTTTTCCAGTACGGGTGTCGATGTTATCTCTAAGATCACAGTCCTTTGTATCTGAGCTACTACCAGAGCTTGCATGTCATTGTGAAGTTTCCTCAGATCTTGTTTCAGTGTGTCGAGTTCCTCTCTCAACTCTCTGTTCTCTTCCTCGAGATTATCCATCTTCTTTTGTCGATTGGCCCGAGTATTGTACGAATGAGACAGTTTGACTCTAGAATCAAGACACAGATGTGAGATTCCCAGGGAAGAAGAATGAGTTTATGCGAGAATGATGAATGATATACAATGATTATATTTAAGTTTTTTTTTATTATTCAAAGTAAACTTCGACAATTGGATTGCAAATATCAAACAGTGGGGAAACCCCATTTTATTGAATTCAAAGATTGCGGAAATGGAAATACAGTAATTTACATAGTGTTGTAAAAGGAAATCTAAACTTATGGGTCCTGAGTCCTCTTTGAGGAGAGCTCAGGTGCTAGTTCTGGTACTTTCCTTTTCTTTGACCGGGGCTCTTGAGTCGTTGTCGGGTTGTCATTCCTTTGCCAATTGAAGGGAGCGAGCAAATTCCTTTGGTCTTCTTGATTCTCTACAGCATGTTGCTCTAAAATCTCGATCAGAGCATCTTTATCTTTCAATAGTTGCTGTATTTTCTTACACTCCACATTGAGAATATGATACTTGTTCTTCCAATACTTCTTCTCCTATTGAACTTTGTTGAGAGTAACCTGAAGTTTTTCCGTATCAGACATAAAATAAAGGACATGGTCCCTTAATGGAAGAACTTCTTGACGAGAGTAAGGCATCCTCAGCTTGAGAGCTCTAGTTTGTACTAAATGGAGATAAGGTTCCACCGAGACACAGTCTGGTTTTCCTAGAGACTCTCGTCCTTTTATATAAACGTGTTTCCAAGCATGCACTATTTTTGTCTTTAGTTCTCTGTCATTTTCTCCTTCCTTGAAGAAAAGACCTTCCAGATGAGCATTACGCGGGACATGCCTCATCGGGTATCCGAGTTGACGATGAACTAAAACTGGATGATAATTGATTCCTCCCTTAGTTCCTATGAGGGGTACATTTGGGAAGTTTCCACAACGGTCAATGATTCTGATCCCGTCATAGATTCAATTGTACCAATCGATGTCAGAGTTAGTAAGAGACATGATTCTCTGCGACCAACGTAAAGTACTCTTTTGATCCCAAAATGCAGCAGACTTTGGCAAATGGAAAATGAACCATTTGTATAGCAGGGGTACACAACATGTGATCATTCCTCCACTGTACAAATTCCTTAAGTGTACAGAATGATAAGCATCTGCGAGCAAGGTCGGTACAAGGTTTCCAATTAGAAAAATCTTAATGGCATTGATATCAACGAAGTTATCAATGTTGGGAAACAGAAATAACCCGTAGGTAAGAAAAACAAAGATGCTTTCGAAAGCGGCCACATTCCCCATACTAGCAAAGTACAGAGCTTTCTTTATCAAGAACTGGGCTGGAAAATCCTGGATAGCACCCTTAATGATCATGTGAGTCCTGACTTCTGACTCGTCCAAATAGATTGCTCTTGCAATGGTTTGATCCTTTGGAATTTCTTCCAGTCTAGAAAATAGAGCTTGATCAGTGATAGTTAAATCAGTCAGGTGAGAGTACTCCTCCAGTGTTGGTGCTAGCTGATAATCCAAGAATGTGAAACAGTGATAGACCGGATCGTAGAACTGGACTAGCGTGGACAGGATTCCTTCAATTACATGGACCCTTAACAGAGACAACAGTCCTCCATACTTAGCTCTGAAAGCCTCATGGTTGGTTATCATCCTCGCCAAACCTCTTAAATCCTCTAGTTTTTGAACCTTGAAGGTGTACTTGTGAGTCTTCCTTCTTCTGAAATCCATAACGTAATCTTTTTCTCTGACATTTGCAATCATTGTCTTAGTTTAATTTGAATAAGGAGAGACTAGAAGAGAAATTTTTTCTTTGTTTTAATGTTTTTTAAATGAATGTATGAATGCAGCACACAAAAACATAAAAAAACATGGGGTGAAAGGGTCGGTGTTATGAAGTCAAGGCTCTACCCATCCTCAAAGGTTATACTGGTGCTTTTTGTATCTGTCCTCAAAATAACTGACCCCTCTTGGGATAACGACAGCAAGCGGATCACCAAGCGAGTTGTAGCATCTTAGAGTAATCTCAAATGAGGGTAGTATCGCATGATAACTATTTCCGATAGCTTCCACACTACAAAATCGCGTGACAACAGATTCTGACTTAGTGAAAATTTCACTAAGTGTTGGAAAAAGTGGCATTTTCATGTTTTTGTCATTTTGGTCACTCCATAACTAAAAATCCATGAAGAATTGGAATGAGGTGTAGTTGACACTTTTAAAGTATGCCATGAGAGCTACAAATCCATCTTTGGATCAGCCAAAATGGTTGCTTAGATCACAAGTTATGATCCTTGAAAGTTGGTACCCTAGCCACTTTGTTCCATAACTTAGAAAATTTCTAAGTTTTTTATGGTTACCCCTTTTGCAAGTTATCCCACTTTTCTTAATTTTTCTTGATGAATGATGATCTCAATCACACATTAACATCATTTTAGGGTTAGGCAACCATAATTGATCAAAAAATCAAAAAGTCAAACTTTGACTTTTGGGCACAGTTGACTTTTTATCAAGTGAATTCCAAACTGTGCGATCCTCTATGAAATCAAGTCCTTGACCTAAATCAAACTTGATGGATTGATTTCATACGTGTTATAGGGTGTATTGAATCAAGTCCCAAGGTTTGGGAGCATGCCTGGGTCAAAAGTCAAAGGTACAATTGACTTTTTTCCGCGAAACCCTAACTGTATTTCTGGTGAACTTGAAACTTGTGAATTAAGCTTCTTGGATCAATCCATTGTTGCAAATGGATCCATGTAGTGTATTAGAGTCCCTAAAATCATGTCTTGAGGTTTTGGCTCATGCCTTGTCCCAAAAGTCAACTTAGGGGTGAATTAGGTCAAGAAACCCTAATTCCCGATTTTTTTTGTGAATGCATCCCCTGAGGCTATATTGACTTGATGATGGGGTCCATGAGGTCCCTTGGAGTATCTTGGGTTATGCTTTGAAGCATTGGCTCATGCCCAGAGGAAAACTTCCATCTGGAGGCCCTGGTCGACCAAAACCCTAATTTGGTGACACTGGCGATCTTGAGGCTTAATCCACTTGGAATGTTGCAGCCTTGTGCTTGATTCTTGATGTGGGAGTCCTCTTGATCCTTTATGGATGTTTAAGAGGTTAGAAAAGTTAAATATCATGTCATTTCTTGATTGATCCTTTGTCCAAGTGCTCTGAGAGGGCTTGAAACCCTAATCCTTGATTGTGGTGAATGCTCAAACATCTCTGAGGAGATTGATGAGGCATGTAAGTACATCCATATTATGATGATGACTTGCACAATTATGGGACATCTTGGTGGTTAAAATTTGGGGTATGACAAAAGTCCAGTATTCACTGGCATTGTTTTAATATCGATCATCATCGGTATCGTGAAGTCCAGTATTCACTGGCATATTTTTTTAAGTCCAATCATTATTGTTATTGAAAGTCCAGTATTCACTGGCATTGTTCCAAATATTGATCATCATCGGTATCGTGAAGTCCAGTATTCACTGGCGCGTTTTGAAAAAAATTAAATCATTATTGGTATTGAAAGTCTAGTATTTACTGGCATTGTTTAAAAATCTAATCATTATTGGTATTGTGAAGTCCAGTGTTTACTGGCATCGTCTAAAGACTCTTTTCTTTGGTACCCAAAGTCCAGTCATTACTGGAAATTGTTTAAATCCAATCTTAATTGGTCAGTCTTAATTGTGTGTCTCTTCGTTCAAAATCCAATCTTAATTAGTCAGTCTTAACTGTATGTCTTAAGTCCAGTAATTACTGGCATTGTTTTAATATCGATCATCATTGGTACCGTAAAAGTCCAGTTTTCACTAGCACGATCTTCATCCAATCATTATTGGTATACAAGTTCGGTGATTATCGGCATGCTTTTCAATGTCCAGTCATTATTGGCATTTTATAATTTCGTCCCCAGCAGAGGTTTTGGTCATCACCAGTATCCTCGTAAAAGTCCAGTGTTTACTGGCATTTGTTGAAAGTCTGATCATTATCAGCATCCTAAGTCCAGTAATTACTGGCATATTTTCCAAGTCCAATCATTATTGGCATCTTAATATTGGTTGTTACCAACATTCTTTGAAAGTCCTTATGATTATCATCATTTGGCGCACACATAGTTTGTGTTTGTCTCCGTCTTTTCTGGTTTTTCTTGAAGATCCCGTTTGAACTCTTCAGTATAAGAAATCCCTAGAAAATATTTTGTTGGGTGTCTATCCTTTTGTTGAAATTGATCCCCAGTGGAGATCATTGTCTTCTTTCTGGTTTCATCCCCAGTAAAGAGTTTTGTTTGCCTCCCTTCTTGCTGTCCCCGATGTCGTCCGGTCATATCTGAACCTGTCGTCCATCTCCCTGGATCTTTCCCCAGTGGAGAACACCTCTCTGACTTCCATCTCCAGTGAGGATTTGTGGGTCCCCCCACATTTTCCTATTTTATCCCCAGTATCATCTTAGTCACTCCCAGTGAGTTTCTTTTGTTGGTTATTAACCTTCATCCCCAGTAAGTCTTATCTGTGGGTGTTTGATCTTTGTCTTTTGGTGTCTTGTTTTGTCTGCATTCTTGCACCATCATGCCATCATGTCATCATATCATCATATTAGAAGTTCATGACATGCCAGCATTTGCATGTTTTTGCCTGTCCTTAGCATATGCATTCCATCTAAGGGAAAAATTTTTGGTTTGTTATATTTAAATACTTTTTCACCTTGATTTCACGAGGATTATCATCGTTCGTGCCATCCAGGAAAGCTATTTAAATAGGGGCAACTGTTATACCCCAAATTTTACCCCTTAGATGTCATGACATTTTGCACTTGCATTAGGGATCAATCATCTATGCATTGTACACTAACATTCATATTTTGCTAGTTTGTTCTTTTACTTGAAAGCTAGGGTTTGCACAAGAAAGAGGGCAAGATCAATAAGCCAAGCTCTCATATGTTTCAAGGCCTCCTAAGACATTTCTTTGGCTCAATACATCCATCCCAAGTGTTCACTAGGTGGTTAAGAAAGGTGTTTGAAGTCATTTGGTCAAGGAAGTCAACTGAGGTCCCAAGAGCTTAATCTTTGGCTTGGAGTGCTAATCATGAAGTTTCCAAATAATATTCCATGGTATCATGTGATTGAATAAAGAGAAATCAAAGAGAAACCATAAAATCAAGAGTTGTGGAATTAGGGTTTTAACCTGAAGAATCACAAAGGAATCTTGGTGTGATCAGTCAATGCTTTGATTGGTTCATCAACCAATTGAGCTAACATACATTCAAGAGGCCTTATTCATCAAGAAACCAAGTGTGTTTGGCTCCCATCATAAGTGCAATGAGCCTTAAGTTCATCTGGCCCCAAATTAGGGTTTTGTCAGGAAAATTCAACCATGCCTTTGACTTTTGATCAAGGCATGATCCCAAGTCTTGGGACATGATTCCACATGTTCATATACATCCTTGGAGGCCATCTATTGGTAATTGAGAATGCAAGATCACAAAGGATCACCCAGTTGAATTCCTGAGGAAATTAGGGTTTTGTCTGAAAATTCAAACCTTTGACTTTTGACATTTTTGATCCAAGATGAAGTATTCAAGTCATATTCCATCAAGACATGTTTTATTTTTGATTTAGAGCATGAGAAATCAACATTTGAGAGGTTTCTTGCTAAAAGGGCAAAGTATGGGAGAATTCACTCCTTGTGTGAACTTTGAAGTGTCGTAACTTTCAAACCACACATCCAATTTTTGTGGTTCAAAGCTCAAATTGAATCTCTCATCATGAACTTTAAAATGTATTAGAGGGTTCTTCTACAAAAAGGCTTGGTTTTTAAGTTAGGAAGCTTGGAAGTTCAAGACAATTTATGACTTAGTGAAATTTCACTATTTTTGCCCTAGTGATAGTTCTTGGATTGGCTGGAATTTTGGTAAAACAAAGGTTATTCAATGTTGATGTCAAGGTGCTGATGTTGTAACATTGAAGTCTTAACACTGGGCTGTGTTAAGTAGTTAAGTGCTGAAGTTGGATGTCTGATGTCACACAGGTGTTGTTGTAACATCAGACCTGCAGAATTAATAACAGCAGGATATGTTATTAGGGCACGCGTATTAGCTGGAATTGTGGAGAGTGGTTGACTCATTGGATGAGAATATCTTGGGATAGATATTTTCTGTTACATGGGAGATTTGATTGCAGGTCTGTTAGAGAACTAAAAGGTTGAAGATTTAAAAAAATTTTGGGGATAAAATCTGTTTTGAAGATTCAGTTTTAATTAACAAATCTGATCAAATATTGTGACAAGTCCAAGCCCAATTCAGGAGCTATATAAAGCGCACAAGACCGAAGGAAAAAGTACAGAAAACATTCAGAAGATCAAGAGAAGAAGGCTTAGTGTCTAGAGTTTGTTTAAAGTGCTTGTATTTACACTATTCTAGGGCTTGAATAGGTGTTGAGTTTCTGTCCTCTCTAGAAGCTGTGAAGCAATAGAGAGTGGTTGATTGATCGAAGTTGTGAAGTAAGATCAAGGGTACTCAAAGTGGGTTCTTTGAGTGTTTGTAAGGGATTGAGTGGTGTTCTCATACCTAAGTGGTTTCTTAGGTAGGAAGTCATTAGTAGAGTATAAGTTTAGGAGATTGTCAACGGGTCGTTGAGTCTGTAAATTATATCTACAAGTAGTGAATTCCATCCCTGGCTTGGTAGCCCCCAGAGTAGGTTGGTTATAACCGAACTGGGTCAACAATTCTTGGTGTTATTTTACTGTTATTGTTGTCCATTGTGCAGAGTGTGTTGTTGTGACATCACACCTTAACATCACACGTCTGATACCAGAATTTCAATTGGTATCAGAGCAGGCATCCTATCTGTCTCTGGGTGAGATCTAGGGAAATTACTTTCTGGTGAAAAGATGGACAAAGAAGTTGGAGGATTCGTCAACAGACCCCCTATTTTGGATGGATCCAATTATGACTATTGGAAGCCAAGGATGACCACCTTCTTAAAATCATTGGACAGTAGGGCTTGGAAGGCTGTTATTAAAGAGTGGAAAGCACCTATCATGTGTGAGAAGGATGATGCTGGCAAAGATAAAGAAGGCACCTCTAAGCTAAAGCCTGAAGAATAGTGGACCAAGGAGGAAGATGAGCTTGCCCTTGGAAATTCCAAAGCTCTGAATGCTATCTTCAATGGAGTGGATAAGAACATCTTCAGGTTAATTAATACCTGTGAAGTTGCTAAGCAAGCATGGGATATCTTGCAGGCTACTCATGAAGGAACATCTAGAGTCAAGATGTCAAGACTTCAGGTTTTAACATCAAAATTTGAAAGCCTGAAGATGAAGGAAGATGAGACTATTCATGATTTCCACATGAGTGTTCTTGAGCTGGCCAATGCATCTAGTGCTCTTGGAGAGAAGATGTCAGATGAAAAGCTTGTGAGGAAGATCCTTAGGTCCCTACCTAAGAAGTATAAGATGAAGGTTACTGCCATTGAAGAATTACAAGACATCAGCAAGATGAGAGTAGATGAGCTCATTGGATCTCTTCAAACCTTTGAGCTTGGGTTGAATGAGGAAGAACCAGAAAAGAAGTCAAAGAGTATAGCCCTGGTGACAAATGGTGAAGAAGAGAAAGGGAAGAAATCTGAATCCCAGGAGGATCTGTCTCAGGCCATAGTGATGTTGGGAAGACAGTTCACCAAAGTATTCAAGAGAATGAATAATAACTCCAGGCCTAATGTCAAGAACATGACTTCTGACACCAGCAAGAAGGATGAAGAGAAAACTGCCCAAGATAAAGGAGTGCAGTGCTTTGAGTGCGAAGGGTATGGACATGTCAAGAAAGAATGTCCCACCTTCTTGAATAAGCAGAAGAAGGGCATGACAGTTTCCTGGTCTGACTCTGATAGTGAAAGTGAAGGCGAGTCAGCAAAGCATGTGAGAGCTTTAACAGGAGCTGTGGTTTCTGATGACAATTCTAGTGATGGAGAAGTAACTTATGAGGAGTTGGTATCCACCTATCAAGAGCTGTGTTTAAAGAGTGCTGAGATTTGTCAAGAAAACAAGTGCCACAAGCAACAGATTGCTCAGCTAGAGAATGAAAAGACTGATCTTTAAAATGAAGTGGTGCTAGTTAGACCTCATCTTGATTAAATGACCAAGTCTATCAGGATGCTGAGTTGTGGTACAGACACACTTGACAAGATACTTCAGTCAGAAAAATCTGCTGGAGATAAAGCTGGGATAGGTTATGTGGCTGAGGACAAGGGAACTTCAGAAGGAAGCACTTCAGGTTCAAAGAAGGAAGTGTCACAACTTTCATCTCAACATCAGCCAAAGAAGTAGGATCCTACCCCTAAGAAAGCTGATGTTTCACAACCTAAGAAGATTAAGAAGTAGACTGGTCCCTATCAGAAGAGAAAGCAGCCACAGGGAGCTAGTCAGTATATACCCCCACAATACCATGAGAGCATGCAAGCTGCTCAGTTCAAACAGCACATGTCTCATCAGATGTCTCAACATCAGGACAACTGGTATGGTTATGGGTATGGATACACCAATGTTGTTCCTTATGTATATGGAAGAAGAAAGCCATACCATCATGGGAGACAATCCAGGAAACAGCATTATCAGCCGTCTTATGGGAGAAGACATCAACATAATAGATGGCAGGGTAGTTATGGTAGGAGGAGACCACATCATGGATGGCAGCATAGGCAATCTCATCATGGCAGAAGATTCAGAGATGAAAGGGTGAGATGCTATTATTGTGGAAGATTTGGACATATGCAGTACTCTTGCTACAAGCTGCATGGTTACCCTCAACCTCAAAACAGATGGAGAGAGCACAGGCCCAAAGTTGTTAAACAATGGGTACCTAAGGAGAAGGTGAAGTGCTTATTGGCTCACATGGGTGATAAAGAAGGAATATGGTTTTTTGATAGTGGGTGTTCCAAGCACATGTCTGGATGTAGATCCATGTTTGATAATCTTAGACCTTGCCCTTCTCATGAGGTCATATTTGGCAATGGAGAAAAAGGTGTTGATTGATCAAAGCTGTGAAGTAAGATCAAGGGTACTCAAAGTGGGTTCTTTGAGTGTTTGTAAGGGATTGAGTGGTGTTCTCATACCTAAGTGGTTTCTTAGGTAGGAAGTCATTAGTAGAGTATAAGTTTAGGAGATTGCCAACGGGTCGTTGAGTCTGTAAATTATATCTACAAGTAGTGAATTCCATCCCTTGCTTGGTATCCCCCAGAGTAGGTTGGTTATAACCGAACTGGGTCAACAATTCTTGGTGTTATTTTACTGTTATTGCTGTCCATTGTGCAGAGTGTGTTGTTGTGACATCACACCTTAACATCACACGTCTGATACCAGAATTTCACCTAGTTTTCAGCCAACTTCACCTCCATTTTTCATCATGATCCCCAATCCAATATGTGAGCTGTGAGAATCGAATCCATGAAGTTAGGGGTTTGAAACTTGATTTTTCATGCTTTCCATTTCGTGAACTTGTTGAAAAACCAATTCCTTTCCAGACAATCTTACATTTCAGAGTAGATTACTTGCAAATCTTCATTTGTTCATAAGATTGCACGAATTTGGGAGCAATATCCAACAAGTTTGAGCATTGTCCACTTGACATTTCCATTTATGGCATAAAAAGATGACTTCCATTTTGGAAAAGCATGGCTTTGTGCAAAGTCAGCTCCTTGAGCCTCTAAATTGTCCTTTCTGCACCAGAGCTTTTGCCTGGTATCATGATAAAGTATCTAAAATCCTAACAACTCTAGAAAGGTTGGTACAATGTCTTGGAACTCTTGAAGCATCTTGCCAAAGTCTACTTGCATTCCAACCAAATTTCCAACCAAACCAAAATGAACCAAGTCACATTTCTGCAAACTGACTTCTCTCATCCTTTTGCCTATAAATAAGGCCTCATAACACATTTCAAAACACACAACAAACCTGATAAAAACACTCAAGCAAGGCTAGAGAAATCAGTTCTTGCATTCATCCACCCTTTGTGCCAAGAAACCACCCTTTGCACAAACTTGTCCAAAACCATTTCCAAACACCAAACCACTGAACCAATCACTCTAACACATCACAAAACACGTGTTACAGCTGTTCATACTCTCACCACCATCAAAAACCTCTCAAACCAGAAAGTCAACTCCCAAACCTAAGAAAGGTTGACTTTCTGCATCTTTCAAAGCCAGTCTTGATTCATTTCATTTCCAACCACTTTAACACTTCAAACACCATCCATAAATCATCCTTCAATTGTTCAAACCTTGGATTTGCAACTGTAACTCCATTTCTTGAAGTTTCAATTTTGGTTATTTTGCATTTCTTGCAAGAGGGAATCCACTTTCTGTTCCACTGGTTTTTTCTTGGTGTCCAAGCATTCAATCAGGATCTTTGAAGCATATTAGGAGTGTCCAAGGCCAGGTCTCAGTTATATAACATCTTTTGAAGGTTTTGTAAAGTTGACTACAAGAGGTAAGTTCATCTCAATCTACAACTCTTTGAAACATGTTGATTTTTGATGTGCATTGAATGTGATTAGCTTAAATAGGATATATGTGATGTGTTTGGCTCATTGAACATGACTTAACATAACTGTGTTGGACTGTGAACATGAAAATGCAAATTTGGACTCATTTTAGGAACCCTGTCGTGTTTTAAGTTAGAAGCACATTTAGCAAAAAACAATGGTACCATCATGATCCTCTTGAAAAAATACCCGATTTTCATTTTTGTTTCATTAGATTTCATGGAGTATTAAGAGAGTTCCATCCCCTTTTGCAAACTGATCAACTCTAGGTCATGACTAGGTTGAGCAATGGCCATGGCATCATCCTGGCCTAGAAATTAGGTTTGGTACTTATTTTATTGGTTGCATTTTGATTATCGGATGTAATGGCCACCCTAGTGGCGCAATACTTGCCTTGCCTTTGCCTTGTATCTCTCATGACCTGGGTTCGATACTGCTATCAACCCTTTTGGCCAGCGTGCTCTATTTTTCTGAGATTCATGTTGCCTTCATAATTATTTTAGCCTGAGCAATTGTTGTACAAACCTTCCAACCAGCGCAGCTGGTTAAGTCTTTTAACCAAAACCATTAGGGCGTGGGTTCAAACCCCACCAGGACCCCCCTTTCTTTTCTAATACCTAGTTTTCTCTATTTCCTTCACAAACTTCAAAATTTCATAAACTCTTCATTTTTTATGATTTTTAATCCATTCCTTTTGCATTATTTTTCTTTTGTTGTATATTTTATTATGACATTAAAAAATATCCAAAAAATATTAATTTTAAAGGCTTTTATCCATATGTGAAACATAGGTGTCTTAGAATAATTTTGGTTCTTAAGGTCATAACCTTTGATCTCCTTTACCTCTTAGAACTTGTATAGGCTTGTCTTAACATATTAAGATCAATCCCCCATGACTTAGACATGTGTATAGTTGTAAGTTTTGTTTTTAGGTACACTTGTAAATGTATTTGTTTACCTTAGAATGTATGAACTCTTATCATCCCCTTTGAAGTCTTAGATAGGTCCTTACCTTCAAATTAAGAATTCCCCCTCATCTATATGACATCATTTAGATACAAACCATACACTTAGGTTATACCATATCATTTGTGCTTAGACTTTCCTTTCATAAAAGTGAACTTTAGGATAAAATAAGTGATACTTTCCCCTTGACACAAAGATTAGGTCAAAGACTTTCCTCTTTATTAGGTCATCACCTATTTGCTTAAGAAGTCTAGACTTGAATCATGTTCCCTTAGGTATTTACCTTGTTCATTAATGAATGATATTTGTGTGTTAACATGATACTTGTGTACCTTTTAAAGTGTTTACCTTGAATTTCATCACATTCACCATCCTTATTCATGTGTTATATCCATGTACTTTTGCTATCATTAAATATGAATATCATTGTTAACTTTATTAAGTTACCCCTTTAGTGAGGCTAGCTTGTTAGCACTCCTCCTTAACCCTCTTTGTTCCCTCTCCTTCCAAAGGAAAGTCTCTCTATTGACTTTATGTCATAGATAGATCATTACCCTATTGGCCTCATTAGAGCCATCTCCTCATTAGGATCAACCCCTTGGCCTCATTAGAGCCACTCTTCTCTTGACCTAGTTAGGTTTCCCCCTCTTGTAAGCACTATCATCATAGATGCTTACCTCCCTCCTTGGCCTCATTAGAGCCACTTACCTTACAAATTAGGATTCACCTAGAGTTCTTCAACTCTAAGTGAGCATCATTATAATGATGTTCCTTCTCCCTTTGGCCTTATTAAAGCCATTCATCCCTTAAACTTAGAAATAGGATAGAGTTCTACAACTCTATGTGATTCTCATCATCATGAGTATTCACTTGCCTTACAACTTAGACTTAGAGAGTTCTTTAACTCTATGTGAGTATCATACTCATTCCCCATGAAACATTGACCATAGTCAATGGTTCCTCACCCTCGTTGAGGTGAACTACGAATGCTCTGATTCCATCCTTATTAGGATACGTAGGCACAAGATGTGACGTCTTGGCGAGCATACTTAGTGTATATGCCCTTAGGTCTTTACCTTTAGTACCTTGGTCTTCACCATAGGTCTTTCCCTTTAGCCTTAGTAGATTTCGTTAGCAAGCAAACAATAGCATAACACAAATACTAACAAGAGGTTCCTGTAGAGTACTACAGATACTTAGGATGCTAACACCTTCCCTAAGTATAACAAACCCCGAACCTTAGATCTCTTAGCTGTATCTTCACATAGCGTAATTAGGGTTTTCTTCGATCTTTACCCTTTCCTTTGGATAAATCAAAGCTCGGTGGTGAATTCAAAGATTTTTTATTCAAGTTAATTAATAGCTTGATATCAAATTCTCACCGCAACAACCACCGATCTTTAATTTATCCAAGGGAAGGGAAAAAGAACAAATAACCCAAAATATGCAATGCAATGCAAAGCAAAAAAGAATCTAAGGTTCGGGGGTTGGTTATACCTAGGGAATATGCTAGCATCCTAAGTATTTGTAGTACTCTACAGGAACCTCTTGTTTTATTGTGTTATTTGTTAATTGTCTGCTAAAGGGTGAAAAGGTAAAAGGGAGACCTAAGGTGTTAGTCTTAAGTATGCTCGCCAAGACATCGCATCTTGTGCCTACGTATCCTGACGGGAATGGAATCAGAGCATTCGTAGTTCCCCTTAATAAGAGTGAGGACCTCTTGACTGTGGTCAAGGTTCCAAGGGGAGCAAGTGTTCATAACCATGACACTTACATGGAGTGTGGCAAATCCAATCCTAAGGCTAGGATAAAAGGGAAGTAAGTGTCCATTACAGAACACCTACATAGAGTACGGCGACTCTAATCCTAAGGCTAGGATAAAGGGTAATAAGTGTCCATGGTAAGACACTCACATAGAGTACGGCGACTCTAATCCTAAGGCTGGGATGAAACGGGAAGGACTTAAAGTTAGGCTAAGTATGACATGGCAGTCAACAAAAGGGATCCTTCCTTGGACTTGGGGACAAGCTATTAATACAAGAACATGGGATCAAATCATGAAAACACGAAATGTATAATAAGATCGTACGAAGAGAAATAGCATGGCATAAGATACAAGTGTTTAATGAAAGATAATGAACACAAGATACCAATCAGAGGAATAACCAAGACAAGGCTCGAAATCAAACTCAAATGGGAAAAATTCAAGTCACATGCTCACAAAATTAAACAGTTAAATCAATAATGAAACTAATTAAATAAAACCTAAATATTGAATTTCAAAAATTAATTTGCAACCTAACTAAGAAGATATTTTTTGAAGTTTTCTCTAATCTAGTAATTAAGCTAAAATAAATATTGAAATGACTTAACTAAAAATCCTAAATAAAGAATTAAAATTAAGATTAATAATAATAAAAAAAACTTAAATTAAATTAATCAAAGTTAAATAACCATAAAAAAACTTAGGGAAAGAAGCAACATGGGAGGGTGCAAAAGAGAGCAGGATGTATGAATCAACTATGGGTCTATAACCCACTCCAAAATTTTACATAATTCATTGAATCTAAATATCAAGGTTAACAAATATTAATAAATAAAATAAAACTTAAGATAAAATAATAATAATAATAATAATAATAAAATAAAAAGAAAGAAAAATGTCACAAAACCTAAAATGCCCTCTCTCTCCACGTGAAAGGCGCATGTTCCAACACTTTTTCATCTTTGAGAAAAGTATCAAGACTCTTTGCTGCAAATCAAACAACATCGACACATCAATAATCATGTATTTAAAAACATTGCAACAGAAGGCAAATGACACACAATGGATGAGCTCGGCGGCTTGTGGTCGGAGGCAGTGCGTCGATAGAGGGAGTGGTGGTTTTTGATATATGATGAAGGATGACATAAGAGGAGGAATAAAATTTGTAGGACTTTTGTGTGGCTTTTGCGTACTGTACGTGTATGTGTATTGGGTTATTTTGAGTAGCAAATGTTAATGTTAGAAATTAGATTTGAGAATTGTTAGTAAGGGTTTGTGTGAATGAAATATGTGTGCTTTTAAGGTGTGCTTTTATAGGCTTTAGGGATTGAATGCCATCAATTCTCGTTTCCTTTTTTGGCTTATTGTGTCTGATTCTGCCCCGATTGATGTTTGAAACATGTTTTGATATTTTCCTTTTTAAGTTCGACATGACTGATATGTGTTAATTGGTGAATTGAATTTGTCATGATCATGCCGTATGCTTATTTACACAAAAATGAGACAAAATTCAAATACATTTCCTAAACTTGTTGACTAAGTGTTTCTAAATAAACCAAAATCTAAACATTAAAATATAAAAAACAAAAAAATAATAAAATGAAAAATGAAAAATCTGAATGAGAAATAAAAAGAGATTAAATAAAATATTAGAAATAAAATCGTTAAAAAATGCATAATTGGACCGGTATCGAAGTGCTCAGAAAAATAAAATGAATACACCAAAAAGATCAGCGCAAAATATACGATTCAGAAAAATACAACGTTTGGTCAACTTTTGAAATAAATTTTCCCCGGTTAAATGGCTTAAAATGTCCAAAAATGCGACCGAAAAGTGGTCAAAAAAATTAAATAAGCTCCCCAGGTTAAACTACGCGAAACGTAGATGAATATCACTGACGTTTGCAGGCTCAATTTTAAAAATTTTCGACCACCGACTTTACGCACTGTTGATTTTTAGTTCGACCGATTCGACTGTAATTCCGACAAGTTTATTTCAGCTGATAAATTGGGTATTATGCAAGATGAAATGCATGATAAATTATGCAGATGATGCAAAAGGCGTGAGATCTTAGAGTCAAAAATTAGGGTATGACAGATGCCCCCAATTTAAGTTTCTTCGATCCAGAGACCTGAAGATTGAAATATTCGTCTCAACGAGATCAGAGAGACTTAAATACAAACATGCACAATATTTAGCCCTCAGATACCACAAAAATTCTTATGATATGATATGAAATCATATGAATGCAAGACAGAGATCCTGTGGGGAATGATGCCACAGGGGATAACTGTATATGGGAAAGTTGCTGAAAGCACAGCTAAAGAATGGTATACTCGACGAGGAATAACTTAGCAAACAAAGCTAGATTCCACGGGGAAAGGTATCAAAGAGACACAACTGAGGAATACAAGATATTATGGACATCTGCCAAGATGATATAGAGTATCCAATAATACTTGGAGAACAGAGGGACAAAACCTGAATGGAGATACAGACATCCGAAAAAGCATCAGATGTGGGGAAAGGGTTACAATCATCAGAGGTTTTGTCAGAAATGCATTGAACAAAACTCTGGGAAAGTATAGCAACAACCATCAAAGACATTCAGGAGAGCATTGAATGAAACTTTGGAACATAAACAGACAACATAAATATACAGGCAACCGACAGAGATATTCAGAATAACGTTGAATAAGCTCCAATAGAGAACACACAGTAGTCATCCAAGAAACGAGCTGGATGGAAAAGAGTCACAACATTCAGAAGATCATTGAACGAGGTGAGGAGAATTTTGAGAAATCCATGAGAGACAATCCAGCAGACATTAGAGGCATTCATAAAAGCATTGAATGGACTCCGCAAAACATCAGAGATATTCAAAAGAGCATTGAATAAACTCTGGAAAACATCATAGATATTCGAAAAAACATCGAATAAACTCCAGAACACCTCAGAGATATTCAGAAAAACATCAAATAAACTCCGGAACACATCAGAGATATTCGGAAAAACATCGAATAAACTCCGGAACACATCGGAGATATTTGGAAAAACATCGAATAAACTCCGAAACACATCAGAGATATTCGGAAAAACATCGAATAAACTCCAGAACACATCCAGAAAAGCATTAGATGGAAAATGGAAACAGACTTGAAAACAATCAATAGCTGTTAACCACAGTTAGAAATAAATTAAAGACATCTAGAAGAGCATTAGATGAAAACAACGATTCTGAAGATACATCAGAAACATTTAGAAAAGCATTAAATGTACGGGAAAAGATTTTGAAGACATATCTGGAAGAACGTCAGATAAGAAACATCATATCTGGAAGAACATCAGATAGACACAAAGGAGTTCTGGAAAAACATTAGAAGTAAAGTCGTATCTAGAAGAACTTCAGATATACACAAAGGAGTTCTGAAAAAACATCAGAACACAAGACACATCTGGAAAATTATCAGACGGTAAAAGAAATGAAATTTTGGAAAAGCATCAGAATTACAGAGGTATATATATGGGAACTCACTGGGGAGTAAAACAAATTCTAGAAAGGGATCGGAATCACAATGGAAATATCTGGAAAAACATCAGATAAGTTTTGGAAGATCATCAGAACAGAAGATTCAAATTTGGGAAAACATCAGATAGGCAGGGGAATATCTGGAAAAACATCAGATATGTTCTGGAAGATCATCAGAACAAAAGACACATATGGAAAATCATCAGACAGTAAAAGCAACAACATTCTGGAAAAGCATTAGAATTGCGAAGGTATATATCTGGAAACTCACTAGGGAGTGAAAGTAAATTCTGGAAGGGTGTCAGAATCACAATGGAAATATCTGGAAAAACATCAGATAGTTTCTGGATAAACATCAAAACAAAAACTCAATCTAGGAGAACATCAGAGAGATAAACAAATTCGGTCAAACCTCTGATAGATTCTGGAAAAGCATCAGAATCAAAAGGGTATATCTGGAAAAATATCAGATAAGTTCTGGAAGAACATCAGAACAAAAGACTCAATCTGGTAAAGCATCAGATAAGTTCTGGAAGAACATCAGAACAAAAGACTCGATCTGTTAAAGCATCAGAGAGACAGACACATGTGACATCCAAGAATGGCATTGAAAGAAAAAGACAACAAACATATCCGAAAAAATAATATGATAAGAAAGGTCATATCTGGAAGAACGTCAGATAGACACGACAATATATGTTTGGTAGGTGCCAAGTAAGTTGGACTTTGACCGCAAGGTAAGACGTGGATAACAACACGACCTATCGAGAATGCAAATGAGGATGAAACACTATTGCTATGCATATGTATATGAATTATGTAGATGTATGATCAAATGCAGACCTTGACAACACGAGTTGACTCTTTTGGGGAGAAGACAAGACTGAGAGGATGATTCCTCAACACGGAGGCCATTGCCATTTTGCTTGGGGACTAAAGATGCTACTGCTGAGCACACCTCCACCACACTGGTAAACTGTATCAAGTTCATGATCCTTGTAGGAAGGATAGAGAGTTGCTTGAGGAGTTTCTCAAGTAAACATCCCTAGATTAGATGGCTATTATTGATGAACTGTTCGATGCTTCAGCTTGTTTGATTCTGAATATGATTGCTTTACTGTGCGCTTGGAAAGCTTTCCCCAGTCCGAGTCTTGAAAGATTTTTTGGATAAACCAATTCTGAGAAGGACTTGCCCCTAATAGGATCACCGACCAAGTTTCTCAACTATTTAAAAATTCCTTGAGAGGAAAGCTAGTTTGCAAACAAAAGTGTTCATACAAACATGGTAATTTAATGCAAAGTTCATGCAAATTTTGAAATCAAAATCCTTTTTTTTTTTAAGATGCAAAGCACAATGAGTCATTAATCAGAACACGGCAGTTTAAGACATTTAAAAGTGAAAGGTAAAGCAAAAGGCGTGATGCCAAAACAAATGATCTGCAAAGATCTTTTGGAGTCAGTTTCGCAACCTTGCTATAGTATGCTTTCAAAATAACCTTGCTTCAGTTAGGTCTTTTGCGGGTTGTAACGTGGCCTGGTTCACAATTATAGAAACAAAGGATAAAGGCTCAAAATTTGTTTGTCCCCAACCAATCTTCGTGATGATCTTCAGTCCTACACTCAGTTAACTTAGACTATATGCTCAGGTCCCCATGGGTTGGAAATTGCACGTATGATAGTAATGATGATGGTTCAGAAGTCAAGGGACCCTTGAAACGGCAGTCACTGCTTCCTTACTACATTTGGTTGTTTTTGCCATTGAGGATTTTCAGGGTAAGGATTTAAAGATCTCCTCTTTTATTTTCCCTAACTTTTGCCTGAACTGTTTCTTGTGAATCTTACAGTCAGCGGGATGCCCCAGTTTTGCCTAAGTCTCCTTCATAGGTTTTGACTTAGCGAACTTTCTTTTAAGAAAGAAAGAGAGTGACTGCCTGGCTTAATGATTACGGTGAACCATCATCGACTTTTGACTTGAAGGACATCTTCGACACTTGCTTCCTGTGTGCGAAGGAAAATTGTGAATGCAACCTTTATATGAAAGGTGTCTTGCGCGAACGCACAACCAAGTTAACTAAGAACTACCTATCCCAAGGTTAAGATTGTGGGTTTTTGTATAGAAAGAAACTCCAACTTCTAGGCTCGAAGGGTTTAACAAAGGGAATAACTTTCTTATTTCTCCAGTATTTAGGGGAATTGAAACAATGCCTTACATCGTCAGCAAAGTTTATTTAAAAGCACACCAGCAATTGTGGGTATAACATTTTCGTCATCCTCCCTCCAATCTTTGCACAATAAAAAAGAAAGTAGAAAAGAGATAAAATATTTTCTAAAAAGGAAAGCATAAAGATGTAAGTAATGGACAAAATGAATTGAATCAAAAGTTGCAATGCTCATTTATTTAATTAAGAAAGTACAAACATAATTTGAATGCAAATAGCTAATACAAAATAAGGAAAATGCAAACAACAAGAAACATGGCCTAGTGACTAATTAGTAACAAGGATGAGTTGTACTATCTTTGGGGAAGTAGTTAGGCTGAAGTCGACTGAAGTTTTACTTAGGGTGCCCTGGCAAAGGATTTGTCTGGACATTAGGATTGGTGTCATGAAAGCTAAGGATTCCGACCTTAATCAAATCACGCACTCTAGCCTTTAGTGCATAGAAATTTTCCAGATTGTGGCCTGTGGAATCTTCATGGAATGCACAGTGGAGATTAGATCTGAATCTAGCTGGAAGAGGATTTGGAGGAGGAGGCAGAGTTCTTGTGGTAATCAAACCTTTCTGAACTAGCCCGGGATAAAGTTCAGTGTACGTCATGGGAATAGGATCAAATTGATTCATATTACCGTACTGGTTCTGCCCTATAGCCGGACGTTGGGGAGCTTGAGCTGGTCGTGGAGCAGCAACCACCGGAGTAACAGCAGCAATGGTAGGGTGATTAGCATGCTGAGGTCTAGGATGCGGCCTTCTCACTTCAGTCATGACAACATTGGTATGATCTCCCCTCTTCTTTTGGAAGTTCCCATAGGATTTCTTCGTACCATTAGAAGATTCAGCAACCTTAGACACTTTACCATTCTTGATTCCTTCCTCGAGTCTTTGACTAATGGTTACCAAATCAGTGAAATTAGAGGAAACACTGCCAATCATCTTCTCCCAATAGAATGGATACAAGGTGTCCATGAAAATTCCAGTCGGCTCATTTTCTTCTAGAGGGGGTTCAACTTGAGAAACGAGTTCTCTCCAATGCTGATCATATTCCTTGAAAGACTCTTTCTCATTCTGAGACATATTCAGGAGCCATGTCGAGGTTGTACTTGTACTACTTTATAAAAGCATTAGCAAGATCCTAGAAGCCATGGATACTATTCTGTTCAAGATTCATATACCATTTGAGAGAAGCTCCACTCAAGCTATCTTGAAAATAGTGCATGAGCAGCTTCTGGTTGTTGGTATAAGCGGCCATCTTTCGAAAGTACATGACCAAATGAGCCCTTGGACAAGAGTGACCCTTATATTTCACAAACTCGGGAGTTTTTAATTTGGCAGGCATAACATGGTCAGAAACCAGGCACATGTCGTCTGCGTCCACACTAAAGAAGTTATTGCCCTCCACAGCTTTAAGTCTCTTGTCTATGGTCTGAAATTGTTCACGGACAACCTCAGGTTCAACAAAGTATTCAGGGTCTTCACCCTGAGCACTGGCAGCATTGTACTCATAGAGAGGATTCTCAAAAGGAGCTCGAGCAGTCTGGGTAATAGCATGAACCCTAGGTTGGGGCTCAGCAAAAATAGGAGCTTGAAACACTAGTCTGACAGTTTGACCAATCATAGCAGTAGATGCAAGAGGTGGAGAATAATTATGGGGTAAACCAAACTCTGGCCAAGTTTAAGGTGGCACCCGAACAGGCTGAGGACCAGCATTTAAAACCTCCTGGATAACAGTACTTTGGGGTTTCTCTCCTCTAGCAATCAAGACCTAGAGCATTTCAGTGAGCTTTGTCATGCTTGACTTAAGATAATCGATCTCCATTCGGATCTCTGCATTGTGTGCTTCTTGTTCTGACATCTTGCGTCTGTAGTTAGCCCTAGTTCTATATCTGTGTCGAGGAATCAGCTTGATGACTGAAAGATGACACTCGAAGATAGAGACAACTGGAGACGAGTTATTGGACAAACAGACGCGTGCAAAGAATGATGGAAATATCCAAATGATATGCAATGCAATGCAAGACAGGATGCAAATCACACAGGCAACATAATCAAAGGTTCGTGATCACATCATGGAGTCTGGGCAAAGAACAAACCACAGGATGTGTATTAGGGGTAAAGCGCCTGCACAACGGGTTCTACAAAATTTCCCAAAGTCATCAATCCATCTTTCGGATATTATCAATTTCCCAATTACTCGGTGGTTAATAATATTCTTAAGAGAACCTCTTTTGAGTGTAGTATTGCGTATCAACTATTTTGGGACTACTCCCTCGTAGTCATCGCACTACGTCCTAAGAAGGCCAAGTTGGGTTAAGGGTAACTAAAGGTCCTCAGTGTCACGGGCTCCTAGGTCAAAAGTAGTAATGTTTCACGAATACCCGTTCAACAATACTACTCTCAAGAGGGCCTCAACTGAGTGGTGATTTCTCAAGTTAGCTTGGTCAGGAATCAACTCCTTATAAGCCTCCTTGAATGTATCACCTTCCTATCATAAGTGCACTCAAGTCCGGGTTAGGACTTATCTCGCCAGTGAAGTCGCCATTTCTGTCGCGGTGAGAATTGGATATCAAGCTATTGAATTAACTTGAATCACAAATCATAATACACCACCGATCTCTAATTTATCCAAGGGAAGGGAAAAATAATGAATAACCCAAAATATGCAATGCAATGTAAAGCAAAAGAGAATCTAAGGTTCAGGGGTTGGTTATACCTAAAGAAGGTGCTAGCATCCTAAGTATCTGTAGTACTCTACAGGAACCTCTTGTTTTATTGTGTTATTTGTTAATTGCCTGCTAAAGGGTGAAAAAGTAAAAGGGAGACATAAAGTGTTAGTCCTAAGTATGTTCGCCAAGACATAGCATCTCGTGCCTACGTATCCTGACGGGAATGGAATTAGAGCATTCGTAGTTCTCCTTAATAAGGGTGAGGAACTCTTGACTGTGGTCAAGGTTCCCAAGGGAACAAGTGTTCATAACCATGACACTTACATGGAGTGCAGAAACTCCAATCCTAAGGTTAAGATAAAAGGGAAGTAAGTGTCTATGGAAGAACACCTACATAGATTACGACGACTCTAATCCTAAGGCTAGGATAAAGGGGTAAGAAGTGTCCATGGTAAGACACCCACATAGAGTACGGCGACTCTAATCCTAAGGCTGGGATGAAACGGGAAGGACCTAAAGTTAGGCTAAGTATGACGTGGCAGTCAACAAAAGGGATCATCCCTTGGACTTGGGGACAAGCTATTAATACCAGAACTTAGGATCAAATCGTGAAAACTCTAAACGTAGAATAAGATCGTACGAAGAGAAATAACATGGCATAAGATACAAGTGCTTAATGAAAGATAATGAACACGAGATAACAAGCAGAGGCATAACCAAGGCAAGGCTCGAAATCAATCTCAAATGGGAAAAATTCAAGTCACATGGTCACAAAATTAAACAGTTAAATTAATAATGAAACTAATTAAATAAAACCTAAATATTGAATTCCAAAAATTAATTTGCAACCTAATTAAGAAGATATTGTTTGAAGTTTTCTCTAATCTAGTAATTAAGCTAAAATAAATATTGAAATGACTTAACTAAAAATCCTAAATAAAGAATTAAAATTAAGAGTAATAATAATAAAAAAAACTTAAATTAAATTAATCAAAGTTAAATAACCAAAAAAACTTAGGGAAAGAAGCAACATGGGAGGGTGCAAAAAAGAGCAGGATGTATGAACCAACTATGGGTCTATAACCCACTCCAAAATTTTACACAATTCGTTGAATCTAAATATCAAGGTTAACAAATATTAATAAATAAAATAAAACTTAAGATAAAATAATAATAATAATAATAATAAAATAAAAAGAAATAAAAATGTCACAAAACCTAAAATGCTCTCTCTCCACGTGAAAGGCCCATGTTCCAACACTTTTTCATCTTTGACAAAAACATCAAGACTCTTTGCTGCAAATCAAACAACATCGACACATCAATAATCATGTATTTAAAAAAAATTGCAACAGAAGGCAAATGACATGTAATGGATGAGCTCGACGGCTTGTGGTCGGAGGCGGTGCGTCGACGGAGGGAGTGGTGGTTTTTGATATATGATGAAGGATGATATAAGAGGAGGAATAAAATTTGTAGAACTTTTGTGTGGCTTTTGCGTACTGTACGTGTATCTGTATGGGGTTATTTTAAGTAGTGAATGTAAATGTTAGAAATTAGATTTGAGAATTGTTAGTAAGGGTTTGTGTGAATGAAATGTATGTACTTTTGAGGTGTGCTTTTACAGGCTTTAGGGATTGAATGCCATCAATTCTCATTTCCGTTTTTGACTTATTGTGTCTGATTCTGCCCCAATTGACGTTTGAAACATGTTTTGATATTTTCCTTTTTAAGTTCGACATGTCTGATATGTGTTAATTGGTGAATTGAATTTGTCCTGATCATGCAGTATGCTTATTTACACAAAAATGAGACAAAATTCAAATACCTTTCCTAAACTTGTTGACTAAGTGTTTCTAACTAAACCAAAATCTAAACATTAACATATAAAAAACAAAAAATAATAAAATTAAAAATGAAAAATATGAATGAGAAATAAAAAGAGATTAAATAAAATATTAGAAATAAAATCGGTAAAAAATGCATAATTGGACCAGTATCGAAGTGCTCAGAAAAATAAAATGAATACACCAAAATGATCAGCGCAAAATATACGATTCGGAAAAATACAGCGTTTGGTCAACTTTTGTTTTTTTCGGACGATGCTAACATTTGCATTCTAGCAGTTAGGTGTGTTGTCGCTCTCTTATGGAGTCTTATGTGTTACCTGTTTACGGTAGAACGGACGTAACATGCCATTTTTGAAAAGGATGAGTTTTCTCCATCAAAGCAAGATGTCACGTTTGATTTGTTGAAATTGATTTTAGGGGTGAAATAAGTCCTCGGATATGAACCCCTGCGGGTAGTACCTAATTCTTTATCTCAAAAGATTTATTTTGAAAATTGTGTGGCGAAATATAGTCATGTCTTCATATTGAAAGACGAGTATTTAAACCACACACTCTAAAGTGAGCATCTTGATACTCGGAGAGGAAGAAGTCTTCATTCAATCCCCTCTCTTTAATTCAATACAAAGAGAACTTTATTCTCTTATTGAAGAGGTGTTTTATTTTGGATGGTAAGTGTTTTATGACAGTGAACCCTAAAGGTAATGTCAAGCACTCAGGATAGAACAAGGCATTCGCCTAACCACTCTGTGACCATCCAAGTTTATTAAGAAAAAGTTTAAAAATGCATTTGGCACAAGACCAAGGTTTTTAGACTCAAGGAGACAAAAGAAAGAGATAAAGGTAATGAAAAGAATGGGTGGTGAATAGAGCAAGGTAGGTTAATGGTGATGCGCAAGGCAATCGACTTACAAGGGTTAAATACATACAAGGTTAGTGTGGGGTTTAATGAAAGAGATAAGAGAGATGAGAATGAGAAAAGGAGAAATCTTAAGGTGTAAACCAAGTTAATGAGTTTTGAAAAATGACTTGACGTTGGATCAAGCCTTATTTGTCCTTTATTTTGAAATGGTGTTCTAACCTAGTTCATTTTATCTTTCTTAACAAGCAAGCAAACATAAGAAGCGAAAATAAACTAAGTTATTAGATTGCAATGGGGAGAGGGGTACATGTAAAGTACACAGGATTGCGAGAAATAAAAGGTATCATTGTCAGGTAGCCCAAGAGGAAGTCGTGTGTGTGCGAGGTGTCCTAAACTAAGCAATGAACAAAAGTTCAGACAAGATCTCTATGTTACGGTTTTTGTACAGAGTCTAAACTCCAAATTCTCGGGATAGTAACCACAGTCTACCAATTGAAAGGTTTTTAGGGTTTCGATAATTTCATTGTGTTTTTGGTATTTTTGAATGAGATATGAACAAGATAAGATGTCAATATGAATATGATGAACAGATGATAATATAATGAGCAAGATAACATCAACAATAATATATGAACAATGATATATTGACAAAAATAATAATGCAAGATTATATTGAACGGAAATTAATGTCAGTGGTTAGTTATTAATCAGATGAATCGGGTCCGCTTTAGTGCTAAACCATCGTAGCACGATCTATGAGGAAAATCATGCTATTGGAGGCTACTCAATCACGATACTTGTGCCAAAACACGATGGAGAAATGATATGTAGATCATTCTCATAGAATCGTGCCACACAAAAAGTAAAGGTAATGGTCTCGTCTTAGTCACAAACTTTCATTGATTAATCGAAGGTAACCTATCACGATCCCAAAGTATAGAAAACGATCTCGATGATCATTAACTACAGATTTAAAATAATGAAGGTTAAACCGCTTCGATAACCAACATCCGTGCTTTAAAAGACTTCATCGACCAAAGATAAAATCGAAAAGAATATCGAAGTGAGAAGAAAATCGAAAATAAAACGTAAAATGGAAATGAAAATAATCATAAAATCATAAACCAAAAACATCAATGCCAAATTATTAAAACAAATTCCTAAAATAAATAATAAAGAAAAACTATTTAAAACCAAATATTAACAATTAAAAATAACTAATTAATATAAATACAATAGATGAAAACAAATAATATTAACAAAATAATTAATGATATTTAACATTATTATTAACAAAGAATTTTTTTCTAAAAGAGTTATAAACTAAAATATTAACAAAAAGATTTTATAAGATTATTAACAAAAATGTTAACTAAATAATATAAAATTCTATAAATTAAAATGAACAATATTAACAAAAATGATTAACAAAATATTTAATAAAGGTAATTAACAAAAATATCTAATAGTGTATTTACATTATTATTAACAAAGTAAATAACAAAAATATCAACAAAAATTATTAACAAGGATATTAACACAATATTTAACCTAAACAAATTCTAAGATTATTAAAAGAAATGAAGTAAATAAAGGGATGTGTATGGAATCATTTGGGCTGCAAGCCCATTATCCACTCCAAAGACAAAAACACGGTTCACAAAAAAAAAGGTGGTATGAAAACTACTTGGGCCATGAAGATAAGCCCAACCAAGAGAAATAGGGGCACGGATCGCATACTATAACAGCAATAGGTTTTATGTTGTTTCAAACAAAACAAGGGAAGGGCACGGTTCAAAGCAAATCATCATGGTACGTTAGCATATACACGGATCACAAAAAATGGAACAACATTTTAATACAAGGAGATAAACATCAACAGCTTTTAATAATCAAAGAAATAAAGAAAAACAAATTGAAAGAAGGAACTCGCAGCAGACAAAACGGAATCAAGAAGGCAACGACAATGGCCAAGTGTAATGTTCTGACCTTCTTTGTGTGAACCTCGTCTTCGTCTTCCTTTTTTTATTCAAGTTCATTTTTGCGACACAGTTTCGTTTTAATCACCTTCTTCCCATTTCTTCTTATTCGTTTTTTATTTAACTTGGTTATGGTTTTGATTCTGGGTTTTAAGTTTGTGTTGATTTGGTTTGAGGCGGAATATTATGGGTTTGCTGTTGTTTGAGGTTGGGTGATTGAAGATGAGTTGTGGTGACAAGATGTGTTGGACAGAAAAGTTGGGTGGTTGAGAAGATGGTAAATGATATTGAAGCTTGTGCGTAAAAATTTCACAGTTGTGGTGGTGATGTCGAAATGTGACAGTTGTAGGAGGATTTGTGAGTGAGTTTGGTTTCCAAAAACTTCCTTTGTGAAGGAGAATGAGGTCTATTTATAAGAGAGGGAAGGGTGAAATAGGAAGAAGAATTTGTGAGCTGGCAAAGGGTGTGCGTACGAAATGTGTTGGCTGCGTAGAATTTGGCAAAGGTGTAGTGAGGCAAGGTGTGTATTGGTGTGACGTTTTTATCGTGGATGGTTTGCATTGTCGCAATAGGTTCTTGTGTATCTGCAGGTGTGTGATGATGGTTGGTACGGTTTAGTGTGTTGTCTTCGTCTTTTTGAAATGTGGTGCGTAGTGGCTGCAACAGCGTGTTGAGTGGCTTCTAGGAAGGAATGGATTCGATAGCAGGTCATACAAGTTGTGGTGCAGAGCAGAATTTCGCCGAGTTTTGTCCGGTATGTTAACATGGTTTGTCTGGTGTGGTTTCGTTATTGTAGCAGGATAGGACGCAGGAGTGCATGATTTGCACTTTTCACACATTTTTTTAGCATTGGAATCACTTGTTTGTTTTTTTTTTTTGTCATTTTTTTGTTTTTTGTTTTTTTTGTTTTTTTGGAAATCTTGGTATCCGGCCTTGCGACCGACTAATCCAAGAGGGACCAATCCCACCGTCCACTAGCGAGGGCCCCGTTTAAAGCCAGAGCAAAGCTCTGTATGGACTGGCCCACACAAGGGTTGATTGCACCTAGTAGGATTCGAACCTGAGACCTTGAGAGGAGCACACAGGAGCACACTCTCAAGACCCACCTTGAGAGGACCAATCCCACCGTGTCACTTGTTTGTTTTTTTTTTGTCGTTTTTTTGTAATTAATCTTTGTGAATTGGTCTTGAAGAATAAAAATAATGGGCTTATTATGTGAATTGCATATGGGCTTCACTTTATCATTTTTTTAATTCCATGAACTTGTTTTTTGTTTGTTTGTAGAATCGTGACAATTGCTAACGGGTTGAACCAAATTCCAACTTCTTGAGTCCTCATCCGAAATAGAATCTCGAATCGGTTATAGGACTTGTAGCCTTGAATCATGACAGTCACTTGTGTACAAACTTAATTGAAACTTCCTATGATGTGTGAACTTGGAATAAATGTCTGTCAATGACGGGAATGGTGGCCTAGGTTTGATTAGCCTCCAAAAACCAATGTAACATACACTTGAAAACCTTTTTGCATCCTTGTTGAATTTTCACTAAAGTCAGGTTAAAAAATGGATGATATATGGCTTGATCCAAGTTGAGTAAACTTAAATCAACCTTTAAAGAAGGGCTTAACCATGAATGAACGCATTGCCACAATTCTTGAATTGAAACAAAGAGGATCCACCATGAATCAATCCTTAAATCCATCTTGAAATGATCTGAACTTTAATGATTCTGCAACTTGGTTTCACCAGATGACTTAAACTTGACATAGAGACCCTAATTCTGATCACTTAACGATTTTCAGCCATAAGTCACTTGAATCTGACGCTTCCTTACCCTCATAATGATCCATAACAAAAGTGACTTAAGAAATGAAATGTGCTGCCACTACACCAAAACCCTGATTAAAATGAACTGAATTCTGATGAGCTTGACTTCTTGATGATCCACAAATATTCACATTGAACCTTCTTGAACATGCCTTGAAAATCAGAATCACAACTTTGAAATATGAACCTCAGTGCACTGCCCGAAACCCTAATTAAAGATGAACTGGTTTTTTACGATCTTCAACCACAGAGTATTTGAATTCAGTCTGACCACTTGATAAAGAAACAAACCCATTGTTTGACCAAGATTAGGTCATACTTTCACTGAGCTCCAACCAATATTACACGCACCCTTGACCTGATAACTTCAAGCGAATCAACAAAACCCTAGTTCCTCAGTCTCCACATGAGCCATGATGAAACCTTAATCACTTGATGCCTCTTGAGAAATCTTTAAGCAGATAAACTTGATACTTGATGAATCTCGGCATGGGAAAGCCTTGTAGCTGGATGAACTTTGATAGAAATATGCTCATGATGATGAGAAATTAACCCTTGTTTCAAACTTGAATAAAGGTACATCAAGGCTAATAGGAACCCTGATTTAAAGAACCTCTTGATCCCACGCCTAGGAGCCCGATGAAATGCAGGAATGCAAAGTTATGACCTAATGGGGTGCATAGATGATGAAAATGATATGATATCAAGGCTAGGGTTAGGGTGAAAATGAGGGTGTGATAGTCCGATGTACTCAACAAGATCCACTCTTGTTGTTCTAATCAAAGGGTGTGTTTATCTAAAGTCTACTGCTAGCAGGAACAAAAAGTGAAAAAACAAAAGGAGACTTGATAGGACTTCACCGTCCTAGGGCTACGTATTCCCTCGTGCAATAGGAAAGTCAGAGTCAACGTAGTTCGGAGGACTAGGGGTGGATGGGGGAAGGTTGCTCGCCAAGACTTCGTCGTCTCGTGCCTGCGCATCCTCAATCAAACGAGAATGAGGAAATCAGAGCGTTCATAGTTCGGCCTACGAAATGTTAAGTGTCTTTTATGAGCGATACTAAGTTTTCGTTCCAGTAGTTAGGGTCTACGCCTGTTTACGGTAGAACGGAAATAACATGCCCTTTCTGAAAAGGTTAAACGAAAATCCTGAGGCACAAAATGATTTGCAGTTTATTTGAAAGTTTTAACAGAAGTGAATTGAATTTATTTAAGATTCGTATTGCACTAAAGTCTATGACATATGATCGAATGCTTCGTAAGATCGACCCAAGACGGGATGTATACAAAGCACTATAGACAAGGTAAGGAGAGACTCTCGCTTATCACTTCCCATGTGCTTAAGGCTCATGGCGCACAATATTCATCGTATTTATTACATGTTTTAAATTTTGTTTAAGAGACGGAATAGAAAGACGCACGAAAGGTCTAAGGGGAACTCGGTCCTACATGTTGTTATGCAAAGTGGTCCTAAGGTTGGGATACGAAAGAAAACTCTATCCTAATGTTAGCACGCAATGATGGACCTAAAGTTGAGGTTAGGGAAACTATCTTAATGTTATCATGCATGTATTAGCACTTAATGTCTATCCTACTCCAAGCTTAATCAAAAATTAAGTTGGACTAGGAGGCCCTAAGGGGACATGCAAAGACAAGCTAAAAATCAAGAAAATAAACCTAAAACAACATCAACAACAGCGCCTCAGCTCAGCAGAACGATAATATACAGCAACAACAAGACATCATTTAACAGCATGCATTTTCAAAACACAACGGGTGTAGAATACAGCAAACAGAATGAATGCATTTTACAACACATATTCAACACACCTGCAGTGTATATAGCAGCATGCAATTCATCAAATAAGCACCAAGCATAGATTAACATGTGACATCACAACATCGAGTTAAGCATGCATCAAAGATTAACTAATAAACAATGAACACATCCAACAACCAAGCCTAAACATGCGTCAAAAGGATTAAACCAAAACATGCCTCCACATTTAAACAAATGCGCATGAATTGCAAGAATCAAGTATGAGCATGTACCAAGTCAGATCAACTGATCAACATGTATCAACAATTAAGTATGAGAAATTTTCAACAACATTGCACACTTAAGCATTTGACAAGAACAACATGCATATTCATCAACAATTAATCATCTCAAACGAACACGCATTTGCAGAATCGAAAGTAAACATGAGCATGTAGCATGAATTAAGCAAAGTAAGCATCAAGGGCAAGTGAACAAGTATGAACAAACAAGCATCATGAAGAATGCATCAAGAATGCCATACAATTAGTCATGAACATGCATCATGAAAATCAATGTGTCGTGTGTCGTAGAATCGTATCCGTGCTGCAAAATAAGGTGAAATAGCACAAGAAAATTCCACAAATATGTGTCATACAAAGCCATGAGTTTATGAAGTGGAAAGAAATCAAGACAAGCTTGAAAATGAACAAAAAACACATTCTGCAACAGTGTTAATCGATTAACCATTTGCAAGGCAAAGATGGTTAATAGATTAACCCTTTGAAAATCAGCAAAAAACACACAAAACAGACTGGTTAATCGATTAACCAGTTTTGCTTTGCAAATGATTAATCTGTTAACACTGTAAAAAATAGTAACATAAAATTCAGCATCAAAGCACTTTTCAGCAACTTAATCTCCACGTGTTAGAGCATGCAATTGATCACGAAAATTACATCAAATAACAACAATTAAATACCAATTGAATCCATCAAACACCAAGATCAATAATCAAAGCAATCAATGGATCAATTATCACCAAAAATCACAAGATCTACATTGTGAAAAATGCAAAATAAGCCAAAATGAGAAGTAGATCTAAGAATTATCAACCTACAAAGCGGAGACTTGCTTTGGTAAGTGTTGCAAACGAAATTTGACAGATCAAGCACAGAAAATCCGAGATCCAATGAATTCCTAGCAAGAAACTTGAAGAACAATGCAATGTGATGAACTTGCTTCAAAAGTGCTTCACGAAAGTGCTTCCAAACTTCAAATCTAGATCCAAATCACCTTCTACTGCAGAATTTGTGTTGATGAGAGGAAGTGATGAAGGTTTAGCTCTAGAATTCACAAACTCCAATGAAGAATTTGAGAATTCTAAGGGAAGAACTTTAGTGAAGGTTGAAGATGAAAATGGAGAGTGAAAAATGAGAGAGAATTATAGAGAATTGAGAATGAAAATGAAATTATGAGAGTCATTGTGTGAGGTTTGGAGCAAATTCACTTAAATAAGCTCTAGGTTTGGAGTGAAAATGAGGTTTGGAATGTGGATTTGAATGAGGGTTAGTATTAAGAATGGAATTAGGAGTGGAATTATTTGAATTTTAGAGGGAAGATGAAATTAATTTGAAATGAACCAAAATTTGGAAACATTCTAGATCCTTTTACTGATGCAAATGTGAAACAAAGTGATCAAAGTGAATTGAAAATGCTGCAATCCTGAAAACTGGACTTTCTAGGAAAAAAATACACATGTTAATCGATTAACCTTTTGCTAGGAAAAATTGGTTAATTGATTAACACCTCAAAAATTTGAATTTTGGTGCCTTTCGGTGGGAAAGCTTGGAAAACCACCTGTTTCCATTTGTTCTGAGCATTGTCCTGCCTCTGAAACTTGCCATTTGATATTGCAACTGAATCATGCCTGAAATAAACCGTGAATCCTCTTTTGCACTCAAAATAACCTACTAGAAAAAGAAAGGCCCGGTACCAAATCACTGAACAAAATAAATGTTGGAGCCTCTATACTTACTGGTCTTGACTTTGAAGTAACAAACCATCTGCAGAGCAAAATAAATGCTTGAAAAATTTGACTGCTATTCGTTTGGCTCTAAATACTGCTGAAACAACTTCTGAACTGAAGAAAGCTCTGAACTGCGCAAAAATGCATCGTGATCCCATGTCCTAGAAGACCCATGCAATGCATAAATGAAGATGCAAATGAAATGAAGCATAAGCCAAAAAGGGTCAAGAAAAGGAGGGCAAATTTTGGGGTGCTACATTATGAAAGTTCAAACACTTTGTGTGTTTCAATTTCCGACCTTTGATATTCTCAAAACCATTCACTAATTAAGCATGTCATACTAAATCATAATTACTTCTTAGAAAATAAAACGGTAGTGATTTATCATCAGAAGTAAAAAAATCTCTTTAGTTAAAATTGTTTTTAAAATTGTTTTCAACTTAGTATCAATTTGTTTTAAACCGACAGTTGGGATCAATCTTTAAAATGCCTTAAACATTTAAATTGATTTTTTTGTGTTTCAAATTCTGTCGTGCCTTTAAACTTCTTTAAAAATTCTTTCATTTTTATTGTTTTTTTCTCTTTCTGTTAAAACCTTTTTGATAATGACAAAGGGGGAGAAAATGTACAGAGTATTTAGGAAGAGAAAAGCATCTGAACAAAGTAGTGTCTGCATTAACAGCTTCTGAGTTATAATCTTTAAGTTATTTATATTTTGTATTTGTATTTATTCTGTGTAATTTATTTTACTCGGCTTATATGATAAATTTAATTAACAGAGACACGACTTAAGGCAGACTTACAAACCTTACCTTGATAAACTATCAGACTAAAAGAATAGCTTACAAACCTCGACTTAAAGTCTGTCAAACTCAGGGGGGTCTTACAAACCTCAGACCCTGATGTTAGATTTGTTGATTAAATTTATAAGATTCAATTAAGATAGATAAGGAGTTAATAAGAGCTTACAACCCACCAAAGGCGCAAACATATTATTTAAGAAAAGCCATGATATACGTAGTTACAAACATGCCTATGAAGGGCAGGATACAAATGGCATACATAATACAAAAACAAACGCACGAGGGACTCTCTGTTAGTTCCATGGTTTTATGATTGACAACAATTTTTCTAAAACATGGTTCACAGAAAAATGTTGGGACAAATGTCCTAACTTGTTGATCTTTCAAAATTGAAGACATATGTTCTGACAGATACTGAGACATGTTGTACCATAACATCAGTACAGGATGTAGTCTTATTCTTGACATATTTAATTTGATTATGTGAGATTTCTTTTGGATATATCTACTTTATTTTCGCAGGTCAAGAAGATTTAATCTGGAACATTTGGTTTGATCTCCAACTGTTCATAAGTTTCTAAAATTGGATGTTGAGACAATTTAGGAAACTTGATGATTTGTTCCAAGATTTAAGGAGATTTTTCTGCATAATTGATGTACCCCTCATCGTGTGGATAAAGCAATATATGGGTGAAGATTTTGAAAAGCCCATGGACCGCTAGGGAGTTTATAAAGAGAAACCTAGACCTAATGTTTTTACAGCTTTCACTTTTGTAAAAATAAGGGGAAGTTTTAGAGTCTTAGGTTTTAAGAGTCTCTTTATGTGACTTTGTAAGTCACCCATGTATCTTTTGATACATTGAGGTAGACTGACTATATGTTGTTTATTGTTCACTCTTATGCTACTAAGCACGAGTGTATTGTTCTTAGTTTAAAGCTTTTAAGCAAAACTAAGTATTGTACTTGGAAGTGTTGGTACTTCTATTTTGGGTTGTTGTTGAATTGTCACTGGTTTGTGACTGTTAGGAAGTGAGAGGGGATTGTTAGATGTCAAACATGACTAATATTTCTATTCTATACTTGGAATTTTTCAACACTTTCATGTTTAAATTGTGAATTCTATTATTGAATTGTTGTTATTCTTCAAACATTGTGAAAAGACCTTTGGTGCTTGTAATATGTGTGCTATTGTGCAAGAAAAGGCACTAATTGATCAAAGATGTGAGACACAAAGAAATGATAAAAGTTACCAAAGAAAAGAGGAAAACATCAGCAAGTTCGCTTTGTGAACTTGCCAGCGAATGTTCGCTTTGCGAACAGCTGGCGAAGTCCCAGCGAATGTTCCCAGAAATATGGCAGAAAGAAAAGGGACTAAAGTTCGCTTTGCAAACTCCCAATGAATATTCGCTGATTTACTCGATGTGCGAAGACCTGGCGAAGGAACCCTTGGATATGGCAGTAGAAAAAGGAGCCTAAGTTCCCTTTGCGAACGTTTTGGCGAATAGTTCGCTTTGCTGAGACTAAGGTAGCAATTGGGCTGTGAGCTTATGCAGAAGGCAACAGTGCAGGTGCCACTTTCGAGCATTCTCTAGGGATCGATAGGCGAAATCATCGCAGTGCGAATGTGTCTGATTTCAAGCGTATTATAAATAGATTTTATGTATTTTCTTGGGATCATATCTTTACTTTATCACACAAAAACATTATTTTCTGATAGTTCATCATCTAAGGGAGATTTTACACATTAAGAAGCTGAATTCGCATCTGATCTCGATTATTCAACGCAGATGCTTTTTCATCTCCTCACGAAACTTGTGATGCAAGCTACCATGAATATGTGTAGCTAAACACATTTTGTGTCAAGATTAGAGGTAGTTAATCTTGATTGTATGTATTTCTTTTGATCTTTTGTATATGAACAAGGTTAATGATTAATATATGATGAAGTTGTCTGCTTTTAATGGTATATTTGTGGTTTGAATCACTCTAGACATAGATTTTCCAAATCTCGACCTAATGTCTTCATCTCTTAAAAACCAAACTCTAGATATAGATTTGGGGTTTAATATTCGCTTTGTATTGATCTTAACGTTTGTTGTTTCGATTGTTAGCGTGAGACATCATCTAACAATTTAAACAACGATACTCACGAATTTGCATTAGACATAACCTTATTTGCGAGGATACGCGATTTTATTGATCGAAACTAAGTTCATATGCTTGATTAATCGGGTACGTATGAAAAGGATTAGCGAAATCTATTCTTGACATGCTTTTCTAAAACTTACAACATCTTTGCTCTAATTTACTTCTTTGCTATAAACTTTTGTTAAAACAACCAAGAATCATTTGAAACCCCTTTACTTAAAACGATCAACTATTGAACGGCAAGCATCGATAACACACAATCCCTGTGGATACGATAAAACACCCCCCCCCCCCCCCGAATTACTCTTCAACAAAATGGCGCCGTTGTCGGGGATTGTTGTTTGTTATTGCAAGCATTGCAATAGTTTTTAAGTTTTAAGCTTGTTAACTTTTTCTTGTGCTTGTTAATTTGTTTGGCTAAGTGTGCAGACTTCGTTTTATGCGAGGGAAGTTACCCGCATACCAACTTCTTTTTGATCCTGAGATTGAAAGAACTGCAAGTTAAATAGCAGAACAAGGCGGAGGAGGCAACTTGCTAAGGAAAGACAAGAACAAAGGGAAAGTTCAACTTCGACACCAATACCACAGTTACCGCCAACCATGGCTGCTCCACCACCACCACCACTTGCTTCAACACCGTGTGTTAATAGTCCGAGGCATACCACACAGTTCGCACGTAATGCTCATAATGGTCGGCACTCTAAAATGAAAATGGGTATCCTCTCTCTTCTATACCAGAATCCATTCACTGGTATGGATCACGAGGATCCTTTTACTCACTTGACCAAGTTCTATGAAATTGCAGGCGCGACTGGTGCACCCGAATCTGAAGAAGAGTCGTTGTTTAAGAGACTGTTCCCGCATTCCCTCATTGGGAAGGCTAAGGAACAGTACCTTGACCAATCAACTGCTATCATGACGGACTGGAACATGTTAAAAGAAAAGTTCTTGTAATGATTTTTTCCTCACAATCGTTTCATGGTGGCTAAAACAGCAATTGCAGTTTTCACACAAGGTGGGAATGAGTCTCTCAACGAAGCTTGGGAGAGATTCAAGTCCATGCTTCGAAAATGCAAGGGGCACGGTTTTGATGAGCTTACGCAAGTTCATATTTTCAGAAATGGTCTTCAAATGGTTCATAAAACATTGTTGGATGCTACCGGCGACAAATCTTTAATGACAAAAAGCGCCGACGAAGCCATTTCTATTATTGACAAGATGACATTAAACGACCATCAAGGGAATCATAACCGTGGCCAATCTCAAAAGAAACCGGGAGTGCTAGAGTTGGGGACAAATGATGCAATTCTTGCACAAAACAAATTGCTATCTCAACAGGTTGAGTTGCACACGCAATAAATGTCCAAGCTACCTCAACAGATTAAAGAGATGCATGAGTTGCCAAACAAAAATGTGCAAATAGCAGTTTGTGAGCTTTGTAAAGGCGATCATCCAACCGAATATTGTCCTCCTTGTCCTTCGGTTGAAGAAGAAGCAAATTACATGAATAATCAAAATCAACAACAAGGTTATCAAAGGCAACAACAACCTTATCAAAATCAACAAGGGTATCAAAATCAATAACCAAAAGGAAATTATCAAAATCAACAAGGATATTAACAAACTCGACAAAATCCTTATCAACCTCAAGGAGGGAGTTCCAAGCTTGAAGAAACTATTAACCAATTTATTCAAATGTCCATGGTTAATCAAAAGACAAATGAAGCATCGATCAAAAATCTCGAGAATCAAGTAGGACAACTTGCAAAATAAATGGTCGAGCAACAAGCGGGGCCTTCTTTCTCCGCCAATACTCAAAATAACCCAAAAGAGCATTGTAAAGCTATTGTTACTAGAAGTGGGAGAGAGTTGGGAGAAGGAGAAAAAAATGACAAAAATGTTGATTTAAGAATTGGGGAGGTTGTGGAGAAAGAAAAATTTGATGATGTTGTAGTTGAAAATAATGATAAGGAAAAAGTTGAAAATACGAATGAGAAGTTAGTTGAAAAAGATAACCTTGAAAAAGAAAAGATAGAAAAAAAGAAGAGAAGAGTCAAAAAGGGGAAGGAGATAGTGAATCCAATTCCTATTGAAAAATTACCTTACCCTCATGCGCCCACAAAGAAAGACAACGAAAGGCATTACGCTCGTTTCATGGACATATTCAAACAATTACAAATCAACATTCTGTTTACCGAAGCGCTTGAACAAATGCCGAAATATGATAAGTTCATGAAAGATATTCTTACAAAGAAGAGAAGATATTCGGAGCCGGAAACAATAATCCTTGATGCAAGTTGTAGTGCTATAATCCAAAGAACTCTACCAAGGAAAGAAGTCGATTCGGGGCGTGTTACTTTGCCGGTAACCATTGGTGATGTCTATATTGGAAATGGCTTAATTGATTTGGGCTCAAGCATAAACTTAATTCCATTTTACATTGTGAAGAGGCTTGGGTACATTGAGATGAAGGCAATTCGGATGACGTTACAATTGGCCGACAAATCCACAACTCATTCTCATGGATTGGCTCAAGATGTCTTGGTTAAAGTTGATAAGTTTTTCTTTCTGGTTGACTTTGTTGTTATTAATATGGAGGAAGACGAGGATGCTCCATTAATTCTTGGACTCCCTTTTATGAAGACCGCTCGAATGATGATTGATGTTGATGACGGTCTTATGAAAGTAAGAGTTCAAAATGAAGAAGTGAGTTTTAATCTCTTTGAAGCAATGAAGCATTCTCAAGATAAACATGATAGTTTCCGTATTGATGCAACAGAAGAAGCCATATTGGAAGTTTCAAAGCAAGTTCATATAGTATCTCCCTTAGAAAGAGCTCTTGATGACTCGTTTGAAATATTTTTCGATGAAGAAGAAAGGGCACTTGAAGAGTGTTTGAAGGAACTTGAATCTTTAAAGGAGTTACAACCATGGGAATGTGAAACGGAAGAGTTAAAGAAAGAGGTGAGTGATGAGAAGTCTCAACTTGAATTGAAGGTGTTGCCTTCTAATTTAAAATATGTATTCCTTGATGACGGTTGTAACAAACCAGTTATCATTAGCAACATCTTGACCGACAAAGAGGAGGACCATTTGATTCAAGTTTTGAAAAAGAATCATCTAGCTATAGGTTGGGTTATTTCCGATCTAAAGGGAATAAGTCCAGCTTATTGCATGCACAAGATTTTAATGGAAGAGGATTTCAAGTCGGTTGCTCAACCGCAACGCCGCTCAAATCCTACCATGAAAGAGGTGGTTAGGAAGGAAGTGGTAAAAATGTTAGATGCCGGAATGATTTACCCCATTTCTGTTAGCCCATGGGTTAGTCCAGTACAAGTGGTGCCGAAAAAAGGCAGATTGACGGTTATCCGAAATGAGAAAAATGAGTTAATCCCAGCAAGAACCGTGAACGGGTGGAGAATGTGTATAGATTACCGTAGGCTAAACCAAGCTACGAGGAAAGATCATTTCCCTCTCCCGTTTATGGATCAAATGCTCGAGAGACTTTCCGGTCAACAATTCTACTATTTTTTGGATGGTTATTCAGGTTACAGTCAAACTTTTGTGAACCCAGAGGACCATGAAAAAACTGCTTTCACATGCCCTTTTGGAATCTTTGCGTATAAGAGGATGCCGTTTGGGTTGTGTAATGCACCGATGACTTTTCAAAGGTGTATGCAAGCAATATTCTCAAATTTGATCAAAAAGACAATTGAGGTTTTTATGGATGACTTCTCGGTTTTTGGGCAATCGTTTGATATTTGTTTGAAAAACTTGGAAGTGGTTTTGGAACGGTGTGTGGAATCCAACTTGGTACTCAATTGGGAAAAATGTAACTTCATGGTGACCGAAGGAATTGTGCTCGGCCACAAAGTTTCTTCAAAGGGCCTTGAAGTAGATCAAGCCAAGGTGGACGTTATTGAGAAATTGCCACCACCATTGAATGTAAAAGGTATAAGGAGCTTCCTTGGACATGCGGGATTTTATCAGAGGTTCATCAAGGATTTCGCAAAGATAGCAAAGCCTTTGAGCAATTTGCTCAACAAAGATAAGTCCTTTGATTTTGATGAGTCTTGCATGGTCGCTTTTAATTCTTTAAAACAAAGTTTGACTACCACACCCATAATCATCGTGCCCAATTGGAAAATGGAATTTGAACTCATGTGTGACGCGAGCGATTATGCGGTAGGTGCGGTATTGGGTCAACGGAGAACAAAAATTTTTCATGCTATACATTACGCGAGCAAAGTCTTGAATGAAGCTCAAGTAAACTATGCAACAACCGAAAAAGAGTTGCTTGCGATAGTGTATGCATTGGAGAAATTTTGGTCTTATTTAATTGGGTCTCGAGTAGTGGTTTACACGGATCATGCGGCGATTAAGTATTTGATTACCAAGCCAGACTCAAAACAAAGGCTAATTCGTTGGGTCCTGTTGTTACAAGAATTTGATATAGAAATTCGTGACAAAAAGGTATCTGAGAATTTGGTGGCGGATCACTTATCCCGCCTAGTAAATGTTGAAGTGACCAAAAATAAATTAGAGGTCAATGAGGAATTTCCGGACGAAAAGTTGTATATGGTACAAGATAGAGCATGGTTCGCCGACATGGCTAATCACAAAGTCGCCGGATTAATACCGGAAGGTCTAACTCACCATCAAAAAAAGAAATTTTTATCTGACGCCAAGTCTTTTGTTTGGGATGAACCATATTTGTTTAGGCTTGGTGTCGATAACATTTTGAGAAGATGTCTGTCAAAAGAAGAGGCCACTAGCATACTTTGGCATTGTCACAACTCTCCTTATGAAGGGCATTTCAACGGATTAAGAACGACAATGAAAGTCCTCCAATCGGGATTTTATTGGGCTTCTTTATTCAAAGATGCTCATGCGCATGCAAAAAGTTGTGACAAGTGTCAAAGGAGTGGTGGAATTTCAAAACGGCATGAAATGCCTTTACAAAACATGTTGTAAATTGAGGTGTTTGATTGTTGGGGAATAGACTTTGTTGGACCTTTTCCATCATCGTTTTCCAATGAGTATATTTTAGTCGCAGTTGACTATGTATCCAAATGGGTAGAGGCAATAACATGTACTAAAGCTGATGGAAAAACTGTGATAAAATTTTTAAAGAAAAACATTTTTTCTCGATTTGGTACTCTGAGGGTGTTGATAAGTGACGGAGGATCCCACTTTTGCAACACTCGGCTAGAAAAAGCCTTGGAGCGGTATGGTGTTAAGCACAAAATTGCAACACCATATCATTCACAGGCCAATGGACAAGCAGAGGTATCAAACCATGAAATTAAAAGGATCTTGGAAAAAACGGTGTCGTCCTCGAGAAAGGACTGGTCAAATAAGCTCGACGATGCTTTGTGGGCCTATCGGACAGTTTTTAAAGCTCCGATTGGTCTCACACCTTTCAAAATTGTCTATGGTAAGAATTGTCATTTGCCGGTGGAGTTGGAACATAAGGCATTTTAGGCCTTGAAATTTCTGAATTTTGATCCAACTATAAGCGGAGAAAGAAGAAAGATATTATTGCATGAAATAGAGGAATTGTGCCTCCAAGCGTATGACTCCAACAGGTTGTACAAAGATCGAGTGAAAACTTACCATGACAGAAAGATAGTGACCAAACAGTTTGAAGTAGGGCAGCTGGTCTTAATTTTCAATTCTCGATTAAAACTGTTCCCTGGAAAATTAAAATCTAGGTGGTCTGGTCCGTTCCGGATTCGGGAGATCAAACAATATGGGGCAATAGTCATTGAAGACACAAAGTCAAATGAGAGTTGGACTGTAAATGGTCAGAGGTTAAAGATTTATCTTGGTGGTGATTTCGAGCGGAATCCCTCCGTAGTGCCTTTTTGCGATCCTTGAGGTTGCATTGGACTGTCGAGCTCAACTGACGTTAAACAAGCGCTTGTTGGGAGGCACCCCAACATTGTAAGTATTTATGTTTTCTTTGTTGTTTTGATGATTTAAGTTGTTTAAGAATTGGTGTAGTGTGGTATCAGCTGCAGAAATGTTTTTTGAAAAATCTGTCATGTTCGCTGGCTAGTTCACTTTGCGAACCTGGAGCGAGTATTCACTAGCCAGTTCGATTGCGAACTTAGCGAGAAAGCCACATATTTTTTTGCTGCCACCTCATTAAAAAGAGAGTTTTATAATGGGTGGGCCAGACACTTGGGCCCATGACCCATCTCTTTTTCTGATTATTGAGAGGCAACCTTACTCCCTTTGTCATTCTCACTCTTGCCTCTCTCACAAACACATTCACAAGTGAAACTCTCTCACGTTTGCTCAGTTCCTATCATTCTTTCACCAAGTTTTTCCCAAGTACTAACAAGTTCAGGTTTGAATTTATTTTTCTCTCTGTTGTTTTCTGTTAGAGCAATGTGGTTAAGTAGTTAAGTTGAACATTAGAGACATTTTTTATTCTAGGTTTTCACCTCTGTTTTAAGGCTTGTTTACTATTGCTTATTAAATTTTATGCAAACTTTAGAATAGAGGTGGTATTGTGAATGGAACTCTGATGTTGGAATTGTTGGATGCTGTTATTTTTGAAAAATATCGCAGGTTCGCAGATCAGTTCGCTTTGCGAACCTGGGCGAGCATTCGCCAGAACCTCGCTTTGCGAATCTGGGGTGAATGTTCGTCAGGCTTCGCTTTGCGAACTTTGCGCGAACAAACCAGAATTTTGAAATTTTTTATTTTATCTTAGTTTGAGATTCTGTTTTGCTCATATTTCTAATAGACTGTTTTGCTGGCAGGTTGTGTTTTTTCTGGTGTTTTTGCAGATGGCTCCAAAGATCAATCCTGCAAAAAAGAGAAAGGCCAGTACTTCACAACAAGTTCCGATTCAGTTTGACAGTGATCTCTTTAGAGGAGCAAAACAGGCCGCAAGGTACCTAACCTTGGAAAGGAGAACCATCTTACCCGAGAAGAGATTTAATCTAAATCCACAGGGGAGATACCGTTCCGTAGCTCAACTCCTCGAAGAGAAAAAGTGGGGGAGACTGATAACACCAGTGGATAGTTACAACGTTGAGATGGTTCACGAATTTTATGCTAATGCTCTCCCAAATGATGGGGAGCCTTTTGGTTGGATAACCTTTGTTGGGGGAAAAGTGGTGAGATTTGATCGAGGAACCATTAACACTGTCCTTGAAAATCCATTACCATTGAGAGCAAGTCAGATTGATGACTTTTATAGAACATTGCACCTCTACAGAGACATTGCGGCCATGACTAGAGACCTTTGGCACAATTGATCATGCTTTTGGTTGTCACCAACATTAAGCCAAAGTCACATACATCAACCATCCCTATTTACCTTGCCTATTTGGTCCACAGCATAATGACCAATGTCCAGATTAATGTTGCCCGGATTATAGCGGATGAGATGAGGGCGATTGTTGAGAGTGGTCTTGGTTCTGCTTCTAGGAAGAACGCTCCTCTTGCCTTCCCTTGTCTCATTATGACTATGTGTGTGCATGCTGGGGTTGATGTCCCCACGCATCGTCAGGTGACCATACCGGCTGCTATAGATGACCGGTATGTGGACAAGTTTTGTAAACCAAAGGGGGTAAGGGGTGAGACTTTTGGTGCTGGTGCTGATGCCGGCACAAGGGCTGGCGATGGGTCTGGTAGTTTTGGGTCTCAAAATTTTTATCCGTATCAGCAGGAAATTTGCCAATATAATTGGGATTGGATGGCAGCTTCTCAGCGCACCGCGATGTACTTACATGATTCTATGCAGGTTTTGCAGTTGCAGATCCGTGAACCCGCCGTGGATCACACTATGATGACAAAGGAGCAATTCCTTGCTCATGCTGGTTGGCCTGAGGCCAGGCCAGTTTTCGGAGGGGGAATAGAGGCTGCTGGTGAGCCTGAAGATGCTGATGCGGAGGATGATGGCGATGGTGATGATGTGGAGGTTTCTGGTTCTGTATCTGGTTCAGAGGTGGAAGAGTTGATTGAGGTGTCCGAGTCCGAAGAGGACTGGTTTTTGATGTTGTATTTTGTACTTCCTTTGTTCGTCAAAGTGAAGTTTTCTTGTATTACGCTTTATGTATTTGTTATTATTATCCACTAGGTGGATTTTTGTTTTGAGATATTTTGATGTACTTGTACCCATTGAGGTACTAATGAATTTTATTGGTGTTTTCACACCAAAGTACTTTTATGATATTATTATTATTATGTTGTTTTCAGTTAAATTTGTTTAGTTTCATTTTTATTTTAGTTTTTATTATTATTGTTGTTAAGAGTTGAATTCTTCAGTTAACGAATGTTCAACTCTTAAATTGTTGGTATGCTTTTTATCGTTTTATGTTGGTATGCTTGTGAAAGTTTAATGTTTCCATCTTTTGGTGTTGACTTGAAGAATTTTAGGATGGTGATTGTGTTCATCAAAGAAGATTCCTCCAAGTTTGGATGGCAATGATAGAATTTAAGCATTTAATCATTGGCAAGGTACATAGTTACCTATTTCTAGGATTTAGAATGTTTTAGAACTTCTTGTCTTTGTACAAATGAAATTTTGTTTCTTGTTACAACTCTATAGATTGCTTATGTCATTTAGGTCCATAAAACTGAAATGTGAGAAACCTCCATGTTATACTATATGCATTGGATTGCTGATGAATTTTGTCTTATACTTTTAATTCATGCTTTATCTTTTGATTTGTGTGATTTTGTGGAAGCATGAGAAATGATCAAGGCATTTGTTGATAATGAGCACAACCATTTCCAAACAGTGATTTACCCGTGAGTAGTGAGTATTCGTTAGCCCTTTGAGCCTAAATAGTTTAGATCTCATTTTAGTGATGAACTTTGTGTTGTACATTATTTGAAAATCAAATTCATCATTGAATTTTTGAGAGATTCTAAAAAAATTTCTTCTTGAACTTTGAGCTTTGGTTTTATTAATTTCCTTGCCTTAAAAAGCAAGGAGCATTCACTTAAGGTTTAGTTGAAAATAAGTTGGGGAGAATGAAAAAGAAGATTGGTAAATTGCTCAAACTTTTGAAAAATTCAAGCAAGCATAAAAAGAAAAAGAAAATGTGAAAAGAAAAGAAAAAAAAAGAAAAAGAATGCTTGCTTGAATGAGAAAAATAGAGTCCAATAATTGTGCATAAAGAAGTTTGAAAAGGTTGGTGATAAAAGAATGAAATTGGTGAATGAAGTTGAGATGTTTGTGAATACCTTGTATAGTGAATGTTCTTTTGCATCAGAAACTTCGATTCAATGGCCTTTAGAAATGTCCCTTTGTTGTAAACCCGACCAAGCTACAACCTTAAAAGCCCTTTGTGATCTTTTTGCTTCCATGATTTCTTATGTGATCGATTATATATTGTATGAATTGCTTTGTATTTACATTATTTGTCATTTGAGCGAAATTGCCCCGCGGTTGCAAACGCGTTAATTTCCTTCAATCCTTTTTCGAAAAGGAGTGTTAGATTGATATAAGCATGATGGTTTTGTTGTTACTCGAAACATTATCTGAGATTTGTTTAAGAATCAAGTTCTTTTGCATTGTCGATTCTAGGAATGTGTAATTGTTGCTTTGGAACTATTGTTGTTTATTTGAGTAGTTATCTTTTCTTGGTTGAATTAAATGCTTGAGCAAATCCTCTTGTTTCAATGAGAGACATACTTTGCTTGAGGACAAGCAAAGAGCTAGTTGGGGAGAGTTTGTTAGATGTCAAACATGACTAATATTTCTATTCTATACTTGGAATTTTTCAACACTTTCATGTTTAAATTGTGAATTCTATTATTGAATTGTTGTTATTCTTCAAACATTGTGAATAGACCTTTGGTGCTTGTAATATGTGTGCTATTGTGCAGGAAAAGGCACTAATTGATCAAAGATGTGAGACACAAAGAAATGATACAAGTTGCCAAAGAAAAGAGGAAAGCATCAACAAGTTCGCTTTGTGAACTTGACAGCGAATGTTCACTTTACGAACAGCTGGCGAAGTCCCAGCGAATGGTCCCAAAAATATGGCAGAAATAAAAGGGACTAAAGTTTGCTTTGCAAACTCCCAGCGAATGTTCACTGATTTACTCTCTGTGCGAAGACCTAGCGAAGGAACCCTTGGATATGGCAGTAGAAAAAGGAGCCTAAGTTCGCTTTACGAACGTTTTGGCAAATAGTTCGCTTTGCGAAGAATAGTTCGCATTGCGAACTTATGTAGACAAACAAGGGCGATTTAGCTTATCAGAAGGCACTTCAGGTGCCACTTTCATCATTCGCTAGGCGAACAAATCATTCGCAGTGTGAATGTGTCTGATTTCAAGTGTGTTATAAATAGATTTTATGTATTATCTTGGGATCATATCTTTACTTTATCACACAAACATTATTTTCTGATAGTTCATCATCTAAGGGAGATTTTACACATTGAGAAGCTGAATTCGCATCAGATCTCAATTATTCGACGCTGATGCTTTTTCATCTCCTCGCGAAACTTGTGATACAAGCTACCATGAATATGTGTAGCTAAACACATTTTATGTCAAGATTAGAGGTAGTTAATCTTGATTGTATGTATTTCTTTTGATCTTTTATATATGAACAAGGTTGATGATCAATATATGATGAAGTTGTTTGCTTTTAATGGTATATTTGTGGTTTGAATCACTCTAGACATAGATTTTCCAAATCTCGACCTAATGTCTTCATCTCTTAAAAACTAAACTCTAGATATAGATTTGGGGTTTAATATTTGCTTTGTATTGATCTTAACGTTTGTTGTTTCGATTGTTAGCGTGAGACAACATCTAACGATTTAAACAATGATACTCACGAATTTGCGTTAGACATAACCTTATTTGCGAGGATACGCGATTGTATTGATCAAAACTAAGTTCATATGCTTGATTAATCGGGTACGTATGAAAAGGATTAGCGAAATCTATTCTTGACATGCTTTTCTAAAACTTACAACATCTTTGCTCTAATTTACTTCTTTGCTACAAACTTATGTTAAAAAAACCAAGAATCATTTGAAACCCCTTTACTTAAAACGATCAACTATTAAACGACAAACATCGATAACACATAATCCATGTTGATACGATAAAACACCCCCCCCCCCCAAATTACTCTTCAACAGGGATCTCATATCTAGATGGTTTCTAGGTAGAAGTTGCACAAGGTAGTAATTAGGCGAGAAGTTGTAAACGGGGGAGTTAAGCTTTGAACTAATGTTATCATAATGAATTTCCTTCCTGACTTAGATGTCCCCAGATGTAGGTGATGTTGCACCAAACTGGGTTAACAATTCGCTGTGTTATTTATCTTTCTTCAATTTATTTTCAGTTTGATTTATTTGTTCTATCAGATAGAAGATGTTGTAACATCTGTCTTGACATTATGTTATAATGTGAGGACATCAGTATTAACATGTGTGAGAGTGCCAGAATTTCAATTGGAATCAGAGCTGGCACCCTGGTCTGTTTATTGGGTGAGCTTCAGGGAGAATTTTTCTGGTACTTTATTATCTAAGGAAGAGTATTTTGAGTTTGGTTAACTCTAAAGCTTTGAATGCCATATTCAACGGGGTTTAGAAAGAAAAAATTTGTTCAGACTATTGAAGTTATGTGTTGTCGCCTAAGAGGCTTGGGAATTTCTCAAACCACTTATAAAGGCACATCTGGCCAGTAGGATTTTGAGGTCTCTACTCAAGAGATCTATCATGAATGTGACTGCTGTGGTAGAAGAAGATCTAGACATCATCAGCATAAATGGATCTATTTGGGTCTTATTTATTTTCTATCTTTAAAAGAACAGATTTGACCAAGAGGACAAGGGCAGGTGTTTTGTCTCCAACTCTGTAGGAGCTTGTGACCATGTGAAGGATTACGCAATACTTTATGTTACTTGGGAGGCAATTCTACCAGGATTTTAGGGAAGTGGATAGAAGGTTAAGATCAAATGTGATAAACATCAGTCTTGGCATCTGAAAGAACTAGGATGCTCAAAGTAGAGGCACTCGATGTCATGTATTTGAAAGTTTTTTATTAGAGCAGACAACCTTACCCATCTCAAGAAGTATCTGAAGGGGTTTTCTATTTCTGTGGTTGATGAGGGAAGTGATTCTGATGATGAATTTGTCAATCTTGTTACTGCATTTTTCTAGAAGGTGACCTTCTGGTATAGACCCCTGTATTGAAGAATTAACTCATTATGAGTTGGATGCTTCTTCAAAGTTTTGTGCATCAAGGGTAAAGAAGGTTGTCATCAAGAAAGAATATAGAAGTATGTGAGAATATTGGAGGAGTGCGTCAAGCTGGGAAGATGACTGGAAGCCTAAAAGGGATAGGGGTTTCACGGTTGTATCAAGCAAAGTAGAACTCGAGTATCGTAAATTTGTTTACATCAAAAGGCAAGTTGAGTCAATGATGTCAATCAAATGTCTCTACATCGTGCTTAACATTAGAATATTCATGCTAAAGGCAGATACTTGCACTGGAGATGTCTCTTCTAGGGTAATGTCGGTCATATCAGGCACTTTTGTTTCAACTTGAATGGTTGTCTCAAAGATTCAACTCAGCCTATAGCTAACCAAGAAGTGGTTAGAGCTCAAGGAAGATGCAAATTGCCTTATCTCTCATACCTTCCTGGAGTTGCAACTAAGCAAGATTAGTATTCTGGTTGTGGGTGTTCCAGACTCATGACTGAAGTAAAGGAGGTTCTGGTGGACTCTAAGTTTCTCTCTCCAACTATGTTCTTGTAATGATGGTGCCAAAAGGTGAAATTAAAGGGGTTTGAGAACTGGAATTTCCAGACCTGATGTTGTCTCTCTTGATCAAGGTGTTATTGAAGGGAAGAATGTTTGGTCACTAATGAGATTTATAAAGCTCTGAGGAAGAAGTTGAGTCCAAAGGCAGTTGCTTTTTGTGTGTACCCCAAGGAACTACATGCTCATGCTTAATGTCCAAGGATGATGTAGTAAAGATGTCACCAAAAGTTTCAACATTAGACTACTGCAAAAGTTATAGAACTTCCTCTTATGGTTCTTATGAGGCCAATGCAAGGTGGAGTCTTAGTGGATAGAGGAACGAAGTGGAAAGGAGGAAAAAAATGAGGTGGAAGAGTCTGATAATGGTCATATGCTCATTCAGCACCCTGGTAATTTGGTCAGCTCGGATGTTTCTTGTTAGAGGGAATCTCTTCTTGTTTGCATAAGGTTTCATGATGGTACTGTGTTGTCAGACATGAAGTCTTAACATTGTGCTTCTGTGTAGAAGCTCTTTTGATTCTTGCTGTGTGTGAGAGTTTATTTATCTCTGTGAAGCTTTTTGTTGTGTTTAATTGTGTTTCTCAAGTTTTCACACAAAAGGATGTTTCTGGGTTTCTCTGCTGTTCGCAGAACCTATGAATGTTAACTTCATAACCAAAGTTAATGGTTCAACCATTGTGAAAGGAATTGATGTCCAAGCAGATGCTGGAACATCTTCTCAGCAGTTTATCACTCCAGAAAATGAGGCAGACTCTAAAGAGATAGCAATCAATAAATCTGAGAACTCTCTAGCCTACAAATTTTTCTCTAGAGTTTAGAAAATTTATATAAGGGAGTTAATTATTTGGAGTTCATTATGTGGAGTTTGTGTTCACCAATAGATTCAAAAATGAAATATCTAATTCTGGTGAATTGTGGAGTAAAGTTATTGGCCAAGTCTGGTGGTGATTGTGGTTTTAACAATGTTGTGAAAGGAAGGAGACCTATGGGTGCAAACCATGGAAAAGATCATGATCTCTACATTTCTTGTTCTCGTTTGTGATGCAAGGTGCTTGAGGAAATATACTTCTACTGATGTGGTTTGTGTGCATGATGTCAAACCAAATGTGCATGACATCTTGCCTGCCTGAAGTGTTTTGGAGAACTCTGGTTTCTCTTAAATGTTTTTTAGGCTTATTTTTCTTCTGTTGTGCATGTGTCTCTGATATGTGAACTGGGACAGTTCATGATTGCATAGGTATGTCCTTGAGAAAAATGATGTTTGTTGTCTAGGAGAATTTATTTTACTCTGCAGTGGGTTGTGATCTTCAGGGGGAGTTATTTTTCTTGTTGCTTTGTAATGTCAGACTAGATGTCTTGACATTAGTTGTTCAGCTGTACTTTGCTAAATTCTTAAGCTATGTAATTCAAAGGGTGTTTTTTTTGTTATCAATGTGTGGTGTTCTTGTTTGGATCCTGAGTTAATTCCACTTTGTGTGCTCCTGTATGGTTCTAAGGATGTTTCTTCTTGAGCAACAATCTTGTCTCTTGGATCAGCAATAATATAATTGTGTTTTCTGGTCTATCTCTAAGACTAAGAATAATGCTGAGGAGGTTGTTGCTCCAAATTGAGTTGGATGCTAAAAGAATACAATGTCAAAGAGGATGTCATGACATTGTACTATAACAAGCGGATCACAATCAGGATTTTTAAGGATTTTCACTCTGCACAGTTGGACAAGTTCATTGGGACTGGTCATCACTTTGTCAGGGGTGTTTCAAGAATTTGTACTGCTGAAGAATTATAGCCTTTACAGAATGGGAGGCTTGTAATCAATGTTTTTCTTCCATCTAGTGGTGCATGCGTATTAAGGTAAAACATTTTTCAATGACATGTAGAATGTCATTTCAAATGTTGTAGTCAAAGCTTGGAAAGCTAGAAAGAGGAACAAGAGAATGTCTCTCTCCTATAGTTAGCGGTGCTCTGTTAACAAGGATAATTTCACTTCTTTCAACAATTATATCCTTGACTGATCGGTCGATACAAGCAAGGCCGTTTTTCTCCCTATTAAAAGCCAAAACCTTATTTCTTCCTCCTCCTATCAAGTTGTATTTCATCATGAGCCAGTCCTCCAAAAATACTGATGCTAAGAGGGTTCATTTGCTTGAAGCCGAGAAGGATGAGAGTACTGATCCAAAGAAGCTTGAGTCCAAAGTTTGGGTATTTTTTGGATCATCTATTGGAGCATCTAGGATAGGGAAAAAGTCTGTGACTAAGATGAAGTCCTTCAAGAAAAGTCATGCTCAATTACATGACTCTGACGTAGATGCTGATGAAGATTGGGTTAATTTCATTGACTCAGATGCTGATGAAGATTGGGTTAATTTCAGATGCTCAACCTAAGCTTAACTGGAAATACAAAGTTTAACAAAGCTCTAAAGACTGGAACCATTTAAAGCAAGCAGACTCTGTAATAAGAAACGACTTTGCATCTTCTGAACAAACAGCATCAGCAATCTGAAGACACTACTTTAAAGGAATTTGTCTACATCGAGTTTACAACTTTCAAGTGATTAGCCAGACTAGTTCTGATCAAGACTCTAATGAAGGAAAAACTCAGAACCTATGAACTCAAGACTCTAAAGTATCATTCCAACCAGGTTCTTAAAACATACTTTAGCTTCTGACCATGCTTTAATTATTTCTATAAAAAGCCTCTGAAATCAGAAAGCAAAGTATAAGGATAACAACGACTCTGAACAATCTTCAACAAACGTCTACAAGAAGACTTCAGTCATAAGTTATCCAAGAAAGATCATGTGACAACGGTACACTATTTAATGTCAAATCTGGTGATGGTGACGTTGTCAGGATCTTCTCTCTCCAACTGTTCAGAACTCTGCTATGTTACTCTCAACGTCTTTATGCTAGCTGAGTTTTTAGCTTATTCTATTGTCCATCAGCTAAAGACCTTCAACGACTACTTGTACCATGATAGCTTCAACGACTACTTGTACCATGATAGCTTCAATGACTATCTGTACCATTGTAGTTTCAATCTTCAATGGATTTATTCTTAGTATCTATTTAAAGAAGAAGATTGAAAACATTCAAAGTGTTGAACTGGAGAAGTTCTTGGAACATCTTTAAGTTTTGAACCAGCGAAGTTCTAGGAACATCTCTCTGAGCCGAACCTCTACCTCTCAAGAGAATGAATGTGAGTTGAATATTTTGTGACCGTGTTCACATGGATGTGATACCAGTTCACTGAAATGAGTTAAGAGAAACACACTTCAAAAGATTACATAACCATAAGGGTTTAAGTATGTGAGAGCAGAGTGAAACATATTCACATACATTTTGAAGATAAAATATGTGAATGTGTTCATCAGAACAAGAAGGCACAACAAGATGAAGATCTGTGCAAGGAGAGAAGAAGAATAAAACCTTCATTCTTCTACACTCAGTAGCAAAGTGTTAGTTCTTGTGATTGGCTGAAATTTTGGTAAAACAATGTTAATGTCATAGTTGATGTTTCAACATGAGCTTCTAACATTATTGATATGCTTAGTTAACATTCTGGTTGCAGTTGAGTGTGTAAGACCCCAAAATTTGCCTTCTTGTTTTTAGCTAACTGGCTTATGTTTCTTTTCATTCCTTGTATTTGCATTGTGCATAGCATTGGTTCTTAGCATGGGATCAAGGTACTTGGTCCATATTCTCAAGTCTTAAGCCTCAAGGTGTCTCATGGGGTCCATCATATCTTCATAAGGTCAAGCATGGCAAAAGATTACAAGTGAATCTTTCCCTCCTAACCAGAGGGACCAATTAGGGTTTGTGAATCAAAAGGACTTCTTGGAGGGCTTTGTGTGTTCAAGCATGGTGTCATGAGGTCTTTATGCTGGCATGTATCCATAGATGAGGGTTTGGTTGATGGTTTATGGTGAAGAATGTTCAGTGGATCAGTTGCTGTGAACCAAGAAAAGTCAACTGTAAGGGAGAAAGTCAATTGTGGAATTTTGAGGTTCTTTTCATGGTTTTCAAGGTCTCACATCCTCATATGGTTTTCAAGGGTCAAGTTTCATACCATTCATCAAGAATCAAGAGTTTGTGCAAAAATGACTAAATTTGGAAAATGACCTATAATGAGAACTTTCCATTTTTGGCAGTTTTTCCACCACATTCAACTTGACTTTTCATTGTCAGGGAGGCTTCAAATGAATTTTCCTCCAACATGAAAGTTGAAGATCTTTCTCTCCCATTTCCAAAAAGTACTAGAACATCTCTATATCATTTGTGGAACTCTAGTTATGGTCAAAACAATGCAAGGTGTTTTTAAGGGTTTTCTTATGTACCATTTTTTTTCCACCTTTTGCAAATTGATTCAAATTGAAGAATGATGACCTCTAATCATTGAATTCACATTTCCACATCCAAGTACACTTCATTTGGCACAAGTTTGGCCTTTGAATCAATTCATCTCATGCCATGTACTTCACTTTATTCACATAATTCAAAAATGCAATTTGATTCAAACTCACCAACCAAGTGATTTCAAGGCCCATTTCCAATCCAATTCTGGTAAGCACAAGATTTATGAGTGATCCATCGTGAAAAGCTTGCCAATACACGCGTGGAGGAGGGTGTACAACTCAAAGTGCAAATTTGCAAAATCATCCAAAACTCATTAATCAAGGAATTAACAAGACCTTAATCATAATCAGGGGAATAACCAAGTGTATATAAGCTAACTCACGCCCTCATTGCTAGGTCATGCACTCTCATTTGCTCAGATTTGAATTTTTGCTCTCACACTTTCTCTTTTCGAAGCTCACTCTCCTTGGAGTTTCTTTGAGATTTCTCTTCACATTCTTGAACAGTGAAGAGAATAGAGCAAGAATCAACCACTGATTGAAGCTCATACTAAGGTTTTGGCCATAATTGGATTTGGATTCAACTTCTTCAAACTACAAGATCTAGCATGATTCCAAGCTCTAGTTGCGTTTATTTTGCAATTAGGGATTCCAAGGAGTAGATCTGCAGCTTCCAGAGGGTTTTCTTGGCGTATTTCAAGTTCTACAAGGTTCAGGTAAGCTTACTCTTCACCATCATAGAACTTGATTTTGTTATGTGCATTGTGTTCTCTGTGAGTTGCTGATCATGTTGATATATTTTGTGTGAGTTTTGGACGTGTATCATGGGAGTATTTGATGATTGAAGTTTTTAGATCTAACTTGTTTTCCTTCGATTTGGCTTGTGTGTTGATCATTTGGTGAAACTAATTGCATATTTGAACTCCTTGTGAAATTCTGGTTTGAATAGTGTGCTCGTTTGCATTTTCTGGGAATTTTGAAGTTGCAGGTCACCGAAGAAGGTGACCGGAGCTAGGGCTCCGGCACCTGGTATTTTTCAGACGGCTGAGGGTTTGTTTGGAGAAGATGTAATCACATCCGTTGGTTGTGTTGATCTGATGGCTCACAATTAGCCAACACATTAATTTCACGTGTTTCTATTGGTTTTCATTTTAACGTGTGTGTGCATCTCCATGATTATTACCATGTACCACAAATCTGGACCACTCATCTTGTTTACTATTTGATTTGTTGACTGATTACCATGCATTGATTTAATCTGATGGTTGTATTAATGCCAGCGCATTAAAAACCTCATGTTCCTCTCACATGTTTCTATTTTTAATTGCTGATGATTTGGTGTGTACATGCTTCCATTAATTGTTGTGTGCGTGTGATCATGGGCGTTGATCATGATTACTTATTGCTGTTGTTGACTGATTGTGATGCGTGAGATTAATCCAATGGCTGGGGTGAGTTGACCGTTTCCATTTTTGTTTGGCTGTGCTCATTTTTGTTTGTATGGACTGGGCTTACTTTTTGCACCCCCTTGCTTTGATCCATTTCATGTTCCAACGTGCTATGCTTGCTGTTTGCACCCCCCCATGTTTATTTCATTTCTTTTTATTTTCATTTTTAATTTTTTAAAATTAGTTAAATGCATCCAAAAATCCCAAAAAAAATTCATGAACCATCCTTAGGATTTTATAAAAATTTTCCAAATTTTATTTTCCATTTTTATTTTATTTTTAGCATCTGAATTAATTGTTGCTCTAATTTCTTTTTAAATTGTGCACACTTAACTTGCTGATTTTATTTCTCATCATCTACAAAACATTTTGAACCCATTATTTTTGCATTGTTTCATAAACATCTTGAAGTGCATAAAAAAAATTTTCTAATATTTTTAAACTCTTTTCATATTACTTTTTGGTCCCTTTATTTTGCATATTAGTTCATAATTCCCATGTGACTTTGCATGATTGATTGAAGGACTTACCTTGTGAATTTTTGCATGAGTTTTTAATATGATGTTTACCCCTGGTTGAGGTGTTTTGAGATTTAATTTGGTAATTTCTGAAGATGGTTTGCTAATTTTTTGATTTCTCTTATTTTGAAGTCTCTTTTATGCACATCTTTGATCATGTTTGATTACTTGTTTGAGGAGGCACTTGTGCCATTATTTGGGATTGTTTATTTGACTTCATAAACCATGTTTGAATCATTATAGGTCATTTTATTGCAATTATAGGTCATTGGTGTGAGGTTGTTGCATATTTTGTGCACATGTCCAATGTTTGATTTACATGCCTCTTTTTGACTTATCTTCTCACTTCTTCTCATCTATGCCTCTTCTTGGTTTGTATTTGGTTTGTGTATACCATGTCATATCTCTTCTTTGCATCTCATGTGATGTATGTTTCTGACCTTGGAGCTTTGCATTCATGTCATATGCTATTCATGTTTCATTTTGCATCCTTTAACATGTTTCATTTACATGCTTCCTACTCCTTCTTCTAATGATTCTTAATGCTTGGATACTTGCTTGTATGCCTTATGTGACACTTGTATAGCATGTTTAGGCACATGTTTAGGTCATCCACATTCTGACTTTGATTTTATTTGAAGAATTCTTGCATGATCACCTTGCATATCCACTCATTCTTCTTCTACTCCTTCTTTGATGATCTTCTTGGATGTTTGGCCATTTGTTTGCGTTCTCTTTGCTTGAGTTTGTTTGGTAAACATTATGGGTCACCTCTAAGGTGTACATTCTGACTTGGATGAGTTTCATTTGGTTTGTAACCATTTCTCTTTGGGTTGTGACTTGTTTGGGTTTCATTTGTCTTATTATTGCTTATGTTTGTTTTTGCTAACCATGTAGGGGCTAATGGTAAGTGAATGGGATGTGGATAGTTATCCACATTCTAACTTCTCCTTTCTATTTTAAGCTTTCATGCTTGTGTTTGCTTTAGCATTTAGGATGCTTCTTTCTTCTCTCTCACTCTTTCTCATCCCATGGATCTCAAGACTTGATTAAGTCTTGGATTCTCCCCCTTTAGAGCTACCTAGTCCAACTTAATTTTTGATTAAGCTTGGAGTAGGATTAGCATTAGGTTTTAGGTAGTCGTCTCTCCTAAGCCTAACTAACCATAGGATACCCATGCATGATAACATTAGGACTCTTAGTTTCCCTTTAGAGTTTCCTTTTGGGTCTTCTCTCTTCTCATCTCAAAACTTCTTGAAAACACTTAATAAAATATAACGTATATTGCGCTCGAACCTTAAGTGTAGGAAATGAAGAACGAGGGGTCTCCCCTCCTCTTCTAGAGTGTTTAGCATACGTCCCATTTGGGGGCGACCATGCGATTCACTCGTTCCCGCATGGTAGACTTTGGTGCAATGTAAGTTACGAACTAACTTAAAACACTTCTGTCTTAAAAAACACCAAACAAATTCAAATCTTTTTGTCCTTCAGGATTGTTGGGTTTCAAACTTCTTTTTTCAGAAAAGAGCTCGTCGCTCACGTAAAAAACACTTACCCATCCGTGGTCGTACCCACGAACTACATCAGCTCTGATTCCTCTCTCTCGTCCGATTGAGGATATGTAGGCACAAGACAATGATTATCTTGGCGAGCAACCTTCCCCCACAGTTCCCGTCCGAACTACGTTGACTCTGACTTTCCCATTGCACTGAGGGAGTACGAAGGCCTAGGACAACGATAACGTCCTATCGAGTCACTTCTTTTTTCTTTCTTCTTTGTTTCTCCGTTCTTTCCGTTCTCGTTCCTTCTCCGGTCCCGCAGCAATGGAGCTCCAGACGACAACACCCTTTGATGCAGACAACAAGCGTGGATCCCATCGAGTACGATGGACGTGTTGGGTGCTAACACCTTCCCTTCGCGTAACCGACTCCCGTACCCGTTTCTCTTGGTCGTGAGACCATGTTATTTCCCTTCCCTCAGGTTTATGCAGTGTTTCCTTTCCCTCTCTCGGGATAAATACACATTGCTGGCGACTCTGTGTTTTCTACGGCACTCTCACATTTGTACCGTTGGATACGAATCTTTTGGGAGCAACAGCTGGCGACTCTGCTGGGGACTCTGGTTGACCTCTTGCTGGTCCATCCCCTTTAGCGAGTCTATCCTAGCGCTTGTCTGTTTGTTTTTCATTGGGTGTTTATTATGGTGCTTTATTTTGTTGTATATTACTGTATTACTGTATTGCTGTTTTACTTGTTTTACTGTATTTACAGCTTTTATTGCATTGCATTTCATTTTATTACTGTCATACTGGATATTGTTGTACTGTTCTGCTGCTGGATTTTCTGTTTGTAGGGTGGGTTGGATTCATGAGAGAAAAGCCCAATACCCAGGCTTGAGCATACACCTATGATTAGCGTGGAAAGTAGTGTGACTTGTTTGGCATTTGGCCAGACTTAGTATACATGAAAACTCCACATCCAGACAAGGTTTCCTTGGTAATGTTCTATCCTGCTCATTTGGGGCAGATGATGGAATATAACCTGGAAAACTGTCAACTCTGGCGACCGTCTCCCGAGGACTCAGCAACGCCTCTCCTCCCGAGATGTGACAGTGGCAGACCACGTTCTGTGGCAAATCCATTGCACATTCTTGATCTGAGGACCCAATGCTGGGAACTTACTATAGGATGACCTTATTTTTTAGGGGAATCAGTTGAGGCCTCCTCGATTGGTGATGATGCCAAACCAGAAATGGTGAACGTATCATCATTTCTTGACTTGAGAGCCCGTGATATTGAGGATCCTTGGCTTTCTAGAACCCACATGTGAGAAGGGATGGTTGTTTGCAGGTTTGCAGGTAACCGAAACCTTCAACCTACCCGGTTTTCTGGATTTCTCATCGGTGTACTGTTATTATTCTGATACTCTGACAGTTTGATTGGGCCGTTATTCTGGATTTCTGGGTTTCTAGTATTTAGGGTCTTATTCAGTCAGCAGAACAACAGCAGTTTTGAGCATCATGGATACCTTGATCCCATGTTTGCATTTTGCATCATCATTTTGCATTCTAACATGTTTGTTCATTTGTAGGGTTGCATCCTAACTTTGATTCCGGTTGTCTGAAGACTGTCCATGATGAGTATTAGCACTGGAGAGAGAAAGAATATCATCCTGTACAAGTTCCCAGAGCTTCATTTAGATGTTGTGCACAAGATCTCGGTTATGGCAAAACCTGGGGTATTGGCAGATTTTAGAGGAGAATATGGGAGGATTCTGAGTTTCGCCCGGAATGTTACCAACTATGAGTTCAGGGCCCTGCACACTCTGGCACAGTTCTATGACCCTCACCTTCGGTGTTTTCTGTTTGCGGATTATCTTTTGGCTCCAACGTTGGAAGAGTATGCTCTCATTTTGGATGTTTCGGTCAAAGAAGAAGCTCCCTTCTATCCTTCTAAGGAGTTTCCTGATCTGGGAAGGGTTGCTGCTGCTTTACGTTTGGATCAGTCTTTGTTGAAGAAAAATATTGCTAGTAAAGGGGGTTATCAAGGCTTTCATACAAAGTTTTTGATCGAGCAGGCTGCTACTTGTGCTAAGGCTAAGTGCTGGTCGGTGTTCAATGCAATCCTGGCTATGTGTGTTTATGGAACGGCGTTGTTCCCTAATGTGAAGGATTTTGTAGACGTGCACGCCGTCCGGATATTCACCATGAAGAATCCGGTACCTACCTTGCTTGGGGATCTATATTATTCAATGCACTATAAGAAGGAGAAAAGGAGAGGCGGACCTCTTTACTGTTGTGCTCCAATTTTCTATAAGTGGTTTGCTGATCGCCTTCCCAAATCTGGGGCATTCGAAGACACTAAAGAAACTTTGGATTGGTCAAAGAGATTAATGGGATTAAGGGCTGACAACTTAATTTGGATCAATCGTGATTTGCTGGGCCAAGAGATACTAATTGGTTGTGGAGGTTACCCAAACGTACCTTTAATAGGAATAAAGGGGGGAATTAATTACAACCCCATTCTGACTATTAGGCAATTTGGGTATGCTTTGAAAGATCCGCCAAAGGGCCAAGATGTTCAAGAGTCTCTATTTGTGAGCGAGGAAGCCAATCTGGAGGTGTTAAAAGAAGCTGCAAATGCTTGGAGAGATCGCCATAAGAGAGGAAAGACTTCTTTTGGAAAGTGTAACAACAAAGCCTTCCCTGCTTACGAAGACTGGATTCAGAGGAGAGTAGAAAATGTACTTTTACCATTCTGCAGAGAACCTCTATCTTACCCCTTGATGATTGAATCTCCGACCACGATTGAGATAGAGAAGTATAACAAATTGTGGGATGAAAAGGAGAAACTTCGAGAGGAGAACGGTGAGTTGCGAAAGGAAATCTACCAGTTGAAACATGAGCGAGGTGAAGCTGTTTATATTGCCAAGTTGAAGACGGAGCTTCTCGCTAAGAAAGAAAAGGAGCTGGCTGAAGAGGTCGCAGCTAAGCAAAAGGTAGGGCAAGCTCTAAAAGGTGTTAGTAAGACTCTCAAATCCAAGAAGGAAGACCTAGCCAAGGCTTGGTCGAAGATTCACAAGTTCAATGCTTACCGAGATACTGCAATCACAGCCAACAAGCAGAAGGAGGATAAGTATTTGGAGCAAATTAAGAGTCTGAAGTTGAAGCTCAAGAAGAAATACGAGGAGATCTTGTCAGGCACGTTCCAAAGACACGCAGTCGAGGAACGACTCAATGAAGCCATGGTAACCATGGAAGAGCTGAAGATACAAGCAGAGGTGAAGAGATCTAAGTGGGAAAAGCTCTAGCTTAGGCAGTGGTCCTCAAAGGGTGCAAGATCATGATGATTGAAGAGAACTCTACTCTGTAGTTTGTAGTTTGTTCTTTCTTTGTATTTTGGGTCACCACCAGAATTGTTGGCTGGGACCTTTGCTTATTTTGTTTCAGGCTCTTTATGGTACCTTGGGTTGTAATTTCTGACAGTGATTTTCTCTGATTTATATATGAGCAGCAGTTTCATCCTATCTTATCTTTAAACTGGAATCAAGGGGTGGATCGCCCTGCGAATATACAAACATGTTTGCATTTGCATTTGCATAATCATAGTCATTTTTGCATTGCAGGTTATCTCAGATTCTCTGGTTTTCTTATGCTCTCTCTTTTTGTCAGTCAGGATTGATCAACCAACTCATCGGTATTCTACCAGGCTTAATCAAAGCAGAGTGATGGACAAAGTTCAGGCAGGCATGGCAGCTATGCAAGCTCGCATCGATTAATTCATGGAGATGATGCAGGGTGTGGTGCAGAGTCAGAATGAATTCAGAACTCTAGTTCAGCCTTTGGTGTCACAGGTTGATGAAAATGGTATCTTACATGGTGGTTTTCTTAATCGTGTTATTCCTCCGGGCGGAGGTGGTGCTGGTATCAACATTCCTATCACTGGTGCTGGTGGACAGGGTGGTATTCCTTCAGTGGTTGGAGAGGGAAGTACTGTTCGAGCTATCCATGGCCCCCGTATTGATGATCAACAGGATGATGTCTTTTCAGTCAGAAGCTTAGACGCTGGCCTACCTGTGGTCAGTGATGAGAGGATCCGTTTAATAGAGGCGCAATTGAAAGGGGTTGTGAAACAGGATGATCTGGGAATAGATTTGGACGACCTAGGGTTGGTCCCTGATATTGTCATTCCGTACAAGATTCAGATTCCTACACTGGAGAAGTATAATGGTTCTACCTTCCCGAGAACTCATGTAAAGGCTTATACCAGGAAGATGGTTGCCCATGCCAAGGATGAAAAGCTAATGATGCACTTTTTCCAAGACAGCCTATCTGGCGCGTCTTTGGAATGGTATATGGCGCTGGAAAGTAGAGATATTTGTACTTGGAGAGAGCTAGCTGTAGCTTTTATCAAGCATTACCAGTACAACACAGACATGGCTCCCAACAGAACTCAGCTGTTGAGCATGTCCCAAAAAAGTGATGAGAGTTTCAAAGAATACGCGCAAAGGTGGCGTGAATTGGCGGCTAGGGTACAACCACCAATGTTGGAAAAAGAGATGTTGGATATGTTTATGGACACAGTGCCTAAGCACTATTATGAGAAGTTATTGCCTTGTTCTCTAGGCAAGTTTGTATATGTGATTGCTATCGGACAGAAGGTAGAGGTTGGAATTAAGGCTGGAAAGGTTTCTAGTGGTGACGGACCGTCTTCCGGGCACGGAAAGAAGCCATTTGATGGTTATAAGAAGAAAGGAGAGGCCAACGCTGTATCATCTCACAGGGGAAAAGGGAAACAGCGTCAGGGCAATAATCAACAAGTAGCATCGGTAACTATCCCAGCAACATTACCTCCACCATAACAACAGAGGAATAATGCTAATCAGAATAGGCAGCAGGGCCAGTATCAGAACAGACAAAGGAATGCAGAGAGGCATTTTGATCAACCACCAATGTCATATGCACAGTTGTTGCAACATTTGCTGCAGTTGCGTCTAGTTGAGCTCCGTACCCTGGCTCCACCAACAGGGGAACTCCCACGAGGCTACGATACTAACGCACACTGCGATTTTCACTCTGGTGCTCCTGGGCACACTGTGGAGAAGTGTAGGGCGTTTCATCACAAGGTGCAAGACCTTGTAGACTCCAAGGCTATCAATTTCTCGAATGTTGGGCCCAATGTTATTCAAAACCCGATGCCTGATCACAATGGGCCGAGGGTGAATGCGATAATTGAGGAATGTGAAGCTTTGAATTTGATCATGGATGTTGAGGAGTTGAAGACTCCGTTAGTTGTGGTTAAGAACAGGTTATTGAAGGGTGGCGTCTATCCGGGTTGTGATGAGAACTGCTCAGATTGTTTGACGAAGGTTAATGGTTGTGATTAGTTAAAGATGGGTATCCAGAGTATGATTAATGAGGGCTGTTTACAGTTTGATCGGTGTAATCAACAAGAAGAAGGTGTTAGTGAGAAGGTTGCTACTATCACCATTCCGTTCAAAACGATTACTATTTCTGGTCCGGCAAGGCCACATCCAGACATTATCACAAGGGCTGGACCCATTCCGTATGAAAGCACTATGGCTATTCCGTGGAATTACGGTGCAGAGGTGTTTGTCAATGGACAAAAGCAGGAATGATTGAATACTTCACCAGTAAGTGCTAGTCCTGAAGTTAAAGTTGAGACTGATGCTATAACCAAAAGTGGTAGAGTGCTTACTCCTGTTAATGATCAACCCAGTACTTCTAGGCAAGATAGGGGAAAACAGGCAATGGATGGTTCTGTTCAGACTCCAGTGGTTGTGGATTCTACGGTAAAGCCGGTTGATGATGCTTTTTCTAAAAATGTAGAGGAGTTTATGAGACTCATCCGAAAAAGTGATTACAAGATCGTGGACCAGCTACATCAGACCCCGTCCAAGATCTCTATTCTGTCTTTGCTATTGTGTTCTGATGCTCACAGGAATGCTCTTCTAAAGGTTTTGAATGCAGCCTACGTTCCTCAAGAGATTTTTGTTAACCAGCTGAAGGGGTTGTAGCGCACGTGAATGCAGGAAATGGCTTGGGTTTTATAGATCTTGATTTGACTCCTGCTGGGAGGAATCATAACCATGCCCTGCATATTTCGATTGAGTGTCGTGGTTCACTAATGTCACATGTTTTGGTTGATACTGGATCATCGTTGAATGTATTGCCCAAGAAAGCATTAATGAAGTTAGATACCAGGGGACTTATTTGCACACCAAGTGACTTGGTGGTCCGAGCTTTTGATGGCTCGAAGAGATCTGTCTTTGGTGAGATTGTGCTTTCGATCAAGGTTGGGCCGGAAATCTTTGATGCAACATTTTATATAATGGATATTCAGCCAGCGTACAGCTGTTTGTTGGGTTATCCTTGGATCCATGGTTCAGCCGCTGTAACCTCCACTTTGCATCAAAAGCTGAAATACATGGTTGATGGTCATGTAGTGACGGTGTATGGAGAAGAAGACATAATATTAGTCAGCTGTCAACCTTCAAATACGTGTAAGTGGATGGTGAAATCCATGAGACGTTGTGTCAGGGGTTTGAAAAGGTGAAGGTTTCTGAAGAGGTTGTCCAGTCTGAAGCTATAGAGCAACCTGCAATGGCAGATCAACCTGAGGTTTCTATGTCTTCGTTTAAAGACGCCAAAGTTGTGATTGAAGCTGGTAATTGCTTTGTTTTCCTATTATGTTAATCCTGCGTTCTGCCCAAGACGTAGTGATTTTATTTGTAGGGCTTTTAACTGTTGCATGTTTTGCTTTAGCATCAATAAAGGACTTTTCACACTCAAATATTTTGATCTTTGTCTTTCTGTTTTTTATTTTTATGCATTAGAAAACCCACATCAAAATGGCAATGTGTTTCTTTTGTTGCATACATAATAAGACATACCTCATCAATCATGCAGGTCTTTTTGTTCAGATGACACCGATCATGACTCAGCTATAGCTCGGTATGACTTTGACAATCCAATCTATCAGGCTGAAGAAGAGACTGACGAAGATTGTGAACTGCCCGAAGAGTTGGCCGGATTGTTGAAGCAAGAGGAGAGAGTTATCCTACCTCATCAGGAGGAAATTGAGATTGTGAATCTTGGAACCGAGGACGCCAGAAAGGAAGTAAGGATAGGGGTTGCGTTGGAAGACAGTGTCAAGGGAAGATTGATTGAAATGCTCCGTGAGTATGTGGATATCTTCGCCTGGTCTTACCAAGACATGCCTGGGCTCGATACTGATATTGTTGTACACCGGCTACCACTTAAAGAAGATTGTGCTCCGGTCAAGCAAAAATTGAGAAGAACTAAACCGGAGATGTCTGTCAAAATCAAGGAAGAGTTTCAGAAACAGCTAGATGCCGGTTTTCTTGCCGTGACAAATTATCCTCCATGGGTAGCTAACATCGTGCCTGTACCTAAGAAGGATGGGAAGGTCAGGATGTGTGTTGATTACAGGGATTTGAACAGAGCAAGCCCAAAGGATGATTTCCCGCTCCCTCACATTGACGTGTTAGTTGACAATACTGCTCAGTATTCGGGGTTTTCCTTCATGGATGGCTTCTCTGGGTATAACCAAATCAAGATGGCCCCAGAGGACATGGAGAAGACAACATTCATAACACCTTGGGGAACTTTCAGCTACAAAGTGATGCCCTTTGGATTGAAAAATGCAGGGGCAACTTACCAGCGGGCGATGGTGACTCTCTTTCATGATATGATTCACAAAGAGATTGAGGTCTATGTTGATGACATGATTGCGAAGTCACAGACGGAAGAAGAACATCTGGTGAATCTTCAGAAGTTATTTGAAAGGTTAAGAAAATTCAGACTGAGGTTGAATTCAAACAAATGCACCTTCGGGGTGAGATCAGGAAAATTGTTGGGGTTTATTGTTAGTGAAAAAGGTATTGAGGTTGATCCTGCAAAGGTAAAAGCCATACAAGAAATGCCTATGCCGAAAACAGAAAAAGAGGTTCGTGGTTTCTTGGGGAGATTAAACTACATTGCTAGGTTCATCTCGCACCTCACAGCCACGTGTGAACCAATCTTCAAGTTGCTAAGAAAAGATCAAGCGGTCAGGTGGAATGAAAATTGTCAAAAGGCATTTGAAAAGATTAAAGAATACTTGCAGGAACCTCCGATCCTTATGCCACCAGTGTCAGGACGGCCTTTGATAATGTATCTCACGGTTCTTGAGAATTCAATGGGTTGTGTGCTCGGTCAACAAGACGAGTCAGGTAGAAAAGAGCATGCCATCTACTACTTGAGTAAGAAGTTTATCGATTGCGAGTCAAGGTACTCGATGCTGGAGAAAACATGTTGTGCACTCGCTTGGGCCGCTAAGCGTCTGAGGCAGTATATGTTAAACCACACAACCCTATTGATTTCGAAGATGGATCCGATCAAGTATGTGTTTGAGAAGCAGGCACTTTCTGGTAGAATAGCCCGTTGGCAGATGGTTTTGACAGAATACGATATTCAGTATGTTTCCCAAAAAGCCATTAAGGGAAGTGTTTTGTCAGAATATCTTACCGAACAGCCAATTGAGGATTACCAACCGATGAAGTTTGAATTTCCAGATGAGCATATCATGTATCTGAAGATGAAGGATTGTGAAGAGCCTTTGCCTGATGAAGGACATGAGATTGGATCTCAATGGAAGATGGTCTTTGATGGAGCTATTAATTCATATGGTAATGGAATCGGGGCAATCATTACGACTCCACAGGGTTCTCATATACCCTTCACTGCCCGATTAGCGTTCATATGCACCAACAATGAGGCAGAGTATGAAACATGCATCATGGGGTTAGAAGAAGTGATTGATTTGAGAATCAAGAACCTCAATGTTTATGGTGATTCTGCATTGGTGGTTAATCAGATTACAGGTGAATGGGAGACTCGTCAAGCGAATCCTGTTCCATATAACAACTATGCCAGAAGGTTGTTACCTTTCTTTGACAGAGTGGACTTCCATCACATTCCCAGGGTTGAGAATCAGATGGCTGATGCGTTGGCGACGTTGTCATCAATGTATCAAGTGAATCGTTGGAATGAAACTCCTTTAATCAGAATCATGTGCTTGGACAGGCCTGCTTTTGTATTTGCAGTTGATGGTGTATCAGATGGCAAGCCTTGGTATCATGACATCAAAGTCTTTTTGAAGAGTCAGGAATACCCAGGTGGGGCATCTTCCAAGGATAAAAAGACATTGAGGAGGTTATCAGGAAACTTCTTTTTGAACAAGGATGATGTGTTGTACAAGAGAAACTTTGACATGGTCTTGCTACGTTGTGTTGATGAACACGAGGCAGACCTGTTAATGGAAGAAGTTCACGAAGGTTCCTTCGGTACTCATGCCAATGGGCATGCTATGGCAAGAAAATTGTTGAGAGTGGGGTATTATTGGATGACTATGGAGTCTGATTGTTTTAAATACGCCCGGAAATGTCATAAATGCCAGATTTATGCTGACAAGGTGCACATACCGCCTACTCCTCTGAATGTTTTGTCGTTACCTTGGCCTTTTGCCATGTGGGGCATTGACATGATTGGGAAGATTGAGCTGACTGCTTCGAACGGACATCATTTTATCCTGGTAACTATTGATTATTTTACGAAGTGGGTGGAAGCAGCATCGTATGCCAACGTCACCAGACAAGTGGTAGCCCGGTTTATTAAGAAGGACATCATCTGCCGGTATGGAGTCCCGGAGAGAATCATTACCGATAATGGTTTAAATTTGAATAATAAGATGATGAAGGAGCTATGTCAGAGCTTTAAAATTGAACATCACAATTCTTCTCCCTATCGTCCGAAGATGAATGGGGTTGTTGAAGCGGCAAATAAGAACATAAAGAAGATTGTGCAAAAGATGGTAGTGACATACAAAGACTGGCATGAGATGTTGCCTTACGCTTTGCACGGATATCGTACTTCGGTACGCACATCAACTGGGGCAACTCCTTTCTCACTGGTATATGGTATGGAAGCAGTCCTGCCATTAGAAGTTGAGATTCCTTCTTTGAGAATTCTGAAAGACGTGAAGCTTGATGAAGTTGAGTGGGTGCGTTCTCGGCTGAATGAACTGAACCTCATTGAAAAGAAGAGATTGAAAGCCATTGCACATGGCCGGTTGTATCAGAGCAGGATGAAGAAAGCATTTGATCAGAAAGTGCGTCCTCGGTGTTTTCAAATTGGTGAATTAGTTCTAAAAAGGATCACTCCTCCTCAAACAGATCACAGGGGCAAATGGACTCCGAATTATGAAGGGCCATATGTGGTAAGACAGGTCTTCTCTGGTGGAGCCTTATTACTTTCAACTATGGATGTCGAAGATTTTACGTCCCCTGTGAACGCGGATGTAGTAAAAAAATACTTTGCATAAAAGAGACCCGCTGAACATAAAAAGAAGGTTCAGGCAAAAATGGGGCATCCTGGCGAACCATAAAAAGAAAAGGTTCGGGCAAAAATTAGGGATAAAAATAAAAAAGAGATAAACCCGCAAGGTTGAAAACCTGAAAAGGCAACTTTGGCAAAAATGGGTATCCCGGTGGATTGAAAACCCGAAAAGGGCGATCCAGGCAAAAGTTAGGGATTTAAAAGCAAAGACTACGATCCGCGTTCGATCTGTGATCACTGTTCACACTTGGAAAATTCGAAGGAAAGGAATCAGTCCAGTCAGTCATCTTCAAAGGCCAAAGTATCTGCGGATAAATAAGTCATATGGGTTATAGCTGAGTCGAGTCATGGTGGATGTATGTTCCCCACATTGCCGACATGTGTATTTTCTTTTACTTTTTGCGCAATTACCTCTTTTCAGGAATTGCTTCCAAATATAAATGCATATTTACAGGTCAATTCATTCAATAAAGTTTGCATTTCAGTCAAAGAGCTTTTGTTTTTGTTTTATCTGTTTTGTTTGTGAAAATGTCCGATATTTTTTATAAAAACATTACATGCTAAAATGTTGAGCTCTGTGAAACAAGTTGGAAAACATTATGATGATAATCAATGTAATCATTTTTGCACGTAGACCTTTCTGTTGGTTTTGCAGGATGACATGTGTACCTCCCAGTAGAGCTCTCCCCAACTTTGAAGTCTGATCGTCCTCAGCAGTTTATTACTCTCCCCCAACAGAGTATAATGAAGTAATTCCCAAGCGGAGTCGTTGAGGAGTGTCCCCCTCAGCAGGATATAAGAGGTTTTCCCCCAGCCAGAGTTGTGATTTGGCTTACCTTTCCTCAGCAGGTAGTCAGAAATTGTCATTTCTGCAGCCTTTCCAGCAAGAGATTGCTGGAGCATCTTCTTTGATCAAAGATGGTGTTTCCCCATAGGATATGGGGCAGTCTTTTTTTTTCCTCAACTAGTCAGGAAATAGTGTATTCATCCCCTAGCAGAGTGGATGTTGACAACTACTTTTTCTCCCAAGCGGAGTCGTTGAGGATCGTCTTCCTCAGCAGAGTACAGAGGATTGTATACCCAGCCGAAATTGTGTTTGGATTACTATCCCCCAGCAAGCGTTCAGAAGTTGATTGCTCTAAGGTGGATGTTGTGGTATCTCCAGCAGGAGAATCATGGACAAAGATGTTATTATCCCCACAGAGTCTTGGTGTTTACTTTTCTCAGTTGGTCAGAAAGTATAGTCTCAACGACAACGGCTTGATCTAATCCCCAGCAGGGTGAGGGTAAAGTTATTTCCCTAGCAGCAGATTAAGCTGACATCCCCAAGCAGAGTCTGGTGGTGATTGGTATCCCCAGCAGGTCTTAGGTCCAATCGTTTTTTACAGGCGTTAAATCCAAGTTCTGAAGTATTTGGTGATCCCCGGCGGAGGAGTTTCCATCTTCAGTATTCATCTCCCTCCCCAGCTGAGTGGGTATTCTCTCGGAGTATTCGTCCATCTCCAGCAGAGTTGTTGATCTTGATATTCCCCAACAGAGTGGGTATTCTCTTGGAGTTTTGTCTATCTCCAACAAAATTGGTGACTGTGATCTTCCCTAGCAGGGTGAAGTTTTCCTCAGCATTGTTCTTTGGTTTGATGACAATGTAGTTTGTCGTCCTCGGTGGAGCTGCTGCTGTTCTCAGCATTTATTTCGCTGGGACGGTCTTTTTGCATTGCATAAGCATGTTTTTGCATGGCATCCTCCTAAACACGTAGCATTTCCACTTCGTGTGGAGCATTACGGTAAAATTGAAACATATGCATCCGAAGCATAAGCCAGGATTTCAAGGGCTATCTTTTGACTTTACTCCACAAGTGTTGGATTTAGTCGTTCAAAGCAATATTTGACATTCCCTTGCAGAGTTATTTTCCAGGATCATGAATCCATGATTTCTTTTTTATCCCTTCGTCCAGGTGGTCCTTTGGTTTATCCCCTCGAGGTTTTTACCGTCAGACACTCGTCCGTGTTTCCTTCGGCACCCGTCCGTGTTTGAAACTTTGATTTCAATACCCGCCCGTATTGACCTTTTGATGACACTCGTCCGTGTTTCCTTCGGCACCCGTCCGTGTTTGAACCTTTGATTTCAATACCCGTCCGTATTGACCTTTTGATGACACTCGTCCGTGTTTCCTTCGACACCCATCCGTGTTTGAACCTTTGATTTCAATACCCGTCTGTATTGACCTTTTGATGACACTCGTCCGTGTTTCCTTCGGCACCCGTCTGTGTTTGAACCCTTTTGTTTCAATACCCGTCCGTATTGACCTTTTGATGACACCCGTCCGTGTTGCCTTCCATTCCCCAGCGAGATTAATCCCCGATAAAAATTGCTTTACAACCTTTTCAGTACCCGTCCGTATTGAATCCTTTTTACACCCGTCCGTGTACCTTTTCGATACCCGTCCGTATTGAACCCCTTTACACCCGTCCGTGTACCTCTTCGATACTCGTCTGTATTGAACTTTTTTACACCCGTCCGTGTACCTTTTCAGTACCCATCCGTATTGAATCCTTTACACCCGCCCGTGTACCTTTTCAGTACCCGTCCGTATTGAATCTCTTTACACTCGTCCGTGTATCTTTTCGATACCCATCCGTATCTGATATCTTTGATTCCTTGACACCCGTCCGTGTTTATCCCCAGCATAGCTAACACTCGTTTGTGTTCATTTCAAGACTTTTCAATACATCGTATGTATTGATTTCCAACACTCGTCCGTGTTGTGACAGTGCAGCATTTATTGCTTGTTCCCCAGCGGAGTCGTCTCTCCTTTGAGGATTGCAAATTTCAGGTTTCTTTTGGTATTCAATCTCTGTGAATCCTTTGAACGTATGACAACCGTTGCTATCATACCTTCAGGACCAAGTTGATTGAATAGGGGCAGCTGTAACACCCCAAAATTTGCCTTCTTGTTTTTAGCTAACTGACTTATGTTTCTTTTCATTCCTTGCATTTGCATTGTGCATAGCATTGGTTCTTAGCATGGGATCAAGGTACTTGGTCCATATTCTCAAGTCTTAAGCCTCAAGGTGTCTCATGGGGTCCATCATATCTTCATAAGGTCAAGCATGGCAAAAGATTACAAGTGAATCTTTCCCTCCTAACCAGAGGGACCAATTAGGGTTTGTGAATCAAAAGGACTTCTTGGAGGGCTTTGTGTGTTCAAGCATGGTGTCATGAGGTCTTTATGCTGGCATGTATCCATAGATGAGGGTTTGGTTGATGGTTTATGGTGAAGAATGTTCAGTGGATCAGTTGCTTGTGAACCAAGAAAAGTTAACTGTAAGGGAGAAAGTCAACTGTGGAATTTTGAGGTTCTTTTCATGGTTTTCAAGGTCTCACATCCTCATATGGTTTTCAAGGGTCAAGTTTCATACCATTCATCAAGAATCAAGAGTTTGTGCAAAAATTACTAAATTTGGAAAATGGCCTATAATGAGAACTTTCCATTTTTGGCAGTTTTTCCACCACATTCAACTTGACTTTTCATCATCAAGGAAGCTTCAAATAAATTTTCCTCCAACATGAAAGTTGAATATCTTTCTCTCCCATTTCTAAAAAGTACTATAACATCTCCATATCATTTGTGGAACTCTAGTTATGGTCAAAACAATGCAAGGTGTTTTTAAGGGTTTTCTTATGTACCATTTTTTTCCACCTTTTGCAAATTGATTCAAATTGAAGAATGATGACCTCTAATCATTGAATTCAAATTTCCACATCCAAGTACACTTCATTTGGCACAAGTTTGGCCTTTGAATCAATTCATCTCATGCCATGTACTTCACTTTATTCACATAATTCAAAAATGCAATTTGATTCAAACTCACCAACCAAATGATTTCAAGGCCCATTTCCAATCCAATTCTGGTAAGTAAAAGATTTGTGAGTGATCCATCATGAAAAGCTTGCCAATACACGCGTGGAGGAGGGTGTACAACTCAAAGTGCAAATTTGCAAAATCATCCAAAACTCATTAATCAAGGAATTAACAAGACCTTAATCATAATCAGGGGAATAACCAAGTGTATATAAGCTAACTCACGCCCTCATTGCTAGGTCATGCACTCTCATTTGCTCAGATTTGAATTTTTGCTCTCACACTGTCTCTCTTCGAAACTCACTCTCATTGGAGTTTCTTTGAGATTTCTCTTCACATTCTTGAACAGTGAAGAGAATAGAGCAAGAATCAACCACTGATTGAAGCTCATACTGAGGTTTTGGCCATAATCGGATTTGGATTCAACTTCTTCAAACTTCAAGATCTAGCACTATTCCAAGCTCTAGTTGCATTTATTTTGCAATTAGGGATTCCAAGGAGTAGATCTGCAGCTTCCAGAGGGTTTTCTTGGCATATTTCAAGTTCTACAAGGTTCAGGTAAGCTTACTCTTCACCATCATTGAACTTGATTTTGTTATGTGCAATGTGTTCTCTGTGAGTTGCTGATCATGCTGATATATTTTGTGTGAGTTTTGGACGTGTATCATGGGAGTATTTGATGATTGAAGTTTTTATATCTAACTTGTTTTCCTTCGATTTGGCTTGTGTGTTGATCATTTGGTGAAACGAATTGCATATTTGAACTCCTTGTGAAATTCTGGTTTGAATAGTGTACTCGTTTGCATTTTCTGGGAATTTTGAAGTTGCAGGTCACCGGAGAAGGTGACCGGAGCTAGGGCTCCGGCACCTGGTATTTTTCAGACGGCTGAGGGTTTGTTTGGAGAAGATGTAATCACAGTCGTTGGTTGTGTTGATCTGATGGCTCACAATTAGCCAACACATTAATTTCACGTGTTTCTATTGGTTTTCATTTTAACGTGTGTGTGTGCATCTCCATGATTATTACCATGTACCACAAATCTGGACCACTCATCTTGTTTAATATTTGATTTGTTGACTGATTACCATGCGTTGATTTAATCTGATGGTTGTATTCATGCCAGTGCATTAAAAACCTCATGTGCCTCTCACGTGTTTCTATTTTTAATTGTTGATGATTTGGTGTGTGCATGCTTCCATTAATTGTTGTGTGCGTGTGATCCTGGGCGTTGATCATGATTACTTATTGCTGTTGTTGACTGATTGTGATGCGTGAGATTAATCCAATGGCTGGGGTGAGTTGACCGTTTCCATTTTTGTTTGGCTGTGCTCATTTTTGTTTGTATGGACTGGGCTTACTTTTTGCACCCCTTGCTTTGATCCATTTCATGTTCCAACGTGCTATGCTTTCTGTTTGCACCCCCCATGTCTATTTCATTTCTTTTTATTTTCATTAATTGTTGCATTTCATTTTTTATTTTTTAAAATTAGTTAAATGCATCCAAAAATCACAAATAAATTCATGAACTATCGCTAGGGTTTTATAAAATTATTAAAAATTTTATTTTCCATTTTTATTTTATTTTTAGCATCTGAATTAATTGTTGCTCTAATTTCTTCTTAAATTGTGCACACTTAACTTGCTGATTTTATTTCTCATCATCTACAAAACATTTTGAACCCATTCTTTTTGTATTGTTTCATCAACATATTGACGTGCATAAAAAAAATTTTATCATATTTTTAAACTCTTTTCATATTGCTTTTTGGTCCCTTTCTTTTGCATATTAGTTCATAATTCTCATGTGACTTTGCATGATTGATTGAAGGACTTACCTTGTGAATTTTTGCATGAGTTTTTAATATGATGTTTACCACTGGTTGAGGTGTTTTGAGATTTAATTTGGTAATTTATGAAGATGATTTGATAATTGTTTGATTGCTCTTATTTTGAAGTCTCTTTTATGCACATCTTTGATCATGTTTGATTACTTGTTTGAGGAGGCACTTGTGCCATTATTTGGGATTGTTTCTTTGACTTCATAAACCATGTTTGAATCATTATAGGTCATTTGATTGCAATTATAGGTCATTGGTGTGAGGTTGTTGCATATTTTGTGCACATGTTCAATGTTTGATTTACATGCCTCTTTTTGACTTATCTTCTCACTTCTTCTCATCTATGCCTCTTCTTGGTTTGTATTTGGTTTGTGTATACCATGCCATATCTCTTCTTTGCATCTCATGTGATGTATGTTTCTGACCTTGGAGCTTTGCATTCATGTCATATGCTATTCATGTTTCATTTTGCATCCTTTAACATGTTTCATTTACATGCTTCCTACTCCTTCTTCTAATGATTCTTAATGCTTGGATACTTGCTTGTATGCCTTATGTGACACTTGTATAGCATGTTTAGGCACATGTTTAGGTCATCCACATTCTGACTTTGATTTTATTTGAAGCATTCTTGCATGATCACCTTGCATATCCACTCATTCTTCTTCTACTCCTTCTTTGATGATCTTCTTGGATGTTTGGCCATTTGTTTGCATTCTCTTTGCTTGAGTTTGTTTGGTAAACATTATGGGTCACCTCTAAGGTGTACATTCTGACTTGGATGAGTTTCATTTGGTTTGTAACCATTTCTCTTTGGGTTGTGACTTGTTTGGGTTTCATTTGTCTTATTATTGCTTATGTTTGTTTTTGCTAACCATGTAGGGGCTAATGGTAAGTGAATGGGATGTGGATAGTTATCCACATTCTAACTTCTCCTTTCTATTTTAAGCTTTCATACTTGTGTTTGCTTTAGCATTTAGGATGCTTCTTTCTTCTCTCTCACTCTTTCTCATCCCATGGATCTCAAGACTTGATTAAGTCTTGGATTCTCCCCCTTTAGAGCTACCTAGTCCAACTTAATTTTTGATTAAGCTTGGAGTAGGATTAGCATTAGGTTTTAGGTAGTCGTCTCTCCTAAGCCTAACTAACCATAGGATACCCATGCATGATAACATTAGGACTCTTAGTTTCCCTTTAGAGTTTCCTTTTGGGTCTTCTCTCTTCTCATCTCAAAACTTCTTGAAAACACTTAATAAAATATAACGTATATTGCGCTCGAGCCTTAAGTGTAGGAAATGAAGAACGAGGGGTCTCCCCTCCTCTTCTAGAGTGTTTAGCATACGTCCCATTTGGGGGCGACCATGCGATTCACTCGTTCCCGCATGGTAGACTTTGGTGCAATGTAAGTTACGAACTAACTTAAAACATTTCTGTCTTAAAAAACACCAAACAAATTCAAATCTTTTTGTCCTTTGGGATTGTTGGGTTTCAAACTTCTTTTTTCAGAAAAGAGCTCGTCGCTCACGTAAAAAACACTTACCCATCCGTGGTCGTACCCACGAACTACATCAGCTCTGATTCCTCTCTCTCGTCCGATTGAGGATATGTAGGCACAAGACAATGATTATCTTGGCGAGCAACCTTCCCCCACAGTTCCCGTCCGAACTACGTTGACTCTAACTTTCCCATTGCACTGAGGGAGTACGTAGGCCTAGGACAACGATAACGTCCTATCGAGTCACTTCTTTTTTTCTTTTCTTCTTTGTTTCTCCGTTCTTTCCGTTCTCGTTCCTTCTCTGGTCCCGTAGCAGTGGAGCTCCAGACGACAACACCCTTTGATGCAGACAACAAGCGTGGATCACATCGAGTACGATGGACGTGTTGGGTGCTAACACCTTCCCTTCGCGTAACCGACTCCCGTACCCGTTTCTCTTGGTCGTGAGACCATGTTCTTTCCCTTCCCTCAGCCTGGGGTCAATTGGTGTCTGGATTAGTTGTTTGGAATGAACTCTTCCAGTTTTGTGGCTTGAAGGATTGAAAGTGGCAGTTTGTTTATGCAGAAGGATGACAGTTATCACTCTTATGTTAGACAAGAGGTCTGAACCTTGTGCTTATTAGAAGAAGCTTCTGGAAGAGTGTGTTACGCAAGTTACTGCTGTTTTGATTGATCAGATGGTGATATGTTCTCGTGTGTTCCAAGAGATATGTGTGGAGTAATATGGTTGTAGTCTCCAAATCCATAGGAGATGCTTAATGTGATTTAGACTAATGTCAGAACTGATGTTGAAACTTCATTTCAGTTCTTTGCTCAGGGTGTAGTAAAAGATCAAGACACTGACCTAACCTGGAAGGCTTTTGTGGTGTGAATGGTTGTCATGATGGTTTATTTTGGAGAAGAATCAGCAGATTCCTGTTGTGTAAGAAGGTTACCTTGACAGGAGTTGAGTATTTGTCTGCTTTTGATAAGGTTGTGCATTCAACTAATGACAAAATACATTGACGGGAGACTATGTATATGTCTGATGTAAAAGTGCAGGATTGTTGAAGTGTTGAGAACATACTTTTCTCTATGTAGCTGTTTATTTCTCTTCGTGGTGTGTTGGTGTGTGAGAACTCTATGTGTTCTATAGTCCATTTAGAAGTGGCATTATTTGGTATAGATATGGGGTAGTCTTGGACTACTTATTTTTTGAAGATTCAGATGTGGTAGGTTTGAAGTTTTTGGAGTTACTGAGCAGGATGGAGGTTGTTTACTCAAACTTGATTGTTGAATCAAGTCTATGAGAGCATGGAAATCTGGTTCTACAAAGGGAGGAGGTTCTTGTGAGTGGCAGAAGGTAGAGCTGAATTCAACAGTTGGATGACATAATGTTCTGACATCTAGCTTAACATCAGGAGTCTCAGCTGGTGATGTGGCACATCAGCTAAGGATAGGGTGATCTACAGTAATGGAAGTTGTGGATGCTTTAAAAAGATCGTTCTCATGGCAGTTTGCGGGAGTTGTAGGAAGGAGAAGATGTTACATGACCATGGCTTAGGGAGTCTAAGTGTGTTTGCTTTTGAGCAAGTGGAACATGTGACTTGAAGATCAAGTTTCCTTGGTGGATCAAGATATCTTTGTGAGAGTTCTGACAAACGTCAAAATGTGGCATTTGATATGAGGAGTCATGAATGAGGTGATCAAACTGTGGCATTGGGTTGATCTCAGAAGTGGATTCGTAGAATCAAGATAATTAAAGAGTGGCAGCTGGTTATTATAGAGGATTGTCTTGGAACAAGTTACTCTTGGGCAGAAGGGTGATGAGTTGAAGACTCAAGGAGATTATTCTTCTTGAAGGTGGATGAGAGTTTAATTCTCTAGTTCTTTGGATTACTATGCTATAGTAAGTCCAGTTGGTGGAGTATATCAAGAATCATGGTGATGATGTCTTGGTGTGTGGCAGATGTTCTAACTTGTGTTAGGACATTATCTGGTTGGATATCCTTGGTGAAGAATGATTATGCTCTGGTTCAGAAGCGTGGTGCCTACATTATGACTAAGGAGCGTCTACATAGTCATACGGGAGAATGATGAAGTAGAAGGTCTGCCTTGGATGGAGAATGTAGAGAAGACTGAAGTAGATCAGGTATTGATTGATTTGAAGTCTGAAGATGAAGAGTATGATAAGGAATGAATGCCTTTGGATAAAGGGACAATGGTACCAATATGCATGTGCTCAGCAAGTGTGCTCAAATGTTCATCTTCATCTAGAGCATTGGTTAACCATGACAGGGGGAGTACTTGTCCATGAATTCTGCAGAAAAGGTGCATATATTGTGAAGCTTGCATAATGATCAAGCTTGTGGAGACTGGTTGCCTCTTATGAGGATCTAATGTCAGATAACATGTTATGACATTAGGCTGTTGGTTGGCATTGGTTGTTATGACAATTGGTTCTAGTCATGTGAATCATGTGTGCACATGCCTCTGAGAAGAAGTCTGAAGACAAGTTTATTGGTTTGGAATGTATAATCTTCTGTGGAAGTCTTGGAGTGATAATGTTGTGAGTAAGCAGACATTGTGTGATAACATGGTACATGACATGTTTTTCTTGAGCCAAACAAGGATTTATTTTGGACGGTGGTGTAAGGATAAGGTGAAACACGTGTCTTCGACTATGCATGGAACTGTTTTGGCACAATTTATGGTAAGAATCAGTTAGAGGCAATAAAGGCTGTCAAGACTGTTTTTGGATGGTAGACATTGAATTTGGATGGAGTTTTTAGTTCCTAAAATAGCGTTTCTACGACCAAGAATTTTGACTATTCAAGGCTCGTTAATTCCAATGTAACTAGTCAGCTATTTATAGAGGTTATTCTTTGCTCCTTCAGCCAGTGAGTGTCCTTGTTTCATAAGTCTTATGGCGTTTGTTCGTTTTTGGGTGAGCACTACTCTGTGAGGGCTTCCTTTGCCAATTTGTGGCTAAAAAGGGGGAGAAAGGAAAGGGTTTTGCTAAATGGATTGCACAGATGTTTTTTCTGGAGTCTGCAGTTTCAGATGTGGGTCAGAGATGTCAAAGAGGTTGCCCGAGCCTTAAGTTGGTGTTGAGTCTTTGTGACTTGTGTCCTGAGTTATGAACACAATTGTGACTTGTGTTCTGAGTTACCTGGGTTGGCAGAATGACACTTCTTAAGTTTCATCTTATGCCACAGATTAAACCCAGTGTCTGATCAATGAAGGTGTGCAATATTCTCTTATGCCACCATTGGTCCTTTATGTATAGGCAGACATTTCTTTTCTGGAGGAGTCTTCTACATTTGTTCTGGGTCTGTCCTGGAAGGAAAAAGAAATGTATTGTATTAAGGGGGGGTATCAGATATCTTCTTCCTCATGTACACCAAATGACTTCAGGACTTTCTACTTCTTAGGTCCTAATGTGCTGCCTGAAGTTGTTGTGCTGTGGAGATGTTATGTCAAACATGATGTCCTAACATCATTCAAAATTGCCCAAGAAGATGACTCTTCATGGTTGCTGTACACAGTAGCTACTGCTGGTCACTGTTAGGTTCAGTAGTTGCTGATGACTACTAACAGTAGTATAGGGTTGTAATTGCTGCTGTAATCTGAGTCGTAATGTTTATATATATGTTTTAGCCAAAATTAGCCAAAGGGGGAGATTGTTAGTTCTTGTGATTGGCTGAAATTTTGGTAAAACAATGTTAATGTCATAGTTGATGTTTCAACATGAGCTTCTAACATTATTGATATGCTTAGTTAACATTCTGGTTGCAGTTGAGTGCTGATGTTAAACCCAATGTCGTGACATCAGTTGTGAACATCAGTCTGAGATGATTAATTAGGGTTGCGCTTGTTTCTGGGTTAATAAGATATTCTACTAAAGAGAATCAGAGATTGCAGGCGAATATCATGGGTTAGATATATTCTGTTACAATCAGTTATGAAGAAGATTAGTTTGTTGCTAATTTAATGCAAAAAGATATGGAGAATAATTAGAGTTAATTATGAAGAGCTGATTGAAGATTTAATTAAAGATCTATTAAGTAGCATAATCTTTTGCAGATTTGGTACAGAAGATTTGGTGTGAGTTGAAGGCCCAAATCCAGTTGGGAAAAAGTTATAAATAGTATGCTTGGAATCTAGAAAAGGTACGGGTCCAAGATGTAGATCATTAGGGCTTTGTCTAAGTGAACCACTCGGGTTGTGAGATGGTCACTGTGTTCTTACTCAGAAACCTGTAGGTAATGAGTATTGTATTGTTCTTGGAGGAAGCTTTGAAGCAACTCCAAGGTGTGTCATGGAAGTGTGTCTTCTACTTTTCTGTGGTTGAAAAGTTATTGGTAATCAAGCTGTTGATGCAGTGGCGGAGATGTTGACTGCTAGACATCATTGCGATGATTGGGAGTGAGATGGAGTCTCTTATCTAGGGAGAACTTAGATAGAAGGGTCATTGGGTAGTGATTAAATTAGGTAGATTGTCAACTGGTTTGTTGAGTCTGTAATTTGATACTATTAATAGTGGACTTCCTTCCTGACTTGGTATGCCCCCTGATGTAGGTTGTTGAACCGAACTGGGTGAACAATCCTTGTGTGCAATTCTGTACTTTTATTGTCTTATTCATACTGCAGATATTGATGTTGTGACATCACACTTAACATCACATATCTGGTACCAGAATTTCACAAAGAATTCAAATATGCTCAAGAGTGTAAACCTTTGTGTATTTGCTTATGCAAGAAGCACTTATATGAACACAATGTTAATACCATATTCCTCTGTTATGAGAATCTAAAGACTTTATCATATGTGCTCAAAGTAAATTCTCTTTCTAATGATTTAGCAAAAAATCATACACTTGATGTTTAGGCATTGAAGTCTTATGCTTGCGGGTAGAGTAAGGAAGTCACGACCAGTTTGATTGAGCAGGAAGTCTCATGCTTGAGGGCTTGAGCAGGAAGTCCTGAACGGGTAGTTCAGGCAAGGAAGTCTCGATCTTGGTGATTGAGCAGGAAGTCTTGAAATGGGAGTTTAGGCAAGGAAGTCTCATGCTTGCAGGCTTGAGCAAAAGTCTCTTTCTGTGTGATTAAGCAAGAAGTCTTGAGTTGTTGGCTTAAGAAATTGTAATCAGTTTGATTATAGTTAAAAGCTCTTGTGATGCAAGGGGACTGGACTACTTTTAATTGAGAGGAACCAAAATATATTGTGTGTCTCTTTATTTACATCTGCATTTATATTCCGTTGTGCAAACATACTCTGAAGTCAGACTCTGATCTGGTTCAATCTCTTACTTGCATCAGAATCTGAGCTTGACACATCTTGTTCTGAAGTAAAGTTAAGAAAAGGAAGTAAACTCTTCACTGTTGTTACTCACCCTGATATCAAACTCTGAACGTGGTTCAGAATCTGATGGTTCAAAAACTTTAGTAGAAAATAGTCTCGATATTTGGACATACACAATTCAACTCTCCTTCTTATGTATTTTTCTCACATTCGCCCTTAACCATTTCCCCGATTGTGGAGCTAGGGTAAATTCGCCCCACTAACTCTGCAACCCAGACCCAAGAAAGCTTCTGTAAATACAATGAGAAAGGACATCTGATTTTTCAAAGAAACACATACATAGCTTTTCACCACTCTGCGTGAGCAAGGTCTACGTGATGTTTAAATACTCAAAACACCGCAAACAATCCTCACAAATCTATCTTATTGTACTTTTTAGCAAGTACAAAAAGATAATTAGGTGATTTCTTTTTCAAAATAAAATAAGAACTTTGTTAATAATGAAAACCATATGATTGAAAACATAAGACCAGAACATGTTGGGAGTGTTAGCTTGAAAAATCAAAGCTTTTATTATATTTAAAATACGTTAGTGTTTTCTTTCCACTCTCCTATTTTGTTGAGGAGATTCAACACATTTGGTTTGGTGTAACCAAAATTTTAATTTTCACAAACATGATGTCTACATACACACTCACATAAAGATTAAAAGAAAATAAAAATATATAGAAGAAGCATGCACTTCGTATTATTAGAAAATTGAAAATGAAAAACAAGAGATAATAAAATTCTTACAAAGTGCATAATGGCTCTACCAAGAAGGATTAATCTATTCTAGTCATAGCATGGTTAATTAATTGAACTATAAGCTGTGCTATGGAACCTTTTAATGGTACAAGTGTCAAGAATTTTGAGTAACACATGATTGTTAGTGCACCTAGGAGTCTTAAACTGGTTCAATGCAACTCCATTGGCTATAAAACTATCCAAAATCTTCTTAAAAGTTCCTCTCTCCAAAATGCAAAGTTCTAATGGCCCAATTGAGTTTGTTTTTCTTGAAACCACATAACCATGATCAGCAAAAGATAGATCCATTTCTCTACAACAATCATCAAGTACATTATCCTCCACTTCTCCTTTAATCTCCCAGTAAATAACATAGTGACCAGGTTGGTTTTTCACATCTGCATTGCTAGTAAAGTCAACAATTTCTGCTTTTGATTTGTTTAGAATCTGTGAACCTCTCTCTACCACTAGTTGAAGATCCTTCTCAGAGTTTTTGTCTATGTTGACTGTTAGAATTAGTTTTCTTCTGCATACAAAGTTCAATTTTGGGGTCCCGTTGTGAAATCCTGCCACTTCTACCACGTCTCCTAGTCTGCACCTGTACAATCCTGAAACATTAAAAAAATTTAGAGTTAAAAATAATATAAGCCATAAAGTGTGTATGATTTGATGATAGACTAATTTTGTCGGTAATTTTGAAATTTGTACGCAGAAAACGTCAAAATAATTCACGCCAGATAAGTATGAAAACGATAGAGATATTTATTTTAGTTGAATACACCTATTCCATACCAAAAGTTAGATAAACACTTTAGGTACTAAAATCATTTAAGCGAAATTACTAAAAAAAAATCATTTAAGAGATGATTAGTGGTGTTGTCTATTTGAAAACAACATTTGTTTTTTTTTTTTTTAATGTAAACTTAGAACTGCAACATCCAATAATAGATATTAATTCCCCGAGTCGGAAAAGATTTTTAAAATCACATTATTCACCACAATATTTGAACGTGGGCGTTCATTTTTCTAAAATAAAATTTATGTAGTAAAATGTATTGCTCACTACAATTAGTAATATCTGTATTTCAAAAATTATTATTATAGTACTCAAATATTTAAATAATCAATATTGTAAAATAAAATTTACACAATTTAAACTATTTTTCAATTTATGAATTTCACTTTTTTGAACAAACACGTTTGATATTTGTTCCATTCTCAACCAATTATTTGGGTACTAACAATAACATTTGTAAATTCACAGTTTTTAAAGTATATACTCGAGCTTTTACCAATTTGATTAATCATATATTCATTTGTATACTGCAACATGTGATATAAAGGATAACTTAAATATCTGAGGTGCCTATTTGTTATGAAACATGTCGGTAAATAATGTAAACAAAATACTATGAGATGTGGACTGAACAATAACATTATCAAGAAGAAGAAAAACAATAATTTGAATCAAAACATTAAATGCCATATTGGCACTTGTTGAACAAAAAAACACATTGATTGAAATATCTCATTCATCTAATTAATATATACTGTATAATTAATCATGTATCATTGGAATATGAAAGAATTATGTACTGTAAATGTACTATTGAGATACTACTTTGGTGTGGTACATTTATGTATGAATAGCTGGAGTTGCCTACTTGATAGGTCCCAGTCCTTCCAACAAATAGGTTTATAGGTTGTAGCTAGCTAGCTTGAATTTGACATATCAAAGCATGTTACTTTCCTGGACCTCAGTTTATTATTGTTATGGATGGACATCAAATTAGGTCGACTGACGACTACCATTTTCAATTACTATTATTTATATATATATTTTAATAATACTGTTTTTCAATTTAAAAATTAATATTCTTTGGTTTTCGAATATGCAGTTCAAAAATTAAAATTTTTTGTTTGGAGTTTTATTTTTTATAAGCCAAAATTATATTAAATGAAAAGGGTACAAAGAGTACCACAAACCATACAAAGAGTCTAAAAAAACTCTAATAAATTACAATTTACAGGAAATTTAGAGGAAATTTATGTCATTCATCCCCCCCCGGTCTAATAATAGTATCCACCACCACGTGAAAAATTTAATCCGAGTGAAGCACAATTTCGGATCGCAAATCTCCCCGTTAAAGATAATATTATTTCTAGGTATCCATAAAGTCCAACACACCACCAACCAGAAACTAACTGCCAAATTACTAGGTAATTTCCCGTCTAAATTCAGAACCCAATGTATACTTTGTCCCAAACTATCACACTCCAAAGACATAATAGGAACAAATGCAATGCTTCGTCAAGAAACTGAAAACACGAAGCACATACCCCTTCATGAGCATTTGTAATTATGTTACGGCGAAGCAAATTACCTCTCGTTTCTAATCTGTTATGCATCAAACGCCAGCCAAAGATTTTAACTTTCGACGGAACCAAAGCCTTCCAAACGAGTCCAAGAGGTGTCAAGAAATATTCATCGCCCACACTCCCCCAGCCCCTTCCGAAATGACTTCATAAAAACTGTTAACAGTAAAACAACCACTTGAATTACGATTCCAAACCACAGAATCTAACTTATTTTGGACATGACAGATTTGAACAAGGATATTTCGCAGACTTTGCATCTCCTCAACCACATCCTCCGTCAAAACCTGCTGATCCTGTGGCAAATTTAAATTCCAATTCCAATCCTCACCCAACCAAGCTCCCATCTCCGCAACGGTATTCGACTGCGAATGAACCACCTGAAACAAATTAGGAAATAGATCTTTCAAAGGAGTAGGTCCTAGCCATTGCGCCTTCCAGAACGGAATGGAAGACCCATCACCCAAAGCAACTGAGATGAAATGATTAAAAGACTGGGGCTGCTGCAAAGCACCAATCCTAAAAATAGCTTTACCTCACTGAGAATGGAGTCTGCTGCATTTGTAATCCACACGGGACAGAAAGAAAGATCTGTAGTCACCATACTTTTCCTTCAAAATGCCACATCAACTAGCATTCGTATCCGTAAGTAGTCTCTACGCCCATTTGGCCAACAAAGCAGTATTGAAAAATCTTATGTTTCTCACCCCTAATCCACCTGATTCCTTGGATTCGCAAATCTTATCCCAACTCAGCCACGAAACACCAATCTTCGATTCCTATCCATTCCACAAAAAGTTTCTTTGAATTGCAATAATCTCACTCAAGACTTTGCAATAATCCCTTTCATTCTTATTAATCTGCTCAACATGGCCCTCAATTTCCAAATTTACCTTGCCAAATATATTAGAATTCCACCGCCTCAATCTATCACTCAACAACTAAAACTTGCGACTAAGAATGAAACACGCATTGCCCTTCACGTTGAATGAATCCCATTCCTTCTTGACAAACTCCCTAAACCCGTTATGAGAAAACCAACACTCAAATACCTTGAACGGCTTAGGACCCCAGTTAATCTCCCTACAAATCAACCATACAGGAAGATGATCTGAAATATCTCTACAACCCACCACTTGTTTAATTGTGTTCCAGTTTTTGACCAGATCCTAAGATATAATAAATCTATCAAGTCTACTCATAGACAGACCATTAGAATTGACATATGTGAAAGCATTACCTGTTAACGGCAAGTCCACTAAATCCATCATTGAAATAAAATTATTGAAATCATCCATTTCTCCAGACCTTTTAGCCCCACCACCTCTGCATTCATTCCTAGACCTGATAGAATTGAAATCTCCGACAAGCACCCAACTGCCTTTAGGAGAGGATGCCTTCAAATCTAAGAGAGTTGCCCACAAACTCCTATTCTCTCCAATATTACAAGAAGAGTATATATTAACAAAATAGACATTAAAGTTCCTCCATATGGCATTAAGACAAAGAAACCCCTTGGCTTTGATAGAGTAGATAGGACACAAAACTTCCTTTCTCCACATAGTTAGTAACCCACCAGAATTGCCTACAGAGTCAGCTGCAGACCATTCGACACTTACATTACCCCGCATGCCTTGAACAACAGCCTGTGACATAAACTTGCACTTTGTTTCTTGCAAAAAACAAATGTCCGCTCCCCCTTCCCTAATGATTTTTGAGATTCTCTTCCTCTTAATTGAGCCACCACACCCGCGCACATTGAAGCTGACAAAATTCATTTATCCTTACTAGCTTCCTCCTTCTGAAGTCTGAAATCAGCTCTATTTTGATCATCCAAGTTCCTTATAATTCCTTCAAAATATTCATCATCTTCGTCGCCTTCAATACCCATCAATTTAATGGACTCCCAGATCTTCTTAGGGATATCTTCAATGTTTTTCCTGGTTCTGGAATTGCTCTTCATGATATCCTCGTCAGACACCGACTCACAACACAACACCGATCCTCATGAAAACTGAAATATAGACTCCTCCATATCTGATCTCGAGGTCTTCAAAGGATTTTGATCAGGACACTTCTCTTGGTGGGTAAGCAGGGCAAAATAGGAAGGGACAAAAGGTATCCTAATGTTCTCCACAATCTCATCCAATGCTTTTTTCTTCTTGCTAATTAATAGATTATCAACGCGAAACAATCTCGCAAAGAGCATGATAAGCTTTGTCTTTGTTGCTTTTATCCAGATGAAGACCACGATCACATCTTCGTTTCATGCCCATGTATCAAAACGGTTTGGAAGGAGGCAGAGAATTGAGTGGAGATTCTGCATATTGGGCAGGAAAATTGTGGAGATCATATGTTGGTTTGGTTTTTAAAAACAAAAGGGTTAACTTCGAAATCGACAGCTTCCTTGATTTAAGTGACGACATGTTGGATTATATAGTGAATTAGAAATCAAGTGATCTTTAATGATGGTGTTAATCATTTTAGAGAAATTTTTCATAGAATTCAACAATCTTCATGGTAGTGGCCCACCCTTACCTCTAACCATGCTAATAGGTGCAATTTTAAGAATGGACAAAATGTCAGTCGGATTTTTTATAAACTTTTAGAGTTTATTGTGTAGCTGTGAAACTGTTTTATTTGTTTGGATGTAATTGTAGTCAAAAGTATGGTTTTCAATTTATGAGTGAATGGAAATAAATATCTAACAAAATATAAATAAAAAATTTAAGAAAAGTAAAATAAAACTCAAACAAAAGACAATTGTTTTTTTATAAATATTTATTACTTATTAGTATTAATTTAGCATCACATACACAAATAATAGAGAGAAAACAAGTTTGAAGGTACTAATTTTAAATACTATATACTTAATTTTTTTTAATGCAAATTCATTTAAATTTTTATTTAAAGGAGTTGTAAATTTCTATATTATATAAAGAATTGACGTATTTTATCATTGTGGTGTTATTTAACATTATTATTATTATTATTATTATTATTATTATTATTATTATTATTATTATCTTTATTATTATTATTATTATTATTATTATTATTATTATTATTATTATGTTAAAAAATATAGTTGAAAATTAATTTTAAAAGTTGATAATAAAATTATCATTCTTTATCTATGAATGCAAGAATTGTTGATATTCAATAAAACAAATAGAATTACTGTATAATGCTGTGAATCCTTTGCAATCTCCTATTATTATTTATAATACTTTTTAATATATTTTACACAACAACAAAAAATTAATAGTGTAGTTAATATATATGACAACATTTATTTTCAGAACTTATCTAAAAATATAAATATAAAAAATTAATACTCTGATCTTGATAATTATTTTTTTTTTTTTTGGATAAAACGGTGTAAAATTTTAAAGAAATAACACAACACTCCAACCTTCTCATAAAGCACTAAAATCATGAAAATTATAAAAATTATTTAAAATAATGAAAATGATTTAATTTTATAAATAAAAATAGATGTATGAAATGAGAAAGAATAGTAGTACCTGTAAAAGTAGTGAGTACAATTTCATAGTGTTGTCCAACAATAACCTTAGAGAGTGGAATAGCCTTGTCTTCAATAAAATCATCACTGCTATCTTGTTTATTTCTATGAAGAGGTATGAACTCAAAGTAAGAGAATGTTGGAACAACAGCAAAAGTTACTTGTTCTGGATCCAAACTAGGATCAACATTAACTCCAATCCAGCTCTCAGTTGATCCATAATCAGCACTAATCATAGGCAACCCATTTCCATAATGTCTAAGTTTTTTCAAATATGGTATCATAGAACCAGTCATTATTGAATACATGTACTTTGCATTTGGCCAAATCTTTGGAACCAAACCAAACCAATCAACTTTCTCTAGCTCCTCACAGTAGCCTTCTAATTTTGAAGCCAAGTTTGCATTTGGGCCATTTTTAGAATTTATTATCTCCAAAATAGCATCTCGGAGTTTTGGTGATTTGATTCTTGAACTTAGTGTTCCGTTTTTAATGTCATTACATAATTCTCTCCAATGTTCTTCGAATGTTGTGAATGCTTGCACCATGGTGTAGACGAAAGCGGAGGTGATGAATTCTACTTGATCGGAAAAGAAGAGGCCGAGAAGGAGGTGACAATATGTGGATTGTTTGTAGTCTCCATTGAAAATGACTTGTTCTGGACTGCAACTAAATGATTTTGCTTTGTGGTTTTTGGTTTTGAATTCTTCACTTGCATAACAATGTGTTGTGGCTGTTCCTACTGTTAAATTTCCTTTTGTTTTGAAACAATTGCTACCATATATGAATTCAAGAACTCTTCCTCCTTCTCTTATGGGATAAACCCTGTAAAAATTACCTAAATTACTGATAAAAAAATTTGAATTTCCCACAATGATTTCAAGGTTTTTTGGTCTCTATTAAAATTTTGGGTCCCTATGGTAAAAGCTTGAAACATGATAGTCTACTGACTTTAAATAAAACAGTCTTAAATTTTTAAAAGTTTTGTGCATGTTAATCATGGTTTGTTAATGATTAAATATTTGGAGAACATATTTAATCAGGGTTTAAAAGTAACAATTTTTTTTACGAGACTCAGTTTAACAATGATTTATAGCGACTAATGTTAAACAATGTGTGGTAATTGTCTTACACGTCTAAATGAAAAAGGTAACTATTATTTTAAACACAGAAAAGATAAATATTTTTAAAGATTGATTAAATGGCAAACACACCTTGATCTATAAGCTGCTGATAAAGTGAAAATTTGCAGCGTGGTTTGAGCACTGTGTCGAGTAAAGGGTACGAATTTCTGCCTCCCATCTGTTGTACCAGAGCTGCAAAATCACCACCACAAAAAATATTAACGTGGAGCAAGATATTTCCATATCAAAAACAAACCTTCTTTTACCAAATAACAGTAACAAAAATACCTAAACTTGAGAGAATAATTATATCTTGCTTTTATCTAATATTGTTACTAGATGTTTGATTCTATTTTTCTTTTTTTCAGAATCAAACTAGCATATAATAATAGGTAAAGATAAGGTGAATGATAAGTGATAACTATATAATGAATCAAATTAGCATATAATATAATAGTAATATATAAAGATAAGGTGAATGATAAGTGATAACTCTAATGAATCTCAAAAAGGAATGAAAAGGGGACCTTAAGGAAAGAGTGGTTATAGGTTGTTGAGTGAGTAAAGGAGCAGTGTCTCCATCAGAAATCCTCTGAATGAATGGTTCAAAATCAGCATGAGAAGCAATAGGAACCAAAGAGGTGAAAAGGGATTCCAATGCACATGCTTCCATTTCTAGAATATTGTAACCCCCCAACCATTTCTTCAGATATTGAACCCCATTATTCTCTTTCAGAATATGGCTTAATATCTCAGTTTGAACAGAACCTGTGTTGTTAGATACATCTTCAAACCAACTAATAATCTTTTCCCAGTCAGAATTTCCACTGCCATTGTTGCTGTTGTTTTTGTTGTTGCTGACAAGTGTTGGCTCCATTAGAGAATGTTTAAACAATTTAGGTAGAGAAGAAGCAAAAGAACACACTATTAATGAAAATGGTTTCGAATATTGGAGCTGATATGTTTCTTATTCAAAAGCCTTTTCAAAAAAACAGTGATATGTGTAGAAAATATATAGACCACAGGAAAGGAAATGGATTTATCATTTTAAAGGGGGACAGTTAAAAGCAAAATGTCTATTCTTATATTAAGAAGATTTGGTTGGACTTCAAAATATACTGTAAAAATATTAAATACTTTTTCTGATATGCCCCCTTTTTATTGACCGATGTATTATGCCTTTATCATACTATATCCCAATCACTTTTTTTTTTTTTTTAATTTTTTTTATAGAGAATAGCAAACCGTGTAAACTTTTGTTTTTAAGTTTTAAAAATATATTTTCAGCGCACTATTTATACATTTAATAAAAGCAATTCTGAGAGACGACTCATATATTTGATTAGATTTATTTTAGAGATATAACTCCGAAACAACTGCAAAGAAAATATTTTAATTGTTAAATTCAGTGAATATTTCAGAAATACATCTTCAGAATTATGGGTGACATTTTGAAATTTTCTGTCAACTTTGCATGTCCAGTATTTCCGGAGATGCATCTCCGAAAATATCAGATATAGCTTCCAGCTGCATGATCAGTCCTCCATTGTTGTCATACTTCATTCTCACCTAAACCCTCACTATAAAAATCATTCATTCTCAATCCATTTTTTCACTTCAAATCTCCATCCTTTTAGTTCATCATATCACAACGAGCAAAAAAAAAATTAAATTTCAGGTAAATATTCTTCTTTTACCTCTGCATTGCTCACATTAATCATCCATTTTAGCTGAAAAAAATTACGTTGTGTCTAGAAATGTATCTCCGGAACGTGTATGAACTTGTCCGAAGATGCATTTCCGGAAAGTGTATGTGTTCATTTTTTCAGCCATTTTGCAACAGTACTTAAACTAATGTTGTGTTATTGTTTGTATTGTTTCCAATAGATATGCTGCACCCCGATAACAAATTGTTTCTCCGAACGTTGTTTCTCCGAATGTTCAAGGAGTTGTTGTGAAGGCGGTAGATGTTGGCAACGACTTTAATATCAAGCAAGAGTTTGAATCTCGTGAAAAAAATGCTTGAATGGATTCGTATGGAGGCATCTAGACTTGAATTTAGTTTGGTTATCGGAAGGTCCGATAATGGCTCGGATAAAAGAAGCGTCTTTGTGTCAATGTTGTACGAAAGAAGTGGGAGATATCAAACTCCTCCCCGTTTAAGGTTCGTGGTTACATGTTGGCAAACAAAAATGGGAGACTTAATGTGATATGTGGTTTGCATAAACATAATTTGTGTTTAAAATTAGCTGGTCATCCTAGTGTATGTCGGCTCAAGCCAGAAGAGAAGGAATGCATTAGTGGCATGACCTTGAATCTTATTCAACCGAAAAATATTCTTGCAACATTGAAACAGAAGCGACCCGAAAATATATCAAATATCAAGCAAGTGTATAACATTCGGTACCACACTAACAAGGCGGTTAGGGGGGATAGAACTGAGATGCAACAACTCTTGAAACTATTGGAAGATAACAGTTACGTGTTCCGGTACTGAACATGCGACGATGGAGTTACGGTTAGAGATATTTTTTGGACTCGTCCTTATTCGATAAAGTTTTCAACACATTTCAGACGGTGCTAATACTTAATTCAACCTACAAGACCAACAAGTATACACTTCCATTATTTGAGATGGTTGGTGTTACGTCAACTAAGAAGACATGTTCTGTTGGTTTTCAATTTCTTGAGTGTGAAAAATAGGATCATTTTACTTGGGCATTAGAGGTGTGTCGGTCACTTTTGAAGGTCCAAGGTGAGATACCTAAAGCGATTGTTACCGACCGCGATACTATATTGATGAATTCGGTTACAAAGATATTTCATTCTTCTAATGCATTACTTTGTAAGTATCACATAACAAAGAATGTGAGAAGTCGTGTTAAATCCGCGGTAAGGACGAAACAAATAGAGTCCGAAGGTGGAAAATTGGTGAAGGCGAGTATGATTGTGGAAAAAATTATGGATGCATGGAATCGTATAATAAATTCTTCCACAAAAAAACAATATGTCGATTACGTTATTCATTTCTGGAAAGTGTGTGAAAAGTATCCAAATTTGTTGAAATATGTTGAAAGCACCATTCTTTATCATGTGAAGGAGAAGATAGTTTGTGTGTGGACTGATAATGTTAGACACCTTGTGTAATACCCCAAAATTTGCCTTCTCTTTTCTTCATATCATTTAGCATGAGCTTTCATTGCATTGCATTGCATTCAAGCATAGACACATAAAACATCAAACATTTAGCATTGCATCTTGCATAAGGGCATGTGATCAGTTGTTCCTCAAAGGTGTGGATCATCCAAAGCAAAAGAATAAGAGCCAATGGTTTCTCACAAGCCTCAAAGGTCTCTTACATCATATATCATCCCTATTTGATCTCACAAGTCATTGGAAGATGGAAACTCATCAAGAAGTTTGGACAGTGCATCACTTCCTATCACAAGAAACAGTCAAAATTAGGGTTTGGATTCAAGTGGTCTCCTGATGAAACTTTGATTCAAACTTGATCTCATTGTTTCCTACATGATATTAAGTGTCTAAGGAAGGAAGATTGGCCATTGATTCATTTCAGAAGAGGTTCAATTGATCAGTTGCTTGATAATCAAGAAATTGGGGAAAAAGTCAACAGTTCAAAAGGAAAGTCCACCATGGGTTTTCAAAGGTTCAAATCATGTCTCCCAAGTCCATAGACCTTCATATAGTCCTCAAATGTTAAGATTCAAGTCACTCACCAAGAATCAAGAAGTAGGACAAAAGTTACTATTTTTGGAAAATGACCTATAATGTGAGATTTCCATTTTTGGCAACTTTTCAAACCATCTTCAACTTGAATTTTCATCATCAAGGAAGCTTCAAATGATTTTAACTCAAACATGAAAGTTGAAGATCTCTCTCTCCCCTTTCCAAAAAGTACTAGATCATTTCCATACCATTTGTGGTTCTCAAGTTATGATTAAAAGACTCAAGGGTGGTTTTTAGAGTTTTCACATGGTTCAATTTTTCCACTTTGTGCAAAAGGCTTCCAAATGACTTGTATTGGTTTCAAGTTGACAAATTCAGTGCATAAACTCAAAGTACACTTCATTTAGTGCAGAATTGGTCTTGGAATCATGTCATTACATGAAGTATCTCTCACTTATTTCACAAAATGCAAATGTGCAAGATGATCAAAAACTCACAAACCAATCAACCACAAGGCCCATTTTCAATTCATTGGTGATCAGTACATGAAATGAGAGTGATCCATCATCATAAGCATGACCATGCACGTGTGGATGAGGGTGTACACACCAACTTGCCAATTTGCAAAACACTTCCAAGAGCTTTAACCAAGGGTTTAACAAAACCCTAACCATGATCAGAATGATAACCAAGGATATATAAAGAGACTCACATGTTCATTTCACACTCATGCACTCTCATTTGCTCAGATTTCAAATTTTGCTCTAAACTTTCTTCTCTTCGAAAATCCACTCTCCTAGGGTTTCATTGATTTCTCTTCACATTTCCTTGATCAGTGAACTTCATAGAACACGAATCATCCATTGATTGAGGCTCATACAGAGGTTTTCACTAGGTTCAGTTTTGGAAGCTTCATCTTCAAATCTCAAGATCTAGCCTGATTCAAGCTTCTATTTGCATTTATTTTGCAAATAGAGCTCAAAAGAGGAAGATCTGCACTCTTACACTGGGTTTCTAGGAGTATTTTGGCTTGTTTCAAGTTTCAGGTGAGTTGAATTTCATCATCTTATAACTTGATTTTCTTGTGCGCATTGTGTTCTTTGTGTGCTTGTGATCATGCTGATATGTTTAGATTTAAATTTGGACGTATAACATGAGAGTATTGTGGATCTGAATTTTTTAGATCCAAACTTTTTGTCTTCGATTTGCACAAATTACACATGTTATGATGAAATTGATGTGATATTTGAGATCAGCATGAAATTTGGAGTGAGACTGTGGTGGAGTTTTTGATTTCTGGAGACTTTTATGTTTGGTGTTGCCGGAGAAGACGACCGGAGCTAGGGCTCCGACGTCTGGTTCATTTTCAGGTGATCTGAGTTTCTTCAGGAAGATGAAATCATGACCGTTCGTGGTTTTGATTTGACGGCTCTTATTGTGCCAACACATTAAAATGGGAGGGTGCCTCTCGCGTGTTTTATATTTTTTGTTTTATCTGATTGCGTGTGCTTCCATCATTGTTATCATGTGCCTGCTAATCCTGAGCGTTGATCATGTATACCTGTGGCTTTGTTTGACTGAATGTGGAACGTTGGATTGATCCAAGGGTAATGATTGAGTCAATCTTGTTGACTCTGAGCCTTCATAAGAAGCGCTTTGGGCTTCTTTGCTATTTGCACCCTTGTTTTGGCCTGGTCCAATATTTGAACTGATTTCGCTTGCTTAATGCACCCCTGGCTTGTATTATTTCATTTTTATTTTCACATATTTGCCTTGTTTCATTTTTAATTTTTAAAATTAGTTAGATGCATCCAAAAATTCTCAAAAAATTCATAAATCATATTCATAGTTTTATAAAATTTTTACAAATTTTATTTTCCATTTTTCTATTATTTTTTGCATCTGAATTAATTGTTGGTTGAATTTCTTTTTGAAATGTTTCATTTGTGAACACTTTGCATTGCTGATTTTATTTCTCATCATTGGTACATAGTTTGACCCTCATTCTTTTTGCATATTTCAGAGGACACTTTGAAGCATTTAAAAACATTTTTGTCATATTTTTAAGATCATCTTTGCATCCTCTTTGAGCCATTTCTTTGTGCATGATCATGTGAAACCCTAATTACTTTGCCATACTTGTTTGATTGAGTTTCTTTATGATTCTTTGCATGAGTTTTTGGTATGATATTTGCCTCTGGTTGAGGTCTCTTGAGACCTATTTTGTTGATTTTTCAATCATGTTTGGTATTTGTTTAATGACTCTTGTTTGAGGTCCCTTTTTGTGAAATTCTTTGATCATGTTTTGTTTACTTGCTTGAGAAGGCACTTGTGCCATTGTATGAGATCATCTTTTTTGAATTCTTGAGCCATGTTTAGACCATTATAGATCTTTTGAATGAGTTATAGGTCATTGGTTTGAAGTTAATGCTTTCTTGGTGTACATGTTCAATACTTGTTTCACATGTTTCCTTTTGACCTAATTCTTCATCCTTTTTCATCTAAGTGCCAACTTGACTTGTAATTGGTTTGTTTATGCCATGCCATACTATCCATTTGCATTTCATATGATGTATGCCTCTGACTTTAAAGCATTGCATTCATCCCATATGCCATTCATGTCTTACTTTGCATACTTGAACATGTTTCATCCAAATGCATGTTTCTTTTTCTTCTAGCTTCTAAATGACTTGTAATTGCTTGAAAGTGATTGGTTGGTGCATCTTAGCTTCATCCTAACATGTCATATCACTTCTGACTTTGATACTTGAGTTTCATCTTGAACTTTTTTAGGTTTGACTTATGCCTTAAGTAACTTCTTTCCATGTTAAATTCATGTTCATATCTTCTCACTTCTTCTCCTAATCACTCTTAATGCTTGGATGCTTGATTGTATTCCTCATATGACATCTGTACATCATGTTTAGGCACATGTTTAGGTCATCCACATTCTGACTTTGACATTACTTGAAGCATTATTGCATGATCACTTTGCATATCCACTCATTCTTTATCTACTTATTTCATAATGCATTTCCTTGTGGTTTAAGGAATTGTTTGTGTGCATTTGATTTGTGTTTTGCTCTCATATAATTAGAGGACATTCTTATGATGTGCATTCTGGCCTTATGCTTTCCTTGACCTTTAGGGTGCTTTTACTTTGGTTATTGAATTTGTGTAAGCCTTATTTGTTCATCTTAATTGGTTTCTTCATTTGTAAATGTTTGCATTAACCATTTCAGGGGCCAATGGTAAGTCACTTGAGTGTGGATATGCATCCACATTCTAATTTCTTCCCTTATCTTTTAATCATTCAATTTATGTTGTTTAAGCATTTTATAATGCTTTGCTTTCATAATCTTCTTTCTTCCCTCTTAGAAACAACTTAACTTCCATCTTGGAAGTAAGTTGCTTTCTTTCTTTCTCTTCTCTTTTATCTTAGGATTAGGTTTCTTAAACCTCATTAACCTTAGGATCACCATGCATGATACCATTAAGATTGAGTCTTAATCTCCCTCTTTAGTTTTTACCTTTACTCCTCCTTTTTGAGTCTTTTCTTCTCATCTTAAAACAAAAGTAAAAATCACCTAATAAAGGCAAAACCAATATTGTATTTGAGCCTTTCATGTAAGAATAAGATAGTGAGGGATCTTCTCTCATTTTCTTAGAATGTTTAGCGTACGTCCCATCTCGGGTCGATATGCGAGGCATTCGATCTTACATGAGGGACTTAAATACAATGTGCGTTACAAAATATAAAGTAATCAAAACACTTCTTTCTTAAAAGACAAAAACAAACAACAATTCTCTTCTCATCTCTTTCACTCCTTCCTTAAGGACTCGTCAAGTCCGTTCTACCACAAACAGGTAACGCATAAGTCTCCCTACAGCGAGCTGCAACACCTAACTGCTGGAACGCGCACTTTGATGTTTCCACTAAAAAACACAAACAAAGCGACCCTCGTTGAGGGGAACTACATTGCTCTGATTCTCATGTTCCCAATGAGAAACGTAGGCAGTGGGGTAGGGCCCATTCGAGCACTTCTTTTATTTTCCCTACATTTGTTTCTCTTTCTCTCTCCTTTCCTTTTCCAGTTCTCCGGTTAGCAGCCCCTTTTTCCAGTATTTTTTCCTTACACCCTTTGATCGAGACAAGCAAGCGTGGATCCCATCGGGTACGATGGACGCGTGGGGGTGCTAATACCTTCCCCTCGCGTAACCGACTCCCTTACCCAGTTTCTCTTGGTCGCAAGACCTCGTTCTTTCCTTTCCTTCAGGTTTATGCAGTGTTTCCTTTCCCTCTCTTGGGATAAATACACATTGCTGGCGACTCTGTTTCGGTGCCACTTTCGCGTTTGTACTAGGATGAAAATCCCGGGAGCGACAGCTGGCGACTCTGCTGGGGATAGATTGACCTCTTGCTGGTCCATCCCCTTTTGCGAGTCGATCCTAGCGCTTGTCTGTTTTTCTTTCATTGGGTGTTTACTGTTATGCTGCATTTACTATTTTATTGTATTGTTGTTTACTGTATTATTGCTTTACTGTACATTACTGTATTTACCGTATTTTAGCATTTTCATTTCATATATTATGCTATACTGTGTTGTGCTGCTTTGTCTGTTTGGCGGGATAAGGTATTCTGAGAGATAGGCCCAATACACAGGCCTGAGTGCACTTATGTTTAGCGTGTTTCATGTCCTCTCGCGTTCCATCTCGGCTCGAGGAGGGAATATGAAACACAATCTGGATGTGGTTCTCTCTAGAGAATTATGCGTTGTGGGTCTTCCACGATGGTAGAGCTATCTGGAAGAGCTGTCAAGTCTGGATGACCTTTTAGGATGACCCCTCTTTATTTTGAGGTGAATCAGAGGACGATCTCTTTGTTTGGAGATAGCATTGTATCCTTCGGGCTGAATGTGTTATTGCTTCTCATTCCGAGATTCGAATTTGAGGATCCTCACTTTCTAGTACATACATGTGAGATTGGGGGGATTGTTTACAGGTGTGCAGGAACCCTTGACTTTCAGAATACCCGATTTTCTTATTTGTTCTGGATTGGTTACTGAATCTTTGGTCCTGATCAGTTCACATTTGTTCTGGATTTGTTACTGGACTTATTATCCTGGTTTTGTGTATCTCACCGAATTCAGACTGCAGTACAGTGGGTTCAACATTATTTGTGCAACACTGATCACATGCCCTTGCATACATATCATCATTAGCATTCTTGCATTTAACCTTCATGTTTATTCATTTGCTGGGTATACTTCCTTTCGATTCCAGTTGATAGTCCCTTTTGCAGCTATGGAGATTCCCAGGAAGAACAATGTGCATTATACTTTCTTTGACACCAAGGTGGGACAGTTACAAAAGATGGTTTCTCTTATTACTCCAGATCATGTAGGTTTGTTCCGAAAGGCTTATGGGGAGATTATGACCATGGTTGATGACTTGAATGCTTCAGAGAGAAGTGTCATCCATACGTGCTTACAGTTTTATGACCCACAGCTAAGGTGCTTCACTTTCTCGGACTTTCAGTTGGCCCCGATGCTAGAAGAGTATGCCCATCTTCTAGGTGTGCCTCTCAAGTACCAGATTCCTTTCAACTCTGAGATGCGCCCTCCAAAGACTGAAGAGATAGCTAAGGCCCTCCATCTGAGTGTACCTGTGGTAGCAGATAACCTCGCCACCAAAGGAGGTTTATCTGGTTTTCATTTAGACTTCTTGGTTGCCAAAGCTGAAGAGTATGCTGCTAAGGCTCAGTGGGAAACCGTTTGTACTATTCTGGCTTTGAGCATCTATGGAATTATGTTGTTTGCTGATGAACCTAAGTTTGTGGACATGAGTGCAATCCATATTTTTGTGATGAAGAATCCTATACCTACACTCCTGGGTGATTTGTACTATTCTGTGCATTTTAAAAATGAGAAGAAGCAAGGAGGTTTGGTTAGATGTTGCGCACCTCTGTTCCATAAGTGGATCATGAGTCATTTACCAAATTCAGAAGCTTTTTTGGATCCTCGTCCTGTAAAGAATTGGGCTAAGAGGATGATTCAGTTGACATCAAAGAACATTCGTTGGTTCAATCAAAGGTCAATGGGTAGAGATTTTGTCAGTAGCTGTGGAAGACATCCTAATGTGCCACTCTTAGGAATAAAGGGTTGCATAAATTACAATCCTATTATTCTCAGGAGACAGTTAGGATTTGCTTTGATAGAGCCTCCGAAGGACAGTGATTTGGAAGAATCTTTCTTTTTCTCTGTGAAAGATAATCCTTTGTTGGTAAGGCAAGCGGCTGGAGCTTGGGGCAATCTGCAAACAAAGGGTAAAGTCGTCTACGGCAACTGTAACAATGTGTCTTCTTCTCAATATGATGCCTGGTTGAAAAGAAGGGTTTAGATAACTCTTTTACCATTTTCTCAGGAAAGACCGTCAGATCCAGTTGCTGTGGAACCGGTGACCATGATAAGTGTTGCTGAATATAACAAGCTTAAGACGGAGATGGATAAGACAGTCAAAATGAATGAGAAGTTAAGTGAAGGACTCCGAAAGACGCTCTGTGAAAAGCGTAATATTGAGTATAAACTGCAAAAGCTGACTGAGCGTCATGAGGCTAATGAGAAAAGAATTGCCGATGACACTATCTATATTCGCAAGGTCAAGCAAAATGAGCTGGCACTAAAAAAAGCGTGCAAGCGTATCAACGAGCAGTTGTCAAAATCTGAAAATGCACTTACCAAAGGGCAGCAGAGATGGGATGAGTTCTCTGAGTGCCGAAGGGAGATCGAAGCAAGAATCAGGGCTGAGAATGATGAGTTGAGAAAAAACTTGAAGAGTAAAGAAGGTGAATTCCTCCAACAGCTTAGTTCAGCCCACCGCGAGATTGAAGAGCTGAAAGTCCGCGCCGGAATAAAGAGAGTCAAAGAGCTAGACGTTAAAGATCAAATCAGAAAGCTGGAGGAAGCTGTCAAGATAAGAAGTCAGCTGATCAGAAGTCTTACGGAGCGTCCTAATGATCCAGTTACTGAAGCACTTCTCAAGGAGGTCCGGGAGGATTTGTTTGGGCTCAGTGTCTGAGTTGTTGTTATTCTGGAAATTCACCATCAGGCTTGTTGATGGGTTTTCCTTTGCTTGTAGTCATGCTATTTAGTTGTATCTGTTCAGAACCAATTTGTATTTGACTATTCCACACCTGGTTGTGGGTTTCATTTATGCTAATGGTGTTTCGTTTGGTATTATTGAGGTGGATTCTTCATCAAATTATGCAATGATTCACATACTCACTGGGCCGTATATGATGGGTATTCTGAGTTATTAATATGCACCTCGGATGTTCTGTCACTGTTAACAGTTGCAGGAGTATGTATTGTTCCTTTACGGTCAAACTGGAATTAAAGGAAGGAATGCCCCAAAATGAATAAACCTTGCATTGCATTGCATATCATTTTGCATTCTGTTGCTTGCTTTTTCAGGTACTCGTTGCAGGGTTTCTAATCTTTATTTAGTTTCAGGCATTATAGTTGAGAATCATATTCATCGATACTCAACTCGAAGAAATTGAGCGAGGATAATGGATCAAATGTAGAATGATTTGGCTGAAATGAGGGCACACATGGACCAGTTCATGACTCTCATGACTGGTATGGCACAGACTCAAGAAAGATTGAGGCTTCTGGTCGAGTGTCCAGAGGCAACGCCTGAAGGTAACCAAGTGGACAATTTACAGACAAGGGTCACTCCTCCTCCTGGTGGCAATCCTCCTCCTGGTGGTAATCTGGGTAATGGAAATGGCAGAAATGTTGGTGTTGTTCAGGAAGATGTTCTGGAAGATCAATTCACCCTGTTGGATGCTGATATGGGTAATCCTGGTGATAGAAGGTATGATGAGTTGGCTGAGAAGATCCGGGCTATAGAGTGCAAGAATTCTATGGGTATTGATGTTACTAGTTTGGGGCTAGTACCAGGAGTCAGAATTCCTCCAAAGTTCAAGCCACCCACTTTTAACAAATATCATGGCAATACGTGTCCCCAGACACATATCCAAGCTTATTTTGGGAGGATTTCAGCCCATACTGATGATGAGAAGTTATGGATGCATTAATTTCAAGACAGTCTGGCTGGGGCTTCTTTGACCTGGTATATGAAATTGAACAGAGCTGCTGTTAGAAGTTGGAAGGATCTGGCAGAAGCATTCCTAAAGTAGTACCAGTATAATATCGACATGGCGCCCAATCGCACTCAACTGCAAGGGTTGTCACAGAATGCTAAGGAAAGTTTCAAGGAGTACGCTCAAAGGTGGAGAGAAATGGCTGCCCAGGTTCAACCTCCTTTGCTGGATAGAGAAATGGCAGATATGTTTATGGGCACCCTGCAAGGGGCATTTCTTGAAAGATTGGCTGCGTGTCCATCAACCGGATTTGCTGATATTGTGATTGCTGGAGAAAGAATAGAGAGTCTGTTGAAACTTGGGAAGATCCAAGATGTAAGTGGGGCTGGCTCTTCTGGAACGAAGAAACCATTTGCTAGTGGTCAGAAAAGAAGAGAAGGTGATACAAACGCTATATATAGAGGAAGAGGAAGAGGACGTTCTCAAGCTTATCACCAGGTAGATGCAGTGACAATCCCACCACCATCTATTCAACAACAACAACCACAACAGCAAGCTCAGCAGCAACAACAACAATCTCCTTTCCAACAGAGGTCTAGGCAGAGGGACCGTAAAATTGACCCTCTCCCTATGACTTATTCAGCGTTGTTACCTCAGTTACTCAAATTGAAGTTGGTTGAGCTTCGTACTATGAGACCTCCTGCCGCTAGCAACTTTCCACCTAATTTTGATGTTAATGCTCGCTGTGATTTCCACTCAGGTGCTCAGGGGCATACCACTGAGAAGTGTTGGGCATTTCAGAATAAAGTGCAAGACTTGATCGATGCCAAAGCAATTAATTTCTCGTTACCTCCTAATGTTATCCAGAACCCCATACCTAATCAGGGTGTGGCAGATGTGCACGCTGTTGAGGACGGAAAGAAATTGAACTTGGTGGCAGATATCAGTCAGGTGAAGACTTCATTGCTAGTGGTGAAGGATCGTTTGTTGAAGGGACAGGTGTTCCCGGGTTGTGATCAAGATTGTTCTGAATGTATGAGTCAAGAGAATGGTTGCGATAAGTTGAGAATTGGTTTGCAAAGTCTAATTGACGAGGGTCGTCTATAGTTTGACAGGGTTGTGAAAGATACTGATGAGGTGTCAACTGTGACCATTTATTATACTCCCGCTGAAATTCAGGTGCCTGCAAGTATAGCTCCCGTAGCAAGTGTTGTGCAAGAAAGATCCAGTCCTGTTACCATCACGGTGCCAGGACCAGTTCCGTTTGCATCTACGAAAGCAATCCCATGGCACTATGGGGCAGACGTGTATTATGAAGGGAAAAAGCAGGAAGTCGGGACATCAGCTAGTTCAAATATTGATAATGTGGGTGGTGTAGGTGGATTTACTAGGAGCGGAAGGTTGTTTGCTCCCCAAACTTTGCGCAGTGATAAAGAAGTTGAGGCAGCGGCAAAAGCTAAAGGAAAACAGGTGGTTGAGAGTGTTCCTGTGCCTGAAACAGAGACCAAGATTACCTTTGACAACGAGGTGGAAGAGTTCATGAGGATAATAAAGAAAAGTGATTACAAGATTGTCGATCAACTGAACCAGACACCCTCGAAGATTTCAATTTTGTCATTATTGATGTGTTCTGATGCGCACCGAGAGGCTTTGCTGAAAGTGTTGAAGAGAGCCTATGTTCCACAGGAAATTACCGTCAATCATCTTGAAGGTGTGATTTCTAACGTTAATGTCAGCCACTGATTGGGTTTCACAAGCAGAGACTTGACTTCTGAAGGAAGAAACCACAACAAAGCTTTGCACATTACAATGGAGTGTAGGGGTGCAGTGTTGTCTCACGTGTTGGTAGACACTGGTTCCTCACTCAATGTCTTGCCTAAGAAGGCGTTGATGAAGCTAGAAGTTGATGGTTTGATTTTAAGGCCAAGTGATTTGGTTGTCCGAACGTTCGATGGAACGAAAAGATCTGTGTTTGGTGAAGTGGAGTTACCTGTACAAATTGGACCGCAAGTGTTCAAATCTACATTCCATGTGATGGACATACAGCCTGCTTATAGCTGCTTATTAGGTCGCCCATGGATTCATGCGGCCGGGGCTGTTACATCCACCTTACACCAGAAGTTGAAATACGAGTTCGAGGTACAAGTTGTGACAATGTGTGGTGAAGAAGATATTTTTGTCGGTCACTTGTCCACGTTCAAGTATGTTGAGATGGATGGGGAAATCCACGAAATGCTTTGCCAGTCGTTTGAAGCGGTGAATATTGACAACGTGCCTGAATCTTCCCTTGCACCAGAGCGAGCCGATACATCCATTTCGTCCTATAAGCAAGTTGTTGAGGTTGTCAGAGCAGGCAATGCCCAAGGCTGGGGCAAGCTTATAGAGACACCAATGAAGGAGGACAAGTTTGGTATTGGTTATCATCCATCTATGACTTCAGTTGCAGAGAACAGTGGACCCATCACTTTCAGCAGTGGGGGAATCATTTACCCGGATCAGTCTTGTGCAGCTACAAAAGATGGCATTGACAGTGACTGTGACTTGGACAACTGGGTACGCCCACACGCTCCGGGACAACCATTGCAGAATTGGGCCGTTGAAGAAGTCATCCGAGTAAACAAGCAAGCGTGGATCCCATCGGGTACGATGGACGCGTGGGGGTGCTAATACCTTCCCCTCGCGTAACCGACTCCCTTACCCAGTTTCTCTTGGTCGCAAGACCTCGTTCTTTCCTTTCCTTCAGGTTTATGCAGTGTTTCCTTTCCCTCTCTTGGGATAAATACACATTGCTGGCGACTTTGTTTCGGTGCCACATTCGCGTTTGTACTAGGATGAAAATCCCGGGAGCGACACCTTGGAAATACAGCTACTAACAGAGTTGAGTCGGCCCATGCTACTTTGAAAATTTTGTTGGGAAATAGAAAAGAGGATTTGTGTAAAGACTGAGACTCTGTGACCTACATGATTCAGAACCAGCATAATGAGATACAAACAGTATTTGGTCGGAGCATCACAGTTTTAAAACACCAATTTAAATACAACACTTTATATTCTCAGTTGGTCGGTAACATTTCTCGGGCGGATTTGAACTATATTTTTCATGAGGCTAAACGAGCTGATAATATAGGCCCCGTTAGTGCATAGTGTGGTTGCACTATTGTGAAAACATATGGTCTCTCGTGTGCTTTTTGTAATGCCCCGATTTATTTTATTTATTTTTCGTAATTAAAATTATATGATGTTGTGTATATGTGTGTGATTATGTGTGTTGGGTTACATTTGGATTTCCCCTAGTATTGGGGTAGTGGCCTTAGAATTATAGAGAATAAGGTATTAGGGGTGTGTGGCCAATTCTGTAGAGATGAGAGGTGTGGTTAGTTAGTAATTATTTATTGGAATAATATTATATGGGAAATAATAATTAGATGGTTATTAAATTAAATAAATTAGTTGGAATTATTTAGATTTAAAATAATCAGTTTAATTATTTTATTTATTTGAAAATTGGATAATAGGAGTAGAGAAATAGTAAGGGAAAGGTGGTCCATTCATGAGGATTAGTAAGGGTAAAGAAGGAAAAGCATATTAGGAGTCTAAGGGTTATAGTAGGAAAAAGAAAATTGGGAAAAGAGATAATCACTTTGGGAACGATCGTATTCTGGAGAAAAGAGGAACAGAAGAGAGAAGCAGAGCTAGGGCTTAGAGAACATTGGAAAAATCTTCATCTAAGGTAAGGGGGGGGGGGGGGTTCTTTGATCACTTGAGGGATAAATAATGTATGTATAAGGGTAGATAAATCATTAGGTTCATATCTATGTGTTTTCTCATTGTGTTGGTTGTTTCGGTGCGAAGTTGAGGTTTTGCGTGTCGGTGATTCTAATAATATGTAAATTGTATAAATTGATTGGTTGAATTGTGATTTTGTGTTACAAGTGTTGTTGTTGTGTGATAACCATGTAATTATGTGCATTCTGGACTGTATGTTGTTGAAATTCTAAGAATTTTGGGGTCTGAGTTATGTAGAGAACACAGCTGCAGAGTTGCAGTTCGCAGAAATTCGCCGGGCGAAGGACCTTTTCCACCGGGCGAAATTGAGAAGCGAGCGAAGGGTAGAAATTAGGTGCTACTGGAATTTGTATGGGGGAGGACTTTCGCTTCGGCTTCGCCGGGCGAGCCTTGGGCGAAAGGGATATTCGCTGAGCGAATGGGGAGTTTCTCCGGGCGAAGGGGAATTCGCTGGGCAAACATCAGGCGAGCAGAAACAGTGTTGACTGCCACTGGAACGAACGAAATTTTCTAAAACTTTAAAAATTCATATCTTTTGATCCATAGGTCTGTTCTAGTCGTCGTTCGAATCGTTGGAAATCTGGTTGCGTGTACTTTTTGTTAAAATTATTTTCAATAACAGAATTCCAACTATGCGACGCATTACTTGTTTTCTGTGTATGTTGCGGTGTGTTGAACATTGAAATGTTGAGTTCGATTGTGCGAATGTCCGTTGTAGCTGTGGATTGCAGTTGTTGCATGTTTTGGCAGGTATATGTTACGTGTTAGACAGTTATAGTGTTATGTTGTGACGTGATAGACTCTGAAATATATCGTTGTTGATTGTTATGCTGTAAGTTGTCATTAACGATGTTGTTGAGTTGTTATAGCATTGTTGTTGCATAGTAACCAGTGTTGGTGTGGGATAATGATTAAGATGAACATCATTGTACATTGTATTGTATGGTGTAGCTGATATGCATGTCATGTTACATAAGTTGTATGATAAGTCGTGTGCCCATGTGGGGTGTGAGCGCCTTATCCGGATTCTTTGAAATGGAATCGTATTGTGGTTGTTTTTGTTGATGTAATCGTGTGCCTATGTGGGGTGTGAGCGATTACGAGTGTTCGTGGGCCCATGTGGGGTGTGAGCGATCACGGATGTCGTGTGCCCATGTGGGGTGTGAGCGACTCATATGGAAATTCCGATGGGAATTATGATCATGAAAAAGGGATCGAATTGATACCTCATGCATTGAGTCGAGTTGTGAGTCTCATTGCATTTCATTGTGCTGTGTTATATTGTGGATCATATGATTGTCTGCTTGTGTGGGGAATTATATTTGTGTTGATGTTGTGATGATAGGGTGAACCGTGTAATGTTTATATACTCTTACATTTATATTATGTATTTCCTTTGTTGATTTGAGAATCTCACCCCTTCTATTTGAATGTTGCCTCCACGTGGGTAACATGCAGATAATCAAGAATAGTGCGGAGTTGCGGTTAGTGAAGATGAAGTCCTTCACTTTATTTTTTGAGTCGGTGTCTGCTCTGATGTGAAACACTGGGGGTTGGCGTTTGTGTGTCTATTTCTGTTGGTGGAGAATTGTGTTATCTCCTATGTTGAATTTTTGTTATAATTATATATTTTCATAACTATATTCTCAATAATTATTTCATGTCGGTGTTTTCGCTGCTTAAATAAAATTGAAGTTTAGACATGGTGAGTGTTTTACTGTTATTATTACTGTTATTAATTTTAAAAGAGACAAGTGTTACATATATGATTGCATGAGCAGGTGTTTGTCGAACCGTGGCATTCTAAATGTTTTTGTATTGAAGTTTCCTTGAATTTTACTCTGGGTTTTAGGGTGTTACATAGTGGTATAAGAGCAGGTCGGTCTGTCCGGCCAAGTTGTCGAGTCGTTGTTGTGTGATAGTTGATTATTGTCGATGTCGTTTCCTTAACCATTGTGTTCTGTTGTTGATGCATAACAGATTTAGAATGGCTGGAAGGAAAGATGCTGCTATTGCTGCTGCTTTGTAGGCTGTTGCTCAGGCGATACAGAACCCGCCTCATGCTGGTGAGAATGATAAGTTTTGGAAGAACAGACCGCCTACCTTCAAGGGAAGATATGATCTGGATGGAGCACAGGCTTGGCTCAAGGAGATCGAGAGAATCTTCTGGGTTATGGAATGTCCTGAGGCACAGAAGGTGCGGTTAGGTACTCACATGCTGGCTGAGGAGGCTGACGACTGGTGGGTTATCACTCGTCAATTGTTGGGAGCAACAAGAGAGGTAATCACTTGGGCTGTGTTCAGCAGGGAGTTCTTGAGGAAGTATTTTCCTGAAGATTTCCGAGGGAAGAAAAAATCGAGTTTCTGGAATTTAAGCAGGGTAACATGACGGTTACGGAGTATGCTGCCAAATTCGCAGATCTGGCTAAGTTTTACCCTCACTACAGTGCGGCAACTGCTGAGTTCTCAAAATTTGTCAAGTTTGAGAATGAATTGAGACCTGAGATCAAGCAGGCGATTGGTAATCAACGAATCATAAGGTTTCCAGATTTGGTGGATTGTTGTAGGATATTTGAGGAAGATAGCAAGGCTCGATCGGCTCACTATAAAGGGCTGGCCAAGAGGAGGGGAAAACAACGATGAACTGTGGGAAGCCTTATGCAGCTCCAGCTGAGAAAGGTAGACAAAAACATGCTAATGGCAAGAAGCCAAGTGGGGGAGGTGCCCCTGCTCCTCTTAAGTGCTACAAGTGTGGCGAGCTAGGTCATCGTGTCAGTGAGTGCACGAGTGATGTGAAGAAATGCTTCAAGTGTGGACCGGCAGGACATCTGATTGCTGACTGCATGGTTAAGGTGGTGAATTGCTACAACTGTGGAGAACAGGTCCATATTAGTACTCGTTTCTAAAAACCGAAGCAAGCTTCAACTAGAGGAAAATTGTTCGGTTTGACAGGGACTCAGACTTCCAATGATGACATACTGATCAGAGGTACATGTTACATTAATAATACGCCTTTGATTGCTATTATTGATACTGGTGCTACTCACTCTTTTACTGATGTTGATTGTGTGAGAAGGCTAGGCCTTGTTGTTTCTCCTATGAAGTGAGAGATGATTGTCGAAACTCCTGCAAAGGGATCGGTGACCACTTCCCTAGTTTGTTTGAATTGTCCACTATCAATCTTTGATAAGGACTTTGGTATGGATCTTATTTGCTTGCCATTGGGAAATCTTGATGTGATCTTGGGTATGAACTGGTTGGAGTTCAATCATGTTCATATTAACTATTTTAACAAGTCGGTGCAATTTCTTGCTCCTGGGGAAGAGGAAGAAGATGGTTTTCTATCTGCTAGAGAGTTGAGAGAGCTCTTAGAGGAAGAAGCTCAAGTGCTTGCATTGTGTCATACACCAAATTTTGACCACAATATTTCCCATCATTGTGCAAACCATCACCATAATATGTATGTACCATCATACCTCATCAATCCTCTCAAAGATTGTTGAGTGTTCACTACAACCAAGAATTAGGATTTTGAGCCCTTTCAAAGCACTCTGACAAAGGATCAATCAAGAATGGACATGATACTCAACTTGTCAAGCCTCTCAAACACCCATGAAGGATTAAGATGTCTCCCACATCAAAAATTAAGCACAAGAGTGCAACATTTCAAGTGGATCAAGCCTCAAGATCATCAGTGTCACCAAATTAGGGTTTTGGTCGACTAAAACCTCCAGATGAAAGTTTTCATCTAGGAATGAGCCAATACTTCAAAACATGATCCAAGAAGCTCAAAGGAACCTTATTAGTCCAATCATCAAGTCAAAATAGTCTCAGGGGATGCATTCTTCAAAAATCAGGAATTAGGGTTTCTTGACCTAATTCATCCCTAAGTTGACTTTTGGAGCAAGACATGAGCCAAGACCTCATGAAGTGTTTTGAAGACCTCCAATACATCATATTGATCCACTTACAAGATTGGATTGATTCAAAGAACTTGGTTCATAAGCTGTACAAGGGTTCAAATTCATCTGGACCAATTAGGGTTTCCTGATGAAAAGTCAACTGTACCTTTGACTTTTGACCAAGATATGATCCCAAACCTTGGGACATGATTCAAGATACCCTAAAATACCTATGGAATCCATCCATTAGGTTTGAATTAGGTCAAGGACTTAATTTCATAGAGGATCACACAGTTTGGAATTCATCTGACAAAAAGTCAACTGTGCCAAAAATCAAGTTTGACTTTTTGAATTTTCTTGACAATCATGGCTTACCTAAGTAAAAAACAATGTTAATTCATGGTTTGGATCATCATCCATTAAGAAAAATCAAGAAAAGTGAGGTTACTTGCAAAAAGGGCAACCTTAAGAAACTTAAACTTTTCTGAGTTATGGAAGAAAAGTGATTTGGTACCAACTTTGCAAGGTCATAACTTCCAAACCACTAGGCATTTTTCTTCCATCCAATCTAAAATGAAAGCTCTCATTACATACTTCAAAATTGTCAACTACAAGAGATTCCAAATCCTCATGGATTTTGAGTTATAGATTGATCAAAATCACAAAAACATGAAAATTGACACTTTTTCCAACACTTAGTGAAAATTTTGGACATAATTTGTCTTGAATTTTCACCAACTTTGAGGCCATTTTCATTATGATCCAAGATGATTCAAGACCAATGTTAGATATCAAAGTTTAAGTATGTTATTAGGGCTTTCCAAAAAGTACAATAACTCATCCTAACTCCACTTGAGTAGGGAGTTACAAGCCTTGAAACATGGCCTAAAAACCTGATTTTTCAAGACAGCATGAAAACCAAACTTGTGCCACACGATTTTACCCTTCAAATCTTATCACTTTGCCAACTTTGTCATCTTCCAAAAACACAAAATATCTTATGACTCAATTGATTCATGATCAAAGAGGCAAGGAATTCAATTTGGCATGTGAAAACCATCATGACATGAAGTTTAAAATTCAACTTTGGTAAGGTAACATCAATGCAATGCATTGACGTGTCATGAACCAGATCACAATACTCCAAGCCAGTCAAGATTCCCGTCCAAACTCTGAGCATTCAAACCTTCAAAGATTAATGGAGTCAAGATAAGAAGAGTTGACTTGGAACTTTTAGATTATCCAAGTCAATGGCTACAAGTTACTGCCATGATCAGCCTCCAAACACTATTGCTTCCAAAAAAAACTTCTTATACTATAAATAGAGGTCATGTGTGACCGATCAAACCACCCCAAAACATCTGAATTCATGTTTTCCTTCCAATCACTCTCAAAAAACCAGATTTTGCTTCTCTTTCAAGTCACTATAGAATTTTCAATTTGAGAGCAATTCAATCAAAACTAATCATGCCAACACCTCACATACGTCATATATGAGTGATCCATAACCTTAAAACACATCTGGAACATAAGAATCACAAAGTCACTCCCCATTTACTCAAGCTTTTTGGCCTATTTGCAATTGAGGCCTCTTTGTAGAGATTAAGTCCCATCCCTTTGTACATAAATTTTTGGACCTCAGTCATTATATAAGTCCTGATACAATTTTTTAAAATCTCGGTGCGATTGCCATTTCAAAACAATTTTCATATGGGCCTTTCCATGAGTTGTAAGCCCCATATTTCTTATTTTCAAACATTTTTTGGGCCTCTACTAGAGTGTAAGACCCATCCCCTTTGTAAATACAAATTTTTTGGCCCTCAGTCATTGTATAAGTCCCTCTGTGGTTTTCAAAATCACAGCGCGATCGGCGCCTTGTCATATAAAACTTTTGGGCCTCTAAATTGAGTATAAGCCCCATTATTTTCTTTTCATAAACACTTTTGGGCCTCTAAATAGAGTGTAAGATCCAACCCCTTTTTGTACAAAACAATTTTTTGGGCCTCTGCAGTAGTATAAGTCCCACAATGTCTTTCGGAATTGCAGTGCGATCAATATTTTCAAATAAGTCATCTGGGCCTCTCCTTGAGATATAAGCCCCAAACAAATCTTTTTTAACAACTTTCTTTTAATTCAAATTCAAATTCAATGTGTTTTTCAAAACTTTCTTTAATTTCTTGTAACCCTAAAAGAGGGAATACAGTTGTAGTCAATACTACAGATCACAATATGTTTGAGCTTCTTCTCAGAAGGTAAGTCCCCATATCTATTTCAATGCTTATTTCTTATATATATATATATATATATATATATGTCAATATACTTGTCTGTATATATATTTGTGCATATCTTGCTTAGAGTTCCCCGAGCAGTTAGGTCTAGGTTTAGATCAAACCAGAGTTTACTTTCAACATAGTCAAAAATAGTTCCCTCAAAGAAAACTCCCTATACAATCTTGCCTCCTCTTGGGCTTATACAATATGGAATAGAGAAAGGCATTATTCCCGGTGAAACTTTTCTCAAGAATGTCAAACTTAGAATTATATTGTGTACAAGAAATTCATTTCCCCAGAGAGGATTAATTCCCGGTGAAACCTCTTTTGAATTTCTTCAAACCTTAGAACTGTTCAGCAGAGAAAGGATTAATTCCCGGTGAAACCTTTCTTGAACTTTTTTTAGGCTTGGACCCACAGGCTTCCTAAAAGCATCCCCAGCCTCCTCTTGGGCTTAGTACAAGGACCCTCGGGCTTCTTAGAAGTTCTTCAGCCTCCTCTTGGGCTTAGTACAAGGACCCAAAGGCCTCCTACAGGTATAGGATTGAAATGAGTCATCTTTGCTAGTTCAATCCTCAGGAGAGTCAGAATTCCAACATCAAACCATTTTAGGGTTGATCTTCATCCCTTAAACCTTCAGCCTCCTCTTGGGCATCATACAAAGACCCCTCTCTAGACTAAAGCCTACCACTTCTTGAGAGACTTGGACAGTCTCAGTCTCCTCTTGGGCTTCATACAAGTAGACTTGGAAAGTCTCATCTCCTTTTGGATCTCACCAAGAAGCCCTCAAGTTTCCTAAAAGCATAGGAAAAACCCTGATCATTTCATCAGTATACTAGTCTCCAGCAGAGTTAAAACCTCCATAGGTTTTCAAACTCATATTTAAAATCCCCTCTGACCCCTTAAATAAGGTTGAAGCTTCACCTTAAAAATCCCCAGACAGAGTCAATTTACAATCAACACATCCCCAACAGTATCAGAACCTCATGACATATGATACTCCAACTCTTCCCTGATCCCCAAAAAGAGAAAAACCTTTGGATTCTCCAATACCATATGGATCTGCTCCTGGATTCTCAATATTCCTCAGCAAGAGGTAGCCTCCTCTTAGGCTTCATATAAGAATTTCCCCCCAGTGGAGTCAGTTTCCTTCAGCCTCAATCTTGGGCTTTCTACAAGACAGATAAAACCCTCCTCAGTAAAGTCAATCTCTTTTCAGCCTCAATCTTGGGCTTTGTACAAGACAGATATAAAACTCCCTAATAGAGTCAACCTTTTAGCTTCAACCTTGGGATTTGATCAAGGCACACAAAAGTCAACATCCCCTCAGATGAGACCATGAGCCCACTCTGCTGGAGGATATTTCCTCTATACATACATCTCAAAACAAACAAACAAAACCTTTTTCCCAGATAATTGTTGTAAGTGGCACACTTGTTGATTCAAAATCCAAGCTGGAGTCCTTACTTTATCCTGGATAAAAATCATCTTTCATCTAACTACTGTAAGTGGTAAGCCTCTGGATTCTATACATCCATGCCAATGTCCTTCTCTTAGCATGAAAGATTCATAAAGGAAAAAGTGGCATTGCTCTACACTGAGTTAAAGCTTTCTTCCTTCATGACATCACCCTTATAAAGGAAATTATGGCATTGTTGGATTCGCATATCCCAGTTAAAGTAATTTCCCTTTATAACCAATTACTCAACAATTTGTGATGAATAGGTGAGATATCTCCCTTTAGAGATTACAAATTCTCTCTCTCTCTCTCTCTCTCAGTCATCCATTTAGCTTCAATTTTGGGCTTTGAACAAGACACAAACACCCTGATAGCTTCAATCTTGGGCTTTGAACAAGACACCTGAACATCTTTCCTCCCATAGAATAGGAGGAACTACAATTGCTCTGATTTCCCAGATATCTTTACGGGAATACATAGGCATAAGATTGTGAAATCTTAGCGAGCACACAAATCAAAAACTTTAGGTCCAGTACTTTCCCAAAAACAACGAAAAACCCAAAAAAAACAAAAACACTCTCTCAGCACTCCCAAAGGAGAAACTTTCCCAAACCACAACAGATAAACACCAGAGAACATTTCAAATTAATAGAGAAACATGCAATAAAAAGCCTATGGATAACCATATATACACTGAGTGTTGATAGCTTCCCTTTGTATAAACTGACCCCGAATCCCCAATATCTTAGCATTTGTTAAAGAAAACATTTGCGTGCAAGGTTAGTTTTAGATATTTTCCCTTTCTTTTCCAGCTTCATTGGATAAATAAGAAATTAGAAAGTAGCACCCAATTCCAACCATTGCGGTAAGGTGGTCGCGTCACCGACAAAAATCGCACGTTACACATTGTTTGCATCCTTGTCAGTGGAGAGTGAGTCGGTGATTAATGTATTGCAGGTAGTGCGTGAATTTCTAGAAGCGTTTCCGGATGATATTACAGATGTACCGCCAGAGAGAGAAATGGAGTTTACTATAGATCTTGTCCCTGGTACCAGAACTATTTCCATGGCACCATACAGGATGTCGGCATCAGAATTAACAGAGCTGAAGAAGCAATTGGAAGAGTTGTTAAAAAATAAATTTGTGAGACCAAGTGTATCGCCTTGGGGAGCTCCGGTGTTGTTGGTGAAGAAAAAAGATGGCAGTATGAGGTTATGTATCGATTACAGACAGATGAACAAAGTGACGATTGAGAACAAGTATCTGCTTCCAAGAATATATGATTTGATGGATCAGTTAGTGGGTGCCCATGTGTTTAGCAAGACTGACTTGAAGTCGGGTTATCATCAGATACGAGTAAAGGATGAAGATATTCAGAAGACGACTTTCAGGACCCGATATGGACATTATGAGTATATAGTGATGTCATTCGGAGTTACTAATGCACCTGGTGTATTGATGGAGTATATGAATCGAATTTTTAATGCTTACTTGGATCAATTTGTGGTTGTCTTTATTGACGACATTCTAATCTATTCTAAGTCAGAAGAGGAACATGCTGAGCATTTGCGGATCGTGCTGCAAGTGTTAAAAGAAAAGAAGCTCTATGCTAAGTTATCTAAGTGAGAATTCTGATTGAGAGAGGTAAGTTTTCTTGGGCATGTTATTTCAGGTGATGGTATTGTTGTGGATCCATCCAAGGTAGATGCAGTTCTACAGTGGGAGGCTCCAAAGTCGGTAATTGAGATTAGAAGCTTTTTGGGCTTGGCTGGTTATTAACGTAGGTTTATTGAAGGATTTTCGAAGTTGGCACTTCCGTAGACTCAGTTGACTTGCAAAGGTAAAGCGTTTGTGTGGGATGTTCACCGCAAGAAGAGTTTCATTGAGCTGAAGAAGAGATTGACTACAACTCCAGTTTTGATTCTACCCGAACCAAATGAACTGTTTGTGGTGTATTGCGACGCTTCTTTGATGGGTTTAGGAGGTGTGTTAATGCACGATGGTAAGGTTGTGGCTTATGCTTCACGACAGTTATGGGTCCATGAGAGGAATTATCCAACTCAGGATTTGGAATTAGCTGCAGTGGTGTTCGTATTGAAAATTTGGAGGCACTATCTTTATGGTTTCAGATTTAAAGTGTATAGTGAACATAAAAGCTTGAGGTATCTGTTTGATCAGAAGGAGTTGAATATGAGACAAAGAAGGTGGTTAGAATTCTTAAAGGATTATGATTTTGGCTTGAATTATCATCCCGGTAAAGCTAATGTCGTGACTGATGCTTTGAGTCAGAATACCTTGCATATGTCTACTATGATGGTTAAAGAGTTGGAATTGATTGAGCAGTTCAGAGATATGAGTTTAGTTTGCGAACTGACACCGCATAGTGTGATGTTTTGTATGCTGAAGATCAACAATGAATTTCTTAATAGTATCAGAGAGGGTCAGAAGTTGGATGTGAAACTGGTGGATTTGATGATTGGAAATAAACAGACAGAAAGTAACAAATTCAGAGTAGATGACCGCGAAGTAAAGCAATTAAGAGGTAAAGAGACCACTCTTGTGAAGGTAGTGTAGGGAGGCGCTGCCGGTGGAAATATGACTTGGGAGTTAGAGAACAGGATGCGAGAGTCGTATCCGGAGTTATTTGTATGAGGTAAATTTTTTAGGACGAAAATATTCTAAGTGGGGGAGAGTTGTAACACCCCGATTTATTTTATTTATTTTTTGTAATTAAAATTATATGACGTTGTGTATATGTGTGTGATTATGTGTGTTGGGTTACGTTTGGATTTCCCTTAGTATGGGGTAGTGACCTTAAAATTATAGAGAATAAGGTATTGGGGGTGTGTAGCCAATTGTGTAGAGATGAGAGGTGTGGTTAGTTAGTAATTATTTTTTGGAATAATATTATATGGGAAATAATAATTAGATGATTATTAATTTAAATGAATTAGTTGGAATTATTTATATTTAAAATAATCAGTTTAATTATTTTATTTATTAGAAAATTGGATAGTAGGAGTAGAGAAATAGTAAGGGCAAGGTGGTCCATTCATGAGGATTAGTAAGGGTAAAGAAGGAAAGGCATATTAGGGGTCTAAGGGTTATAGTAGGAAAAAGAAAATTGGGAAAAGAGAGAATCACTTTGGGAACGATAGTATTCTTGAGAAAAGAGGAACAAAAGCGAGGAGCAGAGCTAAGGCTTAGAGAACATTGGAAGAATCTTCATCTAAGGTAAGGGTGGGGTTCTTTGATCACTTGAGGGATAAATAATGTATGTATAAGGGTATATAAATCATTAGGTTCATATCTATATGTTCACTCGTTGTGTTGGTTATTTCGGTGCGAAGTTGAGGTTTTGCGTGTCGGTGATTCTAATAATATGTAAATTGTATAAATTGATTGGTTGGATTGTGATTTTGTGTTGCAAGTGTTGTTGTTGTGTGATAACCATGTAATTATGTGCATTCTGGACTACATGTTATCGAAATTGCAAGAATTTTGGGGTCTGAGTTATGCAGAGAACATAACTGCAGAGTTGCAGTTCGCAGAAATTTGTCGGGCAAAGGACCTGCTATGCCGGGCGAAGCGACCTCGCTTGGAGGTCGCCGGGCGAAATTGAGAGGCGGGCGAAGGGTAGAAATTAGGTGCTACTGGGATTTGTATGGGGGAGGACTTTCACTTCGGCTTCGCCGGGCGAGCCTTGGGTGAAAGGGATATTCGCCGAGCGAATGAGGAGTTTTGCCGAGCTAAGGGGAATTCGCTGGCGTCTCGCTAGGCGAACATCAGGCGAGCAGAAACAGTGTTGACTGCCACTAGAACGAACAGAATTTTCTAAAACTTTAAAAATTCATATCTTTTGATCCGTAGGCTCGTTCCAGTCGCCGTTCGAATCGTTGGAAATCTGGTTGCATGTACTTTCTGTTAAAATTATTTACAATACCAGAATTCTGACTATGCGATGCGTTAATTGTGTTCCGTGTACGTTGTGGTGTGTTGAACGTTGAAATGTTGAGTTCGGTTGTGCGAATGTGTGTTGTAGCTGTGGGTTGCAGTTGTTGCATGTTTTGGAAAGTATATGATGCGTGTTAGACAGTTGTAGTGTTATGTTGTGACGTGATAGAATCCAAAATATATCGTTGTTGATTGTTATGCTGTAAGTTGTCGTTGATGATGTTGTTGAGCTGTTATAGCATTGTTGTTGCATAGTGATCAGTATTGGTGTGGGATAATGATTAAGATGAACATCATTGTACGTTGTATTATATGGTGTGGCTGATATGCATGTCATGTTGCATAAGTTCTATGATAAGTTGTGTGCCCATGTGGGGTGTGAGCGCCTTATCCAGATTCTTTGAAATGGAATTGTATTCTGGTTGTTGTTGTTGAGGTAATCGTGTGCCCATGTGGGGTGTGAGCGATTACAAGTGTTCATGTGCCTATGTGGGGTGTGAGCGATCACGAATGTTGTGTACCTATGTGGGGGGCGTGAGCAACTCATATGGAAATTCTGACGGGAATTATGATAATGAAAAAGGGATCGAATTGGTACCACATGCATTGAGTCGAGTTGTGAGTCTCATTGCATTGCATTGTGTTATGTTGTGTTGTATTGTGGATCATATGATTGTCTGCTTGTGTGGAGAATTGTATTTGTGTTGATGTTGTGATAATAGGGTGAATCGTGTAATGTTTATATACTCTTACATTTATATTATTTATTTCCTTTGTTGATTTGAGAATCTCACCCCTTCTGTTTGAATGTTGCCTCCACGTGGGTAACGTGCAGATAATCAAGAATAATGCGGAGTTGCGGTTAGTGAAGATGAAGCCCTTCACTTTATGTTTTGAGTTGGCGTCTGCTCTGATGTGTAACACTGGGGGTTGGCGTTTGTGTGTCTATTTCCGTTGGTGGAGAATTGTGTTATCTCCTATGTTAAATTTTTGTAATAATTATATATATTCATAACTATATTCTCAATAATTATTTCATGTCGATGTTTCCGCTGCTTAAATAAAATTGAAGTTTATACATGGTGAATGTTTTACTATTATTATTATTGTTACTAATTTTAAAAGAGACAAATGTTACATATATGATTGCATGAGCAGGTGTTTGTCGAACCGTAGCATCCTTAATGTTTTTGTATTGAATTTTCCTTGAATTTTACTCTGATAATTGTATTATTTTCATGCGGGGGTTTTAGGGTGTTACACTTTTACTATTTCTAAAAAGGTGAAACTTGGTGAACCAATAAGAATGGAAGAGGTTTGCTCTCATTGGAAGAGACACAGGTTCGATGATGATGGATGCATGGTGTTGAAGCGGTAAAGTGGCAAGCAACAAAAAGATTTGGAAGTATTTTTCCGGGAATTTATCGTGTCCACAGAGATCGGTGATATTGAACTGCCGTTCGACAATTTAAATGTTAAAAAGTTTGGTTTAAAATGTTTCAAACATAGAAACAGAAAAGTAAATAATAACACAAAAAGAATTCATTCTTCAGAGAGAAGAAACTTATTCGGCATGCATATAATCCACTCGTCACAAACTTAAACCTACCGACCAGTTATACTCAACCTACAACACTCCTCAATATCATCCAGCATCACTCACAACAGTGTCCATCTCTGAAACACTGAGCTGCGAGAACAACCGTGTTACCCTCGTCGACACTCTCGCACCCGACTCAAGATACGGAGGCATTAAGTTCCAACACCCATAAAGATTGTTAGCTCTAAATCTATCTCTAGCATCCAGAAACTAACAGATAATCATCCCTAATCAAAGTTTGTGATGTTTATCTCTAACACAACCCAAACCCCGAGCATAAAGCAAAAATCAAGGACAATCACTGATAAAGATTTGTAAAGCGGATTTTATACAACACCATGGGCGATAAATATACATGAGTTCAAAGTAAATACATATACAACAACCCAACAAAGAAGAAATACACAAAGAAGAAAAGAAATAAACCAAACATCTCGCGGATTGTCAGAGCCGATTGATGAGAAATCCACCCCGGGTCATCCGTGTGCAAGCTTCAATGTTGTTTTCTAGCTAATTCTACTGAAAAATGAGTTTGATGGAGTTGGGAGCAAAAAACCCCAAAACCATAACCTAAAAAATGAATGAAATGACTTATATAGTATTCAAAAATCCGTCAAGTTCGCAGTGCGAACTTTTATTCGCAAAGAGAACATCAAAATTTGGTAAGTGCCTCAGAATAGTTAAACCGCCTCTGCATTTCTGCAGAAGTTTGCAATGCAAACTTTTATTCGCAAAGCGAATATTCACTAGAGAGTTCGCAAAGCGAACTTTTATTCCTTTTCCTACTGCCTCAAGTCTGGGAGCATTCGCTGGAGCCTCGCCAGATATTCACAAAGCGAACATTCACTGGCAAGCTCGCAAAGCGAACTTCCTAAAGTTTTCTTCATTTCCTTCAACTCCCTTTTATTGCTTCAAATGGCGCATCCCGGAGCTTTTATTACTCGTTGCTCCAACAATGCTTAATTACCTACAAAATGAATGGAAAACTATTAATCGTTACATAAATGAATAAAAAACACAAGTATACACTAACTAATGTATTTATACACAAAGTTGGAGAATTATTCACCGAAATTACACTAAAACTCGATAAATGTCGCAAAACTGTATACACAAAAATACTACAAAATGACACTTATCAAACTCTCCCCAACTTAAACTTGTTTGTCCTCAAACAAGAATCAAACAACTTAAAAACACAAAAGCAATAACCAAAGAATGATGAATCAACAAGTTTTGAAAAACAGAAACAAATGAATGGTTCGAATGAAAAACGGTACACACAAAGTAAATACTTACCACTAAACTACGATGATAACATTGTCACGAAACAAATGCAAAATACAAAAATCATGCCAAACATCCTAAAACAACACAAATTCCAAAGTGAATCACACCTAGCAAAAACAATCATCGGTAGATGAAAAACACAAAATGAGGTACTTTTCACTCACACAACAATCTTGCAAACAAAAGACTAAATTATGCATTCATCCCAAAATCATATTGAAAACATAAAAGCAAGAAACCCAAGGACTTTCAAGGTTGTAGCGTGGTCGGGTAAACAAACAAGGGGCAATTTCTAAAGGTAATTGAAACAAAAACTTGCCTAAACCTAAGGGAGTGATCAGCTCGCAAAGACTCAAACACAAAATTCCAATCAACTTCTTCCAAAATCCCAAGTGTTAAACAAAACACAATACTTATTTAGCACAATTATTTGAACTCTTTTTGTTTCCTTTCACAAGGATTTTCTTTTTCTTTTTTTTTTCTTTTCTTTTCTTTTCTTTTTCAAATTTTTCTCTTTTTTCTTTTCTTTTTCAACCTCATAGAAACCAATCAATGAGTAAACTATCATTCTCTCCCCCAACTTGAATTCAACCATATCATCATGTGAATACTCCCTACTTTCTAAGGCAAGGTAAAAATTCATACAACAACACAAAGTTGAGGGTTCAAGAAAAAATAATCAATCAAAATCCATACAAAAAGTGAATTCAATACTCATAGACAAACATAAGTTCAAACAACATGGATAATGATAGAAAGGCACAAAAGGGTTACGAATGATCACATGCTCACAAGGTGAATGACTATTTGGCTAGGTAGTTGTGCTCAAAATGAAACAAAATTCCTTGATCCTTTTCATGCTTTCATATAATCAACACAAACAAAAGATTAATCATAATAGAATCCAGTTAGAACAAGAATGTTGGTACTCCGCGCATATATGAACAATGGAAAGCTACCTCACAAAAAGGGTGGGAGCTAAAGTGATTCACATCAAGAACAAGTATAAAAAAGAATGAATGGCATGGAAGTTTGTAAAAAGCCTAAGTATCATGAATATGCTAAAGTCTAGAAAGCGATAAACACATACCTTGGACGTGTACAAAACTTAACAATATCATTACCATACATTCACAAGTTGAAACGATCAAACTTGGAACATCACCTTAAATTTCCTCAAGCTACTCTAAAAAAGATCATTGACAAACACAAGAATTATTAATATAAACAAACTAAAAGACCGGGTGAAAATAGATTAAACAAGTTGTAAAGTGAAGATTTTAGAATTTTACGAAAAAATCCGAGTACAACTTGTTTAATGAATGTTCATCACACTACCTAAGCTAGAACGAAAAAGTAATAACGAAACAAAAAAACGATAAAACATGCTTGTTTTACGTCGTAAGCTCGACGCCTTTACTGTGCTTAGCTAGTAACTTCCTCCCTTCATGCCATAGTGATGCCTCACCGCACAAACCAAAATCAAGTGTCCCAACCAAACACTTGAACAAACGTTACGGGAACAAAATGTATACAACACTTGAACAAACCTAATGGAAAATAAAAGCAAAACAAGTATCTATACAAGCATATATACAATATAAACAATTATGTACAAAGCTCCAAAACAATGAAACTATCATAATGTGGTCCAATAAAAACACCAATTCCCGGCAACGGCGCCATTTTGTTGAAGCGGTAAAGCGGCAAGCAACAAAAAGATTTGGAAGTATTTTTTCGGGAATTTATCGTGTCCACAGAGATCGATGATATTGAACTGCCGTTCGACAATTTAAATGTTAAAGAGTTTAGTTAAAAATGTTTCAAACATAGAAACAGAAAAGTAAATATTAACACAAAAAGAATTCATTCTTTAGAGAGAAGAAACTTATTCGGCATGCATATAATCCACTCGTCACAAACTTAAACCTACCGACAAGTTATACTCAACCTACAACACTCCTCAATATCATCTAACATCGCTCACAACAGTGTCCATCTCTGACACACTGAGTTGCAAGAACAACCGTGTTACCCTCGTCGACACTCTCGCACCTGACTCAAGATACGGAGGCATTAAATTTCGACACCCATAAAGATTGTTAGCTCTAAATCTATCTCTAGCATCCAGAAACTAACAGATAATCATCCCTAACCAAAGTTTGTGACGTTTATCTCTAACACAACCCAAGCCCCGAGCATAAAGCAAAAATCAAGGACAATCACCGATAAAGATTTTTAAAGCGGATTTTATACAATACCATGGGTGATAAATATACATGAGTTCAAAGTAAATACATATACAACAACCCAACAAAGAAGAAATACACAAAGAAGAAAAGAAATAAACCAAACATCTCGCGGATTGTTAGAGCCGATTGATGAGAAATCCACCCCGGATCATCTGTGTGCAAGCTTCACTGTTGTTTTCTAGTTAATTCTACTGAAAAATGAGTTTGATGGAGTTGGAAGCAAAAAACCCCAAAACCATAACCTAAAAAATGAATGAAATGACTTATATAGTATTCAAAAACCCGTCAAGTTCGCAGTGCAAACTTTTATTCGCAATGCGAACATCAAAATTTGGCACCTAAGTGCCTCATAATAGTTAAACCGCCTCTGCATTTCTGCAGAAGTTCGCAATGCGAACTTTTATTCGCAAAGCAAATATTCGCTGGAGAGTTCGCAAAGCAAACTTTTATTCCTTTTCCTACTGCCTCAAGTCTGGGAGCATTCGCTGGAGCCTCGCCAGATATTCGTAAAGCAAACATTCGCTGGCAAGCTCGCAAAGCAAACTTCCTGAAGTTTTCTTCATTTCCTTCAACTCCCTTTTATTGCTTCAAATGGCGCATCTCGGAGCTTTTATTACTCGTTGCTCCAACAATGCTTAATTACCTACAAAATGAATGGAAAACTATTAATCGTTACATAAATGAATCAAAAACACAAGTATACACTAACTAATGTATTTATACACAAAGTTGGAGGATTATTCACTGAAATTACACTAAAACTCGATAAGTGTCGCAAAACTGTATACACAAAAACACTACAAAATGACACTTATCAAATGGATGACGCGGAATCGAATATATCTATTTTGACCGATTGAGAAGCGATACAAGAGAGATTTTCGAAGGCCGATGACAATATGAAACTCCACATCAAAGAACAATTGAGGAATATTGTCTATCCCAAAACCATCGACATGAAACCGCCTTCTCAACCAGCAAAAACAAAAGGTGCTCCAAAGAAAATGAATCCTACACTGAATGACAGCTCGACTACACGATATCCTTCATATTTTGAACATGTTGACAAAGTTTTTCCCGACTCACCGACTGCAAAATCTCAAAAAGTGTTGTGAAAGGAGCCGGCATTAGCAAACCACTTCCGACGCCTCTTCAACCGAAGATTCCATTCATTGAGGAGATGTCAGTTTTTATGCACAAATCTATTGAGTGAATCGTCAATGTTGTGGGGGACGGTAATTGCGGTTATCGAGCCGTTTCAACTTTACTCAGTAAAGGAGAAGATAATCATGCACTTTTTTGACATCAACTTATCCAAGAGTTTAAGACGAATAAATAATCGTACACGTGGTTGTACAGAAATAAAGAAAAATTTAATGTGGTTTATGAGTCTCTTGTTCCTTGCTTGAGCGGTCCGACACCAGAGTCAAAATGGATGAGCTTCCCGGAAATGGGTCACCTAATAACATGTGCATATGATAGGGTGTGCATTGACCTGAAACACTACAGTTTTTTCAGAAACCTTTTTTCCACTGCGTTACGCATCACCCCAAAATCCAAATGCTCGTATAATGTGTATTAGATGGATTTCAAAATCAAGTCATTTTGTTCAAGTTACTTGAAACAGAGTTGCCCCATACCACTTACAACATTGGAGTGGACGATTCATTCAATCGCAAAAGCTGAGACGTGGCCGAATCATTTTATGGAAAGGATGCAAGAATTAGAGAGATTTAACAACATTGAAAAAGAATCGAATGCACAAAAGTCCAAGGGGGGTACCACCTATAGATTTAGCTGGCGACACATGTTTCGATTCGTTTTGATTTCTTGTTTAATTGGACAAATAATTGTATATATTTGTATCTCAATATAAATGAAATTTTACATTTCCCCTTTTATTCATATTTAGTCTTTATGCATATTTGGTTCATATTTGGCCTTTATGAAGTTTCTGTTATATGGTTCTGTTTTAAAAATGTTTCAAGAAAGTTCCGGAGATACATCTCCGGAAGGTTCTGTTATATGGTTCTTTTTATGAAATGCTTCAGAAGAAGTTCTGGAGATACATCTCCAGAACAAGATAATAGGGTGCAGTTCTAGAGATATATATCTGGAATCAACATGATAGTTAATGAGTAGTCCATATTGAGCTTGGTCTTCAATAAATTTAGGTGTTCTTGTGTTATATTTTACACAAACTCAAAATGTCTCAAATGTCACTAATAAACATCCATTGGTATGTTGCAAATGTCTCCTACTCCGACGGCTCTACACCTGGGAGGACGTTTAAGCTCATCGATCTTACCCCCTCAAAGATATCATAGACGAAATCCATTATCTCCTACCTTACGGAGACAAACGAAGGATTGTGAAGCTCGAGTATCGTTCACCTTCAGTTGACAACGAAAGTAACATTGTGTTCAGCAAATTTGAGCTCAAGTCTCGAGCGGATGTTAGGACTATGTGGGATACATATTTAGGTTTCGAGGAGAAAGTTCTGCACGAGTTGGAAGCGATGCTACAAAGATCGGTCGAAGATATCCCGAAGAAGTGCAAACGTCCACCGGGATATTGAAATGTAATATTGAATTTTATGTTGATCATTATAATGATCATTTTATGTTATGAATGTCAAATGCATTTTGAAAAGTTTATTTTCTATTGAATCTATTTCTGGTGTTTTTTCGGAGATGTAACTACGTACTTGTCTTGGAGATGCATTTTCGGAACAAATTAAACCCAATATATATGACGCCTGTAACACCCTTCTACCCCACAAGCATTCACGATTAATTAAAAACAATCATATCAGAGTATATCATTGCAAGGGTTCCACATTGTGTCATAAAATCAAAATAACGTCTCACTCCGTAACACGAGTTTTATTCATCAAAATTTCAATCAATTACTACGCAGCGGAAAAATCAAAACTCGACACAATTTATAATTCAAAATGTCTTAAAATAAGAAACTCAAAGCATCATGATTATCAACAAGAAAAAGAAAACGATGGTTCGACTCAATCATCCCGACCCGATGTTACATATCAGAGCAAGACCCTCTACTCAACAGAAATTACCGAAATACTTCAAGCCAGTTCTTCCTGCACCAAGAGCTAATCCTGATCACCTGCACGTTACCCACGTGAAGGCAACATTCAAACAGGCAGGGTTAGTAATCACAAATCATTATACAAGATATAAAGATAAGATATATTAAGATAACATTCATCATACAAAAACAACATCATCCTGAAATCCAGGCATCGTCATTTACTAAGCATTATACTCACACCTTCATATCATAGTATCATATATACGTCATCATTCATGAAAGTCATCACTCAATAAATCATCATTAAAGCATCACTTAAGTCACGTTATTATCAAACATAATTTTAAAATCGCCTCACCAATAACAACAATCATTCACATATATGCAATGCCACATAACATGAAATTCAACATCATAGACTAATGCATGTGGTACCAAATCAACATGTTGATGGACACTGGGCCATCACCCTCCAAAGATCCCCACCAATAGGATCAATTCTACACAAGAACCGGAGCACAACATAAACACCCAAATCCACACAATAGGATTAAAGCCAACATTGGACCGAAGTCCTATCAACAACACTGGACCGAAGTCCTATCAACAACACTGGACCGAAGTCCTACTATGATATGAATGCATGATACACTACGTCATAATCAACATCATCACAGGATCGTCAAGTTGCATCATCATTCATGAAAATTCGTCAAAACATAATGGTATTGTATCATCATTATGCATCACAATTCTTCAAATTACATCACAAATCAACATGTTATAATCATCAAAACATATCACATCAATTACTCAAAGCATACAGACAATAAGGCATAAGACAACACAAAAGAAGGAAAAGAAAAAAAACATAGCTCCTGCTCGCCTGGTGTTCGCCCGGCGAAGCAACTTGCTCGCCTGGGTTTCGCCCGGCGAAGTAGGGGCAAAATCATTCCCCCATATAATTTCCAGTAGCTCATATTTTTCACTCTCTGGTCGCCTCCCTTTCTCCTGGCGAGGTTGGGGCGAAAATGCTTCGCCCGGCGACACGGGAAGTTTGCCTAGCGAATTTGCGCGAACCTACAACTTCTCAGTTGCAATTCTACACCAGTTCAGACCCAAAATGGCTTGCGATTTCAACAAAAATCAGTCCAAAATGCTCATCAATCACAATGAAATCAACACAATAACAACAACACATCATAATAAGTTTCATACATATCATCTCGTATAACTCAAAACCCCAAATTCATCATAATCTCATCATGTTCCTCAAATTCCCGACTACCTACATACATCTACCCTTATATAACTATAATGACAAATGATACTCCCTATACCTTAGATAATTCGATTCTGATCCTCTTCTTGAGTTCTTCCGAAATTTCTCTGAGCCCTAGTTCCCTCTTCTCCTTTTCCTCAGAGCTCTTTCCAACTTTCACGATCGTATCAAATGAGTTCCTCTCTTCTCTATTTTCCTTTTTGTCCAACTTATCCCTAGGACCCTTAATATGTCTTCCCAACTTTGTCCTCACTTAACTCACCCAACTTTACCATCTTACCCTTGGTGTTCCAATTATTTATTTAAAATAATAATAACAAGATATTCACATTATCCACTATTATTATTATCAAAATAATTCTAATAAAACATACACTTCTAATTACTCTCAATACCCTTTTAACATCAACAATACCCCACAACACAAATCATCAGACGTCAAAATATTTCACTAAAATTCACCCCGGAAATCATGAATATTTATAATAAATAAATTAAATAAATATTCTAATTATTTTGGGGCGTTACAACGCCTCCCAGAATTGTCTTTGTTGATTGTATAAAAGGTGCGTCCGGAGATATATCTCCGGAACATGGAGGCATATTTGGAAAATCACACGGTGTGCTAAAAATATATAGGGTGTAATAAAAAATTCTCTTTTTATAAATAAAAATCTCATGTAATGGAAAAAATATTTAAGGCCCAATAAGCCCCAAAAAAGGAACTTTTTTCTATCCATACCCTAGAAGATTGAACATGTTTTTTTTGGCTTTATAATGTGCTAAACAAGTTCCAAGTGTCTTTCTTTGACAAAAGTAATAAAATTTTATTTCATACTCCTCAATTATACCAATATTTCTTTATAAAATTGATATCTCCAAAATACTTGTAATTTAATAAATAGTCAACTTAGTATTTTTCTTTAGAAAACCACATACCTTTAGTTTCGACTTGCTATCACCTAGATTAAAAAAAAATTGATATCCTGAGAGTCCTAGAACATAAATGCAACATCTAATGAAGTTAATAAAAGTTGAAACTGTATGTGTTGCAGTAGAAGAAGTGAAGACTGAAGTGTCCGATAATAAACGATTATATCCACCTCTTGCAATGTTTCAGTTCTCAACTGAAGTGCCCATAAAACTCATAATCTATCATAATCCTCTCTAGGCCTTGTTGGATCATGTCACCTATCGTTTACCGTATGTCCTAAACACTAATGTAGACTAACAAATGTGTCAATAAAGCATGCAAATTGAGCCTTAAATACTTGAGGGACTTGGCATCTTCAACATTTTTATTGGAAGAAATAAGGGGAGTATGTGAACTCCTATAATACCATTATAGAAATCGCTCATCGCATTCGCCTTGATATGTCATTGAGTGTACTGTATTGCAAATCTCCTCCATATATTTTAAGGATCCAATCCACTCTATATACATTTCATTTGCACGGAAAATGAAATTTTTTTAGAGGAATATGATATGCATATGAAAATATCAAGAAGAACCTCTATGATATAAAGGTACAAAAGTAGAGCCTAAGCAAAAATGAGAAGTTAAACAAGAAATGTTTAGAAAATGCTAAACTTGTTTGTGTTCCTAAAAAGACATTCAGATATTTATGACACTTTTACGTCCCAATAACTTCATTCATTTTGGTTATATATATTGAAAATTTTGGCGTTGAAGATCAATATTAAGTTTCAAGCATACCATTTACTTGATAAAGTAAAACTTGACATTAATCTTCAAACCAAAATTTTCAATATACTATTTTAGTATCTTCAAACCCTAAACCTTCAGGGTCAGTGATGCTACAATGCAACAAGAAGGGAAGATAGAGTTTAGAGGCAGAATGAGTTAGGTTTAGTGAAAAGGTGAATGAACGCGTTGAGCCTTTATAAAGAGAAATTTGTAAAATATTTTCCAGTGGTTGATATAAATAACCGTAGTGAAATGTGGTACTTTCTCCCCATAGTTAATATTATTAACTATGGTTAAGAGTATTTCTTTTTAATTAAAAAGTAACAAGTTGGAGTTCATTTTCCTTATAACATAATAACTCCCTTGTGAAACCCTTTTAGAACAGAACAAATCCCTAGTGACAACTCATCTTCAATAAACTCAGGAGTGTCATACCCCAAATTTTGACCACCAAGATTTCCCATCATTGTGAGGATCATTACCATAATATGGATGTACCTTCATGCCTCATCAATCTTCTCAAATATGGTTGAGCATTCACCACAATCCAGAATTAGGGTTTCAAGCCCTCTCAGAGCTTTTAGACAAAGGATCAATCAAAAATTGACGTGATCTTCAACTTGTATAACCTCTCAAACATCCAAAAAGGATCAAGAGGACTCTCATATAAAAAATCAAGCACAAAGTTGTCACCTTCCAAGTGTTTTGAGCCTCGAAACACCCGATGTCGCCAAATTAGGGTTTTGGACGACTAAGACCGCCAGAATAAGATTTTCACAAAAGGATGAGCCAAGACTCCAAAATGTGACTCATTATGCTCAAAATAACCCTAAGAATCCATTGACAAAGTTAAATTACCCTCAGAGGATGCATTCCACAAAAGTGGGGAATTAGGGTTTTTACGCGCCGAACCGCTCCGAAGCCAAAAGTCAAAACATGACTTTTTTGGTAAAAATGATCCTTATGACTCATATTTTCATAAAATATGACTTATAATGTCATTTGAACAAGAATTGATCAAGAAACCAAGGTAACTTGTGTAATACCCTAATTTTTGTCCCGAAGATTCTCTGCTTTTCTTGTGCATTCATGCCACAAACAAGATCACACATTCGTCCCCTCTTTTGTAGGATTGTGCCTTGCAGGGATCTTTGAGTTTGTGTGTGTTTGTTAGTTGTTTCATTGCTTAATTTGTTTATATTTACTAACCATTAATTAAAATCCAAAAATATTTTGTTTTCTTTCACTAACATTTTTCAAGGGAAGAACAGGTTAAAAATACCAAAACATCAGTCCCTCAGCTCGAATGGATTTCATCTGAATAAAGTCAAAGTTGATCTGCGATTAATTCAAAAATTATCTGATCAAGATTTTCTGAGATTTAATTGATTATCATTCAAGAGACTCCAAGGTTCACGTGTTTATTTCCATGCCTTCTTTGACAAGCAAAAGAATCGAGCCGAAACACAGCAGTACACTCAAAAACAGCAATTTTTTCAAAATTTGCACTGAGTAATCGATTACTCAATTAGGGTAATCGATTACCCTCGTGGAAATTTGAAAAAAAAATGGCAGCAAATTCAAATTCAGCAATTGGCACCATTTTCATCATTTTGATCACATGTGGAATATTCTAGACCATCCCATTTTAATTCCCTACATCATCATAATTAATTCCCACCATGTACCATCACTAATCACCACTCTTTTGTGATTTCCCTCCAAATTTGAATTCCAATCCTAATTTTGATCTTCCAATCCTAATTCCAAACCACCAAATTTTCCAAGCCTAAACTCTATAAATAGAGGTCTCTTTTCATTCATTCTTCAAGCTTTTGATAGCCAACAAACCTCTTGCAAATTCACTTCCCAACCACAAAATTCACCAAAGCTCATATTTCTTCCTTTGAAAGTTAACAAGAATTCACATTGAATCTTGTTCAACTTTGAGCTAAACCTTCATCCATTCTTGTTTTTGTTCATCAATTATAGTAGATCAAGGCTTTGAAGTGTATATCTTGAAGCAGTTTGAAGGAATTTTCAAATTTGAAGTGGTAATTCATCTTTCACCATTGTTGAAGCTTCAATTTCATCTTTCACAATGTAGATCCTTTGTTGAACTTGTTTTCTTGATCTTTGGATCTTGCAATTTGTGTTGTTTGCTGGTTTTTACTGTTGTTTTACTTGAAAATTCGTGCAAGTTCAAATGTATGATCATAAGGTGTTTGAAAAATGTTTTGAAAGGGGATCATGCTAAATTTTGCACAAATTTTTTATTCTGCGCGCAGAGTAATCGATTACTCACTTAGGGTAATCGATTACTCAGTGTAATTTTTACCAGAAACTGTGTTTTTAAAGCTGGTAATCGATTACTCACTTTGAGTAACCGATTACTCTGAAACAGAACTGAATTTTTAGCTTGCTTTTGGGACTGTTTTGGTTATTTTGCCATTTTCTTCCCTTTCCTTTGTTCTTAGCCTTAGATCACATATTTTTATGGTTTAATTTGGCCTTCTCTTCATCTATTTCTCTTTTCTTTTGATCGATGAAAGTCTTATGGATCTTAGAATTCCTCTGTTGAATTCTTGATCAAGACTAGATCGTTACCAGTTTTCTTTTCGTGCGGTATTGCTTTCGGATGACGATCTACATATCGTTCATCTAGCATGCATTAGCACAAAGATCTATTGACCGACCTCATTGTAGGGTAATTACTCCATAAATTACTCGGCGATTGCTTAACATAGCGCAACATTTGTCCCTCTTTATCCAATTCGGAATTTGAACTTTCGTGGTCCGGACCTTAATTGGTCACGTCAACCCAATGTTGATTAATTTTTTGCATTAGGTCCATAATCTTTGAAACTTGGCGCTGTAGAGGCTTTGGTTCTACCAATCTTCTGTCAAGTTCATTAACTTTGGCCTAAGTGCATTGTTTATTCGCTATAGTTCATAACGCGAAACGAAATAATCGGTGAAGGCTTATGGCACTAGAGCCTTGTGCTACTAACTATTAACTTCTAACTTATTTACTTTTCCTTCTCGCTCCCTATCTCTCTTTATTTTTATGCTTTATACCATTTATCATATCATGTTTATGTTTATGTCATTTTTCTTTTGTCCACTTGGACCATTTTATCTTGTGCTTTATTTTTCTTTTGTCCATTTTGGACTTAAAACATTAATAAAGGATTAAACCACTAAAAGACTTGTGCTCTTAATTGTTGGACTATGGCCACTATCCCTTTCTTTGGAGGACCTATACTCTTGATTATGGACTTATGGACTTAGAATTAGGATCTTATCCTATGCTTGGGAGTTTATGATGGAAAACCTTGGATATTGGATACTTGGAGTCTTCTTTGAAGACTTATTTTGAATCAAGACCAAATCAAAAAGGGAAAAAGGCTTATGCTATGGAGCTTGTCCATGTGGTTAGATATTTCTTATCCTTAGCTTTTATTTCATCCACTAGGATAGTCACTTCTTCTCCACCCCTTCTTCAATTTTCAAAATCTCCTCTCTTTTTTCAAAGCTTTCTTGTTTTCAAACCTAAAACCGCTTTCATAATTAAACCTTGACTTTGGTCAAGTGATTTTTAAACTTTGTTTTCTTTAATAAATGCCAATCAATATTAATCATATTTTGACCATTTCATAAAAACATAAAAAATATAAAAACTCATCAATCTCTTTTTGTGCCTTATGCACTTTTTCCTTTAAAACTTTTTCATAAGTTTCGACATGATTCATTTCTTTAAGCGAAATTATTCGCTTGGAAATGACGACTTGTCTTTACATTTAAAATTAATCATAACAAACAAATTTTTTTGTTCTTTGTACCACGAACTACGGGGTTTTGATCCTACATTGCACATCGTGGGTACGTAGGCATGAGGCGATAAGTCTCTCCAAACACAAAAATCTTAAAAAATAATTCTCTTCTCATCTCTCCCAATCTCTTTCAAGCAAACCATTTTCAGACCAAAAGCATGAATACATCAAAGGGCTCCTATAGAGTACTATAGATGTATTGGGTGCGTAAAACCTTCCCTTTACATAACCAACCCCCCTTACCCATTTCTCTGTCTTTTTTTGCTTTTGCTTTTTAGACTTAGGATTTATTCGCTCTTTTTTCCTTTTCCTGTGTGGAATAAATAAAAGTGCGGTGGCGACTCTTGCTTTATGAGTTAAGTTAATCAATAGCTTACACTTACAAATTTTACCACTACAACTTGTAAAAGGGGTAATATTGAAAAATTGAAAATTTTTCTAAGTTACTAAAATTGAATGATTTTGGTACCAACTTCCAAGGGTCATAACTTGTGATCCAAGCAGCCATTTTGGGTGATCCAAAGCCTGATTTGTAGGTCTTCCTACATTCTACAAAAGCTTCAACTACCTCAAACTCCAATTCTTCATGGATTTTAAGTTATGGAGTGATCAAAATGACAAAAATGAAGAAAATGACATTTTTCAACACTTAGTGAAAATCTGCCTAAGTTACCAGCCTTGGATATCAAAGTTCATGAGGTTTTTTCAGTTGGATTCAAATAGTTTCAAGATCAACTATGATCACACATGTATTGTATCATATGAGGGCTTTCTAAAAAGCACAAGAGCCTCCCATAACTCAACCTGAGCAGGGAGATATGATCCCCTCAAAATCACCATTGCCAACTGTCTTGTATAAGGCAGAATTTGGTATTTTGCTCGATTTGGCAAAATCAGACAAGTTCAAGCCTTGTCATCCATTTGGACACCTCAGAGGATGAAATCAAAAGGGAATGATCTGATCCACAAGCCTCCCAAGTCCAAGAATCTACATGTAGCTATGTCATCCCAAAAAGGCTAAAAAGCTCCAAGACTCCAATTTTGTTTCAATGCATTCAATGGATGCATCAAGGTGGCATAAACTGAGGCAAACTTAACTGAATGAGTCAAGCCTTATCTCTGAACCAGAAGACCATAGGCCTGTGCTCTAATCGTAAGTCAATGGCTAGAGGAGACTTGAGATTCCATTTGATCACAATGTGCAACAGACCTGCTGCAGTTGCCATTCACTATTGTAGCCAAAACAAACTTGCTCTACTATAAATAGAGCTCATTTGTGATCAGTTTGAGTACACCAAAGCACCCAAACTGATGCTTTACTCAAAATCTCCCTTTCACTCTAATTTTTCCTTCTAACTCAAGTCACTATCGGGTTTTGAGATTGAGAGTGATTCCAACCAAACCAATCACACACACACCTCATAAACATCATGTATGAGTGACCCATAACACAAAATCACATCTGGAACATCAAATTTACAAAATCACCAGCCAATTGCTCAAGTTCTTGACAGAGTTGCAGTTGAGGTACCACAACTAGTTCCAGATCATTTCAATCCACTCCAAGCATTCAAACACACTCCTTGGCACCTAAGGAAGTTGTCCAGATCATTGGAACCTAGCTGCAACACCTCCATCATCAAACTCGATCACCAGCTGCAAGAGGTAAGCCTGAAGCCTTCAAACTCTATGATCTATGCATCATGAATGAATTTTTGAGTTACCATCTTGTTTATGCATGTATGTAGAGTAATAACCCTCAATCAATTGCCATGAATCCATCGTGTATGGAATTTCATTGTGTTCATGCTGAAATTAGGGTTCTTGAGGTTTTCTGTTGATTTCTTCCTCCATACTTAATATAAATGCAATTAAACTATATGATTGTGATCCTTGTTAAAAAACAAACAAAATTGGTACTTGAATCGTGCAAAACCATTGAGGAATCATGGAGAAAAGTGAGAAAACGTAAATTTGCAGAAACAGGGCACGCGCGTGTTCTTCCTTGACAGTTGGCGCCCTTTTTCAAAATTTTGAATTTTTGAATATTTTGATATTTTTGTTAATTGATTCAATAATTAATTTCTCTCTGAATATTTGTGTTTTTGAATTGATTCTTTTTCTCAAAATTCACAAAAATATTTAAATATTTTTTTTACAAAAAAAATCTAATTTATATTATTTATTTAATATAGTTAGAATTTTTGTAATTAATTTTATTTTTATTGTTTTTAAACATTTTAAAATGAAATTCCCACTTTGATCTTTCAAAACCAATTGAATTTCAAGCTTTCATGTGATTAAACATGATTTTTCAAAATATTTTTCAAAGTGTACAACTTGTTTTTGAATATATTTGGTATTTTATATCATTTTTTATTTAATTTCCTTTGAAAATTATATCTTTTAAATTCAAATTTTAGGGTTTCCTCTAAATTTTGATTTTTCAAACTTTTTAAATACACTTTTGGGCCTCTAATAGAGTGTAAGACCCATCCCTTGTAAATACAAACCTTCTTGGGCCTCAGTCATTGTATAAGACCCACTGTGTTTTCAAAAACCTCGGCGCGATCGCCGTTTTCAAACATTTTCATTTGGGCCTCCCCTTGTGTTGTAAGTCCCATCCTTATTCTTTTAATAAACGTTTGGGCCTCTAATAGAGTGTAAGACCCAACCCCTTTGTACAGGAAACCTTCTTGGGCCTCAGTCATTGTATAAGTCCCTATGCGATTTTAAAATCTCTGCGCGATCGTCGCCTTTTAAATAAAAACCATCTAGGCCTACCCTTGTGTTATAAGTCCCATTTCTTTTCTTTTTCAAACACTCTTGGGCCTCTAATAGAGTGTAAGACCCAACCTCTTTGTAAATACAATAATTTGGGCCTCAGTCATTGTATAAATCCCGTTACAATTTTCAGATCAACGCTATTACAATGGAAGCTTGGTTTTAACACCCTAAATCTATCCCCCGAGCAAATAAAGCGATAACAAATAATCAGAGTATAATTAAAACATTCATGGCATAGACGGATGCGTCACATCAATTGAAACAGAATACAATAACCTGCTCATATAGATATGTAACAATCAGGTAGCACATAACAGAGGAACTCAGTTCCTAACACCCACAATTCAGATACAGAATAAAAGCGGAAAATCTGCAACTGAATCTCATATATATATATATATATATATATATATATATATATATATATATATATATATCTCATAAAAGTGCGTCTGTCATACACAGAGTCATACAAGTACAATCCAAAAAGATATATATACATATACACATAATCACAAACGATCTCCCCGATTACCCGGTGCTACATATCAGAGCCGACCGACAAAAGAATGAAGACCTATTCACAAAAAGACCTCCAACATCTAATCTGCAATGCCTCGTAGAACATTCAAAATAGCAGAAGGGTGAGAAACACAATTATAATATAATTGCATACAATTATATAATAACACAAAAATACACATGTAAAACATTCTCACCACAACTTACACCATAATTCAACTGCAAAACAACACCATTCATATTTCATACATCCATCACAAAGGCATATCAATCATGCACAATACAATTATCACCAACATATATATATATATATATATATATATATATCTCAACTCATCAATTCCATTCACAATTCCACACAAAATTAATCCATTCATGATTTATGCAAATGCACAAAGACCGACACAACGACTCTATGCAATGCAATGCGGTACCGTTCCATCCATCATTCTCATCATTAGTTCACTCAGGAACTATTGGAATCATCGCTTGTTACTTAGTGTAACTTCCCGTCGAGCAAACGATGTTCCCCGTCGCTCACACCTCTTTATATAAGGCACACGACGTTTATGGATCGCTCACACCTCTTTGTATAAGGCACACGACCCGATCGCTCACATCTCTTTGTATAAGGCACACGATCGTCTATAATCATCGCTCACACCTCTTTGTATAAGGCACACGATGTTATAGCGGATTCCCTCTGGAATCGTTTCGTCGGTCACACCCACTAGGGCACACGACATCACAAGAATGCATATCATGATGCTTGGCATACAATGACTCATGACATTCAAATGCACACATATACACATCCATAATCATGCATATGCAATCGAACACAACACAATGCATTTTCTTTCCCTTAGGCCATAAACCATCATCACAACATTTCATCACATGCATTCACATCATATAACCTCACACAAGTCCTACGATATATATATGAAGCATACTGCATGATAACACATCAATTACACGCAATTACAATGGTAAAATCGACAAAACGACACATTTCCCAATTCCCGACATAATTAAATCGGCCAACAATATCAAAACCATTTTTATACGAAAGAAAACCTCATAAGCTTTCCAATGGTACAAAGAACGTCCCGGTCCGAGTTACGGATCAAAAGTTACGGTTTTTGAAAATAGTTTTAATTTTGAAGTTCCAGGTCGCGCTAAGCGGCCTACCTCCCGCGCTGAGCGCGCTCCTCACTGCCTGGTGAGGTTGCAAATTTTCAAGACCGCACTAAGCGAGCATCTGCGCGCTAAGCGGGCACTGTAAAATTCAGAAAAAATAGCCCTTCGTATCAGAACTTCCGAACCCTCATTTTCCACCCTTAAATCATACCAAACCAGCAAGTAAGAGTTTATGATCATGATTCAATCATAGCTTAACCAACAAACATCAATACACATAATTTCCAACAATTCCACAAAGTTTCTACACAAAACCTAACATTTTCCAAAAACCTATTTCCATCCCAATCAATTCCACGGCAAAACAAGTATCAACGATTGTTCATAAACACAGTGTGATCATACAACGCAATTTATATCGATTTCTGACCGTGAAAACATCGATTTCTATTCGTTTATCTCATTCTGACCAATAATTGAAAAACTAGTAAAACTTCCAACACACACATACATAATCATACACAAACATAGAATAACCGAGTTTCGCACCCTTACCCGATTAATCGTGCTTTGAAGTGTCGGTTGAATCGATTCCTAAACTTTCAAGTTTTTCCTCTTTTTCTTCTTCTCACTCTCTTTTCCTTCTTTTCTTCATTCCCTTCCTATTTTCTCTCTTTTTCTCTCTATGTTTCTATTTAAATGAAAAACATAATATCTACCCAAGCAAAAGACCAAAATACCCCTACACTCAATTTTCTCGCAAACGTTCCCAAAACGCGATAAAACACAATAACGATGAAAAATAATATATTGTCAAATAAAAGTCAAGAATAAAATAATATAAAGACCAAAAAGAATTAAATCGACTCGATTAAATAAATCTAACAAAAACCGGGGCGTTACAACTCTCCCCCACTTAGAAATTTTCGTCCTCGAAAATATTACCTGAGACGAACAACTCCAGATACGACTCCCGCATCCGACTCTCCAACTCCCAAGTCAAATTGCCCTCAGCAGCGCCTCCCCACGCTACTTTCACAAGCGCAATATCTTTGCCTCTTAACTGCTTCAACTCGCGATCCAAAATTCTCACCGGTAATGCCTCAATCGTAAGGTTCTCCCTTACCTCAACTTCATCCATTGGAATCACATTCGACGGATTCGGAACATACTTTCGAAGCTGTGAAACATGGAACACATCATGCAAATTTGAAAGATTCGGCGGTAACGCCACCCTATAAGCCATAGCACCCTCTCCCGCGGATATCTGATAAGGACCAATAAACCGAGAAGTAAGCTTATTCGACTTCAATGCACGACCAACGCCCGTCACCGGTGTAACTCTAAAAAAATACATGATTGCCTTCTTGAAACTCAAGATCTTTCCTCCTTCGACCGTGATAACTCTTCTGCCTTCTCTGAGAAGCCTTCATTTTTTCACGAATAAGTTTCACCTTTTCCGTAGTTTGTTGCACTAACTCTGGTCCAACCACCAAACTCTCACCAGATTCATGCCAACACAAAGGTGTTCAACACCTTCTTCCATACAACGCTTCAAAAGGTGCCATTCCAATACTCGAATGGAAACTGTTGTTATACGTGAATTCTACCAACGAAAGATAACTATCCCAAGCACCACCTTGCTCAAGAACACAAGCTCTCAGCAAATCTTCCAACGACTGAATAGTTCTCTCGGTCTGACCATCCGTCTGAGGATGATAAGCAGAACTTAATCTCAACTTGGAACCTAACGCCTTTTGTAAACTTTCCCAAAATCTGGAAGTAAACCTCGGATCTCGATTTGAAACAATACACAACGGAACACCATGTAGCTTCACAATCACACGGATATAAATCTCAGCCAACCTCTCCAAGGAAAAACTGATGTCAATCGGAATGAAATGTGCCGATTTAGTCAGCCTATCCACAACCACCCAAATGGCATTATGTCCCCGTTGAGTATTCGGCAACCCTGTCACAAAATCCATAGAAATGTTGTCCCATTTCCACTCGGGAATATCCAACGGTTGCAATAATCCACTAGGCTTCTGATGTTCTACCTTTGACTTCTGACACGTCAAACACGCATAACCAAACTGAGCCACATCCCCCTTCAATCCGGACCACCAAAAGATCTTCTTCAAATCTTGATACATCTTATTAGCTCCTGGATGTATACTCAAATTACTCTGACGTTCTTCCTCTAAAATCATCTTTTTCAAGTCCGAATCATCAGGAATACAAATTCTACCACGGAATCTCAAAACACCCTTATCATCCACTTTAAAGTCACCATTCACACTTTGATCTCCAACCGTCATCAAATCAACAAATTTCACATCTAACTTCTGTTTCTCGCTAACGGTTAACAGAAAATCATTAGTAACCTTTAACATTCCAAGCCTCACGCTATCAAATGTCAATTCACACACCAAACTCAAATCTCTAAAGGCTTCCAAAAGTTCCCACTCTTTAACCATCAAAGTGGACATATGCAAAGATTTCCGGCTTAACGCATCGGCTACCACATTAGCTTTACCAGGATGGTAATTCAAGCCAAAATCGTAGTCCTTCAAAAATTCCAACCATCTCCGTTGCCTCATATTCAACTCGTTCTGATCAAACAAGTATTTCAAAATCTTATGATCACTAAAGACTTCAAATCTTGCAACGTAGAGATAATGCCTCCAAATTTTCAACACAAAAACCACCGCAGCTAATTCCAAATCATGAGTAGTGTAATTCTTCTAATGAATCCTCAATTGCCTCGAAGAATAAGCCACAACCTTACCTTCTTGCATCAACACTCCACCTAAACCACTCAAGGACGCATCACAATACACCACAAACGGTTCAGTAGGATTCAGTAAGATCAAAATCGGAGCTATAGTCAATCTTCTCTTCAGCTCACCGAAACTTCCTCACACTGAATATCCCAAATGAACGCTTGACCTTTACAAGTCAGCTGGGTCAAAGGAAGTGCTAACTTGGAAAAACCTTCGATGAATCTTCGATATTATCCAGCTAAACCCAAAAAGCTTCTAATTTCAGTAACCGATCTAGGAGCCTCCCATTGTAGAACTGCATCTACCTTGGATGGATCCACAGCAATACCATTACCTGAAATCACATGCCCAAGAAAACTCACTTCTGACAACCAGAACTCACACTTGGACAACTTGGCAAAAAGTAACTTTTCCTTCAAAATTTGCAACACAACACGCAAATGTTCCGCATGTTCCTCCCGAGACTTAGAATAAATCAAGATGTCATCAATAAACACAACAACAAATCGATCCAAATGCTCATGGAAAATACAATTCATATACTCCATAAACACACCCTGCGCATTAGAAACCCCGAACGGCATCACAGAATATTCGTAATGTCCGTAGTGTGTCCTAAAAGCCGTCTTCTGAATATCTTCCTCTTTCACTCTAATCTGATGATAACCTGACCTCAAATCAAGTTTACTAAACACACACGCACCTACCAACTGGTCCATCAAATCATCAATTCTCGGAAGAGGATACTTATTCTTAATCGTCACCTTATTCAGCTGGCGATAATCAATACACAATCGCATACTTCCATCTTTCTTCTTCACCAATAAAACTAGAGCACCCCAAGGCGATACACTCGGCCTCACAAACCTCTTTTCTAACAATTCATTCAATTACTTCTTCAACTCAACCAACTCGGATGCCGACATACGATAAGGTGCCATAGATACAGGTCTAGTACCAGGAACTAGATCTATAGAAAACTCCACCTCTCTTTCTGGAGGCACATCTGAAATATCCTCTAGAAACACCTATGGAAATTCACACATAACTGGAAACACATCCAGTGCAACTTGACTATCCACTGTCAACGATGTAAACAACCCGAACAGATGAGCTTCATCCGCCAAAAGCTTCTTCAACTCTTTGGTAGATAAGAAACTCGATTCCTCGTCTTCCTCAAGAGAAGGAAATCTTACCAACTTATGATAACAATCAATATGAACCCAATTGAACTGCAACCAATTCATTCCCAGAACCACATCTAAACCCTCTAACGGCAAACACACCAAATCCATCTCAAAATCTTTACCATAAATGGTCAAAGGGCAACTTAAACAAACCAAAGAAGTAGTTACCGATCCCATTGCTGGAGTATCAATAACCATCTCTCCACCCATCGAAGACAACAAAAGATTCAAACGCTTCGCACACTCAGACGAAATAAATGAATGAGTCGCTCCGGTATCAATAATAGCAACTAAAGGCATACTATTAACAAAACAAGTACCTCTGATCAGACGATCTGCACTAGAAGTCTGAGTTCCTGCCAATGCAAATACTTTCCCTCCAGCCTGAGCTTGCTTTGGTTTCGGACACTTCATACTAACATGACCAGGTTCACCACAGTTGAAACACTTCACCACATTCTTCTTACAATCAGCTGCGACATGTCCTATACCTCCACAATTGGAACACTTCCTTATATCCTTTCTACATTCAAACCGACGATGTCCTAAGTCACCACACCTAAAACATCTCAGAGGATTAGACATACCTCCCCCACTTGGGCTTTTATCAAAAACACCCCTTTGCTTACCCTTGTCAGCTGGTGACACATAAGGACCACCACGAAACGGTTGCTTCCCTTTCCTTTCGTTCACACTCTTATAGTGAGTAGAACGAGCTTTGCTATCCTCCTCATAAATTCTACAACAATCCACCAAATCTGAAAACCTTCTAATCCTTTGATAACCGATTGCCTGCTTGATCTCAGGACGCAATCCGTTCTCAAACTTCACACATTTGGAAAACTCTGCAGTTGCTTCAGCATAATGTGGATAAAACTGAACAAGCTCCACAAACTTAGTAGTGTAATCCACAACAGACATGTTACCTTGTTTCAACTCCAAGAACTCTATCTCTTTCTTTCCTCTAACATCTCCAGGAAAATACTTCCTCAAAAACTCGCTGCTAAACAAAGTCCAAGTGACCTCTTCACCTGCAGCTTCCCACGCATGATGCACACTAACCCACCAATCATCAGCCTCCTCCTGCAACATGTGAGTACCCAATCTCACCTTATGTTCCTCAGCATAGTCCATCACTCGAAAGACTCTTTCAATCTCCTTAAGCCAAATCTGAGCACCATCAGGATCATGTCTCCCTTTGAAGACAGGTGGTTTGTTCTTCCTAAACTCATAATTTCCACCAACATTAGGAGCACCCCGCACAGCCTGAGCCATAGCTTGCATGGCAGCAGCAAGAGCAGCATCATTCCTACCAGCCATATTCTGTTCATTTCCAATAACATCAACTATGGTTAAACAAACAGCTCACCCCAAACACAAAAACCGACACGGACTGGCATGGACTGACACAAACTGGCTCTGATACCACTTAATGTAACACCCCCAATCTATCCCCCGACCAAATAAAGCGATAACAAATAATCAGAGCATAATTAAAACATTCATGGCATAGACGGAGGCGTCACATCAATTGAAACAGAATACAATAACCTGCTCATATAGATATGCAACAATCAGGTAGCACATAACAGAGGAACTCAGTTCCTAACACCCACAATTCAGATACAGAATAAAAGCAGAAAATCTGCAACTGAATCTCATATATATATATATATGTCATAAAAGTTTGTCTGTCATACACAGAGTCATACAAGTACAATCCAAAAAGATATATATACATATACACATAATCACAAACGATCTCCTTGACTACCCGGTGCTACATATCAGAGCCGACCGACAAAAGAATGAAGACCTAAGCTTCACAAAAAGACCTCCAGCATCTAATCTGCAATGCCTCATAGAGCATTCAAAACAGCAGAAGGGCGAGAAACACAATTATAATACAATTGCATACAATTATATAATAACACAAAAATACACATGTAAAACATTCTCACCACACTTACACCATAATTCAACTGCAAAACAACACCATTCATATTTCATACATCCATCACAAAGGCATATCAATCATCCACAATACAATTATCTCCAACATATATATATATATATATATATATATATATATATATATATATATATATATCTATCTATCTCAACTCATCAATTCCATTCACAATTCCACACAAAATCAATCCATTCATGATTTATGCAAATGCACAGAGACCGACACAACGACTCAATGCAATGCAATGTGGTACCGTTCCATCCATCATTCTCATCATTAGTTCACTCACGAACTGTTGGAATCATCGCTTGTTACTTAGTGTAACTCCCCGTCGGGCCAACGATGTTCCCCGTCGCTCACACCTCTTTGTATAAGGCACACGACCCGATCGCTCACATCTCTTTGTATAAGGCACACGATCGTCTATAATCATCGCTCACACCTATTTGTATAAGGCACACGATGTTATAGCGGATTCCCTCTAGAATCGTTTCGTCGCTCACACCCACTAGGGCACACGACATCACAAGAATGCATATCATGATGCTTGGCATACAATGACTCATGACATTCAAATGCACACATATACACATCCATAATCATGCATATACAATCAAACACAACACAATGCATTTTCTTTCCCTTAGGCCACAAACCATCATCACAATATTTCATCACATGCATTCACATCGTATAACATCACACAAGTCCTACGATATATATATGAAGCATACTGCATGATAACACATCAATTACACGCAATTACAATAGTAAAAGTTGACAAAATGACACATTTCCCAATTCCTGACATAATTAAATCGGCCAACAATATCAAAAACCATTTTTATACGAAAGAACACCTCATAAGCTTTCCAATAGTACAAAGAACGTCCCGATCCGAGTTACGGATCAAAAGTTACGAATTTTGAAAATAGTTTTAATTTTGAAGTTCCAGGTCGCGCTAAGTGGCCTACCTCCCACGCTGAGCGCGCTCCTCTCTGCCTGGTGAGGTTGCAAATTTTCAAGACCGTGCTAAGCGGGCATCTGCGCGCTAAGCGGGCACTGCGAAATTTAGAAAAAATAACCCTTCATATCAGAACTTCCAAACCCTCATTTTCCACCCTCAAATCATACCAAACCAGCAAGTAAGGGTTTATGATCATGATTCAATCATAGCTTAACCAACAAACATCAATACACATAATTTCCAACAATTCCACAAAGTTTCTACACAAAACCTAACATTTTCCAAAAACCTATTTCCATCCTAATCAATTCCACGGCAAAACAAGTATCAACGATTGTTCATAAACACAGTGTGATCATACAACGCAATTTATATCGATTTCCGACCGTGAAAACATTGATTTCTATTCGTTTATCTCATTCCGACCTATAATCTAAAAACTAGTAAAACTTCCAACACACACATACATAATCATACACAAACATAGAATAACCGAGTTTCGTACCCTTACCCGATTAATCGTGCTTTGAAGTGTCGGTTGAATCGATTCCTAAACTTTCAAGTTTTTCCTCTTTTTCTTCTTCTCACTCTCTTTTCCTTCTTTTCTTCCTTCCTTTCCTATTTACTCTCTTTTTCTCTCTATGTTTCTATTTAAATGAAAAACATAATATTTACCCAAGCAAAAGACCAAAATACCCATACACTCAATTTTCTCGCAAACGTTCCCAAAACGCGATAAAACACAATAACGATGAAAAATAATATATTGTCAAATAAAAGTCAAGAATAAAATAATATAAAGACCAAAAAGAATTAAATCGACTCGATTAAATAAATCTAACAAAAACTGGGGCGTTACATTGCTCGCCTGTAAGTTTTAAACAACTTTCTTTTACATACTTGCACATATATATATATATATATATATATATATATATATATATATATATATATATATATATATTTGTCTGTGCTAGAAGCTTGCTCACCTGTAAGTCCTCCTACCCTCTTTTACATACAGTATATATTTCATCTGCATATATGCCTGTATATATCTGCTTAGAGTTTTCCCCGGCAATTAGGTCTAGTTTTAGATAAAGCCAGTGGTCACTCTTTTAACACAATCAAAACTAGTTCCCCATAGGAATTCCAGATACAGTCTCGCCTCCTCTTGGGCTTATACAATATGGAACAAAGAGAAAGGCATTATTCCCAGTGAAACTTTTCTCAGACTGTCACTCTTAGAAAATTGTCAAAGAAATTCATTTCCCCCAGAGAGGATTAATTCCCGGTGAAACCTCTCTTGAATTTCTTCAAACCTTAGAACTGTTCACTAAAGAAAAGATTATTCCCGGTGAAACTTTTCTTGAACTTTTCTTAAGTTTGGACCCACAGGCTTCCTAAAAGCACCCCGCCTCCTCTTGGGCTTTGTACAAGGACCCTCCGGCTTCTTAGAAGTTCTCATGCCTTCTATTGGGCTTAATACAAGGACGTTGAAGACCTCTTAAAGGTATAGGACAGAACTTAGTCATCCTTTGTTAAAGTAGTCTTCCCAAAGAGTCAAAACCTCAGACCAATTAAGGGTTAATTCTCATCCCTTAAAACACCAGCCTCCTCTTGGGCATCATAAAAAGACAAACTCTTCCATACCAGTAGACTTGGACAGTCTAATCTACTCTTGGATCTTAAAGACATTCTCAAGTTCCCTACAAACATTGGAAAAAACCCTGGTCATTTAACTAATCTCTAGTAGAGTTTAAACCCTCACAGGATCTAAAACTCAATCTTTATCCTAAAATTCCCCCAGCTAGGGTCATCTTATCATCAATACCATACTAGCCTATCAGAATCTCAAGGCATATGATACCTCAACTCTTCTGTAAACCCTCAGCAAGATTTGATTCCCCGACTTGGACCTGCCTCTGGATCTCAATAATCCTCAGCAGAAGACAACCTCCTCTTAGGCTTTGTATAATGATTTTCCTCAGCATAGTTAGCCTCAAAAGCATTCTTTTGATTGATTCAATCTTCTTTCTGAAAACACCCTCTTGTTGAGTCAACCCTTTCCAGCCTCAATCTTGGGCTTTCTACAAGACACACAAAAACACTCTCGTTGTTGAGTCAATCACCTTAAAACACTCTCTTGGTGAGTTAATCACCTCCCAGACTCCTCTTAGGCTTTGTATAATGATCCTTCTTTTCCTCAACAAAAGTTAGCCTCAATCTTGGGCTTTGTATAAGACACCCATAAATATCTTCAGCTGAGTCAGTCAAGAATCTTTCAGCCTCAATCTTGGGCTTTTACAAGACACCATATAAATCTCCCTATGCAGAGTCAATCTTTTTTAGCCTCAATCTTCGGCTTTGTACAAGACAAATCATACTCTCCAGCAGAATCAATCTTCTTTTAGCCTCAATCTTGGGCATTGTACAAGACAGATAAAACCTCTCACCAGTAGAGTCAGTTTCCCCTTTTAGCCACAATCTTGGGCTTTTTACAAGACACATACAACTATTCTCCAGTAGAGTCAAAATCCCTTTTAGCCTCAATCTTGGGCTTTGTACAGGATAGACAAAATATTTCCCCGAAAAAGTCAACTTTTAGCATCCTCTTAGGCTTTGTATAATGATATCCCCAAAAGAGTTAATTCTCTTTTAGCCTCAATCTTGGGCTTTGTACAAGACAGATAAACACTCTCTTGTTGAGTCAGTCTTTTCCAACCTCCTCTTGTGCTTTGTATAAGGACTTCCCTAGTGGAGTCAATCAATCTCTTAGCTTCAACCTTGGGCTTTGATCAAGGCACACAAAAAATCAACATCCCCTCAGAGAAAATCAAAAAAATATCTCTGTAGGAAGAAATTTCTCTGTATTATCACACATCAAAGCAGAAAAATCAAATAAACCCTAATTTCAGATAACTGCTATAAGTGGCACACTTGTTGATTCAAACATCCAAGCTGTAGTCCGTCTCTTATCCTGGTAAATCCTCTCTTTCATCTAATTGCTGTAAGTGGCAAGCCTCTGGATTATTTACATCCACACCACTGTCCCTCAATGGAGTCAATCAATCTCTTAGCTTCAACCTTGGGCTTTGATCAAGGCACACACAAAATCAACATCCCCTCAGAGGAAATAAAAAAAATCTCTCTGTAGGAAGACATTTCTCTGTATTATCACACATCAAAACAGAAAAATCAAATAAACCCTAATTCCAGATAACTGCTATAAGTGGCACACTTCTTGATTCAAACATCCAAGTTGTAGTCCGTCTCTTATCCTGGTAAATCCTATCTTTCATCTAATTGCTGTAAGTGGAAAGCCTCTAGATTATTTACATCCACACCACTGTCCCTCTCTTAGCATGAAAGATTCCTAAGGAAAAATGGCATTGCTCTACACTGAGTTAAAGTTTTCTCCTTCAGGACAAACCCCTCATAAAGGAATTATGGCATTACTGGATTCTCATATCCCAGTTAAAGTAATTCTCTTTTATAATCAGTCACCCAACATTTATGATAAACAGGTGAGATATCTCCCTTTAGAGATGACAAATTCTCTCTCAGTCAAACATTTTAGCTTCAATCTTGGGCTTTGAACAAGACACAAATACTCAACCTTTTAGCTTCAATCTTGGGCTTTGAACAAGACACCAAATATCTTTTTCCTCCCATAGAATAGGGGGAACTACGATTGCTCTGATTTCCCTATTTTATTTAACGGGAATACGTATGAATAATATTGCAAAATCTTAGCGAGCACACTAATAAAAAACTTTAGGTCCAGTACCTTACCAAAAACATCGAAAAACCCGAAATCAGAAATCAGAAAATAAGAAATCAGTTAAACATTTGTCTGCAAGGTTAGTTTTAGATAGCTTCCCTTTCCTTTCCAGCTTCATAGGATAAATAAGAAATCAGAAAATAACACCCAATCCCTACCATTGCGATGAGGGAAAACCCATGGCGATAAGGTGGTCGCGTCGTCGACAAAAATCGCACGCTACAGAAAAATGGTGACTCTGCTGGGGAGTATCTTTAGGGTTATAATTCCTAAGAGGTCTAGGATGATTAGTTTTAGGTATTATACTATATATACTGCTTTTCCTACTTGATATCCGTGTTTATTTTTTCTGTCAATGGGAATGCGATTAATACGCATCTGGAAAGTTTGAGAGAAACCTAAGATAAGGGATGGCATAGACGGGGAAACTTATAGGGAGTGAATCCCAAACAAGCGAACCTGATAGACCATCAAATCAGGCGAGGGCCCGTAGGATTCAGCCTGCTGATCACGATCGTTGTTGAAAGCAGAGTTTTCCTAATGCGGCGCCTGTGAACCTGAGGATTTAGTAGGCATTAACCTTATGACCACTTGGTAGTGCGATGGCTATCGGAAATAATTGATACACGATACTACACTCAAATGAGATTACCCTAGGATACTACAGCTCGCTCGGGTAAACCATCTTGCTATTGATATCCCTAGGGGGTCAATGATTTTGGGAACCTTAGGATCCATTCTACAGGCACAAAAATTGACCAGAATATAACCTTTGGGAATGGGTAGAGCCATGACTCCATGCTCGTGACGTTGAACCCTTGAACCCATGTTTTTTCAATGTTTTCGTGTGCTGCATTCATACATTCATTTAAAAAAACTCTTAAAACAAAGAAAAATCTTCTCTTTTCCTTTCTCTTTTTTCAAATTAAACTGAAACAATAATTGCAAATATCAGAAAGATTGCGTTACGGATTTCGGTAGAAGAAATACGCACAAGTACACCTTTAAGGCTCCAAAACTAGAGGATTTAAGAGAGTTGGCAAGGATGATCATCAACCCTGATGCCTTCAGAGCTAAGTACGGAGGGTTGTTGTCTCTGTTAAGGGTCCGCATAGTTGAAGGAATCCTGTCTACACTGATCTAGTTCTACGATCCGGTTTATCAATGTTTCACATTCCCAGATTATCAACTAGCACCAACACTGAAGGAGTACTCTCATCTGAATGATTTACCTATCCCTGATCAAGCTCCTATTTCTGGATTAGAAGAAATTCCAAAGGATCGGTTCATCGCAAGAGCCATTTGTTTGGACGAGTCAGAAGTCAGGACTCACATGACCACCAAAGGAAGAATCCAAGGTTTACCAGCCAAGTTTTTGGTAGAGAAAGCCCTGTACTTTGCCAGTATAGGGAACGTTACTGCTTTCGAGGATATCTTTGTCCTACTCACATATGGGTTGTTCCTTTTTCCCAACATAGGCAACTTCGTTGATACCAACGCTGTTAAGATATTTCTGATTAGAAACCCCGTACCAACTTTGCTTGCAGATGCTTATCATTCTGTACACTTAAGGAATCTGTACAGCAGAGGAATGATCACATGCTGTGTACCCTTGTGTAATACCCCAAAATTTGCTCTCTTATTTATTACCTCATAATTGGCTTATGCTTCATTCATTTGCATTTCATAATAGGTTATACTAAATCATACAATCATTGGTTGTAAGGCATGGGATCAGGTGTCTCAAGGTATGGACATTTCAAAGGCAAATGACAAAATTAAAGCTTTTCCAAACAAGTCACAAGGGCTCCCCATGTCTCAATTCATCTCATTTGAGCCCTCAAGTCATCAAGAGATGGGAATTCAATAAAGGATTAAACCAACTCACCATCTGCTAGCATGGCTGTTCAAATTAGGGTTTTGGAATTCTGGGATACAACACACTAATGGGCAAGATGCTTGAGCTTTTATCATCACCCAATGGCATATCTCATCATTGTTTGAGAGGATACACATCATATTCAGAGGAATTTGGATTTGGAAGATGTGGTGTTTTCTCCTAGACTGATGGTACAAAACTAGGGTTTGCCATAAAATCAGTTTATTTCTGATTTTTTGGGCCAAACTTGATTCCATGGTATTCTACATGTCCTCAAGTGTCTAGGGATGAAGAATTGTCCATCAATTTGGTTTGGAAGAGTTTCAATTGATCAATTGACTGAAAATCAGGAGAATTGGGGAAAAGTCAACTGTGCAGAGAAAAAAGTCAACTCTTGACTTTTTGAGGTAAAAATATTGTTCCTTATCTCAAGTATGATCATTGGTGAATATTTGATCAAGAACTATCAAGAGATTCATCAAAAATCAAGAAATGGGCAAACTTGCCAAAAATAGTAATGAAGGGTTTCCATTTATGGCAAGTTTTGTCAAGTTGAAGGGCCATCTTTGGAGCATTCTTTCTCCATGCTCCGAGCTTCAAACTCAAAGGTTAAGGAGGCCTATCAAAAGTTCACATTTCAAGCTTCAAAACCATACCAAGAACATGCCCATTGGATCAAAATTGAGAGAGATATGATCAATCAAAGTTGAGGCAAATCAAGGCAAATTGGCAAGTCATGACCAGTCAGCACGCAGTTATTTTCATAAACACTTGGTGTGCGTGTTATGTTCAAGTTTAAGGTCAAATATCTCATTGATGGAGGTTTCAATTGAAAAAATGTTCAACATCAAACTTGTTCATCTTGATCCCCTCTACAAAATTGGTGTTGGAAGTGTTTTTATCTGATCAACTCATTGAGAGTTATAGTGGATCAAAGTCAGGGTCAACACACTTGAACTCCACACGCATATGATTGGGCACGAGCCAGGTCATACTGACCTGCCAACACAGTTGGGTACAAGCATCTTTATGAGACTTTTTAAGTATGTTAGAGGTTCCATTTACCATTGTTTTGAACATTAACCTTGTTGTACTCCATGACCTCTTTCCAAAAAGCCATTGATCATGTCATTTCATCCCATAATCATGAAGATTCATTGCTTCAAAGTCACTATCAGGTCATCTGACTTTCTTCTAATCCAAGTAAATCCAAAATAACATTAAGCCTGTTACATGGTTGTTTTATGCGCATGTCATCATCCACCCCATGTCATGTTTGCCATAGTAAGCCAAACCAGCTCTTGTGCATATACCATGCTCATGTACCATCATTTCCCAAAGTGTTCAAACCAAAAGAGGAAGGAGAAACTTGCAAAGCAAGCTGTGTTGCTCAGTACATCATCACCACCATTCACCCTAATCCTCACCATGATACCATGCTCCTCCACACATTGAATTCATACACGAGCCCACCATCATTTTCACTCACTCTCATTCTCCATTTTCACTCAACCTCACTTTTAACCAGGGTTCTAACTGTCAACCATGACAGTTAGAAATTAACTAAGGATATAAATAGAATCCATAACAGAAATTATAAATAATTTTTTCATTCTTCACATTTCACCAAAACTTCACACTCTATCTCTCTGAAAATTCTCTCTCTCACTCTGAGTTTTATCTCTCTTTTTTCACTTGAGATTGTTCTTCAATCTTCTTCAAGATTCATCATCATCATCAAGAGATCTTGGATCTAACAGCATTGAATCTTCAAGTTCATCTTCCTCTCCAAGCTTTTTTTTCTCTCAAAGTTCATTGATTCAGAGTAGTTCATAGCCTTTATTTGGCCAGAGTGAAGTTCAAGAAGCAAGTGGAGTCTCCTCTCTGGTTTTCTTGTGTTGAAAGAATTCATCAATAGAGCACTGTTAGGTGCAGATTTGACCTAAAAATGACAAATCTTTCTTTGCACTTTTTCCACTATTTTCTCATGTTTTCATTCGTTTTACTCTTGATTGATGTTATTCTTCTAAACATTGAAAATACCTTTGGTGCTTGTAATATGTGTGCTATTGTGCAGAAAATAGGCATAAAATATCAAATGTAGTAAGACACAAGAAAGGGTGCAAGCTGCTAAAGAAAAGAGAATGATATCAGTTAGTTCGCCTAGCGAACATGTAGGCGAGTCCTAGCGAACGGTGGCGAAGCTCCCAGCTAAGAGAGGCAGAAAGAGGCAGTGGAAAAAGGGAGTAAAATTCGCTGGGGTGAAGGTTTTGGCGAATGCTCGCTTCGCGAACAATCCTTCGCTTAGCGAATGCACGTGAATTTCTGGGGCGGTTTAACTGTTTGAGGCACTTGAAGTGCCTATTTTTAACCATTCGCCTAGCAAATGAAATGGTTCTCCTAGCGAACCGGCGAATTCCTGAATTGTATAAATACAATTTTCACATTTCTTAGGTTATGATGTTAATGTTGTTGTAATTTTGGATAGAGAAACTTATAGTTAAGGATCAGAACATGATATTCCTTCATTTTCAAGGGAGAAAAGGTAGGATCTTTGCTTTCTTGTTGGTGATTGGATGTAATCTTTTGATACCTATTGTATTTCCTCTAATGTATGTGTGTGGATTGAATTCTGATTTTCTATTGTTGTTGTCTTTGGTTGATTATTTGTGGTCTTGATAAAACCTTTACAAATATTTGATCTTAGATTTTCATCTATCAATGGACAAGCTTTTGACATGGTTTTATGAGTTGATATTCATTTTATCTTTTGTTGTATTGTGTTGATTAAGTAGCATGGGTATCATGAGTAGTATCGATACCGTATCGCGAGGATGCGTCATAATAGTGATGAAGAAGGATATTCACATTCATCGGGCAAATTAGTTGAATACATGTAAAAAGGGTTAAGCGTGTGTACGTATTTTGATCTTGCTTAAATACGAAGAAATCATTTATTTGATATGGATGTTATAGTAATATCTGTTAGGACTGAACTCTAGACATAAATTTAGGCTTAACACTTGCGCGAGTATCCGCTCTTATAGCTCTGTGTTAGTTTTGTTGCGTGAGACATCACTGATGAGACAATACAGTTGGCCTCTCGACGTTGCGTTAGACATAACCTCTGTTGTGAGTGATACGCGAGGATATTAGGTGAATGATTGATTTGTGTTTGCTTGATTAGAAGAATGCATGAGTTATCAATTGATGAGATCCAATTCCAACAAGGCTTCGTTTATAATTCTGTCTTTACTTTATATTTTCCGTCTTTACATTTTCCGCATTTGCTTTTGGTTTTTCTTTAAACCAGAACTTTTGAGCTTAGAAATATAGAAACCGTTGAATGGCATTCTTTCCCTTGCACCAATCCCTGTGGAGAACGATAAAACCGAGTTACTTATTATTTTTTGCTTGCTGCTATTTTAGCTTCAACAAAATGGCGCCGTTGCCGGGGATCGGTGTTTAGATATTGAATCGCATCGCATAGTTTCTATATTTTTAAGCTTTGTACATTTGTTTATATTAGATCTATTTGTCTTCTTTTATGTTTTTCTCTAGTGTGAATCAGGAATGATGAGAACTCCTAGATTGGTTGCTAATTGTATAAAAGTATTCAATGAAGCTTCGACCGAGTCTGGATGGATGTTGAGCGTTAAAAGTATGCCTGGTAAATTGTATCGCTTTATAGAATGTTAGAATGATTTAAGAATTCTGTGCTTTGTGCAAATGTGTATCTTTGTTTCATTTTGCAAGTTGTTTGAATGCTTGTTTCACTTAGATCCAAAAGCCACAAATTGTGAGGAAACCTCCATTATTTACTATATGCAAGGATGACTGATGACTTTGTTTAATTCGTTTGATTCATGCTTTATCTTTTGATTATTGTGATTTTGTGGAAGCATTAGAAATGACCAAGGCATTTGTTTATATTGAGCACAACCGGATCCAAAGTTTTTTACCCGTGAGTAGTGAGAATTTGTTAGCCCCTTTGAGCCTAAAATAGTTTAGATCTCATTTTAGTGATGAACTTGGTTTATGTACATAATTTGCAAGTGTAGTTCATCATTGAATTTTGTGAGGTTTGAAAAATTTCTTCTTGAACCTTTGAAAATTGTTATACTTTGATTTCCTTGCGGTAAAAGCAAGGAGCATTAACTTGAGGTTTGGTTGAATTCAAGTTGGGGAGAATGAAAAAGAAGATGGTAGGTTGCTTTCAACTTTTGAAAAATTTCAAACAAGCATGAAATGAAAAAAGTGTAAATATGAATGTGAAAAGCATAAGAAAAAGAATGCTTGTTAGATGAGAAAAATAGAGCGAAATAATTGTGCAAAAAGGAAGTTTGAGAAGGTTTGTGATAAATGAATGAGAATGGTGAATGAAGTTGTAATGTGTAAATACTATTTATCGACAATTTCTATTCAATGGCCTTTAGAAATGTCCCTTTGTTGTTAACCCGACCAAGCTACAACCTTAAAAGCCCTTAGTGATCTTTTTTCTTCCATGTTTTCATTTTTGATTGTTAGATGTTGTATGAATTGATTGTTATTTGCATTGTTTGTTGGATGAGTGAAATTTCCCCGCGGTTGCAAACTCGTCAATTTCTTCATTCTTATTTTGAAGAGGAGTGTTAGAGTGATTCAAGTATGAAAACTTAGTTGTTATTTGAACCAATTATGATATTTGTTTAAGAACTTAATTCTTCATCATTGTTCGATTCTATTGAGTGGTGAACGTTATTTGTGCGCATTTTCATGCTTGTCCGCATTTATCTTGTTTTGGTTGATTCTTATGCTTAAGCAAATCCTCTTGTTTTCAATGAGGGGTGCTTTGCTTGAGGCCAAGCAAAAGTTTAGTTGGGGAGAGTTGTTAGGTGGAGAACAATAAAACCGAGTTACTTATTAATTTTTGCTTGCTGATATTTTAGCTTCAACAAGCAGGTTTTAGTTCAAACTTTTTGCTTTTGTTATGTTATAATCTGAGCTTGTTTTGTTCGTTTTTGAGCTTAATAGAAGCAATGTGACCACCAGCTAGCTGATAGGCACTATAGGTGCATAGTTTCAAATTCTAGGGCAAATTGTTTCTCTTCGTTTCTCTGTGTGTGTGATGTGTTTATGAATTTTGATGCTGGATCTGTGATCTACGTGACCTGAGGAGCATTTTGATATACGATTTGTCAATTTCTGATGGCCTGAAATTTTTGGTACGGTGGAGAGTGGCCGGAGAAGATGACCGGAGCCTTCTCCGGCCGGTGATGTGTAAACCCTAACTCATTTGGCCAGATTAAAACACAACCGTTTGATCTTTTTGATCCAAGGGACAAGAGCGTGCCAGCGCATTAATGACACAACCTCCCTAGAACGTGATTGCTTTTTCTAAATAGTTTGGATTTTATTGATCATGAGTGTTTGTTGCATCATAATTAGCATGTGCTTGCATCCTTAGCCACTTGATGTGCGTACTTTCTTGATCATCTTGCGCTGACTTGATCCTGTGGCTCATAATGAGTAAATGTTTGACTGAAGAACATGCTATGCACCCTCCTCTGAACACGTGGTATTGGACTGGGTTGTTCTTGCTACGCGCACCCCTCTTTTCCAGGCCCAGTGCAGTTATAGCTTGGAAATTGCTAGTGTTGCACCTCCTTGATCATTTCTTGCATTTTTATTTTTCTTTTTCATATTGTTTTCATTTTTAATTTTTAAAATTACTTCCAAGCATCCAAAATTCCCATAAAAAATCATGAAGCATTATGAGGCCTTTAAATAATTTTGGCATATTTTTACTGATTTTATCATATTTTGCTATATTTTCATGAATATTCTTTTAATTTCTTTTGTATGAGCATTTAATCATGATACATGCTTCATCTTTGAATTGTTTAACATAGTTCCAAAGTGAATTTGCTTCTGAGACTTGGCACACACTTGTATGATATCTTGATGCACTTCATTAATTTTTTATGGATTTTTAAAATCATTTTTGGGTGGTGTTTGACCCCTATCTTTGTGCACTATTGTTGTGTGGCTTGAATGAACTTGTGGAGTACATTTGAACATGTTTCTTAATGATTTTTACAGCACACTTTTGGGAAATGTTTACACACTATTTGAACTTCATTTGACTTGCATATGTGAATTTTCTCATTCTCCTAATTTGGTCTTGTGAATTGTGTGAGTGTATCTACACATGTATGTTGTTGTGGGATCATGTGTTAGGGTTTGAGATACATTGTGTGCAATCCTATTTGGTCCTTGTTGAAACCTTTTGACATATGATCGTATGAACATTATAGGTCATCCGCATCAAATTATAGGTCATTATTTGTTCATCTTTACATGACTTGTGAACATTAGTTTGAACTTGCATTGTGATACAAGTTTGTGCATCCTTACTTGTCCATCTTTGATAACTTGTTTGCATAAACACTTGTATGGCCTTGGGCACTCATCCACATTTGTTTACCTACTGTATGTGATAATCCTCATTCACTCCAATTGAATTCTAACTTCATTTTACATGTTTCTTAAGTTCATAAACCTTTACATGTTTAGTTGACCTAGTTTGGTCCATGTTTGCTTCTAATCCTCAATGTGCTTTAACATGATACATGTGTCAACTTTGTGTATACATTCTAGACTTCCACATGTCATATTCAATGCCATATGCTACTGACTTGCATTTATATTCCATGATTGTTCATCTTTCATTTTTGTCTTTGACTTGTATTACAAGTATGCATCATTGTTGAACTTCAATTGTGTTTGTTCACTTCTTCTTGCTTCATTTCTTTAAATGCTTGCATCCATGATTTGTATGTTCATTCAATGATATCCCCATGCTTTAATAAATGTCATTCACCTATGACTTTGATGTTTACATGTGCATTTATTCATGTTTACTTTTCATAAGCATTCATTGTTCATAAGTGATACACATCTTGCATTTGTGTTATCTTTTGGTGCTTAGTTTGACTTTGTTTGCTTTCATTTGGTACCTTAACATTAGTGGGATCCCTTAGCATGTACCTACTGACCTTGGGATGTTCCTTAACTCTTAGGACTCTTTCCTTTTGGTTTAACATTTGTTTTCTTTTCAAGTTGCCTTCTTAAAGCAACTAGTACTTGTTTGGTTTACTTTCTAGCATTTATATTCATTTCTTGTGATTATTTTGCTAACATTTTGTGTAGGGGAAGAGGTAAGACATATGAACATGTGGATGTTAATCCATGTTCATCTCTTCTTTCATCTCTCATCTATCTTACTTCTCTTTCTCTTATGTGAATAGCATGATATAATGCTTTGAGTACAACTTTCTCACACCCTTTAGGATCCTAGCTCATCCTTAATTTTTGATTAAGGTGAGGTAGAATAAGCATTAGGTAGTGCTATCCCTCTCTCTTCTTTAGACTTAGGTTCTTAAACCTTGACCTTAGGGCCAAATTTGCATGATAACATTGGGAACAATTAGTTTCCCCTTAGTGTTTTCTTTTCAACTTGAGTCTTCTCTTCTCATCTCTTAACCTTTCTAAAACACTTAATAAAGGTTAACGTGTATTACATATGAGCCTTATATATGGGAAGTGAGGTATGGGGGGTCTCCCTTCATTCTTCTAGGGTACTTAGTGTACGTCCTGTTGGGGACGATACGCGACGTATTCGTTCCTATGTTGTAGACTTGGGTGCAATGCAAGTTACAAAATAATTTCAATCCATCTTTTGTCTAAAAAACACAAAAACCAACTCAAACCTTTTCATCCTTCGGGATTTTCTAAAGTTTCACCCTATTTTTAGAAAAGGGCACGTTACTTCCGTCTCGTCGCAAACAGGCCTCGACCCTAACTGCCGGGCGCGAATTTGACGTCGCTCATAAAAAACACAGACTTGGTTAAGTCGAACTACGACTGCTCTAATTTCCTCCTTCTAGCTAGATTGAGGATACATAGGCACAAGACGGCGATGTCTTGGCGAGTAACCTCCCCCCTAGTTCGTGTCCAAACTACGTTGACTCTGACTTTTCCATTGCACGAGGGAATACGTAGGCCTAGGACTCCGAGGATGTCCTACTGAGTCACTTCTTTTTCTTTTCTTCCTCGTTTCTTCGTTCTTTCCCGTACCTGTTCCTTTTCCTTTCCAGTAGCCGCGGAGCTCCAGATGACGACACCCTTTGATCGAGACAGCAAGCGTGGATCCCATCGAGTACGATGGACGCGAGGGGGTGCTAATACCTTCCCCTCGCGTAACTGACTCCCTTACCCGTTTCTCTTGGTCGTGAGACCATTGATTTTCCTTTCCCTCAGGTTTACACAGTGTTTCCTTTCCCTCTCTTGGGATAAATACACATTGTTGGCGACTCTATTCTGCGCCACTTTCACGTTTGTACTTGGATGAAAATCCCGGGAGCGACAACTGGCGACTCTGCTGGGGACAGATTGACCTCTTGCTGGTCCATCCCCTTTTGCGAGTCAATCCTAGCGCTTGTCTGTTTATTTCATTGGGTGTTTACTGTGGTGCTGTGTTTTGCTGTTTTACTATTTTACTATATTGTTGTTTACTATTTTATTGCTTTACTGTGCTACTGTATTTACCACATTTATGGCATTGCATTTCATTATTATACTGGATTGTGCTGTGCTGTACTGGTTTTTTGTTTGTCAGGTTGGGATGTTCTGAGAGATAAGCCCACTACCCAAGCTTGAGCATACACATAGGTATTAGCGTGGGCAGGCGTGTCACTCCGGTGGTGTTTGGCCACGTGTGGGTGTTTACGAGACCTACAGCCAGACGAGGTTCTATCCGGAGCTATCTACTACTGTATGCTTGATACAGGCCAGTAGATATTCTCTGGAGGAATTGTCGACTCTGGTGACCGTTCCCGAGGACTCAGTAACAGCACTCCTCCCGAGTTGTGATAATGGTAGACCAGAAATGGCAAACCCATTACACATTTTCGATCCGAGGACCCAATGCTAGGAACTTGCTATAGGATATCCTTTTTGAAAGAGAATCAGTGGAGGCACTCCTCGATTGGCGATAGTACTGTACCCCGAGGGATAAATGTACTATTGTTTCTCGACCTTAGTGCCAAAAGCTGAGGATCTTTCGTTTTCTAGTACTCACATGTGAGAGGGCGGGTTATTTACAGGTTTGCAGGTGACCTTGACTTTCAGCATACCCGGTACTTTGGAGTTTCTATCAGTATGGTTTATCTGTGTGGTTACTCTGTTGTTCTTGAATTCTGGGGAATTTGAGCCTTGGAATGATTCAGTTATTTTAGTCCAGCACAGACACGTGGCACCTTGATCCCATGCTTTGCATTGCATCATCCTTTTTGCTAACATTCATATTTTTCATTTCCAGGTAGTATCTGATATTTTGATTCCAGTCAACGGGCAGTTATAGGGATGGACACCAAAAGGAGTAAGAAGAATACCATTGTATACAAGTTCCCGAAGCTCATTCTTGGTCAGATTTGTAGCTTACAAGAGATGGCCGGTACGGAAGTGTTAGGAATGTTCAAAGAGAAGTATGGTTGGATCTTATCTCTGGTTCAGAACCTCAGTGAGTATGAGTATAATGGCTTGCACACCCTGGTGCAGTTCTATGATCCTTCCCTGAGGTGCTTTGTGATGCCCGATTATGTATTGGTTCCTACCTTGGAAGAGTATTCATACATCCTAAGGATTCCCATTAAAGAAGGCGCTCCTTTCTGTGGTTTCAAGGCAGATCTTGATTTCCAAGCAGTGGCTGAGGCTCTTTATTTGAGCAGATCAATCTTGGAAGCTGACATTACAAACAAGGGGAAGTCTCGTGGCTATCACTTGGCGTATCTGGTGAAGAAGGCTCAAGATGCAGCTAAGGAGAAGAGGTGGACAACCTTCAATGCAATATTAGGCCTCTGTATATATGGCGTTGTACTATTTCCTAATGAGTCTGAGTTTGTTGATACGAATGCCATGCAGATATTTACAGCTCAGAATCCGGTGCCAACCTTGTTATGAGATCTTCATTATGCCTTATACAACAGGAATGAGAAGTGACGAGGTGGGACAGTTCATTGTTGTGCACCTCTTTTCTATAAGTGGTTTACCAATCATCTACCTCAGTCAGGTACCTTCAGGGATACTTAAAATTCTTTGAAATGGAGTCAACGTCTTATGGGCCTAGAGACTAAGGATATTGTTTGGGTGAATCATGGATTGCTGGGTAAAGACATTTTGCACAGCTGTGGTAAATACCCTAATGTACCATTGATAGGGAGAAAAGGAGGTATCAATTACAACCCTTCTTTGGCTATCCGGCAGTTTGGGTATGCTTTGAAAGAACCTCCAGTTGAGAAAGATCTGAAAGAGTCATTGTATTTTCACATGGCTAACAGTGGATTAGATATGGCGCAGAAAGCTTTCGAAGCATGGCTCAGCAGACAGAAGAAAGGAAAAACCGTCTTGCGTAAGCCAAACAATCAAGCCTACTCTCCGTATACATATTGGGTAAAGAAGAGGGTAGAAGAGTTATACCTGCCTTTTGATCGTGCGCCTCCCTTGTATCCTGAGGATGTGGAGGAAAGACTTACCGTACCCATCGAAGAGTTCAACAAGCAGCGGGAGTTGATATATGAGTTAAGGGTAGAGAATACCGGTATGAGCAGTCAGTTGCAAGAGGCTCTACATAACAACCGGGAGTTGAAATGGCAAGTTCAAGATCTGACAAGGCGCCTGGAAGAAAAGGAGAGAGATCTCACTGATAGAGCCCAACATTTCAGGAAAGTCAGCATGACAGCAGAATCATCAGGCAAAGCTCACAGGAAAATCAAGAAGACCTTGACTGAGACAGAAGACAAACTTGACACATACCAGAAGATGTGGGAGGAGACCAAGATTGAAAATGGGGAGCTGAAAGAAGAGCTGCAGAGAGTGAAAGAAAGGGGAAAACATCTCTTCGACAAATGGAAAGAAGGTCAGAAAGAAAATGAAGAGCTCAAGTTGCAGGCTGAGGTTAAGAAATCAAAACGCGAAGGAAACAATGTTGAAGAGCAGATCTCCAGATTGAATCAAGAAATTGAGAAGAGAAACAGATTGATCAAAGGGCTGAGGGAGCAACCTACACATCCAGACACTATGAATCTTCTCGAGGAAGTGGAAGCGAGTTTGTTTAGAATTGAGTTGTAATGATCTTATTGTATATTGTGATTACCATCAGGATTGTTGATGGAATCATTTGTGATTATATCAGACCCGTATGTATGAATTCTTATGATTATGATAATGAAAACCTGGTTCAACCGTTTGTGCCTCGGCAGTTCTTGTTCTTAAAGGGGTTTGTCTCCCTGATTGTGATTTTGCAGTATTTCTGGATTCAAATTTATTTTCCGATGTTGTGTCCGATCCCTCGCCTGATTTCGAAGACTGGAATCATAGTAGAGACGCCCTGGAAATGATTAATGTGATGTTTGCATTTTGCATTTGCATAACATATCATTTTTTGCATAACAGGTACTCGGCCCAAGGATTTTCTAACATTTATTTGGTTTCAGGTAGAATATCTGATCTCAACATTCATCGGTACGCGACTCGACAAAATCAAGCCAGGATCATGGAACAGGTGCAGGCAGAACTCACTGAAATGAGGACCCGTATGGAGCAGTTCATGAACCTTATGCAAGGCATAGCCCAGGGGCAGCAAGATTTTTGAGAACTGCAGTTCAAAGGTTGGAAGTGGAAATCCCCAATGTTAATCCTCCTGGCGGAGCGGCAGTTAATCCTCCTGGCGGAGCTCCTGGTGGCGTTGGCCTTATTAATCATCAGCATATGGAGGACCATCAAGATGATCAGTTCTCTGTGCTGAATGCTGACATGGGGGTTCATAATGATGGTAATGACAGAAGGTATGCAGAGTTGGCTGAGAAGGTAAGAGCCATGGAATGTCAAAACTCCATGGGAATTGATGTTGCTGACATGTGGCTGGTGCAAGGGGTGAGGATCCCTCCAAAGTTTAAGCCTCAAACCTTCGACAAGTATAATGGCAGTACTTGTCCCAAGACTCACATTCAGGCATATTTCAAGAAGATCTCTGCATATTCTGACAATGAAAAGCTGTGGATGTACTTCTTTCAGGATAGCCTGTCATGAGCTTCCTTAGAGTGGTATATGAAGCTAGAGAGAGCATATATTAGAACCTGGAAGGACTTGGGTGATGCTTTCTTGAAACAATATCAGTATAATATTGACATGGCCCCCAATCGTACCCAATTGCAGAATATGACACAGGATCCGAAAGAAGGTTTCAAACAGTACACCCAGAGGTGGCGTGAGCTAGCAGCTCGAGTATAACCCCCGCTGATGGAAAGGGAAATGGCTAACATGTTTATGAATACTTTACAAGGCCCATATTTGGAGCGCTTGGTTAGATGTCCATCCACTGGGTTCTCTGGCATTGTAATTACTGGAGAGAGAATTAAAAATCTATTGATATCGAGGAATATTGAAGATGGAAGTGGGGCAGGCTCTTCTAATGCAAAAAGGATTTTTGGGAATGGCTCGACGAAATGTGAAGGTGAGACTAGTGCTGCCTATGGACAGGGGGGCAAAGGTAAGGGACGTCAGGGCTCGTACCATCAAGCAGCAGCTGTAACTATTTTGGTTCCAGCTGCCGAATCTCAGCCACAATCTCAAAGACAATACCAACCGAGGCAGAGAATGAGTGATCACCACTTTGACACTTTACCTATGACAAATGCCCAGATGTTGCAGAATTTTCTCCGCTTAAAGCTGGTACAGTTGATAACTCTGGCACCACCAGCAGGCAAGCTACCTTATGGCTATGATGCAAATGTGAAGTGTGAATTCCATTCGGGTGCGCCTGGCCACCATATAGAGAACTGCAAAGCTTTTAAGCATGTAGTTCAGGACCTGGTTGATTCGAAAGCTATCAACTTTGCTTCTAATCCCAATGTGATTCAAAACCCCATGCCCTCGCATGGCGGACCAAAGGTTAATGCAATAGAGGAAGACAGAGGTTTGAATCTGGTGACAGATGTTAATCATGTCAGAACACCTTTGGCAGTGGTGAAAGGGCGTTTGTTGAAAGGGGATGTGTTCCCTGGTTGTTTGGAAAATTGTTCAGAATGTTTGAACGCAGTGAATGGCTGTGATGAATTGAGGAAGTGCCTTCAGATGATGATGGATAAGGGTCGTTTACAGTTTGATCAGAGGGGAACGAAGGACAATACGGTCTCAACAGTTACTATCTACTTTACTCCAGCAGAGATTCCTGTGCCGGCATCTATGCAGGTCCCTGCGCCTGAGCAGGTGGCCCCCATGACTATAACTATTCTGGGTCCTATGCCATACGAAAGTACAAAAGCGATCCCATGGCATTACGGAGCTGATGTTTATTATCAAGGGCAGAAACAGGAAGTAGAGACTTCCAAGGAAACTGGGTCGAGTGTGGGGAATATAGGAGGAATGGGTGGTTTTACCCGTAGTGGAAGGCTCTTTGCTCCACAGATGCTTCGAAATGATGATGCTGAAGCTTTGACGAAAGCCAAAGAAAAGAAAGTAGTAAATGAAGAGCCTGTGCAAAGGGCGGAGCCCGGTAATTCCTTTGAAAAAGACGTTGAAGAGTTTATGAGGATTATCCGAAAGAGTGATTATAAAATAGTGGATCACCTGCATCAAACTCCCTCCAAGATTTCTATCTTGTCATTACTGTTATGTTCCGAGGCACACCGTAACGCCCTGCTTAAGATTCTAAATATGGCGTATGTTCCACATGAGATATCGGTGAACCAGCTCGAGGGTGTTATTGCCCATGTCAATGCCAGCAACGGATTAGGGTTTACTGATTTTGATCTAATGCCAGAGGGAAGAAATCATAACAAAGCTCTCTACATCTCCATGGAGTGCAAATGTGCAGTCTTGTCCCATGTGTTGGTGGATACGGGCTCGTCTTTGAATGTACTGCCGAAGAAACCTTTGGCAAAGTTGGATGTTGAAGGGGTTGTACTCCGACCGTGTGATTTAGTTGTGTGCACTTTTGATGGCTCCAAAAGATCAGTTTTCGGGGAGATAGAGTTGCCTGTGAAGATTGGACCCCAGGTGTTTAATACGGTTTTCTATGTGATGGATATCCGCCAGCCTATAGCTGCTTGCTAGGGCGCCCATGGATACATGCTGCAGGGGCCGTATCGTCAATGCTCCATCAGAAGATAAAGTTTGTCGTGGATGGTCAGGTGGTCACAGTATGTGGAGAGGAGGACATATTTGTCAGTCATCTGTCGTCATTCAAATATGTGGAAATGGACGGCGAGATTCATGAAACTCTTTGTCAGGCATTCGAAACAGTGAGTATTGTGAAAGACTCTCCTTCCAGTGAAGCAAAAGCAGGGACTTCTTTAGTCTCTTACAAGTAGGCTCTTGAAGTAATACAGTCAGGCCGTGCTGAAGGTTAGGGTTAATTGGTTGAATTTCCTTTCAAAGAAGACAAGTACGGAATTGGTTATTAGCCTCCTCGAACTTCCCTTCCAGAAGGCCAAGAGCGTCAGGGACCTGTCATTTTTTCTAGTGGGGGAATCATTGACCATGGTCAAGTCTTTGCTATGAATGAAGACGATGGGGACAGCGACTAAGATATGGACAATTGGGTGTACCCATGTGTCCCGGGGCAGAAGCTAAACAACTGGTTTTCTGAAGACCTCATCCAAGTTACCCTACAGAATGAGTAATTTTCTTTGTTTTTTCATGTTGCATGTAAAATCCTATGCCCTGCCCAAGGCTTAGTGATTTCATTGTAGGGCCACATTTGTTTCATATGCAAGTTTATCATTAATAAAAGGACATTTTTGTATTCAAAAATTGTGTTCCCTATATTTCATTTTACACTTTTCATTTTATTTTAAATAAAAATGGCAATGTTTTTCTTTCTTCATAATTTGTTTTCTTTCTTTTCAAAAATCTATTTCTAAAATAAAGCATAAACCATCATTCATGCAGAAACAATCCTCCAGATTCTGTTCATAACGGTTCTGCTATGGATCGATATGTCTTTGATAATCCAATTTACCAAGCTGAAGAGGGGGGTGAGGAAGACTGCGAACTTCCCGAAGAATTAGCCAGATTATTGAAACAGGAGGAAAGAGCTATTCAGCCTCATCAAGAGTCACTAGAAGTCATCAACCTTAGCACCGAGGATGTGAGAAAAGAAGTCAAGATAGGGGCAAGCCTAGAAGAGAATGTGAAGACAGATCTGGTTGATATGCTACGTGAATATGCCGATATCTTTGCTTGGTCTTATCAAGATATGCCAGGATTAGATGCCGATATTGTTTTGCACAGGTTGCTTCTCAAAGAAGGTTGCTCCCCCGTCAAACAGAAGCTCAGAAGAACTAAACCAGAAATGGCCATTAAGATCAAAGAGGAGGTGCAGAAACAGTTAGATGCAGGTTTCTTGGCCGTCACCAGCTATCCACCTTGGGTTGCGAATATTGTCCCGGTACCTAAGAAAGATGGTAAGGTCCGGATGTGTGTTGACTACCGGGAGTTAAATCGAGCAAGTCCAAAAGATGATTTTCCATTACCTCACGTTGATGTGCTGGTAGATAATACAACTCAATTCTTGGTGTTTTCCTTCATGGATGGCTTTTCCGGTTATAATCAGATTAAAATGGCGCCGGAAGACATGGAGAAAACAACGTTTATTACCCCATGGGGCACGTTCTGCTATAAGGTGATGCCTTTTGGTTTGAAGAATGCATGGGCAACTTATCAGCGTGCTATGGTGACACTCTTTCATGACATGATTCATAAAGAGATTGAGGTTTATGTTGATGATATGATTGCTAAGTCTCAGACTGAGGAAGAGCACTTGGTGAATCTGAAAAAGATTTTTGAACGGTTGAGACAATTCAGACTTAGGCTGAACCCAAATAAGTGTACTTTCGGGGTGAGATCTGGTAAATTACTGGGTTTTATTGTCAGTGAGAAGGGAATCGAGGTTGATCCAGCAAAAGTAAAAGCAATACAAGATATGCCCGAGCCAAGAACAGAAAATCAAGTTCGTGGTTTCTTAGGGAGATTGAACTACATTGCTAGATTCGTCTCTCATCTTACAGCCACTTGCGAGCCAATATTCAAATTGTTGAGAAAAGATCAATTAATTCGTTGGAATAATGATTGCCAAAGGGCATTTGATAAAATAAACGAGTATTGCAGAAGCCTCCGATTCTTATGCCTTCAGTTCCAGGGAGACCACTGATAATGTATTTGTCGGTAGGTGAAAATTCAATGGGTTGTGTTCTCGGTCAACAAGACGAGACAGGTAGGAAAGAACATGCCATATACTACCTGAGCAAGAAGTTTACAGACTGCGAGTCTAGATACTCAATGCTTGAGAAGACATGTTGTGCACTTTGTCGCTCCCAGGATTTTCATCCAGGTACAAACGCGAAAGTGGCACCAAAACAGAGTCGCCAGCAATGTGTATTTATCCCAAGAGAGGGAAAGGAAACATTGCATAAACCTGAGGGAAGGAAAGAGCATGGTCTTGCGACCAAGAGAACGGGGTTCGGGATTCGGTTACGCGTGAGGAAGGTATTAGCACCCCCACGCATCCATCGTACCCGATGGGATCCACGCTTGCTTGTCTCGATCAAAGGGTGTAAGGAAAGGATGCTGGAAAAGGAACTGCTAGCTGGAGAACGGGAAAAAGAAAGGAGAGAGAAAGAGAAAAAAATGTAGGGAAAATAAAAGAAGTGCTCGAATGGGCCCTACCCCACTGCCTATGTATCTCATCGGGAACATGAGAATCAGAGCGACATAGTTCCCCTCACCTAGGGAAAATTGCTTGTGTTTTTTAGTGGCATACATCAACGTTCGCGTCCTAGCAGTTTAGGTGTTGCAGCTCGCTGTATGGAGACTTAGGCGTTACCTGTTTGCGGTAGAACGGAAATGACGCGTCCTTAAGGAATGAGTGAATGAGATGAGGAGAGAAATTCCCGAAGGAAAGACGTTATTGTTTATTTTTTTTGTCTTTTAAGAAAGAAGTGTTTTGATTATCTTTGTGTTAGTAACACATATTACATTCAAGTCTATCGTATAAGATCGAATGCATCGCATGGTCGTCCTATTAGGCCGTATGCTAAACACTCTAGGAAGGTGGAGAGAAACCCTCCTCCTTCCATTTCCCATACTTTAGGTTTAAGTGCAATACATGTTATGCCATCATTAAGTGTTTTTTACTTTAGTTTTGAGATGAGAAAGATGGAGACTCAAATGGAGCAAAAGGTGAAAACTAAAGGGGACTAAGACTCACCCTAATGTTATCATATAGGGATGTTCCTATGGTTAATGTGGTTTAAGAGACCTAATCCTAAAAGAAAGGAGAAGAAGAACAAAAGAAGCAACTTACTTCCAAGGTGGAAGTTAAGTTGATCTTAAAGAGGGATGAAGAAGAAATTATTCAAGGAAAGCATATAAATGCTTATCAAGATCACAAGTGAATGATTAAAAGGAATAAGAGAAGATGAGAAGGAGAAGTGTATGTGGAAATATGTCCACACACTTACTTACCATGTGCATCTACATGAAAAGGTTAGTTCACACGAATTACAAGTAGTGAAAGATGGAAAGTATAACAAACAATGATTAGACATATTAAAATCCAATGAATTAAGGTCCTAAGAGTTAAGAATCATTCAAGGTCAGAACCTAAACCAAAATAGAATCCTCTAAAATTAAAAGATCTAACACATACAAACCATGCACAATCAAAGCATTAAACATCAAAGAAATGTACTTATGAAAGGAATAGATGAAGAATGAGTGGAAATGAAAAGTGATCATGTAATAATGCTTCACAAAATATCAAGGTCAGAACCACATACTATTTATAAATGTCTCATCAAGCACATGAATCACCATACCAAACATGGATAAAAGAATACAAGGAGAAGAGATAAGATGAAGTGGAAGTAAGGAGAAGTGAAACATGTTCAATTAGACACACAAAATGACATATCAAAGATGCATAATATGTGAAATGATTAATGAATGCATATGGGCAGTGGCATAACATTGATGAGATGCAAATGGAATGAGGGAAATGGCATACAAAATGCAAGCACAAAATATGTAAAGCTCAAGAAGAGATAAGAGGTGGAAACATGTCAAAGTTTCAAATTAAAATGCATAAACTCAAATCAAATGCCAATACCAATCAAAATGACCTATAATGAAACAAAGATGACCCACAATATCATACAAATGACCCATAAAATATGTACAAACAAACATTAAAGGGTGGCATAAATGCCTCACCTAAAACTAGAGTTTAGATGTTAGCAAAATTTCACAAAAGTTCCTCTAATATAACAAGCATAAACAAATAGCAAATGCATTTGTAAAATTATGAAAATAGAGAACCAATCAGCTAAGTCAGAAGGGCATCATATGTCAAAAGTATAGCACAAAACGCAACAAGGATCATGCTCAATCAAGATCCAAAATTCACCTTGAAGCATCTCAAAGGAGAGATCAAATAAGAACATCAAAGCACATGATAAAATGACCTTAAAATTCAAATGAAAATTATATTACATGCTTCAATATGTTTTCTAACCAATACAAAAGGAATGGATTGAAAATGTTGTGTGAAATGGGAGAAATAAAATGCACACGTGCAAGTATCAAAGAAAAGTTCAATTGAAAAAGAAATTGAAAAGAAATTATGAAAATATGATCCACCACTATTAAAATCTGAATTAAAAATAATAGAAAATTATTTAAATGGGTTAAGAACACATGTGAATTATTTCAGAATTTTTGGAGTTCATATGGTATTTAAAAAAAAACCAAAATTGGAATGTGTATGCAAAGGGACTAAAAGAAAGGAAGAAAATAAAAGGGGTGCTGGAAAAGTAATTGCTAGTTCAAAATGCTTGGGCTTTTAAAATGGAGGGTGCGAAAAACAAATTCAGCCAGCCCATTAAGCTTGTGCGTGTGTGATAGTGTGTGTTTCAGTTAATTTGCGGATGCAATCAGTGCCGTATGATTAATCAAGCTATATAATCCAACGCCTCGTAATGCACGACCACCAAAGCTGCCATACACTCACTCACACTGGAACATATGGGAAGGAAAAAATGAGCACGTGAGCAAGGAATGCAGCTCATTAATGCGCTGCTGCATCCTTATTGGCTAGTGGAATAAAATTTGCGGCTGCACCAATCACAAGCTTCCACACGCGTTTTTATTCCTCACCATCATCACCTCATAACTAATTAATCATTGAAACCAAGAACATGGCCAATGACATGCGGACACATCACCATCTTCATCATTAATTCATGCAAAATGATACTAAACTCATACAAAGACCAAATAAAACGCAGAATTTTTGCCAATCTTCTACCTCAAATAACTCCATCAATTCTTAACAAAATAAAATACCAAACTGAAGCCCAAACTTCATAGATCATGAATATGCTAATTAAAGCTCAAAAATATCATTCTAACATCAAGAAAAATGGCACGAAAGTGACATGTTCAAACACAAATTTCACAAAAATCACAAAATCACATAAAATCCAAATTGAACAACCAATGGTGTGCCATCATTTCAGGACTTCTAGATGCAATGCATGATTACTAATTTCACATTATAAATCCCTAAAATTATGATGAAATAAAGCAAAAGTTTCAAGATCCCTAACCTTGTGAGATGCTAATTTGTGTTTTAGAAATCCAAGAACTTCTTGCAAGATCTTCAAATCAACACTTTGAGCCAAATAAAGCGTTAAACCAGATCTTATGCTTGATTAGAGTAGGAATTTGGAGTGATGAGTGAAACTTGGGATTTTTTCAATGGTGGATTCAAGCAAATCCAATGCATACAGTAGAAAGAGGAAGTTATGGAGGTGATACTGCTCAAAGACTCTTCGAAAATGATGGAGAAATGAGAGCAAAATCCTGATCTGAACTCTTGAGAGTGAGAGAGAAACTTGAGATTTCTTGAGAGATTGTGATGAAAATGTGAGAAATGTGTGAGATTAGAGAGAGAATAGAGAGAATGATTGAGAATAATTTCTGAGAATGTGGAAAAATGAGAGAGAGAGTGAAATTGTGTGTGAGTTTTTCATTATATATGTTGAGTTAAAATGGTAACCATGGTGGTTAATTGAGTTGGTTAAATGAGTTGGAGTTGGGTTAACTGAGTCCAACCTAACTAACTGAGTTGAGTTAGTTAGGGGGTGAGTTGTGAAGGGTTGGTTAAGGTGTGGGTGAGTTCATGAAGTGTATGGTGAGGTTTAAAGTGGATGGTGGTGATGTAAGGAGATGTTTAACTTAAAGAGGAAAAGGTGAACTGGTGTGTAGCATGCGTGTGAATATTTGAATTAACAACAACAACAATGTTATTTTTTCTGATTTTATAGCAGCTTGATACCAACTAAAACAAGGAAGTTTTGTGATAAAATTCTCTCATGTTAGTGCATGAAATGATGAGCTTTTTGTGTCATTAGAAAGAGGAACTGTGATAGAACATGATTGGTGTTGGAAATTGGATTAAATAGAGCTTTCAAGAGGATAAAAAACAACTGTAAACATCAAGGTTCAACTCTGATCTTCATGGGCGCGTGACCTGGTGTATGCATGGCAACATGACTTGTAAAATTTCAGCACGAACACATCAACTTTGGACCCTTATAACTCCATCATAACTTGCTCAAATGGAAAAAAGTCCAACATCAAAGTTGAAGAGGACATTGAGATGAACAACTTTGATGTTCAACATTTTTTCATTTGGAGCTTCCATCGTTGATAAAAGTGGCTGGACATTTGGCACACCAAGTGTTTGACAAAATTATGGCGCATGGGCCTGAACTTGCCTTGCCATGACTTGGTTTTTGACCTAGTTTTGTCAAGCTTTGATGGATCATAACTCCCTCAATTTTGATCCAATGGAAGAGTTCTTTATATGGATTTGAAGGTTAGAACATGAACTTTAATTGGCTCAACTTGGGCCTGAGGTTTGGAGCTTTTATCTTGAAGAAAGAGAGCCTCAAAGTGTGGTGCAAAATGGTCCAAACTTGCCATTTTTGGAAATCCTAAATTTCCAAAAATGGAAACTTTGTGCATTTCTTGATTTTCCATGATTCCTCCACCATTTCTTGATCAAATCTTGTCCAATGAACATATGTAACTTGAATTTCATGATTTTGACCTCAAAAAGTCAGGAGTTGACTTTTTCCCCTGCACAGTTGACTTTTTCCCAATTCTCCTAATTTTGAATCCTCTGACCAATTGAAACCTTTCCGAAACCAATTGATGAGCCATTTTCCAGCCACATACACATAGGAACATAGGGAATACCACGAGATCAAGTTTTGTCCAAAAAATCAGAAATAAACTGATTTTATGTCAAACCCTAATTTTGGTACCCTCTAGTTAGGAGGAAATAACACATCTTCCAAATCCAAATTCCTCTGAATATGATGTATATCCTTTCTAACAAAGATGAGATATGATATTTGGAGGTGATAAAAACTCAAAGAGCTTGCCCATTTGAGGGTCATATCCCAATTTTAGACTGCTTTGTGTAGGAGATGATGCACTATCCAATCTTCTTAATGAATTCCCAACTTCCAATGCCTTATGGGATCAAAGTGAGAGGATATATGATATAAGAGACCCTTGAGGCTTATTCTCTTGCTATGGATGACCAACCCTTGAAGCACTAGACACCATGCCTTGTAACCAATGATATGCAACTCATGACCTACTATGGAATGCAAATGAGTAAAGCATAGACCAATTTATTGAGAAAACATGAGGGTAAATTTTGAGGTATTACACACTTGCATGGGCTGCTAAGCGTCTCCTATAATATATGCTGACTCACACAACTCTATTAATATCAAAGATGGATCCAGTCAAGTACATTTTTGAAAAGCCAGCTCTCACCGAAAGGGTTGCCCGTTGGCAGATGGTGTTGACGGCGTTGAAAGAGTATGACATACAATATACTTCCCAGAAAGCCATAAAGGGTAGTATTCTGTCTGATTATCTTGCCGAGCAACCAATTGATGATTATCAGCCAATGAAGTTTGAGTTCCTTGATGAAGACATCATGTATTTGAAAATGAAAGATTGTGACGAGCCACTAGTTGATGAAGGACCAGATCCTGATGACAAGTGGAAGTTGATGTTTGACGGGGTTGTTAATGTGAATGGTAGTGGCATTGGGGCAGTTCTCATAACTCTGAAAGGTTCCCATATACCTTTCACTGCCAGACTGACTTTTGATGTCACCAAAAATGAAGCCGAATATGAAGCTTGCATTATGGGTATTGAAGAAGCCATTGATTTAAGGATCAAGACTCTTGATGTATTTGGGGACTCTGCTCTAGTGATCAACCAGGTCAATGGAGATTGGCACACCCATCAACCCAATTTGATCCCTTACAGAGATTATACGAGAAGACTGTTGACTTTCTTCAAGACAGTAAAGTTGTATCATGTACCTCGTGATGAAAATCAAATGGCAGATGCTTTGGCAACGTTATCTTCAATGATTCAAGTGAATTGGTGGAATCATATACCCAAAATTGATGTGATGCGGCTTGATAGACCTGCTCATGTGTTTGCAGCCGATACAACGACCGATGATAAACCTTGGTATCATGATATCAAGCGTTTTTTGACAAGTCAAGAGTATCCGGCTGGGGCATCTAATAATGATAAGAAGACTTTGAGAAGGTTGGCGGGCAGTTTCTTCTTGAATGAAGATGGTGTATTGTACAAAAGAAATTTTGACATGGTCTTGCTCAGATGCGTGGATATACACGAAGCAAACATGTTAATGCAAGAAGTGCATGAAGGTTCTTTTGGTACTCATGCTGGTGGACATGCCATGGCAAAGAAATTGTTGCGAGCTGGTTATTACTGGATGATCATGGAGGCTGATTGTTTCAAATATGCTCGAAAGTGCCACAAGTGCCAGATTATGCTAATAAAGTGCATGTGCCACCGAATCCTTTAAATGTGATGAGTTCTCCTTGGCCCTTTTCCATGTGGGGCATTGATATGATAGGGAAGATTGAGCCCAACGCCTCTAATGGACATTGTTTTATTCTGGTGGCCATTGATTACTTCACTAAGTGGGTGGAAGCTGTTTCGTTTGCAAATGTCACCAAGCAGGTGGTGGCCCGGTTTATCAAGAAAGAGATTATTTGTCGATACGGGGTGCCCGAGAGGATCATCACTGATAATGGTTCTAATATCAATAATAAAATGATGCAAGAGCTGTGCCAGAGCTTCAAAATTGAATATCACAATTCTTCTCCGTACCGTCCAAAGATGAATGGTGTCGTTGAGGCAGCCAATAAAAACATCAAGAAGATTGTGCAAAAGATGGTCGTGACATACAAGGATTGGCATGAGATGTTGCCTTTCGCTTTGCACGGGTACCGTACCTCTGTACGTACGTCTACTAGGGCAACCCCGTTTTCCCTTGTGTATGGTATGGAAGCAGTTCTACTGGTTGAAGTTGAGATTCCTTCTCTAAGGGTCATGATGGATGTCAAGCTTGACGAGGCTGAATGGGTTCGAACAAGATTTAACGAGTTAAGTCTCATAGAAGAAATGAGATTAGCAGTAGTGTGCCATGGGCAGTTGTATCAGAGAAGGATGAAACGGGCATTCGATCAGAAGGTGCGTCCTCGGAATTATCAGACGGGTGACTTGGTGTTGAAAAGGATTCTTCCTCCTAATACAGATCACAAGGGCAAATGGACTCCGAATTATGAAGGTCCATATGTTGTCAAGAAGGTTTTCTCGGGCGGAGCCTTGATGCTTACAACTATGGATGGTGAGGATTTTCCGTCGCCTGTGAACTCAGACGCAGTCAAAAAATACTTCGCATAAATGGACCCGCTGGATAGTAAAAAGAGAGTCCAGGAAAAAAGGGCATCCCGGCGAACCACAAAAGAAAAAAGAAAAAAAAGGAAAAAGGTTCGGGCAAAAATTAGAGATAAAATAAAAAAATGAGTACACCCGGTAAGTTAAAAACCCGAAAGGGAAACTTAGGCAAAAATGGGTATCCTGGTGGATTGAAAACCCACAAAGGGCGATCCAGGAAAAAGAGGGATTAAGTGAAAGCCTACAATCTGAGTGACCTGTATCCCGTCTCGTTTCAACACGAAACATTCTGAAGGATAGGAATCGGTCCAGTCACCCCCCTCGGAAAGCAGAGCACTTGGAGAGTCTTGAAGACATATGAACCATAGCAGGGTTGAAACTCAATGGATTTCCGTTTTCCACATTGCCATTAAGATACTTTCTTTTTCTCTGTTAAGCAATTACCTCTTTCCAGGAATTGCTTCTTGATGTAAGTGCCTGTTTTTGGGGCTTTTCAATCAATCAATAAAATTTTCGTTATTCAGAATACTTGTCTCTTTTGTTTTCTTTTACAGTCTATTTTGTTTGCAAAAACATCCGAATTTTTGGTAAACATTGCATTTGAAAACATCGAGGTTTTACAATGACATGCGCGCAAAAGAAAACAATTAAAATTGCTTTAAATGTCAGGTGTCCTTGGGTGATGAATTCAAAACCCATGATACCCTGGGGCATATGTGTACATCATTTTGTTTGCAGGTGTCAGCGTTCGCTGGTCAGCCCATTGATAACATGTGATGTCTTCAGCTTGTTTTATCTAGCAAGACTCAAAGGATATCTCTCCCCAAGCGGAAATGGCTTCCTCAACAGGAAAGTTCTTCTTTGAGATTGCAATCCCCAACAGAGCTATATAGTTATGCTTCTTCCCCAAACGGTAGATTCAGATGGTTCATCATCATTCCTTACAGTAAACCTCAACAAGCTTGGTAGTTCAAAGACCAGATTGTGTCAATGTCCTCCCCACCTGAGTTGATGTTTTTTCCACAAAATGTCAAAAAGATCAGATCGATGGTTATTTGCTTAGCAAAATTGCTATTGTAATCCCCAACGGAGTTGACTTCATATCCTCAGCATTTATTTTGCTGAGGGGCTTCCTTGCATCCTCAAAAACGTGTAGCACTTCCATTTGAGATGGAGCATTACGCCATGGAAAATTCAAACATATGCATGTGAAGCATAAGCCAGTTTTGATACCTCGTGCGAGAGCCCAGAACTGTTTCTCTTCAATCACATCATTGACAAAGCAAAAGAATGCCTCTTTCATTCCCCACCAAACATTTCAAAGCAGTACCAGGGTTTCACCTCTTTCTTCCTCACCAGAGTTTCATCTTTCGGTTTGTAAATCTTTTGATCTTACATCTTAACCGTGTTTTCCTGGAACCATTCTCGATAGGATTCCTTTAGCCGTTCCCGACAGGCAAACCGGAACCATTCCCGATAGGATTCCCTTAGCCATTCCCGATAGGCCCCTTCTAAGTTTTGAACCTTAGTCATTCCCGATAGACGTAATGGTCAACCTTATTTCTTAGGAACCATTCCCGATAGGATTCCCTTAGCAGTTCCCGACAGGCGACCCTTTAAGTTTTAGACCTAACCGTTCCCGACAGGCCCATTTACCATTCCCGATAACTTCAGCCGTTCCTGACAGGTGACCTTTGAGTTTTAAACTAGCTGTTCCCGACAGGCCCGCATGTGCTGTTCCTGACAGACATACCATAGGTTTTAAACTTTAGCTATTCCCAACAGGCGCCCTTTTGAGTTTAAACTTAATCGTTCCCGACAGGCATACTTCAGCCGTTCCCGACAGGCATACTATAAGTTTTAAACTTCAGCCGTTCCTGGCAGGCAAAACTTTAGCCGTTCCCGACAGGCATCCTTTGGATTTCACTTGTTCCAGACTCTTTTTCACAAATATCTTTTATCATAACTGCTTTGTTTGTCATATATCTTTTCCTTTTACCCACAGAGTGCAAATTTTCTGGTTATTTTTGTATTCAATCCCTATGTACCTTAAATTTCTGACATCCACTGCTCTCATCCATTCAGGTCCACAGTTGATTGAATAGGGGCAGCTGTAACCCCAAAATTTCCCCTCTTATTTATTACCTCATAATTGGCTTATGCTTTATTCATATGCATTTCATAATAGGTCATACTAAATCATACAATCATTGGTTGTAAGGCATGGGACCAGGTGTCTCAAGGTATGGACATTTCAAAGGCAAAGGACAAAAGTAAAGCTTTTCCAAACAAGTCACAAGGGCTCCCCATGTCTCAATTCATCTCATTTGAGTCCTCAAGTCATCATGAGATGGGAATTTAATAAAGAATTAAAGCAACTCACCATCTACTAGTATGGATGATCAAATTAGGGTTTTGGAATTCTGGGATATAACACAGTAATGGGCAATATGCTTGAGCTTTTATCATCAACCAATGGCATATCTCATCATTGTTTGAGAGGATACACATCATACTCAGAGGAATTTGGATTTGGAAGATGTGGTGTTTTCTCCTAGACTGAGGGTACAAAACTAGGGTTTGCCATAAAATCAGTTTATTTCTGATTTTTTGGGCCAAATTTGATTCCATGGTATTCTACATGTCCTCAAGTGTCTAGGGATGAAGAATTGTCCATCAATTTGGTTTGGAAGAGTTTCAATTGATCAATTGACTGAATATCAGGAGAATTGGGGAAAAGTCAACTGTGCAGAGGAAAAAGTCAACTCTTGACTTTTTGAGGTCAAAATATTGTTCCTTATCTCAAGTATGATCATTTGTGAAGATTTGATCAAGAACTATCAAGAGATTCATCAAAAATCAAGAAATGGGCAAAGTTGCCAAAAATAGTAATGAAGGGTTTCCATTTATGGCAAGTTTTGTCAAGTTGAAGGGCCATCTTTGAAGCATTCTTTCTCCATGCTCAAAGCTTCAAACTCAAAGGTTAAGGAGGCCTATCAAAAGTTCACATTTCAAGCTTCAAAACCATACCAAGAACATGCCCATTGGATCAAAATTGAGAGATATGATCAATCAAAGTTGAGGCAAGTCAAGGCAAATTGGCAAGTCATGACCAGTCAGCACGCAATTATTTTCACAAACACTTGGTGTGCGTATTATGTTCAAGTTCAAGGCCAAATATCTCAATGATGGAGGTTTCAATTGAAAAAATGTTCAACATCAAACTTGTTCATCTTGATCCCCTCTACAAAATTGGTGTTAGAAGTGTTTTTATCTGATCAACTCATTGAGAGTTATAGTGGATCAAAGTCAGGGTCAACACACTTGAACTCCACACGCATATGATTGGGCACGAGCCAGGTCAGGCTGACCTGCTAACACAGTTGGGTACAAGCATATTTATGAGACTTTTTAAGCATGTTAGAGGTTCCATTTACCATTGTTTTGAACATTAACCTTGTTGTACTCCATGACCTCTTTCCAAAAAGCCATTGATCATGTCATTTCATCCCATAATCATGAAGATTCATTGCTTCAAAGTCACTATCAGGTCATCTGACTTTCTTCTAATCCAAGTAAATCCAAAATAACATTAAACCAGTTACATGGTTGTTTTATGCGCATGCCATCATCCACCCCATGTCATGTTTGCCATAATAAGCCAAACCAGCTCTTGTGCATATACCATGCTCATGTACCATCATTGCCCAAAGTGTTCAAACCAAAAGAGGAAGGAGAAACTTGCAAAGCAAGCTGTGTTGCTCAGTACATCATCACCACCATTCACCCTAATCCTCACCATGATACCATGCTCCTCCACACATTGAATTCATACACTAGCCCACCATCATTTTCACCCACTCTCATTATCCATTTTCACTCAACCTCACTTCTAACCAGGGTTCTAACTGTCAACCATGACAGTTAGAAATTAACTAAGGATATAAATAGAATCCATAACAGAAATCATAACCAACTTTTTCATTCTTCACATTTCACCAAAACCTCACACTCTATCTCTCTGAAAATTCTCTCTCTCACTCTGAGTTTTTCCTCTCTTTTTTCACTCGAGAGTGTTCTTCAATCTTCTTCAAGATTCATCATAATCATCAAGAGATCTTGGATCTAACAACATTGAATCTTCAAGTTCATCTTCCTCTCCAAGCTTTTTTTTCTCTCAAAGTTCGTTGATTCAGAGTAGTTCATAGCCTTTATTTGGCCAGAGTGAAGTTCAAGAAGCAAGTGGAGTCTCCTCTCTGGTTTTCTTGTGTTGAAAGAATTCATCAATAGAGCAGGTTTTAGTTCAAACTTTTTGCTCTTGTTATGCTATAATCTAAGTTTATTTTGTTCGTTTTTGAGATTAATAGAAGCAATGTGATCACCAGCTAGTTGATAGGCACTATAGGTGCATAGTTTTAAATTCTAGGGCAAATTGGTTCTCTTCGTTTCTCTCTGTGTGTGATGTGTTTATGAATTTTGATGATGGATCTGTGATCTACGTGACCTGAGGAGCATTTTGATATATGATTTGTCAATTTTTGATGGCCTAAAATTTTTGGTACGGTGGAGAGTGGCCGGAGAAGATGGCCGGAGTCTTCTCCGGCCGGTGATGTATGAACCCCGACTCATTTGGCCAAATTAAAACACAACCATTTGATCTTTTTGATCCAAGGGACAAGAGCGTGCCAGCGCATTAATGACACAACCTCCCTAGCACGTGATTGCTTTTTCTGAATAGTTTGGATTTTATTGATCATGTGTGTTTGTTGCATCATAATTAGCATGTGCTTGCATCCTTAGCCACTTGATGTGCGTACTTTCTTGATCATCTTGTGCTGACTTGAACCCGTGGCTCATAATGAGTAAATGTTTGACTGAATAACATGCTATGCACCCTCCTCTGAACACGTGGTATTGGACTGGGTTCCTCTTGCTACGCGCACCCCTCTTTTCCTGGCACAGTGCAGTTATAGCTTGGAAATTGCTAGTGTTGCACCTCCTTGATCATTTCTTGCATTTTTATTTTCCTTTTTCATACTGTTTTCATTTTTAATTTTTAAAATTACTTCCAAGCATCCAAGGTTCCCATAAAAATTCATGAAGCAATATGAGGCCTTTAAATAATTTTGGCATATTTTATTTTCTGATTTTATCATATTTTGCTATATTTTCATAAATATTCTTTTGATTTCTTTTGTATGAGCATTTAATCATGATACATGCTTCATCTTTGAATTGTTTAACATAGTTCCAAAGTGAATTTACTTCTGAGACTTAGTACACACTTATATGATATCTTTATGCACTTCATTCATTTTTTGTGGATTTTTAAAATCATTTTTGGGTGGTGTTTGACCCCTATCTTTGTGCACTATTGTTGTGTGGATTGAATGAACTTGTGGAGTACATTTGAACATGTTTCTTAATGATTTTTGCACCACACTTTTGGGAAATGTTTACACACTGTTTGAACTTCATTTGACTTGCATATGTGAATTTTCTCATTCTCCTAATTTGGTCTTGTGAATTGTGTGAGTGTATCTACACATGTATGTTGTTGTGGGATCATGTGTTAGGGTTTGAGATACATTATGTGCAATCCTATTTGGTCCTTGTTGAAACCTTTTGACATATGATCGTATGAACATTATAGGTCATTCACATCAAATTATAGGTCATCATTTGTTCATCTTTACATGACTTGTGAACATTAGTTTGAACTTGCATTGTGATACAAGTTTGTGCATCCTTACTTATCCATCTTTGATAACTTGTTTGCATAAACACTTGTATGACCTTGGGCACTCATCCACATTTGTTTAACTACTGTATGTGATCATCCTCATTCACTCCAATTGAATTCTAACTTCATTTTACATGTTTCTTAAGTTCATAAACCTTTACATGTTTAGTTGACCTAGTTTGGCCATGTTTGCTTCTAATCCTCAATGTGCTTTAACATGATACTTGTGTGAACTTTGTGCATACATTCTTGACTTCCACATGTCATCTTCAATGCCATATGCTACTAACTTGCATTCATATTCCATGATTGTTCATCTTTCATTTTTGTCTTTGACTTGCATTACAAGTATGCATCATTGTTGAACTTCAATTGTGTTTGTTCACTTCTTCTTGCTTCATTTCTTTAAATGCTTGCATCCATGACTTGTATGTTCATTCAATGACATCCCCATACTTTAATAAATGTCATTCACCTCTGACTTTGATGTTTACATGTGCATTTATACATGTTTACTTTTCATAAGCATTCATTGTCCATAAGTGATACACATCTTGCATTTGTGTTATCTTTTGGTGCTTAGTTTGACTTTGTTTGCTTTCATTTGGTACCTTAACATTAGTGGGATCCCTTAGCATGTACCTACTGAACTTGGGATGTTCCTTAACTCTTAGGACTCTTTCCTTTTGGTTTAACATTTGTTTGCTTTTCAAGTTGCCTTCTTAAAGCAACTAGTACTTATTTGGTTTACTTTCTAGCATTTATATTCATTTCTTGTGATTATTTTGCTAACCTTTTGTGTAGGGGCCGAGGTAAGACATATGAACATGTGGATGTTAATCCATGTTCATCTCTTCTTTCATCTCTCATCTATCTTACTTCTCTTTCTCTTATGTGAATAGCATGATATAATGCTTTGAGTACAACTTTCTCACACCCTTTAGGATCCAAGCTCATCCTTAATTTTTTATTAAGGTGAGGTAGGATAAGCATTAGGTAGTGCTATCCCCCTCTCTTCTTTAGACTTAGGTTCTTAAACCTTGACCTTAGGGCCACCTTTGCATGATAACATTAGGAACAGTTAGTTTCCCCTTAGTGTTTTCTTTTCAACTTGAGTCTTCTCTTCTCATCTCTTAACCTTTCTAAAACACTTAATAAAGGTTAACGTGTATTGCGCATGAGCCTTATATATGGGAAGTGAGGTATGGGGGGTCTCCCTTTATTCTTCTAGGGTACTTAGTGTACGTCCTGTTGGGGATGATACGCGACGTATTCATTCCTATGTTGTAGACTTGGGTGCAATGCAAGTTACAAACTAATTTCAATCCATCTCTTGTCTAAAAAACACAAAAACCAACTCAAACCTTTTCATCCTTCAGGATTTTCTAAAGTTTCAACCTATTTTTAGAAAAGGGCACGTTACTTCCGTCTCATCGCAAATAGGCCTCGACCCTAACTGCATGGCGCGAATCTGACGTCGCTCATAAAAAACACAGACTTGGTTAAGTCGAACTACGACTGCTCTGATTTCCTCCTTCTGGATAGATTGAGGATACATAGGCACAAGACGACGATGTCTTGGTGAGCAACCTCCCCCCTAGTTCGTATCCGAACTATAGTGACTTTGACTTTCCCATTGCACGAGGGAATACGTAGGCCTAGTACTCCGAGGAAGTCCTACCGAGTCACTTCTTTTTCTTTTCTTCCTAGTTTCTTCATTCTTTCCCGTACCTGTTCCTTTTCCTTTCCAGTAGCAGCGAAGCTCCAGATGACGACACCTGTCGCGGTGAAAATTGGATACCATATTTATTTGTTAACTAGGATCACATTTTTAATGTCACCACCGGTCTTTGATTTTATCCAAGGGAAGGGAGAAAAAACCGAATACCCACAATGCAATGCAAATGCACTAAGATTCTAAGTTCGGGGGTTGGTTATACCTAGGGAAGGTGTTAGCATCCTAGATATCTGTAGTACTCTACAGGAACCTCTTGGTTCATTTTATATTATCTGTTATTTGTTTTGCTAAGGTTTTAGGATAGGTGATTTATTATTTTTAATCCTAGGTGTGCTCGACAAGATATCGCATCTTGTGCCTACGTATCCTGTCAGGAGGGAATCAGAGCACTTGTAGTTCCTTATTAAGGATACTAAATGTTTTAAAGGTTTAGGAGAGGAAGATGAGTCATCATCTTAAGAAAACCACCACAGTTGTTGAAAATGTTTGTGTTTGTGGGGGTATGGGATTGTATGTCCCTTCTTTGAGATGATTAACATCTAATTATCTTGTGTGAAGAATTAGGTGGGCTAAAGTTTGATTTAAAAATCAAAATTATGGGGGGACTAACCTAGGAAATCTATCCTAAGTTATCTAATAGTCCTATCTTAAGGTATCGATTATGATGCAAATGATGTGCACCATGCACAATAACATCGTTATCATGCATGAGATTTTCCCTTGGATATTAATGCGATTAATTATATTATTTAGGTGAGGGTGCTAGCAAAGTGATGCTAGACTTGTGTCCAGTGATCGGTAGGTCGAATGCGATGCCCTAAGGCGATCGACTTATATGGGTAGAAAATTGGCTCGACGTTGGATCGAGGACTTTTAGTTTTTGAAAAGGGTTTGAGGCAGAAACATAAATCAAGTAAAAGCATAAACAAACAAATAAGGAAAAACATCCGAACACTCATGAACCTAAGACTAAGCACGGTGAGATTTCTAAACGAGGGCGATCTAAAGGTTTGGTTTTAAACTTAATTATTTGATTTGTTTGAGATTATTATTATTATTATTTATTCGCTTGAGGAGGCTGGGGAAGTTTTTAATTATAAAAGGGATTTTATATTATTATTAAAAGTTTTTTTTTTAGATTATTATTATGAAAGAGATTTAGATTAAATATTATAAAAAAGGCTTAATTTTATGAAAGAAAAGATTTTTATCAATTATCATTTTGAAAGAGAAGTTTGAAATTCATTATTATTAAAAAAAAGGTTTAGTTATTAAAAAGTTTTGGTTTTAATTATAAAAGTCTTATTATCAACTTATAAAAAGGTTTTAATATTTTAAATGGAGAAAAAGTTTAACAAGAGATATTATTTTAGGGATGATTCAAATTTCTTAAATAAAAATAGTTATAAGAGCTTTTACTTAGTTTTAAAATGAAATTCTAATATTAAAAGTATTTGCCTATTAATTAAAAAAATTTTTAATTTATATTAAAAAACTAAGAAAGACTTTAGTGTTATATTATAAAAGAAAGAAAAAAAAGATTAAAGCTTAAATAAAAGAAACGGAGGGATTGGGCACTGATCTCTCTTTCTCTCTCGCTCGCTCATCTGCAATTAGGGCTTTCCACCCCAATCGTCTCCGCTCACACTCGTCTCCTACCTCTCGATCTCTCTCGACCTGCAAAAGAAAAAAAACAATTAAGCAATCAAACAAACCTCACCCCACACAACCCTAATACTCCGATTTCACTATATATGGATGATCTACATATTATAAGAGGTGCTAAAATGAAAGCAAAAAGAAACGGTGGAGGAACGGCGAAGATGGCTCCGGCGGCCTCATCGAGGGAAGTTTTCCTTCTTCTCTACCTTTTTTACCTTTTACGAGCTCTCGTGATCTGTATCGTTTCGCCTTCGGTCTGTCGGTTTCTGAGGGACGATGATGAGCAATGTGCTTCTGAGTCTCTGGACGATGATGAACGCTCTTGGTGTTCTGAGCCTCGATCGCATTGTTTAGAATGTGTGGGATTCTCGTTGTTTTTCCGTCGATTTTTCTTGTGTTCTGCCAAGACCTTGCCCCTTTTTATAGGCCGGTGATGAATTAGGGAACTTGAAAATCTTGAATGCTGATTGATAATGTGTTAAATGATTTGATCTGATTTGGTTGGATTTAGAAGGTTTTTGAAATATTTGAATGGCCTGATACGATCTGATTGTGATTTGAATTTTTCTAATGCCCTGTTGCTGACTGTTTTCCAACGTGTCTTTAGTGAATGGTTTTAGAAAGTTTTGAATTGTTTTGGGTAATTTGATACGATTTGATCTGAAATATTTGAAAAGAAAATCTCTGTTTTGGGTGCAATCTCTTGCAATCAAATGATTTGAAATCTTAGATTAATCCCAATTGGAAAGAATTGAAGTTGGCAGCGTCTTTACGATGTTGCCCTCAATTCTTAAATTTGAAGATGATGAAATCTCTCTGATTCAAAAATATCTCTGAGGCCAAAATGGGAAGGTTTTGAAAATGGTTTAATGTAGAATGAATTTCACACGTTGAATGTTACTGATCTTTATCTGACACTTATTGGGAAAGAAAAACAACCTTTCTGGTTTAGGGAAATAAATCTCTTGTAATCACTACGATGTTATTTCCAAATTATCTGATAATGATGAAAAAATGAAATTGGATCGAAAACATTTTGAGGCCTAGACATCTTTAAGAACTTGGGAAATTGGTTTTGGAAAGTTTTAGTGTGGTCTAACCGCATTTAGTTCGTTTTCCTCTCTCATTTGAACGTGCCTTGAATGTTGTTTAAACATGTTTGGATTACACTTAATTGCTCGTAATACCGCGATCTTTCCAATTAGAAAATTTGTATCTTCATTGATGGTATGTTTCACCTTGCGCAGGTTGAGGAACAGATGGTGATGAAAATATCCTTGGAACCACTTATGCTGTTTACGAATGACGCACACTGCTAGGTAGCAGTATCCTGATTTTGGTGAATGTTCTGTTTCATTCGCATTCGTATGCCTCACATTTCTTGTTTCGAAAATGTTGATCATTCTGCTGTTGATGATTTCTTTTAATTTAAATGATTTGAGATGTTCTTACTGTGAACGCCTTGCAGAGGGCCAGAACATCAATAATTCATCCTTCGAAGCATCTTGTTGACCTTGCTTGGTTTGATAACAGGCGTCTCCTTCCTCATGTCTATTTAGCAGAGATTTGAAAAGAGTACAAACCGGCGACGAGCATAGGGTCCTCCATATACAATTGTGAGCCTGTTTCCTCCTTGAAATTTCATTTTGCTAAGCTAATATTTATGCTTCCCATGATTCTTCTTCCATTTCCTTTTCGAAGCGTGTTTCTTTGGAAATTAGTGCTCTTGATTCTATCCCTATCCTGATCTTGCTTGATGAAAATGAATGTGTATGATTTGCTTTTACCGTCTATGTTTCGTCCATCTTCGATTAGTTCTGGTATAAATGTTGATGCAGACACTTTGTGATGTATATTCCAATCAGGTGAAGGTGCGCACTAGCTTGTGTGACAAGGCCAAATGAGGACATTACTGATGAGAGGTTCACCGTTTATCAATACTGGCAGCATTAATTGTGACCAGGTCTTCCTCAATATCGTTGGTCTCGTAGAGCAGGTTTGAAGTATTCGTGCTAAATGGAAGGTTCCGTCATTCTGTTAAATTCAGACATTTAAGCATATTATGCAAGTTGTTTGTACTTGGAGTGGTAACAGTTAGGGAGTAGATCCACCAATTTGAGTATACAGTCTTTTATTGTTTCAGTCTGTTGACTTGTTCCAGCGACGATACCCTTAAGAATGGGTTTTGGTAGGACTGTAATAGCTCGTGTATACTTATCTTTACATTTTTGTTTTGAAACAACAAATCTCCTCAAATTTGTAATATTGACAATAATGAACTCTTGTGATTTGAGTTTTCTTGGACTTAACTTGAGCTTGGCATATTACCCTTGGATAATGAATCCCAATCGCGTTTGCAAGGGTCATGAGTTTGGAAACAAATAGTGTTGACTTGTGAACTCAAAGCTACTCGAACCAAGATTTGAATCTTGTATTGCTTGTATTCAATCTTGAGTAACATGAGAAAAGGAAAACCAACTTGGCGAAATTAAATAATCTTGTCAACAACATGAGTTTAGGCCAAAACCTTGATTTAAGAAACCATGATTCAACTTGAAGTAACTTAAGCAATTCAACCAATATCTTGTACCAATTTGATGAATTCTAACTTTGGCCTCGTAACACACCTATCTCATACTTCAATCACAATTTTCCAATAATTTGGACGTACCCTTATTCCTGGCAATTAATCCAACTTAAATCAAAACAAATATAACTTAAGGATGGATGAGACTTTTCTTGAGGCATTGAATGGTAATTTCTTGAACCGACTTGCATCAAAACTGAAAACCAAAACCCAAAGCCTTGAATTGAATCCATTCATATGTCTTAGGCCGACGATCATGTAATCCTCTAGTTATGAGAATAAGGCACACTTCCTTTCTGTCTCCTCTTGGAATCGTTAAACCTACATAAAATGGTTTGTGACAGAACAAGAAACACACAAAGTCCTAAAGATGCTAACGAAAGAACAAAGGATCTTAGGGTCAAAAATTAGGGTGCGACAGATGCCCCTATTTAAGTTTCTCCTATTCGGAGATATGGAGATTGCAATCTCCGTCTCGACGAGGTAGGAGGGACTTAAATATGAACATGCACAATTTTTGGCCCTAAGATGCCGCGGAATGCATATGAGATGATGTGCAATGATATGAATGCAAGACAAGGATCCTGTGAGGGATAAAGTCACAGGGGATAACTGCAGTTGAAACGCTGAAACACAACCAAAGAAAGGAAGATCCGATGAGGAACAGTTTAGCAAAGCAAGACTCCACGGGGAAAGAGATAACTAATCTGACAATCACAAGGTATTTCGAGCAGTTGGGTGTCTTCCAGTGAAAACAAAAGTGTATATTGCAAAGATGACAAGCAAAACACGCTTCTCGGTATGGTTCAATTTATTGTGAAAAGTCTTGAAATAAAGCGCTACGAGATTGTCGGCCTCGAGCAAAATCTTGGGACACTCCTTATGAGGTCGTCTGCCTCGAACCAAAATCTTGAAGCCTACAAAGTTGTCTGCCTCGAACAACAAAGCTTGAAAATGAATACTACGAGGTTGTCTGCCTCGAACCAAAGTCTTGAAATGAATGCGACGAGGTTGTCTGCCTCGAACAAAGCCTGGAATAAATGTTGCGAGATTGTCTGTCTCAAACAAGGTCTTGAAATAAGTGTTGCGAGATTGTCTGTCTCGAACAAAGTCTTGAAATAAGTGTTGCGAGATTGTCTGTCTCGAAATAAGTGTTGCAAGATTGTCTATCTCGAAATAAGTGTTGCGAGATTGTCTGTCTCAAAATAAGTGTTGCGAGATTGTCTGTCTCGAAATAGTCTGAAATTGAATACTACGAGGTTGTCTGCCTCACATGCATCTTGAAATAAACTGCTACGAGGTTGCCTGCCTCTAGCACAATCTTGAAATAAAAACGCTACGAGGTTGTCTGCCTCGAGCAAAAGTCTTGAACTCCTCCTGGAAAGGTAACTTCACAGGGGTTGGGATTTCACTAGAGATCTTATGACTTCAGCTGGAATCCATAACTTATTGGAGATTTGGAAATTTCACCGGGGATCTTCAGAAGAGATGCAGACCGGCTGACTTGTAGAATATGTCTTCTCAAATAAAAGAGAAAGATCATCTGAGTCTTCATCAAACTTCTCGAAGAGATGCCATTTGACAGAAGCAAATTGAATTGTGGCCTCACTGGGGAGAATACCACTGAGAAGTAATTTTGCTGTAAATGAAATTCGTTGAAGCGATAAAATTCTTGCAATAGGGGTTCTCAAATAAAGAGAAACACCTGGAAGGTCTTCAATGAGCCTTTCTGACGGATTTCCGGCGAGATAATATTTGATGGAGAATGAGTTGATAATCTCGATAACTTCACCGGGGATAGACAAAATGTCTTGAGGAGACTGCAATTTGTCATCTAGATAGAAAAATGAGCTCAAATAAAGAGCTACCACTTGTTGTCTGAGTTTAAATTCCACGAAAATGTTGTAATAATACTGCTGGAGGAATAATTTTTGTCTTCTATAGAGATCTTCAAATAAACTCTTCTTGGGGAGACAAAGTGCAAAATAAATGCATGCTTAGTCCGGGTTCAACATCTTAGAAATATCCGAAATTGTGATTGTCAGGGACCAAAGTTCAATTCAGGAAATAACTGAAAAGAAACGGTCAAACAAGACCCCATCCAGTGAGGAATGAACTCAACTGGGGTTTATCTTTATCCAAAAATGGAAAAGGAAACTAAAGCAACCATCTTCCACGAGGATCGAGCTCGGTGGGGAATTAGAAAGTATGTGTTTTTTCTGCCTAGGGCTGACGACTATACTTGGAGGGAACAGACAAAACCCAGTCACTTGGGGATAAACACGACCAAAGTGAAAGAGCAAACCAACACAAAATGCAAGATGCAAAATGCGCACATGCCATGAATCTATATGAAAGAATGTCATGCTATGCTTATGCTTATGCTGACAAAACAACAACAAGAAGCAAATAGGAGACAAAAAAAACAAGCATCTCGATACGGATACTCGGCCAATCTTTGCAATATAAGAAGAATCACTGGGGATGAACGGAAAGCCATATAGGGAACCAAGTTCTGCTTCACCGCTTCAAACTTTCTCTGGGGAAAGGAAAACACACCACTTGGGAATGAACATCGTGATTTCACTTAGGATTGTCAAGATGAACCTTGTGATTCTGTTGGGGATGAGAAAGATTCACTGGGAACGAATCAAACTCATGATCGAAAAGACTTCATGAAGGATAAAATAAATATCCACTGTGAATTGGAGTAGTCTTGAATGAAAGTTGTAACTGGATAAAATAAATATCCACTTTATTGGGGAAGCTTGGATCAATAGTTGTTGAAAATGTCAGAGATAACACTTCGAGGGGATAAATAGCCATCTTTAGTGGAGAAGATTGAGATAGTGAGGAAGTCCGTTGAGGAGTGCAATAAACACTTGCTTCGCTGGGGAAGGTTGAAGTTGTAAGAAAATCCACTGAGGGTTCTTAGGGTGCCAACTGGAGAAATCTTGCGTCAAATGTGCCGTAACTTCTTGAAGTGAAGATTTACCGGGGAGTCGTCATATCACTTGGGCTAGAAACCCTTTGAGGTATGAGTGAATAAAGTCGTGAGACTGATGTAACTCTGTATTGATAAATTGCGTGGTAGTCGCCATTTTGAACAACGATTGTTGTGGATGAGAAGCAATCTTCACTTCTCGGATGCCCCAGATCACTTGGTTTATAAGAAGAAGTCATCCCAAGAGGATTTTACAGAAAACTTGGCGTCCAACTGTCCCAATGTTTTCAAACTCTTAGAGAGATTTGCCAAATCTCGACGTAACTGGCTCGGATCGACTGTGTTTTGTATATGAATCTTTGAACTTGGAGAGATTTATCAAACATCGACTTAACTGCCCCAGATTCTGAGTCTTCAAACTTGTTCTTCAGACTGTGGAGTAATAGCTGAGAAACAACTTGCCCCTACTCAACAAAGCCTTCAGGTAATGTGCCCTTGAATACGGTCATCCTTTTGAAATAATCTGCCATTTACTCAAAGGATTAAGTTCATTGTTGATGCTCGTATGCTAGCTTCTATGATGTCAAGCAATGTTAGCGAGCAGAAAAATGTTAATTCTGAAACTGCTAATGCCACATATGTTTATCTTGAAGTTTTATTTAAAAATAATTTTGTGATTGAATTACCGATTTTATAATGCCAACACGAATTTGAGCATAGCTCATAGGAGTCAGGAAACGATATCTCAATGAGTATGCTTTTGAAATAAACCCTGCTTCAATTAGGTCTTTTAAGGGTTGTATCTTGGTTTGGTTCATGGTTTAAGAAACAAAGGATATAAGGCTCAAAGTTTGTTTATGCCCACCCAATCTTCGTGATATTTTACTCCTTTTTTTTTTGAAAATTACCCTGCCCCAGGTTAAGAATGAGGGTTTTTTTTGATTTGGATGAAGAAAACTCCTACTTCAAAGGTTCAAAAGGGTTTATCTCCTTATATCTCTGGTGTTTAGGGATTTGAAATAATGCCTTATATCACCAGCAGAGTTTTATTCAAAAGCATACGACAAGAGGTATTCCGTTTGATTTCATCATCCTCCACTCAATTCTCTGCCAAGGCAAGAGATTGGGCAATATTGACATTATAAAACAGAAAAATCATTTTAAAAAGAGTGAAACGAATGGATTTCTTCATGACAAACATGTTTATTGCATTAATTATTCAAAATAACAAGTTCTTGCATGCAAACCAAACTTTTACAATCAAAGAAATAGTCATAAGTGCAAGCAAATAAATAAACAGCCTGATGAGCTCGGGAACATGCTCCTCTCTTGATTTCGCCGGCCTGGACCTTCTCTAGTCTTCACTTGCAGGGCGTTCTTGTATCATGTTCACATTGACTCCCCATGTTGTGGTAAAGGATTGTTCTGCACATTTGGGTTGGAATCTTTGAAAGTTAGGATTCCACTTTCAACCAATCTCTGAACATCGGCTTTCATCCCATAACAACTTTCAATATTATGACCTGGCGCCCCTTGATGATAAGGGCAGAATAAGTCAGCTCTGTACCAGAAATGAGGGTTCTTAGGCACCGCTGATATGGCCCTTGCGTAACAATACTGGGAAAAGTTCTGCATATGACATAGGAATCGGGTCAAAGTTTGGTTTCCTCAGTGCGCGCCTTGGGTTATTGATCGATTGTCGGGCTTGTTGAGGAGGTTGCGGATTTTTCTGAGGATACTGCTGTTGTGGTGAAGCAGGTGGAGTTTGAGGTGGTTGCACAAACTGTGGTCGGTAAGCTGGAGCATTGATAGTTGGGGTCACATCAGTAATATATGGGCGTGGATGATACCTTCCTTTTGATCGTCCTTGATACACAACACTAACTTCTTGTTCCTTTTTCTTTCCAAAATTACTTCCATACTTTTTGACATTGTTGGAAGTATTCCCCTCCTTAGCTAGTCTTCCTTTGCGGACGCCCTCTTCCAAGCGCATCCCCATATTCACTATCTCGGTGAAATCATTTGGAGCGCTTGCCACCATTCTCTCATAAAAGAAAGGGCTAAGTCTTTTCAGAAAAATTCTGGTTATCTCTTTCTCTTCCAGAGTTGGAGTAACTTGAGCAGCTAATTCACGCCAACGCTGGACGGACTCCTTAAAGTTCTCTCTTTCCTTCTGGGTCATGGCTCTCAACTGGTCTCTATCTGGTGCCATGTCGACATTATATTTATATTGCTTGATAAAAAGCTCAAAGAGGTCATTAAAACTGCGGACCTTTGAACTATCTAGCCCCATGTACCACTTGAGGGCTGCACCAGTCAAACTATCCTGGAAATAATGTAACAATAGGGGATCATTATCCTTATGAACAGACATTTTCCGGGCATACATAACTATGTGACTATGTGGGCAAGAATTTCCTTTATACTTCTCCAAATCAAGGAGTTTGAACTTTAGAGGAACCTTAACATTAGGAACCAGGCATAGCTCAGAGGCACTCTTCCCAAATAGCTCTTTCCCCCGAAGGGCCTTGATTTCTTTCTTCATTTCTAGAAACTGGTCCTGGAAATCATCCATTCGTTCTTCCATTCCAACACTCTCACTAGGGTCAGCATGAAACATGGGTTCTTCCAGATGAAAAGGAGTAGCATTTACCACGGGTGGTGGCACAGTCATTACAGCAGTTGTGGCAGTAACTTGAGAAACAGGTGGGCGGTATCCAGCTGGAGTAAAGTTAGGAGGCATACCCCACGGATAACCAGGAGGCATAGAATACTGCACTTCACTTGTGGTGGGCACCACTGGGATCGGTGCTGATATCATTTCCGAGTTAACAGTGTTGTATGATGTCATACTATGTGATGGCTGGTTCTGAGCAGCCATCAAAGCTTCCATCATCCCATTGATTTTCTCTAGACTTTCCTTCAGGGTAGAAACTTCTTCCCGGAGTGCTCTGTTTTCCTGTTCGAGTTGATCCATTCTTTTCTTGCGACCGGCTCGAGTATTGTATCGATGATTCAACTTGACTGAGAAGAGAAACACGAATGAGAACCTGGAATGCAAAGGGATGCAAATGCAAATGAGAATGCTATGCAACAAGATTCATGGAACTCAGCAATTTATAATCATTGAGGAATATCAACAGGCTCGCTTATTAATCATGAAAAAAAACGGTTACAATCATTATTACCGGAATACTAAAAATTGATTTAATACAAAACGCGTATGTACGCCTTACAACAGTTATAACGTAAAGCTAAATAAAAGCATATAATGATCTATCTAAGGAGACTCCTCCAACGGTCTTCTTGAGTTATCGACTTTCTTCCAACTGAGCTTCTTCCAGAATAAGCTTGTCGACGAAGTGTTGACTGATGACTAGAATGGGATAAGACGTCTTGAGCTTCCCGTTTCTTGCAATAAGTAGCATTTTTTTTTGAAATTCTCCTTTTGTAGTCACCTTAGCTTGAATATTAACCGAAGATAGGAAATGGATGCCTATCTTAAATTAGTAACTCCATCAGTTGAGGATATTCTTTATGAGTTGACAGCAGCTAGTAATCCGGAATAGTGATAGGCTGCAGTATAACGGAAATGATAGCTTCCCAATTTGGTTTTAAACCTTTCTTCATTTGTTAGCAAGATCTCCATTCTCCTTAGATCGTCCAAGATATGACTATTGTAAGTGTACTTCGACGTTTTCTTTTTTTTTTTAGAGTCCATGATATCTTTATGATATGATGCTAATGAATGCAGGGATGCAAACACACAAAGCACAAAGCACATAGAAGCAATCAAACAGATAAAAAGTCCTAGGTTTGAAAGGTCACAACATGGAGCCAAGGTCTACCCATCCCGATAGGTGTGTACTATGGTTTCAAATGTACCTGCCGAACGGGTTCTACAAAGTTCCCAGAGTCTACAACCCATCTTTCGGATATTATCGATTTCCCAAATCACTTGGTAGTCAATAATATTCTCAAGAGAATCTCGTCTGAGTGTAGTATCGCGTAGCGACTATTGTAGAAATAAATTCCTGCATAGTCCCCGCACTACATCCTAATAGGCCAAGTTGCGTTAAAGGTAACTACGGTCCCCAGTCTCGATGGCCTTTAGTTCGAAATAATAGCGTCTTCACGAATAGACTCGTTGGACAAAATTAAATTCGAGAGGGCCTAGACTGAGTGGTGAAGTCTCAATTCAACTTCTTCAGAAATCGACTCCCTCAAAGTATCCTTGAATTCTCACCGTTCCTATCATAATTTTCACTCTAGTCCGGGTGTAGGACTTTGTCTCACCACACAAGTAATAACCCCAGCAAACATAGAAAATACAAATATATAACAAAAAACATAATTAAACAAGTTAGGGGGAACCCACTTATGTCAATCCCCAGTGAAGTCGCCATTTCTGTCACGGTGAAAATTGGATACCATAGTTATTTGTTAACTAGGATCGCATTTTTAATGTCACCACCGGTCTTTGATTTTATCCAAGGGAAGGGAGAAAAAACCGAATACCCACAATGCAATGCAAATGCACTAAGATTCTAAGTTCGGGGGTTGGTTATACCTACGGAAGGTGTTAGCATCCTAGATATCTGTAGTACTCTACAGGAACCTTTTGGTTCATTTTATATTATCTGTTATTTGTTTTGCTAAGGTTTTAGGATAGGTGATTTATTATTTTTAATCCTAGGTGTGCTCGACAAGATATCGCATCTTGTGCCTACATATCCTGTCAGGAGGGAATCAGAGCACTTGTAGTTCCTTATTAAGGATACTAAATGTTTTAAAGGTTTAGGAGAGGAAGATGAGTCATCATCTTAAGAAAACCACCACAGTTGTTGAAAATGTTTGTGTTTGTGGGGTATGGGATTGTATGTCCCTTCTTTGAGATGATTAACATCTAATTCTCTTGTGTGAAGAATTAGGTGGGCTAAAGTTTGATTTAAAAATCAAAATTAAGGGGGGACTAACCTAGGAAATTTATCCTAAGTTATCTAATAGTCCTATCTTAAGGTATCGATTATGATGCAAATGATGTGCACCATGCACAATAACCTGGTTATCATGCATGGGATTTTCCCTTGGATATTAATGCGATTAATTATATTATTTAGGCGAGGGTGCTAGCAAAGTGATGCAGGACTTGTGTCCAGTGATCGGTAGGTCGAATGCGATGCCCTAAGGCGATCGACTTATATGGGTAGAAAATTGGCTCGACGTTGGATCGAGGACTTTTAGTTTTTGAAAAGGGTTTGAGGCAGAAACATAAATCAAGTAAAAGCATAAACAAACAAATAAGGCAAAACATCCGAGCACTCACGAACCTAAGACTAAGCACAGTGAGATTTCTAAACGAGGGCGATCTAAAGGTTTGGTTTTAAACTTAATTATTTGATTTGTTTGAGATTATTATTATTATTATTATTTATTCGCTTGAGGAGGCTAGGGAAGTTTTTAATTATAAAAGGAATTTTAGATTATTATTAAAAGTTTTTTTTTAGATTATTAGTATGAAAGAGATTTAGATTAGTTATTATAAAAAAGGCTTAATTTTATGAAAGAAAAGATTTTTATCAATTATCATTTTGAAAGAGAAGTTTGAAATTGGTTATTATTAAAAAAAAAGGTTTAGTTATTAAAAAGTTTTGGTTTTAATTATAAAAGTCTTATTATCAACTTATAAAAAGGTTTTAATATTTTAAATGGAGAAAAAGTTTAACAAGAGATATTATTTTAGGGATGATTCAAATTTCTTAAATAAAAAAAGTTATAAGAGCTTTTACTTAGTTTTAAAATGAAATTCTAATATTAAAAATTATTTGCCTATTAATTAAAAAAAGTTTTAATTTATATTAAAAAAACTAAGAAAGACTTTAGTGTTATATTATAAAAGAAAAAAAAGATTAAAGCTTAAATAAAAGAAACGGAGGGATTAGGCGCTCATCTCTCTTTCTCTCTCGCTCGCTCATCTGCAATTAGGGCTTTCCACCCCAATCGCCGCCGCTCACACTCGTCTCCTACCTCTCGATCTCTCTCTCGACCTGCAAAAGAAAAAAAAACAATCAAGAAATTAAACAAACCCCACCCCACACAACCCTAATACCCCGATTTCACTATATATGGATGATCTACATATTACAAGAGGTGCTAAAATGAAAGCAAAAAGAAACGGTGGCGGAACGACGAAGATGGCTCTGGCGGCCCCGTCGAGGGAAGTTTTCCTTCTTCTCTACCTTTTTTACCTTTTACGAGCTCTCGCGATCTGTATCGTTTCGCCTTCGGCCCATCGGTTTCTGAGGGATGATGATGAGCAATGTGCTTCTGAGTCTCTGGGTGATGATGAACGCTCTTGGTGTTCTGAGCCTCGATCGTATTGTTTAGAATGCGTGGGATTCTCGTTGTTTTTCCGTCGATTTTTCTTGTGTTCTGCCAAGACCTTGCCCCTTTTTATAGGCCTATGATGAATTAGGGAACTTGAAAATCTTGAATGCTGATTGATAATGTGTTAAATGATTTGATCTGATTTGGTTGGATTTAGAAGGTTTTTGAAATATTTGAATGGCCTGATACGATCTGATTGTGATTTGAAGTTTTCTGATGCCCTGTTGCTGACTGTTTTCCAACGTGTCTTTAGTGAATGGTTTTAGAAAGTTTTGAATTATTTTGGGTAATTTGATACGATTTGATCTGAAATATTTGAAAAGAAAATCTCTGTTTTGGGTGCGATCTCTTGTAATCAAATGATTTGAAATCTTAGATTAATCCCAATTGGAAAGAATTGAAGTTGGCAGCGTCTTTACGATGTTGCCCTCAATTCTTAAATTTTAAGAAGATGAAATCTCTCTGATTCAAAAATATCTCTGAGGCCAAAATGGGAAGGTTTTGAAAATGGTTTAATGTAGAATGAATTTCACACGTTGAATGTTACTAATTCTTTATTTGACACTTATTGGGAAAGAAAAACAACCTTTCTGGTTTAAGGAAATAAATCTCTTGTAATCACTACGATGTTATTTCCAAATTATCTGATAATGATGAAAAAATGAAATTGGATCGAAAACATTTTGAGGCCTAGACATCTTTAAGAACTTGGGAAATTGGTTTTGGAAAGTTTTAGTGTGGTCTGACCACATTTAGTTCGTTTTCCTCTCTCATTTGAACGTGCCTTGAATGTTGTTTAAACATGTTTGGATTACACTTGATTGCTCGTAATACCGCGATCTTTCCAACTAGAACATTTGTATCTTCATTGATGGTATGTTTCACCTTGCGCAGGTTGAGGAATAGATGGTGATGAAAGTATCCTTGGAACCACTTATGCTATTTACGAATGACGCACACTGCTAGGTAGCAGTATCCTGATTTTGGTGAATGTTCTATTTCATTCGCATTCGTATGCCTCACATTTCTTGTTTCGAAAATGTTGATCATTCTGCTGTTGATGATTTCTTTTAATTTAAATGATTTGAGATGTTCTTACCGTGAACGCCTTGCAGAGGGCCAGAACATCAATAATTCATCCTTCGAAGCATCTTGTTGACCTTGCTTGGTTTGATAACAGGCGTCTCCTTCCTCATGTCTATTTAGCAGAGATTTGAAAAGAGTACGAACCGGCGACGAGCATAGGGTCCTCCATATACAATGGTGAGCCTGTTTCCTCCATGAAATTTCATTTTGCTAAGATAATATTTATGCTTCCCATGATTCTTCTTCCATTTCCTTTTCGAAGCGTGTTTCTTTGGAAATTAGTGCTCTTGATTCTATCCCTATCCTGATCTTGCTTGATGAAAATGAATGTGTATGATTTGCTTTTACCGTCTATGTTTCGTCCATCTTCGATTAGTTCTGGTATAAATGTTGATACAGAGACTTTGTGGTGTATATTCCAATCAGGTGAAGGTGCGCACCAGCTTGTGTGACAAGGCCAAATGAGGACATTACTGATGAGAGGTTCACCGTTTATCAATACTGGCAGCATTAATTGTGACCAGGTCTTCCTCAATATCGTTGGTCTCGTAGAGCAGGTTTGAAGTATTCGTGCTAAATGGAAGGTTCCGTCATTCTGTTAAATTCGGACATTTAAGCATATTATGCAGGTTGTTTGTACTTGGAGTGGTAACAGTTAGGGAGTAGATCCACCAATTTGAGTATATAGTCTTTTATTATTTCAGTCTGTTGACTTGTTCCAGCGACGATACCCTTAAGAATGGGTTTTGGTAGGACTGTAATAGCTCGTGTATACTTATCTTTACATTTTTGTTTTGAAACAACAAATCTCCTTAAATTTGTAATATTGACAGTGATGAACTCTTGTGATTTGAGTTTTCTTGGACTTAACTTGAGCTTGGCATATTACCCTTGGATAATGAATCCCAATCGCGTTTGCAAGGGTCATGAGTTTGGAAACAAATAGTGTTAACGTGTGAACTCAAAGCTACTCGAACCAAAATTTGAATCTTGTATTGCTTGTATTCAATCTTGAGTAACATAAGAAAAGGAAAACCAACTTGGCGAAATTAAATAATCTTGTCAACAACATGAGTTTAGGCCAAAACCTTGATTTAAGAAACCATGATTCGACTTGAAGTAAATTAAGCAATTCAACCAATATCTTGTACCAATTTGATGAATTCTAACTTTGGCCTCGTAACACACCTATCTCATACTTCAATCACAATTTTCCAATAATTTGGACGTACCCTTAATCCTGGCAATTAATCCAACTTAAATCAAAACAAATATAACTTAAGGATGGATGATACTTTTCTTGAGGCATTGAATGGTAATTTCTTGAACTGACTTGCATCAAAACTGAAAACCAAAACCCAAAGCCTTGAAATGAATCCATTCATATGTCTTAGGCCAACAATCATGTAATCCTCTAGTTATGAGAATAAGGCACACTTCCTTTCTGTATCCTCTTGGAATCGTTAAACCTACATAAAATGGGTTGTGACAGAACAAGAAACTCACAAAGTCCTAAAGATGCTAACGAAAGAACAAAGGATCTTAGGGTAAAAAATTATGGTGCGACAACACCCTTTGATCGAGACAGCAAGCGTGGATCCCATCGAGTACGATGGACGCGAGGGGGTGCTAATACCTTCCCCTCGCGTAACCGACTCCCTTACCCGTTTCTCTTGGTCGCGAGACCATTGCTTTTTCTTTCCCTCAGGTTTACGCAGTGTTTCCTTTCCCTCTCTTGGGATAAATACACATTGCTGGCGACTCTGTTCTGCGCCACTTTCGCGTTTGTACTTGGATGAAAATCCCGGGAGCGACAACTTGCTTTACAAATGGTTCATTTACCATTTACCCAAGTCTGCTGCTTTCTGGGATCACAAGAGTACTCTACGTTGGTCATAGAGGATCATGTCTCTTACCAACTCTGACATAGATTGGTGTGATAGGATTTATGAGGGGGTAGAGATCATCGACAATTGTGGAAATTTCCCTAACGTACCCCTCATAGGAACTAAAGGAGGAACCAACTATCGTCCAATTTTAGTTCGCCGTCAACTCGGATACCCGATGAAGAATATCCCACATAATGTTCATCTGGAAGGTCTTTTCTTCAAGGAAGGAGAAAATGACAGGGCACTAAAGAAAGAAATAGTGTGTGCCTGGCAACAGGTTCACAAGAAAGGAAGAGAGTCTCTAGGAAGACCAAATTGTACCTTTGTGGAACCTTATCTCCACTGGGTGCAAACTAGAGCTCTCAAGCTGAGAATGTCTTACCCTCGTCAAGAAGTTTTTCGGCTAAAGGAATCTGTCCTTTATTTCATGTCTGACACAGAAAAACTCCAGGTAGCTCTCAACAAAGTTCAACGTGAGAAGAGCTCTTAGAAAAACAAGTAATGTATCCTCAACGTAGAGTGTACCAAAATACAGGAACTATTAAAGGAAAAAGATGCTCTGATTAAGATTCTAGAGCAACATGTTATGGAGAATCAAGAAGACCGAAGAAATTTGCTCGTTTCTTTCACTTAGCAAATGACTGACAACCCCACAACGGCTGAAGAGCCTCGGTGAAAGAAAAGGAAAATACCGGAACCAGCATCTGAGCTCTCTTCAGAGACGACTCAGGATCCATAAGCTTAGACATTTTCTTTATAGCACTTTGTGAAATACTGTATTTCCCTTTTTTATGATATTTGCAATCTATTTGTTGAAGTTTCTTGTTTATTAAAGTAAAAAACAAAAAAATATATCATTGCATATCATTCATCATTCCCACATAACACGTTCTTCTTATCTTCGAGTCTCACGTATGTGTCACGATTCTAGAGTCAAACTGTCTCATTTATATAATACCCGGGCCAATCGACAAAAGAAAATGGACGGTCTCAAGGAAGAGAACAGAGAGCTGAGAGAAGAAGTCGACGCTCTGAAGGAAGATTTGAAAAAAATTCAAGTGACATGCAATCCCTAGCAGCAGCTCAGAGACAACAACAAAGGACTGTGATCTCAGAGATCACATCTACACCTGTAGTAGAGACATATGATCCTCGGTACAACAATGCCTAAAGATCGCCCCTGGGGCATGCCTATCAACTTTGTCCCTCAAGGATACATCCCGCCGGTCACTGAAGACCCAGAAACTGCAGCAGAAACCGCTGGGCCTGAAGGTTACAAACTTTGGGAAAGTGAAGATGCAAGAGTCATGACAGTAACTCCTAAAGGTTACAAACTTCGGGGAATGGGAGCACCAAGATTCACCGTCGTAATGACTATACCACAACCTGTGGTACACATTGTCCCGGAAGGACAGATTCCACAAGTAATCTCTGGTGGAAATGAAGACATGTACGAAAGGATGAATGAGTTCCAGGAGCAATTCCTGGAGATGCAGAAGGGACTGCATGCCATTCGAGGTCAGGATTTATTTGGAAAGGACGCCGCAGACCTTTGTCTTGTCCCTAATGTGAGAATCCCGCACAAATTCATGGTGCCTGACTTTGAAAAATACAGAGGCAACTCTTGCCCTCAAAGTCATTTGGTGATGTAAGCTCGAAAGATGTCAACTCAGAATGAAAATCAACAACTACTGATCCATTATTTTCAAGATATTTTAACCGGTTCCGCACTCAGATGGTACATGGGTTTAAACCGCACCAAGATTGTTACTTTCAGAGATCTTGGCGCAACTTTCGTTCAGCAGTATAAGTATAACCTAGACATGGCACCAGACAGAGATCAACTCAGAGCAATGTCACAGAAGGACAAAGAAACTTTCAAAGAGTATGCTCAGAGATGCCGAGAAATTGCCGCCCAGATATGTCCCCCTCTTGAGGAAAAAGAGATTACCAAAATCTTTTTGAAAACCTTGAGCTCATTCTATTATGACCGAATGGTCGCCAGTGCGCCCAATGATTTCACCGAAGTGGTGAACATGGGAGTACACCTTGAAGAAGCAGTCCGAGAAGACGACTGGTTAAAGGTACAGAATCATCAAGGAGTACCAAAAGATACGGTAGTGCTTTCCCAAAGAAAAAAGAGCAAGATATTGGTAATATCTCTCTCGGAAAGCAAAGGCAAAGGTATCACCCATAGCAGCCGTAACTCCCGCTATCAACCCTACGCCGGTTCCAACGTATCAATCTCATGTTGCTCAGAGCCAACCGAATCAACAACAGTATCAACAAAGGACATAACAACCTCTTCAGCAGGTCATCCTCAGTACAACAACAACAATCGTACGACTCGACCATCAGGGTTCGACCCTATACCGATGTTGTACACAGAACTATTTACACTCTTACTGGCCAAGGGGCATGTCCAAACCAGGTCTCCTCTTACAGTACCGAAAAATCCGCCTTTTTGGTTCAAAGCAGATCAAACTTGCCCTTACCATCAAGGAGGACCGGGGCACAACATTGAGAACTGTCTCAGCTTCAAGTCCGATGTACAGAAGCTTGTCAGGAACGGGGTCTTATCTTTCAAAGATACTAATCCAAATGTTCAGACGAACCTGTTGCCTCAACATAAAAAGACTGCAGTAAATTTGATAGAGGAAGAGGTTAGCCGCAGTTATCAAATTCACGATGTACTCCTATTGGGAACCAATCTGGTCAGGATGCATTGTAGACAGTGCAGGTACGGTCATGTACCGTCCCACGATTATCACCAGTGTATTATCTGCTCGAAGAATAATCAAGGGTGTTCCGTAGTGCAATCAGCTCTGTAAGAACAAATGAATCTTGGATGGATTCAAGATCACCGAATCCGTGAGGTCAATATGGCTCACGCAAATCCTAACATTGTTCAGAACCACAACATTCTGACAACGAACATCAATTTGGTGGAGATACACTCAAGGCAAAGTCAATACCATGATATGCCACGACACGATTTCAATTCCTGTCCGATCTGTTCAGTAAGCAATCAGGGATGCTCTTTTGTACAAGAGGCCCTCCAGCGTTAGATGGATCTCAAATGGATTCAGGACTACCGTGATAGAAATAACCATCAAGTCAATATGATTCTGATCTTTAATATTCGCTTGATGAATACCAGTCTGGTAGAATTACACGCTAAGCAAGCCAGACTCGGTTTTTTGGCTTCACATGTTTATCAAGATTGTGAAAAATGTCGTGAGAACGATCAAGGGTGTGCACTTGTCCAAAGAACACTTCAACACTTGTTGGACCACTGATGGCTTCCTATCTACCTAGATGAAGCTGCACAGCAGATCAGTATAACTGATGGGAATCCTACTAGATATCAAAGTCAGGATGTCCACTCAATGGAAACAGATCTATTAAAGATGCACTGCATACAAAGCGAGCGTGGTCGGGTGCCACTACATAACTACGAGCGCTGTAGAGTTTGTTTAGAGAACAACCAAGGATGTTATCTTGTACGAGCGGCTCTTCAAAATCAGTTGGACCACAAAGAGATCCGACCATGTTCAAGTTCTGAGTCGATCAACGTGATACCATACTATTTCCTTGATCAAATCAAGGACGTTATCATAATCTCTGATCATGGGAGGACCAAAGACGTTTGTGCCATAATCCATCTACTCGACGAATCGAGAATTCCTCTGGACAGTAGAAAGGTTCTCAACCAGGATCTGATCGAGGTTGCTTATAACGGCCAGAGAAATCAATAAGCTCACGTGGTTATCTATCTACCTAGACTAATACCATACAAATTAGATAAGGCTATCCCCTTCAAATATGGTGCAGTAATAATCGAGAATGGAAAGGAAACTCCATTACCTTCCGTCGTAAATATTGCTGACATCAGTCGAGTAACACAGAGCGGGCGAATATTCAACAGAGGAGTTGGAGAACCCACCAAGGAGAAGGAACTCAAACAGAAGTTCCAAATCAACCAGTCAGGCAATCCAGTAATCCCGACCTTTCAAAGAACAACGATGAGATACTGAAGCTTATCTAGAGAAGTGAGTACAACATTGTGGACCAAATGTTGCAAACTCCATTAAAAATCTCTATGCTATCTCTCTTACTCAGTTCCGAATCTCACAGGGAAGCTCTGCAGAAAGTCCTGGACCAAGCTTTCATAGAACAAGAGGTGACGGTAAAATAGTTTGACACCATCATTTCCAACATCACTTCCTGCAACAGTTTAGGATTTAGTGATGAAGAACTGCCGGAAAAGGAAAAAATCATAATATCGTGCTTAACATTATAGTCAATTGCCAGGACGATGCTCTAGCCAACGTACTGGTAGATACAAGATCAGCTCTGAATGTTATGCCAAAATCAACTCTGATGCAACTATCATTTCAAGGATCTCCGATGAGAGACAGTGAGGTCATCGTCAAAGCCTTTGATGGATCCAGAAAAATAGTTATCGGCGATGTCGATCTTCCCATAACTATCAGTTCTCACACTTTCCAAGTCACTTTCCAGTTCATGGACATCCGGGTAGCATACAACTATTTATTAGGAAGACCTTGGATACACGAAAGTGGGGCAGTCACTTCGACACTTCACCAGAAGCTGAAGTTCGTCAAGAATGACAAGCTAGTCACAGTTTGTGGAGAGCAGGCCTTGATCGTAAGTAAATTATCATCGTTACCCTGTGTAGAACCCGAGGAGGTTGTTGGAACTCAGTTTCAAGCACGGTTAATAGGCAATGATAATCAATCAAAAAGAGGGACGTTGATTTCCGCATACAAAGATGCCCTCAAAGCAATCAAGAGTAACGACACAAAAGGATAGGGACAGCTCGTAATTCCTACGGATAACAAGACAAAGAAAGGTCTTGGTTTCTCCTCAACCTGTACCTGGACTTCAACTAAAGATGAAAGTTTTCATCCCATTCAGGACAATGAGGGTGAATCCTCTGATACAGATGAAGAGTGGAAGTCCTATCTCAACGAGGACGGTTATATGTCTCAGGGAGAGACACATATGCCATTTTGATTTCCCATGCAGAGTCCGAGATATATACCAAGATCAGACGTCTAGATGATGTACGGAGATTGTGATCCGGAAGGATTTCGTGCTCCGCCTAACTCATTAGTGGAGGACACTCTGATGAAATACAACTTCGATCGTGACTATTTTGATCCCTTGGATGACTTGCCTATCTGGCAACCGTACCCAGAATACTTAGGGCAAAAGAGTCATCCAAACAACGCTTATCAGCTGAGCATCATTGAAAAGAATACTTGCATCCCCACCAAATCATGGGATCATTACTCAGGACATTCCAAAGATATCCAGCACAAAATGAATCTACAAAGATTGCAGGACAAAAGTTCATCAACTATGCTTTTCTTGAGGTTAATGTCATCGAGAAGGATGACTCCTCCAGTCCTACCGAAGTATGGGACACCTTAGGACAGCCGAATGGCAAGTACGATTTCTTGGTCAAGTACACCGCTCCTAAAATCTCTCGTATCAGGCTCGAAGACATCCAGCCAACTGGATGGGGAGATCTGCCTGAGAGTAAAAACACTATGCAAGATACAACAGAAAAGTTCGTTTACAACAACTCTGCCTGGGAGGAAGACTCCAATGATCATGCTCCGCCAAAAATCAGCGTTATTTCTAAGGACAAACCAAGAAAGAAGGTACCAGACTTTGTGATTCACCGAGGAGTTCGTCGCCAATGGGTTGCTGTTGATGTCCCAAAAGTCGTCCATAAGTCTAAGTAATTGTCGTCTTTATTTTAACCTTTCACCCTGCCCAGGTGAAACGGATGTCTTTATAGGGCTCACTTTCTGAAAATGTCCCTCTTCGCTTCGCCCAAAGTGACATAGATTTTTTTATAGGGCTGTAGTTTCAAGAATCGACAAAATCATAAATAAACAATGTCATTCTATAATTTCTGCAGTTATTACTGTTTTCACTTTTCGTTTTTCAGAAAATGGTAATCCTAAAAACAACTCAAAACAACAACAAGCATTTTTCAGAAAAATACACTGCACACACTCTTGCATTCTCTCTATCTCTTCTGAAAAACAAATCATCACGTCATGCAGATTGCTTGTTTTAAACCCCATTGAAACACACGATCCAATGCCTTCGCCCAACTTTGAATTCCCGGTATTTGAGGCTAAAGAAGAAGAGGAAGAAGAAATTCCAAAAGAGATCTCCCGATTACTCAGACAAGAGGAAAGGTCTATTGAACCTCACAAAGAGCCGTTGGAAACAGTCAATTTTGTTTCAGGGGAAGAAAAGAAAGAAGTTAAGATTGGAGCACTGCTCAGTCCAACTGTCAGAGAAGAATTGATAAAACTTCTCGAAAAGTTTCCAGATGTATTTGCTTGGTCCTACCAGGACATGCCAGGGTTGGATACCAAAATCGTGGAACATCACTTACCATTGAAATCAGAATGCCCGCCAGTAAAACAAAGACTGAGAAGGACTCATCCAGATATGGCCATTAAAATTAAATAGGAAGTGCAAAAACAGATCGACGCAGGTTTCCTCGCCACCTCAGAATATCCTCAATGGTTACCCAACATAGTGCCAGTTTTGAAAAAGGACGGAAAAATCAGAATATGTGTAGACTACAGGGATCTGAATAAAGCAAGTCCAAAGGATGACTTCCCTCTGCCACACATTGACATGCTGGTAGACAGCACAACAAAGTTCAAAGTCTTCTCCTTCATGGATGGATTCTCGGGCTATAATAAAATTAAAATGGCACCGAAAGACATGGAGAAAACTTGATTCATCACCCCATGGGGCACCTTTTGCTACAAGGTAATGCCATTCGGTCTGAAAAACGTGGGGGTAACCTATCAATGGGCCATGACAACTCTGTTTCACGACATGATGCACAAAGAAATTGAAGTATACGTCGATGACATGATTTCCAAATCTAAAACAGAAGAAGACCATGTGACACACTTGTCATACCCCAAATTTTGACCACTAAGATTTCCCATCATTGTGCAAATCATCATCACAATATAGATGTACTATCATTCCTCATCAGTTCCCAAAAGATGGGTGAGCATCCACTACAATTAGACTTAGGGTTTCAAGCCCTCTCAGAGCTCTTAGACAAAGGATCAATCAAGGAATGACATGATCTTAAAGTTGTCTAATCTCTCAAACATTCACAAAGGATCAAGAGGACTCCCACCTCAGGAATCAAGCACAATGTTGCAGCATTCCAGGTGGATCAAGCCTCAAGATCGCTAGTGTCACCAAATTAGGGTTTTGGTCGACTAGGGCCTCCAGATGGAAATTTTCCTCTGGGCATGAGCCAATGCTTCAAACCATAACCTAAGATACTCCACGGAACCTCATGGACCCAATCATCAAGTCAATTTAACCTCAGGGGATGCATTCATAAAAAAAATAGGAATTAGGGTTTCTTGACCTAATTCACCCCTAAGTTGACTTTTGGAACAAAACATGAGCCAAGACCTCAAAAGAGGATTTGAGGGTCTCTAATAAACCATATTTATCCATTTACAACAATGGATTGATCCAAGAAGCTTGATTCCCAAGTTTCAGGTTCATCAGAACCACAGTTAGGGTTTCGCGGAAAAAGTCAACTGTACCTTTGACTTTTGACCAGGACATGCTCCCAAACCCTAGGACATGATTCAATACACCCTATAACACCTATGAAATAAATCTATCAATTTTTATTTAGGTCAAGGACTTGATTTCATAGAGGATCGCGCAGTTTGGAGTTTATCTGACAAAAAGTCAACTGTGCACAAAAGTCAACTTTGACTTTTTGAGATTTTTAACAATTATGGTTCCTTAACCCTAAAATGATGTTAATGTGTGATTGGAATCATGATGCATCAAGAAAAATCAAGAAAAGTGGGATAACTTGTTAAAGGGGTAACCATAAAAGCGTAGAAATTTTTCTAAGTTATGGAACAAAGTGGCTAGGGTACTAACTTTGGAGGATCATAACTCCTAAACCACAAGGCCATTTTTCCCCATTCAAAGCTGGATATGTAGCTCTCATGGCCCTCTACAAAAGCTTCAAACACAACTCATTCTAATTCCTCATGGATTTTAAGTTATGGAATGATCAAAATCACAAAAAGTGAAAATGTCACTTTTTTCCAACACTTAGTGAAATTTTCACTAAGTCAGAATCTGCCTTCCATTTTTCCCAAATGTAGGGGCATTTTTCACTTGGATCCAAAAAGTATCAAAACCAATTATGATCAAACAGTTGTTGTATCATATGAGGGCTTTCCAAAATGGCCAAGAACTCCATCAAAGTCCACTTGAGCCATGAGATATGACCATGCCAATATGCCTTGCTGAAAACTGTCATGGCATGGCAGATTTGGGAGTTTTGCTCGATTTTCTCAAATTTTGCAAAGGGAAAATAAATCTATCCATCTGAACACCTCAAGGGGGGACAAAGGAGGGACAAACACTGATCCATAAGCCTCCCAAGTCTTTGGAACCAAAAGTAGCATGCCAAACCTAGAAATGCCTAAAAGAGGGACAAGACTCCAATTTTGGTTTGGAACATTTAATGGATGCACCAAGGTGGCATGGACTGAGCCATTTCCAACTGAATTCAGTCAAGACTTATCCAAGACCAAGGGAACCAGCAGCCTGTGCCCTAACCTCTAGTCAATGGCTAGAGGAGACTTGGATTCTCATTGATCAACATTGGCCAAACCTCTGCAGTAGTTGCCATTCACTATTGCTTGCAAAAAAAACTTGCTCTACTATAAATAGAGCTCATTTGTGATCAGTTTGAGTACACCAAAGCCATCAAACAGATGCTTTCCTCAAAATCACCTTCCCACTTCCAAATTTTCCTTCAAAAGCAAGTCACTATTGGGTTTTGAGTTTGAGACCTATTACAATCAAACCAATCACACACACACCTCATAAACATCATATAGAAGTGATCCAAACACTCACATAACATCTGGAACACCAAAATTACAAAATCAGTAGCCAATTGCTCAAGTTCTTGACAGATTTGCAGTTGGGGTACCATCTCAAATTCCAGATCATTTCCATTCATTCCAAGCATCCAAACACACTCTATAGCACCTAGGGAAGTTGTCCATATCCTTGGAACCAAGTTGTAACACCTCTAACACAAAACACGATCACCAGCTGCAAGAGGTAAGCATGAGCACTTCTAACTCTATGATCCATGCATTTTTTGCTGCACAATAATTTGGCCATATGTTCATAATCATGCATAGAGTGTTTTCCCTCAATCGATTGCTTTGTTTGAATCGTGTATGGAATTTCTGAGCCTTCATGCAAATTTTAGGGTTCTTGAGGTTTCTCTTTGATTTCTTATTCCATGTTTAAAATAAATGAAATTAAAGACCATAGACATGATCTTGAGGTGAAAACGAGTAGATTGATATGTAGATTGCATGATATCATCAAGTATTCAGTGAGATTGGATAGAAAACGCAAATTTGCAGAAACAAAGGGTGGCGCGTGTTCTTGCCATGTTCTTGGCGCCATTTTTGAACATTTGAATATTTGAATTTTGTGATTTTATTTAATTGATTCAAAAATTAATTTCTCTCTGAGTTTTAATGATTTTGAGTTGATTCTTTTTTTAATAATTCACAAAAATGTTAAAATATTTTATTTTACCAAAAAATCCCAAAAATATTATTTATTTCATATATTTGATATTTTTTTCAAAGAATTAATGTTTTATTTGTTTTTAACATTTAAAATATTTTTTCCTCCATGATTTTCTAAACTTAATTGATTTCCAATCATTTTGTGGATAAAAAGATGATTTTTGAAACATTGATCCAAGATCACAATTTGTTTTCACACATGTTTAACAATTTTGATCATTTTAATTGAATTTTTATTCAATTAAAATATATATTTTGAAAACAAATTAGGGTTTTGATTAATTCAACCCTCGTCAAACTTTTTCAAACACTTTTGGGCCTCTAATAGAGTGTAAGACCCAACCCACTTTGAAAACCAAAACTTTTTGGGCCTCAGTCATTGTATAAGACCCACTGCGTTTTCAAAAACCTCGACACAATCACCATTTTCAAACAAACCAAATGGGCCTCTCCTTGAGCTATAAGACCCATTCCTTAAACTTTTGGGCCTCTATTAGAGTGTAAGACCCATCCCCATTGTAAATACACCACTTTTTGGGCCTCAGTCATTGTATAAGTCCCACTGTATTTTCAAAAACAACGGCGCGATCGTCGCCCTGTTTAGCAAAATCATTTGGGCCTCTCCTTGAGCTGTAAGCCACACCACTTGTACAAAAATAAATCATTGGGCCTCTAATAGAGTGTAAGACCCATTCCTTGTAGGTAAAACCTTTGTGGGCCTCAATGCATTGTATAAGACCCAGTACGTTAGAAAAATCTCGGCGCGATCGCCAATTCAAAAACAAATCATCTGGGCCTACCCTCGTGTTATAGGCCCCCATTTATTTTCCTTAAACTCTTTGGGCCTTTTGAGAGAGTGTAAGACCCATCCCTTTATACAGAAAACTTTTTTGGGCCTCAGTCACTTGTATAAGTCCCTGTACAATTTCAAAACAGTGGGCGTCTCTTTGAGCTGTAAGCCCCAACAATCTTTTCAAAGTACTTTCTCCTTTGATTTTGAATATAATATTGTTATCAAAGCTTTCTTTGTTGAACAAATTAACCAAACAGCATGAAAGCTCTACAACCGAGTAAGTGTTTACTCGCTTTCATATGTATATAACTGTATTGTGGGGCTGTTTCACTGTAAGTCTTCTTTCACAATCTTTTATATACTCGTCAAATATCAACTGTGTAATACTAGTATAGTTATTTTAGAGTTTTCCCTGGCAACTACGTCTAGCACTAGGTAAAGCCCTGTTGGTCACTCTTAAATACAAACAAAACTAGATCCCCATAGGATTACCAGACACAGTCTTCCCTCCTCTTGGGGTTAAACAATATTGAGACGTGAAAGGCAACATTCTCAGTGAACCCTTTCTCAGACTGTCACTCTTAGAAATCGTCAAAGAGACTCTACTCCCCAGAGATGATCTTTTCTCCGTGAATGGCATTTCTTGAGTTTCTTCCGAATTCTCGGACTTTCCTGGCTTGATCTATTCTCGGGGTTTGGGGGCCCACAGGCTTCCTAAAAGCATCCCCGCCTCCTCTTGGGCGTTGTACAAGGACCCTTCGGTTTCTTAAAGGCTCTCATGCCTTCTCTTGGGCTTAGTACAAGGACCCAGAGACCTCTACAGGTATAGGAACAGAACCTAGTCATCAATTTGCTAGAGCTGTCTTTCTGAGTCAAGTGTCAGACCTGTTAATAGGTTTACCTTCATCCCTTAACATACCAGCCTTCTCTTGGGCATCATACTAAGATCATTCACTACCTGAGAATTGATTTCTCAAAACACCAGTAGACTTGGACAGTCTCAATACCCTTTGGATTTCCCATTTCCTTAAAGAACAGGAAATAACCCTGATCCTCTGATCAATTCCAAAGCACAACAATACCTTTAATAGTTCCCTTTATAAAGACTGATTTTCTCTTTTATCCAACATACTGGACCTGTCACTAAACTGAAATAGTCACCAGCACAATAGCCTCCTCTTGGGCTTTGTACAATGATACTCCCCAGCGGAGCTAACCTTTTCACACTCTCTTGTTGAGTATAAAAGACTCTCTTGTTGAGTCAAACCCTTTTAGCCTCCATCTCGGGCTTCGTACGAGATACTAAACAACTCTCTTGTTGAGTCAAACCTTTTAGCCTCTATCTTGGGCTTCGTACGAGATACAAAAACACTCTCTTGTTGAGTATAAAAGACTCTCTTGTTGAGTCAATCACCTTTTAGCCTCCATCTCGGGCTTCGTATGAGATACAAAAAAAACACTCTCTTGTTGAGTATAAAAGACTCTCTTGTTGAGTCAACCACTTTTATCCTCCATCTCGGGCTTCATACGAGATACAAAAAAAACTCTCTTGTTGAGTATAAAAGATTCTCTTGTTCAGTCAACCCTTTTAGCCTCTATCTCGGGCTTCGTACGAGACAGATAAAAAACACCCTCTTGTTGGGTCACTAGCCTCATCTTAGGCTTTGTATAAGGAAAACCCCGGTTCAGTCAATCAACCTTTTAGCATCAAAATATGTGCCTCGCTCACAGTACACAAACATCAACAACTTCTTTTCCCCCCATCTAATTGCTGTAAGCGGCAAGCCTCTGGATTATTTACATCCACGCCACTGTCCCTCTTTTAGCATGAGGAATTCCTAAGGAAAGATGACATTACTCTACACTGAGTTAAAGTCTTCTCCTTCAGGTTAAAAATCCCCTATAAAGGAAATTATGGCATTACTGGATTCACATATCCCAGTTAAAGTAATTCTCCTTTATAATCAGTCACCCAACAGTTGTGACAAACAGACCAAATATCCCCTTTAGAGATGACAAATTCTCTCTAAAGTCAAAACCCTTTAGTTCACATCTTGGGTTTCGAACAAGATACAAATAGACCCTTCAGCTTCACATCTTGGGCTTCGAACAAGATACAAACCAGATTTAGCTTCACGTCTTGGGCTTTAAACAAGACACCAAAACAACCTTTTTCCTTTCATAGAATATGAGGAACTACGATCGCTCTGATTTCCCTGTTTCATCAAACAGGAATACGTAGGCATAAGATTGAAAAAAATCTTAGCGAGCACACTAATAAAAAATCCAAAACCCAGTATCTCCACCAAATCAACCCAAAAGCATCAAATCTAAACACATTAACATCTTAACTCACAAAGAGCCCAGGCACTCTATTTTTTAGCAAAATAACCTAAGAGAGACCCACAATCTTAATAGCATCTGTAAACCAATCGTCACCTGTTTAAACTTAGTATGCAAGTAGGGTTAATTGAAGACATCTATTTCCCTTCCTTAATCAGCTCAATAGGATAAAAAATGAATTGAAGTGTAGTACCAAAGCGATAGTGATTCGAAACTATAAAAACCACGCTACAGAAAAAATGGCGACCATAGTGGGAGACATGAGATCTTGTTCTCTTCCCATATCTTAGGTAGAAACCTTAAAAAAGTGCCACAGGAAAAAAATGGCACCCACCATGGGGCCCGTTTTCTCTTTCCTATGATCTTCGGTGAAAACCTTAAGTTCTCGATATGTCACAGAAATGGCGACTCTGCTGGGGAGTCATTGTCTGTATAGGATCATAAGACTAGAGGTCTAGGATGGTTAAGACAAATATATATACTGCTTTTCCTAATTGATATCTGTGTTTATTTTTTTGCTAATGGGAATGCGTGTGATGCCCTATGTGGAAAGATTGAGTATACACCTAATATAGGTGATGGCAATGCGGTTAATCTTGCGGGGAGTGAATCCCAGTTAAGAGCCCCCGACCGACCATCAAACTCAATGGAGACTCCCTTTGCAGATACATTGCCTATACGACTTTGGTTGTTGAAAGTAGTGTGGTCGACTGGGTTATCTGAGAAGCTGAGGTTTTTAGTAGACTTAAGCCATTTTGTAGTGCGGAAGCTATCAGAAATAGTTGTCACGCGATACTACCCTCATCTGAGATTACTCAAGGATACATCAGCTCGCTGGTGATGCGCTTGTTGTTGTTATCCCAAGAGGGGTCAATGATTTTGCGGACAGGTACAAAAAAATCACCAGTATAAACCTTTGGGGGGGGGGGGGGGTAGAGCCTTGACTTCATGACACCGACCCTTTGACCCCATGTTTTTTCTATGTTTTTGTGTGTTGCATTCATGCATTCATTTAAAAAAACATTAAAACAAAGAAAAATCTTCTCTTCTAGTCTCTCCTTTTCAAATTAAACTAAGACAATGATTGCAAATGTCAGAGAAAGGAGATTGCGCTAATGGATTTCGGTAGAAGGAAAACTCATAAGTACACCTTCAAGGTTCCAAAGTTAGAGGATTTGAGAGGTTTGGCGAGAATGATCACCAACCACGAGGCTTTCAGAGCCAAGTATGGAGGACTGTTGTCTGTTAAGGGTCCACGTGATTGAAGGAATCCTGTCCACACTAATCCAGTTCTATGATCCGGTTTATCACTGTTTCACATTCTCGGATTATCAGCTTGCACCAATGTTGGAGGAGTATTCTCACCTGACTGGTCTGCATATTACTGGTCAAGCTCCCTTTTCTAGACTGGAAGAAATTCCAAAAGATCAAACCATTGCAAGAGCAATTTATTTGGACGAGTCAGAAGTCAGGACTCACATGACCACTAAAGGTGGAATCCCGGGTTTGCCAGCCCAATTCTTGACAAAGAAAGCTCTATACTTTGCTAGTATAGGGAACGCGGCCGCTTTCGAGAGCATCTTTGTTTTGCTCACCTACGGGTTATTTTTGTTTCCCAACATCGATAACTTTGTAGATATCAGCGCCATTAAGATTTTTCTGATCGGAAACCCTGTACCAACCTTACTCGCAGATGTGTATCATTCGGTACATTTAAAAAATTTATACAGCGGAGGAATGATCACATGCTGTGTACCCCTGCTGTACAAATGGGTCACTTCCCATTTGCCCAAGTCTGCTGCATTTTGGGATCAAAAGAATACTTTACGTTGGTCGCAGAGAATCATGTATCTTACCAACTCTGACATCGACTGGTACAATTGAATCTACGACGGGATCAGAATCATTGACCGTTGTGGAAATTTCCTAAATGTATCCCTTATAGGAACTAAGGGAGGAATCAACTACCATCCGGTGTTAGTTCGTCGTCAATTTGGATACCCAATGAGGCATGTCCCGCAGAATACTCATCTGGAAGGTCTTTTCTTCAAGGAAGGAGAAAATGATAGGGCACTAAAGATAGAAATAGTGCATGCTTGGAAACACGTTCACAGGAAAGGACAGGAGTCTCTAGGAAAACCAGACTGTGTCTCGGTGGAGCCTTATCTCCACTGGGTACAAACTAGAGCTCTCAAGCTGAGGATGCCTTACCCTCGCTAGGAAGTTCTTCCATTAAGGGACTCTGCCCTTTATTTTATGTTTGAGACGGAAAAACTTCAAGTTACTCTCAGCAAAGTTCAGAAGGAGAAGAGGTCGTGGAGGAACAAGTATCGTATTCTCAATGTGGAGTGTAAGAAAATACAGCATCTATTAAAAGAAAAGGATGCTCTGATTGAGATTTTAGAGCAACATGCTGTAGAAAATCAGGATGACCAAAGGAATTTGCTCGCTCCTTTCACTAGGAAAAGGAATGACAACCCGAAAACAGCCCAAGAGCCCCGGTCAAAAAAAAGGAAAGTACCAGAACCAACACTTAAGCTCTCCTCAGAAAGGACTCAGGATCCATTAGTTTAGAATTCCCTTTTCAGCACTTTGTAATCTACTGTATTTCCATTTCCGCAATCCTTTGAATTCAATAAAACGGGGTTTCCCCACTGTTTGATATTTGCAATCTAATTGTCGAAGTTTACTTTGAATAAACAAAAATAATTAATAATCATTGCATTCATCATTCTCATAAACGCATTCTTCTTACCTACGAATCTCACGTTTGCGTCTCGATTCGAGAGTCAAACTGTCTCATTCGTACAATACTCGGGCCAATCGTCAGAAAAAGATGGATGATCCCGAGGAAGAGAACAGAGAGTTAAGATAAGATATCGACACTCTGAAAAAGGATCTGAGAAAGCTTCATAATGACATGCAAGCTCTAGCAGAAGCTTAAATGCAACAACAAAGGACTGTGATCTCAGAGATCACATCGACGCCCATAGTGGAAAAGTATGATCCTAGGTACAAAATCCCGAAAGATCGTCCCTGGGGCATGCCACTTAATTATATCCCGGAAGGATATGTTCCGCCGATCAATGAGGATCAGGGAACCGCAACAGGAACCGCTGGGCCTGAAGGTTACAAACTTCGGGAAAGCGAAGATGCCAAGGGCATGACAGCAACTCCTGAAGGTTACAAACTTCGGGAGGCACTGAGAGTCTCAGCCATAATGACTATACCACCGCCCGTGGTACACACTGTCTCGGAAAGACAGATTCCCCAGATACCTTCTGGTGGAAACGACATCATGTTCGACAAAATGAATGAATTCCAGGAACAATTCCTGGAGATGCTGAAAGAACTACAGGCCCTTCGCGTTCAGGATCTATTTGGAAAGGACGTCGCGGACCTTTGTTTGGTCCCTAATGTGAAAGTTCCGCATAAGTTCCAAGTACCCGACTTTGAAAAGTAAAAGGGTAACTCTTGCCCTCAGAGCCATTTGGTGATGTACGCTCGGCGAATGTCAGCTCAGACAAAGAACCAGGAGCTACTGATTCACTACTTTCAGGATAGTTTAACCGATGCCGTATTAAAATGGTACATGGGTTTATACCGCACTACGATCGGCACGTTCAGAGATCTTGGCGCTGCTTTCGCTCAACAATATAAATTTAATTTGGACATGGCACCAGACAGAGATCAACTCAGATCGATGTCACAAAAGGACAAGGAAACGTTTAAAGAATACGCTCAGAGATGGCGTGAAATTGCCGCTCAGATTTGTCCACCTCTTGAGGAAAAAGAGATGACAAAGATCTTCTTAAAGACCTTGAGCTCATTTTACTACAATAGAATGGTTGCCAGTGCGCCCAGTGACTTCACCGAAATGGTGGGTATGGGAGTTCGTCTTGAGGAAGCGGTCCGGGAAGGACGTTTAGTTAAAGACGTTGGATCATCAAGTAGTATAAAACGATACGGTAGTGCTCTCCCTAAGAAAAAAGAGCAGGATATTGGGAATATCTCTCTTGGAAAGTAAAGGCGACGATACCAACCAGTAGCTACTGTAACTCCTGCTATCAATCCCACGCCTGTTCCTACATATCAACTTTAGGTTGCGCAGAGCCAACCTAATCAACAGTAATATCAACAAAGGACACAACAGTCTCTTCAGCAGGCTCGTCCTCCATACAACAACAACCGTGCAACACGACGACCAGGGTTTGATCCTATACCCATGTTGTACGCAGATCTGTTTCCATTATTACTGGTCATGGGGCATGTCCAGACTAAGTCTCCTCTTACAGTACCGAAAAATCTGCCTTTTTGGTTCAAAATGGATCAGACTTGTCCTTACCATCAAGGAGGACCAGGGCATAACATAGAAAACTGTCTCAGTTTCAAATCTGACGTACAAAAGCTTGTTAGGAGCGGGGTCTTATCTTTCAAGGATACAAATCCAAATGTTCTCACAAACCCGCTGCCTCAACATGAGAAAGCTGCAGTCAATTTGATAGAAGGAGAGTCTAACAATACCTATCAAATTCATGATGTACTCTTGTTAAGGGCCAACTTGGTTAAGATGCATTGTAGACAGAGCGGATATGGCCATGTGCCACCTCATAATTATCACCAGTGTGATATCTGCTCTAAAAATAATCAAGGATGTTCTGTGGTACAAGCAGCTCTACAGGAACAATTGGATCTCGGATGGATCCAAGAGCATCGAGTTCGTGGAGTCAACATGATCTATACGAATTTCAACATCATTCAGAACTGCGACATACGTGCAATAAATGTCAACTTGGTGGCAATGCACTCAAGGCAAGGCCAGTATCATAATCTGCCACGGCATGATTATGATTCCTGTCTGACTTGCCCGATAAACAAATAGGGATGCTCTTTTGTACAATAGTCCCTCCAGCGTCAGATGGATCTTGGACGAATCTAGGACTACCATGATAAAAATCTTTATCAGATCAACATGATTCAAATCTTTGATATTCATCTGATGAATACCAGCTTGGTGGAGTTAAATGCCAGGCAGGTTCAACTCGGTTTTCTCACTTCACATGATTATCTGAACTGTAAAGGTTGTTGTGAGAGTAACCAAGGGTGCGCCCTCGTTCAGAGAACTTTACAACACTTATTAAATTACTGGCGGCTTCCAATCTATCTGGATGAAGACACGTAACAAATCAGTGTGCTTAATGGAAATCCTACTCGGCATCAAAATCAGGATGTCCGATCTATGGAAACAAACCTGGTAAGGTTGTACTGCATTCAAAGCAGGCGTGGCCAGGTGCCACCACACAACTATGAACGTTGTATAGTCTGCTCGGAGAATAACCAAGGATGATACCTTGTGCGGGCAGCCCTTCAAGGTCGGTTGGATCGTAAAGAGATTCACCCGTGTCCGAGTCCCGAGCCAATCAACTGGACGCCGGACTAATTCGCCGATCAAATCAGAGACGTTGTCATCAACAGAACAAGGATGTTTGTACTATCATCCCTCTACTGGACGACTCAAAGGTTCTTAGCCAAGAACTGATTGAAGTTACTTACGACAGTCAGAAAAATCAGAAGGCTCCTGTAGTTATTTATTTGTTGGGACCATTACCGTATGCATCAGCTAAGGCGATCCCTTACAAATATGGTGCAACAATAATTGAGAATGGAAAGGAAATTCCATTACCCTCCATCGTGAATATTGCAGACATCAGTCGAGTAACACGGAGTGGTGAGGAGTTAGAGAACCTATCAAAGAAAAGGAACTTCCGGCAGAAGCTCCTGATCCACCAGTCGGTTAGTCCAGTAATCCCGACCTTTCAAAGAACGACGATGAGATGCTGAAGCTCATCCAAAGGAGTGAATACAACATTGTTGACCAACTGTTACAAACTCCTTCAAAGATCTCTGTGCTATCACTTTTACTCAGTTCCAAAGCCCACAGAGAGGCTCTACATAAAGTCTTAGAGCAGGCCTTTGTGGAACAGGATGTGTCAATACGACAGTTCAATAGCATCATCTCTAACATCACTTCATGCAACAACTTAGGATTCAGTGATGAGGATTTGCCAGAGGGGGGCAAAAGTTATTCCGAAGTCCACTCTAATGCGACTATCATTCAAAGGGTCCCCGATGAGGGGCAGTGAGGTTATCGTCAAAGCATTTGACGGGTCTCGGAAAGCAGTTATCAGCGACGTCGACCTTTCCATAACTATCAGTCCTCACACTTTCCTAATCACTTTCCAGGTCATGGACGTCCGGGCAGCGTACATCTGTTTGTTAGAAAGACCTTGGATACACCAGGCTGGGGCACTCACTTCGACGTTGCACCAGAAACTGAAGTTCGTCAAGAACGATCAACTCGTCATGGTCTGTGGAGAATAAGCCTTGATCGTGAGTAACCTGTCATTATCTACTTGTGTAGAACCCGAGGAGGTTGTTGGGACTCAGTTCCAAGCACTTTCGGTGAGCAATGAGAATCAATCAGAGAAAGGAACCTCAATTTCCTCATACAGAGATGCTCTCGAAGTGATCGAGAATAACAATGCAAAAGGATGGGGACAAATTGTCATTCCTACTGATAATAAAACAAAGAAGGGTCTTGGTTTTTCTGCAACCTGCACCCGAACAACTGCTAACGATGAAAGTCTTCATCCCATTTAGGACTTCTTCCACAGTGGAGGTTTCCTTCACCCAGTGCCTCAAACAGTCAATACTATCAACGAGGAGGATCCCTCCGATATGGATGAGGAATGGAAGTCCTATCTCAACAAGGACGGTTATATGTCTCAGGAAGAGGTGCCTACGCCATTTTGCTATCCCGTACAGAGTCCGAGATTTATACCCAGGTCAGACGTCAAAATGATATATGGAGATTGTGATCCAGAAGGATGTCGTGCTCCAGCAAATTCATTAGAGGAAGACACTCCGATGAAATACAACTTTGACCACGGCTATTATGGCCCAATGGATGGCATGCCTATCTGGCAGCCGTACCCAGGAGACTTGGGGCAAGAAAATCAGCCGAACGATGAAAATCAGTTGAGCATCATTGAACAGAATACCCGCGTCCCCACCATGTCAAGGGATCATTACTTAGGTCATTCAGAAAATATTCAGCATGACGATGAATTCACAAAGTTCGTTGGACTAGAATTCATCAACTATGCTTTTCCTGAGGTCAACGTCAACGAAAGAGATGACTCCTCCAGTTCCAAAGAAGTATGGGACACCTTAGGACAACCAAGTGGAAAATATGACTATATGGTCAAGTACACCGCTCCCGAAAGCTCTCGTATCAGGCTCGAAGACATCCAGCCAACAGGATGGGGAGATTTTCCTGAGAGCACAAATACTATGCAAAATACAACAGGGGAATCCTCCTACGACAACTCTGCCTGGGAGATAGATTCCAATGATCCTGCTCTGCCAGAAATCAGCGTTATTTATGAAGACAAATCAAGGAAAGTACCAAACTTTGTGATTCACCGAGGAGTTCATCGCCAATGGGTTGCAGTCGATGTTCTGGAGATTGTTCATATGTCAAAGTAATTGCCGTCTTTACTTTAACCTTTCACCCTGCCCAGGTGAAATGGATGTTTTGATAGGGCTCGCTTTTTGTAAATATCCCTCTTCGCTTCGCCCAAAGCGACAGAGTTTTGTTTTATAGGGCTGTAGTTTCAAGAATCGACTTGTTCATAAATAAAATAACGTCGTTCTATGATCTCCGCATTAATTGCTGTTTTGTCTTTTCGCTTTTTCAAAAAATGGTAATCCTAAAAAACAATTCAAAATAAGCAAGCAGTTTTTCAAAAAAAAAATAGTGCACACACTCTTGCATTCTCTCTATCTCTTCTAAACACAAATCATCACGTCATGCAGATTGCTTGTTTTAAACCCCGTTGAAACATACGATCCGATGCCTTCTCCCAACTTTGAATTCCCGGTATTTGGGGCTGAAGAAAAAGATGACGAAGAAATTCTAGAAGAGATCTCCCGACTACTCAAACGGGAGGAAAGGTCCATTGAACCTCACAAAGATCCGTTGGAAATGATCAACGTGGGTTCAGAAAAAGAGAGAAAAGAAATCAGGATTGGGGCATTGCTCAGTCCAACTGCCAAAGAGAGTTTGACAAAGCTTCTCAAAAAATTCCCCGATGTATTTGCCTGGTCCTATCAGGATATGCCAGAGTTGGATACCAACATCGTGGAACATCATTTACGGTTGAGATCAGAATGTCCGCCAGTAAAACAGAGGTTGAGACGGACTCACCCGGACATGGCCATCAAAATCAAAGAGGAAGTACAAAAATAGATTGACGCGAGTTTCCTCGCCACATCAGAATATCCTCAATGGTTAGCCAACATCGTACCCGTTCCAAAAAAGGACGGAAAAGTCAGAATGTGTGTCGATTACAAAGATCCAAACAAGGCTAGTCCAATGGATGACTTTCCTTTGCCACACATTGACATGCTGGTAGACAGTACAACAAAGTTCAAAGTTTTCTCCTTCATGGATGGATTCTCGGGCTATAATCAGATTAAGATGGCGCCGAAAGACATGGAGAAAACTTCGTTCATTACCCATGGGGTACCTTTTGTTACAAGGTAATGTCGTTCGGTTTGAAAAACGCCGGGGCAACCTATCAAAGGGCCATGACTACTCTGTTTCATGACATGATACATAAGGAAATCGAGGTATATGTCGATGATATGATTTCCAAATCAAAAACAGAAGAGCAGCATGTGACCCACCTGTCAAAACTATTCGAGCGGTTGAGAAAGTATAAACTACGCTTGAATCCCAACAAGTGCACATTCAGTGTCCGTTTAGGGAAACTCCTAGGGTTCATCGTCAGCCAGAAAAGAATTGAGGTTGATCCTGACAAGGTCAAGGCCATTCAAGAAATGCCTTCTCCGAAAACTGAAAAACAAGTCAGAGGATTCTTGGGACGTTTGAACTACATCTCCAGATTCATATTCCTCATGACCGCGACATGTGCACCGATCTTCAAATTACTCAAAAAAAAATCAGGACTGCTTGGACAGAGGACTGCCAAACCGCCTTCAACAGTATCAAGGAATACCTGTTGAACCCACCGATTCTATCACCTCCAGTGGAAGAAAGACCACTGATCATCTACCTCACAGTCTTGGAGGACTCAATGGGTTGTGTACTTGGCCAACAAGACGAAACCAAACGGAAAGAGTCTGCCATCTACTATCTGAGCAAGAAATTCACCGACTGCGAGACTCGGTACACTATGCTTGAGAAAACTTGCTGCGCTTTGGCTTGGGCAGCCAAACGTCTTCGCCAGTATATGATTCGTCACACTACTTGGTTAATCTCCGAAATGGATCTAATCAAGTACGTATTTGAAAAACCTGCTCTCACAGGAAGAATCGCCCGTTGGCAGATGTTGTTATCAGAATATGACATTGAATACCACGCTCAGAAAGCCATTAAAGGGAGTATTTTAGCCGATCATTTGGCTCATCAACCGATTGACGATCAGGAATCAATCGGGTTTGACTTACCAGACGAAGATGTCATGTATCTAAAAATGAAAGACTCCGATGAACCGCTACCCAGTGAAGGGCCAGAACCAGGTTCCCAATGGGGACTAATCTTTGACGGAGTTGTCAACAATTATGGAAACGAAATTAGGGCATTCATCATAACACCTTAGGGTACCCACATTCCTTTCACCGTCAGACTTACGCTCAAGTGTACAAACAACGAGGCAGAATACGAAGCTTGTATTATGGGTCTCGAGGAAGCAATTGATTTAAGGATCAAGAACTTGGATGTATATGGCGACTCAACCCTGGTTATCAATCAGATCAAAGGAGATTGGAATACATACCAATCAGGACTGATTCCTTACAAAGATTATGCAAGAAGGTTGCTACCCTTCTTCAACAGAATCGAGTTTTATCACATCCCTCGTGAGGAGAATCACATGGCTGATGCATTAGCCACTCTCTCTTCCATGATTAGTGTAGGTCAATGGACCGACCTACCTAAGATCGACATAATGCGCCTAGAATGGCCCACTTACATCTTCACGATTGAAGCAGTCATAGACGACAAACCTTGGTATCACGATATCAAATTCTTCCTTCAGAAACAAGAGTACCCACCTGGGGCATCCAGGAAAGACAGAAAAACCCTTAGAAGACTGGCTGGAAAGTTCTTCCTGAGCGGTGATACACTCTATAAGAGGAATTTTGACATGGTCTTGCTCCGATGCATAGAGAGACCAGAAGCAGACATGCTAATAAAAGAAATTCACGAAGGACCCTTTGGCACTCATGCCAACGGACACACAATGGCGAGAAAAATACTAAGATTAGGGTACTATTGGTTGACAATGGAATCCGATTGCTACAAGTATATGAGGAAGTATTACAAGTGTTAGATATACTCCGACAAAATTCATGTACCGCCAACGCATCTCAAAGTTCTTTCTTCCCCGTGGCCTTTTTCCATATGGGGAATCGACATGATTGGCATGATTGAACCCAAGGCTTCGAACGGACATCGGTTCATCCTGGTAGCCATTGATTACTTCACCAAGTGGGTCGAAGCAGCGTCATACGCCAATGTAACCCGACAAGTGGTGGTCCGATTTATCAAAAATAATATCATCTACCGTTATGGTGTTCCAAGCCAGATCATTACTGATAATGGATCTAGCTTGAACAATAAGATGATGAGAGAGTTGTGTGCTGAATTCAAAATCGAACACCCTAACTCATCTCCCTACCGACCCAAGATGAATGGGGCGGTAGAAGCGACTAACAAGAACATCAAGAAAATTGTTCAGAAGATGGTTGTAACCTACAAGGATTGGCACGAGATGCTACCATCTGCTCTTCACGGTTATCGCACATCTATCCGCACTTCAACAGGGGCAACCCCTTTCTCTCTAGTATATGGCATGGAAGCAGTGCTCCCCATAGTAGTAGAGATCCCATCAATTTGGGCATTGATGGAAGCTAAGCTAACAGACGCTGAATGGTGTCAATGTCGACACGATGAACTGAATCTGATCGAAGAGAAGCGAATCAAGCCACTATGCCACAGTCAGTTGTATCAACAGAGAATGAAGAAGGCCTTTGACAAAAAGGTCCGACCTCGTGTCTTTAGGAAAGGAGACCTTGTGCAAAAAAAGATACAGTCATTCCTCACTGATTCTCGGGGCAAATGGACTCCGAATTATGATGGCCCCTATGTGGTCAAGAGAGCTTTCTCAGGCGGTGCCTTGAGACTTGCAATCATGGACGGAAAGTAATTTGCCTACCCCACAAATGTTGATGTATTCAAGAAATACTTCGCCTAAATAAAAAAATAAAAATAAAAAGGCGTCTCGGTGGATTGAAAACCCGAAAGGGCGGCCCAGGTAAAAATTAGAGACACAATAAAAAATCATCCCGGTGGATTGGAAATCTCAAAGTACAATCCAAGTAAAAGTTAGGGATAATGGCAAGTAACTACGTCCAACAGGGGCAAATCCCTCAGCAACAGTTACACCATCCATCAGTCAGGAAAACTCCAGTCAAGGCCATCTTCGACAGGAGCTCAAGATGTCCCGAATTCAAAGTTGGTAGAAGGATAGTGGTCGTTATGTTTCAATGTATCCTTGTTCCCTTAAATTACCATTTTCTAAACTTTGTAAATACTCTATGGAATCACGCGTTTGGCTGATTTCCATCCTATCAATAAAAATGAGCCCTTGTGCTTTTGTTTGTAATTCTTATTTGTTTTAGCTTTACAGAACGACATTTTAATATGATTAACGATTCTTGAAATAAAACAAAAACGAATTTACTTGTTAAAATTTTTTTGCTTTTAAAATAAAGATGGCATTTCTTTTGACTGTGGAACATCGAAAGAACATCGATCGCTTCTCCAAAGGTGTTCGAGCCTCAAAGTACAGAATCAAAGTACTCCTTCTAAACCAGTGCGCCTGAATGAAGGATCAGTTATGTCAGATGCGAAAACTCCGTCTGACATCCCCGGCAGAGTCCTCATCTCCTAAGTCCAACCAACGTAGCTCCCAACAGGGACTATCCCTCCTAAGCAAGGCAGAATTGCTATCTTGAACCAGTGATACTTTTTATCTTCCACTGTGGCCGAGTATCCCATCGTGTTCATCTACTAGTCTGTATGTCACATCAGTTTTGTCAGCATATACATATATACATCATGCATTTTGATTCATTCATATTCATATTGCATCACTATCACTCGAGTCGGTCTTATCCCCAAGTGATAACAATCCTCTTATCAATCGAGTTGTCAGTTCTTTCCTCGTCAGAAAACGAATCATCTAAACGATCTCTCCTCCAGTTTATTTCTGGATTGAAGGTGGTTCTTTGACCACTTTGATAACTTGAACCTCTGAAAGGCCAGAGAACCTTCAGCCAATGTCACTCTTCGCCATCGAAGATGATATATCCGCTCTCCCGAATTAAGGAAAATCCCCAGAGAAAGCCTCCTAATCAGAGATCCGGCAATACAACAGTTCTTCTTCAGAAAGTTCGCTGATGAAAAGGTCATCGACACCTCAAAATTGGATCACAACATATGGCATTTCTCCGAGAAAATCCCGTGAAAAGTATGATGTAATATCCCCAAGCCGAAAGCAGTCTCTCAAGAGACTCGTTTTCCCTAGTAGAGTCGACAAATGGCATCTCCGACAGAGAAGTTTGTACCCCTATACAATTCAGACAGATGGGTTCCCCAGTAAGTCTGACATCAAAAGTTTTTCCCATCAAATGACACTTTCCAGGAAAATTCTGCGAGAAGTTTGAGGAAAAACCGCTACGAATAGCGTCCCTTGTCAAGAAATTTTATTGACAAAGGAAATTGAGACCAGTTCCTTGGTAAGAAACCAGGATCGAGGGGAAGTTTATTTCAGAAACTTAGACCAGTTCCTTGGTAGAAAACCAGGATCGAGGGGAAGTTTATTTCAGAAACTTAGACCAGTTCTGTGGCTGAAGACCAGGATCGAGGGGAAGTTTATTTCAGAAACTGAGACCAGTTCCTTGGTAGGAAACCATGATCGAGGGGAAGTTTATTTTAGCAACTGAGACCAGTTCCTTGGTAGGAAACCAGGATCGAGGGGAAGTTTATTTCAGAAACTTAGACCAGTTCCTTGGTAGGAAACCAGGATCGAGGCGAAGTTTATTTCAGAAACTTAGACCAGTTTCATGGCTGAAGACCAGGATCGAGGGGAAGTTTATTTCAGAAACTGAGATCAGATCCTTAGTAGGAAACCAGGATTGAGGGCAATTTTATTTCAGCAACTGAGACCAGTTCCTTGGTAGGAAACCAGGATCGAGGAGAAGTTTATTTCACAAACTGAGACCAGTTCCTTGGTAGGAAACCAGGATCGAGGGGAAGTTTATTTCAGCAATTGAGACCAGTTCCTTGGTAAAAAACCAGGATCGAGGGGAAGTTTTTTTCAGAAACTGAGACCAGTTCCTTGGCTGAAGACCAGGATCGAGGGGAATTTTTTACCTTTTCTAAGCATTATTGCTTAGCAAAAGAAGATGGATTGGTAAACTACCATTCATAACCACCGTCAAAATTTCGGGTATTCCGATATTTAATCCTCTTGCACCCTGAATGCCCGAATACCTTCGCCATTCACACCTTTGGGTCCAAGAAGATTAAATAGGGGCATCTGTCATACCCCAAATTTTGACCACTAAGATTTACCATCATTGTGCAAATCATCATCACAATATGGATGTACCATCATACCTCATCAGTCTCCCCAAAGATGGGTGAGCATCCACTATAATCAGACTTAAGGTTTCAAGCCCTCTCAGAGCTCTTAGACAAAGGATCAATCAAGGAATGACATGTTCTTCAACCTCTCAAAATTCACAAAGGATCAAGAGGACTCCCACCTCAGGAATCAAGCACAATGTTGCAGCATTCTAGGTGGATCAAGCCTCAAGATCGCCAGTGTCACCAAATTAGGGTTTTGGTCGACTAGGGCCTCCAGATGGAAATTTTCCTCTGGGCATGAGCCAATGCTTCAAAGCATAATCTAAGATACTACATGGAACCTCATGGACCCAATCATCAAGTCAATTTAACCTTAGGGGATGCATTCATCAAAAAATTAGGAATTAGGGTTTCTTGACCTAATTCACCCCTAAGTTGACTTTTAGGACAAAAGATGAGCCAAGACCTTAAAAGAGGATTTGAGGGTCTCTAATAAACCACATTGATCCATTTTCAACAATGGATTGATCCAAGAAGCTTGATTCCCAAGTTTCAGGTTCATCAGAACCACAGTTAGGGTTTCGTGGAAAAAGTCAACTATACCTTTGACTTTTGACCAGGACATGCTCCCAAACCCTAGGACATGATTCAATACACCCTATAGCACCTATGAAATCAATCCATAAAGTTTGATTTTGGTCAAGGACTTGATTTCATAGAGGATCGCGCAGTTTGGAGTTCATCTGACAAAAAGTCAACTGTGCACAAAAGTCAACTTTGACTTTTTGAGATTTTTCACAATTATGGTTCCTTAACCCTAAAATGATGTTAATGTGTGATTGGAATCATAATGCATCTAGAAAAATCAAGAAAAGTGGGATAACTTGTAAAAGGGGTAACCATAAAAACTTAGAAATTTTTCTAAGTTATGGAACAAAGTGGCTAGGGTACCAACTTTGAAGGATCATAACTCCTAAACCACAAGGCCATTTTTCCCCATTCAAACCTGGATTTGTAGCTCTCATGGCCCTCTACAAAAGCTTCAAACACAACTCATTCCAATTCCTCATGGATTTGAAGTTATGGAATGATCAAAATCACAAAAAGTGAAAATGTCACTTTTTTCCAACACTTAGTGAAATTTTCACTAAGTCAGAATCTGCCTTCCCTTTTTTCCAAATGTAGGGGCATTTTTCACTTGGATCCAAAAAGTATAAAAACCAATTATGATCAAACAATTATTGTATCATATGAGGGCTTTCCAAAATGGCCAAGAACTCCATCAAAGTCCACTTGAGGCATGAGATATGACCATGCCAATATGCCTTGCTGAAAACTATCATGGCAAGGCAGATTTGGGAGTTTTGCTCGATTTGCTCAAATTTTGAAAAGGGCAAGTAAATCTATCCATCTGAACACCTCAAGGGGGGACCAAGGAGGGACAAAGACTGATCCATAAGCCTCCCAAGCCTTTGGAACCAAAAGTAGCATGCCAAACCTAGAAATGCCTTAAAGAGGGACAAGACTCCAATTTTGGTTTGGAGCATTTAATGGATGCACCAAGGTGGCATGGACTGAGCCATTTCCAACTGAATCCAGTCAAGACTTATCCAAGACCAAGGGAACCAGCAGCCTGTGCCCTAACCTCTAGTCAATGACTAGAGGAGATTTGGATTCTCATTGATCAACATTGGCCAAACCTCTGCAGCAGTTTCCATTCACAATTGCTTATAAAACAAACGTGCTCTACTATAAATAGAGCTCATTTGTGATAAGTTTGAGTACACTAAAGCCATCAAACAGATGCTTTCCTCAAAATCACCTTCTCACTTCCAAATTTGCCTTCCAAAGCAAGTCACTATCGGGTTTTGAGTTTGAGAGCTATTCCAATCAAACCAATCACACACACACACACACCTCATAAACATCATATAAAAGTGATCCAAACACTCACATAACATCTGGAACACCAAAATCACAAAATCACTAGCCAATTGCTCAAGTTCTTGACAGATTTGCAGTTGGGGTACCATCTCAAGTTCCAGATCATTTCCATTCATTCCAAGCATCCAAACACACTCCATAGCACCTAGGGAAGCTATCCATATCCTTGGAACCAAGTTGTAACACCTCTAACACAAAACACGATCACCAGCTACAAGAGGTAAGCACGAGCTCTTCTAACTCTATGATCCATGCATTTTTTGCTGCACAATAATTTGGCCATATGTTCATAATCATGCATAGAGTGTTTTCCCTCAATCAATTGTTTTGTTTGAATCGTGTATGGAATTTCTGAGCCTTCATGCAAATTTTAGGGTTCTTGAGGTTTCTCTTTGATTTCTTATTCCATGTTTAAAATAAATGAAATTAAAGACCATAGACATGATCGTGAGGTGAAAACGAGTAGATTGATATGTAGATTGCATGATATCATCAAGTATTCAGTGAGATTAGATAGAAAATGCAAATCTGCAGAAACAGAGGGTGGCGTGTGTTCTTGCCATGTTCTTGGCGCCATTTTTGAACATTTGAATATTTGAATTTTGTGATTTTATTTAATTGATTCAAAAATTAATTTCTCTTTGAGTTTTAATGATTTTGAGTTGATTCATTTTTTAATAATTCACAAAAATGTTAAAATATTTTATTTTACCAAAAAATCCCAAAAATATTATTTATTTCATATATTTGATATTTTTGCAAAGAATTAATGTTTTATTTGTTTTTAACATTTAAAATATTTTTTCCTCCATGATTTTCTAAACTTAATTGATTTCCAATCATTTTGTGGATAGAAACATGATTTTTGAAACATTGATCCAATATCACAATTTGTTTTCACACATGTTTAACAATTTTGATCATTTTAATTGAATTTTTATTCAATTAAAATATATATTTTGAAAACAAATTAGGGTTTTGATTAATTCAACCCTCGTCAAACTTTTTCAAACACTTTTGGGCCTCTAATAGAGTGTAAGACTCAACCCACTTTGAAAACCAACACTTTTTGGGCCTCAGTCATTGTATAAGACCCACTGCATTTTCAAAAACCTCGGCACAATCACCGTTTTCAAACAAACCAAATGGGCCTCTCCTTGAGCTATAAGACCCATTCCTTAAACTTTTGGGCCTCTATTAGAGTGTAAGACCCATCCCCATTGTAAATACACCACTTTTTGGGCCTCAGTCATTGTATAAGTCCCACTGTATTTTCAAAAACAACGGCGCGATCGTCGCCCTTTTTAGCAAAATCATTTGGGCCTCTCCTTGAGCTGTAAGCCCCACCACTTGTACAAAAAGAAATCATCGGGCCTCTAATAGAGTGTAAGACCCATCCCTTGTAGGTAAAACCTTTTTGGGCCTCAATGCATTGTATAAGACCTAGTACGTTAGAAAAATCTCGGCGCAATCGCCAATTAAAAAACAAATCATCTGGGCCTACCTGTCATACCCCAAATTTTGACCACTAAGATTCCCATCATTGTGCAAATCATCATCACAATATGGATGGACCAACATACCTCATTAGTCTCCCCAAAGATGGGTGAGCATCCACTACAATCAAATTTAGGGTTTCTAGCCCTCTCAGAGCTTTTAGACAAAGGATCAATCAAGGAATGACATGATCTTCAACTTGTCTAGCCTCTCAAACACCCAAAATGGATCAAGAGGACTCCCACATCAAGGATTAAGCACAAGGCTGCAACCTTCTAAGTGGATTAAGCCTCAAAATCGACGGTGTCACCAAATTAGGGTTTTGGTCGACCAGGGCCTCCAGATGGAAATTTTCCTCTAGGCATGAGCCAATGCTTCAAAGCATAACCTATAATGCTCCAAGGGACATCATAAACCCAATCACCAAGTCAATTTAGCCTCAGGGGATGCATTCATTAAAAAATCAGGAATTAGGGTTTCTTGACCTAATTTATCCCTAAGTTGACTTTTGGGACAAATCATGAGCCAAGACCTCAAGAGAGGATTTGAGGGTATCTAACACATCACATTGATCCATTTGCAACAATGGATTGATCCAAGAAGCTTGAGCAACAAGTTTCAATTTCATCAGAACCACAGTTAGGGTTTCGCGAAAAAAGTCAACTGTATCTTTGACTTTTGACCAGGACATGCTCCCAAACCCTAGGACATGATTCAATACACCCTATAACACCTATGAAATCAATCCATCAAGTTTGATTTAGGTCAAGGACTTGATTTCATAGAGGATCGCACAGTTTAGAATTCATCTGACAAAAAGTCAACTGTGCACAAAAGTGAAACTTTGACTTTTTGAGAGTTTTCACAATTATGGTTCTTTGACCCCAAAATGATGTTAATGTATGATTGGAATCATCATTCATCAAGAAAAATCAAGAAAAGTGGGATAACTTGTAAAAGGGGTAACCATAAAAAAACTTAGAAAATTTTCTAAGTTATGGAACAAAGTGGCTAGGGTACCAACTTTGGAGGATCATAACTCCTAAACCACAAGGCCATTTTTTCCCATCCAAAGCTGGATTTGTAGCTCTCATTACCCTCTAAAAAAGCTTCAACTACCACTCATTCCAATTCCCCATGGATTTCAAGTTATGGAATGATCAAAATCAAGAAAAGTGAAAATGTCACTTTTTTCCAACACTTAGTGAAATTTTCACTAAGTCAGAATCTGCCTTCACTTTTTTTCAAATGTAGGGGCATTTTTCACTTGGATCCAAAAAGTATCAAAACCAATTATGATCAAACAGTTATTGTATCATATGAGGGCTTTCCAAAATGGCCAAGAACTCCATCAAATTCCACTTGAGCCATGAGATATGACAATGGCAATATGCCTTGCTGAAAACTGCCAAGGCTAGGCAGAATTTTGCACTCTTGCTCGATTTGGGGAAATCAGATAATTCCAAGCCTTGTCATCACTTTGGACACATCTGAGGATCAAATCTAAAGGGAACAAACACTGATCCAAGCCTCCAAAGTCTTTGGAATAAGAAGTAACATGCCAAACCTAGAAATCCCTAAAAGAGGGACAAGACTCCAATTTTGGATTAGAGCATTTAATGGATGCACCAAGGTGGCATGGACTGACACATTTGCAACTGAATTCAGTCAAGATTCCTCCAACAACTAGGGAACCACAGCTTTGTGCTCTAACCTCTAGTCAATGGCTAGAGGAGACTTGGATTCTCATTGGACAACATTGGCCAAACCTCAGCTGCAGTTGCCATTCACTATTGATCCCAAAACAAACTTGCTCTACTATAAATAAAGCTCATTTGTGCTCAGTTTGAGTACACCAAAGCCATCGAACAGATGCTTTCCTCAAAATCACTTTCTTTAGGCAAAATACCTTCTTTAGCAAGGTAACTCTGAGTTTTTGAGTTAGAGAGCATTTCCATCACAGCTCATGATCCAAACACATCCAATATGTCATATCTAAGCAGTCCAAACTCACACAAGTGACATGTAATCCTTAAATCTCAAAGTCACCTCTCAAAACCTCAAAATTGGTTTTTTTTTTGCATTTTTCAAGCCATGTCTTGATTCAGTCACTTTCCAAACCAGATAAAACCTCAAACACACTCCAAATATCATCCTTGAACTGTCCCAAATGGCTCCCAACATCTGGAACACCATTTGAGAGAGTTGCTATTTTGGCCATTTTAACCCCTTTTGCAAGAAAGGGCCAGTTTTTGTTTTTGCAGGTTCCAGCTGATTCCAATCATCCTAAAAACGTCTAAGGGATCATTTGAGAGTGTCCAAAGCATCAAACGATTTCTAAAACAAGAAACTAGGTAGATTGCACTAAAAACTCCAAAAGCTCAAAAAGAGGTAAGCATCATGACTTGAACTTTCCAAAATATGCATTGCTCTGAGGTCCACTGATCATGCACATCTTGTACATGTAATATGTGTTGTGTTTGCACCAAATTTTCATGCAATCCTTGCCTGTATCATGAGATAGCACAGAAAATGCAATTAGAGGCCTATTTCAAAACCACTATCGGGTTTTAAAATAGGGACATGATCTGAAAAAAAAAACATCACCACCATTGGATTCCTTGTGAAATTCTAGGCAGGATAGACCTAAATTGTCTCAATCCATGGAGAAATGAGAAAGTTATGGCCTTCACGTTTCTGAGCCAAAACTTGCCTTGTCTTGCCTTGGCCAGGCCTAGGACACAAGGCAAGCCTTATGTATTTGTTGGTTTGTTTCAATCAACGGATGTATCACCACCCCAGTGGTAAGGCGCGCGCCCTATAACCTTGAGGTCGTGGGTTCAAACCCCACCCATACAATTTTGTGTTTTCTCACATTTTGCTATTTTTTCCAATATTTTCATGTTTTGTTAATTAATTGGAAAATTAATAACTCCTTCAATTTTAATTATTTTTTATTGGTTCTTTTTGCAAAAAAATCACAAAAATGTTAAAATATTTTATTCCACAAAAAAAATCAGATTTATATTATTTATTTAATATAATTAGTATTTTTGTGAATAAATTCCTTTTTAATTGTTTTTTAAACATTTAAAAGTGAATATTTACTTGGAAAATCAAAACCAAATGAGTTTTAATTCATCTTGTGATTAATCCCTCATTTTTCAAACCTTAAACAAAAAATCACAAATGGTTTATTCAAACTTATTTGATATTTTTATTGGATTTTCTTTAAATATTTACTTTTAAAGAAAGGCAAAATTAGGGTTTCTTTTGATTTTCACCCTCACAAAACATTTTCAACACTCATGGGCCTCTAATAGAGTGTAAGACCCAATCCTTTGTAAATACAAAACTATTTTGGGCCTCAAATGTTGTATAAGTCCCATTGTATTTCAAAAAGTTCGGCGCAATCATCGTCCGTTTAAAATAAACCATCTGGGCCTCTCCTCGAGTTATAAGACCCATTCAAAATCATTTTGGGCCTCTAATAGAGTGTAAGACCCAATCCCCTTTTTGAAACCAAAAACTTTTGGGCCTCAGTATAAGACCCACGGTGTTTTCAAAACCTCGGCACGATCGTCGCCCTTTTCAAAATAAACCCTGGGCTTCTCCTTGAGCTATAAGACCCATCTTCGTTCACTTTCAATCATTATGGGCCTCTTGAGAGAGTGTAAGACCCATCCCCTTGTACAGAAAACCTTTCTTGGGCCTCAGTCACTTTTATAAGTCCCTGTACAAAACGACAGTGCGATCACTGATAAAACTCTGGGCCTCTCCTTGAGCTGTAAGCCCCAGTTATATTTTCAAAATACTTTCTCCTTTGATTTTGAATATAATATTGTTATCAAAGCTTTCTTTGTTGAAGAACTAACAAAACAGCATGGAAGCTCTACAACCGAGTAAGTATTTACCCGCTTTCATATATATATATATATATAATTGTATTGTGGGGCTGCTCACTGTAAGTCTTCCTTCACAAACTTTTATATACTTGTCAAATATCAACTGTGTAATACTAGTATAGTTATTTAGAGTTTCCCCGGCAACTACGTCTAGCACTAGGTAAAGCCCCATTGATCGCTCTTAAATACAGTCAAAACTAGATCCCCATAGGATTACCAGACACAGTCTTCCCTCCTCTTGGGGTTAAACAATATGGAGATGTGAAATGCAGATTTTTTTTGAACCCTTTCTCAGACTGTCACATTTAGAAGTTGTTAAAGAGACTCTGCTCCCCAGAGATGATCTTTTCTCTGTGAATGGCATCTCTTGAGTTTCTTCCAAATTCTCGAACTTTCCTGGCTTGATCTATTCTCTGTGAATGGCATGTCTTGAACTTCTCGGGGTTTGGGGACCCACAGACTTCTTAAAAGCACCCTTAAAAATTGTCAAAGAAACTCTAACTCCACAGAGATGATCTTTTCTCTGTGAATGGCATCTCTTGAGTTTCTTCCAAATCTCAGACTTTCCTGGCTTGATCTATTCTCTATGAATGGCATGTCTTGAACTTCTCGGGGTTTGGGGACCCACAGGCTTCTTAAAAGTATCATCGCCTCCTCTTGGGCGTTGTACAAGGACCCTTCGGCTTCTTAAAAGTTATCATGCCTTCTCTTGGGCTTAATACAAGGACCCTGACGACCTCTTAAAGGTATAAAACAGAACTTAATCATCCTTTGCTAGAGTTGTCTTTCTGAGTCAAGTGTCAGACCAGTTAACGGATTGACCTTCATCCCTTAACATACCAGCCTTCTCTTGGGCATTATACAAAGATCATTCACTATCTGAGAATCGATTTCTCCAAAACACCAGTTGACTTGGACAGTCTCAATACCCTTTGGATTTCCCATTTCCTTAAAGAACAGGAAATAACCCCGATCTTCTTATTAGTACCAAAGTACAATCTCACCTGGAATCAGTCTCTTTATAAGAACTGATTTTCTCTTTTATACAACATACTGGACCTGTCACTCAACTGAAATAGTCACCAGCACATTTAGCCTTCTCTTGGGCTTTGTACAATAATTCTCCCCACACTCTCTTGTTGAGTATAAAAGACTCTCTTGTTGAGTCAAACACTTTTAGCCTCCATCTCGGGCTTCGTACGAGATACAAAAAATACTCTCTTGTTGAGTATAAAAGACTCTCTTGTTGAGTCAAACACCTTTAGCCTCCATCTCGGGCTTCGTACGAGATACAAAAAACACTCTCTTGTTGAGTATAAAAGACTCTCTTGTTGAGTCAAACACCTTTAGCCTCCATCTAGGGCTTCGTACGAGATACAGAATCCCTCTCTTGTTGAGTATAAAAGACTCTTATTGAATCAATCCCTTTCAGCCTCCATCTCGGGCTTCTTACGAGATACAAAATCACTCTCTTGTTGAGTATAAAAGACCCTCATGTGGAGTCAAAACATTTTAGCCTCCGTCTTGGGCTTCATACAAGACCCATATAAAAGCACTCTCTTGTTGAGTCAGTCACTTGTTAGCACTCTCTTGTTGAGTCAACCCCTTTTAGCCTCTATCCTGGGCTTCGTACGAGACACAAAAGCATCCTCTTGTTGGGTCAATAGCCTCCTCTTAGGCCTCGTATAAGAAAACCCCGGTCGAGTCAATCAACCTTTTAGCATCAAAATCTGTGCCATGCTCACAATATACAAACATCAACAACTCCTTTTCCTCCGTATAATTGCTGTAAGCGGCAAGGCTCTGGATTATTTACATCCACGCCAATGTCCCTCTTTTAGCATGAGAAATTCCTAAGGAAAGATGGCGTTGCTCTAAACTGAGTTAAAGTCTTCTCCTTCATGTTAAAAATCACCTATAAGGAAATTATGGCACTGATTGATTCACACATCCCAGTTAAAGTAATTCTCCTTTATAATTAGTCACCCAACAGTTGTGACAAACAGGCCCCTTTAGAGATGACAAAATCTCTCTAAAGTCAACACCCTTTTTGCTTCACATCTTGGGCTTCGAACAAGATACAAATAGACCCTTCAGCTTCACATCTTGGGCTTTGAACAAGATACAAACCACCTTTAGCTTCATGTCTTGGGCTTTGAACAAGACACCAAAACACCATTTCCTCCCATAGAATAGGAGGAACTACGATCGCTCTGATTTCCCTGTTTCGTTAAACGGGAATACATAGGCATAAGATTGAAAAATCTTAGCGAGCACACTAATCAAAAACCCAAAATCCCATACTTTTACACATCAATCGAAAAGCATCAGTCCTAACATCCTACCAATAGCTTAGTCCCATCATTCCATTTTTATCAAAATAAGCACAGAGAGGCCCCCACTTCCACATAACATCTGTAACCTAACAGGTCGCTGTTTAAACTCAGCATGCAAGCAGGGTTAATTGGAGACATCTATTTCCCTTCCTTCATCAACTTCAATAGGATAAAAAATGAATCGACCATTAGTACCCCAGAGCGGCAGTGCTTAAGAACCACGTCTAAAATCGCTCGCTACACTACCCTCGTGTTATAAGCCCCCATTTATTTTCCTTAAACTCTTTCGGCCTCTTTAGAGAGTGTAAGACCCATCCATTTATACATAAAACCTTTTTGGGCCTCAGTCACTTGTATAAGTCCCTGTATAATTTCAAAACAGCGGTGCAATCATCGTTAAAACCCTGGGCCTCTCCTTGAGCTGTAAGCCCCAACAATCTTTTCAAAGTACTTTCTCCTTTGATTTTGAATATAATATTGTTATCAAAGCTTTCTTTGTTGAACAAACTAACCAAACAGCATGGAAGCTCTACAACAGAGTAAGTGTTTACCCGCTTTCAATTATCGCTTTCATATGTATATAACTGTATTGTGGGGCTGTTTCACTGTAAGTCTTCTTTCACAAACTTTTATATACTCGTCAAATATCAACTGTGTAATACTAGTATAGTTATTTTAGAGTTTTCCCCGGCAACTACGTCTAGCACTAGGTAAAGCCCTATTGGTCACTCTTAAATACAAACAAAACTAGATCCCCATAGGATTACCAGACACAGTCTTCCCTCCTCTTGGGGTTAAACAATATGGAGACGTGAAAGGCAACATTCTCAGTGAACCCTTTCTCAGACTATCACTCTTAGAAATCGTCAAAGAGACTCTACTCCCCAGAGATGATCTTTTTTAAGTGAATGGCATCTCTTGAGTTTCTTCCAAATTCTCGGACTTTCCTGGCTTGATCTATTCTCAGTGAATAGTATGTCTTGAACTTCTCAGGGTTTGGGGGCCCACAGGCTTCCTAAAAGCATCCCCGCCTCCTCTTGGGCATTGTACAAGGACCCTTCGGCTTCTTAAAAGCTCTCATGCCTTCTCTTGGGCTTAGTACAAGGACCCAGAGACCTCTACAGGTATAGGAACATAACCTAGTCGTCAATTTGCTAGAGTTGTCTTTCTGAGTCAAGTGTCAGACCTGTTAATGGGTTGACCTTCATCCCTTAACATCCAGCCTTCTCTTGGGCATCATACTAAGATCATTCACTACCTGAGAATCGATTTCTCAAAACACCAGTAGACTTAGGCAGTCTCAATACCCTTTGGATTTCCCATTTCCTTAAAGAACAGGAAATAACCCTGATCCTCTGATCAATTCCAAAGCACAACAATACCTTTAATAGTTCCCTTTATAAAGACTGATTTTCTCTTTTATCCAACATACTGGACCTGTCACTAAACTGAAACAGTCACCAGCACAATAGCCTCCTCTTGGGCTTTGTACAATGACACTCCCCAGCAGAGCTGACCTTTTCACACTCTCTTATTGAGTATAAAAGACTCTCTTGTTGAGTCAAACCCTTTTACCCTCCATCTTGGGCTTCGTACGAGATACTAAAAAGCTCTCTTATTGAGTATAAAAGACTCTCTTGTCGAGTCAAACCTTTTAACCTCTATCTCGGGCTTCGTACGAGATACAAATACACTCTCTTGTTGAGTATAAAAGACTCTCTTGTTGAGTCAATCACCTTTTAGCCTCCATCTCGGGCTTCGTACGAGATGCAAAAAAAAACACTCTCTTGTTGAGTCAACCACTTTTAGACTCCATCTCGGGCTTCGTACGAGATACAAAAAAAACACTCTCTTGTTGAGTATAAAAGATTATCTTGTTAAGTCAACCCTCTTATCCTCTATCTCGGGCATCGTACAAGACAGATAAACAGCACCCTCTTGTTGGGTCACTAGCCTCCTCTTAGGCTTTGTATAAGGAAAACCCCGGTTGAGTCAATCAACCTTTTAGCATCAAAATATGTGCCTCACTCACAGTACACAAACATTAATAACTCCTTTTCCCCCCATCTAATTGCTGTAAGCGGTAAGCCTCTGGATTATTTACATCCAAGCCACTGTCCCTCTTTTAGCATGAGGAATTCCTAAGGAAAGATGGCATTACTCTACACTGAGTTAAATTCTTCTCCTTCAGGTTAAAAATCCCCTATAAAGGAAATTATGGCATGCTGGATTCACATATCCCAGTTAAAGTAATTCTCCTTTATAATCAGTCACCTAACAGTTGTGACAAACAGACCAAATATCCCCTTTAGAGATGACAAATTCTCTCTAAAGTCAAAACCCTTTAGCTTCACATCTTGGGCTTCGAACAAGATACAAATAGACCCTTCAGCTTCACATCTTGGGCTTCGAACAAGATACAAACCACATTTAGCTTCACGTCTTGGGCTTTAAACAAGACACCAAAACAACCTTTTTCCTCCCATAGAATAGGAGGAACTACGATCGCTCTGATTTCCCTGTTTCATCAAACGGGAATACGTAGGCATAAGATTGAAAAAAATCTTAGCGAGCACACTAATCAAAAACCCAAAACCCAGTATCTCCACCAAATCAACCCAAAAGCATCAAATCTAAACACATTAACATCTTACCTCACAAAGAGCCCAGGCACTCTATTTTTTAACAAAATAACCTAAAAGAGACCCACAATCTTAATAGCATCTGTAAACCAACTGTCACCTATTTAAACTCAGTATGCAAGCAGGGTTAATTGGAGACATCTATTTCCCTTCCTTAATCAGCTCAACAGGATAAAAAATGAATCGAACTGTAGTACCAAAGCGATAGTGATTCAAAACAACAAAAATCGCGCTACAACACTTATCAAAGTTATTCGAGCGTCTGAGAAAATACAAACTTCGCTTGAATCCTAATAAGTGGACATTCGGTGTTCGCTCAGGAAAAGTCTTAGGATTCATCGTCATCCAGAAAGGAATTGAGGTTGATCCTGACAAGGTCAAGGCCATTCGAGAAATGCCTTCACCAAAGACTGAAAAACAAGTTAGAGGATTTTTGGGACGTCTGATTTACATCTCAAGGTTCATATCCTTTATGACCGCGACATGCACGCCAATCTTTAAACTACTCAGAAAGAATCAAAGTTGTGTATGGACAGAAGACTGCCAAAGAACTTTCGACAGCATAAAATAATATCTGTTGAATCCACCGATTCTGTCCCCTCCAGTGGAAGGAAGACCATTGATCATCTACTTAACAGTCTTGGAAGATTCCATAGGTTGTGTGCTTGGCCAACAAGACGAAACAAAAAGAAAAGAGTCTGCCATTTACTACTTAAGCAAGAAGTTCACTGACTGTGAAACTTGGTACTCTATGCTCGAGAAAACTTGTTGCGCTCTGGCTTGGGTAGCCAAACGTCTTTTCCAGTACATGATTTGTAACACTACTTGTTTAATCTCAGAAATGGATCCAATTAAGTACGTCTTTGAAAAGCCTGCTCTCACGGGAAGGATTGCCCATTGGCAGATGTTATTATAAGAAAACAACATTGAGTACCATGCTCTGAAAGCCTTCAAAGGGAGTATTTTAGCCGATCATTTGGCTCATCAACCAATTGACAATTGGGAATAAGTCGGATTTGACTTCCCATACGAAGATGTCATGTACTTGAAAATGAAAGATTATGATGAACCGCTACCCAATGAAGGGACATAACCAGGATCCCAATGGGGACTAATATTCGACGGAGCCATCAACACTTATGGAAATGGAATTGGGGCAATCATCGTAACACCTCAGGGTACCCATATTCCTTTCACCGCCCGACTAACATCAAATGCACAAACAACGAGGCTGAATACGAAGCTTGTATCATGGGTCTCGAAGAAGCAATTGACTTAAGGATAAATAACTTGGATGTGTATGGAGACTCAACCCTAGTTATCAATGAGATCAAAGGAGAGTGGAATACATACCAAACGAGATTGGTTCATTACTAAGATTACGCGAGAAGGTTGTTACCATTCTTTAACATAATCGAGTTTCATCATATCCCTCGTGAAGAAAATCACATGGCTGATGCACTAGCCACTCTCTCTTCCATGATTAGTGTAGGTCAATGGAACGACGTACCTAAGATTGACATAATGCGCCTTGAAAGGCCCGCCTACATCTTCACAATTGAAGCAGTCATAGATGACAAACCTTGGCATCACGATATCAAGTGATTTTTTCAAAGACAAGAGTACCCACTTGGAGCATCAAGAAAAGACAGGAAGACTCTCAGAAGACTGGCTGGAAACTTCTTCCTAAACGGTGAAACACTCTATAAGAGAAACTTCGACATGGTTTTGTTTAGATGCGTAGACAGACGAGAAGCAGACATGTTGATGAAAGAGATTCACGAAGGATCCTTTGGCACTCATGCCAATGGACATACAATGGCAAGGAAAATTCTAAGGGCAGGATATTATTGGGTGACAATGGAATCCAATTGCTACAAGTACATGAGGAGATGTCACAAGTGTCAGATATACGCTGACAAAATCCACGTACCGCCAACGCATCTCAAAGTTCTTTCTTCTCCATGGCCTTTTTCTATATGGGGGATCAACATGATTGGCATGATTGAACCCAAAGCTTCAAATGGACATCAGTTCATCCTGGTAGCAATTAACTACTTCACCAAATGGGTCAAAGCAGTGTCATACACCAATGTAACCAGACAAGTGGTGGTCCGATTTATCAAGAACAATCTCATCTGCTGTTATGGCGTTCCAAGCCAGATCATTATGGATAATGGATCCAACTTGAACAACAAGATGATGAAAGAGTTGTGTGCTGAGTTCAAGATCGAACATCATAACTCGTCTCCCTACCAGCCTAAGATGAACGGAGCGGTAGAAGCGGCTAACAAGAATATTAAGAAAATCGTTTAAAAGATGGTTGTAAACTACAAAGATTGGCATGAGATGCTACCTTTTGCTCCTCAAGGTTATCGCACATCTGTATGCACTTCAATAGGGGTAACCCCTTCCTCTCTAGTATATGGCATGGAGGTAGTGCTCCCCATAGAAGTAGAGATCCCATCAATCCAGGTACTGATGGAAGCCAAGCTAACAGAAGCTGAATGGTTTCAAAGTCGGCACGATGAACTGAATCTGATTAAAGAAAAGAGAATGGCATCTTTATGCCATGGTCAGTTGTATCAGCAAAAAATGAAGAAAGCGTTCGACAAAAAGGTCCGACCCCTTGTCTTCAGAAAAGGAGACCTCCTGCTCAAGAAGATACAGTCATTCTTCACTAATTCCCGGGGCAAATGGACTCCGAATTAAGATGGCCCTTACCTTGTTAAGAAAGCCTTCTCAGGCGGTGCCTTGAGACTCGCAACCATGGACGGAGAGGAGTTTACCTACCCTACAAATGTTGATGTAGTCAAGAAATACTTCGCCTAAATAAAAATAAATAAATAAAACCGTCTCGGTGGATTGAAAACCCGAAATGGCGGTCCAGGAAAAAATTAGAGACATAAGCAAAAGTCATCCCGATGGATTGAAAACCTTAAAAGGTAATCCAGACAAAAGTTAGGCATTCATGGCAAGTAAATACGTCTGACAAGGCTAAATCCCCAGTGGTAACACCATCCGTCGAAAGACTTCAGTCAAGGCCACCTTCGACAGAAGCTCAGAATGTCCAGAATTCAAAGTTGGTAGAAGGATGGTGGTCGTTATGTTTCAAGGTAGCCCTTTTTCTGTTAAATTACCATTTTCTAAACTTTGTAAATGCTCTATGGGATCACGCGCTTGGCTGATTACCATTCTATCAATAAAATTTGAGCCCTAGTGCTTTTGTTTGCAATTCTTATTTATTTTTGCTTTACAAAATAGCATTTTTAACATGATCAACGATTCTTGAAAAAAATGAATTTAATTTTCAAATTTTCTTCTGCTTTTAAAATAAAGATGACAATTCTTTTTTACTACTGAACATAAAAAAGAATATCGATGGCTTCTCCGGAAGTAATTAAACCTCAAAATGCAGAATCAAAGTACTCTTTCTAATTCAGTACACCTGAATGAAGGATCAACCATTTCAGAAATAATATCCTGTCTAATATGCCTGGCAGAGTTCTTACCTCTGAAGACCAATTGATGGTTCTTTCTTCCCCACAGGGTCTACCTCTCCTAAGCAAGACAGGATTGCTGTCTCGAATCGATGGTACTTTTCATCCCCTACAGTGGGCGAGTATCCAGTAGTATTCATTCACTAGTCTGTATGTCGCGTCTGTTTTGTTAGCATAAATGTACATACATCATGCATAATTGATTCATATACATATTCACATTGCATTACTATCGCTTTGGTCATACATCATCCCCAAGTGATAAATGTCCTCTCTCTGTTAAATTTGTTAGTTTTCCTTTCCATGTCGGATAGGACAAAATCCCGGTTTGAGTTCTGTCCCCGTTCGAAAAGTGCCACCTAAGCAATCTCTCCCCAGTTTATTTCTGGATTGGAGCCTGTCCTTGACCACTTTGATAACTTGAATCTCTGAAAGGTGGGAAGACATTCGGCAGACAACTTTGGAACATCACTCTTCACCATTGGAGATGATATTTTTCGCTTTCCCAGATTAAGGAAAACTCCCAGAGAAAGCCTCTTAACCGAATACTCTCAGCAATGCATCGGTTTTTCTGTCAAGAAATTCAATGTTAATGAAGTCATCGGCACCTCAAAATTGGATCACATCACATGACATTTCTCCGAAAGGATCTCGAAGAAAAGTATGATGTAATATCCCTAAGCAAAAAGCAGTCTCTTAAGAGACTCGTTTTCCCCAGTAGAGTCAACAAATGGCATCTCCAATAGAGAAGTTTGCACATCTCTACAGCTCAGACAAATGGGTTTCCCCAGCAAGTCTAACAACAAATTTTTCCATCAAATGGCGTCTCCCCAGTATAGCTCGGCGAGAAGTTTGATGAAGACCGCTACACATAGTGTTCCTTGTCAAGAAAAGAAACTCGACAAGAAGAAACTGAGACCAGTTCCATGGCTGAAGACCAGGATTAAGGGGAAGTTTATTTCAAAAGAAACTGAGACCAGTTCCGTAGCTGAAGACCAGGATCGAGGGGAAGTTTATTTCAAAAGAAACTGAGACCAGTTCCATGGCTGAAGACCAGGATCGAGGGGATTTTTATTTTAAAGGAAACTGAGACCAGTTCCGTGGCTGAAGACCAGGATCGAGGGGAAGTTTTACCCTCTTCCAAGTAACATTGCTTAGCAAAAGAAGATGGATGAGCAAACTGCTATTCATAACCACAATCAAAATTTCGAGTATTCCGATATTTAATCCTCTTGCACCCTGAATGTCCGAATATCTTCACCATTCACACCTTCGGGTCCAAGAAGATTAAATAGTGGCATCTATAATACCCCAAAATTTGACTACTCATTGTTAAAATTTTGTTTATTCGACTGTGTTTTCACTTCGTATCATATGCGTATCATATCATTTATTTTTATCATACATGTTTGTTTAAATTTTCAGTCAAAGTAAATGTTTTAAAATTTCAGTCATCTGGTCGAACCAAGGAATAGTTATGCAAAAATCGATGAACAGACATTTTTTCAATTGAACTTGCAAATGTCCATTATTCATCTATCTTTCGCACAATTTAATTTGATCTCTCATTTTAGTTTTATTTTTACATATATAAAATAAAAATGAAAATAAAAAAATACACATATATATATATATATATATATATATATATTCAGATTTTTTATATTTTTGTTTCTTTTATATATATATATATATATATATATATATATTCGTTTAGGAAAATTTAGGAAAGGAAGATAAAATGTAGTACACACACACAAGAGGGTGGTGCGCTACCCCCCCCCCCCCCCCCCCCCCCCCCTCTCACACACTTCAATTTTTTTTTTCTTTTCTTTTCATATTTTATCACACATGTATAAAAACTCATGTTAATTTAATATTTGTTTTATTAAATAATTTTTAAATAAATTAATTACTTATTTAGTTGTACTGATATTGATTAGTTGTTTTTACTAAATATATTTCAATTAATTTAATTAATTTGTGTGATTAATCATTTAATTGTTTAATTGATTATTATTCGATTATTTAATTTTATCTTTGCTAAATACATGGCTTATTCTTAAGCTTGCTTTCAAAGTATTATTTGTAAATGATTTCAATTCTAACCACTTAATGAGACCAAAGGCATTTCCATGTGATCTTTGGTTTTCTCTGCTTGTTTGTGGCTTTTCATCTGATGCAGGAATTCTTAATCAATATCTTGACGATCATTGGATGCTTAAAAGTTTTGTCGGATACCTTGGGCTCGTCTGACGCTGCTCTACTTGTGTGAAAATTCACTGGTGTCCGGTATACTTTATATTTAATCTTTGCTTATGCATCATGTTTATGATTAAATAAATCTTACACTAAATCAACTTTTTGGGCCTCTAATTGAGTGTAAGACCCATCCCTTGTTACTCACAAACTTTTTGGACCTCAGTCATTGTATAAGTCCCGATATGATTTTAAAAATCTCGGCGCGATCGCCGGTTTCAAACAATTTTCACTTGGGCCCCTCCTTGAGTTGTAAGTCTTATTTTTCTTCTTTTTTAAACACTTTTGGGCCTCTTGATAGAGTGTAAGTCCCATCCCTTTGTTAATAAACCTTTTTGGGCCTCAGTTATTGTATAAGTTCCGATACAATTTTCAAAATAACGGTACGATCACTGTTTTTCATCTAGGCCTCTCCTTGAGTTGTAAGCCCCATCTCTTGTATAAAAATAAACTTTTGGGCCTCTAATAGAGTGTAAGACCCATCCTTTTTGCAAACACAATAATTTGGGCCTCAGTCATTGTATAAGTCCCTCTGTGGTTTTCAAAACTCCGACGCGATCGTCGCCTTTTCGAAAGAATTCATCTGGGCCTCTCCTTGAGTATAAGCCCCAAATTTCTTTTTTAAACATCTTTCTTTTTTATTTAGATTCAAATTCTAAGTTTTATCAAAACTTTCTTAAATTTCTTGAATAACTAACCATACAGTTGTGGTTACAATGCTGGAGCTTGCACAACTGTAAGTTCTACTATTTCTTTTCAACACATACTTGTTTATATATTTCATCTGTATATATATACTTGTACACATTTGCTTAGAGTTTTCCCAAGCAATTAGGTATAGTTTTAGATCAAACCACTGGTTACTCTTTCAACACAGTCAAAACTAGTTCCCCATAGGAAATTCCAGATACAGTCTTGCCTCCTCTTGGGCTTATACAATATGGAACAGAGAAAGGCATTATTCTCGGTGAAACTTTTCTCAAGACTGTTACTACTTAGAAATATTTATACAAGAAATTCATTTCCCCAAAGAGGATTAATTCCTGGTGAAACCACTTTTGAATTTCTTCAAACTCTAGAACTGTTCACTAAAGAAAGGATTATTCCCGGTAAAACCTTTCTTGAACTTTTCTTAGGCTTGGACCCACAGGCTTCATAAAAGCATCCCCAGCCTCCTCTTGGGCTTTGTACAAGGACCCTTAGGCTTCATAGAAGTTCTCAGCCTCCTCTTGGGCTTAGTACAAGGACCCAAAGACATCCTACAGGTATAGGACAAAACCTAGTCATCTTTTGCTAGTTCAATCCTCTGGAGAATCAGAATTCCAAAGCATCAGACCATTGTAGGGTTGATCTTCATCCCTCAAACTCCCTGCCTCCCCTTGGGCTTCATACAAGTAGACTTGGACAGTCTCAACCTTCGCTTGGGCATCATACAAAGATCATCCTCCAGTTAAGAGTAAATCTCTTCATACCAGTAGACTTGGAAAGTCTCATCTCCTCTTGGATCTCAAAGAAACCCTCAAGTTTCCTAAAAGCACCAGAAAAACCTGGTTATTTCATCAATCCCCAGCAGAGTTTGAAACCTCCATAGGTTTTCATACTCAAGGTTTAAACCTTTACCATCAGTAAAACCATAGCAGAATAAGAACCTCAAGGCATCTGATATTTCAACTCTTCTTCATTCCTCAGCAAGAGTTGATTCCCCAATTTGGACCTGCCTCTGGATCTCAATAATCCTCAGCAAAAGCTAGCCTCCTCTTAGGATTCATATAAGACTTTCCCCAGCCAACCTCCTCTTAGGCTTTGTATAATGATTTTTCCTTAGCTGAGCTAGCCTCAATCTTGGGCTTTGTACAAGACAGATTAAACCTCTCCCCAGTGGAGTCAATTCTTTTAACCTCGATCTTGGGCTTTGTACAAGACATATAAAACCTCTCCCCAGTGGAGTCAATTCTTTTAGCCTCAATCTTGGGATTTGTACAAGACAAACAAGACTTTCCCCAGTGGAGTCAATTCTTTTAGCCTCAATCTTGGGCTTTGTACAAGACAGATAAAACCTCTCCCCAGTGGAGTCAATTCTTTTAGCCTCAATCTTGGGCTTTGTACAAGACAGATATAAAACTCCCTAGTAGAGTCAACCTTTTAGCTTCAACCTTGGGCTTTGATCAAGGCACATAAAAATCAACACCCCTCAGAGGGAATCAAGAGTTCTCTCTATAGGAAGACATTTCTCTGTACATCACACATCAAAATAGACAATTAAAAAAACCCTAATTCCAGATAACTGTTGTAAGTGGTACATTTGTTGATTCAAAAATCCAAGTTGTGGTCCTTCTTTTATCCTGGTCAAAAATCACCTTTCATCTAACTGCTGTAAGTGGAAAGCCTCTGGATTATGTACATCCATGCCAATGTCCCTCTCTTAGTATGAAAGACTCCTAAGGAAAAATGGCATTGCTCTACACTGAGTTAAAGTTTCCTCCTTCAGAATATTTCCCTTATAAAGGAAATTATGGCATTGCTGGATTCCATACATTCCAATTAAAGTAATTCCCCTTTTTAACCAATCCTTCAACAAATGTGATGAACATATGAGATATCTCCCTTTTGAGATGACAAATTCTCTCTCTCAGTCAAACCTTTAGCTTCAATCTTGGGCTTTGAACAAGACACAAATAACTTTTAGCTTCAATCTTGGACTTTGAACAAGACACCAAACATCTTTCCTCCCATAGAATAGGAGGAACTACGATTGCTCTGATTTCCTTATTATCATTACGAGAATACGTAGGCATAAGATTGTGAAATCTTAGCGAGCACACATATCAAAAACTTTAGGTCTAGTACCTTACCAAAAACAACGGAAAAAACTCGAAAACAAAAAAAACACTCTTTCGACACTCCCAAAGGAGAAACTTTCCCAACCTATAACAGATAAACACTAGAAAGTATGAAAATATGCCAAATAAGATCTATGGATAACCATATATACACTGGGTAATTGACAACTTCCCTTTGTATAACCTGACCCAGACCCCCCAATCTCTTAGCATTTGTTAAAGAAAACATTTGCGTACAAGGTTAGTTTTAGATAGCTTCCGTTTCCTTTCCAGCTTCATAGGATAAATAAGAAATCAGAAAGTAGCACCCAATTCCAACCATTTCAGTAAGGTGGTCGCGTCACCGACAAAAATCGCACGCTACATCATCTCATTGATCCAAAATAATTCTTTCCAAGTGATCAACATCAAAGTTGTATTATGTGATCTCATCTTTCCAATAGTACCAAGAACATGAAATTATCTTGCTTGAGCATGAAGTTATGAATTTGCAAAGTAGCCATGAAAGAGTTGTTCGGTCCAAGGCAGATTGTGCATCAAGATTTTTACACGAGTTTGATACATGTTTAGCCCATCTTCCAAGCATTTTCAGAGCAAGTGGCCAACTTGAAACTTTTTCCTTGTCTTGAAATATTTCCAATGGTACCAAATCCTGCCTTATTTGATCTTGTTTCATCATACAAAAGCTCAATACAATGTGCTACCTTGAACTTCTTTGGACATGATACATAAAGCACATTTTGGCCACCAACCACTTTCCATGAATCAAGGAAAGCATGATCTGAGCCAGAGCTAACTTGTACAAGTTGTGTAGCCATTGAAAACTATGAGGGAAGATCAATTTGGAAGCTAGAAAGTGAAAAGTGCCTTTTGTACTTGTTGTCCATATTTTTTGCTTTTGATCTTGATCCACCAAATAAGGTCATGGTCCATTGATCATCTGCAGATCATTTATCCTATAAATAGCACTCCATACCAGATACAAAAGACAACACTTGGGCCAAAAACCTCAGCATTGCAAAGCATCCTATCTTGAAGCACATTGTTCTTCATTTTCATCAAAACACCAAAACCTTCCAAAACCCGTTACAGTCACAAAACCTCTAAAACATTCATCCCAACACACCACAAATCTTCCATTGAAGCTGTCTAAACCCTCTAAAACACCAGAAACCTCTCCAAGCCAAAAGTCAACCCTCTTTGGTCGACATTGTTGACCAAAGAGCCAAAACTCAAGAACTTTCAATCTTGGCCATTTCCATACATCCAAACACTACAAACACCTCATAAACACTTCATAGAAGTTGTCCAAGTCATCAAACACCAACTGTAACCACTCCATCACAAAAATCAAATTTCACTTTTTAACCATTTGCAAGTTGATTCGAGCTGGGAATTTGGAGGCATTCTAGGGCAAGCCAGACATTCAAACATCTTTCTGGAGGTCTAGTGGAGCTAAAAGGATCATCATCTTGTATCTGGAGCATCATTTGAAGGTGCATTGGACACACTCCAATATGTAAGTTTTCTCACTTTTCAAACTCCATGATTTAGGCTTCATTCGCACTCATTCAAGTTATCATCCTGATTGTTATGATGTAAGGATTAAAAACCCCCATGATTGTGTCCATTGATCATGCAAAACTAGCATTTAATTTTTGATTTAGAAATTAAGGTTTATCTGGTAATCACTGAAATTCTTGAGCTGGGATTTAAATAAATGAATTTGGTGGGCATGGTTAAATTCCTTGTGAAAAACTGAGTGAAATGCTATATTGGATTGTCATGTTTGGTCCTTAAATCAGAAAGTTGGAAATTTAAATTTTGGTGTCTTAAGGTTGAAGATGAAGTTGTGCTTCGCACATGTTTATTTTCAAATTTGTTCTTAATATTTATTTTATCATAAGCAAAAACATAAAAGGCCAACTGGCGTGGCCTGGTGGCAAGCACGTTTTGTGAATTGGACCAAGGCGCGTGGGTTCGAATCTGATCCCCCACCCCTTACTTTTAATGCCTTGTTCCCTCTTTCTTTTTTCCTTTTTCATATTTTTATTTCATATTATTTTTAATTAATCTTTTCTTTAATTTTATTTATTCCCATTTTTTTTTATTTCTCAGAATATCAAATATCTTTTATTAATTTAATTTCACTTATTTATTTTATTTATACTAATTTATTAATTAATATTACTTAATGTTAATTATTTCTTTTTTTATTTAAAACCTTCAAAATCACAAAATATTTTATTTTTCTTATTTTTATTCTCTCATTTTAATACCTAAAAATATTGTCTTTTATTTATTTATTAAATTTCATGATCATATATTTTTCCTTGTAGTTTACTAAAATATCTTGCATTTGTTATTAAAATATGATGTTCTTAATTTGTTTAGAGTTTTTGTTTGATCTTTGATCCATGCATTTGATATTTGCTCATATGTAAATGTTGTCTTGTGTGATATACTTGTCCTTGTGACATCTTGATTTCCATTGTCTTGAATACTCTAGATGGTGAATATCTGTTCATGTTTGTTTCAAAGCGTGTACATGTGTTTAGACTTTGTTCATTGACCTAAAATCCATGATGAAAACATACCTTGATCTCTTGCTCTTGTGTTAATATTTGTCTTTGAATATACATGTGGTAAATAATGATGATGTGCCATGCTTACCTAGATAATTCATGTTGACTCTTGTTCTTGTAAATCATGTTCTATGTGTGCTTTTCTCCATATCTTGATGAGCATCTATTGAAACTTGTCTAATGATTTAAGAATCCATGCTTTGTTCATGTTGAGAATGTTAAACTTGTATCCAAGCATGCTTTGATCAAATGTAGACCTTGCACATGTTTATTGATCCATAGTTACCTTACTTGTACCATGTATCTCATGTCTAATTCCTTTGTTGAATGTTTGTGTGCACTTGTATATACATGTTGCATAATCCAAGGGAGGGACTCATTATTGACATCATTGTCATTTTGCACATGCATATTTACATCTTCTTGTAAATATTTTACATGTTGTTATCCTTGACTTGCTATCCCCTAGGAAGTTTCCCTTTAGGATGAATCAACTTAGACAACTCAATTAGGGTTTCCCCTCTTTCAAACTCAAAACCACTTTTAATAGAAACTTTGACCTTAAGTCATTGACTTTTTCAAACTTTTTCTTAACAAATGCTTCAAGATATCTTAAGCATATTCAAACTCTTTCACAAAGACTAAAAGACACAAACTTCAACTCAAACTTTTTGCCACTTTGGCTTTTTAATTTAAAACCTTTTCAAATAGATTAGACATTAGTCATCCCTAGTTGAGATATAATTCTCCTACCCCATGGCATTGTTGAGAAATATGTTGATTCTTTTCTACTTGAGAGAGGTATGTGGCATACTTGTTGACTATACATCCAAGTTGGAGCCATTCTCTCAATGTGAAGAAAATATCCCTCTTCCACGTGTTTGTGGTGGTTAAGTTAAGTATTCTCCTTAAGATGACAACTTGTCTCTTCTTAAATAAAATTCATCATAACAAACCCTTTTCAATTTATACCCTGAGCTACGAGGTTATGATCCTTCATTGGTACGTAGGCACAAGACTTTGTGTCTTTCCAAACACAAAAACAATAAAAAAAACATTTCTTTTCTCATCTCCCCAATAAATCCCAATAGCAAACAACTTTAACCATAACACAAATATAACAAGAGGTTCCTATAGGATACTATAGATACTTAGGGTGCTAATACCTTCCCTTAGTATAACCAACCCCCTAACCTTATATTTCTTTATTGCTTTGTCTTTGCATTGCATGTTTATGGGTTATTCTTTCTTTTCCCCTTTCCCTTGGATAAATTAAAGATCGGTGGTAATATTTTAAGATTTATGGAGCCTAGATAATTTAATAGCTATGGTCTCCGATTCTCACCGTGACAGAAATGGAGACTTCATTGGGGAGAGCTCCCTAAAGAGGGTTAAACCTATCTTGTTGATTTGTGTTATTTGTATATATTTGTTTGCTATGTGCTTGGGTTTCTTTTGGTGATCCAATTGTGGTGAGATAAGTCTTAACACAGACTTGAGGATACAAATAAGTTAGGAAAGGTTGTATAGTCAAGGAGGATTTGAGGGAGTAATCCTGAAAAAGTTGACTTGAGAATCCCCCGCTCAGTGGAGGTCCTCTTGAGGGTGGTATTTGTTAAACGATCAATCGTGAAAACATTTGCTACTTTCAACCTAGGAGCCTGAGAAGCTGAGGACCTTAGTTAACCCTTTACCCCACTTGGCCTATTAGGACGTAGTACGGTGGCTATGAAGGTGTAAACCTGAAATAGTTGGTACGCGAATACTACACTTAAATGAGGTTTTCTTGAGAATATTATTGATGCCCGAGTAATCAGTGTGCTAGTAATATCCAAAAGATGGATCAATGACTTTGGGAACTTGTTAGAACCTTGTCTTGCAGGTACAAAAAACCCTAGCACATACCTTTTTGGAGGGTTAGACCCGTGGCTCCATGCTCGTGACGTCGAACCTTTTGACCCCCTTATGTGTTTGCATTCTTGTTTGTGTTTGTGCATCCATACATTCATGCATTCATAAGCATCACTTCTAACCAAGTCTTCAAGGAACTTAGGGTTATTATTTGCAAACATCATAGGTATTTACCATGGATTTTGGAAGAAGGAGAACACAAAATTACACTTTCAAGAATCCTAAATTGGAAGATCTGAGAAAGTTGGGAGGTTTGTGTACACAGCGCGATTTTCCTTTCTGCTCGGAAGGTCGTCCTTTTTACATGTGAACTTTTAATTTATCCCAAAAGTAGGGAAGGGGAAAAAATCTGAATAAACCCGTGAGTGATACAAAGTGTAAAACAATGCAATAAGAGATCGAGAATCAGGGGTTGATTATACTAAGGGAAGATACTAGCACCCTAAGTATCTATAGTATCCCATAGGAACCTCTTGTGTATATTTGTGTTACAGTTAATTAAGTCATTTGCTGTGTATTGGGGATTTGTTGACTGTTTTGAGTGAGTGATAAGAGTGGGAAATGTTTTTGTTGTTTTTATAGTGTATGTTGAAATAAAATAAGACAAAGGTGTAGGAACCTAAAGGTTTTACTTATTATTGTGCTCGCTAAGATCTCACAATCTTATGCCTACTTATTCTCAAAAGGAAGTTGAGAAATCAGAGCATTCATAGTTCCACCGACTAATGGGTGGAATTGGGGTTGTTGGTTTTGAGAGACGAGACAAATTGTCATCTTAAGGGAGATATCTAACTTATTCACCACAAACATCTTGAGAAAGAAGATAATAAGGGAAGAAGCTTTAAACTTGGATGTAGAAGATCCAGAGTAATGCCACATCTTCCTTTAAATGAGTATTTTTATACTAAGAGAATGACCTTGACTTGGATATAGAATCAACAAGTGTGCCACTTATATCACTTAAATGAAAGAAATGTTTTTTGTACCATAATAAGAGAGGGACTCCAACTTGGATTTTGAATCAACAAGTGTGCCACTTACATCACTTAAATGGAAAAAAGTTTGAAATGTTTGGTTTATGTTGTGGGAAATAGAAGAGACATCTCTTCTATAGAGAAGATTCATGTCTCATCTCTGGAGAGTTTTGAATTTTGAATTTGAAGCCAAAGGTTGGCTAGGGTTTAACTTGAAGTTTGAGGTTTGAAGCCACAAAGGGGTTATGGTTTTGAGCTTTGAATGAAGTTGAAAACTTCAGGGGAATCCTAATGTTTTAACTGAGTTATAGTTTGAAAATGATCCTAAAGTTTGAACTGAGTCTAAACTTAAAGATGAGTATTGAAATGCAACAGTTGTATGAATGTAAGTGTTATAAACCTAAATGTCAAGAGAAACTTAACAAGACAAAATTGATTAAGCTTTTAAACAAATATAGTCATCAAGGATGAAATGAACATGATTGTGATCAAGCATGGTATATCAACATGTGAATGAGCATCAGATAAGTAGATATGTTCATCATGGTGAGAGTTTGTGAAGGAAATACTTGAATATGTGAGCAAATATTTAATCAATTGAAGCAATCACAAAGAAGTTCAAGTAAGCCATAATATTCAAGATGAATGAAAGATCAAATGAATATAGCAAAGTGTAAACAAAACCCTAATGGATGTTTATGAACACATGAATAATACATTCAAACATAGTTGAATCAAGGGCTTTGGGGAATCCAAACTCAAAAGGAAGCCTTAGTCAAGTATCAAAATATTTTTCAAAGAATTAGTTGAACAAAACCCTAAGGTTTCAACTAAACAAAATTTAATCGAGGTATTCTTCAAAATAAATAACACCTAATCATGGTATGTATAAGTCAAGACAACATGTTATGTACATTAAACAAGACTTAAACGCAGTATATTATGATCATACAAATACATATGTGTCATACCCTAAATTTTGACCCCAAAAATTCACATCATTTTGTAAATCATCACCACAATATGGATGTACCTTCATAGCTCACTAATCCTTTCAAAGATTGTTAAGTGTTCACCTTAACCAAGAATTAGGGTTTTAAGCCCTCTTAGAGCATTCAGACAAAGGATCAATCAACAATTGACATGATCAAGCCTCTCAATTATTCATGGAGGTCAAGAGATCATCAACATCAAGAATCAAGCACAAGATTGCAACATTTCAAGTTGATCAAGCCTCAAGACCACCAGTGTCACCAAATTAGGGTTTTGGTCAACCAAGGCTTCCAAAGGGAAATTTTCACCTGGGCATGAGCCGAGACCTCAAGATATGTTTCAAGGACCTCAAATACATCATATTAGTCCATTCATATGATTGGATTGATTCAAAGATCTTGATTCATAAGCAATGCAAGAATTCAAATCCATCTGAGCCACAAACAAGGGTTTTGATGAAAAGTTAACCATACCTTTGACTTTTTCCCAAGACATGATCTCAAAACTTGGGATATGATTCAAGACACTCAAATGAACCCTTGATGTCCATTCATGAGTTTAAAATCACCTTGAGACATCCATTCATTGAAAATCAGGAATTAGAGTTTCTTTGGACAAAATTCATCTGAGACGAAAAGTCAAAGTTTGACTTTTTGACCAAAAATGTTCATCATAAACCATTATACAAGAAAACATGATCCATTGTTGCATTTGAACAAGATTTGATCAAGAAATCAAGGTAACTTGTAAAAGGGGCAATGTTGAGAAAGTGAAAATTTCACTAAGTTATGAAAAAAATGTTTAGGTACCCAACTTCCAAAAGCCATAACTTCCAAACCATGCAGCCATTTTCTTGGATCCAAAGCTCAAATGATAGATCTCATCACATACTACAGACGTGTAAAACTGATCTATGGTAAAAAATGCTTGGATTTTAAGTTATGAAGTGATCAAAATCAAGAAAAGTGTGAAATGAACTTCAACACTTAGTGAAATTCTGCCAAAGTTAAGATCAAGCAAAACATCAAAATGTGGAGGGATTTTTCACCATTATCCAAGATGAATCAAGTCCAACTGTGAACATTAAAGTTGAAGTACATAATCCCAGCTTTCTAAAGAACCAAGAGCATGAGATAACTCCACTTGAGAAAAGGGATATGGAGCGATCAAGACACCTTGTTGCAAACTGTTTTACAAAATCAGTTTGGTCATTTACTTGCCATCCACGATTTTCTTGTCAAGTGTAATGATCAGTGCCACTCACATTCAATGCATAACAGAAGGAATCATAATAAACCTGCAAATTTGAGTCAAAGGGTCAAGAGATATCTTAAATTGGATTAATGGATTTTGTCACATTATGCCCTGAATTCAAAGGCATTTATGTGCAATAGTGCACATTCAACAAAGGTACTCTTTTCAGTCAATATGCTCACATAAACAACAATAAAAACATCTAAGGAATGTGGAATGATTCAAAGGATAAGATAGCCATGTGGAGAGCTATGGTACCTTGTATGAAGGGCAATGATGCATCTTGCCAAAACCTTTGAATCCAAGCCAATCCTTCAAGCCAGCATTATTCCTCCAAGAGAAATCCATTCTCCTATAAATAGAACTCATTTCAGATCATTCAAACCCCACCAAAACAACACAACACTTGTTTTCTCTCCTTTCTTGCTTTTGCTCCAAGTTTTCAAATTTTTAAAAAGTGAGAATCGTGTTTTCAAAACCAGAGCTTCTTGGCTCAAACCAATGATTCAAACACCTCACATACATCATGTATGAGTGATCCAAACACTTAAACTACTTTTGTAACATTAGAACCATTAAGTCATACCCCATTTGCTCAATTTACATCATAAGCTATAGTTAGAGCCGATCCCATCAAACCAGAAGGTTTCAATCCATTTCAAGCACATCAACGCATTCCTTAAGGTGTAGGGAAGCTGTTCAGAACATCAAAACACTTATGTAAACCTACAACTGAGGATTCGAATTCCTCTTGCACAGGTAAGCCTGGACTTCTCAAACTCCTCGAATCATGCATCATAAATGTTGTTTCAAGTTACCAACATGTTTCTGAATGCTCATAGATCATTAACCCTCAAACAATTGCTATTTATCTTGCGTGTATGGGATGTCATATAGTTTTTGCATTTTTTAGGGTTCATCTGTTCATCACATAATAAATTAATCTATGATTAAAATAAATGAAATTAAATGCCACCATCGTGTTCCTTGTTCAAAAATGAACAACTTTCATGTTTACATCATCCCATTTCATTACGTATTTCATGAGATAACATAGTTTTTGCAAAATCTGACTCAAGGTTGAAGATGAAGTTTTTCGTGCGAAAATTTGAATTTAGCACACATTTTTCATATATTATATGTTGGTTTGGTTTAGTTATCACCAATACACGTTGGCTCAGTTGGCAAGGGCGTGTTTTTCTTGTGTGTGGGTGAGAGGTCGTGGGTTCAATCCCCACCCATGACATTTTCTTAAACCTAAATGATTTTAAATGTTCATGTGGATAAAATACCTTTTCCATAAACCTTAATCATTCTTTATAACATGATTAATGGATTCATTTGATAAATTATACATTTTTTTATTGATTTTCCTTTAAAAAATATCTTAAAAATGAAATTAGGGTTTTACTTTGATTCTATCTTTCAAACTTTATTTCAACACTCATGAGCCTCTATTAGAGTGTAAGACCCAACCCTCTTTGTAAATAAACCACTTCATGGGCCTCTGCTATAGTATAAGTCCCATCGCGCTTTTCAAAATCACGGTGCGATCATTGTTTTCATGACAATCTTTGGGCCTCTGTTAGAAGTGTAAGTCTCATCCCTTTGTACATAAACTTTGTTTTAAATAACCATTTGGGCCTCTGATAGAGTGTAAGACCCAACAACCCCTTTTGTAAATAGAAAATATTTTAGCCTCATTAATCCTGGGCTTTGTATAGGATACAAATAATCATCTGGGCCTCTATTTAGAGTGTAAGACCCAATACCTTTGCTTCTCTCTCACTTAAGATCAAGTCATCTTCAAATTCAAAACTTTCGTCAATTTCTTCAAAACACTAATTCAATCTTGAAGAAGGCATCTAATCAATCACCATACACTTGGGCCTCTATCCAGAGAATAAGACCCATCTCCTTTCTCAATTCAATTTATATACTTGCTCATATGTCTGTATATATATTTTTACATATCTTGTTAAGTTTATCTTAGCATTTAAATCATCATCAGTTTAAACTAGTTCAAACAATAGGATCCTTTTAATCAGTATAACTTAGTTCAAACAACTAGTTCCCCCTTGTACAAACAAATTTCTTCTCCCCAATACTTTTAATTTATTCAATTAATTCAACAAAGAAACACTTCAATAAAGAGAGGATTATTTCCCGGTGAAACCTCTTCTTTAATCCCTTTAACCCTGGAATAATTCAACAAAGAAAGGATTATTTCCCGATGAAACCTTTCTTGAACTCTTCCTAGACTTGGAAAGTCTCTGTTAGATGGTGTGGCTAGTGATAGAGAGGGGGGGGGGTGAATAGATCACCTCCTTAAAATTCAGGGATTTAAAAATGCTTATCAGAGTCTTTCAAGTTAGCGGAAAAAATACGATCCCGAATCGACTTCTGTCTATTCTGAACCAGCTACTAGAAAACCGGACACACGAGTTTATGCTGGATTTATTAGGGTGACAAAGATTTATTCACACCGGATTAGAATCGAATCAAATGCACTTATCATACAAATACTATTTCCAATGAACAAAAACTCAGCAAACAATTTTGTCAAACACTTGGTGTGTATGTGTTCAATGATTGACAATAATGGTGATTTTGACAAGAGTTTTCGTACCACTATTGTATCTTGAAACTTTAATACACCATACACCAAACGAATCACAAAATTGTTGAAAACGTAAAGAGCTAAAGATAGAATACAATACGCAGAGATTTGGTAAGGAAGTTCCCCACTTTCGTCCTCGCGGGTGGGTACGTCTCCCTCTCAATTTCAAACTGAAATTGAGACCTGTTATATCAATAATGCTGAATTCGTTATTTACAAGGTTACAATACAAAGCTAGAAATCTAAACCCCAAGATCTTCCTATTGTATGAACCTTCACTTGATCTGAGCTTGATCAAGAATTTTCCCTGCAAGAAATACAAACAATTCACCGGTTCCACAACCTGTTTGCGAAATATCCAAATTTCCAAACCCTACGCTGCGGCTGAATATGTTCTGCAATCGTGACTAACAAACCCTCAAGAACACACCCGTTCTTGAAGGACAAACCAGATGGTTTTTCCTCGAAACCCCCTTTGAATCTTCAACTCAGCTAGATCCTTGATCGTACCACTGAACGTTATCTCGAAGATCCTTTAATCGGAAGAACAAAAATGATTATGTGTTGATGTTCTTGAATTAAAGAGATTGAGAAGATGATGAAGACAAAGTATCTTTCAGGTCTCTAAAGCTGCTCACAGAATTGATGCACACCAAACTTGCCTTTTGCTTTGATTGCACAATTTTCACTTTCCCCAAATTCACAACAGAAACTGAACTGTCATAACATCTTATATGTGAAAAACAGAAACGGTTAAAAGCAACAAACAGCTTTATGTATCGATACAAATATCGTATGAGTCGATACATAGTGGGTATAATACATACATGAGTTAGCACATAATTGTATGCATCGATGCATACTGTAACTATTAATTTCCAGAATGTAAAGTCAGTCATGCATCGATACATAACACAATTACAAAGGAGCATGCATCGATACATGATGTGAATGAATCGATACATAACACAATTACAAAGGAGCATGTATCGATACGAGATTCGTATGAATCGACACATACTGAAGCAAAATTGTTTTTGTGAATTTATCAAAGGTATGTGTCGATGCAAGACACATATGAATCGATGCATACATAAGGAAAATTGTTTTTATGATTTCAATGATGATATGAATCAATTTGCATTGTCTTTTAAAGCATAGTATAGGTATGAAATCATATGTATGTACCAACTAATCATGCATACTAATCTTATATCATGCATATCGCACACTTTGCATTTATCACACAATTTGCTATCATACAAAAACTTAAAGGCTTGCTCACAGTCTCAACACCCAGCCTCCTCCTGGGCTTCATACAAGGACCCACAAGCTTCCTAGGAGCATCCCCAACCTCCTCTTGGGCTTCATACAAGGACCCAAAGGCTTCCTAGAAGCATCCCCAGTCTCCTCTTGGGCTTTATACAAGGACCCTCAGACTTCCTAAAAGCATAGGATAAATCCTATTCATCTTTATCAATATACTAGTCCACAGGAGAGTCAAAACCTCTAAGGCATTCAAACTCATCCTTTAAGTCTCTTCTGATCCTCAACAAGGTTTGGTTTTCACTTTAAAATCCCCAGCCAGGGTCAGGTTACCATCAACAAATCCCCAAAATATTCAAAGCCATTGTGGAATTTAATATATCTAATCTCCGGCGAGAGTTAGTTGATGCGTCCGCAAGTGCACGTAAATATCGAAGTAATATAAAAGATTGTCGAACCCACAGAGACCATTGTCAACCTACCATTATCTATTATTGTGATGTAAAGCTAAGGCTAATGATTACTTGGTTTTAACAAAATTAAAATGAAAACTAAAATGGAACTTAGAAAATATAACAATAAGGAGAGGCCGAAATATGGATTATGTGTTCTTAAGGGACTCTGCATATTTTAGGCACTAATTATAATTAAACTACGTTCCGTAGAAAATATCAATTTAAAGACTTCGTCTCACACTCTCGCACTATTGACTAAAGCCACACTCCCTAACCACGGGATTTTGATCTCGCTCGTCCATTTTAATTAGAAAGCATATTTTGAAAACCAATTAGATCCTAATCGATACCTAAAGTGCTCTCGCTGTTTTTAGGATCGATGCCTAGTTTCCATTATGCGGTTTAATCCTCACACTCTCGCACTATCGGCTCGAACCTTAGTTTGTTCCTCACTCTCGTGTCGAAACAGTAAGACTTAGAATTAGAAACTAAAACCAACAGAATTTATTTAATTTTCAAGCCTATTATTTTCTTCTGAGTCCCGTCGATAACGACGGTCTTCATACGCCAATCTCAAGACAATTTAGCCAGACACGGTTGCAGAAACAAACAAGCAATTTTGGGTTTTTGAATTAACTAAAGACATAATACGTGGTTTAAAATAAATTAAAGCAACGATTGAAGAAAAAGGGTAAAAGCTTGAAATGATAACAATAGCTGAAAGATAAAGCGTAAATGTAAATTACAGAAAGTAAAAGCAGGAAAATAAATTTCGGTAAAAGTAAATAAACCTGAGATAAAAAAACTGAAATTAAATTAAAGGTAAGATTATTGATTATCCAAGTTGTATAGAATAAAATAAAATACAAAATTGTGACAATCCCTCAATGTGAGCGATCGTCACTTTTACAAGTAATTTTAATGCCTAAAACTAGAAAACGAAAACGATAGTGTTTCTGCACAACTTGGATACCTCAGAAAGTATCCAAAAGGTCCTATATATAGAGAAATATCCCCTTTTAACTTCCCTTGGCCGTGTCAGCAAGTGGAGGGAAAAGAGGTTGAAAAACTGCTTGAAAACTACCCACTTTCGCAGAACTGTTATCTGCAGCGTCATGGCGAACGCCGTGGGGAAACATTGAACGCCATGGCATGGGCGATGGCTAATGCCATTTGGGGACGCCGAACGCCATTTGCGCACGGAGAACGCCATTTGCCCACGACGAACACCGTATCAGTAAAATGGCAGAATTTGCTCTTTTTCTTCATTTTCTTGCTCTTTTCCCGGTCGCATGGATGCTTTTATTCGAAAAATACCTGAAACACAAACATAACACAACATAATAATACAGAAAAAAAGTAAAACCACATTAAATTTCATGCGAATCAAGTCGAAATAAATGATATATTTTCACGTTATCAACACCCCCACACTTAAACCATTGCTTGTCCTCAAGCAATCCACCAACACAGTAAAAAGAAAATAAGCACAGTTCAAAACAATGACACAATGAGACTATAATCATACATGGCTGCTAGGCTAATGTTAGATCGTTAGGTACTACATATCAATACCAAGGATACCCTAACGACACAATTCCAAAAACTCCCTCCTTATGCAAACCAATCTGAATCATGCCATTATAACTCAACCTATATCTCTTGCTCTCTTTCACCCTATTTCATTCTAGTGCAATCACATATGGTAAGTAAACCTGTTAGTGACTATGATCCCATTGTTATTTCATTTTTCTCGGCAAATACGCTTAAGCATCAATTGAACTTAAAGAGTTTGTACCGTTGGGCTAAGTGATCGGGTGAGAACCACCTAACTTAGAAGGAACATATCTTATTATTCAATTTTTTTCTCTTACTCTTTTTTTTTTCATTTTCATTTTAAACCAGAGATCATACACTTATTTGCATCGGCTTCTTACTTAGTGTGTGCTTAGGATGGTGCTGACTGCTTAAATAAACTACTTAGGGATTACTTTAAAAACTGAAGCTTAAGGTCTCGGCATAATGGGTACTCAAATTGATTTTAAATTATTTAGGGGGTTTAGGATGTCAGGACGGTATCGATTTTATCGAAACTTTCCCAAGTCTCTCTAACACGGCCTAAATTAAAAATAACCTATATACTTTCAGAGTGACGTGCCATGAATCAAAGAAATTCTTTTCGTTGGAGGTTAAAGTTTTTAAAATTTTAAAATTTCAAGGAAATTGAATAACAAGTGAAAACCATGCATAAAGACTCGACATCACATGCAAAGACTCGACAAAACATTAAAAACAAATAGAATTCCTAAAAGCATGAAATAAACTAGAAAATGATAAACCTAACTAGAAAGTGGTAAAATCAAAGCGGTAAAGTTCCTCCCCCACACTTAAACCAAACATAGTCCTCAATGTTTTGATAAAAGGTGGAAAAAGGAAAGATAGAACATGTGTGAATGCTACTACGTGCCAAATCCTCTCCGATCCTTCCATTGTTGTCCATGTCTTCACTGACTACTTCTGCTTCGGTGGCGGGCATTTTGAGATACCCTCGTTTATGTAATTCTTGACCAGCTCATCATATTGCCCGCTTCCAGAGGAAGTACCTGCAAAAAGTGTTAGAAAATATGGTGCAGTGTGTACAGGTGGAACCTGACCATACAAAGAACGAGGAAGAGGTGAGTTACTGATGGGAGATACATGTTCTCTCCTATCATACTCATCGTCGATGTCACCACCAGCAGCGACATTCGCAGGAATGTCCGTGGGCACCTGCTCATCTCTAAGATTGTCATCTAGAGAATTTTTCGCCTAGATGTAGTTGAGACATGACAAGCAATCCATCTCATTATTTTCTGTAAATTCAAACAAACAAACAAAGAAACTTAAAATAAAAACCTCGTGGGTTGCCTCCCAAGTAGCGCTTTGTTTAACGTATATAGCTCGACGACAAAGGAGTGCAACCACTCAAGGTGGTTCTTTCGAGGATGGTTCCTCGATCGAACTTTTGATAATCTTTGGTTTCCATGGCCACTTATCAAGCCATCTCTCATATCCCTCACTTTTTCTTTTCTTTCTTCTATGGGGTGATTCATTCTTTTGAACTCGTGGTGGTGGTTCTGGATCTATCCTGAGTATCAGCTTTTCAAGTTTCAGTTTAGTTATTTCATCCACCACCTCAAAGGCTAACCTTCCCCTCTTAACACTAATGATTTCCCTAGTTTCAGGGTCCTCTAACTTTCTCTTTTTATGCAGGACCTCAAACAAAGGTGCATTGGTGTGGATATATTCCAATACCTCCACATACATTTTGGTTTGGGAGTCTACCTTAGCTTCTACAAACCTTTGCGAGAAATGAATCAGTGGGGTATAGGGAGGAGGAACAGCATTAAGTGTTTCCTTCTCTACCTCTTCGACAACCTCCCTGTCGGGTGGTGTCGGTGGATTTTTCTCAATATCTACATTTTTCTCACTAAAACTCTCCTCAATTCATTATCACTCTCTCTAGGATTTTCTATTAGTTCTTCACTACTGGTTGTCACAACATCCACATGTCTCTCAGGGGAGGGTCCTATAGGTGTCTGTGCAAATAGGGAGATTTGAGTCTCCAATGCCTCGTTGTGAGTCGCGAGGGACTCGACCACAGTGTTCATCTGCCTAAGGTTTTCATTAATTTGGAGATGTTGTTTTCTAAACTCTTCATTTTGGAGAGTTTGTGTCTCCACAAAGCGCTCCATCATAGATTATATCCTAGAGTGAGTAAGTGTCACATTGTATTCCTCCATTAGTATTTCGAGTTTGGATTTATGAAAATCTTGCGGTTCCTCAAAATAATAGGAATGGTTATCATAGAGGAAATTTGGGTAAGAATGAGTTAGCGTCACATTGAAATCCTCCATCAATATTTCAAGGTCGGATTTAGGGAAATCTTGCGACTCCTCAAAATTTTGGGAATGGTAATTGTAGAGGAAATATGGGTGATACATAGTAATTTAGATAAGAGTGCCTTATTCTATACGGTGCAACAACGGAATCACAATATTGATTGTTGGTCCCCGGCAACGGCGTCAAAAACTTGATGCGTTCGCAAGTGCACGGAAATATCAAAGTAATATAAAAGATTGTCGAACCCACAGAGACCAATGTCAACCTACCATTATCTATTGTTTTGATGTAAATCTAAGGCTAATGATTACTTGGTTTAAACATAATTAAAACAAAAACTAAAATGGAACTTAGAAAATTAAACAATAAGGAGAGGCCGAAATATAGATTCCGTGTTCCTAAGGGACTCTGCCGATTTTAGGCACTAATTATAATTAAACTAGGTTCCGTAGAAAATATCAATTTAAAGACTCCGTCTCACACTCTCGCGCTATTGACTAAAGCCACACTCCCTAACCACGAGATTTTGATCTCGCTCGCCCATTTTAATTAGAAAGCATATTTTGAAAACCAATTAGATACTAATCGATACCTAAAGCGCTCTCGCTGTTTTTAGGATCGATGCCTAGTTTCCACTATCTGGTTCAATCCTCACACTCTCGCACTATCGCCTCGAACCTTAGTTTGTTCCTCAATCTCGTGTCAAAACAGTAAGACTTACAATTAGAAACTAAAACCAAAATAGAATTTATTTAATTTTCGCGCCTATTATTTTCTTCTGAGTCCCGTCGATAACGACGATCCTCATACGCTGATCCCAAGACAATTTAGCCAGACACGGTTGCGGAAACAAACAAGCAATTTCGGGTTTTTGAATTAACTAAAGCCATAATAAGTGGTTTAAAATAAATTAAAGTAGCGATTGAAGAAAAAGGGTAAAAGTTTGAAATGATAACAATGGCTGAAAGATAAGGTGTAAATGTAAATTATTGAAAATAAAACCAGGAAAATAAATTTCGGTAAAAGTAAATAAACCTGAGATAAAAAAACTGAAATTAAATTAAAGGTAAGATTGTTGATGATCCTAGTTGTACAGAATAAAATAAAATACAGAATTGTGACAATCCCTTGATGTGAGCGATTGTCACTTTTACAAGTAATTTTAATGCCTAAAACTAGAAAACAAAAACGACGGCGTTTCCGCACAACTTGGATGCCGTGGAAAGTGTCCAAGAGGTCCTATATATAGAGAAATATCCCCTTGTAATTTCCTTTGGCCGTGTCAGCAAGTGGAGGGAAAAGAGGTTGAAAAACTGCTTGAAAACTGCCCACATTCGCAGAACTGCTGTCTGCAGCGTCTTGGTGAACGCCGAGGGGCAACGTTGAATGTCATGGCATGGGCGATGAAGAACGCCATCTGGGCACGGCGAACGCCATTTGCTCATGGAGAACGCCATTTGCCCACGGCGAACATCAATTCAGTAAAATGGTAGAATTTGCTCTTTTTCTTCATTTTCTTGCTCTTTTCCCGGTTTTCTCACATGGATGCTTTTATTCGAAAAAAACCTGAAACACAAACATAACACAACATAATAATACGAAAAAAGTAAAACGACATTAAATTTCATGCGAATCGAGTCGAAATAAACGATATATTTTCACGTTATCTACACCCCCACACTTTAACCATTACTTGTCCTCAAGCAATCCACCAACACAATAAAAAGAAAATAAGAACGGTTCAAAACAACGGCACAATGAGGATCTAAGGGAAGTTTATTTCAAAAGAAACTAAGACCAGATCCGTGGATGAAGACCAGGATCGAGGTGAAGTTTAGTTTAAAAGAAACTGAGACCAGTTCAGTGGCTGAAGACCAGGATCGAGGGGAAGTTTATTTCAAAAGAAATTGAGACCAGTTTCGTGGCTGAAGACCAGGATCGAGGGGAAGTTTAGTTCAAAAGAAACTGAGTCCAGTTCCATGGCTGAAGACCAGGATCAAGGGGAAGTTTTACCCTTTCCTAAGTAACATTGCTTATTAAAAGAAGATAGATGAGCAAACTGTTATTCATAACCACATTCAAAATTTTGGGTATTCCGATATTTAATCCTCTTGCACCCTGAATGTCCGAATATCTTCGCCATTTACACCTTCAGGTCCAAGAAGATTAAATAGAGGCATCTGTCATACCCCAAAATTTGACCACAAGATTTCCCATCATTGTGCAAATCATCACCACAATATGGATGTACCATCATACCTCATCAATCTCCTCAAGGATTGTTTAGCCTTCACTACAATCAAAAATTAGGGTTCTCAAACCTCTCAGAACACTTAGACAAAAGATCAATCAAGAAATGACATGATCTTCAACTTGTCTAAACCTCTCAAACATCCATGAAGGATCAAGAGGTCTCCTATATCAAGAATCAAGCACAAGAGTGCAACATCTCAAGCTGATCAAGCCTCAAGATCGACAGTGTCACCAAATTAGGGTTTTGGTCGACCAAGGCCTCTAGATGAAAATTTTCATCTGGGCATGAGCCAATACCACAAAAAACGATCCAAGAAGCTCAAAGGGACCTCATGTATCCAATCATCAATTCAAAACAACCTCAGGGGGAGCATTCATTAAAAATCAGGAATTAGGGTTTCTTGACCTAATTTACCCCTAAATTGACTTTTGAGGCAAGACATGAACCAAGACCTCAAAGACATGGTTTGAAGGCCTCAAATACACCACATTGATCCATTTACAACAATGGATTGATCCAAGAAGCTTGATTCACATGTTTCAATTTCATCTGGACCACAATTAGGGTTTTGAAGAAAAAGTCAACTGTACCTTTGACTTTGGACCAAGACATGTTCCCAAACCTTGGGACATGATGCAAGACACCCTAAAACACCTATGGAATCCATCCATTAGGTTTGAATTAGGTCAAGAACTTGATTTCATAGAGAATCACACAGTTTGGAATTCATCTGACAAAAAGTCAACTGTGCCCAAAATCAAGTTTGACTTTTTGGAATTTTTCACAAATTTGGCTCCCCTAAGTCAAAAACAATGTTAATGTATGGTTTTGATCATCATCCATTAATAAAAATCAAGAAAAGTGAGGTTTCTTGCAAAAGGGACAACCATAGAAAACTTAAAATTTTCTAAGTTATGGAACAAAATGGATTTGGTACCAACTTTGCAAGGTCATAACTCCCAAACCCTAAGGCCTTTTTCTTCCATCCAAATCTCAAATGAAAGTTCACATGACATACTTCAAAAGTGTCAACTACAAAAGATTCCAAATCCTCCTGGATTTTGAGTTATGGATTGATCAAAATCATAAAAACATGGATTTGACCATTTTTCCAACACTTAGAAAATTTTAGACAGAATCTGTCTAGGTTTTTCACCAACTTTGAGGCCATTTTTCACTTTGATTCAAACTAAACCAAGACCAATGTTGGACATCAAAGTTAAAGTATGTCATGATAGCTTTCCAAAATGTACTAGAACTCATCCTAATTCAACTTGAGTAGGGAGTTACAAGCATGGAAAATGGTACCTCCAAAACTGTTTTTCACAAGACAGCTTTGTACATGCCACACGATTTTGGCATTTCCATGACTTGGCAAGCCTTTTCACCATACAATACAAGTTTCTAAAGTGCAATGAACATGATCTCTGCAGAGCTACAACACCATAGAGCCTTGCAAGTAAAAAACCTCATCATTTGGCAAGTAGCATTCAAAGTTCAAAATCCAAAACTTTCAAATTTGTCATGAAGCATTTAAAGGGTGCATAGAGCTGGCATATATCAGTCCATGATCAACCAAATGAGTCAAGATAAACTCAAGCAACAGAAGACCATAGGCCTGCTCCCTAATCTCAAGTCAATGGCTAGAGGAGACTTGATATTCCATTTGATCACCATTGGAAAAAGGCCTGTACCAGCCACCATTCACTATTGCAGCCAAAACAAACTTGCTCCACTATAAATAGACATCATTTGTGGTCAGTTTGAGTACACCAAAGCACAACAACACTTGCTTTCCTCAAAATCTCTCTCATTATGCAGAAATGCCTTCTTTTGCAAGTCACCACTGAATTTTGAGTTAGAGAGCAATTCCACCATAACTCATGATCCAAACACATCCAATGTATCATATATAAAATGTTCAAACACTCATCCTTGATCTGAAACACCAAAATCAGAAAGTTAACCTCCAGAACCTCAAATTTTGACTTTTTTGCATTTTTCAAGCCATGCCTTGATCCAATCACTTTCAAAACCAAATAACATCTCAAACACTCTTCAAATATTATCCTTAAACTGTTCCAACAAGTTTCCCTCAACTGTAACATCATTTGAGTGAGATACCATTTTGGTCACTTTCACCACTTTTACAAGAAAGAGCCAATTCTTAGTCCTGAGGATTCTAGCTGGTTTTGATCGTTCTAAAAGCTTCTAAGGGACCAATCAAAGGTGTCTAAAGCATTGGATCACTTATGGCACAAGCATCTTGAAAGATAGCACAAGGAGCTTCAAGAGGTAAGTACATGACAACTTGAACTCTTTAAATTATGCATTGCTTTGATGTCCATTGATCATAGACATCTCATACATATCATATGTGTTGTGTTTTAACCAATTCGCCATGCTATTATTGCTTGTATGATGTGATAACATAGAACATGCAAATCTTGGCCTATTTTTGAAACCACTATCGGGTTTTAAAATGTGGGAATCTTTTGAAAATTCTAAAGGCACCATTGGATTCCTCATGAAACTCTAGGCAGGATCCATCTAAATTTCATCCAATTCCATGGAGAATTGAGGAAGTTATGGCCTTCATGCAAATCCACCAAAACTTGGTTTTTTGCCTTGGTCAGACCTAGAATTCAGGTCACCATTATGTATTCATGGGGTGGTTTTGATACACGGATGTATCACCACCCCAGTGGTAGCAGTGCGCATGTGTTTGGTTAGAGTTCGTGGGTTCAAGACCCACCCAGACCATTTTTGCTATTTCTTTCATTTTTGATATTTTCATATTTTTTATGGGTTTTCTTAATTTATCTCAAAATTAATTTCTCTCTCATTTTTAATTATTTTTTATTGGTTCTTTTTTCTTAAATTCACAAAAATGTTGAAATATTTTATTCCACAAAAAATTGAATTTATATTATTTATTTAATATAATTTTAAATTTTGTAATTAATTTCATTTTATTTGTTTTCAAACATTTTTAAATGAAATTTTCACGTTGATTTTTCAAAACTAATTGGATTTCAAGTCTTCGTGTGATTAAACCATGATTTTTAAAAATATTTTTCAAAGCTTACCACTTGATTTTAAATATATTTGATATTTGATATTTAATTTCCTTTGAAAATTATATATTTTTAATTATAATTAGGGTTTCTCTTAATTTTAAAATTTTCAAACTTCATTTCAAACTTTTGGGCCTCTAATAGAGTGTAAGACCCATCCCTTATTACACACAAACTTTTTGGGCCTCAATCATTTTTTAAGACCCGATACGATTTTAAAAATTTCGGCGCAATCGCCGTTTTCAAAACAATTTTCATCTGGGCCCCTCCTTGAGTTGTACGTCCCATTTTTCTTCTTTTTCAAACACTTTTGGGCCTCTTGATAGACGGTAAGTCCCATCCCTTTGTAAATAAACCATTTTTGGGCCTCAGTCATTTGTATAAGTCCCGGTACAATTTTCAAAATAACTGCGCAATCGTTGTTTTTCATCTGGGCATCTCCTTGAGTTGTAAGCCCCATCTCTTTTATAAAAATATACTTTTGGGCCTATAAAAGAGTGTAAGACCCATCCTCTTTGTGCATACAGAAATTTGGGCCTCAGACATTGTATAAGTCCCTCTGTAATTTTCAAAACTACGACGCGATCGTCGCCTTTTCAAAAGAGTTCATCTGGGCCTCTCTTTAAGTATAAGCCCCAAGCTTCCTTTTACAACAAACTTTCCTTTCGATTTAGATTCAAATCCTAAGTTTTATCAAAACTTTCTTCAATTTCTTGAATAACTAACCATACAGCTGTAATTGTTATGCTTGGGCTTGCACAACTGTAAGTTCCCCTATCTCTTCTCAACAATACTTGTTAATATATTTCATATGTATATATATGCTTGTATATACTTGCTTAGAGTTTTCCCCAACAACTAGGTCTAGGTTTAAATCAAACAAATGGTTACTCTTTTAACACAGTCCAAACTAGTTCCCCATAGGAAATTCCAGATACAGTCTTGCCTCCTCTTGGGCTTATAAAATATGGAACAGAGAAAGGCATTATTCCCGGTGAAACTTTTATCAAGACTGTCATAACTTAGAAATATTTGTACAGGAAATTCATTTTCCCAAAGAGGATTAATTCCTTGTGAAACCTCTTTTGAATTTCTTCAAATCCTAGAACTGTTCACTAAAGAAAGGATTATTCCCGGTGAAACTTTTCTTGAACTTTTCTTAGGCTTGGACCCACAGGCTTCCTAAAAGCATCCCCAGCCTCCTCTTGGGCTTTGTACAAGGACCTCTCCAGCTGAGTCTATAACTTCTAGCCTCAATCTTGGGCTTTGTACAAGATAGATAAAACCTCTCCAGTAGAGTCAATTCTTTTCAGCCTCAATCTTGGGCTTTGTACAAGACAGACAGAACTTTCCCCGGAAGAGTCAATCTCTTTAGCCTTAATCTTGGGATTTGTACAAGACATATATAAAACTCCCTAAATAGAGTCAACCTTTTAGCTTCAACCTTGGGCTTTGTTCAAGGCACACAAAAAATCAGCACCCCTCAGAGGGAATCAAGAGTTCTCTCTGGAGGAAGACATTTCTCTGTACATCACACATCAAAACAGACAATAAAAAAAACCCTAATTCCAGATAACTGCTATAAGTGGCACACTTGTTGATTCAAAAATCCAAGTTGTAGTCCATCTCTTATCCTGGTAAACTTCATCTTTCATCTAATTGTTGTAAGGGGCAAGCCTCTGGATTATTTACATCTAAGCCAATGTCCCTCTCTTAGCATGAAAGACTCCTATGGAAAAATGGCATTGCTCTACACTGAGTTAAAGTTTCCTCCTTAAGGACATTTCCCTTATAAAGGAAATTATGGCATTACTGGAATCCAAACATTCCAGTTAAAGTAATTCTCCTTTTTAATCAAGTACCCAACAACTGTGATAAACAGGTGAGATGTCTCCCTTTAGAGATGACAAATTCTCTCTCTCAGTCAACCTTTAGCTTCAATCTTGGGCTTTGAACAAGACACAAATAACTTTTAGCTTCAATCTTGGGCTTTGAACAAGACACCAAAACATTTTTCCTCCCATAGAATAGGAGGAACTACGATTGCTCTGATTTCCCAGATATCTTTACTGGAATACGTAGGCATAAGATTGCGAAATCTTAGCGAGCTCACATATCAAAAACTTTAGGTCCATTACCTTACCAAAAACAACGGAAAAACCCGAAAACAACAAAAACACTCTCTCAAAACTCCCAAAGGAGAAAGTTTTCCCAACCCATAACAGATAAACACTAGAAAGTATGAAAACGTGCCAAAGAAGATCTATGGATAACCATATATACATTGGGTAATTGACACTTTCCCTTTTATAACCTGACCCCGGACCCCCCAATCTCTTAGCATTTATTAAAGAAAACATTTGCGTGCAAGGTTAGTTTTAGATAGCTTACCTTTCCTTTCCAGCTTCATAGGATAAATAAGAAATCAGAAAGTAGCACCGAATTCCAACCAATGCGGTAAGGTGGTCGCGTCACCGACAAAAATCGCACGCTACACATTGTTTCACATTTCTAGATTATCAGCTTACACCAACTTTAGAGGAGTATTCATTTTGAATTGGTTTGCCATTATTAAACAAGATTCATTTCAATTGCTCAGAGGAAATTCCTAAGTACTAAGTTATTGCAAAGGACCTTCATTTGGAGACTTTAGATGTAAAAGTAAACTTCACTTCTAAAGGAGGAATCAAAGGGTTAACTTCCAAATTCCTGATAGAAAAAGCTATAGAGTTGGCTAAAACCAATAGTATGAGTGCCTTTGAAGCTATCTTTGCACTACTCATATATGGTTTTATGCTATTTCCAAACATCAACCACTATGTTGATCTTAATGCCATCCAGATATTTTTAAGTGGTAAGTCAGTACCTACTTTACTTGGGGACACTTACCATTCAATTCATCACAGGACTATGAAGGGTAGTGGAACAATCATATGTTGTGCACCTTTTTTGTACAGATGGTTCAAGCCACACTTACCAAGAACCAAACTCTTTGCTGAAAATCCTGACAAACTCAGATGGTCTCAAAGGCTTCTGTCTCTCACTCATACTAATATGATTTGGTATGAACCAACTTATGACAAAGGAGTTATCATTGACAATTATGGAGAATTCCCCAATGTACCCCTTCTTGGTATACATGGAGGGATTAACTACAACCCCACTCTTGCAAGACGTCAGTTTGGGTACCCCATGAAATACAGACCAAGCAGTCTATTGGTGTCAGGTTTCTTCTACCTTAATGAGGGTGGAAATCCAGATTTGAAAACGGCAGTCATAAAGGCTTGGTGCACCATTCATAAAAAGAGCAAAGATCAGCTGGAAAATAAAAATTGTGTTGCTTTCAAGCCATACACTTAGTGGGTCAATGCCAGAGCTTGTGAACTCAAGATGCCTTATCCTCTTGAGAGACCTTCACAACCTTTCATTGATTTATCCTCTATCATCCCTGAGAATAGGGAAGAATATCAAGAACTCTTAGCCCGGATGAAGCTGGAAAGAGACACTTGGGAAGATAGATTCCATACTTCAAGGACTGAGAGAAGAGAGTTGAAGAGGCAATTGAAAGAAAAAGACGATTTGATAGAAATCTTGGAGCAGCATGTTGCATAGAGACAAGAAGAACAAGAGAGTTTATTTTTCTCTGGTCATATTCCTCCTACCTTAGGTGCTTGGAAGAAGATCGTCGACCAGCTTACAATGGAAAATACACGACTGAAGAGGCAGAAGAAGCAACAACAGGGGGCTGGATCTTCATCAACAAGATTTCCTTAGGACCCATGTACTTAGCTTTTTCATCTTTGTTCTAAATCTTTTTGAATTTGTACTTTCATTGTTGTAATCCTTTAAGTACATTAAATAAAATAAGATCTTTTCAGTTGTCCAAAGTGTTATCATATATTTATGACATAATTGTTAAAGTTCCTTGTAAACAAAGTCATTTGCATTTTGCACATCATACGCCATTCAAGCAGTTTGCATTACAAGAAACTTACACATGTTCTCACTTTGCAAGCCAAATTGTCTCATTCATATAATACTCGGGCCAGTCGTCAGTAGAAGATGGACGGAATTGAGTAGGAAAAATAGGAACTTAGAGATGAGGTCACTGCTCTAAAAGACAATATAGAAAGGCTCAGTAAAATGGTAGAAGCATTGATGACTACTCAGAATCTGCCATCAACTTCGATTCAAAGAGCTGTCATCTCGGAAATTGTTTCCGCACCCGTCATTGTCACATCTATTTCCATGCCGCAGTATTCCATGCCTCCCGGCTTTCCTTGGGGCATGCCTTTCAACTTTATACCGAAGAGTTACAAACCTCCAGCTCCTGAAACTTCAAAAGTCATATCAATCATGTCACTACCACCTCCCGTGATGCATACTACTCAATACATTGAAGAACAAATCTTCCATGCTCCTTCAAGTGAAACTATGGGAGTAGATGAAAAATGGGATGAATTCCAAGATCGTTTCTCAAATATGCAGAAAGAGATTAAAGCTCTCCAAGGACAAGACTTGTCTGGAAAGAACACAACTGACCTATGTTTGGTTCCGATATCAAAATACCGCTCAAATTTAAAGTGCTTGACTTTGAAAAATACAAGGGAAATTCTTGCCCTCAAAGTCACTTGGTTATGTATGCCCGAAAGATGTCTACACAGATAGACAATCATTAACTGCTGATCCATTACTTTCGGGATAGTTTGATCGGTGTTGCACTCAAATGGAACATTGGATTTGACAGTGCGAAGATCCAGACTTTCAGTGATCTTGGAAAAGCCTTTCTAAAGCAATACAAGTACAACTTAGATATGGCTCCTAACAGAGATCAACTCAGGGCTATGTCTCAGAAGGAAAAAGAAACTTTCAAAGAGTATGCTCAGAGATGGCGTGAAGTCGCCGCCCAAATTTGTCCTCCTATCGAAGAAAAGGAAATGACAAAGATTTATTTGAAAACTATGAGTCCCTTCTACTATGATCGTATGATTGCTAGTGCGCCTAATGACTTTACTGAAATGGTAAACATGGGAGTATGACTGGAGGAACCAGTCTAAGAGGGACGGTTGACCAAAGAGGCAGAATCATCTTAGAAACATGGAAGTGGGTTCCAAAAGAAAAAGGAACAAGATTTCAGCACTGTGTTACAAAGCCAATCGAGACGAAGATATCAATCGTGACAGGTAGCAACTGTGTCTCCTGTTGTCAACTCAGCACCAGCTCCGGTCTACCAGCCGCAATTTTCTCAGAGTTAAAATAATTAAAATCAGCATCAACATCAGCAATAACAACCACAGTATCAGCAAAGGCAACAACAACCTCTACAACAGGCTCGTCCACAATACAACAACAACAACAACAACAACCATATTCAAAGGTCACCTAGTTTTGATCCTATAACAATGACGTGCCCAGAGCTGTTCCCAACATTGTTGACAAAAGGTCATATTTAAACAAAGTCTTCTGTTGTTCTCCCAAAAGACCCTCCATATTGGTTCAAAGCTGACCAGTTTTCCCCTATCACCAGGGAGCACCCGGTCAGGGTATCGAGATTTATTTTAGCTTCATGGCTGATGTTCAAAGACTTATCAAAAGTGGAATTTGGTCTTTCAAAGACAGTAATCCAAATGTCCAAATGAACCCTCTACCTCAACATGGAGGAGCTTCTGTCAACATGGTCTATGGATGCCCGGGCAGCTATAAGATGTACAATGTCCGCTTATTAAATAGGAACTTAGTGAAAATGCATGTAGGACATAGTAGGTGGGGTCTTGTAGATCCACATGATTATGCAGCATACAGAATATGTTCTGTAAACAGCTCTACAAGAACAAATGAACCCAGGTTGGATCCAGGAGTACAGAATGAGGAATTACCAACCAATTAATATGGTACAAGGTTATCCAGGAGAGTACACAGTTTATGACATCAGACATATTAAGGAGTCACTAGTCAAATTTCACAAAAGTTTGTGTGGACTTAATTACTTTAGTCCCAATCACCATGATCATGCAGCTTGCAGAAAATGTCGCAGAAGACGACGTGATTGTCTTCTAATCCAAAATAAGATTGAAGGGTTGTTAGACCGAAGAACCATCATAGTCCTCCATGAAAGAGAACCCATTGATGATGAAGCTGATGAGGATGTTTATACCATAACTCCTCACTTTAATGGACCGAACGCATAGAAATTCCTTTTGACAGTAGAAGGATTCCTAGTGTTCCAAAGCTTGAACCAATAGTGATCACCTATGATAGTCAGAAGACCATCGTGACTCCTTTGGTCATTTATTTACCAGGTCCAGTTCCGTACAAATATGAGAAAGCCATACCTTACAAGTACGGTGCCACCATGGTTGAAAATGGGAAGGAGGCGCCCTTACCATCAATTGTCAACATCGCTGATGTGAGCCGAGTCACCAGAAGTGGCCATGTGTTCAACAAAGAAGCTAAGGATGAGGCTATAAGAAAGGAGAAACAAGTTGAGAATCCTTTTGAACAAATGGTTCAGTCAAGTGACACCAATCAGATGAAGGATAATGATGAATTTTAAAATCTGATCACAAAAAAGTGAGTACAACATTGTGGATCAGTTGTTAAACTCGCCTTCAAAAATATCTATACTATCCCTTTTAATGAGTTTTAAGGCTCACATGGAAACTCTGTAGAAAGTATTGGAGCAATCTTTTGTAAACCACGATGTAATAGTGGGTCAATTCAGAGAGATCGTTGCTAACATTACCATTTGCAATAACTTGAGCTTCTGCGATGAAGATCTCCTAGAGGAGGGGAGAAATGATAACATGGCACTAAACATCTCGATCAATTGCATGAATGCCGCTTTTTCAAGAGTATTGGTGGACACTGGTTCGTCACTTAATGTAATGCCAAAATCAACTCTTACAAGGTTATCTTTTCAAGGCGCTCCTATGAGGGGCAGTGGAATTGTCGTCAAAGCCTTTGACGGATCCAAGAAGACAGTTATTGGTACAGTTGATCCCTTGTAACTATTGGGCCCCATACATTTCAAATTACCTTCCAACTGATGGATATCCAAGCAGCATACAATTGTTTGTTGGGTCGTCCTTGGATCCATGAAGCAGGAGCAGTCACTTCAAAGCTACATCAAAAGCTAAAGTTTATAAAAAATGACAAGTTGGTTATCGTATATGGTTAACGAGCTTTGATTGTAAGTAATTTGTCATCATTTTCTTACTTGGAACCCGAAGAGGTCATTGGAACTCATTTCCAGGCACTTTCTGTAAGTAACGAAGATAGTAAGAGAAAAGGGGCATCCATTTCCTCTTACAAAGACGCATTTCGAGTGGTGGAAAGTGGTACCACCAAAGGATGGGGATATGTTGTGATTCCTACCGATAACCAGACCAGAGGAGGCCTCGTTTTTTCTCTAGTATTCACAAAGGCGGCAAGAAAGAATGAAGGCATCCCTCCTATTCAAAATATTTTCTACAGCGGGGGTTTTATCCATCGTATTCCTCAAGAGGTTGACACCATTAATGGAGTTGACTCTGAAGATGGTCCCTTAGATCCTGAAGAAGAATGGAAGTCTTACCTTAACTATTATGGGTACATGTTGCAAGAGGAGGCACATACTCCATTGTCCTCTCCTCAGGAGAAATTCGAGGATGTATTTGAGTAAGATGAGGAGATGGATGTTGAAAATTACAACATTGAGAACTGTCTTACTTCCCTTATTTCACTAGAAGAGGATACAGTTATGGAAGATAATTTTTGTTACCCTGAGGATGATTTATCTATTCCTCCAGAAGTCTGGGATCCTTACTTGGAAACTCCTGAGTATGATAGTCAGCCAGAAGACGCCTACATACCATTCTATACTCCTCAACCCATCGAGAAGGCAGTTGAAGACCACCTTTTTGATAGATCTGCAAAGATTGCTGAACGAGATTTTATTCATTCTAATATGCCAGAAGTGAATGTCATAATTGAAGATGATTCTAGAAAGGATTTATCCACTTTCATGGCACCTTCTAAAGTTATACAAAAGCTTCCCGGTTATCCTTGGGGAATGCCTCCCAAGTTTATGTGAGCTGTTACAGTTCCTGCTGATCCATCTGTGATCCCAAAATAGATGAGTGGGAACCTTACTTGGAAGGTCCCAGATACATGTCACCATAGGATACATATGTACCGTTCAACACCCCGCGATCAGTCGTAAAGGTAGCTGAAGACATCCTTTTTGATATATCCAATAAAATTAAAAATTCTACTGACCCGACTCTGCCAGAAGTTAGCGCCATTGTTAAAGACAGTCCTGAGAAGGATTCACAAGGCTTCATGACACATGGAAGGGTTTCTCAAAATTTGATAGCTGTTGATGTTCCAAATGTTGTCCACATCTCTAAGTAATGTTTTGTTTTTATTTTGTCTTCTCGCTCTGCCCAAGGCGAGAGATGTTTTATAAGGCCCCCTTTTAAATATTTCCTTATCGGGCTTTTGTTTCAAGAAATAATCGATCAATAATAAAGATGTTGTTTTCGATTCCATGCTATTATTTTACTCTTTGCTTTTTTAGAAAATGGTAACCTAAAGAATAAAAACAAAATGATAAACACTTTCAATATCTGCACGCACTCTGCATTTAGCTGTTTTTCTAAAATCCAGGAATCAATCATATGTGCAGATTAAACATCAAAAACCCCATATAAAAACATGACCCTATGCCCTCTCCCGACTTTGAGTTCCCAGTATTCGAAGCTGAAGATGAAGAAGAGGAAGAAATTCCAGATGAAATTTCCCGATTGCTTAAGTAAGAAGAAGCCTTCATTCAACCATACAAAGAGCCGATAAAGATGATCAACCTCGGTTCCGATGAAGACAGAAAAGAGGTCAAGATTAGGGCACTGCTTAGTCCAACCATTAAAATAAAAATGGTAGAACTTCTCAAAGAATTCCCAGATGTTTTGCTTGGTCCGACCAAGATATGCCAGGGTTGGACACCGATATTGTGGAACACCACGTACCGTTGAAGCCAGAATGTCTGCTAATCAAGCAGAAGTTGAGAAGAACTCTCCCAAATATGGCCATCAAAATTAAAGAAGAAGTGCAGAAACAGATTGACGCATGGTTCTCTGCCAAGTTAGAATACCCTCAATGGTTGGCCAATATAGTGCTTGTTCCGAAAAAGGACGAAAAAGTTAGAATGTGTGTGAACTACCGAGACTTAAACTAAGCTATTCTGAAAGTTGACTTTCCATTACCACATATTGACATGTTGGTCGACAGCACCGCAAAATTCAAAGTATTCTCCTTCATGGACGGATTCTCCGGATATTATCAAATCCGAATGGCACCTAAAGACATGGAAAAAACCTCATTTATTACACCATGGGGAAAATTTTTCTACAAAGTGATGCCTTTTGGTTTGAAGAATGCGGGTGCAACCTACCAAAGAGCCATGACAACTCTTTTCCACGACATGATGCACAAATAAATTGAAGTATATGTCGATGACATGATCGCCAAATCCAGAACTGAAGAAGAACATGTTGAGTATTTGTTGAAGTTATTCAAGCGTTTGAGGAAATACAAACTTCGCTTGAATCCTAACAAGTGTACCTTTGGTGTTTGTTCAGGGAAGCTCTTAGGTTTCATTGTCAGCTAAAAGGGAATTGAAGTTGATCCTGATAAAGTCAAAGCCATTCAGGAAATGCCAGCACCCAAAACTGAGAAGCAAGTAAGAGGATTCCTGGGCTATTTAAACTACATCTTCAGATTTATCTCTCATATGACCTCTACTTGTGGGCCGATATTCCTTCTTTGAAAATATCAAAGTTGTATATGGAAGATTTCCAGAAGGCCTTTGACAACATCAAATAATATTTACTTGAGCCTCATATCCTAATCCCTCAAGTGGAAGGAAGGCCTTTTATCATATACTTAATAATATTGGAAGATTCCATGGGTTGTATGCTTGGCCAGCAGGATGAAACTAAAAGAAAAGAGCACGCTATTTATTACTTAAGTAAGAAATTCACAGACTGTGAATCTCGTTACACTGTGCTTGAAAAAAACCTATCGTGCCTTGGCTTGGGCTGCTAAGCGTCTTCGTCAATACATGATTTGTCATACTACTTGGTTGATCTCCAAAATGGACCCGATCAAGTATATTTTTGAAAAAACCTCTTTAACCGAAAGGATTGCTCGCTGGCAGATGTTGTTGTCAGAGTATGACATTGAATACCATGCTCAAAAAGCAGTCAAGGGGAGCATTCTAGCTGATCATTTGGCTCACCAACTAATTGATGACTATGAATCTATCAAATTTGACTTCCCAGATGAAGATGTAATGTATCTGAAGATGAAAGACTGTGATGAACCATGTCCAAATGAAGGGCCAAAGCTAGGATCCCGATGGAGATTAATATTCGATGGAGCTGTCAATGCTTATGGAAACAGAATTGGGGTAATCATTGTTACACCTCAAGGTACCCATATTCCTTTCACCGCAAGGTTGACATTCAAAAGCACAAATAATGAAGCTGAATAGGAAACATGTATCATGGGACTTGAAGAAGCCATTGATTTAAGGATCAAAATTCTGGATGTCTACGGAGACTCAGCTTTGGTTATAAATTATATCAAAGGTGAATGGGAAACCCATCAACCCAAATTGATTCCTTACAAAGACTATGCAAGAAGGTTTTTACCTTTCTTCAATGAAGTTGAGTTTCATCATATTCCTCTTGAAGAAAATAACATGGCTGATGCATTAGATACATTATCCTCTATGATTGTTGTGAATCATTGGAATGATGTACCTAAAATCGACGTTATGTGCCTTGATAGGCCCACTCACGTGTTTTCCATGGAAGAGATTATTGATGACAAACCCTGGTATCATGATATCAAATGCTTCCTTCAAAAACTAGAATGCTCGCTTGGGGCGTCAAAGAAAGATAGGATGACCCTCAGAAGACTAGCTGGAAACTTCTTCCTGAATGATGACGTGCTATACAAGAGAAACTTCGACATGGTTTTACTCAGATGCGTGGATAGGCACGAATCAGACATGTTGATGGAAGAAATTCATGAAGGCTCTTTTGGTACTCGTGCCAATGGGCAAGCAATGGCAAAGAAAATATTAAGAGCGGGATACTATTGGCTGTCAATGGAAATCTGATTGTTGCAAGTACGTAAAAAGTATCACAAATGTCAGATTTATGCCGACAAAATTCATGTACCGTCGACTCTTCTCTATATTCTCTCCTCTCCATGGCCCTTCTCTATGTGGGTAATTGACATGATTGGCATAATCAAGCCCAGAGCTTCAAACGGACATTGTTTCATTCTAGTGGCTATTGATTACTTCACCAAATGGGTTGAAGCAACATCTTACGCTAATGTAACTAGGAAAGTGGTGGTCCGGTTTATCAAGAACAATCTCATCTCCTGTTATGGTGTTCCAAGTAAGATCGTTACTGATAATGGATTGAACTTAAACAACAAAATGACGAAGGAGTTATGTGCTGAATTCTAGATTGAACACCATAACTCTTCTCCCTACCCACCTAAGATGAATGAAGTTGTTGAAGCAGCTAACAAAAATATCAAAAAGATCGTCAAGAAGATGTTAATAACCTACAAAGATTGGCATGAGATGCTACCGTTTTCTCTTCATGGATATTGTATATCCATTGGTACTTCAACAGGGGCAACCCCTTTCTCTTTGGTATATGGCATGGAAGCAGTGCTCCCCATAGAGGTTGAAATCCTGTCAACGAGAGTCTTGATGGAAGCTAAATTGACAGAGGCTGAATGGTGTCACAGCAGATACGATGAGGTGAAATTGATCAAAGAAAAAAAGAATGACAAATTTATGTCATGGTTAGCTATATCAACGAAGAATGAAGAAGGCTTTAGACAAGAAGGTTCGACCTCGTGTACTCAGAGAAGGCGACCTTGTGCTTAAGAAAATTCAATCATTACTTAATGATTCTAGGGGCAAGTGGACTCCTAATTATGATGGCCCATATGTTGTCAAGAAAGCCTTCTCAGGCGGTGCCTTAATGCTTACAACTATGGATGGTGAAGAGTTCACTCATCCTACAAATGTCGATGCAGTCAAGAAATACTTCTCCTGACAAAAAGCAAAAAGAGCGTCTTGATGGATTGAAAACCCGAAAGGGCGGTCCAAAAAAAAATTAGAGACATAAAAAATCATCCTGGTAGATTGAAAACCCGAAAGGGAAATCTAGGCAAAAGTCAGGGATATATGGCAAGTAACTGCATCAAACCAGATTGGATCATCTGAAGCAGCCGCGTCTATCAAAGAGCCCTCAAATCAAATCAGGTCGCTGAAGCTAAAGAATATTGGAAATTCAAAGTTGTTAGGGAGAATTCAGTCATTATATTTTAATGTAGCCATTTCCCTTTAATTACCATTTTTCAACTTTTGTAACAATCCATGGAATCACGCTATTTTGCTGGTTACCATTCTATCAATAAAATTTTAGCTTTTGCCCATATGTTTCCAACTCTTGTTTTATTTGTATCTTGCAAAATGACATTTTTACTTTGATAAAAGTTCTTGAAACAAAAAGTTAAAATTTTTATTTTTGCTTTTTGAAATGCTTATGTTTACTTTCCTTTGATTTGTGAACATAAGAAGGAACATCAACAGTGGCTCCAAGAACGATTAAACCTCGAAATACAGGATTGAATGTTCTTGTGATTTACCTTGAGAAGTATCTCAGAAGTGATGGATCTTTAACTCCGTCCATACCTTGATGTGTTAGACATACGATCCCAGATCTCCAGTAAAAATTTTAACCTAATGCTCTCCGGTAAAGAACTATACCCGGTATCCCTAATCAAACTTTGAATCGAGTTTCTCTAAACTGAATGAGATTCTCATCCCCAGTAGAGCGCACAGTTACTTTATCCCCAGTTGAACAAAATAATGAGTTTAGAAGATTATTTGGGTTCTTTCCCTAAGTAAAGTATCTTCCTCTCCCCAGAGAGGCTTAAGCTTTACAGCAGAACTTTGTTTCATTGATGACTCTCTTTGTTTTATCTCCAGTGATATTTCCAGGAGAATGGCTGAGTACCCGGTCACATTGTGATGTTTACTTCATCGCCAGTATATCTCTTTCGCCTGTTTTGTCAGCATAAAAACATAACACACATTCATATCATACAGATGTCATAAATAGTTGAATTCATATTCATGTTCATGTTGCATTTATTGATAATGTTTGTTTCATTCACCTTGTTTGTGTTTATCCCCGAGTGATATGTTTCCTCTCTCCAATAGAATGGTCAGTCGTAGGCAGAAAGTGTATATCCTTTCTAACTCTCCACTGAGTTTAATACTCATGGAAGTTTTGATTTAGTTTCTCCTTTCCACACTTGGATAGGATAAACCCCCAGTTCGAGTTCATTCCTCACTGATTAGCGCCTTGTTTGACAATATCTCTCTGGTTTATTTCTGGATTGAAGTCGGTCCTCGACCATTTTGGTAACTTGAACCTCTGAATTAAAAAGGTATTTATTTTGCACCTTTTAGGTGGTTTACATCCCCAAAAAGATTTTTTTGAAGGACCCCCAGCAAGTCGCAATCTCTTCATTTAGAAGCTTGTTTTTATCCCTGAATTTCCTAGTGAGTCGGCAAATAGTAGTCTCTTTCCGAGCAGTATGTCTATCCCTATTAAAGCTATCAGCATATCAAATTTTCTAACATCACATGGCATCTCTCTGAAGAAGTCTCGAAGAGAATTATGATGAAGAAACGGTTATCTCTCCGGACAAGTCCCGCAGGGATGTTTGATCGTTGAATCCTCATTTTACATCACATGGCATCTCTCCGAAGAAGTCTCGAAGAGAAGTATGATGAAGAAATGGTTATCTCTCTGGAAGATTCCGCCAGTGAAACCTATTTAATATTATCACAAGTGTTTATTTGAGATAAATTGCTACAAGTGGTTTTATCTGCTCGATACAAAGCAAGACTGCAGCCAATGGTATTTCCCCAATAAGTCTGTTACCAAATTTTCCTTCATCACATGGCATCTCTCCGAAGAAGTTTCTAAGAGAAGTATGATGAAGATATTTACCATCAAATGGCATATACCCAGTGAATCCCGGTGGGAAGTTTGATGAAGACTCTTACAGATTGTTTCCTCTTTATTTGAGAAATCCGTTTTGCAAATTAACGGGCCCGCATCTCTTTGAAGATCCTCAGTGAAGTTATTATTTCAGCAAGTGATTACTCTTTTAGGAACTTGTCTGTCTACCCCTTTTCAAGAAAAAGACTTGATAAGAAGAAACCGAGACCAGTTTCATGGCTTATGTTCAGAAACGAGGGGAAGTTTATTTCAGAATCCGAGACCAGTTTCATGGCTTATATCCAGAAACGAGGGGAAGTTTATTTTACCCTTTCTAACTAATACTACTTAGTCAAAGTAGATGTTGATACATTTTCCAATATTGGAAGTTCAATTGTCAAATTTATAAATCCTATCCCCTATGGAGTTGTATTCTTTTCCCTAGTGGATAATTCTTTTGTTATACACCAGTGGTTTAGTCTGTTCTCAGTCTCCTGTGGCATCATTTCCCACATGTATCATATCTTGCATTCATAAGTGCATTCATATCATATCACCTTTTGTGGCTTCTTAGGGGCCCAAAATTTTGTATTGTTGTATTTAAGCCTCCCTCATCTGGTCGAGACTAAGATGTCAATCTTCATCTCTTCGGATTAGAGAAACTTAAACAGGGGCATTTGTCATACCCTAATTTTTTACCCCTAAGATGCCACCTAATTTACATCATTTGCACAACATTCATCATTACATATATGTGTGTGTCTTTATGCATCACTAACCCTTTTACAAATACAAGATGTGTGTGTTTGTTTACTTTACAAGTTAGGTGGTCCCCCAAGGGCTCAAGCAAACGAATTATCAAAGGATGAGCATCATATTCAACATCTCAAGTCCCTTATTCATTTATGAAGATCTAGAGTTTCCTCTCAATAATAATCAAGTGCAAAGCTTCACTTAATCAAGATCATCAAGCCCCAAGTCATCAGATTCATCCCAAATTAGGGTTTTGACCTAATTTAGTCCCTGGTTTGACTTTTAAAGCAATATATGATCCAACACCTCAAGATATGTTTCAAGGACTTCAAATGCATCATATTAGTCCATTCATATGATTTTATTGATCCAAGGAGCTTGATTCATAAGCAATGCAAGAATTCAAAATCATCTGGTCTACAAACTGGGGTTTTTGATGAAAAGTCAACTGCACATTTGACTTTTGAGAAGTACATGTTCTCAAGCCCTAGTACATGATTCAAGACACTCAAAAACACCTCTGGAGTTCATCCATAGTGTTTAATTAGACCAAGGGTTTGAGTTCATTGAAGATCACAAAGTTCAAGTTCATCTAATAAAAAGTCAACCACTGATCAAAGTCAAGTTTGAATTTTGACTTTTTTTGGTCAAACATGGTTTCCTAAAGTCAAGAATGATGATGATGTGTGATTTTGGATCATTATCAATCAAGAGATATCAAGAAATATGAGGTTACTGGTAAAAAGGGCAACATTGAAGAATTTGAAAATTTTCTAAGTTATGAAAGTTCATGATTTTTGTCCAACTTGCCAAGGCCATAACTTCCAATCCAAGTAACCATTTTCTTTGCTCCAAAGACCAAATTAAAGAGCTTGTTACATACTACAACTTTGTACCTGAGGATGATTTCCCAAAAAATGCATAGATTGAGAGATATGAAGCCATGAAGTTGGAGATTCACCGATTTTTGAAGTTGGACACTTAGAGAAATTTTCACACAAATCTGCCTTGTGTTGGAGCTAACTTTAAGGCCATTTTTTTCTTCATATTCCACATTGATTCAAGACAAACCTTGAACATCAAACTTAAAGTATGTTATATCAGCTTTCCGAAATGGCCAAGAGCATCCATTTATCTTACTTGAGCAAGAAGATATGATTTTCACAAGAGGCCTTGTTGCAACTGGTTTCTCAAGACAGATTTGCTACACCTGCGTGTGCTAAATAATTTGGATGACCTTGATAGCTGTATTTCTTCACAAGATCAACAACAAAATCATCATACACCATGTGCTCTGCAAGATCACAACCGAATTTTCAAAGTTCTATCCCTTGGCATGTGATAAAAATCATTCAAAAGCTAGGAACTTAAGTTTTTTCCTCTAGCATTAAAGTGCAATAGTGAATTTTCCAAAAACCACTTCAATCTGTCCAAGAATGATCAAAACACAAAGGGATGAGATGCAATATGAGGAATTCAATCTCCAAAAGATCATATTGTAGCCATGTGAGGAATAGGCTATGTGTACCTTGGCATCCAAGTTATAGGTACATGACATCATTCATTGGATAATAGCATGTACCTAATCCAAACCTTTCTCCAAATATCTGAAACATTTCTATATAATTAGAGACCATTTTGCATCATTTAAATGACACCAAAACATAGCAAGAAGCTAGTTTTCTCCAATTCCTCCTCCTTCCAAAATTCAAAGTCTCAAGAAAGTGAAAACTTGAAACTTCAACTCCAAGCAATCTCCAACCAAACTAGGCATCAAAACACCTCATATACCTCATATAGAAGTAATCCAAACACTCCTACACATTCTGTAACATCAGAATCATCAACTCCATATCCCACCTTGCACCAAGCTGCAAATTGATTTGGCTAGGAAGTTCCAGAAAGTTTCAAACCAATTCAAGCATTATAACACACTCCTTGGAGGTCAAGGAAGGTGTTAGCATCAAGAGATTGCATCTAGAACACTTCTATCAAGGAATTTAATTCTTTAGTTGCAAGGTAAGTTTTTAAAAACTGAACTCTATGATTCAGGCATCATTCTTGATCATTTGAGTTACAGATATGTTTGTCATGATGTGGTGATTGTTTTCCCTCAATTAATTGCATTATATCATGAACATATAGGATTTCATTTTGAATATTCAAATTAGGGTTCATACTGGTTTAAGTTTGATTGTGTGAGATAACTTTAATATAAATGAAATTGGTTAATACCATTCAATTTCTCGTTAAATTTCCAACAACTTTGGTGTTTACATCATGTCATTTCATTACATAATGAAAGAGTTAGCATTTGAATATGATGAAGATGATGATGAACACGAAGCTAAAGATGATAATGGCCATGGCACCATTTTTTTCGATATAAATGTTTTTTTTAGTATATTATTATTCTTTTGCAAATAAATCAATAGATTTATCACCACCCTAGTGGTTAGAGCGTGCGTTTTCAAGGTTTGTGTGTGTGCAAGGTATGGGGTTCGAATCCCCCTCGCCCCAGACCTTTTGATTTTATTTTTTTAAACATTTTTCAAACACGGACTTAATATATTATCATCAGCGTACATCATACTATCACCACACGCACACGACCCAATTGGTATAGTTTTAAGCCCATGACCTTAAGGGCGTGAGTTCAACACACATGGGGCCATTCCTCTCGTTTATATCACTATTTTTCATGGTTTTCTTCACAACTTCATCAAATTGTTTCACCAAGAAAAATTAATTATTTTGAGCCAATATTTTGCACACTTCTCATTTATCTTGTATATTTTGAGAATCCATAAAAAAATCCCAAAAATAATATTTATTTTTGACATTTTTATTAGGTTGAAAACTAGTACTTTTCAAGTATTTTTTTATGCCTTTTCATGATTTCTTTTGATTTTCTCTAGACCTAATTGTACGTGTGTGTTTGTATAGTCATAATATACTTTGTTTATGTCTTGTTTAATGTACATAACATGTTGTCTTGAGTTATACACCATTAATACACCGTGATTAGGTGCTATTTATTTTGAAGAAACCTTGAATTAAATTTTGTTTAGTTGAAACCTTAGGGGTTTGTTCATCTAATTCCTTGAAAAAACATTTTGATACATGACTAGGGCTTCCACTTGAGTTTGGATTCCCCAAAGCCCTTGATTCAACCATGTTTGAATGTCTTATTCATGTGCACATCTCCGTAAAACTTCCATTAGGGTTTTGTTTACCGTTTGCCATATTCATCTGATCTTTGATTCATCTTGAATGCATGCTTACTTGAACTTCTTTATGATTTCTCCTATTGATTAATTCTTTGCTCACATATTCAAGTATTTCCTTCATAAACTCCCACCATGATTAATATATCTACTTGACTAATACTCATTCACATGTTGATATACCATGTTTGATCACAATCATATCATGTCATTCTCAATGACTACATTTGCTTAAAAGCTTAATCAATTTTGTTTTGTTAAGTTTCTCTTGACATTTATGTTTATAACACTTACATTCATACAACTGTTATAATAATCATATTTAAGTTTAGACTCAGTTCAAAATTTAGGATCCCTTTCAAATTATAACTCAGTTAAAACCTTAGGATCCCCCTTTGAGGTTCTCAACCTCAATAAAACATTAGGATTCCCCTGACATTTTCAACTTCATTCAAGTCAAAACCCTAGCCCCTTGTGGCTTCAAACCTCAAACTTCAAGTCAAACCCTAGCCAACCTTTGGCTTCAAATTCAAAACTCTTCCCCACAGAGATGAGACATGAATCATCTCTATAGAAGTGATGTCTCTTCTATTACCCACAATATAAATTAAATATTTCAAACTTTTTCCCATTTAAGTGATGTAATGGGCACACTTGTTGATTCAAAATCCAAGCTGGAGTCCTTCTCTTATTATGGTACAAAAACACTTCTTTCATTTAAGTGATATATGTGGCACACATGTTGATTTTATATCCAAGTCAAGGTCCTTCTCTTAATATGAAAAGACTCATTTAAAGGAAGATGTGGCATTACTGTGTATTTTCTATATCCAAGTTTAAAGCTTCTTCCCTTATTATCTTCTTTCTCAAAATGTTTGTGGTGAATAAGTGAGATATCTCCCTTAAGATGACAATTTGTCTCTTCTCTCAAACCCAACAAAACCCAATTCCACCCATTAGTAGGTGGAATGACGAACGCTCTGATTTTTCAACTTCCTTTTAAGAATATGTAGGCATAAGATTGTGAGATCTTAGCAAGCACAATAATAAGTAAAACCTTTAGGTTACTACACCTTTGTCTTAGTTTATTTCAAAACAACCCTACAAAAAACAAAACAAAAAACATTTCCCACTCACTTAAAACATGTCAACAAATCCCCAATACACAGCAAATGACTTAATTAACAGTAACACAAATATACTCAAGAGGTTCCTATGGGATATTACAGATACTTAGGGTGCTAGTACCTTCCCTTAGTATAACCAACCCCGATTTGCGGTCTCTTATTGCATTGTTTTACACTTTGCACACATTTATTCAGATTTTTCCCCTTCCTTACTTTTGGTATAAATTAAAAGTTCACATGTAAAAAGGGCGACCTTCCAAGCGGAAAGGAAAATTGCGCTGTGTACAGTGGGTTGGACTGATGGTGTAAAAAGTACACAAGAAGGAGGGGTTGAATTGTGTTTCGTTTTTTTTTTAATTTAACTTCTGATCAGAGTTTCAGAATTAGAACTGGTGTTCAGATTTTGTTTTAATTAATTGGTAGCAGATATAACAGAATTAAATAAATAACAGCAGAAGACACAAAAGATTTATTCTGGTTCCTCCCCTAACTGAGAGTACTCCAGTCCCCTTGCCTCGTAAGAGATTTTCATTATAACCACTTAATGATTACAATCGCTTTTGCTTCTGCATAAGTCTTTTACACTTGCTCATACCAACTGTCAGAGACTTTATTGCTTAGAGCACATGTCTAAGACTTTCCTTGCTCATACCCTCTGACCGAGCCAAATGCTCTAAAGGTCCTCTGGTTGAGACTTACCCTTACTTAGAGCACATGTCTAAGACTTCTGCGCACATCCTCTGACTGAGTCACTTACTCTTCTCGCCATCCAGACTGAGACTCCCTTACTCAAGCAGCACTTGAGACTTCCTGCTCACGCCCCTCAGACGGAGACTTTCCCTTTGCTCAATCAACCTAGCTGAATAAGACTTTCACAACTCAAGCACTTAAGCAATGAGACTTATATGGCTTAAGCATCTGGGCTTAAAACTTCTGCTCAAGCACATAGCAAGAGACTTTGATCTAAACTACTGAAGGCTCAGCAGATTAGAGAACAAGGTGTACATGATACAAGCATCAGAGGTACGGGAAATCACCATAACAAAGTGTAGCATGCGATTTTTGTCGGTGACACGACCACCTTACCGCATTGGTTGGAATTGTGTGCTACTTTCTGATTTCTTATTTATCCTATGAAGCTGGAAAGGAAAGGGAAGCTATCTAAAACTAACCTTGCACGCAAATGTTTTCTTTAACAAATTCTAAGAGATTGGGGGGTCCGGGGTCAGGTTATACAAAGGGAAGTTGTCAATTACCCAGTGTATATATGGTTATCCATAGATCTTCTTTGGCATGTTTTCATACTTTCTAGTGTTTATGTGTTATGGGTTGGGAAAAGTTTCTCCTTTGGGAGTGTTGAGAGAGTTTTTTTGTTTTTTTCGGGTTTTTCCGTTGTTCTTGGTAAGGTACTGGACCTAAAAAATTTTATGTGTGCTAGCTAAGATTTCGCAATCTTATGCCTACGTATTCCCGTAAAGATATCTAGGAAATCAGAGCAATCATATGTCCTTCTATTCTATGGGAGGAAAAATGTTTTGGTGTCTTGTTCAAAGCCCAATATTGAAGCTAAAAGTTATTTGTGTCTTGTTCAAAGCCCAAGATTAAAGCTAAAGGTTGACAGAGAGAGAGAATTTGTCATCTCTAAAGGGATACATCTCACCTGTTTATCACAATTGTTGGGTACTTGATTATAAAGGAGAATTACTCTAACTGGAATGTATGAAATCCAGCAATGCCATAATTTCCTTTATAAGGGAAATGTCCTGAAGGAGGAAACTTTAACTCAGTGTAGAGCAATGCCATTTTTCCTTAGGAGTCTTTCATGCTAAGAGTGGGACATTGACTTGGATGTAAATAATCCAGAGGCTTCCCACTTACAACAATTATATGAAAGATGAAGTTTACCAGGATAAGAGATGGACTACAACTTGGATTTTTGAATCAACAAGTCTGCCACTTACAACAGTTATCTGGAATTAGGGTTTTTTTATTGTCTGTTTTGATGTGTGATGTACAGAGAAATGTCTTCCTACATAGAGAAATCTTGATTCCCTTTGAGGGGTGTTGATTTTTTGCGTGCCTTGATCAAAGCCCATTGTTGAAGCTAAAAGGCTGACTTTGTTTAGGGAGTTTTATATCTGTCTTGTACAAAGCCCGAGATTGAGGCAAAAGAGAATGACTCTTCCGGGGAAAGTTTTGTCTGTATTGTACAAAGCCCAAGATTGAGGTTGAAAAGAATTGACTCTACTGGAGAGGTTTTATCTATCTTGTACAAAGCCCAATATTGAGGCTGGAAGTTACTGACTCAGCTGGAGAGGTTTTATTTGTCTTGTACAAAGCCCAAGATTGAGATTGACTTTACTGAGGAAAAAATATCATTATACAAAGCCTAAGAGGAGGTTGGCTGGGGAATTTCTTATATAAAGCCTAAGAGGAGACTGGCTTCTGCTGAGGATTATTGAGATCCAAGACAGGTCCAAATTGAGGAATCAACTTTTGCTGAGAATATCAGATCCCTTGAGGTTCTGATTCTGTTAAGTTTATATTGATGGTAAAGGTTTAAACTTTGAGTATGAAAACCTACGGAGGTTTCAAACTCTATTGGAGATTGATGAAGTGATTAGTGTTTTTCCTGTGCTTGTAGGAAACTTGAGGGTTTCTTTGAGATCCAAGAGGAGATGAGACTTTCCAAGTCTACTGTTATGAAGAGGTTGACTCTTAGCTGGAAGATGATCTTTGTATGATGCCCAAGAGGAGGCTGAGGTTTTAAGGGATGAGAATTAACCCTAAACTGGTATGATGTTTTGGAATTTTGACTCTTTGGAGGATTGAACTAGTATAGATGACTAAGTTCTGTCCTATACCTGTAGAAGGTCTTTGGGTCTTTGTACTAAGCCCGAGAGGAGGCTGAGAACTTCTAAGAAGCCTGAGGGTCCTTGTACAAAGCCCAAGAGGAGGCTGGGGATGCTTTTAGGAAGTATGTGGGTCCAAACCTAAGAAAAGTTCAAGAAAGGTTTCACCAGGAATAAGTCTTTCCTTGCATAACAGTTCTAGGGTTTGAAGAAATTCAGAAGAGGTTTCACCGGAAATTAATCCTCTTTGGGGAAATGAATTTCTTGTACAAATGTTTCTAAGTTTTGACAATCTTGAGAAAATTTTCACCGAGAATAATGCCCTTCTCTGTTCCATATTGTATAAGCCCAACAAGAGGCAAGACTGTATCTGGAATTTCCTATGGGGAACTAGTTTTGACTGTGTTAAAAGAGTAACCACTGGTTTGATCTAGACCTAGACCTAATTGCTGGGGAAAACTCTAAGCAAGTATATACAAGCATATATATATATATACAGATGAAATATATAAACAATTATTGTTGAGGAGAGATAGGGGAACTTACAGTTGTGCAAGCCCAAGCATAGCAATTACAGCTGTATGGTTAGTTATTCAAGAAATTGAAGAAAGTTTTGATAAAACTTAGGATTTGAATCTAAATCAAAAGGAAAGTTTGTCATAAAAGGAAGTTTGGGGCTTATACATAAAGAGAGGCCCTGATGAACTCTTTTGAAAAGGTGACGATCGCGTCGTAGTTTTGAAAATTACAGAGGGACTTATGCAATGTCTGAGGCCCAAATTACTGTATGCACAAAGAGGATGGGTCTTACACACTATTAGAGGCCCAAAAGTTTATTTTTATACAAGATATGGGGCTTACTGTCATACCCTAAATTTTGACCACAATATTTCCCATCATTGTGCAAATCATCACCACAATATGGATGTACCATCATACCTCATCAATCTCCTCAAGGATTATTGAGCCTTCACTACAATCAAGAATTAGGGTTCTCAACCCTCTCAGAGCACTTAGAAGGATCAATTAAGAAATTACATGATCTTCAACTTGTCAAGCCTCTCAAACATCCATGAAGGATAAAGAGGTCTCTCATATCAAGAATCAAGCACAAGAGTGCAACATCTCAAGCATATCAAGCCTCGAGATCCCCAATGTCACCAAATTAGGGTTTTGGTCGACCAAGGCCTCCAGATGAAAATTTTCATCTGGGCATGTGCCAATACCTCAAAACATGATCCAAGAAGCTCAAAGGGACCTCATGGATCCAATTATCAAGTCAAAACAACCTCAGGGGAAGCATTCATAAAAAATTAGGAATTAGGGTTTCTTGACCTAATTTACCCCTAAGTTGACTTTTGAGGCAAGACATGAAACAAGACCTCAAGACATGATTTGAGGGCGTCAAATACACCACATTGATCCATTTACAATAGTGGATTGATCCAAGAAGCTTGATTCACAAGTTTCAATTTCATTTGGACCTCAATTAGGGTTTTGAAGAAAAAGTCAACTGTACCTTTGACTTTGGACAAAGGCATGTTCCCAAACCTTGGGACATGATTCAACACACCCTAAAACACCTATGGAATCCATCCATTAGGTTTTAATTAGGTCAATAACTTGATTTCATAGAGGATCAAATAGTTTGGAATTCATCTCACGAAAAGTCAACTATGCCCAAAATCAAGTTTGACTTTTTGGAATTTTTCACAAAGATGGCTCCCCTAAGTAAAAAACAATGTTAATATATGGTTTTGATCATCATCCATCAAGAAAAATCAAGAAAAGTGAGGTTTCTTGCTAAAGGGGCAACCATAGAAAACTTAAAATTTTCTTAGTTATGGAACAAAATGGATTTGGTACCAACTTTGCAAGGTCATAACTCCAAAACCCTAAGGCATTTTTCTTCCATCCAAAGCTCAAATGAAAGTTCACATGACATACTACAAAAGTGTCAAATACAAAAGATTCCAAATCCTCATGGCTTTTGAGTTATGGATTGATCAAAATCATAAAACATGGATTTGACCATTTTTCCAACACTTAGAATTTTTAGACAGAATCTGTCTAGGTTTTTCACCAACTTTGTGGCCATTTTTCACTTTGATTCAAACTAAACCAAGACCAATGTTGGACATCAAAGTTAAAGTGTGTCATGAGAGCTTTCCAAAATGTATAAGAACTCATCCTAATTCAACTTGAGTAGGGAGTTACAAGCATGGAAACATGGTACCTCCAAAACTGTTTTTCACAAGACAACTTTGTACATGCCACACGATTTTGGTATTTCCATGACTTGGCAAGCCTTGTAACCATACAAGACAAGTTTCTAAAGTGCAATGAACATGATCTCTGCACAGCTACAACACCATAGAGCCTTGCAAGTCAAAAACCTCATTATTTGGAAAGTAGCATTCAAAGTTCAAAATCCAAAACTTTCAAATTTGTCATGAAGCATTTAAAGGATGCATAGTGCTAGCATGTATCAGTCCATGATCAACCAAATGAGTCAAGGTAAACTCAAGCAACTGAAGACCATAGGCCTGCTCCCTAATCTCAAGTCAATGGCTAGAGGAGACTTGAGATTCCATTTGATCACCATTGGACAAAGGCCTGTACCAGCCACCATTCACTATTGCAGCCAAAACAAACTTGTTCCACTATAAATAGACATCATTTGTGGTCAGTTTGAGTACACCAAAGCACAACAACACTTGTTTTCCTCAAAATCTCTCTCATTATGCAGAAATGCCTTCTTTTGCAAGTCACCACTGAATTTTTGAGCTAGAGAGCAATTCCACCACAGCTCATATTCCAAACACATCCAATGTATCATATATAAGTTGTTCAAACACTCATCGTTGATCTGAAACACCAAAATCAGAAAGTCAACCTCCAAAACCTCAAATTTTGCCTTTTTTTCATTTTTTAAGCCATGCCTTGATCCAATCACTTTAAAAACCAAATAACACCTCAAACACTCTTCAAATATCATACTTAAACTGTTCCAACAAGTTTCCCTCAACTGTAACATCATTTGAGTGAGATACCATTTTGGTCACTTATTCCACTTTTGCAAGAAAGAGCCAATTCTTGTTCCTGAGGATTCCAGCTGGTTTTGATAATTCTAAAAGCTTCTAAGGGATCAATCAAAGGTGTCTAAAGTATTGGATCACTTCTGGCACAAGCATCTTGAAAGATAGCACAAGGAGCTTCAAGAGGTAAGTACATGACAACTTGAACTCTTTAAATTATGCATTGCTTTGATGTCCATTGATCATAGGCATCTCATACATATCATATGTGTTGTGTTTGAACCAATTCACCATGCTATTATTGCTTGTATGATGTGATAACATAGAACATGCAAATCTTGGCCTATTTTTGAAACCACTATCAGGTTTTAAAATGTGGGAATCTTTTGAAAATTATAAAAGCACCATTGGATTCCTCATGAAATTCTAGGCAGGATCCATCTAAATTTCATCCAATTCCATGGAGAATTGAGGAAGTTATGGCCTTCATGCAAATCCACCAAAACTTGGTTTTTTGCCTTGGTCAGACCTAGAATTCAGGTCACCCTTATGTATTCTAGGGTGGTTTTGATATACGGATGTATCACCACCCAAGTGGTAGCAGCGCGCATGTGTTTGGTTGGAGTTCGTGGGTTCAAGACCCACCCAGACCATTTTTTCTATTTCTCTCATTTTTGCTATTTTCATTTTTTTATGGTTTTTCTTAATTAATCTCAAAATTAATTTCTCTCTCATTTTTAAATATTTTTTATTGGTTTTTTTTAATATTCACAAAAATGTTGAAATATTTTATTCCACAAAAAAATTGAATTTATATTATTTATTTAATATAGTTTGAATTTTTGTAATTAATTTCATTTTATTTGTTTTCAAACATTTTTAAATGAAATTCTCACCTTGATTTTTCAAAACTAATTGGATTTCAAGTCTTCATGTGATTAAACATGATTTTTAAAAATATTTTTGAAAGCTTACCACTTGATTTTAAATATATTTGATATTTTATATTTAATTTCCTTTGAAAATTATATATTTTTAATTAAAATTAGGTTTTCTTTTAATTTTAAATTTTTCAAACACTTTTGTGCCTCTAATAGAGTGTAAGACCCATCCCTTGTTACACACAAACTTTTTGGGCCTCAATCAATGTTTAAAACCCAATACGATTTTAAAAATCTCGGCGCGATCGCCGTTTTTAAAACAATTTTCATCTGGGCCTCTCCTTGAGTTCTAAGTCCCATTTTATTCTTTTTCAAACACTTTTGGGCCTCTTGATAGAGTCTAAGTCCTATCCCTTTGTAAATAAACCAATTTTGGGCCTCAGTCATTTGTATAAGTCCCTGTACAATTTTCAAAGTGACTGCGCAATCACTGTTTTTCATCTGCGCATCTCCTTGAGTTGTAAGCCCCATATCTTGTATAAAAATAAAATTTTGGGCCTCTAATAGAGTGTAAGACCCATCCTCTTTGTGCATAGAGTAATTTGGGCCTCAGACATTGTATAAGTCCCTCTGTAATTTTCAAAACTACGACGCAATCGCCTCAGACATTGTATAAGTCCCTCTGTAATTTTCAAAACTACGACGCAATCGCCTCAGACATTGTATAAGTCCCTCTTTAAGTATAAGCCCCAAACTTCCTTTTACAACAAACTTTGCTTTTGATTTAGATTCAAATCCTAAGTTTTATTAAGACTTTCTTCAATTTCTTGAATAACTAACCATATAGCTGTAATTGTTATGTTTGGGCTTGCACAATTGTAAGTTCCCCTATCTTTTCTCAACAATACTTGTTTATATATTTCATCTGTATATATATGCTTGTATATGCTTGCTTAGAGTTTTCCCCAACAACTAGGTCTAGGTTTAGATCAAAACAGTGGTTACTCTTTTAACACAGTCCAAACTAGTTCCCCATAGGAAATTCCAGATACAGTTTTGCCTCCTCTACTCTTATACAATATGGAACAGAGAAAGACATTATTCCCAGTGAAACTTTTCTCAAGACTGTCACAACTTAGAAATATTTGTACATGAAATTCATTTCCCCAAAGAGGATTAATTCCCGGTGAAACCTCTTTTGAATTTCTTCAAACCCTAGAACTGTTCACTAAAGCAAGGATTATTCCCGGTGAAACCTTTCTTGAACTTTTCTTAGGCTTGGACACACAGGCTTCCTAAAAGCATCCCCAGCCTCTTCTTGGTCTTTGTACAAGGACCCTCAGGTTTCTTAGAAGCTCTCAGCCTCCTCTTGGGCTTATTACAAGGACCTGAAGACCTCCTACAGGTATAGGACAAAACCTAGGCATCTTTTGCTAGTTCAATCCTCCAGAGAGTCAGAATTCCAAAACATCAAACCAGTTTAGGGTTGATTCTCATCCCTTAAAACACCAGCCTCCTCTTGGGCATCATACAAAGATCATCTTCTAGATAAGAGTCAACCTCTTCATACCAGTAGACTTGGAAAGTCTCATCTCCTCTTGGATCTCAAAGAAACCCTCAAGTTTCCTAAAAGCACAGGAAAAACCCTAATCACTTCATCAATCTCCAGCAGAGTTTGAAACCTCCATAGGTTTTCATACTCAAAGTTTAAACCTTTACCATCAATATAACCTTAATAGAATCAGAACCTCAGGGCATCTGATATTCTCAGCAAGAGTTGATTCCTCAATTTGGACCTATCTCTGGATCTCAATAATCCTCAGCAGAAGCCAGCCTCCTCTTAGGCTTTGTATAATGATATTTTTTTTCAACAGAGTTTAGCCTCAATCTTTGGCTTTGTACAGGACAGATAAAACCTCTCCAGCTGAGTCTATAACTTCCAGCCTCAATCTTGGGCTTTGTGCAAGATAGATAAAACCTCTCCAGTAGAGTCAATTATTTTATACCTCAATCTTGGGCTTTGTACAAGACAGATAAAACTTTCCCTAGAAGAGTCAATCTCTTTAGCCTTAATCTTGGGCTTTGTACAAGACAAATATAAAACTCCCTAAACAAAGTCAAACTTTTAGCTTCAACCTTGGGATTTGATCAAGGCACACAAAAAATCAACACCCCCTCAGAGGGAATCAAGAGTTCTCTCTGTAGGAAGATTTTTCTCTGTACATCACACATCAAAACAGACAATCAAAAAACACTAATTCTAGATAACTGCTGTAAGTTGCACACTTGTTGATTCACAAATCCAAGTTGTGGTCCATCTCTTATCTTGGTAAACTTCATCTTTCATCTAATTGTTGTAAGTGGCAAGCCTATGGATTATTTACATCCAAGCCAATGTCCCTCTCTTAGCATGAAAGACTCCTAAGGAAAAATGGCATTGCTCTACACTAAGTTAAAGTTTCCTCCTTCAGGACATTTCCCTTATAAGGGAAATTATGGCATTGTTGGATTCCATACATTCCAGTTAAAGTAATTCTCCTTTATAATAAAGTACCCAACAACTGTGATAAACAGGTGAGATGTCTCCTTTTGGAGATGACAAATTCTCTCTCTCTCTCTCTCTCTCTCTCTCTCTCTCTCTCTCTCTCTCTCTCTCTCTCTCTCTCTCTCTTTGTAAACCTTTAGCTTTAATCTTGGGCTTTGAACAAGATACAAATAACTTTTAGCTTCAATCTTGGGCTTTGAACGAGACACCAAAACATCTTTCCTCCCATAGAATAGGAGGAACTACGATTGCTCTGATTTCCCTGTTATCATTACGGGAATACGTAGGCATAAGATTGCGAAATCTTAGCGAGCACACATATCAAAAACTTTAGGTCTAGCACCTTACCAAAAACAACGGAAAAACCCGAAAACAACAAAAACACTCTCTCAACACTCCCAAAGGAGAAACTTTTCCCTACCCATTACTGATAAATACTAGAAAGTATGAAAACATGCCAAAGAAGATCTATGGATAACCATATATACATTGGGTAATTGACAATTTCCCTTTGTATAACTTGACCCCGGACCCCCCAATCTCTTAGCATTTGTTAAAGAAAACATTTACGTGCAAGGTTAGTTTTAGATATCTTCCCTTTCCTTTCCAGCTTCATAGGATAAATAAGAAATAAGAAAGTAGCACCCAATTCCAACCAATGCAGTAAGGTGGTCGCATCACCGACAAAAATCGCACGCTATACTTACAACTCAAGGAGATGCCCAGATGAATAACAGCGATTGCACAGTTATTTTGAAAATTGTACCGGGACTTATACAAATGACTGAGGCCCAAAAATGGTTTATTTACAAAGGGATGGGACTTACACTCTATGAAGAAGCCCAAAAGTGTTTTAAAAAGAAGAAAAATGGGACATACAACTCAAAGAGAGGCCTAGATGAAAATTGTTTTGAAAACGGTGATCGCGCCGAGATTTTTAAAATCGTATCGGGTCTTAAACAATGATTGAGGCCCAAAAATTTTGTGTGTAACAAGGGATGGGTCTTACACTCTATTAGAGGCCCAAAAGTTTGAAATGAAGTTTGCAAATTTTAAAATTAAGGGAAATCCTAATTTTAATTAAAAATATATAATTTTCAAAGGAAATTAAATATAAAATATCAAATATATTTAAAATCAAGTGGTAAGCTTTGAAAAATATTTTTAAAAATCATGTTTTAATCACATGAAGACTTGAAATCCAATTAGTTTTGAAAAATCAAGGTGAGAATTTTATTTAAAAATGTTTGAAAACAAATAAAATGAAATTAATTACAAAAATTCAAACTATATTAAATGAATAATATAAATTCAATTTTTTTGTGGAATAAAATATTTCAACATTTTTGTGAATTTTTAAAAAAAGAACCAATAAAATATAATTAAAAATCAGAGAGAAATTAATGTTGAGATTAATTAAGAAAAACCATTAAAAATAAGAAAATAGCAAAAATAAGAGAAATAGCAAAAATGGTCTAGGTGGGTCTTGAACCCGCGACCTCCAACCAAACACATGCGCGCTGCTACCACTGGGGTGGTGATACATCCGTGTATCAAAACCACCCCATTAATACATCAGGGTGACCTGAATTCTAGGTCTGACCAAGGCAAAAAACCAAGTTTTGGTGGATTTGCATGAATGTCATAACTTCCTCAATTCTCCATGGAATTGGATGAAATTTAGATGGATAATGCCTAAAATTTCATGAGGAATCCAATGGTGCTTTTAGAATTTTCAAAAGATTCCCACATTTTAAAACCTAATAGTGGTTTCAAAAATAGGCCAAGATTTGCATGCTCTATGCTATCACATCATACAAGCAATAATAGCACGGTGAATTGGTTCAAACACAACACATATGATATGTATGAGATGTCTATGATCAATGGACATCAAAGCAATGCATAATTTAAAGAGTTCAAGTTGTCATGTACTTACCTCTTGAAGCTCCTTGTGTTATCTTTCAAGATGCTTGTGCCAGAAGTGATCCAATGCTTTAGACATCTTTGATTGATCCCTAAGAAGCTTTTAGAATGATCAAAACCAGCTGGAATCCTCAGGAACAAGAATTGGCTCTTTCTTGCAAATGTGACCAAAATGGTATTTCACTCAAATGATGTTACAGTTAAGGAAACTTGTTGGAATAGTTTAAGGATGATATTTGAAGAGTGTTTGAGGTGTTATTTGGTTTTGAAAGTGATTGGATCAAGGCATAGCTTGAAAAATGCAAAAAAGTCAAAATTTGAGGTTTTGGAGGTTGACTTTCTGATTTTGGTGTTTCAGATCAAGGATGAGTGTTTGAACAACTTATATATGATACATTGGATATGTTTGGATCATGAGCTATGGTGGAATTCCTCTCTAACTCAAAATTCAGAGGTGACTTGCAAAAGAAGGCATTTCTGCATAATGAGAGAGATTTTGAGGAAAGCAATTGTTGTTGTGCTTTGGTGTACTCAAACTGACCACAAATGATGTCTATTTATGGTGGAGCAGGTTTGTTTTGGCTGCTAGTGAATGGTGGCTGGTACAGGCCTTTGTGCAATGGTGATCAAATGGAATCTCAAGACTCCTATGGCCATTGACTTGAGATTAGGGAGCAGACCTATGGTCTTCTGTTGCTTGATTTTATCTTGACTCATTTGGTTGATCATGGACTGATACATGCCAGCTCTATGCATCCTTTAAATGCTTCATGACAAATTTGAAAGTTTTGGATTTTGCACTTTGAATGCTACTTGCCAAATGATCAGGTTTTTTACTTGCAAGGCTCTATGGTGTTGTAGCTCTGCAGAGATCATGTTCATTGCACTTTAGAAACTTGTCTTGTATGGTGACAAGGCTTTCCAAGTCATGGAAATGCCAAAATCGTGAGGCATGTACAAAGCTATCTTGTGAAAAACAGTTTTGGAGGTACCATGTTTCCATGCTTGTAACTCCCTACTCAAGTTGAATTAGGATGAGTTCTTGTACATTTTGGAAAGATCTCATGACATACTTTAACTTTGATGTCCAACATTGGTCTTGGTTTAGTTTGAATCAAAGTGAAAAATGGCCTCAAAGTTGGTGAAAAACCTAGACAGATTCTGTCTAAAATTTTCTAAGTGTTGGAAAAATGGTCAAATCCATGTTTTTATGATTTTGATCAATCCATAACTCAAAATCCAGGAGGATTTGGAATCTTTTGTAGTTGACACTTTTGAAGTATGTCATGTGAACTTTCATTTGAGCTTTGGATGGAAGAAAAAGGCCTTAGGGTTTGGGAGTTATGACCTTGCAAAGTTGGTACCAAATCCATTTTGTCCCATAACTTAGAAAATTTTAAGTTTTCTATGGTTGCCCCTTTTTCAAGAAACCTCACTTTTCTTGATTTTTCTTAATGGATGATGATCAAAACCATACATTAACATTGTTTTTGACTTAGGGGAGCCATATTTATGAAAAATTCCAAAAAGTCAAACTTGATTTTGGGCACAGTTGACTTTTATCAGATGAATTCCAAACTATGTGATCCTCTATGAAATTAAGTTATTGACCTAATTGAAACCTAATGTATGGATTCCATAGGTGTTTTAGGGTGTCTTGCATCATGTCCCAAGGTTTGAGAACATGTCTTGGTCCAAAGTCAAAGGTACAGTTGACTTTTTCTTCAAAACCCTAATTGTGGTCCAGATGAAATTGGATCTTGTGAATCAAGCTTCTTGGATCAATCCATTGTTGTAAATGGATCAATGTGGTGTATTTGAGGCCCTTAAATCTTGTCTTGAGGTCTTGGTTCTTGTCTTGCCTCAAAATTCAACTTAGGGGTAAATTAGGTCAAGAAACCCTAATTCCTGATTTTTGATGAATGCTTCCCCTGAGGTTGTTTTGACTTGATGATTGGATCCATGAGGTCCCTTTGAGCTTCTTGGATCATGTTTTGAGGTATTGGCTCATGCCCAGATGAAAATTTTCATCTGGAGGCCTTTGTCGACCAAAACCCTAATTTAGTGACACTGTCGGTCTTGAGGCTTGATCAGCTTGAGATGTTGCACTCTTGTGCTTGATTCTTGATATGGGAGACCTCTTGATCCTTCATGTATGTGTGAGAGGTTTAGACAAGTTGAAGATCATGACATTTCTTGATTGATCTTTTGTCTAAGTGTTCTGAGAGGGTTGAGAACCCTAATTCTTGATTTTAGTAAAGGCTCAACAATCCTTGAGGAGATTGATAAGGTATGATGGTACATCCATATTGTGGTGATGATTTGCACAATGATGGGAAATCTTGTGGTCAAAATTTAGGGTATGATATATTCCTCTATTTAATCTTCTTAGACCCGAAGGTGTGAATGGCAAAGATATTCAGATATTCAGGGTGCAAGAGGATTAAATATCAGAATACCCAAAATTTTAACTGTGGTTATGAATAGAAGTTTGCTCATCCATCTTCTTTTGCTAAGCAATGTTACTTAAAAAAGGGTCTAACTTCCCCTCGATCTTGGTCTTCAGCCATGGAACTGGTCTTAGTTTCTTTTGAACTAAACTTCCCCTCGATCCTGGTCTTCAGCCACGGAACTGGTCTCAGTTTCTTTTGAAATAAACTTCCCCTCGATCCTGGTCTTCAGCCATAGAACTGGTCTCAGTTTCTTTTGAACTAAACTTCCCCTCGATCCTGGTCTTCAGCCACATAACTGGTCTCAGTTTCTTTTGAAATAAACTTTCCCTCGATCCTAGTCTCCAGCCATGGAACTGGTCTCAATTTCTTCTGCCGAGTTTCTTTTCTTGACAATGAACGCTATGTGTAGCGGTCTTCATCAAACTTCTCGCCGAGTGTCATACCCCAAATTTGGACCACTAAGATTTCCCATCATTGTGGAAACCATCATCACAATATGGATGTACCTTTGTGCCTCATCAATCTCTTCAAGGAATTGTTGAGCATTCACTACAATCAGAGATTAGGGTTTTAACCTCTCTCAGGGTACTTAGACAAATGATCAATCAAGAAATGACATGATATTCAACTTGTATAACCTCTCAAACACCCATAAAGGATCAAGAGAACTCCCACATCAAGAATCAAGCACAAGGCTGCAGCATTCCAAGTGGATTAAGCCTCAAGATCGCCAGTGTCACCAAATTAGGGTTTTGGTCAACTGGGGCCTCCAGATGAAAATTTTCCTCTGGGCATGAGCTAATGCTACACAATATAACTTAAGATACTCCAAGGGACCTCATAAACCCAATCATCAAGTCAATTTGACCTCAGGGGATGCATTCACCAAAAATCAGGAATTATGGTTTCTTGACCTAATTCACCCCTAAGTTGACTTTTGGGACAAAACATGAGCCAAGACCTCAAGACATGATTTGAAGGTCTCTAACACACTATATTAATCCATTTGCAACAATGGATTGATTCAAGAAGCTTTATCCACAAGTTTCAATTTCATCTGAACTACAATTAGGGTTTTCAAGGGAAAAGTCAACTGTACTTTTGACTTTTGACTAGGACATGCTCCCAAACCTTGGGACATGATTCAATACACCCTATAACACCTTTGGAACATAACCATTAGGTTTTATTTAAGTCAAGGACATGATTTCACCAAGGATCGCATAGTTTGGAATTCGTCTGATAAAAAGTCAACTGTGCACAAAAGTCAACTTTGACTTTTTGAGATTTTTCACAATTATGGTTCCTTGACCCTAAAATGATGTTAATGTGTGATTAGAATCATCATTCATCAAGAAAAATCAAAGAAAGTGGGATAACTTGTTAAAAGGGTAACCATAAATAACTTAGAATTTTTCTAAGTTATAAAACAAAGTGGCTAAGGTACCAACTTCCAAGGATCATAACTTGAGATCCAAGCAACTATTTTGGCTGATCCAAAGATGGATTTGTAGATATCATGGCATACTTTAAAAGTGTCAACTTCACCTTATTCCAATTCTTCCGGATTTTATGTTATGGAGTGATCAAAATGGCTGAAAACATGAAATGTCACTTTTTCCAACACTTAGTGAAATTTTCACTAAGTCAGAACCTGTCTTGCTTTTTTTCAAAATGTAGGGGGATTTTTCACTTGGATCCAAAAAGTTTCAAGACAAACTATGATCACACATGTGTTGTGTCACATAAGGGCTTTCCAAAATGTCCAAAAGCTTCATTAAACTCCATCTGAACAAGGAGTTATGACAACTGCAACATGCCTTGCTGCAAACTGTCTTGGCAAGGCAGATTTGTGCATAAAGGCTCGATTTGCTCAAATTGTGCAATTCCAAGCATGCTTATCCATCTGAACACCTCAAGGGGGAACAACCAAGGGACAAGCACTGATTCATCAACCTCCCAAGTCCTAGATTCCCAAAGTAGCATGCCAAACCCTAAAAAGCCTAAAAGAGGCCAAGAATCCAATTTTGTTTCCAAGCATTCAATGGATGCACCAAGGTGGCATGAACTGAGCCATTTCCAACTGAATGAGTCAAGGATAAGCTCTGAACCAAAGAACCATAGGCCTGTGCTCTAACCTCTAGTCAATGGCTAGAGGAGACTTAAGATTCCAAAGTGATCCAATTGGCCAACAGCCTGCTGCAGCCACCATTCACTATTGCTTGCAAAACAAACTTGCTCTACTATAAATAGAGCTCATTTGTGCTCAGTTTGAGTACACCAAAGCACTAAAACAATTACTTTCCTCAAAATCTCTTTCTCTAGGCCAAAATGCCTTCTTTTGCAAGGTAACTCTGAGTTTTTGAGTTAGATAGAATTTCCATCACAGCTCATGATCCAAACACATCCAATATGTCATATCTAAACTGTCCAAACTCTCATATGTGACCTGTAACACCAAAATCACAAAGTCCCATCTCAAAACCTCAAAATTAGACTTTTTGCATTTTTCAAGCCATGTCATGATTCAGTCACTTTCAAAACCAGATAAAGCCTAAAACACACTCCAAATATCATCCTTGAACTATCCCAAATGGTTCCCTACATCTGGAACACCATTTGAGAGAGTTGCTATATTGGCCGCTTTTGCCCCTTTTGTAAGAAAGAGCTCAAACTTGTTCCTGAGGATTCCAGTTGATTCCAATATTCTAAAAGCTTCTAAGGGATCATTTGAGGGTGTCCAAAGCATCAAATTGTTTCTGGAACAAAGCACTTGACAGATTGCCCCAAAAGCTCCTAAAGAGGTAAGCATCACAACTTGAACTCTCTGAAATATGCCTTGCTTTGAGGTCCACTGATCATGCACAACTCATACATGTTATATATGTTGTGTTTGAACGAATTCATCATGTAATTCATGCCTGTGACAAGAGATAGCATGGAAAATGCAATTATAGGCCTATTTCAAGAACACTATCGGGTTTTGAAATAGGAGCCTCATCTGAAAAAACCACCACCACCATTGGATTCCTTGTGAAGTTCTAGGCCGGATAGACCTAAATTTTGTCCCAATCCATGGAGAAATGAGAAAGTTACAAGCTTAACGTTTTTGGCCAAAATCTTGTCTTGCCTTGGCCAGGCCAAAAACAAGGCATGCCTCATATATCCATGGGGTGGTTTTGATACACGGATGTATCACCACCCCAGTGGTAGGAGGCGCGCACTGCACACAAGAGGTCAGGGGTTCGAATCACCCTCACCCCAGATCCTCTTTTTTACCATTTTTCCACTTTTTATCATTTTTCATATTATTTTTAAATGATTTGAAAAATTAATAACTCTCTCAATTTTAATCATTTTTGGTTGATTCTTTTTCTGAAATATCACAAAAATAGTAAAATATTTTATTCTACAAAAAAATCAAATTTATATCAGTTATTTAATATAATTGGTATTTTTGTAAATAAATTCATTTTAATTATTTTTAAACATTTAAAAAATGAATATTCATCTTCATCTTCAAAATCAAAACCAAATGAGTTTTAAATCATCTTGTGATTAAAACCTCATTTTTCAAACCTTAACCAGAAATCACAAGTGGTTTATTTAAACCTATTTGGTATTTTTATCATTTTTTATTAATTTTCTTTGAAAAATTACTTTTAAAAAGTGAAAATTAGGGTTTCTTTGATTTTTAATCATACTCAAATATTTCAAAACACTAGTGGGCGTCTTGGTAGAGTGTAAGTCCCATCCCTTTGTAAATAAACAATTTTGGGCCTCAGTGTATTATATAAGTCCCGATATCGTCAGAAATTTCGACGCGATCGTCATTTTCAGAATATTGTCAATTGGGCTTCTCCTTAAGCTATAAGACCCATCTTTATTCATTTTCAAACCCTTTGGGCCTCTAATAGAGTGTAATACCCAACCCCTTTTGAAAATCAAAATCATTTTTGGGCCTCAGTCATTGTATAAGTCCCACGGTATTTTCAAAAACCTCGGCGCGATTGCCTTTTTCAAACAAACAACTGAGCCTGCCTCGTGTTGTAAGTCCCATTTCTTTTCTTTAAAGTACTTTTGGGCCTCTTCGTAGAGTTTAAGACCCATCCCTTTGTACAGAAAACCTTTTTTGGGTCTCAGTCACTTGTATAAGTCCCTGTACAAATTCAAAACAACAGTACAATCACTGTTAAAATTTGGACATCTCCTTGAGTTGTAAGCCCTAACCTCTGTTCAAAAGTACTTCCTCCTTTGATTTTGAATTCGAATATATAGTTGTTATCAAAACATTCTTTAATTTCTCTGTTGAACAACTAATAAAACAGCATGGAAGCTCTACAACAGGTAATTGTTTATCCGCTTTCTTTTATCTGCTTTCATATAAATAACTGTATTGTGGGGCTGCCTCACTGTAAAACTTCTTTCATATCTCCTATATACTCGTCATATATCAACTGTGTATATACTAGTATAGTTATTTAGAGTTTTCCCTGGCAACTACGTCTAGAACTAGGTAAAGCCCGTTGGTCACTCTTGAATAAAAACAAAACTAGATCCATATAGGATTCCAGATACAGTCTTCCCTTCTCTTTGGGTTAAACAATATGGAACAAAGAGAAAGGAAGTATTCTCGGTGAACCTTTTCTCAGACTGTCACCCTTAGAAATTGTCAAAGAAACTCTACTCCCCATAGATGATCTTTTCTCTGTGAATGGCATCTCTTAAGTTTCTTCCAAATCCTCGAACTTTCCTGGAATGATCTCTTCTCAGTGAATTGTATTTCTTGAACTTCTCTTGGTTTGGGGAGTCACAGGCTTCCTAAAAGCATCCCCGCCTCCTCTTGGGCGTTGTACAAGGACCCTTCGGCTTCTTAGAAGTTCTCATGCCTTCTCTTGGGCTTAATACAAGGACCCTGACGACCTCATAAAGGTATAAGACAGAACTTAGTCATCCTTTGATAGAGCAGTCTTTCCAGTGTCAAAACTCTGGCCATTTTAGGGTTGATTCTCATCCCTTAATGCCCGTGCCTCCTCTTGGGCGTCGTACAAAAGATAAAACTCGCTTATACTAATAGACTTGGACAGTCTAAATCCTCTTGAGTCTCAAAGACAGTCTCAAGTTCCTTCTAAACATAGGAAGAAACCTCGATCATTCTGGATCAATCTCCAGCAGAAACCCAATCTCTCTCATGAGAGTTCTCTACTTGGACCTGCCTAGGGATCTCAATAACCCTCAGCAGCAAGATAGCCTCCTCTTAGGCTTTATATAATGATCCTTCCTCAGCGAAGTCAGCCTCCTCTTGGGCTTTATACAATGATTCTCCCTAGTGGAGCTAACCTTTTCAGACTCTCTTGTTGAGTCACTCACTTTTCAAGGCTCTCTTGTTGAGTCAATCTCCTTTTAGCCTCAATCTCAGGCTTCGTATGAGACAGTAAAAAAACACTCTCTTGTTAAGTATAAAAGACTCTCTTGTTTAGTCAATCACCTTTTTAGACTCTCTTGTTGAGTCAACCTTTTTAGCCTCCGTCTTGGGCTTCGTACAAGATAGATAAAAACACTCTCTTGTTGAATCAGCCTTTATCCAAAACTTGGTATAAAGATTCCCCCTAGGAGGAACTAGTCTCCTCTCAAGTTCTCCAGTTTGTCCAGCCACAATCCTGGGCTTTGCACATGACAGATAAAAAACACTCTCTTGTTGAGTCAAACCCCTTTAGCCTCCGTCATGGGCTTTGTACGAGACAGATAAAAACACTCTTTGGTTGAGTCAAACTCAGTTCAGCCTCCATCCTGGGCTTGGTACAAGATACATATACGAACTCCCCCCCCCCCCAACGGAGTCAAAAATCCCTTTTAGCCTCAATCTTGGGCTTTGTACAAGACAGAAAGAACGTTTTCCTCGGAAAATTCAAACTTTTAGCCTTCTCTTAGGCTTTGTATAAAGAAACCCCCAGTCAGGTCAATTAATCTTTTAGCGTCAATCTTGCGCTTTGATCAAGGCACACAAAAATCAACAATCCCTCTTTAAAGATGACAAATTCTCTCTAAAGGCCTTTTAGCTTCAATCTTGGGCTTTGAACAAGACACCAAAACATCTCTTCCTCCCTTAGAATAGGAGGAACTACGATCCCTCTGATTTCCTTGTTTCGTTAAACGGGAATACGTAGGCATAAGATTGCGAAATCTTAGCAAGCATACTAATCAAAGACTTTAGGTCCAGTACCGTCATACATCAATAAAAAAAACATCAGATCCAGTACCTTACCAAAATCCTCATGAACAGTCAAGACACTCTATTCTTAAGCAAAATAATCTCAGAGAAACCCACTATTTTGATAGCATCTGTAAACCAACAGTCGTCTGTTTAAACTCAGTATGCAAGCAGGGTTAATTGGAGACATCTATTTCCCTTCTTTAATCAGCTTCACAGGATAAAAAATGAATCAAACTGTAGTACCAAAGCGATAGTGATTCGAAACCACAAAAACCGCACTACAGAAGAATGGCGACCAGAGTAGGAGGCATTATTTCTTGCATCCCCGAGGGAGAAACCCTTAAGCTCACAAAAGTGTCACAGAAATGGCGACTCTGCTAGGGAGTCATTGTCTGTATAGGATCATAGGACTAGAGGTCTAGGATGTTAGGACAAATATATATTCTGCTTTTCCTAATTGATATCTGTGTTTATTTTTCTGCTAATGGGAATGCGTGTGATGCCGCATGTGGAAAGATTGAGTATACACCTAAGATAAGTGATGGCACTAGACGAGTAATCTTACAGGGAGTGACTCCCAAATAAGAGACCTCGGTCGACCATCGAATAAGTAGAGACACCCTTTGTGGATTCAATGCCTATACGACTTTGGTTGTTGAAAGCAGATTGTTCGATTGTGGTTGTCAGAGAAGCTGAGGGTTTTAGTAGACTAAGACCATTTAGTAGTGCGGAAGCTATCGAAAATAGTTGTCACATGATACTACCCTCATTTGAGATTTCTCTCTAAGATACTGCAGCTCGCTCGGGTGATTCCAGCCTGCTATTGTTATCCCAAGAGGAATCAATGATTTTGAGAGACAGGTACAAAAATCACCAGTATAAACCTTTGGGGATGGGTAGAGCCTTGACTTCATGACACCGAACCTTTGACCCCATGTTTTTTCTATGTTTTTGTGTGCTGCATTCATGCATTCATTCATTAAGAAACATTAAACAAAGAAAATCTTCTCTTCTAGTCTCTCTTTTTCAAATTAAACTAAGACAATGATTGCAAATATCAGAGAAAAAGATTTCGCTAATGGATTTCGGTAGAAGGAAGACTCACAAGTATACCTTTAAGGTTCCAAAACTAGAGGATTTGAGAGGGTTGGCAAGGATGATCACCAACCCTGATACTTTCAGAGCTAAGTACGGAGGACTGCTATCTCTGTTAAGGGTCCATGTAATCGAAGGAATCCTGGCTACACTCATTCAGTTTTACGATCTGGTCTATCACTGTTTCACATTCCCGGATTATCAGCTAGCACCAACACTGGAGGAGTACTCTCACCTGACTGATTTACCCATTACTGACCAAGCTCCCTTTTCTGGACTGGAAGAAATTCCAAAAGATCATACCATTGCAAGAGCAATCTATTTGGACGAGTCAGAAGTCAGGACTCACATGACCACTAAGGGTGGAATCCAAGGTTTACCAGCCAAGTTCTTAGTAACGAAAGCTCTGTACTTTGCTGGTATAGGGAACGGGTCTGGTTTTGAAATCATCTTTGCTTTTCTCGCCTACGGGTTATTTCTGTTTCCCAACATTGATAACTTCGTTGACATCAATGCCATTAAAGTTTTTGTGATTGGGAACCCTGTACCGACTTTGCTCGCAGATGCGTATCATTCTGTCCACTTAAGGAATTTGTACAGTGGAGGAATGATCACATGTTATGTACCCTTGCTATACAAATGGTTCACTTCCCATTTACCTAAGTTTTCCGCTTTTTGGGATCATAAGAGTGCTCTACGTTGGTCGCAGAGAATCATGTCTCTTACCAACTCTGACATCGATTGGTACAATCGGATCTATGACGGGATCAGAATCATTGACCGTTGTGGAAACTTCCCTAACATACCCCTCATAGAAACTAAAGGAGGAATCAATTATCATCCAGTTTTAGTTCGTCGTCAATTTGGATACCAGATGAGACATGTCCCGCGTAATGTTCATCTGGAAGGTCTTTTCTTCAAGGAAGGAGAAAATGACAGGGCACTAAAGACAGAAATAGTGCATGCCTGGAAACATGTTCATAGGAAAGGAAGAGAGTCTCTAGGAAAGTCGAATTGTGTCTCGGTGGAGCCTTATCTCCACTGGGTACAAACTAGAGCTCTTAAACTGAGGATGCCTTACCCTCGTCAGGAAGTTCTTATGTTAAGGGACCCTATCCTTTATTTTATGTCTGACACGGAAAAACTTCAGGTTACTCTCAACAGAGTTCAACAGGAGAAGAAGTCTTGGAAGAACAAGTATCGTATTCTCAGTGTGGAGTGCAAGAAAATACAACAACTGTTAAAAGTAAAAGATGCTCTGATCGAGATTTTAGAGCAACATGCTGTAGAAAACCAAGATGACCAAAAGAATTTGCTCGCTCCTTTCACTTGGAAAAGGAATGACAACTCGACAACGGCTCGAGAGCCTCGGTCAAAGAAAAGGAAAGTACCAGAACCAACACATGAGCCCTCCTCAGAGAGGACTCTGGATCCATTAGCTTAGACATTTCCTTTTGCAACACTTTGTAATCTATTGTATTTCCATTTCTGCAATCTTTGAATTCAATAAAACGGGGCCTTCCCCACTGTTTGATATTTGAAATCCAATTATTGAAGTTTATTTTGATTAAACAAAAATTTTAATTAATATAATCATTGCATATCATTCATCATTCTCACATAACGCTTTCTCCTTACCTACGAATCTCACGTTTGTGTCTCGATTCTAGAGTCAAACTGTCTCATTCGTACAATACTCGGGCCAATCACCAAAAGAAAATGGATAATCTCGAGGAAGAGAACAGAGAGTTGAGAGACGAACTCGACGCTCTGAAAGAGGATCTGAGAAAGCTTCACAATGATATGCAAGCTCTGGCAGAAGCTCAGATTCAAAGGACTGTGATCTCAGAGATCACGTCGACGTCCATAGTGGAGAAGTATGATCCTCGGTATAACATGCCTAAAGATTGTCCCTGGGGCATTCCTATTAACTATATCCCGGAAGGATATGTTTCGCTGATCACTGAAGATCAGGGAACCGCATCAGGAACCGCTGGGCGTGAAGGTTACAAACTTCGGGAAAGCGAAGATGCAAGAGGCATGACAGCAACTCCTGAAGGTTATAAACTTTGAGAATCACCAAGAGTCTTTGCCGTAATAACTGTACCACCACCTGTGGTACACACTGTCCCGGAAGGACAGATTCCACAGATACCTTCTGGTGGAAACAAAAGTATGGATGAGAGAATGAGGGAATTCCAGGAACAGTTCCTGGAAATGCAGAAAAAAATGCAAGCCATTCGCGATCAGGATCTATTTGGAAAGGACGCCGCAGACCTTTGTTTAGTCCCCAATGTGAAAGCTCCGCACAAGTTCAAAGTGCCCGAATTTGAAAAGTACAAGGGTAACTCTTGCCCTCAAAGTCATTTGGTAATGTACGCTCAGAGGATGTCAACTCAGACAGAGAACAACCAGCTACTGATCCATTACTTCCAAGATAGTTTAACCGGTGCCGCACTAAAATGGTACATGGGATTAAACCGCACTAAGATTGTCACTTTCAGAGATATTGGCGCTGCCTTCGCTCAACAATATAAGTATAACCTGGACATGGCACCGGACAGAGATCAACTTAGAGCCATGTCACAAAAGGATAAGGAAACCTTTAAGGAATACGCTCAGAGATGGCGTGAAATTGCCGCTCAGATTTGTCCACCTCTTGAGGAAAAAGAGATGACACAAATTTTCTTAAAGACCTTAAGTTCATTTTACGACGACAGAATGGTCGCCAGTGCGCCCAGCGACTTCACCGAGATGGTAGGCATGGGAGTTCGTCTTGAGGAAGCAGTCCGAGAAGGATGTGTGATCAAAGATGTCGGATCATCAAGTAGTACAAAGCGATACGGTAGTGCTCTCCCTAAGAAAAAAGAGCAGGATATTGGGAATATCTCTCTCGGAAAGCAAAGGCGACGGTACCAACCAGTAGCAGCGGTAATTCCTGCTATTAACCCTGCGCCTGTACCTACGTATCAACCTCAGGTTGCTCAGAGCCAACCGAATCAACAATAATTTTAGCAAAGGACACAACAGCCTCTTCAGCAGGCTCGTCCTCAATACAACAACAACCGTACAACGCGACCACCAGGATTCGACCCTATACCAATGTTGTACGCATAATTGTTTCCATTACTACTGGTCAAGGGGCACGTCCAAACCAGGGCTCCCCTTGAGATCCCGGAGAATCCGCCTTTTTGGTTCAAAACGGATCAGACTTGTCCTTACCATCAAGGAGGACCAGGGCATAACATAGAGAATTGTCTCAGTTTCAAATCCGAGGTGCAAAAGCTTGTTAGGAACGGGGTCTTATCCTTCAAGGATACAAATCCAAATGTTCTCACGAACCCGCTGCCTCAACACAAGAAAGTTACGGTAAATTTGATAGAGGGAGAGTCTAACCACAACTATCAAATTATGATGTACTCTTATTGAGGGCCAACTTGGTCAAGTTGCATTGTAGACAGAGAGGATACGGCCATGTGCCACCTCACAATTATCACCAGTGTGATGTCCGCTCCAAAAATAATCAAGGATGTTTTGTGGTGCAATCAGCTCTATAGGAACAATTGGATCTCGGATGGATCCAAGAGCACCGAATTCGTGATGTCAACATGACTTACTCGAATTCCAACATCATCCAGAATCACGACATCCGTGCGATGAATATCAACTTAGTGGCAATGCACTCAAGGCAAAGCCAACATCATAATCTGCCACGACACGATTACGATTCCTGTCTGGTCTGCTCGGTAAACAAACAGGGATGCTCTTTTCTACAAGAGGCCCTCCAGCGTCAGATGGATCTTGGATGGATCCAGGACTCTATGATAGAAATCCTTATCAAGTCAACATGATTCAAGTCTTTGATGTTCGTTTGATGAATACCAGCTTGGTGGAGTTGCACGCTACACAAGTCCAGCTCAGTTTTCTGACTTCGCATAATTATCAGAACTGTGCAGTGTGCCGTGAGAGTAATCAAGGATGTGCTCTCGTTCAAAGAATGCTTCAACACTTGTTAAACCACTGGTGGCTTCCGATCAATATGGATGAAGACACACAACAAGTCAGCATGACTAATGGGAACCCTGCTAGGCATCAAAGTCAGGATGTCCGATCAATGGAAACTGACCTAGTAAGGTTACACTGCATACAAAGCGGACATGGCCAGGTGCCACCACACAACTATGAACACTGTAGAGTTTGCTCGGAAGATAATCAAGGATGTTACCTCGTGCGAGCATCCCTTCAAAGTCAGTTGGATCACAAAGAGATTCGACCGTGTCCAAGTTATGGATCAATCAACTTGACGCCAGACTATTTCACTGATCAAATAAAGGACGTTGTCATAATCTCTGATCATAAGAGGACCAAAGATGTTTGTGCCATCATCCCTCTACTTGACGAATCAAAGTTTTTAACCATGAACTGATTGAAATTACTTACAATGGTCAGAAAAATTAGAAGGCTCCTGTAACTATCTATCTACCGGGACCACTACCGTATGAATCAACTAAGGCTATCCCTTACAAATACGGTGCCACAACAATTGAGAATGGAAAGGAAACTCCATTATCCTCCGTCGTGAATATCGCAGACATCATTCGAGTAACACGGAGCGGTCGGATCTTCAAAAGAGGAGTTGGAGAACCCAGAGAAAAGGAACCTTAAACAGAAGTTCCTGATCAACCAGTCGGTCAGTCTAATGGTCCTGACCTTTCAAAGAACAATGATGAGATGCTGAGACTCATCCAAAAGAATGAGTACAACATTGTTGATTAACGGTTGCAAACTCCTTCAAAAATCTCTGTGTTATCACTTTTACTCAGTTCCGAAGCTCACAAAGAAGCTCTACAGAAAGTCTTAGAGCAAGCCTTCGTGGAACAAGATGTAACAATACGACAGTTCGATAGCATCATGTCTAACATCACTTCCTACAATAACTTGGGATTCAGTGATGAGGAACTGCCGGAAGAGGGCCACCGTCACAATAGGGCACTTAATATTACAGTCAACTGCCAGGACGATGCATTAGCCAGCGTAGTGGTAGACACCGGATCAGCTCTAAATGTGATGCCGAAGTCTACATTGATGCGATTATCATACCGAGGATCTCCGATGAGAGCCAGTGAGGTCATCGTCAAAGCATTTGACGGATCCCGAAAAACAGTTATCGGTGAAGTCGACCTTCCCATAACTATCGGTCCTCACACCTTCCAAGTCACTTTCCAGGTCATGGACATCTGGGCAACATACAGTTGCTTGTTAGGAAGACCTTGGATACACAAGGTGGGGGCAATCACTTCCACGCTTCACCAAAAGCTGAAGTTCATCAAGAACGACCAACTAGTCACAGTCTGCAGAGAGCAAGCCTTGATCGTGAGTAACCTATCGTCGCCCACTTGTGTAGAACCAGAGGAGGTTATCGAAACCCAATTCCAAGCACTTTCGGTGAGCAATGACAATCAATCAGAGAGAGGAACCGTGATTTCCTCGTACAAAGATGCTCTCGAAGTAATCAAAAGCAAAAATGCGAAGGGATGGGGACAACTTGTCATTCCTACTGACAATAAGAAAAAGAAGGGTCTTGGTTTTTCTTTAACCTGTACCCAGACAGCTACTAATGATGAAAGTCTTCATCCCATTCAGAACTTCTTCCATAGTGGAGGTTTCCTTCACCCAGTGTCTCAAGAAGTACATACCATCAACGAGGGTGACTCCTCCGATACAGATGAAGAATGGAAGTCCTATCTCAACGAGGACTGTTATATGTCTCAGGAAGAGGTGCCTATGCCATTTTGCTATCCCGCACAGAGTCTGAGATATATACCAAGGTCAGACGTCAAGATGATATACAGAGATTGTGATCTAGAAGGATGTCGTGCTCCACCTAACTCATTGGAGGAGGACACTCTGATGAAAGACAATTTTGACCACAACTATTATGGCCCGATGGATGGCCTGCCTATCTGGCAGCCGTACCCAGGAGACTCAGGGCAAGAGAGTCAGCCGAATGATGATTATCAGCTAAGCATCATCGAAAAGAATACATGTGTCCCCACAGAAGCATGGGATCATTACTCAGGGTATTCAGATAATATCCAGTACAACGATGAATTTGCAAAGTTCGCAGGACTAGAGTTCATCAACTATGCTTTTCTCGAAGTCAACGTCATCGAGAGGGATGACTCCTCCAGTTCCAAAGAAGTGTGGGACACCCTAGGCCAACCAAGTGGGAAGTACGACAACTTGGTCAAGTACACCGCTCCTGAAAGCTCTCATATCAGGCTCAAAGATATCCAGCCAACTGGATGGGGAGATACACTTGAGAGTACAAATACTGTGCAAGATGCAGCTGAAGAATCCTCCTACAACAACTCTTCCTGGGAGACAGATTCCAACGATCCTACTCCACCGAAAATCAGCGTCATTTCTGAAGACAAGCCAAGAAAGAAGGTGCCAGACTTTGTGATTCGCCGAGGAGTTCGCCGCCAATGGGTTCCTGTCAATGTCCCGAAGATCCTCCATAAGTCTAAGTAATTGTCGTCTTTAACCTTTCACCATGCCCAGGTGAAACAGATGTTTTGATAGGGCTAATTTTCTGTAAATGTCTCTCTTCGCTTTGCCCAAAGCGACTGAGTTTTGTTTTATAGGGTTGTAGTTTCAAGAATCGACAAAATCATAAATAAAATAACGTCATTCTGTAATTTCTGTATTTATTGATGTTTTCTATTTTCTCTTTTTCAGAAAATGGTTATCCTAAAAAACAACTCAAATAATAAAAAGAAGCATTTTTCAGAAATTACACTGCACGTACTCTTGCATTTCTCTCTATCTTTTCTAAAAACAAATCATCACGTCATGCAGATTGCTTGTTTTAAACCCCATTGAAACATACGATCCGTTGCCTTCTCCCAACTTTGAATTCCCGGCATTTGGGGCTGAAGAAGAAGATGACGATGAAATTCCAGAAGAGATCACCCGATTACTCAGACAAGAGGAAAGGTCCATCGAACCTCATAAAGAGCCGTTGGAAACGGTTAACTTAGGTTCAGAAGAAGAGAGAAAAGAAGTCAAGATTGGGGCACTGCTCAGTCTAACTGTCAAAGAAGACTTGATAAATCTTCTCAAAGGATTTCCCGATGTATTCCCTTGGTCCTATCAGGACATGCCAGGGTTGGATACCAGCATCGTTGAACATCATTTACTGTTAAGATCAGAATGTCTGCGGGTAAAACAAAGACTAAGATGGACTCATCCAGACACGGCCATCAAAATCAAAGAGGAAGTACAGAAACAGATTGACGCGGGTTTCCTCGCTACATCAGAATATCCTCAATGGTTAGCCAACATAGTACCAGTTCTGAAAAAGGACGGAAAGGTCAGAATGTGTGTAGACTACAGGGATCTGAACAAGGCAAATCCAAAGGACGACTTTCCTTACCACACATCGACACACTGGTAGATAGTACAGCAAAATTCAAAGTTTTCTCCTTCATGGATGGATTCTCGGGCTAAAATCAGATAAAAATGGCGCTGAAAGGCATGGAGAAAATTTCGTTCATCACCCCATGGGGCACCTTTTGTTACTAGGTAATGTCGTTCGGTTTGAAGAATGCCGGGGCAACCTATCAACGGGCCATGACTACTCTGTTCCACGACATGATACACAAAGAATTAGAGGCATATGTCGATGACATGCTTATGTAGCGCGATTTTTGTGGTCTTGAATCACTATTGCTTGGGCACTACAATTCGATTCATTTTTTATCATGTTAAGCTGATTAAGGAAGGGAAATAGATGTCTCCAATTAACCCTGCTTGCATACTGAGTTTAAACAGTCAAAACTGTTGGTTTACAGATGCTATTAAGATATGGGCCCCTCTTCGGTTATTTTGTTAAGAATAGAATGTTTGGACCATTTGTGAGGTTTTAAGATGTCTGATGCTTTTCGATTGATGTATGAAGGTACGGGATTTTCGGTTTTTGATTAGTATGTTCGCTAAGATTTTGCAATCTTATGCCTACGTATTCCCGTGAAACAGGGAAATCAGAGCGATCGTAGTTCCTCCTATTCTATGGGAGGAAAGAGGTGTTTTGGTGTCTTGTTCAAAGCCCAAGACGTGAAGCTAAAGATGGTTTGTATCTTGTTCAAAGCCCAAGATGTGAAGCTAAAGGGTTTTGGCTGAGAGAGAATTGGTCATCTCTAAAGAGGAATTGTTAATGTTTGTATACTGTGAGCAAGGCATGACCTTAATGCTAAAAGGTTGATTGACTAAATCGGGGTTTTCTTTATACAAAGCCTAAGAGGAGGCTATTAACCCAACAAGAGGGTGTTTATTATTTGTCTCGTACGAAGCCCGAGATAAAGGCTAAAAGGGTTGACTCAACAAGAGAGTACTAACAAGTGGCTGACTCAACAAGAGAGTGCTTTTATATGTCTTGTACGAAGCCCAAGACGGAGGCTAAAGAGGTTTGACTCAACAAGAGAGTCTTGAACAGGTGATTGACTCAACAAGAGACTCTGAAGGTTGTTTGACTCAATGAGAGAGTCTTTTATACTCAATAATAGAGTGATTTATTGTCTCGTACGAGGCCCGAGATTGAGGCTAAAAAGAGATTGACTCAACAAGAGGGTCTTTTATACTCAACAAGAGAGTGTTTTTTATGTCTTGTACAAAGCCCAAGACGGAGGCTAAAAGTGGTTGACTCAACAAGAGAGTCTTTTATACTCAACAAGAGAGTGTTTTGCTATCTCGTATGAAGCCCGAGATGGAGGCTAAAAGAAAGGATTGACTCAACAAGAGAGTCTTTTATACTCAACAAGGGAGTGATTTATATGTCTTGTACAAAGCCCAAGATGGAGGCTAAAAGTGGTTGACTCAACAAGAGAGTCTTTTGCTATCTCGTACGAAGCCCGAGAAGGAGGCTAAAAGAAAGGATTGACTCAACAAGACAGTCTTTTATACTCAATAAGAGAGTGGTTTATATGTCTTGTACAAAGCCCAAGACAGAGGCTAAAAGTGGTTGACTCAACAAGAGAGTCTGAAAAGGTTAGCTCTGCTAGGGAGAATCATTTGTACAAAGCCCAAGAGGAGGCTGCCTTACCGCTATGGATTCTGGAGATCCTGAAACGGTTCCAAGTGTGGGGAACTCTCATGGGAGAGACTGGGGTTTCTTCCTATGTTGGAAAGGAGCTTGAGAATGTCTTTGAGACTCAAGTGTCTTAGACTGTCCAAGTCTAGAGTTGTATCTTTTGTACAATGCCCAAGAGGAGGCACGAGTATTAAGGGATGAGTATCAACCCTAAAATGGCCGGAGTTTTGACGCGAGAAAGACTGCTCTAGCAAAGGAGGACTAAGTTCTGTCTTATGCCTTTAAGAGGTCGTCAGGGTCCTTGTATTAAGCCCAAGAGAAGGCATGAGAACTTCTAAGAAGCTGAAGGGTCCTTGTACAACGCCCAAGAGGAGGCGTGGATGCTTTTAGGAAGCCTGTGGGTCCCCAAACCAAGATAAGTTCAAGACATGCTATTCACAGAGAATAGATCAAGCCAAGAAAGTTCAAGGATTTGGAAGAAACTCAAGAGATCCTATTCACGGAGAATAGATCAACTCTAGGGAGTAGAGTTCTTTGACAATTTCTAAGAGTGACAGTCTGAGAAAGGGTTCACCGAGAATGCTGCCTTTCACGTTTCCATATTGTTTAACCCCAAGAGGAGGGAAGACTGTATTTGGTAATCCTATAGGGGATCTAGTTTTGACTATATTTAAGAGTGACCAACAAGGCTTTACCTAGTGCTAGACGTAGTTGCCGGGGAAAACTCTAAATAACTATACTAGTATTACACAGTGGATATATGGCAAGTATATAAAAGGATGTGAAAGAAGACTTACAGTGAAGCAGCCCTACAATACATTTATATACGTATGTAAGCGGTAAATGAAAGCGGATAAACACTTACCCGTTGTAGAGCTTCCATGTTGTTTGGTTAGTTGTTCAACAAAGAAAGTTTTGATAACAACATATATTTGAATTCAAAGGAGAAAGTGCTTTGAAAAGATTGTTGGGGCTTACAGCTCAAGGAGAGGCCCAAGTTTTTAACGATGATTGCACCGTTGTTTAGAAAACTGTACAGGGGGACTTATGCAATGTGTGAGGCCCACAAAGTTTTTATGTACAAGGGGGTTGGGTCTTACACTCTACTAGAGGCCCAAAGAGTTTTAAAGAAAATAAATGGGACTTATAACACGAGGGTAGGCCCAGATGATTTGATTTTTGAACTGGCGATCGTGCCGAGGGTTTTTCTTTTAACACAGAGGGACTTATACAATATCTGAGGCCCAAAAAGGTTTTGGTTAAAAGGGGATTGGGTCTTACACTCTATTAGAGGCCCAAATAGTTTTAAAATGAATAAAGATGGGTATTATAACTCAAGGAGAAGCCCAAATATTTTTGTTAAAAAGGCAACGATCGTGCCGAACTTTTTGACGGTATCGAGACATATACAATACACTGAGGCCCAAAAAGGTTTTATTTACTAAGGGGTTAGGTATTACACTCTATTAGAGGCCCAAAGTGTTTTATAGAAAAAGGGGGTTGGCCCAGATGATTTTTATTTTAAACTGGCGATCGCGCCGAGATTTTTGAAAATGTGTTGGGACTTATACAATGACTGAGGCCCAAAAATGTTTGGTTTTCAAAAGGGGGTTGGGTCTTACACTTTATTAAAGGCTCAAAGAGTTTTTTTTTGTACAAGAGATGGTACTTACAACTCAAGGAGAGGCCCAAGGTTATTTGTTTAAAAACAGCGATCGCACAGAGGTTTTTGAAAACACAGTGGGTCTTATACAACATCTAAGGCTCAAATCATTTTGGTTTTCAAAAGGGGTTGGGTCTTACACTCTATTAGAGGCCCAAAGTATTTGAAAAAGATTTGTTTGGGTAAAAATCAAAGAAACCCTAATTTCATCATTTTTAAAAGTAAATTCTTAAAGAAAATCAAATAAAAATGATAAAATACCAAATAAGTTTGAATAAACAACTTGTGATTTTTGGTTGAGGTTTGAAAAATGATGTTTTAATCACAAGATGAATTAAAATTCATTTGGTTTTGATTTTCATGATGAGAATTCACTTTTAAAATCTTTAAAAATAATTAAAAAGGGATTTATTCACAAAAATACCAACTATATTAAATAAATAATATACATTTGATTTTTTTGTGGAATAAAATATTTTGGAGTATGAATAAGAAGTGTGTAAAACGGAATTGGAAAATGATGATTTTTGCTATGTGAAAGAATTGGTTGAGTTTTGAAGATAAGAGAAAAAGGAAAGATGTCACAACATCATCTTCGACATCTCTTATGAGGCAAAAACTGAAACTTTAGTTTTCAACATCTTTTTTATCAAACTTCCAACACACATAACTCTCTCAATTTTTAACGAAATTAAAATCCGTAAGAACCTATCTTGACCGATTTTTCGCAAGGAATCCATTGGTATCACTTATACATATTGAAACTTAATGTACAGAACACACAAAGCAAAAAACCAGAACTGGACCTTAATTTTAGAACAACATAAACTCCTCACATAAACATATTAAAGTGAAAACAGTAGGAGGATCACAACAAACACATTAAGGACTACATTTTTGCTTCAAAAATTAATCAATAATGATGCATGTATATGGAGTTTCAAAGTGTAAGAACACTTACCTATTGGAGCAAGGTCCAATGCCTCTTCAATTACATCAACAGCAATAGGAAGATTCTATGAGCTTCCTTGATCCTCAAAGAGTGTGTTTGAATGCTTAGAGTGGATTGAAATGAGCTGGAACTGGTTGTGGTACCTCAACTGCAATTCTATCAAGAACTTGAGCAAATGGATAGTGATTTTATGAATTTGATGTTCCAGATGTTGTGTTAGTGTTTGGATCACCTCTATATGATGTTTATGAGGTGTGTGTGTGATTGGTTTGGACAGAAATGCTCTCTAACTCAAAACCCGATAGTAACTTGCAAGAGAAGGTGTTTTTTAGAGTGAAAGAGAGAATTTGAGGAAAGAATCTATTTGATGGCTTTGGTGTACTCAAACTGATCACAAATGAGCTTTATTTATAGTAGAGCAAGTTTGTTTTGGCTGCAATAGTGAATGGCAACTGCAGCAGAGGTTTGGCCAATGTTGATCAATGGGAATCCAAATCTCCTCTAGCCATTGACTAGAGGTTAGAGCACATGCTGCTGGTTCCCTAGTTCTTGGATATGTCTTGACTGAATTCAGTTGGAATTTGGCTCAGCTCATGCCACCTTTTTGAAAACAAAATTGGATATTTGGCATCTTTGTAGCTTTTTAGGTTTGGCATGCTACTTGTGGAATCTTGGACTTGGGAGGCTTGGGAATCAGAGCTTGTCCTTTGATTGTCACCTCCTCAGGTGTACAAAAGGATGACAAGGCTTAAAAATTCGTGTGGCACAAGAAATATGCAAATCTGTCCTGAAACTTGTCTTGAAAAATCAGCTGCAGTAAGCCTTGTTGTAAAATCCATAACTTCTTGCTCAAGAATGATAAATGGCTATTCCAAGACTTTCTGGAAAGCTGAGATGACATACTTCAACTTTGATGTTCAGGGTTTTTCTTGAATCAACTTGGATCATGGAGAAAAACGTCCTTGAAGTTGGGACATTCTTGCTGGAAAAATATTAATGATGTCCTATGAAATGTTGAAACATTTGACAACTTTGAACATTAATAATTCCAAACTTTAATCACTTATATCTTTTAATCTACTATGATATTTTGAGTTGAAGTGAATTGCATCTTTGATGCTTGTCTTGCATGGTGACAAAGAAAATTGTGTGGCACAAGAAAAAGTGCACAAAATTTGTCCTAAAAAAACAGCTGCAACAAGCCTTACTGTAAAGTCCATAACTTCCTGCTTGAGTATGATAAATAGACATTCTACAACTTTTTGGAAAGCTGAGATGACGTACTTCAACTTTGATGTTCAAGGTTTGTGAAGATAAGACTTGTAAAGTTGTCAAAAATGACCTTGAACTTGTGTGATCAAGACTGTCCTAAAAGCTGTCTTAAAAATTCTGTTTTATCAATGCCTTTTGCAGAGATCATAACTTTCTGCTCGAGAATGATAAATGGGCTTTCAAAGACTTTCTAGAAAGGTAAGATGACGTACTTCAACTTTTATGTTCATGACATGGCTTGAATCAACTTGGATCATGGAGAAAAACGTCCTTAAAGTTTGGACTTTCTTGCTGGAAAAATAATTAATGATGTCCTACGAAATGTCGGAACATCTGACATTAAGAATTCCCAACTTTGATCACTTATATCTTTCAATCCTTATGATATTTTAAGTTGATTCCTTCTAAAATGTTGAAGTATCAAATACCCTCTTTAAAAGTAGCCCTTACGCAAAATCAATGGATGCTTGGATCAATAGTTACAACCTTGAAAAGTTGTGCACTTGAGCATGATTTTAATTTAGAAAAAATTTATAAGTTTCCTTCAATTTGATCAATTTTGCAATTTTGCATGATTTATTGATTTAAATTTGATCAAATTAAATCATCCATCATATTTTCTTGAGTAATGGCTTGTGAAGCTCATGGTTGACCAAAAGTAAAACTTTGACTTTCTGCGTCAGTTGACTTTGTATTAGATGAACTTGAGGCTTGATCCACTTGGAATGTTGCATCTTTATGCTTGATTCTTGACGTGGGAGTCCTCTTGATCCTTTGTGGGTGTTTGAGAGATTAGACAAGTTGAAGATCATGTCATTCCTTGATTGATCCCTTGTCTAAGTGCTCTGAGAGGGCTTGAAACCCTAACTCTTGATTGTAATGAATGTTCACCCATCTTTAGGGAGACTAATGAGTGTGAAATGGTTCATCCATATTGTGATGATGATTTGCACAATGATGGGAATCTTAGTGGTCAAAATTTGGGGTATGACAGCTTACCAAATCTAAAACAGAGGAGGAGAATGTGACCCACCTGTCAAAGCTATTCGAGTGGTTGAGAAAGTACAAACTCTGTTTGAATCCTAACAAATGCACATTCGGTGTCCGTTCGGGGAAACTTCTAGGGTTCATCGTCAGCCTGAAAGGGATTGAGGTTGATCCTGACAAGGTCAAGGCCATTCAAGAAATTCCATCTCCAAAAACTGAAAAAAACAAGTTAGGGGATTCCTGGGACGTCTGAACTATATTTCCTAATGTATATTCCTCATGACCGCGACATGCGCGCCGATCTTCAAATTACTCAAAAAGAATCAGGACTGCATTTGGACAGAAGACTGCCAAACCGCCTTCGACAGTATCAAGGAATACCTGTTGAACCCATCGATTCTATCACCTCTAGTGGAAGAAAGACCACTGATCATTTACTTAACAGTCTTGGAAGATTCCATGGGTTGTGTACTTGGCCAGCAAGATGAAACGAAAAGAAAAGAGTCTGCCATTTACTATTTAAGCAAGAAGTTTACTGAATGCGAAACTCGATACACTATGCTTGAGAAAACTTGATGTGATCTAGCTTTGGCAGCCAAACGTCTTCGCCAGTATATGATTCGTTACGCTACTTAATTAATCTCCGAACAGGATCCAATCAAGTACGTCTTTGAAAAGCCTGCTCTCACGGGAAGGATTGCCTGTTGGCAGATGTTGTTATCAGAATACGACATTGAGTACCATGCTCAGAAAGCCGTTAAGGGAAGTGTTTTAGCCGATCACTTGGCTCATCCACCGATTAACAATCAAGAATCAGTCGGATTTGACTTCCCAGACGAAGATGTCATGTATTTGAAAATGAAAGACTGTGATGAACCGCTACCCAGTGAAGGGCCAGAACCAGGTTCCCAATGGGGACTAATCTTTGATGGACCTGTTAACCATTATGGAAATGGAATTGGGACAATCATCATAACACCTCAGGGTACCCACATTCCTTTCACTGCCCGACTGACATTCAAGTGTACAAACAACGAGGCCGAATACGAAGCTTGTATCATGGGTCTCGAAGAAGCGATCGACTTAAGGATGAAAAACTTGGATGTATATGGAGACTCAACCCTAGTTATCAATCAGATCAAAGGAGATTGGAACACATACCAATCAGGACTAATTCCTTACAAAGATTACGCGAGAAGGTTGTTATCCTTCTTCAACAGAATCAAATTTCATCACATCCCTTCTGAAGAGAATCACATGGCTGATGCATTAGCCACTTTCTCTTCCATGATTAGTGTAGGTCAATGGAACGACTTACCTAAGATCGACATAATGCGCCTTGAACGGCCCACTTACCTCTTCACGATTGAAGCAGTCATAGACGACAAACCTTGGTATCATGATATCAAGTGCTTCCTTCAAAAACAAGAATACCCACCTGGGGCATTAAGAAAGGACAGAAAGAACCTCAGAAGGCTAGCGGGCAGCTTCTTTCTGAGCGGTGATACACTCTATTAGAGGAACTTTGACATGGTCTTACTCCGATGCATAGACAGACCAGAAGCAAACATGCTGATGAAAGAAATTCACAAAGGATCCTTTGGCACTCATGCCAACGGACACACAATGGCGAGAAAAATTCTGAGAGCAGGGTACTACTGGTTGACAATGGAATCTGACTGCTACAAGTACATAAGGAGATGTCACAAGTGTCAGATATACTCTGACAAAATCCATGTACCGCCAACGTATCTCAAAGTTCTCTCTTCCCCATGGCCTTTTTCCATATGGGGGATCGACATGATTGGCATGATCGAACCCAAGGCTTCGAACGGACATCGGTTCATCCTAGTAGCCATTGACTACTTCACCAAGTGGGTCGAAGCAGCGTCATACGCCAATGTAACCTGATAAGTCGTGGTCCGCTTCATCAAAAACAATCTCATATGCCGTTATGGTGTTCCAAGCTAGATGATTATTGATAATGGATCTAACTTGAACAATAAAATGATGAAGGAGTTGTGCGCTGAGTTCAAGATCGAACACCATAACTCCTCTCCTTACCGACCTAAGATGAACGGAGCGGTAGAACGGCTAACAAGAACATCAAGAGGATCGTTCAAAAGATGGTTGTAACCTACAAAGACTAACACGAGATGCTACCCTTTGCTCTTCACGGTTACCGCACATCTGTCCGCACTTCAACAGGGGAAACCTTTTTCTCTCTAGTATATGGCTTGGAGGCAGTACTTCCCATAGAAGTAGAGATCCCATCAATCTGGGTATTGATGGAAGCCAAGCTAACATAAGCTGAATGGTGTCAAAGTCGGCACGACGAACTGAATATGATTGAAGAAAAATGAATAACGACTCTATGCCATGGTCAGTTGTATCAGAAAAGAATGAAGAAGGCGTTTGACAAAAAGGTCCGACCTTGTGTCTTCAGAAAAGGAGACCTTGTGCTAAAAAAGATACAATCATTTCTCACTGATTCCCGGGGCAAGTGGACTCCGAATTATGATGGCCCCTATGTGGTCAAGAACGCTTTCTCAGGCGGTGCCTTGAGACTTGCAACTATGGATGGAGAAGAATTTTCCACCCCACAAATGTTGACGTATTCAAGGAATACTTCGCCTAAATAACAAAAAAAAACATCTCGGTGGATTGAAAACCCGAAAGGGCGGTCCATGCAAAAATTAGAGACATAAGCAAAAAAAATCATCCCGATGGATTGGAAACCTCAAAGTACAATCTTGGCAAAAGTTAGGGATTAATGGCAAGTAACTACGTCTGATCAGTTCAACTCCTCAGCAGTCGCGCCATCCATCAGAGAAAACTCCAGTCAAGGTCATCTTCGACAGAAGCTCCGGATGTCCAGAATTCAAAGTTGGTAGGAGGATAGTGGTCGTTATGTTTAATGTAGCCCTTTCCCCGTAAATTACCATTTTCTAACTTTGTAAATAATCCATGGAATCACGCGTTTGGCTGATTTCCATCCTATATATAAAATTTGAGCCCTTGTGCTTTGTTTGCCATTCTCATTTGTTTTAGCTTTACAGAACGACATTTTAACATGATTAAAGATTCTTGAAATAAAACAAAAGCGAATTTACTTATGTTTTCTTGCTTTTAAAATAGAAACGGCAATTTCTTTCGACTGTTGAACATCGAAAGAACATCGACCGCTTCTCCAGAAGTAATCGAGCTTCAAAGTGCAGAATCAAAGTTCTCCTTCTAAACCAGTACACCTGAATGAAGGATCAACTGTGTCGGATACCCTGTTTCATCTGACACCCCCGGCAGAGTTCTTACCTCCTATGTATGACCAACGTTGTTCCCCACAGGGATCATCTCTCCTAAGCAAGGCATAATTGCTATCTTGGACCAAACGATACTTCTGAGTCCCCTGCAGTGGCCGAGTATCCAGTCGTGTTCATCCACTAGTCTGTATGTCGTGTCCGTTTTGTCAGCATAAACATACATACATCATGCATTATTGATGTACATTCATATTTATATTGCATCATTATCACTCTGGTCGGTCTTATCCCCTAGTGATAAAAGTCCTCTTGTCAATCAAGTTGTCATCTCTTTCTACGTCAGGAAGCGAGTCAGCTAAACACTCTCTCCCCCAGTTTATTTCAGGATTGGAGATGGTCCTTGACCACTTTGATAACTTGAACCTTTGCAAGGCAAGAAAAATTTCAACAAGCGTCACTCCTCGCCATTGAAGATGATGTCTTCGCTTTCCCCGATTAAGGAAAATCCCCAGAGAAAGCCTCTTAATCAGAAAATTCGGCAATACAGCAGTTCTTCTTTGGAAGGTTCGCTGACGAAAAGGTCATCAGTACTCCCAAACTGGATTACATCGTATGTCATTTCTTTGAAAGAATCTCGAGGAAAAGTATGACATAATACCCCTAAACAGAAAGCAGTCTCTCAAGAGACTCGTTTCCCCCAGTAGAGTCGACAAATGGAATCTCCGACCAGAGAAGTTTGAACACCTCTACATTTCAGACCAATGGGTTCCCCAGTAAGTCTGACATCAAAACTTTTTCCATCAAATGGCATCTCTCCCTAGTAAAAGGAATTCGGCGAGAAGTTTGAGGAAAAACCGCTACGAACAGCGTCCCTTGTCAAGAAAGTTTATTGACAAAAGAAACTGAGACCAGTTCCTTGGTAGGAAACCAGGATCGAGGGGAAGTTTAGATCAGAAATTGAGACCAGTTCCTTGGTAGGAAACCAGGATCGAGGGGAAGTTTACATTAGAAACTGAGACCAGTTCCTTGGTAGGAAACCAGGATTGAGGGGAAGTTTACATCAAAAACTGAGACCAGTTCCTTGGTAGGAAACCAGGATCGAGGGGAAGTTTATATCAGAAACTGAGACCAGTTCCTCGGTAGGAAACCTAGATCAAGGGGAAGTTTTACCTTTTCTAAGCATTATCGCTTAGCAAAAGAAGATGAATGCATAAACTACCATTCAAAACCACTGTCAAAATTTCGGGTATTCCGATATTTAATCATCTTGCAACCCGAATGCCCGAATACCTTCTCCATTCACGCCTTCAGGTCCAAGAAGATTAAATAGGGGCATCTGTCATACCCCAAATTTTGACCACTAAGATTTCCCATCATTGTGAAAACCATCATCACAATATGGATGTACCTTTGTGCCTCATCAATCTCCTCAAGGAATTGTTGAGCATTCACTACAATCAGAGATTAGGGTTTTAACCTCTCTCAGGGTACTTAGACAAATGATCAATCAAGAAATGACATGATCTTCAACTTGTCTAACCTCTCAAACACCCATAAAGGGTCAAGAGAACTCCCACATCAAGAATCAAGCACAAGGCTGCAACATTCCAAGTGGATTAAGCCTCAAGATCGCCAGTGTCACCAAATTAGGGTTTTGGTCGACTGGGGCCTCCAGATGAAAATTTTACTCTGGGCATGAGCCAATGCTTCACAATATAACTCAAGATACTCCAAGGGGCCTCATAAACCCAATCATCAAGTCAATTTGACCTCAAGGGATGCATTCACCAAAAATCAGGAATTAGGGTTTCTTGACCTAATTCACCCCTAAGTTGACGTTTGGGACAAAACATGATCCAAGACCTCAAGACATGATTTGAGGGTCTCTAACACACTATATTGATCCATTTGCAACAATGGATTGATTCAAGAAGCTTGATCCACAAGTTTCAATTTCATGTGGACCACAATTAGGGTTTTCAAAGGAAAAGTCAATTGTACCTTTGACTTTTGACCAGGACATGCTCCCAAACCTTGGGACATGATTCAATACACACTATAACACCTTTTGAACATAGCCATTATGTTTGATTTAGGTCAAGGACTTGATTTAACCAAGGATCGCATAGTTTGGAATTCATCTGATAAAAAGTCAACTGTGCACAAAAGTCAACTTTGACTTTTTGAGATTTTTCACAATTATGGTTCCTTGACCCTAAAATGATGTTAATGTGTGATTAGAATCATCATTCATCAAGAAAAATCAAAGAAAGTGGGATAACTTGCTAAAGGGGTAACCATAAAAAACTTAGAATTTTTCTAAGTTATAAAACAAAGTGGCTAGGGTACCAACTTCCAAGGATCATAACTTGAGATCCAAGCAACCATTTTGGCTGATCCAAAGATGGATTTGTAGATCTCATGGCATACTTTAAAAGTGTCAACTACACCTTATTCCAATTCTTCATGGATTTTAATTTATTGAGTGATCAAAATGGCTGAAAACATGAAATGTCACTTTTTTCCAACACTTAGTGAAATTTTCACTAAGTCATAATCTGTCTTGCTTTTTTTCAAAATATAGGGGGATTTTTCACTTGGATCCAAAATGTTTCAAGACAAACTATGATCACACATGTGTTGTGTCACATAAGGGTTTTCCAAAATTTCCAAAAGCTTCATCAAACTCCATCTGAACAAGGAGTTATGACAGTTGCAACATGCCTTGATGCAAACTGTCTTGGCAAGGCAGATTTGTGCATAAAGGCTCGATTTTCTCAAATTGTGCAATTCCAAGCATGCTTATCCATCTGAACACCACAAGGGGGAACAACCAAGGGACAAGCACTGATTCATCAGCCTCCCAAGTCCAAGATTCCCAAAGTAGCATGCCAAACCCTAAAAAGCCTAAAAGAGGCCAAGACTCCAATTTTGTTTCCAAGCATTCAATGGATGCACCAAGGTGGCATGGACTGAGCCATTTCAACCTGAATGAGTCAAGGATAAGCTCTGAACCAAAGAACCATAGGCCTGTGCTCTAACCTCTAGTCAATGGCTAGAGGAGACTTAAGATTCCAAAGTGATCCAATTGGCCAACAGCCTGCTGCAGCCACCATTCATTATTGCTTGCAAAACAAACTTGCTCTACTATAAATAGAGCTCATTTGTGCTCAGTTTGAGTACGCCAAAGCACTACAACATTTGCTTTCCTCAAAATCTCTTTCTCTAGGCCAAAATGCCTTCTTTTGCAAGGTAACTCTGAGTTTTTGAGTTAGAGAGCTTTTCCATCACAGCTCATGATCCAAACACATCCAATATGTCATATCTAATCTGTCCAAACTCTCATAAGTGACCTGTAACACCAAAATCACAAAGTCCCCTCTCAAAACCTCAAAATTGGACTTTTTTGCATTTTTCAAGCCATGTCTTGATTCAGTCACTTTCTAAACCAGATAAAGCCTCAAACACACTCCAAATATAATCCTTGAACTGTCCCAAATGGTTCCCCACATCTGAAACACCATTTGAGAGAGTTGCTATATTGGCCACTTTTGCCCCTTTTGCAAGAAAGATATCAAACTTGTTCCTGAGGATTCCAGTTGATTCCAACCATTCTAAAAGTTTCTAAGGGATCATTTGAGGGTGTCCAAAGCATCAAATTGTTTCTGGAACAAAGTACTTGATAGATTTCCCAAAAAGCTCCTAAAGAGGTAAGCATCACAACTTGAACTCTCTGAAATATGCCTTGCTTTGAGGTCCACTGATCATGCACATCTCATACATGTTATATATGTTGTGTTTGAACCAATTCATCATGTAATTCATGCCTGTAAAAGAGATAACATAGAAAATGCAATTATAGGTCTATTTCAAGAATACTATCGGGTTTTGAAATAGGAGCCTCATCTGAAAAAACCACCACCACCATTGGATTCCTTGTGAAATTCTAGGCAGGATAGACCTAAATTTATCCCAATCCATGGAGAAATTAGAAAGTTACAAGCTTCACGTTTTTTGCCAAAATCTTGCCTTGCCTTGGCCCGGCCAAAAACAAGGCATGCCTCATATATCCATGGGGTGGTTTTGATACATGGATGTATCACCACCCTAGTGGTAGGAGGCGCGCACTGCACACAAGAGGTTAGGGGTTCGAATCCCCCTCGCCCCAGATCCTCTTTTTTACCATTTTCCACTTTTTATCATTTTTCATATTATTTTTAAATGATTTGAAAAATTAATAACTCTCTCAATTTTAATCATTTTTGGTTGATTCTTTTTCTGAAATATCACAAAAATAGTAAAATATTTTATTCTACAAAAAAATCAAATTTATATCAGTTATTTAATATAATTGGTATTTTTGTAAATAAATTCATTTTAATTGTTTTTAAACACTTAAAAAATGAATATTCATCGTGAAAATCAAAACCAAATGAGTTTTAAATCATCTTGTGATTAAAACCTCATTTTTCAAACCTTAACCAAAAATCACAAGTGGTTTATTTAAACCTATTTGGTATTTGTATCACTTTTTATTATTTTTCTTTGAAAAATTACTTTTAAAAAGTGAAAATTAGGGTTTCTTTGATTTTTAATCATACTCAAATATTTCAAAACACTAGTGGGCCTCTTGGTAGAGTGTAAGTCTCATCCCTTTGTAAATAAACAATTTTGGGCCTCAGTGTATTATATAAGTCCCGATACCGTCAGAAATTTCGACGCGATCGTCATTTTCAGACTATTGTCAACTGGGCTTCTCCTTGAGCTATAAGACCCATCTTTATTCATTTTCAAACTCTTTGGGCCTCTAATAGAGTGTAAGGCCCAACCCCTTTTGAAAACCAAAATCATTTTTGGGCCTCAGTCATTGTATAAGTCCCACGATATTTTCAAAAACCTCGGCGCGATCGCCATTTTCAAACAAACAACTGAGCCTGCCCTCGTGTTGTAAGTCCCATTTCTTTTCTTTAAAGCACTTTTGGGCCTCTTGGTAAAGTGTAAAACCCATCCCTTTGTACAAAAAACCTTTTTTGGGCCTCAGTCACTTGTATAAGTCCCTGTACAAATTCAAAACAACAGTACAATCACTGTTAAAATTTGGGCCTCTCCTTGAGTTATAAGCCCCAATCTCTGTTCAAAAGTACTTCCTCATTTGATTTTGAATCCGAATATATAGTTGTTATCAAAACTTTCTTTAATTTCTCTGTTGAACAACTAAAAAATAACATGGAAGCTCTACAACGGGTAAGTGTTTATCTGCTTTCTTTTATATGCTTTCATATAAATAACTGTATTGTGGGACTGCCTCACTGTATGTCTTCTTTCATACCACCTATATACTCGTCATATATCAACTGTGTATATACTAGTATAGTTATTTAGAGTTTTCCCCAGAAACTACGTCTAGAACTAGATAAAGCTTATTGGTCACTCTTGAATAAAAACAAAACTAGATCCCCATAGGATTCCAGATACAGTCTTCCCTTCTCGTGGGGTTAAACAATATGGAACAAAGAGAAAGGCAGTATTCTCGGTGAACCTTTTCTCAGACTGTCACCCTTAGAAATTGTCAAAGAAACTCTACTCCCCAGAGATGATCTTTTCTCCGTGAATGGCATCTCTTGAGTTTCTTCCAAATCCTTGAACTTTTCTAGAATGATCTCTTCTCAGTGAATTGCATCTCTTGAACTTCTCTTGGTTTGGGGACCCACAGGCTTCCTAAAAGCATCCCCGCCTCCTCTTGGGCATTGTACAAGGACCCTCCGGCTTCTTAGAAGTTCGCATGCCTTCTCTTGGGCTTAATACAAGGACCCTGACGACCTCTTAAAGGTATAAGGCAGAACTTAGTCATCCTTTGAAAGAACAGTCTTTCCAGTGTCAAAACTCCGGCCATTTTCGGGTTGATTCTCATCCCTTAATGCCCGTGCCTCCTCTTGGGCATCGTACAAAAGATAAAACTTGCTTATACTAATAGACTTGGACAGTTTAAATCCTCTTAAGTCTCAAAGATAGTCTCAAGTTCCTTCTAAACATAGGAAGAAACCCCGATTATTCTGGATCAATCTCCAGCAGAACCCCAGTCTCTCTCATGAGAGTTCTCTACTTGGACCTGCCTAGGGATCTCAATAACCCTCAGCAGCAAGATAGCCTCCTCTTAGGCTTTGTATAATAATCCTTCCTCAGCGAAGTCAGCCTCCTCTTGGGCTTTATACAATGATTCTCCCAGCGGAGCTAACCTTTTCAGACTCTCTTGTTGAGTCACTCACTTTTCAAGGCTCTCTTGTTGAGTCAATCTCTTTTTAGCCTCAATCTCGGGCTTTGTACGAGGCAGAAAAAAAAACTCTCTTGTTGAGTATAAAAGACTCTCTTGTTGAGTCAATCACCTTTTAAGACTCTCTTGTTGAGTCAACCTTTTTAGACTTCGTTTGGGCTTCATACAAGACAGATAAACACACTCTCTTGTTGAGTCAGCCTTGGTATAAAGATTCCCCCTAGTAGGAACTAGTCTCCTCTCAAGTTCTCCAGCTTGTTCAGCCACATTCCTGGGCTTTGTACATGACAGATAAAAAACACTCTCTTGTTGAGTCAAACCCCTTTGGCCTCCGTCCTGGGCTTTGTACAAGATAGATAAAAACAGTCTCTGGTTGAGTCAAACTCAGTTCAGCCTCCATCCTAGGCTTGGTACAAGATACATATACGAACTCCCCCCAACGGAATCAAAAATCCCTTTTAGCCTCAATCTTGGGCTTTTTTACAAGACAGAAAGAACATTTTCCCCGGAAAAGTCAAACTTTTAGCCTTCTCTTAGGCTTTGTATAAAGAAATCCCCAGTCAGGCCAATTAATCTTTTAGCGTCAATCTTGCGCTTTGATCAAGGCACACAAAAATCAACAATCCCTCTTTAGAGATGACAAATTCTCTCTAAAGGCCTTTTAGCTTCAATCTTGGGCTTTGAACAAGACACCAAAACAACTTTTCCTCCCTTAGAATAGGAGGAACTACGATCATTCTGATTTCCCTGTTTCGTTAAATGGGAATACGTAGGCATAAGATTGCGAAATCTTAGCGATCATACTAATAAAAAACTTTAGGTCCAGTACCGTCATACATCAATAAAAAAAACATCAGATCCAGTACCTTACCAAAATCCTCATGAACAGTCAAGACACTCTATTCTTAAGCAAAATAACCTCTGAGAAACCCACTATTTTGATAGTATCTGTAAACCAACAGTCATCTGTTTAAACTCAGTATGCAAGCAGGGTTAATTGGAGACATCTATTTCCCTTCCTTAATTAGCTTCACAGGATAAAAAATGAATCAAACTGTAGTACTAAAGCGATAGTGATTCGAAACCACAAAAACCGCGCTACACCGAGCTATACTGGGGAGACGCCATTTGATGGAAAAATTTGATGTCAGACTTGCTAGGGAAACCCATTTGTCTAAGCTGTAGAGGTGTGCAAACTTCTCTGTTGGAGATGCCATTTGTTGACTCTACTGGGGAAAACGAGTCTCTTGAGAGACTGCTTTTTGCTTGGAGATATTACATCATACTTTTCTTCAAGATCTTTTCGGAGAAATGCCATGTGATGTGATCCAATTTTGAGGTGCTGATGACTTCATTAACATCAATTTTTTTGGGAGAAAAACTGATGTATTGCCGAGAGTGAAAAATATCATCTCCAATGGTGAAGAGTGATATTCCAAAGGTGTCTGTCGAATTTCTTACCGCCTTTCAGAGATTCAAGTTATCAAAGTGGTCAAGGACAGACTCCAATCCAGAAATAAACTGGGGAGAGATTGCTTAGGCGACACTTTTTGGACGGGGACAGAACTGACAACTCTATCGGTGAGAGGACTTTTATCACTTGGGGATGAGTATGACCAAAGTGATAGTAATGTAATGTGAATATGTATATGAATCAATTATGCATGATGTATGTATGTTTATGCTGACAAAACGGACGCGACATACAGACTAGTGAATCAACACGACTGGATACTCGACCACTGCGGGGGATGAAAAGTACCATCAGTTCAAGATAGCAATCCTGTCTTGCTTAGGAGAGGTAGACCCTATGGGGGAGAAAGAACCATCAATTGGTCTTCAGAGGTAAGAACTCTGCCAGGGATATCAGACAGGACATTATATCTGAAACGGTTGATCCTTCATTCAGGTGTACTGGTTTAGAGGGAGTACTTTAATTTTGTATTTTGAGGTTTGATTACATCCGGAGAAGCCATCGATGTTCTTTTTTGTGTTTAGTAGTAAAAAAGAATTGCCATCTTTATTTTAAAAGCAGAAGAAAATTTGAAAATTAAATTCATTTTTTTTCAAGAATCGTTGATCATGTTAAAAATGTTATTTTGTAAAGCAAAATTAAATGACAATTGCAAACAAAAGCACTAGGGCTCAAATTTTATTGATAGAATGGTAATCGGCCAAGCGCGTGATCCCATAGAGCATTTACAAAGTTTGGAAAATGGTAATTTAATGGAAAAGGGGCTACATTGAAACATAACGACTGTTATCCTTCTACCAACTTTGAATTCTGGACATTCTAAGCTTCTGTCGAAGGTGACCTTGACTGAAGTCTTTCGACGGATGGTGTTACCACTAGGGATTTAACCTTGTCGGACATAGTTACTTGCCATGAATCCCTAACTTTTGCCTGAATTACCTTTTAAGGTTTTTAATCCATCGGGATGACTTTTACTTATGTCTCTAATTTTTTCCTGGACCGCCCTTTCGGGTTTTCAATCCACCGAGACGTTTTTATTTATTTATTTAGGCGAAGCATTTCTTGACTACATCAACATTTGTGGGGTAGGTAAACTCCTCTCCATCCATGGTTACGAGTCTCAAGGCGCCGCCTGAAAAGGCTTTCTTAACCACATAAGGGCCGTCATAATTCGGGGTATATTTGACCCTAGAACTAGTGAGAAATGATTGTATCTTCTTGAGCACGAGGTCTCCTTTTCTGAAGACACGGGGTCAGACCTTTTTGTCAAACGCTTTCTTTATTCTTTGCTAAAACAACTGACCATGACATAGAAACGTTATTCGCTTTTCTTCGATTAGGTTCAGTTCATCGTGCCTGCTTTGACACCATTCAGCTTCTGTTAGCTTGGATTCCATCAATACCCTGATTGATGGTATCTCGACTTCTATGGGGAGCACTGCTTCCATGCCATATACTAGAGAGAAAGGGGTTGCCCTGTTGAGGTGCAGACAGATGTGCGATAACCGTGAAGAGCGAAACGTAGCATCTCCGGCCAATCTTTGTAGGTTACAACCATCTTCTGAACGATCTTCTTAATATTCTTGTTAACTGCTTCTACCGCTCTGTTCATCATAGGTCGGTAGGGAGACGAATTATGGTGTTCGATCTTGAACTCAGCATATAACTCTTTCATCATCTTGTTGTTCAAGTTGGATCCATTGTCAGTAATGATCTGGCTTGGAACACCGTAACGGCAGATGAGATTGTTCTTGATAAATCGGACCACCACTTATCGGGTTACATTGGTGTATGACGCTGGTTCGAACCATTTGGTGAAGTAGTCAATGGCTACCAGGATGAACCGATGTCTGTTTGGAGCTTTGGGTTTAATCATGCCAATCATGTCGATTCCCCATATAGAAAAAGTCCATGGAGAAGAAAGAACTTTGAGATGCGTTAATGGTATATGGATTTTGTCTGCGTATATCTGACACTTGTGACACCTCCTCATGTACTTGTAGCAATCGGATTCCATTGTCAGGCAATAGTATCCTGCTCTCAGAATTTTCCTTGCCACTGTGTGTCCGTTGGCATGAGTGCCAAAGGATCCTTCATGAATCTCTTTTATCAACATGTTTGCTTCTTGTCTATCTACGCATCTGAGCAAAACCATGTCAAAGTTTCTTTTGTAGAGTGTATCACCGTTCAGGAAGAAGTTGCCATCCAATCTTCTGAGAGTCTTCCTGTCTTTTCTTGATGCCCCGGGTGGGTACTCTTGTCTTTGAAGGAAGCACTTGATATCGTGATACTAAGGTTTGTCATCTATAAATGCTTCAATTGTGAAGATATAAGTAGGCTTTTCAAGGCGCATTATGTCAATATTTGGTATGTCGTTCCATTGACCTACATTAATCATGGAAGAGAGAGTGGCTAGTGCATCAGCCATGTGATTTTCTTCACGAGGGATATGATGAAACTCAATTCTTTTAAAGAATGGTAACAACCTTCTCGCATAATCTTTGTAAGGAACCATTCCCGTTTGGTATGTATTCCACTCTCCTTTGATCTGATTGATAACCAGGGCCGAGTCTCTAGACACATCCAAGTTCATTATCCTTAAGTCAATTTCTTCTTCGAGACCCATGATACAAGCTTCGTATTCGGCCTCGTTGTTTGTGCATTTGAATGTCAGTCGGGCAGTGAAAGGAATATGGGTACCCTGAGGTGTTACGATGATTTCCCCAATTCCATTCCCATAAGTGTTGACGACTCAGTCGAATATTAGTCCCCATTGGGATCCTGGTTCTGGCCCTTCACTGGGTAGCGGTTCATCGCAATCTTTCATTTTCAAGTACATGACAACTTCGTCTGGGAAGTTAAATCCGATTGATTCCCGATCGTCAATTGGTTGATGAGCCAAATGATAGGCTAAAATACTCCCTTTGACGACTTTCTGAGCATGGTACTCAATGTCGTATTCCGATAATAACATCTGGCAACGGGAAATCCTTCCCGTGAGAGCAGGCTTTTCAAAGACGTACTTGATCTGATCCATTTCAGAGAATAACCAAGTAGTGTGACAAATCATGTACTGGCGAAGACGTTTGGCTGCCCAATCCAGAGCACATCAAGTTTTCTCGAGAATAGTGTACCGAGTTTCACACTCCGTGAACTTCTTGCTTAAGTAGTAAATGGCAGACTCTTTTCTTTTTGTCTGGTCTTGTTGGCCAAGCACACAACCCATGAAGCCTTCCAATACTGTTAAGTAGATGATCAATGGTATTCCCTCCACTGGAGGAGACATAATAGGTGGATTCAACAAATATTCCTTGATACTGTCGAAAGCTTTTTGGCAGTCTTCTGTCCATACACAACTTTGGTTCTTTCTGAGTAGTTTGAAGATCGGCGCGCATTTCGCGGTCATGAGGGATATGAACCTCGAGATGTAATTCATACGTCCCAAAAATCCTCTGACATGTTTTTCAATCTTCGGCGAAGGCATTTCTTGAATGGCCTTGACCTTGTCAGGATCAACCTCAATTCCTTTCTGGCTGACGATAAATCCCAAGAGCTTTCTTGAGCGAACACCGAATGTGCACTTATTGGGATTCAAGTAGAGTTTGTATTTTCTCAAACGCTCGAATAACTTTGACAAGTGTGTCACATGCTCTTCTTCTATTTTAGATTTGGCAATCATGTCATCGACGTACACTTCAAATGTCTTTGTGCATCATGTCGTGAAACAGAGTTGTCATGGCCCTTTGATAGGTTGCCCTCGCATTCTTCAGACCGAATGGCATTACCTTGTAGCTAAAGGTGCCCCATGGGGTGTTGAATGAAGTTTTCTCCATATCTTCCGGTGCCATTTTGATTTGATTATAGCCCGAGAATCCATCCATGAAAGAGAAGACTTTAAACTTTGTTGTGCTGTCTACCAGCATGTCAATGTGTGGCAGGGGGAAGTCATCCTTTGGACTTGCTTTGTTCAGATCCCTGTAGTCTACACATATTCTGACTTTTCTGTCCTTTTTCGGAACTAGCACTATGTTGGGTAACCATTGAGGATATTCTGAGGTGGCGAGGAAACCTGCATCGATTTGTTTTTACACTTCCTCCTTGATTTTGATGGCCATATCTGGATGAGTCCTTCTCAGTCTTTGTTTTACAGGCGGACATTCCGTTTTCAGTGGTAAGTGATGTTCCACGATGCTGGTATCCAACCCTGGCATGTCCTGATAGGACCAAGCAAATACATTTGGAAACTCTTTGAGAAGTTTTATCAAGTCTTCTCTGACAGTTGGACTGAGCAGTGCTCCAATCTTAACTTTCTTCTTTTCTTCTTATGAACCCAAATTCACTGTTTCCAACGGCTCTTTGTGAGGCTCAATGGACCTTTCCTCTTGCCTGAGTAATCGGGAGATCTCTTCTGGAATTTCTTTGTCCTCTTCTTCTTCAGCTTCAAATACTGGGAATTCAAAGTCAGGAGAAGGCATTGGATCGTATGTTTCGATGGGGTTTAAAACAAGCAATCTGCATGACGTGATGATTCATTTTTTAGAAAAGACAAAGAGAATGCAAGAGTGTGTGCATTGTATTTTCTGAAAAATGCTTGTTTTTATTTTGGGTTGTTTTTAGGATTACCATTTTTTTAAAAACGAAAATTGAAAATAGCAATAAATACGGGAATTCAGAATGACATTATTTATTTATGATTTGTCGATTCTTGAAGTACAACCCTATAAAACAAAACTCTGTCGCTTTGGGCGAATCAAAGAGGGACATTTACAGGAAGGTGAGCCCTATAAAAACATCCATTTCACCTGGGCAAGGTGAAAGGTTAAAACAAAGATGGTAATTACTTAGACTTATGGACGACTTTCGGGACATCGACAGCAACCTAGTGGCGACGAACTTCTGTGTGAATCACAAAGTATGGTATCTTCCTTCTTGGTTTGTCTTCAAAAACAATGCTGATTTTTGACGGAGTAGGATCATTGGAGTCTTCTTCCCATGCAGAGTTGTCATAGGAGAATTCTTCTGTCGCATCTTCCATAGGGTTTTCACTTTCAAGAGGATCTCCCTATCCAGTTGGCTGGATGTCCTCGTATCAGATGCGAGAGCTTTCGGGAGTGGTGTATTTGACTAGGAAGTCGTACTTGCCGCTTGGATGTCCCAAGGGGTCCCATGTTTCTGTGGGAATGGATGAGTCATCTTCCTCAATGACATTGATTTCAGGAAATGCATAGTTAATGATTTCTTCCCCTGCAATCTTTGCGAACTCATCACCGTGGTGCTTGACATCTTTGGAATGTCTTGAGTAATGATTCCATGACCCTGTGGGGACATGGGTATTCTTTTCAATATTACTTAGCTGACAAGCATTGTCTGACTGACTCTTCTGCCCCAAGTTTTCTGTGTACGGGTTCTAGATAGGCAGGTCATCCAGGGGATCGCAATACTCGTAGTCAAATTTGTCTTTCATTAGAGTGTCTTCCTCTAATGAATTGGGTGGAGCAAGACATCCTTCAGGATCACAATCTCCATAGATCATCCTGACATCTGACCTCGATATATATCTTGGGCTCTGCTTGGGAAAATAAAATGGCGTGTGCGCCTCTCCCTGAGACATATAACCGTCATCATTGAGATAAAACTTCCACTCCTCATCCACATCAGAGGAGTCGCTCTCATTGATGGTGTGTACTTCTTAAGACACTGGGTGGAGGAATCTTCCACTGTGGAAGAAATCCTGAATGGGACGAAAACTTTCGTCCTTCTTTGTAATCTGGGTACAGGTTGAAGAGAAACCAAGACCTTTCTTTTTCTTGTTATCCGTAGGAGTTATAATCTTGATCATTTTGAGATCATCCTTGGCTGAGGAAATCAATGCCCCTCTTTCTAATTGATTCTCATTGCTCACCGAGAGTGCTTGGAACTGAGTTCCAACAATCTCCTCTGGCTCTACACAGGAGAATGTTGATAAGTTACTCACGATTAAGTCCTGCTCTCCACAGACTGTGACTAATTTGTCATTTTTGACAAACTTCAGCTTTTGGTGAAGTGTCGAAGTGACTGCCCCAGCTTCGTGTATCCAAGGTCTTCCTAATAAACAGTTGTATGCTGCCCGGATGTCCATGGCCTGGAAAATGACTTGGAAAGTGTGAGGAAAGATGGTTATGGGAAGATCGACTTCGCCGATAACTATTTTTCTAGATCCGTCAAAGGCTTTGACAATGATCCTACTGCCTCTCATCAGGGCTCCTTGAAATGATAGTCATATCAGAGTCAATTTTAGCATAACATTCAAAGATGATCCTGTGTCCACCAGTACGCTGGCTAAAGCATCGTCTTGGCAAATGACTGTAATGTTAAGCGCCATATTATGATTCTTGCCTTCTTCCGGCTATTCTTCATCACTGAATCCTAAGTTGTTACAAGAAGTGATGTTGGAAATGATGCTGTCAAATTGTCCTACTGTCACATCTTGTTCCACGAAGGCTTGCTCTAAGGCTTTCTGTAGAGCTTCCCTGTGAGCTTCTGAACTAAGCAAGAGAGATAGTACAGAGATTCGAGACAGAGTTTGCAACAATTGGTCCACAATGTTGTACTTGCTTTTCTGGTTGAGCTTCAGCATCTCATCGTTGTTATTTACAAGTTCTGGATTACTGGATTGACCGACTTGTTGGTCAGGAACTTCCGTTTGAGTTCCTTTTCTTTGGCAGGTTCTCTAACTCCTCTATTGAAGATCCGACCGCTCCAGGTAACTCGATTGATGTCGGCAATGTTCACAATGGAGGGTAATGGAGTTTCTTTTCCATTTTCTATGGTCGTCTTACCATACTTGTAAGGGATATCCTTTTCTGACTTTTACGGTATTGGACATGGCAGGTAGATAACCACATGAGCTTTTTGATTTCTCTGACCATCATAGGCAGCCTCAATTGGTTCGAGGTTGAGAATTCTTCTACTATCAAGAGGGATCTTTGATTCATTGAGTAGAGGGATTATGGCGCAAACGTCTTTGGTAATTCCATGATTGGAGATTACGACAGCGCTTTTGCTTTGACCAGGGAGGTAGTCTTGTATCATGTTAATCGACCCAGAACTTGAACATGGTCGAATCTTCTTTCGGTCCAACTGATTTTGGAGGGCTGCTCGTACGAGATAACATCCTTGGTTATTTTCTGAGCATACTCTATAGCACTCATAATTGTGCGGTGGTACCCGACCACACCCACTTGTATGCAGTGCATCTTTATTAGATCTGTTTCCATTGAGCAGATATCACGACTTTGATGTCTATAAGGATTCCCATCAGTCATGCTAATCCGTTGTGTGGCTTCATCCAGGTAGATCGGAAGCCACTAGTGGTCCAACAGATGTTGAAGTGTTCTTTGTACAAGTGCACACCCTTGGTCGTCTTTACAGTATTCTTTACAGTCTTGATAATCATGTGAAGCCAGAAAACCGAGCTTGACCTGCTTAGCATGTAATTCCATTAGACTGGTATTCATCAAGCGTATGTCAAAGATCCGAACCATATTGACTAGATGGTCATTTCTTTCACGGTTGTCTTGGATCCATCTGAGATCCATCTGACGTTGGAGGGCCTCTTGTATAAAAGTGCATCCCTGATTGTCTGTTGAGCAGATTGGACAAGTGTTGTAATTATGCCGCGGCAGGTTGTAATACTGACTTTGTCTTGAATGCATCGCCACTAAGTTGACGTTCATTTTACGAATATCGTGGTTCTGAACAATGTTGGGATGTGCATGGGCCATGTTTACTTCACGAATCTTGTGATCCTGAATCCATCCCAGATCCATTTGTTCTTGTAGGGCTGTTTGTACTATGGTACACCCTTGGTTGTCCTTGGAGCAGATATCACACTGGTGATAGTTGTGAGATGGCACATGGTCGTACCTGCTCTATTTGCAATGCATCTTCACCAGATTGGTTCCTAATAGGAGTACATTGTGAATTTGATAACTGCTGACAGGCTCTTCTTCTATCAAATTCACTGTAGTCTTCTCATATTGCGGTAATGGGTTCTTTTGAACATTTGGATTTGTATCTTTGAAAGATAAAACCCCATTCCTAACAAGCTTCTGTACATCAGACTTGAAGCTGAGACAATTCTCAATGTTGTGTCCCAATCCTCCTTGATGGTAAGGGCAAGTTTGACCTGCTTTGAACCAAAAAGGTGTATTTTCTGGTACTGTAAGAAGAGCCCTGGTCTGGACGTGCCCCTTGGCCAGTAGAAGTGGAAAGAACTCTGCCTACAACATTGGTATAGGGTCGAACCCTGATGGTCGTGTAGTACGATTATTATTTATGTACTGTGGACGAGCCTGCTAAAAAGGCTGTTGCAGCCTTTGCTGATACTGTTATTGACTTGGTTGGCTCTGAGAAACTTGAGGTTGATACGTCGGAGTCAGTGCTAGGTTGATAGCAGGAGTTATTGCTGCTACCGATTGATACCTTCGCCTTTGCTTTCCCAGAGAGATATTATTGATATCCTGCTCTTTCTTCTTTTGGAAAGCACTACCGTATCTTTTGGTACTGCTAGATGGCTCTGCATCTTTGACCAATCGTCCTCCTAGGACTGCTTCTTCAAGGCGTACTCCCATGTTCACCATCTCAGTGAAGTCACTGGGCGCACTTGCAACCATTCGGTCATAATAAAACGAGCTTAATGTTTTCAGGAAAATCTTTGTCATTTCCTTTTCTTCGAGAGGGGGACAGATCTGGGCGGCAATTTCATGCCATCTCTGAGCATATTCTTTGAAGGTTTCTTTATCCTTTTGTGACATTGCTCTGAGCTGATCCCTATCTGGTGCCATGTGCAAATTGTATTTATACTGCTGAACAAAGGCTGCCCCGAGATCTCTAAAAGTACTGATCTTTGTGCAGTTTAAACCCATGTACCATTTGAGTGCGGCACCAGTTAAATTGTCTTGGAAGTAATGGATCAGTAGCTGTTGATTTTCTGTCTGAGTATACATTTTTCGAGCGTACATCACCAAATGACTTTGAGGGCAGGAGTTGCCTTTGTATTTTTCAAAGTCAGGCACCTTGAATTTGTGCGGTATCTTTACATTAGGGACCAGACTGAGGTCTGCGGCGTCCTTTCCGAATAAGTCTTGACCGTGAATTACATGCAGTTCCCGCTGCATTTCCAATACTTGTTCCTGGAACTCATTCATCCTTTCGTACATGTCTTTGTTTCCATTAGAAATCGCTTGCGGAATCTGTCCTTCCGGGACAGTGTGTACCACTGATTATGGTATAGACATTACAAAAGTGATTCTTGGAGCTTCAGTGCCCTGAAGTTTGTAACCTTCAGGAGCTACTGTCGTAACTCTTGCATCTTCACTTTCCCGAAGTTTGTAACCTTCAGATCCAATGGTTCCTGCTACGGCTTCCGGGTCTTCAATGACCGGTGGGATATATCCTTTAGGTAAAAAGTTGAGAGGCATGCCCCAGGGGCGCCCTTTAGGCATGTTGTACCTAGGATGATTCTCATGTGTCTCCATCATGGGCATAGATGTAATCTCTGAGATCACTGTTCTTTGATGTCGCTGCTCCTGAGCTGCTGCTAGGGATTACATGTCACTGTGAAGTTTTTCCAAAATTTCCTTCAGAGCGTCAATTTCTTCTCTCAACTCTCTGTTCTCTTCCTCGAGATCGTCCATTTTATTTTGTCGTTTGGTCCGAGTATTGTATGAGTGAGACAGTTTGACTCTAGAATTGTGACACATACGTTAGACTCAAAGATAAGAAAAATGCGTTATGTGAGAATGATGAATGATATGCAATGACATATTTTTTTAGTTTTTGTTTTAATCAAAAAGAAACTTCAACAAATAGATTGCAAATATCACACAGTGGGGGAGATCCCTTTTATTGAATTCGAAAGATTACAGTATTTTACAAAGAAAAAGTACAGTATTTTATAAAGTGCTATAAGGAAAATGTCTAAGCTCATGGATCCTGAGTCCTCTCTGAGGAGAGCTCAGATTCTGGTTCCTATATATTCCTCTTCTTTGACCGGGGCTCTTCAGCCATTGTCGGATCGACGACCCTTTTCCAAATGAAAGGAGCGAGCAAATTTCTTCGGTCTTGTTGACTTTCTATGGCATGCTGCTCTAATATCTCAATCAGAGCATCCTTCTCCTTTAAAAGTTCATGAACCTTGGTTCAGCGAGCGATTATTGTCGGTGACGCGACCACCTTATCGCTAGGTTTTCCTCACCGCAATGGTAGGAGGGGTGCTACTTTCTGATTTCTTATTTATCCCATAAAGCTGGAAGGGAAATGGAAGCTATCTAAAACTAACCTTGCACGCGAATGTTTAACTGAACAAACGCTTAAAAGAGATTCAGGGAGTCGGGGTCAGGTTATACAATGGGGAGTTGTCAATTACCCATCCTATATGTGGTTATCCACAGGATATTAGCTTTAGGTTTCACTTTTTTACTTGATGGTGTTTATCTGTTAATAGGTTGGGAAGGTTTCTTGGGAAGTATGAGTGAGTGAGTGAGTTTTTGTTTGTGGTAAGGTACTAGACCTAATGTTTGATTGGTGTGAAGGTACTGGACCTAGAGTTTTTTTTATTAGTATGCTCGCTAAGATTTCGTAATCTTATACATACGTATTCCCGTTTAAACGAAAATGGGAAATCAGAGCAATCGTAGTTCCTCCTATTCTAAGGGAGGAAAAATATGTGTTGGTGTCTTGTTCAAAGCCCAAGATTGAAGCTAAAAGGTTTTAACTGGGAGAGAATTTGTCATCTCTAAAAAAGGATTGTTGATTTTTGTATGCCTTGATCAAAGCCCAAGGTTGAAGCTAAGAGGTTGATTGACTCCACTCGGGGAAGTCTTTATACAAAGCCTAAGAGGAGGCTAGAAATGACTGACTCAACAAGAGAGTGTTTTTATCTGTCTCGTATAAAGCCCGAGATTGAGGCAAAAAAAAGACTGACTCTTTGGGGGATATCATTATGCGAAGCCTAAAAGGAGGCTAAAAGCTTGACTTTCCCGGGGAAAATGTTCTATCTGTCTTGTACAAAGCCCAAGATTGAGACTAAAAGGGATTTTGACTCTGTCGGGGAGATTTGTATGTGTCATGTACAAAGCCCAAGATTAAGGCTGAAATGAGTTTGACTCTTGCTGGAGAGTATTATCTGTCTTGTACAAAGCCCAAGATTGAGGCTGAAATGAGTTTCACTCTGCTTGGGAAAGATGTTGGTCCCAAGCTTAAGAGAAGGTTATGAAGATTTATGTCTTGTATAAAGCCCACGATTATGGCTGAAAGGAGACTTTACTGACTCGTATGAGGATATTTTAGGTAACTCGTATAAAGCCCAATATAGAGGCTAAATAGGTTGACTCAAAAAGAGAGTCTGAAAAGGTGATTGACTCAACGAGAGAGTCTGAAAGGGTGAGTGACTCAACAAGAGAGTCTGAAAGGTAATTGACTCAACAAGAGAGTCTGAAAAGTAATGGACTCAACAAGAGAGTCTAAAAAGTAATTGACTCAACAAGAGAGTCTGAAAGTCATTATACAAAGCCCAAGAGGAGCTGGTTATGCTGAGGAAAAGTCATTATACAAAGCCTAAGAGGAGGCTATCTTTTGCCGGGGATAATTGAGATACCGAGGAAGGTCCACATGGGGGAATCAACTCTTGCAGAGGATTGCAAAAGAGTTGGGATATCAGATACCTTGAGGTTCTGATTTGGGATAGTGTTATACTGATGATAAACTGATCCTGGCTTGGGGATTTTTAGGAGAGAGACTTAGTTTTAGCTCTGCTGGAGATTGATCCAGAGTAACCAGGGTTTCTCCCTGTATTTGTAGGGAACTTGAGAATGTCTTTGAGCCTCAAGGGGATTACACTGTCCGAGTCTACTGGCGTGGAAGAGTTTTATCCTTTGTATGATGCCCAAGAGGAGGCACAGGTATTAAGGGATGAGAATCAACCCTAAAATCTGATATTTGAGACTGGAAAGACTGCTCTAGCAAAGGATGACTAAGTTCTATCTTATACCTTTAAGAGGTCGTCAAGGTCCTTGTATTAAGCCCAAGAGAAGGCATGAGAACTTCTAAGAAGCCGGAGGGTCCTTGTACAAATCCCAAGAGGAGGCGGGGATGCTTTTAGGAAGCCCGTGGGTCTCAAACCAAGAAAAGTTCAAGAAATGCTATTCACCGAGAATAGATCATCTAGTGAAAGTTCAAAGGTTTGAAGAAACTCAAGAGATGCTATTCACCGAGAATAGATCAACTCTGGGGAGTAGAATTCCTTTGAAAATTTCTAAAGTGACAGCCTGAGAAAAGGTTCACGAAGAATACTGCCTTTCTCTTTAATCTATATTGTTTAAGCCCAAGAGAAGGCAAGACTGTATCTGGAAATCCTATGAGGGATCTAGTTTTGCGGTATTTTAAAGAGTGACCAAACTGGCTTTACCTAGTTCTAGACCTAGTTGCCGGGGAAAACTCTAAATAACTATACTAGTATATATACAGATGATATATGAAAAGTATTTAATAGGATATGAAAGAAGACTAACCGTGTGCAGCTTCCCACAATATATATATATATATATATATATATATATATATATATATATATATATATATATATATATATATATATATATATGAAAGCGAGTAAATGAAAGCTGTTAAAACTTACAGGCGAGCAAGCTTCCATGTTGTATGGTTAGTTGTTCAAAGAAATTAAAGAAAGTTTTGATAACAACTGTATATTGAATCTAAATAAAAAAGGAGTTTGTTTGAAAAGATTATTGGGGCTTATACTCAAAGAGAGGCCCAAGTTTTAACAGTGATTGTACCGTTGTTCTGAATATCGTATCGGGACTTATACAACGACTGAGGCCCAAAGAGGTTTATTTACAAAAGGGTTGGGTCTTACACTCTGATAGAGGCCCAAAGAGTATTTAAAGAAAAGAATTGGGAGTTATAACATGAGGGTAGGCCCAGATGATTTTGTTTTAAAAGGCGACGACCGCGTCGTGGTTTTGAAAATACAGTGGGACTTATACAATGTCTGAGGCCCAAAAATTATTTATTTACAAAGGGGTTGGGTCTTACACTCTCTCAAGAGGCCCAAAAAGGTTTTGAAAAAGAAAAGTGGGACTTACAACACGAGAGTAGGCCCAAAATTGTTTTTGCTCTGAAATGGCGATCGCGCCAAGATTCTTTTAACGCCGAGGGACTTATACAATATCTGAGGCCCAAAGATTTTGGTTAAAAGGGATTGGGTCTTACACTCTATTAGAGGCCCATGAGTGTTTGAAAAAGATTTGTTAGGGTGAACATCCAAGAAACCCTAATTTTTGAATTAAAATGGCATTTTTCAAAGGTAATATAAATAATAAATGATAAAATATCAATTATATTCAAAAACAAGATGTACACTTTGGAAAATATTTTGGAAAATCAAGTTTAATCATGTGAAAGCTTAAAATCCAATTAATTTTTAAAGATCAAAGTGTGAATTTCATTTAAAAAATGTTTAAAAACAATTAAAATGAAATTAATTACAAAAATTCTAATTATATTAAATAAATAATATAAATTGGATTTTTTTGTGGAATAAAATATTTTGACATTTTTGTGATTTTTTGCAAAAAGAACCAATCAAAATGATTAAAAGTGAGAGAGAAATTAATTTTTCAAATCATTAAAAATAATATGAAAAATATTAAAAAAGTGGAAAAAGTGATTAAAAAAGTGGAAAAAGTGATAAAAAAAAAGGGTCTGGGGCGAGGGGGATTCGAACCCCAGACCTCAAGGTTGCAGTGCGCGCATTCTACCACTGGGGTGGTGATACATCCGTGTATCAAAGCCACCCTAGAAATACATAAGGCATGCCTTGTTTTAGGCCTGGCAAAGGCAAGGCAAGGTTTTGGACCAAAAACGTAAAGGCCATAACTTTCTCATTTCTCCATGGATTGGGACAAAATTTAAATGAATCTGGCCTAGAATTTCCCAAAGAATCCAATGGTGGTGGTGTTTTTTTCAGATGAGGTCCCTATTTAAAAACTCAACAGTGTTTTTGAAATAGGTCTATAATTGCATTTTACCTCTTGGAGCTTGTTGAAATAGGCTTATACTTTAAAAACCCTTCAAAGCAATGCATAATTTAGAAAGTTCAAGTGATGATGCATTTACCTCTTGGAGCTTGTTGTACAATCTGCCAAGTTTCTTGTGCCAGAAGTAATTTGATGCTTTGGACACTCTCAATTGACCCCTTAGAAGCTTTTAGAATGGTTAGAACCAGCTGGAATCCTTAGGAACAAGTTTGAGCTCTTTCTTGCAAAAGGGGCAAAAGTGACCAATATGGCAACTCTCTCAAATGGTGTTCCAGATGTGGGGAACCATTTGGGACAGTTCAAGGATGATATTTGGAGTGTGTTTGAGGCTTTATCTGGTTTTGAAAGTGACTGAATCAAGACATGGCTAGAAAAATGCAAAAAAAATCCAATTTTCAAGTTTTGAGAGGGGACTTTGTGATTTAGGTGTTACAGGTCACATATGAGAGTTTGGACAGCTTAGATATGACATATTGGATGTGTTTGGGTCATGAGCTATGATGGAAATGCTCTCTAACACAAAACTCTGAGATACCTTGCTAAAGAATGCATTTTGGCCTAAAGAGAGGGATTTTGAGGAAAGCATCAGTTTGGTTGCTTTGGTGTACTTAAACTGAGAACAAATGGGCTCTATTTATAGTAGAGCAAGTTTGTTTTGCAAGCAATAGTGAATGGCAACTGCAGCAGGCCTTTGGCCAATGTTATGCAAAAGGAATCTCAAGTCTCCTCTAGCCATTGACTAGAGGTTAGGGCACAGGCCTATGGTTCTTTGGTTCAGAGCTTATCCTTGACTCATTCAGTTAGGAATGTATCAGTCCATGCCACCTTGGTGTATCCATTAAATGCATTGCAACAAAATTAGAGTCTTGGCTCCTATTTAGCTCTTTTAGGTTTGGCATGCTACTCGTAGATTCTTGGATTTTGGAGGCTTGGAGATCTGATCACCCCCCTTGGATTTGATCCTCAGATGTGTCCAAATTGATGACAAGGCTTGGATGGATCAAATTTGGACAAATCGAGTAAAATGCACAAAATCTACCAAATCTGTCTTGAAAAAAATCAGTTCATGATGCCATGTTTCAAGGGTTGTATCTCCTTGCTCAAAGGGAATTTGGAGATGATCTGGTACTTGTTGGAAAGCCCTCATGGCATACTTTAACTTTGATGTCCACCCCTAAACGTGGTTTGACTTGGATCAAGGTGAAAAATGTCCCTATATTTTGGAAAAAGTAAGGCAGATTCTGACTTAGTGAAAATTTCACTAAGTGTTGGAAAAATGTCATTTTCATGTTTTCAGCCATTTTGATCACTCCATAACTTAAAATCCATGAGGAATTGGAATGAGTTGTAGTTGAAGCTTTTAAAGTATGCCATGAGAGCTACAAATCCAGCTTTGGACCATACAAAATGGTTGCTTGGATCTCAAGGTATGGTCCTTGGAAGTTGGTACCCTAGCCACTTTGTTCCATAACTTAGAAAAATTCTAAGTTTTTTATGGTTATCCCTTTTACAAGTTAACTCACTTTCTTTGATTTTTCTTGATGAATGATAATTCCAATCACATATTAACATTTTTTTAGGGTCAAAGAACTATAGTTGTGAAAAATTTCAAAAAGTCAAACTTGATTTTGTTCACAGTTGACTTTTTATCGGATGAAATTCAAACTGTGCGATCCTTGGGGAAATCAAGTCCTTGACCTAAATCAAATCTAATGGATACATTCCATAGGTGTTATAGGGTGCATTGAATCATGTCCCAAGGTTTGGGAGCATGTCTTGGTCAAAAGTCAAAGGTACAGTTGACTTTTCCCTCGAAACCCTAATTGTGGTCCAGAGGAAATTGAAACTTGTGGATCAAGCTTCTTGGATCAATCCATTGTTGCAAATGGATCAATTTAGTGTATTAGAGACCCTCAAATCATGTCTTGAGGTCTTGGCTCATGTTTTGTCCCAAAAGTCAACTTAGGGGTGAATTAGGTCAAGAAACCCTAATTCTTGATTTTTTTGTGAAAGCATCCCCTGAATCTAAATTGACTTGATGATTGGGTTCATAAGGTCCCTTGGAGTATCTTGGGTTGTTCTTTGAAGTATTGGCTCATGCTCAGAGAAAAAAATTTCATCCGGAGGCCTCAGTCGACCAAAACCTTAATTTGGTGACACTGGCGATCTCGAGGCTTGATCCACTTGGAATGTTGCAACCTTGTGCTTGATTCTTGATGTGGGAGTCCTATTGATCCTTTGTGGATGTTTGAGATGTTAGACAAGTTGAAGATCATGTCATTCCTTGATTGATCCTTTGTCTAAGTGCTCTGAGAGGGCTTGAAACCCTAATTCCTGATTGTGGTGAATGCTCAAACATCTCTGAGGATATTGATGAGGCATGAAAGTGCATCCATATTATGAGGATGAATGGCACAATAATGGGAAATCTTAGTGGTCAAAATTTGGGGTATGACACTTGGTACACTCCAAATTGAGGATTTGGTATTTGTTCTTCCAAGAGCTTTTCTCACGTTGAACTTTGTTGAGAGAAACCTGGAGTTTTTCCGCATCAGACATGAAATAAAGGACATATTTCTTTAATGGAAAAACTTCTTGACGAGGGTAAGGCTTCCTCAGCTTAAGGGCTCTAGTTTACACCCAGTGGAGATAAGGTTCCATGGAGGTACAATTTGGTCTTCCCAAAGACTCTAATGAGTTTGGTGGAGCACGACATCCTTCCGGATCACAATCTCTGTGTATCATCTTGACATATGACCTTGGTATATGTCTCGGACTCTGTGTCGGAAAGAAAAATGGTGTAGGCACCTCTTCTTGAGACATATAACTGTCCTCGTTAAGGTAGGACTTCCACTCTTCATCTGTATCGGAGGAATCACCCTCGTTGATGGTATGTACTTCTTGAAACACTAGGTGAAGGAAACCCCCACTAATGGAAGAAGTTCTGAATGGGATGAAGACTTTCATCGTTAGTAGCAGTTTGGGTACAGGTTGAAGAAAAACCAAGACCTTTCTTTTTCTTATTGTCAGTAGGAATGACAAGCTGTCCCCATCCTTTGGTATTGTTACTCCTGATCGCTTCGAGAGCATCTTTGTATGAGGAAATCGACGTTCCTTTTTCTAATTGGTTATCGTTGCTCACCAAAAGAGCTTGGAACTGAGTTCCCACAACCTCCTCTGGTTCTACATATGTGGACGACGATAAGTTGCTTATAATCAAGGCTTGCTCTCCGCAGACTGTGACTAGTTGGTCGTTCTTAACGAACTTCAGCTTCTGGTGAAGTGTTGAAGTGACTGCCCCAACCTCGTGTATCCAAGGTCTTCCTATCAAACAGTTGTATGCTGCCCGGATGTCCATGACCTGGAAAGTGACTTTGAAAGTGTGAGGACCGATAGTTATGGGAAGGTCGACTTTGCCGATAACTATTTTTCGGGATCCGTCAAATGCTTTGACGATGACCTCACTGCCTCTCATCGGAGATCCTTTAAATGATAGTCGCATTAGAGTGGACTTCGGCATCATGTTTAGAGCTGATTCGGTGTTTAACATCATGCTGGCTAAAGCATCGTCCTGGCAGTTGACTATAATATTGAGTGCCATGTTATGAATTGGACCCTCTTCCGGTAGTTCCTCATCACTAAATCCTAAGTTATTGCAAGAACTGATGTTGGAGATGATGCTGTCGAATTGTCTTATTGTTACATCCTATTTCACAAAGGCCTGCTCTAAGACTTTCTGTAGAGCTTCCCTGTGAGCTTCAGAACTGAGTAAAAGAGATAGCACTGGGATTTTTGAAGGAGTTTGCAACAGCTGATCAACAATGTTGTACTCACTCTTTTGGATGAGTTTTAGCATCTCATCGTTTCTCTTTGAAAGGTCGGGATCACAGGATTGACTGATTGGTTGATCAGGAACTCCTGTTCGAGGTTCCTTTTCTTTGCTGGGTTCTCCAACTCCTCGGTTGAAGATTCGACGGCTCCATGTTACTTGACTGATGTCTGCAATATTCATGACAAAGGGTAATGGAATTTCCTTTCCATTATCAATTGTTGTTGCACCGTATTTATAAGGGATAGCCTTATCGAATTTGTACGGTACTGGTCCTAGCAGATAGATGACTACAGGGGCATTCTAATTTTTCTGACTATCGTAGCCGGCCTCAATTGGTTCAAGGTTGAGAACCCTTCCACCATCGAGAGGAATTCTTGATTCATGGAGTAAAGGGATTATGGCGCATACATCTTTGGCCACTTCTCGCTTAGGGATCAAGACAACATCTTTGCCTTGATTAGGATGATAGTCCGACATTGACCAGAGCTTGACCATGGATGAATCTCCTTATGGTCCAACTGATTTTGAAGGGCTGCTCGCACGAGGTAGCATCCTTGATTATTCTCTGAGCAAACTCTACAGCGCTCATAGTTGTGGGGTGGCACCCGACCACGTCCGCTCTGTATGCAGTGTAACCTTACAAGGTCTGTTTCTAGTGATCGAACATCCTGACTCTGATACCTAGTAGGGTTCCCGTCGACCATACTGACTTGTTACGTGTCTTTATCTAGATAGATCGAAAGCCACCAGTGGTTTAACAAATGTTGTAGCGTCTTTTGAACTAGTGCACATCCTTGGTCACTCTCGCGACATCCCTTACAGTTCTGATAATTATGTGAAGTCAGAAAACCGAGCTGGACTTGCTTAGCGTGTAATTCCACCAAGCTAGTATTCATCAAGCGAATATCAAAAATTTGAATCATATTAACTTGATACTGACTTCTATCAAGGTAATCCTGAATCCATCCAAGATCCATCTGACGCTGGAGGGTCTCTCGTACCAAAGAGCATCCCTGATTATTTACCAAGCAAATCGGACAGGAATCATAATCGTGTCGTGGCAGATTATGATGTTGGCTTTGTATTGAGTGCATTGCCACCAAGTTAACATTCATCGCACAGATGTCGTGGTTTTGAATGATGTTGGAATTTGTATAAGTCATGTTGACTTCACGAATTCGGTGATCTTGGATCCATCCGAGATCCATCTGTTCCTGTAGAGCGGATTGCACCACAAAACATCCTTGATCATTTTTAGAGCAGGTATCACACTGGTGATAATTATGAGACGGTACATGACCATATCCACATTGTCTATAATGCATCTTGACCAGGTTGGTTCCCCATAAGAGTACATCGTGAATTTGATAGTTATGCTTAGACTCTTCTTCTATTAAATTTATCGCAGCTTTCTCGTGTTGAGGCAACGGGTTCGTTTGAACATTTGGATTTGTATCCTTGAAGGATAAGACCCCGCTCCTTACAAGCTTTTGTATGTCAGATTTGAAACTGAGACAATTTTCTATGTTATGCCCTGGTCCTCCTTGATGATAAGGGCAAGTCTGATCCGCTTTGAACCAAAAAGGCGGATTCTCTGGTACCACAAGAGGAGCCCTGGTTTGGACGTACCCCTTGACCAGTAGTAGTGGAAACAGTTCTGCGTACAACATTGGTATATGGTCGAACCCTGGTGGTCGCGTTGTACGGTTGTTGTTGTACGGAGGACGAGCCTGCTGAAGAGGCTGTTGTGTCCTTTGCTGATATTGTTGTTGATTCGGTTGGCTCTGAGCAACCTGAGGTTGATACGTAGGAATAGGCGCAGGGTTGATAGCAGGAGTTACAGCTGCTACTGGTTGGTACCGTCGCCTTTGCTTTCCGAGAGAGATATTACCAATATCTTGCTCTTTTTTCTTAGGGAGAGCACTACCGTAACTTTTGCTACTGCTTGATGGTCCGGCCACTTTAACTAAACGTCCTTCTCGGACTGCTTCCTCAAGACGAACTCCCATGCCTGCCATCTCAGTGAAGTCACTGGGCGCACTGGCGACCATTCTATCATAGTAAAATGAGCTCAAGGTTTTTAAGAAGATCTTTGTCATCTCTTTTTCCTCAAGAGGTAGACAAATCTGGGCGGCAATTTCACGCCATCTCTGAGCATATTCCTTAAATGTTTCTTTGTCCTTCTGCGACATTGCTCTGAGTTGATCTCTGTCCGGTGTCATGTCGAGGTTATACTTATATTGTTGAACAAAGGAAGCGCCAAGATCTCTGAAAGTGACGATCTTAGTGCAGGTTAAACCCATGTACCATTTGAGTGCGACACCGGTTAAAATATCTTGGAAATAGTGGATTAGTAGCTGTTGGTTCTCTGTCAGAGTTGACATCCTCTGAGCGTACATCACCAAATGGCTTTGAGGGCAAGAGTTACCCTTGTACTTTTCAAATTCGGGCACCTTGAATTTGTGAGGAACTTTCACATTGGGGACCAAACAAATGTCTGCGGTGTCCTTTCCAAATAGATCCTGACCGCGAATGGCTTGCAGTTCCTTCTGTATTTCCAGGAACTGTTCCTGGAATTCCCTCATTCTGTCATCCATACTTTCGTTTCCACCAATCGGTATCTGTGGAAGCTACACTTCCAGGACAGTGTGGACCACGGGTGGTGGTATAGTCATTATAGTTGTGACTCTTGGTGCTTCTCTCTCCCGAATTTTGTAACCTTCAGGAGTTGCTGTCATGCCCCTTGCATCTTCGCTTTCCCGAAGTTTGTAACCTTCAGGCCCAGCGGTTCCTGCTGCAGTTTCCGGATCTTCCGTGATCGGCGTAATATATCCTTTCGGGATATAGTTAATAGGAATGCCCCAGGGACGATCTTTAGGCATGTTATACCGAGGATCATACTTCTCCACTATGGGCGTCGATGTGATCTCTGAGATCACAGTCCTTTGAATTTGAGCTGCTGCCAGAGCTTGCATGTCATAGTGAATTTTCCTCAGATCTTCTTTCAGAGCGTCGAGTTCTTCTCTCAACTCTCTGTTCTCTTCCTCGAGATTATCCATTTTCTTTTGTTGACTGGCCCGAGTATTGTACGAATGAGACAGTTTGACTATAGAATCGAGACACAAACGTGAGATTCGTAGGTAAGAAGAATGCGTTATGTGAGAATGATGAATGATATGCAATGATTATATTATATTATATATATATATATATATATATATATATATATATATATATTTGTTTAATCAAAATAAACTTCAACAATTGGATTGTAAATATCATACAGTGGGGAGACCCCGTTTTATTGGATTCAAAGATTGCAGAAATGGAAATACAATAATTTTACAAAGTGTTGTAAAAGGAAATGTCTAAACTTATGGATCCTGAGTCCTCTCTGAGGAGGGCTCAGGTGCTGGTTCTGGTACTTTTCTTTTCTTTGACCGGGGCTCTTGAGCCGTTGTCGGGTTGTCATTCTTTTGCCAAGTGAAGTGAGCGAGCAAATTCCTTTGGTCTTCTTGATTCTCTACAGCATGTTGCTCTAAACTCTCGATCAGAGCATCCTTTTATTTTAATAGTTGTTGTATTTTGTTACACTCCACATTGAGAATACGGTACTTGTTCTTCCAAGACTTCTTCTCCTGTTGAACTTTGTTGAGAGTAACCTGAAGTTTTTCCGTATCTGACATAAAATAAAGGACAGATTCCTTTAACGGAAGAACTTCCTGACGAGAATAAGGCATCCTCAGCTTGAGAGCTCTAGTTTGTACCCAGTGGAGATAAGGTTCCACTGAGACGCAGTCTGGTTTTCCTAGAGACTCTCTTCCTTTCCTGTGAACATGTTTCCAGGCATGCACTATTTCTGTCATTATTGCCCCATCATTTTCTCCTTCCTTGAAGAAAAGACCTTCCAGATGAGCATTACGCGGGACATGCCTCATCGGGTATCCAAATTGACGACGAACTAAAACTGGATGATAGTTGATTCCTCCTTTAGTTCCTATGAGGGGTACATTAGGGAATTTTCCACAGCGGTCAATGATTCTGATCCCATCATTGATTCGATTGTACCAGTCGATGTCAGAGTTGGTAAGAGACATGATTCTCTGCGACCAACGTAAAGTACTCTTATGATCCTAAATTGCAGCAGACTTGGGTAAAGGGGAAGTAAACTATTTATATAGCAGGGGTACACAGCATGTGATCATTCCTCCGCTATACAAATTCCTTAAGTGTACAGAATGATAAGCATCTGCGAGCAAGGTCGGTACGGGGTTTCCAATTAGAAAAATCTTAATGGCATTGATATCAACAAAGTCATCAATTTTGGGAAACAGAAATAACCCGTAGGTGAGTAAGACAAAGATGCTCTCGAAAGAAGCTATGTTCCCTATGCTAGCAAAGTACAGAGCCTTCTTTATCAAAAACTTGGCTGGCAAACCCTAGATTCCACCCTCAGTGGTAATGTGAGTCTTGACTTCTGACTCCTCCAAATAGATAGCTCTTGCAATGGTTTGATCCTTTGGAATTTCTTCCAGTCCAGAAAAGGGAGCTTGGTCAGTGATGGGTAAATCAGTCAGGTGAGAGTACTCCTCCAGTGTTGGTGATAGTTGATAATCTGGGAATGTGAAATAGTGATAGACCGGATCGTAGAACTGAATGAGCATAGCCAGGATTCCTTCAATTACATGTACCCTTAACAGAGACAGCAGTCCTCCGTACTTAGCTCTGAAAGCATCAGGGTTGGTGATCATCCTCGCCAACCCCCTTAAATCCCCTAGTTTTGGAACCTTGAAGGTGTACTTGTGAGTCTTCCTTCTACCGAAATCCATAACGCAATCTCCCTTTCTGGTATTTGCAATCATTGTCTTAGTTTAATTTGAAAAAGAGAGACTAGAAGAGAAAATTTGTCTTCGTTTAAAGTTTTTTAATGAAATGAATGCATGAATGCAGCACACAAAAACATAGAAAAAATATGGGGTCAAAGGTTCAGTGTCATGAAGTCATGGCTCTACCCATCCTCAAAGGTTATACTGGTGATTTTTGTACCTGTCCTCAAAATCATTGACCCCTCTTAGGATAACAACAGCAGGCTGGTTCACCCGAGCGAGCTGCAGTATCTTAGAGTAATCTCAAATTAGGGTAGTATCGTGTGACAACTATTTCCGATAGCTTCCACACTACAAAATAGTAACATGGTTTCAGCCTACTAAATCCTCAGTTTCATAGAATACCACAATCGAATAATCTGCTTTCAACAACCGAAGCCGTATAGGCATTGAATCCACAAAGGGTCTCTCCACTGATTCGATGGTCGACCGAGGTCTCTTATTTGGGAGTCACTTCCTGTAAGATTACTCGTCTAGTGCCAACACTTATCTTAGGTGTCACTCAAACTTTCCAGATGCGGCATCACCCGCAGTCCCATTAGTAGAAAAATAAACACGGATATCAATTAGGAAAAGCAGTATATATATGTATTCCAAAAACTAACATCCTAGACCTCTTAGAAGCTATAATCCTAGTCCTATACAGTCAATGAGTCCCCAGCAGAGTCGCCATTTTACTATAGCGAGCGATTTTTGTCGGTGACGCGACCACCTTATCGCTGGGTTTTCCTCACTGCAATGGTAGGAGGGGGTGCTACTTTCTGATTTCTTATTTATCCCATGAAGCTGGAAAGGAAAGGGGAGCTATCTAAAACTAACCTTGCACGCAAATGTTTAACTGAACAAATGCTTAAAAGAGATTCGGGGAGTCGGGGTCAGGTTATACAATGGGGAGTTGTCAATTACCCATCCTATATGTGGTTATCCACAGGATATTAGCTTTAGGTTTCGCTTTGTACTTGATAGTGTTTATCCGTTAATGGGCTAGGAAGGTTTCTTGGGAAGTATGAGTGAGTGAGTGAGTTTTTGTTTATGGTAAGGTACTGGACCTAATGTTTGATTGGTGTGAAGGTACTGGACCTAGAGTTTTTTCATTAGTATGCTCGCTAAGATTTCGCAATCTTATGCCTACGTATTCCCGTTTAAACGAAACAGGGAAATCAGAGCAATCATAGTTCCTCCTATTCTAAGGGAGGAAAAAGATGTGTTGGTGTCTTGTTCAAAGCCCAAGATTGAAGCTAAAAGGTTTTAACTGATAGAGAATTTGTCATCTCTAAAACAAGATTGTTGATTTTTGTGTACCTTGATCAAAGCCCAAGGTTGAAGCTAAGAGGTTAATTGACTCCACTAGGGGAAGTCTTTATACAAAGCCTAAAAGGAGGCTAGAAATGACTGACTCAACAAGAGAGTGTTTTTATCTGTCTCGTATAAAGCCCGAGATTGTGGCAAAAAAAAGACTGACTCTTTGGGGGATATCATTATACGAAGCCTAAGAGGAGGCTAAAAGCTTGACTTTCCCAGGGAAAATGTTCTATCTGTCTTGTACAAAGCCCAAGATTGAGGCTAAAATGGATTTTGACTCCGCCAGGAAGATTTGTATGTGTCTTGTACAAAGCCCAAGATTGAGGCTGAAACGAGTTTGACTCTTGCTGGAGAGTATTATATGTCTTGTACAAAGCCCAACATTGAGGCTAAAATAAGTTTGACTCTGCTTGGGAAAGATGTTGGTCCCAAGCTTAAGAGAAGGTTATGAAGATTTATGTCTTGTACAAAGCCCAAGATTGTGGCAGAAAGGAGACTTTACTGACTCGGCTGAGGATATTTTAGGTATCTCGTATAAAGCCCAAGATAGAGGCTAAATAGGTTGACTCAACAAGAGAGTCTGAAAAGGTGATTGACTCAACGAGAGAGTCTGAAAGGGTGAGTGACTCAACAAGAGAGTCTAAAAGGTAATTGACTCAACAAGAGAGTCCGAAAAGTAATGGACTCAACAAGAGAGTTTGAAAAGTAATTGACTCAACAAGAGAGTCTGAAAAGTAATTGACTCAACAAGAGAGTCTGAAAAGGTTAGCTCAGCTGGGGAGAATCATTGTACAAAGCCCAAGAGGAGGCTGGTTATGCTGAGGAAAAGTCATTATACAAAGCCTAAGAGGAGGCTATCTTTTGCTAGGGATAATTGAAATCTCGAGGCAGGTCCACATGGGGGAATCAACTCTTGCAGAGGATTGTAGAAGAGTTAGGGTATCAGATACCTTAAGGTTCTGATTTGGGATAGTGTTATACTGATGATAAACTGATCCTGGCTTGGGGATTTTTAGGAGAGAGACTGGGTTTTAGCTCTCCTGGAGATTGATCCAGAGTAACCGTGGTTTCTCCCTGTATTTGTAGGGAACTTGAGAATTTCTTTGAGACTCAAGGGGATTAGACTGTCCAAGTCTACTGGTGTGGAAGAGTTTTATCCTTTGTATGATGCCCAAGAGGAGGCACGAGTATTAAGGGATGAGAATCAACCCTAAAATCTGATATTTGACACTGGAAAGACTGCTCTAGCTAAGGATGACTAAGTTCTATCTTATACCTTTAAGAGGTCGTCAAGGTCCTTGTATTAAGCCCAAGAGAAGGCATGAGAACTTCTAAGAAGCTGGAGGGTCCTTGTACAAAGCCCAAGAGGAGGCAGGGATGCTTTTGGAAGCCCGTTGGTCTCAAACCAAGAAAAGTTCAAGAAATGCTATTCGCCGAGAATAGATCATTTAGTGAAAGTTCGAAGGTTTGAAGAAACTCAAGAGATGCTATTCACCGAGAATAGATCAACTCTGGGGAGTAAAATTCCTTTGACAATTTCTAAAGTGACAGCCTGAGAAAAGGTTCACAAAGAATACTGCCTTTCTCTTTGTTCCATATTGTTTAAGCCCAAGAGAAGGCAAGACTGTATCTGGAAATCCTATGGGGGATCTAGTTTTGCTGTATTTTAAAGAGTGACCAAACTGGCTTTACCTAGTTCTAGACCTAGTTGTCGGGGAAAACTCTAAATAACTATACTAGTATATATACAGATGATATATGACAAGTATTTAAATGGATATGAAAGAAGACTAACCGTGTGCAGCTTCCCACAATACAGTTCTATATATATGAAATTGAGTAAATGAAAGCTATTAAAACTTACAGGCGAGCAAGCTTCCATGCTGTATGGTTAGTTGTTCAAAGAAATTAAAGAAATTTTTTATAACAACTGTATATTGAATCTAAATAAAAAAGGAGTTTGTTTGAAAAGATTATTGGGGCTTATACTCAAAGAGAGGCCCAAGTTTTAATAGTGATTGTACCGTTGTTCTGAATATTGTATCAGGACTTATACAACAACTGAGGCCCAAAGAGGTTTATTTACAAAAGGGTTGGGTCTTACACTCTGATAGAGGCCCAAAGAGTATTTAAAGAAAAGAAATAGGACTTATAACACGAGGGTAGGCCCAGATGATTTTGTTTTAAAAGGAGACGACCGCGCCGTGGTTTTGAAAATACAGTGGGACTTATACAATGTCTGAGGCCCAAAAATTATTTATTTACAAAGGGGTTGGGTCTTACAGTCTCTCAAGAGGCCCAAAAAGGTTTTGAAAAAGAAAAGTGGGACTTACAACACGAGGGTAGGCCCAAAATTGTTTTTGCTCTGAAATGGCGATCGCGCAGAGATTCTTTTAACGCCGAGGGACTTATACAATATCTGAGGCCCAAAGATTTTGGTTAAAAGGGGATTGTGTCTTACACTCTATTAGAGGCCCATGAGTGTTTAAAAAAGATTTGTTAGGGTGAACATCCAAGAAACCCTAATTTTTGAATTAAAATGGCATTTTTCAAAGGTAATATAAATAATAAATGATAAAATATCAATTATATCCAAAAACAAGTTGTACACTTTGGAAAATATTTTTAAAAATCAAGTTTAATCATATGAAAGCTTAAAATCCAATTAATTCTGAAAGAACAAAGTGTGAATTTCATTTAAAAAATGTTTAAAAACAATTAAAATGAAATTAATTACAAAAATTTGAATTATATTAAATAAATAATATAAATTGGATTTTTTTGTGGAATAAAATATTTTAACATTTTTGTGATTTTTTACAAAAAGAACTAAATAAAAATGATTAAAAGTGAGAGAGAAATTAATTTTTCAAATCATTAAAAATAATATGAAAAATATTAAAAAAGTGGAAAAAGTGGTAAAAAGGGTCAGGGGAGAGGGGGATTCGAACCCCAGACCTCAAGGTTGCAGTGCGCGCCTTCTACCACTGGGGTGGTGATACATTCGTGTATCAAAGACACCCTAGAAATACATAAGGCATGCCTTGTTTTAGGCCTGACCAAGGCAAGGTTTTGGACCAAAAACGTAAAGGCCATAACTTTCTGATTTCTCCATGGATTGGGACAAAACTTATATGCATCTGGCCTAGAATTTCCCAAGGAATCCAATGGTGGTGGTGGTTTTTTCAGATGAGGTCCCTATTTAAAAACCCGACAGTGTTTTTGAAATAGGCCTATAATTGCATTTTCTATACTAACACATGGTACATGTAAGAATTACACGGCAAATTGGTTCAAACACATCATATATAACATGTATGAGATGTTTATGATCAGTGGCCTTCAAAGCAATGCATAATTTAGAAAGTTCAAGTAATGATGCATTTACCTCTTGGAGCTTGTTGTGCAATCTGCCAAGTTTCTTGTGCCAGAAGGAATTTGATGCTTTGGACACTCTCAATTGATCCCTTAGAAGCTTTTAGAATGGTTAAAACCAACTGGAATCCTCAGAAACAAGTTTGAGCTCTTTCTTGCAAAAGGGGCAAAAGTGACCAATATGGCAACTCTCTCTAATGGTGTTCCAGATGTGGGGAACCATTTGGGACAGTTCAAGGATGATATTTGGAGTGTGTTTGAGGCTTTATCTGGTTTTGAAAGTGACTGAATCAAGACATGGCTTGAAAAATGCAAAAAAAAAATCCAATTTTCAGGTTTTTAGAGGGGAGTTTGTGATTTTGGTGTTACAGGTCACATATGAGAGTTTGGACAGCTTAGATATGACATATTGGATGTGTTTAGATCATGAGCTATTATGGAAATGCTCTCTAACTCAAAAACTCAGAGATACCTTGCTAAAGAATGCATTTTGGCCTAAAGAGAGGGATTTTGAGGAAAGCATCAGTTTGGTTGCTATGGTGTACTAAAACTGAGCACAAATGGGTTCTATTTATAGTAGAGTAAGTTTGTTTTGCAAGCAATAGTGAATGGCAACTGCAGCAGGCCTTTAGCCAATGTTATGCAAAAGGAATCTCAAGTCTCCTCTAGCCATTGACTAGAGGTTAGGGCACAGGCCTATGGTTCTTTGATTCAGAGCTTATCCTTGACTCATTTAATTAGGAATGTATCAGTCCATGCCACCTTGGTGTATCCATTAAATGCATTGCAACAAAATCGGAGTCTTGGCACCTTTTTAGCTCTTTTAGGTTTGGCATGCTACTTGTAGATTCTTGGACTTTGGAGGCTTGGAGATCAGATCATCCCCCATAGATTTGATCCTCAGATGTGTCCAAATTGATGACAAGGCTTAGATGGATCAGATTTGGACAAATCGAGCAAAATACACAAAATCTGCCAAATTTGTCTTGAAAAAAATCAGTTCATAACGCCATGTTTCAAGGGTTGTATCTCCTTGCTCAAATGGAATTTGGAGATGATCTGGTACTTATTGGAAAGCCCTCATGGCATACTTTAACTTTGATGTCCACCCCTAAACCTGGTTTGACTTGGATCAAGGTGAAAGATGTCCCTACATTTTGGAAAAAGTAAGGCAGATTCTGACTTAGTGAAAATTTCACTAAGTGTTGGAAAAATGTCATTTTCATGTTTTCAGCCATTTTATCACTCCATAACTTAAAATCCATGAGGAATTGGAATGAGCTGTAGTTGAAGCTTTTAAAGTATGCCATGAGAGCTACAAATCCAGCTTTGGACCATACAAAATGGTTGCTTGGATCTCAAGTTATGGTCCTTGGAAGTTGGTACACAAGCCACTTTGTTCCATAACTTAGAAAAATTCTAAGTTTTTTATGGTTACCACTTTTACAAGTTAACTCACTTTCTTTGATTTTTCTTGATGAATGATGATTCCAATCACATATTAACATTGTTTTAGGGTCAAAGAACCATAATTGTGAAAAAATCCAAAAAGTCAAACTTGATTTTGTTCACAGTTGACTTTTTATCGGATGAAATTCAAATTGTGCGATCCTTTGTGAAATCAAGTCCTTGGCCTAAATTAAATCTAATGGATACATTCCATAGGTGTTATAGGGTTCATTGAATCATGTCCCAAGGTTTGGGAGCATGTCTTGATCAAAAGTCAAAGGTACAGTTGACTTTTCCCTCGAAACCCTAATTGTGGTCCAGATGAAATTGAAACTTGTGGATCAAGCTTCTTGGATCAGTCGATTGTTGCGAATGGATCAATTTAGTGTATTAGAGACCCTCAAATCATGTCTTGAGGTATTGGCTCATGTTTTGTCTCAAAAGTCAACTTAGGGGTGAATTAGGTCAAGAAACCCTAATTCCTGATTTTTTTGTGAATGAATCCCCTGAGGCTAAATTGACTTGATGATTGGGTTCATAAGGTCCGTTGGAGTAACTTGGGTTCTGCTTTGAAGCATTGACTCATGCCTAGAGAAAAAAAATTCATCTGGAGGCCTTAGTCGACCAAAACCTTAATTTAGTGACACTGGCGATCTCGAGGCTTGATCCACTTGGAATGTTGCAACCTTGTGCTTGATTCTTGATGTGGGAGTCCTCTTGATCCTTTGTGGATGTTTGAGATGTTAGACAAGTTGAAGATCATGTCATTCCTTGATTGATCCTTTGTCTAAGTGCTCTGAGAGGGCTTGAAACCCTAATTCTTGATTGTGGTGAATGCTCAAACATCTCTGAGGATATTGATGAGACATGAAAGTGCATCCATATTGTGAGGATGAATGGAACAATAATAGGAAATCTTAGTGGTCAAAATTTGGGGTATGACACTTGGTACACTCCAAATTGAGGATTTGGTATTTGTTCTTCCAAGAGCTTTTCTCACGTTGAACTTTGTTGAGAGCAACCTGGAGTTTTTCCGCATCAGACATGAAATAAAGGACAAATTTCTTTAACGGAAAAACTTCTTGATGAGGGTAAGGCTTCCTCAGCTTAAGGGCTCTAGTTTGCACCCAGTGGAGATAAGGTTCCATGGAGGTACAATTTGGTCTTCCCAAAGACTCTCTGCCTTTCCTGTGAATATGTTTCCAGGCATGCACTATTTCCGTCTTTAGTGCCCTGTCATTTTCCCCATCCTTGAAGAAAAGACCTTCCAGATGAACGTTATGTGGGATATTCTTCATCGGGTATCCGAGTTGACGGCGAGCTAAAATTGGATGGTAGTTGATTCCTCCTTTAGTTCCAATGAGGGGTACGTTAGGGAAATTTCCACATATTTTGATGATCTCTATCCCTTCGTAAATCCGAGATTCCCAATCTATGTCAGAGTTGGTAAGAGACATAATCCTTTGTGACCAACGTAGAGTACTCTTGTGATCCCAAAAAGTAGCAGACTTGGGCAAGTGGGAAATGAACCATTTGTAGAGTAAAGGTACACAACATCTGATAATTCCTCCGCTGTACAAATTCCTTAAGTGTACAAAATGATAAGCATCTGCGAGCAGGTTTGGCACGGGGTTTCCTATCAAGAATATCTTATGAGCATTGGTATCGACGAAGTTGTCGATGTTTGGAAAGAGGAATAACCCATATATGAGCAGAACAAAGACGTCTTCGAAGGTAGTTATGTTTCCTACACTAGCAAAGTATAGAGATTTCTCCATCAGGAATTTAACCGATAAACCCTGGATTCCTCCTTTAGTGGTTATCTGAGTCCTACCTTCTGACTCATCCAAAGAGATTGCTCTTGCAATGGTTTTTTCCTTTCGAATTTCTTCCAGTCCAGAAAATGGAGCTCGATCAGTGATAGGTAAATCAATCAGGTGGGACTACTCTTCCAGTGTTGGTGCAAGTTGGTAATCCGGGAAAGTGAAGCAGTGGTAAACCGGATCGTAGAACTGTGCCAGCGTAGACAGGATCCCTTCAACTACGTTGACCCTTAACAGAGACAACAGTCCCCCATGCTTAGCTCTGAAAGCCTCGGGATTGGTAATCATCCTTGCCAATTTCCTTAAGTCTTCTAATTTCGGAGCCTTGAAGGTATACTCCTGCATCTTTCTTCTACCAAAATCCATAACGCAACCTATGATATTTGCAATTATTGTTTTAGTTCTTTTGAAAAAAAAAATTTCTTGTTTGAAAAGAGTTTTTTAGATGAATGCATGAATGCATCACACAAAAACATTAGAAAACATGGGTTCAAGGGTTCAACGTCACGAGCATGGAGTCATGGCTCTACCCATCCCCAAAGCTTGTACTATTTTGGTCAATTTTTGTACCTGTAGAACAGGTTCTAAGGTTCTCAAAGTCATTAACCCCTCCTAGGGATATCAACAGCAAGCTGATTCACTCGAGCGAGCTGTAATATCCTAGGATGAATCTCATTTGAGTGTAGTATCGCGTATCAACAATTCTCGATAGTCACCGCACTACCAAATGGACATATGGTTAATGTCTACTAAATCCTCAGGGTCATGGGTACCGCACTAGGAAAGATAATGCTTTCACGACAATTGGTCGTTCAACATCGATATTTCCGCACGGGTCCCTCGATTGATTCGGTGGACTGCCAAGTTAGCTTGGTCGGGATTCACTCCCTATAAGCGTTTCCTGGATATGCCACCACTTATCTTAATGTTCTCTCAAACTTTCCACATGCATATTAATCGCATTCCCACTTGATAGAAAATTAAACACGGGTATCAAGTAGTATAACAGTAAATGATATATATATATATATATATATATATATATATATATATATATATATAGTAGAAAGTATAAAAAATGCCAAACAAAACCTAGACCTCTTAGGAACTCAAATCCTAAAGATTCCCCAGCAGGGTCGCCATTTTTCAGTACCGTGCGATATTTGTCGGTGACGCGACCACCTTACCACATTGGTTTGAATTGGGTGCTACTTTCTGATTTCTTATTTATCCTATGAAGCTGGAAAGGAAATAGAAGCTATCTAAAACTAACCTTGCACGCAAATGTTTTCTTTAACAAATGCTAAGAGATTGGGGGTTCCGGGGTCAGGTTATACAAAGGGAAGTTGTCAATTACCCAGTGTATATATGGTTATCCATAGATCTTCTTTGGCATGTTTTCATACTTTCTAGTGTTTATCTGTTATGGGTTGGGAAAAGTTTCTCCTTTGGGAGTGTTGAGAGAGTATTTTTGTTGTTTTCGGGTTTTTCCGTTGTTTTTGGTAAGGTACTGGACCCAAATTTTTTGATATGTGTGCTCGCTAAGATTTTGCAATCTTATGCCTACGTATTCCCGTAAAGATATTTGGGAAATCAGAGCAATCGTAGTTCCTCCTATTCTATGGGAGGAAAAATGTTTTGGTGTCTTGTTCAAAGCCCAAGATTGAAGCTAAAATTTATTTGTGTCTTGTTCAAAGCCCAAGATTGAAGCTAAAGGTTAACAGAGAGAGAGATAATTTGTCATCTCTAAAGGGAGACATCTTACCTATTTATCACAGTTGTTGGATACTTGATTATAAAGGAGAATTACTTTAACTGGAATGTATGGAATCCAACAATTCCAAAATTTCTTTTATAAGGGAATGTCCTGAAGGAGGAATCTTTAACTCAGTGTAGAGCAATGCCATTTTTCCTTAGGAATATTTCATGCTAAGAGAGGGACATTGGCTTGGATGTAAATAATCCAGAGGCTTGCCACTTATAACAATTATATGAAAGATGAAGTTTACCAACAAGTGTGCCACTTACAGCAGTTATCTGGAACGAGCCACTTTCTGTGCTTCTTACAAAACCTACTTCAAACGAGCCAACATCAGCAGCTCCAAAACAATCCTATAAGAAGGATCCTTCCGAAGATGCTATGAGACCACGAAGAAAGATCATGAAGAGAACATGAAGGAAGCGGCTCAACGAGATATTTGACCATCTTACGGTTCCAGAGCCAGAAATGGAAGATATTGTAGAATACGAACCAGATATTGATTATGGTAGCTACTAATTTTGTAGAAAAAGAATGACATAGAACCATCTGTTTCTAGGTCCATCCATTTTCCTTTTAGGATTTGTAATACATTAACAAGAATAATGAAAGATGTTTTGAGCAAATTATTTATTTACATAGTATGCAACAATCATCCGGTTAACCTTGAGATTTTCTGAAGGAGCATTAGCAAAGTGAAACTGACAACAGAACCATCAATAAAACTAATCAAACATTAACTCATAGTTGTTCAGATTCTTAAATAGGTTAGATTGCTAGATAACATTTCCAAGAGTTATTATTATAGTCCTGATAAGATTTAACCAATACTTAAATAACTTTAAACTCAAGACCATGTAAATATCACGTCTATAAAAAGGACTCACGTAAGCTTTCTTTCATGATCACTTAATCCCTAAAACACCAAGATGTACAAGCAAAAGAAAATCTGGGTTCCAAAGAGAGACTTCTGGAAGGCAGCATTACTGAATGCAGCAAATCAAGCAAACCAAGGCAATGCAGCATCTGAAGGATCTGCAAGTAAGCAAACAGCTTCAGAAGTGCTCTCCTCAACAACATCTTTTATGAAGACAACCATAAGAAGATATTCTGGGTCCAGACGCAGACACCAGCTAAGAAAAGAGACTATGGAGTTTGCTGAGGAAGAACGACAAGATTACTTAGATAGTCTATACATGTCAGATAATCCTAGGTAGATCCTTAGGGCCAATCCAACAGATCATAATCATCGAATTGTCTTGTAATAACTTCCCTTCCATTAAGTAGTTTTACCTAGTTATTTTAGATTCTCATGAACAACATAGAATAAATATTCAACAGTTTAAAACTGAACACAAGCATGAACAAACTCTGAATTTAGTAATAAGAAGCTTAATACAGAGATTTCAACATAATACAAAGCATAACTATGCAGAAATCTAACATCAGAATCTTTCATAGATAGCTTAAAACTTGTCTCTCCAGATCTTATAAGAACTAGCCTCAGAACTTATATTAACCCCCAGCTAAATAAGTATCTCAGAAATAACTCGTCCATAAGGAATGGAGAAGGTCTTTTCCTTTTAAAAAGAAGAAAGAGACCTTTTCAGATGGTCAAACATAACTTGAGGCAGATCAATCTTCAAATTTGAATTAAGAAGTAGAAGTAGATCCTTTTCAATAGGGTCCACAAGGTCTAAATCTTAATCCTTAGGAAGTAAGTTTGAATTCAGAATCTGATTCCAAACAACAACATCAGGAAGAAGATTTGAGACCTCTGATGTATTAGATGGATCTACAAAGATACGCCAAGTAGGAAGATAGTGTTCCCAAACAAGAGTTATTGGGATTTCTCCAATCTCCTCACAATTGATTGCATTTTCAATCACTAAAGAGGTTATTGTAATAGAAACACCAGTTACTCTAGATAGAATAACATACTCATAATTCAGCTCAACAGTGGAGGCATTAATCCAAATCTCTTTGACAAGACTTGGATAAGTGAAACCACATAGAATCTCAAAGTATCCATTCCAACCTTATTTATACACAGTCTTCCATAAGTTGAAACCAATCTTAAGCAACTCATCAAAATCTATAAACTTTTCATTGATGATAACCAGCTGATTCAAAGAAGAATGAACTGAGTGTAATACCCTAATTTTTACCCCTAAGATCCCACATATCATTTGCATTTTTGCATACCATAAACAAGATCACCAATATCCTTGTGCTTTTCTTTTTTTCTTTATGTTTGTTTATGTTTACTAGCCTCTAACCAAAATACCAAAAATATTTTGCTTTTTTGTTTGTTTCTTCTTCTCTGTGTGATTAGGGTTTTGCAGGGAGATTGATGGCAAAGACATGGCTTGGAGATTGTGTGGCTATTCAATTGTGGTTGAGGTCAGATGGATGTTTGACCTAATCCTGGTCAAATTATCAAGAGTTTGCTTCAAGTGCAAGATATTTATTTCAGTGAGTTATTCCTCAAAACAGTGACTATCAAGTTGTTGTGTGGTGATATTCATCAGGTTCATCTGAGTTCATCAATCAAGACTGTGTTCATCTGTGGATTTATTTTCCAAGATAATTAATTCAGATGAATTGTGAAGTGATTCAGAACTTATTCAAATGGCCGTTGTTCAGTTGTGGCTTGTTCAGTGGTAGCTGTGTTTTATCAGAGGCTTGTGGAAATAAGTTTAAGATTGGTTTTGGGCTAAAAATAAAGATTGGTCATCCATGGTCTATATCCATTCCATTTTTGGCTATCCAATTTCTAAACCATTTTTTTATCCACTTTTAATCTCTTTTGTCACCTTTCTAATACCCACATTTTTTTCAATATCCATTTAGAAACCCACTTCCATTTTCCAATTTTTCTAAATCCACATTTTTTTTATCCAATATTAAATCCATTTCCAATCATCCACTTTCATAATTTTCTATTTTCTATTTTAAATCACATTCAAATTTCCATTAGTCATTAATTACCAAAATTTCTTTTTTTTCTTTTCTAATCCATTTCCATTAAGCCCAACTCCAATAATTAGGCCCATTTCTACACAAGTTACAACAAACAATTGTCAAAAAAAAAATAAACAAATTCCATGCCACTTGCTACTAAGCCACTACTGCTATTGTGTACAAGTCGTGCTATCACTTTTATGCTACATGCTACACTTTCTCACAAGCCAATTTTAAGTAAAACAAAATAAGCCAATTGAAGCTCCATCAAGCCATGATAATTCCAAAGGCAATGTATCAAAACACAAGCATGACAAAGAGCAAAAAATGAGCTAGCAATTCCAAGATGACTTAATGTCGTACCAAGCCAAGACTTTAATTCCAAACCGCAAGCTCATGCTACGCAAGACAACGTCAAGATTACACCAAGCCATGATGTGTATCCAAGCTAGCCAAACAAGCCATAAAGTGCTTCAATAAACAAGCTGCAATTAAATACCAAAATGACATACATGAGATGTGAGGAAAATAACCAAAACGACAAGAAAAATGACAGCAACAAGTCGCGCACAATGCAACATCCGAAACGTAACGGAAAGTTCAAAACGCAGCTAACAAAGCAAAACGACTTCGTAAAAGCGGAATACGAGCAAAACGCAGAGAAAACTCAAAAACGGCAATCACTCTCCCTCACTCTCCATCTATAAATACAGCTTCATTTCTCACAATTTCTCAAGCTTTGACAGCCTCCAAACCCCTGCCAAAATACAAACTCAACCCTCACTTTCAAGCTTCAATTCCATAATTTCAATTCAAGCTTCACACGTACAGTTCAACAACAACATCGGTCAAGTTGAGAAAAAGAGAGAGGAAGAAAGATTCGAAGCTTACTCATTGTTTCTGAGAAGGTAGAAAAACATTTCCGATGTAGTTCCATGGCTTCGATCCGTTTGTTCATTCAACGTTATTCGAAATCGTTTGCATATTCTTGATCTACTCTTCATTCCGATCGCAACCGTACGTATTTCAACTCCCACCGCTCCGATTCGGTTGAGTTTCAAAGTACAAGCATGGTGATGAATAGTTCCGAGCGGTTTGAAGAAGAAGAAGATATAAATTCCATTTTCTGACTTTTTTTTCTTTTCATTTCCTTTTAATATATTTGTTTGTTTCTATTTCCTTTTTAATAAAAAAAAACGGTGGGCCTAGCCCATTGCTACCACTTCACCTCCTTTTTTTTAGAACTTCTATTTTCTTTTTTTTGGTTAGCAAAATCATTTTCACTACTTTCTTGTTCTTTTTTTCTTTTAATGTTTTTTATAAAAATCTTTGTATTTTGTTTATAAGCATTTCTTGAAAAATTATTTGAATACCTTTGCTCTTATTTTTTTTTCTTTTTTTTAATATTGGATTTGGATCACATTTTAAGAATTTATTTCTCTTTAAATTCATTGGACTTAGGGTGTAGATGAAGTTGGACAAATGTTCACTTATTCAAATCTACCTTTAAAGTGAATTATTTTATTCACTTTAGGTGCTTTGAGTTAATGATATATTTAGCACTTTAATCCACCAAAATGAGTGAATGAACTTAAAGATGGAATTGTCTTGAATTTGTAATTCAAATTTGGTTTCCTCTTTCTTCTTTTTTTTTAATTTTTGATCGATGAAAGTCGAAGTGATCGTGAAATTTCTTTGTTGAATTTCGATCGAGACGAGATCATTACCACTTTTTCTTTTCGTGTGGCATCGCTTTAGGATAACGATCTCTATATCGTTTATCTCGCGTGCATTAACACATATATCTCATGGCCGGCCTCATTTGTAGGGTAATTGTTCCAATAAATTACTCGGCGTGTGCTTAACATAGACCAAAATTTGTCCCTATTCGGAATAAATCCAATTCAACGCTTGTACTTTCGTGGACCGGGCCTTGATTGGTCGCGTCATCCCAAGGTTGATTATTTGATTGCATTATTTCCATAACCTTTGAAGCTTGATGTGTAGTTGCTTTGGGTATCCCAATCTTCTTTCAAGTCTTCATTAAAGTTGGTATAATCGCATTAATTAATCACCGTAGTGCAAGATATGAAGCGGAATCGGTTGCCTTTTTTCATCTTCTTTGACACTAGTTGCTTTGTTATTTTGGTTGTGGATGATTAAGTTCACCATACCATTATTATGTATATATATTGTTACTATATACTATATTTTGATTACTTCTTTCTCCCTACCTCTCTTATCTTTTATGCTTCATTATTATCATCTCATATCATGTTTATGATTCCGCAATTTTTCCTTTGTCCGTTGGACACATGTTTATGCTTATGTCTTCTTTTTCTCTTTGTCCATTTGGACACAAAAATATTAATAAAGGCTTAAACCATAAAAAACTTAATTCTCCTCATCTTGGACTATTGGTTACTATCCTACGCTTTGGAGTGATCTCTTTATGGACCCCTTTTGAAGTAATATTGGACTTATGGACCTAGAATTAGGACTTCTTATCCCTTTGCTTGGAGTATGGATTGAAGACTTGCCTTTATTTGGCCAATTTGCTTAAGGATGGAATTCTTTTAATATTGCTTTGAAGTGGCTCCATTTTGGTTAGATCCTTCTTTTCCCTAGCTTTTATTTTATGCATTAGGATAGTCACTTCTTCTCCTCCCCATTCTTAAATTTTCAAAATCTTCTCCCTTTTTCAAAACCTTCTTGTTTTCAACTTAAAACCGCTTTCATAATAAAACCTTGACTTTTGTCAAGCGACTTTTTAAACTTTGTTTTCTTAATAAATGTCAATCCATTTAACTATATTTTGACTATTTCATAAAAAAACATAAAAAATATAAAACTCATCCAATTTTTTGTGCTTTTATGCACCTTTTTTCTTTTAAACTTTTCAAAAGAATTAGACATGAGTCATTTTTGTTGATGAGATGTAAAACTCCTAACCATGGTATTTTGTTGAAAGTATGGTCGTTTTCCACCTAGATGTTGAAGTGATTAGTCTTGTTGATGTTAATCCAAGCAAATCCTCCATCTTAATGTGATGCAAATGCCACTTTCCCATACCTTTGGGTAATTAGTTGAGTATTCTCTCTTGAGAATGACAGGTTGTCTTTTTCAAGATAAAATAAACCATAACCAATAATTTCTGTTCTTTGTACCACGAACTACGAGGTTTTGATCCTACATTGCACATCGTGGGTACGTAGGCATGAGATGATAAGTCTCTCCAAACACAAAAATATTAAAAAATAATTCTCCTCTCATCTCCTCAATCTTTTTCAAGCAAACCATTTTCAGACCAAAAAGCGGTAGATATTTCAAAGGGTTCCTATAGAGTACTATAGACGTTTTGGGTGCTAACACCTTCCCACTGCGTAACCAACCCCCCTTACCCTTATCTCTTTAGGTTTTGTTCGCTCTTTTTTCCTTTCCTTTATGGATAAAAATAAAAGTGCGGTGGCGACTCTTGCTTATTTTTGAGTTGAGTTAATTAATAGCTTACACTCACAAATTTCCCCGCTACAGAAAAGTCGCGACTCTGCTGGGGACAGATTGACCTCTTGTTGGTCCATCCCTTGAGGGGTTTAGCCTACTTTGATTTATTTATTGCTTTTTGTCTGATTTGCTTGTTATCTGTTTGTTCTGGTTGGGATGGGGTATTCTGAGAGATAGGCCCAATACACAGGCCTGAGTGCACTTATGATTAGCGTGTTTCATTTCCTCTCGCGTTCCATCTCGGCTCGAGGAGGGAATATGAAACACAATTTGGATGTGGTTCTCTCTAGAGAATTCTGCGTTATGGGTTTCCCACGATGGTAGAGCTATCTGGAAGAGCAGCTAAGTCTGGATGACCTTTTAGGATGACCCCTCTTTTTTTTGAAAGTGAATCAGCGGACGACCTCTTTGATTGGCGATAGCATTGTATCCTTCGGGCCGAATATGCTATTGCTTCTCAAACCTCTGAAGCTGAGGACTTTTCGTTTTGGAGAATCAGTTGAGGCCTCCTCGATTGATTATGATGCCAAACCAAAAATGGTGAACGTATCATCATTTCTCGACCTGAGAGTCTGGGATACTGAACATCCTAGTACCCACATGTGAGAATGGACGGGTGTTTACAGGTTTGCAGGAAACCCTGACCTTCAACGTACCCAGTACTTCAAAGCGAACCTCTGTCGTCAGCAACAGTTATTCCAGATCTGTGGAAGCTTTGATCCCGTGTTTGCTGCATTCATATTGCATTGCATTTGCATCAAGCATCATTCTGCATTGTTTCTTGCCTTTCCCAGGTGTCTTATTGTTTGTTTTTGGTCCTCGTTCAGCCAAGCTGCCGCACCAGTATAATACTCGAGCTAATCTGAAGAAAAAGATGGATCAGTTGCAGCAAGAGAACCGTGAGCTTCGTGAAGAAGTATCAACTCTGAAGGATGGTTTGGAAAGACTCACTACTATGATGGAAGCTCTGGTGGCTGCTCAGAATCAGCCACCACCACCTCCTCCTCCGCTTTCAACTCCTGTGCAAAGGACAGTCATTTCTGAGATTGTCTCTACGCCCATTTCGGTGGCGCCTGCTAGTGTTCCTCAGTATTCCATGCCTCCTGGCTACCCCTGGGGCATGCCTCTTAACTTTGTTCCTGAAGGTTATCAACCACCACCTCCGCCTCCTGAAATTCCAGTTGTTCCTACTGTTCAACCTGTGATGACTGTGCCACCGCCTGTGGTGCATACTGTTCCTTTTGGTGAAGAGCAAATCTTCTATACTGCTCAAAGTGAGAATGGCAGTGCTTATGATAGAATGGAAGAGATTCAAGACCAGTTTGCTGAAATGCAGAAAGAGATCAAGGCTCTGAGAGGTAAAGAGCTGTTTGGAAAGAATGCTCATGAGTTATGCTTGGTTCCGAATGTGAAGATCCCGCATAAGTTCAAGACCCCTGACTTTGAAAAGTATAAGGGTAATTCTTGTCCGTTGAGTCACTTGACTATGTTTGCTCGTAAGATGTCGGCTCATAAAGATAATGATCAGCTCCTTATTCACTACTTTCAAGACAGTTTGTCTGGTGCAGCTCTGAAATGGTATATGGGACTCGATAGTGCTCGAGTTCGCACTTTCGAAGATTTGGGTGAGGCGTTTGTGAAGTAGTATAAATATAATGTGGATATGGCTCCCGATCGTGACCAGCTTCGAGCGATGGCTCAGAAGGATAAGGAGACATTTAAAGAATACGCGCAGAGGTGGCGCGAGATTGCTGCTCAGATCAACCCTCCTTTGGAAGAGAAGGAGATGACTAAGATTTTCCTGAAAACTCTGAGTCCTTTCTATTATGAGCGTATGATTGCTAGTGCCCCAAGTGATTTCATTGAGATGGTTAATATGGGGATGAGATTGGAAGAAGGTGTCCGTGAGGGACGTTTGTCGAAAGATGGAAATTCTGCTGGAAATTCCAAGAAATATGGGGGAGGATTTGCCAAAAAGAAAGAAGGAGAGACCAATGCAATTTTTCGAGAAATGTATAGAAGACCTCGCAATAGAAACAATCAGTGTCAGCAACATGTTGCATCTGTCACTCCTGTTATCAGTTCAGCTCCTATTGCTCAGACAACTTCTGTTCAGTAGCAACGTTCTAATCAGCCAAACAATCAACGGGGCCGTTTTCAGAAGGATTTTGATCCGATTCCGATGACTTACACGGAATTGCTTCCTTGCTTGATTAATAAGAATCTTGTTCAGACCCGTCCACCGCCTACTGTTCCAAAAGATTCACCCTGGTGGTATAAGCCTGAAGCTCATTGTGCTTTCCATCAAGGAGGAGCTGGACATGACACTGAGAACTGTTATCCATTGAAGATGGAAGTGCAAAGGCTGGCAAGAAGTGGTATTTTGTCTTTCGAAGATTCCAACCCTAATGTGAAATCGAATCCGCTGCCTAACCATGGTCAGGCGTCTGTCAATATGGTGTATGGTTATCCTGGTACATTCAAAATCTTTGATATCCGTTGGATCCGAAGGTCTCTTGTGGAAATGCATGCAGTCTTGAGTGAATACCATGATATTGATCATGATTATGCAGCCTGTTGCATCTGTTCTGTGAATCCTCGTGGTTGTGTGATAGTGAAGAGGGACATTCAAAGGATGATGGATGAGAATTTAATTGAAGTCACTTCTAAGAGGGACGAATATCAAAATGAGGTGAATGTTATTGAGCCTCGCTTTAATATTCCTGAAAGAGTTGTTATCTCTTATGATAGTCGGAAGACAGCTGTTACACCTTTGGTCATTCGGTTGCCCGGACTAGTACCCTATGAATCTGACAAAACTATTTCGTATAAGTACAATGCTACCATGGTAGAAGATGGTAAGGAAGTGCCCATTCCTTCTTTGTCTTCTGTGGTGAGCATCGCTGATGTGAGTAGGGTGACCCGGAGTGGTCGAGTTTTTGCTCCTGAGCCTCCAAAGATTATGGAGAATGTTATTGCTGGCAAACGAACTCAAGAAGAGAGTCATGTTGATGTTTCTGGTGAGTCCAGTGGTTCGAAGGTTTTTAAGGATGAAGTATTGAAATTGATCAAGAAGAGTGATTACAGTGTTGTGGATCAACTCTTGCACACCCCGTCCAAGGTTTCAGTGTTGTCCTTACTGATGAATTCTGAAGCTCATAGGAAATCTTTGTATAAGGTTTTGGAACAAGCATATGTTGAGCATGATGTGACTGTTAACCAATTTGATGGCATTGTTGCCAACCTCACCGCATGTAATAATTTGAGTTTCTGTGATGAAGAGTTACCTGAGGAGGGGAGAAATCACAATTTGGCTTTACATATCTCCATGAATTGTCAAGAAGATGCGCTTTCCAATGTGTTGGTTGATACTGGCTCTTCTTTGAATGTGTTGCCAAAATCTACTTTATCAAAGCTTTCTTACCAAGGTCCTCCCATGAGGTATAGTGGAGTTATTGTTAAAGCTTTTGATGGATCTCGAAAGACTGTGATTGGAGAGGTTGATCTTCCAATCAAAATAAGACCGTGCTTCTTCCAGATTACTTTTCAAGTAATGGATATCCGTCCTGCTTATAGTTATTTGCTTGGCCGACCCTGGATTCATGAGGCTGGGGCAGTGACTTCGACTCTTCATCAGAAGTTGAAATTTGTTAAGAATGATAAGCTGGTAATTGTTGGAGGTGAGCAAGCAATGCTGGTTAGCCACCTTTCATCCTTTTCGTATGTTGATGCTGATGAAACTGTTGGAACTCCGTTCTAAGCTCTTTCTGTTGATGATAAAGCTGTTAAGAAGAATGAGTTACCCATGTCTTCTTTGAAGAATGCTCTGCACGTGTTAGAAACTGGTCGGTCTGACGGTTGGGGCTGAGTCATTGATGCGGTTGATAACATGGGCAAAACTGGTTTAGGCTTTACGCCTGGTATAGTCAGAAGGGATTTGAAGCGTATTAATGAGACCTTTCACAGCGCCGAATTCATCCACAAAGATCACTCTACTGCTGGCATAATTGAAGATGATGAAGAGGAAGAGCTTCCCAATTTTGTGACACATGGACAGATCTGCCAGAATTGGACAGCTGTTGATGTTCCTACTATTGTTCATGTTTCAAAGTAATTTGTTTTTGTTTCTTTCAAAAATCCTTTCACTCTGCCGAAGGTGAAAGTGAATTTGTGAGGGCTTTGTTTCAAATTTTATCATCATCAATAAAATGTTATTTTTATTATGTTTTCCCTTTTTGCTTTATTTTTGAAAAATGGTAACATAAAAAACCGAAAAAATAATAATGTGATAATCATCTTTATCTGCATGATACTTGCACTTTTCATATTCTAAAATCAAACATAAATCATTGTGCAGATTGATTGTTAAACCCATTGAAAAGAATGACCCTATGCCCCCTCCCAACTTTGAATTCCCTGTGTTTGGAGCTGAAGAAGAGGGTATTGAGGAGATTCCAGATGAAATTTCTCGGTTGCTTGAGCACGAGGAAAAGGCCATTCAGCCTCATGAAGAGCCGTTAGAATTAGTTAATTTGGGTTCAGATGATGATGTAAAAGAAGTCAAGATTGGGGCACTGCTTCAGTCAGATGTTAAGAGGAAGATTGTGGAGCTTCTTAGAGAATATGTTGATGTGTTTGCTTGGTCCTATCAAGACATGCCTGGTCTTGATACTGATATTGTGGAGCATAGATTGCCGTTGAAGCCTGAATGTCCACCTGTGAAGTAGAAACTGAGAAGAACTCATCCCGACATGGCTATGAAGATCAAAGAGGAGGTTTAAAAGCAGATTGATGCTGGTTTTCTTGTAACTTCTGAGTATCCTCAATGGGTGGCCAATATTGTGCCTGTTCCAAAGAAAGACGGAAAAGTCCGAATGTGCGTTGACTATAGAGATTTGAATAAAGCAAGTCCAAAAAATGATTTTCCATTGCCACACATTGATATGTTGGTAGATAATACTGCTAAATTCAGTATCTTTTCTTTTATGGATGGATTTTCCGGTTATAATCAAATAAAGATGGTACCCGAGGACATGGAAAAAACAACATTCATTACACCCTGGGGAACATTCTGTTACAGAGTGATGCCCTTCGGTTTGAAAATTGCTGGTGCAACGTACCAGAGAGCTATGACCACTTTGTTCCATGATATGATGCATAAATAAATTGAGGTCTATGTGGATGATATGATTTGTAAGTCGAAGACTGAAGAAGATCATATTGAGTACTTATTAAAGCTGTTTCAACGTTTGAGAAAGTTCAAGCTCCGTTTGAATCCTAATAAATACACTTTTGGTGCCCGTTCTGGAAAATTGTTGGGCTTTATTTTCAGCCAAAAAGGCATTGAAGTTGATCCTGGTAAAGTTAAAGCCATTCAGGAAATGCCTGCGCCCAAAACAGAAAAACAAGTAAGAGGATTCTTAGGACGCTTGAATTACATTTCCCGATTTATATCCAATATGACTGCCACCTGTGCGCCGATTTTCAAGCTTCTTCGCAAAGATCAGGGTTGTGTCTGGACAGAGGATTGTCAAAAAGCTTTTGAAAGAATTAAAGAGTATCTGCTTGAACCTCCGATTTTGTCTCCTCCCGTAGAAGGAAGACCTTTGATCATGTATTTGACTGTGCTGGAAGAGTCTATGGGCTGTGTTCTGGGTCAACAAGATGAATCTGGTCGAAGAGAGTTTGCCATTTATTATTTGAGCAAGAAGTTCACCGATTGTGAGTCTCGGTACTCAATGCTTGAAAAGACATGTTGTGCTTTGGTTGGGCTGCCAAGCGCCTCCGCTAGTATATGTTGAATCATACGACTTGGTTGATATCCAAAATGGATCCAATCAAGTATATTTTTGAAAAGCCTGCTTTAACTGGGAGGATCGCTCGTTGGCAAATGTTGTTGTCATAATATGATATCGAGTACCGAACTCAAAAAGCGATAAAAGGAAGTGTTTTGCCTGACCATTTGGCACACCAGCCAATTGATGATTGCCAACCTATCAGGTTTAATTTTCTTGATGAAGATGTGATGTACTTAAAGGTTAACGATTTTGAAAAACCATTACCTGGTGAAGGGCCTGAGCCGGGATCCCTTTGGGGTTTGATTTTTGATGGAGCTGTTAATAAATATGGCAATGGTGTTGGGGCAATAATTGTTACTCCTCGTGGTTCTCATATTCCTTTCACTGCAAGGTTGATGTTCACTTGCACAAATAATGCGGCTGAGTATGAAGCATGTATTATGGGCTTGGAAGAAGCTATTGATTTAAGAATCAAGATTCTTGATGTATATGGAGATTCAGCCCTGGTGATTAATTAGATTAAAGGAGAATGGGAGACGTGTCAACCTGATTTGATTCCTTACCGAGATTACGCAAGAAGGTTGTTAACTTTCTTCAATAAGGTTGAGTTTCACCATGTACCCAGAGCAGCAAATCGAATGGCAGATGCCTTAGCAACTATATCCTCCATGATTGTGGTGAATCGATGGAATGATGTGCCCAAAATCGATGTTATGCGGCTTGATAGGCCAGCTCATGTATTTGCGGTTGAAGAGGTTGTTGATGATAAACCGTGGTATTATGATATTAAATGCTTTCTTCAAAATCAAGAGTACCCGCTTGGGGCATCCAAGAAGGATAAGAAGACTTTGAGAAGATTGTGTGGTAGTTTCTTCTTGAATGATGATGTGCTGTATAAAAGAAATTATGACATGGTCCTGCTCAGATGCGTGGATAGACACGAAGCAGACATGTTGATGAAAGAAATTCATGAAGGATCTTTTGGTACCCATGCCAATGGGCATGCAATGGCTAAGAAGATGTTAAGGGCAGGTTACTATTGGCTGACAATGGAATCTGACTGTTGCAAATTTGTGAAGAAGTGTCATAAGTGCCAGGTTTATGCTGACAAAATTCATGTACCACCAACTCCTCTCAATGTTATCTCTTCTCCCTGACCTTTCTCCATGTGGGGCATTGATATGATTGGAATGATTGAGCCTAAAGCATCGAACGGACACCGTTTCATATTGGTGGCTATTGACTATTTTACCAAGTGGGTTGAAGCGGCCTCATATGCCAATGTGACCAAGCAAGTAGTGGTCCGGTTTATTAAGAACCAAATCATCTGTCGGTATGGTGTTTCGAGCAAGATTATCACTGATAATGGGTCGAACCTGAATAATAAGATGATGAAGGAATTATGCGATGAGTTTAAGATTGAGCATCATAATTCTTCTCCTTACAGACCTAAAATGAATGGGGCTGTTGAAGCTGCTTATAAGAATATTAAGAAGATTGTTCAAAAGATGGTTGTTACTTACAAGGATTGGCATGAGATGCTCCCTTTTGCTTTGCATGGGTATCGTACATCCATCCGCATTTCAACAGGGGCAACCCCATTCTCTCTTGTGTATGGTATGGAAGCAGTACTCCCGGTGGAAGTTGAAATCCCTTCCATGAGAGTTTTGATGGAAGTTGAATTGTCTGAGGCTGAATGGTGTCAAAGCAGATATGACCAGTTGAATTTGATTGAAGAGAAAAGAATGACGGCCTTGTGTCATGGCCAATTGTATCAACAGAGAATGAAGAAGGCTTTTGATAAGAAGGTTCGACCTCGTGTGTTCAGAGAAGGCGACCTCGTGCTCAAAAGGATCTCGACTTCTACCAATGATTCTAGGGGCAAGTGGACTCCTAATTATAAAGGACCATATGTTGTTAAGAGAGCCTTCTCTGGCGGTGCATTACTTCTTACAACTATGGATGGTGAAGAGTTCACTCGTCTTGTGAATGCCGATGCAGTCAAGAAATACTTCGCCTAAAAAATGAAAGAACAGCTCGCTAAGTTGAAAACCCGAAAGGGCGGCTTAGGCAAAAATGAGCGTCTCGGTGGGCTGAAAACCCGAAAGGGCGGTCCAGGCAAAAATTAGAGACAAAAACAGAAATAATCATCCCGGTAGATTGAAAACTCGAAAGGGCAATCTAGGCAAAAGTTAGGGATTCTGGCAAGTAACTGCATCTGGCCAGTCTTGATCATTTGAAAGCAACATTGTCTATCAAGGATTCTGCTTCAATCATCCTCAACTGAAGTTTTCGCCACAGTGGAATTCGAAGTTGTTAGGGAGAATAGTGGTCATTGTATTTCAATGTAACCCTTTCCATGTATTTACCATTTTTCAAACTTTGTAATGATCCATGGAATTATGCCATTTGCGGACTTCCATTCTATTAATAAAATTTGGGTCTGTGTCCCTTTGTTTGCAATTCTTATTTTGTTTCTGTTTGCAAAATTTCATTTATTTTTTATGATGATTTTTGAAACAAAATGTGAATAATTGATTTAAATTTTTTGAAAATTATAAAAACATTTTCCTTTGGTTTATGAAAAAAAAAGAATGTCAACGGTTATTCCAAGAATGGTAGGATCAATGTTTCCCTCAGCAGGGTTCGCTCTCGCTCCTTTGGCAGAATTTATTGACAGATCCCCAGTAGAGTTTGTTGATATTTCCTCAGCAGAACTTGTTCCTATGATAGGTTTGTTGTGATGTGGTGAACTCATAAGGTCCAATGTTGTTTGGTTTCTCCCCAGCTAGGTCTTGGTCTGAATCTTCTCCAACTGATTATGTTATGGTCAGGCATTTGAGTAGTGTTGAGGTCCACGCTTCTCCTCAATGGTGGTCCCCCTGCAGAGATTCATTTTTGCTGTCCCTAGCAGAAATCATATGAGGAATCTTCACTCAGAGTCTCATCCTCTAGACGTATTTCTGTTGCTTTGGATGTCCCCAAACAGAGAGCCATGTTTTTTCCCTTTAAGAGGCATGGACTTGGTGGTTGTTTGGTGAATTCTTATATCTGGTTGTATTTCTCGCCAGGATGATTTATTCTTGTTGATTCCCCAGCGAGACAGAGTATTACTGTTTCGTTTGCTCTCCAATCATAAGGCGATGAGGTTAACTTCTCATTTCCCTGGCAGGTCCAAGACGTACTTCCCTCCGGATTATTTTTCCAAAGATTTATCCTCCTAGTGAAGTTTGTGCATCTCTAATGCGGTTTTTCCCCAGTGAAGTCGCTGATGAGATCTCTTTTAGTCACCTGTTGGGTTTTCTCTCACTCATGATGAGTATTGATCTAAACTCCCCCACAGTTTGACCTTTTGTTGTTTTCCCAGCAAGTTCAGGATGCTTTGCTCAGAATTGGTTAATCCCTTGAGAGTGTTCTCGTATCTCCAGCATATCTACCTTGTATTCCTAGTGGATTTTGAGTAGATGTTTATATGTCTGCAATCCCCAGCGGATTCATTATTTCTCCGCAGCAGATCCCTTCATCCTTTTTGAAATGGAAGTTCCTATGAATTTTTATGATCCCCAGGAAGATCCAGAAAGATTTGGGTTGTATGATTCCCCAACAGTGTTCCTGCCATCCTCAAAGCAGAGTTTATGTTGTTATCCTCTTTGTGGATCATCTATGTTAGAAGATTGATATTCGGGTCTTTCCCCAAGGAGTATCTTCTTTTCTCCAGCAAGATTTGAGCCTTGTAGTAGGATTTATTTTCCTTTGATGGCTTTTGTTTATCTCTTGCAGGATTTCTTCAGCTAAATGCCTAGCAGAGTTGCTAATGATATCTCCATCTTGTTGAGATTAGCCGAGTATTCAGTGGTGTTGTGATGTTTAGTTCACCCTCTGCTTATCCTTTATGTCTGTTTTGTCAGCATATTCATACCCATACGCATTGCATGCGTATTCTTTTGTTGTGCATAGCATATCGTTGTTGCATTGTGCATTTTGCATTTGTTTTGGTGCTTCTTTACTCTCTGGTGTTGTTATCCCCGTAGAGCATGTGTGTCCTCTCTCTATTTAGAGCGTCGACCCGTAAGCAGAAAAATGCCTATCTTTGATAATTCCCCACTGAGTTTGTTTCTCGTGGAAGATCTTGATTCAGTTTCCTTCCCAGTTCATTATCTGGATGGAATTAGTCCCCAATTGAGATATTTCCTCCTCGGGATGAGTCTTGTTTGACCGTTTCTCTCAAGCTTGTTCCTGGATTGAACTTTGGTCCCCTGCAATCTTTGTTTGGATCTCTAGGCTGTGAAACCTGGATTAAGAGTGCATTTTTTTGCACCTTTGAGGATTCTACACCCTTCAGTTGAAATCTGCGTATGATTCCCCTTTTGGAAGGTTCAATACTGTTTCGTGGCATTCCTTTATATGAGAAGCCTGAGGCGATGTAGTTAATACCTGTTGTACTCCAATGAATGGTAGGTCTCTTCGGTTTGACGGGACAATTCGTTGTTGAGATTTTGTGACTCCAATGAATGGTAAGTCTCTTCGGTTTGATGGGACAGTTCGTTGTTGAGATTTTATTACTCCAATGAATGGTAAGTCTCTTCGGTTTGATGGGACAGTTCGTTGTTGAGATTTTGTGACTCCAATGAATGGTAAGTCTCTTCGGTTTGATGGGACAGTTCGTTGTTGAGATTTTGTGACTCCAATGAATGGTAAGTCTCTTCGGTTTGATGGGACAGTTCGCTGTTGAGATTTTGTGACTCCAATGAATGGTAAGCCTCTTCGGTTTGACAGGACAGTTCGTTGTTGAGATTTGTGACTCTGATGAATGGTAAGTCTCTTCGGTTTGATGGGACAGTTCGTTGTTGAGATTTTGTGACTCTGACGAATGGTTAGTCTCTTCGGTTAGACGAGACAGTTTATTTGTTGAGTTATTGATTTTCTCCAGTGGAATCTTATTGTGCTAAGTCTTCCCTGTTGAGTTCTATCCATGTTGTGTTGTGGTTTATTTCCATATACAGTTATCTCCAGTTTGAATCTTTTCCTCGGCTGGTTCCCAGTAGTTGTGCGGTGTGTTCCCCGGCTAGTTGGTGGTCACCTGTGATTGTGTTTCCCAGGTGGAGTTTCATTCTACCGTTCTTCTCTTTTGTTGATCTCCTGTGGCATATTCTCCCCACAGTGGTCTTGTGTCTGCATACCATTTGCATAATCATATCATTTTGTGGTCTCTTAGGGCCAAAAATTGGGTTTATTATTATATTTAAGTCTCTTCTATCTCGTCGAGACAAAGATGTCAATCTTCTTATCTCCGGATAGAAGAAACTTAAATAGGGGCAGCTGTAATACCCTAATTTTTACCCCTAAGATCCCACATATCATTTGCATTTTTGCATACCATAAACAAGATCACCAATATCCTTGTGCTTTTCTTTTTTGCTTTATGTTTGTTTATGTTTACTAACCTCTAACCAAAATACCAAAAATATTTTGCTTTTTTGTTTGTTTCTTCTTCTCTGTGTGATTAGGGTTTTGCAGGGAGATTGATGGCAAAGACATAGCTTGGAGATTGTGTGGCTATTCAATTGTGTTTGAGGTCAGATGGATGTTTGACCTAATCCTGGTCAAATTATCAAGAGTTTGCTTCAAGTGCAAGATATTTATTTCAGGGAGCTATTCCTCAAAACAGTGACTATCAAGTTGTTGTGTGGTGATATTCATCAGGTTCATCTGAGTTCATCAATCAAGACTGTGTTCATCTGTGGATTTATTTTCCAAGATAATTAATTCAGATGAATTGTGAAGTGATTCAGAACTTATTCAAATGGCCGTTGTTCAGTTGTGGCTTGTTCAGTGGTAGCTGTGTTTTATCAGAGGCTTGTGGAAATAAGTTTAAGATTGGTTTTGGGCTAAAAATAAAGATTGGTCATCCATGGTCTATATCCATTCCATTTTTGGCTATCCAATTTCTAAACCATTTTTTTATCCACTTTTAATCTCTTTTGTCACCTTTCTAATACCCACATTTTTTTCAATATCCATTTAGAAACCCACTTCCATTTTCCAATTTTTCTAAATCCACATTTTTTTTATCCAATATTAAATCCATTTCCAATCATCCACTTTCATAATTTTCTATTTTCTATTTTAAATCACATTCAAATTTCCATTAGTCATTAATTACCAAAATTTCTTTTTTTTCTTTTCTAATCCATTTCCATTAAGCCCAACTCCAATAATTAGGCCCATTTCTACACAAGTTACAACAAACAATTGTCAAAAAAAAAAAAAAAACAAATTCCATGCCACTTGCTACTAAGCCACTACTGCTATTGTGTACAAGTCGTGCTATCACTTTTATGCTACATGCTACACTTTCTCACAAGCCAATTTTAAGTAAAACAAAATAAGCCAATTGAAGCTTCATCAAGCCATGATAATTCCAAAGGCAATGTATCAAAACACAAGCATGACAAAGAGAAAAAAATGAGCTAGCAATTCCAAGATGACTTGATGTCGTACTAAGCCAAGACTTTAATTCCAAACCGCAAGCTCATGCTACGCAAGACAACGTCAAGATTACACCAAGCCATGATGTGTATCCAAGCTAGCCAAACAAGCCATAAAGTACTTCAATAAACAAGCTGCAATTAAATACCAAAACGACATACATGAGATGTGAGGAAAATAACCAAAACGACATGAAAAATGACAGCAACAAGTCGCGCACAATGCAGCATCCGAAACGCAACGGAAAGTTCAAAACGCAGCTAACAAAGCAAAACGACTTCGTAAAAGCGGAATACGAGCAAAACGCAGAGAAAACTCAAAAACGACAATCACTCTCCCTCACTCTCCATCTATAAATACAACTTCATTTCTCACAATTTCTCAAGCTTTGACAGCCTCCAAACCCCCGCCAAAATACAAACTCAACCCTCACTTTCAAGCTTCAATTCCATAATTTCAATTCAAGCTTCACACGTACAGTTCAACAACAACATCGGTCAAGTTCAGAAAAAGAGAGAGGAAGAAAGATTCGAAGCTTACTCATTGTTTCTGAGAAGGTAGAAAAACATTTCCGATGTAGTTCCATGGCTTCGATCCGTTTGTTCATTCAACGTTATTCGAAATCGTTTGCATATTCTTGATCTACTCTTCATTCCGATCGCAACCGCAGGTATTTTAACTCCCGCCGCTCCGATTCGGTTGAGTTTCAAAGTACAAGCATGGTGATGAATAGTTCGAGCGGTTTGAAGAAGAAGAAGATATAAATTCCATTTTCTGACTTTTTTTCTTTTCATTTCCTTTTAATATATTTGTTTGTTTCTATTTCCTTTTTAATAAATAAAAAACGGTGGGCCTAGCCCATTGCTACCACTTCACCTCCTTTTTTCTTTTTAAACCTCCTTTTTTTTAGAACTTCTATTTTCTTTTTTTTGGTTAGCAAAATCATTTTCACTACTTTCTTGTTCTTTTTTTCTTTTAATGTTTTTTATAAAAATCTTTGTATTTTGTTTATAAGCATTTCTTGAAAAATTATTTGAATACCTTTGCTCTTGTTTTTTTTTCTTTTTTTTAATATTGGATTTGGATCACATTTTAAGAATTTATTTCTCTTTAAATTCATTGGACTTAGGGTGTAGATGAAGTTGGACAAATGTTCACTAATTCAAATCTACCTTTAAAGTGAATTATTTAATTCACTTTAGGTGCTTTGAGTTAATGATATATTTAGCACTTTAATCCACCAAAATGAGTGAATGAACTTAAAGATGGAATTGTCTTGAATTTGTAATTCAAATTTGGTTTCCTCTTTCTTTTTTTTTTTTTTTTTTTGATCGATGAAAGTCGAAGTGATCGTGAAATTTCTTTGTTGAATTTCGATCGAGACGAGATCATTACCACTTTTTCTTTTCGTGTGGCATCACTTTAGGATAACGATCTCTATATCGTTTATCTCGCGTGCATTAACACATATATCTCATGGGCGGCCTCATTTGTAGGGTAATTGCTCCAATAAATTACTCGGCGTGTGCTTAACATAGACCAAAATTTGTCCCTATTCGGAATAAATCCAATTCAACACTTGTACTTTCGTGGACCGGACCTTGATTGGTCGCGTCATCCCAAGGTTGATTATTTGATTGCATTATTTCCATAACCTTTGAAGCTTGATGTGTAGTTGCTTTGGGTATCCCAATCTTCTTTCAAGTCTTCATTAAAGTTGGTATAATCGCATTAATTAATCACCGTAGTGCAAGATATGAAGCGGAATCGGTTGCCTTTTTTCATCTTCTTTGACACTAGTTGCTTTGTTATTTTGGTTGTGGATGATTAAGTTCACCATACCATTATTATGTATATATATTGTTACTATATACTATATTTTGATTACTTCTTTCTCCCTACCTCTCTTATCTTTTATGCTTCATTATTATCATCTCATATCATGTTTATAATTCCACAATTTTTTCTTTGTCCGTTGGACACATGTTTATGCTTATGTCTTCTTTTTCTCTTTGTCCATTTGGACACAAAAATATTAATAAAGGCTTAAACCATAAAAAACTTAATTCTCCTCATCTTGGACTATTGGTTACTATCCTACGCTTTGGAGTGATCTCTTTATGGACCCCTTTTGAAGTAATATTGGACTTATGCACCTAGAATTAGGACTTCTTATCCCTTTGCTTGGAGTATGGATTGAAGACTTGCCTTTATTTGGCCAATTTGCTTAAGGATGGAATTCTTTTAATATTGCTTTGAAGTGGCTCCATTTTGGTTAGATCCTTCTTTTCCCTAGCTTTTATTTTATGCATTAGGATAGTCACTTCTTCTCCTCCCCATTCTTAAATTTTCAAAATCTTCTCCCTTTTTCAAAACCTTCTTGTTTTCAACTTAAAACCGCTTTCATAATAAAACCTTGACTTTTGTCAAGCGACTTTTTAAACTTTGTTTTCTTAATAAATGTCAATCCATTGAACTATATTTTGACTATTTCATAAAAAACATAAAAAATATAAAACTCATCCAATTTTTTGTGCTTTTATGCACCTTTTTTCTTTTAAAATTTTCAAAAGAATTAGACATGAGTCATTTTTCTTGATGAGATGTAAAACTCCTAACCATGGTATTTTGTTGAAAGTATGGTCGTTTTCCACCTAGATGTTGAAGTGATTAGTCTTGTTGATGTTAATCCAAGCAAATCCTCCATCTTAATGTGATGCAAATGCCACTTTCCCATACCTTTGGGTAATTAGTTGAGTATTCTCTCTTGAGAATGACAGGTTGTCTTTTTCAAGATAAAATAAACCATAACCAATCATTTTTGTTCCTTGTACCACGAACTACGAGGTTTTGATCCTACATTGCACATCGTGGGTACGTAGGCATGAGATGATAAGTCTCTCCAAACACAAAAATATTAAAAAATAATTCTCCTCTCATCTCCTCAATCTCTTTCAAGCAAACCATTTTCAGACCAAAAAGCGGTAGATATTTCAAAGGGTTCCTATAGAGTACTATAGACGTTTTGGGTGCTAACACCTTCTCACTGCGTAACCAACCCCCCTTACCCTTATCTCTTTAGGTTTTGTTCTCTCTTTTTTCCTTTCCTTTATGGATAAAAATAAAAGTCCGGTGGCGACTCTTGCTTATTTTTGAGTTGAGTTAATTAATAGCTTACACTCACAAATTTCCCCGCTACACTGAGGAACTCGTTTCAGGTTTGGTTTGATCAGCACACAATAAGGAAGAAAAGAAGAAGAAAAATAAGAAGAACTGAACAAGAATCCTACAAGAATAAGAATCTTGTCAACAAAAGGACACATTGATGTTACACAAGACAGGGAATAGTAACAGAGAGAACCAAAAGAGAAAACATCATTACCCAGAGGTTCTTATCCAGCAAATGTTTCAATTACACAAGATGAATTTCACCTTTATGAAAATTTAAGCATTATAAAAGTTTTTGGAAAACTTTTTACTTAAACTGTTATGACAGACATAAAGAATCTTTTTCTGAATCTCAGAAACTGACAACTTTTAGAAGCTACCATCCATCAGAGTCTAGTAGATCTATACTAAGATAGAGATATCATCTGTCAATTACAATACTCTAAGATTCTATTCAGAAATAGCACTTACTCTTGAAACAAGAGTCATGAGTGATAGATGAATATTAAATTGAATTCTAGACAGCTAACAGACAGCAGTAACGGCACAAAAGGTGAAGAAAGTGTTTCCATAAATAAGATCATCATCTAGCTTAATAAGACATTTAGTATAGACAAACACAATAGAGTTTCCTCTTAAAGATTTCTGAAGTTCTTCTTTTCAAAAGAACTTCTCTAGAAGTCTAACAAAAACTTTGTATTTACATCTATACAAATGTTTCATTGAATCAAAAGATAAACCATAGAAGAACAAACATACCTTTTTTTGTTGGCCAGACTCGATTCAGTATTCAGAGTTGACCAAAAGAGTCTGAACACAACTTTGAGTGTATTCTAATTCAATGTCTGTCTAACCATTGATTCCACTACTCTCACAAAATTCAGTACCACCAGTACTTGAATCTGGGTTTTTGGCTCTTCCTCCAATAAATGTTGTAAACAACCTTATGGAAGATGCCTCTGCTTCATTCCTTCATATCTGTAGGAGATACATTATGATACTTCATATTTCTATAATACCATACATGTAAGTACAAACAAACTCTTCTTTACCTTATATCTCAAGCTAATAGCAAAATCATAAGTCACTCCAAAGTATAAGTCTAAGATGAGATGTGATAGGAACAGAATCTTGTTCTAAGAAGAGTAAATAATCTCATTGTCTAGGATTAAATCTTTTGACTCTGAAATCAACCTCAGAACCAAATGGTGTTAGCTATCAAAATTTGACACAAAGCAAATCAAAATACTGTCTTAGTACAGCTGATAGAACTCAAATAGAAATTGAAAACTTCTCATAGAAATGTCTTTTAAAACAACTTCCATGATGATCCTCAATCAAGAAGCAATGGAGTTTCTTAATATATCACCTTAAAGAACAAACTCCACATTGTCAAATATTTTGAAGCAAGATATATTTAACACCATCTCTTACTTTTCAATACATGATTTTTATTTCAGAACGCATATGCTTCTTTTCATCTGCATCCTGGACTAATATCAACTTCAAAAGATTAGACATTAAAGAGCATCTAACATTAGGTTCTGGTAGTGTTTCTTCTTGCTTTCAGATTTGGGAAATCAGTTAAAATACAAGTATTTTAGAATCTTCTAAAGTTACTCTTCTATCAACAAATATCAAAATCCATTCAGCTAGTAGGAAGTTCTTCAGACAAGAAACCTAAGTCTCTCAGCATCAGTCTTTCTAAGTGTTGCGGTGAGAATCAGATATCAAACTATTACATTAACTTGAATCACAAAATATTGAATATTCACCACCGAACTTTAGTATATCCAAAGGAAAGGGAAAATATCAAATAAAACCCTAATTGTGCAATGTAATAACAATGCAAAGAGATCTAAAGGTTCGGGGTTGGTTATACTAAGGGAAGGTGTTAACACCCTAAGTATCTATAGTATCCTATAAGAACCTCTTGAAAGTATTTGTGTTATGGTAATTTGCTTGCTAATGTTTGGAAATGTTCTATTTTTGGGTACTATAAGATAGAGAACCTAAGGAGGTTTATTGTTAGTGTGCTCGCAAAGACTTCGCAGTTTTATGCCTACGTATCCTAACAAGTCTGGAATCAGAGCAATCGTAGTTTGCCTAACTATGGTTTAATAACACTTAATAATGATCAAGGTTCCAAATGGTAAAGTAAGTGTTTATAACAATAACATTTACATGATTTAACAAAGTCAAAGAGTTTACAAACTCTAACCTAAGGCTATGTTGAAAGGTTAATGACTTAACAAAGTCAAAAAGGGGTAGTTGAGGGAATGCTATACTACCTATGACATAAAGTCAACAAATAAATCTTTCCTTTGGATTTAGGCAACAAAAGAAAAGATAAGAAGGAGAGCTAACAAGCTAACCTCACTCGGGGATGACTTGACAAAGTCAAAATAAACATGAGTACATGGGTGCTAATGGATTAGATGAACAAGAATGATATTCAAACATGATATCAAAGTAAACATGACAAAGGATGACATTCAAACATGGATGATACATATTCAAAGCATACATGTGACATGGTTCTAACGAGACCAAAGTAACAACATAAGCATGCCATATCATAACATGTTTATAACAATAACATGTGAGCATGGAAATGAATGTAACAACATCAACAACATTATCATGAACATGAAGGATAACCAAAGGTTCAAATAAACATGTCAGTCATGGATAAAACAATATCAAACATGGGTTCAAATCAACATGTGAATCATGGATTTAACAATATCAAACATAGATGAACTAAGGTCAAGATTGTGACATGGTTTAGGGTTGACAACTAACACCACTTAATCATAAATACAACTCATAACATGGTTCAAAACACAAAGGTATCAACCCAGGGTTCATGTCAAGGGTTCATTCTGATTACAATCAAGTCTAAGCATTTCACAAGGTTTAAACATGATAAGCATGAAGTTTAAGAACCAAAGTCATGGTATCAAAGTCAAGTCAAATCATGAACATATGATCAAAGATGATTCAAACACATAGCAAGCATGCATCAAAGGTTCAATATGGTATAAGTATCATGCAAGAATCATAGGGAATGTTTCATAATCAAACATGAAGAAACAAAAAATTTACACGTGAAAATCATTCATTAAAGTGCATCAAACTTAGATAAAAATCAAAGCTATTATGTTAATAACATCAAACAAGGTTCACACAATATACATGTCATTCAAAAACATCAATATGATCAAGCAAAATCAAATAATCAATAAAAAATAATCACTTAATGACCTAAAACCACTTTAAAAAGTGCCTTACTTTGACTAAATAAAAGTGTGTGAAAATAATATTATTTTTGGAATTTTTTCATGGATTCACAAAATAGGTATGAAAAATAAGAAGTAAGAAAAAAAATGGCTCAAAAAGGTTAAAAATACATGGAGAAATGAATGGATGAAGTTGTGAAAAAAAAACATAAAAATAAGTGCTAAAAAAATAGGTTTTGGTCCATACAAGGGTTGAACCTCTGCACCTTGGCCTGTAGGTTAAAAACCTAGCCACTGGGCCATTTTCTTAGCCCATAAACAAAACGCGCGTGCCATAATATATTTGAAAACAGGTTGAAAAACATAGAAAAAAATAACACAAAAGGTCTGGGGCGAGGGGGATTCGAACCCCAGATCTTGGCATACAAGACACTCCAAACACACACTCTCAACCATCATGGTGCAATGTCTCAATGAAAAATAATATGGAAACATTAAATAAAATAGTAAAACATGCCCAGAAAATGAAAATGGTGCCATGGCCATCATCTCAACCTCCAACCTTTTTCAATTTTTCAAATTCGTATCTCTCTCATTGATCAATATTTTGTAATGATGTAAACATGAAACTTGTTTAAAATTTCACAAGGAATCTAATAGTACCATTTAATTGAACTAAGAAAATCAAATAATGAACAATTATATCATCAAAACCAATATGAACCCTAACTGTTCAGAAATGCATAACTTCACATACACATATGATACATTGCAATTAACTTATGGAACACCATCTTCATATTAAATGCTACATTTTTGCTTCAGAAATCAAACACAAATGATACGTGTATGAGTGAGTTTAAGTTTGAAAAAACTTACCTATTGGAGCAAGGTCCAATTCCTCTTCAAGTGGTTACAAAAGTTGTGTGATGATTCAGAGAGCTTCCCTGACCCTCCTTGATGCTTTTGAAATGCCTACTTTGCGTTGGAATGCCTTCAAACCTTCTGCATAATTCCTCTTGCAAGAATGAAAAATGCAAACTTGATCATCAAGAAAATGGTGTTACAGTTGCAAATCAACACTTGGAATAGTTCAAGGAAGGTTTATGGATTGTGTTTGAATGATTGGTAGGATTGGAAGAAGTCAGAATGATGATTTGGATTGGTTTATGCAGAAAGTCAACCAAATGGAGGCTGAAAGTTGACTTTCTGCTCTTGATATTTTTTGGTGAAGATGAAGGTTTGAACACCTTTGTTAGGTGTTTTTTGATGTGTGTAGATGATTGGTTTGAGGTTTTTGTGGTTGTGGAGTGTTTTGGCCAAGTTTGTGCAAATTGAGGTTTTTGACACAAGGTGGAGGTTTGATGCAAAATGCTGATGTGAAGAGTGTTTGCTATGCTTTATGATGTGTTTGTTGTGTCTTTTGTGATGAGGAGATATCCTCTATTTATATGGAAAAGGTTAAGAATCAAAATTATGCAGCATGGCAATTTATGGAGTTTTGGTTTGGATGGAAACAAATTAGTAGTTTCATGATCTTTGTGGTTCCAATGCCAAGTACAAGACTTTCTAGAGTTGTTGGAAAGTTTTAGAGGTGTTGCTTCTGTGTTTAGAAAGGTTTGTGTGCAGAAGAAACAAGGCGTGGGATCAAGACAAGTTGACTTTGTGATTAAAGGTGCTTTATCAAAATGGAAGTGTAATTTTTATGCCCTAAATGGAATGATCCTTTGAAGAATTCCTTAAACACTTAGATAATGCATAATTAATCTATGTAAAGCTCATATTTTTTTGATATTTAGAAGCAATAATTCTTGTAAAACCAGATTGAGTAGGGTTGGCTAGGTTTTTCAACAAGAGTTTACCATATCATGAACCAAAATCCACGTTTTCAAGGCCAACTCCCCTTCTTCGAAACTCCTAACTCAAGTATGATAAAAATGTGTTCTTGGATTTTTTGGAAAGCTTGAAACATCCTCTACAACTTTCATGTTTTGAGTTTTTCTTGAATCAATTGGGATCATGGTGAAAATGGCCTCAATGTTGGCTCCAAGACAAGGTAGATTTTGGTTAAAAAATTTCTAAGTGTTTTGGTTCAAAAAGTATTGAACTTCCAACTTCATTGCTTCATATCTCTCAATCTATGAATTTTTTGGGAAATCATCGTCATGGACAAAGTTGTAGTATGGAACAAGCTCTTCAATTTAGTCTTTGGAGCAAAAAAAATGGTTACTTGGCGAGGAAGTTATGAGCTTGGCAAGTTGAGTAAAAATCAATGAATTTCATAACTTAGAAAAAATCATGAAACCCTAATTTTCACAAATCTTGATTCTTTAATGTTCTCCTTGATTTTCTTGACTAGTCATGATCCAAACCATATGTCTTCATGATATTTGACTTGAGAAGTCCATGTTTGACCAAAAAGTCAAAAGTCAAACTTGACTTTGACTAGTGGTTGACTTTTGTATCAGATGAAATCCAAAGTGCATACTTCAATGAAATTAAGCCTTGAGCTATTTGAACATTATGGATGGACTCCAAAGGTGTCTTTGAGTGTCTTGAATCATGTCTCAGGGCTTGAGGCCATGTCTTGGTCAAAAGTCAAAGGTGCAGTTGAGTTTGGCTCAGAAACCCTAATTTGTGGACTAGATGAATTTGAAACTTGATGAACTTGTAATGAGGACACAATACACTTGAACGTTGATGTAGGGAAACTGTTGATCATGAGAACTTGATATATTGATGATCAATCCAAGACTTTGACTGGTCAACCAAATCTCCTTGATGCAAACCCTAATTCACAGACAAAGCAAAACAAGACAATATTTTGATAATTTGAGGGTTAGTAATGCATGAAGGATACACCTAAAATGTTGGATGTTATGCAAAATGATGATGGAATCTAGGGGTAAAATTTGGGGTACGACAATTGCCCTTATTTAAATAACTTTACCGGATGGCATGAGTGATGAAAATCCTCATGAAATCAGAGTGAAAGGTATTTAAGTATAGAAAAACCAGAAATTTTGCCCCTCGATGCAATGGTATGCTTTGCTTTTGACAAATGAACTCTCTCTGTACATGCTGGGGACAATGTTGTGAAATGCAATGAATTATAATATGGCAATTTATGATGAATGGTAAATATGAGATAAGGAGAATGATGAAAGTAAATGATAATGCCAACGACAATGGGTAACAACTCACTGGGGATGACATACACTGGTGAAATAGAAACAAATTGGGGGATGTCCAAAGTGGTTGATCAACAGGTTCAAACATGACCGGGTGACACTCTAGAATACAATTGACAAGAAAGAGATCTTCTAACAAGAGATCAAACCAAACAATAAAGAAAATCTTCACTAGGGACCAATCCAAACATGGAAATGATCTTCTAACAAGAGATCAAACCAAACATGAAATTATCTTCTAACAAGAGATCAAACCAAACATTGGAGTTTTCTGACCAAAATACATCCAAGCTGCTGGAAATTCCTTAACATGAAGAAGTCAAACTTGCTCTTCAGGGAACATCAGGGAAAAAATAGGGTAATTAAACTCATCTGTATATGCCAAAATAATTGGGCTTAGATTGCAAGCAAATGTGACAACCAGCTTTTAACAGATCGGGGGGCCAGTAACTACTGGACTTCAAATGGGATGTTGGTGATAACCAAACTTCAAATACCAATACAGTTGGATAAGAGTGCCAATAATGATTGGACTTTGAATACCAATGATAATGGGATGTTAGTAACAAATGAACTTCAAAGGTTATAGACATCAGATACCAACAACATTTGGATTTGAAAACGAGCATGCCAGTAACAACTGGACTTCAAGAAGGGATTGGTGACAACCTGATTACCAATACCAATAACAATTGGAGTTTCAAACAAGAAAGCTAGTGGCAACTGGACTTTGATATGGAATTGGTGACAACCAAAGATTTTAACAAGATGCCAGTAACAACGGTACTTGGGGTCAAAAGGGGCTATAGCCAACAATAAAGATCTGGGTTAATTCCAAATGCATATGATTAGGCATGATGTAGATGATCATGATATGCAAATGCTGACTCGGCAGAGAGACAAGGGGTTTGCGGAGACTCTCATGGGGAATATATCCTCACACCAATACAATGTATCACATGATGGACACTAGAGGGATTTTCTTCAATCTTGATAGTCACAGGAGATCAAAGGATCAATCCAAGAGTGTTGTATTTTTATGCTTCACTGGTGATTTTTGTTGTAATGGTTTAAAAAGTGCTTTCGCAACCTTGAGACTTCTTGGGGAAGCAAAAGATTTTCTTTTAATCCTTCCACATGTCAAAGCAAATTTAGGTTCTTTCATTATGTTTTCAATTCAAAACTTTTCACTTTCAAAATTCATTATTAACAAATAAATGACATCTTGCATAACAAAGAAAAGCAGAAAAAAGCATAAATGAGAAGAATCGATTAGGTAAAATCTGTAATTATTCAAGAACGGTAGCTTGCAAATGACAGAGCTCCATGAAGTATTACAATTTGAAAATGGCAATAGGGAATGGTTACATTGAATCCTATGACATTACTAGCCCAAATAACTAAGACTTCCCAAACCTTGCTTCTGACGAGAGCGACTGGATTGAATCTTCACTTTGATTCTTCTATAATGATATACACCATCTGATGCAGTGAAATATCTTTTGTCACTAATTTTTGCCTGGATCGCCCTTTCGGATTTTCAATCCACTGGGACGCTAATTTTTGCCTAAGCCTCCCTTTCGTGTTTTCAACTTAGTGAGCTCTGATTTTTATTCTTATCCCTAACTTTTTCCTATATCTCCTTCATAGGTTTTGATCCACCGGGATACCCATTGTCGCATAAGTCGCCTTTTCAAGTTTTCGACTTAGCGGGCTTTATTTAGGCATAGTATTTTTTGACTGCATCTGAATTTACATGGTACGTAAGCTCTTCACTATCCATTGTTGTAAGTATTAGTGAACCTCTTGAGAAGGTTGTCTTCATAACAAATGGGCCTTCATAATTGGGAGTCCACTATTCGCAGTCTTTGTGAACTGGAAAGAGTTTCTTGAGTACGAGCTCTCCTTCTCTGAATTCACGAAGACGGACCTACTTGTCAAACACCCTCTTGATCCATTTCTGGTACAACTGACCATGGCACATTGTATTCATGCATTTCTCATCAATGAGGTTCAGCTGATCAAATCTATCTTGGATACACTCTGCTTCGTCTAGCTTGGTCTCCATCAAGACTCTCATGGATGGTATCTCTACTTCAATTGGGAGGACTGCATCCATCCCATACACCAAAGAGAAAGGGGTTACCCCTGTTGAAGTTCGAACTGAAGTTTGGTATCCGTGCAAAGCAAATGGTAACATTTCAAGCCAATCTTTGTAAGTTTTCACCATCTTTTGTAGGACTTTCTTAATGTTTTTGTTTGCGGCTTCAATAGCTCCATTCATTTTTGGACGGTAAGGGGAAGAGTTGTAATGCTCAATTTTGAAACCCTCACACAACTCTTTCATGGTTTTGTTGTTCAGGTTTGTCCCATTATCTTTAATGATTCGGCTCGGGATCCTATAGCGACAGATAATCTCTTTTTTGAGGAAGCGAGCAACCACTTTCTTTGTCACATTGGTATAAGAGGCAGCTTCTACCCATTTGGTGAAGTAGTCAATCGCGACCAAGATGAAACGGTGATTGTTAGAAGCTTTGGGCTCATTTTCCCCAATCATGTCAACGCCCCACATAGAGAAAGGCCAAGGTGATGATAGAGCATTCAGCAATGAAGGAGGCACGTGCACCTTGTCAGCATAAATTTGGTATTTTTGGCATTTTCTCGCATATTGGATACACTCAAACTCCATGGTTAACCAGTAGTATCTAACTCTCAAGATCTTTTTAGACATATCATGCCTATTATCATGGGTTCCAAACGATCCTTCGTAAATTTCTTTGATCACAGGTCTGCTTCGTGTCTATCCACATATCTAAGCAAAACCATGTCTTGGTTTCTCTTCTATAGCACATCATTACTAAGGAAGAATTTGGATGCCAATCTTCTCGGAGTCTTTATTCAGAGCAGTTGCATCGGCTGGATATTCCTGGTTTTGCAAGTAGATTTTGATGTCATAGAACCATGGTTTCCCATCAGTTTCTTCTTCGACCAGTTGATAGTAGGTTGGCTCGGTTTTTCATTCAATCCGAATTAGTGGTGCTTCAGTAAGGAATTTGACTTTCCACATTGAGGCTAGCATAGCCAGAACATCAGGTATATGATTTTCTATTCTTGGGAGATGACGGAAAGTGACTTCATCACAGTACTTTATCAACTCCATGATGTAAGCAAGATATGGGATCAACTTTTCATCATATGTTTCCCATTCACCTTTGACTTGGTAGATTACCAAGGTTGAGTCTCCACATACTTCAAGGATCTTGATTCAGAGATCAATTGCAGCTTCAATGCCTAGGATACACGCTTCATATTCTGCAATGTTGTTGGTACATTCAAAACATAGCCTTGCTATGAAAGGACTATAACCACCATTAGGATTCATCAGAATAACTCCTATATCATGCCCATTGTAATTGGAAGAACCATCAAACATCAGCTTTGGTAGGTTGCCCCTGCGTTCTTAAGACCGAAAGGCATGACCTTATAGCAATATGTTCCCCAAGGGGTAATGAACGTGGTCTTTTCCATGTCGTCAGGATCCATCCTGATCTGGTTGTAGCCTAAAAAACCATCCATGAAAGAGAAAACAGAAAAACGAGCAGTGTTGTCCACCAGCGTATCAATATGTAGTAGAGGGAAGTCGTCCTTTGTACTAGCTTTGTGTAAATCCCTGTAATCTACGCACATTTTGACCTTGCCATCCTTTTTAGGTACTGGCACAATATCAGCTACCCACTGAAGATATCTTGCAATTGCCAAGAAACCTTCATCCAACTGCCTCTTGACTTCCTCTCGAATCTTCAGAGCCATGTCTGGTCTCGTCCTTCGCAGTTTCTTCTTTACTGGCAGATAATCTGGTCGAAGTGGAAACTTGTGAACAACAATGTCTGTGTCTAACCATGGCATATCTTGATATGACCATGCAAACACATCCACATACTCTTGTATAAGCTTGACTAATCTTTCTCTGATGTTTTACCCAAGAGTTGTACCAATCTTGACTTCTTTCTTCTCTTCGTCTGTACCAAGGTTGATTGTCTCTACCTGCTCTTGATGTGGTTGGAGATCTGTGTACTCATACTTACACATTCTTGCCAGTTCATCAGGAATGTCATAATCTTTCTCACCCTCTTCTTCAGCTTGGTAGATGGGTGAATCAAAGTTAGGAGTGGAAGTAGAGTCATTGGATTCAACAAGTTTTTTATTATTCTGCATGTTTGAATGATTTACTTTTATTAAAAGAACAAATAAATGCAAAAGGAAAATGTTTTTTGTAGTTTTGAAAGGATTTCCGTTTTCTTTAAATGAAAAATAGTAGATGAACAAATGAGAATTTAACAAAATGTCTTCATTGATAATAATTTTGAAATTGCATAGGTGGCCTTACAAAATAATCCATTAGCCTTGAGCAAAGTTATGGATTTTTGAAAACTACAAAAAAACAACAAATTACTTTGACATGGGAATGATCTCAAGGATCTCAATTGCCTCCCAATTATTCAAGGCAACTTCACACTGAAACACCAAGTTGTTCATATCTTCATCTTCATAATCTTCATCAATTTTGTTGACTTATAAGCCTCCACTGACAAATACCTCTTGGATACTCTTCAAACGACCTTTGTTAGAAGTTGATGATCCTTCATTAGTGGTTGGTTTGTAACCCAACCCAAAGCGGCCCAACTTCACCTTGACATCAATAACCTGCCCCCAGCCTTTGGGACTACCTTCTTCAATGGTTGATCTCGTGTTCTTCAAAGATGCAAAGGATGGTATAACCTTCCCCAAAGGTTCTTTAACTTTGATAAGGACAACATTGGCTATTTCAAGAGCTTGGAAAGAAGTTTCCAAAGCATCCTCATTAGCCTCAATGTATTGGAATGAAGAGAGATGGCTCACCATAAGGTCTTCCTCGCCAGAAACAATCCCTAATTTGTCGTCAACAACGAACTTCATCTTTTGGTGCAATGTAGAGGTCACTGCCCCAACAGCATGTAACCACGGTCTTCCCAACAAATAGTTGTATGCAGGATTGATGTCCATGACTTGGAAGGTAATATCAAACACATGCAGGCTAATCAAAATAGGAAGCTTTATCTCCCCAATCACTGTCATACGCGATCCATCAAACGCCTTAACAATCAAAGCAGTAGGCCTCATCTTTTCCCCTTGGAAAGCTAGCTTAGCAAGTGTCCTTTTGGGTAAAACATTAAGAGAGGAACCAGTTTCCACAAGGACTCTTGCTAAAACATCATCTTGACATTTCACAGATACGTGCAACACACGGTTATGGTTCTAGCCTTCCCTTGGAGAATCTTCTCTACTGGAGCTGGGAGTATTATAGGCTGTGATATTGGCAATTATTCCATCAAATTAGCCAACAGTGATGTCATGAGTGACATGAGCTTGAGCTAGTATCTTCTGCAAGGCGTTTCTATGAGCTGGAGAGCTCATTAGAAGAGATAGGATGGATATCTTTGACGGAGTGAGATGTAGCTGATCAATGACCTTGTAGTCACTTGTAACACCCTTTTCTACCCAACAACCATCACGAATAAATACCACAATTATATCAGAGTAAAGTCCCAAAAAGGGCATCACATTTTGTCACAAAACATCAAATAACCACCTGCTCCGTAAGACGGGTTTTACCATCATGAATTTAATTAAACATCATGCAGCGGAAATCAAAGTTTTAAAAAAAATTTATAATCCAAAATTTCTTAAACAAAACATCGTAAAACAACCTTATGCCAACAAATAAAAGAACGTAAATCGTTCGACTCAAACGTCCCGACCCGATGTTACATATCAGAGCAAGACCCTCTAATCGACGGGGAAATCAAAATACTTCAAAATGCTAAATCTTCATGCGCGAAGAAAGCTAAGCCTGATCACCTACACGTTACCCACGTGGAGTCAACATTTAAACAGGAAGGGTGAGTAATCAAGAATCAATATATAAGATATAAGCAAAGGAAAAGTAGAAGCACAACATCATCAATTCACTCACAAACATCATTAATACATCAATTACGTCAATAGAATGCAATGCCACTCAATATGGAAATGCAACATCATAGACTCATGCATGTGGTACCAATTCGTCATAATTGATGGACACTGGGTCATCACCCTCCAAAGATCCCCACCAATAGGATCGATTCTACACAAGAACCGGAGCACGTCATAAAACACCTCAATCCACACAATGGGATTAAAGCCACCAAATGGACCGGAGTCCTAACTATACCATGAATGCATGATGCAAATCATCATAAGAATCATCGTCATAAAATCGTCATAGTTTCATCATCATCCATGAATCATCATCAAACATCATTACACAACACCAATTCGCACTCGTCAAAATTCGTCACTATACCTCACAATTCGTCATATTATACTCGTCACATAAAAATTCCCGATTTTATCCCATTCATCTTCATTACTAGTTTACTCATGTTTTATTACCTCATCGTAGCCTTACGTCTCAAGGAACCCGCATCACAAGCGAAATCGGGACAGAAATCGCAAAAATGGACAAATCTGCCAACAGCCCTGTCCATACGTGTATGGCCATGCCCCATACGCGTATGGCTCAACTCCTCTCCCACTGACCTGCGTATCATATGCGTAGGGCCACCTTCCCAGGCCTCTCATACGCGTATCACCATCCCTGTTATGCATACGAGCAGAGAGGATTCTCCTCTCAAAACTCCTTGCATGCATCCCCTACGCGTAATGGCTAACCCATATGCGTAGGACCCCTTCCCAAAAACCCCATACGCGTAATGGCTTCCCATATGCGTATGCCCCTTCATTCCCAGCTTCTCATACGCGTAATGGCTTCCCATATGCGTATTGCCACCATTCCCTTACTCGTACCCTACCCGTACTGATAGAGGACTGTGCTGGCCCTAGGGATAGGTGTGTATGCTATGCGTATCACCCTGGGTGTATTCCCTCTTACGCGTAATACTCCCCCTGTTACGCGTATTTCCAGAAAACCCTCCAAAACTCAGATTTCACAAATGAACTAAAACCTTCATATTCCAGCACCTTCGATCTTCCAAAATCGGACCCAAAACAGTTTCGATTCATCACAGATCTACGTTCTAGTCTTACTTCATTATTTTCATCAATTTCTTTCTAATTATTAAGCCCTAATTCATTCATCCCACCTTCAATCTCAGATCTAGTTTTGTTCACATATTCTAACCAGGCTCTGATACCGCTAATGTAACACCCTTTTCTGCCCAATAACCATCACGAATAAATACCACGATTATATCAGAGTAAAGTCCCAAAAAGGGCATCACATTTCGTCACAAAACATCATATAACCACCTACTCCGTAACACGGGTTTTACCATCATGAATTTAATAAAACATCACGCAGCAGAAATCAAAATTTTTAAACAATTTTATAATCCAAGACTTCTTAAACAAAACATCGTAAAACATCCTCATGCCAATAAATAAAAGAACGTAAATCGTTCGACTCAAACGTCCTAACCCGATGTTACATATCAGAGCAAGACCCTCTAATCGACGGTGAAATAAAAATACTTCAAAATGCTAAATCTTCATGCGCCTAGAAAGATAAGCCTGATCACCTGCACGTTGCCCACATGGAGGCAACATTAAAACAGGCAGGGTGAGTAATCATGAATCAATATATAAGATATAAGCAAAGGTAAGGTAGAAGCACAACGTCAATAGAATGCAATGCCACTCAATATGAAAATGCAACATCATAGACTCATGCATGTGGTACTAATTCGTCATAATTTATGTACACTGGGCCTTCACCCTCCAAAGTTCCCCACCAATAGGATCGATTCTACACAAGAACCGGAGCATGTCACAAAACACCTCAATCCACACAATGGGATTGAAGCCACCAAATGGACCAGAGTCCTGACTATGCCATGAATGCATGATGCAAATCGTCATAAGAATAATCGTCATAAAATCGTTATAGTTGCATCATCATCCATGAATCATCATCAAACATCATTACACAACACTAATTTACACTAGTCACAATTCGTCACTATACCTCACAATTCGTCATATTATACTCGTCACATAAAAATTCCCAATTTTACCCTATTCATCTTAATTACTAGTTTACTCATGTTTTATTACCTCATCATAGCCTTACGTCTCAAGGAACCCGCATCACAAGCAAAATCAGGACAGAAATTACAAAAACGGATAAATCTGCCAACAGCCTTTCCATATGCGTATGGCCATGCCCCATACGCGTATGGCTCAACTCCTCTCCCACTGGCCTGCGTATCATACGTGTAGGGCCACCTACCCTGGCCTCTCATACGCGTATCACCATCCCTGTTACGCGTGAAAGCTCAAATGGTTTGACTAAATTTTGGTAAAACATAATGGTGAACCAAAGATGTCGAATAGAATGTCACAATATGAAGATTTGACATCATGACTATCACAGTAGGCTTGTTTCAAATCTGTTCCAAGATTCAAGGCACGATTGGAAGTGGATCAAGGATCAAAGATATGAAGCCCAACAAAGCAGAAGACTATAAAAGAAGATCAAGACCTAGGCAGAAAAGTGAGAGAGGACGACATAGAATTATGAACCCAATTTTGTAAAGTAGGCTTTAGGTTTGAGAGTTGTAGGTTTCTCTTGTAAGTCTCCCTCTGTATCGATTTGATGCAGTGTGGTAGACATAGATACTTGTACAGATTCAAAAGCCTGTAGGCAATGAATCGTGTAGTGTTCTTTGATGAAGCTTTGAAGCAAATCCAAGTTAACTTGTTAGTCAAGGATGCTTGACTGAACTTTGTATTGGAAGGGGTGTTCTTCAATAGTGTAGATACAGTTATGGCTTAGTAACTGTTAGATAATCATAGGTTGTGATTTAGGGAGTGAGATAGGGTTCTCTTATCATTTAGATGTGACTTCTAATGATAAAGATTTCATTGGGTAGTGATAGGTTAGCATGGGTGCTTTCTGTAAACCTGAGGTTGTTTACATAAAACTATACTACTCATAGTGATTTCTTCTTCCTGGATTGGTATCCCCCAGATGTAGGTGAGTTGCACCGAACTGGGTCATCATATTCTGTGTTGTTTATCACTCTACTATTTTCAGTTCAGGCTTGATTAACATGCTGGATCAGATGTCGTGACATCTGTGATTCTGCAGTTCTGATATTTAAGGTATCAGTCTGCTATTGTTCCTTTGCATTTAACCATTTATGCAGAACAATGTCTTGACATGTGTTAGGACATCTACTGTCTGCATTGCCAGAATTTCAATTGGTATCAGAGCAGGAATCCTGTCTGTTTCTGGATGAGATCTTTGGGAGATACTTTCTGGTGTTTAAACAAGGAGGAGTTTTGAAGATCATATCAATCAACTCATACATACTCAAGGGTATTAATGGATGGGATGGATGTTCTGGATCGAAGATAACAACCCAAAGGTTGTTCATGTTGCTGAGAAGGTTCTACAACAACTGCAGGAGAAGTGGCTAGTTCTCTTGTTGGGGTGTCTTATAAGATGTTTTGACATCTTATTAGGGAAAGCAGGATTTGTTCCTTGGTGGTTCTGATGCATATGTTTCTAATGGAAGAGCTCTAGAATTATGGGATTCTGGAGTTGTTACTGAAGACAGATGGTGGAAGGACTCAATCGTCGGCCTCTATATGCGAATATATCTGCATTGTTTTATTCCAAAGTCGGGAGCGATGGAATGAAAGGCGTTGTTGGAAGATGTCTGTTATAGTGACTTGGTACTTGGAAGCTTGGTTCCATGGTATAATTTAAAGTCAGTTGAAGAGGAGAGGAGTTGAGTTTAAGTTTATCAAGTTCTTGCTCTGGGAGTTTGATAAATTATTGATCGGCTAGGTTGCCAAAGATAGTTGAGAATTCTCTCAAGTCCACTCATAAAGGCGTCTCAGTCGTGCATCTGGAGTCTTCTAGTTATTCTTATGACTAGAAGGTGTTTCTATGAAACACAACCTGAAGAAAGTAGAGGTGATTTATTTTCACTATCCAAAACAGCAAGGAAGGATTCATCTCTCTTAACCCTAAGGGTGGATCTAATCTGATTGAAGTTTTCATAATTGTTGAGGTAAATAGGATTTTTTTAGAAAAAATCTTAGTTACTTGAGTCAAGGGTGGCAGCCTTGGTATCTCAACACTGTTTTTGAAAGAAGATACTTACAAAAGATTGAATACTTGATAAGTGTTCATGAAGTGATCTGGTGGAGCTTAGCTACAACAGTGAAGAAGGGTTATTGGACAAGGATTTAAGATCAATTGCTATTTGTGGAATTCACAAGTATTTAATTGATTATCCTTAAAAGTCAAGACTGCTGATGTTCAACAAGATGTTGGAACATCTCATCATCAGAGTTCGTGCAGAATCATGGGAGGGGTACTGCATACACTTTAGCATCTATTTTAGTCTTGGGTGTTGACCTAAGAATCGGCTTCAGTCTAGTATGACAGAAGCTTGTGATCTCTGGAGAGTTTCCTGGCAAGAAACTGGTCTGAAATTTGATGTTGTTGAAGATGAAGATGAAGACATCATAATGTTGATGGTTACTTCTTGGATCAACTTATTTCTGATCTAGGAGGAATGGAGTGCTGGTGATGGAACAGCTTGGATCAATTTATTTCTGATCTGGGTACTTAGAAGCATAGGATCTTGCTCATTTTGAAGGTCAAGGTTAAGTGGCAGTTGTAACACCCCCAATCTATACCCCGAGCAAATAAAGCGATAACAAATAAATCAGAGTATAATTAAAACATTCATGGCATAGACAGAGGCGTCACATCAATTGAAACAAAATACAACAACCTGCTCATATAGATATGCAACAATCAGGTAGCACATACAGAGGAACTCAGTTCCTAACACCCACAATTCAGATACAGAATAAAAGCTGAAAATCTGCAACTGAATCTCATATATATATATATATATATATATATATATATAACATAAAAGTTTGTCTGTCATATACAGAGTCATACATGTACAATCCAAAAAGATATATATACATATACACATAATCACACACGATCTCCCCGACTACCCGGTGCTACATATCAGAGCCGACCAACAAAAGAATGAAGACCTAATCTTCACAAAAAGACCTCCAGCATCTAATCTGCAATGCCTCATAGAGCATTCAAAACAGCAGAAGGGTGAGAAAAACAATTATAATATAATTGCCTACAATTATATAATAACACAAAATACACATGTAAAACACTCTCACCACAACTTACACCATAATTCAAAAACAAAACAACACAAATCATATCTCATATATCCGTCACAAAGGCATATCACTCATGCATAATACATTTATCACCAACATAGATATATATATATATATATCCTCACCAATTCCATTTATCCTCACCAATTCCATTCACAATTCCACACAAAATCAATCCATTCATGATTTATGCAAATGCAAAGAGACCGACACAATGACTCTATGCAAATGCAATGCGGGTACCGTTCCATCCATCATTCTCATCATTAATTCACTCAGGAATTATTGGAATCATCGCTTGTTACTTAGTGTAACTCCCCTTCAGGCAAACGATGTTCTCCCATCGCTCACACCTCTTTGTATAAGGCACACGACATTTATGGATCGCTCACACCTCTTTGTATAAGGCACACGACCCGATCGCTCACACCTCTTTGTATAAGGCACACGCTCGTCTATAATCATCGCTCACACCTCTTTGTATAAGGCACACGATGTTATAGCGGATTCCCTCTGGAACCGTTTCGTCGCTCACACCCACTAGGGCACACGACATCACAAGAATGCATATCATGATGCTTGGCATACAATGACTCATGACAATCAAATACATACATATACATATCCATGTGAACCATTTCAACATCCATAATCATGCATATACAATCAACCACAATCACAATGCATTTACTTGCCCTTAGGCCACAAACCATCATCATAACGTTTCATCACATGCATTTACATCATACCACAGTGCATAAGTCATACATCATATATCAAAAGTATATTGCATGATAACACATCAAATACACACAATTCAGACGGTAAAAGTTGGCAAAACAGCACATTTCCAAATTTCCGACGCAATTAAATTGGCCACCAATATCAAAACTATTTTAATAAGAAAGAACATTCCATAAGCTTCCCAACGGTACCAAGAACGCCTCGATCCGAGTTACGGATCAAAAGTTACGGCATCGAACGCGAAATCGGGAACAATTCTGCACCCTCTCTGGTCCTACGCGTATTGCCCTGGGCCATACGCGTATTGCCCAGTTCGCTCGTCCATCCATACGCGTAATGCCCTAAGTGCTACGCGTATGGGCAGAGACTAATTTCTCCCCAAAAATTCCACTAAAAACCCCGTACGCGTATTGCCTTCCTATTTACGTGTATTACCTTGCCAAGTACGCGTACCATTACGCATTTCAGTAGAGGGCCATGCAAAATGGGTTCCATACGCGTAATGCCCACATTTTCCCCTTGCCATACGCGTATTGCCCTAACCAATAGGTGTATTGCCTTGCCTGTTACGCGTATGGGCAGCGAAACCCAGAATTTTTTTATGCAGAATTTCTGCTGCAAAATTCACTCAAATTCACTCCCAAATCTCACCTAAACATCAACAAATTACCAATTGAATGCACAACAACATATATCTAACATGTATCAACAATAAGGAACCTTAAAACATGATTTCTGACACAAATTATATCAAATTCCAACAATCTCAACATATTAATGGTTTTAGTTCTCTATTCAATTTCAACCCAACAACTAACAAATACATACATACATAATCATACACAAGCATAGAATAATCGAGTTTCGCACCCTTACTCGATTAATCGGGTTTTGAAATATCGGTTGATTCGATTCCTTAAACCCCAAGTTTTCCCCTTTTTTCTTCTTTCCTTTCTCTTTTCCTTCTTTCTCTTTTCCTTCCTTACTATTTTCTCTCTTTTTTTTCTCTTTAAGTTTCTAACTTAAGAAAAATAAGTAAAATGACCAAAATACCCCCGACACTCAAATATCTCACAAACGCTCCCAAAACGCGATAAAACATAATAACGATGAAAAATAATATATTGCCAAATAAAAGTCAAAAATAAAATAATATAAAAACAAAAATAATTAAATCGACTCGATTAAATAACTCTAACAAAAACTGGGGCGTTACAGCAGTTATCTCTGACTTTCTACAAACTGCTCTACTAATGAAAGTGGCATTCTTTGGTATGACTATGGTGTAGTCTAGGACTACTTTATCTTCTGAAGATTCAGACGTGGCAGGTGTGAAGTATTTGGAGTTTCAAAGCAGGATGGATGTTGTCTACTCAAACTTGGTTATTGAATCAAGTCTATGAGAGCATGGAACTCTTGTTCTGTAATAGGGAGGAGGTTCTTCTAAGTGGCAGAAGAAGGAGCTGAATTTAGCAGTTGGATGTCGTATCAGAATGTTCTGACATCTAGATTAACATCAGAATCTCAGCTGGTGATGTCGCACATCAGCTTAAGATAAGGTGATCTACAGAAGAATGGATGTTATGGATGCTTCAAAAAGGTCTATCTCATACAGTTTGCGGGAGCTGTGGTTTGAGAAGATGTTACATGTCTAGAGGCTTAGTGGATCCAAGATGTCTTGCTATGGAGCAAGTAGTTCATGTGACTTAAAGATCAAATTTCATTAGTGGATCAGTGTATCTTGTGGGAGTTCTGAAGAAGAGTGAGATCAATCAAAAGGTGGCATTTGGTTGATTTCATAGTGTGCATTCAAGCAAGGTGCTTGGAACTAATTACTCTTGGGTAAAAGGGTAGTTGGTTGAAAATGTAAGGAGGATCTGGTTCATCTTGGAGCTTGTGGTAGAAGTTCTAGGTTGAGGATAGAAGTATGCCTTCTTTTGGTGGATGAGATTTTATTTCTCTCTGTGTTTCTGGAGTTCTCTTTGATCAAGCTGGTGGTGTAGTGTTGTTTGAAGATATTCAGTCGGATTACTATACAGATAGTAAGTCCAGTGGTGGAGCATATCAAGAACCATGGTGTGTGGTGTCGGTGATATGTGAAGGATGTCCTAACTGATGTTAGAACATTTTCTGGGTTGGTTATTCTTGGAGTAGGATACTAAGTTCTGAGTGTAGAACTTGACACTCACATCTTGTCTAAGAAGTATTTATCTTGTCATACGGTAGAATGATGGTTAAAGGATTATCTTGGAAGTCTGATGTGAATGGGACATTCTAGAAGTAAATCAGTTGGTGCTTGTGGAGCAAATGGGATGAAGATTTATGAAGCATGTGTTTGACGTTCTTCAAGTGCGAAGAATATCTGGGTGATCTAGCAAACTAAGGGGCCTTGTGCCTCTCTTTGAGGAATGTGAAGCATTCTGGTTCAATTGAATTATATCTCAGGGAACAAGGAGATTCATACATGGGAATTCAGAAGGAGTTCGTGCGGTGTATGGATGGTTTCTAGACGAGAGGGATCAATGGAGCTTTGATCTCAATCCAAGAGTTTGTTGGTTGTGGTACACAGATGCGTTCTGGGTATTCACACGTTATATGATCATGAGGTTGTCATGGGATATCATGTAGTGGCTTTGGGTGGTTCTTGATGAAGAAGCATTTGTTGAGAAAGATAGGGGGAGAACTTCTATTTGATTTACATACTGGTGTGGTACATGGTTTGCTTAAGGGTCAAGCATTAGGTGAATGCGTTCAGCAAGTGTGTTAAACAGAGGGTGCGCTCTTGAAGACATGAATATGCGTCTTATGTTTTCCATTCATTTAGGGTGTTCTTCTGGCAAAGGAGCACTGGTTATCTACGACAGGGGGAGTTAGACTTCTGTCTTAGATATGTTGCTGCAGTAGTGCAGTTGTTTATCAAGATTGTTTGTGGTATCAAGCAGTTTGTGGTAGGTTGCCTCATGTGAGGATGTTATGTCAGACGAGTGTAGCGGCAAAATCGTGAGTGTAAGTTATTGATTAACTTAAGTCGAAAATCAAGAGTCGCCACCGCACTTTTATTTTATCCAAAAAGGAAAGGAAAAAGAGCGAAAAAACCTACACAAGCTCTTAAAACAAGAACAAGTGAACAAAGTCTGGGTAAGGGGGTTGGCTACGTTAAGGGAAGGTGTTAGCACCCAAAACGTCTATAGTACTCTATAGGAACCCTTTGAACTATCTACGCTTTTGGTCTAAAAAAGTTTATTTGAAAAATTGATTGAGGAGATGAGAAGAGAAATTATTTTTTAAGATTTTTGTGCTTGGAGAGACTTGTCGTAATGTAGGATCAAAACCTCGTAGTTCGTGGTACAAAGAATGAAATTTGTTTGTTATGGTTGATTTTAAATGTAAAAATAAATCGTCATTTCCAAGAGAATAGTTCCGCTTAAAGAAATGAATCATGTCTAAACTTATGAAAAAGTTTTGAAAGAGAAAAGTGCACGAGGGCACAAAAGGAGTTTGATGAGTTTGGTGTTTTTTAAGTCTTTTGGAAAAGGTGTCAATATGCTTATGTAGTTTAACATTTGTTAAGAAATGAAAAGAAATGAGTAAAATCACTTGACAAAGTCAAGGTTTGATTATGAAAAAGGTGATAGTTTAAAATCAAGAAGGTTTTGAAAAAAAGAGAGAGAGTTTTGAAAATTGAAGAATGGGGTGGAGAAGAAGTGACTATCCTAAAGTATAAAGTAAAAGCTAAGGATAAGAAAGATCTAACCACAAATGTAGCTATCTTCACCATAAACCAAGCAAAAGTACAAGTCTTCAAAGTCTTCGAACCATAATTCCAAAGCAAAGGGAGAAGGTCCTAGTTCTAAGTCCAAGGATCCAAGAATAGCATTGAAGTCCAAGGTCTAGGTGCAAAACTCCATGTCCATTGCAAAGGATAGTAACCATAGTCCAAGATTAGAAACACAAGTTTTTTAGAGGTTTTGGCCTTTATTAATGTTTTTGGTCCAAGTGGACAAAGAGAAAAAGGCATAAGCATAAACATGTGTCCAACGGACAAAGGAAAAATTGCGGAAGTATAAACATGTGTCCAACGGACAAAGGAAAATTGCGGAAGCATAAACATGATATGAAATGATAATAATGGAGCATAAAAGTAAAAGAGAGATAGAGAGCGAGAAGGAATCGTAAATGAGATTAGTACAATAGTATTATTAGTAAGTTAGTGATTAGTTGTTAGAGTAAGTGATCAATAGTAATTGAATAATTGCACTTAGGTCAAGGTTAATGAAAACTCATTAGAGGATTGATAAGACCAAAGCCTCTTAACAACAAGTTTCATAAGTGTTGAACCAAAAGACAAATAATCAATAATTTTTATCGTTTTCCGATACGGGACATATGTTGCGCTATGTTAAGCAATCGCCGAGTAATTTACGGAGTAATTACCCTACAATGAGGCCGGTCAATAGATCTCTGTGCTAATGTATGCCAGATGAACGATATGTAGATCTTCATCCGAAAGCAATACCGCACGAAAAGAAACGAAGGTAACGATCTAGTCTTGATCAAAATTCAACAATGAAATTCCAAGACCCATAAGACTTTCATCGATCAAAAGAAAAGAGATGTAGAACAAAAAGTGGATCCAAAGAAACAATAGTAAATCCAAATAAAAAAAGAATATCATTAAAAAGAAATTATATAAAAAGATTTAAAGAGAGATCAAAGAAAATAATAGAAATAAAAAAAATAGAAAAAAGAAAGGAAGGTTAATGAGAGAAAATGGTGGTGAGGTTGTGAGTTCTCACGGGCCAAGGCACAATCCAAATATACTAATTTTAAAACAAAAAGAAAAAAATGAAATGAAGGTGAGAATCAGAAACAATTAGCTTCGTTATCTTCTTCAAGTAGCCGTCACTGTTCACGGCGGAGCAGAGAGCTTCAAAATCATCATGGAGAAGCGACGGAATCTGATTCTTGCACGGTTGTGATCAGAATCAAGTGTGCATCTCAAATATATGTTCAATTCCGAGCGAAAGTGACTCAGTATCTCGAATTAAAACCGCGAGAATTCAACGAAAACTTCTGATTACCTTCAACTCAAGGTGAGCAACGCTTCGATTCCTCTTCTTCTTTCCTTTTCTGAACTTGCTTCTTGAAATTTTTGTGAATTGGTTTTTGTTGAATGAAGGTGCGAGTTGTATGGAGGAGGCGGTGATTCTTGACAACGACGAATGGAATGTGCTTTGTTTCGGTCGTGCGTGAGTTGGAGTATGTTGTTGGTAGTAGAAGGTTTGCAGAGAGTTTTGAATTTGGAAATTGAAAGTTTGGTTGAAGAAAGTTGAAGTTTGAGGATTATGGAAGTTGAAAATTGAAGGTATGAAAATGGAATTGAAGCTTTGGTTTGTATTTTTTCAGAGTTTTTTTGGCTTCTCAAAGCTTGGAAGAATGGGTGAAATACGACCCTTATTTATAGATGGAGCGACGTGGATTTGAGCTACCATTTTGAATCTTTTTTCGCATTTTTGAAAAGTTCATGTAGTGAGCTGCCGTTTTAATTGTTCTTCTGCGTTTTGATTTCACTTTGTAAGTCGTTTTGTAATTTTCGCTGTTGTGAACGTGACGTCGGCTCACGTGTGCCAAGCCATTTTGTATGTAGCAGCTTCATATGGCTTTCACGGCTTGGAGTTTGTGGTTGTGTAGTTGGCCTTTGGTAGCTTGTGTATGAATATAGGTAAATTGTAGTAGGCTTGGCTGAAAGATGTATTGTGAAATAGCAGTTTCATGCTTGTTTCTGACTCATTGACTTGTTTTTTTCTTTTCCAATTTTGTTGAAGTTTGGCTCACATACAGCTTGGTTTATTGGTGTGGCATGGCAATGTTGTTAAGCTTGTAATTGTAGTAGCGGTAGGTACGACTTGTGAACGGATCCATCGTGGCTTGTGAAGTGTGAAAGGAATTGTGAAGGAATGGCTTGTTGTGCATCTCAAAAATAAGGCTCTAAGGCTTGTGTGGGCTAGTTGGCTCACTAAGAAACATCTTGTAAGATGGTTTTGTGCAAAGGCTTGAACGTGTGGGTTTGAAGACTTCATCTGCAGCTTTTTTTTAATTAATTTTTTTTAATTGATCGAATGGGCTTTTGAATCTTGGAATTAGGAATTTGGAAATATGGTTTAACATGTGATATGGAAAATTGGATATTGAAATCAAATGGATTTAAGGATATGGTTATTAAATTAGAAATTAGAAATGTGGATTTTTATGGATATTGAGGAATGGTTCATGGATGTCGATATTTAAATGGATAAAAAATGGTTTATGGATTTTTAAATGGATATTTGGGAATGGATAATGAATAATGGATTTGAAAAGAATGGATAAAATGGGTAATGAATGGGTTTAAAAAGAGAAATGGTTTACGAAGTGGATATGGACTCTCACCAATATTTTCCAACAACACGGTCATGAAACCTCGATTTTTAAACCAAAGCCAACTTGAAATTTTCCACCAAGCAACTAATTTAAATGAACAAAACCACTCTTGAACAATTTGCAATTGAAGCCACGACTGTCAACCTTGATTTTCTGAATTTCTGGTTAATAAGTTCTGGATCACTTCAAATATGTCTGAATCAATCTCTGAGAAAATAAATCCACAGACGAACCCAATTTGGACTGGTGAACTCAGATCATGATGAACCTGAATTTCTAAACCCAAGCCTCACATGAACCACTGATTGATAAACTGAAGAATCTCAACACAAGACATCTTGACTTTAAACAATCACTGCTTAAGAATTAAATCACTGGCGCAAATAAATCGCACTTAGAACAATTGCTTGATAGTTTGACCGAGATTAGGTCAAACATCCATCTGAACTGGATCATAGTTGAACAACCACACTTGATTTGAAATTATGCCCTGCTTGGACAAACCCGCAAAACCCTAGAAGCACAGAGAGAAGAACAGGCAAACTGCAACATTTTTTGGTATTTTGGTTAGAGGTTAGTAAACACAATCAAGTATAAAGCAGGGAAGAAATACACAGATGCTCAGGAGAAACAAAGATTGTGATCTTGTTTGTGGTATGAGTTGCAAATGAAAAGTGCGAAATCTTAGGGGTAAAAAATTAGGGTCCAACAGCTGCCACTATTTAAGTCTCTTCTATCGGGAGATATGAAGATACTTAAATACAAAAAGCTATATTTTTTAGCCCTAAGATGCTACAAGATGATATGAATACAAAGGATAAAACACACTGCGGGGAGACAAAAAACAAGGGATTTACAGTTAATTAAGAGAGAAGACGTGAAAAGAACGCCGAGGAACAAAAGCTATTTCTGGAGATCTGTCAAGGTGACAAGAATTATCCATCAATAGTTGGAAAGAGAGGGATAAGTCCTTGGGAAAACGACTAGTGACATCCAAGAATGGCATTGGATGGAAACTACAAACGAGATAAAAGTATGCCAAAAGATGTCCATGAATGGCATTCGACAATAACAAGAAAGTTTCTGGTAAAAACAACAGCGTCATCCAAGAATAGCATTGGATGGAGGTGAACAACACTCTATTGGGGATAAGATATCCAAGAATAGCATTGGACTTGGCTGGGGAAAAGGTGTCCAAGAATAGAATTGGACAAAAGAAATCTCAGCATCCAAAAATGGCATTGGATGAAGTGAGAAAAATTCTGGAAAAATATATCAGAATTATCCAAGAATGGAATTGGATAAAAAGAGATTACATGATACCCAAGACTGGTATTGAATAAAGTGAGCAAGAACTTTCAGGAATGACACTGAAAGGTAAAGGTAAATCACTACATTCAAGAATGGCATTGAATGATAGTGAGAAAGACATCCAGGAATGGAACTGAATGCAAGGGAGAAAAATCATTCAGGAATGGCACTGAATGAACAGATAAAACTTTCAGGAATGACACTGAAAGATATCCAAGCAGATCTGTTGGGGATTACAAAAGAGAGGCAAAACTTCCAGGAATAGCACTGGGAGAAACAAGAGGAACAAGATATCTAGGAATGGCACTGGAGATCAAAAGAGACAGACATCCAGAAATGGCATTGGAGTGAAAGAGTATACATCCAGGAATAACACTGGAATAAAAGAAAAACAAAGATCCAGGAATAACACTGGAATGAACAGGGAAACAACAACATTCAGGAATGGCACTGAATGAAAGAAGACAAACATCTAACAACAGGACAAGATACACAGGGAAACGACAAAATCCAGGAATGGCACTGGAAAGAAAGAAGACAGGTAAACGACAACATTTAGGAATGGCACTAAATGAAAAGGCAGGTAAAATTTTTGGTAGGTGCCAAGTAAGTTGGACTTTGATCACAAGGTAAGATGTTGACAGCAACATGACCTCAGGAAATGCATATGAGCACGAAACACACTTCGAGCTATGAAAATCTTTCTATGTATGGTATATGAATGATTTATGTATGCAATGCAAATGATAGGGACAACTGAGATAGACTCCTTTATGAGGGAAGAATGTAACTCTGATTCCTCAACACAGGGAACACCGCCCACTCTGCTTGGAGAGAAGATATTAAACACATCTCTATCACACTTATGAATTGTATCAGGCTAATGGTCTTTTAAGGAAAGACATCTTGAGGATTCTTGAAGAAGATTGCCCCAGATTGATTGACTGATGAAAATAAACTTATCATAGCTTCAGTTTGACTGTTGCAGGGGAAGAATGAACTGATCATGGCTTCAATTCTTGAAATGATTGTTGAGAATAAACTAATCATGGCTTCAGTTGCTGGGGATGGACTGATCATGGCTTCAGTTCTTGGAACAAATGACTGTTGAGAAGGTTAAACTCAGTATGGGTCCTAAAAGAGATCTTCTGGCTAACCAAATATGATAATAACTTGCACTGAACAACAAATCTTGAACTGATTCACAACATGATCTAGAAGTAATGTGCCCCTGATAGGATCACCGACCAAGTTTCTCAACTGTTTGAAATTTTCTTAATGAGGAAAGTTTTCCTGCAAATAAAATCATTCAAACATGGTAATTTTAATGCAAAGCTCGTGCAATTTTGAAAATAAAAATCATTTTTGGAATGATATTATTGATGCAAAGCAAATGAATCAGTTGTCAAAACACAGCGGTTTAGACATTAAAAAATGAAAGAGAAAGCAAAGGTATGACATTAAAACAAATGATTGGCAACAATCTTAGGAGTCAATTTACGCAACCTTGCTGTAGTATGCTTTCAAAAGAAACCTGGCTTCAATTAGGTCTTTTGAAGGTTGGAACGTGGTCTGGTTCACGTCTTTTTGAAACAAAGGATATAGGCTCAAAGTTTATTTGTACCCAACCCATTCTTTGTGATGATCTCCAGTCTTATGTTCAGTTAATTCAAACTATGTATTCAAGTTCCAAGTGATTTTGGAATTACAACATATGTCGTGATGATTGCTCAAGAGATTTTTGAGATGGCAATCACTTCTCTTACAACATTTTGTTGTTTTTGATGAGGACCTTAGTCAACTCGTTTTGTCTTTGAGGATTTTGGTAACCTCTTGATTGATTTTTTTGTTATCCCTAACTTTTGTCTGAAGTGTGTCATTTGAGTTTACAGTCAGCGGGATGCCCCAATTTTTGCCTAAGTCTCCTTCATAGGTTTTGACTTAGCGGGCTTTTCAATTGACTTTTTTTCTTTCTTTTTTTGAAAGATAGTAACTGCCTGCTTTAATGATTATGGTGAACCATCATTGGCTTTCGATTTGAAAGACATCTTCGACACTTCTTTGATGTGTGCGAAGGAAAGCTTGTGATTGCAATGATTCTCTTGTGTTTAAATACACAGTCAAATTAACTGAGAACTACCTATCCCCAGGTTAAAATTGCGGGTTTTTTACAGAAAGAAACTCCAACTTCTAGGCTCAAAGGGGTTGACAAAAGATTAACTTCCTTATTCCTCTAGTGTTTGGGAGTTGAACTAATGCCTGTACATCATCAGCCTAGTTTTAATTAAAAGCATACAATCCAGCAATTTTAGGTATTTCATTTTCATCATCCTCCCTCCAATCTTTGCATAAACAAAAGTTTGATAAAGAAAGTGAACTGGAGATATATTTTTGTTTTTGTGAAAAAGAAAGCATAAAGATGCACACAGTGGATATAAATGAATTCAATCAAAAATTGCAATGCTCATTTTATTGAAATTATCATGAAAGTACAACTAAAGTTCGAAAGCAAACAGTCAATACAATCAAAGAAAAATGCAAATAGAAAGAAACAATGCCTAGTGACTAATCAGCAACAAGGATGAGTTGTCCTGTCTGAAACACTGACTTCAGGAGATGATCTGTCTGAACTGACTTAAACTTTACTTGGCATGCTCTAGCAAAGGATTGTTGACAGCATTAGGATTATCATAAAGAAAGGTCATAATCTTTGAGTTCACCAATTCTTGTACTCTAGCTTTCAATGCATAGCAACCTTCCAAGTTATGGCCTGCCCCGCCTCGATGGAACTCAAAGTGAAGATCAGCCCTATAGCCGCCGGCTGGGAGAGGATTTGGAGGAGGAGGTAGATCCCTCTTTGTAATCAAACCTTTCTTTACAAGACGTGGATACAACTCAGTGTAGGATATCGGGATAGAATCAAAGTTAACCCTATTGCGATTCTGATTTTGTCTAACATCCTGACGAGGAGCTTGAACTGTTTGAGCATTGACAATAGGAGCAACTGCAGCTACATATTGTTGTTGTCTGCGATGAGGTTTCCCTTCACATGAAATAGCATGGGTATCGCCATCTTTTTATCTTTTGAAAATTCCCAGCATACCTTTTAGCACCACTAAAGACTTCAGCATTAGCAATATTTCCTTTCTTGATACCTTCTTCTAGTCTTTCTCCAACAGTGACTAGGTCAGCAAAACCAGATGATACACTGCCTATCATCTTTTCCCAAAAGAGTGGCTGAAGAGTGTCCATGAACAATCCAGTCAATTCTTTTTGAGCCAAGGGTGGCTCCACCTGAGCAGCTAGCTCTCTCTAGTGCTGAGCGTACTCCTTAAAGGATTTTTTTTCTTTCTGAGACATAATTTGCAGTTGGCGACGGTCAAGTGCCATGTCCAGGTTGTACTTATATTACTTTAAGAAAGCATCAACCAAGTCTTTCCAGCTTTGGATACAGTTCTTCTCAAGTCCCATATACCATTTCATTGAAGCCCCACTCAAGCTGTCTTGGAAACAGTGAATGAGCAATTTGTCATTTTTGACATGAGCAGCCATCTTGCGGCAGTACATCACCAAGTGGCTTCTGGGACAGGTGTGCCCCTTGTATTTCTCAAAATCAGGAGTTTTGAATTTTGCAAGCATAACCAAGTCTGAAACCAAGCACATGTCCATTGCGGCAGCACTAAAGACATCACTTCCTTCTGCGGCTCTTATCCTTTTGTCTAGAGTTTTCCATTGCTCTCTGACTTCTTCAATGTATCTAGGTTCTCCCTGACTTTCAGATTGTGGACCAGCAGCATGGTACACGAAAGGAGGATTCTCAGGAATAGCTTGAGCAACAGAATGCACAATAGGCTGAGGTTCAGTGAACAATGGAGCTGAAGATACTGGCGAGACAAACACATGAGTAGTTGCAAAGGGTGGCGAGTAATTCGGAGGTAACCCAAATTCTGGCCAAGTAGAAGCTGGTTGCTGAGTCAGTGGAGGGTCAACAGCAGCAGGTGAAGTTTCAACAATCACAGTCCTCTGATGTGGTTCACCTCTAGCAATCAGAACTTGCAGCATTTCTGTGAGCTTGGTCATACCGGACTTCAACTCATCAACTTCCATTCTGACTTCTGTATTGTGTTGTTCTTGGTTTTCCATTCTCAATTTGACAGCAGCTATAGTTTCGTAGTTATGTTGAGGAAACAGCTTGACGGTGAATAGATAACTGGAGAAGGAGACAGTTGAAGTGAGTTTCTGAGGTAACTGGGAAGAATGCATATGTATGCTCATGGATGCAAGAGTGCATGGATGCAACAACCACAAACAAGATCACTCAAAGCACACGGGTTTAAAGGTTCGAGTCACGAGCATGGAGTCAAGGTTAAGAACCAACCCACAAAGGTATGTACTAAGGGTATAACACCTATCGAACAAGGTTATAAAGAAGTTCCCAGAGTCTACAACCCATCTTTCGGATAATATCGATTTCCCAAGTGCTTGGTAGTCAATAATATTCTCAAGAGAGTCTCATCTGAGTGTGGTATCGCGTAAAAACTGATTCAAGTATGCACCTGAATAGCCACCGCACCACATCCTAATAAGGCCAAGATGGGTTAAAGGGTTCTAAAGTCCTCAGCTTTGGGTCCTCGGATCAAGAAGCATAACGGGTTTGCCATTTCTGGTCTGCCATTACTACCTCTTAGGAGGAGTGCCTCAACTGAGTCCTCGGGAATGGTCGCCAGAGTCGACAGTTCTCCAGGTTACATTCCACCATCTGCACCAATGCGTAGGATAGAACATTACCAAAGAAAACCTCATTTGGATGTGAAGTTTTCGTGTATACTAAGTCTGGCCAAATGCCACACAAGTCACACTACTTTCCACCCTAATCCTAGGTGTATGCTCAAGCCTAGGTATAAGACTTATCTCACCACACAGATCACCAAGCAGAACAACCAATAACAATCAAATCAATCAGATAAAGCGTAAATAAATCAAAGTATGCTGAACCCACTAAGAACCAGAGTCCCCAGCAGAGTCGCCACTTTTTCTGTAGTGGCAAAATCGTGAGTGTAAGCTATTGATTAACTTAACTCGAAAAGCAACAGTCGCCACCACACTTTTATTTTATCCAAAAAGGAAAGGGAAAAGAGCGAAAAAACCTACACAAGCTCTTAAAACAAGAACAAGTGAACAGAGTCTGGGTAAGGGGGTTGGCTACGTTAAGGGAAAGTGTTAGCACCCAAAACGTCTATAGTACTCTATAGGAACCCTTTGAAATATCTACGCTTTTGGTCTAAAAAAGCTTATTTGAAAGAGTGATTTAGGAGATGAGAAGAGAAATTGTTTTTTAAGATTTTTGTGTTTGGAGAGACTTGTCGCTTCATGCCTACGTACCCACGGAGTGCAATATAGGATCAAAACCTCATAGTTCGTGGTACAAAGAATGAAATTTGTTTGTTATGGTTGATTTTAAATGTAAAAACAAGTCGTCATTTCCAAGTGAATAGTTCCGCTTAAAGAAATGAATCATGTCTAAACTTATGAAAAAATTTTGAAAGAGAAAAGTGCACGAGGGCACAAAAGGAATTTGATGAGTTTGGTGTTTTTTAAGTCTTTTGGAAAAGGTGTCAATATGCTTATGTAGTTTAGCATTTGTTAAGAAATGAAAAGAAAAGAGTAAAATCACTTGACAAAGTCGAGGTTTGATTATGAAAGAGATGATAGTTTGAAATCAAGAAGGTTTTGAAAAAAAGAGAGAGAGTTTTGAAAATGTAAGAATGGGGTGGAGAAAAAGTGACTATCCTAAAGCATAAAGTAAAAGCTAAGGATAAGAAATATCTAACCACAAATGTAGCTATCTTCACCATAAACCAAGCAAAAGTACAAGTCTTCAAAGTCTTCGAACCATAATTCCAAAGCAAAGGGAGAAGGTCCTAGTTCTAAGTCCAAGGATCCAAGAATAGCATTGAAGTCCAAGGTCTAGGTGCAAAACTCCATGTCCATTGCAAAGGATAGTAACCATAGTCCAAGATTAGAAACACAAGTTTTTTAGAGGTTTTGGCCTTTATTAATGTTTTTGGTCCAAGTGGACAAAGAGAAAAAGGCATAAGCATAAACATGTGTCCAACGGACAAAGGAAAAATTGCGGAAGTATAAACATGTGTCCAACGGACAAAAGGAAAATTGCGGAAGGATAAACATGATATGAAATAAAAATAATGGAGCATAAAAGTAAAAGAGAGATAGGGAGCGAGAAGGAATCGTAAATGAGATTAGTACAATAGTATTGTTAGTAAGTTAGTGATTAGTTGTTAGAGTATGTGATAAATAGTAATTGAATAATTGCACTTAGGTCAAGGTTAATGAAAACTCATTAGAGGATTGATAAGACCAAAGCCTCCTAACAACAAGTTTCATAAGTGTTGAACCAAAAGACAAATAATCAATAATTTTTTATCGTTTTCCGATACGGGACATATGTTGCGCTATGTTAAGCAATCGCCGAGTAATTTACGGAGTAATTACCCTACAATGAGGCCGGTCAATAGATCTTTGTGCTAATGCATGCTAGATGAACGATATGTAGATCGTCATCCGAAAGCAATACCGGACGAAAAGAAAAGAAGGTAACGATCTAGTCTTGATCAAAATTCAACAATGGAATTCCAAGACCCATAAGACTTTCATCGATCAAAAGAAAATTGGCGTAGAAAAAAAAGTGGATCTAACATGCTTTGATCCACACAACCAACAACAAAAAGAAAATGAAAAATCAAGATTAAATGAAAACACATGATATTTTCTTATGATTTTTCAAGAAATATTTTCAAAACAAAATTTAAAAACAATAGTAAATCCAAATCAAAAAAGAAAATCATTAAAAAGAAATTATATAAAAAGATTTAAAGAGAGATCAAAGAAAATAATAGAAATAAAAAAAATAGAAAAAAGAAAGGGAGGTTAATGAGAGAAAATGGTGGTGAGGTTGTGAGTTCTCACGGGCCAAGGCACAATCCAAATATACTAATTTTAAAACAAAAAGAAAAAAATGAAATGAAGGTGAGAATCAGAAACAATTAGCTTCGTTATCTTCTTCAAGTAGCCGTCACTGTTCACGGCGGAGCAGAGAGCTTCGAAATCATCATGGCGAAGCAACGGAATCTGATTCTTGCACGGATGAAATCAGAATCAAGTGTGCATCTCAAATATATGTTCAATTCCGAGCGAAAGTGACTCAGTATCTCAAATTGAAACCGCGAGAATTCAACGAAAACTTCCGATTACCTTCAACTCAAGGTGAGCAACGCTTCGATTCCTCTTCTTCTTTCCTTTTCTGAACTTGCTTCTTGAAATTGTGGTGAATTGGTTATTGTTGAATGAAGGTGCAAGTTGTACGGAGGAGGCGGTGATTCTTGACAATGACGAAGGGAGTGTGCTTTGTTTTGGTCATGCGTGAGTTGGAGTATGTTGTTGGTAGTAGAAGGTTTGCAGAGAGTTTTGAATTTGGAAATTGAAAGTTTGGTTGAAGAAGGTTGAAGTTTGAGGATTATGGAAGTTGAAAATTGATGGTATGAAAATGGAATTGAAGCTTTGGTTTGTATTTTTGCAGAGTTTTTTTGGCTTCACAAAACTTGGAAGAATGGGAGAAATACGACCCTTATTTATAGATGAAGCGAAGTGGATTTGAGCTACCGTTTTGAATCTTTTTTCGCGTTTATGAAAAGTTCATGTAGTGAGCTGCCATTTTAAATGTTCTTCTGCATTTTGATTTCACTTTGTAAGTCGTTTTGTAATTTTAGCTGCTGTGAACGTGACGTTGGCTCACGTGTGCCAGGCCATTTTGTATGTAGAAGCTTCATGTGGCTTTCACGACTTGGAGTTTGTGGCTGTATAGTTGGCCTTTGGTAGCTTGTGTATGAATAGTGGTAAATTGTAGTAGGCTTGGCTGAAAGATGTATTGTGAAATAGCAGTTTCAGGCTTGTTTCTGACTCATTGACTTGTTTTTTCTTTTCCAATTTTGTTGATGTTTGGCTCACATACAACTTGGTTTATTGGTGAGGCATGTCAATGTTGTTAAGCTGTAACTGTATTAACGGTAGGTACGACTTGTGAACGGATCCATCGTGGCTTGTGAAGTGTGAAAGGTATTGTGAAGGAATGGCTTGTTGTGCAGCTCAAAAATAAGGCTCCAAGGCTTGTGTGGGCTAGTTGGCTCATTAAGAAACATCTTGTAAGATGGTTTTGTGCAAAGGCTTGAATGTGTGGGTTTGAAGACTTCATCTGCAGCTTTTTTTTAATTAATTTTTTTTTATTGATCGAATGGGCTTTTGAATCTTGGATTTATGAATTTGGAAATATGGTTTAACATGTGATATGGAAAATTGGATTTTGAAATCAAATGGATTTAAGGATATGGTTATTAAATTAGAAATTAGAAATGTGGATTTTTATGGATATTGAGGAATGGTTCATGGATGTAGATATTTAAATGGATAAAAAATGGTTTATGGATTTTTAAATGGATATTTGGGAATGGATAATGAATAATGGATTTGAAAAGAATGGATAAAATGGGTAATGAATGGGTTTAAAAAGAGAAATGGTTTATGAAGTGGATATGGACTCTCACCAATATTTTCCAACAACACGGTCATGAAACCTCGATTTTTAAACCAAAGGCAACTTGAAATTTTCCACCAAGCAACTAATTGAAATGAACAAAACTACTCTTGAACAATTTGTAATTGAAGCCACGACTGTCAACCTTGATTTTCTGAATTTCTGGTTAATAAGTTCTGGATCACTTCAAATATGTCTGAATCAATCTCTGGGAAAATAAATCCACAGACGAACCCAATTTGGACTGGTGAACTCAGATCATGATGAACCTGACTTTCTAAACCCTAGCCTCACATGAACCACTGATTGATAAACTAAAGAATCTCAACACAAGACATCTTGACTTTAAACAATCACTGCTTAAGAATTAAATCACTAGTGCAAATAAATCGCACTTAGAATAATTGGTTGATAGTTTGACCGAGATTAGGTTAAACATCCATATGAACTGGATCATAGCTGAACAACCACACTTGATTTGAAATTATGCCCTGCTTTGACAAACCCGCAAAACCCTAGAAGCACAGAGAGAAGAACAGGCAAACTGCAACATTTTTTGGTATTTTGGTTAGAGGTTAGTAAACACAATCAAGTATAAAGCAGGTAAGAAATACACAGATGCTCAAGAGAAACAAATATTGTGATCTTGTTTGTGGTATGAGATGCAAATGAAAAGTGCGAAATCTTAAGGGTAAAAAATTAGGGTCCAACAACGAGATGTTGTGACATTTCCTTAATGATATAAGTTCTGGGTGAACTTATCAGGTTGGTCTGATTCTATCATTGGGTGTCAATGGATTGAATTAGAAATGGTACAAGTATCTTGGAAAATTATGTTGTTGTCTGAAAGAAATAAGTTTTCTACTAATGGAAGGGTAATCGAACGGATTCTCCTATAATCAAGGGTGCTAAATCTGGATTAAGAAAGTCCTATCTGTGGGGACCATAAGCCTGACTAAATCAGGTTAGGTATCAGGACACTGTTCAGAAGCGGTTTTAAGGACAAGTCAGAAAAGATGGAATCTTTCAAAACTAACTTCACTCCTAGACTAGTCTTTTGTTTGGATCTGCTCTACCTGCATAACCGCTTAATATTTAAGAAAGACCGGGATGGAACATCTTTCTTAGGTTGAAATCCAATGAGTTTTGTTCGGGTGTGGGTAAGCATTATTTGGGTTTGGGTTTGCATGGGTCACTTTTGCCATCTTTTGGCTAAAAAGGGGGAGAATGACTATTTTGTTGCTATGGACTGGATGTGTGCATTTGAGTTGCTGATCTGCATAATTGCCTCAAAGGATGTTCTTATCTTTGTTCTAACATCCTGAAATTGTGTTTTGTCATCAGAGTTAAGAAGCAAGTGTGTACTTTGTGTCACCATGGAATGAAGAGATTATCTTCTCCCTCCTTCCACTTCCTGCACCATCAAGCTGAAGGATGTTTTAGCCAAAATTTGTCAAAAGGGGGAGATTAAAAGCTCAAATGGTTTGACTAAATTTTGGTAAAACATAATGGTGGACCAAAGATGTCAAATAGAATGTCACAGCATGAAGATTCGACATCATGACTATCACAACAGGCTTGTTTCAAATCTGTTCCAAGATTCAAGGCGTGATTGGAAGTGGATCAAGGATCAAAGATATAAAGCCCAACAAAGCAGAAGACTATAAAAGAAGACCAAAACCTAGGCAGAAAAGTGAGAGAGGATGACATAGACTTATGAATCCTATTTTATAAATTAGTGTTTAGGTTTGAGAGTCGTAGGTTTCTCTTGTAAGTCTCCATCTGTATCGATTTGATGTAGTGTGGTAGACATATATACTTGTACAGATTCAGAAGCCCGTAGGAAATGAATCGTGTAGTGTTCTTGGATGAAGTTTTGAAGCAAATCCAAGTTAACTTGTTAGTCAAAGGATGCTTGAATGAACTTTGTATTGGAAGGGGTGTCTTTCAATAGGGTAGATACAGTTATGGTGTAGTAACTGTTATATAATCACATGTTGTGATTTAGGGAGTGAGATGGGGTTCTCTTATCATTTAGATGTGATTTCTAATAATAAAGATTTCATTGGGTAGTGATAGGTTAGCGTGGGTGATTTCTGTAAACCTGAGGTTGTTTACATAAAACTATACTACTGATAGTGATTTCTTCTTCCTGGATTGGTATCCCCCAGATGTAGGTGAGTTGTACCGAACTGGGTCTTCATATTCTATTTTGTTTATCACTCTGCTATTTTCAGTTCAGGCTTGATTAACATGTTGGATAAGACGTCGTAACATCTGTGATTCTGCAGTTCTGATATTCAACGTATCAGTCTACTATTGTTCCTCTGCGTTTAACCGTTTATGCAGAACAATGTCTTGACATGTGTTAGGACATCTGCTATCTGCATTTCCAGAATTTAAACGGGTACGAGCATAGAGGATTCTCCTCTCAAAACTCCTTGCATTTATCCCCTACGCCTAATGGTTAGCCCATACGCGTAGGACCCCTTCCCAAGAACCCCATACGCGTAATGGCTTCCCATACGTGTATGCCCCTTCATTCCCAGCTTCCCATACATGTAATGGCTTCCATACGCGTATTGCCACCATTCCCTTACGCGTACCCTTTGCGTACTAACAGAGGGTCGTGTTGGCCTTGGGGAAGGGTGCGTATGCTACGCGTATCACCCTGGGTGTGTCCCCTCTTATGCGTAATACTCCCCCCGTTACGCGTATTGCCAGAAACCCTCCAAAACTCAGATTTCGCATCTGAACAAAAAACTTCCCATTCCAACACCTTCGATCTTCCAAAGTCGGAGCCAAAACAGTTTCGATTCATCACAGATCTAAGTTCGAGTATTACTTCATTATTTTCATCAATTTCTTTCTAATTATTAAGCACTAATTCATTAATCGCACCTTCAATCTCAGATCTGGTTTTGTTCACATATTCATCACAGCAGTATCAAATATTCACACAATTTCACAGCAATTACGGCCGCTCATACAAAACTCATGACAAAAATCATACACATACAGAGTTACGAAAATTCATCACAGATTCGACACAAATTCGTCAAAACGCAAACACGCAAAACTACATCTGCCTTAAACCCATATCAGACATATTTACCTGGATTAACCCCCCATACCTCGAATTTTTCCAGCAACCGGTCCTTCTTTGGGGTGCTACGGTTGATTCTCTCGTTCTCTGTGCCCTAGCTTCCTTTCCTCGATTTCTCTTCACTTCTTATGGTTGCATAGAATAACTCTCTTAATTCCCTCTTTTCTTTTGGTTAAACCTACCTCTTGGACCCTAATTATGATTTACCCATATTATCCTCACTAACCCTTCTCAATAATACCGTCTCACCCTTAATGGTTATCCTAATCATTTTAAATAATAATAATAATAATAATAATAATCTAAATAATAATCTAAATATTCAAATTATTCTATTATTATTATTACTAATAAAATAATTCTAATTAATTTACTAATTCTAAGTGCCTCAATATTTCCTTAACCCGAAGCTACCCCACAACACTGTCATACCCCAAATTTTGACCATCAAGATTTCCCATCATTGTGAAAATCATAACCACAATATGGATGTACCTTCATGCCTCACCAATCTCCCAAAGATGGTTGAGCCTTTACTACAAACAAGAATTAGGGTTTCGAGCCCTCTCAGAGCTCTTAGACAAAGGATCAATCAAGAAAGGACATGATCTTCAACTTGTCTAACCTCTAAAACATCCACAAAGGATCAAGAGTACACTAATATCAATAATCAAGCATAAAGTTTCCACATTCCAAGTCGTTTGAGCCTCGAAACACCCCACATCGCCAAATTAGGGTTTTGGACGACCGGGACCTCCAGAGTGAGATTTTCACAAGGGGATGAGTCACGACTTCAACATGTGACTCAATATGCTCAAAATAGCCCTAAAAATCCATTTGCAAAGCTAAATTACCCTCAGAGGATGCATTCCCAAAAAGTCGGGAATTAGGGTTTTCACGCGCCGAACCGCTCCGGAGCCAAAAGTCAAAACATGACTTTTTTTGGAAAAAATGATCCTTATGACTCATATTTTCATAAAATACGATTTATAATGTCATTTGAACAAGAATTGATCAAGAAACCAAGATAACTTGTTAAAGGGGTAATCTTGAAAAATTAAAAAAATTTCTAAGTTACCAAATTTGGATGGTTTTGGTGCCAACTTTCAAGGACCATAACTTTTGATCCAAGCAACCATTTTGGGTGATCCAAAGCCTGGTCTGTAGGTCTTCCTACACTCTACAAAAGCTTCAACTACCTCAAACTCCAATTCTTCATGGATTTTAAGTTATGGAGTGATCAAAATGACAAAAATGAAGAAAATGACACTTTTTCAACACTTAGTGAAAATCTGCCTAAGTTATCAGCTTTGGACACCAATGTTCATGAGGAATTTTCAATGGGATCCAAATAGTTTCAAGAAAAACTATGATCATACATGGATAGTACCATATGAGGGCTCTTTAAAAAGTACAAGAGCCTCCCATAACTCAACTTGAGCAAGAAGATATGATCCATTGAAAATGGTATTTTTCACTGATTTTTGCAAGGCAGATTTGGGCATTGTTGCTCGAATTGATCAATTTGTGCAATAACAAGCATGGTTATCCATCTGCACACCTCAAGAGGGAACAACCAAGGGACAAACACTGATCCACAAGCCTCACAAGTCCATGAATCTATGTTTAGGCATGACACTCCTAAAATTCAAGATTCTTCCAAATGGTCAATTTTTTTTCCAAGCATTTAACTGATGCATAGAGGTGGCATTCATCAAGACAATGTTATCCAAGTTCTGTCAAGCCTTATCCCTGCCACAGAAGATTCATAGCCTGTGCTCTAACCTCAAGTCAATGGCTTGAGGAGACTTGAGATTCCAATGGATCAACATTTGCCACAGACCTGCTGCAGTTGCCATTCACTATTACAGCCAAAACAAACTTGCTCTACTATAAATAGAGCTCATTTGTGATCAGTTTGAGTACACCAAAGCACCCAAACTGATGCTTTACTCAAAATCTCCCCTTTCACTCGAATTTTGCCTTCTAACTCAACTCACTATCGGGTTTTGAGATTGAGAGTGATTCCAACCAAACCAATCACACACACACCTCATAAACATCATATGTGAGTGATCTAAATAGTAACACAACATCTGGAACATCAAATTCATAAAATCACCAGCCAATTGCTCAAGTTCTTGACAGAGTTGCAGTTGAGGTGCCACATCAAGTTCCAGGCCAGTTCAATCCACTCTAAGCATTCAAGTACACTCCTTGGCACTTAAGGAAGCTGTCCAGATCATTGGAACCAATCTGCAACACCTCCATCATCAAAATCGATCATCAGTTGCAAGAGGTAAGCTTGAACCCTTCAAACTCTATGATTCATGCATCATGAATGAATTTTTGAGTTACCATCTTGTTTATGCATGTATGTAGAGTGATAACCCTCAATCAATTGCCATGAATCAATCGTGTATAGAATTTCATTGTGTTCATGCTGAAATTAGGGTTCTTAAGGTTTTCCATTGATTTCTTCCTCCATACTTAATATAAATGCAATTAATCTATATGGTTGTGATCCTTATTCAAAAACGAACAAGATTGATACTTGAATCGTGCAAAACCATTGGGTAATCATGGAGAAAAGTGAGAAAATGCAAATCTGCAGAAAACAGGGCCGCGCATGTTCTTCATTTAACCGTTGACGCCCTTTTTTCAATTTTTTAAATATTTGAATTTTTGTTATTTTGTTTAATTGATTCAAAAATTAATTTCTCTCTGAATATTTGTGTTTTTGAATTGATTCTTTTCTCAAAATTCACAAAAATGTTTAAATATTTTATTTTACAAAAAAATACAATTTATATTATTTATTTAATATAGTTAGAATTTTTGTAATTAATTTCATTTTTTATTGTTTTTAGACATTTAAAAATGAAATTCCCGCTTTGATTTTTCATTCCAAATGAATTTCAAACTTTCATGTCATTAAACATGATTTTTCAAAATATTTTTCAAAGTATACAATTTGTTTTTGAATATATTTGATATTTTTATCATTTATTATTTAAATTTCCTTTTAAAAATGATATTTTAATTTAAAATTAGGGTTTCCTCTTGATTTTAAATTTTAAATACTTTGGGCCTCTAATAGAGTGTAAGTCACATCCCTTGTAAATACAAACCATTTTGGGCCTCAGTCATTGTATAAGTCCCGATACATTTTCTAAAACCGTGGCGCGATCGTCGCCTTTTAAACAAAATCATTTGGGCCTACCCTTGTGTTGTAAGTCCCATTTCTTTTCTTTTTCAAACACTTTGGGCCTCTAATAGAGTGTAAGACCCAACCCCCTTTGTACATAAATAATTTTGGGCCTCAGTCATTGTATAAGTCCCAGTACAGTTTTCAAAGCGACGGTGCGATCACTGTCTTTCAATGGGCCCCTCCTTGGGTTGTAAGCCCCATCCCTTGTACAAAAATAAACTCTTTGGGCCTCTAATAGAGTGTAAGTCCCATCCCTTGTAAATAAAACCTTTTTGGGCCTCAGTCATTGTATAAGTCCCAGTACGTTAAAAAATCACGGCACGATCGTTGCCTTTTCAAATAAATAATTCTTTGGGCCTCTCTTTGAGTTGTAAGACCCAATCATTTTTGTAAATTAACAAATATTTGGGCCTCTTCTTGAGCATAAGCCCCAATCTTTTCAAAACAACTTTCCTTTTTGATTTAGGTTCAAATTCATAGTTGTTATCAAAACTTTCTTTAGTTTCTTGAACAACTAACCATACAGTTGTTACAATGGAAGCTTGCTCACCTGTAAGTTTTAATCAGCTTTCTTTTACATACTTGCACACACACACACATATATATATATATATATATATATATATATATATATATATATATATTTGTTTGTGCTGGAAGCTTGCTTACCTGTAAGTCCTCCTTCCCTCTTTTACATACTTGTCTATATATATCTGTATATATATGCTTGTATATATCTTCTTAGAGTTTTCCCCGACAATTAGGTCTAGGATTAGATAAAGCCAGTGGTCACTCTTTCAACACAGTCAAAACTAGTTCCCCATAGGAATTCCAGATACAATCTTGCCTCCTCTTGGACTTATACAATATGGAACAAAGAGAAAGGCATTATTCCGGGTGAAACTTTTCTCAGACTGTCACTATTAGAAAATTGTCAAAGAAATTCATTCCCCCAAAGAGGATTAATTCCCGGTGAAACCTATCTTGAATTTCTTCAAACCTTATAACTGTTCACTAAAGAAAAGATTATTACCGGTGAAACTTTTCTTGAACTTTTCTTAGGTTTGGACCCACAGTCTTACTAAAAGCATCCCAGCCTCCTCTTGGGCTTTGTACAAGGACCCTCATGCTTCTTAGAAGTTCTAATGCCTTCTCTTGGGCTTAGTACAAGGACCTTGAAGACCTCTTACAGGTATAGGACATAACTTAGTCATCCTTTGTTAGAGCAGTCTTTCTAAAGAGTCAAAACCTCAGACCAATTTTAGGGTTGATTCTCATCCCTTAAAGCACCAGCCTCCTCTTGGGCATCATACAAAGATAAACTCTTTCATACCTGTAGACTTGGACAGTCTAATCTCCTCTTGGATCTCAAAGACATTCTCAAGCTCCCTACAAAAATAGGAGAAACCATGATCATTTGATCAATCTCCAGTAGAGTTAAAACCCTCATAGGATTTAAAACTAAGGATTTCATCCTAAATTTCCCTAGCTAGGGTCAGCTTATCATCAGTATAACACTAGCCTATCAGAACCTCAAGGTATCTGGTACCTCAACTCTTTTGTAATCCTCAGTAAGAGTTGATTCCCCACTTTGGACCTGCCCCTGGATCTCAATAATCCTCAGCAGAAGACAACCTCCTCTTAGGCTTTGTATAATGTTTTTTCTCAGTAGAGTTGGCATCAAAAGCACTCTTTTGTTGAGTCAATCACCTTTTCAGCACTCTCTTGTTGAGTCAATCACCTTTTTAGCACTCTCTTGTTGAGTCAATCACCTTTTAAGCACTCTCTTGTTGAGTCAATCACCTTTTTAGCACTCTCTTGTTGAGTCAATCTCCTTTCAGCACTCTCTTGTTGAGTCAATCTCTAATTTCAGCCTCAATCTTGGGTTTTATACAAGACACCTGAAATATCCTCAGCTAAGTCATTCCTTTTTAGCCTCAATCTTGGGCTTTGTATAAGACACATCATAAACACTCTCTAGTTGAGTCAGACAAATATCCTTCAGCCTCAATCTTGGGCTATGTACAAGATACATATAAAATCTCCCTAAACAGAGTCATCATCTTTTCAGCCTCAATCTTGGTCTTTGTACAAGACAAATTATAGTAGAGTCAATCTTCTTTCAGCCTCAATCTTGGGCATTGTACAAGACAAATAAAACCTCTCACTAGTAGAGTCAGTTTCCCCTTTTAGCCTCAATCTTGGGCTTTGTACAAGACATATACAAATATTCCCCAAGGGAGTCAATCCTCATTTTTTAGCCTTAATCTTGGGCTTTGTACAAGAAAGAAAAAATATTTCCCCGGAAAAGGTAACTTCCAGCCTCCTCTTAGGCTTTGTATAATGATATCCCCCAAAAGAGTTAGTCTTTTTTTTAGCCTCAATCTTGGGCTTTGTACAAGACAGATAAATACTCTCTTGTTGAGTCAGTCTTTTTCAACCTCCTCTTAAGCTTTGTATGATAACCTCCCCAGAGGAGTCAATCAATCTCTTAGCTTCAACCTTGGACTTTGATCAAGGCACACCAAAACAAATCAAACATCCCCTCATAGGAAATCAAAATATCTTTGTAGGAAGACATTTCTCTGTATATCACATATCAAAATAGATAAATCAACAAACCCTAATCCCAGATAATTGCTGTAAGTGGCACACTTGTTGATTCAAATATCCAAGCTGTAGTCTATCTCTTATCCGGGTAAACCTCTTTCATCTAATTTCCGTAAGCGGCAAGCCTCTGGATTACAAACATCCATGCCACTGTCCCTCTTTTAGCATGAAAGATTCCTTAGGAAAAATGGCATTACTCAACACTGAGTTAAAGTTCTCTCCTTCAGGACAAATCCCCTATAAAGGAAATTATGGCATTCGCTGGATTCTCACATCCCAGCTAAAGTAATCCTCCTTTATAATCAGTCACCCAACAATTGTGATAAACAGACGAGATGTCTCCCTTTTGAGATGACAAATTATCTCTCAGTGAAACCTTTTAGCTTCAATCTTGGGCTTTAAACAAGACACAAAATACCCTTTAGCTTCAATCTTGGGCTTTGAACAAGACACCAGACATCTTTTCTATAGGAGGAACTACGATTGCTCTGATTTCCCTGTTTTCTTTAACGGGAATACATAGGCATAAGATTGCGAAATCTTAGCGAGCATACCAATCAAAAACTTTAGGTCCAGTACCTAAATACAAATCAAAGACCTTAGGTCCAATACCTTACCAAAAACATCAAAACAAACCCGACATCAACAAAAATACTCTCTCTCAAACACTCCCAATGGAGAAACTTTCCCAAGCCATGACAGACAAACACCAATAAGTAGGAAAAATAAATAGGAAACAGTATAATTGCTAATAACCTGTGGATAACCACATATAAAATGGGTAATTGACAACTCCCCATTGTATAACCTGACCCCGGACCCCCCAATCTCTTAGCATTTGTTCAGTTAAACATTTGCGTGCAAGGTTAGTTTGAGATAGTTTCCCTTTCCTTTCCAGCTTCATAGGATAAATAAGAAATTAGAAATTAGCACATAGTCCCCACCATTACGGTGAGGAGAAACCCACGGCAATAAGGTGGTTGCGTCACCGACAAAAATCACACGCTACAAACACCACACAAAGTCACCGAGCGTCATAATATTCACCAAAATTCCCCCAAAACACCGAATAATCATAATAATTCAATTAAATAAATATTATAATTATTTTGGGGTGTTACATCACTCATCCTTATGATTCTTAGAAACTCAACGCCTTCATCAGTTGGAATCACTTCTTTTTCTTTGGTGGATATTGTGGCAACTGTCTCTTTTGATGGAACCTCATTGAATTGAGAAGTGTAAATGCGACCGCTACAGGTCATTTTACTTGCCCCTGCAATATTGGTTATATTTGCATTAACATTCTTCGAACCTTCTTTTTGAATAACTTTCCCAGATTCTTGGTCAATGACAGTCACATCATATTTCCATGGTACTGCTCTGGTATCTTCAAAAGGGAACAGACTAGGCCTCCGGATAACCATAGGCTTTAGATGACCAGCTGGTTGAACAACAACAGGTTCTGGAATATTGAAGACTGGCTTTGGTAAGTTGAAAACGGGTGTTTTGGAACTAGACTCGGGCAAATTGAAAATAGGTAATTTGTCATTTGATTCTGGAAAATTGAAAATATGCTCAATAACTGATACTTCATCTTTTTTCACATTGTTACTCACTTGCAAAAAACCTTCATCAATCAAACTTTGGATGTCCTTTTGGACCAACTCACATCCTTTAGGACAGACATCACATTCTTCACATTTTGCATGACAAACCTTGACCAATCCTGCTTCTACTAACTTTGCAAGGAAAGCTTGCAGAGGAGTCTTGATTTCAACAACATCTAGGATCAAATTTTCATCAGACACTTCATCAATGGCATTGACAGCCCCATGAGCAGGCAAAGGGTTGTTTTTGGAATTTGGTCCTGAATCTCCAAATGAGAGGATCTTCTTTTTAATTAGCTCTCTCACAATATGTTTCAGAGCATAACAGCCTTTTAAGTCGTGTCCTAACACTCATTCATGGAATGGGCAATGGGCATTGGGATTGTAGTATGGTGGAAGAGGATCAGGTGGTGGACCCGAAGATCTTGGAGTCACCAACGCTCTTTGCAATAATGAAGGGTATAGCTCTGTGTAATTCATTGGAATGGGGGTAATAAGAGGTCTGCCATCCTTCCTTCTGTTTTGAATGGGAGAATTTTGACGTAGAGCTTGAGTTCTTTGTTGTTGATAAGCTGGAGTGTTGAGCGCTCGTTGATATGTAGGTGCAGCTCGAATTGGCTGGTAAGTAGGAGATGGTTGCACAGGTTGATACATGGGAACTTGTTGATTGAATGAAGGCGTAATTGCTGCCATATATGGTTGTTGAGTGAATTCAACTGGGTAAGTGTGTTGTTAAACATAACACTATTATTGTGGTTGTTTCTTCCAAGACTAATTCTTCCTTCGACTAGTCATTACTGCATTTGTCTCCCCTTCTTTCCTTTTGTGAAAATTGCTAGAAAAATTCTTGACATTTTTCCATTTTTCAAACCAAGTTCAACTTTGATACCTATAGCAACTAGGTCAGAGAAGCTAGCAGTTACACTTCCTACCATCCTTTCATAAAATTCTTGTCGTACTGTATCAACGAACGAGTCAGCTAATTCTTTCTCAGTCAAGGGTGGTTCAACTTGAGATGTTGTTTCTCTCCACCTCTGGGCATATTATTTGAATGACTCGGAATCCTTTTGCGACATGCTCAACAACTGTCTTATGTCAGGGCCCAAATCCATGTTGTACTTGTAATGTTTTATGAAAGCATCTGATAAGTCTTGAAAACACTGAATACGGGTCTGATCCAGGCTCAAGTACCACTTGGAGGAGGGACCTTTAAAGCTATCTTAGAAACAGTGGATCATGAGCTTATCATTATCCACATGGGTCGCCATTTTCCTATAGTACAAGATGAGATTATCTTTTGGGCAAGTAGCACCTTCATACTAATCAAAGTTTGAAGTTTTGAATTTTATTGGGATAACCAATCCAGACACAAGGCACATTTCCCTTGCAGCAACACCGAAAACTTGATCACCTTCCATATCTCTCAATCTTTTCTCAAGGGTTTCAAAATTCTCTCTCAGCTTTTCATGTCGTTCATCCCCCTCTTCAGACATATCGGGGACATCAAACACCTGTTATTTCTCATCAAAGTAAGGTTGCACTCGAGTATGCACAGCAGTTGGTGCGAAGGTAGGAATTATATGATGGGTCTCGGAAACCAATGGAACAACTTGTTGACTGGCAGGAACTGTAGCAGGCCGAGGCACAAAACCTGGAGGAAGACCAAAAGGATGCCAATTTGCTGGAGTAGTCACTACAGGCTGAGGATTAACCACTGGATTAACAATTTCTAAAACAACTGTGGGTTGGGTATCCATCTTTGCACGAATCACTTGCAACATCTCCATAATCTTCCATACATTCCCTCGTAGGTCTTCAAGTTCACCACTGACTCTGTCAATCTCATGCTCGTACTCAACCATCCCTCACAGGGCTTGAGCTCTGGTGTTGTACTAGTGTGAGGGGCTCAATGTGGAAACTGGAGAAGAGACAACAGAATGAGCTTATTCGAGAGAAATAAAAATGTGATGACATGTGGATGAATGCAATGCAAATGCAATTATTTCAAGGAAGTCAAGAAGTAAGTTGCAAACATTAAAAGGAAATACACATTTTGGAAAAAACTAAAAAACTTCATTTCATTGATAATAGGAAGATTACATCTTTGAAGTACAAATCAAGATACCCAAAATACAAGAGGAAAAAGCTAAGTCCAATGGGTCCTAAGGAACCCCATCTAAATAAGGCCTACTCCCTGCTGATGCTTTCTCTTCTGCTTCTTTAATTGTGTGTTCTCCAACACTAGCTTGTCGATGACCCTCTTCCAAGCACACGTGGGAGGAATGTCTGAATACTCATGAATGCTAGGAATTGGCTGCACGCTTGAGAAAAATAAATTCTCTTGCGCCATATGTCTCTCCATAACACGCCTCTCAAGGATCTTGATTATGTCATCTTTCTCTCTTAACTGCTTCTTCAAATCTATCTTCTCAACACTGATGGCATGATACTTTCCTTCCCAAGTATCTCTCTCTAGCTTCATCCTTGCTAACACTTCTTGATACTCCTTCATGTGCTCAATAGGAATCGTAGACAATGATGCAATGATTGGATGTGAAGGTCTTTCAAGAAGATAATGCATCTTGAGGTCACGAGCTCTAGATTGAACCCACTAAGTGAAAGGATCAAAAGCTATACAATTTTTCTTCCCCAACTGAGTCTTACTCTTCCAATGAATTGTGTTTCAAGTATGCACAACTCTGTCCTTCGAATATGAAAGAAACCTTCCTCATTAAGATAAAAGAAACCTTCCAATAGAATGTTGCTAGGTTTTTCCTTCACAGGGAACCCAAATTTACGCCTTGCAAGAACAAGATTATAGCTAATTCCCCCTCGGATACCAAGAAGATGCACATTGGGAAACTAGCCACAACTATCAATGATTACTCCCTTGTCATAAGCTGAATCAAACCAATGCAAATCTTTGTGAGTTAGAGCCATGAGCATTTGAGACCATATGAGCTTGTCTGGATTTTCCTTAAATGGTCCAGTTCGAGGCAAGTGTGAAACAAACTATTTGTAGAGTAGAGGAGCACAACACAGGATAGCCCCACTCCCTTGAGGGTCCTATGATGGATGGAGTGATAAGTGTCACCAAGCAGCATAGGTACATGATTTCCAATCAGAAAGATTCAGATAGCATTAACATCAACAAAATCGTCAATGTTTGAGAACAAAACCCAGATATAAATGAGTAGTGCGTGGATAGCTTCGAAGGTGTCCATACTATTTTCCTTGGCTAATAAAGTGGTTTTCTTTATCAAGAATTTGGAAGGCAAACCCTTGATTCCTCCTTTGGTAGTAAGATTGGTTTTAATCTCAGACGCTTCTATGTGAATGGCATCTGCAATATCTAGAGGTGTGGGAATCTTTTCTAAACCACTGAAAGGCTTTTTATCCAACACTGGCAGACCAAACCAATATGAATATTCTCCAAAGTAGGGACAAGTTGGTAATTTGGGAAAGTGGAACAATGGTAGGGGGATCGTAAAACTGCACAAGTATGTCAAGAACTCCATCTTCCATCTTGGTCTTGATAATACCCAAAAGTCTCCTATAGAATTTTTTGAAATCCTCAGGACAGGAAATCATAACCCCTAGCTTTCTCAACTCTATCACATTAGGTTTCTTGAAGTTGTACTTCTTGGTGTTTCTCTTCCTATAATCCATGACACCTATTATTTTTTGCAAAGAAATGGACAACCGAGTTCCTTGAAACCAAAAAAGTTTTTCATGAATGCATGAATGTATGTTGATGTAATGCACACAAACAAGGCTACACACAGGTTTAAGGGTCAACAACGAGCATGGAGCCAAGGTTTAACCATCCCACAAGGATATATACTATGGGTTTATTGTACCTATACAACGGGTTCTACAAAGTTCCCAGAGTCATCGATTCATCTTTCGGATATTATCGGCTTGTACGACTACTCATGCGGGCTAATAATATTCTCAAGATAAACTCGTCTGAGTGTAGTATCGCATAACAACTACCTTAGGTATACACCTGGATAATCACTTCACTAAGTCCTAAAAAGGCTAAGAGGGTGAAGGAATACTACGGTCCTCAGCTTCACGAACTCCCAGGTCAGAAAAAGTAATGCCAATACGACTACTCGACTGACATCAGTAATCCCAAAGGGGCCTCCACTGAGCGTGATTATATCATATGTTAATCATTTTAGGACTACTCTGAACAGTTAACTTTTGATTAAACCACAATCCTATCTTATTTATGTGCACTCAAGTCCGGGTTAGGACTTACCTCACCACACAAAGGTCACCACCCTGAGAAACAGAAGAAACCAAACAATACAAGCAAGCAAAATAATAACACAATTACAAACAAGACAGGCTCAACCATTTTGGGTTCCCCAATAAAGTCACCATTTCTGTCACGGTGTGAACCGGATATCAAGCTATTACATTAATTTGAATCACAAAACATTGAATTTTCACCACCAAACTTTAATTTATCCAAAGGAAAAAGAAAAGACCGAATAAAACCCTAATTGTGCAATGTAACAATAATGCAAAGAGATCTAAAGGATCGGGGATTGGTTATAGTAAGGGAAGGTGTTAGCACCCTAAGTATCTATAGTATCCTATAGGAACCTCTGGAAAGTATTTGTGATATAGTAATTTGCTTACTAATGTTTGTAAATGTTCTATTTTTGGGTTTTATGATATAGGGGACCTAAGGAGGTTTATTGCTACTGTGCTCGCAAAGACTTCTCAGTCTTATGCCTACGCATCCTAACAAGGATGGAATCGAAGCAATCGTAGTTCGCCTAACTACGGGTTAAGAACACTTGATAATAATCAAGGTTCCAAAGGGGAAACTAAGTGTTTATAAAAATAACACTTACATGACTTAACAAAGTCAAAAAGTTTACAAACTCTAACCTAAGGCTATGTTGAAAGGTTAATGACTTAACAAAGTCAAAAGGGGGTAGTTGAGGGAATTCTATATTAACTATGACAAAAAGTCAACAAAGAGATGTTTCCTTTGGATTTTGGAAACAAAAGAAAAGAGAAGAAGGAGAGATAACAAGCTAACCTCACTAGGGGATGACTTGATAAAGTCAAAATAAAATGAGTACATGGGTGATAATGGATGAGATGAACAAGAATGATATTCAAACATGATATCAAAGTAAACATGATTAAGGATGACATTCAACCATGGAGCATACATAATCAAAGCATACATGTGACATGGTTCTAACAAGACCAAAGTAATAACACAAGCATGGCATATCATAACATGTTTATAACAATAACATGTAAGCATGGAAATGATTGTAAAAACATCAACAACATTATCATGAACATGAAGTATAACCAAAGGTTCAAATCAACATGTGAGTAATGGATATAACAATATCAAACATGGGTTCAAGTCGACATGTGAATCATGGATTTAACAATATCAAACATGGATGAACTAATGTCAAGATTGTAACATGGTTTAGGGTTGACAACTAACACCACTTAATCATGAATATAATTCAAAACATGGTTTAAAACACAAAGGTAACAACCAAGGGTTCATTGTGATCACAATCAAATCTAAGCATTTCACAAGGTTTAAACATAATAAGCATGAAGTTTAAGAACCAAGACATATTGTGTGAAAATCATAAACTTGAAACGACTTTGACATTAAAGTCGAAAATGAAAGGAAATAAATAACTTTGAAATCAGTAAATGATTTAAAATTAAAGAATTCAATTTATAAAGTGGAATGCAAATACCTACATTCTCACAACTCTTTTCTCACTAAACATGGATACTTTGAGTTTACAAAATTTGTGTAACATTGCAGACCATTAAAACTATAAGTGAATGCTACTTTTATACTAGTCCTAACATAACAATCTGAAACGGTTGACTAATAAAATTATGCCACATTTCCGTCTCCATACAATATTCATTCTTAACAAGCTTCCATGTGTTCTTAGATAATTGTGTGGTCTTATCCATTTACGTCTCGTTTGACCGCGTGGAGAATAAAATTTTGGAAACTCTAAATTTTACTAAGTTCTAAAACTAACGAAATCGTTGGTCTTTAACTAACTAATTGGAATCTCGACCAAAATCATTAATATCAATCGACGGGATCAACTCATCGAAGAATGCTCATTCTGATTTCATGGTCAAATGACCATTTTGACCTAAGTAAATCAAGTCATCAAACAATTTTCAATATTATTAAATCCTTACAATCAAGCCTTGTGTTGAAAATCGAGGTAACAAATCCCCACTCCCCCTCCCCACCCCAAAATATGCCATATTTTAACTTTCCTTTTAATTAAAAGGAGAAAAAATGGCATTTTTGAAATGATTTTCGACACTATTTGAGAACTCAATTGCTGATGTTAGTGTCATCATTGACTTTCTCTCAAATGTCTGCTAATCATGGTTTTGTGCAGAAAAACTATCATTACTCCTACTTCCTAGGATAACGGGAGGTTACTTCCACCCCACTAACTTTTCCACTTCCTGAATAGGAACCATTTCCGATTGACATGTTAACACCACTTGTTGGACATTTACTTATCATCGTCCTCTATAAATATTTTCTTCCAACTCAACATTAATACTCACCATTGCTCTTGCATAACTGTCACGCAAAAACTTTAAGATTAAAAAATAGATATTTTCACTACTTCTATACTAGTCACTGGTAACAACCCCCCCCCCCCCCCCCACATTCACAATTCTGGCGTCAAAAGATGATAAGGGGGAAGATTTTGCATCTGAACCACCCTCTCCAAAGAGAAAATCTATATCTGGGCCAAACAGGTACTCATTCCCTTCTCCCTATCTAATAAAATCATAGCATTCTTAGGTCCATTTCCAACTTCTAAGTCACACACTAGGAAGGTGAAAAGCTATTTTTCCATGCTACCCAGTAGCTATGCCCTCTGCATTCGAGGAACGATCCCTCGACCTAACTTTCATGGAAACTCCTATGAGTTTTTTCCGATCATCTTTGTCATCCCAGAATAAATATTACATCGCCTGGCTCGATAAAGTCCAAAACAAAAGGCAAAAATAATGGGAGGACATAGGTATCTTCGATGTAATCCAAAAATCTAGTACCGGCCCTAGATATAACCCTGCCATGTTGCTTGCGTCGATCTTCTTTTGGGAAGGTTCGACGAACACATTTCAATTTCCTTGTGGAATGCTCACGCCGACCTTGTTCGATGTAACATCTATCACGGAACTTCGACCCACAGGTGAAAACTTCACCCAACATTAGAAACTATAAATGAATTCGTCCTCGAACGATTTAGCTTAAAAAATTATATCACCGACCACCATAAGAAAAACACAAGAGTTGTCCAACCAAGAGCATATTGCTTTCTTGACCCTTTGTCTTTCTTATTATTTTTGTTCCTCAAACTCTTTACAGATAGCCAAAATGTATGTCCCTTTAGCAATCCAACTCCATGAGGGTCGAAAGATCTCTCTTGGTAAGTTATTTTAGCCACTTTGTATCAATCAATCGGTAGCGCTTCCTACAAACTGAAACACCCCCCCCCAAACCAACAAAAAATACCTTCTTTTTTGCCCCTTGTGGATTTTACAGCTTTGGTTTAATGCCACATGAGAACAAAATCTACACATAACCATGTCGCGAGCTTTGATGGAAGAAAATGATTGCAGGAGCATCGAAGGCACTAGACTTTCCCTAACTACTCCATATGATACTCCTTTAGAAGTAACTTTCATGAAGTACATTAACCTATTCCTCAAATCAAAGACCTTTATTTCACCATGGCCCCTTCTGTGGATAGATGCGTTGTCCCAACCTGGTTTCAAAATAGGTTTCCTGAGGTGACTCCCTCTATTGCTACAATGTTGAATTTTGTTTTGGAAGCCTTTTTAACTCATACACTTCTATCTACTTGAATCGAGACAGGGGTCGTTGGCTTTTGATTCATTGGTTACCAACCCAATATAGTGGTGAGGCAATTTGGTTTTAGCCAAATGTTGTTAAGATCTTTTTATACTTAGGAGAATGACATATGTTGGTCAGAGATGAAGTTTTCTACTCAAGAGTACAAAGATTTTCCGATCTTTACCCGTCAACAAGTCCTTGAACTGCCTACATTTTACTTCCAAACTTCTTTCTAATGAATAGTGAAATTCGATAATTTGTTGTCGAACTATTTTCAAGACAACTTCTCTAAACAAAAATTTTGCATGAGACTGTCGACTGCCTTTTCCAACTTGCAAGAAAATCCTAAGGAAAAACAGGTACACATTAACCAAATTTTAAATTCCTCTCCATTTATACCTTCGGCTTCTCATATGTTTTCGTTGCAGGTGAAACTGAAACATTGGGTGAAGCCAATGTCGAAGGCCCATCTAATGTCGGCGAAAACAAAAAATAAGAAAATTCACAAAAGTAAAAGGTAAGTCTTTCCCCATTTGTGCTTTGGATAATTTTGAGATGATTCTAACACGCCTTCTTCTTTTCAAAGTTGGAAACATAACCCAGGTTCCCCCATAACCACCAAACCAAAGAAAATGAAAAAATCAACAAAGGTTACGTCAACATAGGTATTCCCATGATTTCCTTAACTCATTGCTTTGATGATTCGATATAAACTAACAAACCAACCTTTCAGGCTGCGTCAAAAATGGCAGAGACCTTGTTCGAGGTCGAGAGTTTAGAGGATAGCAAAAAGACTATTAGCTTTTCGAATCCTAAACCAAAGCCTTCTCCCAAACTAGGTGTCACCAAGACGAAGGGTACCGGTTGAAAGATAGATCAACTCAAAGATCAACACACTTTGATTGTTGATCCCAGTGACAAGAAGGACCAAGACTTAGCCAAACGTGACAAGGAAAAATAAGGCAAGCAACAAGAGGGCCTCTAAATTGAAGGAAAAAAGACGAAGGAAAATGAGGTATAACTTGCATCTCTCGCCTGTCAATTTCTTTTTTCAACCATCGAAACTTAATTTTTTCTCGTCTTACATGTACAACAATAGTCGAAAATGACCATAGCAGGCAAGCCAAAAGGTGTTGAAATTTTGATTCCCAATTTCTCCCTTATTCATTGTTCAAAGTTTATTGACTCTATTCTCGCATATGTTCACCTAGAAGTCAATCAAGCATGTGAAGATGCAGGCACTTCCAAAGAGCCAAATGATGAAGCGGAGGCTGATATCAACAAGTTATCTCCCCAACAGATTAAATAATTTGACGACACACTAGCTTCTGTTCACGACAACTTGTCCTGGGACAATGGATGAAGAACAAATCAAACCTGGTGTTGAAAACATCCAACCGGATGAAGAAAATAAATCTATTATTGCTAGAAAGAATCCAAAACCCATTATCCCAGATTCCTCATCTAACAATTCTCTTAGCCAAGAGGAAACTTTGGCCATCAAAAGGAAGAATCTTATAGATGCCTTGAGGAGGCTTCAAAAAATTGCGCATGCTCTCAACCAGCACAAGATCTTCCAACTCTTATGATGCTTTGTTAGCTGACGCACTTGAAGGCTTAGTAAACCTCTTGATCCTACAACTGAAAGCTAAAATTTTTGAAGCTAATCTTCTCAATGCCATCGAAGAGGACACTCAACTTAGCATCGAAATTCAGAAGTTGTTAGCTGAACTCAACAAACAAAAGGTTCTAGATTCCATGGCCCAATTTTTGATTGAGTTTGAAGCTTATTTCGATCAGCTTATTGAGATATCAACCTTAAAAAGACCTCAAGTGCACGACTCCAGCATACAAAATAAGTTATGACTGTAGAATGGGGCTTAAGTAGTGCTTCTGAAAAGGAGGTTGACAAGCTTGAAAATGACCTTCAAGAATACCTAGACAAGAAGGCTTCATTTTACAATCAAATTTCAAACTGTCGCGCGCGAATTGCCTAATTTACCAAAGAAATTGAAAGTTTGGAAAAGCAAAAGTTTGAGCTCGAATGGGAAAAATTGCTGCCAACCAGAGAGATCATTGATCAAGAAGCTACAAAGGGTGTCGAACACGGTAAAGCTGCTCTTCGAATGGAAATTGAAGTTAATTCTTTAGAAGAGGCTAATGACTGCCTGAACACGAGACTTGCCTTCTCCACGACCAAGCTTGAGGACTTTAAATCTAGATTTCCCGCTTAAACATGTACTTTGATTTTTGTCTTTCATTTGTGATGTTTCGTCATGACTTGCTATTTTGGCACCTTTTGAATACCATTTTGGTGTTTCGTATTTATGCATGTTATTTAGTTGAGATTCGAATTTCCTGTAGCATAGGTTTATATTATTTTAAATTTTTACCATTTGGTAGACGATAGGCTTCTATCTAGAGGGGGTGAATAGATCACAAATTTTACAACAAAAAACTTTTGGCAAAAACTTTATTTTCAAAATATGGTACAGCGGAAAAATGACCCGGATCGAATCGTCTAACTGAGCCTACTATCGAAAAGCAATATACGTATCACAAACCAAGCAATATACGTATCACAAACCAAAAGGAGTGATAATGAATGTAAATGTTTAACAACGATCAAGCTACGAATCAATTAAATGCAATGCTAATCGTAACTCGTATATCCAATGAACCAAAATACAATCAAAATACGCACAAACAATTTATCGAACACTTGGTGTGTAATCGATAGCGATTGGAAATATAATTTGTTTTGTTGATGTTAAAAGATAATCGCAATCAAAGTGATTGTGATTATATCAACAACAACACTTTTAAATGATAATAGAAAATAATTTCCAATCAAATTGATCAAACAAAGATGAACTCGATAAATTGTGAAATCAACAATAAAAGAGATAAAGAGATAAAGAGAGAGAGAGAGAGAGAGAGAGAGAGAGAGAGAGAGAGTGTGAGAAAGAGAGAGAGAGAGAGACCAAGATTTGTATATACAGTTCCCTAATCGGCCTCGCTATGGGTACATCTGCCCTCAATTCAAAATCGAATTAAGAAAATGCTATTAACCTTTTCTTTGCAAAATCGTTTATACAAGAGATTAAGAATGTAAACCCCAAAAATCTTATTGTTTTGTGTTGATTCTTGAAACTTCTTGAAACCCAAGATTCACGAACACAAGTCACCATCTCGCGCTACTCCCTTGCAAGGAAACCACCTTGTCTCAAGGGCTTCTGTAACACCCTAATTTCCCCCGCATAATTCTAATTAATATCAGAGTAAAATAAAATAAAATCATGCAATTAGGATGCCACATCCAACAACAACCTGCTCATATATTTTGACATGCAACACATATAGTAATTAAAGAACACAACATAAGTCTAAACCTCAACATTTTGTTAAGCAGCGGAAAATATCAAAACTTAATAGTTAAACTCTTCCAACATAATTATAACAAATGTAGTTATAAGGAAGTTATCAACAAGAGAGATTCACATAAAAATCTCCATCAACATAAAATTACCCAACAACGGAGGTATACATATAGTTCCCTCCCAACACAAACAAAACAAGCATCGACCCTCAATGTTACCTATCAAAGCAAACATCGACTCGAAAAAAGCATAAAGGAGAGTAGCCTCTTTTACTAACATCCACCCTTCACTACGGATCACTTGCGCGTTACTCACATGGAGGCAACATTCAAATAGAAGGGGTGAAATATAATGATGATATAAAGGAAAGCATGATAAACGGTATGCATTAGGTTAATACATGCAATATCACCCACCATCAGCATCAGATTATCCAAGCATAAGGATAACACAACAACAATTCAAATAAATATCTCATATTAATCAACCAACAACATCATCAACTTTTATCCACCAATCAACATGGAATCACATGATAACAAATCCAATTAATCACAACAATACCACATATTAGCAACATAACGACATAATTAATAAATAATGCAATAAGACTCACAATCTGACTCAATGCTTATGCATGTGGTTCAAATTTTCGTGAACACTCAGGTTCACCGTTCTGATCCCCACCTCCTAGGATCAGAACCACTCACTGATCCATCACCTCCGGAACCAGCTATGGCCCAATCTACACAATGGGATTTTAGGCTCACCAACAACAGATCATTGTCCACAAAAGTATGCAATGAGACTATTTATGTGTACCACAACGACAACATCATCGTGCACAATAATCCACCACCTTGGGTATTTGTACATCGCCCACATCATAAGCATAAATAGTCACCTTAATAGACACCTTAATAGTCACCTTAATAGACACCTTAATAGTCACCTTAATAGACACCTTAATATTAATAAAAAATTTCACCAATCATTTTAAAGTTATAGCCATGTGCGTTAGCTTTCTAACGCTTCGAACGGTACTCGATTTGGACTTACAGATCAAAAGTTATGATCGAAACAATTTCGGGGTACAAATCCAAAGAGCTACTACGGCCGCCCGTAGCATGGGCTACGGCCCGTAGCACTGCTAAGCAAAAGTTCACATTTTGGGAATGCCCGTGATGCCATAGTTTAGAGGGCTGCTACGAGCACCTGTAGTAGCTGCTACGCCCCGTAGCAGGGCCCAGAAAACCCTATTTTTTGTGCGATATTGTACGATTTCTCTTATTTTTCAGCCTTGCAACAAACCCCAAACTCTATATTTTGGCCTCCAACAACCCCAAAACACAATATAACATATAGAGCACCATTCAAGGAGATTAAACACATATTATTCATCAATTCCTTCACAACATTCATAGCATTATTGAAAAACACACACTTTATCAATAAAGGGAGATCAAAGTTCATAGCATAAGAAAACACAACAATCTAACAATGTAAAAACCTAAACCCTTACCCACTATTCATTATACTATTCCTTAGAGAATCAGAACCCCACCCTTACCTTGTAACTAAGCTTTCTAAACCTCCAAAAATGGTGGTTCCCTCTTCTTCTTCAACCCTAGCGTCTTCTCCTCTTTTCTCACATTCTTCTGTTTTCACGATATGACCACTATTTCCTCAACTCCCCCTTTTCTACTATTTTATTATTATTATTCTAATACTATTATTATTATTAATTTTTACAACTTAAATAATAATAACAATATCTTCTAATAATTTAAATTAATAATATTAATCAAATATTACTAATATTAATTTATTAATCAATCTCACCACACCACCAAATTCTACAAAATTAGCCACACACCCTTCACCCTTAAGGTCATTAACATTAATGTCACTACCCCCTACCCCAGGGTACCCCAACATAACGAAACACACATAAACACATATATACACACAACACAATATAATTTCAATTAATTAAAATAAAAAGGGGTGTTACAACTCTCCACCACTTAGAATATTTTTGTCCTCGAAAATTACCTAATACGAACGACTCAGGATACGCCTCACGCATCCTGCTGTTCAACTCCTAAGTTATATTTCCTCTGGCAGTGCCTCTCCACACGACCTTCACGAGAGCAATCTCCTTGCCTCGAAACTGTTTCACCTCATGACCATCAATTCTCACAGGTAAAGCCTCCACAATATTGTTATCCCTTGCTTGCTCATCATCCATCAGAAACACAAGTGACGGATCTGGAATGTACCACCTCAACTGAGACACATGAAACACATCATGAAGATTCACAAGCGACGGTGGCAAAGTAATCTGATAGGCCACCTCTCTTATCCTCTAGAAAATCTGATACGGACCAACAAAATACGGTGTGAGCTTTCTAGACATCAAAGCTCGACTAACACCAATTACCGGAGTAACCCGCAAAAACACATGGTCTCTCTCTTGGAACTCAAGTGTTTTTCTCCTCTTATCATGATAACTCTTTTGACGACTCTACGAAGCTCTCATCCTATCTTGGATCATCTTAATCTTCTCAGTTGTCTCCTGCACAATCTCATGTCTGGGTACAACACTCTCGCCTGACTCATACCAACACAATGGAGTTCTACACCTCATACCTACAACGCTTCATATGGTGCCATTCCAATACTAGTATGAAAATTATTGTTGTACGTAAATCCAATCAACGATAAGTGGCTATCCCAAGATCCTCCTTGGTCCAACATACAAGCCCTCAGTAAATCCTCTAAAGACTGGATAGTCCTCTCTGTCTGACCGTCCGTCTGCGAATGATATGCACAACTCAACCTTAACTTAATACCCAAGACATTCTGCAAACTTCCCTAAAACCTCGATGTAAATATCGGATCTCTATCTGACACGATTCTCGAAGGTATCCCATGCAACTTCACAATTTCTTCAATGTACATCTCAGTTAACTTCTGCACAGAATGATTAATCTTCATCGGCAAGAAATGAGCCGACTTAGTCAACCTATCCACAATCACCCAAATCGAATCATTACCATTCGCAGTCTTTAGAAATCCCGACACAAAATCCATGGAAATAATATCCCAATTCCATCCTAGGATATTCAACTGTTGCATCAGACCCAAAGGCTTCTGATGTTCAATCTTTGACTTCTGACCAGTCAAACATGCGTAAATAAATTCAGCAATTTGCTTTTTCATACGGGAAACCAAAATAATTCCTTTAATTCTTGATACATCTTTGTAGCACCGGAATGAATACTCAACCTACTTCGTTGTCCTTTTTCAAGAACACTCTTCTTAATTTCTGGAACATCTGGAATACACACTATATCTCTGAACCTCATCACACCATTCTCATTAACTCGGAATTCACCTCTATTACCTTAGTTAATAAAGATCAACTAATCAACCAATCCCAAATCAGATTTTCTGACCTCCTTTTATTTTTTCAAGAATACAACTAGTCAATTTCAACATCCCCAACTTCACACTGTTAGAAACCGCTTCACACACCAAACTCATGTCTCTGAATTGCTCGATAAATTCCAACTCTCTCACCATAAGCATCGACATATGAAATGACTTACTACTCAAAGCATCAGCTACCACATTAGCTTTACTGGGATGGTAACTCAAATCAAAATCATAATCTTTCCTAAGTTCAAGCCACCACCTCTGCCTCATATTCAACTCTTTCTAGTCGGACAAATACTTCAGACTCTTATGATCATTGAACACCTCAAATTTAGAGCCAAAAAGATAATGTTTCCAAATTTTCAACACGAACACTACAGGTGCTAATTCTAAGTCATGCATAGGATAATTCCTTTCGTGAATTTTCAGTTGTCTAGAAGCATAAGCAACGACCTGACCATTCTGCATCAGTACTCCACCAAGACCCATCTTCCACGCATCACAATATACCATAGAAGACTCACTCGGATTAGGCAAAACCAATACTAGAGTAGTCGTCAACTTCTTCTTTAATTCCACAAAACTCCATTCACACGCAACATCCCACACATAAGCTTGACCCCTTTCGTGTCAACTGAGTCAAAGGTAATTCCAACTTAGAAAAGCCTTCGATAAACTTGCGATAATAACCTGCTAGCCCAAGAAAACTTTGAATTTCGGTAGCCGACTTCGAAGTCTCTCACTGTAACACATCATCAACCTTAGAATGATCAATATCAATTCTGCCACTCGACGTCAATTTTCCAAGGAAACTCACTTCCTTCAACCAGAATTCACATTTTGACAGTTTTGTATACAACTTCTTCTCTTTCAACACTTGCAACACAGTTCGCCAATGCTCAGCATGCTCTCTTTCTGATTTAGAATAGATCAGAATATAATCAGTGAAGACCACGACAAACTTATCCAAATACTAATGAACAATTTGATTCATATACTCCGCGAACACATTTGGTGCATTGGATATGCCAAACGGCATTATAATGTATTCATAGTGACCATACCTCGTTCTGAAAGCTATCTTCGAAATACCATGTGGTTTAACACAAATCTAATGATAACTAGACCTCAAATCAATCCCGTTGAACACACGAGCACATATTAACTGATCCATCAAATTGTTAATCCTCGGAAGTGGATATTTATTCTTGATAGTCACTTTATTCAACTGCCTGTAATCAACACACAACCTCATACTGCCGTCTTTCCTCTTAACTAACCACACAGGAGCACCCCATATAGAAACACTCGGTCGAACAAACTTCTTCTCAAGAAATTCTTCCAATTGTTTCTTCAATTCCTCTAACTCAGAAACTGACATCCTATAAGGATCCATTGACACCAGACTCGTACCTGGTATCAATTCCGCCGCAAACTCTATTTCACGCTCTAGGGGCAAATCACGTATGTCTTCTGGAAAGACATCTGGAAATTCACAAACAACAAGTAACTCAACACTTGTAACTTCGCGATCATCTTGTAACGATGTAAACATTGCAAACATCATGGCTTCATCTTTTAGAAGTTCATCCACTTGCTTATCAGACAACAACATCAACTCTCTATTATCACCAAACTCATATCCATACTCTAGAGGCAAGTCACAAATATATTCAGGAAAGACATCGGGAATTACACACCACTGGCATCTCTCTAGCCGTCACATTTCTCTCTACTCCCTGAGAAGAAACCATCACTCCACACTTGAAGCATCTTGGAGAAGCACAAGCTTCTCCCCCACTTGTTTCATTCCCAACCTGCAAATGGAAAAAAAAACAAGCATTGACAGTGTTTTCACACACATGTCGCATACTAGGGAACACACATAATTAAACAATCTGACCTGAAGGACGGACCTGCACTGATACCACTATGTAACACCGTAATTTCCCCTGCATAATTATAATTAAAATCAGAGTAACATAAAATCAAACCATGCAATTAGGATGCCACATCCAACAACAACCTGCTCATATATTTCGACATGCAACACATATAGTAATTTAAGAACACAACATAAGTCTAAACTTCAACATTTTGTTAAGCAGCAGGAAAACATCGGAAATGAATAGTTAAACTCTTCCAACATAATTATAACAAACGTAGTTATAAGGAAATTATCAACAAGAGAGATTCACATATCAATCTCCATCAACATAAAATTATCCAACAACGGAGGTATACATATAATTCCCTCCCAACACAAACAAAATAAGCGTCGACCCCTGGTATTACCTATCAGAGCAGACACCAACTCGACAAAAGCATAAAGGATAGTAGCCTCTTCTACTAACATCCACCCTTCACTACGGATCACCTGCGCGTTACTCACGTGGTGGCAACATTCAAACAGAAGGGGTGAGATATCATGATAATATAAAGGAAAGCATGATAAACGGTATGCATTAGGTTAACACATGCAATATCACCCAACATCAGCACCAAATTATCCAAGCATAAGGATAACACAACAACAATTCAACTAAATATCTCATATTAATCAACCAACATCATCATCACTATTTATCCACCAACCAACATGGAATCACATGATAACAAATCCAATTAATCACCACAATGCCACATATTAGCAACATAACGACATAATGACTATATAATGCAATGAGACTCACAACCTGACTCAATGCTTATGTATATGGTATCAATTTTTGTGAACAATCAGGTTCACCATTCTGATCCCCACCTCCTAGGAACACAACCACTCACTGATCCATCACCTCCAGAACCAACTACCGGCCCAATCAACACAATGGGATTTTAGGCTCACCAACAACGGGCCATTGTTCACAAAAGTATGCAATGTGACTATTTATGCATACCACAACGACTACATCATCATGCACAATAATCCACCACCTTGGTTATTGTATACCGCCCAAATTGGCCAACAAGCATAAAATATAGTTCATATAACACATATATCTTGTATGCAATCACAACAACTCAAAATAATCACATTTGAAGTAATGCATTATATCAACATCACATAGCATGTGTACACATTAAACACGCACATCATCAAATTCAATCATCATAGCAACATCACCAACATCAACATATTAGCAATATCATCGTAACAATATCAATATAATAACATAATCAAACTTCATCATAATATATAATATTACTCATCATTCACATTAATCAACAACTGACATTAATAGCAATAACTTTACATTTGTACAACTGTATACACTCAATCATGTTACTTCATTGTAACTCCATGATTCGCTAATTGAGCATACAAACCTTTACAAACATCCACATAATAGACACATGAATATTAATAAAACATTTCACCAATCATTTTAATGGTATATCCATGTGCGTTAGCTTCTAACGCTTCAAACAACACTCGATATGGACTTACGGATCAAAAGTTATGATCAAAATTATTTCGGGGTACAAATCTAGAGAGCTACTATGGTCGCCCGTAGCACTCCTAAGAAAAAGTTCACATTTTGGGCATGCCCGTGGTGCCATAGTTCAGAGGGCTGCTACGGGCACCCATAGTAGCTGCTACGGCCCGTAGCAGGGCCCATAAAACCCTCTTGTTTGTGTGATTTTGTGCGATTTCTCTTATTTTTCAACCTTGCATAAGACGCCAAACTCCATATTTTGACCTCCAACAACCCCAAAACACAACATAACATATAGAATATCATTCAAGGGGATTAAAAACATATTATTCATAAATTATTTCTCAAAATTCATAGCATTATTGAAAAACACACACTTTATCAATAAAGGGAGATCAAAGTTCATAGCATAGGAAAACACAACAATCCAACAATGCACAAACCTAAACCCTTACCCACTATTCATCATACTATCCCTTAGAGAATCAGAACCCCACTTTAACCTTGTAATTGAGCTTTCTAAACCTTCACAAATGGTGGTTCCCTTTTCTTCTTCAACCCTAGCCTTTTCTTCTCTTTTCTCACGTTCTTCTGTTTTCACGATCTGACCACTATTTCCTCAACTCCCCCTTTTCTACTATTTTATTATTATTATTATTCCAATACTATTATTATTAATAATTTTTACAACTTACATAATAATAACGATATCTTCTAATAATTTAAATTAATAATATTAATCAAATATTACTAATATTAATTTATTAATCATTTTCACCACACAACCAAATTCTACCAAATTAGCCACACACCCTTCACCCTTAAGGTCATTAACACTAAGGTCACTACCCTCTACCGCAGGGTACCCCAACATAACGAAACACACATAAACACATACATACACACAACACATGATAATTTCAATTAATTAAAATAAAATGGGGAGTTACACTTTCACTCTGTCAAATCTGTGTTGACGTGATCTTGTCCAAAACCTTCAAATAAACCCAATCTTGAAGGAAAAATCCACATTGGTTTTATTATTTGAAACACTTAAAGTTCCCAACCCAATATTCTTGGTTACACCAAACCTAATTTGACGTTATCAACCTTAATCTAGATGGTCACCCAATCAAAAAATGATTATGTGTAGTTAAATTGTGTATATGCATAAAAGAAGGGATGAAGATGATAGGCAACTTTGTAATATGATTTTGTTTAGGTTTTATTCACAAGGAAACCTTTCACAGAAGAAGACGCATGTATGAGTATATATATGTATGTTAAGAAAATGGACAAAAAGATGCAAGAAAAATAAGATGCAAAAAGAATTTTTCAAGTTTTAAGTTGCATGGGTAGGCCTATGAAAGTCATAGGTCAGCCTATGAAGGTGTTCAGGCCGGCCTTTGAGGCGACCTGTGGGCAGAGCCTACAGGCTTCATTCTTGGAGCATGGGAGCTGACCTGAAATATGGATGTGCCGACCTATACTGAACGCGAGGCTCTCATAGGTTGGCCTGATCACGTATAAGTCGGCCTATGGAGTTGTTTTGACACACGAACATGATTTTTGACGTGTATGGTATGCCTAAGACCTATCAAAATTGTTTAAAGACTCTTTTTATGCATCCTAAGGCTAAGGATACAAATGAACATCTAAATGTAGGTTGATATCATCCAATATACAAAAGCTCTACGATATACTATACTACCTTGTTCCTTGTTTGACATCATTCAAAACCCGGTTGAATTTTATAGTTAGAAATACTTAGCACTCACATACTCCCCCTATTTTATGATGGCAAACATATATGATGTAGTTGTATCCTGTTGCGCTTATCTTGGTACACGGAACAACTCCCCCTAAATTTATGCATTGTTCTTGATAGCTCCCCCTAAGTGTCTGCATATATCATATACCATCCTCTTCATTATCTTCTCCCCCTTTGACAACATCAAAAAGAGAAAATAATCTGTTAGAAGCATCACGCAGATGCATATTACACAAATAACGAAAACTATGCATAGGCAATTGCAATGAAAAGGTTGTGCACTCACACAAAGTAAAGAGCACATGCTTAATAAACAAACCACAATTCTCATTTTAATTTTAATTAGTTAAGGTACAAGCATTGCAACATTACATAATTCAAAGCGATAAACATCAAACCAAATGCAAAAACATGGAAACAACCAAACAAAACACACTAAACGGAAAGAAAATCGTAAGACACATTAAAGAGACACTCAAAACTCTGCTCATCACTCCCTTTCACGACCTCTAGGTCTTGCTCCATGAAACCAGCCTTGACCATCGTTTCCAAAATGACGGTCTAAGAAATCACACATTTCTTGATAAAATTGTGTGTAGTGATGGTGGTCTTTATTTTGGGTAGCAATCATGTGATTGACCCTTGCGATGATAGAGGCGGTATTAGCATCCATTTCCTCCTTCAAGGTGACTAGCTTCTCTGTGAAGAATGAGGCAAAGTCCTCAAAATTTGCATTTTGAGTTCTCATATGTTTCTCATACAACGGAGTTGCGCCATCTGGGCATCTTGTTTGTGCAACAGGTTTTGAAGAAGCGAGCTGATGGATGATATATTGCCAGCAGCATTTCCATCTTCCTGAATATCAAAAAGGCAACACATAATATTAAGATTCCTAAATATAAGGCAACACATAACAAAAAGGCCAAAAACTCACTAACTTCCCCCAGTGGAACTCAAGTGCAAAACGTGACATAACCAAAAATAACACTAACTTTCACCAGTGGAACTCAAGTGCAAAACGTGACATAACCAAAAATAACACTAACTTCCACCAGTGGAAGTTAGTTCAAAATGTGACACATTTATGCCACAAAACTCTCAATGCCCAAACATGATGCATTAACATGAAACACAATAAATCACACAATTCACAAAATTTCTCATAAATGGAATAATTAAATACGGTTAAATAAATCGGGGCGTTACAGTAATCGATTACGCCATATGTTTTAATCAATTACACCTGTAGAAACAGCAAAATATCAGTTTCAAAAGCACTTTTCCAGCATCAACTCAATGATCAAATGCAACATGTAATAACATGCACTTGTACACGAAAATCACAGCAATTATGAGTAAATAAGCACTTATTGAATCAATCAAATAATCAACGACATCAAGCAATTGAATCAATGAATCAATTCACACAAAAACCACAAGGATCTACATTGTGATAGTTGTAAAATAAGCTAAAATGAGTTTGGATCTAAGAATCACCAACCTACAAAGCTGAGATTTGCTTTAGTAATTGTTGCAAAGAGAATTTGATGAATCAAGTTAAGAAAACCAGAGATCCAAGAGATTATTCACAAGAAAAGTTGAAGAACAATGTAATAAGCTAGAATTGCTTCAAAATCACTTCAAGAAATTGCATCCAAAATTCAGATCTAGATCCAAATCAACTTCAATTGCAAAATCAATTAATGAAAATCAATGTGATGAAGGTTTAGCTCAAGAATTAATAAATTTCAATGAAGAATTTGTTAACTCTAATGGAAGAGCTTTGGTGATGTTAGGGATGAAGATGAAAATGGAGGTTGAAAAAGTGAGAGAGAATTTGAGAGAATTTGAGTGTGAAGTGTAGAAAAAATCAGAAAAATGAATTCATGCCTTCTTCGAATGGAGCATATTGGATTAAATATGGTCTAGGTATGGAATGAAAATGAGGTTTGGAATTGGGTTTTGAATGAGGATTGGATTTTTGTTGGTTGGAATTAGGAGTGCAAATTATTTGAATTATGGAGAGAAAATGAAGTTAATTGTAATCCTCTAGATCCTTCTACTGGTGTAAGATTGAATCCAAGTGATTGAAATGAATTTGAAAACTGCTGCAGTGTGTAGCGTGCAATTTTTGTCGGTGACGCGACCACCTTATCGCAAATGGTTTTCTCCTCACCTCAATAAGGAGGAGTGGGGTGCTACTTTCTGATTTCTTATTTATCCCGTGAAGGTGGAAGGGAAAAAAGAAGCTATCTAAAACTAACCCTTGCATGCGAATGTTTAACTGAACAAAACGCTAAGAGAGATTCGGGGAGTTCAGGGTCAGGTTATACAATGGGGAGTTGTCAATTACCCATCCTATATGTGGTTATCCACAGGTTTGTTAGCAATAAGTTCTGCTTTTATACTTGATGGTGTTTATCTGTTGATAGGTTGGGAAAGTTTCTTCTTTGGGAGATATGAGAGAGAGAGAGTTTTTAATGATTTTGGTGAGGTACTGGACCTCAGGTTGTTTTGATGAGTGTGAGAAGGTACTGGACCTAAATTTTTTGATTGGTATGCTCGCTAAGATTTTGCAATCATATGCCTATGTATTCTCGTTTAAAGAAATAGGGAAATCAGAGTCAAGCCCGAGATTGAAGCTAAAAGGTTGAGTATTTGTGTCTTGTTCAAAGCCCAAGATTGAAGCTAAAAGATTTGACTGAGAGAGAGAACTTGTCATCTCTAAAGGGGAGACATCTCGTCTATTTATCATAGTTGTTGGGTGACTATTTATAAAGGAGGATTACTTTAACTGGGGTATGAGAATCTAGCAATGCCATAATTTCCTTTATATGGGATTTGCCCCTAAAGGAGAAAACTTTAACTCAGTGTTGAGCAATGCCATTTTTCCTTAGGAATCTTTCATATTAAGAGAGGGACAGTGGCGTGGATGTAAATATATCAGAGGCTTGCCGCTTACAGCAATTATATGAAAGAAGGGATTTATCAGGATAAAAGATGGACTACAGCTTGGATTTTTGAATCAACAAGTGTACCACTTATAGCAGTTATTTGGGATTAAGGTTTGTTTTGATTTCTGTTTCGATGTAGTGATATACAGAGAAATGTCTTCCTACAGAGAGTTTTTGATTTCCTCTGAAAGGGGTGTTGGTTTTTTGTGTGCCTTGATCAAAGCCCAAGGTTGAAGCTAAGAGATTGATTGACTCCACTGGGGAAGTCCTTATACAAAGCCTAAGAGGAGGCTGGAAAAGGTTGACTCAACAAGAGAGTGTTTATATATGTCTTGTACAAAGCCCAAGATTGAGGCTAAAAGAGACTGACTATTTTGGGGATATCCTTATACAAAGCCTAAGAGGAGACTAAAAGTTTGACTTTTTCGGGGAAAATATTCTGCCTGTCTTGTACAAAGCCCAAGATTGTGGCTAAAAGGGATTTTGACTCCGCTGGGGAGGGTTTGTATGTGTCTTGTATAAAGCCCAAGATTAAGGATGAAAAGAAGACTGACTCTGTGGGAAAGCAATCTTTATCTGTCTTGTACAAAGCCCAAGATTGAGGCTAAAATGAGACTGACTCAACTGAGGATTTTTTAGGTGTCTTGTTCAAAGCCCAAGATTGAGGCTGAAAAAAAAGGTTTAACTCAATAAGAGAGTGTTGAAAAGGGTGTTTGACTTAACAAGAGAGTCTGAAAAGGTTTAGCTCAGCTGGGGAAAATCATTGTACAAAGCCTAAGAGGAGGCTGGCTATGCTGAGGAAAGGAGGGATCATTATACAAAGCCTAAGAGGAGGCTAGCTTCTACTGAGGATTATTGAGATCCAGAGGAAATTAGACTGTCCAAGACTACCGGTATGGAAGAGTTTATCTTTATATGATGCCCAAGAGGAGGCAGGTTCTTTAAGCGATGAGAATCAACCCTTAAATTCGTCTGAGGTTTTGACTCTTTGGAAAGACTTCTCTAGCAAAGGATGACTAAGTTCTGTCCTATACCTTTAAGAGGTCTTCAGAGTCCTTGTATTAAGCCCAAGAGAAGGCATGAGAACTTCTAAGAAGCCGAAAGGGTCCTTGTACAAAGCCCAAGAGGAGGCTGGGATGCTTTTAGGAAGCCTGTAAGTCCAAACTTAAGAAAAGTTCAAGAAAAGTTTCACCAGGAATAATCTTTTTCTTTAATGAACAGTTCTAGGATTTGAAGAAATTCAAGAGAAGTTTCACCGAGAATTAATCCTCTCTGGGAAAATGAATTTCTTTGACAATTTCTAATAGTGACAGTCTAAGAAAAGTTTCACCGGGAATAATGCCTTTCTCTTTGTTCCATATTGTTTAAGCCCAAGAGAAGGCAAGATTGTACCTGGAATCCCTATGGGGGAACTAGTTTTGACTGTATTTAAGAGTGACCAACTGGCTTTTACCTAGTTGGCCGGGGAAAACTCTAAGCGGATATACAAGTATATATACAGTTGATATATGACAAGGTATTTAAAAGGATATGAAAGAAGGACTTACAGGTGAGCAAGCTTCCAGCAATACAGTTATATATATATATATATATATATATATATATGAAAGCATGTAAAAGAAAGCTGATAAAAACTTACAGGCGAGCAAGCTTCCTTTGTAACAGCTGTATGGTTAGTTGTTCAAGAAATTAAAGAAATTTTTGATAACAACTATGAGTTTGAACCTAAATCAAAAGGGAAGTTGTTTTTGAAAAGATTGTTGGGGCTTATACACAAGGAGAGGCCCAGATGAAAAAACAGTAATCATATTGTTGTTTTGTAAACTGTACTGGGGCTTATACAATGACTAAGGCCCAAAAAGGTTTTCTGTACAAAGGGATGGGTCTTACAACTCAAGGAGAGGCCAAAAATTTTGAAAAAGAAAAGAAATGGGACTTACAACACAAGAGTAGGCCCAGATGGTTTTCGTTTAAAAGGCGACGACCGCGCCGAGATTTTAAAATTGCAGTGGGACTTATACAATGACTGAGGCCCAAAAAGGTTTTGGTTAAAAAGGGATTGGGTCTTACACTCTAATAGAGGCCCATGAGTGTTTGAAAAGATTTGTTAGGGTGATAATGATCAAAACCCTAATTTTTTTTTAAATATATTTTAATTGAATAAAAATTCAATTAAAATAATCAAACATGTGAAAAAAGGTTGTGATCTTGGATTTATATTTGGAAAATCATGTTTCATTCATGGGATGATTTAAAAATCATTTGAATTTTGCAAAACCAAGAAAAAGAAATATTTTTTTTATGTTTAAAAACAAATAAAAATATAATTCTTTACAAAAATATCAAATATATGAAATAAATAATATTTTTTGTGAAATTTTCATGGAATAAAATATTTTAATATTTTTGTGAATTTTCAGAAAAAGAACCAATAAAAAATAATTAAAATTGAAAGAGAAATTAATTTTTTAATTAATTAAGAAAACCATAAAAATATTGAAAATAGCAAAAATATGGCAAAGTAGCAAAAAAGGTCTGGGTGGGGTTTGAACCCATGACCTCCTACACAAACACACATGCGCGCTACCACTGGGGTGGTGATACATCAGTGTATCAAAACCACCCCATAAATACATAAGGGGTGCCAAGATTTCAGGCCTGGCCAAGGAAAGGCAATGCAAGTTTTGGAAATTTACGTGAAGCCTCTAACTTTCTCATTTCTCCATGGATTGGGACAACATTTAGGGGCATCTGACCCAGAATTTCACAAGGAATCCAATGGTGCTTTTGGAATTTTCAGAAAATGCTTCTAACTTAAAATTCGATAGTGATTCCAAAATAGACCTATTTTTGCATGTTCTATGGTATCTCATGGTACAGGCGAGAATTGCATGACAAATTGGTTCAAACACAACATATACAACATGTATGGGATGTTTATGATCAGTGGACATCAAAGGAATGCATAATTCAGAGAGTTCAAGTGATGATGCACTTACCTCTTAGAGCTCCTTGTGTTATCTACAAAGTTCCTTGTGCCAGAAGTAATTTGATGCTTTGGACACTCTCAATTGATCCCTTAGAAGCTTTTAGGATGGTTAGAACCAGCTGGAATCCTCAGGAACAAGTATAGGCACTTTCTTGCAAAAGGGGCAAAAGTGACTAATATGGCAACTCTCTCAAATGTTGTTCCAGATGAGGGGAACCATTTGGGACAGTTTGAGGATGATATTTGGAGTGTGTTTGAGGCTTTGTTTGGTTTTGGAAGTGACTGAATCAAGACATGGCTTGAAAAATGCAGAAAACTCAATTTTTGAGGTTTTGGAGGTGGACTTTTTTATTTTGGTGTTTCAGGTCACGAGTGTTTGAACAGCTTAGATATAACATATTAGAGGTGTTTGGATCATGAGCTGTGGTGGAATTGCTCTCTAACTCAAAAACTCAGAGATAACTTGCAAAAGAAGGCATTTTGGCCTAGAGAAAGAGAATTTGAGGAAAGCAAGTGTTGTAGTGCTTTGGTGTACTCAAACTGAGCACAAATGAGCTCTATTTTATAGTAGAGCAAGTTTGTTTTGGCATCAATAGTGAATGGCAGCTGTAGCAGGCCTTTGGCCAATGTTGAGCAAAAGGAATCTCAAGTCTCCTCTAGCCATTGACTTGAGGTTAGGGCACAGGCCTATGGTCCTTTGAGTCAGAGCTTATTCTTGACTCATTTAGTTAGGAATGTGTCAGTCTATGCCACCTTGGTGCATCTATTGAATGCTTGGAAACAAAATTGGAGTCTTGACACCTTTTTAGCCTTTTTAGGTTTGTTATGGCTAAGTGTAGATTCTTGGACTTTGGAGGCTTGGGGATCAAATCATTCTCCTTTTGTTTTATCCTCAGATGTGTCCAAATGGATGACAAGGCTTGGAGTTGCTCAATTTTGTCAAATCGAGCAAAACACAAAACTCTGCCTTGCCTAGGACAGTTGGAAATGGTGATTTTGAGGGATTCATATCTCCCTGCTCAGGTTGAGTTATGGGAGGCTCTTGTGCTTTTTAGAAAGCCATAATATGTGTTAGTTCATGGATTGGCTGGAATTTTGGTAAAACAAAGTATATTCAATGTTGATGTCAAGGTGCTAATGTTGCAACATTGAAGTCTTAACAGTGGGTTGTGTTAAGTATTTAATTGTTGAAGTTGGATGTCTGACGTCACACAGGTGATGTTGTAACATCAGATCTGCAGAATTAACAACAGCAGGCTGTGATGTTGTTAGGGTTGCGTATTAGCTGGAATTGTGGAGAGCAAGCTGTCTCATTGGATTCGAATATCTTGGGATAGATATTTGCTGCTGCATAGGAGATCTGCTGCAGATTTGTAGGAGATTTAAAAGGTTGAAGATTTAAAAAGATTTTAGGAGAAAATCTGTTTTAATATTCAGTTTTAAATAACAAATCTGGGAGATATTGTAGCAAGTCCAAGACCAATTCAAGGATCTATATAAAGCGCACAAGACCAAAGGAAAAAGCGACAGAAAACATTCAGAAGATCAAGAGCTGGAGGCTTAGTGTCTAGAGTTTGTTTAGAGTGCTTGTATTTACACTATTCTAGGGTTTGAATAGGTGTTGAGTTTCTGTCCTCTCTAGAAGCTGTGAAGCAATAGAGAGTGGTTGATTGATCGAAGCTGTGAAGTAAGATCAAGGGTACTCAAAGTGGTTTCTTTGAGTGTTTGTAAGGGATTGAGTGGTGTTCTCATACCTAAGTGGTTTCTTAGGTAGGAAGTCATTAGTAGAGTATAAGTTTAGGAGATTGTTAACGGGTTGTTGAGTCTGTAAATTATATCTACAAGTAGTGAATTCCATCCCTGGCTTGGTAGCCCCCAGAGTAGGTTGGTTGTAACCGAACTGGGTCAACAATTATTGGTGTTATTTTACTGTTATTGTTGTCCATTGTGCAGAGTGTGTTGTTGTGACATCACACCTTAACATCACACGTCTGATACCAGAATTTCAATATGATACAAAACATGTGTGATCATAGTTTATTTTGAAACTATTTGGACCCAACTGAAAAAACCTCATGAATATTGATGTTCAAGGCTGGTAAGTTAGGCAGATTTTCACTAAGTGTTGGAAAAAGTGTCATTTTCATGTTTTTGTCATTTTGATCACTCCATAACTAAAAATCCATGAGGAATTGGAGTCTAAGGTAGTTGAAGCTTTTGTATAGTGTAGCAAGACCTACAAATCTAGCTTTGGATCACCCAAAATGGTTGCTTGGATCAGAAGTTATGGTCCTTGGAAGTTGGTACCAAAACCACTTTTATTTCATAACTTAGAAAAATTTTGGTTTCTTATGGTTGCCCCTTTTGCAAGAAACCTCACTTTTCTTGATTTTTCTTAGTGAATGATGATCAATACCATACATTAACATTATTTTTGACTTAGGGGAATCATATTTGTGAAAAATTCCAAAAAGTCAAACTTGATTTTGTGCACAGTTGACTTTTTATCGGATGAAATCCAAACTGTGCGATCCTTTGTGAAATCAAGTCCTTGACCTAAATTAAACCTAATGGATGGATTCCATAGGTGTTATAGGGTGTATTGAATCATGTCCCAAGGGTTGGGAGCATGTCTTGGTCAAAAGTCAAAGATACAGTTGACTTTTTCCTTCAAAACTCTAATTGTGGTCCAGATGAAAATGAAACTTGTGAATCAAGCTTCTTGGACCAATCCATTGTTATAAATAGATCCATGTGGTGTATTTGAGGCCCTAAAATCATTTCTTGAGGTCTTGGCTCATATCTTGCCACAAAAGACAACTTAGGGGTGAATTAGGTCAAGAAACCCTAATTCCTGATTTTTGATGAATGCATCCCCTGAGGCTACCTTGGAGTATCTTGGGTTGTGCTTTGAAGCATTTGCTCATTCCCAGAGGACAAATTCCATCTGGAGGTCTTGGTCGGCCAAAACCCTAATTTGGTGACACTGTCGATCTTGAGGTTTAATCCACTTGGAATGGGGCAACTCTTGTGCTTGATTCTTGATGTGGGAGTCCTCTTGATCCTTTATAGGTGTTTTAAGAGGTTATACAAGTTGAAGATCATGTCATTTCTTGATTGATCCTTTGCCTAATTGCTTTGAGAGGGCTCAAAACCCTAATTCTCGATTGTGGTGAATGCTCCATCATCTTTGAGGAGATTGATGAGGCATGAAAGTACATCCATATTGTGGTGATGATTCTCACAATGATGGTAATACTTGGTGGTCAAAATTTGGGGTATGATAGATGCCCCTATTTAATCTTCTTGGACCCGAAGGTGCGAATGGCGAAGATATTCGAACATTCAGGGTGCAAGAGGATTAAATATCGGAATACCCGAAATTTTGACGGTGGTTATGAATGGCAATTCGCTCATCCATCTTCTTTTGCTAAGCAATGATGCTTATAAAAGGGTAAAACTTCCCCTCGATCCTGGTCTTCAGCCAAGGAATTGGTCTCAGTTTCTGAAATAAACTTCCCCTCGATCCTGGTCTTCATCTTGGGAACTGGTCTTAGTTTCTTTTATCAATAAACTTCCCCTCGATCCTGGTCTTTAGCCAAGGAACTGGTCTCAGTTTCTTTTGTCAATAAACTTCCCCTCGATCCTAGTCTTCAGCCAAGGAACTGGTCTTAGTTTCTTTTGTCAATAAACTTCCCCTCGATCCTGGTCTTCAGCCAAGGAACTGGTCTCAGTTTATTTTGTTAATAAACTTCCCCTAGATCCTGGCCTTTAGCCACATAACTGGTCTTAGTTTTTTTTTCCGTCAAGTTCCTTCCTTGATAAGGGACGCTATGTGTAGCGGTTTTCATCAAACTTCTCGCCGAATTTTCCTGGGGAGATGCCATTTGATGGGAAAAAGTTTTGATGTCAAACTTGCTGGGGGACCCATTCGTCTGAGTTGTAGATGTGTGCAAACTTCTCTGTTGGAGATGCCATTTGTTGACTCTACTGGTGGAAAATGAGTCTCTTGATAAACTACTTTTCTGTTTGGGGATATTTCATCATACTTTTCTTCAAGATCTTCTCAGAGAAATGCCATGTGATGTAATCTAATTTTTAGGTGCTGATGACTTCATTAATATTGACTTTCTGGAGAGAAAAACCAATTGTAGCGCTGAGAGTCTTTAGTTCCGAGGCTTTCTCTGGGGATATTCTTTAATCCGGGAAAGCAAAAATATCATCTTCGATGGTGAAGAGTGATGCTCCAAAAAGTGTCGGTCAACTGTCTTCTTGTTTTTTCAGAGGTTCAAGTTATCAAAGTGGTTGAGGACCGTCTCCAATCCAGAAATAAACTGGGGGAGAGAGATTGTTCAGGCGATACCTTTCCTGATGAGGAAAGAACTGACAACTTGATTGAGAGGACTTCTATCACTTGGGGATAATACTGACCAAAGTGATAGTAATGCAATATGAATATGAATGTGAATCAATTATGCATGATGTATGTATGTTTATGCTGACAAAACTGACGCGACATACAGACTAGTGGATGAACACGACTGGATACTCGGCCACTGTGGGGAATGAAAAGTATCATTGGTTCAAAGTAGCAATCCTGCATTGCTTAGGAGAAATGGTCCCTGTGGGGAGAAAGAGTTATTCAATCGGTCTTAAGAGGTACGTACTCTGCCGGGGATATCAGATGGGAAAATCACATCTGAAACAGTTGATCCTTCACTCAGGCGTACTGGTTTCGAAGGAGTACTTTGATTCTGTTCTTTGAGGTTCAATCACCTTCGGAGAAACGATCGATGTTCTTTTCAATGTCCAACAGTCAAAAGAATTGCCATCTTTATTTTAAAAGCAGAATCGTTGATCATGTTAAAATGTCATTTTGTTTCATTTTTGTTTTATTTCAAGAATCGTTGATCATGTTAAAATGTCATTCTGTAAAGCTAAAACAAATAAGAATTGTAAACAAAAGCACTAGGGCTCAAATTTTATTGATAAGATGGAAATCAACCAACCGCGTGATACCATAGAGTATTTACAAAGTTTAGAAAATGGTAATTTAAGGGAAAAGGGCTACATTGAAACATAACGACCATTATCCTTCTACCAACTTTGAATTTTTGACATCCTGAGCTTCTGTCGAAGATGACCTTGACTGGAGTTTTCTTGATGGATGGCATGACTGCTGAGGAGATTTAACCTTGTCAGACGTAGTTACTTGCCATTAATCCCTAACTTTTGCCTAGATTGTACTTTGAGATTTCAAATCCATCGGGACGATTGTTTTTGCTTATGTCTCTAATTTTTGCCTGGACCGCCCTTTCGCGTTTTCAATCCACTGAGACGTTTTATTTATTTTTTATTTATTTAGGTGAAGTATTTCTTGACTACGTCAACATTTGTGGGGTAGGAAAATTCCTCTCCATTCATGGTTGCGAGTCTCATGGCGCCGCCTGAGAAGGCTTTCTTGACCACACAAGGGCCGTCATAATTCAGAGTCCATTTGCCTCGAGAATCAGTGAGGAATGATTGTATCTTCTTGAGTAGTTTGAAGATTGGCGCGCATGTCGCGGTCATGAGGGATATGAATCTGGAAATGTAATTCAGACGTCCCAAAAATCCTCTGACCTGTTTCTCAGCCTTTGGAGAAGGCATTTCTTGAATGGCCTTGACCTTGTCAGGATCAACCTCAATTCCTTTCTGGCTGACGATGAACCCTAAAAGTTTTCCCGAGCGGACACCGAACGTGCATTTAATGGGATTCAAGCGGAGTTTGTACTTCCTCAGACGCTCGAATAATTTGGACAAGTGCGTCACATGCTCCCCTTGTGTTTTAGATTTGGAAATCATATCATCGACATATATTTCGATTTCTTTGTGCATCATGTTGTGAAACAGAGTCGTCATGGCCCTTTGGTAGGTTGCCCCAGCGTTCTTCAAACCGAACGGCATTACCTTGTAACAAAAGGTGCCCCATGGGGTGATGAATGAAGTTTTCTCCATATCCTCCGGCGCCATTTTGATTTGATTATAGCCCGAGAATCCATCCATAAAGGAGAAGACTTTGAACTTTGTTGTACTGCCTATCATCATGTCTATGTGTGGCAAAGGAAAGTCATCCTTTGGACTTGTTTTTTTCAGATCCCTGTAGTCTACACACATTCTGACCTTTATGTATTTTTTCAGAACTGGCTCTATGTTGGCCAACCATTGAGGATATTCTGAGGTGGCGAGGAAACCCGCGTCAATCTGTTTCTGTACTTCCTCTTTGATTTTGATGGCCATGTCTGGATGAGTCCATCTCAGTCTCTGTTTCACTGGAGGACATTCTGATTTTAATGGTAGATGATGTTCCACGATGCTGGTATCCAACCCTGGCATGTCCTGATAGGACCAAGCAAATACATCGGGAAACTCTTTGAGAAGTTTTATCAATTCTTCTTTAACAGTTGGACTGAGCAATTCCCCAATCTTGACTTATTTTCTCTCTTCTTCTGAACCCAAGTTGACTGTTTCTAATGGCTCTTTGTAAGGTTCAATGGACCTATCCTCTTGTTTGAGTAATCAAGAGATCTCTTCTAGAGTTTCTTCATCTTCTTCTTCTTCAGCTTCAAATACCGGGAATTCAATGTTGGGAGAAGGCATTGGATCGTATGTTTCAACGGGGTTTAAAACAAGTAATCTGCATGCCGTGATGATTTGTTTTTAGAAGAGATAGAGAGAAATGCAAGAGTGTGTGCAATGTATTTTCTGAAAAATGCTCGTTTTTTTGTTTTTGAGTTATTTTTTTAGGATTACCATTTTCTGAAAAAAGCGAAAAGTGAAAACATCAATAAATGCGGAATTTACAGAACGCCATTATTTATTTATTTATTTATGATTTTGTCGATTCTTGAAACTACAGCCCTATAAAACAAAACTTTGTCGCTTGGGGCGAAGCGAAGAGGGACATTTACAGAAAGTGAGCCTTATAAAAACATCCGTTTCACCTGGGCAAGGTGAAAGGTTAAAACAAAGATGACAATTACTTAGACTTATGGATGACTTTCGGGACATCGACAGTAACCCATTGGCGGCGAACTCCTCAGTGAATCACAAAGTTTGGTACCTTCTTTCTTGGTTTGTCCTCAGAAATGATGCTGATTTTTGGCGGAGCGGGATCGTTGGAGTCTTCCTCCCAGACAGAGTTATCGTAAACAAACTCTTTTGTTGTATCTTGCGCAGTATTTTCATTCTCAGGCGGATCTCCCCATCCAGTTGGCTGGATGTCTTTGAGCCTGATACAAGAGCTTTCAGGAGCGGTGTACTTGACTAAGAAGTCGTACTTTCCACTCGGCTGTCCTAAGGTGTCCCATACTTCTGCGGAACTGGAGGAGTCATCCTTCTCGATGACGTTGACCTCAGGAAAAGCTTAGTTGATGAATTCTTGTCCTATAATCTTTGCAAATTCATCGTTGTGCTGGATATCTTCGGAATGCCCTGAGTAATGATCCCATGATTTGGTGGGGACGCAGGTATTCTTTTCGATGATGCTCAGCTGATATGCATCGTTGGGCTGACTCTTTCACCCCAAGTCTTCTGGGTACAGCTGCCAGATAGGCAAGTCATCCATTGGGTCATAATAGTCATAGTCGAAGTTGTATTTCATCAGAGTGTCTTCCTCTAATGAGTTGGGCGGAGCACGACATCCTTTAGGATCACAATCTCCGTACATCATCTTGATGTCTAACTTTGGTATATATCTCGGACTATGTGTGGGAAAGTAAAATGGCATATGCGTTTCTTCTTGAGACATATAACCGTCCTCGTTGAGATAGGACTTCCACTCTTCATCTGTACGAAAGAGTCACCCTCATTGATGGTATGTACTTCTTGAAACACTGGGTGAAGGAAACCTCCACTATGGAAGAAGTCCTGAATGGGATGAAAACTTTCATCGTTAGTAGCAGTTTGAGTACAGGTTGAGGAAAAACTAAGACCTTTCTTTGTCTTGTTATCCATAGGAATGACAAGCTGTCCCCATCCTTTTGCGTTGTTACTCTCGATCACTTTGAGAGCATCTTTGTATGAGGAAATCGATGTTGCTTTCTCTGATCGATTCTCATTGCTCACCGAAAGTCTTTAGAACTGGGTTCCAACAACTTCTTCTAGTTCTACATAGGAAAATGAAGATAAGTTGCTTACGATTAAGGCCAGCTCTCCACATACTGTGACTAACTTGTCATTCTTGACGAACTTTAGCATCTGGTGAAGTGTCGAAGTGACTGCCCCAGCTCGTCTATCCAAGGTCTTCCTAATAAACAGTTGTATGCTGCCCGGATGTCCATGACCTAGAAAGTGACTTGGAAAGTGTGAGGACCAATAGTTATTGGAAGATCAAATTCACCGATAACTATTTTTCTGGATCCGTCAAAGGCTTTGACGATGACCTCGCTGCCTCTCATCGAAGATTCTTGAAATGAGAGTCACATCAGAGTTGATTTTGGCATAACATTCAGAGCTGATCCTGTGTCTACCAGTACACTGGCTAGAGAATCGTCCTGACAATTGACTGTAATGTTAAGCGCCATGTTATGATTTTTTCCTTCTTCAGGTAGTTCTTCATCACTGAATCCTAAGTTGTTGCAGGAAGTGATGTTGGAAATAATGTTGTCAAACTGTTTTATCGTTACATCCTGTTCTACGAAAGCTTGCTCTAAGACTTTCTGCAGAGCTTCCTTGTGAGCCTTGAAACTGAGTAATAGAGACAGCACAGAGATTCTCGAAGGAGTTTGCAACAGTTGGTCTACAATGTTGTACTCGCTCTTCTGGATGAGCTTCAACATCTCATCGTTGTTCTTTGAAAAGTCGGGATTACTGGATTGCCCAGCTGGTTGATTGGGAACTTCTGTTTGAGATTCCTTTTCTTTGGTGGGTTCTCCAACTCCTCTGTTGAAGATCCGACCGCTCCGTGTGAATCGACTAATGTCAGAAATGTTTATGATGGAGGGTAGTGGAGTTTCCTTTCCTTTTTCGATTGTTGTTACACCGTACTTGTAAGGGATAGCCTTATCGGATTTGTAAGGTATAGGTCCCGGCAGATAGATAACCACAGGAGCCTTTTGATTTTTCTGACCATCGTAGGCAGCCTCAATTGGTTCGAGGTTGAGAATCTTTCTACTATCAATAGGAACTCTTGATTCATGGAGTAGAGGGATTATGGCACAAACGTCTTTGGTCCTCCCATGATCGGAGATTATGACAACGTCCTTGCTTTGATCAAGGAAATAGTCTTGCATTACGTTGACCAAACCAAAACTTGAACACAGTCGAATTTCTTTTCGGTCCAACTAATTTTGAAGAGCTGACCGAATAAGGTAGCATCCTTGGTTGTTCTCTGAGCAAACTCTACAGCGCTCATAGTTGTGTGGTGGCACTTGGCCACATCCGCTTTGTATGCAGTGCAACCTTACTAGATCTGTTTCCATCGAGCAGACATCCTGTCTCTGATGCCTATCAGGATTCCCGTCAGTCATACTGATCTGCTGTGTAGTTTCATCTAAGTAGATTGGAAGCCACCAGTGGTCCAACAAGTGTTGAAGTGTTCTTTGGACAAGTGCATATCCTTGGTCGTCTTTACGACACACTTTACAGTCCTACTAATCGTGTGAAGCCAGAAAACCGAGCCTGACTTGCTTAGCATGTAATTCTACCAGACTGGTATTCATCAAGCGAATATCAAATATTTGAATAATATTAACTTGATGGCTACTTCTATCACGGTAATCCTGGATCCATCCGAGATCCATCTGATGTTGGAGGGCCTCTTGTACAAAAGAGCATCCCTGATTATTTATTGAGCAGATCGAATAGGAATTGTAATCGTGTCGTGGTAGATCATGGTATTAACTTTTCCTTGAGTGCATTGCCACAAAGTTGACATTCATCGCCAGAATGTTGTGGTTCTGGACAATGTTGGGAATTGCGTGAGCCATATTGACCTCACAAATTCGGTGATCTTGGTTCCATCCGAGATCCATTTGTTCTTGTAGAGCTGATTGCACTACGGAACATCCTTGATTATTCTTTGAATAGATATCACACTGGTGATACTTGTGAGACAGTACATGACCGTACCCATTCTATCTGCAATGCATCCTAACCATATTGGTTCCAAATAGGAGTACATCGTGAATTTGATAACTGCGGCTAACCTCTTCTTCTATCAAATTTACTATTGTCTTTTCATGTTGAGGCAACGGGTTCGTCTGAACATTTGGATTAGTATCCTTGAAGGATAAGACCCCGTTCCTGACAAGCTTCTGTACATCAGATTTGAAGCTGAGACAATTCTCAATGTTGTGCCCTGGTCCTCCTTGATGATAAGGGCAAGTTTGATCTGCTTTGAACCAAAAAGGAGGATTTTCCGGTATAGTAAGAGGAGACTTGGTTTAGACATGCCCCTTGACCAGTAGAAGTGGAAACGGTTTTGCGTACAACATCTGTAAAGGGTTAAACCCTGGTGGTCGTGTCGTATGATTGTTACTATTGTACTGAGGACGAGCCTGCTGAAGAGGCTGTTGTGTCCTTTGCTGATATTGTTGTTGATTTGGTTGGCTATGAGCAACCTGAGGTTGATACGTTGGAGCCGGCGCAGGGTTGATAGCAGGAGTTACTGCTGCTACTAGTTGATACCTTCGCCTTTGCTTTCCGAGAGAGATATTACCAATATCTTGCTCTTTTTTCTTAGGGAAAGCACTACAATATCTTCTGGTACTGCTTGACGGTCCTGTTTCTTTGACCAATCGTCCTTCTCGGACTGCTTCTTCAAGGCGTACTCCCATGTTCACCATTTCAGTGAAGTCACTGGGCGCACTGGCGACCATTCGGTCGTAGTAAAATGAACTTAAGGTTTTCAAAAAGATCTTTGTCATCTCTTTTTCCTCAAGAGGGGGACAAATCTGGGCGGCAATTTCACGCCATCTCTAAGCATATTCCTTAAAGGTTTCTTTGTCCTTCTGCGACATTGCTCTGAGTTGATCTCTGTCTGGTGCCATGTCCAGGTTATACTTATACTGCTAAACGAAGGCTGCACCAAGATCTCTGAAAGTGATGATCTTAGTGCAATTTAAACCCATGTACCATTTAAGTGCGGCACCGGTTAAGCTGTCTCGGAAATAATGGATCAGTAGTTGTTGATTCCTAGTCTGAGTTGACATCTTTCGATCATACATCACCAAATGACTTTGAGGGCAAGAATTGCCCTTGTATTTCTCAAAGTCAGGCACCTTGAATTTGTGCGGTATTTTCACATTAGGGACCAGACAAAGGTCTGTGGCGTCCTTTCCGAATAAATCCTGACCGCGAATGGCATGCAGTTCCTTCTGCATCTCACAGAATTGTTCCTGGAACTCATTCATCCTGTCGTACATCTCTTCATTTCTACCAGAGATTACCTGTGGAATCTGTCCTTCCGGGACAGTGTGTACCACATGTTGTGGTATAGTCATTACGGCGGTCAGTCTTGGTGTTTCCCTGTCCCGAAGTTTGTAACCTTTAGGAGTTGATGTCATGACTCTTGTGTCTTTGCTTTCCCGAAGTTTGTAACCTTCAGGCCCAGCGGTTCATGCTGCAGTTTCTGGGTCTTCAGTGACCGGCGGGATGTATCCTTCAGGGACAAAGTTGATAGGCATGCCCCAGGGGCAATCTTTAGGCATGTTGTACTGAGGATCATGTGTCTCCACTATGGGCGTAGACTTGGTCTCTGAAACCACGGTCCTTTATTGTTGCCTCTAAGTTGTTACCAGGGATTGCATGTCACTGTGGAGTTTCCTCAGATCTTCTTTCAGAGCACCGATTTCTTCTCTCAGCACTCTGTTCTCTTCCTCGAGATCGTCCATTTTCTTTTGTCGATTGGCCCGAGTATTGTACGAATGAGACAGTTTGACTCTAGAATCGTGACACATACGTGAGATTTGAAAGAAGAATACGTTTATGTGAGGATGATGAATGATATGCACCGATATATATTAAATTTTTTATTTGTTTTAATCAAAAAGAAACTTCAACAAATATATTGCAAATATCATACAGTGGGGAGACCCCGTTTTATTGAATTTGAAAGATTACAAAAATGGAAATACAGTATTTTACATAGTGTTGTAAAAGGGAATGTCTAACTTCATGGATCCTGAGTCCTCTCTAAAGAGAGCTCAGATGCTGGTTCTGGTACTTTCCTTTTCTTTGACCGGGGTTCTTCAGCTGTCGTCGGGTTGTCAGTCATTTGCCAAGCGAAAGGAGTGAGCAAGTTCCTTTGATCCTTTATAGCATGCTGTTCTAGAATTTCGATCAGAGTGTCCTTTTCTTTTAACAGTTCCTGAATTTTGGTACACTCTACATTAAGAATGTGGTACTTGTTCTTCCAAGAGTTCTTTTCCCGTTGAACTTTGTTGAGAGCGACCTGGAGTTTTTCCATATCAGACATAAAATAAAGGACAGATTCCGTTAACAGAAGAACTTCTTGACAAGGGTAAGGCATCCTCAGCTTGAGGGCTCTAGTTTGCACCCAGTGGAGATAAGGTTCCACGGAGATACAGTCCGCTTTTCCTAGAGACTCTCTTCCTTTCTTGTGAACATGTTTCCAGGCATGCACTATTTCTGTCTTTAATGCCCTGTCGTTTTCTCCTTCTTTGAAGAAAAGACCTTCCAGATGAACATTGCGTGGGATATGCCTCATCGGGTATCCGAGTTGACAACGTGCTAAAATCGAATGATAGTTGATTCCTCATTTAGTTCCTATGAGGGGTACATTTGGGAAATTTCCACATTTATCAATGATCCTTATCCCGTCATAGATCCAATTGTACCAATCTATGTCAGAGTTGGTAAGAGACATGATTCTCTGTGACCAACGTAGAGTACTCTTATGATCCCAAAAGGCATCAGACTTAGGTAAATGGGAAGTGAACCATTTGTATAGCAGGGGTACACAACATGTGATCATTCCTCCGCTGTACAAATTACTTAAGTGTACATAATGATAAGCATCTGCGAGCAAGGTCGGTACGGGGTTTCCAATCAGAAATATCTTAATGGCATTGGTATCGATGAAGTTATCGATGTTGGGAAAAAAGAAAAGCCCGTATGTGAGTAGAACAAAGATATCCTCGAAAGCAGTAATGTTTCCTATACTGGCAAAGTATATGGCTTTCTCTAAAAAAAACTTGGCTGGTAAACCTTGGATTCCTTCCTTAGTGGTCATGTGAGTCCTGACTTCTGACTCATCCTAATAGATTGTTATTGCAATGGTTTGATATTTTGGAATTTCTTCCAGTCCAGAAAAGGGAGCTTGGTCAGTGATGGGTAAATTAGTCAGGTGAAAGTATTCATCCAGTGTTGGTGCTAGTTGATAATCCGGGAATGTGAAACAGGGATAAACCGTATCGTAGAACTGAATCAGTGTAGACAGAATTCCTTCAACTACATGGACCCCTAATAGAGACAGCAGTCCTCCATACTTAGCTCTAAAAGCATCAGGGTTGGTGATCATCCTTGCCAACCCCCTTAAATCCTCTAGTTTTGGAGCCTTGAATGTGTACTTGTGCGTCTTCCTTCTACTGAAATCCATAACGCAATCTTTCTCTCTGATTTTTGCAATCATTGTTTTAGTTTAATTTGAAAAGGAGAGAAGAGAAAATAAGATTTTTTTTCTTTGTTTGAGAGTTTTCTAAATGAATGCATGAATGCAGCAAACAAAAACATAGAAAAAACATGGGTTCAAAGTTTCAGCGTCACGGGCATGGAGTCATGGCTCTACCCATCCCCAAAGGTTGTACTATGGTGAATTTTTGTACCTGTTCCCAAAATCATTAACCCCCCTAGGGATGACAACTGCAAGCTGGTTCACCCGAGCGAGCTGTAGCATCCTAGGGTAATCTCAATTGAGGGTAGTATCGCGTGTCAACTATTTTTGATAGCTACCGCACTACAAAATAGCTACATGGTTACTGTCTACTAAATCCTCAGTTTCACGGATACCACATTGGGACAATCTGCCTTCACAACGGAGTCGTTAAGCATTGAAATCGCAAAGGGTATCTCCACTGATTTGATGGTCTATGGGACAGCTTATTCGGGATTCACTCCCTGTAAGACTGCCCGTCTATGCAATCACCTATCTTAGGTATCACTCAAACTTTCCACATGCGACATCACTCGCATTCCCATTAGCAGAAAAATAAACACGGATATCAAGTAGGAAAAGCAACATATATATATATATATATATATATATATATATATATATATATATATATATTATAATTCCTAAAACTAACATCCTAGACCTCTTAAGAATTCTAATCTTAGTCCTAGACAGATCAAAGACGTCCCCAGCAAAGTCGCCATTTTTCCTGTAGCGTGCGATTTTTGTCGGTGACGCGACCACCTTATCGCAAATGGTTTTCTCCTCTCCTCAATGAGGAGGAGTGGGGTGGTACTTTCTGATTTCTTATTTATCCCGTGAAGCTGGAAGGGAAAGGGAAGCAATCTAAAACTAACCTTGCACGCGAATGTTTAACTGAACAAATGCTAAGAGAGATTCGGGGAGTTCGGGATCAGGTTATACAATGGGGAGTTGTCAATTACCCATCCTATATATGGTTATCCACAGGTTGTTAGCAATAGGTTCTGCTTTATACTTGATGGTGTTTATCTGTTGATGGGTTGGGAAAGTTTATTTTTTGGGAGATATGAGAGAGAGAGTTTTTGATGATTTTGGCGAGGTACTGGACCTCCAGTTTTTTTGATGAGTGTGAGAAGGTACTGGACCTAAAGTTTTTGATTGGTATGCTCGCTAAGATTTCGTAATCTTATGCCTACGTATATTCGTTTAAAGAAACAGGGAAATCAGAGCAATCGTAGTTCCTCCTATTCTATGGGAGGAAAAAGATGTTTTGGTGTCTTCAAAGCCCAAGATTGAAGCTAAAAGGTTGACTATTTGTGTCTTGTTCAAAGCCCAAGATTGAAGCTAAAAGGTTTGACTGGGAGAGAACTTGTCATCTCTAAAGGGGAGACATCTCGTCTGTTTATCACAGTTGTTGGGTGACTGTTTATAAAGGAGGATTACTTTAACTGGGATATGAGAATCCAGCAATGCCATAATTTCCTTTATAGGGGATTTGTCCTGGAGGAGAAAACTTTAACTCAGTGTTGAGCAATGCCATTTTTCCTTAGGAATCTTTCATATTAAGATAGGGATAGTGGCGTGGATGTAAATAATCCAGAGGCTTGCCGCTTACAGCAATTATATGAAAGAAGGGATTTATCAGGATAAAAGATGGACTACAACTTGGATTTTTGAATCAACACGTGTGACACTTATAGTAGTTATCTGGGATTAAGGTTTGTTTTTATTTCTGTTTCGATGTAGTGATATACAGAGAAATGTCTTCCTACAGAGAGTTTTTTATTTCCTCTGAAAGGGGTGTTGGTTTTTGTGTGCCTTGATCAAAGCCCAAGGTTGAAGCTAAGAGATTGATTGACTCCACTGGGAAAGTCCTTATACAAAGCCTAAGAGGAGGCTGGAAAAGGTTGACTCAACAAGAGAGTGTTTATATATGTCTTGTACAAAGCCCAAGATTAAGGCTAAAAGAGACTGACTCTTTTGGGGATATCCTTATACAAAGCCTAAGAGGAGACTAAAAGTTTGACTTTTCCTGGGAAACTATTCTGTCTGTCTTATACAAAGCCCAAGATTGTGGCTAAAAGGGATTTTGACTCCGCTGGGGAGGGTTTGTATGTGTCTTGTACAAAGCCCAAGATTGAGGCTAAAAGAAGACTGACTCTGTGGGAAAGCAATTTGTATATGTCTTGTACAAAGCCCAAGATCGAGGCTAAAATGAGACTGACTCAACTGAGGATTTTTAGGTGTCTTGTACTAAGCACAAGATTGAGGCTGAAAGAAGTTTGACTCTGCTGGAGAGTATTATCTGTCTAGTACAAAGCCCAAGATTGAGGCTTAAAAAAAGGTTAACTCAACAAGAGAGTGCTGAAAAGGGTGTTTGACTTAACAAGAGAGTCTGAAAAGGTTATCTCAGCTGGGGAAAATCATTGTACAAAGCCCAAGAGGAGGCTGGCTATGCTGAGGAAAGGAGGGATCATTATACAAAGCCTAAGAGGAGGCTAGCTTCTGCTGAGGATTATTGAGATCTGGAGGAGATTAGACTGTCCAAGTCTACCAGTATGGAAGAGTTTATCTTTGTATGATGCCCAAGAGGAGGCAGGTGCTTTAAGGGATGAGAATTAACCCTTAAATTGGTTTGAGGTTTTGACTCTTTGGAAAGACTGCTCTAGCAAAGGATGACTAAGTTCTGTCCTATACCTTTAAGAGGTCTTCAGGGTCCTTGTATTAAGCCCAAGAGAAGGCATGAGAACTTCTAAGAAGCCGGAGGGTCCTTGTACAAAGCCCAAGAGGAGGCTGGGGTGCTTTTAGGAAGCCTGTGGGTCCAAACTTAAGAAAAGTTCAAGAAAAGTTTCACCGGGAATAATCTTTTCTTTAATGAACAGTTCTAGGGTTTGAAGAAATTCAAGAGAAGTTTCACCGAGAATTAATCCTCTCTGGGGAAATGAATTTCTTTGACAATTTCTAATAGTGATAGTCTGAGAAAAGTTTCACCGGGAATAATGCCTTTCTCTTTGTTCCATATTGTTTAAGCCCAAGAGAAGGCAATACTGTATCTGGAATCCCTATGGGAGAACTAGTTTTGACTGTATTTAAGAGTGACCAACTGGCTTTACCTAGTTCTAGACCTAGTTGTCGGGGAAAACTCTAAGCAGATATACAAGTATATATACAGTTGATATATGACAAGTATTTAAAAGGATATGAAAGAAGGACTTATAGGTGAGCAAGCTTCCAGCAATACAATTATATATATATATATATATATATATATATGAAAGCATGTAAAAGAAAGCTGATAAAAACTTACAGGCAAGCAAGCTTCCATTGTAACAGCTATATGGTTAGTTGTTCAAGAAATTAAAAAAAAGTTTTGATAACAACTATGAATTTGAACCTAAATCAAAAGGGAAGTTGTTTTTGGAAAGATTGTTGGGGCTTATACTCAAGGAGAGGCCCAGATGAAAAAACAGTAATCATACCGTTGTTTTGTAAACTGTATTGGGGCTTATACAATGACTGAGGCCCAAAAAGGTTTTCTGTACAGAGGAATGAGTCTTACAACTCAAGGAGAGGCCCAAAGGTTTGAAAAAGAAAAGAAATTGGACTTACAACACAAGGGTAGGCCCAGATGGTTTTTGTTTAAAAGGCGACGACCGCGTCGAGATTTTAAAATAGCAGTGGGACATATACAATGAATGAGGCCCAAAAAAGTTTTGGTTAAAAAGGGATTGGGTCTTACACTCTAATAGAGGCCCGTGAGTGTTTGAAAAGATTTGTTAGGGTGATAATGATCAAAACCCTAATTTTTTTTAAATATATTTTAATTTAATAAAAATTCCATTAAAATAATCAAACATGTGAAAAAAGGTTGTGATCTTGGATTTATATTTGGAAAATCATGTTTCATTCATGGGATGATTTAAAAATTATTTGAATTTTGCAAAACCAAGAGAAAGAAATATTTTTTATGTTTAAAAACAATAAAAATATAATTCTTTACAAAAATATCAAATATATGAAATAAATAATATTTTTTGTGAAATTTTCATGGAATAAAATATTTTAATATTTTTGTGAATTTTTAGAAAAAGAACCAATAAAAAATAATTAAAATTGAAAGAGAAATTAATTTTTTAATTAATTAAGAAAACCATAAAATATATTGAAAATAGCAAAAATATGGCAAAGTAGCAAAAAAGGTCTGGGTGGGGTTTGAACCCACGACCTCCTGCACAAACACACATGCGCGCTACCACTGGGGTGGTGATACATCAGTGTATCAAAACCACCCCATAAATACATAAGGGGTGCCAAGTTTTCAGGCCTGGCCAAGGCAAGGCAAGACATGTTTTGGCAATTACGTGAAGCCTCTAACTTTCTCATTTCTCCATGGATTTGGACAAAATTTAGGTGCATCTGACCCAGAATTTCACAAGGAATCCAATGGTGCTTTTGGAATTTTCAGAAAATGCTTCTAACTCAAAATCTGATAGTGATTTCAAAATAGGCCTATTATTGCATGTTCTATGGTATCTCATGGTACATGCAAGAATTGCATGACAAATTGGTTCAAACATAACATATACAACATGTATGAGATGTTTATGATCAGTGGACATCAAAGGAATGTATAATTCAGAGAGTTCAAGTGATGATGTACTTACCTCTTAGAGCTCCTTGTGCTATCTGCCAATTTCCTTGTGCCAGAAGTAATTTGATGCTTTCGACACTCTCAATTGATCCCTTAGAAGCATTTAGGATGGTTAGAACCAGCTAGAATCCTCAGGAACAAGTATAGGCACTTTCTTGCAAAAGGGGCAAAAGTGACCAATATGGCAACTCTCTCAATTGTTGTTCTAGATGAGGGGAACCATTTGGGACAGTTTGAGGATGATATTTGGAGTGTGTTTAAGGCTTTGTTTGGTTTTGGAAGTGACTGAATCAAGACATGGCTTGAAAAATGCAGAAAAGACAATTTTTTAGGTTTTGGAGGTGGACTTTTTGATTTTGGTGTTTCAGGTCACAAGTGAGTGTTTGAACAACTTAGATATAACATATTAGAGGTGTTTGGATCATGAGCTGTGGTGGAATTTCTCTCTAACTCAAAAACTCAGAGATAACTTGCAAAAGAAGGCATTTTGGCCTAGAGAAAGGGAATTTGAGGAAAACAAGTATTGTAGTGCTTTGGTGTACTCAAGCTGAGCACAAATGAGCTCTATTTATAGTAGAGCATATTTGTTTTGGCATCAATAGTGAATGGCAGCTGCAGCCAATGTTGAGCAAAAGGAATCTCAAGTCTCCTATAGCCATTGACTTGAGGTTAGGGCACAAGCCTATGGTCTTTTGATTCAGAGCTTATTCTTGACTCATTCAGTTAGGAATGTGTCAGTCCATGCCACCTTTGTGCATCTATTGAATGCTTGGAAACAAAATTGGAGTCTTGGCACCTTTTTAGCCTTTTTAGGTTTGTTATGGCTAAGTGTAGATTCTTGGACTTTGGAGGCTTGAGGATCAGATCATTCTCCTTTTGTTTTATCCTCAGATGTGTCCAAATGGATGACAAGGCTTGGAGTTTCTCAATTTTGTAAAATCGAGCAAAACACCAAATTCTGCCTTGCCTAGGACAGTTGGAAATGGTGATTTTGAAGGATTCATATCTCCCTGCTCAGGTTGAGTTATGGGAGGCTCTTGTGCTTTTTAGAAAGCCATCATATGATAAAAAACATGTGTGATCATAGTTTATTTTGAAACTATTTAGACCCAACTGAAAAAACCTCATGAACATTGATGTTCAAGGCTGGTAACTTAGGCAGATTTTCACTAAGTGTTGCAAAAAGTGTCATTTTCATGTTTTTGTCATTTTGATCACTCCATAACTAAAAATCCATGAGGAATTAGAGTATGAGGTAGTTGAAGCTTTTGTAGAGTGTAGCAAGACCTACAAATCCAGCTTAAATGGTTGCTTGGATCAGAAGTTACGGTCCTTGGAAGTTGGTACCAAAACCACTTTTATTTCATAACTTAGAAAAATTTTGGTTTCTTATTGTTGCCCCTTTTGCAAGAAACCTCACTTTTCTTGATTTTTCTCAATGAATGATGATCAATACCATACATTAACATTATTTTTTACTTAGGGGAACCATATTTGTGAAAAATTCCAAAATGTCAAATTTGATTTTGTGCACAGTTGACTTTTTATCGGATGAAATCCAAACTGTGCGATCCTTTGTGAAATCAAGTCCATGACATAAATCCAACCTAATGGATGGATTCCATAGGTGTTATAGGGTGTTTTGAATCATGTCCCAAGGTTTGGGAGCATGTCTTGGTCAAAAGTCAAAGATACAGTTGACTTTTTCCTTCAAAACCCTAATTGTGGTCCAGAAGAAAATGAAACTTGTGAATCAAGCTTCTTGGACCAATCCATTGTTTTAAATGGATACACATGGTGTATTTGAGGCCCTCAAATCATGTCTCGAGGTCTTGGCTCATATCTTGCCACAAAAGTCAACTTAGGGGTGAATTAGGTCAAGAAACCCTAATTCCTGATTTTTTATGAATGCATCCCCTGAGGCTAAATTGACTTGATGATTGGGTCCATGGGGTACCTTGGAGTATCTTGGGTTGTGCTTTGAAGGATTGGCTCATGCCCAGAGGACAAATTCCATCTGGGGGCCTTGGTAGACCAAAACCTTAATTTGGTGACACTGTCGATCTTGAGGCTAGATCCACTCTGAATGGGGCAACTCTTGTGCTTGATTCTTGATGTGGGAGTCCTCTTGATCCTTTATAGGTGTTTTAAAAGGTTAGACAAGTTGAAGATCATATCATTTCTTGATTGATCCTTTGCCTAAGTGCATTGAGAGGGCTCAAAACCCAAATTCTCGATTGTGGTGAATGCTCCATCATCTTTGAGGAGATTGATGAGGCATGAAAGTACATCTATATTGTGGTGATGATTCTCACAATGATGGGAAATCTTGGTGGTCAAAATTTGGGGTATGACACAGTGCTGAAAACCTGCTGTTCTAGGCAAAAATCACCTGATGTAATCGATTAACATGATTTGGTTAATTGATTACATGTCCCAAAATTTGAAAAATGGCGCCTTCTAGAGGGGGTGTAATCGATTACACCAGATGTGTTAATCGATTACATCAAGGCGAAAATGCAAAAATCACCTTGTTGCAACCTGTTCTGAGTGCGGATTCGCATCTGAACCTTAGCCACTGATATAACCTTTGAATAATGTCTGAAAACTGATAGATAACCTGTCCGAATCAAAATCAAGTGAGCTCTGTGATTTCTGTTTTCGATTCTGAAATAATCAAACCATCTGCTGAGCAAAATAAATGCTTGAAGACACTGATGACTATGGACTTAGCTCTGAATGCTACTGAAATACTCCCTAAAGTAAAGAAAACCCTGAACTGCAAGAAACACACTGTCATCCCATGTCTTATGAGCCCAATGCAATGCATGATCAAATGCACATGGAATGCGTATGGATGCGAAACACAAGCCAGTTAAGGTTAGAAAACAAAGGGAAAATTTTGGGGTGCAACAGCTGCCCCTATTCAATCAACTTGAACCTGAAGGTATGAAGAGTGAAGCCTTTCAGACATTCTAGGTGTAAAGGGATTGAATACCAAAAGAACCAAAAATTGCATTCTGCAGGGGATGATACAACTCCTCTGTGGAATACAGCAAACGAAACCGCTAAAACAAGGAAACAACACAGACGAGTGACAAAGAACAATATACTCAACACGAACGAGAGTTGAGAATGAATACAGACGAGTATTGAAAAGAAAATGAACACAAATGAGTGTTTTAGGTCAATCCAGACGAAGTATTGATGAATCCAAAATAAAAACAGACGATTGTCTATGGTCAATATGGATAAGTGGGGATTGCGCTTGGGATAAACACGGACGAGTGTTGAAGATCAATACAGACGAGTATTGGTGAAACCAAAATAAACGAACACGACGAGGGTCGAAGATCAATACAGATGAGTATTGAGGAATCATAATATACATGGGCGAGTGTCAAAGATCAATACGGACGAGTATCGATGAAATGATAATCAAACACAATGAGTGTCGAAGATCAATACGAACGAGTATTGATGAAACTGAAATAAACAAACACGATGAGTGTTGAAGATCAATACAGACGAGTATTGATGAAACGATAAACAAACATGATGAGTGTCAAAGATCAATACGGACGAGTATTGAAGCTCAATATGAACAAGTATTGATGATTTCGAAACAAACATGGAGGAGTATTGAAGATCAATACAGACGAGTATTGATGAAACTGAAGCTAGGGATTACGAAAGGATAAAGATTAACTGACCCATTCATTAGACGACTCTGAGGGGATATATTAGCTAATCTACCACCCGGACAAAGGGTGAGTGGACGAGAATTCACCGAAAGACGACTCTACGGGGGGAGAGTCCTGGATAGACGACTTTGTAAGGGGATAAAGAGTCCTAGATAGACGCCTCTGCTAGGGATGAGTAAATAAGCGCATGGTAAGATTGACGAATCTACAACCCTAAGGATTGGTTAGACCACCTGCTTGGCTGGGGTTACATTGGTCCCTGATATGGAAAGAGTTGGAATGGAGGGTACCAAACCTGGCTTATGCTTTGCATTCTTGTTTGAATAATGGCGTAGTGCTCCATATGAATGGAAATGCTATGCGTCTGAGGATGTAATGCAACAATGATTATGAGATGAAAAAAGGACACTTCGTCGGGGGAAGTGCTGAAGAGCCACAGAAGAATCTGTTGGGGATGAAAATATCTGAGCCTCTTACTCTGTGGGGAGAACCTAAAAAATAAATGATTGATGGGGAAGGGACCACCAGGATCTGCGGCAAAATGACAAACTGAACTGTCAATACGGACTTCGCAAACATTGTGGGGGAACTGCAAAAGGAACTTGCGAACCCCGATAAAAAGATGTGCTAATGACGATTGGGCTTTGTCCTACTGGGAAACCACCCACTATTGGGCCTCCACCTGTTGAGGAAAATAATAACAGACGATGATATCGGCTCCGCTGGAGAATAATACCGAGCATATTACTCTGTTGAGAAATAATACCAAGCACACTACTGGGAAATGCCAATAACTGTTGGGCCTTAATCTATGGGGAATTATCATCAGATCTACTCTATGGAGAATAGAAGACTCTGACTTCACTGGGGAATTCCTGTCCAAAACAACTTGTGAGGAGAAAGGAAAAATTTCTGCCTTGCCAACAACCTTGTCCCATTGGAGATATTTGCCACCTTCCTCTGCTGGGCATAAAAAACCTCCTACTGTTGGGGATGAGGAATCACCATACTGTTGGAGAAACAAACTTGATTAGCGAGCACAGCCAACTTCGACCCTGGCTGGGGAAAGCAAACTTCTAGACTCTTTCCGGGGAGAAATAAGCTTATGGACTCTCACTGCAGAGAAGTAATTAGAACTTTCATAGTATCCTGTTGAGGAAGACAAAACCTTGGCGGTCTTTGCCGGGGAGACATACACAAGAAACTCATGCTAAGAACAACCTTGATATCTTTTGAGTCTCCGATCTTCGTGGACTATGCACCATCTGTTGCGTGAGAAAAGCGTTCCTGCAAAAGTGAAATAATTGAATTGTGTCTCATGTTCAGCATGGTAACCTCGATTATCACTCAAGACATTCAAAATTCAGACAATTTCAAATGTTTTTAGCACGCTCTATAAAGCTCCAATGTTTTTAAATGCAATGTTTATCAAAATATCCGACGCTTTTGTAAACAAAGCAGTAAAATAAAAACAAGAGGAAAGATTTTGAATGAAAAGAAATTTTATTGATTGAATATGGCCTGTAAATTGGCATTTACATATGATTGGTGTCGCAAACAGAGGTAATTGCGCAAACAGAAAAAAAATACACTGATTGGTGTCGCTCCCGGGATTTTCATCCTAGTACAAACGCGAAAGTGGCACCGAAATAGAGTCGCCAGCAATGTGTATTTAACTTGAGAGAGGGAAAGGAAACACTACGTAAATCTGAAGGAAAGGATAGAGCATGGTCTTGCGACCAAGAGAAAGGGTAAGGGAGTCGGTTACACGAAGGGAAGGTATTAGCACCCCCTCACGTCCATCGTACCCGATGGGATCCACGCTTGCTTGTCTCGGTCAAAGGGTGATAGAAAAGGATACTGGAAAAGGAACTGAAATAAAGAAAGGAGAAAGAATGGAAAAGGAACAAGAAACAAATGTAGGGAAAATAAAAGAAGTGCTCGAATGGGCCCTACCCCACTGCCTACGTATCTCATCGGGAACATGAGAATCAGAGCGATGTAGTTCCCCTCACTAGGGATGGTTGTTTGTATTTTAGGGAACGACTTACGTTCTGGCTCAGGTGTTGCAGGCTCGCTGGTCCGAGTGCGTTACCATCTTGCAAGAGAACGAGGAGGAGCACGTTCGTACGCTGAGAATGAGTGAGATGAGGAAAGAATTCCCGAAGGAAAGACGTTATTGTTTGTTTTTTTTGTCTTTTAAGAGTTTTTTTATTTGTTTGCACATGATAGTGTATCTAAATCTTAGTCATTGGAATGTGTACATTCTCACATTCCAAGATGGAATGAGTAAGAAAGCACACTAAGGGTGAAGAAGACCCCCACACTTAGTTCCAATTGTCAAGGTTCAAACACACTAGCATATTTCTGTTTATTAAGTGTTTTTGTTGGTTATGAAATGAAGAAGTGTTTTTTATTTGTATTTCCCTTCAACAAGTATTGCATTTAAGTCCCTCATACAAGATCAAATGTATAACACATTGACCCAAGATGGGCTATATGCTACACATTCTAAGATAATAAGAGAAGACCCCTTATAATCTTTTCTTCATATGAAAGGCCTAAATGCAATAAATGCCTACCTTTATTAGATATTTTGAATTTTCTTTGAGATAAGAAGATGAAAGACTCAAGGGAGAAGAAAGGTAAAAATCTACATGGACTAAGACTCAATCCTAGTTGATTAGTCAAGGGAGTGATCCTAATGGTTTGTGAGGTTTAAGAAAATCTAATCCTAAAAAGGAAAAAGGGATAGCACTACCTAATGCATATCCTACCTCACTTTAATCAAAGATTAAAGTTGAGCTAGGATCCCAAAGGGATGTGAGATAATTCTACACATAGCATTATATCATGCTATTCATAAAAGTAAAAGAGATAACTCAAGTATTAATCAAAATGAATATCAAAATCAAGATTTAAAATCAATCAAGAATATTCACAAAAATTAAAATGCTAATTAAGCAAGATTAAATTCTAAGTAAAAGTTAATCTAAAATTAATACTAGGATTAATCCTAAAAATTAATATCTAAATCTATTGCTTATTCAAGTTAATTCCTAAAAATCTAATTCTAAAATTAAACCTAAAGTTAATTCAATCTAAAATCTAACTAATTCTAAAATTAACTCTAAAGAAAATGCATCCTAAAATTAATTCTAGAATTAAACTAATACCAATCCTAAAATTGACTTCAATTATTTCTAACTAAAACTAACTCTCACTAATCAAATTCTAAAATTAAATCTAATTACTAAAAGTGAGTTAACTAAAAAATTAGGATTAAGAACTGCAATCTAAACCAAAATTAAATTCTAGTTCTCTAATCAAAATCTAATTTTTAACATCTAATAAAACTCTAATTGACTAAATTCAAGATTATTATTTTCTAATTAACTATTTCTAATTAGTCAAATTCTAAAGTTAAGACTTTAACTAATTCTAAAGAAAATTAGAAGTTAATTTCTAAAATCAAACTCTAATTATCCTAAGTTAACAACTAAACAATTAATGAAATCAAAATTAAAAATCAAAACAAAATATCAAAAAGGAGTGCAAACAGGTTTTATTGGAAGTGTAAATAGAAGTTGAGGCGCTGGGCTTAGGTTGTGGCCCAAAGATGTTGAGAAGCCACAGGGGGTGCATGAAGAAAACGGAAGTGGTGAAAATGAGGGTACCAGGCGTGTGGGATTTAAGCATATTAGGCCCAATATGCTGATTAGCAAGATGGGGGTACAAGGAGTGATTATGCTGTGTGAAAAGCAGGCGAGTGGTGAGGTTTACGTGTAAGCTTATCAACTCAGGCCCAACAACTCTATCTTCATATCTCTCTCAGCACCAGATAATGAAGAAAAAAAATCTAAATCCTAAATGTGAAACAACCCTAGAAGCTACCTCACCTTCTTCCAAACCCTTCTCAAACCCACCGTCGTCGTCTCTCTCTCACGACCTTGCCTTGCTGTTTCTATTTCTAAAAATATCCCAGCCGTCGTCAACCTCAACTTCTTCGCCGACGAACCGCTGCCGTCGTCTCTTTGCAAGCTCCGCCATCTTCTTCTTCGCAAAACCTTCGGCCATCGTTCAACTCCATTTCACCGGCGAAACTCTCACATCGTCATATTTCGGACACGCCGTTTCCACCATCGTCTTCGTCGCCTCCTCTGTTCATCTCTCTTCTCAACTCCCAACGCCATCGTCTCTGTCTCACTAACTAAAACAACGTCGCGCCGGAAACGCCGCGGTGACAACCTTACCAATCTCCGTTCGCATCGTACCATCGTGATAACCATCTCCAAACGAACTCTCTTCTCGCTCCAACATAAATCGCCTTCATGAATTTCTCACGCTACCTCTCTCCGTTCCTCACCTGCAACTCCATAACCGTAAACACCAAAACACCCCATCGCGCCACGATCCTCTCTTCCCTCGTCCTTCCGCTTCGCTCTCTCAGAAAAATGCGAACAAAGGACTCCGCCACGCCACAGCTCAATGCCGGTGACGGCGGAGTGAAAATCACATCGCGAGCTATTTACTACTATTTACCGATTCGCAGAAAAAGAATGAAGCAACAAGGAAGTTTGTAGAGCTTACCGACCGGAGACAGTCCGGTGCCTCTTCCAATTGATGACAATGAACAGAAAACCAGAGGTAAACTCTTCCTTCTCTCTGCCTCTGATTTGCGATTTCCGTGTTCGAGTTGGTGTCGGTTTCGTACTTCTTCTACTCCATCTTCTTCTTGTGTATTATCATTTTTTGTTGCTGAAGCTCTGAGTTCTTGCAATTGAATCGATGTCGTAGAGAAGAACTACTGATTGAAAATTTTGTTGCAGGTTTAATGGTGATTTTGAAACCGATGCCAAGAATTGTTGAGAAAGATGAAGGTGCAGTGATGAAGTAGAAATCAAAATTGAAGATGAACTAAAAAATTGCAGAGAGTGAAGAATTGAAGTGGGAGAATGAGAATTGAAAATAGAAGATGAAGATTGGGGAATTGTGCATAATGAACCGAGAGAGACTGAAGAATGAAGAGAATGAAGTTCTTATAGCAACAATCAGGGAGGGTAATTTGGTCTTTACAGGTGAAAATCGGTTAGAAGTTTGTTAGAGTTCTTTTATGAATTGAAGGGTGATTTTGTATTTGGAATTTTTCGGTGGTATCCTCAAGTATTATGAAAATGGATTTAGAAATTGGTGTAAAATTTGGATAATGTTTGAATCAGAAATGGTATGGATATTTGAAATTAAAAGGATAAAAAAGAAAAATGGATTAAAAACAAATGGATATAAAAATTGGATAATTGGAAGTGATTTGGATAAGAATAAAAAAATGGATTAAAGAGTGGATAATTGAATAGAAATGAACTAAAATTGGATAAAATGGATTTTTGGATATTTGGATATTTGGATAATTGAAAAATGTATTAAATGAACATGAGTTAGAAAAAAGGAGTTGTGTCTCGAATTCCAAGCAAGTCACATGAGTACATTCAATCCACATCCCACTTCAGATCCACAGTGACTAGGAAAACCTCAGATCAGGAAGATTACAACGAGGAGAATTCAACCTCTTGCTCTAACTTAACCGGGAATAGAAACTGACTGAATCCCTTATGAATAAGGCCAAGAAAAATCCTTTGGTCCCATGTCTTAGAAGACCAATGTAATGAAATTATTATGAATATGGCCTAATGGAATGCAAAATAAAAAAGAAACATAAGCCAAAAAAAGGTAGGGCAAATTTTGGGGTGCTACAGCTGCCCCTATTCAATCGACTTGGACCTGAAGGGATGATTGCAACTGCTTTCAGACATTCAGGGTACAAGGTGATTGAATACAAAAAGAACCGCAAAATTTGCTAACTGCGAGAGAAACAATAATATTGGAGCCCAGTCACACTTCGTCAAATGAATTTGATGGAAAAACAACATACCCAGAGAACCACATCGTCAAAGGGGTTTGACAGAAAGAAAAATGGAACTCGACTGAAAGGACACATCGTCATAGGGATGACGGCAAGACGACTCAACTGCAGGAAACACATTGTCATATGGATGACAGGAAGAAAACCTAACCGAAGGAAACACATTGTCATAGGGATGACAGAAAGAAAATTCCACCGTAGGAACACATTGTCATAGGGATGACAGAAAGAAGACCCGACCGAGGACAACACATCGTCATAGGGATGACAGAAAGAAAACTCAACCGAAGGAAACACATTGTCATAGGGATGACAGAAAGATGACTCGACTAAAGGAAACACATTGTCACAGGGATGACAGAAAGAAGACCCGACCGAGGACAACACATCGTCATAGGGATGACAGAAAGATGACTCGACTGAAGGAAACACATTATCATAGGGATGACAGAAAGATGACTCGACTGAAGGAAACACATTGTCATAGGGATGACAGAAAGAATACCTGAATGAAGAAAACACATTGTCATGGGGATGACAGGAAGATGACTCGACTGAAGGAAACACATTGTCATAGGGATGACAGAAAGATGACTCGACTGAAGGAAACACATTGTCATAGGGATGACAGAAAGAATACCTGAATGAAGAAAACACATTGTCATGGGGATGACAGGAAGAAAAACCTGACTGAAGATAACCCACTGTCATAGGGATGACAGGGAGAAAATTCCACCGTAGGGACACATTGTCATGGGGATGACAGAAAGACCCAACTTAAGGAACACATCATCATAGGGATGACAGGAAGAAGGTGAACCCCAAGAAACACCTAGTCAAAGGGTTGACGGGAAGAGGACTCGACCAAAGGAGACACATTGTCATAGGGATGACAGGAAGATGACTTGACCGAAGGAAACACATTGTCATAGGGATGACAGAAAGAATGCCTGACTTAGGGATCACATCGTCATGGGGATGACAGAAAGAAGACCTGACTTAGGGAGCACATCGTCATGGGGATGACAGAAAGAAGACCTGACTTAGGGATCACATTGTCATAGGGATGACAACAAGGGAATGAACAAGGGAAACACATTGTCATGGGGATGACAGAAAGAAAACCATACTCCAAAACACATCATCAAAGGGGTTTGATGGAAAGAAAACCTACCGAAATGTCGTCATCAAAGGGTTGATGGACAATGACTGGTCGAGGGTAAGATCGACATATGATCTACGACCCAAAAGAAAGGTAACTGGCTGGGTTGACTGTAATGTCTACTGGGGATACGTCACCGTCTTGATTGGAAATTGATTCGGGCTTTCGCGCAAGGTACCAAATCTGGCTTATGCTTCGCATGCATATGTTTGAATGTTTTTTCCATGGCGTAATGCTCCATACGAAATGGAAATGCTACGCGATTTGAGGATGCAATGATTACTATATGCAAAAAGCCGACGTATGCTCGGGCTACTGGGAAAGAAGGATGTTCCAAGTATGATTGAACTTTGCTGGCAAGGACAGGTTGAACCTGATGGTGATTGTTTTTTTTCAAAGGCGAAATCTTTCAGGGTACCAATAGGGATTGGATTTTGAATGAAGTGCCAATAGGGATTGGACTTCAGGTTTGAAAGGAACGCCCATAGGGATAGGATTTCAGGTTTTTGCAATATACCAGCAAAGTGGGCTGTGGAAGAAGGATGCCGAGCAAGGTTGGGCTATGGATTTCTATTTGGTTTTACGAGGCTTCATGCAATGCTATGCGAATGATATGCGATGATGATTATGCCATGATGTTTATGATATGCAGCGGGACCACTCCAACAAAATAAATGCTAAAGAGACGAGGCCAACTCCGCTGGGGATAACAAACTGAACCGCCTTCAAGGTCATAACTGCTCAAGATCCTGACTAAACCTCCGTTCTGCAGGAAAGTACAATCAACAAACGTCTGCTGGGGGAAATATCCCAAGACTCTTGCTGAAGAAAAGTGCCAATGACAAGTCTTTGAATTGCTGGGGAAAGCTAACCACCTCTCAAAAATATGCTTGGGGAGCGATGGTTGATGATATCAGCTCTGCTAAGGGACCAGATCAGACTTACTTCTTTGTTTGATCTACCTTCTACCCTTACTCCGTTGGGGAGACGGAAACAACTTTACCGCAAACTAGGGAAGCGCAAACCCAACATTCTTATCCTGTACGGGGATATGAACTCTTGCTGAAGAGCATTAAACTTCGTCAAGCTGGCCAGGGGAGAACGAACTCATGAACCCTTGCTGGGGAGAATAATCACAAACTCCATAATGCTCTGCCACGAGTGATGAAACTCCAGCTATCTTTGCTAGGGAGAGAGACTCTACTAGGGTCATCTCGTGTCAACTATCAACGTGAACCCTGCAGAGGTGGTATGACCAAAAGAGGTGCCCCGATGCAGCATAACCTATAAATGAACATGTCTTCAGGATGTCTCGTAAAGATCCGACATATATTGCCCCATGGCTTTTGATTAACCATCCTCCGGAGATAATAACCTCTTGTGCTCTTGGGGTGGCCTGCCCCAGCTTTGAAATGGTTTGTGCCCCTGACTGGCTGATCTGTGAAGGAGTACCTTTAACCGAACTTTGAGAGATTTTCTAAATCTCGACTTGATTGCCCCTGTTTCTCAACATAGTTGCCCCAGAATAACCAAACTGCGGAGGTACTTCACAATGTGACTTCCCCAGATTGACAACTTCTTAGCACGAATTGTCGTGAAAGCACACACCCAACATAATCACTTGGTAACATGTCTCTTTTCACACTCATCCTCGGAGTTTTCAAGCATCTCACTTTGGCGTGATCAAAATTCTCAACTGATGTTCACTTTGTAAGCCTTACGGGCGTCAACTACATGTAAGTGAGCAGAAAACATCTATTCCAAGAATGAGAATTATAATGCAACACATATATTATTCTCGAAGTTTTTTTCTTCGAAAAGATATCGCCAACACCTGTGAACGAGTCACTGGTTAAGGTGCGACACAGACTTTTTAAATGGAAAATAGCATGCACATGCAATACCAACCAAGGTCTTTGAGCACAACTCATGGGAGTCAGGAACACTATCTTATTGAAATACGCCTTCAGAATAAACCCTGTTTCAATTAGGACTTTTTAGGGTTGTAACGTGGCCTGGTTCGCGGTTTAAGAAAGAAAGGACATATGGCTCAACATTTTGTTTGTACCCACCCATTCTCCTTGATGTTCTCCAGTCCTACGTTCAGCTAACTCGACACAAGCGCTCGCCTTTCAAAAGGTTATGAACGGTATAAGGATGGTTAAGGAACCCACACGGTTTACAGAGTGACATTCACCCCTTTCATTTTTTGTGTCTGTGGTCACGCGACTTGTTCTTTCCTCGAGGATTTTTGTTTTTTAATCCTTTCATTTTTTCATTTCGTTCTTTTGTTTTCCCCTGATTTTTCCTGGACTTATTCTTTTTGAATTTTTCAATTTTGAAGTCCAGCGGGATGCCCTAACTTTTGCCTAAGTCACTTGTTTTCAAGTTTCGACTTAGCGGGCTTTCTCTTTTTTTTCTTTTGATTGATTTTTTTTTGAACTAATCGTGTGACACAGGTTTGTCTTGACTTGTAAAGGGTTGTGACCGTCTCACTCTTCGGTTGGTGAGGGATAACCGCAGATGTAATTGATCCTCGAACGGAACACTCCTTATGAAATTTGAACGCTTGGTCAAATTAACTGACACCTACCCTGCCCCGGGTTAAGATAGAGGGTTTTTTCGTTTTCAGAAATAAACTCCTACTTCTAGGCTCAACAGGGTTTGACAAAGGATTATCTCCCTTATATCTCGGGTGTTTAGGAATTTGAAACAATGCCTGTACATCCTCAACAGGGTTTTGTTAAAAGGCATACAACCAAAGATTTTGCGTTTTTACTTCATCATCCTCCCTCCAAGAGTTTAAACAAGACGATTAGTATTGCAGTGCATACAAACATTAAATGAGCGAATACGAATGAAATTTTTTGAGAAAAACATATTTATTGCATTAAAATCATCATTCAAGAACAAACAAGTTTATTACATGCAAACATTAACCAGTAATAAAAATTACAAACGAAAATGCAGTAAAGAAAAATGATGTTCGCCATTGCTGAGGAGGCTTGGCTCCGACTGGATTGATTGCTTCAGGAGATGTCTTTACGATTTCAAGTGATCACTTGAGAAGCTTCAGTTAATGTACAGACCGTCTTCAGTGAAAATGATAAGCCCAGCGTCAATGAGATCTTGCACCTTATGCTTGAACACCTTACACTCTTCAAGGATATGCCCCTGTGTCCCCGAGTGGTACTCGCATCTAACACTCTTATCATAATTTGGAGGAAGGGGAAATGGGATAGGAGCAGCCTTCTCCAGCTGAATCAAAGAGTCTTGCAGTAAACGATCGAGCAAGTAACTGTAAGGAATAGTAATGGGATCAAACTTTCTCTCCTGCCTTCTGGGTCTTTGCTGTCTCCTCTGGGAGCTAGTTTGTTTTTTATATCGACTTGTGCCTTCTTCTCGTTCGGGTGCTTTCTTCCACAGACTTGGCTTAAGAGTAGGCAATAAATGAGGACTGGAAGATTCCGAAACCATAGGTTGCAAGAAATGCCCCTGAATTGATGTAGCTTTAGGAGGGGAAACTGGGATATTCACTTCTTTCGCAGCAACAGGAGTAAGACCACCTTGTACGCTCACGTCGCCCGACGTGAATTCAATTGCTTTCAAGTCAATCAGATCCTGGACCACATGATGAAAAGCTTTACATTTTTCCACATCATGCCCCGGCGCACCAGAGTGAAAATCGCAATGGGCATTTGCGTCGTAATCGAATGAGAGCTTTCCACGAGGAGGATTTGTCGTACGAAGTCCAACCAATTGGAGCTGAATTAAATACCTCAACAGCTGAGCATAAGACATAGGAATCAGATCAAAGATTCTGTCAGCTTTCTTTGACTTTGGTGGGTACTTCTTAGCCTCGAGGTTGTCTTGGGAGACGAGAGGTAACTGCTGATGAGGAAATTCCGGAAACCTAGGTTGTGCAGAAAATCCGTGAGGTAAATCACTCTTTGGGATAGATCCCACGGGCAATCGTGGAATGCCAATTTTTGTTGCAGCCTCAGGCATAGGATTATCATCTTTTTTTAGCACATTTCTCACAACTTCCATGACCAGATTCATCTGAGTCTTCAGTTGGTTGACCTCTGCCTTCAGCACTTTCTGGTCTTGAATCAGAGCTTGCATGTCCCATATAAACTCCCCCATTTGGCTTCGCATTAACTTCAACTCTGATTGAATCAGATCCATGGTCAACTTTCGAATGGCTTGAGCAGTTAAATCTGAAATTCCGGAGAAAACCACACCAGAATAAGAATAACCCAGCCTCGAACACCTGTTATGCAAATGATTATGAAAATGCAATGTTATGAATGCAATAAGACATGAGACCAAAGCTTCCACATATTCTGAATAACTATTGTGCTGTGCTGTGCTGATGACTAAATAGGTTCATGAGTCTGTTCTGAAGAGAATACTGGAACACCAGAATACCGGATGATCAGAATACCAGAATACCAGGCTGATAAGTCCACACTGATAGGAAATCTAGAATACCGGGTATGTAGAAGGTCAAGGTTACCTGCAAACCTGTAAACAACCCGCCCCTCTCACATGTGGGTACTAGGATGTTCAGTATCCCGGGCTCTCAGGTCGAGAAATGATGATACGTTCACCATTTCTGGTTTGGCATCATCATCAATCGAGGAGGCCTCAACTGATTCTCTAAAACAAAAGGTCCTCGGCTTCTGGCACTGAGGTCGAGAAGTAATAGTACATTCATCCCTCGGGGTACAGTACTATCTCCAATCGAGGAGTGCCTCCACTGATTCTCTTTCAAGAGGGATATCCTATGCAAGTTCCAAAGTGGGCCCTCGGGTGCGAATGGGTTTGCCACAGAATGTGGTCTGCCACTGTCACCACTAAAGAGAGATGTTTCCACTAAGGTCCTCATGATTGGCCACTAGAGTCGACAGCTCTCTAGATCGACATCCTGGAATACGCAAGATGCGCACGCCATGATGGGTCCCAAGATAGCCTCGTCTAGCTGTGAATTTCGTGATTACCCAACGTACACAGATGGCACGTAGGTCCCACTACTCTCCACTCTAAATCTAAGTGTATACTCGAGCCTGTGTACTGGGCTCATCCCTCAGAAATCCCATCCCGCCAAACAGACAGAACAGTGCAACACATTATAATATATGAAATGTAAATGCTAACATGCTGTAAATATGGTACAAGTAATAAAATACAGTAAACAGCAAATACAAGATAACAGTAAACACCCAATGAAAGAAAAGCAAACAAGCGCTAGTATTGACTCGCTTAGGATGGACCAGCAATAGGTCGACCTGTCCCTAGCAGAGTCGCCAGCTGTCGCTCCCGGGATTTTCATCCTAGTACAAACGCGAAAGTGGCACCGAAACAGAGTCGCCAGCAATGTGTATTTATCCCGAGAGAGGGAAAGGAAACACTACGTAAACCTGAAGGAAAGGATAGAGCATGGTCTTGCGACCAAGAGAAAGGGTAAGGGAGTCGGTTACGCGAAGGGAAGGTATTAGCACCCCCTCACGTCCATCGTACCCGATGGGATCCAAGCTTGCTTGTCTCGGTCAAAGGGTGATAGAAAAGGATACTGGAAAAGGAACTGAAATAAAGAAAGGAGAAAGAATGGAAAAGGAACAAGAAACAAATGTAGGGAAAATAAAAGAAGTGCTCGAATGGGCCCTACCCCACTGCCTACGTATCCCATCAGGAACATGAGAATCAGAGCGACGTAGTTCCCCTCACTAGGGATGGTTGTTTGTATTTTAGGGAACGGCTTACGTTCTGGCTCAGGTGTTGCAGGCTCGCTGGTCCGAGTGCGTTACCATCTTGCAAGAGAACGAGGAGGAGCACGTTCGTACGCTGAGAATGAGTGAGATGAGGAAAGAATTCCCGAAGGAAAGACGTTATTGTTTGTTTTTTTTGTCTTTTAAGAGTTTTTTTATTTGTTTGCACATGATAGTGTATCTAAATCTTAGTCATTGGAATGTGTACATTCTCACATTCCAAGATGGAATGAGTAAGAAAGCACACTAAGGGTGAAGAAGACCCCCACTCTTAGTTCCAATTGTCAAGGTTCAAACACACTAGCATATTTGTGTTTATTAAGTGTTTTTGTTGGTTATGAAATGAAGAAGTGTTTTTTATTTGTATTTCCCTTCAACAAGTATTGCATTTAAGTCCCTCATACAAGATCAAATGTATAACACATTGACCCAAGATGGGCTATATGCTACACATTCTAAGATAATAAGAGAAGACCCCTTATAATCTTTTCTTCATATGAAAGGCCTAAATGCAATAAATGCCTACCTTTATTAGATATTTTGAATTTTCTTTGAGATAAGAAGATGAAAGACTCAAGGGAGAAGAAAGGTAAAAATCTACATGGACTAAGACTCAATCCTAGTTGATTAGTCAAGGGAGTGATCCTAATGGTTTGTGAGGTTTAAGAAAATCTAATCCTAAAAAGGAAAAAGGGATAGCACTACCTAATGCATATCCTACCTCACTTTAATCAAAGATTAAAGTTGAGCTAGGATCCCAAAGGGATGTGAGATAATTCTACACATAGCATTATATCATGCTATTCATAAAAGTAAAATAGACAACTCAAGTATTAATCAAAATGAATATCAAAATCAAGATTTAAAATCAATCAAGAATATTCACAAAAATTAAAATGATAATTAAGCAAGATTAAATTCTAAGTAAAAGTTAATCTAAAATTAATACTAGGATTAATCCTAAAAATTAATATCTAAATCTATTGCTTATTCAAGTTAATTCCTAAAAATCTAATTCTAAAATTAAACCTAAAGTTAATTCAATCTAAAATCTAACTAATTCTAAAATTAACTCTAAAGAAAATGCATCCTAAAATTAATTCTAGAATTAAACTAATACCAATCCTAAAATTGACTTCAATTATTTCTAACTAAAACTAACTCTCACTAATCAAATTCTAAAATTAAATCTAATTACTAAAAGTGAGTTAACTAAAAAATTAGGATTAAGAACTACAATCTAAACCAAAATTAAATTCTAGTTCTCTAATCAAAATCTAATTTCTAACATCTAATAAAACTCTAATTGACTAAATTCAAGATTATTATTTTCTAATTAACTATTTCTAATTAGTCAAATTCTAAAGTTAAGACTTTAACTAATTCTAAAGAAAATTAGAAGTTAATTTCTAAAATCAAACTCTAATTATCCTAAGTTAACAACTAAACAATTAATGAAATCAAAATTAAAAATCAAAACAAAATATCAAAAAGGAGTGCAAACAGGTTTTTTTGGAAGTGTAAATAGAAGTTGAGGCGCTGGGCTTAGGTTGTGGCCCAAAGATGTTGAGAAGCCACAGGGGGTGCATGAAGAAAACGGAAGTGGTGAAAATGAGGGTACCAGGCGTGTGGGATTTAAGTGTATTAGGCCCAATATGCTGATTAGCAAGATGGGGGTACAAGGAGTGATTATGCGGTGTGAAAAGCAGGCGAGTGGTGAGGTTTACGTGTAAGCTTATCAACTCAGGCCCAACAACTCTATCTTCATATCTCTCTCAGCACCAGATAATGAAGAAAAAAAATCTAAATCCTAAATGTGAAACAACCCTAGAAGCTACCTCACCTTCTTCCAAACCCTTCTCAAACCCACCGCCGTCGTCTCTCTCTCACGACCTTGCCTTGCTGTTTCTATTTCTAAAAATCTCCCAGCCGTCGTCAACCTCAACTTCTTCGCCGACGAACCGCTGCCGTCGTCTCTTTGCAAGCTCTGCCATCTTCTTCTTCGCAAAACCTTCGGCCACCATTCAACTCCATTTCACCGGCGAAACTCTCACATCGTCGTCTTTCGGACACGCCGTTTCCACCATCGTCTTCGTCGCCTCCTCTGTTCATCTCTCTTCTCAACTCCCAATGCCATCGTCTCCGTCTCACTAACTAAAACAACATCGCGCCAGAAACGCCGCGGTGACAACCTTACCAATCTCCGTTCGCATCGTACCATCGTGATAACCATCTCCAAACGAACTCTCTTCTCGCTCCAACATAAATCGCCTTCATGAATTTCTCACGCTACCTCTCTCCGTTCCTCACCTGCAACTCCATAACCGTAAACACCAAAACACGCCGTCGCGCCACGATCCTCTCTTCCCTCGTCCTTCAGCTTCGCTCTCTCAGAAAAATGCGAACAAAGGACTCCGCCACGCCACGGCTCAATGCCGGCGACGGCGGAGTGAAAATCACATCGCGAGCTATTTACTACTATTTACCGATTCGCAGAAAAAGAATGAAGCAACAAGTAAGTTTGTAGAGCTTACCGACCGGAGACAGTCGGGTGCCTCTTCCAATTGATGACGATGAACAGAAAACCAGAGGTAAACTCTTCCTTCTCTCTGCCTCTGATTTGCGATTTTCGTGTTCGAGTTGGTGTCGGTTTCGTACTTCTTCTACTCCATCTTCTTCTTGTGTATTATCATTTTTTGTTGCTGAAGCTCTGAGTTCTTGCAATTGAATCGATGTCGTAGAGAAGAACTACTGATTGAAAATTTTGTTGCAGGTTTAATGGTGATTTTGAAACCGATGTCGAGAATTGTTGAGAAAGATGAAGGTGCAGTGATGAAGTAGAAATCAAAATTGAAGATGAACTGAAAAATTGCAGAGAGTGAAGAATTGAAGTGGGAGAATGAGAATTGAAAATAGAAGATGAAGATTGGGGAATTGTGCAGAATGAACCGAGAGAGACTGAAGAATGAAGAGAATAAAGTTCTTATAGCAACAATCAGGGAGGGTAATTTGGTCTTTGCAGGTGAAAATCGGTTAGAAGTTTGTTAGAGTTCTGTTATGAATTGAAGGGTGATTTCGTATTTGGAATTTTTCGGTGGTATCCTCAAGTATTTTAATCTTTTTGCTGAACTTTGTTTTCTGTTGTCACTTTGCCACTGCTGAAATTAATTCTAAAAAACTGACGTGGACTGAATTTTCTACTGATACTTCCTCTTCTTTTTTCTTCTGCTGAAAAGTGATTTAAGAAGAGTTTATGGATCATGGATTAAATGGACATTTGATGTGGGTTTAGAAAAAAGGGAATGAAAAGTGGTTTAAAAACAAATGGATAAAATTTGGATATATTTTGTGAAATGGTTATTTGAATAAATTGTATATGGATACTGAATTGAATATGGACATAGGTTTGGATATTAAATCTAAAAAAAGGTTAAAAATGGATTTTATAAATGGATATACACAAGATGGACTTAGAAATCAAAAGTGGATATGAAAAGAAACATATTGGACAAATGGCTTGATGGATGTTGGATTGGATATGGACCTAAAATGGATCTAAATGTAGATTTGAGCCTAAAGATGGATATGGATACTTGGAAGACTTATGGATATGTTTTATTGGAAAATGGATAACATGGATTGTGAATGAATAAATGGAATAAAATGGATATCCAACATGGTTATTGGTTTTGGATGTGGAGATGGATATGAAATATGGATTGTGGTTTATGAAAATGGATTTAGAAATTGGTGTAAAATTTGGATAATGTTTGAATCAGAAATGGTATGGATATTTGAAATTAAAAGGATAAAAAAGAAAAATGGATTAAAAACAAATGGATATAAAAATTGGATAATTGGAAGTGATTTGGATAAAAATAAAAAAATGGATTAAAGAGTGGATAATTGAATAGAAATGAACTAAAATTGGATAAAATGGATTTTTGGATATTTGGATATTTGGATAATTGAAAAATGTATTAAATGAACATGAGTTAGAAAAAAGGAGTTGTGTCTCGAATTCCAAGCAAGTCACATGAGTACATTCAATCCACATCCCACTTCAGATCCACAGTGACTAGGAAAACCTCAGATCAGGAAGATTACAACGAGGAGAATTCAACCTCTTGCTCCAACTTAACCGGGAATAGAAACTGACTGAATCCCTTATGAATAAGGCCAAGAAAAATCCTTTGGTCCCATGTCTTAGAAGACCAATGCAATGAAATTATTATGAATATGGCCTAATGGAATGCAAAATGAAAAAGAAACATAAGCCAAAAAAAGGTAGGGAAAATTTTGGGGTGCTACAATTGGCAATGTGGAAACATATTTCCATCAAGTTTCGACTCGGCTATGACCCGTATGTCTCTGACGCTCCCAAATACTCTGCTTTCTGAAGATATCAATTGGATTGTTTCCTACCCTTCGGAATTCCCACTTGTTGAGACGATACAAGAACACAGACCACAACCTCTTGCTTTCAAATCCCTAACTTTTTCCTGGATCGCCCTTTCGGGTTTTCAATCCACCAGGATACCTCTTTTTGCCAAAGTTTCCTTTTCAGGTTTTCAACTTTACGAGTTTATTCAATTCTTTTTTCTTTTTATCCCTAATTTTTTTCCGAACCTTCTCTTTTTATGGTTCGTCGGGATGCTCATTTTTGCCTAGACCTATTCTTTTTGTAGTCCAGCGGTGTAGCAATCGGTTTTTTGGTGACGCGACCACCTACCGCATGATTTGGTGCTACTTTCTTATTTCTGTATTTATCCTATAAAGCTTGAAAGGAAGGGGAAGATATCTTAAACTAACCTTGCACGCAAGTGTTTCCTTTAACAAATGCTAAGAGATCGGGGATCGGGGTTAGGTTATACAAAGGGAAGTTGTTAACACCCACAGTATCTATAGTAATCTATAGGAACCTTCTTTTGCATGTATTTCTGCTATTTGAAATGTTTTCTTGTGTTTATCTGTTGTGGATTAGGAAAGTTTCTCATTTGGGAGGACTGAGGGAATTTTTTTGTTTTGTTTCGGGTTTTCTATTGTTTTTGGGAAGGTATTGGACCTAAGATTTTTGATTTGTGTGCTCGCTAAGATTTCACAATCTTATGCCTATGTATTCCCGTAAAGAGATTTGGGAAATCAGAGCAATCATAGTTCCTCATATTTCTATGGGAGGAAAGATATTTAATGTCTTGTTCAAAGCCCAAGATTGAAGCTAACTGAGTATTTGTGTCTTGTTTAAAGCCCAAGATTAAAGTTAAAAGGGTGATTGAGAGAGAATTTTTCATCTCTAAAGGGATATATCTCACCTATTCATCACAAAATGTTGAGTAATTGGTTATAAGGGAAATTAATTTAACTGGGATGTATGGAATCCAACAATGCCATAATTTCCTTTATAAGAGAGAGGTCATGAAGGAAGAAGCTTTAACTCAGTGTAGAGCAATGCCACTTTTTCCTTTATGAATCCTTCATGCTAAGAGAGGGACATTGGCTTGGATATATGGAATCCAGAGGCTTGCCACTTATATCAGTTAGATGAAAGAGAAATTTTAGCCAGGATAAGGGAAGGACCCTAGCTTGGATTTTGAATCAACAAGTGTGCCACTTACAGCAATTATCTGGACAAAGGTTTTGATTGTTTGTTTTTCATATGTGATGTATAGAGGAGATATCCTCCTACAGAGAGGACCCATGGTCTCATCTGAGGGGATGTTGATTCTTGTATGTCTTGATCAAAACCCAAGGTTGAAGCTGAAAGAAAAATGACTCCTTTGGGGAGGGTTTTATCTGTCTTGTACAAAGCCCAAGATTGAGGTTGATTGGAGGAAATTCTTATATAAAGCCTAAGAGGAGGCTGACTTATGCTGAGGATTCTTGAAATCCAAGAGAAGGTCTAAATTATATTGGGGAATCCAAAAGGAATTTACTATTGCTGAGGAATCAAGGAAGAATTGAAGTACCAGATGCCATGAGGCTCTGATTATGTTGATGGTAAATTGACCCTGGCTAAGATTTTCAAGGTGAAAGTTAAGCCTTGTTGGGGGTCAGAGGGTTTTAAAGGTGATTTTAAGAACCTTAGAAGCTTTAACTCTGTTGGAGGCTAGTGTGTTGGTAAAATGATCAGGGTTTATCCTATGCCTTTAGGAAACATGTGGATCTTTGTGTTTAGTAAAAAAGAAGACTATGAGGGTGAGACTTTTCCAAGTCTAACTTGTATGAAGCCCAAGAGGAAGCTGAGATTATCCAAGTCTCTGAAGAAGAGGTAGACTCTTGGTTGGAGAAAGATCTTTGTATGATGTCCATGTGAAGGCAGTTGGATTAAGGGATGAAGATTAATCCTTTTGTGATAGGATGTTCTGGAATTTTTTACTCTCCTGGGGATTGAACTAGCAGAGATGACTAATTTTTATCCTATGCTTTTAGGAGGCCTTTGGATCCTTGTACTAAGCCCAAGAAGAGGCTAGGGGAACTTCTAAGAAGCCTGGTGGTCCTTGTACTAAGCCCAAGAGGAGGCTGGGGATACTTCTAGGAAGCCTGTGGGTCCAAGCATAAGAAAAGTTCAAGAAAGCTTTCACCGGGAATAAGTTCTTTCTTTGTTGAACAATTCTAAGGTTTGAAGAAATTCAAAAGAGGTTTCACTGGGAATTAATCCTCTCTGGGGAAATGAATTTCTTGTATATATATATTAAGTTTTGACAATCTTGAGAAAAGTTTCACCGGGAATAATGTTATTCTATGTTCCATATTGAATAAATTCCAAGAGGAGGCAAACTGTATTGTGGGAAGTTTCCTATGAGGGAAGTAGTTATGACTATGTTAGAAGTAACCTCTGGTTTGACCTAAGTGTAGACCTAACTGCTGAGTAAACTATAGACAGATATGCACAAGTATATACAGATAAATGTATTGACATGTATATAAACAAGTATGCATTTGGAATGAAAAGATGTTGGGTCTTACGCTCTGATAAGTGGCCCAAGTGTATTGTGATTGGTTGTATTGATGATGACTGTATGATTAGGGTTTTTAAGAAATTGAAGAAAGTTTTGAGAAAACTTTGAATTTGAATTAAAAAAAGTTGATTAAAAGAAAATAAAGTTTGAGGCTTATAACTTAAAGAGAGGCCCAAGTGGTCTAAGAGCAGTTTCACCGGGAATAATGCCCCTCTTAGTACTAGTTTAAAAAAACAGACAGATGATTTTGAAAACAGAGGTATGGGGCTTACAACTCAAGGAGAGGTCCATGGAAGTCTTTTATTGTTAAAAATAAAGTTTATGCAAAAGATTGGGGCTTATACTCAAGGAGAGGCCCAAATGACTTATTTTGAAAACAGGGATCGCACTGCGATACCGAAAGACGTTGTGGTACTTATACTATAGCAGAGGCCCAAAATTTATTTATGTACAAAAGGGTTTGGGTTTTACACTCTATTAGAGGACCAAAAGTGTTTGTAAAGAATAAAAATGGGGCTTATACTCAAGGAGAGGCCCAGATGAAAAACAGTGGACACACCGTTATTTTGAAAATCGCACCGGGACTTATACTATAACAGAGGCCCAGAAATTATTTATTTACAAAAGGGGTTGGGTCTTACACTCTATTAGAGGCCCAAAAGTGTTTCAAATGAAGATTGAAAATTTAAAATCAAGGAGAAAACCCTAATTCTAATAAAATTACAATTTTTCAAAAAAATTAAATAAAAAATGATATAAAATATCATTTATATTTAAAAACATGTTGTGATCTTTAAAAAATGTTTTGAAAAAACAAGTTTTATTCATATGAAAGCTTGAAATTCATTTAAGTTTGAAAAATCAAGAGAAAGATTTCATTAAAAATGTTTAAAAACAATTAAAAAGAAATTCTTTATAAAAATTCAAAATATTTTAAATAAATAATATTCTTTTGATTTTTTTTGTGGAATAAAATATTTTAACATTTTTGTGAATTTTAAAAAAAAGAATCAATAAAAAATGATTAAAAATCATAGAGAAATTAATTTTTGAATTCAATTAAAAAAGTAAAATAAAATTTGAAATTTTGAAAAAGGCGCCAAGAACAAGTCATCTTCTTCGTGCGAGCTCTGGTTTTCCAGATTTACAAAACCCTCCATAACTCGCTCAATACGTAATGAAATGGAACGATTAAAACATCAATCTTGCTCGTTTTTAATCAAGGATTAAGATCATACCATTTAACTTCATTTATTTTAAGTGTGGAGAGAGATAATTCGTATGGACACAGAAACCCTAGAATTTGCAAAAACTATCATGAAATCTTAAACACGAATGAAACATAGCAATTGATTGAGGGTTATCACTCTATGAACTACCAAAAACATGTTGGTGTAACTTGAAAACAAATTTATGATGCATGTAGTATAGAGTTTGAGAGTTTCAGGCTTACTTGTGCAAGAGGAATTCGAATTTTGATGTAGAGGTGTTCCAGATGTTCTGTGATGATCTGGACAGCTTTAATGGACCTTATGTAAGGTGTTTGGAAGCTTAGAATGGATTGAAGACCCCTGAAACTCTTTGTGGTATCTTAACTGCAACTTGGCTCAAGTGTGATTTGGAGGTTTGTGATTCTGGTGTTACAGATGACGGAGAAGTGTTTGGATAGCTTCTATATGATATATATGATGTGTCTACACTCTTAGTTTTGATAGAATTGCTTCCTATTTAAAAATTCGAAAATTACTTGAAAAGGAAGCAAATTCTGGTTTTGGAGAGTGAAATGAAGGAAAACATGATTGGAGATGTTTTGGTGTGATCTGAATGAAGCATTGTGACCTCTATTTATAGGTAAATGAGTTTGTCTTAGATGAAAAACTTCAGATTGGAAGATAAGAACTTGGTTCAATGGTTTTGGAATGGTATCATTACCCCTAATGCAAGGTACACCAATGTGTCTAAATAGCTCAGTTACTAATTGACCAATTCCACATTCCTTAGCCATTTTTATTGTTGTTTATGTGAGCATCTTGACTGAGGAATGTCCTTTTGTTGAATGTGCACTATTGCACATAAATGCCTTTGAATTCAAGGCATAATGTGTCAAAAGCCATTACTCCAAGTTGAAGTATCTCTTGACCCTTTGACTCAAATTTGCAGGTTTGCTATGATTTCTTCTATTATACAATGAATGTGAGTGGCATTGATCATTGCACCTGACAAGAAAATCGTGTATGGCAAGTAATGACCAAACTGATTTTGCAAAACAGTTTGCAGCAAGGCATGTTGGTCACTCCATATCTCTTTGCTCAAATGGAGTTTGATGATGTTCTTGTACTCTTTGGAAAGCTTGCATATCATACTTTAACTTTGATGTTTAACTTTAGTCTTGGATCAATGTGGATCATGGAGAAAAATGACCTCAAAGTTGGAAAAAATGAAAACAGATTCTGTCCAAAATTTCACTAAGTGTTAAAGTGAAAATCTCATGAAACCCTAACTTCATGGCTTAATAACTCAAAATCCATGCATCTTTTTACTATAGGTTAGGAGGACACTTTTGTAGTATGTAATGAGATCTTTCATTTTAGCTTTGGATTGAAGAAAATGGTTGCTTGGATCACAAGTTATGGTCTTGTAAAGTTGGGTAAAAATCATGCTTTTTCCATAACTTAGTGAAATTTTAAGTTTCTTAAGATTACCCCTTTTCCAAGTAACCTCACTTTTTTTTATTTTTCTTGATGGATGATGATCCAAACCATAATTTAACATTGCTTTTAACTTGAAGAAGCCATGTTTGTCAAGAAATCTCAAAAGTCAAACTTGGTTTTGGGGTACAGTTGACTTTTTATTAGATGAACTTCAAACTTTGTGATCCTTCATGATATCAAGTTCTTGGCCTAAATCAAACCTAATGGATGGATTCCATAGGTGTTTTAGAGTGTCTTGAATCATTCCCCAAGGTTTGGGATCATGTCTTGGTCAAAAGTCAAAGGTAGGGTTGACTTTTTCTCAAAAACCCTAGTTTGTGGTCCAAATGAATTTGCATCTTTATATTGCTCATGGACCAAGTTATTTGTGTCAATTTGAACTTGTAAGAGGATCAATAGAAGATATTTTAGGTCTTCAAAACATTCCTTGAGGTTTTGGCTCATGCCTTGCTCCAAAAGTCAACTTGGGGGTGAATTAGGTCAAGAAACCCTAATTCCTGATTTTTTATGAATGCATCCCTAATGATATTTTGAACTTATGATGATTCATAAGGTCCCTTTGAGCTTCTTGGATCATGTTTTGAACTATTGGCTCATGCCCAGAAGAAAATTTCTTTCTGGAGGCCTTGGTCGACCAAATTCCTAATTTGGTGACACTGCTGATCTTGAAGATTGATCAACTTGAAATGTTGCACTCTTATGCTTAATTATTGATGTAGGAAACCTCTTGGTCCTTCATGGATGTTTGAGAGGTTTGACAAGTTGAAGATCATGTCCATTCTTGATTGATCCTTTGTCTGAGTACTTTGAGAGGGTCAAAACCCTAATTCTAGATTGAGGTGAATGCTCAACAATCTTTGAGAGGATTGATGAGGCATGAAGGTACATCCATATTGTGGTGATGATTTACACAATGATGGGAAATATTATGGTCAAAATTTAGGGTATTACAAATGCCCCTATTTAATCTTCTTGGACCTGAAGGTGTGAATGGCGAAGACATTCGGACACTCAAGGTAAAAGAGGATTAAATATCGAAATACCCAAAATTTTGATTGTGTTTGTAAATGGTAGCTGATTTGCTCGTCCATATCCTTTTGCTAAGTAATGTTACTTAGAAAAGGGTAAAACTTCCTCGCAATCATGGTCTTCTGCCACGAAACTGGTCTTAGTTTTCTTTGAAATAAACCTCCCCTCGATCCTGGTCTTCAGCCACGGAACTGGTCTCGGTTTTCTTTTGAAATAAACCTCCCCTCCATTCGGGTCTTCAGCCACGGAACTGGTCTCAGTTTTCTTTTGAAATAAACCTCCCCTCGATCCTGGTCTTCAGCCATGGAACTTGTCTTGGTTTCTTCTTGTCGATTTTTTTTCTTGACAAGGAATGCTATCTGTGATGGTTTTTTATCAAACTTCTAGCCGATATTTTCTGGGGAGATGCTATTTGTTAGAAAAATATTTGATGTCAGACTTGCTGGGGATAACCATTCGTCTGAACTGTAGTGATGTCCAAACTTCTCTGTTCGAGATGCCCTTTGCTAGAGATGTTACATCTTACTTCCCTTCGAGACCTTTTTCGGAAAGACGCCATGTGATGTAATCCAATTTTGAGATGGTGATGAATTTATTGACAGAAAATGTTTCTTGGGGAGAAACAACCGTATTGCCAAGAGTCTTGTGTCGAGAGGCTTTCTTTGGGGATTTTTCCTTAATCCGGGGAAGCAAAATATCATCTTCAATGGCGAAGTGTGATGTTCCAAATGTGTATATCCAAATGGCTTCTTGTCTTTTAGAGGTTCAAGTTATCAAAGGGATCTAGGAAAGACTCTAATCCAGGAATAAACTGGAGAGAGATTACAGTACATTTTCCTGACGAGAAAATAACTTAAACCAGAATATTGTCATATTGGATGTGGTAAGGAAGACTGACAACTCTATCGGAGAGAGGACGTTTATCACTTGGGGATGAGTATGACTAGAGTGATATTAATGCAATATGAATATGAATATGAATTAATTATGCATGGTGTATGTATGAAATTCTTATGCTGACAAAACAGACACGATATACAGATTGACAATGAGTTCAAATGGATACTCGGCCAATCTGGGAGATGGGGGTACCTTTGGAGATTCTGAAAGTTGTACTTTTGTTTGGGAACATGGATTCCTGCGTTTGTTTTGGTTTCTGGAGGTAGAAACCTGCTAGGGATAGAAATTCGTTATTGTTTTTCAGGGGTAGACCCCACTGGTGAGAAAAACCAATCATTGGTTCTGTGAGGTAAGAACTCTACCGGGGATAATAGACGGGACATTTTTCCTAAAGCAGTTGATCCTTTATTCAGGGTGTACTGATTAAAAGGAGTACCTTGATTCTGAATCTTGAAGGTTGATCACTTCAGGAGAAGTCGTCGATATTCCCTCTTGTGCTCATTGGTCAAAAGTAAATTGACATCTTTATTTTAAAAGCAAAAGTAAATTTGAAAAGAAAAGTAAATTCGTTTTTGTTTCAAGAATCATTGATCATATTGAAGTGTCATGTAGCAAAGTAGAATAAATAAGAATTGTAAATAAAAGGCACGCAGGCTCAAATATTATTGATGGAATGGTAATCAGCCAAACGCATGATCCCATGGAGCATTACAAAGCTTTAGAAAATGGTAATTTATAGGGAAAAGAGCTACATTGAAACATAATGACCGTTATCCTTCCAACAATTTTGAATTCTGGACAATCTGAGCTTCTGTCGAAGGTAACCTTGACTGAAGTTTTCCTGACGAGTGACGCTACCTCTGAAGAGTCGATCTTGTCAGATATAGTTACTTGTCACGAATCCCTAACTTTTGCCTAGATTGCCCTCTCAGGTTTTCAATCCATCAGGATGATCATTGTATATGTCTCTAATTTTTGCCTAGACCGCCCTTTCGGGTTTTTAATCCAACGAGACATTTTTTTTATTTAGGAAAAGTATTTCTTGACTACATCCATATTTGTGGGGTAGGTAAACTCTTCTCCATCCATGGTTCCGAGTCTCAAGGCACCTCCTAAGAAGGCTTTCTTTACAACATAGGGGTCTGTAGCGCGAGTTTTATGTGTGGTTGTGAAGCACTATCGCTTTTGGGGTACTACAGTTCGATTCATTTTTTATCCTATTGAAGCTGATGAAGGAAGGGAAATAGATGTCTCCAATTAACCCTGCTTGCAAACTGAGTTTAAACAGATAACTGTTGGTTTACAGATGCTACAAAGGTTGTGGGTCTCTCTTAGGTTAAGTTGTTAATAACACAGGATCTAGACTATTGGTAGGACGTTAGGACTGATGCTTTTCGATTGATGTATGAAGGTATGGGATTTTGGGTTTTTGATTAGTGTACTCACTAAGATTTTTCAATCTTATGTCTACGTATTCCTGTCATACCCCAAATTTTGACCACTAAGATTTCCCATCATTGTGCAAATCATCATCACAATATGGATGAACCATCATGCATCATCAAATGCCTCAAGGGTTGTTGAGCATTCACTACAATCAAAATTAGGGTTTTAAGCCCTCTCAGAGCCTTAGACAAAGGATCGATCAAGGAATGACTTGTTCTTCAACTTTTCTAGCCTCTCAAACATCCACAATGGATCAAGAGGACTCCCACTTCAAGGATTAAGCACAAGGCTGCTCCCTTCTAGGTGGATCAAGTCTCGAGATCGACAGTGTCACCAAATTAGGGTTTTGGTCGAACAGGGCCTCCAGATGGAAATTTTTCATCTGGGCACAAGCCAATGATCCAAAACATAACCTAATATACTCCATGGAACCTCATGGACCCAATCATCAAGTCAATTTGATCTTAGGGGATGCATACATCAAAAATCAGGAATTAGGGTTTCTTGACCTAATTCACCCCTAAGTTGACTTTTGGGACAAATCATGAGCCAAGACCTCAAGAGAGGATTTGAGGGTCTTTAATATACTATATTGATCCATTTTCAACAATGGATTAATCCAAGAAGCTTGAGCAACAAGTCTCAATTTCATCTGCACCACAATTAGGGTTTCGCGAGGAAAGTTAATTGTAACTTTGACTTTTGACCAGGACATGCTCCCAAACCCTAAGACATGATTCAATATACCCTATGACACCCATGAAACATGTCCATCAAGTTTGATTTAGGTCAAGGACATGATTTCCTGAAGAATTGCACAGTTTGGAATTCATCTGATAAAAAGTCAACTGTGCACAAAAGTCAACTTTGACTTTTAGAGATTTTTCACCAAAATGGATTTTTAACCCTAAAATGATGTTAATGTATGATTTGAATCATCATTCATCAAGAAAAATCAAAGAAAGTGGGATAACTTGTAAAAGGGGTAACCATAAAAACTTAGAAAAATTTCTAAGTTATGGAAAAAGTGACACTAATGTGCCAAATTTGGAGGACCATAACTCCTAAACCACAAGGCCATTGTTCCCTATTCAAAGCTTGATTTGTAGATCACATCGCCCTCTACAAAAGCTTCATACTGACCTATGTCCAAATTCCTCATGGATTTTGAGTTATGGAGTGATCAAAATTAAGAAAAGTCACTTTGTTCCAACACTTAGTGAAAATTTCACTAAGTCAGAATCTGCCTTTACTTTTTTCCAAATGTAGGGGGATTTTTCACTTGGATTCAAAAGAGATCAAAACCAAACATGTTCAAACAGTTGTTGTATCATGTAAGGGCTTTCCAAAATGACCAAGAACATTACCAAATTCAATTTGGGCCATGAGATATGACATTGGCAAGTTGCCTTGCTGAAATCTGCCAAGGCAAGGCAGATTTTTGCATTTTTGGTCGATTTGCCAAAATCAGCCAAATCCAAATACTCCTATTAACTTGGACACCTCTGAGAATTGAATCTAAAGGGGATAATAACTGAGCCAAGCCTCCAAAGTCTTTGGAACAAGAAATAGCATGTTGAACCTAGAATTGCCAAAATAGGGACAAGACTCCAATTTTGGATTGGAGCATTCAATGGAAGCATCAAGGTGGCATGGACTGAGCTCTTAGCAACTGGATTCAGTCAAGACTTATCCAAGACCAAGGGGACCAGCAGCCTGTGCCCTAACCTCTAGTCAATGGCTAGAGGAGACTTGGATTTTCATTTGCCAACATTGGCCAAACCTACTCAGCAGTTGCCATTCACTATTCCTTGCAAAACAAACTTGCTCTACTATAAATAGAGCTCAATTGTGATCAGTTTAAGTACACCAAAGGCCTACAACACTTGCCTTTCTCAGAAACCACTTCTCACTCTCAAAAATGCCTTTCTTAGCAAGTCACTATCGGGTTTTTCATTAGAGAGCAATTCCACTCAAACCAATCACACACACACCTCATATACATCATATGTGAGCTGATCAAACACTTAAACAACATCTGGAACACTGATTTCTCAGAATCACCAGTCAATTGCTCAAGGTTTTAACCAAGTTGCAGTTGAGATACCATGAAGTGATCCAGCCAATTTCCATCAAGTCCAAGCAATCAAACACACTCCATAGGGTGTAGGGAAGCTGTTCAGATCATCACAATTCATCTGTAACACCTCCTACTCAAAAATCAATTTGCTCTTGCTGTCACGACTTAGAGGTAAGCCTAAACTTGGTCATCTCTCAATCTATGCATATTTCCTCGCACAATACTTTTGCCAAATGTTCATAATCATGCATGGAATGTTTCCCCTCAAGTAATTGCTTTGTTTAAATCGTGTATCAAAAATCCCAGCCTTCATGCAGAATTTAGGGTTCTTGAGGATTTTTCGTGATTTCTTATTTTATGCTTAATTTAAATAAAATTAATTGTCATAAACATGATCGTGAGGTTGAAACGAGTTGATTGGTATGTGGATTGCATGATATGATCAAGTATTCAGTGAGATTGGATAGAAAATACAAATCAGGGGAACTCAGAACACGCGCGTGTTCTTGCCTTTGTTCTTGGCGCCATTTTCCAACATTTGAATATTTGAATTTTTTGATTTTTATTTAATTGATTCAAAAATTAATTTCTCTCTGAGTTTTAATGATTTTGAGTTGATTCTTTTTTTAATAATTCACAAAAATGTTAAAATATTTTATTTTCCCAAAAAATCCCAAAAATATTATTTATTTCATATAATTGATATTTTTGCAAAGAATTAATATTTTAATTATTTTTGACATTTTGAATATTTTTTCCACCTTGATTTTGCAACTTTTAATGCCTTCTAATTATTTTGTAGGTCAATACTTAATTTTTGAAGCATTAATCCAAGATCACAATTTATTTTCCATATGTTAAACAATTTTGATCATTTTAATTGAATTTTTATTCAATTAAAACACATTTTGAAAACAAATTAGGGTTTTTGGATTAATTCAACCCTCATAAATCATTTTCAAAACTTTTTGGGCCTCTATTAGAGTGTAAGACCCAATCCTTTTTTTGACCAAATCATTTTTGGGCCTCAGTGTATTGTATAAGTCCCGATACCGTCAAAAACAAACGACGCGATCGTCGCCTTTTGAAAAATAACCCTGGGCCTCTCCTTGAGCTATAAGGCCCATTCAAAACCTTTTGGGCCTCTAATAGAGTGTAAGACCTAACCCCCTTTTAACCAAAACAATTTTTGGGCCTCACTTATTGTATAAGTCCCTCCACGTTAAAAGAAAACCTCGGCGCGATCGCCATTTTTAACGAAAAGTCATCTGGGCCTACCCTCGTGTTATAAGCCCCACTCTTTTTCTTTAAAAACTTTTTGGGCCTCTTGAGAGAGTGTAAGACCCATCCCTTTGTACAGAAAACATTTTTGGGCCTCAGTCACTTGTATAAGTCCCTCTGTACAAATTCAACAGTGCAATCATTGGTAAAACCCTGGGCCTCTCCTTGAGCTGTATGCCCTTTCTCCTTTGATTTTGAATATACTATTGTTTTCAATCTTTCTTTGTTGAACAACTAACCAAACAGCATGGAAGCTCTACAACCGAGTAAATGTTTATACGCTTTCATTTACCGCTTTCATATACATATAACTGTATTGTGGGGCTGTTTCGCTGTAAGTCTTCTTTCATAAACTCATATCAACTGTGTAATAATAGTATAGATATTTAGAGTTTCCCCAGCAACTACGTCTAGAACTAGGTAAAGCCGTTTCGTTTATTCGTAGAAATAGACAGCTAGATCCCCAATAGGATCACCAGATACAGTGTTCTCTTCGGCTATCCTCATTAGGAATTGTCAAGAAACTCTACTCCCAGAGATGAATGTATTCTCCGTGAATGGCGTCTTTGAGTTTCTTCCAAATTCTCGAACTTTCCTGGCTTTATCTATTCCTTGTGAATAGCCTGTCTTGAATTTCTCGGGGTTTGGGGACCCACGGGCTTCCTAAAAGCATCCCGCCTCCTCTTGGGCATCGTACAAGGACCCACAGGCTTCCTAAAAGCTTCCCGTCTCCTCTTGGGCGTTGTACAAGGGCCCGTCGGCTTCTTAGAAGTATTCACAGCCTTCTCTTAGGCTTCGTATAACGATCTTTTCCTCCGGGAATGATAGCCTCCTCCTGGGCTTCATACAAGGACCTATCGGCTTCTTAAAAGCTTCCAGCCTCCTCTTGGGCTTTGTACAATTTGTCCCGACGACCTCCTAGAGGTATAGGAACAGAACTTAGAACAGTCCTTTCAAAGAGTCTACTACTGTTTCTCAAAGCATAGTACAAAAGATGAAACTCTAGACATGGACAGTCTAATATCCTTGAGTCTCAAAGACATTCTCAAGTAACCCCTTTGTTAAATAGGAAGGAAACTCGTAGACTCGGACAGTCTCAATACCCTTTGGATTTTTTGTTTCCTCAAAGAATAGGAAATAACCCTGATCCTCGAATCAAAACCTTGAGTACAGTGTTACTCATATAAGAACTGATTTTCTCTTTAAAATCAGTATACTGGATCTGTCACTCAACTGAAACAGTTACACTAGCCTCCTCTTGGGCTTTGTACAATGATTCTTCCCAGCGAAGCAAACATTTAGCCTCTCTCTCGGGCTTCGTACGAGATACAAAAGACTCCCTCGTTGAGTCAAACAACGTTTAGCCTCTCTCTCGGGTTTTGTACGAGACACATAAGAGACTCCCTCGTTGAGTCAATCACCCCTTTCGCCTCCATCTCGAGCTTTGTACGGGATACAAAAACACTCTCTTGTTGAGTATAAAAGATCTTCTTGTAGGATCAACCCCTTTTAGCCTCTCTCTCGGGCTTTATACGAGACACAAAAACACCCTCTTGTTGGGCCCATAGCCTCCTCTTAGGCTTTGTATAAGAAAACCCAGGTTGAGTCAATCAACCTTTTAGTACCAAAGTTGTGCCTCGTTCACAGTACACAAACATCAACAACTCCTTCCCCTTCATCTAATCGCTATAAGCGGCAAGCCTCTGGATCATCTACATCCATGCCACTGTCCCTCTTTTAGCATGAGAAATTTCTAAGGAAAGATGGCATTGCTCTACACTGAGTTAAAGTCTTATCCTTCAAGTTGGAACTCCCCTATAAAGGAAATTATGGCATTGCCGGATTCACACATCCCGGTTAAAGTAATTCTCCTTTATAAACAGTTGTGACATACAACCCCCTTTTTAGAGATGACAAATTCTCTCTAAAGACAACACCTTTTAGCTTCACATCTTGGACTTCGAACAAGATACAAATAGACCCTTCAGCTTCACATCTTGGGCTTTGAACAAGATACAAACCACCTTTCGCTTCACGTCTTGGGCTTTGAACAAGACACCAAAACACCCATTTCCTCCCATAGAATAGGAGGAACTACGAACGCTCTGATTTCCCTGTTTCGGTAAACGGGAATACGTAGGCATAAGATTGAAAGAAAAGATCTTAGCGAGCACACTAAACAAAAACCCAAAATCCCATACTTTCATACATCCGTCCTAACATCTTAAACTCCCACCAATCGACCGAACACCACTTTTAAAAAAATAAACCTAATAGAGACCCACAATCTTTGTAGCATCTGTAAACCAACCGTTTTGACTGTTTAACCTCAGTTTGCAAGCAGGGTTAATTTGAGACATCTATTTCCCTTCCTTCATCAGCTTTAATAGGATAAAAAATGAATCGAGCTGTAGATACCAAAGAGCGGTAGTGCTTCGCAACCACATCCAAAAATCGCTCGCTACAGAAAAATGGCGACTCTGCTGGGGACGCGTGTCATTAGGATCTATCTCACCTTTGTAGCGAGATCTTGTTCTCTTCCCATCTATTAGGTGGAAACTTTAAAAGTGGCGCCCACCGTGGGCTCTTCTAACCTTTTTTCTCTTCTCTTGTGTGAAAACCACATATTGGGGCTTCCGTCAGGGAACCCATTTTCTGTCAGGAGCATAGGATTCATAGCTTTAAAGGTCTAGGATGATTAGGACAAATATATATACTGCTTTTCCTAATTGATATATGTGTTTATTTTTCTGCTAATGGGAATGCGTGTGATGCCGCATGTGGAAAGATTGAGTATACACTTAAGATAGGTGATGGCGACGAGGTCGACCATCAACCTCAGTGGAGGCTTCCCAATGCAACCCATTCCCTCTCACAGGCAATGGGTCGATTGTGGTGTCTGAGAAGCTGAGGAGCAAATTAGTGGCACAAAGGCTATCAGAAATAGTTGTCATGCGATGCTACCCTCTTCTGAGGACTCTTCAAAAAACATCACCTAGCACGGTTCCCGGCCCACTGGTGTTTTCTTGACAAGAGTTGATGATGATGAGAGACAGGTACAAAAGTCACTAGTAAACCTTTGGTATGGGTAGAGCCTTGACTCCATGACAACGACCCTTTGACCCCATGTTTTTTCTATGTTTTTGTGTGCTGCATTCATGCATTCCTCTAAAAAACATTAAAACATTCAAAAAAAATTTCTCTTCTAGTCTCTCTGTTTTCTCAAAATAAACTAAGACTGTGATTGCAAATATCAGAGAAAAGGATTGTGCTAATGGATTTCGGTAGAAGGAGAACTCATAAGTACACCTTCAAGGTTCCAAAACTAGAGGATTTGAGAGGTTTGGCGAGAATGATCACAAACCAAGAGGCCTTCAGAGCCAAATACGGAGGTCTGCTACCTTTGTTAAGGGTCCATGTGATTGAGGGAATCATGGACGCGCTCGTTCAATTCTACGATCCGGTTTATCACTGCTTTACATTCCCGGATTACTAGCTAGCACCAACGCAGGAGGAATATTCTCATCTGATCGATTTACATATCACTGATCGAGCTCCATTTTATGGACTGGAAGAAATTCCAAAGGATCAGACCATTGCAAGAGCAATTTATTTGGATGAGTCAGAGGTTGGGATTCACATGGCTACCAAGGGTGGCATACAAGGTTTGCCAGCCCAGTTTCTGACAAAGAAAGCTCTGTACTTCGCTAGTATAGGGAACGAGACTGATTTTGAAAGCATCTTTGTTTTACTCACCTACGGATTATTTCTGTTGCCCAACATTAATAACTTCGTCGATATCAACGCTATTAAGGTTTTTCTCATTGGAAACCCTGTGCCAACTTTGCTCGCAGATGCGTATCATTCTGTACAATTAGGGAATTTGTACAACGGAGGGGAGATCACATGTTGTGTACCTTTGCTTTACAAATGGTTTATCTCCCATTTACCTAAGTCTGCTGCTTTCTGGGATCATAAGAGTGCCTTGCGCGGGTCACAGAAGATCATGTCTCTCACCAACTCTGACATAGATTGGTGCAATAGGATTTATGATGGAATCAGGATCATTGACTGTTGTGGAAACTTCCCCAACGTACCCCTTATAGGAACTAAGGGAGGAATCAACTATCATCCGATATTGGTTCGCCGTCAGTTTGGATACCCGATGAGGCATGTTCCCCGGAATGCTCATCTGGAAGGTCTTTTCTTCAAGGAAGGAGAAAATGACAGAGCACTAAAGACAAAAATAGTGCATGCTTGGAAACACGTTCATAAGAAAGGACGGGAGTCTCTAGGAAAACCGGACTGTGTCTCGGTGGAGCCTTATCTCCACTGGGTACAAACTAGAGCTCTCAAGCTAAAGATGCCTTATCCTCGTTACGGAACTCTTCCACCGAGGGAATCTGTCATGTACTTCATGACAGAAACTGAAAAGCTTCAGGTTACTCTCAACAAAGTTCAACGGGAGAAGAGGTCTTGGAAGAACAAGTACCGCACCCTCAATGTGGAGTGTACCAAAATACAGTAACTGTTGAAAGATAAGGATGCTCTGATCGAGATTTTAGAGCAACATGCTGTGAATAATCAAGATGACCAAAGGAATTTGCTCGCTCCTTTCACCTGGCAAAGGAATGACAACCCGACAACGACTCAAGAGCCCCGGTCAAAGAAAAGGAAAGTACCAGGATCAGCACTCGGTTTCTCCTCAGAGAGGACTCGGGACCCATTAGCTTAGGTTTCTGTTTCTGCATCTTGTAATCTACTGTATTTTCATTTCTGTAATCCTTTGAATTCAATAAAAAGGGGTTTCCCCACCGTTTGATATTTGCAATCTAATTGTCAAAGTTTATTTTGATTAAACCAAAAAACAATTAATATAATCATTGCATTCATCATTCTCACATCGCGTATTCTTCTTACCTACGAATCTCATGTTTGTGTCTCGGTTCTAGAGTCAAACTGTCTCATTCGTACAATACTCGGGCCAATCGTCAGAAAAAGATGGATGATCTTGAGGAAGAGAACAGAGAGTTAAAAGAAGAGATCGACGCTCTGAGAGAGGATATGAGAAAGCTTCGTAACTACATGCAAGCCATGGCAGAAGCTCAGCTACAAAGGACTGTGATCTCAGAGATCACCTCAGCGCCCATAGTGGAGAAGTATGATCCTAGGTATCAAATGCCGAAAGATCGTCCTTGGGGCATGCCTGTTAACTATATCCCGGAAGGATATGTTCCGCCGATCACTGAAGATCAGGGAATCATAACAGAAGCCGCTGGGCTTGAAGGTTACAAACTTCAGGAAAGCGAAGATGCCAGAGGCATATTGAAGACTCCTGAAGGTTACAAACTTCGGGAAACGCCAAGACTCACTGCCGTAGTCACGGTACCACCCCCTGTGGTGCACACTGTCCCGGAATGACATATTCCACAGATACCTTCTGGTAAAAAGGAAACTATGTTTGGCCGAATGGAAGAATTCCAGGAATAGTTCTTGGAAATGCAGAAGGAGCTGCAAGCCATTCGCGGTCAGGATCTATTTGGAAAGGACGCCGCAGACCTCTACTTGGTCCCCAATGTGAAAGTCCCGCACAAGTTCCAAGTGCCCGACTTTGAAAAATACAAGGGTAACTCTTGCCCTCAGAGCCATCTGGTGATGTACGCTCGGCGAATGTCAGCTCAGACGGAGAATCAGGACCTGCTGATTCACTACTTTCAGGATAGTTTAACCGGTACCGCCTTAAAATGGTACATGGGTTTAAACCGTGCTACGATCAACACTTTCAGAGATCTTGGCACTGCCTTCGTCCAACAATATAAATACAATTTGGACATGGCACCGGACAGAGATCAACTCAGATCAATGTCACAAAAGGACAAGGAAACCTTTAAGGAGTACGCCCAGAGATGGCGCGAAATTTCCGCTCAAATTTGTTCACCTCTTGAGGAAAAAGAGATGACAAATATCTTCTTAAAGACCTTAAGCTCATTTTACTATGATAGAATGGTTGCCAGTGCGCCCAGTGACTTCACCGAGATGGTGGGCATGGGAGTTCGTCTTGAGGAAACCGTCTGAGAAGAACGTTTGGCAAAAGACGCTGGACCATCAAGCAGTACAAAACGATACTGTAGTGCTCTCCCTAAGAAAAAAAAGCAGGATATTGGGAATATCTCTCTCGGAAAGCAAAGGCGACGTTATCAACCAGTAGCAGCTGTAACTCCTGCTATCAGCCATGCGCCTATTCCTACGTATCAACCTCAGGTTGCGCAAAGCCAAGCTAATCAGCAAAGGACATAACAGCCTCTTCAGCCGGCTCGTCCTCCATACAATAACAACCGTACAACATGACCATCAGGGTTTGATCCTATACCCATGTTATACGCAGAACTATTTCCGTTACTGCTGACTAAGGGGCACATCCAGACTAAGTCTCCTCTTACAGTACCGGAAAATCCGCCTTTTTGGTTTAAGGTGGACCAAACATGCCCTTATCATAAAGGAGGATCAGGGCATAACATAGAGAACTGTCTCAATTTCAAATCTGACGTGCAAAAGCTTGTTAGGAGCGGGCTCTTATCTTTCAAAGATACGAATCCCAATGTTCTCACGAACCCGCTGCCTCAACACGAGAAAGCTGCAGTCAACCTGATTGAGAGAGAGTCTAACAATGTCTATCAAATTCACGATGTACTCTTATTGAGGACCAATTTGGTCAAGATGCATTGTAGACAGAGTGGATATGGCCATGTGCCACCTCATAATTATCATCAATGTGATGTCTGCTCTAAAAGTAATAGAGGATGTTCGGTAGTGCAATCAGCTCTACAGGAACAGATGGATCTCGGATGGATCCTAGAGCACCGAGTTCGTGGAGTTAACATGGTCTATACAAACTCCAACGTCATTAAGAACCACGACATCTGTGCAATGAATGTCAACTTGGTGGCGATGCACTCAAGGCAAAGCCAGTATCATAATCTTCCACGACATGATTACAGTTCTTGTCTGACTTTCTCGGTAAACAAACAGGGATGCTCTTTCATACAAGAGGCCCTCCAACGTCAGATGGATCTTGGATGGATCCAAGACTACCATGATAGGAACCTTATCAAATCAACATGGTTCAGATCTTTGATATTCGTGTGATGAATACCAACCTGGTAGAGTTATATGCTGAGCAGGTCTGACTCAAATTCTTAATATCACGCGACTATCAAAGATGTAAAGCAGGTTGCGAAAACGATCGAGGTTGTACCCTTGTCCAGGAGGCACTTCAGCACTTGTTAAATCACTGGTGGATGCCAATCTATATGGATGAAGATACTCAGCAAATTAGTATCAGTAACAGGAATCCTACTCGATGTCAAAGTCAGGATGTCCGATCTGTGGAAGCTAACCTAGTGAGGTTAAATTGTATTCAAAGTGGGTGTGGCCAGGTGCCGCCACACAACTATGACCATTGTAATGTCTGTTCGGAAAGTAACCAAGGGTGTTACCTTGTGAGAGCAGCTCTCCAGGGGCAGATGGATCGTGGAGAGATTCGCCCATATTCGGGTTTTGGACCCATCAACTGGACGCCGAACTACCTTGCCAATCAAGTCGAGGATGTTGTCACAATCTCTGGTCGTCACCAGACCAGGAATGTTTTTGCCATCATCCCTCTACTTGGCGAATCTAGAATTCCCAACCGGGAACGGATCGAGATTACTTATGATGGTCAGAAAAATCAGAAGGTTCCCATAGTCATCTATCTTCCAAGACCACTACCGTATGAATCAACTGAGGCTATCCCTTACAAATACGGTGTAACGACAGTTGAAAATGGAAAGGAAATTCCATTACCATCCATCATGAATATTGCAGACATCAGTCGCGTAACACGGAGTGGTCAAATCCTCAACCGAGGAGTTGGAGAACCTAACAAGGAAAAGGAACTTCAGACAAAAGCTCCCGATCCATCAGTCGGTCAATCCAGTAATCCCGACCTTTTGAAAAATAATGATGAGATGCTGAAGCTCATCCAAAGGAGTGAATATAACATTGTTGATCAACTGTTACAGACTCCTTCAAAGATCTCGGTATTATCACTGTTACTCAGTTCAGAAGCCCACAGGGAGGCTCTACAGAAAGTCTTGGAGCAAGCCTTTGTGGAACAGGATGTAACAATCAAACAGTTTGATAGCATTGTCTCTAACATCACTTCCTGCAATAATTTGGGATTTAGTGATGAGGAATTACCCGAAGAGGGCTGCCGTCATAACATGGCGCTCAACATTACAGTTAACTGCCAGGAAGATGCTTTAGCCAGCGTACTGGTAGACACAGGGTCAGCCCTGAATGTTATGCCGAAGTCCACTTTGATGCAATTATCATTCAAAGGCCCTCCGATGAGAATCAGCGAGGTCGTCGTTAAAGCATTCGACGGATCCAAAAAAACAGTTATCGGCGAAGTTGATCTTCCCATAACTATCGGTCCTCACACTTTCCAAGTCACTTTCCAGGTCATGGATATCCGGGCAACATACAGTTGTTTATTAGGAAGACCTTGGATACATCAGGCTGGAGCGGTCAGTTCGACCCTCCACCAAAAGCTAAAGTTCGTTCAGAATGATCAACTTGTCACAGTCTGTGGAGAACAAGCCTTGCTCGTGAGTAACTTATCATCATCTACTTGTGTAGAACCCGAGGAGGTTATTGGGACGCAGTTCCAAGCGCTGTCGGTGGGCAAGGACAATCAATCCCAAGGAGGAACCTCGATTTCCTCATACAAAGATGTTATCAAAGCGGTCGAGAGTACCGATACAACCGGATGGGGACAACTTGTCATTCCTATTGACAATAAAACAAAGAAGGGTCTTAGTTTTTCTGCAACCTGTACCCAGACAGCTGCCAGCGATGGAAGTCTTCATCCCATTTAGAACTTCTTCCACAGTGGAGGTTTTCTTCACCCAGTCCCTCAAGTAGTCCATGCTATCAATGAGGAAGATCCCTCTAACACAGAGGAAGAGTGGAAGTCCTATCTTAACAAGGACGGTTATATGTCTCAGGACGAAACGCAAACTCCTTCTTGCTTTCCTATAAAGAGTCCGAGATTTATACCCAGGTCAGACATCGAAATGATATACGGGGATTGTGATCCGGAAGGATGCCGTGCTCCGCCAAATTCATTAGAGGAAGACACTCCGATGAAAGACAATTTTGACTACACCTACTATGGCCCAATGGATGGTCTGCCAATGTGGCAACCTTATCCAGGAGACTTGAGGCAAGAGAGTCAGCCAAATAATGAAAATCTGCTGACCGTCATTGAACAGAATACCTGTGTCCCCACCATGTCATGGGATCAACACTCAGGTCATTCAGAAACTACTCAACACGACGATGAATTTGCAACGTTTGTCGGACTAGAATTCATCAACTATGTTTTTCCCGAGGTCAACGTCATCGAGAGGGATGACTCCTCCAGTTCCAAAGAAGTGTGGGACACCCTGGGACAACCAAGTGGAAAATTTGACTATATGGTCAAGTACACCACTCCCGAAAGCTCTCGTATCAGGCTCGAAGATATCCAACCAACTGGATGGGGAGATACAGCTGAGAGCACAAATGCTATGCAAAATACAACTGAAGAATCCTCCTACGACAAATCTGCCTGGGAGACAGATTCCAATGATCCTGCTCCACCAGAAATCAGCGTTATTTCTGAAGACAGATCAAGGAAGGTACCAGACTTTGTGATTCACCGAGGAGTTCACCGCCAATGGGTTGCCGTCGAGGTTTCGAAGATCGTTCATCAGTCAAAGTAATTGCCATCTTTAACCTTTCACCCTGCCCAGGTGAAACGGATGTTTTGATAGGGCTCGCTTTCTGTAAATTTTCCCTCTTCGCTCTGCCCAAAGCGACAGAGTTTTGTTTTATAGGGATGTAGTTTCAAGAATCGAATTGTTCATAAATAAAATAACGTCGTTATGTAATTCCCGCACTAATTGCTGTTTTCTCTTTTTGCTTTTTTCAGAAAATGGTAATCCTAAAAAACAATTTAAATAAAAACAAGCAGTAATAAAAAAATACACTGCACGCACTTTTGCATTCTCTCTATCTCTTCTAAACACGAATCATTACGTCATGCAGATTGCTTGTTTTAAGCCCCGTTGAAACATACGATCCGATGCCTTCTCCCAACTTTGAGTTCCCAGTATTTGGGGCTGAAGAAGAAGTTAACAACGAAATTCCAGAAGAGATCTCTCGACTACTCAGACAGGAGGAAAGGTCCATTGAACCTCATAAAGAGCCGTTGGAAACGATCAATGTGGGTTAGAAAAAAGAGAGAAAAGAAATCAAGATTGGGGCACTGCTCAGTCCAACTGCCAGAGAGGGTTTGACAAAGCTTCTCAGAGAATTTCTTGATGTATTCGCTTGGTCCTATCAGGATATGCCAGGGTTGGATACCAGCATCGTGGAACATCATTTACCGTTGAGATCGGAATGTCCGCCAGTAAAGCAAAGGTTGAGATGGACTCACCCGTACATGGCCATTAAAATCAAAGAGGAGGTACAGAAACAGATCGACGCAGGTTTCCTCGCTACATCGAATATCCTCAATGGTTAGCCAACATCGTACCCGTTCCCCAAAAGGACGGAAAGGTCAGAATGTGTGTTGATTACAGGGATCTGAACAAGGCAAGTCCAAAGGACGACTTTCCTTTACCACACATTGACATGCTGGTAGACAGCACAGTAAAGTTCAAAATTTTCTCCTTCATGGATGGATTCTCGGGCTATAACCAGATCAAAATGGCGCCGAAAGACATGGAGAAAACTTCGTTCATTACCCCATGGGGTACCTTTTTGTTACAAGGTGATGCCGTTCGGCTTGAAGAACGCCGGGGCAACCTATCAAAGGGCCATGACCACTCTGTTTCATGACATGATACACAAAAAGATAGAGGTATATGTCGATGACATGATTGCAAAATTTAAGACAGAAGAGGAGCATGTGACCCACCTGTCAAAACTATTCGAGCGTTTGAGGAAGTACAAACTCCGCTTGAATCCCAACAAGTGCACCTTCGGTGTCCGTTCGGGGAAACTCTTAGGGTTCATCGTCAGCCAGAAAGGGATTGAGGTCAATCCTGACAAGGTCAAGGCATTCGAGAAATGCCTTCTCCAAAAACTGAAAAACAAGTCAGAGGATTCTTGGGACGTTTGAACTACATCTCCAGATTCATATTCCTTATGACCGCCACGTGTGCGCCGATTTTCAAATTACTCAAAAAGAACCAGGATTGCGTTTGGTCAGAAGATTGCCAAACCGCCTTCGACAGTATTAAGGAATATCTGTTGAATCCGCCGATTCTATCACCTCCAGTGGAAGAAAGACCACTGATCATCTACCTCACAGTCTTGGACGACTCAATGGGGTGTGTACTTGGCCAACAAGACGAAACCAAACGGAATGAGTCTGCCATCTACTATCTGAGCAAGAAATTCACCGACTACGAGACTCGGTACACGATGCTTGAGAAAACTTGTTGCGCTTTGGCTTGGGCAGCCAAACGTCTTCGCCAATACATGATTCATCATACTACTTGGTTGGTTTCCGAGATCGATCCAATCAAGTATGTCTTCGAAAAGCCTGCTCTCACGGGAAGAATTGCCCGTTGGCAGATGTTATTATCAGAATATGACATAGAGTACCACGCCCAGAAAGTCGTTAAAGGAAGTATTTTAGCCAATCATTTGGCTCATTAACCGATTGACGATCAAGAATCAACTGGGTTTGACTTCCCAGACGAAGATGTCATGTATCTAAAAATGAAAGACTGCGATGAACCGTTACCCAGTGAAGGGCCAGAACCAGGTTCCCAATGGGGAGTTATCTTTGACGGAGCAGTTAATCATTATGGAAACGAAATTGGGGCAATCATTGTTACCCCTCAGGGTACCTGTAACGCCCCGATTTGTTTAATTGTATTTATTTATTTCAGTTATGTGAATTTTGTGATATGTGTGAATTTATTGTATTTTACCTGCTAATTGAGTTAATTAGTTAATTTCTCTGATAGGTAAAATATTTGCAATAAATTATAATTTCTTTTCAACTTTTATTTCCCGAAATATATTTTATCGCTGTTTAAGTTTTATCGCATTTTGAGAGCGTTTGGGAGATATTTGAGCTGAGGGGTAAAATGGTCATTTTGAGAGGTTAGATATTTTAGAAAAGTTAGATATTTTATATAAAAAGAGAAATAGAGAGAAAAGAGAGAGAAAGGAAAAGAAAAGAAAGAAAGTGGGAAGAAGAGAAAGAGAAGAGAAGGAAAAAGAGAGAAGAGGAAAAAGAGGAAAATCGAGGAAATCTCCGTTTCAAGCGCGAATAATCGGGTAAGGGTGAGAAGTTTCAATTATATCTTGTTTGTGTATGTATATGTGTTGTTTGTTGTGAATGTTTTGGTTGTTTTACAATGTTTTCTCTTTTGATAAATTGGGATCAAATCGATAGAAATCGATGTTTTCACGGATGAATTTCGAAATAAATTGCGTAGATTAGTCGTATGAGGTTAGGCCGAGATTATAGAAACTCGTTTGGTTGAAATCGGTTGATATTGTGAGTTTTGACATTTTTGGGTTTTGAGAATGTGAGATTTTGGTGAAAAATAAAAGTCGTGGAATCGGGTTTTTCTTGATCCTAATATGTCCCTATGTATTTATGTGATATTACCATGTGTTTGTTTCGAAGGAATTATGTGAATCGGTCGGATTTTCGGACGAAAACGCCGAAAAATAGCAGCTGCACCAGTAGAACCCGCAGGGCTGCATTGCTGATTTTTCTGGTTTTGTGTAATTGTCGGAAAACTTCGGAAATTCATATCTCTCGAACCGTAAGTCGGTTTTGATCCCCGTTCGAAGCGTTGGGAAGCTAACGAGATGTTTTTTCTAGGAAAAATAGTTTTGAGGTCTGAATCCTTCCCAATCGGTACAGTTTTTACGAACCGTTTCGTAGTGTCGGGCGTCCGGTTTATGTTTTGTGTTATTTGGAAATATTCGTAACTTATTCGTCGTTTATCGGATTTAAGAGTTCTTTATATCGAATCGAAGGTCTTTAGGAGTACTTTTTAGTGATGATGAAAAATATTATTTTTGGCCGACTTTTCCGAGAAAACGAATTATGGACTTTTGTGTTATTTTTCAATATTGTGGGTTATGCTTTGGTAAGTGATTGTATGACTTGTGTGATGATTCTTTGATGATAATTGGTTGTTGTGGAATACTTTGTTGATGGTTTGTGGCTTTATGACAATAATTGTGTTGATGTGAATATATATGATAAGTATTGGTGATGATGGTTTGTGGTGTTATGGAGGAATAAATGTGTGTTTTGGGTTTTGATTTCAATGTGCGATAATGATGTGTTGTGAGTAGCATTTGATATGTGAATTCCTTGTGGAAGTTATTGTGAATTGTATGATTGTTGTGGTAGGTGATGAAATGCATTGTTTGAATTGTTTTCAATGCTTGAATATGATGATGTGTATATTGGTTGTGTAACATACAATGTGGCATTGATATTAATGTGTATGCCTTGTATGATGTTGAGTAATGATAGTGCATGTGATGTGCTGTTGTGTTGATGGTTTGTGGCCGTTGGGCATTGTTATATATCACCTTGGTTGTGATTGATAGGCATGATTATTATATATGCATGAACATTTATTTAGCATGAGTCGTGCATGTGTCAAGCATAAAAACATGCGCTCTTGCTATTAGGATTCTATATGAATCCGTTGTACGTTCGTGTGCCTTACACACTATGGGACGATAGCGACGTTACAACTGATCGTGTGCTTGATGATAAGTGGAAGCGATCGGATTGTGTGCCTGATCCATATAGGTGGAAGCAATCCATAAACGTCGTGTGCTTATTTATAAGAGGAAGCGACGGGGAACATCGTAGGCCCGACGGGGAGTTACTCTATGTAACGAGCGATGATTCCAAGAGTTCCTGGGGGACTAATGTATCACCAATTGAGTCGGTACCGCATTTGCGTCTATATAGAGTCGTTGGTCGATCTCTATGGTATGCATTGATCATCTTTTGTATATTTGCATTGATGAATGAATATGGAAAAGTATGCTTTGTGGAAGTATGGAATTAATGGAATATGCATGATTATATGCTTGGTTTCGTATAGATATATACATTGTGATGTATATGAGTGAGTTGTGATGAATTGTGGTGTGAATTGTGAAGGGATGTGTTATGTGTGGAAAATCATGATTCGATTTATTATGTGTGATATATTATGTATTGGTGCCATGCTATATGTGTTAGTATGTGATGTATGCGGTGAGAAATATTACATATGTGAATTATCTGTGTTGTGGCATATTATTATGCAATCTTGTTATAGTTGTTATTTCTCACCCTTCTGCTGGAATATGCTTTTTATGGCATAGTGCAGATTGTCAGCTTTAGAGGCGTGGAGGCTTTTGTGAAGATTAGTCCTCCGTTCCGTTGTCGGTCTTGGTGTCTGCTCTGATACGTAGCACGGGAGTCGGGGAACGTTTATTATATGTATATTTTTGTTGAATATATTAAATATTATTTTGTATGAATATTTGGAGGTATAAAACAGTTTATTTTGTAAAACAAGTCGGTTATGGATCTTTCCGCTTCATTCCATAATTGACCATCCTTTTGTAAGGAAAAGTTTCTCTTTGTGTTATGTATCAAAAATGTCGAGCAGGGATTGTATTTTATTCATTTAAGTGTGACATCCCTGTTTCCTGTCGGAAAAATAAATTTTTAGTTACTCTGATTTTTATTATGTGTTATTTATTCGCGATGGGAATTGGGGTGTTACATTAGTGGTATCAGAGCTGGTCGGTCCGTCCGGCCAAGTTGTTGAGTCAGTTGGGGTGACAGTTGAATACTGTCGTTGTTGTTTATCCCTTAGTACGTGATAGGTGTGTGGAACACTGTCAGTACTTTCTGGTTTTTCTAATCCTTTGTTTTCAGGATTGAGTTTGAGATAAGTGGGGGAGAAGTTGGTACTTCTCCATGTTGCTTCAGGTGTGGAGCGTTGGCTCAATGTATTGTGAATTGCAAGAGTGTAAGTGTTGTTTGGACAGTGTTGTTTCCGATTCCGGAGGGAATGCGGAGGTAAGGTTTATGTCAACTAAGGATTTGTGCCTTAGGTAGTTTTGTGTACAGGATGTAAGAAATGCTATTATAAGTTTGGTAAAGACGGTTTATGCCCCATCGTGATTGTCGGCTGTCTATTGACAAATTGAGGAACTGATCACCCTTAATCTCTTGTTGATAGCAGACGGAAATTATGTTGGATGGAATAGACGTGTCTTTCCGGCTTTGATAGCGTGTGAAATGAGTGTTTGGAATTTAAGGAAACGATTACAGATTGTTTTGATGAGTCGATGAAGATGCTAATATCGGAAGATGAAATGGATTAGAGGTTTTGGTATGTTGGTCCAGTTGGGAAGTTTTGAGAGAGAATGATTGGGCATCGTTAATGGTTGTTCTCAGAGAGAAAAGTGTGAACTCAAATTGGACAAAGGTAAGGATTTCAGGTTTGGATCTGCTAAGTAAGCAGGAGAACTTTTAGGAAGTGAAACTAAGATGTTGTTATGTTTGTGATGATAGTTTTCTAGAAATTGGCAGGGAGGACACAGTGATGAGCTACCGGTTGTGCGTGATTTTAAGACGTATTCCCAGATGGAATATTGGATGTTAGCGTTAGAGGTACCCGGACTGATAGAGCAGTTGGAAGATTTACTGGAAAGGAGAATTGTGAGGCCAAGTGTGTCGTCTTGGAGAGCTTCAGTGTTGTTAGCAACAAAAAGGAAGGATGATTGACCGAAATAACAAGCATGATGTGTATAATGGTATTGAGACTATGGAAAGCCAAACTTAGAGTTCCGAAGAGGTTTGGAGTTTTTGGAATTTTAGAGCATTAATGGAAATTTTGAGAAAACCTTAAGTGTGGATGTATTATTTAAGAGTTCTTTTTGGTTGATTGTTGCTACATGTTGGGATTTATAGAGTTTGGATTGTTAAGAGGAGAAATTGTGTATGGATTACTAACAGCGGATAAGGTGACGATTGAGAATAAGTGTTCACTTTCGGGAATAGATAATTGGAATGGTTTGACTGAGTTTGAGTGAACTTGCAATTGTTTGGAATGTTTGATAAGAGTGGTGAATTGTGTGAGTTAAGACTTTGATCGATTTGATGTGACTGGTTATGTTGTTATCATCGGAATAGGCTGTTAATTACTCGGTTAAGCTTGTGTGTGAGGAGCCAGTTACCCAGTGCAAGGTTTTGCAAAAGCTTTAAGAATTTATATCTTTTGGAATTTGGTTGGACATTACGAAGTACGGTGATGTTGTTCGGTGATAGTAATGCGTCTGTAATGTTTGTGGAGTAGAGGAATCGTATCTTTCATATTTATTTGGATAAGTTCGTATTGGTTTTGATTGAGGATATTCGAATCTGTTATAAACTCAGAAGAAGAACCGGTAGAGTGTTTGAGATTTGAATCACAAGTGTTGGAAAGAGACGAAGTTTTATGCTAAGTTATTCAAGTGAGAATTTTGGTTGAAAAGGTTAGTTTTCTTGGATATGTTATTTCTGGTGATGGTATTTTTACGGATCCATCGGAAGTAGATGTAGTTCTTCATGAGAGGCTCCGAAGTTGGTTAAGGAGAGTAGAAACTTTTGGGCTCAGTTGGTTGTTACGGTAGGGTATGGAAGACTTTACTAAGTTTGTACTTCTGTTATTTCAGTTGGCTTGCAAAGGATGAGTCGTTTGTTTTGGATGTTCGTTGTGAGTTAGTTTTGGGTGAGTTGAAGTAGAAATGGTCTACGGCTTCAGTTTTGATTCGGGGTAATCCTAATAAACCGTTGGTGAGGTATTGGGGTGCGTCTTTGATGAGTTTAGTCAGTGTGTTAATGCAAGAGGGTAAAGTCGTGGTTTATGCTTTACGACAATTGAGGATTCATAAAAGGATCTATATTATTCTGGATTTGGAATTAGTCGCGGTTGTATTGTGTTGGAAAATTTGGAGGTATTATTTTTATGGTTCTCGGCTCGAAGTGTTTGGTAATCGCAAGAGTTTAGAGTACTTGGTTGGTTGAAGGAATAAAGTATGAGACAATGAGGATGGTTAGAATTACTTGAGCAAATCAGAGACTTGTGTCTGGTGTGTGAGAAAACATAGTCAAGTGTGAGGTTGGGTATATTAAAGGCGAACAATGATTTTTGGTGAATATGAAAAAGAGCTAGACTTTGGACGTGAAATTGATAGTTTTGATGGTTACGAGTAATCAGAGTGCGCATCGGAAGCCTGATGTGGCACATTTCGTTTATGCGTGTGTGACTTGATAGAGTTCAAAGGTTGAACAGTGGGAAACGGTAGGAATGATGAGACCATGGGATGTTCTATAATAGAAGTGATAAGTGGAAGGTTTCAATATTAATCAGGTACGAATATGTAGTCGGGTGTTTTGGTTATATGTTCGATTGGTGAATCGTAGCATTGTTGTAGTATGGTTGTGTGACAAGGATGTTGGTGTTCTGGTTTTGTTGATGTTGTTGAGACCTTGTGGTGTCGTGGAATTTTATGTTCTTGTTTGTGTTGTTGCCTCGTTTCCATGGTGATGGTTCGAGTGTGTGTAGCTAATTCCTATGATTGGGAATTGGGGGAGTGTTACCTAAGGTGCGGGTAACGATCCTGTTGTGTTTTGGGTTCAAGAGTGAACCTGTGAGTTGTGTTTTGTGTATTCTTTGGGTTGTGAGTTGGTCGTCAAGTGCATTGTATGGGCTTTGCATCTTGTCGTTGTTGTGTCGTTATTGTATTTGTGGTTAGCAAGGTGTTTGTCTGTGGTGTTATTCGTGGTGTGCCTTTGGTTGGCCTGTTAGTTTGTTAGTCGGATGCGAGAGTCGTGTCCGGAGTTGTTCGTCTCAGTATATTTTCGAGGACGAAAATGTCTAAGTGGGGGAGAGTTGTAACGCCCCGATTTGTTTAATTGTATTTATTTATTTCAGTTATGTGAATTTTGTGATATGTGTGAATTTATTGTATTTTACCTGCTAATTGAGTTAATTAGTTAATTTCTCTGATAGGTAAAATATTTGCAATAAATTATAATTTCTTTTCAACTTTTATTTCCCGAAATATATTTTATCGCTGTTTAAGTTTTATCGCATTTTGAGAGCGTTTGGGAGATATTTGAGCTGAGGGGTAAAATGGTCATTTTGAGAGGTTAGATATTTTAGAAAAGTTAGATATTTTATATAAAAAGAGAAATAGAGAGAAAAGAGAGAGAAAGGAAAAGAAAAGAAAGAAAGTGGGAAGAAGAGAAAGAGAAGAGAAGGAAAAAGAGAGAAGAGGAAAAAGAGGAAAATCGAGGAAATCTCCGTTTCAAGCGCGAATAATCGGGTAAGGGTGAGAAGTTTCAATTATATCTTGTTTGTGTATGTATATGTGTTGTTTGTTGTGAATGTTTTGGTTGTTTTACAATGTTTTCTCTTTTGATAAATTGGGATCAAATCGATAGAAATCGATGTTTTCACGGATGAATTTCGAAATAAATTGCGTAGATTAGTCGTATGAGGTTAGGCCGAGATTATAGAAACTCGTTTGGTTGAAATCGGTTGATATTGTGAGTTTTGACATTTTTGGGTTTTGAGAATGTGAGATTTTGGTGAAAAATAAAAGTCGTGGAATCGGGTTTTTCTTGATCCTAATATGTCCCTATGTATTTATGTGATATTACCATGTGTTTGTTTCGAAGGAATTATGTGAATCGGTCGGATTTTCGGACGAAAACGCCGAAAAATAGCAGCTGCACCAGTAGAACCCGCAGGGCTGCATTGCTGATTTTTCTGGTTTTGTGTAATTGTCGGAAAACTTCGGAAATTCATATCTCTCGAACCGTAAGTCGGTTTTGATCCCCGTTCGAAGCGTTGGGAAGCTAACGAGATGTTTTTTCTAGGAAAAATAGTTTTGAGGTCTGAATCCTTCCCAATCGGTACAGTTTTTACGAACCGTTTCGTAGTGTCGGGCGTCCGGTTTATGTTTTGTGTTATTTGGAAATATTCGTAACTTATTCGTCGTTTATCGGATTTAAGAGTTCTTTATATCGAATCGAAGGTCTTTAGGAGTACTTTTTAGTGATGATGAAAAATATTATTTTTGGCCGACTTTTCCGAGAAAACGAATTATGGACTTTTGTGTTATTTTTCAATATTGTGGGTTATGCTTTGGTAAGTGATTGTATGACTTGTGTGATGATTCTTTGATGATAATTGGTTGTTGTGGAATACTTTGTTGATGGTTTGTGGCTTTATGACAATAATTGTGTTGATGTGAATATATATGATAAGTATTGGTGATGATGGTTTGTGGTGTTATGGAGGAATAAATGTGTGTTTTGGGTTTTGATTTCAATGTGCGATAATGATGTGTTGTGAGTAGCATTTGATATGTGAATTCCTTGTGGAAGTTATTGTGAATTGTATGATTGTTGTGGTAGGTGATGAAATGCATTGTTTGAATTGTTTTCAATGCTTGAATATGATGATGTGTATATTGGTTGTGTAACATACAATGTGGCATTGATATTAATGTGTATGCCTTGTATGATGTTGAGTAATGATAGTGCATGTGATGTGCTGTTGTGTTGATGGTTTGTGGCCGTTGGGCATTGTTATATATCACCTTGGTTGTGATTGATAGGCATGATTATTATATATGCATGAACATTTATTTAGCATGAGTCGTGCATGTGTCAAGCATAAAAACATGCGCTCTTGCTATTAGGATTCTATATGAATCCGTTGTACGTTCGTGTGCCTTACACACTATGGGACGATAGCGACGTTACAACTGATCGTGTGCTTGATGATAAGTGGAAGCGATCGGATTGTGTGCCTGATCCATATAGGTGGAAGCAATCCATAAACGTCGTGTGCTTATTTATAAGAGGAAGCGACGGGGAACATCGTAGGCCCGACGGGGAGTTACTCTATGTAACGAGCGATGATTCCAAGAGTTCCTGGGGGACTAATGTATCACCAATTGAGTCGGTACCGCATTTGCGTCTATATAGAGTCGTTGGTCGATCTCTATGGTATGCATTGATCATCTTTTGTATATTTGCATTGATGAATGAATATGGAAAAGTATGCTTTGTGGAAGTATGGAATTAATGGAATATGCATGATTATATGCTTGGTTTCGTATAGATATATACATTGTGATGTATATGAGTGAGTTGTGATGAATTGTGGTGTGAATTGTGAAGGGATGTGTTATGTGTGGAAAATCATGATTCGATTTATTATGTGTGATATATTATGTATTGGTGCCATGCTATATGTGTTAGTATGTGATGTATGCGGTGAGAAATATTACATATGTGAATTATCTGTGTTGTGGCATATTATTATGCAATCTTGTTATAGTTGTTATTTCTCACCCTTCTGCTGGAATATGCTTTTTATGGCATAGTGCAGATTGTCAGCTTTAGAGGCGTGGAGGCTTTTGTGAAGATTAGTCCTCCGTTCCGTTGTCGGTCTTGGTGTCTGCTCTGATACGTAGCACGGGAGTCGGGGAACGTTTATTATATGTATATTTTTGTTGAATATATTAAATATTATTTTGTATGAATATTTGGAGGTATAAAACAGTTTATTTTGTAAAACAAGTCGGTTATGGATCTTTCCGCTTCATTCCATAATTGACCATCCTTTTGTAAGGAAAAGTTTCTCTTTGTGTTATGTATCAAAAATGTCGAGCAGGGATTGTATTTTATTCATTTAAGTGTGACATCCCTGTTTCCTGTCGGAAAAATAAATTTTTAGTTACTCTGATTTTTATTATGTGTTATTTATTCGCGATGGGAATTGGGGTGTTACAGTACCCACATTCCTTTCACTGCCAGACTTACGTTCAAATGTACGAACAACGAGGCCGAATACGAAGCTTGTATTATGGGTCTCGAAGAAGCGATTGATTTAAGGATCAAAAAATTGGACGTATACGGCGATTCAGCCTTGGTTATCAATCAGATAAAAGGAGATTGGAACACATACCAATCAGGACTGATTCCTTACAAATACTATGCAAGAAGGTTGTTACCCTTCTTTAACAGAGTCGAGTTTCATCACGTCCCTCGTAGAGAGAATCACATGGCTGATGCCTTAGCCACTCTCTCTTCTATGATTAGTGTAGGTTAATGGAATGACCTGCCTAAGATCGACATAATGCGCCTTGAACGGCCAGCCTACGTCTTCACGATCGAAGCAGTCATAGACGACAAACCTTGGTATCACGATATCAAATGCTTCCTTCAAAAATAAGAGTACCCTCCTGGGGCATTCAGAAAGGATAGAAAGACCCTCAGAAGGCTAGCAGGTAGCTTCTTCCTGAACGGTGATACTCTCTATAAGAGAAATTTTGACATGGTTTTGCTTCGATGCGTCGACAGACCAGAAGCAGACATGTTGATGAAAGAAATTCATGAAGGATCCTTTGGCACTCATGCCAACGGACACACAATGGCGAGAAAATTTTTGAGAGCAGGGTACTATTGGTTGACAATGGAATCCGACTGCTACAAGCACATGAGGAGGTGTCACAAGTGTCAGATATACTCCTACAAAATTCATGTACCGCCAACGCATCTCAAGGTTCTTTCTTCCCCATGGCCTTTTTCCATATGGGGAATCGACATGACTGGCATGATTGAACCCAAAGCTTCGAACGGACATCGGTTCATTCTAGTAGCCATTGATTACTTCACCAAGTGGGTTGAAGAAGCGTCATACGCTAATGTAACCCGATAAGTGGTGGTCCGATTTATCAAAAACAATATCATCTACCGTTATGTTGTTCCAAGCCAGATCATTACTGATAATGGATCTAACTTGAACAACAAGATGATGAAAGAGTTGTGCGTTGAGTTCAAGATCGAACACCATAACTCATCTCCCTACCGACTCAAGATGAACGGAGCGGTAGAAGCGGCTAACAAGAACATCAAGAGGATCGTTCAAAAGATGGTTGTAACCTATAAAGATTGGCACGAGATGTTACCTTTTGCTCTTCACGGTTATCGAACATCTGTCCGTACTTCAACAGGGCTAACCCTTTTCTCTCTAGTATATGGCATGGAGGCAGTTCTCCCCATAGAAGTAGAGATCCCATCAATCCGGGTATTGATGGAAGCTAAGCTTTCAGAAGCTGAATGGTGTCAAAGTCGACACGACGAGTTAAACCTGATCGAAGAGAAGCGAATCACGACACTATGGCACGGTCAGTTGTATCAGTAGAGAATGAAGAAGGCATTCGACAAAAAGGTCCGACCTCGTGTCTTCAGAAAAGGAGATCTCGTGCTCAAGAAGATACAATAGTTTCTCACTGACTCTCGGGGCAAATGGACCCCAAATTATGATGGCCCCTATGTGGTCACGAAAGCTTTCTCAGGCGGTGCCTTGAGACTTGCAACCATGGACGGAGAGGAATTTGCCTACCCCACGAATGTTGATGTACTCAAGAAATACTTCGCCTAAAAAAACGTCTCGGTGGATTGAAAACCCGAAAGGGCGGTCCAGGCAAAAGTTAGAGACATGAAAAAAAATCATCCCGGTGGATTGGAAACATCATAGTACAATCCAGGAAAAAATTAGGGATAATGGCAAGTAACTATGTTCAACAGAGGCAAGTCCCTCAGCAGCAGTTACATCATCCATCGGAGGAAAACTCCAGTCAAGGTCATCTTCGACAGAAGCTCAGGATGTCCCGAATTTAAAGTTGGTAGAAGGATAGTGATCGTTATGTTTCAACGTAGCCCTTTTCCCTGTACCATTTTCAAACTTTGTATATACTCTTTGGAATCACGCGTTTGGCCGATCTCCATCTTATCAATAAAATTTGAGCCCTTGTGCTTTTGTTTGTAATTCTTATTTGTTTTAGCCTTACAGAATGGTGTTTTAACATGATTAGCGATTCTTGAAATGAAACAAAAATGAATTTACTTGTTAAAACTTTTTCTGCTTTTAAATTAAAGATGGCAATTGCTTTTGACTGTTGAACATCGAAAGAACTTTGATTGCGTCTCCAAAGGCGTTTGAATTTCAAAGTGCAGAATCAAAGTACTCATTCTAGGTCAGTACGCCTGAACGAAGGATCAACTGTATGAGATACGGCTTTCCCATCTGATACCCTCGGCCGAGTTCTTATCTCCTAAGCCCGATCAACGGTATTCCCCGCAGGGACTATCTCTCCTAAGCAAGGTAGAATTGCTACTTTTTTGACCAACGATACTTCTTCACACCGTGATGGCCGAGTATCCAGTCGTGTTCACTCGTCGGTCTGTATGTCGCGTCAGTTTTGTCAGCATATACATACATACATACATCATGCATTTGATTTGCATTCATATTCATATTGCATCACTATCACTCTAGTCGGTCTTGTCCCCTAGTGATAACAGTCTTCTCAATCGAGTTGTCAGTTCTTGCCTCGTCAGGAAATGCTGCATTTGAACAATCTCGCTTCCAGTGTATCTCTGGATTAGAGTCGGCACTCGACCACTTTGATAACTTGAACCTCTGAAAAGCCAGAGAAGCTTTCTACAAATGTCACTCTTCGCCATTGAAGATGATATCCTTGCTTTCCCGGATTAAAGAAAAATCCCCAGAGAAAACCTCCTAAGCAGAGATTTGGCAGTACAGCTGCCTTTCTCTGAAAGACCGCTGATGAAAAGGTCATCGACACCTCAAAATTAGAGCCCATCATATGGCATTTCTCCGGGAAGATCCCGAGAAAAGTATGATGTAAGACCCCAAGCGGGAGCAGTCTCTCAAGAGACTCATTTTCCCCAGATAGAGTCGACAAATGGCGTCTCCAACAGAGAAGTTTGTGCACCTCTACAACTCAGACGATTGGGCTCCCCAGCAAGTCTGACGTCATTTTTTTTCCTCAAATGGCATCTCCTCGGGAAAATACGGCGAGAAGTTTGAGGAAAACCGCTACAAATAGCATCCCTTGTCAATAAAGTTTATTGACGGAAGAAACTGAGACCAGTTCCTTGGTAGGAAACCAGGATCGAGGGGAAGTTTACAACAGCAACTTAGATCAGTTCCTTGGTAGGAAACCAGGATCGAGGGGAAGTTTAAATCAAAAACTTAGACCAGTTCCTTGGTAGGAAACCAGGATCGAGGGGAGGTTTATTTCAAAAGAAAATTGAGACCAGTTCCTTGGCTGAAAACCAAGATCGAGGGGAAGTTATTTCAGAAACTAAGACCAGTTACGTGGCTGAAAACCCGGATCGAGGGGAGGTTTTACCCTTTTCTAAGCATCATTGCTTAGCAAAAGAAGATGAATGCGCAAGCTGCCATTCATAGCCATCAAAATTTTGGGTATTCTGATATTTAATCCTCTTGCACCCCGAATGCCCGAATACCTTCGTCATTCACACCTTCGGGTCCAAGAAGATTAAATAGGGGCATCTGTCATACCCCAAATTTTGACCACTAAGATTTCCCATCATTGTGCAAATCATCATCACAATATGGATGAACCATCATGCCTCATCAAATGCCTCAAGGGTTGTTAAGCATTCACTACAATCAAAATTAGGGTTTTAAGCCCTCTCAGAGCCTTAGACAAAGGATCAATCAAGGAATGACTTGATCTTCAACTTGTCTAGCCTCTCAAACATCCACAATGGATCAAGATGACTCCCACTTCAAGGATTAAGCACAAGGCTGCTCCCTTCTAGGTGGATCAAGTCTCGAGATCGACAGTGTCCCCAAATTAGGGTTTTGGTCGACCAGGGCCTCCAGATGGAAAATTTTCATCTGGGCACAAGCCAATGATCCAAAACATAACTAATATACTCCATGGAACCTCATGGACCCAATCATCAAGTCAATTTGATCTTAGGGGATGCATACATAAAAAATTAGGAATTAGGGTTTCTTGACCTAATTCACCCCTAAGTTGACTTTTGGGACAAATCATGAGCCAAGACCTCAAGAGAGGATTTGAGGGTCTTTAATATACTATATTGATCCATTTGCAACAATGGATTAATCCAAGAAGCTTGAGCAACAAGTCTCAATTTCATCTGCACCACAATTAGGGTTTCGCGAGGAAAGTCAACTGTAACTTTGACTTTTGACCAGGACATGCTACCAAACCCTAAGACATGATTCAATATACCCTATGACACCCATGGAACATGTCCATCAAGTTTGATTTAGGTCAAGGACATGATTTCCTAAAGAATTGCACAGTTTGGAATTCATCTGATAAAAAGTCAACTGTGCACAAAAGTCAACTTTGACTTTTTGAGATTTTTCACCAAAATGGATTTTTAACCCTAAAATGATGTTAATGTATGATTTGAATCATCATTCATCAAGAAAAATCAAAGAAAGTGGGATAACTTGTAAAAGGGGTAACCATAAAAACTTAGAAAAATTTCTAAGTTATGAAAAAAGTGACACTAATGTGCCAACTTTGGAGGACCATAACTCCTAAACCACAAGGCCATTGTTCCCCATTCAAAGCTTGATTTGTAGATCACATTTCCCTCTACAAAAGCTTCATACTGACCTATGTCCAAATTCCTCATGGATTTTGAGTTATGGAGTGATCAAAATCAAGAAAAGTCACTTTGTTCCAACACTTAGTGAAAATTTCACTAAGTCAGAATCTGCCTTTACTTTTTTCCAAATGTAGGGGGATTTTTCACTTGGATTCAAAAGAGATCAAAACCAAACATGTTCAAACAGTTGTTGTATCATGTAAGGGCTTTCCAAAATGACCAAGAACATTACCAAATTCAATTTGGGCCATGAGATATGACATTGGCAAGTTGCCTTGCTGAAATCTGCCAAGGCAAGGCAGATTTTTGCACTTTTGGTGGATTTGCAAAAATAACCCAAATCCAAATACTCCTATCCACTTGGACACTTCTGAGGATTGAATCTAAAGGGGACAATCACTGATCCAAGCCTCCAAAGTCTTTGGAACAAGAAATAGCATGTTGAACCTAGAATTGCCAAAATAGGGACAAGACTCCAATTTTGAATTGGAGCATTCAATGGAAGCATCAAGGTGGCATGGACTGAGCTCTTTGCAACTGAATTCAGTCAAGACTTATCCAAGACCAAGGGGACCAGCAGCCTGTGCCCTAACCTCTAGTCAATGGCTAGAGGAGACTTGGATTTTCATTTGCCAACATTGGCCAAACCTACTCAGCAGTTGCCATTCATTATTCCTTGCAAAACAAACTTGCTCTAATATAAATAGAGCTCAATTGTGATCAGTTTAAGTACACCAAAGGCCTACAACACTTGCCTTTCTCAAAAACCACTTCTCACTCTCAAAAATGCCTTTCTTAGCAAGTCACTATCGGGTTTTTCATTAGAGAGTAATTCCACTCAAACCAATCACACACACACCTCATATACATCATATGTGAGCTGATCAAACACTTAAACAACATCTGGAACACTGATTTCTCAGAATCACCAGTCAATTGCTCAAGGTTTTAACCAAGTTGCAGTTGAGATGCCATGAAGTGATCCAGCCAATTTCCATCAAGTCCAAGCATTCAAACACACTCCATAGGGTGTAGGGAAGCTGTTCAGATCATCACAATTCATCTGTAACACCTCCTACTCAGAAATCAATTTGCTCTTGCTGTCACGACCTAGAGGTAAGCCTAAACTTGGTCATCTCTCAATCTATGCATATTTCCTCGCACAATACTTTTGCCAAATGTTCATAATCATGCATGGAATGTTTCCCCTCAAGTAATTGCTTTGTTTAAATCGTGTATCAAAAATCCCAGCCTTCATGCAGAATTTAGGGTTCTTGAGGATTTTTCGTGATTTCTTATTTTATGCTTAATTTAAATAAAATTAATTGTCATAAACATGATCGTGAGGTTGAAACGAGTTGATTGGTATGTGGATTGCATGATATGATCAAGTATTCAGTGAGATTGGATAGAAAATGCAAATCAGGGGAACTCAGAACACGCGCGTGTTCTTGCCTTTGTTCTTGGCGCCATTTTCCAACATTTGAATATTTGAATTTTGTGATTTTTATTTAATTGATTCAAAAATTAATTTCTCTCTGAGTTTTAATGATTTTGAGTTGATTCTTTTTTTAATAATTCACAAAAATTTTAAAATATTTTATTTTCCCAAAAAATCCCAAAAATATTATTTATTTCATATAATTGATATTTTTGCAAAGAATTAATATATTAATTGTTTTTGACATTTTGAATATTTTTTCCACCTTGATTTTGCAACTTTTAATGCCTTCTAATTATTTTGTAGGTCAATACTTAATTTTTTAAGCATTAATCCAAGATCACAATTTGTTTTCCATATGTTAAACAATTTTGATCATTTTAATTGAATTTTTATTCAATTAAAACACATTTTGAAAACAAATTAGGGTTTTTGGATTAATTCAACCCTCATAAATCATTTTCAAAACTTTTTGGGCCTCTAATAGAGTGTAAGACCCAATCCTTTTTTTGACCAAATCATTTTTGGGCCTCAGTGTATTGTACAAATCTCGATACCGTCAAAAACAAACGGCGCGATCGTCGCCTTTTGAAAAATAACCCTGGGCCTCTCCTTGAGCTATAAGACCCATTCAAAACCTTTTGGGCCTCTAATAGAGTGTAAGACCTAACCCCCTTTTAACCAAAACAATTTTTGGGCCTCACTTATTGTATAAGTCCCTCCGCGTTAAAAGAAAACCTCGGCGCGATCGCCATTTTTAATGAAAAGTCATCTGGGCCTACCCTCGTGTTATAAGCCCCACTCTTTTTCTTTAAAAACTTTTTGGGCCTCTTGAGAGAGTGTAAGACCCATCCCTTTGTACAGAAAACATTTTTGGGCCTCAGTCACTTGTATAAGTCCCTCTGTACAAATTCAACAGTGCAATCACTAGTAAAACCCTGGGCCTCTCCTTGAGCTGTAAGCCCCAAATCTTTCTTTTTCAAAGCATTTTCTCCTTTGATTTTGAATATACTGTTGTTTTCAATCTTTCTTTGTTGAACAACTAACCAAACAGCATGGAAGCTCTACAACCGAGTAAGTGTTTATACGCTTTCATTTACCGCTTTCATATACATATAACTGTATTGTGGGGATGTTTCGCTGTAAGTCATCTATCATAAACTCATATCAACTGTGTAATAATAGTATAGATATTTAGAGTTTCCCCGGTAACTACGTCTAGAACTAGGTAAAGCCGTTTCGTTTATTCGTAGAAATAGACAGCTAGATCCCCAATAGGATCACCAGATACAGTCTTCTCTTCGGCTATCCTCATTATGAATTGTCAAGAAACTCTACTCCCAAAGATGAATGTATTCTCCGTGAATGGCATCTTTAAGTTTCTTCCAAATTCTCAAACTTTCATGGCTTGATCTATTCCTTGTGAATAGCCTGACTTGAATTTCTCGGGGTTTGGGGACCCACGGGCTTCCTAAAAGCATCCCCGCCTCCTCTTGGGCATCGTACAAGGATCCACAGGCTTCCTAAAAGCTTCCCACCTCCTCTTGGGTGTTGTACAAGGACCCGTCGGCTTCTTAGAAGTATTCACAGCCTCCTCTTTGGCTTCGTATAATGATCTCTTCCTCCGGGAATGATAGCCTCCTCTTGGGCTTCATACAAGGACCTATCGGCTTCTTAAAAGCTTCCAGCCTCCTCTTGGGCTTCGTACAATTTGTCCCGACGACCTCCTAGAGGTATAGGAATAGAACTTAGAACAGTCATTTCAAAGAGTCTACTACTATTTCTTAAAGCATAGTACAAAAGATGAAACTCTAGACACAGACAGTCTAATATCCTTGAGTCTCAAAGACATTCTCAAGTTACCCCTTCGTTAAATAGGAAGGAAACCCGTAGACTCGGACAGTCTCAATACCCTTTGGATTTCCCGTTTCCTCAAAGAATAGGAAATAACCCTGATCCTCGAATCAAATCCTTGAGTACAGTGTTACTCATATAAGAACTGATTTTCTCTTTAAAATCAGTATACTGGATCTGTCACTCAACTGAAACAGTTACACTAGCCTCCTCTTGGGCTTTGTACAATGATTCTTCCCAGCGAAGCAAACATTTAGCCTCTCTCTCGGGCTTCGTACGAGATACAAAAGACTCCCTCATTGAATCAAACAACATTTAGCCTCTCTCTCGGGCTTTGTACGAGACACATAAGAGACTTCCTCGTTGAGTCAATCACCCCTTTCGCCTCCATCTCGAGCTTTGTACGGGATACAAAAACACTCTCTTGTTGAGTATAAAAGATCCTCTTGTAGGATCAACCCCTTTTAGCCTCTCTCTCGGGCTTTGTACGAGACACAAAAACACCCTCTTGTTGGGCCCATAGCCTCCTCTTAGGCTTTGTATAAGAAAACCCAGGTTGAGTCAATCAACCTTTTAGTACCAAAGTTGTGCCTCGTTCACAGTACATAAACATCAACAACTCCTTCCCCTTCATCTAATCGCTGTAAGCGGCAAGCCTCTAGATCATCTACATCCATGCCACTGTCCCTCTTTTAGCATGAGAAATTCCTAAGGAAAGATGGCATTGCTCTACACTGAGTTAAAGTCTTCTCCTTCAGGTTGGAACTCCCATATAAAGGAAATTATGGCATTGTCGGATTCACACATCCCGGTTAAAGTAATTCTCCTTTATAAACAGTTGTGACATACAACCCCCTTTTTAGATATGACAAATTCTCTCTAAAGACCACACCTTTTAGCTTCACATCTTGGGCTTCGAACAAGATACAAATAGACCCTTCAGCTTCACATCTTGGGCTTTGAACAAGATACAAACCACCTTTCGCTTCACATCTTGGGCTTTGAACAAGACACCAAAACACCCATTTCCTCCCATAGAATAAGAGGAACTACGAACGCTCTGATTTCCCTGTTTCGGTAAACGAGAATACGTAGGCATAAGATTGAAAGAAAAGATCTTAGCGAGCACACTAAACAAAAACCCAAAATCCCATACTTTCATACATCCGTCCTAACATCTTAAACTCCCACCAATCGACCGAACACCACTTTTAAAAAAATAAACCTAAGAGAGACCCACAATCTTTGTAGCATCTGTAAAACAACAGTTTTGACTGTTTAACCTCGGTTTGCAAGCAGGGTTAATTTGAGACATCTATTTCCCTTCCTTCATCAGCTTTAATAGGATAAAAAATGAATCGAGCTGTAGATACCAAAGAGCAGTAGTGCTTCGCAACCACATCCAAAAATCGCTCGCTATAATTCCCGTTTAATGAAACAGGGAAATCAGAGCGGTCGTAGTTCCCCCTATTCTATGGGAGGAAAAAGGTTGTTTTGGTGTCTTGTTCAAAGCCCAAGACGTGAAGCTAAAGGTGGTTTGTATCTTGTTCAAAGCCCAAGATGTGAAGATGAAGGATCTATTTTTATCTTGTTTGAAGCCCAAGATGTGAAGCTAAAGGGGTTTGACTTTAGAGAGAATTTGTCATCTCTAAAGAGGGGTATCTTGTTTGAATTTCCGTCTCTGTTTTTATTTGGAAGTTGGCGGTACATGGATTTTTTCAGAGTATATCTGACACTTGTGACACCTCCTCATGTACTTGTAGCAGTCGGATTCCATGGTCAACCAATAGTACCCAGCCCTAAGAATTTTTTTGGCCATTGTGTGTCCGTTGGCATGAGTGCCAAAGGATCCTTCATGAATTTCTTTTATCAGCATGTCTGCTTCTGGTCTATCTACGCATCGGAGCAAGACCATGTCAAAGTTTCTCTTATAGAGGGTATCGCCGCTCAGGAAGAAACTGCCAGCCAGCTTTCTGAGGGTTTTGCGGTCTTTCCTGGATGCCCCAAGTGGGTCCTCTTGTTTCTGAAGGAAGCATTTGATATCGTGATACCAAGGTTTGTCGTCTATGACTGCTTCAATCGTGAAGATGTAAGCGGGCCGTTCAAGGCACATTATGTCGATCTTAGGTAAGTCATTCCATTGACCTACACTACTCATGGAAGAGAGAGTGGCTAGTGCATCAGCCATGTGATTCTCCTCACGAGGGATATGATGAAACTCGATTCTGTTGAAGAAGGGTAACAACCTTCTTGCATAGTCTTTGTAAGGAATCAATCCTGATTGGTATGTGTTCCAATCTCCTTTGATTTGATTGACGACCAAAGTTGAGTCGCCATATACATCCAAGTTCTTGATCCTTAAATCAATCGCTTCCTCGAGACCCATGATACAAGCTTCGTATTCGGCCTCATTATTTGTGCACTTGAATGTAAGTATGGCAGTGAAAGGAATGTGGGTACCCTGAGGTGTTATGATGATTGCCCCAATTCCGTTTCCGTAATGATTGACAGCTCCGTCGAAAATTAGTCCCCATTGGGAATCTGGTTCTGGCCCTTCACTGGGTAGCGGTTCATCGCAATCTTTCATTTTCAAATACATGACATCTTCATCCGGGAAGTCAAACCCGATTGATTCCTGATCTTCAATTGGTTGATGAGCCAAATGATCGGCTAAAATACTCCCTTTAACGACTTTTTGAGCATGGTACTCGATGTCGTATTCTGATAGCAACATCTGCCAACGGGCAATCCTTCCCGTGAGAGCAGGTTTTTCAAACACATACTTGATTGGATCCATTTCGGAGACCAACCAAGTAGTGTGACGAATCATGTACTGGCGAAGACGTTTGGCTGCCCAAGCCAAAGCGCTACAAGTTTTCTTAAGCATAGTGTACCGAGTCTCGTAGTCGGTGAATTTCTTGCTCAAACTGTAGATGGCAGACTCTTTCCTTTTGGTTTCATCTTGTTGGCCAAGTACACAACCCATGGAGTCCTCTAGGACTGTGAGGTAGATGATCAGTGGTCTTCCTTCCACTGGAGGTGATAGAATCGGTGGGTTCAACAGATATTCCTTAATACTATTGAAAGCGGTTTAACAGTCTTCTGTCCAAACGCAGTCCTGGTTCTTTTTGAGTAATTTGAAAATCGGCACACATGTCGCGGTCATGAGGAATATGAATCTGGAGATGTAGTTCAAACGTCCCAGGAATCCTCTGACTTGTTTTTCAGTTTTCGGAGAAGGCATTTCTTGAATGGCCTTGACCTTGTCGGGATCAACCTCAATTCCTTTCTGGCTGATGATGAACTCTAAGAGTTTCCCTGAACGGACACCGAAGGTGCACTTGTTGGGATTCAAGCGGAGTTTGTACTTTCTCAACCGCTCGAATAGTTTTGATAGGTGTGTCACATGCTCCTCCTCTGTTTTAGATTTTGCAATCATATCATCGACATACACTTCGATGTCTTTATGTATCATGTCATGAAACAGAGTAGTCATGGCCCTCTGATAGGTTTACCCCGGCGTTCTTCAAACCGAACGACATTACCTTGTAACAGAAGGTATCCCATGGGGTAATGAATGAAGTTTTCTCCATGTCTTTCGGCGCCATTTTGATTTGGTTATAGCCCGAGAATCCATCCATGAAGGAGAAGACTTTGAACTTTGCTGTATTGTCTACCAGCATGTCAATGTACGGTAAAGGAAAGTCATCCTTTGGACTAGCCTTGTTTAGATCTCTGTAGTCGACACACATTCTGACCTTTCTGTCCTTTTTTGGAATGGGTACTGTGTTGGCTAACCATTGAGGATATTCTGATGTGGCGAGGAAACCTGCGCCAATCTATTTCTGTACCTCCTCTTTGATTTTGATGACCATGTCTGGGTGAGTCTGTCTCAACCTCTGCTTTACTGGCGGACATTCTGACTGTAACGGTAAGTGATGTTCCACGATTCTGGTATCCAACCCTGGCATGTCCTGATAGGACCAAGCAAATACATCGGGAAACTCTTTGAGAAGCTTTGTCAAACTCTCTTTGGCCGTTGGACTGAACGGTGCCCCAATCCTGACTTCTTTTCTCTCTTCTTCTGAGCCCAAGTTGACCGTTTCCAATGGTTCTTTGTGAGGTTCAATGGACCTTTCCTCTTGTCTGAGTAGTCGGGAGATCTCCTCTAGAACTTTGTTGTCATTTTCTTCTTCAGCCTCAAATACCGGGAACTCAAAGTTGGGAGAAGGCATTGGATCGTATGTTTCAACGGGGTTTAAAACAAGCAATCTGCATGACGTGATGATTTGTGTTTAGAAGAGATAGAGAGAATGCAAGAGTGTGTACAGTGTATTTTTCTTTGAAAACTACTTGTTTTTATTATTGAGTTGTTTTTTAGGATTACCATTTTCTAAAAAAACTAAAAGAGAAAACAACAATTAATGCGGAAATTACAGAACGACATTATTTTATTAATGAACAAGTCGATTCTTGAAACTACAGCCCTATAAAACAAAACTTTGTCGCTTTAGGCGAAGCGAAGAGGGTTATTTACAGAAAGTGAGCCCCATCAAAACATCTGTTTCACCTGGGCAGGGTGAAAGGTTAAAGACGGCAATTACTTTGACTTATGAATAATCTTCGGAACATCGACAGCAACCCATTGGCGGCGAACTCCTTGGTGAATCACAAAGTCTGGTACTTTCCTTGATTTGTCTTCAGAAATGACGCTGATTTCTGGCAGAGCAGGATCATTGGAATCTATCTCCCAGGCAAAGTTGTCGTAGGAGGATTCCTCAATTGTATTTTGCGTAGTATTTGTACTCTCAGCTGTATCTCCCCATCCAGTTGGCTGGATGTCTTCGAGCCTGATACGAGAGCTTTCAGGAGCGGTGTATTTGACCTTGAAGTCATATTTTCCACTTGGCTGTCCTAAGGTACCACACACTTCTTTGGAACTGGAGGAGTCATCTCTCTCGATGACGTTGACCTCGGGAAAAGCATAGTTAATGAATTCTAGTCCTGCAAACGTTGCGAATTCATCGTCGTGCTGGGTATTTTCAGGATAACCTGGGTGTTGATCCCATGACATGGTGGGGACACAGGTATTCTGTTCAATGATGCTCAGCTGATTTTCATTGTTCGGCTGATTTTCTTGCCCCGAGTTTCCTAGGTACTGCTACCAGATAGGTAGGCCATCCATTGGGCCATAATAGTCATGGTCAAAGTTGTCCTTCATCAGAGTGTCTTCCTCTAATGAGTTTGGTGGAGCACGACATCCTTCCAGATCACAATCTCCATATATCATTTTAACGTCTGACCTGGGTATAAATCTCAGACTTTGTGCAGGATAGAAAAATGGCGTAGGCACCTCTTCCTGAGACATATAATCGTCCTTGTTAAGATAGGACTTCCATTCCTCATCCGCATCGGAGGGATCCTCCTAGTTGATGGTATGGACTGCGTGATGCACTAGGTGAAGGAAACCTCCACTGTGGAAGAAATCCTGAATGGGATGAAGACTCTCATCGTTAGCAGCTGTCTGGGTGCAGGTTGTAGAAAAACCAAGACCCTTCTTTGTTTTATTATTAGTAGGAATGACAAGTTGTCCCCATCCTTTTGCATTGTTATTCTCGATCACTTCGAGAGCATCTCTGTATGAGGAAATCGAGGTTTCTTTCTCTGATTGATTCTCATTGCTCAATGACAGTGCTTGGAACTGAGTTCCAACAACCTCCTCGGGTTCTACACAAGTAGATGATGATAAGTTACTCACGAGCAAGGCTTGTTCTCCACAGACTGTGACGAGTTTATCGTTCTTGACGAACCTCAGTTTCTGGTGTAGCGTCGATGTGACCGCCCCAGCCTGGTGTATCCAAGGTCTTCCTAATAAGCAACTGTATGTTGCCCAGATGTCCATGACTTGGAAAGTGATTAGGAAAGTGTGAGGACCAATAGTTATGGGAAGGTTGAATTCGCCGATAACTATTTTCTGAGACCCGTCAAATGCTTTGACGATGACCTCACTGCCCCTCATCGGGGGTCCTTTGAATGATAGTCGCATTAAAGTGGACTTCGGCATAACATTGATGGCCGATCTGATATCTACCAGTACGCTGGCTAAAGCATCGTCTTGGCAGTTGACTATGATATTGAGCACCATGTTGTGACTTTTTCCCCCCTCTGGCAAGTCCTCGTCACTTAATCCTAAGTTGTTGCAGGAAGTGATGTTAGAGATGATGCTATCAACTGTCGTATTGACACATCCTATTCCACAAAGGCCTGCTATAAGACTTTCTGTAGAGCCTCTCTGTGGGCTTCGAAACTGAGTAAAAGTGATAGCACTGAGATCTTTGAAGGAGGTTGTAACAGTTGATCAACAATGTTGTATTCACTCCTTTGGATGAGCTTCAGCATCTCATCATTGTTTTTCAAAAGGTCGAATTTACTGGATTGACCGACTGGTGAATCGGGAGCTTCTGTCTGAAGTTCCTTTTCTTTGTTAGGTTCTCCAACTCCTCGGTTGAAGATTCGACCGCTCCGTGATACTCGACTGATGTCTGCAATATTCACGATGGAGGGTAATGGAATTTCCTTTCCATTTTCAATTATCGTTGCACCGTATTTGTAAGGGATCACATTAGCTTATTCATACGGTAATGGGCCTGGCAGATAGATAACTACAGGAGCCTTCTGATTTTTCTGATTTTCGTAATTAACCTCAATCAGTTCCTTGCTAAGAACTTTTGATTCTTCTAGTAGAGGGATGATGGTACAAACATCCTTGTTACTCTCAGGGTCAAAGATTACAACCACGTCCCTGATTTGATCTGGGAAGTAGTCTGGCGTCCAGTCAACGGACCCTGAAGCTAGGTTTGGGTGAATCTCTTTGCGATCCACGGACCTTGGAGAGCTGCTCGCACGAGGTAGCATCCTTGGTTATTCTTCGAGCAGACTCTACAACGTTCATAGTTGTGTGGTGGCACCTGGCCACGCCCTCTTTGAATACAATGTAACCTCACTAGGTCAGTTTCCACAGATCGGACATCCTGACTTTGACACCGAGTAGGGTTTCCATTATGCACACTGATTTGTTGCGTATCTTCATCCATATAGATTGGAAGCCACCAGTGGTTTAGCAAGTGTTGTAAAGTTCTCTGAACGAGAGTGCACCCTTGGTTACTTTCATAACATCCTTTACAGTTCAGATAATCATGCGAAGTGAGAAAACCAAGTTGGACCTACCTGGCATGTAACTCCACCAAGCTGGTATTCATCAGACGAATATTAAATATTTGAATCATATTGATCTGATAGGGATTCCTATCATGGTAGTCCTGGATCCATCCTAGATCCATCTGACGCTGGAGGGCCTCTTGTACAAAAGAGCATCCCTGTTTGTTTACCGAGCAAGTCAGACATGAACTGTAATCGTGTCGCGGCAGATTATGATATTGGCTTTGCCTTGAGTGCATTTCTACCAAGTTGACATCCATTGTACGGACGTCGTGGTTCTGAATGATGTTGGACTTCGTATAGGTCATGTTGACTCCACGAACTTGATGCTCTTGGATCCACCCGAGATCTAATTGTTCGTGTAGAACTGATTGCACTACAGAACATTTCTGATTGTTTTTAGAGCAGATATCACACTGGTGATAATTATGAGGTGGCACATGGCCATATCCACTCTGTCTACAATGCATCTTGACCAAATTGGCCCTTAACAAGAGTACATCACGAATTTGATAGTTGTGGTTAGACTCTCCCTCTATCAAATTTACCATAGCTTTCTCATGTTGAGGCAACGGGTTCATCTGGACATTAGGGTTTATATCCTTGAAGGATAAGACTCCGCTCCTAACAAGCTTCTGTACATCAGATTTGAAGCTGAGACAGTTTTCTATGTTTCGCCCGGGTCCTCCTTGGTGGTAAGGGCAAGTCTGATCTGCTTTGAACCAAAAAGGTTGATTTTCCTGTACTGTAAGAGGAGACCTGGTTTGGACATGCCCCTTGACTAGTAGTAGTGGAAACAGCTCTGCGTACAACATTGGTATAGGGTCGAACCCTGGTGGTCGCGTTGTACGGTTGTTGTTGCACGGAGGACGAGCCTGCTAAAGAGGTTGTTGTGTCCTTTGCTGATATTGTTGTTGATTTGGTTGGCTCTGAGCAACCTAGGGTTGATACTCAGGAACAGGCGCAGGGTTGATAGCAGGAGTTACAGCTGCTACTAGTTGGTACCGTCGTCTTTGCGTTCTGAGAGAGATATTACCAATATCTTGCTCTTTTTTCTTAGGGAGAGCACTATCGTATCTTTTGGTATTGCTTGATGTTCCAGCGTCTTTGACCAAACGTCCTTCTCGAACTGCTTCCTTAAGACGAACTCCCATGCCCACCATTTCAGTGAAGTCACTGGGCGCACTGGCGACCATTCTGTCATAGTAAAATGAGCTCAAGGTTTTCAAGAAGATCTTTGTCATCTCTTTTTCCTCAAGAGGTGGACAAATTTGGGCGGCAATTTCACGCTGTCTCTGAGCGTACTCCTTAAAGGTTTCCTTGTCCTTTTGTGACATCGATCTGAGTTGATCTCTGTCAGGTGCCATGTCCAAATTGTATTTATATTGTTGAACGAACGCAGCGCCAAGATCTCTGAATGTGCCGATCGTAGCACAGTTTAAACCCATGTACCATTTTAATGCGGCACCGGTTAAACTATCCTGAAAGTAGTGAATCAGTAGCTCCTGGTTCTTTGTTTGAGCGAACATTCGCCGAGCGTACATCACTAAATGACTCTGAGGGCAAGAGTTACCCTTGTACTTTTCAAAGTCGGGCACTTGGAACTTGTGTGGAACTTTCACATTGGGGACCAAGCAGAGGTCCACGGCGTCCTTTCCAAATAGATCCTGACCGCGAAGGGCCTGCAGTTCTTTCCGCATCTCCAGGAATTGTTCATGGAACTCATTCATTCTGTCGAACATGCTGTCATTTCCACCAGAAGATATCTGTGGAATCTGTCCTTCCGGGACAGTGTGTACCACGGGTGGTGGTATAGTCATTATGGCCGAGACCCTTGGTGCCTCCCGAAGTTTGTAACCTTCAGGAGTTGCTGTCATGCCCCTGGCATCTTCGTTTTCCCGAAGTTTATAACCTTCAGGAGTTGCTGTCATGCCCCTGGCATCTTCGCTTTCCCGAAGTTTGTAACCTTCAGGCCCAGCGGTTCCTGCTGCGGTTCCTTGATCCTCATTGATCGGCGGAACATATCCTTTAGGGATAGAGTTAAGTGGCATGCCCCAGGGGCGATCTTTCGGCATCTTGTACCTAGGATCATACTTCTCCACTATGGGCGTTGATGTGATCTCCGATATCTCAGTCCTTTGTTGTTGCATCTGAGCTTCTACTAGAGCTTGCATGTTGTTATGAAGCTTTCTCAGATCCTCTTTCAGAGTGTCGATCTCTTCTCTCAACTCTCTGTTCTCTTCCTCGAGATCATCCATCTTTTTCTGACGATTGGCCCGAGTATTGTACGAATGAGACAGTTTGACTCTAGAATCGAGACGCAAACGTGAGATTCGTAGGTAAAAAGAATATGTTTATGATGAATGCAATGATTATTAATTATTTTTGTTTATTCAAAGTGAACTTCGACAATTGGATTGCAAATATCAAACAATGGGGAGAACCTCGTTTTATTGAATTCAAAGGATTGCGGAAATGCAAATACAGTAGATTACAAAGTGCTGGAAAAGGAAATCTAAACTAATGGATCCCGAGTCCTCTCTGAAGAGAGCTCAAGTACTGGTTCGGGTCCTTTCCTCTTCTTTGACCGGGGCTCTTGGGTCGTTGTTGGGTTGTCATTCCTTTGCCAAGTGAAAGGAGCGAGCAAATTCCTTTGGTCATCCTGATTTTCTATAGCATGTTGCTCTAATATCTCAATCAGAGCATCTTTTTCTTTTAATAGCAGCTGTATTTTCTTACACTCCACATTGAGAATACGGTACTTGTTCCTCCAAGACCTCTTCTCCTGCTGAACTTTGCTGAGAGTAACTTGAAGTTTTTCCGTCTCAGACATAAAATAAAGGGTAGAGTCCCTTAGTGGAAGAACTTCCTGACGAGGGTAAGGCATCCTCAGCTTGAGAGCTCTAGTTTGTACCCAATGGAGATAAGCCTCCACCGAGACACAGTCTGGTTTTCCAAGAGACTCTCGTCCTTTCCTATGAACGTGTTTCTAAGCGTGCACTATTTTTGTCTTTAGTGCCCTGCCATTTTCTCCTTCCTTGAAGAAAAGACCTTCCAGATGAGCATTTCGCAGGACATGCCTCATCGGGTATCCAAATTGACGACGAACCAACACCGGATGATAGTTGATTCCTCCCTTAGTTCCTATAAGGGGTACATTTGGGAAATATCCTCAACGGTCAATGATTTTGATCCCGTCGTAGATTCGATTGTACCAATCGATGTCAGAGTTGGTAAGAGACATGATTCTCTGCGACCAACGTAAAATATTCTTTTGATCCCAAAATGTAGCAGATTTGGGCAAATGGGAAGTGAACCATTTGTATATCATGGGTACACAGCACGTGATCATCCCTCCGCTGTATAAATTCCTTAAGTGTACCGAATGATCCGCATCTGCGAGTAAGTTCGGTACGGGGTTTCCAATCAGGAAAATCTTAATGGCGTTGATATCTACAAAGTTATCGATGTTGGGAAACAAAAATAACCCGTAGGTGAGCAAAACAAAGATGCTCTCGAAAGCGGCCATGTTCCCTATACTGGCAAAGTACAGGGCTTTATTTTTCAAGAACTGGGCTGGCAAACCTTGGATGCCACCCTTAGTGGTCATGTGAGTCCTGACTTCCGACTCGTCCAAATAAATTGCTCGTGCAATAGTCTGATCCTTTGGAATTTCTTCCAGTCCAGAAAATGGAGCTTGATCATTGATATGTAAATCAGTCAAGTGAGAGTACTCCTCTAGTGTTGGTGCTAGTTAATAATCTGGGAATGTGAAACAGTGATAGACCAGATCGTAGAACTGGATTAACGTGGACAAGATTCCTTCAATTACGTGGACCCTTAACAAGGACAGCAGCCCCCCATACTTGGCTCTGAAAGCCTCATGGTTGGTGATCATTCTCGCCAAACCTCTCAAATCCTCTAACTTTGGAACCTTGAAGGTGTACTTATGAGTTTTCCTTCTACCGAAATCCATTAGCGCAATCTCCTATTTTCTGATATTTGCAATCATTGTCTCAGTTTAATTTGAAAAAGAGAGACTAGAAGAGAAGATTTTCTTTGTTTTAATGTTTTTTAGATGAATGTATGAATGCAACAAACAAAAACATAGAAAAAACATGGGGTCAAAGGGTCGGTGTCATGAAGTCAAGGCTCTACCCCCCCCCCCCCCAAGATTTATACTGGTGATTTTTTGTACCTGTCCGCAAAATCATTGACCCCTCTGGGATAACAACAGCAAGCGGATCGCCAGCGAGCTGATGTATCCTAGAGTGATCTCAGATGATGGTAGTATCGCGTGACAACTATTTCCGATAGTTTCCGCACTACAAAATGGCTGCAGTCTGCTAAAAACCTCAGCTTCTCAGATAACCCAGTCGACCACACTACTTTCAACAACCGAAGTCGTATAGGCAATGTATCTGCAAAGGGAGTCTCCACTGAGTTGATGGTCGATCGGGGGCTCCTAACTGGAATTCACTCCCAGTAAGATTACCCGCATTGCCATCACCTATCTTAGGTGTATACTCAATCTTTCCACATGCGGCATCACACGCATTCCCATTAGCAGAAAAATAAACACAGATATCAATTAGGAAAAGCAGTATATATATTTGTCTTAATCATCCTTGACCTCTAGTCTTATGATCTTATATAGACAATGACACCCCAGCAGAGTTGTCATTTCTGTGACATGAACGTGAACTCAAGGTCTCTACCTAAGAGATGGGAAAAGATTGTACAATGAAATTCCCTAGCAGAGTCGCCATTTTTCTGTAGCGCGAGTTTTATGTGTGGTTGCAAAGCACTATCGCTTTTGGGGTACTACAGTTCGATTCATTTTTTATCCTATTGAAGCTGATGAAGGAAGGGAAATAGATGTCTCCAATTAACCCTGCTTGCAAACTGAGTTTAAACAGATAACTGTTGGTTTACAGATGCTACAAAGATTGTGGGTCTCTCTTAGGTTATGTTGTTAAGAACACAAGATCTAGAATATTGGTAGGATGTTAGGACTGATGCTTTTCGATTGATGTATGAAGGTATGGGATTTTGGGTTTTTGATTAGTGTGCTCGCTAAGATTTTTCAATCTTATGCCTACGTATTCCCGTTTAATGAAACAGGGAAATCAGAGCGATCATAGTTCCCCCTATTCTATAGGAGGAAAAAGGTTGTTTTAGTGTCTTGTTCAAAGCCCAAGACGTGAAGCTAAAGGTGGTTTGTATCTTGTTCAAAGCCTAAGATGTGAAGCTGAAGTGTCTATTTGTATCTTGTTCGAAGCCCAAGATGTGAAGCTAAAGGGGTTTGACTTTAGAGAGAATTTTTCATCTTTAAAGAGGGGTACTTAGTCTGTTTGTTACAACTGTTGCGTGACTGGTTATAAAGGAGAATTACTTTAACTGGGATATGTGAATCCAGCAATGCCATAATTTCCTTGATAGGGGATTTTGAACCTGAAGGAGAATACTTTAACTTAGTTAAGAGCAATGCCATCTTTCCTTAGGAATTTCTCATGCTAAAAGAGGGACAATGGCGTGGATGTAAATAATCCAGAGGCTTGCCACTTACAACAATTAGATGAAGGAAAAAGAATTATTGATGTTTATATCCTGTGAGCAAGGCACAGATTTTGATGCTAAAAGGTTGATTGCCTCAACCGGGGTTTTCCTTATATGAAGCCTAAGAGGAGGCTATTGACCCAACAAGAGGGAGTTTTTATGTGTCTCGTACGAAGCCTGAGAGAGAGGCTAAAAGGGGTTGACTCAACAAGAGAGTGCTTTTATATGTGTCTTGTACGAAGCCCAAGACGGAGGCTCAAAGGTGATTGACTCAACAAGAGAGTCTTTTATACTCAACAAGAGAGTGTTTTTGTATCTCGTACGAAGCCCGAGATGGAGGCTATTGACCCAACAAGAGGGAGTTTTTATGTATCTCGTACAAAGCCCGAGATAGAGGCTAAAAGGGAAGTGACTCAACAAGAGAGTCTTTTATACTCAACAAGAGAGTGTTTTTATATGTGTCTTGTACGTAGCCCAAGACAGAGGCTAAAAGGGTTTGACTCAATAAGAGAGTCTTTTATACTCACCAAGAGAGTGTTTTGTATCTCGTACGAAGCCCGAGATAGAGGCTAAAAAGGCTTTGACTCAACAAGAGAGTCTTTTATACTCAACAAGAGAGTGTTTTTATATCTCGTACGAAGCCCGAGACGACAAAATCCATGAGGAGATGGAAATTCAAATATTCAAATATTTGAAAAAGGGCGGCAAGAACATGGCAAGAACACGCGCCCTTCCTCTGTTTCTGCAGATTTGTGTTTTCTATCCAATCTCACTGAATACTTGATATATCATGCAATCTACATAGCAATCTACTCGTTTCAACCTCACGATCATGTCTATGGTCTTTAATTTCATTTATTTTAAACATGGAATAAGAAATCAAAGAGAAACCACAAGAACCCTAAAATTTTATCAAGGTTCAGAAATTCCATACACGATTCAAACAATGCAATTGATTGAGGGAAAACACTCCATGCATGATTATGAATATATGGCCAAATTATTGTGCAGCAAAAATTGCATGGATCATAGAGTTAGAAGAGCTCATGCTTACCACTTGCAGCTGGTGATCGTGTTTTGTGTTAGAGGTGTTACAACTTGGTTCCAAGGTTATGGACAGCTTCCCTAGGTGCTATGGAGTGTGTCTGGATGCTTGGAGTGGATTGATTTGAGTTGGAACTTGATTTGGCACCTCAATTGCAAATCTGTCAAAGGCTTGAGCAGTCGGCTGGTGATTTTGTGATTTTGGTGTTCCAGATGTTATGTGAGTGTTTGGATCACTTCTATATGATGTTTATGAGGTGTGTGTGTGATTGGTTTGATTGGAATTGCTCTCAAACTCAAAACCCGATAGTGACTTACTTTGGAAGGCAAAATTGGAGTGAAGAAGGAGATTTTGAGGAAAGCATCTGTTTGATGGCTTTGGTGTACTCAAACTGATCAGAAATGAGCTCTATTTATAGTAGAACAAGTTTGTTTTGCAAGGAATAATGAATGGCAACTGCTGCATAGGTTTGGCCAATGTTGAGCAATGAGAATCTAAGTCTCCTCTAGCCATTGACTAGAGTTTAGGGCACAGGCTGCTGGTTCCCTTGGTCTTGGATAAGTCTTGATTGAATTCAATTGGCAATGGCTCAGTCCATGCCACCTTGGTGTATGCATTGAATGCTCCAATCCAAAATTGGAGTCTTGTCCCTCTTTTAGGCAATTCTAGGTTTGGCATGTTATTTCTTGTTCCAAGGACTTTGGAGGCTTGGATCAGTGTCTGTCCCCTTTAGATTTGATCCTCAGATGTGTCCAAAGTGATGACAAGGCTTGGAATTATCTGATTTTCCCAAATCGAGCCAAAGTGCAAAATTCTGCCTAGCCTTGGCAGTTTTCAGCAAGGCATATTGCCATTGTCATATCTCATTGCTCAAGTGGAATTTGATGGAGTTCTTGGCCATTTTGGAAAGCCCTCATATGATACAATAACTGTTTGATCATAATTGGTTTTGATACTTTTTGGATCCAAGTGAAAAATGCCCCTACATTTGGAAAAAAGTGAAGGCAGATTCTGACTTAGTGAAAATTTCACTAAGTGTTGGAAAAAAGTGACATTTTCACTTTTTGTGATTTTGATCATTCCATAACTCAAAATCCACGATGAATTGGAATGACGTGTAGTTGAAGCTTTTGTAGAGGGTAATGAGAGCTACAAATCCAGCATTGGATGGGGAAAATGGCCTTGTGGTTTAGGAGTTATGATCCTCCAAAGTTGGTACCCTAGCCACTTTGTTCCATAACTTAGAAAAATTTCTAAGTTTTTTATGGTTACCCCCTTTTACAAGTTATCCAACTTTTCTTGATTTTTCTTGATGAATGATGATTCCAATCACACATTAACGTCATTTTAGGGTTAAGGAACCATAATTGTGAAAAATCTCAAAAAGTCAAAGTTTGACTTTTGTGCACAGTTGACTTTTCTCGCGAAACCCTAATTGTGGTTCAGATGAAATTGAAACTTGTTGCTCAAGCTTCTTGGATCAATCCATTGTTGCAAATGGATCAATGTGGTTTATTAGAGACCCTCAAATCCTCCTTTGAGGTCTTGGCTCATGATTTGTCCCAAAAGTCAACTTAGGGGTGAATTAGGTCAAGAAACCCTAATTCCTAATTTTTTTTATGAATGCATTCCCTGAAGCCAAATTGACTTGATGATTGGGTCCATGAGGTTCCATGGAGTATTTTAGGTTATGCTTTGAAGCATTGCCTCATGCCCAGAGGAAAATTTCCATCTGGAGGCCCTGGTCGACCAAACCCTAATTTGGTGACACTGGCGATCTTGAGGCTTAATCCACTTAGAAGGGAGCAGCCTTGTGCTTAATCCTTGAAGTGGGAGTCCTCTTGATCCTTTTAGACAAGTTGAAGATCATGTCATTCCTTGATTGATCCTCTGTCTAAGAACTCTGAGAGGGCTTGAAACCCTAAGTTTGATTGTAGTGGATGCTCACCCATCTTTGGGGAGACTAATGAGGCATGATGGTTCATCCATATTGTGATGATGGTTTGCACAATGATGGGGAATCTTAGTGGTCAAAATTTGGGGTATGACAGAGACATCGTAATTCGGAGTCCATTTTCCCCAAGAATCAGTGAGAAATGATTGTATCTTCTTGAGCACGAGGTCTCCTTCTCTGAAGACACGGGGTCGGACCTTTTTGTCAAACGCCTTCTTTATTCTTTACTGATATAACTGACCATGGCATAAAGGCATCATTCGCTTTTCTTCGATTAGGTTCATTTCATCGTGTCGGCTTTGACACCATTCAGCTTCTGTTAACTTGGCTTCCATCAATACTCTCATTGATGGGATTTCTACTTCTATGAGGAGCACTGCTTCCATGCCATATACTAGAGAAAAATGGGTTGCCTCTGTTGAAGTTCGGACGGATGTGCGATAACTGTGAAGAGCAAAGGGTAGCATCTCGTGACAGTCCTTGTAACAACCATCTTTTAAATGATCTTCTTAATTTTTTTTTTAGCTGCTTCTACTTCTCCGTTCATTTTAGGCCGGTAGGGAGATGAGGTATGGTGTTTGATTTTAAAGTCAGCACACAACTCATTCATCATCTTGTTATTCAGGTTTGATCCATTATCAGTAATGATATGGCTTGGAACTCCATAATGGCAGATGAGATTGTTCTTGATAAATCGGACCACCACTTGTTGGGTCACATTAGTATATGATACAGCTTTGACCCACTTAGTGAAGTAATCAATGGCTACCAAGATGAACAGATGTCCGTTCGAGGCTCTGGGTTCAATCATGCCAATCATGTCAATTCCCCATATAGAAAAAGGCCATGGAGAAGACAGAACTTTGAGATGTGTTGGAGGTACATGGATTTTGTCGGCGTATATTTGACACTTGTGGCATCTTCTCATGTACTTGTAGCAATCGGATTCCATTGTCAGCCAATAATATCCTGCTCTCAGAATTTTTCTTGCCATTGTATGTCCATTGGCATGAGTGCCAAAAGTTTCTTCGCGAATCTCTTTCATTAACATGTTCGCTTCTGGCCTGTCCACGCATCTGAGCAAAACCATGTCGAAGTTTCTCTTGTAGAGTACATCATTGTTCAGAAAGAAGTTACCAGCCAGTCTTCTAAGAGTTTTCCTATCTTTTCTTGATACCCCAGATGGGTATTCTTATCTTTGAAGGAAGCATTTGATATCGTGATACCATGGTCTGTCATCTATGACTGATTCAACTACAAATATGTAAGCGGGCCTATCAAGGCGCATTATGTCGATCTTGGGTACATCTTTCCATTGACTTACACTAATCATGGAGGATAGAGTAGCCAATACATCAGTCATGTGGTTTTCTTCACGAGGAATGTGATGAAACTCAATTTTATTGAAGAAGGGCAACAACCTTCTCGCGTAGTCTTTGTAAGGAATCAATCTTAATTGATATGTGTTCCACTCTCCTTTGATCTGATTTATAACCAGAGCTGAGTCTCTATACACATCCAAGTTCTTTATCCTTAAGTCAATAGCTTCTTCGAGACCCATGATACAAGCTTCGTATTCAGCCTCATTGTTTGTACATTTGAATGTTAATCTGGTGGTGAAAGGAATATGGGTACCCTGAGGTGTTACCCAATTCCATTTCCATAAGCATTGACAGCTCCGTCGAATATTAGTCCCCATTGGGAACCTGGATCTGGCCTTCACTTGGTAGTTGTTCATCGCAGTCTTTCATTTTCAGGTACATTACATCCTCGTCTGGGAAGTCAAATTTGACTGATTATTGGTCGTGAATCGGTTGATGAGCCAAATGATCGGCTAAAATACTTCCTTTGGCGGCTTTTTGAGCATGATACTTGATGTCGTATAACAACATCTGCCAACGGGCAATACTTCCAGGGAGAGCAGGCTTTTCAAAGACGTACTTGATCGGGTCCATTTCGGAGATTAACCAAGTAGTGTGATAAATCATGTATTGGCAAAGACGTTTGGCTGCCCAAGCTAGAGCGCAACAAGTTTTCTCGAGCATAGTGTATCGAGTTTCACAGTCTGTGAATTTTTTGCTTAAGTAATAAATAGCAGACTCTTTTCTTTTGGTCTCGTCTTGTTCGCCAAGCACACAACCCATGGAGTCTTCCAAGACTGTTAAGTAGATAATCAGTGGTCTTCCTTCCACTGGAGGAGACAGAATTGGTGGATTCAGCAGATATTCTTTGATGCTGTCGAAGGCCTTCTGGTAGTCTTCTGTCCATATACAACCTTGATTCTTTCTGAGTAGTTTGAAGATCGGCGCGCATGTCGCAATCATGAGGGGTATGAATCTTGAGATGTAATTTAGACGTCCCAAAAATCTTCTTACTTGCTTTTCAGTTTTTGGAGAAGGCATTTCTTGAATGGCCTTAACTTTGTCAGGATCAACCTTAATTCCTTTCTGGCTTACGATGAATCCTAAGAGCTTTCCTGAGCAAACACCGAATATACATTTGTTGGGTTTCAAGCAGAGTTTGTACTTTCTCAGTCGCTCGAATAACTTTGATGGGTGTTCCACATGTTCTTCTTCTGTTTTATATTTGGCGATCATGTCATTGACGTACACTTCAATCTCTTTGTGCATCATGTCATGAAACAGAGTTGTCATGGCCCTTTGATAAGTTGTCCCTTGGTTCTTTAGACCGAACGACATTACTTTGTAACAAAAGGTGCCCCATGGGGTGATGAAGGAAGTTTTCTCCATGTCTTCCGAAGCCATTTTGATTTGATTATAGCCCGAGAATCCATCCATGAAGGAGAAGACTTTGAATTTTGTTGTGCTGTCTACCAGCATGTCTATGTGTGGTAGAGGGAAGTCATCCTTTGGACTTGCTTGGTTTAAATCCCTGTAGTCTACACAAATTCTAACTTTTCCATCCTTTTTGGGAGCTGGTACTATGTTGGCTACCCATTGAGGATATTCCGAGGTGGAAAGGAAACCGGCGTCGATTTGTTTCTGCACTTCTTCCTTAATTTTGATGGCCATATCTGGATGAACCTTCTTAGTTTTTGCTTAACCGGAGGACATTCTGTTTTCAGTGGTAAGTGATGTTCCACGGTGCTGGTACCCAATCCTGGCATGTCTTAGTAGGACCAAGCAAACACATCTTGAAACTCTTTGAGAAGTTTTATCAAGCCTTCCCTGATAGTTGGACTGAGCAGTGCTCCAATATTAACTTCTTTCTTTTCTTCTTCTGAACTTAAATTGATTGTTTCCAATGGCTCTTTGTAAGGCTCAATGGACCTTTCCTCTTGACTGAGTATTCGGGAGATCTCTTCTTGAATTTCTTCATTCTCTTCTTCTTCAACTTTAAATACCGGGAATTCAAAGTTGGGAGAAGGCATTGGATCGTATGTTTTAATGGGGTTTAAAACAAGTAATCTTCATGACGTGGTGATTCCTTTTTAGAAAAGGCAGAGATAATGCAAAAGTATGTGCAGTGCATTTTCTGAAAATGATTGTTTTTATCTGGGTTTTGTTTTTTAGGATTACCATTTTTCAGAAAAAGCGAAAAGTGAAAATAGCAATAAATGCAGGAATTCAGAATGACATCATTTATTTATGATTTGTCGATTCTTGAAACATAACCGTATAAAAAAAACTCTGTCACTTTGGGTGAAGCGAAGAGGGACATTTACGGAAAAGTAAACCCTATAAAACATCCATTTCACTTGGGCAAGGTGAAAGGTCAAAACAAAGATGTGGCAATTACTTTGATTTATGAACGACATTCGGGACATCGACCGCAACCCAATGGTGACGAACTCCTCTATGGATCAAAAAGTCCGGTATTTTCCTTCTTGGTTTGTCTTCAGTAATGACACTGGTTTCTGGCGGAGTAGAATCATTGGAGTCTTCTTCCCATGCAGAGTTATCATAAGAGGACTCTTTTGTCGCATCTTCAATAGTATTTTCACTCTCAAGAGGATCTCCCCATCCAGTGGGCTGGATGTCCTCATATGCGAGAGCTTTCGGGAGCAGTGTATTTGACTAGAAAGTCGTACTTGTCGTTTCGCTGCCCCAAGGTATCCCAGGTTTCAGTCTTAATAGATGAGTCATCTTCTTCAATGACGTTGACCTCAGGAAATGCATAGTTAATGAATTCTTGTCCTGCAATCTTTGCAAATTCATCAACATGGTGTTGGAGATTTTTGGAATGTTTTGGGTAAGGATTCCATGACTCTGGGAGAACAGGCGTATTCTTTTCAAGATCATTCAGCAGATATACATTATCCGGCTGACTCTTTTGCCCCGAGTTTTCCATGTAAGGCTTCCAGATATGCAAATCATCTAGGGAATCATAAGAATCGCAGTAAAAAATGTCTTTCATCTAGGGGATCATAATGAGTTAGGTGGAGCACGACATCCTTCGGGATCACAGTCTCCGTAGATCATTTTGACATCTGATCTCGCTATATATCTGGGACTTTGCTTTGGAGAGCAGAATGGTATATACGTTTCTCCCCGAGCTATATAACCTTCATCGTTGAGATATGGTTTCCACTCTTCATCAGTATTGGAATAGTCGTTCCCATCGATGGTGTGGACTTCTTGAGATACTGGGTGGACGAAGCCTCCACTGTGGAAGAAATCCTGAATGGGACGAAAACTTTCATCCTTGTTTGTAGTCTGGGTACATGTTGGAGAAAAACCAAGACCTTTTCTTGTCTTGTTATCAGCAGGAATTACAATATGTCCCCATCCTTTTATGTCACCACTCCCCCATCACTTTGAGAGCGTCTTTGTACGAGGAAATCGATGTTCCTCTTTCTTGGTGATTTTCATTGCTCACCGAGAGTGCTTGAAACTGAGTTCCAACTACCTCCTCTGGTTCTACATAGGAGAATGATGATAAGTTGCTCACGATTAAACCTTGTTCTCCGCATACCGTGACTAATTTGTCGTTCTTGACAAACTTTAGCTTTTGGTGAAGTGTCGAAGTGACTGCCCCAACTTCGTGTATCCAAGGTCTTCCTAATAAACAGTTGTATGCTGCTTGGATGTCCATGACCTAGAAAGTGACTTGGAAAGTGTGAGGACCAATGGTTATGGGAAGGTCGACTTCGCCGATAACCATTTTCCTGGATCTGTCAAAGGCTTTGACGATGATCTCACTGCCTCTCATCGGAGTACCTTGGAAAGAGAGTCGTACCAAAGTTGACCTTGGCATGACGTTCAAGGATGAACCTGTGTCTACCAGTACGCTGGCTAAAGCATCATCCTGGCAACTGGCTGTGATATTGAGTTCCATGTTATGGTTTTTGCCTTCCTCTGGAAGTTCTTCATCACTGAATCCCAAATTGTTGAGGAAGTGATGTTGGAGATAATGTTGTCAAACTAACCCACTGTCACATCTTGTTCTACAAAGGCCTGTTCCAAGACTTTCTGTAGAGCTTCTCTATGAGCTTCTGAACTGAGCAGGAGAGATAACACAGAGATCCGAGACAGAGTTTGCAACAATTGATCCACAATGTTGTACTCGCTTTTCTGGATAAGCTTTAGCATTTCATCGTTGCTCTTTATGGGTTCCGTGTTGCTGGATTGATTGATTTGTTGGTTAGGAACTTCGACTTGAGGTTCCTTTTCTTTTGCAGGTTATCCAACCCCTCTGTTCAAGATTCGACCGCTTCGAGTGACCCGACTAATATTGGCAATGTTTACCAAGGACGGTAATGGAATTTCTTTTCCATCTTCTATGGTAGTCGCACCGTACTTATACGGAATAGCCTTTTCTGACTTGTATGGTATTGGTCCTGGCAGGTAGATGACTATAGGGCCCTTTTGGATCTTTCGATTGTCATAAGCAACCTCAATCGGCTCTAGGTTGGGAACTTTTCTACTGTCAAGAGGGATCTTTGACTCATTGAGCAGAGAAATTATGGTGCAAACATCCTTGGTAATTCCACGATTGACAGGTTCTTTTTTATTGGAGACTATGAAATGCTTCTGTCCAGTAGTCCTCGGTCTTTGTTTTGAATAGGGAGGCCCCCTTGCACCATGTTGATTGATTGAGAATTCAAGCATTGTTGAGTTTCCTTTTGGTCTAACTGATGCTGGAGAGCCGCTCGCACGAGGTAGCGTCCTTGGTTATTTTTTGAACAGATTCCACAACGCTCATAATTATGAGGTGGTACCCAACCGTACCCACTTTGTATGCAGTGCATCCTCACCAGATCGGTTTCCAGTAAGCGGATATCACAGCTTTGGTGTCTATCAGGATTCCCATTAGTTATGCTAACTTGCTGTGTGTCTTCATCCTGGTAAATTGGAAGCCACCAGTGGTCCAACAGATGTTGAAGAGTTCTTTGTACAAGTGCATAACCTTGATCGTTTTTGGAGCATTCTTTGCAGTCTTGATAATCATGTGGGGACAGGAAACTAAGTCTGACCTGCTTTGCATGCAACCCCACTAGACTGGTATTCATTAAGCGAATGTCAAAGATCTGAACCATGTTAACCTGATAATCATTCCTTTCATGGTAGTCTTGGATCCACCAAGATCCATATGACGCTGGAGGGCTTCTTGTATAAAAGATAATCCCTAATTGTCTTTTGAACAAATTGGGCAAGCGCTGTAATCGTGTTGCATCAAATTGTAATACTGACTTTGTCTTGAATGCATTGCCACTAGATTGACGTTCATTGCACGGATGTCATGATTTTGAACAATGTTTGGATGTGCGTGGGCCATGTTTACTTCATGAATCCTGTGATCCTGAATCCAACCCAGATCTATTTGCTCTTGAAGAGCTGCTTGTACTATGGTACATCCTTGATTGTTCTTGGAACAGATATCACACTGATGATAGTTGTAAGATGGTACATGGTCGTACCCACTCTGTCTGCAATGCATTTTTACCATATTGGTTCCTAGTAAGCGTACATTGTCAATTAGATGACTGCTGCCAAGTTCTCCTTATGTCAAATTCACAGTAGTCTTCTCATGTTACGGTAATGGGTTCGTATGAACATTCAGATTAGTATCTTTGAAATATAAAACCTCGTTTCTGATGAGCTTTTATACATCAGATTTAAGGGTAAGGCAATTCTCAATGTTATGTCTTGATCCTCCTTGATGGTAAGAGCAAGTTTGATCTGCTTTCAACCAAAAAGGTGGATTTTCTGGTACTGCGAGAGGAGTCCTGGTTTGAACGTGCCCCTTGGACAATAGAAGTGGAAATAATTTTGCATATAACATTGGTATAGGGTCAAACCCTGGTGATCGTGTAGTATAATTGTTGTTATTGTACTGTGGGTGAGCTTGCTGAAAAGGCTATTGCTGCCTTTGCTGATACTGTTGTTGACTTGGTTGGCTCTGAGCAACCTGAGGTTGATATGTCGGAGCTGGCGCTGGGTTGATAGCAGGAGTTACTGCTGCTACCGGTTGATACCTTCGCCTTTGCTTTCCCAGAGAGATATTACTGATATCCTGCTCTTTCTTCTTTTGGAAAACACTACCGCATCTTTTAGTACTGCTGGATGGCTCTGCATCTTTGACCAATCGTCCTTCTCAGACTGCTTCCTCAAGGCGTACCCCCATGTTCACCATTTTAGTGAAGTCACTAGGTGCACTGGCGACCATCCGGTCATAATAAAACGAGCTTAATGTTTTCAGGAAGATCTTTGTCATTTCCTTTTCCTCGAGAGGAGGACAGATCTGGGCGGCAATTTCACGCCATCTCTTTTTCTTTCTTTCTATTTTTCTCTCTTTCTATTTTCTATTTTCTAACTTAAGGAAAAATAAGATGAAATGACCAAAATACCCCCACACTCAAATATCTCGCAAACGTTCCCAAAACGCGATAAAAATCACAACATTGAAAAATAACATATTTCCAAATAAAAGTCGAAAATAAAAATAATATAATAATAAAATAATCAAAACGACTCGATTAAATAAAAACTGACAAAACTGGGGCGTTACAACTCTCCCCCACTTAGAAATTTTCGTCCTCGAAAATATACCTGAGACGAACAACTCTGGATACGACTCCCGCATCCGACTCTCTAACTCCCAAGTCAAATTGCCCTCAGCAGCGCCTCCCCACGCTACTTTCACAAGTGCAATATCCTTGCCTCTCAACCGCTTCACCTCGCGATCCAAAATCCTAACTGGTAATGCCTCCACCGTAAGGTTCTCCCTTACCTCAACCTCATCCATCGGAATCACATGCGACGGATCCGAAACATACTTCCAAAGTTGTGAAACATGGAACACATCGTGCAAATTCGATAGATTCGGAGGCAACGCCACCCTATAAGCCACCGCACCCACTCTCGCAGATATCTGGTAAGGACCAATAAACCGAGAAGTAAGTTTCTTCAATTTCAATGCACGACCCACACCCGTTACCGATGTAACTCTCAAAAATACATGATCGCCCTCTTGGAACTCAAGATCTTTTCTTCTCCGATCATGATAACTCTTTTGTCTACTCTGTGAAGCCTTCATTTTCTCACGAATAAGCTTCACTTTTTCCGTAGTCTGTTGAACCAACTCTGGTCCAACCACCGAACTCTCACCAAATTCATGCCAACACAACGGTGTTCGACACCTTCGTCCATACAGTGCTTCAAATGGTGCCATTCCAATACTCGAATGGAAACTGTTATTATACGTGAATTCAATCAATGCAAGATAACTATCCCACGCACTACCTTGTTCAAGAGCACAAGCCCTCAACAAATCTTCCAACAACTGAATCGTTCTCTCGGTCTGTCCATCCGTCTGCGGATGATAAGCCGAACTCAATATCAATTTAGAACCCAACGCCTTCTGTAAACTTTCCCAAAATCTCAAAGTAAACCTCGGATCTCGATTCGAAACAATACTCAATGGAACCCCATGCAATTTCACAATCACACTGATGTAAATCTCAGCCAACCTCTCCAAAGTAAAACGGATGTCAATCAGAATGAAATGAGCCGATTTAGTTAGCCTATCAACAACCACCCAAATAGCATTATGCCCTCGCTGTGTATTCGGCAACCCTGTCACAAAATCCATGGAAATGCTGTCCCACTTCCACTCAGGAATATCCAACGGCTCCAACAAACCACTAGGCCTCAGATGTTCCACCTTTGATTTCTGACAAGTCAAACATGCATAAACAAACTGAGCCATATCTCTTTTCAAACCAGACCACCAAAAAATCTTCTTCAAATCTTGGTACATCTTATTAGCTCCCGGATGTATACTCAAATTACTCCGGTGTCCTTCCTCCAAAATCATCTTTTTCAACTCCGCATCATTAGGAATACAAATTCGACCTCGGAATCTCAAAACACCATTAATATCCACTTTAAAATCACTATTCGCGTCTTTTCCGCCAACCAACATCGAATCTACAAATTTCACATCCAACTTCTGTTTCTCACTAAGAGTCATCAGAAAATCATTAGTAATCGTTAGCATTCCAAGCCTCACGCTATCCGACGTCACTTCACATACCAAACTCAAGTATCTAAATGATTCCAAAAGTTCCCACTCCTTAACCATTAAGGCGGACATATGCAACGATTTCCGACTCAATGCATCGGCTACCACATTAGCTTTACCAGGATGGTAATTCAAGCCTAAGTCGTAGTCCTTCAAAAATTCCAACCATCTATGCTGCCTCATATTCAATTCTTTCTGATCAAACAAATATTTCAAACTTTTATGATCACTAAAGACTTCAAATCTTGCACCGTAGAGATAATGCCTCCAAATCTTCAACACAAAAACCACAGCCGCTAATTCAAGATCATGAGTAGGATAATTTTTCTCATGCACTCTCAACTGCCTTGAAGCATAAGCCACCATCTTACCTTCTTGCATCAGAACACCACCTAGACCAATCAAAGACGCATCACAATACACCACAAATGGTTCATTAGGATTCAGTAAAATCAAAATCAGAGCTATCGTCAATCTTCTCTTCAGCTCATTAAAACTCTCCTCGCACCGAATATCCCAAATGAATGCTTGCCCTTTACAAGTCAACTGGGTCAAAGGAAGTTCTAGCTTAGAAAAACCTTCAATAAACCTTCGATAATATCCAGCCAAACCCAAAAAGCTTCGAATTTCAGTAACAGATCTTGGAGCCTCCCATTGTAGAACTGCTTTTACTTTAGATGGATCCACAAAAATACCATTACCTGAAATCACGTGCCCAAGAAAACTCACTTCCGACAACCAGAATTCACACTAGGACAACTTGGCAAAAAGCTTTCTTTCTTTCAAAACCTGCAAAACAATACGCAAATGCTCCGCGTGCTCCTCCCGAGACTTAGAATAAATAAAAATGTCTCAATAAACACAACCACAAATCGATCCAAATGCTCGTGAAAAATACGATTCATGTACTCCATGAACACACCTGGCGCATTAGAAACCCCGAACGGCATCACAGAATATTCATAATGACCGTATCGTGTCCTAAAAGCCGTCTTCTGAATATCTTCCTCTTTCACCCTAATCTGATGATACCCTGACCTCAAGTCAATCTTACTAAACACACACGCACCAACCAACTGATCCATTAGATCATCAATTCTCGGAAGAGGATACTTATTCTTAATCATCACCTTATTCAACTGGCGATAATCAATACACAACCGCATACTTCCATCTTTCTTTTTCACCAATAAAACTGGAGCACCCCAAGGAGAAACGCTTCGTCTCACAAACCTCTTCCCCAACAATTCATTCAACTGCTTCTTTAACTCCACCAACTCAGATGTCGACATACGATAAGGTGCCATAGAAACAGGTCTAGTACCAGGAACTAGATCTATAGAAAACTCCACCTCTCTCTCTGGCGGCAAGTCTGAAATATCCTCAGGAAACACTTCCGGAAATTCACACACAACAGGAAACACATCCAGTGAAACTTGACTGTCCACAGTCAACGATGTAAATAACCCAAACAACTGAGCTTCATCCTCCAAAAGTCTCTTCAACTCTTTGGTAGATAAGAAACTCGAGTCTTCGTCTTCCTCAAGAGAAGGAAACCTTACCAGCTTATGATAACAATCAATATGAACCCTATTGAACTGCAACCAATTCATTCCCAGAACCACATCTAAACCCTCCAATGGTAAACACACAAAATCCATCTCAAAGTCTTTACCATAAATGGTCAAAGGACAACTTAGACAAACCAAAGAAGTAGTTACTGACCCCATTGCTGGAGTATCAATAACCATCTCACCACCCATCGAAGACAACACAAGATTCAAATGCTTCGCGCACTCAGACGAAATAAACGAATGAGTCGCTCCAGTATCAATAATAGCAACTAAAGGAGTACTATTAATAAAACAAGTACCTCTGATCAGACGATCTGCACTTGAAGTATGAGTTCCCGCTAATGCAAATACTTTCCCACCAGCTGGAGCTTGCTTCGGTTTCGGACACTTTGTACTAATATGACCAGGTTCACCACAGTTGAAACACTTCACCACATTCTTCCTTGCACAATCTACTGCGACATGTCCTAAACCTCCACAATTAGAACACTTCCTCAAATCTTTCCTACATTCGGACTGACGATGTCCCACATCCCCACATCTATAACATCTCAGAGGACCAGACATTCCTCCTCCACTTGACCTTCTTTCAAAGGTACCCCTTTGTTTACCCTTATCAGCTGGTGTTACATACGGACCACTACGGAACTGTTGCTTCCCTTTCCTCTCGCTCACACTCTTATAGTGAGTAGAACGAGCCTTACTATCCTCTTCATAAATCCTACAATAATCCACCAAATCAGAAAACCTCTGAATCCTTTGATATCAATTGCCTGCTTTATCTCAGGACGCAATCCGTTCTCAAACTTTACACACTTAGAAAATTCCGCAGTCGCTTCGGCATAATGTGGATAAAACTGCACAAGTTCCACAAACTTAGCAGTATAATCAACAACAGACATATTACCTTGTTTTAACTCCAAGAACTCAATTTCCTTCTTTCCTCTTACATCTTCAGGAAAATACTTCCTCAGAAACTCAATGCTAAACACGGCCCAAGTGATCTCCTCCTCTGCAGCTCCCAACACATGACGTGTACTAACCCACCAATCATCAGCTTCTTCCAGTAACATGTGAGTACCCAGTCTCACCTTCTGATCCTCAACACAATCCATAACTCGAAAATTCTTTCAATCTCTTTCAGCCATATCTGAGCACCATCAGGATCATATCTTTCTTTGAAGACAGGCGGTTTGTTCTTCCTGAACTCATCATTACCTGCAGCATTAGGTGCACCCTGCACAGCCTGAGCCATAGCTTGCATAGCAGCAGCCAAAGCAGCGTCATTCCTTCCAGCCATATTCTGTTCATTTCCAATAACAGCAACTATGGTTAAACAAACAGCTCAACCAAACACCAAGACCGACAAGGACTGACACAAACTGACACGGATGGCTCTGATACCACTTAATGTAACACCCCCAATCTGTACCCCCAATTAAATAAAGCGGTAAAAGAAAATTCAAAATTTCATCAGAGTATATTTGGAAATTCACAGCATAGACCAAGGGGTCACATCAAATTGAAACAAAACATACAACACCTGCTCATAAAGATATGCAACACTCGCAGGTAGCAATTAAACAGAGGAACTTAGTTCCTACTACCCACAATTCAACTACAGAATAAAGTGGAAAATCTGTACTGAAATCTCATATATATATCTATATATATATCATAAAAAGTTTGTCATACATCAAGTCATACAAGCACAAGCCAAAAGATATATATATACATATACACATCAAACTACAAAACGATCCCCCTGACTACCTGGTGCCACATATCAGAGCCGACCGACAAAAGAATGAAGTCCTAATCTTCACAAAAGACCTCCAGTAATCTAATCTGCAATGCCTCATAGAGCATTATAAAACAGCAGAAGGGTGAGAAACACAATCATCATATAATTGCATACGATTATATATAACACCAAAAATACATATATATATATATATATATATATATATATATATATATATTGTTCTCACCACAACTCATACTAATATTCAAACACAAAACAACACAATGTATAATTCATATTTCCATCACCAAGGTATACCAACCATGCATTATACAAGTATCACCAACATATATCCATATATCAATTTATCCACAATTCCACACATAAGCAAACCATTAATGATTTATGCAAATGCAAGAGACCGACACAACGACTCTATGCATATGCACATGCGGTACCGACTCCCGTCAATTCTCAACACCAATTCACTCAGGAACTATTGGAACCATCGCTCGTTACTTAGTGTAACTCCCCGTCGGGCATACAATGTTCCCCGTCGCTTTCGGTCCTCTTTGTATAAGGGTCACGATCCGATCGCTCACACCCCACATGGGCACACGATCGTCTATAATCATCGCTTTCGGTCCTCTTATTTTTAAGGCGCGTGATCCAATCAGATCGCTTTCAGTCCTCTTATTTTTAAGGCTCACGATGTTATAGCGAATTCCCTCTGGAATCAATCCGTCACTCAGGACGTCACAAGAATGTATATCATGATGCTCGGCATACAATGACTCATGACATTCAAATGCACACATATATACAACCATCTCACTTAACATAAATCATGCTTTGCAATTCAAGCCCAAAACAATGCATTTATACCATACAACAGCACGCAAATCATACCATATCCATATCAACAGTTCATTGCATGATACACACCAATTACACACAATTATAACGACAAAAGTTGACAAAATGACACTATTCCAAATTTTCGACATAATTAAATCGGCTAACAATCTCAAAATTATTATAATAAGAAAGTACAGTTCAATAGCTACTCAACGATACCAAGAATGTTAAAAACGGATCAACGGAACACAAGTTATGGACTAAACAGAAAAGACATCGCGGAAAAACCCCATTTTGCAATTCTCCTGCCCATACGCGTATTGCCCTGAGCCATACGCGTATTGCCCTGTTCCCTCGCCCATTCCATACGCGTATTGCCCAAGGTCATACGCGTATGGGCAGAGACCCATTTTTTCCAAAATTTCACGTTAAAAGTCCAATACGCGTAGTGCCCTACACCATACGCGTATTGCCCTAAAGTCTTACGCGTACCATTACGCAAATGGGCAGATGGCCGAGAAAATGAAGCTCCATACGCGTATTGCCTAATTTTCTTCAATGCCATACGCGTATTGCCTTGACCAATACGTGTATTGCCTTGAGTGATACGCGTATGGGCAATGGAAAATCCAGAAAATTCTGCAGAATTTCTTCTGCGTTTTTCCAACCAAAATCAACCCATTTTCACCTATACACCAGAAAAATTACCAATACAATGCCTAACAACAGGTATCTAACATGTATCAACAATAATGGACCTGAAAACATAATTTCCAACACAATTTAATCGGTTTCTAATCAATTTCTACATAATATGGTTTTTACTATATATTTCCATTTCAATCCAATAACAACCAAAAACATACATACATAATCATACACAAGCATATAATAATCGAGTTTCGCACCCTTACCCGATTTAATCGTGCTTAGAAAAGTCGGGAGATTGATTTCTTGATTTCCAAGTTTTCTCTCTTTTTCTTCTCTTCTTCTCTTTTCTTTCCCTTTTCCTTCTTCTCTTTTTCTTTCTCTCTATTTTTCTCTCTTTCTATTTTCTATTTTCTAACTTAAGGAAAAATAAGATGAAATGACCAAAATACCCCCACACTTAAATATCTCGCAAACGTTCCCAAAACGCGATAAAATATCACAACATTGAAAAATAACATATTTCCAAATAAAAGTCGAAAATAAAAATAATATAATAATAAAATAATCAAAACGACTCGATTAAATAAAAACTGACAAAACTGGGGCGTTACAATTAAGATGTGGGTCCCTCTTCGGTTTATTTTGTTTAAATTCAGAATGTCTGGACTATTTACGAGGTTGTTGGTAGGATGTTAGGATTGGGTGATTTTCGGTTTATGTGTGAAAGTACGGGATTTTGGGTTTTTGATTAGTATGCTCGCTAAGATTTTGCAATCTTATGCCTACGTATTCCCGTTTAACGAAACAGGGAAATCAGAGCGATCGTAGTTCCTCCTATTCTATGGGAGGAAAGAGATGTTTTGGTGTCTTGTTCAAAGCCCAAGACGTGAAGCTAAAGGTGTTTGTATCTTGTTCAATGCCCAAGATGTGAAGCTAAAGTGTTTTGGATAAGAGAGAATTTGTCATCTCTAAAGAGGAGTTGTTGATGTTTGTATACTGTGAGCAAGGCACAAATTTGATGCTAAAAGTTTGATTGACTCAACCGAGGTTTCCTTATACAAAGCCTAAGAGGAGGCGATCGACCCGACAAGAGGGTGCCTTTTATTTGTTGTCTCGTACGAAGCCTGAGATAGAGGCTAAAAGGGTTGACTCAACAAGAGAGTACTAACAAGTGACTGACTCATTAAGAGAGTGCTTTTATGTGTCTTGTACGAAGCCCAAGACGGAGGCTAAAAGGTTTGACTCAACAACAGAGTCTATATGACGGGTGATTGAATCAACAAGAGAGTCTTTTATATCCAACAAGAGAGTGTTTTGCTGTCTCGTACGAAGCCCGAGATTGAGGCTAAAAGGAGATCGACTCAACAAGAGAGTCTTTTATACTCAACAAGAGAGTGTTTTGTATGTGTCTTGTATGAAGCCCAAGACAGAGGCTAAAAGGGGATTGACTCAACAAGAGAGTCTTTTATACTCAACAAGAGAGTGATTTAGTATGTGTCTTGTATAAGCCCAAGACGGGGGCCTAAAAAGGGGTTTGACTCAACAAGAGAGTCTGAAAAGGTTAGCTCCGCTGGGGAGCGTCATTTGTACAAAGCCCAAGAGGAGGCTACCTTACCGCTGTGGATTCTGGAGATCCTTAAGCGGGTCCAAGTGTGGGGAACTCTCATGAGAGAGACCGGGTTTCTGCTTATGTTTGAAGGGAACTTGAGAATGTCTTTGAGAGTCAAGGGTTCTAGACTTTCCAAGTCTAGAGTTTTATCTTTTGTACAATGCCCAAGAGGAGGCACGGGTATTAAGGGATGAGTATCAACCCTACAATGGCCAGAGTTTTGACGCTGGAAAGACTGCTCTAGCGAAGGATGACTAAGTTCTATCTTATACCTTTAAGAGGTCATCAGGGTCCTTGTATTAATCCCAAGAGAAGGCATGGGAACTTCTAAGAAGCCGAAGGGTCCTTGTTCAACGCCCATGAGGAGGCGGGGATGCTTTTAGGAAGCCTGTGGGTCCCCAAACCAAGAGAAGTTCAAGACATGCTATTCACCGAGAATAGATCAAGCCAGGAAAGTTCAAGGATTTGGAAGAAACTCAAGAGATGCCATTCACGGAGAAAATATCATCTCTGGGGAGTTAGAGTTTCTTTGACAATTTCTAAGAGTGACAGTCTGAGAAAGGGTTCATCGAGAATGCTGCCTTTCACGTTTCCATATTGTTTAACCCCAAGAGAAGGGAAGACTGTATCTGGTAATCCTATGGGGGATCTAGTTTTGTTTGTATTTAAGAGTGACCAACAAGGCTTTACCTAGTGCTAGACGTAGTTGTCGGGGAAAACTCTAAATAACTATACTAGTATTACACAGTGGATATGTGACAAGTATATAAAGGATGTGAAAGAAGACTTACAGTGAAGCAGCCCCACAATACAGTTATATACATATGGAAGCGATAAATGAAAGCAGATAAACACTTACCCGTTGTAGAGCTTCCATGCTATTTTGTTAGTTGTTCAACAAAGAAAGTTTTGATAACAACATATTCAAAAATCAAAGGAGAAAGTGTTTTGAATAGTTTGTTGGGGCTTACAGCTCAAGGAGAGGCCCAAGGTTTTAACGATGATCGCACTGCTGTTTTGAAAAATGTACAGAGGGACTTATACAATATGTGAGGCCCACAAAGTTTTATTTAAAAGGGGATTGAGTCTTACAATCTATTAGAGGCCCAATAGTTTGTTTTTGTACAAGTGGTGGGGCTTACAGCTCAAGGAGAGGCCCAAGTGATTATTTGTTTGAAAACTGGCAATAGCGCCGAGGCTTGAAAACACAGTGGGTCTTATACAATAACTGAGGCCCAAAAAGGGGTGTATTTTTAAAGGGGTTGAGTCTTACACTCTATTAGAGGCCCAATAAGGTTTTTAAAGAAAATAAATTGGGCTTATAACACGAGGGTAGGCCCAAGGTGTTTTGAAATGGCGATCGCGCCGAGATTTTTGAAACCGCAGTGGGTCTTATACAATAACTGAGGCCCAAAAGGTTTTGGTTTAAAAAATGATTAGGTCTTAAACTCTATTAGAGGCCCATGAGTGTTTAAAAAAGATTTGTGAGGGTGAAAATCAAAGAAACCCTAATTTTGTTTTCCTTTAAAAGTAAATATTTAAAGAAAATCAATAAAAATGATAAAAATACCAAATAAGTTTGAATAAACCACTTGTGATTTTTATTTAAGGTTTGGAAAATGAGGTTTTAATCACAAGATAATTTAGAACTCATTTGGTTTTGATTTTCAAAATAAACATTCACTTTTAAATGTTTAAAAATAATTAAAAATGAATTTATTCACAAAAATACTAATTATATTAAATAACTAATATAAATTTATTTTTTTGTGGAATAAAATATTTCAACATTTTCGTGATTTTTTGCAAAAAGAACCAATAAAAAATAATTAAAATTGAGGAAGTTATTAATTTTTCAAATCATTAAAAATAATATGAAAAATAATAAGAAAAAGTGAAAAAAAAACCATAAAAAGGGCTCTGGGGCGAGGGTGATTCGAACCCCAGACCTCTTGTGTGCAGCATGCGCACCTTACCACAGGGGTGGTGATACATCTGTGTATCAAACCCCAGCCATAAATATACAAGGCTTGCCTTGTTCTTGGCCTGGCCAAGGCAAGGCAAGGCAAGGTTTTTGGTCAGAAACGTGAAGGTCATAACTTCTTCATTTCTCCATGAATCGAGACAAAATTTATATGCATCTGGCCTAGAATTTCACAAGGAATCCAATGGTGGTGGTGGTCTTTCCAAAAAATCAATCCTCCTCAAACCCCGATAGTGGTTTTGAAATAGGCCATGATTTGCATTTTTTGTGTTATCCCTTGTTATAAGCATGAATTACATGATGAATTGGTTCAAACACAACACATATAACATGTATGTGCATGATCAGTGGATCTCAAAGCAAGGCATATTTTAAAGAGTTCAAGTTGAGATGCTTACCTCTTTAGGAGCTTTTTGGGCAATCTGTCAAGTGCATTGTTCCATAAATGTTTTGATGCTTTGAACACTCTCAAATGATCCCTTAGAAGCTTTTAGGATGATTGGAATCAACTGGAAACCTCAGGAATGGAAATTGGCCCTTTCTGGCAAAAGGGGCAAAAGTGGCCAAAATAGCAACTCTCTCAAATGATGTTCCAGATGTGTGGAACCATTTGGGACAGTTCAAGGATGATATTTGGAGTGTGTTTGAGGTTTTATCTTGTTTTAAAAGTGACTGAATCAAGACATGGCTTGAAAAATGCACAAAAGTCTTATTTTGAGGTTTTGAGAGGGGACTTTGTGATTTTGGTGTTACAGGTCACTTGTGAGAGTTTGGACAGCTTAGATATAACATATTGGATGTGTTTGGATCATGAGCTGTGATGGAAATGCTCTCTAACTCAAAAACTCAGAGTTACCTGGCTAAAGAAGGTATTTTTGCCTAGAGAAAGAGATTTTGAGGAAAGCAAGTGTTGTAGTGCTTTGGTGTACTCAAACTGAGCACAAATGAGCTCTATTTATAGTAGAGCAAGTTTGTTTTGGCTGCAATATTTAATCGAGTCGATTTAATTATTTTGGTCTTTATATTATTTTATTCTTGGTTTTTATTTGGTAAATGTGATATGTTTATCGTTATCATGTTTTATCGCGTTTTGGGAACGTTTGCGAGAAAATTGAGTGTAGGGGTATTTTGGTCTTTTTGGCTTGGTTAGATATTGTTTTTCATTTAAAATAGAAACATAGAAAGAAAAAGAGAGAAAAAGAAGTTAAGAGAAATAGAGAAGGAGAAGAAGAAAAAGAGGAAAACTTGGAGTGTAAGAAACCGATTCAACCGACACTTCGAAGCGCGATTAATCGGGTAAGGGTGCGAAACTCGGTTATGCTATGCTTGTGTATGATTGTGTATGTGTGTATTGGAATGTTTGCTGGTTTTTCCTAGCTTTTCAATTCTAGGTCGAATGAGAGAAAATGATAGAAATCGATGTTTTCGCGGTTGAAATGCGATATAAATGCTGTTGAATACTTGTTACTATGATTGGGGTATGTTCTGGTTGTTATGTTATGGTTTGGAAGTGTTTTGGTGGAGGAAATATTGGGTTGGAGTGAACAACAGCACTGCTGAGATTTTCTGGGTTCGCAGGTTCGCACTACGAATTGGGCAGCGAAGGGAAAGCGAAGGCTCGCGGGAGGTTCGCATTGCGAACTTTCTGCTATTTTTTCTCTGCCACGGTTCGCAGGGAATTTGCATTGCGAAGGGGAAAGCGAAGGTTCACTGGAGGTTCGCCTTGCGAACTTTATGTTGTTTTTTCTCTGCCATGGTTCGCTGGGGGTTCGCATTGCGAATAGGAAAGCGAACATGACAGATTTTCCATTTTGTTCTTGTCATAACTTTTGGGTCGTAAGTCGGATTGAGGCGCGGTTGGATGCGTTGGAAAGCTAATGAAATGTTCTTTCTTATAAAAATGGTTTTAAGACTATTGGCTGATTTAATTGTGTCAGGAATTGGAATAGTGTCGTTTTGTCGACTTTTACGATCGTAATTGTGTGCGATTGATGTGTTATCATGTGGTATGCTTTTAATATATATCGTATAGCTTGTGGGCTGTTGTATGATGTGAATGCATGTGATGAAATGTTGTGATGATGGTTTGTGGTCTCATGGAAAATAAATGCATTGTGTTATGTTTGATTGTATATGCATGATTATGGATGTTGAAATGGTTCACATGGTTGTATATGTGTCTGCATTTGATTGTCATGAGTCATTATATGCCAAGCATCATGATATGCATTCTTGTGATGTCGTGTGCCCTAGTGGGTGTGAGCGACGAAACGATTCCAGAAGGAATCTGCTATAACGGTCGTGAGCCTTATACAAAGAGAACCTAAAGCGACGTTATAGACGATCGTGAGCCTTATACAAAGGGGACCTAAAGCGATCGGATCGTGAGCCTTATACAAAGAGGACCTAAAGCAATCCATAAACATCGTGAGCCTTATACCAAGAGGACCTAAAGCGACGGGGAACATCGTTTGCCCGACGGGGAGTTACACTAAGTAACAAGTGATGATTCCAATAATTCCTGAGTGAATTAATGATGAGATTGATGGATGGATTGGTACCGCATTTGCATAGAGTCGTTGTGTCGGTCTCTTTGCATTTGCATAAATCATGAATGGATTGATTATGTGTGGAAGAATCATGAATGGATTGATTATGTGTGGAAATTTGTGAATTGATTGATTATGTGTTGAGCTTGTGATAATATTGGTGGTTTGATATGCATTCGTGATAAATGTATGGATTATGGATGATATGTGTTATGTATAGACATATGCTATGTTTTATGGGGATGTTGTACATTACAATGATTGTATTAATTATCTATGATATGCTATATGTATTAGTATGTGATGCTTGTGGTGAGAATGTTTTACATGGGTATTTTGTGTTATTATATAATCGTATGCAACTATATTATAATCGTGTTTCTCACCCTTCTGCTGTGGTTTATTGCTCTATGAGGCAATTGCGGATTAGTAGTCTTGGAGGCTTTTGTGAAGATTAGTTCTCCATCCGTTTGTCAGTCTGTCTGCTCTGATACGTAACACGGGAGTCGAGGAACGATGTTGTTATATATGTATACATTTGTTGGATCTATTTTGTATTAACTTTGTATGAATATTTTGATGTTATAAAATAATTTATTCTGTAAAATAAGTCAGTTATGGATCTTCCCACTTTATTCCATAATTGAACTTTCCTTTTCGTTGGAAAAAGTTTCCCTTTTATGTTTATTCCATTTTGTGTTATGTATCAAATTTATGAGCAGGGATTGTGTTTTCTTTCTTTAAATGTGGCATCCTTGTTTCTGTCTAAGAATAATAAATTTTTATTTACTCTGATTTATTTATGTAGTATTTATTTACGATGGGAATTGGGGTGTTACATTAGTGGTATCAGAGCAGGTCGGTCTGTCCGGCCAAGTTATTGAGTCAGTTGGTGTGACAGTTGAATACTGTCGATGTTGTTTGTTCCTTAGTACGTGATATGTGTGTGAAACACTGTCAGTACTTTCTGGTTTTCTAATCCTTTGTCTGCAGAATTTATAATGAGATAAGTGGGGGAGAAGCTGGTGCTTCTCTAAGTTGCTTCAAGTGTGGAGCGTTGGCTCAGTGTGTTGTAGATTGCAAGATTATAAGTGTTGTTTAGATAGTGTTGTTCCCGATTCCAGAGGGTATGCGGAGGTAAGGTTTATGTCAACTAAGGATTTGTGCCTTAGGTAGTTTTGTGCAAAAGATGCAAGAAATGCTATTATAGTTTGGTAAAGACGGTTTATGCCCCATCATGATTGTCGGATGTCTATTGACAAATTGAGGAACTGATCACCCTTAATCTCTTGTTGATAGTAGACGAAATTATGTTGGATGGAATAGACGTGTCTTTCCGGCTTTGATAGTGTATGCAATGAATTGTTTGGAATTAAGAAAATGGTTACAGATTATTTTGTTGAGTCGATGAAGATTCTTATATCGGAAGATGAGACGGATTAGAGGTTTTGGTATGTTGGTCCAGTTGGGAAGTCATTGAGAGAGAACGATTGGGTATCGTTAATGATTGTTCTCAGAGAGTAGAGTGTGAACTCAAAATTGGACGAAGGTGAATAGTTGAGGTTTATATCTGCTAAGTAAGTAGAAGAACTTTTAGGAAGTGAAACTCAGATGTTTGTCATGTTTGCAATGATAGTGTTCTGGAAATTGGCAGGAAAGCCACAGTGATGGGCCGTCAGTTGTGCATGGTTTTCAGATGTGTTTTTGGATGAAACATTAGTGTGTTGACTTGAAGAGGTCAAGCATGGTTGGTAAGGAAAAGGATGATAGCATGAGGTTGTGTGTTAATCAGTGAGTAGTATGGAAACTTGCGGTTGTGTTCGGGATAGCTTGAGTTTTGAATTGTGACGAATTGCGAACGATTTGAAGTTCCTTGATGGTATTACTTTTGTTATGGGTTGAGATCTCGTGTCAGCAGAAACCTTGAGTGAGTTGGAACCCCGTAAGAAGAATTTATATGGAATGTGGTAACCAGAGATTGTTAAGCTATTTTGGATAAATGGTTTCGAGCTCAGAATGAATTTTGAAGGTTGTATATATTATGGTTGTGGAGTATATGAATCGTATCTTCCATACTTGTTTGGATAAGTTTACAGTGATGTTTATTGGATGATATTCTGATTTATTTTGAATCAAAGGATGAGTATGTAGAGTATTTGAGGATTGAGTTACGAGGGTTGAAAGAGAGGGAGCTTTCTGCTAAGTTATTCGAGTGAGAATTTTGGTTGAAAAAGGTTAGTTTTCTTGGTTTGTTATTTCATATGAGAGTATGGTTATGGATCCATCGGAAATAGATGCAGTTCTACATTGAGAGATTCCAAAGTCGGTTAAGGAGATTAGAAACTTTTGGGCTTAGTTGGTTGTGGTTGTAGGTTATGGAAGACTTTGCTAAGTTAGTGCTTCTGTTATCTCAGTTGACTTACAAAGGGTGAGTCGTTTGTTTTGGATGTTCGTTATGAGTAAGTTTTGGTGAGCTGAAGTAGAGATTGACTAAGGCTCCAATTTTAATTTTGCTTGATCCTAATAAACTGTTTATGGAATATTGTGATGTGTCCTTGATGAGTGTAGTTAGTGTGCTAATGCGAGAGGGTAAAGTCATTTCTTATGCTTTACGACAATTGAGGATTCATAAAAGGGTCTATACTATTCAGGATTTGGAATTGGTTACGGTGGTATTGTGTTGGAAAATTTGGAGGTATTATCTTTATGGTTCTATGTTCGAAGTGTTTGGTAATCACGAGAATATTGAGTACCTGTTTGGTCGGAAGGAATATAGTATGAGACCGCAAGGATGGTTGGAATTTGTGATGAGTTATGACTTTAGCTGGAATTATCCTATTGGTGAGGTTAGTGTCGTGCCTGATGAGTTAATTTGAAAGTTTTTACATATGTCTGCTTTGATGGTTAAAGAGTGGGAACTTTTGGAAGAATTTAGAGATTTGAGTTTGGTGTGCAAATTGACATCTGATAGCGTGAGGCTTGGTATGTTAAAGGTCACTAATGATTTTCTATTGACTGTTAGCGAGAAATAGAGGCTGGATGTGAAATTTGTTGATTTGATGATGGTTGGAGATAAAGGTGTGAATGGTGACTTTAAAGTGGATGGTAAGGGTGTTTTGAGATTTTGTGGTAGAATTTGTATTCCTGATGGTTCGGATTGAAAATGATGATTGTAGAGGAAGGACACCGAAGTAGTTTGAGTATACATCCGGGAGTTAATAAAATGTATCAAGATTTGAAGGAGATTTTTTGATGGTCAGAGGATTAGAATTACTTGAGCAGTCAGAGACTTGTGTCTGGTGTGTGAGAAAACTCAGTGGAGTGTAAGGTTAGGTCTTTTAGAAATGAACTATGCTTTTTCTGGTGAATATTAAGGAGAGTCAGAAGTTGGATATGGAATTGGTAGATTTGATTGTTGCGAGTAATCAGAGTGCGCATCGAAAGTGTGAGGTGGCACATTTCGTATATGCATGTGTGACTTGTAAGGGTTCATAGGTTGAACATTGGAAACATGTAGGAATGATGAGACCATTGGATGTTTCAGAATGGAAGTGTTAGGTGAAAGGTTTAAATATTATTCATGGGCTACTATGTAGATGGATGTTTTGGTTATATGTTCGATTGGTGAATCGTAGCATTGTTGTAATATTGTTGTGTGACAAGGATGTTGGTATTGTAGTTATGTAGAGGTTGTTGAAATGATGTTATGTCATGGGACTTTAGGTTCTTGTCTTTGTTGTTGCCTCGTTTCCATGATGTTGGTTCGAGTGCGAGTAGCTAATTCTGGTGTGGGGAATTAGGGGAGTGTTACCTGAGTGCTGGTAACGTGGTTTTCTTTAAGTCGTGAGTTAATCGTCAAGTGCATTGTATGGGCTTTGCATCTTGTCGTTGTAGTTGTCGTCGTTGTCGTGTCGTTGTTGTAGTCGTTGTTAGCAAGGTGGTTTGTCAGTTTGTGTTATTCGTGGTGTGCTTAGTGTTGGCATGTTAATGGGTTAGTCGGATGCGAGAGTCGTATCCGAAGTTGTTCGTCTCAGTTATATTTTCGAGGACGAAAATTTCTAAGTGGAGGAGAGTTGTAACGCCCCGGTTTTGTTAGATTTATTTAATCGAGTCGATTTAATTATTTTGGTCTTTATATTATTTTATTCTTGGTTTTTATTTGGTAAATGTGTTATGTTTATCGTTATCATGTTTTATCGCGTTTTGGGAACGTTTGCGAGAAAATTGAGTGTAGGGGTATTTTGGTCTTTTTGGCTTGGTTAGATATTGTTTTTCATTTAAAATAGAAACATAGAAAGAAAAAGAGAGAAAAATAAGTTAAGAGAAATAGAGAAGGAGAAGAAGAAAAAGAGGAAAACTTGGAGTGTAAGAAACCGATTCAACCGACACTTCGAAGCGCGATTAATTGGGTAAGGGTGTGAAACTCGGTTATGCTATGCTTATGTATGATTGTGTATGTGTGTGTTGGAATGTTTGCTGGTTTTTCCTAGCTTTTCAATTCTAGGTCGAATGAGAGAAAACGATAGAAATCGATGTTTTCGCGGTTGAAATGCGATATAAATGCTGTAGAATACTTGTTACTATGATTGGGGTATGTTCTGGTTGTTATGTTATGGTTTGGAAGTGTTTTGGTGGAGGAAATGTTGGGTTAGAGTGAACAACAGCGCTGCTGAGATTTTCTGGGTTCGCAGGTTCGCACTGCGAATACGGCAGCGAAGGGAAAGCGAAGGTTCGCGGGTGGTTCGTGTAACGACCCAGTTTTCGTGTGCGTTTTATTTAATCGAGTCGTTTGATTATTATATTATTATTTTATTTTATTTTCGACTTTTATCTGAAAATATGTTATTTTTCAATGTTGTGATATTTTATCGGGTTTTGGGAACATTTGTGAGATATTTGAGTGTGGGGGTATTTTGGACCTTTCACAATATTTTGTTAAGTTAGAATAGAAAGGGAATTAGGAAGAGAGAAAAAGAGAAAGAAAGAAAAGGAAAAGAAAGAAAAAGAGGAGAAAAGAGAAGAAGAAGAGAAATAGTGGAAAACTTGGAAAAATCAAAGAAAAATCAACTTCTAGTATCGATTTAATCGGGTAAGGGTGCGAAACTCAATTATTGTATGATTGTGTATGATTATGTATGTATATTTGTGATGTTTGTTGGATTGAAATGAATAAATTTAGTTAAACCCATTTTTGGTAAAATTGATTAGAAAGTGAGTAAATGTGTTGAAAATCATGTGTTAAGTGTTCATTCTTGTTGATACATGATAGATACTTGTTATTGGACATTGTATTGGCAATTTTCTGGTGTGTAGGTAAGATTTGGGGTGTTTTTGGGTGGAACCCGTATGAAAAAATTATGCAGAAGAATTTTTCTGAGATTTCCAGGTCATACGCGTATGGGACATGTTCATACGCGTATGAACCTTGGCAATACGCGTATGGTGGGCGAGCCATGGGGCCAATACGCGTATGGGTTGCTTGTTTCCTCGGCCATCTGCCCATTTACGTATGGTACGCATAGCATTGCAGGGCATTACGCGTATGGGTTTGGTCATTACGCGTACGGACATTTACACGTGAACTTTGGGAAAAATGAGTCTCTGCTCATACGTGTATGGGTCATGGTGGTACGCGTATGAACAGGACTTTTGCAAAATGGGACTTTTCAAAATATCGTTTTTCGTTTTCTTTCGTAACTTGAGTTCCGTTTGTCCGATTTTTACATTCTTGGTATCGTTGCGTAGCTATTGAGCTGTACTTTCTTGTTATGATGATTTTGGAATTGTTAACCGATTTAATTATGTTAGAAAATCTGGAATAGTGTCGGTTGTCGACTTTTGTCGTTATAATTGTGCGTAATTGACGTGTATTATGCAAAGTGCTATTGTGCGACGCAAATGTATGTGTTTAGATGATGTTGTGACGAGTTGTGGTCGTATGGCAATTAAATGCATTGTTTTGGGCATAAGTGCAAAGTGTGATTTTATCGATGTAAATGAATATGTGTGTGTGTGCATATTAAATGTTATGGGTCTTTGTATGCCAAGCATCATGATATGCATTGTTGGAACGTCCTGAGTGGCAGTTTGGATTCCAGAGGGAATTCGCTATAACTTCGTGTGCCCATGTGGGGTGTGAGCGATGATTATAGACGATCGTGTGCCCATGTGGGGTGTGAACGATCGGGTCGTGTGCCCGTGTGGGGTGTGAGCGATCCATATATATGTATGTTATTCAGTTTTAGATTTTTCGCTTTTATTCTAAATTCTGAAATGTGGGTGTAAGGAACTAAGTTCCTCTATTGATTGCTACCCCACTGTTGCATATCTTTATAAGCAGATGTTGTATGAATTGTTTCAATTTGATGCGACCCTCCCGGTCTATGCCATGATAATTTAAATATACTCTGACGAAATTTTGAATTTTCTTTTACTGCTTTTTATTAATTAGGGGTATAGATTGGGGGTGTTACAGTTCGCATTGCGAACTTTCTGGAGTTTTTTCTCAGCCACGGTTCGCAGGTAATTCGCATTGTGAAGGGGAAAGTGAAGGTTCGCTGAAGGTTCGCCTTGCGAACTTTATGCTGTTTTTCTCTGCCATGGTTCGCTAGGGGTTCGCATTGCGAATAGGAAAGCGAACATGACAGATTTTCCATTTTGTTCTTGTCATAACTTTTGGGTCGTAAGTCGGATTGAGGCGCGGTTGGATGCGTTGGAAAGCTAATGAAATGTTCTTTCTTATAAAAATGGTTTTGAGACTAGTGGCCGATTTAATTGTGTCGGGAAATGGAATAGTGTCATTTTGTCGACTTTTACCGTCGTAATTGTGTGCGATTGATGTGTTATCATGTGGTATGCTTTTAATATATATCGTATAGCTTGTGTGTTGTTGTATGATGTGAATGCATGTAATGAAATGTTGTGATGATAGTTTGTGGCCTTATGAAAAATAAATGCATTGTGTTATGTTTGATTGTATATGCATGATTATGGATGTTGAAATGGTTCACATGGTTGTATATGTGTCTGCATTTGATTGTCATGAGTCATTGTATGCCAAGCATCATGATATGCATTCTTGTGATGTCGTGTGCCCTAGTGGGTGTGAGCGACGAAACGATTCTAGAGGGAATCTTCTATAACGGTCGTGAGCCTTATACAAAGAGGACCTAAAGCGACGTTATAGACGATCGTGAGCCTTATACAAAGAGGACCTAAAGCGATTGGATCGTGAGCCTTATACAAAGAGGACCTAAAGCAATCCATAAACGTCGTGAGCCTTATACCAAGAGGACCTAAAGCGACGGGGAACATCGTTTGCCCGACGGGGAGTTACACTGAGTAACAAGCGATGATTCCAATCATTCCTGAGTGAATTAATGATGAGAATGATGGATAGATTAGTACCGCATTTGCATAGAGTCGTTGTGTCGGTCTCTTTGCATTTGCATAAATCATGAATGGATTGATTATGTGTGGAAGAATCATGAATGGATTGATTATGTGTGGAAAATTGTGGATTGATTGATTATGTGTTGAGCTTGTGATAGCATTGGTGGTTTGATATGCATTCGTGATAAATGTATGGATTATGGATGATATGTGTTATGTATAGACATATGCCATGTTTTGTGGGGATGTTGTACATTACAATGATTGTATTAATTATCTATGATATGTTATATGTATTAGTATGGGATGCTTGTGGTGAGAATGTTTTACATGGGTATTTTGTGTTATTATATAATCGTATGCAACTATATTATAATTGTGTTTCTCACCCTTCTGCTGTGGTTTGTTGCTCTATGAGGCAATTGCAGATTAGTAGTCTTGGAGGCTTTTGTGAAGATTAGTTCTCCATCTGTTTGTCAGTCAGTCTGCTCTGATACGTAACACGGGAGTCGGGGAACGCTGTTGTTATATATGTATACATTTGTTGGATCTATTTTGTATTAACTTTGTATGAATATTTTGATGTTATAAAATAATTTTGAAATTTTGGCATCAGATGTGTGATGTTAAGTGTGATGTCACAACAACACAATCTGCTATATGAACAAGGTAAAAGCAACAGTAAATAACACAAAGAATTGTTCACCCAGTTCGGTCTAACTACCTACGTCTGGGGGCTACCAAGCCAGGGAGGAAAATCACTATTAGTAGTATCAAATTACAGACTCAACAATCCCAGTTGACATCAACCTAATTTAATCACTACCCAATGACAATTCTACCTAAGAAAACACTTAGGTAAGAGAAACCACTCACTCCCTAATTCACCACAGTGATACAATCCAATGATTACACACTAATCACCCAACTTGATTCTGCTTAACAGCTTTGATCAAGAACAACACACCATTGCTTAAAATCTCTAGAGTGAATACACTTACAACTTAAAATAGTAACACCAATTCGCACACGAATGGTTTACAAAAACACACACAAAGACACAAATGACACTCAGTCTTTAGCTCTCTTTTCTTCGTTGTCTTCAAATAAGGGTTGAGGCTGCTTTTATACCCTTCTGACTTGAGCTTGGATCTCTTCCAAAAATATCTGATATTAAAACAAATTTGATCTTCAAATCTTTTTAAAATCTCTCCAAATCAGCCCTAATGTTGGTTACAGAATCTGCTCCATAATCTGCAAATATATCTGATTGGAAATCTCTTCTCCAAGATATTCGCATCCAATCACTCTAACAGATCTTCTCAAAACTCACTAACACGCGCAGCCCTAAAACATCACAAACTGATGTTCTGATGTTCCAATATAGTGATGTCAAGACATCACTTATAACATAAGCATATAAAACTCCAACCCTGCAACAGCTAATGTTAGGAACCAATGTTATGACATCAGACATATGACATCAACATTGTTCAACTTTGTTTTATCAAAATTCCAGCCAATACAAGAACTAACAATCTCCCCCTTTGGCTAATTTTGGCTAAAATAAACTCTGCCATCATCAGAGGTACCTGCAGCGGAAAACACTTCAAAAAAAACTTCAACCCAGCAGCAATCATATAACAAGCTGCACAAAGCCAAACTCCCCCTCAAAGCAAGAACCAGTATACCATCTGTTCAATCATGCACACTCCCCCTCAAGCCTAGAGCCACACCAGACAACTAGGCAACACATAGGCTAACATACCTTCTCACCCTTTTTAGCCACAATTTGACAACATCAAACACAAAGATCTGACATCCATTAAGACATGGTCAACAGCAAGCTTCCCAAGGAACACAATATCCTAAAAACTTTGACTGGTCAGGCGATACAACCTATGGATTCTTATAGTACTATAAAGTTCATGCCTTCTTCCTTCTAACAACACCAGAAACCACACAAGAATGAATCAGTCAAACAAAGATGCAAGAAAGCAACATAAGCATGAGGATAATAAGCCAGATCCACTGAAGACTAAGAACACAACAAGGAAAGTCGCTGGAACTTCTTCAGGAGCAACAAGAACAAGAAAACCATCAGAGACAAAAACCATTAAGAAACCTCTAGTGCAACTCAATGATTCTGATGATGAATGGGGTGAAGATTGGAAAACTTTTCTTGATGCAGGGGGTTGGGATAATCTTTAGATCATATATAAATTGCTTTTGATGTACCAACATCCAATCTTGTATGCTTTCAGCAGTTGAATAAAATGTTGTTTTCATTAAACATATGCAAAATTACAACTGCACAAATACTCCTTCCAGCACACCTAATCCTCATAAATGCAAATTCCCAGTTTGCTTCTTAAACTTTCAAATTGATTTGCATATAAGACTTTAGTAAAAATGTCAGCTAGTTGTTTATCTGTAGAAACATGTTCCAAGGCAACTACTTTATCCTCTACTAAATCTCTTATAAAATGATGCCTTATATCAATATGCTTAGTTCTGCTATGTTTAATAGGATTCTTAGAGATATTGATAGCACTCAAATTATAACAGTACAATGTCATGACATCTTGCTTGACATTGTATTCTGTTAACATCTGCTTCATCCAAACAAGTTGAGAACAACTACTCCCTGCTGCTATGTACTCAGCTTCAGCAGTAGAAAGAGACACACAGTTCTGCTTTTTACTAAACCATGATATCAGATTATTCCCTAAGAAGAAGCACCCTCCTGAAGTACTTTTTCTATCATCAGCACTCCCTGCCCAATCAGCATCACAAAAACCACATAACTCAGTGCCTGATCCATGACTGTAAAGTATTCCATAGTCACTAGTCCCATTCACATATTTCAGAATCCTCTTCACTTGATTCAAGTGACTAACTTTAGGCTCAGCTTGATATCTGGCACAAACTCCAACAACAAAAGAAATATCAGGTCTGCTAGCTGTGAGATACAATAGACTTCCAATCATGCTTCTGTATACACTTTGATCCACACTAACACCATGTTCATCCATGGACAACTTTAAATGAGTAGGAGCAGGTGTCCTCTTGTGATTAGCATTCTCTAGACCAAATTTCTTCACTATGTTCTTTGCATACTTGCTCTGAGAAATAAATATGGAGTCCTCCATTTGTCTAACTTGTAGACCAAGAAAATAGTTGAGCTCTCCAACAAGACTCATTTCAAACTCAGACTGCATCTGTTCCACAAAATGTTTCACCATTGCATCTGACATCCCACCAAATACTATGTCATCAACATAGATTTGAGCTATCATCAGTTTTCCTCCTTCCTCTTTAACAAACAAGGTCTTGTCAATCCCTCCTTTTCTGTAGCCATTCACAACCATGAATTTAGTAAGCCTTTCATACCAAGCTCTTGGTGCTTACTTCAAACCATATAGAGCTTTCCTTAGTTTGTACACATGGTCAGGAAATGTTGGATCAATAAATCCTTTTGGTTGATCAACATACACCTCTTCATTTAAGTAACCATTCAAGAATGCACTCTTAACATCCATCTGAAAAAGCTTGAATTTGAAATTACAAACCACCCCTAAGAGTAATCTGATAGATTCCAGTCTGCCACAGGAGCAAAGGTTTCATCATAATCAATTCCTTCAACCTGAGTGTATCCCTGAGCAACTAATCTGGCCTTGTTTCTGGTGACCACTCCTTGTTCATCAGATTTATTCTTGTAAATCCACTTGGTGCCAATCACATTAACTCCATCAGGCCTTGGTACAAGATCCCACACTTAATTCCTTTTGAATTGTTCCAGCTCTTCATGCATGGTATTAATCCAAAACTCATCAGTCAAGGCTTCTTTGACATTCTTGGGCTCAATTTTAGAAACAAAGCAAGAATTTGACACAACCTCTCTTGATCTAGTGCTAACCCCTGACTTAGGATCACCTATGATAATCTCCCTGGGATGGTCCTTTAGCACTCTAATAGATGGTTCTTTATTAGATTGTTCAGGTTCAAGCTCAGCATCAACATGACTAGGAGACCCACTTCTATCTTCAGTTTCTTCTGTGACTTCTTCAACTGATGTTTCAACATCATCCAGGACATCAGCATCTTCCTGCTTATCAGTGTCATCAATCACCACATTTATAGATTCCATCATAACCTTTGTTCTGGAGTTGAAAACCCTGTAAGCTCTGCTATTTGTAGAGTATCCTAGAAAGATTCCCTCATCACTTTTAGGATCCAACTTTCTCCTCTGTTCACGATCTGACAAAATGTAACATTTGCTTCCAAAAACATGAAAGTACTTCACATTTGGCTTTCTTCCTTTCCATAGTTCATACAGAGTAGCTGAAGTGCCCCTTCTCAAAGTAACTCTGTTGTGAATATAGCAAGCAGTGTTCATAGCTTCAGCCCATAAATGGTAAGGAAGATTTTTGGCATGAATCATTGCCCTAACAGACTCTTGAATAGTTCTATTCTTCCTTTCAACAACTCCATTTTTCTGAGGAGTGATTGGAGAAGAGAACTCATGACTTATGCCTTCAGCAGAACAATATTTCGCAAACTTGCTATTTTCAAACTCTCTTCCGTGATCACTCCTTATTCTAATAACATTACTCTCCTTTTCCCTTTGGAGTCTTTGACAAAGATCTTTAAAAACATCAAACACCTCTGACTTGTCTTTAATGAAGCTCACCCAGGTGTACCTTGAATAGTCATCTACAACAACATAAGCATACTTCTTCCCTCCTAGACTTTCTAGCTGCATAGGTCCCATCAAGTCCATATGAAGAAGTTCTAAAACTTTGGAGGTGGTGTTATGTTGAAGATTCTGATGTGACATCTTGGTCTGCTTCCCTATTTGACAATCTCCACAAACTCTTCCCTCTTCAATAATGAGTTTAGGAATTCCTCTGACAGCTTCTGAGGATATGATTCTCTTCATACCCTTCAGATGAAGATGTCCCAACTTTTGATGCCAGATTTTGACTTCATCATCTCTAGCAAACACACATGTTGAGGTACTTGAGTCTTGTTGCAGCCATAGATAACAATTGTCCTTAGACCTAACACCCTTCATGATGACTTCTCCTTTCTCATTTGTGACATTGCACTCAGATTTTGTAAAGTCTACTTTGAATCCTTGATCATAAAGTTGACTAATACTGATCAAGTTTGATGTCAACCCTTTGACAAGTAGAACATCATTCAGTCTAGGAGCACCAGCACAATTCAGCTTTCCCATCCCCTTGATTTCTCCTTTAACACGATCACCAAATGTAACATGACCTGAAGACTGAATCTTAACATCTACCAACAAATTTTTAACTCCTGTCATGTGTCTTGAACACCCACTATCAAAGTACCAGTCTTCTTTGGTAGAAACCCTAAGAGAAGTGTGAGCTATTAAGCTAGTAACTTTACCTTTTGGAACCCATTGCTTCTTAGAATTCAAGGCCTGATTACCTATGGGAAACTTCTGTGTGGGAGTATACTGATGTGCCTTCTGAGGATACCCATGTAGCTTATAACAATAGGCCTTTATGTGTCCAAAACGCCCACAGTGATGACATCTCCAGCGCCTGAATTTCTTCCTAGAAGGACTCCTGTCAGGATGTTTAAACATCTGTTTTAACATCACTGGTTTGGAACTAGTAATACCATCATCAGAAGCTGCAACATTGTTGAATCCCAAACCACTTTTGTCTCCAGCAATTTTCCCAATACTAAGAATGTTGTCTAGAGAATCATTACCATTGTTCAACATTCTGATAGTTTTGGTCATAGAATCCAATTTAGAGTTAAGCATACTGACTTCATTTTCAAGTTTAGTCTTTTCAGCCTCTAACTGCACTATGGTTTTCTTCAGCTTCTCTCCTTCAAGACACACTTGTTCACTTCTCATGCACAGTTCTTTATACGAGGCAGCAAGCTCTTCATAAGTAACCTCATCATCACACGAATCATCATCTGACTCACAAACCCCAATCATAGCTCTAACAAGCTTAGCTGATTCATCTTCAGATTCACTTTCACTATCAGACCAGGAAGCAGATAACCCCTTTTTCTGCTTTTTGAGATAAGTAGGACATTCCTTCTTGACATGACCATACCCTGCACACTCATAGCATTGGACTCCCTTATTGGACTTTTCTTCATCACTAGTTTTCTTCCCTTGATCTCTTGATCTGTTGGTGTCAGATGTGATGTTCTTGACATTAGGATTATAACTCCTATTTATCCTCTTCATAACTTTATTAAACTGTCTTCCCAGTAAGACAATGGCCTGGGACAGCTCCTCCTGAGACTCAGCACCCTTCTCTTTCTTAGAATCTTCAGAACTAGATACCAACGCTATACTTTTGGTTTTCTTTTCAGGTTCCTCTTCCATTCCTAATTCAAAGGTTTGAAGAGAACCTATCAACTCATCAACCCTCATCTTGCTGATGTCTTGGGCTTTTTCTAAAGTTGTCACCTTCATTTTATATCTCTTGGGAAGAGATCTAAGAATTTTCCTCATCAGCTTCTCTTCAGTCATACTCTCTCTTAGGGCACTAGAAGCATTTGACAACTCTAGGATGTTCATGTGGAAATCATGGATAGTCCTTAATCTTCAGATTTTCAAACTTTGTTGTCAAAAGTTGAAGTCTTGACATCTTGACTTTGGAGGTTCCTTCATGAGTAGTCTTCAAGATATCCCATGCTTCCTTAGCTACTTCATAAGTGTTGACCAACCTGAAGATGTTCTTATCAACACCATTGAATATGGCATTCAAGGCTTTAGAATTCTCAAGGGCAAGCTCATCTTCTTCCTTGGTCCATTCTTCTTCAGGTTTCAGTTTTGTGCTACCCTCTGTTTCCTTTCCATTCTTATCCTTTTCCACAATAACAGGATGTTTCCATTCTTTCACAATAGCCTTCCAAGCCCTGCTCTCTAATGACTTCAAGAAGGTAACCATCCTTGGTTTCCAATAGTCATAATTAGAGCCATCTAGAATAGGGGGTCTATTCACAAATCCACCAGTCTCCTTGTCCATTGTACCAGAAAGTATCAGCCCTAGATCTCACCCAGATGCAGAGCAGGATGCCTGCTCTGATACCAATTGAAATTCTGGTATCAGATGTGTGATGTCACAACAACACAATCTGCTATATGAACAAGGTAAAAGCAATAGTAAATAACACAAAGAATTGTTCACCCAGTTCGGTCTAACTACCTACGTCTGGGGGCTACCAAGCCAGGGAGGAAAATCACTATTAGTAGTATCAAATTACAGACTCAACAATCCCAGTTGACATCAACCTAATTTAATCACTACCCAATGACAATTCTACCTAAGAAACCACTTAGGTAAGAGAAACTACTCACTCCCTAATTCACCACAGTGATACAATCCAATGATTACACACTAATCACCCAACTTGATTCTGCTTAACAGCTTTGATCAAGAATAACACACTCTTGCTTAAAAGCTCTAGAGTGAATACACTTACAACTCAAAATAGTAACACCAATTCACACACGAATGGTTTACAAAAACACACACAAAGACACAAATGATACTCAGTCTTTAGCTCTCTTTTCTTCGTTGTCTTCCAATAAGGGTTGAGGCTGTTTTTATACCCTTATGACTTGGGCTTGGATCTCTTTCAAAAATATCTGATATTAAAACAAATTTGATCTTCAAATCTTTTTAAAATCTCTCCAAATCAGCCCTAATGTTGGTTACAGAATCTTCTCCATAATCTGCAAATATATCTGATTGGAAATCTCTTCTCCAAGATATTCCCATCCAATCACTCTAACAGATCTCCTCAAAACTCACTAACACGTGCAGCCCTAAAACATCACAAACTGATGTTCTGATGTTCTGATATAGTGATGTCAAGACATCACTTATAACATCAGCATATAAAACTCCAACCCTGCAACAGCTAATGTTAGGAACCAATGTTATGACATCAGACATATGACATCAACATTGTTCAACTTTGTTTTACCAAAATTCCAGCCAATACAAGAACTAACAAATTTATTTTGTAAAACAAGTCAGTTATGGATCTTTCCGCTTTATTCCATAATTGAACTTTCCTTTTTGTTGGAAAAAATTTCCCTTTTATGTTTATTCCATTTTGTGTTATGTATCAAATTTATGAGCAGGGATTGTGTTTTCTTTCTTTAAATGTGGCATCCTTGTTTCTGTCTAAGAATAATAAATTTTTATTTACTCTGATTTATTTATGTATTATTTATTCGCAATGGGAATTGGGGTGTTACACTTTGGTGTACTCAAACTGAGCACAAATGAGCTCTATTTATAGTAGAGCAAGTTTGTTTTGGCTGCAATAGTGATTGGCAACTGCGGCATAGGTTTGGCCAATGTTGATCAATGGGAATCCAAGTCTCCTCTAGCCATTGACTAGAGGTTAGAGCACAGGCTGCTGGTTCCCTAGTTGTTGGATCATCCTTGACTGAATTCAGTTGGAAAGGCTCAGTCCATGCCACCTTGGTGCATCCATTAAATGCTCCAAACCAAAATTGGAGTCTTGTCCCTCTTTTAGGCATTTCTAGGTTTTGCATGCTACTTTTGGTTCCAAGGACTTTATAGGCTGATGGATAAGTGTTTGTCCCTTCTTGATCTCCCCCTGAGGTGTTCAGATGGATAAACTTGTTTGTCATTTGCAAAATTTGCTCAAATCGAGCAAAATGCACAAATCTGCCTTGCCATGACAGTTTGCAGCAAGGCATATTGGCATGGTCATATCTCATGGCTCAAATGGAATTTAATGGAGTTCTTGGCCATTTTGGAAAGCCCTCATATGATACAACATATGTGTGATCATAGTTTGTTTGGATACCTTTTGGATATAAGTGAATAATCCCCCTACTTTTGGGAAAAAAAGCAAGACAAATTCTGACTTAGTGAAAATTTCACTAAGTGTTGGAAAAAGTGACATTTCATGTTTTTAGCTATTTTGACCCAACCCTAACTCAAAATCCATGATGAATTGGAATGAGGTGTAGTTGAAGCTTTTGTAGAGGGCCATGAGAGCTACAAATCCAGCTTTGAATGGGGAAAAATGGCCTTGTGGTTTAGGAGATATGATCCTCCAAAGTTGGTACCCTAGCCACTTTGTTCCATAACTTAGAAAATTTCTTAGTTTTTATGGTTACCTCTTTTACAAGTTATCCCACTTTTCTTGATTTTTCTTGATGAATGATGATCCCAATCACACATTAACATCATTTTAGGGTCACAGAACCATAATTGTGAAAAATCTCAAAAAGTCAAAGTTGACTTTTGTGCACAGTTGACTTTTTGTCAAATGAACTCCAAACTGTGCGATCCTCTATGAAATCAAGTCCTTGACCTAAATCAAACTTGATGTATATGTTACATGGGTGTTATAGGGTGTATTTAATCATGTCCCAAGGTTTGGGAGCATGCCTGGGTCAAAAGTCAAAGGCACAGTAGACTTTTTCTTCAAAAACCCTAATTGTGGTTCTGATGAACTTGAAACTTGTGAATCAAGCTTCTTGGATCAATCCATTGTTGCAAATGGATAAATGTAGTTTATTAGAGACCCTAAAATGCTCTCTTGAGGTCTTGGCTCATGTTTTGTCCCAAAAGTCAACTTAGGGGTGAATTAGGTCAAGAAACCCTAATTCCTGATTTTTTTTAGGAATGCATCCCCTGAGGTTAAACTGACTTAATGATTGGGTTTATGATGTCCCTTGGGGCATCTTAGGTTGTACTTTGAAGCATTGGCTCATGCCCAGAGGAAAATTTCCATCTAGAGGCCCTGGTCGACCAAACCCCTAATTTGGTGACACTGGTGACCTTGAGGCTTAATCCACTTGGAATGTTGCAGCCTTGTGCTTGATCCTTGATGTGGGAGTCCTCTTGATCCATTGGATATTTTTGAGACGTTTAGATAAGTTGAAGATCATGTCATTCCTTGATTGATCCTTTGTCTAAGAGCTCTGAGAGGGCTTGAAACGCTAAGTTTGATTGTAGTGAATGCTCACCCATCTTTGGGGAGACTAATGAGGTATAATGATCCATCCATATTGTGATGATGATTTGCACAATGATGGTAATCTTAGTGGTCAAAATTTAGGGTATGACTGTCGACAGCAAACCTTTCGGAGAAAAACTGTTGCATTGCCGAGAGTCTTTGGTTGAGAGGCTTTCTCTGGGGATTTTCCTTAATCCGGGAAAGTGAGAAATATCATCTTCGATGATGAAGAGGGATGTTCCAAAGGTGTCTGTCGAATGTTTTCTTACCTTTCAGAGGTTCTATTTATCAAAGTTGTCGAGGAAGGGCTCCAATCCCGAAATAAACTAGGGAGAAACTACTTAGATGATACATTTCTTGACGAGGAAAGGACTGACAACTTGACTGGCAAGAGGACTTCATCACTTGGAAATAAGACTGACCAGAGTGATAGTAATGCAATATGAATATTAATGTGAATCAATTATGAATGATGTATGTATGTTTATGATGACAAAACTGACGTGACATACAGACTAATAGATGAACACGAAGGGATACTCGGCCACTGTGGGGGGATGAAAAGTATCACTGGTTCAAAAATAACGATCTTGCCTTGCTTTGGAGAGGTAGTCCCCGTGGGGGAGAAAAGTCGTCAATCGGTCTTAAGAGGTAAGATCTCTGTCGGGGTATCAGATGGGACATTCGTATCTGAAACAGTTGATCCTTCATTCAGGTGCACTGGTTTAGAAGGAGTACTTTGATTCTTCACTTTGAGGTTCAATCACCTCTGGAGAAGCCATCGATGTTCTTTTTTAAGTTCACAGTCAAAAGGAATTGCCATCTTTATTTTAAAAAGCAGAAAAAATTTTGACAAGTAAATTCATTTTTGTTTTATTTCAAGAATCGTTGATCATGTTAAAACGTCATTCTGTAAAGCTAAAACAAATGAGAATTGCAAATAATAGCACTAAGGCTCAAATTTTATTGATAGGATGAAAATTAGCCAAACGCGTGATCCCATAGAGTATTTACAAAGTTTAGAAAATGGTAATTTAAAGGAAAAAAGGCTACATTGAAACATAACGACCGTTATCCTTCTACCAACTTTGAATTCTGGATATCCTGAACTTCTGTCGAAGATGACCTTGACTTGAAGTTTGTCGACGAATAGTGTTACCGCTGGGGATTTAACCTTGTAGGACGTAGTTACTTGCCATTAATCCCTAACTTTTTCCTGGATTGTCTTTTGAGATTTCCAATCCATCGGGATGATTTTTGCTTATGTCTGTAATTTTTGCCTGGACCTCCCTTTCGGGTTTTCAATCCACCGAGATGTTTTTTTTTATTTAGGCGAAGTATTTCTTGACTACATCAACATTCGTGGGGTAGGCAAACTCTTCTCCATCCATGGTTGCGAGTCTCAAGGCACCGCCTGAGAAGGCTTTCTTGACCACATAGGGTCTGTCATAATTCAAAATCCATTTGCCCCGAGAGTTAGTGAGGAATGATTGTATCTTCTTGAGCATGAGGTTGTTGAAAAGTATTTCGGGGGTGTTTTATCGTATGCACAGAGATTGTGTATATTGATGTCGTTCGATAGTCAAAAGTGTTTCAAACTTTATAGTAACAAAGGGTTGGTTTTTCGTTTCGTAATGTTTGCATAAAATTTAGAATTCAACTGTTAAAAGATAAGTTTTAGGGTTTTGGTAAAAACATGTCAAGATTAGTTTTCGGTAATCCGTTTTGAAAGTATCAACTCGATCAAGCGTGTGAACTCATTGACAATATATATAACCACATATCCTCTCAACAAGTTTCTCTCAAACACTTGTTGTGGGATTTATCATATTGATCCTTTGTTGATCTCTCACACAAACTACCAATATGATAAAATTCAAGTTCAATATTTATGAACATCAACATTCAAAACTATCTCTAGCCTTATGAATATTGATGGAATGAAACTAAGGTCAAGTTTAATACATTTCTCTCAAACATGAATTAAACGACATATAAACCATGTAAACAAAGTTTTTCTTCTATATATATCATCAACAAGGTTCACAAGCTTACAATCAAAATCAATACATACAAAATAATGGATCACCTACCACTAATCATGACACAAGAATGTGTTTAGCTACACATATTCATGCTATCTTGGATAACAAGTTTCAAGAGGAGATGAAAGAGCATCCGCGTCGAATAATCGAGATCGGATGCGATTCCAGCTTCTTTATGTGAAAAATCACCCTTGGATGATCAAAATTCAGAAAATTATGTTTTGGTGTGAAAATATGAAGTTATGATCCCAAGAAAAAGTAAAAATCTATTTATAAAGCACTTGAAATCTGATACATTCGCACTGCGAACGATCCATTCGCCTAGCGAATGAAGAAAATGGCACCTTAAGTGCCTTATAAAAGTTAAACCGCCCTTGACTGTCTTCGTGGGTTCACAAAGCCAACGTTTCATTCGCAAGGCGAACCACTCGCCAAAACATTCGCAAAGCGAATTTTGGGTCCTTTTTCGACTGCCTCAGCCAAGGGTTCTTCGCCAGGACCTTCGCAAAGCGAGTGAAGCAGCGAAAATTCACTGGGAGTTTGCAAAGCGAACTTTAGTCCCTTTTCCCTCTGTCCAATTCTGGAGCTATTCGCTGGGAGCTTCGCCAGAGTTCGGAAAGCGAACGCTCACTGGTGAATTCGCCAGGGTTCGCAAAGCAAACCTGCTGTTGTTTTCCTCATTCTTTGATAACTTGTATCATCTCTTTGTGTCTTCTTTCTTTGGTCAATTAGTGCACTTTTCTGCACAATAGCACACACATTACAAGCACCAAAGGTATAAATACAATATTTGAAAAACAACAACAATTTACTACTAAAATCCTCAATTAAAATAAGAAAGTGTTGAAAAATGCCAAGTATCAAATACAAATATATAACATGTTTGACATCTAACAAACTCTCCCCAACTAACTCTTTGTTTGTCCTCAAACAAAGTATGCCTCTCATTGAAAACAAGAGGATTTGCTCGAGCATTTGATTCAATCCAAGAAAGGATAAACGGCTCAAATAAACAACAATTGTAACAAAGCACAATTACACAATTCTAGAATCGACAATGCAAAAGAACTTGATTCTTAAAACAAATCTCAGACAATGTTTCCAGAAACAACTAAACAATCATGCTCATATCACTCTAACACTCCTCTTCAAAATAGGATAGAAGGAAATTAACGTGTTTGCAACCGCGGGGTAATTTCGCTCAAATGACAAATGATACAAATACTAAGCAATTCATACAATATCTAATCGATCGCAAGAAATTATGGAAGCAAAAGATCACTAAGGGCTTTTATCGGTTGTAACTTAGTCGGGGTTAAAAACAAGGGACATATGTACACGGCCATTGAAACAAGAAAGGGTAAAGACTATGAAGAGCATTTCTTTTTCAAAATTTTTGATCTTGTTCAATCCTTATTTCTTTCTTTCACAATGCATTTTATTCTTTTGATTTTCTTTTCTTTTTGTTCTTTTTTTCTTTTTTTTTTCAATTTCTTTGTCTTAGAATGCATTGTATCACCAAATCCTTTTTCTCTTTTCAAAATAAACCATTCTCCCCAACTTCAACATTACCATAAGCTTAGTTTAAATGCTCTTCAAAACGGGCTAAATTCGAGTTCATGATTCAAACAAAAATTTCATTTCTGCTCAAAAGAGGTTTCAAATACGCGCATACTCACAAGGTGACTTGAAGTGTTTTTAGAATGGTGGTTATACTCAAAGTACACAAACATTGCCTTGATCATTTCTATGTTTCCATACTTTCAAAACAACAAGCAAGATAAAGCATGAATTATAAGTATAAAACAACATTCATCATCAATCCAAAGCATTTAGTATAACATGGAGGTTTCTCACTTTTGTGGTTTTTGGACCTAAATGACATAAGCAATCCATAGAGTTGTAACAAGAAACAACACTTTCATTTGTACAAAGACAAAAAATTCTAATACATTCTAAATTCTAGAACTAGGTAACTATGTACCTTGCCAACAAAATCGTGCTTAAAATTACTATCATCGCCATCCAACTTAGAAGAATATTCTTTGATGCACAATCAACACCAACCTAAGTTTCTTCCAGAAAACATCCAAAAGATGGATATATTAAACTTCCACAAGCATACCAACATAAAGCGATAAAAAACATACCAACAACTTAAGAGTTGAACATTCGTAAACTGAAGAATTCAACTCTTAATAACAACAATGAAAAATGAAAGCATACCAACAATTTAAGAGTTGAACATTCTTAAACTGAAGAATTCAACTCTTAACAACAATAATAAAAAATGAAATATTAGTAAACTTGAAAATAGAAAAATTTACTGAAAAACACAATATTACTAATAATAATAATAATGTCATGGTGTGAAAAACACCAACAAAGTCAAAAGTACCACAAAAGGGTACAAGTACATCATAATATCCAAAATAATCCAACAAAGTGGATAGAGTACATCAATAAAAACTGAAATAAAAAACAAAATACAAGAAAACTTCACTTTGATGCTCAAAGGAAGTACAAAATCATCACAACAAAAAAATCAGTCATCGGCCTCTGAACCGGACACTCTAACTTCCTCTCCTTCCTCTGAACCATAAACAGAACCAGTCACCTCATCATCATCAGCATCACCAACCTCCTCATCAGCATCATCAGGACGAGCTGCATCCTCTCCCCCTCCGAATACTGGCCTGGCCTCAGGCCAACCAGCATGTGCAAGGAACTGCTTCCTCGTCATCATCGTATGATCAGCAGCGGGATCGCTAATCTACAACTGCAGTACCTGCATAGAGTCATGTAAATCAGTCATGGTGCACTGAGAAGCCGCCATCTAGTCCCAGTTATACTGGCATATCTCCTGCTGATAAGGGTAGAAACCCTGCGACCCAGAACCAGAAGCATCACCACCCCTTGTGCCGGCTTCAGCACCAGCACTCGATGTCTCACCCCTTGCCCCCTTTGGCTTGCAAGACTTGTCGACATAACAGTCATCAATAGCCGACGGGATAGTGACCTGAAGGTGTGCGGGTATATTAACCCCAGCATGTGCACACAATGTCATGATGAGATAGGGAAATGCAAGAGGGGCATTCGCCCGAGAAGCTGAACCGCCAAGGCCACTCTCCACAATAGCCCTAATCTCATCGACGATAATACGGGCCACATCAATCTGCACGTTAGTCAAAATACTGTGGACAAGGTGGGCTAGTGGTATAGGGATGGTAGACGAATGCGACTTCGGCTTGATGTTGGTTATCACCAAGAGCAAAATAAGTTAAGCTAAAGGTTGCATGTCCTCACGACGGTACGTAATTGCAACCCCAGATAGGTTGAGTTCTACAGTTTTTCCCGGTCGTAGAAGATCTCTGGTCATGGCAGGTATGTCTCGGTGAAGATGTAGGTCTCTATGGTAATTGTCTATTTGGCTAGCTCTCAATGGTAGAGGACTTCCAAAAACAATACTAATTGCTGCAGGTCAAATCTCACCACCTTCCCCCCAACGAAGGTTATCCACCGAAATTGCTCGCCATCATCAGGAAGGGCGTTCGTATAAAACTCTCGGACAATCTCCATATTGTAACTATCGACTGAAGTTATCAGTCGTCCCCATTTTTTTCTTCTAAAAGTCCAGCCACCGACCGATAACTCCCTCGGTCACTTAAGTTAAATCTCTTTTCTGGCAAGATTGTTCTCTTTTTCAAGGTAAGATACCTTGCTGCTTGTTTGGCACTCCTAAACCGATCGCTATCAAACTGTATTAGAACTTGTCGCGATGTGGTGGCTTTTCGTTTCTTAGCTGGATTAGTCTTTGGACCCATCTGCACAAATCAACAAACAAAACAACAATAAGTAGCAACACAGTTCATTATAATTGAGAGCCAAAACAAAATCACAACTGAATCATCATAAAAAAATTTAGAATTCTGATACGTTCTCTCCAGGGTTCGCAAAGCGAAGGCTGGCGAACATTTGCCCCAGATTCGCAAAGCGAAGTCTGGTGAATGCTCGCCCAGGTTCTCAAGGCGAACAGAACAGTGAACCCGCAATAATTTCAGAAAAACAACAACATCCAGACTTTCCACATCAGAGTTCCATTTACAATACCATTTCTATTCTAAGGCTTGCACAAAATTCAACATGCAATCAATCAAACCTTAAAACAGAGGTTAAACCCTAGAATAAAAAATGTCTCTAATGTGCAAACCACAACCCTAAACAGAATGTCTAAACAGAAATTAGAAAGAAAACGAGATTCAAACCTGAACTTGTAATTGATTTGGGGAAAACTTGGTGAAATTTGAGATGAACAGTGCACGTGAGAGATTTTGTTCTTGAGAGAGTGTTTTGTTTGAATGAGGCAAGAGGCAAAGTGTCCAAGGAAACTAGGGTTGCCTCTCACATGATCAGAAAATGAGATGGGTCATGGGCCCAAGTGTCGGCCCACCTGTTGTACCCCAAAATTTTCCCGCCCTATTTCTAACATTTAAATTATTTTTTAACTTTGATTTTATAAGTTTTTTGGTTCAATTTCACTAATATTTTAACAGTAATTTTTATCCAAAAATAGGTAACAGTTTACTTTAAATTGTTTAAATAACAAATAGTTGTTTGACCTTCATATGCTTTCCAGTGCATTTTTACTTCGAATAAACAAGATAGCACAATTGGTAAAGAGTAAAAGCTTGCAAGTATAAGGTCACGGGTTCGAATCCCATTATCTGACTTTTTTGTTATTTTTTTTTTTGTTACTAACTTTATTTCCATTTTAAAATCACAAAATTGTATTTTTTTTTATTATTTATTTTTAATTTTCGTTTTTTATTTTTAGGCATTTTTAAAAATATTTATTTATTTGATTTTATGCACTTTTTACCAAAAAGGATAAAAAAATCATAATAAATACAAAAAATATTTCCCTTCTTAAGTACTTGTGTCCTATTGGTTAATCTGTGTCAGTTTGTGTCATACTCAGCTTCTGATTGGTCAGCTTGCTAACCAAGGAAGATCTTTTGTCAATTTTATTCCACTTTTTGCCCTTTAACCTAATTTTCTAGATCTATAAATACATGTTGTTTTGCACCTAACAGGGGGCAGCCATCCTTAAACTTTTCTTATTATCAGTTGTTTTCCTTCACCGTCACAATCGCTAACGTAAGTTGTTGATGATACATATATACATACATATTATAATAATGCTAATCTAGTAACATATTACAATCATGAGACATACTGGTACATATTTTGTTTATTCTTACATTTGTTAATATATATATAATTTTTAATTTTTAATTTTTATTAGATTTTTCGGTTCGAATTATGTCGATACGCTGTTCGCATATTTGTGTGCTTGATGCGTGACATTTATGTATTTCGACCCCCGTTGCGATGATCGCATTTTGCGTTAGCAACATTATTGTTTTAAAATGTTTTAAAACTTATTTTTCTATGCATTTTTTCATATTTTATATATTTAGATCCACATGAATTGGATCCTGATTGCGATGATCACGTTAAGTGTAGCAAGATATCGAGTAATTTTATCGAGTTATGTACGTTTTTTTTTTTTTATAATTATTTTGCTCTTTTTAATTAATTATCATTGTATTTCAATTTTACACGCGTCAGATGGTTTAGCATGGTGGCGATCCATTTTTTTTTGTGCTAACCGATTCGCATCCCGACTTGTAATTTATAATCTTCTTATTATCATGTTGCTTCTTGATTCGCCTGCGATGATCGCATTTTCGCGATAGCAATATTGTTGAGGTTTTTATCCAATTTGAAATCTTCTTTTCTTTGAGTTTCTTTTTGTTATAAATAGATCCACATGATTTGGATCCAGATTGCGATGATCGCATTTTTTGCGTTAGCAACAATATTGTTTTAAAACGCTCTAAAAAAATTTTCCCTTCTATTTTATAATTCTAGATCTGTGCACTTTTAATCCCTATTGCGATGATCGCATTTTTGCGTTAGCGATATTCTCTTATTAATTCTCGAATAATTTTGATTTCATTTTTTTCTTAATTCGTGATGTTAATTTTGTTTCAATTTTGATCTTAATCTTGTTCGAATTTAGATTTGAATATTGATGTCATTTTTTTATTATTAATCTGATTATTAAGTTTGGATTAAAACTTTCGCTAATTACTGTTGAATTATTGCGTGTTTGAATTGTATATTTATCGCTCATTTTATCCCCATTGGCAAAATGTATCCCAATTCCCATGACGTGTAAAATAATTTTATTGCTTTCCTTTATTTTGCTCATATCTTGCTACTATATTAAAACCTTTTTCAAAAATATCAAACAATTCTCAATTCAATAATCGAGTCCTTTTTTTTAACCCTGTAAGTCGACTGCTTTTTAGCGTCGCCATCGACCTAATGCACATACATGCACCTCTAGGGTAACCTCTCTTCGTTTGCCTTACGAAATAATGGTCATGTCCCTCGAACGTAGGGATACTTTAGCAAAAGACGCTTACGAATAATATCATCATAGTCCCTTCGATATAAAGATCATAGTCCCTAGATGACCCTTCGAGTTACCTACGAAAAGATGATCTTGTCCCTCGATGACCCTACGGAAAAATGATGATAGTCCCTTCGAATTGCTAAGGTATCCTTACATGTTGCCTTCTATGACCATTCGATGACCCTTCGCTGTCCCTTCACATCCAATAGATAGGACTACCTACCCACTAATGGTATGGATAGTACTATCTCTCAAGGAAAAGGATAAGTACCAGAAAGACCTTATAAATTAAGGGTAAGTAACTTTAAATGCTTGCTCACAACTCAAAAAAAAAAAAAAAATACTTTTCACATCTCACACTTTCAAAAATATTTTCTAAAACAAACACTTTGTATACATTCTTACGCGAATTATTACAAAGTCAAACCTTTACAAAAATATTCTCAAAAACAAACACTTTGTATACATTCTTACACGAATTATTACAAAGTCAACTTTTTACAAAATATTTTCTAAACACACACTACATTTCAAAAAAAGCAAGTTAAAGTAAGCAAGCAATTAAGAGCCCGTAGATAACTACAGATGAAAAGGGGTGCTAACACCTTCCCTTTTCATAACTTACCCCCCGAACTCAAAATATTTTCAAAAAGGTCTTTCCTGTTCTTATCACCTTTCCTAAATAAATTGGATAAAAGAAAAGTCGGTGGCGACTCTTGCTAACCGCAACATGTTTTTGCGAAAACGAAATTAAAAAGTCAGTTCTCCACCGTATTACACCACCCATAAAATTAAATCCCTTTTTAAACTGAGGTGGCAGTAAACACAATTCCCCTGTCTCGCTGAGTTCGCAAAGCGAACTGGCTGGCGAATGCTCGCCCCAATTCGCAAAGCGAACGGCAGTGAACATGACAGGTTTTTGAAAAAATTTCTGCATATGCTGTCACTTCCTAAACCACTTCTAATCATCAAAAATCATTAAAACAGCAAAGAAAGCAATAAATACTTACAATGTTGGGGTGCCTCCCAACAAGTGCTTGTTTAATGTCGTCTAAGCTCGACGGTCCAAAATGATTCAACAATCATCAAGAAACACACTGCAATTCTCTTGGTCAAATTCTCCTCCAAGATATAATTTCAACCGTTGGTCATTTACTGTCCAACTCTCTTTCTTTTTCAAGTCCTCAATGACTATTGCACCATAGTGCTTGACATCCTTAAAAAAAAACGGTCCAGACCATTTGGACTTTAATTTTCCCGAAAACAATTTCAGACGGGAATTGAATAAAAGCACCATCTGGCCAACCCGGAATTCCTTCTGCGAAACCTTTTTATCATGATATCCTTTCACTTTTTCCTTATATATCTTGCTTAAGTAGTAAGCGTTATTGCGCATTTCTTCCAATTCATGCAACTGGACTTTCCTTTTTTCACCGGCCAAACTCGGATCAAAATTATACATTTTCAAAGCTCAAAGAGCCTTATGCTCCAATTCAACGGGTAAATGGCATGACTTGCCATAAACCATTTGAAAAGGAGTTAGACCGATTGGCGCTTTGTAAGCGGTGCGATACACCCACAAAGCCTTATCTAATTTTTATGACCAATCTTTCCGTGAGCTCGACACGGTTTTCTCTAAAATTCTTTTGACCTCTCTATTAGACACTTCTACCTGACCATTTGTCTGTGGGTGGTACGGAGTTGCAACTTTATGCTTTACACCATAATGCTCTAAGACCTTTTCGAGCGGTGCATTGCAAAAATGCGAACCTCCGTCACTAATTAACACACTAGGGGTGCCAAAACGGGAGAATATGCTTTTCTTTAAAAAATTTATCACCGTCTTGCCATCGGCCCTCGGTGACGCAATTGCTTCCACCCATTTGGAAACATATTCAACCGCAACTAAGATATACTGGTTTGAAAAAGATGGTGGGAATGGTCCAACAAAATCAATACCCCAACAATCGAATACCTCGACTTCCAAAATTTTGTGCAAGGGCATTTCATTTCTTTTTCCAATTCCACCACTTCTTTAGCATCTATCACAACTTTTTGCATGGAGGTTGGCGTCTTTAAAAACAATGTTGGCCAATAAAAGCCCGATTGGAGGACTTTAGTTGCCGTTATAAAACCATTGTAAAGCCCTCCATAAGGCGAGTTGTGACAATGCCAAAGGATACTTTTGGCTTCATCAAGAGTGACACACCTCCTTAACAAATTGTCACCTCCTAACTTAAACAAGTATTGCTCATCCCAAACATAGAAATTAGCATCCAAGAGGAATTTCCGTCTTTGATTCCAAGTTAGGTCCTCCGGTATAAACCCGGTGGCTTTGTGGTTAACGAAATCTGTAAACCACGGCCTAACTTGTACTCGAAAAAGTTTTTCATCTGGAAATTCTTCACGGACCTCATTCTCACGGTGAGTTACCTCTACATTGATCAACCTAGACAAATGATCTGCTACCAAGTTTTCTGACCCTTTCTTGTCACGGATTTCCAAATCAAACTCTTGCAACAAAAGGATCCACCGGATGAGCCTTTGCTTCGAATTCGACTTGGTAAGCAGATATTTAATTGCCGAGTGGTCAGTGTAGACTACCACCTTTGAACCAATCAGATAAGACCGAAATTTCTCAAGAGCATAAACAATAGCGAGTCATTCTTTTTCTGTGGTGGCATAGTTAACTTGTGCCTCATTAAGAACTTTACTCGCATAATGTATAGCATGAAAAATTTTGGCCTTTATTTGCCCAAGCACCGCACCAACGGCATAATCGCTAGCATCACACATTAATTCAAAATGTAAGGTCCAATTTGGAGCAACGATTATGGGTACGGTGATGAGTTTCTCTTTTAAAATTTTAAAGGCATTTAAACATTCATCATTAAAGGAGAAGGACTTATCTTTGTTGAGTAGATTACTCAATGGCCTTACAACTTTGGAGAAGTCTTTGATAAACCGCCGATAAAAGCCAACATGGCCAAGAAAACTCCGGATGCCTTTGACATTGGTTGGAGGAGGTAACTTCTCGATCACTTCAATTTTCGCTTGATCCACATCAAGGCCTTTAGAGGAGAATTTGTGGCCAAGCACAATCCCCTCTGTTACCATGAAGTTGCACTTCTCCCAGTTCAATACCAAGTTTGTTTCAACACACCGTTCAAGAACGGCCTCCAAATTTCTCAAAAAAAGATCAAAAGACGCTCCAAAAATGGAGAAGTCGTCCATGAATACCTCCATCATTTTTTCAATAAGGTCGGAGAAAATTGCTTGACCACATCGTTGAAATGTTGTCGGTGCGTTGCACAAGCCAAACGGCATCTTTCGGTAAGCAAAAATTCCGAAGGGACATGTGAATGTCGTCTTCTCATGGTCTTCTGGATCAACCGCAATTTGGTTATAACCAGAATACCCATCTAAGAAGCAATAGAATTGTTGGCCCGACAATCTTTCTAACATTTGATCCATAAACGGGAGTGGAAAATTATATTTTCTTGTAGCGGTGTTTAGCCTCCTATAATCTATGCATATTCTCCAACCCGTCACAGTTCTTGTCGGGATTAATTCATTTTTCTCATTTCGTATAATGATCATTCCTCCCTTCTTAGGTACAACTTGAATAGGACTCACCCGCGGACTATCGAATATCGGGTAAATCATACCGGCATCCAATAGCTTAACAACCTCTTTTCTCACCATTTTGTTGAAAAGTATTTTGGGGGGTGTTTTATCGTATCCACGGAGATTGTGTATATTGCCACCATTCGATAGTCAAAAGCGTTTCAAACTTTATAGTAACAAAGGGTTGGTTTTTCGTTTCTTAATGTTTCCATAACTTCATATTTTCACACTAAAACATACTTTTTTGAGTTTTGATCATCCAAGAGTGATTTTTCACATAAAGAAGCTAGAATCGCATCCGATCTCGATTATTCGACGGGGATGCTCTTTCATCTCCTCTTGAAACTTGTTATCTAAGCTACCATGAATATGTGTAGCTAAACACATTCTTGTGTCAAGATTAGTGGTACGTGAGCAACTCTACCTGTTGAGATAATAATTTGTTTTGTGCAAGAATTGCGTCATTTGTTCCCAACTCTAACACTCCAGCTTTCTTTTGAGAAGAGCCATGGTTATGGTTCCCTTGATGGTCATTTAGAGCCACCCGGTCAATGATAGAAATAACATCCTCAGCGCTTTTAGCCATTAACGATCCACTCGCAGTGGCATCCAACAATGTTTTATGCACCAATTGAAGACCATTTCTAAAAATGTGAACTTGAGTAAGCTCATCGAAACCGTGCCCTTTACACTTTCTCAACATGGACTTGAATCTCTCACAAGCTTCGTTGAGAGATTCATTTCCACCCTGAGTGAAAACTGCTATTGCCGTTTTAGCCTCCATGAAACGATTATGTGGAAAAAATCATTCCAAAAACTTTTCCTCAAGCATGTTCCAGTCTGTCATGATTGCCGTAGATTGGTCAAGATACCATTCTTTAGCCTTCCCAATGAGGGAATGCGGGAATAGTATCTTAAACAATGATTCTTCTTCAGCTTCGGGTGCACCAGTCGCTCCCGCAATCTCATAGAACTTAGTCAGGTGTGAAAAAGGGTCCTCGTGATCTATACCAGTAAAAGGATTATGATATAGAAGCGAGAGGATACTAGTCTTCATTTCTGAATGCCGACCGTTCTGAGCATTACGTGTAAATTGTGCAGCATGTCTCGGACTATTAGTACAAGGAACTGAAGCAGGTGGTGGTCGTGGTTGTGGTGCAGTCATGGTTAGTATCAAAGTGGAACTTTCCTCTCGTTCTTGTCTTTCCTTAGCAAGTTGCCTCCTCCGCCTTGTTCTGCTATTTAATTTACGCGCAGTTCTTTCAATTTCAGGATCAAAAAGAAGTTGGTCTGCGGGTAACTTCCCTCGCATAAAACGGAGTCTGCACACTAAACCAAACAAATCAACAAGCACAAGAAAAAGATAACAAGTTTAAAACTCAATAACTATTGCAATGCTCGCAATATAACAACAATCCCCGGCAACGGCGCCATTTTGTTGAAAAGTATTTCGGGGGTGTTTTATCGTATCCACAGAGATTATGTATATTGCCACCGTTCGATAGTCAAAAGCGTTTCAAACTTTATAGTAACAAAAGGTTGGTTTTTCGTTTCGTAATGTTTGCATAAAATTTAGAATTCAACTGTAAAAAGATTAGTTTTAGGGTTTTGGTAAAAACATGTCAAGATTAGTTTTCGGTAATCCGTTTTGTAAGTATCAACTCGATCAAGCGTGTGAACTAGTTAACAATACATATAACCACATATCCTCTCAACAAGTTTCTCTCGAACACTTGTTGTGGGATTTATCATATTGATCCTTTGTTGATCTCTCATACAAACTACCAATATGATAACATTCAAGTTCAATATTTATGAACATCAACATTCAAAACTATCTCTAGCCTTATGAATATTGATGAAATGAAACATAGGTCAAGTTTAATACATTTCTCTCGAACATGAATTAAATAACATATAAACCATGTAAACAAAGTTTTTCTTCTATATATATCATCAACAAGGTTCATAAGCTTACAATAAAAATCAATACATACAAAATAATGGATCACCTACCACTAATCTTGACACAAGAATGTGTTTAGCTACACATATTCATAGTAGCTTGGATAACAAGTTTCAAGAGGAGATGAAAGAGCATCTGCGTCGAATAATCGAGATTGGATGTGATTCCAGCTTCTTTATGTGAAAAATCAGTCTTGGGTGATCAAAACTCATAAAAGTATGTTTTGGTGTGAAAATATGAAGTTATGATCCCAAGAAAAAGTAAAAATCTATTTATAAAGCACTTGAAATCTGATACATTCGCACTGCGAGCGATCCATTCGCCTAGCGAATAAAGAAAATGGCACCTTAAGTGCCTTCTGAAAGTTAAACAGCCCTTGACTATCTTCGTGGGTTCGCAAAGCAAACGCTTCATTCGCAAGGCGAACCACTCGCCAAAACATTCGCAAAGCGAATTTTGGGTCCTTTTTCCACTGCCTCAGCCAAGGGTTCTTCGCCAGGACCTTCGCGAAGCGAGTGAAGCAGCGAACATTCGTTGGGAGTTTGCAAAGCGAACTTTAGTCCCTTTTCCCTTTGTCCAATTCTGGACCTATTCGCTGGGAGCTTCGCCAGAGTTCGCAAAGCGAACGCTCACTGGTGAATTCGCCCGCAAAGCGAACCTGTTGTTGTTTTCCTCATTCTTTGACAGCTTGTATCATCTCTTTGTGTCTTCTTTCTTTGATCAATTAGTGCACTTTTCTGCACAATAGCACACACATTACAAGCACCAAAGGTATAAATACAATATTTGAAGAACAACAACAATTTACTACTAAAATCCTCAATTAAAACAAGAAAGTGTTGAAAAATGCCAAGTATCAAATACAAATATATAGCATATTTGACATCTAACAGAGGTCTCCTTTTCTGAAGACGCGAGGTCGAACCTTTTTGTCGAACGCTTTCTTCATTCTCTGTTGATACAACTGACCGTGACATAGAGTTGTCATTCACTTTTCTTCGATTAGATTCAATTCATCGTGTCGACTTTGACACCATTCTGCTTCTGTTAGCTTGGCTTCTGTCATACCCCAAATTTTGACCACCAAGATTTCCCATCATTGTGCAAATCATCATCACAATATGGATGAACCATCATGCCTCATCAATCTCCTCAAAGATGGCTGAGCATTCACTACAATAAATAATTAGGGTTTTGACCCCTCTCAGAGCACTTAGACAAAGGATAAATCAAGGAATGACATGATCTTCAACTTGTCTAACCTCTCAAACACCTATAAAGGATCAAGAGGACTCCCACATCAAGAATCAAGCACAAGATTGCAGCATTCCAAGTGGATCAAGCCTCAAGATCGCCAGTGTCACCAAATTAGGGTTTTGGTCGACTGAGGCTCCAGATGAAAATTTTCATCTGAGCATGAGCCAATGCTTAAAATCACAACCCAAGATACTCTAAGGGACCTCATGGACCCATTCATCAAGATAATTTAACCTCAGGGGATACATTTACCAAAAAATTAAGAATTAGGGTTTCTTGACCTAATTCACCCCTAAGTTGACTTTTGGGACAAAACATGAGCCAAGACCTCAAGACATAATTTGAAGGCCTCAAATACACTACATTGATCCATTTAGAATAGTGGATTGATCCAAGAAGCTTGATTCACAAGTTTCAATTTCATCTGGACCACAATTAGGGTTCTATAGAAAAAGTCAACTGTACCTTTGACTTTTGACCAAGACATGCTCCCAAACCCTGGTACATGATTCAATATACCCTATAACACCCTTGGAGGTCATCCATGAAGTTTAATTAAGCCCAAGGGTTAATTTCACAAAAGGATCACAAAGTCAAAATTTCATCTGATGAAAAAGTCAACTGTACAAAAATCCAAAGTTTGACTTTTTGGATTTTTGGTCAACCAAGGTTCCTTAACCCTAAAACAATGTTAATATGTGATTTGAATCATTATTCATCAAGAAAAATCAAAGAAAGTGAGTTAACTTGTAAAAGGGGTAACCATTAAAAACTTAGAATTTTTCTAAGTTATGGAACAAAGTGGCTAGGGTACCAACTTTGCAAAGGCATATCTCCCTAACCCTAAGGCCTTTTTCTCCCATTCAAAGCTCGGAGGGAAGCCCTCATTACATACTTCAAAAGTGTCAACTACATCTCATTCCAATTCCTCATGGATTTCAAGTTATGATTGGATCAAAATCACTAAAAACATGAAAAGTGCATTTTTCAAACACTTTGAAGAATTCTGCCCAAGGCAGATTTCAAGTGAAACACCAAAACTAGGAGGACTGTTTCACATAGTTCTAGGCTGAATCAATTCATGATGTAAACATTAAACTTGTTGAGCATGTTGCCTACAATCCAAGGAACTTATTGGCATGAAACAACTCAGCTTGAGCCCAGAGTTATGGTTGCTGCAAAACACCATGGCAAGGTTGTCATGAAAACCAGTTTGCATGTTTTCTTGCTTTACACGATTTTTGAGTCAAGGCCTAGGATCACTATGCCACATTCATCCAATCTGATCCTCATCCATCTGATACAACCTACAAAGTTGAGTCAAAAAGCCAAGGGATCTTCCAACTTGAGGTTAATGCATTTTGTCATATTATGCCTTGAATTCAAAGGCATTTACGTGAAATAGTGCACTTTCTATAAAACCACTCTACTCAATCAAGATGCTCACTTAAAAAACAATTAAAACATCTGAAGAATATGGATTTGGTCAAGACATAGCCCTGCTCTTGGGAGAGGCTAGTTTGCCTTGCATGAGAAGAAATGCCACCAAGCCAAAGCCATTGAATTTGATCTGATCTTGCAGCCATTCATTATTCCTCCAAGACAAGAGTTGATCCACTATAAATAGAGGTCCTAACTGATCATTCAAACCACACCAAAGAAGCTTACAACATTGCTTTCTCTCATTTCCTTCTTAAACTCCAAATTTCATTGTTTTTGAGCAAGCACTATCAGGTTTTGAGTTGGAGGCCAATGCAACTCAAACCAATGATTCACACACCTCACAAACAACATATAGGAGTGATCTAAACCATTACATCCCATATGTAACATCAGAATCACCAAATGGCCACTCAATTGCACAAAACTCATGACTTGCTGCAGAAGGAATCAGGTTGATCAATCCAGAGGTTTTCCAATCAACCTAAGCACTCAAACACATCCATTGAGGTACAAGGAAGCTGTCCAAATCATTGGAACTCATATGTAACACCTCTAAACTAGAATTCGATTCTCACTTGCAGAGGTAAAACTTGAACTCTCAAACTCAATGAATCGTGCATCATAAACATGTTTTCTTGTTACCATTGTGTTTCTGAATGTTTGTATATCATTTCCCCTCAATCAATTATTGTTTACAGTTCATGTACAGGATTTCATTGAGTTCATGCCAATTTTAGGGTTCTTCAGGTTTTATCAGATTATGTTTTGATTCACTTAATTTCAATAAAATTGAGTATTGTCATTGTGTTCCTCATCGGAAAACGCGCGATGTCATATTTGGATCATGTGAAATGATTGAGAGATGAGGGAGATATGAGCCTTCACGTATCTGAGCTTAAGGTTAAAGATGGCCATGGCGCCATGCTTCAGAAATTGAACTTGTTTTACTATATGATTTTCACTTGCCATATTATTCTTGAATTGACATTGTGCCCCAGTGGTTTATCAACTGGTTTATGTGTATTGAGCGAGTGAGAGGTCTGGGGTTCGAATGCCCCTCGCCCCATACCTCTTTTTTTATCACTTGTCCTATTTAATTATTTTTCATATTATTTTTGTTAATAACTTGGAAAATTAATTTCTCTCTAAATTTTAATCATTTTTTATTGGTTCTTTTCCTAAAAAATCACAAAAATATTAAAGTATTTTATTATACAAAAAAATCATATTTATATTATTTATTTAATATAGTTGATATTTTTGTGAATAAATTCATTTTTATTGTTTTTAAACATTTTTAAAAGTGAATTTTTATCTTGAAAATCAAAATCAAATGAGTCCTAAATCATCTTGTGATTAAAACCTCGTTTTTCAAACCTTAACCAAAAATCACAAGTGGTTTATTTAAACTTATTTGGTATTTTTTATCATTTTTATTAATTTTCTTTAAAGAATTACTTTTAAAAATGAAAATTAGGGTTTCTTTGATTTTTGATCCTTATCAAACATTTCAAAACCACTTTTTAGGCCTCTAATAGAGTGTAAGACCCAACCCCTTTGTAAATAAAATAAATTTTGGGCCTCAGACATTGTATAAGTCCCAACAGATTTTTAAAAACCTCGGCACGATCGCCATTTCAAAACAAAATCATTTGGGCCTACCTTTGTGTTATAAGTCCCATTCCTTTTCTTAAAAATACTTTGGGCCTCTAATAGAGTGTAAGACCCAACCATCTTTTGTACATAAAATAATTTTGGTCCTCAATCATTGTATAAGTCCCAGTACAAGTTTCAAAACAACGGTGTGATTACTATTTCGCCATGGGCCTCTCCTTGAGTTGTAAGCCCCATCACTTGTACAAAAATAGATCTTTGGGCCTCTAATAGAGTGTAAGACCCAACCCCCTTTCTACATAAATAATTTTAGGCCTCAGTCATTGTATAAGACCCATTACAGTTTACAAACAACGGTAAGATTACTGTTTCATCTGGGCCTCTCCTTGAGTATAAGCCCCAACAATCTCAAAAACAACTTCCCTTTTGATTTAGGTTCAAATATACAGTTGTTATCAAAACTTTCTTTAATTTCTTTGAACAACTAACAATACAGCATGGAAGCTTGCTCACCTGTAAGTTTTTATCAGCTTTCATTTACTCGCTTTCATATATATAACTGTATTATGGGAAGCTGCTCCCCTGTAAGTCCTTCTTTCATACCCTTTTAAAATACTTGTCATATATCAACTGTATATATACTACTATCTATTTAGAGTTTTCCCCGGCAACTAGGTCTAGAACTAGGTAAAGCCAGTTGGCCACTTTTTAATACAGTCAAAACTAGATCCCCATAGGACTTCCAGATACAGTTTTGCCTTCTCTTGGGCTTAAACAATATGGAACAAAGAGAAAGGCAGTATTCTCGGTGAACCTTTTCTTAGACTGTCACTATTAGAAATTGTCAAAGAAATTCTACTCCCTAGAAATGATTCATTCTCGGTGAATGACATCTCTTGAATTTCTTCAAACCTCAGAACTGTTCACTAAATGATTCATTCTCAGTGAATGACATCTCTTAAAATTTTCTTTGGTTTGGACCCACAGGCTTCCGAAAAGTATCCCCGCCTCCTCTTGGCCTTTGTACAAGGACCCTTCGGCTTCTTAGAAGTTATCATGCCTTCTCTTAGGCTTAATACAAGGACCCTGAAGACCTCTTAAAGGTATAGGACATAACTTAGTCATCCTCCGTTAAAGCTGTCTTTCTTAAAAGAGTCAAAACCTCAGACCAATTTTAGGGTTGATACTAATCCCTTAAAAGAGTCAGCCTCCTCTTGGGCGTTATATAAAGATAAACTCTTCCATACCAGTAGACTTGGACAGTCTAAATCCCCTTGAGTCTCAAAGACATTCTCAAGCACCTTACAAACATAGGAGAAACCCCGATCATTCTGGATCAACCTCTAGTAGAGTTAAAAACCATGGGTTCTAAAACCCAATCTCTCTCCTAAAATTCCCCAGCCAGGGTCAATTTATCATCAGTATAACACTATCAAAACCTCAAGGCATCTGATACCCCAACTCTTCTATAACCCTCAGCGAGAGTTGATTCCCCATTTGGACCTGCCTCGGGATCTCAATAATTCCCAGCAGAAGATAGCCTCCTCTTAGGCTTTGTATAATGATCCTTCCGTTCCTCAGCATAGCCAGCCTCCTCTTGGCCTTTGTACAATGATTCTCCCCAGCGGAGCTAACCTTTTCATACTCTCTTGTTGAGTCAATCATCCTTTTCAGACTCTCTTGTTGAGTCAATCACCTTTTCAAACTCTCTTGTTGAGTCAAACCCTTTTTAGCCTCAATCTTGGGCTTTGTAGAAGACAGATAAAACCATTCTCTTGTTGAGACAATCTTTTACAGCCTCCTCTTAGGCTTTGTATAATGATTTCCCCTAGCAGAAGTTAGCCTCCTCTTAGGCTTTGTATAATGATTTCTCCAGCTTGTTTAGCTACAATCCTGGGCTTTGTACAGGACAAATAAAAGCACTCCCTTGTTGAGTCAAACCTTTTCAGCCTCAATCTTGGGCTTTGTACAAGACACTATAAAAATTTCCCTAAACAGAGTCAATCTTCTGTTTCAGCCTCAATCTTGGGCTTTATACAACACAGATAATACTCTCCCGCAGAGTCAAACTCATTTCAGCCTCAATCTTGGGCTTTGTACGAGATACCTAAAATATCCTCAGCCGAGTCAGTAAAGTCTCCGTTTAGCCTCAAATCTTGGGCTTTGTACAAGATAGACAGAACATTTTCCCCGGAAAAGTCAAACTTTTAGCCTCCTTTTAGGCTTTGTATAATGATACCCCCAAAGAGTCAGTCTCTTTTAGCCTCAATCTTGGGCTTTGTACAAGACAGATAAACACTCTCTTGTTGAGTCAGTCTTTCTAGCCTCCTCTTAGGCTTTGTATAAGGACTTCCCTAGTGGAGTCAATCAACCTCTTCGCTTCAACCTTGGGCTTTGATCAAGGCACACAAAAATCAACATACCCTCAGAGAAAATCAAAATCCCTCTGTAGGAAGTCATTTCTCTGTTTATCACTTATCAAAACAGACATTCAAAATAAACCCTAATCCCAGATAACTGTTGTAAGTGGCACACTTATTGATTCAAATATCTAAGCTGTTGTTCATCTCTTATCCTAGTAAATCCTCTCTTTCATCTAATTGCTGTAAGAGGCAAGCCTCTGGATTATTTACATCCTCGCCACTGTCCCTTTATTAGCGTGAGAAATTCCTAAGGAAAAATGGCATTGCTCTACACTGAGTTAAAGTTTTCTCCTTCAGGACAAATCCCCTATAAAGGAAATTATGGCATTGTTGGATTCATATATCCCAGTTAAAGTAATCCTCCTTTATAAAAAGTCACCCAACAGTTGTGATAAACAGACAAAGATGTCTCTCTTTAGAGATGACAAATTCTCTCTCAGTCAAACCTTTAGCTTCAATCTTGGGCTTTGAACAAGACACAAATACTCAACCTTGTAGCTTCAATCTTGGGCTTTGAACTAGACACCAAAATATCTTTTTCCTCCCATAGAATAAGAGGAACTACGATTGCTCTGATTTCCCTGTTTCTTTAAACGGGAATACGTAGGCATAAGATTACGAAATCTTAGCGAGCAATACTAATAAAAACTCTGGGTCCGTTACCTTCATGTCAATCAAAACTTAGGTCCAGTACCTTACCCAAAACATCGGGAAAACCCGAACCTCAACAAAAACTCACTCTCCTCATATTTCCCAAGAAACTTTCCCAACCCATTACCGGATAAACACCATCAAGTAAAAAGCAGAACCTAAAGCTAACAACCTATGGATAACCATATATAGGATGGGTAATTGACAACTCCCCATTGTATAACCTGACCCCGAACTCCCCGAATCTCTTTAAGCGTTTGTTCAGTTAAACAATCGCGTGCAAGGTTAGTTTTAGATAGCTTACCTTTCCCTTTCAGCTTCATGGGATAAATAAGAAATCAGAAAGTAGCACCCCCTCCTTTTCATTGAGGAGAAAACCCAAATTCCGCGATAAGGTGGTCGCGTCACCGACAAAAATTACGCGCTACAGTAAAATGGCGACTCTGTTGGGGAGTCATTTTATCTTGTTTAGGATTATAGACTAGAATTCTTAAGAGGTCTAGGATGTTAGTTTTAGGAATGAATATATATATATATATATATATATATATATATATCGATTTTTCTACTTAATATTCGTGTTTATTTTTCTACTAATGGGACTGCGGGTGATGCGCATATGGAAAGTTTGAGTGATACCTAAGATAAGTGATGGCATAGACGGGTGGTCTTACAGGGAGTGATTCCCGAATAAGCGATCCTGGTAGACCATCAAATCAGTGGAGATACTCTTTGCGGATTCAATGTCTAGTGACTTCGGTTGCAAAAGCAGATTGTTCGATTGTGGTTTCCATGAAACTGAGGATTTAGTAGACTGAGGCCATGTGACTATTTTGTAGTGCGGAAGCTATCAGAAATAGTTGCCACGCGATACTACCCTCATTTGAGATTACCCTAAGATACATCAGCTCGCTCGGGTGAACCAGTCTACTGTTGTTATCCCAAGGGGGGTCAATGATTTTGAGGACAGGTACAAAATTCACCATAGTACAACCTTTGGGAATGGGTAGAGCCATGACTCCATGCTCCTGACGCTGAACCTTTGAACCCATGTTTTTTCTATGTTTTTGTGTGCTGCATTCATGCATTCATTTCATTTAAAAACATTAAACAAAGAAAATTTTCTCTTCTACCCTCATTTTTCAAAATTAAACTAAGACAATGATTGCAAATATCAGAGAGAAAAATTGCGTTATGGATTTCGGTAGAAGGAAGACGCACAAGGACACCTTCAAGGTTCCAAAACTAGACGATTTAAGAAGGTTGGCAAGGATTATCACCAACCCTGATGCTTTCAGAGCTAAGTACGGAGGACTGCTGTCTCTGTTAAGGGTCCATGTAATTGAAGGATTCCTGTCTACACTGATTCAGTTTTACGATCCGGTCTATCACTTCTATTAAGATATTTCTGATTGGAAACCCCGTACCAAGCCTGCTCGCAGATGTTTATCTTTCTGTACACTTAAGGAATTTGTATAGTGGAGGAATGATCACATGATGTGTACCATTGCTTTACAAGTGGTTCACTTCCCATTTACCTAAGTCTGTTGCTTTTTGGGATCATAAGAGTACTTTGTGTTGGTCACAGAGAATCATGTCTCTTATCAACTCTGACATAGACTGGTACAATCGGATCTATGACAGGATAAGAATCATCGACCGTTGTGGAAACTTCCCTAATGTACCCCTCATAGGAACTAAAGGAGGAATCAACTATCATCCAGTTTTAGTTCGTCGTCAACTCGGATACCCGATGAGACATATCCCGCGTAATGTTCATCTGGAAGGTCTTTTCTTCAAGGAAGGAGAAAATGACAGGGCACTAAAGACAGAAATAGTGCATGCCTAGAAACATGTTCACAGGAAAGGAAGAGAGTCTCTAGGAAAACTAGACTGTGTCTCTATGGAACCTTATATCCACTAGGTACAAGCTAGAGCTCTCAAGTTGAGGATGCCTTACCCTCTTCAAGAAGTTCTTCCGTTAAAGGAATATGTCCTTTATTTTATGTCTGATACGGAAAAACTCCAGGTCACTCTCAACAAAGTTCAACGGGAAAATAAATCTTGGAAGAACAAGTACCGCATTCTCAATGTGGAGTGTACCAAAATACAGCAACTGTTAAAAGAAAAAGATGCTCTGATCGATATTTTAGAGCAACATACTATAGAAAGTCAAGAAGACCGAAGGAATTTGCTCTCTCCTTTCCCTTAGCAAAAGAATGACAACCCGACAACGGCTTGAGAGCCCCGGTCAAAGAAAAGGAAAATACAAGAACCAGCACCTGAGCTCTCTTCAGAGAGAACTCAGGATCCATAAGCCTATACATTTTCTTTTACAGCACTTTGTAAATTACTGTATTTCCATTTCCGCAATCTTTGAATTCAATAAAACGGGGTTTCCCCATTGTATGATATTTGCAATCCAATTGTTGAAGTTTCTTTTGATTAAATAACAAAAAAAATTTAATATAATTATTGCATATCATTCATCATTCTCACATAACGCATTCTTCTTTCCTACGAATCTCACATTTGTGTCTCGATTCTAGAGTCAAACTGTCTCATTTGTACAATTCTTGGGCCAATCGACAAAAGAAAATGGATGATCTCGAGGAAGAGAACAGAGAATTGAGAGAAGAAATCGACACTCTGAAGGAAGATTTGAGAAAACTTCACAGTGACATGCAAACTCTGGCAACATCCCAGAAACTATAACAAAGGACTGTGATCTCAGAGATCACATCTATGCCCATAATGGAGACGTATGATCATCGGTACAACATGCCTCAAGATTGTCCCTGGGGCATGCCACCCAACTATATCCCAGAAGGATATATTCCGCCGATCATGGAAGATCCGAAAACTGCAGCAGGAACCGCTGGGCCTGAAGGTTACAAACTTCGGGAAAGCGAAGATGTAAGGGGCATGAAAGCAACTCCTGAAGGTTACAAACTTCGGGATAGGGAAGCACCAAGAGTCACTGCCATAATGACTATACCACCACCTATGGTACACACTGTCCCGGAAGGACAGATTCCACCGATAAATTCAGGTGGAAACGAAAGTATGTATGATAGATTGAATGAGTTCCAGGAACAATTCCTGGAGATGCAGAAGGAACTGCATGCCATTCATGGTCAGGATCTATTCGGAAAGGGTGCTGCAGACCTTTGTTTGGTCCCCAATGTGAAAATTCTGCACAAATTCAAGGTGCCCGAATTTGAGAAATACAAGGGCAACTCTTTCCCTCAAAGTCATTTGGTGATGTACGCACGAAAGATGTCAACTCAGACAGAGAACCAACAGCTACTGATCCACTATTTTCAAGATAGTTTAACCGGTTCCGCACTCAAATGGTACATGGGTTTAAACCGCACTAAGATCGTCACTTTCAGAGATCTTGGCACTGCCTTCATTCAACAATATAAGTATAACCTGGACATGGCACCGGAAAGAGATCAACTCAGAGCAATGTCACAGAAGGACAAGGAAACCTTTAAGGAATATGCTCAGAGATGGCGTGAAATTGCCGCCCAGATTTGTCCACCTCTTGAGGAAAAAGAGATGACAAAAATCTTTTTGAAAACCTTGAGTTCATTTTACTACGACCGAATGGTCGCCAGTGCACCCAGCGACTTCAAGAGTTGGTAAGCATGGGAGTTTATCTTGAAGAAGCAGTCCGAGAAGGACGTCTGGTCAAAGATACTGGACCATCAAGCAGTACCAAAAGATACGGTAGTGCTTTCCCTTAGAAAAAAGAGCAGAATATTGGTAATATCTCTCTCGGAAAGCAAAGGGGACGGTATCAACCAGTAGCAGCTGTAACTCCGGCTATCAACCCTGCGTCTATTCCAACGTATCAACCTCGGGTTTCTCAGAGCCAACCAAATCAACAACAATATCAGCAAAGGACACAACAGCCTCTTCAGCAGGCTCGTCCTCAGAACAACAACAACCATACAACGCGACCACCAGGGTTCGATCCTATACCAATGTTGTACGCAGAACTATTTCCACTACTACTGTTTAAGGGGCACGTCCAAACCAGGTCTCCTCTTACAATACTGGAGAATCCGCCTTTTTGGTTCAAAGCAGATCAAACTTGCCCTTACCATCAAGGAGGACCAGGGCATAACATAGAAAACTGTCTCAGCTTCAAATCCGATGTGCAAAAGCTTGTCAGGAACGGGGTCTTATCCTTCAAGGATACGAATCCAAATGTTCAGACGAACCTGTTGCCTCAACACGAGAAAGCTGCGGTAAATTTGATAGAGGAAGAGTCTAACCACAGCTATCAAATTCATGATGTACTCTTATTGGGAACCAACCTGGTCAAGATGCATTGCAGACAGAGTGGATACGGTCATGTACTGTCTTATAATTATCACCAGTGTGATATCTGCTCTAAAAGCAATCAAGGATGTTCTATGGTGCAATCAGCTCTGCAAGAATAGATGGATCTCGGGTGGAACCAGGATCATCGAATCCGTGAGGTCAACATGACTTATACAAATTCCAACATCATTCAAAACCACGACATCCGTGTGATGAATGTCAACTTGGTGGTAATGCACTCAAGGCAAAGCCAACATCATAATCTGCTGCGGCATGATTACGATTCCTGTCTGGTCTGCTCGGTAAATAATCAGGGATGCTCTTTTGTACAAGAGGCCCTCCAGCGTCAGATGGATCTCGGATGGATCCAGAACTACCGTGATAGAAGTCATTATCAAGTTAACATGATCCAAATCTTTGATGTTCGCTTGATGAATACCAGGTTGGTGGAACTACACGCTAAGCAAGTCCAGCTCGGTTTTTTGACTTCACATGATTATCAGAACTGTAAAGAATGTCGTGAGAGTGACCAAGGATGTGCACTTGTTCAAAGAACGCTTCAACACTTGTTGGACCACTGGTGGCTTCCGATCTATCTAGATGAAGACACCCAACAAGTCAGTATGATTAACGGGAACCCTACTAGGCATCAACGTCAGGATGTTCGATCAATGGAAACAGATCTAGTGAGGTTACACTGCATACAAAGCGGACGTGGCCGGGTGCCACCACACAACTATGAGTGATGTAGAGTTTGCTTGGAGGATAACCAAGAATGCTACCTCGTGCGAGCAGCCCTTCAAAGTCAGTTGGACCACAAAGAGATTCGACCATGTTCAAGCTCTGGTCCAGTTAACATAATGTCAGACTATCTTCCCAATCGAGACAAAGAAGTTGTCTTGATCCCTAAACAAGAAGTGGCCAAAGATGTATGCACCATAATCCCTTTACTCCATGAATCAAGAGTTCCTTTTAACAGTGGAAAGATTCTAAACCTCGAACCAATTGAGGCCGGCTACGATGGTCAGAAAAATCAAAAGGCTCCTGTAGTTATCTATCTGCTGGGACCAATACCGTACAAATTCGATAAGGCTATCCCTTACAAATACGGTGCAACAACAATTGAGAATGGAAAGGAAACCCCATTACCCTCCGTCGTGAATATCACAGCCATCAGTCGAGTAACACGGAGCGGTCGAATCTTCAACCAAGAAGTTGGAGAACCTACCAAAGAAAAAGAACCTCAAACAGAAGTTCCTAATTAACCAGTCGGTCAATCCAGTGATCCTGACCTTTCAAAGAACAACGATGAGATGCTGAAGCTCATCCAAAAGAGCGAGTACAACATTGTTGATAAACTGTTGCAAACTCCTTCAAAAATCTCTGTGTTATCTCTTTTACTCAGTTCCGAAGCCCACAGAGAGGCTCTACAGAAATTCTTAGAGCAAGCCTTTGTGGAACAAGATGTAACAATAAGACAATTCGACAGCATCATCTCCAACATCACTTCCTGCAACAACTTGGGGTTTAGTGATGAAGAACTTCCAGAAGAAGGCAAAAATCACAACATGGCACTCAACATTACAGTCAACTGCCAGGACGATGCTTTAGCCAGTGTACTGGTAGATACCGGATCAGCTCTGAATGTTATGCCAAAGTCCACTCTAATGTGACTATCATTTAAAGGATCTCCGATGAGAGGTAGTGAGGTCATCGTCAAAGCATTTGACGGATCCCGAAAAATAGTTATCGGCGAAGTCGACCATCCCATAACTATCGGCCCTCACATTTTCCAAGTCACTTTCCAGGTCATGGACATCCAGGTAGCATATAGCTGTTTATTAGGAAGACCTTGGATACACGAGACTGGGGCAGTCACTTTGACACTTCACCAGAAGCTGAAGTTCGTCAAGAATGACCAACTAGTCATAGTCTGTGGAGAGCAAGCCTTGATCGTGAGCAACTTATCTTCATCCACTTGTGTAGAACTAGAGGAGGTTGTTGGGACCCAATTCCAAGCACTTTCGGTGAGCAATAACAACCAATCAGAAAAGGGAACATCGATTTCCTCGTACAAAGATGCCCTCGAAGTGATCAAAAGTAACAATGCAAAAGAATGGGGACAGCTTGTCATTCCTATTGATAACAAGACGAAGAAAGGCCTTGGTTTTTCCTCAACCTGTACCCAGACTGCTACTAACTATGAAAGTTTTCATCCCATTCAGGACTTCTTCCACAGTGGAGGTTTCCTTCACCCAGTGTCTCAAGAAGTACATACCATCAACGAGGGTGATTCCTTCGATACAGATGAAGAATGGAAGTCCTATCTTAACGAGGACGGTTATATGTCTCAAGGAGAGGTGTATACACCATTTTACTATCCCGCACAGAGTCCGAGATATATACCAAGGTCAGATGTCAAAATGATATACGGAGATTGTGATCCAGAAGGATGTCGTGCTCCACCAAACTCATTAGAGGAGGACACTCTGATGAAAGACAGCTTTGACCATGACTATTAAGGCCCAATGGATGGCCTGCCTATCTGGCAGCCGTACCCAGGAGACTTGGTGCCAAAGAATCAGGCCAACGATGCATATCAGCTGAGCATCATCGAAAAGAATACCTATGTCCCCACCCAATCATGGGATCATTACTCAGGGCATTCAGAAAATATTCAGCACGACGATGAATTTGCAAAGGTTGCAGGACAAGATTTCCTCAACTACACTTTTCCTGAAGTCAACGTCATCGAAAGGGATGACTCCTCCAGTTCCAAATAAGTGTGGGACACCTTAGGACAACCGAGTGGCAAGTATGACTTCCTGGTCAAGTACACCGCTCCTGAAAGCTCTCATATCAGGCTCAAAGACATCCAGCCAACTGGATGGGGAGATCCACTTGAGAGCGCAAGCACTATACAAGATACAACAGAAGAATTCGTCTACGACAATTCTGCCTGGGAGACAGATTCCAACGATCCTGCTCCACTAGAAATCAACGTTATTTCTGAAGACAAATCAAGAAAGAAGGTACCATACTTTTCGATTCACCAAGGAGTTCGCCGCCAATGGGTTGCTGTCAATGTTCTGAAAGTCGTCCATAAGTCTAAGTAATTGTCGTCTTTGTTTTAACCTTTCACCCTGCCCAGATGAAACGGATGTTTTGATAGGGCTCACTTTCTGTAAATGTCTCTCTTCGCTTTGCCCGAAGCGATAGAGTTTTGTTTCATAGGGCTGTAGTTTCAAGAATTGACAAAATCATAAATAAAATAACGTCGTTCTGTAATTTCCACATTTATTGTTGTTTTCTCTTTTCGCTTTTTCAGAAAATGGTAATCCTAAAAACAACTCAAATAATAAAAACAAGCATTTTTCAGAAAATACACTGCACACACTCTTGCATTTCTCTCTATCTCTTCTAAAAAACAATCATCACGTCATGCAGATTGCTTATTTTAAACCCCATTGAAACATCTGATCCAACGCCTTTTCCTAACTTTAAATTCTCGGTATTTGAGGCTGAAGAAGAAAATGATGAAGAAATTCTAGAAGAGATCTCCCGATTACTCAGACAAGAGGAAAGGTCCATTGAACCTCACAAAGAGCCGTTGGAAACGGTCAACTTGGGTTCAGAAAAAGAAAGAAAAGAAGTCAAGATTGGGGCACTGCTCAGTCCAACTGTCAAAGAAGGTTTGATAAAATTTCTCAAAGAATTTCCTGATGTATTCGCTTAGTCCTATCAGGATATGCCAGGGTTGGATACCAGCATCGTGGAATATCATCTACTGTTAAGATCAGAATGTCTGCCAGTAAAACAAAGGTTGAGACGGACTCATCCAGACATGGCCATCAAAATCAAAGAGGAAGTACAGAAGCAGATTGACGCAGGTTTCCTCGCCACATCAGAATATCCTTAATGGCTAGCCAACATAGTACCAATTCCGAAAAAGGATGGAAAAGTCAGAATGTGTGTAGACTACAGGGATCTGAACAAAGCCAGTCTAAAGGATGACTTTCCCTTACCGCACATTGACATGCTGGTAGACAATACAGCTAAGTTCAAAGTCTTCTCCTTCATGGATGGATTCTCGGGCTATAATCAGATAAAAATGGCACCGAAAGACATGGAGAAAACTTCATTCATCACCCCATGGGGCACCTTTTGTTACAAGGTAATGTCGTTCGGTTTGAAGAACACCGGGGCAACCTATCAAAGGGCCATGACTACTCTGTTTCACGACATGATACACAAAGAAATAAAGGTATATGTCGATGACATGATTGCCAAATCTAAAACAGAAGAGGAGCATGTGACTCAACAAGTGCACATTCGGTGTCCGTTAAGGGAAACTGTTAGGGTTCATCGTCAGCCGGAAAGGAATTGAGGCTGATCCTGACAAGGTCAAGGCCATTCAAGAAATGCCTTCTCCAAAGACTAAAAAACAAGTCAGAGGATTCCTGGGACATTTGAATTACATTTCCATATTTATATTCCTCATGATCGCGACATATGCACCAATCTTTAAATTACTCAAAAAGAATCAGGACTGTGTATGGACAGAAGACTGCCAAACTGCCTTCGACAGTATCAAGGAATACCTGTTGAATCCACCGTTTCTATCACCTCCAGTTGAAGGAAGACCATTGATCATCTACCTAACAGTCTTGGAAGACTCAATGGGTTGTGTATTTCACCAATATATGATTCGTTACACTACTTGGTTAATCTCCGAAATGGATCCAATCAAGTATGTCTTTGAAAAACCTGCTCTCACCTGGAGGATCGCCCGTTGGCAGATGTTGTTGTCAGAATACGACATAAAGTACCATGCTCAGAAAGCCGTCAAAGGAAGTATTTTAGCTAATCATTTGGCTCATCAACCGATTGACAATCAGGAATCAGTCGGATTTGACTTCCCAGACGAAGATGTCATGTACTTGAAAATGAAAGATTGCGATGAACCGCTACCCAGTGAAGGGCCAGAACCAGGTTCCCAATGGGGACTAATCTTTGATGGAGCCATCAACCATTAGGGAAACGGAATTGGGGCAATCATCATAATACCTCAGGGTACCCACATTCCTTTCACCACCCAACTAACATTCAAGTGTACAAATAACGAGGCCGAATATGAATCTTGTATCATGGGTCTCGAAGAAGCAATTGACTTAAGGATTAAGAACTTGGACGTGTATGGAGACTCAGCCCTGGTATCAATTAGATCAAAGGAGATTGGAACACATACCAATCAGGACTGATTCCTTACAAAGACTATGCGAGAAGGTTGTTATCATTCTTCAACAGAATCGAGTTTCATCACATCCCTCATGAAGAGAATCACATTGTTGATGCATTAGCCACTCTCTCCTCCATGATTAGTGTAGGTCAATGGAACAACATACCTAAGATTGACATAATGCGCCTAGAACGGCCCGCCTACATCTTCACAATCGAAGCAGTCATAGACGACAAACCTTGGTATCACGATATCAAATGCTTCCTTCAAAAACAAGAATACCCACCCGGGGCATCCAGAAAAGACAGGAAAACCATCAGAAGACTGGCAGGCAGCTTCTTTCTGAGCGGTGACACACTCTATAAGAGAAACTTTGACATGGTCTTGCTTCGATGTGTAGACAGACCAGAAGCAAACATGCTGATAAAAGAAATTCACGAAGGATCCTTTGGCACTCAGGCCAACGGACACACAATGGCGAGAAAAATTCTGAGAGCAGGATACTATTGGTTGACCATGGAATCTGATTGCTACAAGTACATGAGGAGATGTCACAAGTGTCAGATCTACTCAGACAAAATCCATGTACCACCAACGCATCTCAAAGTTCTCTCTTCCACATGATCGGCATGATCGAACCCAAAGCTTCAAACGGACATCGATTCATCCTAGTAGCCATTAATTACTTCACCAAGTGGGTCGAAGCAGCGTCATACACCAATGTAACCCGACAAGTGGTGGTCCAATTTATCAAAAACAACATCATCTGCCGTTATGGTGTTCCATGCCAGACCATTACTGATAATGGATCTAACTTGAATAACAAGATGATGAAAGAGTTATGCACTGAGTTCAAGATTGAACACCATAACTCATCTCCCTACCGACCTAAGATGAACTGAGCGGTAGAAGCGACTAACAAGAACATCAAAAAGATCATTCAGAAGATGGTTGTAACCTACAAAGACTGGCATGAAATGCTGCCCTTTGCTCTTCACGGTTATCGCACATCTGTCTGCACTTCAACAGGGGCAACCCTTTTCTCTCTAGTATATGGCATGGAGGCAGTGCTCCCCATAGAAGTTGAGATCCCATCAATTCGGGTATTGATGGAAGTCAAGCTAACAGAGGCCGAATGGTGTCAAAGTCAAAACGATGAACTAAATCTGATCGAAGTAAAGTGAATAACGGCTATATGCCATGGTCAGTTGTATTAGCAAAGGATGAAGGAAGCGTTTGATAAAAAGGTTCGACCCCGTGTCTTTAGAAAAGGAGACCTTGTTCTCAAGAAGATACAATCATTTATCACTGATTCCCGGGGCAAGTGGGCTCCGAATTATGATGGCCCCTATGTGGTCAAGAAAGCCTTCTCATGCGGCGCCTTGAGACTCGCAACCATGGATGGAGAAGAATTTTCCTACCCCACAAATGTTGACGTAGTCAAGAAATACTTCGCCTAAATTAAAAAAAACGTCTCGGTGGATTGAAAACCCGAAAGGGCGGTCCAAGCAAAAATTAGAGACATAATCAAAAATCATCCCGGTGGATTGGAAATCTCAAAGTACAATCCAGGCAAAAGTTAGGGATTAATGGCAAGTAACTACGTCTGAAGAGGTTAAATCCACTGCAGTAATGTCATCCATCAGGAAAACTCCAGTCAAGGTCATCTTCGACGGAAGCTCAGGATGTCCAAAATTCAAAGTTGGTAGAAGGATAACGGTCGTTATGTTCCAATGTAGCCCTTTTCCCTTAAATTACCATTTTCTAACTTTGTAAATACTCTATGGAATCACGAGCTTGGTTGATTTCCATCATATCAATAAAATTTGAGCCCTAGTGCTTTATTTGTAATTCTTATATGTTTTAGCTTTACAGAATGATGTTTTAATATGATCAACGATTCTTGAAATAAAACAAAAATGAATTTACTTGTCAAAATTTTTTCTACTTTTAAAATAAAGATGGCAATTCTTTTGACGGTTGAACATCGAAAGAACATCGATCGTTTCTCCAAAGGCGATTAAGCTTCAAAGTGCAGAATCAAAGTACTCCTTCTCAAACCAGTACGCCTGAATGAAGGATCAACTGTATCAGATGTGATTTTCCCATCTGATATCCCCGGCATAGTTCTTATCTCCTAATTCCGACCAACGTTTTTCCCCCACAGGGACTATCTCTCCTAAGCAAGGCAGAACTCCTATTTTGGACCAAATGATACTTCTTCGTCCCTGTAGTAGCCGAGTATCCAGTCATGTTCATATATTAGTCTGTATGTCGCGTCAGTTTTGTCAGCATAAACATACATACATCATGCATTATTGATTTGCATTCATATTCATATTGCATCACTATCACTCTAGTCAGTCTTAACTCTAAGTGGTAAAGTCCTCTTGACAATCGAGTTGTCAGTTCTTTCCTCGTCAGGAAGCGAATCATCAAAGTAATCGCTCTCCAATTTATTTCTGTGATGGAGACGGCCCTTGATCACTTTGATAACTTGAACCTCTGAAAGACAAGAAGACCTTTGACAAACGTCACTCTTCTCCATTGAAGATGATATATTCGCTTTCCCGTATTAAGGAAAATCCCCAGAGAAAGCCTCACAACTAAAGACTCTCAGCAACACATTGATTTTTCTCTCCAAGAGAGTCAATGTTAATAAATTCATTAGCACATCAAAATTAGATTGCATCACATGGCATTTCTCCGAGAATATCTCAGGGAAAAGTATGATGTAGTATCCCCAAGCAGAAAGCAGTCTCTCAAGAAACTCGTTTTCCCCAGTAGAGTCAACAAATGGCGTCTCCAACTGAGAAGTCTGTACAACTCTATAGGTCAAACGAATGGGTTTCTCCAGCAAGTCTGACATCAAAACTTTTTCCGTCAAATGGCATCTCCACAGGAAAATTCGGCGAGAAGTTTGAGAAAAACCGCTACAAATAGCATCCCTTGTCAAAAAAGTTTATTAACAAAAGAAACTGAGACCAGTTCCTTGGCTAAAGACCAGGATCGAGGGGAAGTTTATGGATAAAAGAAACTTAGACCAGTTCCTTGGCTGAAAAACAGGATCGAGGGGAAGTTTACAAAAGAAACTAAGACCAGTTCCTTGGCTGAAGACCAGGATCGAGGGGAAGTTTATATTAGAAACTGAGACCAGTTCCGTGGCTAAAGACCAGGATCGAGGGGAAGTTGACAAAAGAAACTGAGAGCAGTTCCGTGGCTAAAAACCAGGATCGAGGGGAAGTTTATTGACAAAAGAAACTGAAACCAGTTCCATGGCTGAAGACCAAGATCGAGGGGAATTTTTTACCTTTTCTAAACATCATTGCTTAGCAAAAGAAGATGGATGAGCAAGCTGCCATTCATAACCACCATCAAAATTTCGGGTATTCCGATATTTAATCCTCTTGCACCCCAAATGCCCGAATACCTTTGCCATTCACACCTTCGAGTCCAAGAAGATTAAATAGGGGCATCTGTCATACCCCAAATTTTGACCACCAAGATTTCCCATCAATGTGCAAATCATCGTCATAATATGGATGCATCATCATGCCTCATCAATCTCCTCAAAGATGGTTGAGCATTCACTACAATAAAAAATTAGGGTTTTGACCCCTCTCAGAGCACTTAGACAAAGGATTAATCAAGGAATGACATGATCTTCAACTTGTCTAATCTCTTAAACACCTATAAAGGATCAAGAGGACTCCCACATAAGAACCAAGCACAAGATTGCAGCATTCCAAGTGGATCAAGCCTCAAGATCGCCATTGTCACCAAATTAGGGTTTTGGTCGACTGAGGCCTCCAGATGAAAATTTTCATCTGAGTGTAACACCTCAAAATTTGCCCCCTTGTTTCTAACTCTTTTTGGCTTATGCCTCACTTCATTTGCATCGTCATTTCTGCATTTGCATAGTTCTTTTAAGCATGGGATCGAGGTATCTTCCAGCGGCTCATGGCGTTGTTAGTACCAGTATGATTTTCAATGGTGTTCAGAGCCAAGCAGATAGCTTTCAAAGTCTTTTTGAGCATTTATTTTGCTCATTAGATGATTTGATGATCAAAAACCCTGGCAGTAAATTTTTGATCGGTTATTCGGCATCAGGAATTATTAGTACAGCAGGATATCCGAAGGTGTCATCAAGAATTTGTGTTCTTTTTCAAGTGTTACTCAGTAAAAATATCAAGTTTTGAGTTTCGGAGGTTTAACGGGTTCAAAAACAGCTATCAGAAGACACTTTTCCAAGTTTCCCTCCAAAAGGCGTTAAAATTCAAAATTTGCACTGTGTAACCGGTTACAGCGTATCTGATAACCGGTTACCCTTTGGTTTTTCTGCGCATTTCTTCAAATTTTGAACTGAGTAACCGGTTAGCAGATATGTTGTAATCGGTTACTCTGGGCAAAATTTGAAGATTTTAGTTTGCATCAGTTGTGATCATGTGCTTGGCATGTGCACGTGTGGGAAGGATCTAGAATTGATATTTTCATCATTTTTCACCCAAAATTCAAATTTCTTCCAACATTTTCCACTCCAATTGCACATTTCCTTTCCTAATTCACATTTCATCCCAATTTCCACTCACTTAACCTTACTCCCAATCCAAACTTAACTCCTAACCTAGGGGTTATTTAAACCAATTCATTCCAAACCTCTAGGACCTAGGTCATATTTTCACTCCCAATTTTCAGAATTCTCTCACTTTTTCATTCTCCAACTCCATTTTCAACCACACTCAAAGCTCTTCTTCAAATATTAACAAGTTCTTCATTGGAACTTGTTAATTCTTGAGCTAAAACCTCTCATCATCACTACATTTCAGCTTTTCAATTTGGATTTTCGTTTGGATCTGGTTCTAAATTTTCAGAAGTGATTTTTGGAAGTGCTTTTGGAGCTTTGGTTGCTTATTGCTTGGATCTTCAACTTTTGAGTGCAAGAAGCTTGTGGATCTTGGATTTCTCTACTTGAATTCATCCATTTCTATTTACAACACTTACCAAAGCAAAACTCAGCTTTGTAGGTTGGTTAATTTCAGATCCATACTCATTTTAGCTTAATTGCAACTTGTACAATGTAGATCCATGAATTTTTATGTGTTTTGATTCATTTGGTTGATCTTGATTGTGGATGTTGATGATTATTGAATTTAAATGATGTTTGAATGTTGTTTCTGAACTTAATTTTCGTGCATTGTTGATTACATGATCATTGGTGATGATGGCATAAGTGCTTTTACTGCTGGAAGTGATTTTTCAAACTGATTTTGTGCTGATTTTACAGTACTAATCGATTAACCAATTGCAGCGCAATTAGGTTAATCGATTAACCAGTGCAAAATGTGCGTAATCAGAGCTGTTAATCGATTAACACAATTGCACTACAATTGGTTAATCGATTAACACTGCTGCAGAGTGTGTTTTTTGTGCATTTTTTAGCATGTTTCGATCCCGTTTCACTTTTAATCTTCATGGATTGATATGATACTCATTTAATGACTGTTTTGATGCTGTTGCACCTCACACCATTATATGTGCACAATTTTTCGACACGCGGCTCTTATATTTTCATCGTTTATGAACATTGTTTACATTGTTGCATGCTTGATGCCATGAACACATAGCACATTCTCCTTAAGCATGATAATTGTTGATTGATGCTTATGTTGCTGGAATTGCTTTGTGTTTGTTTGTTCACCTAATTTTGTGAGATGCATGTTTCACTTGATTTGTTCATATGCTTAATGATATGCTTCCTCATGATATGCATGCTTTCACGATGATTTCAAGAGGTATTTACCTTGGTTGGTGGTGTGATTGTAATCATGTTTGATTGAAGAATATGTAATGCTTGATGCACATTTGTTATGCCATGATTGAGTTGTATTCAAGTGAATCACATGCTTCCCTGTTTCTACTGCTGTTTATGTGCATATGTGATGTTATATGTGCTGCTGTTTGGCTTTTACACCTCCTTTTTGTGCTGAACATGAGCTATAGAATGTTGTTTGGTATTTGGTGTTGGATTTACTGCTGTATTGTTGTAGATGCACTGTTGTAGCTGCTGTTTTTGCTCGTTTCTTCTTTCCTTCTTCATCTCTTTCACTCCTTCCTTCCCTTGAATCTCAAGACTTGTTTAAGTTTTGGATTCACTCCCTTTGAGCTACCTAGTCCAACTTAATTTTCGATTAAGCTTGGAGTAGGATTAGCATTAGGCTTCCCTTTGCATGCTAACTTAGGTAGAAGTTTCCCTTTCAAACTCAACTATAGGGCCACCTTTTGCATGACAACATTAGGATAGAATTCCCCTTAGTGTTTTCTTTTTCCTTGAGTCTTCTCTTCTCATCTCATAACAATCCTAAAACACTTAATAAAAGATTAACATGTATTACACATGAGCCTTTCATATGGGAAGTGAAGTATGGGGGGTCTCCCTTCATTCTTCTAGGGTACTTAGTGTACGCCCTGTTGGGGACGATGCGCGAAGTATTCGTTCCTATGTTACAGACTTGGGTGCAATTCAAGTTATGAACTAACTTCAAACCACTTCTGTCTTAAAAAATACAAAACAAATTCAAACCTTTTTCATCCTTCGGGATTGTTAAGTTTCAAACTCATTTTCAGAAAAGGGCATGTTACTTTCCGTCACGTCGCAAACAGGCATCAACCCTAACTGCCGGACGCGAACTTAACGTCGCTCTAAAAAAACACTAAGACCTTGTTACGTTGAACTACGACTGCTCTGACTTCCTCTCTCTGGTTATATTGAGGATGCGTAGGCACAAGACGGCGATGTCTTGGCGAGCAACCTCCCCCCTTAGTTCGTGCCCGAACTACGTTGACTCTGACTTTCCCATTGCACGAGGGAATACGTAGGCATAGGACGAGTGATGTCCTATCGAGTCACTTCTTTTTCTTTTCTCCCCCGTTTCTTCGTTCTCCTCCGTTCCCGTTCCTTTCCCTTTCCAGTAGCAGTGGAGCTCCAGATGACGACCCCATTTGATCGAGACAACAAGCGTGGATGCCATCGAGTACGATGGATGCGTGGGGTGCTAACACCTTCCCTTCGCGTAACCGACTCCCTTACCCTTTTCTCTTGGTCGTGACACCATGCTTTTTCCCTTCCCTTCAGGTTTACGCAGTTTTTCCTTTCCCTCTCTTGGGATAAATACACATTAATGGCGACTCTGTTTTCCGCGCCACTTTCGCATTTGTACCATGCATGCAAATCCTCGGGAGTGACAGCTGGTGACTCTGCTGGGGAATAAGGTTGACCTCTTGCTGGTCCATCCCCTTTTGCTAGTCAATCCTAGCGCTTGTCTGTTTTTATTTCATTGGGTGTTTAGTGTTGTGCTTTATTTTGTTGTACATTACTGTATTGCTGTTTTACTATTTTTACCGCATTTATTGCATTATATTTCATTATTATGCTGGACTGTGCTATGCTGTGCTGGTTCTCTGTTTGGCAGGTTGGGAGGTTCTGAGAGATAAGCCCACTACCCAGGCTTGAGCATACACATAGGTATTAGCGTGGGCAGGCGCGACGCTCCCGTGGTGTTGACCACGTGCAGGTGATCATAATCCCCATAATCAGGCGAGGTTCTATCGAGAGATGTCTACTACTGTATGTTGATACAGGCTAGTAGTTATTCTCTTGAGGAACTGTCGACTCTGGTGACCATTCCCGAGGACTCAATAACGACACTCCTCCCGAGAACGATAATGGCAGACCAGAAATGGAAAATCCATTACGACTCTCGACCCGAGGACCCAATGCTAGGAACTTGCTATAGGATGACCATTTTTTGGGGGAATCAGTGGACGACCTCTTTTTTTGGCGATAGTATTGTACCCTGAGGGATGAATGTACTATTGCTTCTCAAATCGAGAATCTGAGACTGAGGATCCCATTTTCTAGAACCCACATGTGAGAGGGGATGGGTGTTTGCAGGTTTGTAGGTGACTTTGACCTTCAATCTACCTGGTTTTCTGGATTTATCATCAGTGTACTGTTGTCATCCTGATATTCTAGCAGTTTGAATGGGCCGTTATTCGGATATTCTGGTATTCCGGTATTCTCTTCAGAACAGACCTTTGAACTTACCCATTCAGCAGCACAGCAGTACAGAGCTTTATGGAAGCCTTGATCCCATGCCTGTTACATCTGCATCATCATTTTTGCATACATGTTCTTGTATTTCCAAGGGATATTAACTTTGGGACTCGCTGTTGAGCGTTTTCGTCTATTTCCTGTGGTTCTTCTGGGAAAAAAAACTTGAATCAAAGTAGAATGATTCCTTGGAAATATTCGAGAATGGCATTTGCATTCGCATACTCATGCGCATAGCAGGTGCTCAGGAGCGGATTTCTCATTCTGACTTAGTATTATCTTCAGAATTGACAGCTTGAACTGCCACCACTACTTAACCTGTGAAAATCGGAGGATAGCCATGGAATAACTCCGTGCAGAGGTGACTGAAATGAAGATTCAGATGAGGCAATTTGGGGAAGATATGTTGGTCATGTCCCAAGGACAGAAGCTGCTAAGAGAGGAAGTCAATCAGATGAGGACTCAGGTGGGCCTGGTTATGGAAATCTTGAATAAGGTGTTAAAGAAGGAAAATAATCATGTGCTCGCTTCCACAACAGAGGTCCTTACTCCTCCCATCTCTTTGGGATTTTCTCTAGATCGTGGATTGCCTCGTGAATCTCTTCCACAAACTGAAGTTTCAGAGCTTTCTCATCAGCAATCATTTCCTGCTCCTCAAGAGGATCCTAAGTCAGAGGGGCCTAAGAGGAAGTTTGATCCCATTCCAATGTCGTATGTGCAGTTGCTTTCTTATTTACTCGAGCTCAAACTGGTTGAACGTGTTAGTTTGGGACCTCTTCCCACAAAGCTTCCTCTGGGACCTAATGCTAATGCTAGATGTGAATTCCACTCTAGGGCACCTGGTCACAATGTTGAGAATTGTACAAGGTTCAAACATAAAGTCCAAGAGCTCATTGATTTAGAGGCAATCAAGTTTACATCAGTTGGCACTGGTAAACAAGGTGATTTTACTCCCACTGTTGCAAAGGAATTGGGGACTCCTTCCTTTTCCAAAGGATCCACCTCATATCAGGGATCTCTTCCACAACCTTATGTTGCATAAGCTCCATATCAGCAACCCTTGTTCGTGACTCAGCCGAATGTGGAAAGGAAAGTACAGGGGCAGGTGGGGCGCCCAAATCAGCATCAGCAGCAGAACCGTCAACAACAGGGGCAACTCAGACCCAGGAGGCCTAAGAGGATATTTGATCCTATTCCTATTACTAATAGTCAATTGTTTGCTCTCTTGCTCAAAAGCTCGCTGATCCAGCTGAGGAATGACATGCCAGTGCCAAACCCTATTCCTCCGGACTATGACATGAATGCTAGCTGTGAGTTCCATTCGGGAACGTTTGGACACACACTTGATAACTGTAATGCATTCCAGCACAAGGTGCAAGATTTGATTGACTCAAAGGTCATCACCCCGGACGGTACCCCCACAAGGTGAAGCTTCTTTATCAGAGTGAGCACTCAAGGCTGCGAAGACATCATCAGAAGCAATAAGTCCAGACGGAGTCAAGTCTCCTCAATAATGGCAATCATCAGCTTCCTTTACTGCATTTTCATATCTAGCTTTCATTTGTTTGTTTAAACACTGCCTGCATGTAAAAACTTATTTTTGAGTTAAATTATATTGTTAATGCAATGAATGTGTTGTTCTTGAAGTATTTTACTTTTATGCACTCATGTCATGTTTATATATGCACTGCAATACCAACTTTCTTGCTTAAACTCTTTGAGGGAGGATGACGAAGTAAAAACGCAAACTTCTGATGGTATGCTTTTGGATAAAACCCTGTTGAGGATGTACAGGCATTGTTTCGAATCCCTAAACACTGGAGATATAAGGGAGATAGACCTTTATTAACCCCTTTGAGCCTTGAAGTAGGAGTTTTCTTTCGTACGAAAAAACCCTCACACTTAACCCAGGGGCAGGGTAGGCGTCAGTTAGTTTGATCGAGCGTTCAAATTTCAAAAAGAGTGTGCATCTGAGGATCCATCATCTTTTATTCCACCGTCAAGAGGTCAGGAGATGTGAAACCACAATGGTTATCCATCAACAATCAAGGAGTGAGGCAGTCACAACCCTTTCAAACAAGTCAGACAAGCCAGTGTCACACGATTTGTTCAAAAAAAGAGAGAGAAAGAAAGAAAGCCCGCTAAGTCGAAACTTGAAAACAAGCGACTTAGGCAAAAGTTAGGGCATCCCGCTGGACTTCAAAATCGAAAAACTCAAAAGAGTCAGTCCAGGCAAAAATTAGGGGTCAAAAAGCAAAAGAATGAAAAGCGAAAAGCGAAAAGGATTACAAAGAAAAATCCTCAAGAACAAAGTCATGTGGCTACAGACACAAAAGACAAAAGGGGTGACTATTGCTTTAAAACCTCATCAGGTCCCAAACCATCAGTGCATGGATTCCTTAAACATCATGAAACCTTTTGAGAGATGAGCGCTTGCGCCGAATTAGCTGAACGTAGGACTGGAGAACATCACGAAGAGTGGGTGGGCACCAATAAACTTTGAGCCTTAAATCCTTTCTTCTCAAAACCGTGAACCATGCCACATTACAACCCTTAAAAAGTCCTAATTGAAACAGGGTTTATTCCGAAGGCGTACTTCAACGAGATAGCATTTCCGACTCCTATGAGTTATGCTAATAAGACTTTTGTTGGTATTGCATGTGTGTATTGTTTCAAAAATCAATGTCGCATCCCAGCTAGTGATTCGTTCACAAGGCTTAGCGATGCATTTTCAATAAAACTTCAGGCTAACACGGGTGTTGCATTAGAATTTTCATTCTCATAATAAACATTTTCTGCTTGCATGTGTTTGACATCAAAGAAGTTTACACAATGAACGTCAGTCGAGAAGCTCGATCACGCCAAGTTGAGATGGTGAGAACTCCGAAGGACAGTCATGTCAAGGGGTATGTGGCCAAGAGATTGTGCGCAGCTTGGGGGTTCCCGATAAATGGTGATAAGATGCGGCTAATCTGAACCAGTCACATTGAAAACTCTCCCTAAAGCAGCCAAACAGGGGCAATCACGTCGATTTGACAAATCTCTGTAAGATCAGTCAGGGGCATAGTTTCTTCAAGACTTGGGGTAGGCCACCTCTAGAGCGTAAGAAGTTGTCCACTCCTGAAGACGGTTAATTGAAAACACCTCTTCAAAGTTCAAAATACTGGGGCAGAGTATTTTCAAGTCATTACAAATCCTTTCGAGGCAAGTTACTTCATGGATTATGAAGTCTGGGGCAGTTATGTCGAGATCTGATAAATCTCTCCAAGAGTTTGAAGACCCTGGGGCAGTGTGAAGGCCCAGTCTTCTATAAAATCCTCTTAAGATGATTTCTTCCTTTAGACCTGGTGGTCTGGGGCAAGTGGAGAGTTCAAAGGGCCGTTTATGACCATAGAGACAGGCCAGGCTGGGTAACAAGTTTGTTTTTCTCCAGTCCAGCACTGAAAGTTCATCATCCTCAACAGAGCTTACTCTCCCCAGCCAGAGCGCAGAGGATTGTGTCCCCCAGCCGAAGTCATGGTTGGTTGATTATTCCCCAGTAAGCAGTTTAAATTGGATTGCTCTGAGGTGAATGGGTTGTATCCCCTGCAGAGGGTGTGTTGGATGTCTTTGAAAAGACTTTATTTTCCCCACAGAACCTGGTAATCACTTTCCTCAGGAGGTCAGGAAGTGTAGTTCCGTCAGCAACGACATGCTCTAATCCCCAGCAGGATAAATTATTTCCTCCAACAGCAGGTTAAGCTCAATGATATCCCTCGGTAAGCTTCGTTGACTATTCTCCCTAGTAGAGCTACTCTCCTCGACATTGAAAAGTTCATCCTCCTCAGCAGTTTATTATTTTCCCTAGCCAGGGTATCGAGGATTATCTTCTTCAGCAGAGTACAAAAGATTAATTCCCCAGCTGTTGTCGTGATTGATTTATCACTTTCTCAGCAAATAATCGGAGGTTAACGCTGTTGCATCCCCAACAGGAGACTTATGGAATATCTTCTTGGGACAAAGATGTTATTTTCCCCACAGGTTCTGAACACCCATTCTCCTTAGCCAGTCAGGAGATATTTTTCTCATCAGCAATGGTATGATTTAATCCCCACAGATGAGTAAGTTGGATGTTGTCCTCTAGCATAGTCGATGCCGTCAATCACCTTTCTCCAAGCAGATTGATTGGTAGGGGCCGGCATTCCCCAACGGGATAAAGGTAAGAGCATCTCCCAACAGCAGGTTGAGTTCGGTAATATCCCCAGGCAGGTTCGGTGTTATTAACTTGTCCCCCAAGCAGAGTTTGATGGTGATCTTCGCAGTAGTTTGTTCAACAGCGGTTGGTATCCCCAGCAAGTCTTAAGTCCAATGGTTATTTCCATATTTCAAATCCAAGTGTTGAGCTATGTCTTCGATGGAAGTCATTGGTAATTCCCAGCGGAGAGAGTTTCTCTTTGGGGTTCCACCTCCAATATTCATTTTTATCCCTCCAACAGAGTGGATCTTCTCTCAGAGTTTTTATCTCCGGCAGAGTTCGTGATCAGGACCTTCCTCAGCAGAGTGAAATCTTCCTCAGTAGGATCTTTTAATTCAGAGACAATTTAGTTTGTCTTCCCCGGTGAAGTTGCCTTCATCTTCAGCATTTATTTTGCTGAGGCGCTTCTTTTTGCATTGCATAAGCATTTTTCCATGGCAATCTCCCAAATGCGTAGCATTTCCATTTCGTATGGAGCATTACGCCATAGAAATTCAAACATATGCATTCGAAGCATAAGTCAGGTTTGATATCTGTTACCGGTTTCTTTCCCCAGCAGAAAGTAACATGATTCAGGAGATGTTGTTTAACATTACACCGCAACCAGTGGATTCGTCCTTCCTGTTGTTCCTTCCTATACTCCCCTGCAGAGTTGTCTGTTTAGATTTCTCTCTTCCCCAGCGGAGTCATCTTGGTAGATCTGTTGATTCTACTAATCTTGGGCTTGAAATTCCGCCTTCGGTCGGTCTTTCTTTTGCGAATCTGCCTTCGGCCATCTTCGTCATCGCTCTTCTGGTTCATCCCCTCAAAGCAGCTAGCGTGAAACACTCGTCCGTGTTCTTTTAGCACCCGTTCGTGTTCTTTTAACACTCATCCGTGTTCTTTTTCATTGCCTCAATACTTCATCAGTATTAATTTTAAACACTCGTCCGTGTTCTCTCGACACCCATCCATGTTCGGTTTAGCATTTCAATCCCCAGTAAAGTTGCCTTTTGAACTTTTTAGTTGATACCCATCCGTATTGACCTTTTGACACCCGTCCGTGTTCTTTCAGCACCTGTCCGTGTTTGAACCTTTATTTCAATACCCGTCCGTATTGACTTTTGACACCCGTCCGTGTCCTTTTAGTACTCGTCTGTGTTTGAACCTTAGACACCCGTCCGTGTTCTTTCGGCACCCGTCCGTGTTTGACCTTAGACACCCGTCCGTGTTCTTTCAGCACCCGTCCGTGTTTGACCTTAGACACCCGTCCGTGTTCTTTCAGCACCAGTCCGTGTTTGACCTTAGACACTCGTCTGTGTCCCTTCAGCACCCGTCCGTGTTTGAACCTTTTCGACACCCGTCCGTGTCCTTTCAGCACCCGTCCGTGTCTGAACCTTTTAGCCAACACTCGTCCGTGTTCTTTCAGCACCCGTCCGTGTCTGAACCTTTTAGCCAAATACACATTCATATTGACCTTTGACACCCGTCTGTGTCCCTTCAGCACCCGTCCGTGTTTGAACATTTTCGACACCCGTCCGTGTCCTTTCAGCACCCGTCCGTGTCTAAACTTTTTAGCCAACACCCGTCCGTGTTCTTTCAGTACCCGTCCGTGTCTGAACTTTTTAGCCAACACCCGTCCGTGTTCTTTCAGCACTCGTCCGTCCATGTTCTTTCATCACCCGTCCGTGTCTGAACTTTTTAGCCAAATACCCGTCTGTGTTTGAACCTTTTTAGCCAATACTCGTCCGTATTGACCTTAGACACTCGTCCGTGTTCTTTCAGCACCCGTCCCTGTGTGAACCTTTAGACACTCGTCCGTGTTGGTTTTGACTTCTTTAATGATTCATCTTCATTCGTTCGGCACTCGTCTGTGCTTATCCCCAGCACATTCAACACTCGTCCATATTTGTTTCAATCTGTTTCGATACTTCGTCCGTATTGGTCTCTGACACTCGTCCGTGTTATGACCTTACACTTTTTGTTACTTGTTCCCCAGTGGAGTAGTCTCTCCTTTTGCGGGACGCAAATTTGTGCGGTTATTTTGGTATTCAATCTCCATGTATCCCGACCGTCTGGAAGCCTTTGCTTCCATACCCTCGGATCCAAGAAGTTTGAATAGGGGCAGCTGTAACACCTCAAAATTTGCCCCCTTGTTTCTAACTCTTTTTGGCTTATGCTTCATTTCATTTGCATCGTCATTTCTGCATTTGCATAGTTCTTTTGAGCATGGGATCGAGGTATCTTCTAGCAGCTCATGGCGTTGTTAGTACCAATATGATTTTCAATGGTGTTCAGAGCCAAGCAGATAGCTTTCAAAGTCTTTTTGAGCATTTATTTTGCCCATTAGATGATTTGATGATCAGAAACCCTGGAAGTCAATTTTTGATCGGTTATTCGGCATCAGGCATTATTAGTACAACGGGATATCCCAAGGTGTCAGCAAGAATTTGTGTTCTTTTTCAGGTGTTACTCAGTAGAAATATCAAGTTTTGAGTTTCGGAGGTTTAACGGGTTCAAAAACAGCAATCAGAAGTCACTTTTCCAAGTTTCCCTCCAAAAGGCGCCAAAATTCAAATTTTACACTGTGTAACCGGTTACAGCTTATCTGATAACCGGTTACCCTTTGGTTTTTCAGCACATTTCTTCAATTTTTGAACTGAGTAACCGGTTAGCAGATATGCTATAACCGGTTACTCTGGGCAAATTTTGAAGATTTTAGTTTGCATCAGTTGTGATCATGTGCTTGGCGTGTGCACGTGTGGGAAGGATCTACAATTGATATTTTCATCATTTTTCACCCAAAATTCAAATTCCTTCCAACATTTTCCACTCCAATTGCACATTTCCTTTCCTAATTCACATTTCATCCCAATTTCCAGTCACTTAACCTCACTCCCAACCCAAACTTAACTCCTAACCTAGGGGTTATTTAAACCAATTCATTCCAAACCTCTAGGACCTAGATCATATTTTCACTCCCAATTTTCAGAATTCTCTCAATTCTCTCTCACTTTTTCATTCTCCAACTCCATTTTCAACCACACTCAAAGCTATTCTTCAAAGATTAACAAGTTCTTCATTGGAACTTGTTAATTCTTGAGCTAAAACCTCTAATCATCACTACATTTCAGCTTTTCAATTTGGATTTTTGTTTGGATCTGGTTCTAAATTTTCAGAAGTGATTTTTGGAAGTGCTTTTGGAGCTTTGGTTGCTTATTGCTTGGATCTTCAACTTTTGAGTGCAAGAAGCTTGTGGAACTTGGATTTCTCTACTTGAATTCATCCATTTCTATTTACAACACTTACCAAAGCAAATCTCAGCTTTGTAGGTTGGTTAATTTCAGATCCATACTCATTTTAGCTTAATTGCAACTTGTACAATGTAGATCCATGAATTTTTATGTGTTTTGATTCATTTGGTTGATCTTGATTGTGGATGTTGATGATTATTGAATTTAAATGATGTTTGAATGTTGTTTCTGAACTTAATTTTCGTGCATTGTTGATTACATGATCATTGGTGATGATTGCATAAGTGCTTTTACTGCTAGAAGTGATTTTTCAAACTGATTTTGTGCTGATTTTACAGTGTTAATCGATTAACCAATTGCAGCGCAATTAGGTTAATCGATTAACCAGTGCAAAATGTGCGTAATCAGAGCTGTTAATCGATTAACACAATTGCACTACAATTGGTTAATCGATTAACACTGCTGCAGAGTGTGTTTTTTGTGCATTTTTTAGCATGTTTCGATCCCGTTTCACTTTTAATCTTCATGGATTGATATGATACTTATCTAATGACTGTTTAGATGCTGTTGCACCTCACACCATTGTATGTGCACAATTTTCCGACACACGACTCTTGTATTTTCATCGTTTATGAACATTGTTTACATTGTTGCATGCTTGATGCCATGAACACATAGCACATACTCCTTGAGAATGATAATTGTTGATAGATGGTTATGTTGCTGAATTGCTTTGTGTTTGTTTGTTCACCTAATTTTGTGAGATGCATGTTTCACTTGATTTGTTCATATGCTTAATGATATGCTTCCTCATGATATGCATGCTTTCATGATGATTTCAAGAGGTATTTACCTTGGTTGGTGGTGTGATTGTAATCATGTTTAATTGAAGAATATGTAATGCTTGATGCACGTTTGCTATGCCATAATTGAGTTGTATTCAAGTGAATCACATGCTGCCCTATTTCTACTGCTGTTTATGTGCATATGTGCTGTTATAAGTGCTGTTGTTTGGCTTTTACACCTCCTTTTTGTGCTGAACATAAGTTGTAGAATGTTGTTTGGTATTTGGTGTTGGATTTACTGCTGTATTGTTGTAGATGCGTTGTTGTAGCTGCTATTTTTGCTCGTTTCTTCTTTCCTTCTTCATCTCTTTCACTCCTTCCTTCCCTTGAATCTCAAGACTTGTTTAAGTTTTGGATTCACTCCCTTAGAGCTACCTAGTCCAACTTAATTTTCGATTATGCTTGGAGTAGGATTAGAATTAGGCTTCCCTTTGCATGCTAACTTAGGTAGAAGTTTCCCTTTCAAACTCAACTATAGGGCCACCTTTTGCATGACAACATTAGGATAGAATTCCCTTTAGTGTTTTCTTTTTCCTTGAGTCTTCTCTTCTCATCTCATAACAATCCTAAAACACTTAATAAAATATTAACATGTATTGCGCATGAGCCTTTCATATGGGAAGTAAAGTATGGGGGGTCTCCCTTCATTCTTCTAGGGTACTTAGTGTATGCCCTGTTGGGGACGATGCGCGAAGTATTCGTTCCTATGTTACAGACTTGGGTGCAATGCAAGTTATGAAATAACTTCAAACCACTTCTGTCTTAAAAAATACAAATCAAATTCAAACCTTTTTCATCCTTCGGGATCGTTAAGTTTCAAACTCATTTTCAGAAAATGGCACGTTACTTTCCGTCACGTCGCAAACAGGCATCGACCCTAACTGCCGGACGCGAACTTAACGTCGCTCATAAAAAACACTAAGACCTTGTTAGGTTAAACTACGACTGCTCTGACTTCCTCTCTCTGGTTAGATTGAGGATACGTTGGCACCAGACGACGATGTCTTGGCGAGCAACCTCCCCATTAGTTCGTGTCCGAACTACGTTGACTCTGACTTTCCCATTGCACGTGGGAATACGTAGGCATAGGACAAGCGATGTCCTATCGAGTCACTTCTTTTTCTTTTCTCCCCCGTTTCTTCGTTCTCCTCCGTTCCCGTTCCTTTCCCTTTCCAGTAGCAGTGGAGCTCCAGATGACGACCCCATTTGATCGAGACAACAAGCGTGGATCCCATCGAGTACGATGGACGCGTGGGGTGCTGACACCTTCCCTTCGTGTAACTGACTCCCTTACCCTTTTCTCTTGGTCGTGAGACCATGCTCTTTCCCTTCCCTTCCCTTCAGGTTTACGCAGTGTTTCCTTTCCCTCTCTTGGGATAAATACACATTGCTGGCGACTCTGTTTCCCGCGCCACTTTTGCATTTGTACCATGGATGCAAATCCTTGGGAGCGACACTGAGCATGAGCCAATGCTTCAAAGCACAACCCAAGATACTCCAAGGGACCTCATGGACCCATTCGTCAAGATAATTTAACCTCAGGGGATACATTTACCAAAAATTCAGGAATTAGGGTTTCTTGACCTAATTCACCCCTAAGTTGACTTTTGGGACAAAACATGAGCCAAGACCTCAAGACATGATTTGAGGGCCTCAAATACACTACATTGATCCATTTGCATCAATTGATTGATCCAAGAAGCTTGATTCACAAGTTTCAATTTCATCTGGACCACAATTAGGGTTCTATAGAAAAAGTCAAATGTACCTTTGACTTTTGACCAAGACATGCTCCCAAACCCTGGGACATGATTCAATATACCCTATAACACCTTTGGAGGTCATCCATGAAGTTTAATTAAGCCCAAGGGTTAATTTCACAAAAGGATCACAAAGTCAAAATTTCATCTGATGAAAAAGTCAACTGTACAAAAATCCTAAGTTTGACTTTTTGGATTTTTGGTAAACCAAGGTTCCTTAACCCTAAAACAATGTTAGTATGTGATTTGAATCATCATTCATCAAGAAAAATCAAAGAAAGTGAGTTAACTTGTAAAAGGGGTAACCATAAAAAAACTTAGAATTTTTCTAAGTTATGGAACAAAGTGGCTAGGGTACCAACTTTGCAAAGCCATATCTCCCTAACCCTAAGGCCTTTTTCTTCCATTCAAAGCTCATAGGGAAGCCCTCATTGCATACTTCAAATGTGTCAACTACATCTCATTCCAATTCCTCGTGAATTTCAAGTTATGATTGGATCAAAATCACTAAAAACATGAAAAGTGCATTTTTCCAACAATTAGAAGAATTCTGCTCAAGGCAGATTCAAGTGAAACACCAAAACTTGGAGGGCTATTTCACATAGTTCTAGGCTGAATCAATTCATGATGTAAACATCAAACTTGTTGAGCATGTTGCCTACAATCCAAGGAACTTATTGGCATGAAACAACTCAGCTTGAGCCCGGAGTTATGGCTGCTACAAAACACCATGGCAAGGCTGTCATGAAAACCCAGTTTGCATGTTTTCTTGCTTTACACGATTTCTGAGTCAAGGCCTAGGATCACTATGCCACATTCATCCAATCTGATCCTCATCCATCTGATCCAACCTACAAAGCTGAGTCAAAAAGCCAAGGGATCTAGGCAAAAATTAGAGACAAAAACAGAAATAATAATCCTGGTAGATTGAAAATCCGAGAGAGCAATCTAGGCAAGAGTTAGGGATTATGGCAAGTAACTGCATCTGGCCAGTCTTGATCATTTGAAAGCAACGTTGTCCATTAAGGATTCTGCTTCAATCATCCTCAGCTGAAGTTTTGAGCACAACGGAATTCAAAGTTGTTAGGGAGAATAGTGGTCATTATATTTCAATGTAAACCTTTCCTTGTATTTACCATTTTTCAAACTTTGTAATGATCCATGGAGTTACGCCATTTGCGGACTTCCATTCTATTAATAAAATTTGGGCCTTTGTCCCTTTGTTTGCAATTCTTATTTTGTTTCTGTTTGCAAACTTTCATTTATTGCTGGTGATGATTTTTGAAACAAAATGTGAATAATTGATTTAAATTTTTGAAAATTATAAAAACATTTTTCTTTGATTTATGAATATAAAAAAGGATGTCAACGGTTATTCCAAGAAAGGTAGGATCAATGTTTTCCTCAGCAGGGTTCGTTCTCGCTCCTTTGGCAGAATTTATTGACAGATCCCCAGTAGAGTTTGTTGATATTTCCTTATCAGAACTTGTTCCTGTGAATGTGATCAGTTGTTGATAAGGTGATGGGTTTGTTATGATGTGTTGAATTCATAAGGTCCAGTGTTGTTTGGTTTTCCCCAGCTAGGTCTTGATTCGAATCTTCTCCAGCTGATTATGTTATGGTCAGGTAGTTGAGTAGTTTTGAGGTCCACATCTCCTTAATGGTAGTTCCCACGCAGAGATTCATTTTTGTTGTCCCCAGCAGAAATCATATGAGGAATCTTCACTCAGAGTTTTACCCTCTAGACGTGTTGTTGTTGCTTTGGATGTCCCCAAACGGAGAGCGATGTTATTCTCTTCTAAGAAGCATTGACGTGGTGATCGCTTGTCGTGTTTCATCTTGTCTTGTGGATGTTTTTCCCTCCAGGTTGTTCTACCCAGGGATTTATCCTTGATGATTCTCCAACGGAGACAGTGTATTATCATTTCCAATCATAAAGTAGTGAGGTTAATTTCTCATTTCCCCCAGCAAGTCAAAGATGTACTTCTCTCCGGATTGTTTTTCAGAGATTTATCCTCCTAGTGAAAATTATGCATCATTACTGCGAACATTCCCCAGTGAAGTCGCTCATGATAACTATATTCAAGGAGTATTGATATACTAGTCACCTGTTGGGTTTTCTCTCATTCATGATGAGTATTGATCTAAAATCCCCCACAGTTTGACCTTTTACTGTTTTCCCAGCAAGTTCAAGATGCTTTGCTCAGAATTGGTTAATTCTCTGAGAGTGTTCTCGTATCTCCAGTAGATCTGCCTTGTTTTCCCAGTGGATTTTTGCATAGATGTTTATATGTCTACAATCCCCAGCGGATTTTTTTTTTTCGCAGCAGATCTCTTCATCCTTTTGAAATATAAGTTCCTGTGAATTTTTATTATCCCTAGGGAAAGTCAGAAAGATTTGGGTTGTTATGATTCCCCAACAGCTTTCCTGCCGTCCTCAAAGCAGATTTTATGTTATTATCCTCTTTGTGGATCATCGATGTTAGAAGATTGATATTTGGGTCTTTCCCCAAAGAGTATCTTCTTTTCTCCATCAAGCTTTGAGCCTTGTAGTAGGATTTATTTTCCTTTGATGGCTTTTGTTTATATCTTGCAGAATTTCTTCAGCTAAATGCCTAGCAGAGTTGCTAATAACATCTCCATCTTGATAAGATTAGCCGAGTATTCAGTGGTGTTGTGATGTTTATTCCACCCTCTGTTTATCCTTATGTCTGTTTTGTCAGCATATTCATACTCATAAGCATCGCATGTGCATTCGTTTGTTGTGCATAGCATATAGTTGTTGCATTTTGCATTTTACATTTGTGTTGGTGCTTCTTTGCTCTCTGGTGGTGTTATCCCCGCAGAGCATGTGTGTCCTCTCTCCATTTAGAGTGTCGACCCGTAAGCAGAAAATGCCTATCTTTGTTAATTCCCCACTGAGTTTATTTCTCGTGGAAGATTTTGATTCAGTTTCCTTCCCAGTTCATTATCTGGATGGAATTAATCCCCAGTTGAGATATATCCTCCTCGGGATGAGTCTTATTTGACTGTTTCTCTCCAGCTTGTTCCTGGATTGAACTTTGGTCCCCTGCAATATTTGTTTGGATCTCTAGGCTGTGAAACCTAGATTGAGAGTGCATTTATTTTGCACCTTTGAGGATTCTGCGCCCTTCAGCTAAAATCTGTGCGTGATTCCTCTTTTGGAAGGTTCAATACTATTTCATGGCATTCCTTTATTTGAGAAGCCTGAGGCGATGCAGTTAATACATTTTGTTACTTCATTGAATGGTAAGTCTCTTCGGTTTGATGGGATAGTTCGTTGTTGAGATTCTTCCACTCCGATGAATGGTAAGTCTCTTCGGTTTTATGGGACAGTTCGTTGTTGAGATTTTGTGACTCCAATGAATGGTAAGTCACTTCGGTTTGATGGGACAGTTCGTTGTTGAGATTTTATGTCTCCAATGAATGGTAAGTCTCTTTGGTTAGACGGGACAGTTCGTTGTTGAGATTTTTGTTACTCCGATGAATGGTAAGTCTCTTCGGTTAGACGGGACAGTTCATCGTTGAGGTTTTCTACTCCGATGGATGGTTAGTCTCTTCGATATGCTAGAGATAGTTCATTGTTGAGGTATTGATTTTCCCCAGTGGAGCCTTGTCGTGCTAGGTCTTCCCTGTTGAGTTATATCCTTGTTGTGTTGTGGTTTATTTCCATATACAGTTATCCCCAGTTTGAATCTTTTCCTCAGATGAGTCCCAGTAGTTGTGCAGTATGTTCCCCGGCTAGTTGGTGGTCTCCTGTTATATGTTTCCCCGATGGAGTTTCTTTCTCCCGTTGTTCTTTAGTTTATATCCTGTGGCATATTCTCCCCATGGTGATCTTGTGCTGCATATCATCTGCATGATCATATCATTGTGTGGTCTCTTAGGGGCAAAAATTGGGTTTATTGTTATATTTAAGTCTCTTCTATCTCGTTGAGACAAAGATGTCAATCTTCTTATCTCCGGATAGAAGAAACTTAAATAGGGGAAGCTGTAATACACTAATTTTTACCCCTAAGATCCCATAGGTCTTTTTCATTTCATGCCACAAACAAGATCCCACATTGGTTCCCTTTTTCATAGGATTGTGCCTTGCAGGGATCTTTGAGTTTGTGTGCATTTGTTAGTTGTTTTATTGCTTAATTTGTTGATGTTTACTAACCATTAATTAAAATCCAAAAATATTTTGTTTCCTTTCACTAACATTTTCAGGGGAAGAACAGGTTAAAAATACCAAAAAAATCAGTCCCGCAGCTCGAATGAATTCCATTTGAACAAAGTCAAACTTGATCCGCAATTAATTCAAAAAATTATATGATCAAGAGTTTCCAAGATTTAATTGATTTTTGTTCAAGAGACTCCAAGGTTCATGTGTTTATTTCCATGCCTTCTTTGACAAGAAAAAGAATCGAGCCGGAACCACCATAGTGCAACAAAATGCTCATTTTTCACAAATTTTGCACTGAGTAACCGATTAGCAGATATGTTGTAACCGGTTACCCTCGTGAAAATTTGAAAAATGATTGCAAATTCAAATTCAGCAATTGGCACCAATCTCAGCCCTTGATCAAATTTGGAATATTCTAGACCACCTCATTTTAATTCCCCTACATCACTTTGATCATTTTCCACCATGCACCTTCACTAATCACCACTCTTTTGATAATTCCCTCCAAATTTGAATTCCAATCCTAATTTTGATCATCCAAGCCTAATTCCAAACCACCAAATTTCCCAAGCCTAAACTCTATAAATAGAGGCTTCATTTCATTCATTCTTGAAGCTTTTGATAGCCAACAAACCTCTTGCAAATTCTCTTCCCAACCACGAAATACTAACTCTCAAAATAACTCGCTCAAACACTAAAAACGAAAACAAAAGAAATCTCACAAAACCCTCAAGAAATGGGTGATTTTCAAAAGGTGCTCAAGACTTGAATAAATAAAAACACAAGTTTTTTTTTTTGTAAATTTAGAATTTAATGTAAAATAAAATTTAAATTGAAAATAAAGTTATGAAAAATTAAATTAAGTATTAAAGATTACTTATGGATTTTTTTGGAATTTTTGAGTAACAGAAAATATTTTTAATTAATTAACATTGAAATGAAAAATAAAACGAAAGAGGTAAGTGAAGGTAAACAAGAGTGGGGGTACGCTAGAAATTCCAATTAGATCTAAAACATATGTTGACAGCGTATGGGCCTATGAAAGGGGGGTGCAAATGTCAAATTCGCTAGGCCCAACTACATGAAGTAACTTACAAAAAGTAAAAAACCTAATAAAAGGGTGTCTAGGGCGAGGGGGATTCGAACCCCAGACCCCAAGGTTACAAAGGCGCATGACATGCCACTGGGGTGGCTATACATCCAGTGTATATGCCCACCCCAGTTACACTTAAACTTAACCAGTCGAAATAAGAACCAAATTTTAGACAACACATACAAAACGTTACAGCATCAATTAGTCATTAAGAATTTTAGTCATAAGAAGACAAAATACGCATGGTCCAATCAACACGCTGCCAAGCTCTCTCTCTTCATGCCCATGCAACTGAAACTATCGTGAAATAACATAATGAAACCATGGCGACCGCCTCCCTTTCTCTCTACTTTCCAACCTCAATTCTTCATCAGATCTTATGAAATAAAACACCAGACCATTATACGCAGAGGGTAGGACAACACTAAACCCTCTGTAGCTCAAACTGAAGACTCTAATATTGGTAAAACAATCATGAAAATCATGCGTTTAAGCTAATGTGTACTACATGACAAAGATGTATCAACATGACCTATCAAAACCTGGTCATACTATCATAGTACATAGATAACAAGAGGATAGCTAACATGGAAACGAAAAACTTACTGAGTAAAGAATTTCCACTGCCTTTTTATTCCAAGAGCTTGAAGCTTCAACCCTCTGGACCTCCTTCCTCAAAGATGATATGCCTACGTTCTGAAGATGCAGCTTTCTTTGGATTATTCACAAGCTCTCTTTCCCTTAAGTTCTTAAGGTTTTGTGGAGGGTCGTGTTGTATTGCCCTGATGGTTTTTGTTCTGATTATGTTTAATGGTGATTGGTCTTGTTGAACAGCTAACAAGTTTCTTTATGTGATGTGGTTATGGGTGATTCCCGTGTGTTGTTGGTGTTTGTTTATGAGTGGAGGTTGTTGTTGTCGTGGCAAAAAGAAACTCACAGGTTGTTTACGGGTTTTTTGTGTTCATGGCAAGACCAAGGAGGAGGGTTATGGATAGGTTTTGAAATGACCTTGTGGTGAAAAAAAGTTTCAAGCAGGAGGTGTAGAGTGATTTTTGATGGTGTTGAGTTCTGATGTTTGATTGTTTGGTGCTTTTTTACAAAGGGAGAATGAAGTTCATGAGAGAAACAAATTTATGATGCTACTGCACCTTTAAGAACTCAGGGTCCAGCTGCACCAAATCTCTCCTTTCAAGATACCTATGCTTTTCTCACCACAAACTTCTCCTTTCAAGCAGCTGTGTTCTAACTTTATCGAAGCTTCCCCACTTGCCAAGCTAAGATTTCAGAGTTTTCTTAAGGTGTTTCAGTGAATTGTTTTGTGTTCAGTGAGTGAGAAACAAGCCCTATTTATAGGAAAAGTGTTGAGACTTGAAGCATGGCCAGAACTCAAAACTTTCCCACCTTGCCCTTTGAAAAAGCTCTCGTGTGAGCTGGATTCTGATACAAAAAGTCTTCAAAATCTCTGGCCACTGATCAAGATAGTGTAATACCCTAATTTTTACCCCTAAGATCCCACAGGTCTTTTTCATTTCATGCCACAAACAAGATCACACATTGGTTCCCTTTTTCATATGATTGTGCCTTGCAGGGATCTTTGAGTTTGTGTGCGTTTGTTAGTTGTTTTATTGCTTAATTTGTTGATGTTTACTAACCATTAATTAAAATCCAAAAATATTTTGTTTCCTTTCACTAACATTTTCAGGGGAAGAACAGGTTAAAAATACCAAAAAAATCAGTCCCACGGCTCGAATGAATTCCATCTGAACAAAGTTAAAGTTGATCCGCAATTAATTCAAAAAATTATCTGATCAAGAGTTTCCAAGATTTAATTGATTTTTTTTCAAGAGACTCCAAGGCTCATGTGTTTATTTCCATGCCTTCTTTGACAAGCAAAAGAATCGAGCCGGAACCACCACAGTGCAACAAAATGCTCATTTTTCACAAATTTTGCACTAAGTAACCGGTTAGCAGATATGCTGTAACCGGTTACCCTCGTGAAAATTTGAAAAATTGTGGCAAACTCAAATTCAACAATTGGCATCAATCTAAGCCATTGATCACATTTGGAATATTCTAGACCACCTCATTTTAATTCCCCTACATCACTTTGATCATTTTCCACCATGCACCTTCACTAATCACCACTCTTTTGATAATTCCCTCCAAATTTGAATTCCAATCCTAATTTTGATCATCCAAGCCTAATTCCAAACCACCAAATTTCCCAAGCCTAAACTCTATAAATAGAGGCTTCATTTCATTCATTCTTGAAGCTTTTGATAGCCAACAAACCTCTTGCAAATTCTCTTCCCAACCACAAAATACTAACTCTCAAAATAACTCTCTCAAACACTAAAAACGAAATCAAAAGAAATCTCACAAAACCCTCAAGAAATGAGTGATTTTCAAAAGGTGCTCAAGACTTGAATAGATAAAAACTCAAGTTTTTTTTTGTAAATTTAGAATTTAATGTAAAATAAAATTTAAATTGAAAATAAAGTTATGAAAAATTAAATTAAGTATTAAAGATTACTTATGGATTTTTTTGGAATTTTTGAGTAACAGAAAATATTTTTAATTAATTAACATTGAAATGAAAAATAAAATGAAAGAGGTAAGTGAAGGTAAACAAGAATGGGGGTGCGCTAGAAATTCCAATTAGAACTAAAACATATGTTGACAGCGTATAGGCCTATGAAAGGGGGGTGCAAATGTCAAATTCGCTAGGCCCAACTACATGAAGTAACTTACAAAAAGTAAAAAAACTGATAAAAGGGTGTCTGGTGCGAGGGGGATTCGAACCCCAGACCCCAAGGTTACAAAGGCGCATGTCATACCACTGGGGTGGCTATACATCCAGTGTATATGCCCACCCCAGTTACACTTAAACTTAACCAGGCGAAATAAGAACCAAATTTTAGACAACACATACAAAACGTTACAACATCAATTGGTCATTAAGAATTTTAGTCATAAGAAGACAAAATACGCATGGGCCAATCAACACGCTGCCGAGCTCTCTCTCTTTATGCCCATGCAACTGAAACTATCGTGAAATAACATAATGAAACCATGGTGACCGCCTCCCATGCTCTCTCCTTTCCAACCTCAATTCTTCATCAGATCTTATGAAATAAAACACCAGACCATTGTACGCAGAGGGTAGGACAACACTAAACCATCTATAGCTTAAACTGAAGACTCTAATATTGGTAAAACAATCATGAAAATCATGCGTTTAAGCTAATGTGTACTACATGAACAAAGATGTATCAACACGACCTATCAAAACCTGGTCATACTATCATAGTACATGGATAACAAGAGGATAGCTAACATGGAAATGAAAAACTTACTGAGTAAAGAATTTCCACTGCCTTTTTATTCCAAGAGCTTGAAGCTTCAGCCCTCTGGACCTCCTTCCTCAAAGATGATATGCCTATGTTCTGAAGATGCAACTTTCTTTGGACTATTCACAAGCTCTCTTTCCCTTAAGTTCTTAAGGTTTTGTGGAGGGTCGTGTTGTATTGCTCTGATGGTTTTTGTTCTGATTATGTTTAATGGTGATTGGTCTTGTTGCACAGCTAACAAGTTTCTTTATGTGATGTGCTTATGGGTGATTCCCGTGTGTTGTTGGTGTTTGTTTATGAGTGAAGGCTGTTGTTGTCATGGCAAAAAGAAACTCACAGGTTGTTTACGGGTTTTTTGTGTTCATGGCAAGACCAAGGAGGAGGGTTATGGATAGGTTTTGAAATGACCTTGTGGTGAAAAAAAAGTTTCAAGCAGGAGGTGTAGAGTGATTTTTGATGGTGTTGAGTTCTCATGTTTGATTGTTTGGTGCTTTTTTACAAAGGGAGAATGAAGTTCATGAGAGAAACAAATTTATGATGCTACTGCACCTTTAAGAACTCAAGGGTCCAGCTGCACCAAATCTCTCCTTTCAAGATACCTATGCTTTTCTCACCACAAACTTCTCCTTTCAAGCAGCTGTGTTCTAACTTTATCGAAGCTTCCCCACTTGCCAAGCTAAGATGTCAGAGTTTTCTTAAGGTGTTTCAGTGAATTGTTTTGTGTTCAGTGGGTGAGAAACAAGCCCTATTTATAGGAAAAGTGTTGAGACTTGAAGAATGGCCAGAACTCAAAACTTTCCCACCTTGCCCTTTGAAAAAGCTCTCGTGTAAGCTGGATTCTAATACAAAAAGTCTTCAAAATCTCTGGCCACTGATCAAGATAGTGTAATACCCTAATTTTTACCCCTAAGATCCCACAGGTCTTTTTCATTTCATGCCACAAACAAGATCACGCATTGGTTCCCTTTTTCATAGGATTGTGCCTTGCAGGGATCTTTGAGTTTGTGTGCGTTTGTTAGTTGTTTTATTGCTAAATTTGTTGATGTTTACTAACCATTAATTAAAATCCAAAAATATTTTGTTTCCTTTCACACATTTTCAGGGGAAGAACAGGTTAAAAATACCAAAAAAATCAGTCCCGCAGCTCGAATGAATTCCATCTGAACAAAGTCAAAGTTGATCCGCAATTTATTCAAAAAATTATCTGATCAAGAGTTTCCAAGATTTAATTGATTTTTGTTCAAGAGACTCCAAGGTTCATGTGTTTATTTCCATTCCTTCTTTGACAAGCAAAAGAATCGAGTCGGAACCACCACAGTGCAACAAAATGCTCATTTTTCACAAATTTTGCACTGAGTAACCGGTTAGCAGATATGCTGTAACTGGTTACCCTCGTGAAAATTTGAAAAATAGTGGCAAATTCAAATTCAGAAATTGGCACCAATCTCAGCCCTTGATCACATTTGGAATATTCTAGACCACCTCATTTTAATTCCCCTACATCACTTTGATCATTTTCCACCATGCACCTTCACTAATCACCACTCTTTTGATAATTCCCTCCAAATTTAAATTCCAATTCTAATTTTGATCATCCAAGCCTAATTCCATACCACCAAATTTCCCAAGCCTAAACTCTATAAATAGAGGCTTCATTTCATTCATTCTTGAAGCTTTTGATAGCCAACAAACCTCTTGCAAATTCTCTTCCCAACCACAAAATTCACCAAAGCTCACTTTTCTTCTTTTGAAAGTTAACAAGAATTCGCATTGAATCTTGTTCAACTTTGAGCTAAACCTTCATCCATTCTTGTTTTTGTTCATCAATTATAGTAGATCAAGGCTTTGGAATTTGGATCTTGAAGCAATTTGAAGGAATTTTCAGATTTGAAGTGGTAATTCATCTTTCACCATTGTTGAAGCTTCATCTTCATCTTCCATAATGTAGATCTTTGGAGATCTTTGTTACTTGATCCTTTGGATCTTGTAACTTTGTTTAATTGCTGGTTTTCACTGTTATTTTACTTTAAATTTCGTGCAATTTCAGTTCCATGATCACAAAGTGTTTGTAAAAAGTTTTGAAAGTGGATCATGCTGAATTTTGCACAATTTTCTGCATTCTGGTGCAGAGTAATCGGTTAGCAGATATGCTGTAACTGGTTACTTTGTGTTAATTTTTGAAAAATTACGCCTATTTTTAACTAAGTAACCGGTTAGCAGATATGCTGTAACCGGTTACTTCGAAACAGAATGCATATTTTCACTTGTTTTTGGGGGCTGTTTTGGTCTTTCTTCCTCCTTCTTCCCCTTTCTTCTTGTTTTAGCCTTGAAATGCATTGTTGAGATTAATTTCTCTTCAATTTCAATGGACTTTGGATATGGTTAAAGTAATTAAACATTCATTAGTTCAAATCTATCTTTTAATGAATTGTTGAATTCATTTAAGGTGCTTTGAATTAGTGATATGTTTTCACACTTAAACTTATCAATTAAAGGTGATTGAACTTGAAGATGAAAGGTTCTTGAATTTGCAATTCAATTTGGCTTTCTCTTCATCTATTTCCTTTTTTTTATTTTGATCGATGAAAGTCTTATGGATCTTAGAATTTCTTTGTTGAATTCTTGATCAAGACTAGATCGTTACCTATTTTCTTTTCGTGCGGTATTGCTTTCGGATGACGATTTACATATCGTTCATCTAGCATGCATTAGCACAAAGAGCTATTGACCGACCTCATTGTAGGGTAATTACTCCGTAAATTACTCGGCGATTGCTTAACATAGCGCAACATGTAACGCCCCAATTTTTGTTAGATTTATTTAATCGAGTCGATTTAATTATTTTGGTCTTTATATTATTTTATTCTTGGTTTTTATTTGGTAAATGTGTTATGTTTATCGTTATTATGTTTTATCGCTTTTTGGAAACGTTTACGAGAAAATTGAGTGTAGGGGTATTTTGGTCTTTTTGGCTTGGTTAGATATTGTTTTTCATTAAAATAGAAACATAGAAAGAAAAAGAGAGAAAAATAAGTTAACAGAAATAGAGAAGGAGAAGAAGAAAAAAGAGGAAAACTTGGAGTGTAAGAAACCGATTCAACCGACACTTCGAAGCGCGATTAATCAGGTAAGGATGCGAAACCCGATTATGTTATGCTTGTGTATGATTATGTATGTGTGTGTTGGAATGTTTGCTGGTTTTTCCTAGCTTTTCAATTCTAGGTCGAATGAGAGAAAATGATAGAAATCGATGTTTTCGCGGTAGAAATGCAGTATAAATGTTGTAGAATACTTGTCGTTATGATTGGGATACGTTCTGGTTGTATGTTATGGTTTGGAAGTGTTTTGGTAGAGGAAATGTTATGTTGGAGTGAACAACAGCGCTGTTGGGATTTTCTGGGTTCGCAGGTTCGCACTGCGAATAGGGCAGCGAAGGGAAAGCGAAGGTTCGCGGGAGGTTCGCATTGCGAACTTTCTGCTATTTTTTCTCTGCCACGGTTCGCAGGGAATTCACATTGCGAAGGGGAAAGCGAAGGTTCGCTGGGTGTTTGCATTGCGAACTTTATGCTGTTTTTTCTCTGCCATGGTTCGCTAGGGGTTCGCATTGCAAATAGGAAAGCGAACATGACATAATTTCCATTTTGTTCTTGTCATAACTTTTGGGTCGTAAGTCGGATTGAGGCGCGGTTGGATGCGTTGGGAAGCTAATAAGATGTTCTTTCTTATAAAATGGTTTTGAGACTAGTGGCCAATTTAATTATGTCGGTAATTGGAAATGTATCGTTTTGTCGACTTTTACCGTCGTAATTGTGTGTAATTGATGTGTTAACATGTGATATGCTTTTGATATATATCGTATAGCTTGTGTGCTGTTATATGATGTGAATGTATGTGATGAAATGTTGTGATGATGGTTTGTGGTCTTATGGAAAATAAATGCATTGTGTTATGTTTGAGTGTATATGCATGATTATTGATGTTGAGATGGTTCACATGGTTATATATGTGTATGCATTTGATTGTCATGAGTCATTGTATGCCAAGCATCATAATATGCATTCTTGTGATGTCGTGTGCCCTAGTGGGTGTGAGCGACGAAACAATTCTCGAGGGAATCTGTTGTAACGGTCGTGACCCTTATATAAAGAGGACCTAAAGCGACGTTATAGACGATCGTGAGCCTTATACAAAGAGGACCTAAAGCGATCCATAAATGTCGTGAGCATTATACCAAGAGGACCTAAAGCGACGGGGAACATTGTTTGCCCGACGGGGAGTTACACTAAGTAACAAGCAATGATTCCAATAATTCCTGAGTGAATTAATGATGAGAATGATGGATGGAACGGTACCGCATTGCATTTGCATAGAGTCGTTGTGTTGGTCTCTTTGCATTTGCATAAGTCAAGAATGGATTGATTATGTGTGGGATTTGTGAATGGAATTGATGAGTTGATATATATATATATATATATATATATATATATATATATATATATATATATGTGTGTGTGTGTGTGTGTGTGTGTTGGTGATAAATGTATTGAGTATGATTGATATGCCTTTGTGAAGGATGTATGAGATATGAATTGTGTTGTTTTGTATTTGAATTATGGTATAAGTTGTGGTGAGAATGTTTTACATTGTGTATTTTGTGTTGTTACATAATTGTATGCAACTATATTATAATTGTGTTTCTCACCCTTCTGCTATTTTGAATGCTCTATGAGGCATTGCAGATTAGATGCTGGAGGTCTTTTTGTGAAGATTTTGTCTTCATTCTTTTGTCGGTCGGCTTTGATATGTAGCACCGGGTAGTCGGGAAGATCGTTATGTTACATTATGTATATATATCTTTTTTGGATTTTACATGTATGACTCTGTATATGACAGACAAACTTCTATGTTTATATATAAGAGATTTCAGTTGCAGATTTTCCACTTTTATTCTGTATCTGAATTGTGGGTGTTAGGAACTGAGTTCCTCTGTTTATGTTGCTACCTGATTGTTGCATATCTTTATGAGCAGGTTATTTTATTTCATCATCGTGATGTGACGCTCCATCTATTCCATGAATGTTTTAATTCTACTCTGATTATTTGTTATCGCTTTAATTACTCGGGTTATAGATTGGGGGTGTTACATTAAGTGGTATCAGAGCCAGTTTGTGTCAGTTTGTGCCAGTCCGTGTCGGTCGTTTTGACTAAGTTGTTTGTTGTGTGTCAGTTGTGTTCTGGCGAGCTGATTGTTTAACCATAGTTACTGTTATCGGATATGAACAGAATATGGCTGGAAGGAATGATGTTACTCTTGCTGCTGCTATGCAAGCTATGGCTCAGGCTGTGCGGGGTGCACCTAATGCTGGTGGGAATGATGAGTTCAGGAAGAACAAACCACCTATCTTCAAAGGAAGACATGATCCTGATGGTGCACAGATTTGGCTTAAGGAGATTGAAAGAATATTTCGAGTGATGGACTGTGTTGAGGAACATAAGGTGAGATTGGGTACTCACATGTTGCAGGAGGAGGCTGATGATTGGTGGGGTAGTGCGCGTCATGTGTGGGAAGATACAGGTGAAGAGGTCACTTGGGCTTTGTTTAGCAGGGAGTTTTTTAGGAAGTATTTTCCTGAAGATGTTAGAGGAAAGAAGGAAATAGTGTTATTGGAGTTGAAACAGGGTTACATGTATGTTACTGATTACACTGCTAAGTTTGTGGAGCTTGTTCAGTTTTATCCACATTATGTTGAAGCAACGGCGGAGTTTTCCAAATGTGTGAAGTTTGAGAACGGGTTGCGTCCTGAGATCAAGCAGGCAATTGGTTATCAAAGAATCAGGAGGTTTTCGGATTTGGTGGATTGTTGTAGAATTTATGAGGAGGATAGCAAAGCTCGTTCTACTCATTATAAGAGTGTGAATGAAAGAAAAGGAAAGCAACCGTTTCGTGGTGGTCCTTATGTGTCACCAGCTGACAAGGGTAAGCAAAGGGGTAATTTTGATAAAAGGCCAAGTGGGGGAGGTATGTATAATTCTCTGAGATCTTTTAGGTGTGGTGACTTAGGACATCAACAGTTTGAATGTAGAAAGGATATAAGGAAGTGTTCCAATTATGGAGGTATAGGACATGTCACAGCTGAGTGCAAGAGGAATGTGGTGAAGAGTTTCAACTGTGGTAAACCTGGTCATATTAGTACGAAGTGTCCGAAACCAAAGCAAGCTCAAGCTGGAGGGAAAGTAATTGGCAGGAACTCAGACTTCTAGTGCAGATCGTCTGATCAGAGGTACTTGTTTTATTAATAGTACGCCTTTAGTTGCTATTATTGATATCGGAGCGACTCATTCGTTTATTTCGTCTGAGTGTGCGCAGCGTTTGAATCTTTTGTTGTCGTCGATGGATGGAGAGATGGTTATCGATACTCCAGCAATGGGGTCGGTAACTACTTCTTTGGTTTGTTTAGGTTGTCATTTGACCATTTATGGTAAGGATTTTGATATGGATTTGGTGTGTCTGCCGTTGGAGGGTTTAGACGTGGTTCTGGGAATGAATTGGTTGCAGTTCAATCGAGTTCATATCGATTGTTATCATAAGTTGGTAAGATTTCCTTCTCTTGAAGAAGACGAGGAATCGAGTTTCTTATCTACCAAAGAGTTGAAGAAACTTTTGGTGGATGAAGCTCAGTTGTTCGGGTTGTTTGCATCGTTGACTGTGGATAGTCAAGTTGCAATTGATGTGTTTCCGGTCGTGTGTGATTTTCCAGAGGTGTTTCTGGAGGATATTTTTGATGTGCCGCCAGAAAGAGAGGTGGAGTTTTCTATAGATCTAGTTCCTGGTACTAGACCTGTATCTATGGCACCATATCGTATGTCGGCATCTGAGTTGGTTGAGTTGAAGAAGCAGTTGAATGAATTATTAGAAAAGAGGTTTGTGAGGCCGAGTGTATCGCCTTGGGGTGCTCCAGTTTTATTGGTGAAAAAGAAAGATGGAAGTATGTGATTGTGTATTGATTATCGCCAGCTGAATAAGGTGACGATTAAGAATAAGTATCCTCTTCTGAGAATTGATGATTTAATGGACTAGTTGGTAAGTGCGTGTATGTTTAGTAAAATTGATTTGAGGTCAGGTTATCATCAAATTAGAGTGAAAGAGGAAGATATTCAAAAGATGGCTTTAAGGACACGATACGGACATTACGAATATTCCGTGATGCCGTTCGGGGTTTCTAATGCCCCGGGAGTGTTTATGGAGTATATAAATCACATTTTCCATGAGCATTTGGATCAATTTGTTGTTGTGTTTATTGATGACATCTTGATTTATTCTAAGTCTCGGGAGGAGCATGCGGAACATTTGCGTATTGTATTGCAAATTTTGAAGGAAAAGAGACTTTATGCCAAGTTGTCCAAGTGTGAGTTCTGGTCGTCAGAAGTGAGTTTTCTTGGGCATGTGATTTTAGGTAATGGTGTTGCTGTGGATCCATCCAAAGTAGATGCAGTTCTACAATGGGAGGCTCCTAGATCTGTTACTGAAATTAGAAGCTTTTTGGGTTTATTTGGATATTATCGAAGATTCATTGAAGGCTTTTCCAAGTTAGCACTTCCTTTGACCCAGCTGACTTGTAAAGGTAAAGCGTTTATTTGGGATATTCAGTGTGAGGAAAGTTTTAGTGAGTTGGAGAGAAGATTGACTACAGCTCCGATTTTGATCTTACCAAATCCTAGTGAACCATTTGTGGTGTATTGCGATACGTCTTTGATTGGTTTAGGTGGGGTGTTGATGCAAGAAGGTAAGGTTGTGGCTAATGCTTCGAGGCAGTTGAGGGTTCATGAGAAAAATTACCCTACTCATGATTTGGAATTAGCGGTGGTGGTTTTTGTGTTAAAAATTTGGAGGCATTATCTCTACGGTGCAAGATTCGAAGTCTTTAGTGATCATAAGAGTTTGAAATACTTGTTTGATCAGAAAGAGTTGAATATGAGGCAACGGAGATGGTTGGAATTTTTGAAGGACTACGATTTTAGCTTGAATTACCATCCTGGTAAAGCTAATGTGGTAGCCGATGCGTTAAGCCGAAAATCTTTGCATATGTCCGCTTTGATGGTTAAAGAGTGGGAACTTTTGGAAGCATTTAGAGATTTGAGTTTGGTGTGTGAATTGACATCTGACAGCGTGAAGCTTGGTATGTTAAGGGTCACTAATGAGTTTTTGTTGGCCGTTAGGGAGAAACAGAGGCTGGATGTGAAATTTGTTGATTTGATGACGGTTGGAGATAAAGGTGTGAATGGTGACTTTAAAGTGGATGATAAGGGTGTTTTGAGATTCCGTGGTAGAATTTGTATTCCTGATGATTCGGAGTTGAAAAAGATAATTTTAGAGGAAGGACACCGGAGTAGTTTGAGTATACATCCGGGAGCTAATAAAATGTATCAAGATTTGAAGAAGATCTTTTGGTGGTCCGGATTGAAGAGGGATGTGGCTCAGTTTGTTTATGCGTGTTTGACGTGTCAGAAGTCAAAGGTAGAACATCAGAAGCCTAGTGGATTATTGCAACCGTTGGATATTCCCGAGTGGAAATGGGACAGCATTTCTATGGATTTTGTGACAGGGTTTCCGAATACTCAAAGGGGACATAATGCCATTTGGGTGATTGTGGATAGACTGACTAAATCGGCGCATTTCATTCCGATTAATATCAGTTTTTCTTTAGAGAGGTTGGCTGAGATTTATATCCGTGTGATTGTGAAGCTACATGGTGTTCCGTTGTGTATTGTTTCAGATCAAGATCCGAGGTTTACTTCTAGATTTTGGGAAAGTTTGCAAAAGGCGTTAGGTTCCAAGTTGAGATTGAGTTCTGCTTATCATCCTCAGACGGATGGTCAGACCGAGAGAACTATTCAGTCATTGGAAGATTTGTTGCGGGCTTGTGTTCTTGAGCAAGGTGGTGCTTAGGATAATTATCTTTTGTTGGTTGAGTTCACGTATAACAACAGATTCCATTCGAGTATTGGAATGGCGCCTTTTGAAGCGTTGTATGGCAAAAGATGTCGAACACCGTTGTGTTGGCATGAATCTGGTGAGAGTTCGGTGGTTGGACCGAAGTTAATTCAACAAACTACGGAAAAGGTGAAACTTATTCATGAGAAAATGAAGGCTTCTCAGATTAGGCAGAAGAGTTATCATGATTGAAGGAGGAAAGATCTTGAGTTTCGAGAAGGCGATCATGTATTTTTGAGAGTTACACCGGTGACGGGTGTTGGTCGTGCATTAAAGTCAAAGAAGCTTACTTCTCGGTTTATTGGTCCTTATTAGATATCCGCGAGAGTGGATGCTGTGGCTTATCGGGTGGCGTTGCCACCGAATCTTTCGAATGTGCGTGATGTGTTCCATGTTTCACAGCTTTGGAAGTATGTTCCGGATCCGTCGCATGTGATTCCAATGGATGAGGTTGAGGTAAGGGAGAACCTTATGGTTGAGGCATTACCGGTGAGAGTTTTGGATCGCGAGTTGAAGCGGTTAAGAGGCAAGGATATTGCTCTTGTGAAAGTAGCGTGGGGAGGCGCTGCTCAGGGAAATTTTACTTGGGAGTTGGAGAGTCGGATGCGGGAATCGTATCCGGAGTTATTCGTCTCAGGTAACATTTTCGAGGACGAAAATTTCTAAGTGGGGGAGAGTTGTAACGCCCCGATTTTTGTTAGATTTATTTAATCGAGTAGATTTAATTATTTTGGTCTTTATATTATTTTATTCTTGGTTTTTATTTGGTAAATGTGTTATGTTTATCGTTATTATGTTTTATCGCGTTTTGGGAACGTTTGCGAGAAAATTGAGTGTAGGGGTATTTTGGTCTTTTTGGCTTGATTAGATATTGTTTTTCATTAAAATAGAAACATAGAAAGAAAAAGAGAGAAAAAGAAGTTAAGAGAAATAGAGAAGGAGAAGAAGAAAAAAGAGGAAAACTTGGAGTGTAAGAAATCGATTCAACCGACACTTCGAAGCGCGATTAATCGGGTAAGGGTGCGAAACTCGGTTATGCTATGCTTGTGTATGATTGTGTATGTGTGTGTTGGAATGTTTACTGGTTTTTCCTAGCTTTTCAATTCTAGGTCGAATGAGAGAAAACGATAGAAATCGATGTTTTCGCGGTAGAAATGCGGTATAAATGTTGTAGAATACTTATTGTTATGATTGGGATACGTTCAGGTTGTTATGTTATGGTTTGGAAGTGTTTTGGTGGAGGAAATGTTGTGTTGGAGTGAACAACAGCGCTGTTGGGATTTTCTGGGTTCCCAGGTTCGCACTGCGAATAGGGCAGCGAAGGGAAAGCGAAGGTTCGCGGGAGGTTCGCATTGCGAACTTTCTGCTGTTTTTTCTCTGCCATGGTTCGCAGGGAATTCGCATTGCGAAGGGGAAAGCGAAGGTTCGCTGGGTGTTCGCATTGCGAACTTTATGCTATTTTTTCTCTGCCATGGTTCGCTGGGGGTTCGCATTGCGAATAGGAAAGCGAACATGACATAATTTCCATTTTGTTCTTGTCATAACTTTAGGGTCGTAAGTCTGATTGAGGCGCGGTTGGATGCGTTGGGAAGCTAATAAGATGTTCTTTCTTATAAAATGGTTTTGACACTAGTGGCTGATTTAATTATGTCGGTAATTGGAAATGTGTCGTTTTGTCGACTTTTACCGTCGTAATTGTGTGTAATTGATGTGTTAACATGCGATACGCTTTTGATATATATCGTATAGCTTGTGCTGTTATATGATGTGAATGTATGTGATGAAATGTTGTGATGATGGTTTGTGGCCTTATGGCAAATAAATGCATTGTGTTATGTTTGAGTGTATATGCATGCTTATTGATGTTGAGATGGTTCACATGGTTATGTATGTGTATGCATTTGATTGTCATGAGTCATTGTATGCTAAGCATCATGATATGCATTCTTGTGATGTCGTGTGCCCTAGTGGGTGTGAGCGACGAAATGATTCCCGAGGGAATCTACTGTAACGGTCGTGAGCCTTATACAAAGAGGACCTAAAGCGAAGTTATAGACGATCGTGAGCCTTATACAAAGAGGACCTAAAGCGATCAGATTGTGAGCCTTATACAAAGAGGACCTAAAGTGACGGGGAACATCGTTTGCCCGACGGGGAGTTACACTAAGTTACAAGCGATGATTCCAATAATTCATGAGTGAATTAATGATGAGAATGATGGATGGAACGGTACCGCATTGCATTTGCATAGAGTTGTTGTGTCGGTCTCTTTGCATTTGCATAAGTCATGAATGGATTGATTATGTGTGGGATTTGTGAATGGAATTGATGAGTTGATATATATATATATATATTGGTGATAAATGTATTAAGTATGATTGATATGCCTTTGTGAAGGATGTATGAGATATGAATTGTGTTGTTTTGTATTTGAATTATGGTGTAAGTTATGGTGAGAATGTTTTACATTGTGTATTTTGTGTTGTTACATAATTGTATGCAACTATATTATAATTGTGTTTCTCACCCTTCTGCTGTTTTGAATGCTCTATGAGGTATTGTAGATTAGATGCTGGAGGTCTTTTTGTGAAGATTATGTCTTCATTCTTTTGTCGGTCGGCTCTGATATGTAGCACCGAGTAGTCGAGGAGATCGTTATGTGACATTATGTATATATATCTTTTTTTGGATTTTACATGTATGACTCTGTATATGACAGGCAAACTTCTATGTTTATATATAAGAGATTTCAGTTGCAGATTTTTCGCTTTTATTCTGTATCTGAATTGTGGGTGTTAGGAACTGAGTTCCTCTGTTTATGTTGCTACCTGATTGTTGCATATCTTTATGAGCAGGTTATTTTATTTCATCATCGTGATGTGACGCTACGTCTATGCCATGAATGTTTTAATTCTACTCTGATTATTTCTTAATGCTTTAATTACTCAGGTTATAGATTGGGGGTGTTACACAACATTTGTCCCTCTTTATCTAATTTGGAATTTGAACCTTCGTGGTCCGGACCATATTGGTCGCGTCAACCCAATGTTGGTTAATCTTTTGTATTAGGTTCGAAATCTTTGAAGCTTGTTGTTGTAGAGGCTTTGATTCTATCAATCTTCTAACAAGTCTTCATCAACCTTGACCTTAGTACATTGTTTAATCACTATAGTCCAAGACGCGAAACGGAATAATCGGTGAAGGCTTATGGCACTAGAGCCTTGTGCTACTAATTACTAACTTCTAACTTCTTTACTATTTCCTTCTCGCTCCCTATCTCTCTTTATTTTTTATGCTTTATGTCATTATATCATATTCATGTTTATGTTTATGTTATTTTTCTTTTGTCCACTTGGACCATATTATCTTGTGCTTTATTTTTCTTTTGTCCATTTTGGACTCAAAAACATTAATAAAGGATTAAACCACTAAAAGACTTGTGCTCTTAATTGTTGGACTATGGCCATTATCCTTTGTATTGGAGGACCTATACTATTGATTATGGACTTATGGACTTAGAATTAGGATCCTAACCTATGTTTGGGAGTTTGTGATGGAAAACCTTGGATTTTGGATACTTGGAGTCCTCTTTTGAAGACTTATTTTTGAATCAAGACCAAATAAAAAAGGAAAAAATGCTTATGCTATGGATCTTGTCCATGTGGTTAGATCTTTCTTATCCTTAGCTTTTAATTTATGCTTTAGGATAGACACTTCTTCTCCACCCCTTTTTCAATTTTCAAAATCTCCTCTCTTTTTTAAAACCTTCTTGTTTTCAAACTTAAAACCGCTTTCATAATAAAACCTTGACTTTGGTCAAGTGGTTTTTAAGCTTTGTTTCTTTAATAAATTTCAATCAATATTAACCATATTTTGACCATTTCATAAAAACATAAAAAATACAAAAACTCATCAAAAAAAATTTGTGTGCTTTGCGCAATTTTTTCTTTTAAACTTTTTCATAAGTTTAGACATGATTCATCTCTTTAAGCAGAATTATTTGCTTGGAAATGATGACTTGTCTTTACATTAAAAATCAATCATAACAAACAATTTTTTTTTTGTTCTTTGTTCCATGAACTACGGGGTTTTGATCCTACATTGCACATCGTGGGTACGTAGGCATGAGACGATAAGTCTCTCCAAACACAAAAATCTTAAAAAAATATTTCTCCTCTCATCTCTCCCAATCTCTTTCAAGCAAACCATTTTCGGACCAAAAGCGATAGATATTTCAAAGGGTTCCTATAGAGTACTATAGACGTTTTGGGTGCAAACACCTTCCCGTTGCGTAACCAACCCCCTTTACCCGTTTCTCTTTGTCTTTTTTAGCTTTTGCTTTTTTAGACATCTTAGGATTTATTCGCCCTTTTTTCCTTTTCCTTTGTGGAATAAATAAAAGCGCGGTGGCGACTCTGTTTTCCTTGAGTTAAGTTAATCAATAGCTTATACTCACAATTTCCCCGCTACAGATAGGATTTGGTTTAGATTTGGTGGATTGATGGGATTGGAGCATGGCTCAAGGAAATATGAATAAACAAAGCTTGTTTTGAAAAGTTTCTCTCACCTTGGCTCCACTTGCCTTTGCATAAACTGAGTTATTTTAATGTGAAACTAGTTAATATCATGGAAAATGTATTAATGATGTTAGGCTGGCCTCTAAACATTAGAAAAAGCAAAGGTTCTTGGTGAAATTCTGATTTTCTAAGTGGAAGACAAAATGCCAACCTACTCACCTTAGTGCACCATAACTTGATAACCATGTATCCAAAATGTGAGATTTTTGATCCTTTGCAAAATAGACATTTGATAGAACAAATTTCATGTTGAAAGATTCTTGAAATGAGGCTTGGAATAGTGTGAAAACCATCCATGAAGTTATGCACACCAAGCTGTCCAAGAAACTTAGAAAAAATTCTAAGTTATGAAAAATTCACAACTTGAAACAACCAACTTTAGGACATCATAACTTGAGATTGGTTTATCCAAATGAGGAGTTTTACACATGCTTGGAAAGCTTGAAGAACAAGGAACAAGTTTCATGTCCAAATATTTTTGCTTTGGAGCTTGGAACTAGATGAAAATTTGGGTTAAAGTCAGCTGGTTATTAAGGCAAAAAGTGCTGAAATTTCTTTAAGTCTTTGGGCAGTTTAGCTTCCAAGTCTCATAACTCACAAACCATTCATTTTTTGGAGAAAAGTCATATATAACACTTTGAACATCATGGAAATAACTTCCATTTAGGCTTTGAGTCACTCAATTTGGATGTGTGGTTTGGAAGTTATGACTATTTCAATTTTGCACAAGAGGAGAAATTTCCACATATGAAAAGTTTCATGGACCAAACCTTGCTTCCTTTGCAAGAAACTTCTTAAAACTTGATTTCTCATACCTTAAATCATCAATGAGACATATTATGATGAATTGAGGCCTTGGAGGTTTCATTTGGATCAAAATCCCAATGATTACGATTTCAGTCAAAACCCTAATTTCAACTGTGAATGCACTGGGAAAAATTCTTATGATCTTGCTTCTTCCATCACATATAAGATTCATAGGTGGTCTCTAGGGGTGTCTACTACCATGTGTAGTCAAGTCCTAGGGTTTGAGAAAACTCTTGGTCGAGATCAAGTGCAATGATCCATTTGTCTTAACTGAAACCCTAATTTGGAGGCAGGGTGAAACTGAGGCTCAAACTACTCATGATGAGAGCAAGATGGCCTTGAATTCTTGTTGAGTGAGACCTCTTGGATGTAGGTAAACTCAAATGGTTGATGAACCAAGCAAATCTTGACTTGATAGGGAAAAATTCTTCAGTGATTCGTCAGATTGAAACACTAATTCCACACTTTGGTCTGGTGATCCTTTGTTGACTTGGCTTGATTCAAAGTCTTGATATTTTGGTTCCAAACAACTAGTGAGGCTTTGTGATGATTGTATGGAGCCAGAGAATACCTTAGGAGTCCTTGAATCTCTCTGTGTAAACCCTAATTCCAAACATAAGAAAAACAAACTGCAAGATATGGGTTAGTTAAAATAGTTCACATATGATTGATCCTAAATGTCTATGCAAGATGTTATGACATCTAAGGGGTAAAATTTGGGATACAGCAGTTGCCCCTATTTAAATAGCTTTACCGGATGGCACGAGGAACGAAGATCCTCGGGACATCAAGGTGAAAGGTTTTTAAATATAGAAAACCGAAAATTTTGCCCTTAGATGGAATGCAGATGCTAAGGCCAGGGGACAGACATGCAAATGCTGACATGCCAAAAACTGCTAGTATGATGATATGATGATATTGCGAAGATGCAGGCAAATAAAACACCAAAGATAAAGAGCAAATCACCACAGAGAGCTTACTGGGAAATGATGAAGGTTAGTATCTATGAGGAAAACTCACTGGGGATGGAGATTAACCAACATAAGAGACTCAATGGGGAGACTCTGAGGCAACACTGGGGATGGAAAAATAAAACTGAGGGGGGGGGCCTATTGATCCTCACTGGAAATAAGAGCCAGAGAGGTATTCTCCACTGGGAAAGATCCAGGGAGATGGACGACAGGTTCGTAGGTGACTGGACGACACTGGGGAAATAAGACACATTCTTACTGGGCATGAAACCAGAAAGAAAATACAATCTCCACTGGGGATCAACTTGAAATAAAAGGATAGACATCCTACCAAGATTTTATGAGGATTTCATATACTGAAGAGTTCAAATGGGATCTTCAAGAAAAACCATAAAAGACAGAGACAAACTCTGCGTGTGCCAAATGATGATCAATCACAAGGACTTTCAAAGAGATATTGATAATGACTGAACCTCTGCTGGGAACTAGATTAAAGTGGCAACAAGGATTGGACTCAGAAGTGATATGTCAGTATATACCAGTTGGATAAGATACCAATTTGAGTTGGTTTGCCAGCGAAGACTGGACTTTAGACACCAATATGAGTTGGACTTTGGGTACCAGTATGAGCTAGATTTTGGATACCCGTATGAGCTGGATTTTGCAATGCCAGTATGAGTTGGACTTTGAATACTAGTATGAGCTGGATTTTGAAATGAGGTTCACAACTGACCAAAGTTCACATCGTCAAAAAGAGCTGACGGCAAGGAACAAGACCTATAACATCATCCATGTCAAAGGATTGACAGAATGAAAAGATTGACTTTATCGAACATCACCCACATCAAAGGATTGACGGAATGAAGAAATTAACTTCATCGAATCATCATCTGCATCAAAGGATTGACGGAATGAATAAATTGACCTCATCGAACATCATCCACGTCAAAGGATTGATGGAATGAAGAAATTGACCTCATCAAACATCATCCACGTCAAAGGATTGACAAGATGAAGAAATTGACTTCATCGAACATCATCCACGTCAAAGGATTGACGGAATGAAGAAATTGACCTCATCGAATCATCATCCAGGTCAAAGGATTGACGGAATGAAGAAATTGACCTCATCGAACATCATCCACGTCAATGGATTGATGGAATGAAGAAATTAACCTCATCGAACATCATCCACGTCAAAGGATTGACTGAATGAAGAAATTGACCTCATCAAAGAGACACCTCATCAAATAATTGACGGAAAGAAGACCAACACCAAACATCATCCACGTCAAAGGATTGACGGAATGAAAACCAATTGACATTATCAAAAAGGGTTGGCGGAAAGAATACCTTGAACAGGGATCACATCAAATGGGTTGATGGAAAGCGACTGACTGAAGGTAACATCATATAAAATTTTAGAAGTATGAATAAAACAAAGGACGGATAAGCTTCTCGTGAGAGAGATTGCCACTTATCGTTGTAGAGGTGATGATAGCAAGACAAGCTTCTTAAGGAGATTGCTACTTGTTGTTGGATATAAATTCCAAAGAGATGTTGATATTACAACACTGCTGGAGAAATAAATGTCTTCAATGAGGGTCTGTAAAAGATTCTTCCTGCGAGACACAATGCAAAATAAATGCATATTCAAAGATAGGTTTGAAAACCACACCTTCCAGATACCAAAGTTCAATCTAGGAACAAGCCAGAAAGAAACGGTCAAACCAGACTCCAATTGAGGAATGAACTCAAATGGGGATTTATCTTATCCAAATGTGGAAAAGATAACTGAACCAACCATCATCCACGAGAATCAAACTCTATGGGGAATTCTAGAAAGGATGGGCACTTTATGCATAGGGATGACAACTCTATTGGAGGGAATAGACAAACCCAGTCACTTGGGGAGATAAACGCCAAAGTGAACAAAAATAGGTAAGCACCAGAAAAGGAAGCAAAAATGCTAAGACAATATGCACATGAATGCTTATGTCATGCTCATGCCATGCTGATAAAACAGGCAAAGATAAGCGAGACCGGAGATGAAATAAACATCTCGGCAAGGATACCCAGCCAAACTCATCAGACTGGACCATTACTGGGGATGAATCTGCAGAAATTAGTGGTTCTACTTCAAGATTACAACTTTCTCTGGGGAAAAAAGTGATCCACTTGGGGTATAGCGTCATGACTTCACTAAGATTTCCATCATGAGCTGCTTTCTTTACTGAAGAATTTGCCAAGATTAGCTGAAGAGACAGCTTATTGGGGAGCGAGCAAAAGATGTCACAAAGGCTGAGTAGTTCTGCATAACTCATCTTCCCCAGATTACACGGTCTGTCAGGAGAAAAATATCAAGAGGATTTTACAGAAGAATTGGCATACAAGGTGTTTCAATATCTTCAAACTCTTGGAGAAATTCATGAATTTCAGAATAACTGCCCCAGATTAACTGCATTTGTACAACAAAGTCTTCAAACTTTTTCTTCAGACTAACTGATCAGTGAAAGAGATGCCCCAGACTGATTGGCCCTTTAGAGATTTACCGAATCTCGACCTGACTGCTTCTGATTGATGGGTCTGTGAGAATAGGTCATCAAAAGGATTTTACAGAATAATTGGCATACCATATGCTTCAATATCTTCAAACTTTCTAAAAGATTCAAGAGTCTTGACATAACTGCCCTAGATTAACTGTATTCGCAATACAAAGGCCTCAGACTGCGGTAGAAACAACTGGGAACAAACTTGACCCTGTTGGTGGGTCATTGGAGTCCACACTTATCATAAGATGACCTCAATAAAACTCGCCCCAATATTCTGATCTTGAAGAGTTCTGCCCATGATTCAATGACTCTCGGAATGGTGGATTGGTAAATCCTTCCGCTTGGTTGCCCCTGATTGAGCTTCCTTGATCAAGTCGAATCCCCTAGCTAGCTGCATTTGTTGGGATTTATTTGACATTTAATTGTCTTTACAAACAAGTATTGTTCATTAAAAATTGGCAATTTTAATGCAAAATTCATGCAAGCTTTTGAAATTAAGTTTTATTGATGAAACACACACGGTGGAGTGATTAAATCAAAAACAAAGGTGGATCTAGTCATTTACGACATGACAGATGAAGTGATCAACACACGCAAATAGCAAAGATCATTAGGAGTCAGGTTAATTAACCTTGTTGTAGTATGCTTTCAAAACAACCTTACCTTAATTAGGTCTTTTAAAGGTTGTAAACTGGCTTGATTCACGGTTTATGAAACAAAGGATAAAGGCTCAAAATTTATTTGTACCCACCCCATCTTCATGATGAACTCCAATCCTACCCTCAGTTTAACTCAATCTATACATTCAGGTTTCCAAAGGCTATGAAATGAATTTATTATAGTTGACGATGATTCAAACACCTTTGTAGTCATTGCTCCTTTGCAACATTTGGTTATCCTTTAATGCTGAGGTTTTGAGACCTCTCCTTGTCTTTGTTTGAGGTTATGAGACCTCTTCTTGTCTTGATTGAGGTTTTGAGACCTCCTCTTTGATTTCTGAGGTTTTGAGACCTCCTTTTTTTCTTGATTGAGGTTATGAGACCTCCTCTTTGCTTGATTGAGGTTATGAGACCTCTTCTTTGCTTGATTGAGGTTATGAGGCCTCTTTTTTTGTCTTCGTTGAGGTTATAAGACCTCTTCTTTGTCTTGATTATTGTACGAACCTTTTTGTATAAGGTGAAGTTTTGGGCTTCCCATCTTTCTTGGCTTTTGCCTTGAAAGGGACTCGGCTCACTCTTCGATTAAGGATTTCTCAAAGATCCTTCCTTATTTGTCGCTTCGGGAATAACTTGTACAATATTTATTCACTTGATTGGAGAGAGCTGATTGATGTCTTGCATGAAGCGCTTGCATTCGAATGCGTAACCAAGTTAAACTGAGAGCTATCCACCCCAAGGTTAAGATTTAAGGGTTTTTTGTGTAAGGAAAGAAAACTCCTACTTCTAGGCTCATATGGGTTAACGAAGGATTATCTTCCTTATTTCTTCAGTGTTTGGGATTTGAAGCAATACCTTACATCCTCGGCAAGGTTTAATTGAAAGCATACTACAGTAATTATGGATAATATTTTCATCATCCTCCCTAATCTTTGCTTAACAACAATTTGATAAGTGGTATACTTTTTGTTTTTATGAGCATAAAAGTAGATGAGTGAAACGAATGGCCTTAATCAAAAAGTGCACAAACATTTCATTAATCTTTCCAATTTGAAAAACAAAAGCTTATAAGCAAAATACAATTCAAATATGCAAAGAAAATACAACAAGAATGCTGAAACAACCAAAAGATTGTCAGCTTTAGGAACTTAGGCTTTCCTTTCTTGATTTGCCAAACCGAGATGGTCATTTTCAGAGTTGACTGTCGAGATCAGTATGAGAATCATCTTCACATTCCCTCTCAGTAATTTCTTCCACTTCAGAGTCTGATAAGTCTGCTTGATTAGGTGAAGGATTGTTGATTTGAAGGCCTTGAGGCGTGAATGAGATCATATTGGAGTCAAGTAGAGTCCGAACCTTGCTCCTGAGTACCTTACAATCTTCAGTTGAGTGTCCCTGTGCCCCAGCATGGTAGTCACAACGGGAGTCAGCGCCGAAGCCTGGTGGGTATGGAGGGATCACTGGATCTATCTCCTTTGGCACTATCAATCCACTTTCGATCAAATCTGGCAAGAATTGACTGTATGACATTAGAAACTGAGTGAAATTCCTCTTTGGCTTTCTTGGCCTTCGTCGTGCGTGCTGACGCGGATGACGACGAAATGACTATTGATACTGATGAGGTCTTCGATTTGGAGAAGAATATTGTCCTTGAGGAGAGAATGGTGTGTGACGCGGAGACCCAAAATATTACTGACTCTGATCATTTGAGACGCATGAGCGTTGAGGCTGAAGTATTGGAAACTCCCAAGTGGAATTACTTTCTTTCTCCCATTCTTCCTGAGAACTGACAATTGATTAACTCTCACCAGTTAGGATGTTTTTGGTGCCCTGGACTTTTCCGTTCTTGAAACCGCTCTCAATGCCCTCTCCAGCTTTTACCAAGTCAGAGAAGTTTGATGTTACAATGCTAAACAACTTTTCTCGGTACGGGCCTTGCAAAGTATCCACAAACCAGTCAACCAATTCCTTATCCAAAAGTGGTAGTTGGACGCGAGCTGCTATTTCTCTCCACCTCTGAGCATACTTTCTGAAAGATTCATTTTCTTCTTGAGATAAGTCTAGCAAATGCAAGCGACTGGGAGCTAAGTCAAAATTGTAGCTGTATTGCTTCACAAAGGCATTGGATAAGTCTGACCATGATTGGATGTGATTGCTCTCTAGCTGCATGTACCAACTCATTGATGCCCCACTCAGACTGTCTTGGAAACAATGGATCATAAGCTTGTCATTGCAGATATGTGAAGTCATTCTTCTACAAAACATCACCAAATGTTGTTTTGGTCAGCTATCCCCTTTGTACTTCTCAAACTTTGGTGTCTTGAACTTAGGTGGTATCACAAGGTCGGGTACCAAACACATGTTCATAGCATTCAGATCAGCAGAGGCACGATCCTTAAGTGCATCAAGCTTCTTTTCCAAGGCACGACATTTTTCCATTATCTCAATGTCTCTTGGATCCTTGGTTTTCATCACAGGGACTACCTCTTCGGAATCTAGCTCAGAAAATGCGAAACTACGATATTCCACAGCATCAGCAGAAGAGGAACGTCCATTTCGGACAATGGCATGTTCTTGTATAACCTGATTCTCAACAGGAATCTGCACAGGTTGAGCTTGGGCAACATCGTTCATAGAAGCCCTTTGAATGTTGCCATCTTTCTTTGCCAAGGCTGTCATAGCTTCCACCAACTGATTTTTCAACAAGTCAAAATCTGCTCTGGTCACAAACTGGCTCTGCTCTTCCGAGTCCATGATCTTTCACAAGCTACTTAAGTCCAATGTTAGCTTTGGGAAGTCAACTGGGTTACAGACAGAGGACGGATGAGACTCGAGGCTGAGAAATGCAAATGCTAATGCAAGCCAAATGGTTTCAAGGAGCTCAAAAGCAAGTTGCAAATGTCCTTTTTTGAAAGCTGAAGAGTTTGGCTTTAAAAATCATGATCTCCTTTTGATCTTACAAAGGAAAGAGCCTTTGAATTCCTTGAAACCAAAGGGCTATCATGAATGAATGAATGTATGCACAAACACAAATATACGGGTACTTATAAATATGCACAAGTAAATAAGAGAGGGTTTAGGTTCGAAGATCACAAGCGTGGAGCCATGGTCTACCCATCCGAACAAGTGTGTACTAGGGTTTATCATCTGTAGAACAGGGTTCTAAAAGTTCCCAGAGTCTACGTAAATCCTTCGAATATTATCGGCCTACGTGACTACTTACGTGGGTTAATAATATTCTCAAGATAAACTCATCTGAGTGTAGTATCGCGTGACAACTACTTGGGACTACTCCCTCATAGCCACCACACTACATCCTAAAAGGCCAAGTGGGGTGAAGGTAACTACGGTCCTCAGAATCCCTGGCTCCCAATTGGAAAGAGTGATATCAATGCGACTGCTCACATCAGACATCAGCAATCCCAAAAGGCCTCATCTGAGTGTGGTCATCATATGCCATAGATTGTTAGGACTACTCCCAACAATCGACTATTGATTACACCACGATCCTATTATATATGTGCTCTCGAGTCTGGGTTAGGACTTATCTCACCACTCAATGGTACCATCCCTGCCAAACAGAAGATCCAAGTACAGACAGATATATATATATATAGATATGTACAAGTGAGCAAGCAAAACATATAACAAAAACAAGCAAAAACAAGGTGGGCTTAACCCTTAAATTATCTCCCCATTGAAGTCGCCATTTCTGTTGCGGTAAGAATCGGATAACAAGCTATTAATTAACTTGCATTGCAAAACTTTGAAATTCACCACCGAGTTTTGATTTATCCAAAGGAAATGGTAAAGATCGAAAGAAAAACCTTTTGCGCCATGTAAGGACACAACTAAGAGATCGGGGATCGGGGGTTGGTTATACTAAGGGAAGGTATTAGAACCCTAAGTATCTGTAGTACTCTACAGGAACCTCTTGTTTAGTTTGTGTTATGTTATATTTGCTTGCTAAGAGAAATCTGCTAAAGGGTAAAGGTAAATACCTAAGGGTATATACACTAAGTTTGCTTGCCAAGACGTCACATCTTGTGCCTACGTATTTGACTAAAGAATCAGAGCAACCGTAGTTCACCTAACTAAGGGTGAAGGAACTATTGACTATGGCCAAAGTTCCAAGGGGAATGAGTATGAGCTCATGTAGAGTTTAAGAAACTCTCTAAGTCTAAGTTGTAGGGGAGAAAGTGAGTACTCAACATGGTGAGTATCACATGGAGTCCAAGAACTCTAACTTAATTCTAAGTTGTAAGATTAATGGCTATGAGGCCAAGGGAAAGTATTCTATGACTATGAGGTCACCGAGAAGGTGGCCATGACTATGAGGTCAAGTCTGGTAGGTGGCTATGACTATGAGGTCAAAGCTACCTATGACTATGAGGTCAAGGGTTGATTATGAGATATATATGACTTTGAGGTCAATAGAAAGACTTTTCTTTGGAAGGAGAGGAGATAACATCTTATGAGCAAGAGTGTTACAAGTGAAATGAGATTGAATGAATAAAAATGAGTGCAAGAGCTCAAAGGGATGTACAACAATTTAAGCATGATCAAACTCAAAAGTATGACTTAAATGTCAATGTATGGCAAAAAATCGTGAGATAATTCACAACAATCAAGAACAAATTAACATCCATTCATATGATAAAGATAGCACCTTTAAATTGAAATCCAGGACAAAGTATCCAAGATAAGAGGCCCAGGAAAACTCTCAAAATAACTCTCTCAAACACTAAGAACGAAATCAAAAGAAATCTCACAAAACCCTCAAGAAATGGGTGATTTTCAAAAGGTGGTCAAGACTTAAATAAATAAAAACTCAAGTTTTTTTTGTAAATTTAGAATTTAGTGTAAAATAAAATTTAAAATGAAAATAAAGTTATGAAAAATTAAATTAAGTATTAAAGATTACTTATGGATTTTTTTTGGAATTTTTTAGTAACAGAAAATATTTTTAATTAATTAACATTGAAATGAAAAATAAAATGAAAGAGGTAAGTGAAGGTAAACAAGAGTGGGGGTACGCTAGAAATTCCAATTAGAACTAAAACATATGTTGACAGCGTATGGGCCTATGAAAGGTGGGTGCAAATGTCAAATTCGCTAGGCCCAACTACATGAAGTAACTTACAAAAAGTAAAAAAACTGATAAAAGGGTGTCTGGGGCGAGGGGGATTCGAACCCCAGACCCCAAGGTTACAAAGGCGCATGACATACCATTGGGGTGACTATACATCCAGTGTATATGCCCACCCCAATTACACTTAAACTTAACCAGGCGAAATAAGAACCAAATTTTAGACAACATATACGAAATGTTACAGCATCAATTGGTCATTAAGAATTTTAGTCATAAGAAGACAAAATACGCATGGGCCAATCAACACGCTTCCAAGCTCTCTCTCTTCATGCCCATGCAACTGAAACTATCGTGAAACAACATAATGAAACCATGGCGACCGCCTCCCTTGCTCTCTCCTTTCCAACCTCAATTTTTAATCAGATCTTATGAAATAAAACACCAGACCATTGTACGCAGAGGGTAGGACAACACTAAACCCTCTGTAGCTCAAACTGAAGACTCTAATATTGGTAAAACAATCATGAAAATCATGAGTTTAAGCTAATGTGTACTACATGAACAAAGATGTATCAACACGGCCTATCAAAACCTGGTCATACTATCATACTACATGGATAACAAGAGGATAACTAACATGGAAACGAAAAACTTACTGAGTAAAGAATTTCCACTGCCTTTTTATTCCAAGAGCTTGAAGCTTCAACCCTCTGGACCTCCTTTCTCAAAGATGATATGCCTACGTTCTGAAGATGCAGCTTTCTTTGGACTATTCACAAGCTCTCTTTCCCTTAAGTTCTTAAGGTTTTGTGGAGGGTCGTGTTGTATTCCTCTGATGGTTTTTGTTCTGATTATGTTTAATGGTGATTGGTCTTGTTGCACAGCTCACAAGTTTCTTTATGTGATGTGCTTATGGGTGATTCCCGTGTGTTATTGGTGTTTGTTTATGAGTGGAGGCTGTTGTTGTCGTGGAAAAAAGAAACTCACATGTTGTTTACGGGTTTTTTGTGTTCATGGCAAGACCAAGGAGGAGGGTTATGGATAGGTTTTGAAATGACTTTGTGGTGAAAAAGAGTTTCAAGCAGGAGGTGTAGAGTGATTTTTGATGGTGTTGAGTTCTGATGTTTGATTGTTTAGTGTTTTTTTACAAAAGGAGAATGAAGTTCATGAGAGAAATAAAACTATGATGCTACTGCACCTTTAAGAACTCAAGGGTCCAGCTGCACCAAATCTCTCCTTTCAAGATACCTATGCTTTTCTCACCACAAACTTCTCCTTTCAAGCAGCTATGTTCTAACTTTATCAAAGCTTCCCCACTTGCCAAGCTAAGATTTCAGAGTTTTCTTAAGGTGTTTCAGTGAATTGTTTTATGCTCAATGAGTGAGAAACAAGCCTTATTTATAGGAAAAGTGTTGAGACTTGAAGCATGGACAGAACTCAAAACTTTCCCACTTTGCCCTTTGAAAAAGCTCTCGTGTGAACTGGATTCTGATACAAAAAGTCTTCAAAATCTCTGGCCACTGATCAAGATAGGATTTGGTTTAGATTTGGTCAATTGATGGGATTCGAGCATGGCTCAAGGAAATATGAATAAACAAGCTTGTTTTGAAAAGTTTCTCTCACCTTGGCTCCACTTTCCTTTGCATAAACTGAGTTATTTTAATGTGCAACTAGTTAATATCATGGAAAATGTATTAATGGTGTTAGGCTGGCCTCTAAACATCAGAAAAAGTGAAGGTTCTTGGTGAAATTCTGATTTTCTAAGTGTAAGACAAAATGCCAACCTACTCACTTTAGTGCACCATAACTTGATAACCATGTATCCAAAATGTGAGATTTTTGATCCTTTGCAAAATAGACATTTGATAGAACAAATTTCATGTTGAAAGATTCTTGAAATGAGGCTTTGAATAGTGTGAAAACCAGCCATGAAGTTATGCACACCAAGCTGTCCAAGAAACTTAGAAAAAATTCTAAGTTATGAAAAATTCACAACGTGAAACAACCAACTTTAGGACATCATAACTTGAGATTGGTTTATCCAAATGAGGAGTTATACACATGCTTGGAAAGCTTGAAGAACAAGGAACAACTTTCATGTCCAAATATTTTTTATTTGAAGCTTGGAAGTAGATGAAAATTTGGGTTAAAGTCAGATGGTTATTAAGGCAAAAAGTGCTGAAATTTCTCTAATTCTTTGGGAAGTTTAGCTTCCAAGTCTCAAAACTCACAAACCGTGCATTTTTTGGAGAAAAGTCATATTTAACACTTTGAAGATCATGGAAAGAGCTTCCATTTGGGCTTTGAGTCACTCAATTTGGATGTGTGGTTTGGAAGTTATGACTATTTCAATTTTGCACAAGAGGGGAAATTTCCACATATGAAAAGTATCATGGACCAAACCTTGCTTCCTTTGCAAGAAACTTCTTGGAACTTGATTTCTCATACACTAAATCATCAATGAGACATATTATGATGAATTGAGGCCTTGGAGGTTTCATTTGGATCAAAATCCCAAGGATTAGGGTTTCAGTCAAAACCCTAATTTCAACTGTGAATGCACTGGGGAAAATTCTTATGATCTTGCTTCTTCCATCACATATAAGATTCATAAGTGGTCTCTAGGGGTGTCTAATACCATGTTTAGTTAAGTCCTAGGGTTTGAGAACAACTCTTGGTCGAGATCAGGTGCAATGATCCATTTGTCTTAACTGAAACCCTTATTTGGAGGCAGGGTGAAACTGAGGATCAAACTACTCATGATGAGAGCAAGATGACCTTGAATTCTTGTTGAGTGAGACCTCTTGGATGTAGGTAAACTCAAATGGTTGATGAACCAAGAAAATCTTGACTTGATATGGCAAAATTCTTCAGCGATTCCTCAGATTGAAACACTAATTCCACACTTTGACCTGGTGATCCTTTGTTGACTTAACTTGATTCAAAGTCTTGAGATTTTGGTTCCAAACAACTAGTGAGGCTTTGTGATGGTTGTATGGACCCAGAGAATACCTTAGGAGGCCTTGAATCTCTCTGTGTAAACCTTAATTCCAAACATAAGAAAAACAAACTGCAAGATATAGGTTAGTTAAAATAGTTCACATATGATTGATCCTAAATGTCTATCCAAGATGTTATGACATCTAAGGGGTAAAATTTGGGGTACAACACAAGGTTTTTCCTGTGCTTTTAGGAAACTTGAGGGTTTATTTATGAGATTCAAGAGGATATGATACTTTCTAAGTCTACTTGTATGAAGCCCAAGAGGAGGCTGAGACTGTCCAAGTCTCTCAAGAAATGGTAGGCTCTAATGTAGAGAGGGATCTTTGTATGATGCCCAAGAGGAGGATGTTTGTTTAAGGGATGAAGATCAACCCTAGAATGGTCTGATGTTCTGGAATTTTGACTTTTCTGGGGATTGAACTAGCAATGATGACTAATTACTATCTTATACCTATAGGAGGCCTTTGTATCCTTGTACTAAGTCCAAGAGGAGGCTGAGGTGTAACACCCCAATTCCCATCGCGAATAAATAATATATATATAAATTAGAGTAAATAAAAATTTATTCTTAGACAGAAACAAGGATGCCACATTTGAAGAAAGACAACACAATCCCTGCTCATAAATTTGATACATAACACAAAATGGAATAAACATAAAAGGGAAACTTTTTCCAACAAAAGGAAAGTTCAATTATGGAATAAAGCGGAAAGATCCATAACTGACTTGTTTTACAAAATAAATTGTTTTATAACATCAAAATATTCATACAAAGGTAATACAAAATAGATCCAACAAATGTATACATATATAACAAAAGCGTTCCCCGACTCCCGTGTTACGTATCAGAGCAGACAGACCTACAAAAGGATGGAGAACTAATCTTCACAAAAGCCTCCAAGATACTAATCTGTAATTGCCACATAGAGCAACAAACCACAGCAGAAGGGTGAGAAATAACAACTAAATCAAGATTGCATAATAATATGCAAATACATATAAATTCACATGCATAATTATTCTCACCACCAGCATCACATACTAATACATATAGCATATATTAATTATACCAACATAATAACATATTCACACATAATGCATACCAAAGTTATGACATATGGAAACACACCACCATATCACATATATTTGTATATAGCATACCAACGATAATCCAAACAATCTTTGTAATGCATAACATCTCCACAAAACATCTCATATGTCTATACATAAAACCTATCATCCATAACCAATACATTTATCACGAATGCATATCAAATCACCAATGCTATCACGAGCTCTACACATAATCAATCAATTCATAATTTTCCACACATAATCAATCCATTCACAATTTTCCACACATAATTAATCCATTCACGATTTATGCAAATGCAGAGAGACCGACACAACGACTCTATACAAATGCGGTACCATTCCATCCATCATTCTCATCATTAATTCACTCAGGAATTATTGGAATCATCGCTTGTTACTTAGTGTAACTCCCCGTCGGGCAAACGATGTTCCTCGTCGCTTTAGGTCCTCTTTGTATAAGGCTCAAGACGTTTATGGATCTCTTTAGGTTCTCTTTGTATAAGGCTCACGATCCGATCGCTTTAGGTCCTCTTTGTATAAGGCTCACGATCGTCTATAACGTCGCTTTAGGTCCTCTTTGTATAAGGCTCACGACCCTTACAGTAGATTCCCTCTGGAATCGTTTTGTCGCTCACACCCCACAAGGGCACACGACATCACAAGATGCATATCATGATGCTTGGTATACAATGACTCATGACAATCAAATGCATACACATATATAACCATGTGAACCATTTCAACATCCATAATCATGCATATACAATCAAACACAACACAATGCATTTACTTGCCCTAAGACCACAACCCACCATCATACATTCCATCACACGCATTCACATCATATAACAGCACACAAGCCATACGTTATATATCCAAAAACATATTGTATGATAACACATCAATCACACACAATTACGCGATAAAAGTCGACAAAACAACACGTTTCTGAACTCCCGACATAATTAAATCGGCCACTAATCCCAAAAACCATTTTTATAAGAAAGAACATCTCAATAAATTTCCAACGGTACAAAGAACGTCCCGATCCGAATTACGGATCAAAAGTTACGGATTTTAGAAAATAGTTTTAATTTTGATGTTCCAGGTCGCGCTAAGCGGGCTTCTCCCCGCGCTGAGCGCGCTCCTCACTGCCTGGTGAGGTTGCAAATTTTCAATACCGCACTAAGCGCGCAGACCCGCGTTGAGCGCGCACTGCCAAATTTAGAAAAATAAACCCTTCGCAAATCCAACCCCAAAAATCCCATTTCTCATCCCAAATCAATTCCAACAGCAAAACAAGTATCAGCAATTGTTCATAAACACAGTGTGATCATACAACGCGATTTATACCGATTTCTGACCGTGAAAACATCGATTTCTCACTATTTCGTCATTATTGCCCTAACTCTCACAAACTATATAACTCAATTCAAAACTCCCTAAATCATACCAACGAGTATTCCCGATTACATCCAAACATTACTCGACTATTCTACACAATCTATTCCAAATTCTAACCGTTAAAACATCGATTCTATCGAAATGATCACAATTCCAATCAAGTGAAAAACATATATTTTTCAATCAAACATTCAAACAAATACATACATATACATATACAAGCAAGATATTATCGAAAATTCTCACCCTTACCCGATTAGTCGCGATTGAAACGGAGTTTTCTTCGATTTTCCTCTTCTCCTCTCTTTCCCTTCCTTTCTCTTTCTCTTCTTTTCACTTTCTCTTCTTTTCTCTCTTTTTCTCTCAATTCTCTATTTATATAAATATCTAATTTTTTCTAAAATATCTAACTAATCAAATGACCATTTTACCCTTACGCCCAAATATCTCCCAAACGCTCTCAAAACGCGATAAAACATAAACATACCGATGAAAAACATATCGTACAATAAAAGTTAAAAAGAAAAATATAATTTAATGCAAATATTTTACTTATCAGAGAAATTAACCAATTAACTCAAATAGCAGGTAAAATACAATAAATTCACACATTTCACAAAATTCACATAAATGAAATAAATAAATACAATTAAACAAATATGGGCGTTACAACTCTCCCCCACTTAGACAATTTTCGTCCTCGAAAATATAACTGATACGAACAACTCCGGATACGACTCTCGCATCCGACTAACCAACTAACATGCTAACACTAGGCACACCACGAATAACATAAACTGACAAACCACCTTGCTAACAACAGCTACAACAACGACACGACAACTACAACGTCAAGATGCAAAGCCCATACAATGCACTTGACGACTAACTCACGACTCAAAGAAACCCATGTTACCAACACCCAGGTAACACTCCCCTAATCTCCCACATAGGGATTAACCACACGCACTCGAACCAACACCATGGAAACGAGGCAACAACAAAGACAAGAACCTAAAGTCCCACGACACAACAACGTCTCAACAACATCAACAAAACCAGAATACCAAACGTAACATCAATACAACAACGTTGTGATTTACCCACCAAACATGTAACTAATACATCCATTTACATATTAGTACATGATTAATATTGAAACCTTCCACCTGTCACTTCCATTATAAAACATCCCACGGTCTCATCATTCCTACCATTTTCCACTGTTCAACCTTTGAACTCTATCAAGTCACACACGCATATACGAACTATGCCACATCACGCTTCCGATACACACTCTGATTACCCGAAACTATCAAATCTATGCATTTCATATCCAACTTCTGACTCTCTCTAATATTCACCAGAAAAATCATAGTTCACTTCCAATATACCCAACCTCACACTCTACTGTGTTATCTCACACACCAGACACAAGTCTCTGAACTGCTCAAATAATTCTAACTCCCTGACCATCAAAACAGACATGTATAAAAACTTTCGACTTAACTCATCACGCGCGACATTAACTTTACCAATAGGATAATTCCAGCTAAAGTCATAACTCATCACAAATTCCAACCATCCTCGCTATCTCATACTATTTTCCTTCCGACCAAACAGGTACTCAATATTCTTGTGATTACTAACACTTCGAACCTAGAACCATAAAGATAATACCTCTAAATTTTCCAACACACTACAACCGCAACCAATTCCAAATCCTGAATAGTATAGATCCTTTTATGAATCCTCAATTGTCGTAAAGCATAAGCTACGACTTTACCCTCTTGCATTAACACACTGACTAAACTCATCAAAGACACATCACAGTACCTCACAACCGATTTATTAGGATCACACAGAATCAAAACTGGAGCCGTAGACAACTTCTACTTCAGCTCTCTGAAACTTTCCTTACAACGAACATCCCAAACAAACGAATTGCCTTTTGAAAGTCAATCGAAGTAACGAAAACGCTAACTTGGAAAAGTTTTCCATAACCTCCGGTAATAACCAACTAAAGTCCAAAAAGACTCTAATCTCCTTAACCAACTTCGGAGCCTCTCATTGTAGAACTGCATCTACTTCCGATGGATCCATAACAATACCATCATCAGAAATAACATATCTAAGGAAACCAACCTTTTTTAACCAAAACTCTCACTTGAATAACTTAGCATAAAAATTCCTTTCTTTTCAACACTTGCAACTCGATTTTCAAACACCCTATATACTCTCCTTCTGATTTTATAATAGATCAGAACATCCCTAATGAACACCACTCCTATCAAACATTCCAACCAATTGTAATTTCAATCAAACTCAACCAAACCATTCCAGTCATCTATTCTTGAAAGTGGACACTTATTCTCAATCGTTACCTTATTCAACTGTCCGTAATCCATACACAATTTCTTCTCTTGACCGTCCAATTCCACAAATTCCAACATGTATCAACAACCAACCAAAAAGAACTCTCAATATCAATATTACATCCACACATAAGGGTTTTCTCAAGATTTCCATTAATGCTCTAAAACTCCAAAGACTCCAAACCTCACCAGAACTCTACGTTTTGCTTTCCATAGTCTTAATACCATTATACACATCATGCTTGTTATTCCGTTCAATCATCCTTCCTTTTTGTTACTAACAATACTGGAGCTCTCCAAGACGACACACTTGGCCTCACAATTCTCCTTTCCAGTAAATCTTCCAACTGCTCTATCAGTCCGGGTACTTCTAATGCTAACATCCAATATTCCATCCGGAAATACATCTGAAAATCACGCACAACTGGCAGCCCATCACTGTGGCCCTTCTGCCAATTTCTAGAAAACTATCACCACAAACATAACAACATCTTAGTCTCATCTCCTAAGAGTTTTCTACTTACTTAGCAGATATAAACCTCAACTATTCGCCTTCGTCCAATTTAAGTTCACTCTCTACTCTCTGAGAAGCAACCATTAATAATACCCAATCATTCTACCTCAGAGACATTCCAACTTGACCAACATACAAAAACCCCGAATCCGCTTCACCTTCAGATATAAAAATCTTCATCGACTCGACAAAACAATCCGTAATCATTTTCTTAATTCCAAACAATTCATTGCACACACTATCAAAGCTGGAAAGACACGTCTATTCCATCCAACATAATTTCATCTACTATCAACAAGAGATTAAGGGTGATCAGTTCCTCAATTTGTCAATAGACAGCCGACAATCATGATGGGGCATAAACCATCTTTACCAGACCATAATAGCATTCCTTGCATCTTGTACACAAACTACCTAAGGCACAAATCCTTAGTCAACATAAACCTTACCTCCGCATTCCCTCCAGAACCGGGAACAACACTGTCCAACCAACACTTACAATCTTGCAATCTACAACACATTGAGCCAACGCTCCACACCTGAAGCAACTTGGAGAAGCACCAGCTTCTACCCCACTTATCTCATTCTAAATCCTGCAGACAAAGGATTAGAAAACCAGAAAGCACTGACAGTGTTTCACACATATATCACGTACTATGGAACAAACAACATCGACAGTATTCAACTGTCATGCCACACAGACTCAACAACTTGGCCGGATGGACCGACCTGCTCTGATACCACTGATGTAACACCCTAATTCTCATCGCGAATAAATAATACATATATAAATCAGAGTAAATAAAAATTTATTCTTAGACAGAAACAAGGATTCCATATTTGAAGAAAGACAACACAATCCCTGCTCATAAATTTGATACATAACACAAAATGGAATAAACATAAAAGGGAAACTTTTTCCAACAAAAGGAAAGTTCAATTATGGAATAAAGCGGAAAGATCCATAACTGACTTGTTTTACAAAATAAATTGTTTTATAACATCAAAATATTCATACAAAGGTAATACAAAATAGATCCAACAAATGTATACATGTATAACAAAAGCGTTCCTCGACTCCCGTGTTACGTATCAGAGCAGACAGACCTACAAAAGGATGGAGAACTAATCTTCACAAAAGCCTCCAAGATACTAATCTGCAATTACCACATAGAGCAACAAACCACAGCAAAAGGGTGAGAAATAACAACTAAATCAAGATTGCATAATAATATGCAAACACATATAAATTCACATGCATAATTATTCTCACCACCAGCATCACATACTAATACATATAGCATATATTAATTATACCAACATAATAACATATTCACACATAATGCATACCAAAGTTATGACATATGGAAACACACCACCACATCACATATATTCGTATATAGCATACCAACAATAATCCAAACAATCTTTGTAATGCATAACATCTCCACAAAACATCGCATATGTCTATACATAAAACCTATCAACCATAACCAATACATTTATCACAAATGCATATCAAATCACCAATGCTATCACGAGCTCTACACATAATCAATCAATTCACAATTTTCCACACATAATCAATCCATTAACAATTTTCTACACATAATCAATCCATTCATGATTTATGCAAATGCAGAGAGACTGACACAATGACTCTATGCAAATGCAGTACCATTCCATCCATCATTCTCATCATTAATTCACTCATGAATTATTAGAATCATCGCTTGTTACTTAGTGTAACTCCCCGTCGGGCAAACGATGTTCCCCGTCGCTTTAGGTCCTCTTTGTATAAGGCTCACGACGTTTATGGATCGCTTTAGGTCCTCTTTGTATAAGGCTCACGATCCGATCGCTTTAGGTCCTCTTTGTATAAGGCTCACGATCCGATCGCTTTAGGTCCTCTTTGTATAAGGCTCACGATCATTTATAACGTCGCTTTAAGTCCTCTTTGCATAAGGCTCACGACCTTTAAAGCAGATTCCCTCTGGAATCGTTTCGTCGCTCACACCCCACAAGGGCACACGACATCACAAGATGCATATCAGGATGCTTGGCATACAATGACTCATGACAATCAAATGCATACACATATACAAACCATGTGAACCATTTCAACATCCATAATCATGTATATACAATCAAACACAACACAATGTATTTACTTGCCCTAAGACCACAACCCACCATCACACATTCCATCACACGCATTCACATCATATAACAGCACACAAGCCATACGTTATATATCCAAAAACATATTGCATGATAACACATCAATCGCACACAATTACGACGATAAAAGTCGACAAAACGACACGTTTCTGAATTCCCGACATAATTAAATTGGCCACTAATCCCAAAAACCATTTTTATAAGAAAGAACAGCTCAATAAATTTCCAATGGTATAAAGAACGTCCCGATCCGAATTACGGATCAAAAGTTACGGATTTTAGAAAATAGTTTTAATTTTGATGTTCCAGGTAGCGCTAAGCGGGCTCCTCCCCGCGCTGAGCGCGCTCCTCACTGCCTGGTGAGGTTGTAAATTTTCAATACAGCGCTAAGCGCGCAGACCCGCGCTGAGCGCGCACTGCGAAATTCAGAAAAATAAACCCTTCGCAAATCCAACCCCAAAAATGCCATTTCTCATCCCAAATCAATTCCAACAGCAAAACAAGTATCAGCAATTATTCATAAATACAGTGTGATCATACAACGCGATTTATACCGATTTCCGACCGTGAAAACATCGATTTCTCACTATTTCGTCATTATTGCCCTAACTCTCACAAACTATATTACTCAATCCAAAACTCCCTAAATCATACCAACGAGTATTCCCGATTACATCCAAACATTACTCGACTATTCTACACAATCTATTCCAAATTCTAACCGTTAAAACATCGATTCTATCGAAATGATCACAATTCCAATCAAGTGGAAAACATATATTTTTCAACCAAACATTAAAACAAATACATACATATACATATACAAGCAAGATATAATCGAAACTTCTCACCCTTACCCAATTAGTCGCGATTGAAACGGAGTTTTCTTCGATTTTCCTCTTCTCCTCTCTTTCCCTTCCTTTCTCTTTCTCTTCTTTTCTCTTTCTCTTATTTTCTCTCTTTTTCTCTCAATTCTCTATTTATATAAATATCTAATTTTTTCTAAAATATCTAACTAATCAAATGACCATTTTACCCTTACGCCCAAATATCTCCCAAACGCTCTCAAAACACGATAAAACATAAACATACCGATGAAAAACATATCGTACAATAAAAGCTAAAAAGAAAAATATAATTTAATGCAAATATTTTACCTATCAGAGAAATTAACCAATTAACTCAAATAGCAGGTAAAATACAATAAATTCACACATTTCACAAAATTCACATAAATGAAATAAATAAATACAATTAAACAAATCGGGGCGTTACATGAGGAACTTCTAAGAAGCCTAAGAGTCCTTGTACTAAGCTCAAGAGGAGGCTGGGGATGTTTTTAAGAAGCCTGTGGGTCCTTGTACTAAGCCCAAGAGGAGGTTGGGGATGCTTTTAAGAAGCCAGTGGGACCAAGCCAAAGAAAAGTTCAAGAAAGGTTTCACCGGGAATAAGTCCTTTCTTTGCTGACCAGTTCTAGGGTTTGAAGAAATTCAAAAGAGGTTTCACCGGGAATTAATCTTCTTTGGAGAAATGAAATTCTTGTACACATATATATTTCTAAGTTTGATAGTCTTGAGAAAAGTTTCACCGGGAATAATGTCTTTCTCTGTTCCATATTGTATAAGCCTAAGAGGAGGCAAGACTGTATAGGGAATTTCCTATGAGGGAACTAGTTTTAACTATGTTGAAAAGTAACCTCTGGTTTGATCTAAACCTAGACCTAACTGCTGGGGAAACTCTATGCCAGATATGCACAAGTATATATACAGACAATTATATTGACAGATATATATAAACAAATATGCATTGAAAAAGATGTGGGGACTTACCTTCTGAGAAGAAGCCCAAGCATATTGTAATTTGTTGTATTTATTACAACTGTATTCCCTCTTTTAGAGTTTCAAGAAATTGAAGAAAGTTTTGAAAGAAACAACATTGAATTTTAATTTTTGAATCAAAAACAAGTTTGTTTAAAAGAAATGTTTGGGGCTTATAGCTCAAAGAGAGACCTAGATGACTTATTTGAAAAGGCGGCGATAGCGCCGTGATTTTGAAAACCACAGAGGGACTTATACAATGACTGAGGCCCAAAATTATTTATGTACAAGAAGGAATGGGTCTTACACTCTATTAGAGGCCCAAAAGTTTATTTTTATACAAGAGATGGGGCTTACAGCTCAAGGAGATGCCCAGATGAAAACAACGGTCGCACTGTTTATCGTATCGGGACTTATACAATGACTGAGGCCCAAAATGGTTTGTTTACAAAGGGAATGGGTCTTACACTCTATTAGAGGCCCAAAAGTGTTTTTTTTAAGAAAGATGGGACTTACAACCAAAGGGAGGCCCAGATGATTTTTGTTTAAAAGGCGACGATCGCGCCGCGGTTTCAGAATACACAGTAGGACTTATTTAGTGACTGAAGCCCAAAAATTATTTATGTGACAAGGGATGGGTCTTACACTCTATTAGAGGCCCAAAAGTGTTTATGTGAAGTTTGAAAAATCAAAATTTAGAGAAAACCTTAATTTTGAATTTTAAAATGTAATTTTCATAGGAAATTAAATAAAAAATGATATAAAATATCAAATATATTCAAAAATAAATTTTCAACTTTGAAAAATCATGTTTAATCACATAAAAGTTTGAAATTCAATTAAATTTGAAAATTCAAGGTGGAAATTTCATTTAAAAATGTTAAAAACAAATAAAATGAAATTATTTACAAAAATTCCAACTATATTAAATAAATAATATAAATTTGATTTTTTGTAGAATAAAATATTTTAACATTTTTGTGTCTTTTTAAAAAAAGAACCAATAAAAAATGATTAAAAATGAAAGAGAAATTAATTTTTGAAATCATTTAATAAAAATATCAAATATTCAAAAATTCAAAATTTTGAAAATGGCGCCAAGGCCATCTTCTTCTTCCTCGCGTGTACCCGCCATAGCCAATTTGCAAAACCTCATATATCTCTCTTAATATGTAATGGTTTTGACTTTTGTAAACATGAAAGTTGTGTATTTTTGAACAAGGATTCCAATGATATAAATTAATTGCATTTGTTTTAAGTGTGGGGTGAGAAATCAGAAGATGAACTCAAGAACCCTAATTTCTGCAAGAACACTATGAAATTCTATACACGAAAGCTACAAAGCAATTGATTGAGGGGAATCACTCTACATAAGTGCAGAAACATGTTTGTAACTTGAAAACACATTTATGATGCATGGATGATAGAGTTTGAGAGTGTCAGGCTTACCTCTGCAAGAGGAAATTGAATCCTCAGTTGTAGGTGTGACAGATGTTGTGTGATGATCTGGACAGCTTCAATGGACCTAATATAAGGTGTTTGGAAGCTTGGAATATATTGAATGCACCTGGTTCTTGTCGTGGCACCTCAATTGCAAGTAGGCCAAAAAGCTTGAGCAAATGGGGGTGACTTTGTGATTCAGGTGTTCCATATGTGTTTTGAGGTTATGAATCACTTATATATGATATATGTGAGGTGTTGGCATGGTTGGTTTCGATGGAATTGATCCCTATTTGAAAATTCGATAGTTACTTCAAGAAGAAGCAAAATCTGGTTTTTGAAATGTGATTTGGAGGAAAGCATGTATTGCTATGCTTTGGTGTACTTTCAGAAAGAACCTCTATTTATAGTAGAGCAACTTTGTTTTGGGAGCAATAGTGATTGGAGGCTGGATCACTCCAATATCCATTGAACTTTGTCATGTAACCAAAGTCTCCTCTAGCCATTGATTTAGGTCAATCTTGCAGGCCTATGGTCTTCTGATGCTTGAGTTTATCTTGACTCATTTACAATGTTGTGGACTGATACATGCCAGCTCCATGCATCCCTTAAATGCTTCATGACAAATTTGAAAGTTTTGGATTTTGAACTTTGAATGTCACATGCCTAAAGGATTGGATTTTGGACTTGGTGGTCTTGTGATCAGATTCTTCATCATTCAAGTTGATTTTGGATAGAAATGAAATGATGCAAGTGTCCAAAATTGGCTCAAGAAATTGTGGGAACCAAGTTATGTATCAATGTTTTTGTGTGGGCAGGGTGAAAAATGCCATTTTTGGAGGCTTATAACTCCTTGCTCAAGTGGAACCATGGGAGGCTCTTGTACTTTTTGGAAAGCCTCAATAACATACTTCAACTTTGATGTCCAACAATGGTCTTGAATCATCTTGGATCATAATGAAAAATGGCCTCAAAGTTGGTGAAAATCCAAAACAGATTATGTCCAAAATTTCACTAAGTGTTGGAAAAATGGTCATTTTCATATTTTTGTGATTTTGATCAATCCATAACTCAAAATCCATGAGGATTTGGAATCTGATGTAGTTGACAATCTTGAAGTATGTAATGATAGCTTTCATTTGATCTTTGGATGGAAGAAAAAGGTTGCTTGGATCACAAGTCATGGCCTTGCAAAGTTGGGTATAAATCACTTTTTCCATAACTTAGTGAAATTTCAAGTTTCTTATGGTTGCCCCTTTTGCAAGTAACCCCATTTTTCTTGATTTTTCTTGATGGATGATGATCCGAGCCATAAGTTAACATTGTTTTTGACTCAAGGAAGCCTTGTTTGTCAAGAAATTCAAAAAGTCAAACTTGGTTTTTTGGCACAGTTGACTTTTTATCAGATGAATTTTAAACTTTGTGATCCTCTATGAAATCAAGTCCTTGACCTAATTCAAACCTAATGGATAGATTCCATAGGTGTTATAGAGTGTCTTGAATCATTTCCCAAGGTTTGGGATCATGTCTGGGTCAAAAGTCAAAGATACAGTTGACTTTTCATCAGGAAACCCTAATTGGTCCAGATGAATTTGAATCCTTGTACTGCTTATGAACTAAGTTCTTTGAATCAATCCAATCTTGTAAGTGTATCAATATGATGTATTGGAGGTCTTTAAAATACTTCTTAAGGTCTTGGCTCAGATCTTGCTCCAAAAGCCAACTTAGGGGTGAATTATGTCAAGAAACCCTAATTCCAGATTTTTGATGAATGCATCCTCTGAGGCTATTTTGACTTTATGATTGGATCCATGAGGTCCCTTTGAGCTTTTTGGATTAAGTTTTGAAGTATTGCCTCATGCCCAGAGGAAAATTTCCCTCTGGAGGCCTTGATCGACCAAAACCCTAATTTGGTGACACTGATGATCTTGAGGCTTGATCTCCTTGGAATGTTGCACTCTTATGCTTGATTCTTGACGTGGGAGACCTCTTAATCCTTTATAGATGTTTGAGAGACTTGAAAAGTTGAGGATCATGTCCATTCTTGATTGATCCTTTGTCTGAGTGCTCTGAGAGGGCTCAAAACCCTAACTCTTGGTTGAGGTGAATGCTCAACAATCTTTGAGAGGATTGATGAGGCATGAAGGTAGATCTATATTGTGGTGATGATTTGCACAATGATGGGAAATCTTGTGGTCAAATTTTGGGGTATCACAATACCCATTTTCTGGGTCCCCTTTTGTTAGTTCTCCAAGAGTTTTTCACAACCTTGGGTTTTTGTGCAGCATAATAATCAAATGGAATTTGTGCATGATACTTAGGCTTCAGAATTGAGTTATGTGTCTGTGAAGGTTTCAGTGTCTGTGCAAAACAATCAAGCTCATTGCCAGCAGGCACAAAATGCTCATAGAGAGGTTTCAGTTTTACCTTCTAACTTTCGTCAGGTTTTGAATTTTCTGTACAACCTAGAGCTTTCTTTCCATTTTTACTAACTCCATAGACCATGAAATCCATTTTGCTTCTATCTATGATTTTATCCAGAAAGTACTGGAATGATATGTCATATCTAATGACGCAATCAGTACCATAAGCTTCTGAGACTATTTCTTCCTCTAATTTTGAATTTTTTCTTTTCAAAGCAAAGTTGTTACTTTCTAAGGAAACTTTTTTTCATTTAGAGATGCAATATCCTTTTCAAGCTCACTACGAGTTTCATAAGTAACTACTTGGACTTGTTTAAGGTCCTTGTACCTACTCTGAAGACTTTGGTACTTTTCCAGCATTTCAGAGAGACATGAATCTAAATCAAAATGAGATAGTTTAGAAAATACCTCTTCAGAATCAGAGTCTGATTTTGACTCTGACAACACTTTGTCTTCTATTTCTTCAAAACCTTTAGGGTCAGTTGTAGTTGCCATCAATGTAACGTTGGCATGTTCCTCTTCAAAATCTTCTTCTTCTTATTCTGAGTCTTCCCGTGTAGCCATAAGCCCCTTCTTGCCTTTAGAAAGCTTTTCCTTAGCCTTTTTGTCCTTCTTCAGCTTAGGATACTCATTCTTATAGTGGCCTAACTCCTTGCACTCATAACAGATTACCTCCTTACCAGAACCTTTGCTTCTTTGGTCCAGACGAAGAATCAGAACGACCGACAATCCTTCTAGCTTCTCTGAACTTCCCTTGAACATTCTGCCTGTGCCTCCAAAGTCTGTTGACCCTCTTAGAAACAATGACAACTCATTATCATCTTCTAAGTCTTCATCAGAATCTTCTGATTTTTCCTCATATTGATAAGCCCTTGTCTTCTTAGGCTTGGGCTTCAAGGCAACAAATTTACCTAGCTTCTGAGGTTCATCTTCCTCGAGTTATATCTCATGGCTTTTCAAAGAACTAACAAGCTCTTCAAGACTAATATGTTCAAATCCTTTGACAACTTCAAGCCAGTTACCATAGGTCTCCACTTTTTAGGGATACTTCAGATGATTTTCTTTACATGGTCAGCTATAGAATACCCTTTGTCCAGAACCTTGAGTCCTGCGACAAGTATCTGAAATCTTGAGAACATAGTCTCAACGGTTTCATCGTCTTCCATTCCGAATGCCTCATATTTCTGGATTAAGGCCAAAGCTTTTGTCTCCTTAACTTGAGCATTCCCTTCATGAGTCATCCTTAGAGAATCAAAGATAGACTTAGCAGTATCTTTGTTTGTTATCTTCTCATACTCAATATAAGAGATAGCATTAAGCAATATCGTCCTAGCCTTATAATGATTCTTTTAATCCTTCTTTTGTTTATTTATCATGGCACTTCTTGCTACTTTGTTTCCTTCAGCATTTTTTGTGTGAACGTAGCCATCGACTACGAGATACGAAAGATCAACATCATATCCCAAAAAGAAACTTTGGATTATGTATTTCTAATAATCAAACTTTTCACCATCAATGACTGGTGGTTTAGCACTGTAGTGATCTTTCTCTTTGTTGTTAGCAGCGCAACAGGAGCAGCCATTGTTTCTCACACACAATTTGGATCGGCACTAAACACGGTGAAGTGGTAATAAAACTTTATCAAAATCAGAACTGGAGCTCTGATGCCAATTAAAGGTGCGAAAAACACAAGAAATAGGGGGTTTGAATTGGGTTTTAAAATTGAGAAAGACACAATGATTTTTATCCTGATTCACTTTGAAATCAAAGCTAATCCAGTCCACCTGCCAAGGTTATTTCTCCTTATACACAAGGACTTAATCCACTATAACCAAACTGATTACAAAAACACAAAGAACAACTTTCTTTGTCTTCTCAAGAATCCTACTACAACTTATTCTCCTTAAGGAATCACAAACAAACAAGTTTGAATAAAGATTTTTGAATTACAAGTTGCTTCTACACAAGCAGATTTTACACAAATGAAATACAAAAACTTAAAGAAAAGTATGCAAAAAGTTGAGAGCTTTTCACGTAGAAACAATCTTGTAAATTGTTGCAACTTTCTTCAAGTCTCCAAGTCCTCTTTATATAGCATGAAAAAGGAATCGATGGGGGGAAAATCTGGGATACCGAAATGCCGCTGTCTACAAACGGATTAATGACAGGTGTAAGGAATAGTACTGTCATTCGCCCATGTTTTTAGGTAATGGAGGAATGTTTTCAATTTTTACCATGTACTATTTGATCTCGTATCCTTTTAATATTATCTTCAAATTCATTGGCTTCTGATGAAAAGTTGATGAGGCATGAAAAAAAGAAACACACAGCTGAAATCAGAATCTTCAAGATACACAATAAACTCAGAATCAGAAATGGCTCTTAAAGATACACAATAAGAAACCATTAGGGTACCAAAATTGTTCTCACACACATACTACATTGTTATCATCAAAACTCAAGGTATAGATGCAGAACCAAATCTTGTTCTAACAAGGTTACCCCTTGTTTGATCATACTTTGAGTCCTTTGACTTAGTGATAGATGATCCCTATGTGATTCCTTGAGTCTTCACTTCATTATTTCTATCATCCCTTCTCCATCTATCTTCTTCTTTTGTTTTTGAGTTATTGTGTTACATTGTTTTAGGAGGATGATTTTGTATCATTTCTCTAACATGTCTGACACATAAATTGTTATTGACCGGCCTCAGATAGGTGTAACTTCTACATAAGTCCACTTACGATTGCTTAACATAACGCTAAATTTTCCCGACTTGGTGAAATTCTCATTAACACTAACTTTGACATATTAATTGTGCTAACATCTAACTTTTACTTTTATGCTCTTTACATTCAATACTATAAAATACACCTTCGATAAAACAAATTCTATTGTGGTTAGGCTTTCACCGTGATGACATGTCTTACTTAATGTGCGATAATTTTATTTGATATGATATAATCAAGGATGAAACATAATATTGTGGTTATACAATCACCCTTTCATGGGTTCGAATCTCAGCACCCTCAAATATTTTATTTCTTTAACATTTAGTCGTGCCTTTGTATTTTTAACATTTCTTTAACATTAGATACCACCACGGTTGAATAACTCAATCGTTATGACTAGTTTTAAATATTTTAAATTGTAATATACTGACGTGTCAAATATCTTATTTCTTTAACATTTAGTCGCGCCTTTTTATTTTTATTTATTTTTAATTTTAAAAAAAATGAGATACCATCACGGTTTCTGAGCAAAACCGTTGTGACATATTATTCATTTTGTTTTATATATTTTAAATTATAATACACTGGTGCTTCTTTATGAAATGTAATTTAGTAAGTAACATATCACCACGATTCGGGTTTTGGATCGTGGTGGTATCATTCTTTCATTTTTATCAAGCTAACTAGCTTATCTTTTCAGTAGCCATTCTTTGCTGAGAAACGATACACCATTTCAACCCTAACATTCAGTGATGTGAAACGATACACCATTTCAACCCTAACATTCATTGTTCATCATCATCCTTCATCATCCTCGGTTCATCGTTAATTATCATTGGTTGTTATAGTTTTGCATTCGTTGTTCATTTTCAACTCGTAGTCATCGTCATCTTCATCGGTTTGTTTTCAACCCTAACACACCAACGCCAACACTAACATCATCGTCATTGTCAAGGAGGAGTACAACAATAACACTATCTGTATCAACCCAAATATTCATATTTACTTAGTCATCACGTTTACGATACGTAAAACTTTTTTCCCATGCACTACAGTAAACTTCAGTTTCCATTGTTGTTGTTGTTGTTGTTTTTCTGGTTCTTGTTGAATGTGTGTCATAAAATTTGATTAATTTGTTGTTGTTGTTGTTGTTATTGTTGTTGTTGTTGAATGTGTATGTGATAATAGATGAAAGAGTTTGTCGTTGTTGTTGAATGTGTATGTGATAATCTTTGAAAGAGTTTATTGTTGTTGTTGTTGTTGTTGAATGTGTATATGATAATAGATGAAAGAGTTTGTTGTTGTTGTTGTTGAATGTGTATATGATAATAGATGAAAGAGTTTGTTGTTGTTGTTGTTATTGAGGTTGTTGTTGTTTTTGAAAATATATGTCGACTTCATCATATTCTTCATCTAGTGGCGAGGAAACTATGACAAGTGATACTTAAATAAAAAACAAAAGATCACAAAGACGTGCCACTATGCTTACCAAAGTAACAAAAGTCCAAAAATCTGGTATCAAATTTCCTATCGCATTTGATTCGTATAATAGAGTAGTTGATGGTGAATACTCTTCTCTTTTTAAGAGTTATGTTGCGTTCCTTGGACGTAGCAAAGTTAGTATATTTGTAGATGATTGGAAACAAGTGCCAGCTGAGGTCAAAGATAGCATATGGACAGATGTTAAGGTATTAGTTTTAATTTTCATCATTTCGATATGAGTTTCTATAATTTCTAATACATTCTTATTGATTTAAATGTAGCTGACTTACGGCAAAATTGATATTTCGTATCGCCTAATTTAATAGCGCTTTTAAAGAAAGTGCTATTAAAAAGGAAAGAAACACATCTATAATAGCACTTTATGGTCGGACGCTATTATAAAGTGCAGACAATGTGATTTTGATTGCACTTTGTAAAAAAACGCTATTATTAAACTTCATAAGATAACACTTTCTTTAAAACGCTATTAATATTCTTCATTAAGATAGAACTTTTTGAAAAACGCTCTTATTTTACTATCTTATGTTAGCATGTATAGGAAAGCACTATTTTATTATAAAATATATAATAAACAATAAAATTAAAATTAAAAACCAAAACACAATATTTTAGATACTTTTCGTTTCACTCGAAGACTTATAATAGCTCTTTTATTTTGGGCGCTATTATAAGATATAATAGATTAAAAATAACTTGAATCTATAATGGCACTTAATAAAAAAATGCTATTATATTAAAAAAAAATTAAATTAAAAAATATGGTTTGAATCTATGATAGTACTTTATCAAAAACGCTATTATAAGTTGAAAATAATTAAAGATCTTTATTAGCGCTTTTACTAAAAGCGCTATCATAGACATAGAAAAATAAAACATTAAAATTGTAAGTTTTGCGTGTCACTGATATTCAAGCTTTAGACCTTTACTATCTTAATTTTTTCCCACCTATAATAGCGCTCTATCAAAAGTGCCATTTTAAATAGAGATGATTAAACACCAAAATATTAGATTTTGCATGGAACTAAGACTCGAACACTAAAGAATGAACTTCTAAAAGTTAGTTTTTCACTTGGCTATTCAACAAATTTGATAAATTTATTGGAACATAATTATATATAACCAAAAACAAAAATGCCATTGAAAAAAAACATTTAAAGAAAACACCTATTCTCTTGGTCCAAATATCACACGATTCTTTCATCTTGTTTTTGAAAAAATCAATTCTCTCTCTGCTGACAGCAATGGAATCCAATCTTACAAGAAATTTTAATTTTCTTCTTTCATATCAAAATTCATTATCCTCAAATCCTTTATTTGTTGCGGGTCACCTCTGTCAAACCTTTAAAATTCATCAATTTGTTAGGTCATCTCCTTCAAACCCTAAAACGAGTGACCTGCTCCTAATGCTACATTTCAAAATATGCAGTTTTGCTATAACGTCATCGGAATAAGAAGAACATTATACATCACTCACCTCACATATCTTTTTCTTTCTTCAAAGCTCCAGACTCACTGTTTTAAAGAAAAGCATAGGTATGTCTTCAAAGCTTTAGCGTACTAGAATTGAATTTTTTTTTTGTTTTTATAATTGATATGGATATTAGATGTTCGATTAAATGCCTCACAGAAATAGGATTTTAATTATTCAAAATATATGTGATCTTGTTTCATTGATGTAGCTTGAGAAAGAGAGTTTGTGGTTGCTAAAGTTGTATGTAGTGAAACCTAGGTTAGGTTCATTGACTAGTTTGTCGTAGCTTTGGAATTCGCCGGTTCCGAAAATTGACAAGGAGCCGGAGCTGGTGAAATTTTTGTGAACTACTTTTTTTCTGCTAAGCTAATGAACACTCTACCATGGGGTAGAATAGCCTAGAAAAACACAAGACATTCATAAATTCAATAAATCAAGGGATAAAATTAAACTAATGGCAAACAAAAAATTTAAGGTTCTATTCTTAGTTCCTATACAATAGCAATGTGCAACAGTACTCCCATGAGTCCTACAATAATGTTAGAAACACCCATGACAGTCGGGCCGGTAAGGAAAAGATAGCTACTGCATTCTACTGGTCACGCATCAATCCCTCCGACCATCCACAATATTTACTTACAATGAAAATTCAAGCCTTCTTTTCATTTCACTTCAAAGCCCTCCTAAATTTCTATAAATAGACTCAATTTTAACTTCAAATGACATTAAAAAATAAAAGTGAGGGCTTACGGGTGTGGAACATTATGCCAAGCAGTTACATTAGGAATGCATTCTTCTTCTCCTTCATTTCCATCTACTTCCATATATTTCTCAAATCCTCTGATCATGGCCTCCATAGCAACCTTAAGAGACTTCTTGTTGCCCTTACTAGCACGTTGTGGAGATGAAACAGCTTGTTGAGAACAACCATCAGCCGTAGCAGAACCCATCAAAGCATCCACTTTCTGCTCAGCACCAGCAATACTCTCTTGTTCAGCAAACTGAATCCAAGCATCATCAAGCTTGTCCTCTACATGTGCCGGTGCTGTTGCCAGACCAAAGAAAAACTCGTTTTCTCCTTCTGCAACAAAAAAAAAGAGCATGTTTGGTTTGGCTCACTTGAGTTGTATACTCAAATGATATCATTCGAGAGAGTTTATGAAAATTATATGTTTCTCTGCTGTTTTCAGCTTGTTTACTCACATAATCACCCGTGTAGCTGTCTCAGAAAACTTATAAAAACAACTTATGACATGTCCACGTTTTCAACTAATATCAATAAGCTCTCCAAGATAGTTAGTTATAGGACTTGTTTGGATAGAATTATTTGAGCTTATCTACTGTCATAAGTTTTGTGACACTTTTTAGAGACTTTATCAAAACAGCTTATTTATGACATTTTTTTCAAAATAGCTAGTGAAAAGAACTTGTATCATATTTATTTATAAAAATAAAAAAAAATAAAAAAAACTTAAATGTATTTTAGCTTTCATTATAAAAACAGCTTATATAAGTTTATTCTAAGTACTTAATTTGTTAAGCAGATGTGCTATAAACTACAAATAAGTTGTTTATCCAAACAGGTCATGGTCTAATTTGATTGACTTATTTGAATTTACTACTAACATAAATATCGGTGACACTGTTTGGAAGAGTTTATAAAAGCAGCTTATGACATTTCATAAACTACTTTTAGCTTATTTCCATAAGCTCTAAACTATAGCTTATGAGAAAAAAACAGTCTCACTTTATTATATATTTTGTAATGAAAATAGCTTAAAAGCTAATTAATATATTATAAACATGTTTATGCTCACGAACTTAATTAATCTATTTTATTAATCTCATCAGTTCACCATGCATGCATGTTTGCATTCAAATAAGATAACCACACTTAATTGCAAGTGCAAAGTAACAAACATTTATAGTTTCCTAAGGAATTGAAAACCGTAATAGAGACAATTCGTTAGTTGATTATTACCGGTAATGTTGAAATCCTGCCTCTTCGGTATTTGATAACTTTATGCTTCCAAACACTAAACAGAGGATGTTTTTGAAGAGTTAGTTAGTTATTATCTAACAATATATGTTTATATTTCTCATAATGACTTCAATAGGATATTCAATATTAGTCCATTTTCTTTAACAAGTGGCAAGTAGACAATATATGTTTATATTTCTCATAATGACTTCAATAGGATATTCAATATTAGTCCATTTATTCATTGCAGTTTGCAGTTCTTGTATTTTCAACACTGACTTGAAAGTGCATAATAATGAATATTACATCATTATTGGCTTCTTGTATTTTCAACACTGACTTCTTGTTATCATCACACTTCATATGACACAGTGAAGGAAATTTTCTATTTGTTTGCAGTTTGCAAACCATGGAACCTTGGAATCACATGGATTTGCTAGAAATCTATTTTGGACCATTGAAGATGATCCTCCTCCTTTTCCAACAAAACTTGAAAAAAGCCTTTGTTGGTTTGATTCTTAAACCCTCTGAAGAAGACTTGAAGATCTGGAATCACAGGTATTTATAGAAACCATTCATAAATTTCATACTATTTTGGACTTTGATTTACCTTATTCCATCACCTATGTAGCATCTATGACAATTGAAATTTTGGTGATAATTTGTATAATGGTTTCAGTCACATGGCAAGTTCTCATTGTTGTTGTTCCTGCAATGGTTGCATCAATATACATTCAGGTTTATCCAACTTCCACTTTTTCTTCTATGTCTAAGGTTGGATCATTGAGCTGAGAAGTTCTTAATCTTTTTTTCTTTCTTAAAAGCTATATTATCAAGCTACTGCTAGGGAACTAATACGGATCAACGGAACAACAAAAGCTCCAGTCACGAATTTCGCAGCTGAGACATCACTTGGAGTGGTTACTATAAGGGCATTCAACGTGGTGGACAATTTTTTCCAAAACTACTTAACACTTGTGGACACAGATGCTTCGTTGTTCTTTCATTCCAATGTGGCAGTGGAATGGGTGGTTTTAAGGATTGAAGCACTTTAAAATTTGACTGCCATCACTGCAGCTTTGTTACTTATTCTACTTCCTCAGGGATATGTATCGCCAGGTAGTAAGATAATATATGTTTGCTTGGACAAAAACATATTTAAACTTAGAATATAAAGGTCAATTAACATCTACCATGGCTAAATTTAGTTCAATCTAAACGCTCTTGGCAACTCTCCTGTTCTGTGCAGGCCTTGTGGGTCTGTCTCTTTCTTATGCACTTCACTTGACAACAGCCCAAACATTTTGGAGTAGATGGTTTGCCGACATGTCAAATTATATTATCTCAGTTGAAAGAATCGAACAATTCATTTACATACCAGTTGAGCCTCCTGCCATTCTGGATAATAACCGGCCGCATTCTTCGTGGCCTTCCAAAGGCAGGATTGATCTTCAAGACTTGGAGGTAAAGTTGCATCAATGACATTTATTTTTGTTACAATGAACCTAACTCATCTCTTCGAGACAGACTTGTATGGTGATGCAGGTAGTCCAACAATGAATCAAGAATAAACTCTGAAATAAACATGAAATATTAAATTAACCTCATATATATATATACACACACACACACACACACACACACTAAGTCTCATACACAAATATTTTCCTATAATACAACACCATGTCTCTTTGCCACTAGTGGTGATAGTAGTGTTTTACTATTTAAACTGCAGGTGGCAGTTTATAAGACAGGGTTTGTATGTGCTGCCTTCCTTGCAAACGTAGACACGAAATCTGATAAAACTGTTAATTTTAGTGGCAATTCATATCACTTGCCTACATGGTCTGTGAGCATCTTACCTGATTGCAAGAATGTAGTGCTTAATACTGCAAAGGTTTGTCTTCCCTTCATTTGTGTTAAGTTGCTTGCATAATGATGATATTCATAATAACAACATTATTTTTATGGCAGATTAATTCTGCATCTGCAATTTCAAGCTTCGTAACCGAATCTTCGAAAGAAGACATTGGATCTTTAGAAACTTCTAGTTCAAAATGGAGTTGGAAAACCGAACCTGTTGGTATTTCGAAGGATGATTCATTGTCGAAAATTGGATTACTCGAGCAAATAAATACCACGATTGATAAAAGTGACTACTTGTGGTACTCGTTAAGGTAGTTACGCCTTTAAGTTTGAAAGATATTTCATCTGACCTACGATTCTGTTCTTCTTGATAACACTTTTCTTTTACACTTTTTTAAAGCATTGGTCTTGAGGACGATCCCGGTTCTGAAACTATCCTTCATATTGAATCACTTGGCCATGCCCTTCACGCTTTCGTAAACGGCAAGCTTGCTGGTAAATGTTCATTAGGATTTTATTGTTTCAATTATGTTCTTCTAGAATTATTGAAATAGTAACCGTTTATGATATTATTGGCGAATTCTTAGGGAGTCGAGCAGGAAACAGTAGTAAAGCTAAACTTAATGTGGACATCCCAATCACACTAGTTTCTGGAACGAACAAAATTGATCTGCTGAGTTTAACAGTGGGACTTAAGGTTCATCTTTTCTGGTTTACTATAGTATTAAATTCTAATAACTTGCTCATCCAACTATTTCTCCCGACTCTCTTACTATAAAAACTAACATGAAACCATATACACATCAGAACTATGGAGCTTTTTTTGACACGCAGGGAGCGGGGATCACCGGTTCTGTGATATTGAAAGGATTGAAGAATGGTAACAACACTCTTGATCTCTCGTCTCAGAAGTGGACATATCAGGTCAGTCTTAACTTTTGAATTAAGACTATTCTACTGTTCCTTTGCTAATTTCCAAGATTGTTCTTGTTACTCTTTTTGAATCAAAATCTTTGCCTTTTTTTAATACAGATTGGCCTAAAAGGTGAAGAGTTAGGTCTGTCTAGTGGAAGTCCTGAACTGTGGAATTCACAGTCTACCTTTCCTAAGGACCAACCATTGACTTGGTACAAGGTAACTCCATTTTCATTTATTGTTTCCTGAGATATAAGTAAGTGAAATTTAAATTATGCGTATCCTATGCTTTAGACAAACTTTGATGCTCCATCCGGAAGTAATCCAGTTGCAATTGACTTTACGGGGATGGGAAAAGGCGAGGCTTGGGTGGACAAAGCATTGGGCGTTACTGGCCTACTTATGTCTCTTCAAATGCGGGTTGCACAGACTCGTGCAACTATAGAGGACCTTATACTTGATGTGGTTACAAGTTATTTTACCTAGCTAGCTAGCAAAGTGATTGTATCTCTGGGTGTAGCAGTGCTTTGGTTCGCGAAGTGGTTTCTACTTGATATTGTTTTGTTGTCTTTTCTTGTTTTTTTAGATATTTTTTCTTTAGTTTAGAGAATATGTCTAGCTAAGTGATTGTACTTTTTGTTTGGAATTTGGTTTGAAGTACTCTTAGTTAGACCAAATTAATAACTAGTGGCAAAAGTTTTAACTTAATTTCATTGAGATCAATGTTGAATATGGTTTGTTAATTTGTTTGTTATCATTTACCACTATTATGTAGTGTAGATTGATCTATATCCATACATACAATTCTTTCCGTGTTTATTATGGCACTGGTAGATATATATGGTATCACATTTGTTCTTGAATAAGTGGTTCTATTTAATTTTCAAATATTTTAGTTGGTTGGTTAATCATTATTTTTTATGAATTCGAATGTCGTAAATATATATATATATATATATATATATATATATATATATATATATATATATATATATATATATATATATATATATATACACACACACACACAATAGCGTTTTGAAGAGGGGGTGCTATTAAAGAAACATACTATAATACCGGTATCAAAATCAAAGCAAAATACGTAGACTTCTGTAGCGCTTTTAGAAAGACGCTATTAAATACCGGTATTATAATAGCGCTTTTGAAAAAACGCTATTAATTATCAGTACTATAATACCGCTTTTAAAGTGCTATTAAACAAAAATATTTACAATAGCAGCTTGGTTAATAGCGCTTTTAAGCGCCATCAAAAAGCAAAAAAAAACGCTATTAAATAGCTTTTTTGTAGTAGTGTCTTTGATTTTACGGATGGTGATAAACACTTAAAAAAAAGTAGTTAACTCATGCTGGTACGTGTTAGAGGGGCTTTAAGTCGTGGCTCACGCGTGACTACATTGGGAATCCTAAGATTGGTCGTAATCGCCCATGGGTGAGGTATAGTTTTCTCTCGAAGAAGGTTTGGAAAAAGTTTGCAAAAGGTCGTCGTTCTGAGAAATTCCTGGTAAGTAATAGTCTTATTTATCTTGATAATTTGATGGTAATGATTTATAGATACTAATCATATTTTCAATATGTTTATAACAGACTAAAAGTCAACCAGGAATTCAAAATAAAGCAAAAAACATTTACCCCCATAGATTATCTCGTGAGGGTTACAGAAAACTGTAGAAAAAATGATGGAGGAAAAAAGAAAACAAATGGGAGATGAGGACTCCATTAGTCGTGATCGCAACTCATCTCCACCGTCAAGCGATGAGAAGTGGAAGAGGGCTCGACTAAGACCAAATGGAGAGTACACCTCAGATGCTTCCAGAGCACTTGCTGAGAAAATTGTAAGTATGATTTGTTGTTCGTATGTTATGTGTTATTTAAATGTTGTGATAATTACAATATTAATATTATCATGTATGTTGTGTAGAATGTGTTGGTTGCGGAACGTGATGATCCGTATCCTCTTTCTCCAGAGCATTGTCCATCGGTATAGCTCTATTATGTTTATCCTAGTGATATTTGAGATTTTCTCTATGGTGGTACTTGTCTGGACGTAGGGATATTGCAACTTTGGTGCACGTAAATATATACTTGAATATGCATGTCATTATAGTACATTATCATTTTTGTATTTCATTTACTTATTTTTTGAATTTTGTTTAACCATTTAGGTACATTCATCGTGTATGTATAGAGTTAAATAAGTCTAATATTTATGGCATCTTGGATCCGTATAGTATTCGATGGACAAATAATAAGCCAAAAGATATTGAGACCTACATTTCGGGACGGCTAGGCCACGGGGGAAAAGAATGTTACTTTGCACAATTTCTCAATGCGTAAGTAATTTTGAAATTATGGTTTATCTTTTATAGTTAGTTTTGTTTTAGAAAATACTAATTATATATATGCTGGTGTTTATTCAGTGGTCATTGGCAATTGATCATCATATCGCTTAAGACGAATACGATAACGACATTGTGTTCATTACATCAACCACTCGAACTTAAAATGAAGCAAATTATTAATAGGTAAGTTTATGTTTATATGAAATTTTTATTTATACATATTTTCTTTGAATTTTTAATTGGTTTAATTGGTTTAACCCGTAAAATATTTTCAAATGTACAGTGTTGTGCAGCGACACAATCTATTGAACAATGTTAGGAAAAAGCCAACATTTATCTTGCATAACGTAAATGACTATATTACTTGTGACATTCATTTATACATATTGTTACAAGCATGTGTGTTTATAACATTCATGAAATTAATGTTTATTTTTGTAGACGAGGAAACAACCACAGGTATTCGAGTGTGGTTATTATATAATAAAACACATGTCAAACATTGTCTTCGCCAACATTGTTGATAAATAGGATCAGGTATATATTACATATGTAATGAATTGTTTACAATGCGCTTATATGTCTTTAATAATGAGCTTAATCTGGTATATTTTATGTAGATTTTTAATGATGAAACACCATTCTCATGCGAAGACTTTGTAGAGATTCATATTTTAAAAATGTTATTTACAACACTCAAACTCAAATGTTATTTATATATGTTTGATGTACATTTGAGTTTGAGTGTTGTAAATAACATTTTTTATTTGATGAAATAAATAAGTATTTGAGTTTGAGTGTTGGTAATATACACCTTCAATTGTTGTTCCTGTTATGTTACAGTTTGATGTACATTTGAGTTTGAGTGTTGTAAATAACATTTTTGATTTGAAGAAATAAATAAGTATTTGAGATTAGGTGTTTTAATATGCATCTTAAATTGATGTTTCTGTTCTGTTACAGTTTAAACAATACAGGTTATAAAATGGAAAATTTTCAAAATGCAGAAATTTATATTTTAAAATGCATATAATTTAACGACGGTTTTTTATTATGACTGTTGTTGTATAGTGGAGAATATATAATATAACCACAGTTTTTATAGAAGACCGTGGTTATATACTTAAAAATGCATTGGGATTTGAACCTGAGACATTTTATATATGACAATGGCCTGGTTATTAACTGTGATAATATATCGCGCGCGTTTATATTTTCCACAACGGTCATAAGACCGTGATTTTAAGTAGCGCATATGTAACCACACCTACGTAACAACGGCAGGTCACATGTGATGTTATCCTTTTTCCAATCGTTGTTGTATATGTTTTCTGTAGTAATGATTATTTTCATTTACGTTTATAGCATTTACATTCATGTCATTTACATTCTTGCTTTTACTTTTTACTTTATGCCTTTATTTGCTTTCTTATTCCAAAAGAACAAAAAACATTATAAAATGACTAAAACCCTAAAAAACTTTAATCTGATCTTTTGGACTTTGTGTTATTATGTCTTGCATGAGGAGTATTTTGGACTTTGGACCTTAGGAATTAGTGCTTTTCCTTTGCTTGAAGTGGTATCTGAGACTTTGTGATTCATCTGAGACCTAGTGATTCCTCTGGACCCTCAGATCTTCAATTCAAGGCTTGGGATGTTCTTTGTGGCTTTGTGACTTGGTTGTTCATTTGGATCCTTTGATAGCCATCTGTTCATGTGTTTTTTAATTTTATGGCTTAATCCAAAGGGAAATGAATGCTTGCTTTGACTAATGTCAAATGCTTGCTTCATCTTGTGGTTAGTACACTTGCACCCACAAAGGCTTTCTCTTGGACTACCTTACTATGAGACCTTTTATTTCATGTCATTTTCTTTATGCTTTAGGATATTCTCTTCATGTCCTTTCCACTTCTTCAATTTTCAAAACTTCTCCCTATTTCAAAAACTTCTTGTTTTCAAACTTCACATCTTTTCTTAATAAACCTTAACTTTTGTCGAGTGATCCATAAAATCTTTTTATTAATAAATGCTAAAACACTTAAGCATATTCAAACTCTTTTCAAACTTCTAAAAAAGACAAACCTCCTCAAACTTCTTTTTTGTGCCTTTGTGCACTTTTCTTTAAGAGCATTTTTTTTGAAAGATTGGATATTAGTCTATTCTTGTAGTGATGAAAACCACTATACTTCTACAACATGTTAAGAAATGATTGACATTTTCCACTTAAATGTTGAGACGTGCTTGTGAGAAATTCCAAGTGAAAGTTCTCCAAATCAAGATGATGCAAATGCTCATTTCCTCATACTTGTGGGTAGTAAGTTGAGTTTCCACTCGAATACGAAAACATGTCTTTTCAAATTAAAGTCAATCAAAAAAATAACCTAGATTTTTATAAACACGGATTTGCAAGTGGTTCCTATGGAGTACCATAGATGTGAGGGGTGCTAATACCTTCCCCTTGCATAACCAACCCCCGTATCCAAATTTCTCTTTTGTTTTACTTTTGTAGGTTTTATTCGACCTTTTCCCCCTTTCCTTTTGGAAATAATAAAGTTTGGTGGCGAATCTTGCTTTTCGAGTTAAGTTAATCAATAGCTTAATCTCAAATTTTTCCTGCCGCGACAGCTGATGACTCTGATGGGGAGTATAGTTCCTTAGTGGGTTAAGCCTAGTTTGTTTATCTATGTTTATATTATTGCTTTTGTTTGCTATTTTGATTGTCTGTGGATGCTTGGTGATCTCTGTGTGGTGAGATAAGTCCCCTACCCGGACTTGAGTGCACTTAAGCTAGGATTTTGGTATAGTCATATGACCTTATTGACATAGGCCTTGTTAGGTTGGCATGAGAACCCCTCTCATATGAGGGCCCTTTGGAGGTACTAATGTCTTGAGAGTAGTCGTAATAGCGTTATCATTTTTTACCTGGGATTCTGAGAGACTTTTAGAACACTTTAACCCCTCTTGGCCTTTTAGGATGTAGTGTGGCGACCTTCCTGGTGTATGCCTGGTCTGGTTGATACATGATACTACACTCAGATGAGGTTCTCTTGAGAATATTATTGGTCTACGAGCAAGTCGTAAACCTGGTAATATTTGAAAGATGGATTTACGACTCTGGGAACTTTTTAGAACCTGGTTACTATTTGAGACATCCGAAGCTATAGAACATGCCCTGTGGGATGGTTGTTACCCTGTCCACCTGGCTCCATGCTCGTGATGTTGAATCTTTGAACCTAGCATGTTTGTGATTGTGACATAATCATGCATTCATAAACATCTCTTTTTCACCTGGTTTTCAAGGAACTTAGGAACTTAATTTGAAAACATCGCAGGTAAATTGAGCATGGACTCTGGAAGGAGAAACACTCATTAGTTCTGTTTCAAGCATCCTGAATTGAAAGAGTTGAGGAAGTTAGGATCTTTGGTTGTGGTTCCCTCGGGTCATAGGCCTTAGTTTATGTCTTTTGTTTAGGATTGCTTTGAAATTATGTAGTGAAATTGCAATCCTTTCAGATGTTTCAATGAAATGAAAGTTCAAGTTTTCCTTTTAATGTGTTATTACTTATGATGTTTGCAATATGTTTATAATTCCATAGTTCCTTGAAAACTTAAGAAACTTAAATAATCATTTGCACATACATTTCATGCATCATTTGGTCTTGCTTTATGTAAGTTTTTCAGAGTTTCATTCGTTTTCCTCCGTCTTCGTACAAGACAAGCTGACCCACAGGACAATACTCGTGCTAATTCAAGATGAAAGATGAAGACATTTAAGCAAGAGTAAGTAGAAATTTGTGAGGAAGTGAATTCTGATAACGCGAATATGTATCGTGTATTTCGACCCGATTCACATGCAATTTAGTGTCGTTTTACTGGTTTTTCGTATTATTATGTCGTCTTATGTTTGTGTTTCAGGTATTTGGCGAATAAGAGCGTCTGTGCGAGAAAACTAGGAAAAGAGCAAAGAAATGAAGAAAAAGTGCAGAATTTGCTATTTTCTGGTACATGGCAGTCGCCATGAGCCTAATGGCATTCGCCATGGCCCTAATGGTGTTCGCCATGTACCAAAAGCCACGTCATTTAATGAATAAGGCAATGACGTTCGCCATTGCCCTAATTGAATTCGCCATTATCATGCAGAACCAGAATTTTGTGAAATGAGTTATAACTGCCTCTCCCCACTTCCCTCTTTCTTCTCCAACTTCCCTGCACGTTTGAGGGAGTTACCAGACACATTTTTACTCTATAAATAGGAGTTTTCTTGGCATTTAGGAGTATCCAAGTCGTGCGGAAGCGCTGTCGTTTTCTTTTTCTAGATTTGGGCAGAAAATTACTTGTAAAAGTGACAATCGCTCACATCAAGGGATTGCCACAAATTCTGTATTCTATTTTACTTTGTACATCTTGGATCAACAACAAGCTTACCGGCTGTCGTGGCCGGCAAAAATATCAGAGTCGCCATCATACTTTATTTGTCCTAAGGACAGGAAAATAATGAGAAAACCAAATCTCTAAGGGTGAGATACTAAGGTTCGGGAGTCGGTTAGGCGGGAGGAAGGTGTTAGGCACCCCTCACCTCCATTGTACTCAATGGGATCCTCCTTAAGTTCTAGGGTATGTTTGCTTGTTATTTGAATGTCTGACTATTTATATTTTATTTATAAAATTTCTATTATCATACAAGACAAAGACTTAAATATAGGGGGGGAACCCTAAGTTTTTTATTATTATGGTACTCGCTAGGGTTTACAACCATATGCCTACGTACCCTCAAGTTTGAAGGATCAGAGTTCCCGTAGTTCGTTTATCCTATCCCTTATTTGGTTTGTGTTTTTTATCCCTTACCCCCTTTATGTTTAAGTTGTAATTATCCCTTATTTCTAATCCTTTATTTATACTCTCGAAATTTTAGAGTTCTATCCCCAATTTTTTTATCCCAGGTTTATCCCTAATATCCCATTACTTTATCCCCTTATTTAATTTGTAAAAATATACCATTTAATTTTATTATGAAAGTAATATAATATTATATTATATAAACCCTTAATCCTTATCCTTTATCCCAGTTTTATTTATCCCAAAAACCTTAAATTTTATCCCTTTTTATCACCCAAAAATATCCCCAAGTGTTTATCCTTTTTATTTGTAATATTATCCCTTGTAATTTATTTAGAGAATAAATTGATTATATAATATTTTAAATTATATAAAGAAAACCCTTATTTTGTTATCCCTTATCCCTAGTCCTATATTTATACTCTTCGATCTTAAGAGTTTTATCCCCAAAAATTTATCTCATTTCTATCTGTTGAATTATCCCAATTATATCCCATTTTATCCCTAATATTTTATCTCATTTTTATCCCATATTTTATCCTAAGAATTTATCCCTTAATTATCCCTAATATCCCTTCATATTATCCCTAGTATTTTATCCCATAATAGTTTGCAAAAGTGTAGTATTTACATTATTTAAAATAAATTAAAGACTATAGTTAAACTCTTATCCCTTATTTTATCATCAATTTTATCCCAAAAATTATCCCATTTTTATCCCACATTTTTTCCATATTTTTATCCCATATTTTATCCCAAGAATTTATCCCTTAATTATCCCTAATTTATTTTTAAAAAAAAATCCCTTTAATTTATAAATTAATTATAACAATTTATAGAAAAACCCATGTTTTTATCCCTTATCTCAAACTTTATACTCTTTGGATCATAAGAGTTTTATCCCAAAACTTATCCGTTTTAATTATCCCTAATATCCCAAAACATTATCCCATAAGGTTAATCCATAATTATCCCTTTATAAACCAAAATATTTTGTCCCTAATCCCTTATTTTATCCCCAATTTTTATCCCTTTAACCCTAATATCATTCCAATTAGTCATCCACAAAATATATTAAACCCTTTATTAAATAAATATTTTTATAATTACTTAAATAATAGAAAAATAATTAAAAACTTAAAATATTGACAATCCATGATTATCTCTTTTGTATTTTAATCCTCTTTATTATATTAATTAAACCCTAAACATTATCCTAATTATATCCCTAACCATATAACCCTAATTAATAGTTATATTTAATTATAAAAATAATCCCAATTTAAATTCTTCAATTATATTTTTCATGTTGATTATAATCAATTAAATAAATATCTAATTACTTTTGTTAATCAAATTATTATATTAATAATAAAATAGATATTTTTGTTAAACCAATTATTAAATTATTAAACATAATTAATTCTAATTATATTATATTAATTACCAAGAAATTCCCTAAATAAATCCTAATTAAGCATTTGAACCTATATATTTTTTGTTAATGAATTGTTCTACAGATTTGGTTAATGTTTGGATGGAAAACGTTACAGGTTGTATTATGTTTGTGAGGTTGTTAGTTATGGTATATGTGCCATGAAAATAAAAGTAACAAGTTATGTTGGTGTGATTTAGATATTACCATATAAAGACTTTTAATTTTTAAACGATTTATAATTTATAATATAAAAAGGGTTTACGATGTTGATTACAAAATGTTTCTTTTTTGTTTTGCCATTTTTTGTGTCAATAATAATAATAACCTAACAAAACCTAACTAAAGTTAATCGTAAAAAACACAAAACTAAATATACCACATCAGATTATATACATATACATGGTCATCTTAGAATAAAACATACAATAATTAATTCAGACCCCAAATCGTAATCCAAACAGAAATTCATATTAATAGTTTGAAGGTACCAACCTGGAGTGCCGTGACTAATTTAAGCTGCTTTCCACCCCCTTTCTTTCCCTTCCCTTTGTGTTTTTTTCCCTTCTTTCTTTTTCCCTTCTTTCCCCTCCCTTTTTGCTTTTTTCCCTCTTTCTTTTTCCCTTCTTTCCCCTCCCTTTTTGGTTTTTTCCCTTCTTCCTTTACTTTGTGCTTTTTTTCATTCTTTCTTTTTCCCTTCTTTCCCCTCCCTTTTTGCTTTTTTCCCTTCTTCCTTCCCTTTGTTCTTTTTTTTTTCTCGTGCTTTTTTCCCTTTGTGCCTTTTTCCCTTTCCTTTGTGCTTTTTTTCCTTCTCCTTTGGTGTGAGATCTCCTTTTTGGCTTGGAGGGATGTTGAAGGTTTATGGTTTTCCTTTTTGGCTTGGAGAGATGTTGAAGGTTTAGGGTTTTCCCTTTTGCATTGGAGGGATGTTGAAGGTTTATGGTTTTCCTTTTTGCCGTCGAGGGATGTTGAAGGTTTAGGGTTTTAGTGTTGTTATTCTCTGATGTTTGAAGAACAACTTTAGGGAGAGCAGGTTTGTAAATTGTGGATTTTTAAATAGGAGAGACAAGGATTCTATTTATAGGGTGAAATCCGGTAAAAAAAATTAAATGTGATTGAATCAACCAGATTTATTTTATTTCTTAAAGCCCAAGCCAATGAATCTGGATGGATTCCTAGCTTGGTGAATTTGAATAATTAATAATAATAACATAAAATAACAATTTGAATAATAATAATAGTCATATAATGATAATGAAAAGGTTTTTGATTTATATGATTTTTTGAGACTGTTTCCATAAAATAATGATTTTATTGAAAAAATCATATTTTTTTAAAATGTATTAAATACAAATACGAAAATTAATTTTTTGAATAATAAAAAATGTTATTTTTATGCTTTTTTATACTTAAAAGTAAAAATAGAAAAAGTTAGTAGTAACGGAATAAAAAGAAAAACAACTAAAAGTGGAGGTAAGATTCGAACTCATGCACTCTCCCTTACAATTCTTAGACCTACTCATCTACCAAACAGACTACCCTGTTTATTCAAAATGAAATTATATCCAAAGAGTAACATACTAATTAAAATCTAATTTCTAATTGGCACTCATATACTTTTTTTTTATTTGTCTCTCCATTTTTTTATGCATAGAAATAGTATTAAGATTTTTTTTAAGGAAAAATAAAAAAAAATACTTATTATCACTATTTTATTTATATATAAGCAATAACAAGGTCAAAAAAGAGAAAGGAAAGGTGGTCAAAATTGGGGGTACGATAGCTGCCCCTATTTAATCATCTTCGAATCAAAATGATGATGTCGGTGAGTCTTCCTCTTTTTTGAGAAGGAGACGATTAAATACAAGAGAAACCCTAATTTTGACCGCGAAGTTGATAGGTTTAGAGCCAGGTGGACCAATCCCTGACGCTCTATTAATATCCCAATATCCCTGTGTAATACCCCTGGTTGCAGAAGTCGGGTAGGATTTTGACGATCCTCCGATTCCGTTTTGGTAAACCCTGTTAGAACCCTTGACAAAAATCTTTGGTAAAAGCTTAATAAAACCCTTGTGACATCTTTTGGTGGAACCCCTGATAATAAGAACCCTGACAAAAATCGTCTGGCAAACCCCTGATGGAACCCCTTGATTAACCCCTGATAATAAATCCTCGTCGAAATTGTTTGATGGAACCCTTATATGTTGGATATAAATTTGATAGAACCCCTTTGGTAAATGCCTTGGTAAAATATTGGAAAACCCCTGTGACAGCTTTTGATGGAACCATGCTGATAAAACTTCGACGAAACCATCTGACAAATTCCTAATGGGACCCCTTGATTAACCCTTGATGATAAGTTCCAACCCGTCCAGGTGGAATTTGCCTAAGATTCCTATGATCCTCCGATCATGCTATTGGAATCAGGAAGGACTTTAGCAATGCCCCTATTACTCTGGATGAAACCCCTTTTGCTAAGACTTTGGTGAAACCCCTCGATAAAGTTCTTGTAAAACCCCTTTCTAAAATCCTGATGAAACCTCTCTGGTAAATCCTTTGGAAGAACCCTTTTTAATAAATAAAAAAAACCTTTTGATACAATGCCTTAATGAAACCCCTTATGATAAGGTCCCTTGATAAAAATCTGGTGAAACCCCTTGATAAAATTTTGTAGAACCCCTTGATGAAAATCCCTTGATAGAACCCCTTGGATAAAAATCCGGTAGAACCCCTTGATAAAATTCTGATGAAACCCCTTTTGAGAAAATTTGGTAGAACCCCTTGAAAATATTTTGATAAAACCCCTTGAAATTTTTTTAGTAAAAACCTTTTGAAAAAATTGGTAGAACCTCTTGGATAAAAATCCGGTAGAACCCCTAGATGAAATTCTGATGAAACCCTTCTGATAAGGTCCCTTGGTAAAACCCCTTCGATAAATCCCTTGATGAAACCCTTTTTAATAAATCCCTTGATGAAACATTTTTAACAAATTCCTGGTGGAACCCTTTGATAAAAAATTCCGGTGAAACTCTTTGATAAATCCTTGATGAAACCCTTTGATAATACCACTTTGTTGAAACTTCTTGGTAAAACCCTAGTGAACCCTCGATGGATAATGCTTCGATGAAAACCCCTTGATAGAACCCCTTTGATGAAATCCCTTTGATGAAACCCCTTAAAATTCTTTGATAAACCCTTGATAAAACCCTTAGATATTTGATGGAACTTATCCCTCGTATGGAGTATGGATAGGTTACTAAGTTAGGGATGTGAGAGGTGAGGACCCGCTCACTAGTTGATAACGATCATTCAGGATGATCGATTATTGGATATGTTCTTTAAAGAATCACAGTGAGTGAGCTTGCTGGGGAAATCCTTTATTGAAAAGGCACTTGTGGTAATGTTACTTACCAGGGAAGGCCAATAAGCATCCCTACTTGGGGAATTGTACTGGTATAGATGGGGATTGGACCTCTAAGAGTGGTCGCAAGTCCTATGTTATGTATGCATGTTCATATAGATGCATGTTTAGAGTTTGTATGGTGTAATGCTCCACATTCATGGATATGTTATGCGGGATGTGAAGTATGAATGCAATGTCTGATGCACGCAATATATTAATGTTGGGTTGCGCCGGTGAAGATTAGACCATTTGTAGGTATTAAGTGTCAAGCAAGGTTGAGCTTGTATGAGATGCCAATAAAAGTTGGGCTTTAGGGATGTAGGTGCCAAATGAGGTTGGGCTTTTGTGAGGTGTCAAGTAGGATTAGGTTTTTGTGTGGCGCCGGGTAAGATTGGGCTTTTGCAGATGTTAGATTCATGCGATGAATGAGATGATATACATGATTAGATGCTAGAGCGTAGCGACAAGATTAATGCATAACAATGATTTGAATGTTTCAACAAGTGCCCATATGGGGTGGGTCATGGACTGTTAAGGCTTGGAGAGGTTGCTTATATTTCAAGATTATTTGTCAAAGATGGTAGGGTATCACGTCAACATGACTTCCCGATACTCATTTCGAACTTGACGATTGTTGATGTACAACAGTGCTTGTATGTGCATCTCAAAAGTATCGAGAGGGATTGCCTCTACAGTATCTTATCTTTACCCCAGTCTGTTGAGTCTTTGAAGATATTCGCCTCAATATGCGTTTTGAAGCAAGTTGAATATATCATGCACTTAAGACGGCTTGCCATTGTATTAGACTTGGAGAGATTCATCCTCGAATAACCAACCCTTGGAATGATATGTCCCAGATTAACCATTTTCTTGAAGTGGTTTCTTTTGATCAAGCCTTGCAGCAATCTGTCCCAGATTAATTGAGCTTTGAAGGATATTGCCCTTGCTTGATTGAGTTTTGAAGGGTATGCCTGAAAAGGAACTTGGATCCCACCATGTTGAGGTATCATCTTGATATGGACCGCCTCAGTCTTTGACCACCAAGATTTTGACCACCAAGATTTCCCATCATTGTGCAAATCATCACCACAATATAGATGTGCCATAATGCCTCGTCAATCTCCTCAAGGATTGTTGAGCTTTCACTACAATCAAGAATTAGGGTTTTAAGCCCTCTCAGAGCAGTCATACAAAGGATCAATCAAGAAATGACACGATCTTCAACTTGTCTAGCCTCTCAAACATCCATAAGGGATCAAGAGGACTCCCACATCAAGAATCAAGCACACAGTTGCAACATTCCAAGTGGATCGAGCCTCAAGATCGCCAGTGTCACCAAATTAGGGTTTTGGTCGACCAAGGCCTCCAGATGAAAATTTTCTTCTGGGCATGAGCCAATGCTTCAAAGCACAACCCAGGATACTCCAAGGGACCTCATGGATCCAATCATTAAGTTAATTTAGCCTCAGGGGATGCATTTATAAAAAATCAGGAATTAGGGTTTCTTGACCTAATTCACCCCTAAGTTGACTTTTGGAGCAAAGCATGAGCCAAGACCTCAAGACATGATTTGAGGGTCTCAAATACACCACATTGATCCATTTACAACAATGGATTTATCCAAGAAGCTTGATTCACAAGTTTCATTTTCATCTGGACCACAATTAGGGTTTTGAGGAAAAAGTCAACTGTATCTTTGACTTTTGACCAAGACATGCTCCCAAACCTTGGGACATGATTCAATACACCCTATAACACCTATGGAACCCATCCATTAGGTTTGAATTAGGTCAAGCACTTGATTGCACAAAGGATCACACAGTTTGGATTTCATTTGATAAAAAGTCAACTATGCACAATATCAAGTTTAACTTTTTGGAATTTTTTACAAATATGGTTCCCCTAAGTAAAAAACAATGTTAATGTATGTTATTGATCATCATTCATTAAGAAAAATCAAGAAAGTGAGGTTTCTTGTAAAAGGGGCAACCATGAGAAACCAAAATTTTTCTAAGTTATGGAACAAAAGTGATTTTGCACCAACTTTGCAAGGTCATAACTCCTAAACCACAAGGCCTTTTTCTCCCATTCAAAGCTCAAATGAAATTCCATCTGACATACTTCAGTTATGTCAACTACAACTCATTCCAAATCTTCATGGATTTTGAGTTATGAATGGAGCAAAATCACTAAAACATGAAAATATCCCTTTTTCCAACACTTAGTGAAAATCTGCCTAAGTTAAAAAACAACAGTCCAAAGTCCAAAATGTAGAGGCACTCAATCAAAGTCCAAGGGGATTCAGAACCATTTGTGAACATCAAAGTTGAAGTATGTCATGAGAGCTTTCCAAAATGTCCAAGAACTCAATCAAACTCCATTTGAGCTAGGAGTTATGGATCTCCCAAGTTGCCTTGCTGTAACTATTTTCAACACAAATTTTGGTACAAACTTGCACCCCACGATTCCTTAGACTGATTTTGAACACTTTGGTCATTCAAATTCTGTCCAATTACAACACAAATGAATAAATGATCTGATCTATAACACAAAACGCCAAAAACCTAGCCTTCCATGTGCAAAATCATCATGAAAAGGAATCTTGAAATTCAAATTTGGCATCAAGCATTAAAGTGATGCATTGAGGTGGCATAAATGAGCCGCAAACCAGTCTAAATGAGTCAAGACGTATTCAAATATCAAAGGACCCAAACCTGCAAAGTTTGGCACAAGTCAATGGCTAGAGGAGACCCTTGACCAAGGAACCAAAGCATTCAATGCAATCTGATTCAAGCTGCCATTCACTATTGATGCCAAAACAGACTTGTTGTACTATAAATAAACCTCAATTCTGATCAGTTTGAGTACACCAAAGCACCCAAACTTATGCTTTACTCAAAATCTCTCTTTCACTCCAAAAAACACCTTCTCTTACAAGTCACTATCAGGTTTTGCATTTGAGAACAATTCTGTCCAAACCAATGATGCAAACACCTCACATACATCATATGTAAGTGATTCAAACACATAAACAACATTCAAACACATAAACAACATCTGGAACATCAGAATCCAAAAGTAGTACCCCATTTGCACAAGCTTTTAGCAGATTTGTAGTTGAGGTGCCAAATCAAGTTCCAGCTCATTTTAATCCACTCCAAGCATTCAAACACACTCCTTGGCACCTAAGGAAGCTGTCCAGATCATCATTACACATCTGTAACACCTCCAAGCCAGAATTCGATTCTCACTTGCAAGGTAAGCTCCCTTACAACTGAACTCAATGAATAATGCATCATAAACATGTTTTCAAGTTACCATTGTGTTTCTGAATGTTCATAGATCATTTTCCCTCAATCAATTATTATTTATCTTATGTGTATGAGACTTCATTAAGTTCTTGCACATTTTAGGGTTCATATGGTTAGGGTGTAATATCTTTTGTTACATTTGGTTAAAATGAAATTGAAAAGAACCATTGTGTTCTTTGTTTAAAAACGCACGATTTTCATCTTTACATCATGTGAAATGGTTGAGAAATGAGAGAGATAGCTTGCTTCATGCAAGTTGCCCAAGGAAGAAGATGGCCATGCCGCCATTCTTCAGAATCAAACTGAGTTTTGGTATATATTATTTCCTTGCCACTATATTCTTGAATTGGCATTGCGCCCAAGTGGTTGATCGTCAGGTTTTGTGTGTGTAGTGAGCGAGAGGTCTGGGGTTCGAATCCCCCCTGCCCCAGACCTTTTGGTTTTATTTTTTTTAACTATTTTCAAATGATATTTTCATATATTATTTACTCTCTCCATAATACTATCAGCCAACACACATGGCTCAGTTGGTAAAATTTTAAACCCTCCACCCCAAGGGCGTGGGTCCAAACCTTGGGAGGGCCATCTTTTCTTTTTATCACTTGTTTTCTTTCACTTTTCTTCACCATTTTTTTAATAACTTCCAAAAGTAATTTCTCTCTCAGTTTTAATTATTTTTTATTGGTTTTTTTCAAAATTCCCAAAAATGTTAAAATATTTTATCCTACAAACAATTTCACAAAAAAATATTATTTATTTCATATATTTGGTATTTTTTGTAAAGAATTCTTTTAATTGTTTTAAAACCTTTTAAATAAATTCTTTTTCTTGGTCTTTCAAACTCAAATGATTTTTAAATCATTCTAGGGATGAAACATGATTTTTCAAACATTTATCCTAGATCATAATTTGTTTTTACACATATTTGTTATATTTGATCATTTTTATTTGAATTTTTATTCAAATAAAAATACATTTTTAACCAAAATTAGGGTTTTGATCATTCACACCCTCACAAATCTTTTTCAAGACTCTTTGGGTCTCTATTAGTGTGTAAGTCCCATCCCTTTGTAAATAAAACAATTTGGGCCTCAGTCATTGTATAAGTCCCGATACGATTTTAAAAATCTCGGCGCGATCGCCGTTTTTAAAAACTATCTGGGCCTCTCCCTGAGCTATAAGACCCATTCTCTTTTCTTTCAAAATAAACTTTGGGCCTCTAATAGAGTGTAAGACCCAACCTCTTTGTAAATCAAATAATTTGGGCCTCAGTCATCGTATAAGTTCCGATACAATTTCCAGAATAATAGCACGATCACTGTTTTTCATCTGGGCCTCTTCTTAAGTATAAGCCTCAATCTTCTTTTAAACAACTTTCCTTTTTGATTTAGATTCAAATTCATAGTTGTTATCAAAACTTTCTTCAATTTCTTGAATAACTAACCATATAGCTATTACAATGGAAGCTTGCACACCTGGAAGTTTTATCAGCTTTCTTTTACATACTTGTCTATATATTTCATATGTATATACCTGTATATCTTGCTTAGAGTTTTCCCCGACAATTAGGTCTAGAATTTAGATAAAGCCAGTGGTCACTCTTTCAACACAGTCAAAACTAATTCCCTGTAGGAAATTCCAAATACAGTCTTGCCTCCTCTTGGGCTTATACAATATGGAACAGAGAAGGCATTATTTCCGGTGAAACTTTTCTCAAGACTGTCACTATTAGAAATTTGTCAAGAAATTCATTTCCCCCAGAGAGGATTAATTCCCAATGAAACCTCTCTTGAATTTCTTCAAACCCTAGAACTGTTCATTACAGAAAGGATTAATTCCCAGTGAAACCTTTCTGGAACTTTTCTTAAGTTTAGACCCACAGGCTTCCTAAAAGCATCCCCATCCTCCTATTGGGCTTTGTACAAGGACCCTCAGGCCTCTTAAAAGTTCTCATGTCTTCTCTTGGGCTTAGTACAAGGACCCGAGACCTCTAACAGGTATATGACAGAACCTAGTCATCCTTTCCTAGAGCAGTCTTCCTAAGAGTCAAAGCCTCAGACAAATTAAGGGTTGATTCTCATCCCTTAAGACACATGCCTCCTCTTGGGCATCATACAAAGATAAACCCTTTCATACCCATAGACTTGGACAGTCTCACCTCCTTTTGGATCTCCAGAAACCCTTAAGTTTCCAAAAGGAATGTAGGAATAACCTTGATCATTCCATAGACACTCAATCTTTCATCTTTCATTCCCCAACTAAGGGTCATCTTACCACCAATACAACACTAGCCAAAAATCAGAACCTCAAGGCATCTGATATCTCAACTCTTCTGTAATCCTCAGTAAAAGTTGATTCCCCACTTTGGACCTGTCTCTGGACTTTAATAATCCTCAGTAGAAGTTAGCCTCCTCTTAGGCTTTATATAAGAAATTCCCCAATCAGCCTCCTCTTAGGCTTTGTATAATGATCATCCTCAGCTGTTTTTTTTTAGCCTCAATCTTAGGCTTTGTACAAGACACCAAGTAAAACTTCCCCAGTGGAGTCAGTCAAAATTGTTTAGCCTCAATCTTGGGCTTTGTACAAGATATATCATACTCTCCAGTAAAGTCAAAACTTTTCAGCCTCAATCTTGGGCTTTGTACAAGACACCTATAAATATTCTCCAGCTGAGCCAGTCAAAATCTCTTCAGCCTCAATCTTGGGCTTTGTACAAGACACCTAAAATCTCCCCAGTAGAGTCAATCCCTTTTAGCCTCAGTCTTGGGCTTTGTACAAGACAGGTAAAATATTTCCCCGGAAAAGTCAATGTCTAGCCTCCTCTTAGGCTTTGTATAATGATCTCCCCAAAAGAGTCAGTATCTTTTTAGCCTCAATCTTGGGCTTTGTACAAGACAGAGATAAAACTCCATAAATAGAGTCAACCTTTTAGCTTCAACCTTGGGCTTTGATCAAGGCACACAAAAGACCAACATCCCCTCAGAGGAAATCAAAAACCTCTCTATAGGAAGACATTTCTCTGTATATCACAAATTAAAAACAGAAAATCAAATAAATCTTAACCTCAGATATTTGCTGTAAGTGGCATACTTGTTGATTCAAAAATCCAAGCTGTAGTCCTTCTTTATCCTGGTAAATCCCCTATTTCATCTCACAACTGTAAGTGGCAAGCCTCTGGATTATTTACATCCACGCCAATGTCCCTCTCTTAGCATGAAAGATTCCTAAAGGAAAAATGGCATTGCTCTACACTGAGTTAAAGTTTTCTCCTTCAGGACATCATCCCTCATAAAGGAAATTATGGCATTGATGGACACATACATTCCAGTTAAAGTAATTCTCCTTTATAATCAGTTACCCAAACAATTGTGATAAACAGATGAGATAGCTCCCTTCAGAGGTGACAAATTCTCTCTCAGTCCAACTTTTATCTTCAATCTTGGGCTTTAAACAAGACACAAATAACCTTTAGCTTCAATCTTGGGCTTTAAACAAGACATAAATAACCCTTTAGCTTCAATCTTGGGCTTTGAACAAGACACCAGACATCTTTTTCCTGCCATAGAATAGGAGGAACTACGATTGCTCTGATTTCCCTGTTTTCTTTAACGGGAATACGTAGGCACAAGATTACGAAATCTTAGCGAGCACACTAATCAAAAGCCTTAGGTCCAGTACCTTACCAAAACATTTGAAAAACCCGAAATCAACAAAAACTCTCGCTCAACACTCCCAAAGGAGAAACTTTCCCGACCCACGACAGACAAACACCAGTAAGTAGGATAACAAAAGAAATTGCTAAACAATCTGTGGATAACCACATATAGGATGGGTAATTGACAACTCCCCATTGTATAACCTGGCCCCGGACCCCCCAATCTCTTAGCATTTGTTAAATAAAACATTTGCGTGCAAGGTTAGTTTGAGATAGCTTCCCTTTCCTTTCCAGCTTCATAGGATAAATAAGAAATCAGAAAGTAGCACCTAATTCCAACCATGGCGATAAGGTGGTCGCGTCACCGACAAAAATCGTACGCTACAGAAAAATGGCGACTCTGCTGGGGAATATTTATAGGATTAGAATTCCTAAGAGGTCTAGGTTTTTAGAAATTTTTTCTACATACTATATATATATATATATACTGCTTTTCCTACTTGATATCCATGTTTATTTTTCTGTCAATGGGAATGCGATTAATACACATGTGGAAAGTTTGAGAAACCCTAAGATAAGGGGTGGCATAGATGGGGAAACTTGTAGGGAGTGAATCCCGAACAAGCGATCCTGGTAGACCACCAAATCAGGTGAGGGCCCGTGTGGATACTTACTATTGAACGACCCATGGTCGTGAAAGCAGAGTTTTCCCAGTGCAGCACCTGTGACCCTGAGGATTTAGTAGGCATTAACCTTATGCCCACTTGGTAGTGCGGTGACTATCGGGAATAGTTGATACGCGATACTACACTCAAATGAGATTACCCTAGGATGCTACAACTCGCCCGGGTGAACCAGCTTGCTGTCGATATCCCTAGGGGGGTCAATGACTTTAGGAACCTTAGAACCCGTTCTACAGGTACAAAAATTGACCAAAATAGTACAACATTTGGGGATGGGTAGAGCCATGACTCCATGCTCGTGACGTTGGACCCTTGAACCCATGTTTTTTCAATGTTTTTGTGTGTTACATTCATGCATTCATCTAAAAAACTCTTAAACAAAGAAAAAATCTCTTCTTTCTTTTTCAAAATAAACTAAAACAATAATTGCAAATGTCAGAGAGAGAGAGATTGCGTTATGGATTTTGGTAGAAGAAAGACGCACAAGTACACTTTCAAGGCTCCGAAACTAGAGGATTTAAGGAGGTTGTCATGGATGATTACCAACCCTGATGCTTTCAAAGCTAAGCATGGAAGACTGTTGTCTCTACTAAAGGTCCACATAGTTGAAGGAATCCTGTCTACGCTAATTCAGTTCTACGATCCGGTTTATCATTGCTTCACATTCCCGGATTATCAACTGGCACCAACATTAGAAGAGTACTCTCATCTGGTTGATTTACCTATCACTGATCGAGCTCCTTTTTCTGGACTGGAAGAAATTCCAAAGGATCAGGTCATTGCAAGAGCCATCTCTTTGGACGAGTCAGGAGTTAGGACTCACATGATCACCAAAGGAGGAATCTAGGGTTTACTAGCTAAATTCCTGATAGAGAAAGCTATGTACTTTGCTAATATAGGAAACATAATTGCTTTCAAAGATATCTTTGTCCTACTCGCATACGGGTTGTTCCTCTTTCCCAACATTGACAACTTTGTTGATACCAACGTTGTTAAGATATTTCTGATTAGAAACCCCGTACCGACTCTGCTCGCAAATGCTTATCATTTTGTACACTTAAGGAATTTGTACAGCGGAGGAATGATCACCTGCTGTGTACCTTTACTTTACAAATAGTTCATTTCCCATTTACCCAAGTCTGCTGCTTTTTGGGATCACAAGAGTACTCTACGTTGCTCACAGAGGATTATGTCCCTTACCAACTCTAACATAGATTGGTATGATAGAATTTATGAGGGAATGGAGATCATCGACAGCTGCAGAAATTTCCCCAATGTACCCCGTATTTGTACTAAAGGAGGGATCAACTATCATCTAATTTTAGTTCGCCGTCAACTCGGATACCCGATGAGGCATATCCCGCATAATGTTCATCTGGAAGGTCATTTCTTCAAGGAAGGGGAAATGACAGGGCACTAAAGAAAGAAATAGTGCATGCCTGGCAACGTATTTACAGGAAAGGAAGAGAGTCTCTAGGAAGAGCAAATTGTACCTCCATGGAGCCTTATCTCCACCGGGTGCAAACTAGAGCCCTCAAGCTGAGGATGCCTTACCCTCGCTAAGAAGTTTTTCCGCTAAAGGAATTTGTCCTTTATTTCATGTCTGATACGGAAAAACTCCAGGTCGCTCTCAACAAAGGTCAACGTGAGAAGAGCTCTTAGAAAAACAAGTATCGAATCCTCAACGTGGAGTGTACCAAGATTCAGGAACTGTTGAAGGACAAGGATGCTCTGATTAAGATATTAGAGCAGCATGCCGTAGAATGTCAAGAAGATCGAAAGAATCTGCTCGCTCCTTTCACCTGGCAAAGGACTGACAACCCGACAATGGATGAAGATCCACGGTCAAAGAAAAGGAAAATACCAGATTCAGCATCTGAGCTCTCTTCAGAGAAGACTCAGGATCCATAAGCTTAGCCATTTCCTTACAGCACTTTGTAAAATATTGTAATTTTCCTTATTGCAATCTTTCAAATTCAATAAAACAGGGTCTCCACCCTTCATTGTATGATATTTGCAATCTATTTGTTGAGGTTCTTTTTTATTAAAGCTAAAAAAAAAATATATATATATCTTTGCATGTCATTCATCATTCTCACATAACGCGTCTTCTTATCTTCGAATCTCACGTATGTATCACGATTCTAGAGTCAAATTGTCTCACTTATACAATACTCGAGCCAATCGACAAAAGAAAATGGACGATCTCGAGGAAGAGAACAGAGAGCTGAGAGAAGAAATCGATGCTCTGAAGGAAAGTTTGGAAAAACTTCACAGTGACATGCAATCCCTGGCTGCAGCTCAGAAGCATCGACATCAAAAGACTGTAATCTCAGAGATCACATCTACGCCCATGATAGAGATGCATGAGAATCATCCTCGATACAACATGCCTAAAGGTCTTCCCTGGGGCATGCCTCTCAACTTTGTCCCTGAAGGATATATCCCGCCGATCACTGAAGACCAAGAAACTGCAGCAGGAACCATTGGGCCTGAAGGTTACAAACTTCGGGAAAATGAAGATGCAAGGTTTACAATAGCAACACCTGAAGGTTACAACCTTCAGGGCACTGAAGCTCCAAGAGTCACCGCCGTAATGTCTATACCACAACCGGTGGTCCACACTCTCTCGGAAGGACAGATTCCACAAGCCATCTCTGGCAGAAATGAAGACATGTACGAAAGGATGAATGAGTTCCAGGAACAATTCTTGGAAATGCGGAAGGAACTGCATGTCATTCGCGGTTAAGACTTATTTGGAAAGGATGCCGTAGACCTCTATTTGGTCCCTAATGTAAAGATCCTGCACAAATTCAAGGTGCCCGACTTTGAAAAATACAAAGCCAACTCTTGCCCTCAAAGTCATTTGGTGATGTACGCTCGAAAAATGTCAACTCAGACAGAAAATCAACAGCTACTGATCCATTATTTCCAAGACAGTTTAACCGGTGTCGCACTCAAATGGTACATGGGTTTAAACCACACCAAGATCAGTACTTTCAGAGATCTCGGCGCAACTTTCGTTCAGCAGTATAAATATAATTTAGACATGGCACCAGATAGAGATCAGCTCAGGGCAATGTCGCAAAAGGACAAAGAGACATTTAAAGAATATGCTTAAAGATGGCGAGAAATTGCCGCCCAGATCTGTCCCCCTCTTGAGGAAAAAGAGATGAAAAAGATCTTTTTGAAAACCTTGAGTCCATTCTATTACGACCGAATGGTTACAAGTGCGCCCAGTGACTTCACCGAAATGGTGAGCATGGGAGTACGCCTTGAAGAAGCAGTCTGAGAAGGACGATTGAGCAAAGATGCAGAACCATCTAGTAGTACTAAGAGATATGGTAGTGCTTTCTAGAAAAAGAAAGAGCAAGATATTGGTAATATCTCTCTGGGAAAGCAAAGGCGAAGGTATCAACCAGTAGCGGCGATAAATTCCGCTATCAACCCAACATCGGCTCTGACTTATCAACCTCAAGTTTCTCAGAGCCAACCAAGTCAACAACCGTATCAGCAAAGGATACAACAGCCTCTTCAGAAGGCTCGTCCACAGTACAATAGCAACAATCTTACTACACGACCATCAGGGTTCGACCCTATACCGATGTTGTGCACAGAACTATTTCCACTCTTACTGGCCAAGGGGCACGTCCAAACCAGGTCTCCTCTTACAGTACCGAAAAATCCGCCTTTTTGGTTCAAAGCGGATCAAACTTTCCCTTACCATCAAGGAGGATCAAGGCAAACATTGAGAACTGTATCAGTTTCAAGTCTGATGTACAGAAGCTTGTTAGGAACAGGATCCTATATTTCAAAGATACTAATCTGAATGTTCAGACGAACCCGTTGCCGCAACATGAAAAAATTGCAGTAAATTTAATAGAGGAAGAATTTAGCCGCAGTTATCAAATTCGTGATGTACTCTTATTAGGAACAAATTTGGTCAGGATGCATTGTAGACAGAGCGGGTACGGTCATGTACCATCTCACAATTATCGCCAGTGCGATATTTGCTCAAAGAATAACCAGGGGTGTTCCGTAGTACAATCAACTCTACAAGAACAGATCAATCTAGGCTGGATCCAAGATCACCGAATCTGGGAAGTCAACATGGCCCATGTACATCCCAACATTGTTCATAACCGCAACATTCTTGCGATGAACATCAATTTGGTGGCGATGCACTCAAGGCAAAGTCAATACCATGATCTGCAATGACACGATTACAATACCTGTCCGATCGGCTCAACAAACAATCATGGATGCTCTTTTGTACAAGAGGCCCTCCAATTTCAGATGGATCTCGGATGGATCCAAGACTATCGTGAGAGAAATAAACATCAAGTCAATATGGTTTAGATCTTTGACATACACTTGTTGAATACCAGTCTGGTAGAACTACATGCTAAGCAAGTCAGACTCGGCTTTCTGGCTTCACACGATTATCAAGATTGTAAGGAATTCTGTGAAGATGATCAAGGGTGTGCACTCGCCCAAAGAACACTTCAACACTTGTTGGACCACTAGTTGCTTCTAATTTACTTGGATAAAGCTACATAACAGGTTAGCTTGACTGATGGAAATCCTGATAGGCATCAAAGTCAGGATGTCCACTCGATGGAAATAGATCTAGTAAAGTTACACTGCATACAAAGCGGGCGAGGCTGGGTGCCACCCCACAACTACGAGCGGAGTAGAGTTTGTTCAGAGAATAACCAAGGATGCTACCTCGTTCGAGCGGATCTTCAAAGTCAGTTGGACTATAAAGAAATTCGACCATGTTCAAGTTCTGAGTCGATCAATGTGATACCAGACTATCTCCTTGATCAAAGCAAAGACGTTGTCATAATCTCCGATTATGAGAGGACCAAAGACGTTTGTTCCATAATCCCTCTACTCGATGAATCAAGAATTCCTCTGGACAGTAGAAAAGTTCCCAACTAGGAACTGATTGAGATTGCCTATAACGGTCAGAGAAATCAAAAAGCTCCTGTGGTTATCTACCTTCCAGGTCCAATACCGTACAAATTAGATAAGGCTATCCCTTACAAGTATGGTGCAACAACCATCGAAAATGGAAAGGAAACTCCATTACCCTCCGTTGTCCACATTTCCGACATCAGTCGAGTCACACGGAGCGGTTGAATCTTCAACCGAGGAGTTGGAGAACCTGCCAAGGGAAAGGAACCTCAAACAGAAGTTTCTAATCAACTAGACATTCAATCTATAAAGAGCAATGATGAGATGTTGAAGCTGATCCAGAAAAGCGAGTACAACATTGTAGACCAACTATTGCAAACTCCATCTAGAATCTCTGTGTTGTCTCTCCTACTTAGTTCTGAAGTGCACAGGGAAGCTTGCAGAAAGTTTTGGAGCAAGCTTTAGTAGAACAAGATGTGATGATAAGACAGTTCGATAGTATCATCTCCAACATCACTTCCTGCAACAATTTAGGATTCAGGATCAGCTCTAAATGTTATGCCAAAATCAACTCTGACGCGACTATTATTTCAAGGAGCTCCGATGAGAGTATAACACCTCAAAATTTGCCCTCTTGCTTTTAGCTTTTACTGGCTTATGTTTCATTGCATTTTGGCATAATCATCATTGCATTTCATTGGTTCATTGGCATGGGATCAGGGTGTCTAAACCAAATCCAAGGAGCCTTGAGCCTCAAGAGATCTTAAATTGAGTCATCACCTTATCATATGATCAAGCTTGACAAGAGAATGCAAGGGAATCACATCATCCTAACCAGTGCAAAACTAGGGTTTTGGAATTCTTGAGTATAATGACCCAATGGGCAATATCTTTGAGCTTTTATTATCTCCAAATGGGATATTTCATCTTTGTTTGAAAGGGTGCACATCATGCTCAGAGGAATTTGGATTTGGAGGATGTGCTGATTTCTCCTAGACTGAGGGCACCAAATTAGGGTTTGCCATAAAATCAGTTTATTTATGATTTTTTGGGCAAGACTTGATTCTATGGTTTTCCTCATGTCCTTAAGAGTCTAAGATTGGAGAATTGTCCATCAATTTGTTTCAGAGGATATTCAATTGGTCACTTGATTGGAAATCAGGAGATTTGGGGAAAAGTCAACTGTGCAGAGGAAAAAGTCAACTCTTGACATTTTGAGGTCAAATCCACGTTCCTCATGTCAAATATGATCATTGGTGAGATTTTGGTCAAGAAATAATGAAATAATCATAAAAAATCAAGAAATGTGCAAAGTTGCCAAAAATAGAAATTAGGGTTTCTATTTATGGCAAGTTTTGGCAATGTGAGAGGTCAACTTGAGGGCATTCTTTCTCCAGGTTCCAAGCACCAAATTTAAGGGCTAGTGAGGCCTATCAAAAGTTCATGTTGCAAGCTTCAAAACCATACCAAGAACTCTTCCATTGGGTTAAAATTGAGGGAGTTATGGTTGTTCAAAGTTGGAGGCTTGTAAGGCATTTTGGGCAAGGCAGGCAGGTCCCGCGCATGCTGGCTCGGAGTAATATTCACAAACACCTGGTGTGCATGACATATCAATGTTACAAGGAAAAAAGTGCTCAACATCAAACTTGTTCCTCTCAATCTCCTCTTAATGAAGAAGCTTACACAACAAGCTGTGTTGCTCAGTGCATCATCACCATCTAATTTCACCACCACCATAAGATCACATGCTCCCTCCATACATGAGCAATAACTCGAGCAAGTTTCATCTCCATTTCTATTTCCCATTCTCATTTCACCTTTGTTTTACTACACTCACCCTTTAACCAAAGTTAAACCCCAGTTCTAACTGTAAACTACAACAGTTAGAATCTAACCACACCTATAAAAGCAATCCTAACAGAATTTCAAGTTCATTCTACACATTCTCATCTTACACCGCAAAAGCTCCTCAAATTTTCTCTTTCTCTCTCTCTCTCTCTCTCTCTCTCTCTCTCTCTCTCGGCTCTCACTACACTGCATTTTTCTTCAATCTTCAGCAATAATCATCACTCTTTGAATGCAAATGAAGAAGCAATAGGTTGTGTAGCACCTGATTCAACTTCTTCTTTAAGATTCTCCAATTGAATTTCAAGAGATTCGAAGCTTCTTATTGCCTTTATTTGGCCAAGAACAACTCCAAGAATAAAGTGCATCACCTCTGGTTTTCTTGTAATAGAAGATTCAGCAAGTTCAGGTTCACACACTTCAAACTTTTCCTTACAATTTTTCCTTGATTAAGACTTGTTTTCGTGTGTTTTGAAGCTCAGTAGGAGCAATGTAAACATCCGGCTAGTTGATAGGCACCTTAGGTGTTTAGTTCAAAATTCTAGGGCAAAGTGTTTCTCTTCGATCTGCTCTGTGTGTGAACTTTTTGTGGATTTGAAGCTTGGATTCGTGATCTATGTAATCTAAGGTTCATTTTGGTATACGATTTATTAATTTCTGGTAACATGTAAGTTTTGGCACGGTGGAGGTTGGCCGGAGAATATGACCGGAGCCTTCTCCGGCCGGTGGTGTTCATCATCCTCAGGAACCCTAGTTCGTTTGCCAGGTTATATCATGACCGCTTGATCTTGCTCATCCAACGCACCAAACAATGCCAGCACATTAATGAATCATGCACTGCTCACGTGCCATCTTTTTCTGATTTTATTTCATTTTTGTGCTTGCGTGTGTGTGGTGTATGATAGCTTAACCTGTGATTTCATCATTAGCCGCATGATATGTTTAACTTGCCTGATTATCATATGTGACTGGATCCAATGGCCATGATTAAGTCAATTTGTTGACTGAAGTTGCATTGCATGAACCTCAGACCCACACGCGCCTTGGGCCTAACATTTTTGCTATGCACACACCCTCACTTTTGAGCCCAAATGCTTTTGAACTGGATATTTGATTTCGTTGCACCCCCATGCTTTATTTCTTTGTTTTCTTCTTTTTCTTTTCATAATTGTTTGGTATTTGATTTCTAAAATTGTTTTTAGGCATGATAAAATTCTAAAAAAATTCAGGAGGCATAATAACACATTTAAATAATTTTAAGACATTCTATTTTCTGGTTTTATCATGTTGTGACATATTTTCTTGAATTTCCTATCATTTTCTTTTGTTTGTGCATTTCATCATGACACATGCTTCATTCTGATTTTATTTGACATAGTTGTGCATATAATTTTTGCATGATAATTGATATGTACATTTGTGATATGCTGAGGAATATTGTGCATTTTTTGTTAATTTTCTAAGTCACTTATTGATGACTTTTGAGTGATGTGTTTGAGTTAATTGTTAATGTACTTTATATGATATTGTGAGGCCTCTTTGAGCATGTTTAACAATGATTTTTGCACCACATTTTTGGGAAATGTTTACACACTCTATGAGCTTCATTTGACTTGCATATGTGAATTTTCTCATCCTCCTAATTTGATTTTGTGGATTGTTTGAGTGCATCTACACATGTATGTGGTTATAGGATCATGTGCTAGGGTTTGAGATAAATTGTGTGCAATCCTATTTGGTACTTGTTGATACCTTTTGATATGTGAGTGTATGAGCATTATAGGTCATTCACATCAAATTATAGGTCATTGTTTGTGCACTTTTTCATGACTTATGAACATTAGTTTGAACTTGCATTGTGATATAAGTTTGTACATCCTTACTTGTCCATCTTTGATAGCTTGTTTGCATCAATACTTGTATGGATTTGAGCATTCATTTACACTCATTTACCTACTGGATGTGATCATCCTCATTAATTCTAATTGAATTTTAACTTCATATTGCAAGTTTGGAACTTCATGAACACAAGTGAAATTGTTTGACTTAATGTGAGCTTGTTTGTTTTAACTCTCAAAGTACTTAAACATGGTAATGATATGAACTTGGTGCTTGCATCCATAACTTCTAAAGGTCATTTAATTTATCATTAGCTACTGTTTGTAATCATTTTACATGTTTGATTCCATTGCATGTTCATTCCTTGCATTACAAGTTTACACCTTCATGTTGAACTTCAATAGTTGTTTGCTCACTTCTTTTTGTTCTACTTCTTTGAGTGCACACTTCCATGACTTGTATGTTACTTTAATGACATTCATATACATTCCTAATTGCCATTATATTCTGACTTTGATAATTACATATCCATTTGTTCATGTTTACCTTTCCTGAGCATTCTTTCTTCATAAGTAATGCATAGTTTGCATTTTGTGTGAACATTTAGCACATAGTTTGGTATTATTTGATTTCATATGGTATGTTTACATTAGTAGGATCCCTTAAGACATACCTACTGACTTAGGATGGTTCCTAACCCTTAGGACTTCTTCCTTCTTGGTTTGACCTTTGTTTGGTGTTTAGAACATCTCCTTAGAACATTAGGGCTTGTTTGCTTCCTCCTTTTCACTTGTACTTCAATATTTGAATTGTTTTGGTACTAACCATTTTGTGTAGGGGATATGGTAAGTCTTGAGTATGTGGATGCTTATCCATACTCATATCTCTTCTCTCTTATCTCTTTCACTTTCTCTTGTGTGTTTGTGAATAGCATGATATAATGCTTTGTGTGTACAACTTATCCACACCCTTAGGGATCCTAGCTCAACTTTAATCTTTGATTAAAGTGAGGTAGGATAAGCATTAGGTAGTGCTATCCCTCTCTTATCTTTAGACTTTGGTTCTCAAACCTTGACCTTAGGGCCACTTTTGCATGATAACATTAGGAACAAATTAGATTCCCTTTAGTGTTTTATTTATAACTTGAGTCTTCTCTTCTCATCTCATAATCTTTATAAAACACTTAATAAAGGATTAACATGTATCGCACACGAGCCTTATATGTGGGAAATGAGATAGTGGGGGATCCTCCTTCACTTTCTTAGGATGTTAAGCATGCGTCCCGTCTTGGGTCGATACGCGAGACATTCGATCCTATGTTGTAGACTTGGGTGCAATGCAAGTTATGAATTAACTTCAAAAACACTTCTGTCTAAAAAACACAAAACAAATTCAAACCTCTTTTATCCTTCGGCATCGTTAAGTTTCAAACCTCATTTTCAGAAAAGGGCACGTTACTTCCGTCTCGTCGAAAACAGGCATCGACCCTAACTGCCGGACGGGAACTTAACGTCGCTCATAATAAAACTCCGACCTCGTTAAGTCAAACTATGACTATTCTGATTTCCTCCTTCTGGTTAGATTGAGGATACGTAGGCACAAGACGGCGATGTCTTGGCGAGCAACCTCCCCCTAGTTCGTGTCCGAACTACGTTGACTCTGACTTTCCCGTTCCCGAGGGAATACGTAGGCCTAGGACTCCGAGGACGTCCTATTGAGTCGCTTCTTTTCCTTTTCTTCCCCGTTTCTCCGTCCTTTTCTGTTCTCGTTCCTTCTCCTTTCCAGTTGCAGTGGAGCTCCAGATGACGACGCCCTTTGATCGAGACAACAAGCGTGGATCCCATCGAATACGATGGACGTGTGGGGTGCTAACACCTTCCCTTCGCATAACCGACTCCCTTACCCGTTCTCTTGGTCGTGAGACCATGCTTTTCCTTTCCCCCAGGTTTATGCAGTGTGTCATTTCCCTCTCTTGGGATAAATACACATTGCTGGCGACTCTGTTTTTGCGCCACTTTCGCGTTTGTACTTGGATGAAAATCCCGGGAGCGACAGCTAGCGACTCTGCTGGAGAATATCTTCTCCCTAAGCGAGTCAATCCTAGCGCTTGTCTGTTTTTTTCATTGGGTGTTTTTGTGGAGCTGTAGTGCTGTATTTTTCTATTTTACTGTATTGATGTTTATAGTATTACTGCTTTACTGTATCTTGCTGTATTACTGTTTTTACTGCATATACTGCATTACATATCATTATTATGCTGGACTGTGTTGGTTTTTTTTGTTTGGTGGGCAGGGTATTCTGAGAGATAAGCCCATTACACAGGCTTGAGTGTACACATATAACTAGAGTGGAAAGTAGTGTGGCCTATGTAGCATCTTGGTACGTATGGTTTACAAGAAATCCACAACCAGACGAGGTTTTCTTGGGAGATGTTCTGATTTGCGTGTCTTGTGCATTTCAGGGTGTTAACCTAGAAAGCTGTCGACTCTGGTGACCATTCCCGAGGACTCAGTTGTGGCACTCCTCCCGAGGTGTGATAATGGCAGACCAGAAATGGTAAACCCATTACACATTCTTGATCCGAGGACCCAATGCTGGGAACTTACTATAGGGTATCCTTTTTTAGGGGAATCAATTGAGGCCTCCTCGATTGGTGATGATGCCAAACCAGAAATAGTGAACGTATCATCATTTCTTGACCTGAGAATCCGTGATATTGAGGATCCTTGCCTTTCTAGTACCCACATGTGAGAAGGGGGGGGGGGGTGTTTGCAGGTTTGCAGGTAACCATAACCTCCCACATACCCGGTTTTCTGGTATTATCACACAAAAGGGAATATTCATCCTACTATACTCAAATGGTTATTGTTCACAGTTCTATCATATTCTCAGATCTACACTGACACTACTCACAGTCCAACACAGACACGCAACACCCTGATACCGTGCCTTTTTCATTGCATTATCATGTCATTAACATTCATGTTTATCATTTCCAGGTGTTCGTTTTACCTCTGATTCCAGTCAATGAGTTCAACAGAGACAAATACTGAGAGGAAGAATAATGTTGCCTACAGATTTCCAGAGCCAACATTGGATCTACTTCACAAGGTGATAGCCATGGATGACCCGGGTGTTCTTATCACCTTCCAGAAGAAATATGGGAGATTGGTGAAAATGGTTCGTAACATTACAAAGTATGAGCATGATGCTGTCCACACATTACTACAGTTCTATGAGCCGTCGTTAAGATGCTTTGTCTTTCCGGGGTATATCTTGATGCCTACATTGGAGGAGTTTTCATTCATCTTGGGTATCTCAGTCAAATCAACAGTGTCATTCTTTTCTGGAGATCACCCTAACATAGAAGAAATTGCAACGACCCTACAGGTGGAACAGTCAGTGCTGAAGAGAAATGTTGCTAGTAAGAGTGGAGTTAAAGTTTTTCACTTGGAATTTCTTGTCGACCAAGCTCAAGAATTTGCCAACGCCAAGAATTGGGCAGTCTATAATTCTATCCAGGCCTTGTGTATCTATGGCATCGTTCTGTTTCCTAACCAACATCACTTTGTGGATATGCACGCTGTGAGAGTTTTTGTCCTGAAAAATCCAGTCCCCACTTTGTTGGGTGATTTCTACCACTCGGTGCATTTCAAAAATGAGAAAAGAAGGGGGGAGGGGTCCTGTCAACTGTTGTACTCCACTTTTGTCTGATTGGTTTCTGAAACATTTGCCTCAATCTGGTGCGTTTGTGGACACGAAGGATTCTCTAAAGTGGTCTAAACGGATAATGGGCTTGACTACTGATAACATTGTTTGGTTTGATCGTCAGTTGCAAGGAGTAGAGATTATTACCAACTGTGGGAACTTTCCGAATGTGCCTCTGATAGGCAGGAAAGGGGGAATTAACTACAACCCAATCCTGGCTATCAGGAAATTTGGATATGCCTCAAGGAACCCTCTTGAAGATACAGAGATGTTGAGGAAGGCTGTGCATGCTTGGGGGCACATCCATAAGACTGGGAAGACTGTTTTTGGAAAGGGTGATTGTAGAGCTTATCTGCAGTATATAGAGTGGATCCAAAGGAAGGTTGAAGAAGTTCTCTTGCCTTTTTCACGAGAGCCACCTTTATATCCAGTGATGCCAGAACAACCTACCATAGTGGCCATTGAGGAATTCAACAAGTTGCAGAATTTGGTGAAAGAACTTAGAGGGGAAAATTCTGATATGAGCAGCCGACTTCAAGATGCATTATATACCAACAAGGAGTTGGAGCGCAAAGCTCAAGATACAGAAAAGATCTTAGCAGCAAGAGAGGAAGATTTTGCTGACAGGGCCCGACACTACCAGAAGGTTAGTATGGCTGTTGAAACTTCTGCTCTAACTCATAAGCAAACTAAGCAATCTTTGGCCCAGACAAAAGACAAGTTAGACAAGCTTCAGCAAGCCTGGGATGAGGTCAGAATGGAGAATGCAGAGCTGCGAGAGCAATCAAAGGCCAAAGACAATGAGCTTTTTAGAGCACATAAACAACAGAGAAAACACCGGGAAGACTTTGGAAAAAGCCAAGAGCAGCTGAAGAATGTTAAGGATGAACTGAAAATTTCCAAGAAAAAGCTTGAGGATGCCATGGTAGAGATAGGAAGACTCAAGTTACAAGCTGGGGTGAAAAGGTTTAAGGAAGTGAGTAATGATGAAGCTCTCTTGATGCATGCGGATTCATTAGCCGAAGCTCTGAAGAAGAGGGACATTTTGATCAAAGAGATGATTGAAAGACCGGGTCATCAGCGCACCAGAATCCTCTTTGAAGAAATCAAGCATTCTAGTGAGAAATTTAAAGATTTGGAGTTAGATGATTGATCTTACTTTCCCATCTTCTTAATGTATATTTTGTTGATGTACCGTTGGCTACCATCAGGCTTGTTGGTAGAGCCACTTTCTTGATGTACTTCCCATTTACAGACTCATTGTAAAATGCTTCGGCACTTATTAGTTTTCTGTTGAATTCAATGAATGGCTTATTCAAAGGTGGTTCTTCAGCATCACTCTATTCACAAGCACATTATCCTAACACTTTATCACAGCGCAGTTCTTCGCAATATTTTTCTCTCAACATTAGGTGACTATTATTGAGTTTCTTGGGATTAGGACTGGAATCAAGGTGTAAAACGCCTTGGGGATGAAAAACATGTCATTTGCATTCTCATAATCATAAGCATTTTTGCATAAAAGGTATTCGTTCCAGATTTTCTTCTAACCTTTATTTGGTTTCAGACAGGATAGCTGACCAACCGATTCACCAATATTCTACTCAACTCAATCAAAAGAGAGCTAAGGAACAGATTCAGACTGAGATGGCTGCCATGCAGGCTTACATGGCTCAGTTCATGGAATTAATGCAAGGCGTTGCACAAGGGCAAGAGCAGCTGGGGACCCTTGTCCAACTCTTGGTGGCAGAGTTGAGGGAAGTACGGAGCCAAATAGGGCAGTTTACGGGGAAAATGCAAGCATTGATTCAAGACCAGAAAATGCTGAAGGAAGAAGTCAATCAACTGAAGGCACAGATGAGCCTGGTTATGGAGATCGTGAGAGGTGTGTTAAACAAAGATAATAATCCCATGCCTGAAGCTGCGACTGGAATTGTCTCTCTTCCATTGGTTAAGGGATCCCTCCCAAAGAGTGAGCAGATTGCCACTGTGATCATCCCGACTGTATCTCCATAACAGGGAAGGGCTCCTCGTCGGTGTTAGGATAGACCAAAGATGAACCGGCACTTCAAGACTCCACCAGTGCCATATTCTCAGTTATTACAGCATCTCCTTCAGTTGCAACTGGTGCAGAAAAGGACTTTGGCTCCTCTTACTGGTATTCCCCCACCTGGCTATGATGCAAGAGCCCACTGTGGTTTTCACTCTGGTGCGTCGGGGCATAATGTGGAAGATTGTAGGGCGTTTCAGCATGCTGTCCAGGATCTGATCTATTTAAAGGTAATTGAATTCACGCCAAGTGGCGTAAGCATACAAGATGGTCCTACTCTAGCTGTTGAAAAAGAAGTGGATATCCCTATTACCTCTCCTAAAGCTGCTGCAAGTCAGGGGCATTTCTTGCAATCCTTGATCTTAGAATCCCCATGTCCGCAACTGCTGCCTACTCCTCGATTAAGTCTGAGGGGAAAAGCACCTGAGCGAGAGGAAGGCACGAGTCAGCATCGGTAGCAGAAGTCTCAGCGTCAGAATCTGCATAGGCCTTGCAATAACCTAGAAAGAAGAAATGCTCTTCTTCACCCGGTCCCTATGTCGTATGGTCAACTTCTTCCACATCTGGTTCAAAATTCATTGGTAGAACCCAAGTCTCTGAAGCCTGTTCCGGAACCATACCCTCCTGGGTATAATCCTTATGTGCGATGTGGATATCATGGAGGGTCCATGGGACACTCAACTGAGGATTGCAAAGCATTCCAAGCCAAGACGCAGCAGTTGATTGATAAGGGGTACATATCTTTTCCAAAGGGAAAGTTGGTGGTGCACGTCAACCTCTCACCTATCTGAGCTTGAGGACTTCAAAGGCCATCATCAGAAGCAATAAGTCCAGATGGAGTCAAGCCTCAACAATGGCAATCATCGACTTCCTTTACTGTAGTTTCATATGTAGCTTTCATTTGTTTGTTTAAACACTGTTTGCATGTAAAAACTTGTTTGTGTTTTGAATGTTGATTTTAATGCAATGATGTGTTGTTCCTGAAGTACTTTACTTTTATGCACTCATATCATGTTTATATGCACTGCAATACCAATTTTCTTGCCTAAACTCTTGAGGGAGGATGATGAGGGAAAAATGCAAAATCTTTGGTTGTGTGCTTTCGGATAAAACTCTGTTGAGGATGTACAGGCATTGTTTCAAATCCCCAAACACTGGAGATATAAGGGAGATTGACCCTCGTTAACCGCTTTGAGCCTTGAAGTAGGAGTTTCTTTTCGTATGAAAAAACCCTCACATTTAACCCAGGGGCAGGGTAGGCGTCAGTTAATTTGACCGAGCGTTCAAATTTTAAAAGGAGTATGCATCTGAGGATCCATTACCTTCTATTCCACCGTCAAGAGGTCAAGAGATGTGAAACGACAATGGTTATCCATCAACAATCAAGGAGTGAGGTAGTCACAATCCTTTCAATAAAGTCAACACAAGCCAGTGTCACATGATTTGTTCCGAAAAAAAAAGGAATAAAAAAAAAGAAAAAAGCTCGCTAAGTCAAAACTTGAAAACAAGTGACTTAGGCAAAAGTTAAGGCATCCCGCTGGACTTCAAAATCGAAAATCTCAAAAGAGTCAGTCCGGGCAAAAATCAGGGGGACAAAAGAATGAGAAAGTGAAAAACAAAAGGATTACAAAGAAAATCCTCGATAAGAACAAAGTCGTGTGGCTACAGACACAAAGGACCAAAGGGGTGACTGTTGCTCCAAAACCTCATTAGGTGCCAAACCATCAGTTGCATGGGATTTTTAAAGATCATGAAACCTTTTGAGAAATGAGCGCTTGTGTCAGATTAGCTGAACGTAGGACTGGAGAACATCACGAAGAGTGGGTGGGCACCTATAAATTTTGAGCCATAAATCCTTTTTTCTCAAATCCGTGAACCAGGCCACGATACAACCCTTAAAAAGTCCTAATTGAAGCAGGATTTATTCTGAAAGCGTACTTCTGCGAGATAACATTCCTGACTCCTATGAGTTATGCTAATAAGATTTTTGTTGGTATTGCATGTGCGTATTGTTTTCCATTCAAAAATCAATGTCGCATCCCAGTTAGTGATTAGTTCACAAGGCTTGGCGACACATTTTCAATAAAACTTCAGGTTAACACGAGTGTTGCATTAGAATTGTCATTCTCATGTTAAACATTCTCTACTTGCATGCGTTTGATATCAAAGAAGCTTACATGATGAACATCAGTTGAGAAGCTCGATCACGCCAAATTGAGAGGGTGAAAACTCCGAAGGACAGTCATGTCGAGGGGTATGTGGCCAAGAGACTGTGCGTAGCCTGGGGGTTCCCGATAAACGGTGATAAGAGGCAGCCAATCTGGAGCAGTCACATTGAAAGCTCTCCCTAAAGCAGCCAAACTGGGGCAATTATGTCGAGATTCAGTAAATCTCTCCACGAGCATTTAATATGGGGCAGTCAGGTCGATTTGACAAATCTCTATAAGATCAGTCAGAGGCAAAGTTTCTTCAAGACTCGGGGCAGGCCACCTCTAGAGCGTGAGAAGTTGCCCACGCCTGAAGACGGTTAATTGAAAGCACCTCTTCAAAGTTCAGAATACTAGGGCAGAGTATTTTCAAGTCATTACAAATCCTTTCGAGGTAATTTACTGCATGGATTATGAAGTCTGGGGCAGTTGCGTCGAGATCTGATAAATCTCTCCAAGAGTTTGATGACCCTGGGGCAGTGTGAATGCCCGGTCTTCTATAAAATCCTCTTGAGATGATTTCTTCCTTTAGACCTGGTGGTCTGGGGCAAATGGAGAGTTCAAAAGGCTGTTTATGACCATGGAGACAGGTCAGGCTGGGTAACAAGAGTTCTCCCCAGTAGAGTTACTCTCCTCAGCATCTGAAAGATCATCATCCTCAAAAGGCTGTTTATGACCATGGAGACAGTTCAGGAAATGTTTTCTCACCAACAATAGTTTGGTCTGATCCCCAACAGAGGATTAAGTTTGGTGGTGTCCCCTAGCAGAGTTGATGTTGTCAATCACCATTCCCCAAGCAGATTTGCTGGTATTGGCTGATATTCCCCTACAGGATAAAGGTAAAAGCATCTCCCAACAGCAGGTTAAGTTCAGTAATACCCCCAAGCAGGGTCGGTGTTATTAACTTGTCCCCCAAGCAAATTTTGATGGTGATCTTCTCAGTGGTTTGTTCAACAGCGGTTGATATCCCCCGGCAGGTCTTAGGTCCAATTGTTGTTGGCATTCTTCAAATACAGGTTTGAGGTCTACCTTCGGTAGAAGTCATTGGTAATTCCCAGCGGAGGGAATTTCTCTTTGGGTTCCACCTTCAATATTCGATTCCATCCCCAACAGAGTGGAACTTCGTTCGGAGTTCTCATCTCCAGCAGAGTTTGTGACCAGGAAGTCGTTCAGTGAAATCTTCCTCAGCAGGATCTCTCAATTCAAAGGAAAATTTAGTTTGTCATCCCCGGTGGAGCTGCCTTTGTCTTCAGCATTTATTTTGCTGAGACATTCCTTTTGCATTGCATAAGCTTTTTGCATGGCATCCTTCAAAACGCATAGCATTTCTATTTTGTATGGAGCATTACGCCATAGAAAAATTCAAACATATGCATTCGATGCATAAGCCAGGTTTGATTTCTTTTGCCAATCTCTTTCCCCAGCAGAAAGTGATGTAACTCAGGAGATGTTGTTTAACATTACACAACAACCAGTGGATTCGTCCTTCCTATTCCTTCATGTACTCCCCTACAGAGTTGTCTGTCTAGATTTCTCTTTTCCCCAGCGAAGTCTTTTTTATAGATCTGTTGATTCTACTAATCTTTGGGTAGAGCGTCTGTGGCCGGTCTTCCTTTTCGAGTTCGTCTGCGGCCGTCCTCGTATTCTTTTGTTGGGTAGAGCATCTGTGGCCGGTCTTCCTTTTCGAGTTCGTCTGCGGCCGTCCTCGTATTCTTTTGTTGGGTAGAGCGTCTGTGGCCAGTCTTCCTTTTCGAGTTCATCTGCGGTCGTCCTCGTATTCTTTTATTGGGTAGAGCGTCTGTGGCCGGTCTTCCTTTTCGAGTTTGTCTGCCGCCGTCCTCGTATTATTTTGTTGGGTAGAGCGTCTGTGGCCAGTCTTCCTTATCGAGTTCGTCTGCGACCGTCCTCGTATTCTTTTGTTGGGTAGAGTGTCTGTGGCCGGTCTTCCTTTTCGAGTTCGTCTGCAGCCGTCCTCATTTTCTTTTGTTGGGTAGAGCGTCTGTGGCCGGTCTTCCTTTTCGAGTTCGTCTGCGGCCGTCCTCGTATTCTTTTGTTGGGTAGAGCGTCTGTGGCCGGTCTTCCTTTTCGAGTTCGTCTGCGGCCGTCCTCGTATTCTTTTGTTGGGTAGAGCGTCTATGGCCGATCTTCCTTTTCGAGTTCGTCTGCAGCCGTCCTCGTATTCTTTTGTTGGGTAGAGCGTCTGTGGCCGGTCTTCCTTTTCGAGTTCGTCTGCGGCCATCCTCGTATTATTTTTTTGGGTAGAGCGTCTGTGGCCGGTCTTCCTTTTCGAGTTCGTCTGCGGCCATCGTCGTATTCTTTTGTTGGGTAGAGCGTCTGTGGCTGGTCTTCCTTTTCGAGTTCGTCTGCGGCCGTCCTCGTTTTCTTTTGTTGGATAGAGCATCTGTGGTCGGTCTTCCTTTTCGAGTTCGTCTGCGGCCGTCCTAGTTTTCTTTTGTTGGGTAGCCCGTCTGTGGCCGGTCTTTCTTTTCGAGTTCGTCTGCGGCCATCCTCATATTCTTTTGTTGGGTAGAGCGTCTGTGGCCGGTCTTCCTTTTCGAGTTCGTCTGCGGCCATCCTCGTTTTATTCTTTTGTTGGGTAGCCCGTCTGTGGCCGGTCTTCCTTTTCGAGTTCGTCTGTGGCCGTCCTCGTTTTCCTTTGTTGGGTAGCCCGTCTGTGACCTGTCTTCCTTTTCGAGTTCGTCTGCGGTCGTCCTCATAAACAACTCTATTTCGTTATCCCCACAGTTTTCAAATTTCCAAGTTATTTTAGTATTCAATCTCCATGTATCTCGATTGTCTGGAAATTTTCGCGTCCATACCCTCAGATCCAAGAAGTTTGAATAGGGGCAGCTGTAACACCTCAAAATTTGCCCTCTTGCTTTTAGCTTTTACTGGCTTATGTTTCATTGCATTTTGGCATAATCATCATTGCATTTCATTGGTTCATTGGCATGGGATCAGGGTGTCTAAACCAAATCCAAGGAGCCTTGAGCCTCAAGAGATCTTAAATTGAGTCATCACGTTATCATATGATCAAGCTTGACAAGAGAATGCAAGGGAATCACATCATCCTAACCAGTGCAAAACTAGGGTTTTGGAATTCTTGAGTATAATGCCCCAATGGGCAAGATCTTTGAGCTTTTATTATCTCTAAATGACATATTTCATCTTTGTTTGAAAGGGTGCACACCATGCTCAGAGGAATTTGGATTTGGAGGATGTGCTGATTTCTCCTAGACTGAGGGCACCAAATTAGGGTTTCCCATAAAATCAGTTTATTTCTGATTTTTTGGGAAAGAGTTGATTCTATGGTTTTCCTCATGTCCTTAAGAGTCTAAGATTGGAGAATTGTCCATCAATTTGTTTCAGAGGATATTCAATTGGTCACTTGATTGGAAATCAGGAGATTTGGGGAAAAGTCAACTGTGCAGAGGAAAAAGTCAACTCTTGACTTTTTGAGGTCAAATCCATGTTCCTCATGTCAAATATGATCATTGGTGAGAGTTTGGTCAAGAAATAATGAAAGAATCATTAAAAATCAAGAAATGTGCAAAGTTGCCAAAAATAGAAATTTGGGTTTCTATTTATGGCAAGTTTTGGCAATGTGAGAGGTCAACTTGAGGGCATTTTTTCTCCAGGTTCCAAGCACCAAATGGAAGGGCTAGGGAGGCCTATCAAAATTTCATGTTGCAAGCTTCAAAACCATACCAATAACTCTTCCATTGGGTTAAAATTGAGGGAGTTATGGTTGTTCAAAGTTGGAGGCTTGTAAGGCATTTTGGGCAAGGCAGGCAGGTCACGCGCGTGTTGGCTCGGAGTAATATTCACAAACACCTGGTGTACATGACATATCAATGTTCTAAGGCAAATTTCTTCATGATGGAGGCTCCAAACCAAAAAGTGCTCAACATCAAACTTGTTCCTCTCAATCTCCTCTACAATATTGGTGTTGGAAGTTTTTTCAGCTGATCAACCATTTGAGAGTTATGGTGGCCCAAAGTGATGAACTCACACTGATTCATTTCACACGCATGGGTGGGCAAGAGTAGGTCAGGGTGGCATGTCAAGGCCGTCATGACTAAATGTTTTCATAGGCCATTTTAGTAATGTTAGAGGATTCTATGGGGATTGTTTTCAACACTAACTTTGTTCTCCTCCATGAGATCTTTCCATGGCCCCAAGATCAATTCTTTTCATACATGGATTAGTGAGTTGTATCTTTCCAAAGTCATTATCATGGAATGTTGTCATGGCTGCCCAAATAAGGAATGTTGCATTGTTGGTGTGTGTTACTTTTCATACGTATCAGACACACACATCACATTGCCATATAAAAGCCAAGCAACCTCTTACATACTATGCACACTATTTCCTTTTCTATTCAAACAAAACAAGAAGGAAACTTGTTGAAGAAGCTTACACAACAAGCTGTGTTGCTCAGTGCATCATCACCATCTAATTTCACCACCACCATAAGATCACATGCTCCCTCCATACATGAGCAATAACCCGAGCAAGTTTCATCTTCATTTATATTTCCCATTCTCATTTCACCTTTGTTTTACTACACTCACCCTTTAACCAAAGTTAAACCCCAGTTCTAACTGTAAACTACAATAGTTAGAATCTAACCACACCTATAAAAGCAATCCTAGCAGAATTTCAAGTTCATTCTACACATTCTCATCTTACACCGCAAAAGCTCCTCAAATTTTCTCTCTCTCGAGGCTCTCACTACACTGCATTTTCCTTCAATCTTCAGCAATAATCATCACTCTTTGAATGCAAATGAAGAAGCAATAGGTTGTGTAGCACCTGATTCAACTTCTTCTTTAAGATTCTCCAATTGAATTTCAAGAGTTTCGAAGCTTCTTATTGCCTTTATTTGGCCAAGAAAAACTCCAAGAATAAAGTGCATCACCTCTGGTTTTCTTCTAATAGAAGATTCAGCAAGTTCAGGTTCATACACTTCAAACTTTTCCTTACAATTTTTCCTTGATTAAGACTTGTTTTCATGTGTTTTGGAGCTTAGTAGGAGCAATGTAAACATCCGGCTAGTTGATAGGCACCTTAGGTGTTTAGTTCAAAATTCTAGGGCAAAGTGTTTCTCTTCGATCTGCTCTGTGTGTGAACTTTTTGTGGATTTGAAGCTTGGATTCGTGATCTAAGGTTCATTTTGGTATACGATTTATTGATTTCTGGTAAGATGTATGTTTTGGCACGGTGGAGGTTCGCCAGAGAAGATGACCGGAGCCTTCTCCGGCCGGTGGTGTTCATCATCCTCAGGAACCCTAGTTCGTTTGCCAGGTTATATCATGACCGTTTGATCTTGCTCATCCAACGCACCAAACAATGCCAGCACATTAATGAATCACGCGTTGCTCACGTGCCATCTTTTTCTGATTTTATTTCATTTTTGTGCTTGCGTGTGTGTGGTGTATGATAGCTTAACCTGTGATTTCATCATTAGCCGCATGATATGTTTACCTTGCCTGATTATCATATGTGACTGGATCCAATGGCCATGATTAAGTCAATTTGTTGACCGAAGTTGCATTGCATGAACCTCAGACCCACACGTGCCTTGGGCCTAACTTTTTTGCTATGCACACACCCTCACTTTTGAGCCCAAATGCTTTTGAACTGGATATTTGCTTTCGTTGCACCCCCCATGCTTTATTTCTTTGTTTTCTTCTTTTTCTTTTCATAATTGTTTGGTATTTGATTTCTAAAATTGTTTTTAGGCATGATAAAATTATACAAAAATTCAGGAGGCATAATAACACATTTAAATAATTTTTGGACATTTTATTTTCTGGTTTTATCATGTTGTGACATATTTTCTTGAATTTCCTATCATTTTCTTTTGTTTGTGCATTTCATCATGACACATGCTTCATTCTAATTTTATTTGACATAGTTGTGCATATAATTTTTGTATGATAATTGATATGTACATTTTTGATATGCTGAGGAATGTTGTGCATTTTTTGTGAATTTTCTAAGTCATTTCTTGATGACTTTTGAGTGACGTGTTTGAGTTAATTGTTAATGTGCTTTATATGATATTGTGAGGCCTCTTTGAGCATGTTTAACAATGATTTTTGCACCACATTTTTGGGAAATGTTTACACACTATTTGAGCTTCATTTGACTTGCATATATGAATTTTATCATCCTCCTAATTTGATTTTGTGGATTATTTGAGTGCATCTACACATGTATGTGGTTATAGGATCATGTGCTAGGGTTTGAGATAAATTGTGTGCAATCCTATTTGGTACTTGTTGAGACCTTTTGATATGTGAGTGTATGAGCATTATAGGTCATTCACATCAAATTATAGGTCATTGTTTGTGCACTTTTGAACATTAGTTTGAACTTGCATTGTGATATAAGTTTGTGCATCCTTACTTGTCCATCTTTGATAGCTTGTTTGCATCAACACTTGTATGGCTTTGAGCATTCATTTACACTTATTTACCTACTGCATGTGATCATACTCATTCATTCTAATTTAATTTTAACTTCATATTGCAAGTTTGGAACTTCATGAACACAAGTGAAATTGTTTGACTTAATGTGAGCTTGTTTGTTTTAACTCTCAAAGTACTTCAACATGGTAATGATATGAACTTGGTGCTTGCATCCATAACTTCTAAATTTCATTTAATTTATCATTAGCTACTGTTTGTAATCATTTTACATGTTTGATTTCATTGCATGTTCATCCCTTACTTGCATTACAAGTTTACATCTTCATGTTGAACTCCAATAGTTGTTTGCTCACTTCTTTTTGTTCTACTTCTTTGAGTGCACACTTCCATGACTTGTATGTTCCTTTAATGACATTCATATACATTCCTAAATCCCATTATATTCTGCCTTTGATATTTACATATCCATTTGTTCATGTTTACCTTTCATGAGCATTCTTTCTTCATAAGTAATGCATAGTTTGCATTTTGTGTGAACATTTAGCACATAGTTTGGTATTATTTGATTTCATATGGCATGTTTACATTAGTAGGATCCCTTAAGACATACCTACTGACATAGGATGGTTCCTAACCCTTAGTACTTCTTCCTTCTTGGTTTGACCTTTGTTTGGTGTTTAGAACATCTCCTTAGAACATTAGGGCTTGTTTGCTTCCTCCTTTTCACTTGTACTTCAATATTTGAATTGTTTTGGTACTAACCATTTTGTGTAGGGGATATGGTAAGTCTTGAGTATGTGGATGCTTATCCATACTCATATCTCTTCTCTCTTATCTCTTTCACTTTCTCTTGTGTGTTTGTGAATAGCATGATATAATGCTTTGTGTGTACAACTTATCCACACCCTTAGGGATCCTAGCTCAACTTTAATCTTTGATTAAAGTGAGGTAGGATAAGCATTAGGTAGTGCTATCCCTCTCTTCTCTTTAGACTTAGGTTCTCAAACCTTGACCTTAGGGCCACTTTTGCATGATAACATTAGGAACAAATGAGATTCCCTTTAGTGTTTTCTTTATAACTTGAGTCTTCTCTTCTCATCTCATAATCTTTATAAAACACTTAATAAAGGATTAACATGTATCGCGCACGAGCCTTATATGTGGGAAATGAGATATTGGGGGATCTTTCTTCACTTTCTTAGGATGTTAAGCATGTGTCCCGTCTTGGGTCGATACGCGAGACATTCGATCCTATGTTGTAGACTTGGGTGCAATGCAAGTTATGAATTAACTTCAAAAACACTTCTGTCTAAAAAACACAAAAAAAATTCAAACCTCTTTTATCCTTCGGGATCGTTAAGTTTCAAACCTCATTTTCAGAAAAGGGCACATTACTTCCGTCTCGTCGCAAACAGGCATCGACCCTAACTGCCGGATGGGAACTTAACGTCGCTCATAAAAAAATACCGACCTCGTTAAGTCAAACTACGACTATTCTGATTTCCTCCTTCTGGTTATATTGAGGATACGTAGGCACAAGACGGCGATGTCTTGGCGAGCAACCTCCCGCTAGTTTGTGTCTGAACTACGTTGACTCTGACTTTCCCGTTCCCGAGGGAATACGTAGGCCTAGGACTCCGAGGACGTCCTATTGAGTCGCTTCTTTTCCTTTTCTTCCCCGTTTCTCTGTCCTTTTCCGTTCTCATTCCTTCTCCTTTCCAGTAGCAGTGGAGCTCCAGATGACGACGCCCTTTGATCGAGACATCGGGCATGGATCCCATCGAGTACGATGGACGTGTGGGGTGCTAACACCTTCCCTTCGCGTAACCGACTCCCTTACCCGTTCTCTTGGTCGTGAGACCATGCTTTTCCTTTCCCCCAGGTTTATGCAGTGTTTCCTTTCCCTCTCTTGGGATAAATACACATTGTTGGTGACTCTGTTTCTGCGCCACTTTCGTGTTTGTACTTGGATGAAAATCTTGGGAGCGATAGAGAGGAAGTAAGGTTATCGTCAAAGCCTTTGACGGATCCAAAAAAACAGTTATCGGGGAAGTCGATCTTCCCATAACTATCGGTCCTCACACTTTCCAAGTCACTTCCCAGGTCATGGACATCCGGGCAGCATACAGCTATTTATTAGGAAGACCTTGGATACACAAAGCTAGGGCAGTCACTTCGACACTTCACCAGAAGCTGAAGTTCGTCAAGAATGACAAGCTAGTCACAGTCTGCGGAGAGCAAGCCTTAATTGTGAGCCACTTATCATCATTTTCCTATTTAGAACCGGAGGAAGTTGTTGGAACCCAGTTTCAAGCACTCTCGGCGAGCAATGAGAATCGATCAGAAAAAGGAACGTCGATTTCTTCATACAAAGACGCACTCGAAGTAATCAAGAGTGATAATGTAAAGGGATGGAGATAGCTTGTGATTCCTACGGGTAACAAGACAAAGAAAGGTCTTGGTTTCTCTTCAACCTGTACCCAGACTGCCAAGAAAGATGAAAGTTTTCATCCTATTCAAGACTTCTTCCATTGTGGAGGCTTTCTCCACCCAGTGTCTCAAGAAGTACACACTATCAACGAGAGTGACTCCTCCAATATGGACGAGGAATGGAAATCTTACCTCAACCCGAACGATTATATGTCTCAGGAAGAAGCTCACATTCCCTTTTGTTTTCCAAAGTAGAGCCCGAGATATATACCGAGATCATACGTCTGAATGATTTATGGAGATTGCAATTTTGAGGGATATCGTGCTCCACCTAACTCACTAGAAGATGATCTAATGAAAGATAACTTTGATCAATATTATTATGATCCCCTAGATGACTTGCCTATCTGGAAGCCGTGCCCAGAAGACTCGAGGCAAAAGAGTCAGCCCAACGATGCTTATCAGCTGAGTAATATTGAAAAGAATACCCACGTCCCCACCAAATCATGGGATCATTACTCAGGATATTCCAAAGATATTCAGCACAATGATGAATTTGCAACGACTGTAGGACTAGAGTTCATCAACTTTTCTTTTCCCGAGGTCAAAGTCATCGAGGAAGATGACTCGACCACTCCCACAGAAGTATGGGACACCTTAGGACAGCCGAGTGGCAAGTACGACTTCTTGGTTAAGTACACCGCTCCTGAAACTCTCACATCAGATACGAGGACATCTAGCCAATTGGATGGGGAGATCCTCTTGAGAGTAAAAACCCTAAGGAGGATACAACAGAAGAGTTAATTTACGACAACTCTGCTTGGGAGGAAGACTCTAACGATCCTGCTCTGCCAGAAATCACCGTTATTTCTGAGGACAAACCAAGAAAGAAGGTACCAAATTTTGTGATTCGCCGAGGAGTTCCTCGCCAATGTGTTGTTGTCGATATCCCAAAAGTTGCAACACCCTAATTCCCATCGCGAATAAATAATACATAAACTAATCAGAGTAGATAAAAATTTATTTTTTTCCGACAGAAACCAGGATGCCACAATAGTAAAAAGAAAATACAATCCCTGCTCATATATTTTTGATACATAGCACAAAATAGAATACCCTCAAAGGGAAACTTTTTCCATATAAAAGGAAAGCTCAATTATGGAATAAAGCGGAAAGATCCATAACTGACTTGTTTTACAAATAAATGGTTTTATAACATCAAAATATACATACAAAGATAATACAAAATAAATCTAACAAGAGTATACAAATAACTAAATCGTTCCCCGACTCCCGTGCTACGTATCAGAGCAGACAGACCAACAAAAGGATGGAGAACTAATCTGCACCAAATCCTCCAAGACTACTAATCTGCAATTGCCTCATAGAGTAATAAACCACAGTAGAAGGGTGAGAAATAACAACTAAATCAATATTGCATAATAATATGCAAAACATACAAATTCACATGCATAATTATTCTCACCACAACATCACATACAATACATATAACATATATCAATTATACCAACATAATAACACATTCACACATAATGCACACCAAAGTTATGACATATCCACAACCAATGCATTTATCACATATGCACATCAATTCACCAATCCAATCATAAATCTCAACACATACTCAACCAATTCACAATTCTACACATAATCACATAATCAATCCATTCATAATTTTCTACACATAATCACATAATCAATCCATTCATGATTTTCCACACATAATCAATCCATTCATGATTTATGCATATGCACAGAGACCGACACAACGACTCTATGCAATGCATATGCGGTACCATCAATCCATCATTTCTCATCACCAGTTCACTCAGGAACTATTGGAACCATCGCTTGTTACTTAGTGTAACTCCCCGTCGGGAACACGATGTTCCCCGTCGCTCACACCTCTTATTTTTTTTAAGGCACACGACGTTTATGGATCGCTCACACCTCTTTGTATAAGGCACACAACCCGGTCGCTCACACCTCTTTGTATAAGGCACACGATCGTCCATAATCATCGCTCACACCTCTTTGTATAAGGCACACGATGTTATAGCGGATTCCCTCTGGAATCGATTCGTCGCTCACACCCCACAAGGGCACACGACATCACAAGATGCATATCATGATGCTTGACATACAAGAACTCATGACAATCAAATGCATCACCACAATTCAACAATATGAATTATCTCATCATCATTATTCATGCATTGGAAATCAATTCAAACAATGCACTTACTTGCCATAAGGCCACCAAATAACACACATTGAATTTCAGATAAACAATGCATTCCATCATGATCCACAACCACCACAATTAGCATTTTAGCATATACACTCATATCAACTCACATCAAGAATTACTCACCATCAACCACAACAATCACAACAACTTGTCACATGCTTCAACATCATACAAACCACAACAATCTCACAAAACATCATAACAACATACATTGATATTCAATCAAACAATGTATTTTACCACACAACAACATAATTATCACATGCATCAACATCATATAAACCACATAAAAACTCCATGTTATATAACAATAGCACAACACACTGTAAAGCACCAACCGCACGCATTTAACGCGATAAAACCCCGACAACCCGACTATTTTTCAAAAATACAAATTAATTAAATCATCTTTTACCCTCCAAACCATTTTTAACAGAAATCATATTTCATTAGCTTTCCAACGCTTCGAACAGGGACCAAAAGGGACTTACGATTCAAAAGTTATGAATTTTTGAAGTTTTGGAATTTTTCATTTTTGCCCAGACCGCGCTGAGCGCTCAGACTGCACGCTGAGTGCGCTACCTGCGGACACTCAGCTGCGTTTTGCCTTAAAAACACCGTCGGAAGACTTTCGGACATCCGTTTTCAATTTCGTAAAAAGCTGCGATCTCAGAATTCAACGTACTACAATATTTCCACCATTAAAAGGCCATCCAACACATTTTCCATGGTTGAAATATTTTGAAACATATTTTTATCAATTTAACCCAATTCCAAACTCGATCAAAATCACTCGAAAACACACGAACAACCATTCCCGGTTAAATATCAACCTATACCAATGTTCCCAAACATATCTAAACACTCTTACTCGATCACAACCTCAATTTGCACAAAAACATCGATATATATCAAAAAGGCAAAAGTTACAAATTCAACACAATTCAATCATACGATCATACTAAATCACGACCCAACATCACTCGACTCTACTACGCGAGTTATTCCGACTTTCGTCCGTGAAAACATCGATTTCTATTCATTTCTTCCATTTCGACCTAAAATGAAAACTAGAAGAAAATCACCAAAACAATCCAAGAAAACATACACATATACATATACAAGCAAGATATAATCGAAACTTCTCACCCTTACCCGATTATTCGCGCTTGAAACAGAGTTTTCCCCGAGTTTTCCTCTTTCTCCTCTTTTTCCTCTTCTCTCTTTTCTTTCTTCTCCTTTTCTTTCTCTTCCTTTCTTTTCTCTCTTTTTCTCTCAAATCTCTATTTCTTATATAAAGAAAAATATCTTACCATGCAAAAAGACCAAAATACCCCTCAGCTCAAATATCTCCCAAACGCTCTCAAAATGCGATAAAACATAAACAGCGATGAAATATATTTTCGGGAAATAAAAGTTGAAAAGAAATTATAATTTTGTGCAAATATTTTACCTATCAGAGAAATTAACCAATTAACTCAATTAGCAGGTAAAATACAATAAATTCACACATTTCACAAAATTCACATAAATGAAATAAATAAATAGAATTAAACAAATCGGGGTGTTACAATTCTCCCCCACTTAGACATTTTCGTCCTCGAAAATATAACCGATACAAACAACTCGGGATACGACTCTCGCATCTGACTAACAACTAACACGCCGACACTAGGTACACCACGAATAACACAAACTGACAAACCACCTTGCTAACAACAACTACAATAACGACACGACAACGACGACAACTACAACGACAAGATGCAAAGCACATACAATGCACTTGACGACCAACTCACGACTCAAAGAATACCTAAGTTACGAACACACAAGTTCACTCTTGAACCGAAACACAACAAGCTCGTTACCCTCACCATAGGTAACACTCCCCTAATTCCCCACACAGGAATTAGCTACTCGCACTCGAACCAACACGATGGAAACAAGGCAACAACACAAGCAAGAACATAAAGTTCCCGACACAACGTCGTTCAACAACCTCTACGTAACCACAATACCAACATCCTTGTCACACCACAATCTTACAACAATGCTACGCTCCACCAATCAAACATATAACCAAAACATCCATCTACATAGTAGCCCATGGATAACATTTAAACCTTTCACCTAACACTTCCATTCAGAAACGTCCAATGGTCTCATCAGTCCTACATGTTTTCAATGTCCAACCTATGAACTCTTACAAGTCACACACTCAAATACGAAATGTGCCACATCACGCTTTCATGCGCACTCTGATTACTCATAACCATCAAAACTATCAATCCCACGTCCAAAGTCTAACTCTTCTCATATTCACCAAAAATCACTGTTCACTTTTAATATACCCAACCTCACACTCCCCTGAGTTATCTCACACACCAGACACAAGTCTCTAAACTGCTCAAATAATTCTAACTCCCTGACCATCAAAACAGACATGTATAAAACTTTCGACTTAACTCATCATGCACAACATTAACTTTACCAATAGGATAATTTCCGCTAAATTCATAACTCATCAGGAATTCCAACCATCCTCGTTGTCTCATACTCTATTATTTCCGACCAAACAGGTACGCAATATTCTTATGATTACTAAACACTTCGAACTCAAAACCACAAAAATAATACCTCCAAATTTTCCAACACAATACAACCGCAACCAATTCCAAATCCTGAATAGTATAGATCCTCTTATGAATCCTCAATTGTCGTAAAGCATAAGCTACGACTTTACCCTCTTGCATTAACACACCGACTAAACTCATCAAAGACACATCCCAATACCTCACAAATGATTAATCAGGATCACTCAGAATCAAAGTTGGAGCCGTAGACAAATCCTACTTCAGCTCTCTCAAACTTTCCTCACAATGATCATCCAAAACAAATGACTCACCCTTTGCAAGTCAACTGAGATTACAGAAGTACTAACTTAGCAAAGTCTTCCCTAGCCTACAGTAACAACCAACTAAGCCCAAAAGTTTCCAATCTCCTTAACCGACTTCAGAGCCTCTCATTATAGACCTGCATCTACTTCTGATGGATCCATAAAAATACCATCATCAGAAATAACATATCCAGGAAAACTAACCTTTTCAACCAAAATTCTCACTTGAATAACTTAGCATAACACTTTGTCTCTTTTCAACACTTGCAAGTCAATTCTCAGACACTCTACTTGTTCTTCCTCTGAGTTTATAACGGATCTGAATATCCTCAATTAAAACCACTCTGAACTTATCCAAATTCACGACACAATCAAATCGGCCACTAAATCTCAACACCATTTTATAAGAAAGAACATCTCAATCCGGGTTACGAATAAAAAATAATGGATTTTAGAAAAACCCAAGTTTTATCCTTGCTCCAAGTCGCGCTAAACGGGCTCCGTCCCGCGCTGAGCGCACTGCTCTCGGGTTGGAGAGGTTCAAAATTCTACAAACCGCGCTGAGCGGGCATCTGCGCGCTGAGCGGGCACTGCGATTTTCAGAAAAATAACCCTTCAACAGTTCTTCCCAAAACTCACCATTTTCATCTCAAATCAGTTCCAACCAGCATAACAAGTATCAACAACCCACCGAAAGGAACTCTTAATATCAATATTACATCCACACATAAGGGTTTTCTCAAGATTTCCATTAATGCTCTAAAACTCCAAAGACTCCAAACCTCACCAGAACTCTAAGTTTCGCTTTCCAAAGTCTCAATACCATTATACTCATCATGCTTGTTATTATGTTCAATCATCCCTCCTTTTTGTTACTAACCATACTGGAGCTCTCCAAGACGACACACTTGACCTCACTATTCTTCTTTCCAGTAAATCTTCCAACCGCTCTATCAGTCCGTGTACTTCTAATACTAACATCCAATATCCCATCCAGAAATACATCAAAAAATCACGCACCCCTGGCAGCCCATCACTGTGGCCTTTCTGCCAATTTCCAGAACACTATCATCACCAACATAACAAACATCTGAGTTTCACTTCCTACAAGTTCTCCCACTTACTTAGCAGATCCAAACCTCAAATCCTCACCTTCGTCAAGTTTAAGTTCACACTTTACTCTCTGAGAACAACCATTAATGATACACAATCGTTCTCTCTCAAAGACTTCCCAACTGGACCAACATACCAAAACCTCTAATCCGCCTCACCTTCAGATATAAGAATCTTCATCGACTCAACAAAATAATCCGTAATCACTTCCTTAATTCCAAACAATTCATTGCACATACTATCAAAGCCGAAAAGACATGTCTATTCCATCCAACATAATTCTGTCTACTATCAACAACATATTAAGGGTGATCAGTTCCTCAATTTGTCAATAGACAGTCGACAATCATGATGGGTTATAAACCGCCTTTACCAAACTATAATAGCATTTCTTGCATCTTGTGCACAAAACTGTCTAAGGAACACATCCTTAGTTGACATAAACCTTACATCCGCATTCCCTCCGGAACCGGGAACAACACTGTCCAAACAACACTTATAAGCTTGCAATCAACGGCACACTAAGCCAACACTCCACGCCTGAAGCAACTTGGAGAAGTACCAGCTTCTCCCCCACTTATCTCATTCTCAATCCTGAAGACAAAAGGTTAGAAACCCAGAAAGTACTGACAGTGCTTCCACACATATCACGTGTAACGCCCCGGTCAGTTTTGGCAGTTTTGCCGTTTTATCTATTTGAGTCGTTTTTGAGTATTTTATTATTATATTATTTTATTTTTGACTTTTATGTGAAAATATGTTATTTTTCATCGTGAATATATTTTATCGGGTTTTGGGAACGTTTGCGAGATATTTGAGTGTAGGGGTATTTTGGGCATTTTGATTTATTTTGATAAGTTATAATAGAATAGAAGAGAGAAAAATAGTAGGAGAAAGAAAAAGAAGAGAAAAAGAAAAGAAGAGGAGAAGAGAATAAAAGAGAGAATTTGAGAAAACTTGGAAATCAATCAACCGACTTTCTAGAACACGATTAAATCGGGTAAGGGTGCGAAACTCGATTATACTATGTTTGTATATGATTATGTGTGTGTGTAGTGGATTGTTTGTTGTGTTTTCATAGTTTCTATTCTAGGTCGATAATGAGAAATCGATGGTTTCACGGTTGAAAATCGGTGTAAACGTAGTAGAATACCTGTTATCATGATAGAGTTATGTTTTGATTGATATATGATGGTTTGGACATGTTTTGGGTAGAGAAAATCTCATTTTTGGATGAACTGGTGCGCTGTTGGGTTTTGCTGAAATCGCAGGTTCGCACTGTGAATGGCCAGCGAATGGGTGGCGAGCGTTCGCATGAGGTTCACACTGCGAACGTTGTATTATTTTTCATTCTGCCACTGTTCGCTGGAGGGTTCGCATTGCGAATGGGGTAGCAAGCATTCGCTGGATGGTTCGCACTGCGAACATTGGGAATTTTCTAGGCTATTTTGCTTCTGCCATTGTTCGCTGGTACATTCGCACTGCGAATGAAGTAACGAAGGACTCGCTAGGAGCTTCGCACTCCGAACATGACAGTTTATTCCAATTTGTTTTCTCTGTAACTTTTGATCCGTGAGTCGGTTTGAGGTGTGGTTTGATGCGTTAGAAAGCTGGTGAAAGGTACTTTATTATGATGATGGTTTTGAGATTGTTGGCCGATTAAATTGTGTCAGGAATTAGAAAATGTGTTGTTTTGTTGTCGACTTTTGCCGTTTAATTGGGTGAACTTGATGTGTATGTACAATATGTTGTTGGTGTGGATATTTTATGACTTGTGTGCTGTTGATAGATGTAAGTGCATGAAATACATATGGTGATAATGATTGGTGGCCTTAGGGCAAGAGAATGAAATGTGTGGTAATTGTTGATATATGCATGATTATTGGTGTGTATATGTGCGCATATTAAATGCCATGAGTCATTGTATGCCAAGCATCATGATATGCATTGTTGTGACGTCCTGAGTGACTGATTGATTCCAGAGGGAATCTGCTATAACATTGTACGCCTTAAAAATAAGAGGACCTAAAGCGATTTGATATATCGTGCGCCTTAAAAATAAGAGGACCTAAAGCGATGGTTATAGACGATCGTGTGCCCATGTGGGGTGTGAGCGATTGGATTGTGCGCCTTATACCGAAAGGACCTAAAGCAATCCATAAACATCGTGCGCCTTATACCAAGAGGACCTAAAGCGACGGGGAACATCGTAGGCCCGACGGGGTGTTACTTGAGTGATCCTCAGTAACGAGCGATGATTCCAATAGAGTTCCTAAGTGAACTAGTGACGAGAAATATTGGAAGTCGGTACTGCATGGCATGTGCATAGAGTCGTTGTGTTGGTCTCTGTGCATTTGCATAAATCATGGATTAATTATGCATGGAATTGTGAATGTGACTGATGAGATGGAATATGTGTAATTGTATTGATGATGAGTGTATTGTGTATGATTGATGTGTAGTGGTATTTGATACTTGAGAATTGTACTGTGTTGTGTTATATGTGATTGTGGTGCATTAGTGGTGAAAATATTTTACTTGTGCATTTCTGTGTTAATATATAATTATATGCAACTGTATTATGATGATTTTTCTCACCCTTCTACTGTTTTATAATGCTCTATGAGGCATTGCAGATTATATTGTTGGATGTCTTTTTGTGAAGCTTAGGACTTCATTCTTTTGTCGGTCGGCTCTGATATGTGACACCGGGTAGTTAGGGAGGCCGTTTGTGATTATCTGTATTATGTATATATATATATATATATATATATATCTTTTGGCTTGTGCATGTATGGCTTGATGTATGACAAACTTTTTATGATATATATATATATATATATATATATATATATATATATATATATATATATATATATATATATATATATATATATATATATATATGATATTCAGTTTTTAGATTTTCCGCTTTTATTCTAAAATCTGAAATGTGGGTGTAAGGAACTGAGTTCCTCTGTTGATTGCTACCCCACTGTTGCATATCTGTATGAGCAGGTGTTGTATGTTTGTTTCAATATAATGTGATTCTCCCCGTCTATGCCATGATAATTTAAATATACTCTGATGAAATTTTGAATTTTCTTTTACTGCTTTATTTAATTGGGGGTGTTACATCACGTACTAAGGGACAAACAACATCGACAGTATTCAACTGTCACACCGACTGACTCAACAACTTGGCCGGACGGACCGATCTGCTCTGATACCACTATTGCAACACCCCAATTCCCATCGCGAATAAATAATACATAAACTAATCAGAGTAGATAAAATTTTTTTTTTTACAGAAACCAGGATGCCACAACAGTAAAAAGAAAATACAATCCCTGCTCATATATTTTTTATACATAACACAAAATAGAATACCCTCAAAGGGAAACTTTTTCCATATAAAAGGAAAGCTCAATTATGGAATAAAGCGAAAAGATCCATAACTGACTTGTTTTACAAATAAATGGTTTTATAACATCAAAATATACATACAAAGATAATACAAAATAAATCTAACAAGGGTATACAAATAACTAAATCGTTCCCCGACTCCCGTGCTACGTATCAAGCAAACAAACCAACAAAAGGATGGAGAACTAATTTGCACCAAATCTTCCAAGACTACTAATCTGCAATTGCCTCATAGAGCAATAAACCACAGCAGAAGGGTGAGAAATAACAACTAAATCAAGATTGCATAATAATATGCAAAACATACAAATTCACATGCATAATTATTCTCACCACAACATCATATACAATACATATAGCATATATCAATTATACCAACATAATAACACATTCACACATAATGCACACCAAAGTTATGACATATGGAAACACATCACCACATCACATAGCATATGCCTATACATAAAACATATTATCCACAACTAATGCATTTATCACATATGCACATCAATTCACCAATCCAATCATAAATCTCAACACATACTCAACCAATTCACAATTCTACACATAATCACATAATCAATCCATTCATAATTTTTCACACATAATCATATAATCAATCCATTCATGATTTTCCACACATAATCAATCCATTCATGATTTATGCATATGCACAGAGACCGACACAACGACTCTATGCAATGCATATGCGGTACCATCCATCCATCATTTCTCATCACCAGTTCACTCAGGAACTATTGGAACCATCGCTTGTTACTTAGTGTAACTCCCCGTCGGGCACACGATGTTCCCCGTCGCTCACACCTCTTATTTTTTTAAGGCACACGACATTTATGGATCGCTCACACCTCTTTGTATAAGGCACACGACCCGATCGCTCACACCTCTTTGTATAAGGCACACGATCGTCCATAATCATCACTCACACCTCTTTGTATAAGGCACACGATGTTATAGCAGATTCCCTCTGGAATCGATTCGTCGCTCAGACCCCACAAGGGTACACGACATCACAAGATGCATATCATGATGCTTGACATACAAGAACTCATAACAATCAAATGCATCACCACAATTCAACAATATGAATTATCTCATCATCATTATTCATGCATTGGAAATCAATTCAAACAATGCACTTACTTGCCATAAGGACACCAAATAACACACATTGAATTTCACATAAACAATGCATTCCATCATGATCCACAACCACCACAATTAGCATTTTAGCATATACACTCATATCAACTCACATCAAGAATTACTCACCATCAACCACAACAATCACAACAACTTGTCACATGCTTCAACATCATACAAACCACAACAATATCACAAAACATCATAACAACATACATTGATATTCAATCAAACAATGTATTTTACCACACAACAACATAATTATCACATGCATCGACATCATATAAACCACATAAAAACTCCATGTTATATAACAATAGCACAACACACTGTAAAACACCAACCGCACGCATTTAACGCGATAAAAACCCGAAAACCCGACTATTTTTCAAAAACACGAATTAATTAAATCATCTTTTGCCCTCCAAACCATTTTTAACAGAAAGCATATTTCATTAGTTTTTCAACGCTTCAAACGGGGACCAAAACAGACTTACGGTTCAAAAGTTATGAATTTTTGAAGTTTTGGAATTTTTCATTTTTGCCCAGACCGCGCTGAGCGCTCAGACTGCGCGCTGAGCGCGCTACCTGCGGACACTCAGCCGCGTTTTGCCTTAAAAACACCGTCGGAAGACTTACGGACATCCGTTTTCGATTCCGTAAAAAGCTGCGATCTCAGAATTCAACGTACTACAATATTTCCACCATTAAAAGGTCATCCAACACATTTTCCACGGTTGAAATATTTTGAAACATAGTTTTATCAATTTAACCCAATTCCAAACTCGATCAAAATCACTCAAAAACACACAAACAACCATTCCCGATTAAATATCAACCTATACCAATGTTCCCAAACATATCTAAACACTCTTACTCGATCACAACCTCAATTTGCACAAAAACATCGATATATATCAAAAAGGCAAAAGTTACAAATTCAACACAATTCAATCAAACGATCATACTAAATCACGACCCAACATCACTCGACTCTACTACGCGAGTTATTCCGACTTTCGTCCGTGAAAACATCGATTTCTATTCATTTCTACCATTTCGACCTAAAATGAAAACTAGAAGAAAATCACCAAAACAATCCAAGAAAACATACACATATACATATACAAGCAAGATATAATCGAAACTTCTAACCCTTACCCGATTATTCGCGCTTGAAACGGAGTTTTCCCCGAGTTTTCCTCTTTCTCCTCTTTTTTCTCTTCTCTCTTTTCTTTCTTCTCCTTTTCTTTCTCTTCCTTTCTTTTCTCTCTTTTTCTCTCAAATCTCTATTTCTTATATAAAGAAAAATATCTTACCATGCAAAAAGACCAAAATACCCCTCAGCTCAAATATCTCCCAAACGCTCTCAAAATGCGGTAAAACATAAACAGCGATGAAATATATTTTCGGGAAATAAAAGTTGAAAAGAAATTATAATTTTATGCAAATATTTTACCTATCAGAGAAATTAATCAATTAACTCAATTAGCAGGTAAAATACAATAAATTCACACATTTCACAAAATCCACATAAATGAAATAAATAAATAGAATTAAACAAAGCGGGGCGTTACAAAAGTCGTCCGTAAGTCTAAGTAATTGTCGTCTTTGTTTTAAACCTTTCATCTTGACCAGGTGAAACGGATGTTTTTATTGGGCTCACTTTCTGTAAATGTCCCTCTTCGCTTCGCCCAAAACGACAGAGTTTTGTTTTATAGGGCTGTGTTTCAAGAATCGACAAAATCATAAATAAATAAATAACGTCATTCTATAACTTCTGCAGTTATTACTTATTTCACTTTTCGTTTTTTCAGAAAATGGTAATCCTAAAACAACCCAAAATAAAATAAACAACAAGCATTTTTTCAGAAAATACACTGCACACACACTTGCATTCTTTCTATCTCTTCTAAAAATGAATCATCACGTCATGCAAATTGCTTGTTTTAAACCCCGTTGAAACATACGATCTAATGTCTTCTCCCAACTTTGAATTCCGGTATTTGAAGCTGAAGAAGAAGAGGACGCAGAAATTCCAGAGGAGATCTCCCGATTACTCAGACAAGAGGAAAGGTCTATTGAGCCTCACAAAGAGACGTTGGAAACAGTCAATTTAGGATCAGAGGAAGAAAAGAAAGAAGTTAAGATTTGAGCATTGCTCAGTCCGAATGTCAGAGAAAGCTTAATAAGACTTCTCAAAGAGTTTCCAGATATATTTGCTTGGTCCTATCAGGACATGCCAGGGTTGGATACCAACATCGTGGAACATCACGTACCTTTGAAATCAGAATGTCTGCCGGTAAAACAAAGGCTGAGACGGACTCATCCAGATATGGCTATCAAGATCAAAGAGGAAGTGCAGAAACAGATAGACGCAGGTTTCCTTGCTGTTGTACCCCAAATTTTAACCTTAGATCCATTGATCTCTTGCATGTCATATTAGGTCAATCATGTTGCATAGCTAACCCTTTTGCCAGGTTTTGTTTGTGTTTGTTTCATTTGTGAATCAGGTTTATCTTAAGAAGGTTCAAGAGGTGATTAATCAAGATTTTGGATGGAGCATTGAATCAAGCAAGTCTCTCATTTCAAAGAGATATCTCCATAACCCTCCTCATCATCCTCTCCATAACAAATTTTTATCCACCTTATCTACCCTCAATTGTCACCCTTAATTCCAAACCAATTTCAATAGTCATTTATTAACCAATTTTATCCAATTTCTCTATTTTTCAAACCATATCCATAACCATTTCAATTTCCAAATTCACCTATTATTTATTTTTCTAACCATTTCTTTTATAACAAAAAGAAGAGAAAACCAATTCTAATATTTGATCTTCAAGCCCATTACAATAGGCCCATCGTGACAAAAATATGTTACAAGCTATATGGAAATGAAACTCATTTGGCTGAGGACCAATGGGAAATAAGCAATGTGCTTTGACTTTTCAACCTGGCCTCTCTGACCAATGGGAAGACGCCACATGGCTAGCAAGGAAGCAAAACAACCAAAAACATGTTCTTCCCCTTTGTCGTGCTTGCGAATTTCAGAAGAAAAGAGGAAAATCAAAGTCAAGTCGTATCAATTCATCCAAAATCACTTCTACAACCCAATTCCTTGGCGCGTTTTCTCGCTTTTGAATTCTCCAAAACACTTCCAGTTTAAGCTTTCAGTGGTTTGGTTCATTAAAAGTTGTTTTGAGGAATTACTTGTTTCAGCATACAGACTGTGTTCACCTGTAGATTCCCCCATGCAATCCCAATCTTTACCTCATCTGATACCCTCTCATATGACAACGGATAAGGAGCTCTTAAGCAATGCACAAAGTCATTAAATTGACCCTGCAACCTCTGAGGTTTTGTGCAGCAGAGAAGCGCATTTGTCTCCAAGGAGTGGACCAATATTTGAATTTGAAAAGAGACGTTGTAAACCCTAGTGATTAACTCAGCATACCAAGTGTTTGTTCTTTGCTCTCAATGAAGCAAGGCCCATTTGCTCAGCCTATAAAAGGAGCTTACTTCAACACTTGAACTCACGAACAAATTTTCAAAAACACTCAAATAGTCTCCAAGTTTCCTAAGTTTCGAGCAAGAAAGGTGAAAGGTGGATTTGGAGTTCTTTGGTTAGATCAGAAGGAAAGCATTCAGCACTTGAAGGTGCAGTGGAAATTACTCCACTTGGTATCACACTCTTTCCCTCTTGTTAATCATGCTCATTTGATATCATTATGTCATATGCATTATGTTGTTCTTTTACATATGTAGCTTGCTAATATGTGCTTGAGTATGTTGACTATTTGCTCATGGCTTGATGTCATAAAATAGATGATTTTGTTTATTGATATGTTGAGATATACATGTTTGCTTTTTGTATTAAGTTGTAATGCTTTTGTTTTTGTTCATTGAATGGCTGCAAGTTTACAAGTCTCACTTTGGTGTTGTATTGTCAAGATTAGATGGATGAAATTTGTTAACCTACTTGTATGTCATATGTGCTTGGATTTGATTTTGAGATGAGAAATCCATGAATCTTAGTTCCCTATGTATTTCTGATATGCTCATAAGCTTTAGGGTGAATGAACCTATTTGTTAATTTTGTTGGTGATTTAATGTTTGACTGAATGTTGTTAAGTTATCTTCATTAAAATGGCTTTGTTTTTCTCTTTTTATAGATGATCCTTGTGTATACCTAAGCTCATAGCCACGATTTGAATCCAAGATTACCTAAGTGTTATTGCTTTTGCCATATTCTGTCATAGAGGTTACTTTTTGATGCCCTTGTATTTGGCTACATTCTGATATGCACTTGTTGTCCATGGCATGATCTACATTTTCTTGACTTATGTGTTCAAGTGTTGGAATTGCTAAAAATACACAACTGATTATGCATGTGCTTTTAGTTAACCTGAACTTGTTGTCATTCTTTCTAGTTTAAGTTTTTGTTCTAACCATGTATTTACAACACTTCACCACTTGTCTGAGATTTGTGTGTTTACATGCCTAAGAATAGATACATTTACCTGATGAATGCATGTTAAATGCTTCCCTGTTGTATACAACTTACTGCTATGATAAGTTTAAGGTATTTTCCCAAGCATGTTTGTCTTTGTCTACCCCATCTTTGATACATAGTGTACCATTGGTGTTTTGTTGCCTCTATGATTTGTGTTTGGTTTGTAACCTAGAATCCATGTTAGGTATGCCCTGCTATGTTTGAACTTGCATTGTCCATATGCCTTGTAATTAGCATGCTGTCAGTTTGGTGCCTCTAATTTATGTGTAAGTTTTAAATGTCAAAATGACTTGTGTTTTTCTACCTTGTGACCTTGTCTAATCTTAATTGTTAAACCTTTTGGAAGTATTTGCCTTGGTGCTTCATGCTTGTTACCATGAAACTGTGTGCTTGTCTGGCATATAACTTTGCCTCACATCAGAACTAATTCTTGATCCATGCCCTATGCTTGTTTTCACATCCACTGCATTTGCTTCACCATGCTCTGCCACTGCCTGTAGCTGAGTAGCTTGTTGCTATGACATCATGTCTTATGCCTTCTTGCCTAGAATATGTGTGCTCAGTTTCTAACCATATGGATGTTATTCTTGTTGTATGTTTAGAAGTATGACTAATCATAAGTATACCAACATAATAAGAATGTAACCTTTTGTGTGTGCTCACATGTAATTCATGCCTAACTGCTACTTGATTTGGATGCCACCATATATGTACAATCCTGCCTGAACCCTTATTTTATGACAGTCTTGTACTTCAAATACCATGAACTTATGAAATTTGTCTACCCTTAACCTAACCTTGATACTTGAATTTTCACTATGCCCTCTACCCTTATGACTAAATGCAATTTTCCTTGACATTATGTGACATCATGTTTGATTGGTATGCTCATAATCTGGCCTTGATGTGCATTAAGATGTGTGTACTGTTGTTGTGTCTTGCATTGGCCTTGTATGCTATCCTTGTGAAAATTGTCTGTTGCATTGTTCATAACCACAATTAACTTGACCTTTTTGAATCTTGTTATCTGACTGGTGTGTTAGCATTGATGGTTGTACACTTAATCCTATGAACTCATTGTCTTGTGGAATGTATAATTGTTCTAATGACATGTTGCTTATCTGCTGCTGACTGCTTATGTTGTTGATGTTGTTGCCATCATTCCCTTAGCACTCTTTTAATAGTTAGGGTAGTCTTAGAATATGCCTTTACCTTGATCTGACCTATCCTTATTTTTCACCACTCATTGGGACATATTTGAGTTGCTTTTGAACTTTAAACATGTTATCAAAATTGACTATATTCATGCCTTGACCTATCTTTTTGTTTTCTTGCATTTTGTGCATTAATCTTGCCAATCATATGATTTAGTCCTAAAACAGCTCTGCTACATTTCATTAAGCATGCTAAGTCTTGAGAATGTTTTGATATACATGAAACTAAACCTTGCCATGCTGTTATAGATTCCATAGTCTACATGTGTGTTTATTTTATTACATTCAAGTTATGCCCTTACATGATTCCCTTTCGAATGTGTTGAATGTTTGCTATATATTGCTGCCATGGCTGTGTGAATTTGTTACTTTACACATTCAAGTGTTCTTTTACTTTATGTCCAATGTGCACGATGAAAGCATTTGCTTAGTATTCAATATGTGTGTTAATTCATGGGGTTTGAAGTTTATTTTATATGTTTCTGTTTCATTCGGATTGGCAATGGTCGATGGTTGATTGGCTTGGCACTTTTGTGAGCAGATGGTGTTTTGGTTTGGTTTGTGTTTTTAATTTGAATTATTGACGCACGCAAGGCCTATGTATTTATTGAGTTGATTTTACTACCGGATGTAACAGCCACCCCAGTGGCAAGCACACACTATCACACGCCCTTTAACCCTCTGGACTGGGGTTCGAATCCCCCTCGCCCTAGTCCTTTTGTTTTATTTTCTGAAATTCGCTCTCTTCACATATATACTTGTGCTATCATTGTATGTTCAAGATGTGCGCGTTGGTTTAGATGGCATTGGTTTTAAGCTTGCGCATGAAGGGTCCTGGGTTCAATCCCTAGGAGTGCCCTTTCCTTTCTTTTTACTACTTGGTTGTTTTATCTATTTTATTTTCAAGTTTATGCCTTAATTTCAAACTTTCCTAACTTATTCATTTTTCATCCTTTTTCTTCCATTCTTTTTGCTAAATGTTTCTAATTGAATTTACTTGTTGAGCATAAAAAGAAATTGTTGAAAATATTTAATCTTGATGCATTTGTTCATGATAAGATTGGAAGCACCTTTTAAGGTTTTATTGCACTTCTTTATTCATCTTGCTATGTTATCTTTGTTCACTTTGTTTGAGCATTGTCTAAAATGTATGATTCTAACCTTGCATGATTTTATGAACCTTGTTTCACCTTATTATCTTGTTTATGTTTCTTTTACATCATCTTATTGAATTCATATAACTCTTTACTTCTTAAGTAATTTTAAAACTGTTATCTTCCCCCATTCCAAAGGGAGATCATCCTAAATTGACTCATGAGTCACTAAACAACCACCCTACCTTATCCTCTTAAGATTACCCCATTTCTTGGCCTCATGAGAGCCATGAAATCATAACTTAGAAATAGGTTAGAGTTTTGAACTCTATGTGATTCTCACCATCATGAGAATTCACTTTCCCCCTATAACTTAGATTTAGAGAGTTATCGTGAACTCTAGAATGAGCTCATACTCATTTCCCCTTGGAACTTTGGCCATAGTCAATGGTTCCTTTTTCACCCTTAGATCGGTGAACTACGGATACTCTGATTCCACTCCCGTCAGGATACGTAGGCGCAAAGTGCGATACTTTGTCGAGTATACTTAGATACTAACCCCTAGGGTTTCAACCTCTAGCATAGCACCCTTAGCAAGCGAGTAAGACATAACAAGCTAAAACAAGAGGTTCCTGTAGAGTACTACAGACGTTTAGGATGCTAATACCTTCCCTATGCGTAACCAACCCCCGAACCTTAGATCTCCCCCCCCCCCTTTAGGTTTTTCTCGATCTTGAACCTTTCCTTTGGATAAATCAAAGTCGGTGGTGAATTTAAAAGTTTTGTGATGCAAGTTAATTAATAGCTTGTTATCCGATTCTCACTGCAACAGAAATGGCGACTTCACTGGGGATGACCATTTTTTTTAGGGTTAAGCCCACCTTGTTTTTGCTTGTTTTATTTATGCTTGTTTTCTATATTTGTATATATCTGTTTGATTGTCTGTATATATGCTTTGCTTGAGATCTTTTGTTGACTTGGTTCTTGAGTGGTGAGATAAATCCTAACCCGGATTTGAGTGCACTTATGATAGGATGATGGTATATTCAAGGAGGCTTTGAGGGAGTCGATTCCTGAAAAAGTTGACTTGAGACACCATCACTCAGTTGAGGCCCTCTTGAGAGTTTAGTCATGTTGAACGAGTCTATTCATGAAAACGTGCTACTCTCGACCTAGGACCCCTTGATATTGAGGACCGTAGTTACCAAACCCCACTTAAGCCTTTTTAGGATGTAGTGCGGTGACCATGATGGAGTCTATTTCTGAATTGGTTGTCACGCAATACTACGCTCGGACGAGATTCTCTTGAGAATTTTATTGATTACCAAGTCATCTGGGAAGTCGATAAAATCCGAAAGATGGGTTGTCGACTCTGGGAACTTCTTAGAACCCTGTTCAGTAGATGAAAACCAATAGTACATACCAATGGGAGGGGTAAACCCTGGCTCCATGCTTAAACCTATCCCCTTTGTTTGTGCTTTGTGTGTCTTTGTGTGTGCTTTGCATTCATACATCATAAGCATTCATGTTGCATCTGTTTCATGGAGCTCCTATTTCTTTTCATATATCAGAGGGATATCATGGATAGCTCAAGAAGAAACACCATCAAATACACTTTCAAGGGTCCAAAATTGGATGACCTAAGGAAATTGGGAGATTTGCTACAGACTCTGAAGGATTCATAGACAGATATGGGAAGTTGTGGGTTTTGTTGAAGAAAGACATTGATGAAGGACTTCTCTCAACTCTGCTTCAGTTTTATGATCCAAAGTATCACTGTTTCATGTTTCCTGACTATCAACTTTTACCCACCCTTGAGGAATACTCTCAGATAATTGGTTTGTCTATTAAGGATGAGTCCCCGTTTCCTATCTTCGAGAAGGATCCTAAAGAGGAAGAAATAGCCAAGAAAACTCATCTGGAGTTAGTTGACATCAAAAGCAATTTAACTTCTAAGGGAGGAATTTTTGGGTTAACTGCTAAGTTTTTGTTTGAAAAGGCTCGTTATTTTGCTAAACACTCCAATCAAGATGCCTTTGAAGCTATTTTTGCATTGCTCATCTATGGACTTTTCTTGTTTCCAAACATTGACAACTTTGTGGATCTGAATGCAATCAAAATCTTCTTGAAACAGAATCTGGTACCTACCCTGCTTGCTGAAGCTTATCACGCAGTCCATATAAGAAATGCTCATGGAAATGGACAGATTACTTGTTGTGTCCTCATATTGTATAGATGGTTTATTTCGTATCTACCAAAGGCAAGTGTATTCTGGGATTCCAAGAAAGGATGGTGGTCTCAGAGGATTATGGCATGCTCCCATGCAGACATTGACTGGTATAATCGGGTGTATGATGGAATCTTGATTATAGATAGTTGTGGAAATTATAGCAATGTGCCTCTTCTTGGAATTAAAGGTGGAATCAACTACAACCCTGTATTAGCACGAAGCCAATTAGGGTATCCTTTGGAAGATAAACCTCTCAGTGTTCATGTGGAAAACATCTACTTTGAAGCATAGGACAAGAACGCAGAACAGAAGAAGCTAATCTTGAATGCTTGGGGCAGCAAGCGTAAAAGAGGAAGAAGTTCTTTGGGAAGACCTAACTGTATGTCATTGGAGCCCTATCTCCAATGGGTCCGAAGAAGAGCCATAGAGTTAAAGATGCCTTACAAAAGGCAGGAACCAATTGCTTTGAAGAAAGAGCCTGTTTTATACTTCATGTTAAAAGAGGAAGAGCTGGAAGTTTCTCTAAGACAAGCCCAACGGTCAGGAGAGGCCTGGAAGCTCAAATATCAAGTGGTTGTTGAAGAAAACCTGGAACTCCAGAAACAACTACAGGACAAGAATGAAGAGTTACTTTCATGCAAGAAGAGAAAAGCCCTGGAAGATCCAAGCTCCTCTAACACTCAGCCTCCTGCTTGGAAATCCATCATCAACAACCTTGTTGCAGAAAGGGACGAGATGGAGAAAGAAATCAGAAGACTCAACATGAGACTCTTAGGAGAATTTCCTTAGGACTTTCTAGCTTTTATTTAGCTTCATATTTAGGGCATTTGAAAGTGTATCAACTCTTGTAATTCACCTTTTATTTAATGAAAATGAGGTCTTTTGATATCTCTTGATATTCTGCGAGTGTCTGAATTCCATGAAACTTTGCATTGCATCTTACATTCTCTGCTAAACTATCAAGATACTAATTTTGTTTTGCAGATTTTGTAGAAATGGATGCTGCAGGGAAAAGAGTTTGGCCTTATTTCTTTGAACTACCAGAGGTGGAGCGTTTGTTGTGGTTGGGAGAGATGGTTGAAGACCAGTCATCCTTCGCTGACAGATATGGGTGTATCATTCTGCTGATGAAGACACCAGTGACTGTAGGGCCCCTTGAAGTTTTGGTCCAGTTGTATCATCCTGCGTACCGTTGTTTCGTATTCCCTGAATTCCAGTTGGTGCCAACCCTAGAGGAATTCTCAGCCATGATAGGGATTCCAGTCAGAGAAGCTCCCATCTTATCTGGGATTGAAGAAATGCCTTCCGCCAGAGACATCGCCAGAGCAACCAGAATAAGATTATCTGACATACAGGCTAACCTGACTAACAAAGGAGGAAAGCGCGGACTTCCCGCTCAATTCTTGCTGGAAAAGGCTATTTTCTTCAAGAACAGAGGAAGTGAGGCTTTATTTGAATCAACCCTTGCTCTGATGATATATGGTTTGTTTTTGTTCCCAAACGCCAAGGACTTTGTGGATACACAAGCCATTTAGATTTTTACAGTCAATAATCCAGTTCCAACACTGCTAGCTGATGTTTACCACGCCATACAGACCAGATACACAATAGGTTGTGGGCCAATTGTCTGCTGTGTAGCCCTCTTTTACAAGTGGCTTGTCTCTTATCTGCCAAAAACTCCGACTTTCTAGGAGGTCGAAGACTGTAAGATTTGGTCCAAAAAACTGATGGAATTGAAACATACTGACATCGAATGGTATGATTCAACTGAAGAAGGAATTATTATAATCCATAGCTGTGGAGATTACCCCAATGTGCCTCTCATGGGGAGAAACAGTTGTATCAATTACAACCCTGTCCTTGCACACCGTCAGTTGGGTCATCTGAATGATGAATTCCAGATGATGAGGATATGCAGATGATGTTTTATGATGAGAGGGGAGGTTTTGAAATGAAGATGCGATTGGAGCGCGCTTGGCCCCAAATTAACAGACAGCTATGGAAAGCTGAATGTCCAGTCACAGATGCCCACTTACAATGGTCTCATGACATAGCTCGTGTAATGAGGAAGCCGCTTCCTCACCATGAATCACCTTCAAAGACAAAGCAGAGGATGGTGGAAGCTTTAGGAGAATTGATTCTTGCAAGAGAGGAGACAAAAGAGCGTATCAGCAAATTGATGAGAGTGATTAATGGAGGAGAGGGATCGTCAACCAGTGGATTCAATCCTTAGTGTTGCTGTTGTTATTTCTTTTGTTGCTAATGTTCCCTTTCATATTGATGTATTTCTGCTTATGTACTTGGAGTATGAGGATACACTGCTCCTGATGTAATGCTCACCAGACCCTTGAATGAAGAAGTTTATTTTGTTAAAGAATCTATTGTCTATTTTATTTGCAAAATTTCTTTGGTTTCTTGATAGTTTAGCTTGCATTTGCATTTGCATCCTCATTTGCATCTTCATGTGCATTTTCCCTTGTCTTTATCTTATGTCACCGTGTTCTCTCCAGAATCGTCACACTGAATCCCAGACACAACTACAACACTCGGGCTCAAGCTCGATTCAGGATGTCAGAGGCATACGGAGAAATGGACAGAGTCAACAATGAATTGAATGAAATACGAGGAGGGATGGGACAAATCCTCGAGGCTATTAATGTTATGAGAGCAAAGATGGATACCCAGGCCACTGTGGTCTCTGAAATCGTCACCACAACGGTAAAACCTCCTATCATCCCTGTCACAAGCCACACCTTGGGCATGCCCATTGATTTTATTCGTGCTACAGTTCCTTTGACAACACAACAAACAGTTTCTTTGGTCAATGAGACTTTGCAAGCTATTCCTACCTATGCTCCACCAGCAGTGCAAACGCAAGTGCATCCGTATTCCAAAACCACCATCCCTACGATTACGTTGATGTGTCAGAAGAAGGAGATGATAGACACGAGAAATTGAGAGAAAGTGTTGAAACAATGCAGAGGAAGATGAAGGCGATGGAGTTAAGTAATGCATTCAGTACTGATATTAAAGACATGTGTTTGGTTTTAGATTTGGTAATTCCACCTAAATTCAAGTTGCCGAATTTTGAGTTGTATTCAGGTGCTACATGTCCCAAATCCCATTTGATCATGTACTACCGAAGAATGGTCGCGCACGTACGTAATGACAAGCTAATGATCCATTGTTTTCAAGACAGTTTGAAGGGGGCTGTTGCTAAGTGGTATTTAAGTCTAGACCAGTCCCGAGTCCATTGTTTCCAGGATGTAACTGATGCTTTTGTAAAACACTACAAGTACAATATGGATCTAGTCCCTGACCGTAGGCAGTTATTGAGTATGGCCTAGAGCAGTACTGAATCCTTCAAGGAATATGCGCAACGATGGAGAGAGACTGCTTCTCAGGTTGAACCACCCTTGACTGAAAAAGAGTTGGCTGATTGGTTTGTAGACATAGTAAAGCCCGAGTTTTATGAAAGAATGATCAGCAATGTCAGTGCTAATTTTGCTGATATTGTTGCGATTGGAGTGAAGGTAGAGGCAGGATTAAAGAGTGGAAAGGTAATCAGTTCTCCGAACAGTTTAACTAGCGTCAGTACTAAGAAATCTCCTAGTCATTCTCATAAGAAGAGGGAAGGAGAAACTAATTCCATCATGGCAGGAAAGACCCAGAGCCCTCGATCGAAGCAACCAATGTACCAGCAACAACAGAGACCAAGCTTCTCTCAGCATCCAATCTACCAAATGTAGTATGACCAGTAACCCTACGTAGCTGCTGTTACGCCTACTTTCAAACACTAAGCAGCGCAGCAGGCGCCAGCATATCAACAACTGCTTACCAGCAATGGCCTAAAAACCAGAATTATCAACAGCCAAGACCACAGGTTCCACAACAGAATTCTCCCCACAAAAGGCAAGGGGGAAACCCAACATTTCCACCTATACCAATGACATATACAGAGCTCTACCCTTCCTTAGTGGAGCAAGGATTGATCGTTACTAGACCTTTGGGACCACCAACCGAGAAATCTATACCTTTCTTCAACCCAAATGTAACTTGTGCTTTTCATCAAGGAGGGGCTGGTCACGGCTTGGAGAGCTGTTTAGCGTTGAAAAATATAGTGAAGGGGCTGATGGAGAAGAATATCCTTTCATTTGCTGATAATCAACCGAATGTGAAAAACAATCCTTTGCCTACCCATGGGGCTACTAATGCCATCAAAGATGAAAAGGATGAGGTATTAGTTTTGGATGCAACAAAAATCAAAACTCCTATCAAGGCTTTTCATGCTAAGCTGTTTAAAGCTGGGTTAGTTAAAGTTTGCCATGATGACTGTGAAGAATGTAATGTCAGTATCAAAGGCTATCGTTTAGTCCAAGATGATGTTCAGTATCTGATCAATGAAGGGTTCCTACAGGTGTTCAGCAAAGAAAAGGAAAACAGAGTTGCAGCAATTGAACCTGTGTTTAACCTACCAAAGCCAAGAGGGCAGGTATCCGAGTCCAACACACCTAAGTCTGGTTCTGTAGTTCCTGTATTTAAAAAACCAGTACCAATTTTCAACAATCCTGGAACAATTGATGCTTCCACTATTAATCATTCCAAGCAATATGACACCCGACAACCTGTTCCATTTAGGTTCAGAGGGACCAAAGTCGTGCCATGGGTCTATGAGAATGTCATGAGTAGCAGAAGACGAGAAGATGTGATTCCAAGGAAAGAGGTGGGAATCGCTGTTGAAGGCGTAGTTCCAAGGAAAGAGGTGGGAACTACTGTTGAAGAAGTAATCAATATAGCTGGAACTGGGAAGATGACCCGAAGTGGTAGAGTATACACTCCTTCTTCCAAACAAAAACCACACCCAGGGAAACTGTTGTCCCCACACCGTCTGGAGACAAAGGAAATGAGGTAATTTCTCAAGAAGAAGACGAAGAGTTCCTAAGAATTATCAAGAGGAGTGATTACAAAGTGGTAGATCAGCTCCATCAGACACCATCCAAGATTTCAATCTTATCTCTGTTAGTCAATTCCCTTGTCCACAGATCAGCTTTGCAGAAGGTGTTAGCCCAGGCACATGTGGCCCAAGATATAACAGCTGGATAGTTTGACCATGTCGTCGCCAATATTACAGCTTGTAACACTCTCAGCTTCAGTGACGAGGAGTTACCTCGGACGGGAAGGAATCATAACCTTGCCTTACATGTATCAGTGAAATGCCAGGAGGATACGATGGCCAGAGTTCTCGTAGATACCGGTTCTTCCTTGAATGTTTTTCCAAAAAGAACTCTTGAGAAACTATCTTACCAAGGAGCTATAATAAGACCATTTCACTCATTGTTAAAGCCTTTGATGGCTCAAGGAGATCGGTGATGGGAGAGATTGAGCTACCTGTCTTGATTGGCCCTCAAGTATTCAACATCCTCTTTCAGATCCTGGATATCAACCCTGCCTACAGTTGTTTATTGGGTAGACCATGGATCCATGAGGCTGGTGCTGTAACTTCTACCTTGCATCAGAAGATGAAGTTCGTGGCCGAGGAGAAATTAGTTATTATACATGGTGAGGAAGACCTGATGGTTAGCAACCTATCCTTGTTTCGTTACATTGAAGCGGATGAAGATGCTTTGGAAACTTCTTTCCAGGCTCTTGAAATAGTGAATGCCGTTATGCTTGATGATAAGGAACCAGTGGCCTCCGGTTGTCCATCTTTTGCTTCTTTCAAAAGCATTCAATCTGCTCTACGAGGAGGAGTACCTGAAGGCTGGGGCAAGATCGTCGAAGTCCCAGAGAGAGAGAAATACCAAGGGTTGGGTTACAAACCGACTCTTGAGGTAAGAGCTGCTTCAACAAAGGGAAGACCAAGGACCATTCAAGAGGTGTTCATCAGTGGAGGACAGCAAGTCCATGCAATTATCGAAGACACTGAAGACGAAGATATCAACCATTTGGTGTTTCGGTGTGACACCGTTTTAAGTAATTGGGAAGCCATTGAGATACCTATTTTGTACCCTATTCCAGAGTAATTTGCTTGTTTTTGTTGATGTTTTCAATTCCGCAGCCTTGCCCAAGGCTATTGGATTATTTTGTATGGGCCACCGCTTTTAAATCTTATTAATCAATGAAAGTGTTTGTTTTGTTAAAATTCTTTGTCTTTATTCTTGTTTTCACTTTAAGAAAAATGGAAACCTTTTCAAAACTACAAATTTCTCCTTCTTGCGTTCATGTTTATGCATTTTTAATAAAATAAATCCCTCCATCATGCAGAGTGATTCCCAAACCCGTTGTATTCAATGACCCTACTCTCACTATCGACTTTGATTCACCTATTTATCAAGCTGAGGAAGAAGAGGATTATGAGGTCCCCGATGATTTGGCAGAAATGTGTGAGTATCAGTACACGGATCTCCAGCCACATGAAGAGAAAGTTGACGTCATCAACCTTGGCACTGAAGAAAAGAGGAAAGAGGTCAAGATTGGGGCAACACTTGGGGCAGAAATCAGACAACGGCTAGTACTGCTTTTGGAAGAATATGTAGATGTGTTCGCTTGGTCTTATCAAGACATGCCTGGATTGGATAGAGACATATTAGTTCATAAGCTACCGCTCAAGCCTGAATGTCCACCTGTGAAGCAGAAGCTCCGTAGAAGTAGACCTAATATGGCTCTCCAAATTAGAGATGAGGTTAAGAAGCAATTGGATGCAGGATTCTTAGCAGTTTCAAAATATCCGGAATGGGTAGCCAACATCGTGCCAGTTATGAAGAAAAATGGTAAAGTATGAATGTGCGTAGATTACAGCCAAGTTTGCAGTATTCTCCTTCATGGACGATTTCTCTGGTTACAATCAAATCAGAATGGACCCAGCTGACATGGATAAGACTACATTTATCACCCCGTGGGGAACCTACTGTTACAAAGTCATGCCCTTTGGTTTGAAAAACACAGGGGCAACTTATCAGAGAGCCATGGTGACTTTATTCCATGACATGATCCACAAGGAAATTGAAGTATACGTGGATGATATGATTGCTAAATCTCGAAGTGAGGAGGAACATTTGGACCATCTCTTGAAGTTGTTCAAAAGACTCCGGAGGCATCAGTTGAAGTTGAATCTGGCCAAAAGTACTTTTGGTGTCAGGTTAGGGAAGTTGCTTGGTTTTATCGTCAGCCAAAGAGGAATTGAAGTAGATCCTGACAAGGTGCGAGCTATTCAAGAGATGCTAGCTCCATAAACTGAATCACAAGTGAGAGGTTTTCTGGGTCGTTTAAACTATATATCCAGATTCATATCCAACATGACTCCAATTTGTGAACTGATCTTTAAACTGCTCCGCAAATACCAGACTGTAGAGCGGAATCCTGACTGCCAACAAGCTTTTGAAAAACTCAAGAACTATTTGCAAGAACCACCTATTCTGATCCCTCCTGTTCCTGGAAGGCCTCTCATTATGTACATGACTGTTTTAGAAGGATCCATGGGTTGTGTATTGGGCCAACGTGATGAAACTGGTCGCAAAGAGCACGTCATCTATTACCTAAGTAAGAAGTTCGCTGATAGCGAAAGCCGTTATTCACTGCTTAAGAAAACCTATTGTGCTTTAGCATGGGCCGCCAAACGCTTGAGGCAGTATTTGATATTCCACACTACTTTGTTGATCTCGAAAATGGATCCAATAAAGTATATCTTTGAGAAGCCTGCTCCAACAGGAAGACTTGCCCGTTGGCATATGCTATTGTCAGAATATGATATCCAATATGTACCTCAGAAGGCTATCAAGGGGAGTGTATTATTAGAATACCTTGCAAATCAGCCTGTTGAAAATTATGAACCTCTCAAGTTTGATTTTTTGGATGAAGACATTATGGTAGTAAAAGATTGTGAAGGGCCTGAGACCGGTTTTAGATGGAAGATGATATTTGATGGTTCTTCCAATTTCAAAGGACATGGTGTAGGTGTTGTATTGATAAATCCCGATGGTGGTTATACTCCTTTCACAGCAAGGTTGGACTTTGGATGCACGAACAATATTGCCGAGTACGAAGCATGTATTTTGGGTCTAGAAGCCGCAATTGACCTTGGAATCAATGTTCTTGAAGTTATGGGTGATTCTGCTTTGGTCATCTACCAAGTCAAGGGTGAATGGGAAACCAAGGACGAAAAACTCATTCCATACTGTGCTTACATCATGGAATTAATTAAGTGTTTTGATGAAATCACTTTCCGTCATGTACCTCGTACCGAAAATCACATAACTGACTCCCTAGCTATGTTGGCTTCAATGTGGCAAGTCAGGTTTCACAATGAAGCACCTCTTATCAGTATCGAGCGCAAGACCGAACCCGCTTATTACCAGTCAGTTGAAGAAGAGACAGATGGAAAACCATGGTTTCACGACATCATGAATTACCTGAAAACTCAAGAGTACCCCGCCAATGCTTCCAGTCTTGATAAGAAAACTTTGCGAAGATTGTCGTCCAAATTCTTTCTTAATAACAACGTGCTTTACAAGAGGAATCATGAAATGGTCCTGCTAAGATGTGTTGATAAACGAGAAGCAGACCTATTGATTCACGACATTCAGGAAGGAGCCTTTCGCACTCACGCCAATGGATATGCCATGGTTAAGAAAATATTGAGGGCTGGATATTATTGGTTGACTATGGAAGCTGATTGCATCCAATACGCCAGGAAATGTCATAAGTGCCAGATCTACGCTGATAAGATGCACGTTCCTCCGACCTTGCTGAATGTTTTGTCATCCCCTTGGCCTTTCTCTATATGGGGCATTGATATGATTGGAGCTATTGAGCCGAAGGCTTCCAATGGCCATCGTTTCATTTTAGTGGCCATTGATTATTTCACCAAGTGGGTTGAAGCTGCTTCTTTTACTAATGTAACCAAGTAGGTGGTTGCTCGTTTCATCAAGAATAATATCATTTACCGTTATGGAATCCCCAACAAGATTATCACTGATAATGGAACAAATCTGAACAACAAGACAATGAAAGAGTTATGTGACAATTTCAAGATTGAACGTCACAATTCCTCACCTTATCGTCCCAAGATGAATGGAGCTGTCGAAGCTACGAATAAAAATATCAAGAAGATCCTGCAGAAGATGGTCAAGACTTATAAGGATTGGCACGAGATGTTACCTTTTTCTTTACACGGATACAGAACTTCGGTTCGAACCTCAACAGGGGCAACCCCTTTTTCCCTTGTATATGGAATGGATGTGGTCCTCCCCATTGAAGTGGAAATACCATCTTTGAGAATCCTGATGGAAACTAAGCTTGACGAAGCTGAATGGGTTAGAGAGAGATATGACCAATTGAACCTTATTGGCGAGAAGCAACTGACTGCTATGTGTCATGGTCATCTGTATCGAAAAAGAGTGAAGAGGGCATTTGACAAAAATGTTCGTGTTCGGAAATTTCGAGAAGGAGAGCTTGTACTCAAGAAGATTCTGCCATCTCAAAGGGATGCTCGCAGAAAATGGGCGCCCAACTACGAGGGTCCATTTATAGTAAAGACTGTATTTTCAGGAGGTTCCTTATTCCTCACAAAAATGGATGGTGAACAGCTCGCACACCCTGTAAATGCTGACTCAGTACGAAAATATTACACCTGAGAATCTAGGCCCTCTTGTCCACATCAGCAGCAAAGAATTCTAGAATTTTTAGTCATTAGGGGGTTAGTCATTGAATATGATGTAATCTTTTCCCATTGCCATTTTCAATTGTAATGATCCATGGAACTTCGCTATTGGCAAGTTACCATTCTAATGAAATCAGATTTTTGAGCCATTCTTTGTTTGATATTTATCACTACTTTGATATTTTCCTTGTTATGCAAAACTTCACTTATTTATTAATAATGATTTTAAAAGCGGAAAATGTTTTGAAAACTTTGAACTCTCTTTGTTACTAAAAGAGGATTGGCAATATTTCCCTGAATTAAACGTTTCAACAATGGCTGACCACTAATACAAAGGATGCCTCACCAGTATCTTTGCAAGATGATTGTTGAACAATTGATTCCCCAGCAAACTAAGGATGTTCTCACATTGGCTGACTACCTGCTCAGATTTCAGTGTGATTCCCTGTAGTGGACACAGTGTCTTTCCTTTCGCTGTCCCCGGTCTGTCGTCTCTTGTTGGTGTCATTTCTTGCATATCATTAAGCATTCGCATCATACCATAGCATTGAGCATCTTTACATTTGGGCGTTTTGTTTGTGTGGTCCTTTTTTCCCTTCTTTTTTCCTCTTTGTGGGCCTTTAGTTCTCTGTCTTTGTTTTGTTTGTGTTCGGTTTTTCACCTTCGTGCGCCAGATTTTGACTCTTTATGCAGTATTCCCCAGGAAGTCTAACCTGCAACCATTCTGTTACTTAATCACCCCATGTGGATGCCTAAAGTCCAGTAACTACTGGCGTTGTTTACTTCCGGTTATCATGAACTAGTTGTTTTTATCCGGTTATCGTGAACCAATTGTTTTGTATCAAGTTATCATGAACCTAAACTTCCGGTTATCATGAACTAGTTGTTTATATCAGGTTATCGTGAACCTAAATTTCTGGTTATCGTGAACCAGCTTTTTTTATCAGGTTATCGTGAACCTAAACTTCCGGTTATCGTGAATCAATTGTTTTGTATCAGGTTATCGTGAACTTAAATTTCCGGTTATCGTGAACCAGTTGTTTATATCAGGTTATCGTGAACCTAAAATTTCCGGTTATCATCAACCAGTTTGTTGATATCAGGTTATCGTGAACCTAAACTTCGAGTTATCGTGAACCCTTTGTTTGATATCAGGTTATCGTGAACCTAAACTTTAGGTTATCGTGAACCTGTATTGCTTAAACTCAGGTCAAATATGAACCTAAACCAAAATTACAAATCCAGCTCATACTAGTTTTCCTCATAAAGCAAATTATTTGTCATCTCAACCAACTTATATGAGTATCAGAGTCTATTCTTGGCTCATTAACCTTGTTCCCATTTAAACTCCAGTTGTTTTTACTTATCTGGCGCACAGAGTTCGTCTCTGTCTTTTCTGGTTTTTCTTGAACATCCGTTTGAACTCATCGGTATAAGAAATCTCCAGAAAATCTTTTCTTTGGGTGTCTATTCTTTCATTTCAGACTGATCCCCGGTGGAGATCATGTCCTCTTTCTGGTTTCATGCCTAGTAAGAATGTGTTTTTTCCCCAGTGTCGTCCGGTCACATTTGAACCTGTCGTCCATCTCCCTGTGTTCTTTCCCCAGTGGAGATTACCTTCCTTTTTCCTTCCCCAGTTTTTCCTCGCAGTCTCCCCAGTGAGTCTCTTTTGTTGGTTAGCCTGCATCCCCAAGGAGTTTTCCTTGTGGATACTAACCTTCATTCTCCCCCGTAGGGCTCGCTCATGTTTGTTTGCTTTCTTTTTGTCTCTTGGTGTCCTGTTTTGTCTGCATCTTTGCATTATCATGGCATCATATCATCATATTAGTAGCATTGCATATCTTTGTATCTAAGGGCAAAATTTCCGGTTATCTGTATTTAAATATCTTTCACCTTGATTCCATGAGGATTTTCATCTCTCATGTCATCCGGTGAAGATATTTAAATAGGAGCAACTGTTGTACCCCAAATTTTACCCTTAGATCCATTTATCTCTTGCATGTCATATTAGGTCAATCATGTTGCATAGCTAACCCTTTTGTCAGGTTTTGTTTGTGTTTGTTTCATTTGTGAATCAAGTTTATCTTAAGAAGGTTCAAGAGGTGATTAATCAAGATTTTGGATGGAGCATTGAATCAAGCAAGTCCCTCATTTCAAAGAGATATCTCCATAACCCTCCACATGATCCTCTCCATAACAAATTTTTATCCACCTTATCTACCCTCAATTGTCACCCTTAATTCCAAACCAATTCCAATAGTCATTTATTAACCAATTATATCCAATTTCTCTATTTTTCAAACCATATCCATAACCATTTCAATGACCAAATTCACCTATTATTTATTTTTCTAACCATTTCTTTTATAACAAAAAGAAGAGAAAACCATTTCTAATATTTGATCTTCAAGCCCATTACAATAGGCCCATCGTGACATAAATATGTTACAAGCTATATGGAAATGAAACTCATTTGGCTGAGGACCAATGGGAAATAAGCAATGTGCTTTGACTTTTCAACCTGGCCTCTCTGACCAATGGGAAGACGCCGCGTGGCTAGCAAGGAAGCAAAACAACCAAAAACCTGTTCTTCCCCTTTGTTGTGCTTGCGAATTTCAGAAGAGAAGAGGAAAATCAAATCCAAGTCGTATCAATTCATCCAAAATCACTTCTACAACCCAATTCCTTGGTGCGTTTTCTCGCTTTTGAATTCTCCAAAACAGTTCCCGTTTAAGCTTTCAGTGGTTTGGTTCATTAAAAGTTGTTTTGAGGAATTACTTGTTTCAGCATACAGACTGTGTTCACCTGCAGATTCCCCCACGCAATCCCAATCTTTACCTCATCTGATACCCTCTCATATGACAACGGATAAGGAGCTCTTAAGCAATGCACAAAGTCGTGAAATTGGCCCTGCAACCTCTGAGGTTTTGCGCAGCAGAGAAGCGCATTTGTCTCCAAGGAGTGGACCAATATTTGAATTTGAAAAGAGACGTTGTAAACCCTAGTGATTAACTCAGCATACCAAGTGTTTGTTCTTTGGTCTCAATGAAGCAAGGCCCATTTGCTCAGCCTATAAAAGGAGCTTACTTCAACACTTGAACTCACAAACAAATTTTCAAAAACACTCAAATAGTCTCTGAGTTTCTTAAGTTTCGAGCAAGAAAGGTGAAAGGTGGCTTTGGAGTTCTATGGTTAGCTCAGAAGGAAAGCATTCAGCACTTGAAGGTGCAGTGGACATTACTCCACTTGGTATCACACTCTTTCCCTCTTGTTAATCATGCTCATTTGATATCATTATGTCATATGCATTATGTTGTTCTTTTACATATGTAGCTTGCTAATATGTGCTTGAGTATGTTGACTGTTTGCTCATGGCTTGATGTCATAAAATAGATGATTTTGTTTATTGATATGTTGAGATATACATGTTTGCTTTTTGTATTAAGTTTTAATGCTTTTGTTTTTGTTCATTGAATGGCTGCAAGTTTACAAGTCTCACTTTGGTTTTGTATTGTCAAGATTAGATGGATGAAATTTGTTAACCTACTTGTATGTCATATGTGCTTGGATGTGATTTTGAGATGAGAAATCCATGAATCTTAGTTCCCTATGTATTTCT